>CM057841.1:51836917-54304417 GCA_030068075.1 Paguma larvata | reverse complement strand
AGGCAATATACACCGAGAGCTGAGAACAGCACCGGGCACAAAATAGCCATTTATAAACACTTGTGCTTATTTTGCAACGTGTTAAGGTTAGCCAGCCTGCGAAATTCACTCAGGTGTCCATTGAGGGATCGAAATGGTCAGACGCTTTGCCAGAAGCACAGCCCTCCCTGGGAGACTGGCACAGACCCCTCCCCACGCACGCGCAGCTCACACAGCTGGGATGGTCCAGGGGCAGGACTTGAACTCACGACTCCTCAGCGCCCACACACAGCTCACAGCACTCTGGCTGGGACTCCACTGCTGTCGCACTGGCAGGAATTAGGGCACCCCTGGGGGCACCAGGAGAGTGGAGGAGGGCAGCAGGGCGGCGCGTCCCTGGGCCCCAGCTACAGCCTCTAGGGCCCCTCATCATGGTGTTTACGCTCACGGATGAAGTCAGCCTCCGTGTGGGACCGTCCTTCCCGGGGCCCTGATCATCACTCGGGAGACCCACGGGGGAAAGTTTTCTGTTCCCCGCAGCCCGCGTCAGCCCTGCTTCAAGCCTCCTGGCAAAGCTGGAGCAGTGACAGCTTTGCGACCGTCTCCACAGGCGGCATGGAGGGCGAGGGCTAGGGAGTCAGTGCCAGGGGTCGGTTCAGTCCAAATCAGCACCTCGGGAACGCTCGGAGCCCTGTCCCACTGCCCCACAGTGCGACGTGGGCTCAACCGCCCAGCTCCTCCTGTGCCTCAGTTTCCTCCTCTGTCCTCCCACCGTACAGGTGTTGTGCAGATGAAGAAGACAATCGGGGTAAAGCGTTCAGCATGTGCTCAGGTCACCTTGGTTATAAGGCACCTCTCCTTGAGTACATTCCAGAAGGAAAGGGCGTGCCTCTCTGAACTCTAATGAGTATCTTCTCTCAGAGGACGAAACGAGAGAGGCATGAGAGAGATCTCAGCAGACGGCGACAACACCTTATACAAATGTTTCTCCAGCAACCGCTGACTGCGCCCCTACTGTGCACGGAGCCCTGGGGCCCTCTAGGGGACAGGCCGGTCCTGGCCCACACGATCTTACATTCGGTCCGTTGTAATACTATCGGGGGCGTAAGCACCGATGACTATTTGCTCATGTGTCTCTCTCCCCAGTGTCTGTGAGCCTCTGAGAGCAGGGATGGTGACATGCCCCAGAGGTCACCTATGCATCCCCTGCACCGAGCACAGCATCCAGCAGAGCAAACCTGCTCGCAGATGGGTGAGAACGTGAGCAAAGTTGAGAGACTAATGCAGCTCAAAATCAACGACTCTTTCCTAGAGGACCTTCCGCTATCTTCCCTGCCCCCACCTCAATGTTTTAGTGACCAACGGTCCCCCAATCCATCCAACAGGAAAGCCTCCAGCAGCCTCTCCGTTCCCCCCAAACCATCGCCTTTTCCTTATGGCTCATACGGGCACCACACACCCAGGATAAGGCTTGCCCGGTCGAGCTGAGCCAACAGTGCCCTGTGCCAAAGCTGGCAACCCGTCCACGTCCCCCTGCTGGCCAGCAGGAGGACGCCCAGGGCTGGGAAGGGCCTTGTGGCGGGGCAATGGGCAGCCTGGGATGGGTCAAGAAGTAGCAGGTGGGGGTCAGGGGGGGGTCAGGGGAGCGGCTGGCCTGTGGACAAAGGGGCTGTGGGGTGATGAGGAGACGCGGAGATGAAGGCAGATTCACGGCCCCGGGGGGGCACGGAGCACGGGGAAGTAAGACGGGGCGGGGGGGGGGAGCTCCCTGGGCTCTCGGCCGGGCAGTCCTGGCGGCGCCAACCCTCTAGACCAGCACTGTCCTTCCGTGATGACGGAAATGTTCTCTACCTCCGCCATCCAATACGGTGGCCCCCGTGGCTGCAGGGCTCGCGAAACGTGGAGAAGCCTGAAAGTGGGGCGGGGGGACCAAACCGCTGGTGGGCCTGGGACTGGGGGGGTTTCCGGAAAGAGGGCCTCTTGGTGCCGGAACAGGGAAGTCTTCGCTGGTCACCGACCTTGACTGTGTCACTTTCCAGGAGAAGCGTCGATTTCACAACCGTCACTCGGGACCTTGGGCCCCTCTGACCGTGGGGCTGCTGGCCACCAGGCGAGTGGGGGCCGTGAAGAAAGGAGGCCGCATGTGAAATCAGACGGAATGGAATCTGCGATCCCGGCTCGGCCGCTGCGCGCGTCTGTAAACAGGGCGGTGAGCCTCCTTCCCGGCGCCGCCGCCGTGGGGGAAGGAGGAAACAAAAAGCGCCCGCACGCAGGAGGTGCTCCGAGAACACTGGCTCCTCCCCCCCCCCGCTTTGGTGCCACTGTTAAAGGCCAAGAAGAGGAGCCGGTAACAACTCTGAAAAATTCCGAGAAAGAACGCAAAAGCACTCATTGACCTAGCATGCCCCTCCCCCACCCCACCCCGTGAAATCTGCAAGGGAGGGGGAGGCCCTTTCCAAGACTGACCCCAGAGCCCTGCCTGTGAACGGGAGGGCACCCCCCCATGGTTCTCCGTCCACAGAAGGAGCTCCCAGGGGCTGCGGGCTGCTGTGCAGGCTCAGGGTGGACACCGCAGCCAAGCGGGGGGCAGACAGAAAAAGGGAAGTGGAGTCTCAGGTGGCTGCCAGAAGTCACCATTCTGGAGATCCGAGAGAGAGACGGCACCTTCAGATGGTGAGCTCGAGGTCTCGGAAGCCTTGAGAAGAACATGCTAAAAAGCCCTGGGCAGAGACGGAGGGGGATCGGACCGGGGACCAGTCGGAACGATGCATCAAAGTGTCCTGGGCTGGTGCCCGGGGTCGGGGCCAAGGACTTCCTGGTGAGCGAGTCCACCAAGGGTCTCATGGTGGAGGTCATGTCAACACCCTTCCTCCAGCTGGACGAGGGCTGACGGGGGCGGGCGTCGGGGAGAAGGAGAGAGGACACCAGCACAGGTCAGCCGGCGCAAGGAGAGGCTGGGATTCGCCCTGGGTGTCACGGGACAGGCTCCCGGCTTGGGAGGCAGGGCCGCCGTGCAGGCCCACTGGTCAGGGCAGGGTGTGACCAACCAAGGCAATGCACGGGGCACACGCCAGCCCGCCCTGTGCCACTAAGCTCCGCGTTGCGCTTCACCAGGGAGGGAGCCATGCGAGTCCACACCTCCCTGGAACGCCTTTTGTTTTGTTTTGTTTTTTTACCTTTAATGCATTTTTTAGGACAATTTCAGGTTTACAGAAAAACGGGAAAGACAGCACAGAGAGTTCCTGCACGTGCCACACTGCGGTGCCCCTGCGTACACGGGTGTGGGGCGCCCGTTACAGCCAGCGAGATGACACCGAGGCGTTACTACGGGGGAAGTTCGTGCGTGGTTCTGATCGCCGCGGTTTTTATTTCACGTTCCTTCCAGCTTCCGGGATCCCATCACCCCACCACGCTTTGTCGTCTTGTCGCCTCAGGCTCCTCTGGGCTGCCACAGTTGCTTAGACGTCTCTAGTTCTTGGTGACCTGGGCCGTTGGGACGGGTGCCAGCCAGCTACTCTGCAGAGCGTCCCTCAAGTGGGGGAGGCCCCCAGACATACGCTGCCCCCTCCTCGCGTCAGAGCCGGGGCGCGTGCCCTCACGTGACTTGGCCCTGCTGCTGCCGACCGGGACCGGCTGGCCGCGGGGTGCTGGCGGGTCTCCCCACTGTCAGCTTATTCCCCTCTTTCCCTTCTCCATACTCTGCTCCTCGGGGGCGTGGAGGGGGCGGGGCTCCTGGGTGGCGCAGTCTTGATTTCAGCTGCGGACACGATCTCACGGTTCCTGAGAGCCCCAGGCGTGAAGCCTGCTTATGATTCTCTCCTTCCCCCTCCCTCTGCCCCTTCCCTTCCCTTAGTTGAACCTACATGTGTAGTCTCTCATGTGCATTCAAGCTCTCTCTAAAATAAAATATGTGTGTGTGTGGGGGGGGGTTGCGAGCTCTCAGTGCGTGAAGGGAGGCAGACCAGGCCGCCAATCTGAGCTCCATCGAGTCCCTGTGAGCAGATGAGTGATCGTTGAGTCGCCTTCTGGTCGTTGCTTCACACGCACGGGTGGGATTACAGGAACCACTCGACGGGGCAGTCTCAGGGACCGGAAGGCACACTCCCAAGGCGCCTGCCACGCGGCAGGCTCGGGAAACGTGGTCCAGGTGGCCGTGGCCGGGCAGGGGGTGCTAAGGGCCGAAGACCCGAAGGTGGTGTGGAAAGGACAAGGAACCAGGGGCCTCCAGAAACGGAGAGAGGGTATTTCTTCAGACAGGTGTCTTCACCCCTTCCCTCATCCCTCCCCACGGCTCCTCCCCAGGTCCTGCTGGGGCCTAACGCAAGAAGGGGCTCAGCTTGCAGACTCTCAGAGTCCCCCCCCCCCAGGGCCTGCCCAACCCAGCCCTGACCCGGCGGGGCGGCTCACTCACTGAAGACACGACCAGCCGCAGGAAGGGGCCTTTCGTCCTCAGCCACTTCAAACCCAAGCCCCGTCCCCCAGCCCCCCTCAACGAAGCTGTTGTCAGAACATTTTACAGAGGAGGAAACTGAGGCTCGGAATAAGGCATCGCCAGGAAGCAGCTCAGTCAGGTTCAAGCCCGGGCTCCCACTGCAACTGCAGCACAGGGTGCCAGGGTCGGCTGTCAGAACACCTGTGGCTGGCGTCCACCTGGACCTTTGCGACCCTCAGCCTCACGGTCGGGGGGCCACGCGAGCAGAGGTTTCTGACGAGGTGGAAGGCCTGGCTGCCTTCGGCTCAAATCACAGCACACCACGTGCCCCCGCAGAAGGGGCTTGGTTTCGTCCCCTACCGATTCTCCGAGGAAGGTGGGGGTAAAGGAAGGTTCCAGCACAGGCCGGGGCACCGTGGGTCCTCAAGGAGCAGATGCTGACGGACCGAAGAGGCGAAGGCTCCGTGAATGCGAGAACGAACAGGTGTGCACGCATCACGGCAAACACTTGGGGAGCACCTGCTACGCCCAGGCCCCACACCTCACCCGTGGTCACCCGAGGGTCGGCACAGCAGCCCTGCAGAGGAGGCGTCACGGCCGCGGGTGAGGGGACTGAGCTCACCCGCCCGGACGCGCCTCGGCGGCGACGGTGTGTGATGGGTACGGCTCTTCCCGGTTCCGGGGGCCGGCCGTGCGCGTCTCTTCCCCATTCTGCATCCGGCTCGGGCCTCGGCGGGAGTATTCACACCGCGGAAACTGCTAAACCCCACAAATCCAGGCTTCGCCCTGGAGAAGTCACCGCTCCCCAGAAAGCAGACGCAGCGGCACACCGCTGGCCCGAACCCGGGGAGTCCGGTGCCCTCGTCCGTGTTCTGCACTACTGGGCCACACCGCCCTCTCGAGTGTACACAAGACGGGTGTGCGAGCGCGTGCACGTGTGTGTGTGTGTGTGTGTGTGATGCTCTGGGCCTCGGCGCTCCCAGGTTTCGTGAGAAACCCGCACTCCCACACTGAGGGCTTGGGTTCTTTCGGGACGATTCTCCCGGTAGAGCAAAAGCGCCAAACGCCACCCGGCCAAGACAGGGCCGTGCCCCTGGAACCCGCCGGCCTCATTGGCAGGACTGATCCTGTCTAAGTAGCTCCCAAAGGCTGTGGCTTCTAGAAAGCCAAACTGAAGACCAGAGACGCCGCCTGGACCCGTGCCCGTGTCATCTCCCACCAAGAGAGAGCCAGGACCCGAATGGCGGGCAGAAGGGAAGGAGGAAGGAGGACACGGCCTTTAGGGCCAGTCATCTCTGGATTCGAATTCCCGCTCCACTGTCCAATGTGAGACCTCACCTAGGTTCCTTCATCCTGAGCCTCAAGTGTTCTCATCTGCAAAACGGGGCAGCAAGCCACGCCGCACAGGTTGTCCGGGCAGGTGCGGGGTGCCCGGCATACGGGAGGCGCTCACGAGTGGCAGCTACTGACATTCTCCGTGGATCCGGAGGGCTGGCAAGAGACGGCCGAGAAGCAGCCAATCCAGAGGGAGGGGGTTCCAGACCCAGGAGAGGCACCTCTCCTCCTCGGAAAAGGCACTGTCATCTTTAAATCTTTGCCAGTTTTCCAGGTACACACCTGCTTCCCAGTTCCTTTTTAATTCCCACTCCTCTCACTACCGAGGGGTTGACATTTTCTCACGGCTGTGGGCCCCTGCGTCTCTCCTTTCACACGCTGCACACTGCCCCCCGGAGGTGCTCAGAGTCTTACTGATTCAGGCACACTTCCTGCGTACTCAGGTTGCTGAACTCGTTCCTTGGCAAGGACGCTGGAAGCGCATCTGCCCAGCTCATCGTTTGCCTTTCACGCCGGTTTACGGTCAGGCTGATGTCTCGGTCTGTCTTTCCATGCTCAAGGCTCTCCTTTTTTTCGGGAGCCAAGTCCAGTTCTCCTTTCCTTTGTGGTTTCTCGAACAGAAAGAGTCAAGGTTCGGGGCTGTTGTTGGTCTGGGAGGTGGAGCCGCACTCACTGGCGGATCGCTCAAAGTTTCCAGTCTCCGCCCTCCTCCCCCGGCAAGCCGAGGGCCGGGCCTGGGTCTCCTCCCACCCGCCTGCGCCCCGTGGGGTCACTCCCCTGTCCCCTGGAGCTCCCGCCTGGCGTGGAGAGCGAGTGACTCACTCCCGAGGCCTGGTGCCCTTGCCCTGGGCCCCCGCCAAGCCGCTACGGGAGACGCGCGGCCCGCAGACGGCAGGGTTTTCACTGAGTGGCCGCCCCACACCGGAGGATGGGGGCGCAGCTCCCTCCTGACGCTGCCCCCCACCGTTCCAGTGGGCAGAGGGCTGCCGTGTGGCCAGAGCACTGGGGGAGAATGAGCTGGAAGTCAGGGAGAAGGGCAATCTCCAACGATCATGCCACGGTCCACGGCCAACGTCAAGGGGCAAGCACCGAGGTCCCCTCGCCCTTCTTCGAAGCTGCCCCGGAAGGCAGGTGCCTGGCCCCTCTCTGGGCCTCAGCTGCCTCCTCTGCCAAGTGGGCCTTTCCTCTGTCAGTGACTTCCGGCTTTCAAAACCAGTTGAACCTTACACCGAACGACTCGGCATACAGCTCCCAGCACCCGTGGGTGAGTGCCTTGCAGTTCTCTGGCCTCGATTCCACCCCAAAGAAAGCCTTGGGCATGAAAAGATTAGGAGAACTTTCTGATGGCCGCTAGCAAGTCTGTGCCAAACCAAGAATGGTTTATGAAGTGCCTACTATGTGCCGAGGGCTGGGGGGATACGGCAGTGAACAAAACGGACAAAAGTCCCTGCCTTGAGGGAGCTGACAGGGAAGCACCGAGTCAAGAAAACAAACGAACTTCGGGCTGTGATCAAGTCTGCAGAGGAAACCACGCAGAGGAGGGCTGGGGCGCAGCGAGGCCGAGAAGGCGGGTCCTATGGCCAAGGGGCAGTGGAGCCAGAAAGGGCCGGCCCAGCGCACGGCCTGACCCTTGGGTAGCCTCACACTTGCAGAAGTGGAAACTGAGGCCACGGGATTCCCGGGGCAAGTCCGTCCATCTCTCTCCTCCAACCACAGGACTAGGACCTCAGGTGCGTAAATGGTCCCAGGGCCACGGTGCTTTCTCGAAGTCCAAACATGGCTGACACAGAGGCAGAGGCGAGGGTGAAGGGGGTCCCGGCCCACAGCAACTGTGTCCCTACGCCAGGCTCGGCGCACTCTGACGACAATGAGGAGCCGGGAGGCCCAGCGGCCACACCGTGGCGGCCGTGGGCCCTTCGTCGGCAGGTTCTCCGGGAGTGTGCCCGGGACTCCTCCCAGTGACCTGTACAGATCACGTACGGCCGCAGGACCCTTCCCTCTGGGGGGCACAGGGTGCAACGTGTCCCTTCCATTCGGTCCCGTGCACTGGCGGCATGCACAAGCCTGATGAATATTCGGGTAGGAACACATTCGTGGGAGCATGACCCTTGTGCCCCTTCCTGGTCGGTGTTCCCCCGAGGTCACCACTCTGGCGACCTCTGCCACCACAGGCCAGTTTTATCTGCCCCTGAACTTTACATGAACAGAATCGTGCAGTACGGACACATCTGTGGCCGATTCATTTGGCGCCACACGATGCCTGTGAAGTTCATGGGCAGAGTGTGTTACTTTTCATTGCTGCGTAGTATTCCCGCGTGCGATCCTGCTCCATTCTACCACTGACGGGTACTTGGCTTATTCCCAATTTTAGGCTATTGCCGGGGCTCCTTTGAACACTCTTGTTCATGTCTCTTGGCGGACAGAGCCCTTGGGAATATAACCGAGAGTAGACAGGATTGCTGGGTCCTAGGAGAAGCAGGTACGAATGCATCAGAACCTTGCTGAGACCTTGTAGGCAAGCAAGAGGGGCCTCACGGTACAGATGAGGACACAGAGAGGTCAAGTAACACGTCCGGGTCACACAGCTAGAGGGTAGCGCAGCTGGGATGCAAACCCAAGGGCTACGTGAGGCTCCGGCCCTGTGCCTCGTCCCAGCTGCACGCGGGTGGGCGCCCTGAGCAGAACCTACCGGAGAAAGAGAGCACAGGGGAGGATAATGCTCCTTAACTCCCTGGAAGAACGGCAAGGCCCCGATCTGTCCCCGGGAGGCTGGGCGACCAGGTCCGGGGGCCTGGCAGGCTGAGCAAACAGACATGCATGAATGAGGCCTAAGTCCACTCAAACCCCAAGCACATAATTTCATCTGGAAGCGAACGCGCCCGGCCGCCCCGGCGCGCCCTCCTTCTTGGGGAGAGGGCAGCCTCCCATCAGAAGCGCCTTTGTCTCCCCCAGAGTGCCCGAGACAGAGTGGCAGAAGCCTCACTTGTCCAAACAAATGACAGTCAACGGTCCCCCACGCCTCCCACTGCCCGATTTCAGCCTCAAAGGACCGACTATTTCTTCATCTCTCTCGTTTCTCTCCCAGAGCCTCCTGCTGGCTGGGAGTGCCCAGAGACACGCTCTGGTCCCGGTCCTGAATCCCGGAGGAGGGGGCGAGGTGGCACATCCCCCCGTGTGACATCTGTGCCCGCTCACCGTGCCCCGGCCCCGACGGGACTGGGGAAAGACCGACGGGGCCAGCACGTGCTGAAGGAGCCCACGGTCTCCGGGGAGAAGAACTTAGTGGCAGGGACATGTGTGCTGGGGGCGACTTCCCCACTGAGAGCGTGAATCAGAGGCGAGGAGGCCAGCGAGCTCTGCCTGGGTGTGGGGCGCGGCTGGGCAGCCCTTGTTGCTGCCACTCCCTCCCCTGTGGGAAGCTCTCCATCTCCCCTCCGAGCGTCCCCGCCCCTGCTGGCTGTCACCATGGTTACCATAGGAAGCTGCCCGGCAGCCAGCCACGGCAACTGGTCCAGAGGTCGGCGGTACCCCAGGCCTGGCCATCTGGGGTGCTTCCTTGGGAACCTGGAGACGAGAGCGAGAAAGAGCGGAGTCCCCTTTCCAGGGTGAGAAACTGCAGACGGAAACGGAGACGCAGGGGCCACGGGTTTCCAGTTCCTGCCCCGATCGGCTTCCCGCAGCGCCCCGAGCGGGGCGGCTGTGGTCCGCACCTAGAACTGGGAAGGTTCCACGGAGGCAGCACCCCTGGGTGGGTCTCGAAGGATGCCTGGGGGTTTACACAGTAAAGACGAGGGAGAGAGGCTTCTCTGCTCAGAGCATGCCCAATGGCACCCAAAGGAATAAACTACATTTGGAAGGTCAGCCATGGAGTCGAAGGCACCTCTGTGCCCGGATGGGGCCCAGACTCCGGGTTAAGGTTCACACTGCTGCCCCGACCTTGGTCCCGGAAGGGACTCTATATAGATTCCACAGTAAAGGTCCCCGTTGTGCCTCGCTCCCAGAACCGAGCGCACTCTCGGGGAGAATGCCCCGAGCCCCCACTTGGAACATTCGGGCCCTCAGCAGGGACACCAGAGCTCCGCTCTTCACTTAACCCACTCCGGGGGCCCTGCCCCTCCCGGCCGTGCCGGAACCCCGAGGTGCCTCCACACGCCCCGGCACACGTGCGGTCCCTGCTTCTCGGACACCCTCCTTCAGCGTGCTGTCATTCACAAACTCCTTCCTTTGCTGACACTTCCCCCAGTACCCAATTTCTAGAAGGGTGAGCTGCAGACTCCCCGACCTCAAGATTACCTGGGTTGGCTTACGTAAGGTTTTTGTTGTTGTTGTTGTTGTTGTTGTTTTAAAGTGTGTTATTTTATTTGGAGAAAGAAAGCGCGAGCATGGGAGGGGCAGAGAGAGAGGGGGAATCCCAAGCAGGCACCACGATGTCAGCACAGAGCCCGACACGAGGCTTGAACTCATGAACTGTGAGATCATGACCTGAGCCGAAACCAAGGGTCGGACGCTTAGCCAACCGCGCCACCCAGGCGTCCAGGGTTTGCTGACTTAAAACACCGATGGCACAGCCGCTGCTGCTCCCACCCGGGAACCACGCTGCTGGGACAGAGGCCCGCGCCGCCTGCCACGCCCGTGGTCCAGAGCGGCTGGCTTCAGCGAGCAGGCCCGCTCTGCTGGGCTTCCTCGTCTTTGTCATCCCTGGCCCCCACGAGCCCCGGGGACGCCAGCAACGGGCTCAGAACCACAATCCAGGGGGACGAGCCTCTTCTCTGACAGCCTTGTGGTCTCACGTCTGCTGCAGGGACGTCAAATATATAACACGCACAAACAAAGATCCACACACGCACTTTCAGAAGCAGCCTCCGGAAGGCTTCCTGGACCCGTCTGCGGGGAGCTCTCCCAAGGAAGGCGACGTAAGGGAGGGTGTTGGTGGCGACGCCGATGAAGCCCCAGCGCGAACACGTCTGTACTCGCGGCCCCTCTCGGGCCACCCGGCACCCTCGCCGGTGTGAGCGCGGTGTTCTCTGCCCTGGGAGACTTACTTAGCCAGTCGGAACCTGGGCTCCGGGGAGATGCAAGAGCCGCCTGCTTCCCTCCCACCCAGCGCGGGGCTCCTTCAAACCGCATATCCATCTGCCCTAAACCTGCAAGGAGAGGCGAGGCCAGCCGGCTGCGTGGCTGGCCCAGAGCCCCGGGCTCGGGGTCTGGGGTTCCTCCGGCCGAATGACCCGGGGACTGCCGTGGAAGCCTGGCTCTTCGAGGCGCAGCGAACAGCCAGAGAGCATCGACGCACGCCGGGAGCAGGGCCGAAGGCAGAAGCATTCCTAGGTACTGATCTGTTTTCCGGGGCGCCTCGTCTCTGCACCAGGAAGGGCTGTAACCACGGGGGTTCGGGGCACGGGACCAGCAGCTCAGGACTACACGGCTGCTGAGGAGACAGAACATGCCTGCCCAGAGGAGCGCGCTGCCGGTGCTCGCCGGCACCCAACTCTCCTTGTTCAGTCCACACCACAGCCTCCCGTGTCTGACGTGCGGATGGGCTGCCTGGAGCATGTTGGGAAACTCCAGACTGCAGTGCCGGCGGTGTGGGTGGGGCCCGGGGGTCTGAATCTCTAGGAAACTGGCAGGTGGGGCAGAGGTGGCCAGTCCACGGACCCCATCTCAGATGGAAAGGGGCCACCCCACCGGACGGAGGATGTTACCATCACCGAAGTTCCCATTGTAACAACGAGAAGGACAGCGTGGCTTGTAGAAATTCACCGACTGCGGGAGTCACAAGGCCAACGAGGCAGTACCAAGATCTGAACTCAGGACCGCACGCTCCGAGACACAAGTCCCTAACCGCCGAGCCAAGATGCCTCCCCAGCCGGCCCTCCAGGCTCTGCCGTGTTCCCGCTCCTTCTTTGTAACCCCCGCCCGGGCGGCCACCAGGCTGCGGAAGTTAGAAACGGAGCCCCACCTCTCAAACGATACGGGACACGGCCTGGCGAGCTGGGGGGTCTCCGTGCAAGGAACGAGATGCCCTTTGCTCCGGGTGGGTCGGTGCCTCGCCAGGGCACATGCGACTCCAGCCCGCTCGCCCCGTGGCCGTGACAAGGTCTGAGATTAAAACCGCACGACCCTCCGCGGGAGGCCCTACCCGCCAGCGCTCTTCCCGGAGACGGCGAGTCCTAGTGATGACGAGCAAGGACTTTCTACGTTCAAATTCCACCCCCACTGCATCACGGCTGTGTGACTTCGGGCAAGGGACTGCACCTCTCTGAGCCTGTTTGTTTCCACATTTGGAAAATGGGGGAAACGCCCACCTCCCTCGCAGAACCGGTGAGCTATGAACTTGGAGCCCTTTGCTGCCGGCCAAGTCAGCCCTGGAGAGGTGAGCGAGTCACACAGGGCGCTCGGAAGCCCAGTTGGGGTCATCTGCCCGCGACTGGGGAGGGCATCGCGGGGAAGGAAGGGGCGGGCGTCCCAGCAGCCCTGCTCTGCCGCGTGGCCCCTCTCGAGGGACCGCGGCCCAGCGAATGCCGTCCTGGCCCAAAAGCCCACAGCTGGGGGCCTGGCGAGCGCAGCCGGCACCGCGGGTTGGTCCCTGATGAATCTGCTCGGGGGTGGGTGGGTCCGGACCCTCACGGATGGCTTCCGGGAAGAGAGGAGGGCTTCCCTGCAGTTGCTGACACCTGGCAATCCTGCTCCTGCCACAGGGCCTTTGCACATGCTGTACCCACCCATTGCGCACACACACGCACACACACTTTCCACTAAATGTCTTCACAGCTTGGTCCCCTAACTACAGGCTCTGTTCCAATATTCCCCCTGACCCCAGAAATGACACTGAGTCCCCTGTGCCTCACCTCCTCCTGCCATGTTTCTTCAAAACACCTATGACTACCTGAAATGCTACGTATCTGTTCACATATTTATTCTCTTTCCTTACCAGAAGGCAGGATTCGTGGAAACAAAGGCTTGTGCCTACCACGCCCACTGCTGTATCTCCTCTGTCCGGAACAGCCCTGGCCGGGCACAGAGCAGGCCCTCTGTACAGATGAACACAAGAATCATGAGCAAGACACCCAGCACACAGTAGGTGCTCAAGAAAAAACCACCGTTGCTACCGTCCTAATAAATTGTCATGATTCTTTCCCCCAAACCCAGTCAATTGTGTTCAGAGCCAGCCTGGTGTCCTCTGTGAATATACAACAAGGAACCACACCCTCCCCTCTGCCCGGCGTGCCCTGCCTGGGGCGCCAAGAAGCCGGAAACCCCTCACAGAAGGAAGTCTCCTGGTGGCCGGGGCGGGGTGGCGGTAGGCAGGACTTGCGGGCCTGGTTGCCGGGTAACCCTACCCCATCCCTCGCAACCGCGGGCCACGCGGGCTCCGCCGGCAGGGACTGTGTGTGTGCCGGGCGGCCTTATCCGCTGGCCTGGTCGCCGGTGTCTGTGCCTGGCTTCCACGAGGACAAAGTGCACGGCGGGGCGGAGTCCTGGTCCACCGGCCACGAGTCTGCGGTGGGCGAGGAAAGCGAGTACGTGTTCCTGAGGACCCACTGCGTGCGGCCCGCTTTCGACACCTTCTCGGCCACCCTCGTGGTGGTGTGGGCTGAAACAAGGTAACGCCAAAGAGGGACTCCCCGTGGTGCCCGCTGCCCCACCCCACCACCGCGACGATTGTGCCGCTGCCTCTGGGACGCGCTCCTCGCGGTTTTCGCGGCAGCGCGCCCGGACGGGCCCACCTCCACCCCTGCGACCCCACTCTGGGTCTCCCTGCGCCCCTCTCGCGCTCACCCCCAGGGCTCTCCAGCTCGGCACTGCTGGCGTCCGCGGCCCGGCCCGATCGTCCCCAGTGGCGGGGGCGGTCCTGGCACCATGCGGCGCCAGGAAGGGTCCCTGGATTCCCCCCGCAGCTCGCGGGAGCGTAAAACACAGCCATGTGGAAAGCGGTGCGGAGGTCCCTCAAGAAATTGAAAACAGAACTAGCCATATGATCCAGCCGTCCCACTTCTGGGTACAGACCCCCGGGAACTGAGGGATCGCAAAGAGACACGCGCACGGCTCTGCTCACCTAAGCGTTATCCAAAGAGCCAAAAGGCAGAGGCGATCCGAGCGTCCGCAGAGTGGGGACGGGCAAAGAAAATGGGGTGTCTACGCACGGCACTAAGTGAGATAAGACACAAAACTACAAACACAGGATGATTCCACTTCCATGAGACACCTAGAGTAGTCAGGTTCACGGGGACAGAAAGCAGAGTAGGGGTGACCGGGGCCATGCCCCTCAGCAGGTGGGCTGGGTGCCTCCCTGTTCATCTCCCCCACCCCCATATAAGGTTGGCCTCAGCCCGCCATCCAGCCCTAACTCAGGAGCGACGCCCTGGACGGCTTTCCTGGCCACCCCCACCCAGACCAGACTCTTCTCTCTCCTCTTTGAAACGTTTTTAATTTCAAATTCTTTTAGATTTTTTTTCAAGTTGCAAACACAGTACAGCGACTTCTGGTGACTCCTGAAGACTGTCACCCAATTTCCCCTCACGTTAACACCGTCACGACCATGGAGCGCCGGTCACAATCAAGAGACCAGTATCGGTACGGGAGTGCCGGCTGACCTGATGCTTTGTCCGGACTTGCCTGCGTCCCCCCAGGGCCCCTCTCCGGTACCAGGACCCCAGCCGGGAGGCCACTCCACGCGTGTCCTCGGACTGCCCTGGCCTCCTCTGGCCTGGAGGGGCGTCTCACCTTCTTTGCCCTTGAAGATCTTGACCGTTCTGAGGGTCGCTGCTCGGGACTTTTACAGAACGCCCTTCGATTTGGGTTCTCCAACGTGGCACTTCCGTTTAAAAAAAAATTGTGGAGGGGCGCCTGGGGGCCTCAGTCGGTTAAGCGTCCGACTCGAGTTTGGCTCAGGTCATGATCTCGCAGTTCGTGGGTTCGAGCCCCACCCTTCAGCTCTGAGCTGACGGTGCAGAGCCTGCTTGAGATTCTCGCTCCCTCTCTCTGCCCCTCCCCTGCTCGTGCTCTCCCTTGCGCTCTCAAAATAAAGAAATAAACATTTAAAAATCATGGTAAAATATACGTAACGTGAAGTTTATGATTTTAGCCACTTGTAAGCGCACAGCAGAGCACGTTAAACGTGTCCACGCTGTTGTGCCCGAGCCTCCACCATGCGTCTCTGGAACCTTCTCGCCTCCCAACCTGAAACCCCGTCCCCATCACACACGAACTCCCCACTTGCCAGAACCCTGCCCCAGAGTAACCGTGAATCAAAACCTACCAGGAGAGGACTCTCCACGCCCATCGGGACAGCCACGAGAACGCCAGAAAGTAACAAGCCGAGGGGGTGCAGAGGCCCCGGAGCCTTGTGCGCCGCTACTGGGGATGCAAAATGGGGCAGCCGCTGCGGAAAATCGTTCAGGAGTTCCCCCAAATTAAACACGGGGTTACCACCTGACCCAGCACCTCTGCCCCTAGGTGCGTGCCCAGAAGAATCGACAGCAGGGACCCGAAAGGGGACCCGCACCCCCACATTCACCGCAGCACTATTCGTCACAGCCAAAGGACAGATGCAACCCAAGGCCACGGACAGCTTCTGGAGCAGGTGTCCCCCTGTAACACAGTTTGCCGCCCGGCCCCTGCCCGGCCCCTGCCCGGCCCCTGGCCCTTCCGTACTCTGAGCCGCATCTGCCTGGCTCCCGAGGCATCCCAGCCCCGGTGAGGTCCGGCAGGTCGAAGGGGCCCCCGACGGCACACTGAGGCGACCTGCGGCCAGGTGAGCGCCTGAGAACAGTCCTCACCGCCCTGGGCGAAAGGAGCACCTGACAAGGTTTTGTTCAGACTTCAAAGAAACCACAAGAGGGGTAGCATAATGACCCCCTCCCCCCCAGTCTCCAGCAGCGGACACTGCGGCCACGACCAGAGACTCGACTTGCCAAAGGTCACAGATGTGCAGATGTGCTCAGTGTGACTCCGGAACCCGAGTTCTGACCCCGACGAGACGCCTCCCCAGCTGCAGTCCCAGCTCCTCACTGGGTCTGCATTTTTCAGGGGAACAAAGGCTAAAGGCGGCGCTTCCATTCAGCAGGGACTGTCCTCGGGCCGTAGAGAAATAAGCCGTAAGGACAGCCGGGAGGCAGCTCCTACTGATCAAGCACTCGCTGCGTGACCGGGTCGCCCTCCCGGCTGCACCTTCGTGGCGCCCAGGAGTGGGCGTCACCGCTGACCCACGTCAGAGATGCGGGAACCACGGTCCAGGAGGAACGATCACTTCGCAGGAACCGGGCCTCCCCGTCAGGAGAGCCGGCGGCCCCGTGGACACAATCGGCCCCACTGCAGAGTGCGAGGTCACGGACGGGTTAGCGCACGAGGGGGGTTCCTGGACCCCTGCAGGACAGGGGCTGCCTCCTGGATTTCCTATTTCTTGCCCCTTAATTTCTGAGTTTCTTCCCTATCACTGGTTTTAGTTATTCGTCGCCGAAAGGCCTGGCGAAGGTCGGATGTGTGCCCCGAGGAGGCGACACGGCCCCCTGCACGCGCACCAGGCCTGCACGCTCTGGCTCTGCCACTTGGGAGCCGTGGGGCCTCAGGCCACTGGCTTCGGCCCTCTGGGCGCCGGTTTCAGCCACGTCGGGTGGGAGGTGCGTGCACTGCCAGGGTCGCCGGGCTCCCTGCGTGCGATCGTGGCTACGGCAGCTCCTGAAGCAACGTCAGGCACGTGGAGCTACGGAGACAGCGGAGGAATCCGAAGCCGGGGACAAACAGGGACCGGCAGGGGGCAGGGCAGACGAAACACACCTGCCCGGGTGCCACCCCGACAAGCTGCAGGTAACGGCAGCACCCGCCACGGAGGGGCCCAGGGCCGTGCTCTCAGCCCGTGCCCTCTCCACCTACACCCTGCCTCGCAGGTCCTTTCCATTCAGGTGACCGGGGCCTGCAGGGTCCCGCTCAGATCGGCCTGAGGCCCCCCGCCCCCCACCTGCCCTGGGCAGGCCTGGCAGTGACGTCAGTGAGTCTGTGGGGTCATCGCGTCCGCGTGACTCCCTCTGGGGTGTAGTTCTGTGCCCTCGAGCTAAGTCGGAAAGGAGAAAAACGTTCCCAGCGAAGCCCAGGGGAACCCCGACTTCTCGAGAGCCACGGCGACCACTCTGGAGACAAAGGAACCAGGGCTATTTTTCCCCTGCACGGCTCCGTCACGTTTCCCCTCCCTGGGTGCTGCCTGCTGCTTATTATAACTGTGACAGCACTGGGAATCTTTCCTGTGGGTTTCTGCAAGAGGGGAGATGACAGGCTTTCTTCTCCCTCTGGCTTCTTGCGGCTTGTGGCAGACCTGACGGGAGGGCCCCTGGGGTGGCCCCCTGGGGCCATGAACGCAGGGGTGAAGCATGAGGGCAAGAGAGGGTGGGCCCTCCCGTGGCAGGGCTCTGCTGAGGAGGGCTCGCCAGAGGCTGGGGAACACTTGCTGCCTCTGGGAAGGGCTGGGCGTCCCTGGGAGCTTCCGGCCCGGTACCACCTGCTGCCAGGGGCTCCATCTGCGCCTCCCCCCCGGTGGTGGGGGGGAGGGGGACAAAGGTATTTCAAGACTGCAATCATTCCTTGAGTGCCCACTGGGCTAAGTGCTCTGTACTTTGCTTGGGTCTCACGGAGTCTTGCCAGGTGTTACGATGACCTCCAATCTACAGACAAGGGCCTGAGGTTACCGGCCAGGAAAGGGGCTGCAGGAAGACGGACACTTGATGCTGGTGAGTGAAGAAAACGAGCAAGGACAGCGACTGTCCCGAGTCAGAGGAGAAATCTGGGTAGAGGGTATGAGGCGCATCAGCTTATGCGGACATATCTGCCCATTTGGGAGTTTGCAGACATCTCGAATGCCCCGAAGCGGCTTCCTGGAAGTGTGTGGTGAAGGGTTCTGCGGCCCCATCGCGGCTCACCCGGAGAGAGCGGTGATTGATTACTGATGTCTGCCCCTGGCACAGTTGTGGACAGTACGGGAACGGATGCCTCACTTGTCACCTGCAGCCTGCTGCCCGTCCGCCTGGGGCAGGAGATTTCTCTAGATCCTCCTGCTCCTTCACTTCTCTCTGCGTTCAGCGAGCTCAGTTACAGAACAATAGACAGAAACAACCTTTGGAAGAGAAGAGTATTTCCTTCGAGGTTAAACTACACACCTGGAACCGGTTAGTTCAGACGTAAAACTCAATTCTAACAGCGAAGGTAGGTTTACGAGGCACCGATCATGTCCTCGGGTCTCTGCCCTCACTGAGCTTAGCCAGGAAGACACTTAACTTAGTAATTATTTACTGTGGTTTCCCTGCGTGCCTCACGTGAGAAGCCCAGGGGGGCACGGCACGCCCGATGGGGCAGCCCCCGCCTCCCTGCTCAGGACCGGAGAGTGACAGGGAAACTCTCTTTCTGCTCCCAGCCCGGCGGACACCCCTGCCCAGTAGGTCCGGCGCCCCGAGGGTGCTGGAATGCTGAGGAACCTGGGCACACGACAGAAAGGGGACCTGGGGGGGCAGCAGCACAGGGAGCCGACGGTGGCCCCTCCGCCAGCGATTTGTCTGTCCGTGCTAACCAGAAGCTCATGCTTCAGTCTCTGATTTTTTCCACCCCAAAGAAGAACCTTGGCCGTGCAACCTACAGGTTCTAGCCAGGGGTGAGGGCGCGGGAACGAGGAGACACAATGGCATCTCCAGGGCAGAGAGGGGAGGTGTGTCTGCAGCCGCGGAGCCTGCCCGGCTTTTATCTCCAGGCTGTACTTGAGGTCCTGCTCCCCCCCACACACCCCCCACGCCCCCCCCACCGCTGGCCTGAGAAACCTCACCCACCGCCGTGAAGGGGCGGCCCGGCTGTCACAGTCGCCTGCTCTGTTCCAGGCTGGCACCGGACGGGCAGCAGGGGTTTGTTTGGAATAGATGCTCCTCGCCAGAGTCTTAAACAACCTCCCTTTCTGGCCGATGGAGGAGGAGGGCATCTCGGAGGCCAGCGCTTTCTCCAGTGCAAACAGCTGAACCCGGCCTGCCCGCCCAGCTTCCCACCCTGTTGCTTTTGCAAACAGGTCCTGGGTCCTATTTCCCACGTCCCTCAGCCACGTCCAGGCAGCCTCCCGGAGGCACGGCCGGCTGGCCCAGAGACCGGGGCAGGGAGGGAGTTGAACCCTCCTGCCTTCCAGAAAAGCGGTGGGCAGAGGGGTCCGAGGCCAGAGCAGGCGCCACCAGGGAGGACAAAAACGAGGAGGGCTTTTCTGGAAATGGGGAGTGCAGGCCCCGGGTGCTGAGACGCATCCTCATATCCGTGCTCCCAGCTGACTTCCCTCACCCTCCTCCCTCCTCAGACCACAGCTGACAAGTCGCTTGCCGCACGGCCAGAGGAGGGGACCGGGCCACCTGATAAAACCCGCCTGCCCAGCAAACTCCCGTCCATGTCAGTCTCCCCTCCGGGACGGACTGGAGACTCTGTAAGGGCGGGGACCTCATCATCCCCAGCCCCGGCACAATGTCTGGGGGACAAACGGGGGACATTTGGGGTTGGCGGGAGGGAGCTTGGTCTCTCGTGCCAGGGCCGGCCCGCTGTGGCCAGTGGAACCACGGCCCTCCAAGGCGTCGACATCCAGATCCCCAGAACCCGTGAGTGTGGGGCCTGCTACAGCGAGCGGGACTCGGCCGAGATGGGGGCGATCCTGGGTCATCCCGCGGGCCCCATGGCCTCACGAGGTCCTTATAAGAGGGAGGCAGGAAGGGCAGAGGAGGAGAGGGGGAGCGGTGCCGTCATGACCCTGGGGACGGGGCAGCCTGCGGATGCCAGGAAAGTGGAAAGACACGGCTCCGTGGATGCTGTGGTTTTAGTCTGGGGACCCATTTCGGACCTCTGGTCTCCAGAACTGTAGGACGATTAACTGGTGAGGTTCTAAGCCTCCAAGTTCATGGGAATTTGTCATACCAGCCACAGGGCCCTGCAGGGCACTCCCCCGCTCCCCGGCCAGTGACAACAGCCCCATGGAACTACGTGGGTGAGGCAATAGCCTCTGAGTTGCCTCCTACTTCCCAGTAGGTGAAGGACGGAGGTTCCTGCCCCCTCGGAGCCAAGCCACGGTGACAGGACGGGCTGTGGTGGAATAAACATGAGAGCAGAGACATGAGTCACTTCCAAGGCCAAGGGACTGCACCGCCAGTGCTGAGCACCCCTGGGAACCCTGGAGGTTTGTGTGGGGGGACTGCTTCTCTGCCCAGCCCCCCCGCAACTGCCCGTGTGGAGCAGGTCCCCGCTGACCCTCCACGGACGTGTCACCAGAGCTGGCAGAGAGCGTCTCCACCTCGATACCGCGGCACAACCTCGGCCGTCCTGAGAGGGCGCCAGGGGACCTGTCTATGGAAGCAGCAGCCACCGCCACCCACACACACCTGCTGCAACGGTCCACCTGAGGGGTCTCCGCTGCGTTCCGAGAGAGGCCGCCCTGGCCAGAGAGCCCGACACAGTCCCCAGGGTCCCTCCCCTTGACACCTTCCACGCTAGACGGGGGACGTCCGCCTCTGTCCCTGGATGCCAGTGAAGGGAAATCGCGGCTCCCAGACCGTGTGGGGGGAAGTCTCCCGCACCCCCGCACACGTCCCAAGCGCGTCTCTGAGGCGCGCACCCACAGCCCCCGTCCCGACACAGCCAGAGCGACTCGGACCTCGGCGTTCCCCTCCCACAGACGTCTTCCCTTCTCTCTGCTTCTCCGCCAGGCCCTCCGCCATGACTGCGGCTGCGATTCTAGGATGTCGGTGGATATTTTCAGAGCTTTATTGTCCCATTTGTCAGTTGCTAATTAGTTAGGAGTGACTAATCGGAAAACAGTGGCGAGGCAGAGAAAATACTCCTATCTTCTTAGCTTTCGGTTGTCCGTGGTTACTGGATGTGTGCGACAGAGCTGGGGGAAGGGGACAGGCAGTGTGCACAGGATGGGGGTGGGATCCTTTGTCCTCTCCGGGGCAGAGAGGGAGAACGCTGGGGGCCGTCACCAGGGGGAAGAATGATGGTGTGGTGGTCGCCAGTGGGGAAAGCCAGGGTCTCTGGAGCCCCTGACCTCGGCCTTCTAGTAATTTCTAACTCTGACCGGGCAAGCTATAGGAGCACAAACATCCCCACTGAGCTGAAGCCTCCCCTGGCACCAGAGGCCACACGACTAACCACACCGAGAGCGCAGAGGGGAGGACGAGACCCATCCATGCAGTCCGCCCCGACGCCACCAAGCTTTCAGGGCCAAGAGCAGCAAGCAACCAAACCCCCGCTGTTCTCCTGGGTCCCCAGGGGACAAGGCCAGGCCTCCCCCAGCTGGGGGGACAGGCCATCCACGGCCTGCCCTCTCCCAGCCAGGCCCCCAGGCCACAGGCACACCCGTCACCCGAGGACCTCACCTCCACCTCCCACAGCTGCTTAGCTGCTTCTACTCTCCCCTTTCATGGAGGGGAACACTGAGACTCAGACGGCCTGCGCGACTGACCTCGGGGCGCCCCGCGAGGAACTGGCAGAGCGGTGCGTCCCACCCAGCTGTGCACCCGCTGCGCATGACCGTGAGGGGAGGAGAAGGGCCAACGTCGGCACGTGCCTGGTGCCCGGAAGACACGGCCTCAGCCCTGCCTCCATGGCGCAGGGCGGGTCCCATCACACACCGCAACACGGACGCACGTGCAGGCACACACACACAGGCACACGTGTACGCATACGCACGGGCACACCAGCACAGGCACGCAGCGCTCACGCGGGCACGTGTTAAATACAAGCGCACGCGCACACACGTGTGTCCACGCACGGTTTCTCAACCTAGAGGGGACGAGGGGGCCGGTCGGCACCCCTGGCCCTGCTCCAGGCCCAGAGCGCCAGGTTTGGCAAAGGCCAGGCCCTGCCACCTCTGCCCTTTAGGGACGACCGAGTCGCCGATGCTGGTTTCCAAAGACGGTAAACAAACAAGCAGGCCTCGGGCCCGCCTCCCGGGGCTGCGTCCCCCACACTCTCATGCGCGCCTGCACACACACATACACACACACGCAAACGCACGTCAGCCCTGGCAGGGAGGGGAGGGAGAGATCCACGTGTGCAGGAATCCGCAGCAGCCCTCTGTGGGGCTCCCACCCCGGTGGGCAGTCCAAGTCCGAGGGAGGAAGAGCAGATGCCAGACAACGGCCCCGCGTCGGCAAGGCTGGCATTTTCCAGGGGAAGGTTCTGGCCTTCGAACGAGCTACCAGCCGCGCCAGGCGAATCATGGCCTGTCCAGTACGAACGGCTCCCTCCGCCCGGGCCCGGCCCCGCGGTGCTACCGCAGGTCAGGAGAGTCACGAACTGCGGCGGCGGGGGGAGGGGGAGGGGTGGTTGGGCCCAGCATGGAGGGTCTGGTTTTCTGACCCAATGAGCCAGGGCCGGCTCACGGGAAGAGTCCTCCTCACCGACCGCCTCCTGCGTCCGGCCCTGGGCTGTGCTCCTTCTGCCCGGGCCAACGGTAAAAAGGAGTTGGTGGCTGAGCACACAGACCTGGGTTCAAATTCCGATGCCCACAGTTCGGCTCCTCTTAGAACCAATGGGGCTCTTGGCTGTGGGCAGGTGACAACCTCTGGAGACACTGCCGGCCGTCACACGGGCCCGGGGGGCTCCCAGCGACTAGCAGGTCACACCCTCCACAAACAGGACGGCCCCCCGGCAGAGAACGAGCCACCTCACGCGTCAGGAGGGCCTCCGGTGAGAGACTCCGGTGTGAAGGCTGCAACACGGTGCCGGGCTCGAGGTGAGCGCCCACCAACACCAGCGGCCGTGATTATCTCAAAACCTTCCCGGCAGCCCTGGAGGATGACATTATCGTCACCAGACTGCAGAGAAGGAAGCTGTCGGGACCAGTGACTGTGACCTGCTCCGCTGACAGGACAGAGCGGAGGTGAATGGGCCGCTTGACTCCACCTGTGTCCCCTCTTCCCCAGGGCATGACCCAGTCCCAGGTGGGGGGAGACGTCGGACTCCCGAGGCTGCCCCAGAATCGCGGCCGCTGCCTCTGCCTTCCTTCCGCGGTCCCACGGTGGGGGCGGGGGCTACTTCCCAAGCTGTTTTCTCGGACATCGAGTGGAGAGACACCCACGTCTGGACCCTGCAGACAGCTCGAAGCAGGCACCTCCTTCCCCTTCCTCCTTCCTCTCCCCACCCCCCACCTGCCCCCCTCAGCTGCTGCCTGACAGGGCAGTCTGTCCCCAGGGCTCAGCCTGCCCCTCTGAGCAAGACTTCCATCCCCGGCCCCTTGAAACAGACCCTCCTCCAAGGGCCTGGCCAATGTGGTCATGGCACCCTTTGCCCACACGCCCAGGGAAGGGTCAGCCTCGGCGGTGGCAGGCTGTCCCAGAAGAGCCTGTGTGGCCTGGTCTCTTCCGCCTTCAGAAGGTCCCTCACCGCACATACCCACACTCACGGCCAAATCAACATGCATGGGGTCTACGACCAGCCACGCGGTCTCTCCGGCCTCCTGGTGGCCAGGCCTGGACACGTGCTCCTCCGTCCGGGGACGCTCGGCCCCGCCTCCTCTGCCCCACACCCTCTTCACTCGACTTAGGCTTCCCTGAAACATCCATCCCTCTAGGCCGCTCGGCTCAGAGGCCCAGCGTCCGTGCGTCCCCATCTCTGCACCTGTCACCCAGTCAGCTGATGACCAGGCCGCTCTGTACCCAATGCGGCTCGAGCTGGAACTGCGAGGGCAGAGAGCTCCCCCGAGCGCCTCACCCTTGCGGACCAGCCTGGAGCGGCGCCGGCCAACGCGACTCTCCGCGAGGATGAAGTGACTGTGTCCACCCCGGCCGGTGCGGAGCTGTGCCCACATGTGGCCACAGGGTACCTGAAATCTGAAGGCCTGAATTTTTAACGTTGTTTCATTTTAATTAAATTTGAATGGGCATTCTGGCGAGTGGCTACCATACTGGGCAGCGCTGGTCTAGAACGATGCCCAGAGCACAGCAGGTGCGCAGCACCCACTGGCTGGTCGAATGAATGAATGAATGAATGAATGAATGACGTTCATTAGCCTACTTTACTACCCCGCGTCATAAGCACCTGACATCAGGCTTCTCCAGAAAGTGTCGCCAGGAAAGGACACGGTTAAGACTCTGCTCATCGCTACCTCCCCGATCTTTTAAAGGGTTCCTGGGACACGGACCCCCCACAAACATCAATTAAACAGATGAACGCACGCATGAACGCGTGGCCTGCCGCTCAGAGCCTCGTCCCCTACGCCGCCGAGCCCACGGAAAACCGACGGAAGGGGAAGCAGCCCACCGGGCCGGCTCCCAAGTGCATTTTCAGCCCGGTTCTTCCTTCCCGCTACCGTGACCGTCTGGGCCCCACATCCCGGGTTCCGTCGCCCCTGGTGTCCGCAGGGAGCTGCTGCCACCGGAGAGTGAGACGCCCTCCCTCGGGTGTCCTTCCCTCTCCCCCTGATGCCAGGGAAGAAGCGGGGACGGGGGGGGGGGCGGGGAGGGCGGCTCGCTCTAGACTCAGAGGCGGAGACCAGGGCTCCTCACTCCGCTGGGGCCACCGTGCCCTCCCTCCCTGCTCCGGCCATGGCGTCCCCTCGGGAGGATTCAGAAAAATTCTAACTTGTAACAGCGAGGATGGGTGTGAGTTTCTATCATCAATCGATGCCTTTCGTCCCCGACCCATGGCTGTGATGGGCTGTAACACGGTTATCCGCGGCGAGCATCGCCTGTGTCCCTCCCCCCACCTGGCTGCCCCACTTCCTTCTGATGTAGGTCACGATGGAGTCTCCCTGCACTCACTAGGTATGCCTCCGGGGAGGGGGGGTGGCACCGCCTGAGGCAAATTTAGGAATCCTCTTACAGGCACGCGGGGACCCCGTGCTCTCTCATTCAGCTGAGCCCCAGACTGGCAAGCGCACGTGGAAATCCCGCGCAAGGATCCGAGGGCACGTGGGCAGGCGGGCAGGCAGGGCGGCTCCTGTGCCCAAGAAAGCAGGGCGACTGGAGCTCGGCGGCCGCCGTCACGTGGAAGCGAGGCCAAGGAGAGGCCGGTTCCCGGAACAGCAGCGGAGTGGTAGCTGGCCACCCTACTTTACGGTGAGCGGCCTGGACCCGCCGCCCGGAGTGCACTCTCTCTTCCTTCCTGAGCCTCCTGTGTCCGTCTGAAAACAGGGGATCACGCCAGCACCTGCCTGCCGGGGCGGCAGGAGGCAAAGTGCCTAGCTGCAAACACTCGACAAACATACACCGTTGGTGCTGTTTGCCGAGCGTCTCTTCTAGCCGCACGACCCCGGCATCCTCTCCGTCGCTCTGACCGGCACCGGGCGTGGCCCCCCGCCAGGCACCGCGCTGCGGGCGGTGGCGGATCAGACTCCGCACCTGTTCTCGGGGAGCAGGACGGCAGCCGGGAAGACGGGCGCGCTGAGTCGAATACGACGGTGCGCGCAGTGAGCCTGGGCTGCGAGGACGCGGGAGGCTGCAGGGCCCAGAGGAGGGAGGACCGGGCCTGGGCAGGCCTGGGAGGTGTCACAGCACGTGCGCTGGGCCAGGAGAGAGAACGGAAGTGGGATCCCTGGCCCGCTGGAAGGTCTAGAAGCCCTGAAGATCACGGGCTCTTCGGGCAATAGGCAAGGGCTGTCTGCGGCTGGGGCACGGGGCTCCTGGTAAGGAGATGAAAATAAAGATGGAGCCGGGGCCAAATTCAGCCTCCTGCGCCAGGAAACGAAGGAGGTGAACTTTGCCCTGTGGGTGATGGGGAGCCCTCAGTGCCACTCCTCTGGTTACTAACCCGACTCTGAAGACACCCCCTGCACACACACGCGGGTACACACAACACTCCACACACATGTACACGCGCACACACACATACACACCATTCACAAACACACACACACAAACCCCCCTACACACGTGTGGACACACATCGCACACACAGGTGCACAAACACATCTACACACACGTGTGTCCTACACCATACACAGACAAACACGCACTCACAAAAACCCCCGTGCATGTGCCTGCAGACACAACACTCCACACATACACGAACACGTACACGTACACACACACACACACACACACACACACACACACACACACACACTCACGGGCCTGGCTCACTGCACTGGGCCCAGGGCAGAAATGGGAGCCTCTAGACTCCAAGCAAAGAGGGTGTGTTCTGAACGCTGGGGCCTGAGGGCCAGCTTCAGGCTGCCTGGAGGAGGAGGTGTTTATAAACAAGAGGTTTCCCCGCACACCTGTGCGTGTACACACACACACACACACACACACACCTGTGCACGCACGCTCCCCGGAACCCCAAGAGCAGGATAGCTCAACGGGTAATTCTTGGAAGAGCACCTCGGCAGGTGAGGTCTGCCACACGCAGCGCCGGCGAGACTCTGCCACAAACCCACTCTCTTTCACCTGCGTGGCGCTGCAGCTTGGGCCCTGTTTCCAAAGGAAACTTCCTCCCACGTTTAAAAGGGACGTGTGGGTCTGTCTCCACAAATTCAGAGCCACGGTGCAGCAGGGGGGAGCGGTCGGGGAACGCCGTGAAGGGCAGAATAATGGGGGACGACCTCACCATGCAGGGCCTGCACCTGGTTCCCTCTCCCTTGCCCCCTCTCCGGAGCTGGCGGTCTGATTTCCAAGGAGAACGGTTACCCCAAGGAGGCTCATTCACAGTGGAGGTTTCTTGCAGCAGGTGCTGCAAATAAAGACGTGCTAAAGGCTCCTTAAAATAGCTGCGTTCTCCTAAGCAGGATAAACCTTTTTCCCTGCACTATGGTTCATACCGGCAACTAGCTCGGTAGACTCTTTTCTTTCCAGAGAAAGGGGAAGTTTTGAAATAGAAGGGACGTCAGGGGTCACAGCTGGACTAGAAGGAGTCAATTTTTAAACAATGAACGCACACTTGGTTACTTCCTTGGAAAGAGAGACTTCCTGGGCAAAGGATTTCTCTTCGTTCCCCGGACGTGAACGCCATCTTTGTGAGGCCTCATGCAGGGTTCGGGCACTGTTCCACACAGTCGTCTGTTTTATCCGTGTGTGGAAACTGAGGCACGGAGGGGGAAAGTAACATGCCTGAAACCACAGAGTAGAAGGCAGAATCTGAACCCAGGCCTTCTCGCTCCGATGTTTGGACTCTATCCCCCCGCCCAGCTGACCTCCTTGTCAGCACAGTCAGACCTACGGCTCCCCGGGACGGGGCGGGGCCGCAGGCAGGCACAGCAGGGCCCCGCAGGGCAGCGGCAGGGTCCCAGCGGCCCGAACCGTAACGTGGGCATGGCTGGCCAACGCAGTCTTAACAGAAAGCAGCCATCCGTGAGGGTGAACGTGACTGCTCTCGACCGTTCTCCCGGCGCCAACAAGGAAGACTCCCTGGCCGTCGTGCAGCCTTGGCTGCGAGGGGAGGGGAGGGCGTCAGTCTGCTCACGGGAGAGACGGCCACAAGCCCTGTGCCATCTCAGGACCGTTCTGTCCTCGACCGCCCAAGCCCGACCCAGCCTACCTACCAGAGATGTGAACGCCGAGGCCCGGAGAGGGGAAGCAATCTCTCTAAGGTCGCAGAGCAAGCAACGGGCAGAACCAGGAGGGACACGTGGGTCCCATGATGCCAGACCTTTGCCCTCCCCCCCCCCAGAGATTCCGAGTCAGCAGGGAGTCAGACGAACGCTCTTTGGAATGGACCCCTGAACGTGCCTTTCGCTAAGCCTAGAACAGAAAATTCACAACCCCCTCATGCACAAAGCTACAAGTCAACTTTATACGTTTTGCCTCCTGTAAAATGCCCCTCCTCTCTGCCCTCCCGTGCTGGGGACGGTGTTCTGGACGGACTGTCTGTGTGTGCAATACCCCGTCCCCCACCCCTGTGAAATTCACCTGCTGAAGCCCTAACCCCCAATGTGAGGAGATTGGGAAGTGGGGCCTTCAGGGAATAAGTGGGGTTAGATGAGGACATGAGGGTGGGACCCCCCTTCCTCCCTGCCCTCCCGGGGCCCCTCCACCCTTGCAAGAAGAGGGAGCCCAGAGCCCTCTGTCTCGGCCTCGCGAGGACACAGGGGGGCTCTGGCGAGGACCCCATCAGGCTGGCGCCCTGGCCTCAGACTTCCAGCCTCAGAGCTGGGACAAATAAGGCCTGTGGCTCAATCCCGGCCGGCGGGATTTGGTTAAGGCGCTCCGAGAAGACCACAACGGACAGAGAGCGTTCTGCCAGACGAAGGTCCAGAGCCTCAGGCAGTCTCTCCTCTCACATACGGAATAACCTGGCCTGCCTCTCGAGGCCAGGCACCCCCTGCCGGGGATCCCCGACACGCCACTGGGGCTCGAGAAACACCTGCTGAGTGAAGAGACCCGAGCGCTGGTTGAATACCTGCGTGTTTAACATCCGGGCCCCGCGCAACCCTGCTCCCCAGGTAAAAACCGGCTCCCGCCGCCACAGAGCGCCAGCTCCCCCGCAAACCAAGCGAGCCCACACCCAGCAACTCTGCGTCTCCGCACACCACCGCCGGAGAGCTGTCTGCTCCTGCACTGTGTGTCAATGTGACAGCGAGAAATGACCCTCGACGAACAGGGGCGGAGGTGGAGGGACAACCGTTTTACGGAATTTGAACGGAGGACGGCGGGCCTACGGCTCCGGGACCGGTGACTGGTGAGAACCCAAAAGAGGTTACTCGTTATTACAAAAAGAAATAGGTATGTTATTTTTACTGGGAATATGTAAAATGTATATTTATTCCCCATCTTTCATGGTAGGGACGATGCCTCTTCCTTGAAGATGGCCCCGCCTCCAGGGTCCCCACTGTCTTGCTCACGTAAACCCCAGGCGACGTCCAAGAGACAGGAAGAATTATATGCAATTCCTGTTTCCTTAAAGACCTCGGCAAGGCCGGCGGTGGAATGGCCTTCCCCGCGGTCTCACCCACAACTCTCTGCAGAGACATCCGTCAGCATTCCATGTGGCTCTCATATAAACGACCCCTCTCTTTTCACACCCGTCTTCCACAGGTTTATATGATCTTCAAGTAAATTGTGTAATTACAGTAACACCTATGACCAGCCTGATCAGGTCTGGAGACAGGCACAACTGGCCCTTGGTAACACGTGACAGAACTTGCTGGAAGAGACGCGCAGCCTTCCCAGAGCGCCCCACCAGCTGGTGCTCCAGCCCGCGCCGAGGCAGCGGACGGCAGGGTGTTGGGAATCCCAGCCCGTCTGTTACATCTTCTGCCATTTACAGTTAGAGGAGTAACTCCAGTTAGCACAATTTACATGGTTCCACTGAACTAACAGGGACACAACCCCACAGAGTCTGACTTTCCCTCTTTTTCTCTCTTTGGGCGGTGGGGAGAGCATGAGTCGGGGAGAGGGGCAGAGAGAGAGAGATAGAGAGAGAGAGGGAGGGGGAGGGAGGGAGTATCTTAAGCAGGCTCCACGCTCAGCACAGGGCTCAAAGCAGGGCTCGATCCCACAACCCTGGGATCGTGACCTGCGCCAAAACCAAGAGCCAGACGCTCAACCAAGTCACGCAGGCGCCTCCCTCCACGAAGTCTTATTAAGTGAAAAGGCAAACTGCAGGAAGGTACCTACAACAGGATTCCTCTCGTGTGGAAAGAAACTCTTATATAAAATTATACCGTACACTGCCTGCAAGACCATCCACTTGGACATGAATATACAGAAACACCTAGAAAGACGGGGCAGGCAGGGTGTGGAAGGGGAACGGGATCGGGGGGAGGAAGGGGAACTTCATGTTTTCCTGTAAAGCACGGTTCTCCACGAGAAGAACAGATGTACATATTAAGTATATAATTGAGTTTTATTTTTTAATTTTTTTAAAGTTTGTTTATTTTTGAGAGAGAGAGAGAGAGAGAGACAGAGGTGAGTGCAGGAAGAGCAGAGAGAGAGAGAGGGAGACAAGCTGAAGCAGGCTCCGGGCTCCGAGCTGGCAGCACAGAGTCCGACACGAGGGTCGAACCCATGAACCTTGAGATCACGACCTGAGTTGAAGTCGGATGCTCAACCGACTGAGGCAGCCCAGGCGCCCTGACTTTTATTATTATTTTTTTAATCAGTAAAATTTAACAGAAGAGTTCAGTACATAAAACAAATAATAAGCCCAGACCATGATAAGTGTGCAGCTTAAAGAAAAAAAAAGAAAAAAAAAAAGAAAAGAAGAAATCAAAATAACATTCAAAATCAGAAACATTTTCATGGCTTCCAAGGAGCGGCTGGCTGCCTCTCGGCTCGGGGAGCAGTGACTGGCGCGGTCAAAGCCTTCAGTCTGGACCTGTTCGATAGGCAGGAGCGGAAACAGCCGGTGGAATCCTCAAACCAGCGTGTTCTGACCAGACCCCAAGGGCAGTGTACACAGGAGGCGGCCGCAGCAACCGGCCGCTCAAGCACCCTGGAGTTTTTCTCCATTCAGCCCAACAGGCCACGTGTCTCACAAGTCACCAAGTGGCACCCGGAGGGTACTTCCGAGGTGGTGGAGATCATTCCGCAATTAGACAAGTCCCGCCAACCCCCGCTCACTACCGAAGCTTGTCTCGTCTTCGTTCCCCCTGGACCCCCGTTAGCGGATCCCTGTACGCACTCCGCGGCGCTGCGAATGTGGGAGAAGGACGCGCGACCACCGATGCGGGAGGCATTACTTCCCGTGCACCGCGCTCGCGCCGGTAACGCCCTCAGAGAGAATTACCTACCCCGTCCCAGGCTGGGGGGTCAGGGAGGACCACGAAAGGTCCCCGTGGCGGGGCCCCCTGCGACGGTGGCCTTGAGGCCGAGAACACGCGGGGAATTCGCGGGGAAAGAGTGGAGGTGGGAGGGAAGGTGGTCTTCACGAAGAGAGCAGCGCGCACTTGGAGGTGGTCGGCGCGGCCTGCCCCAACAAAGGCAACAGACCCCGGGGCTGGAGCCAGGGGAGTGAACTCCAGGGCGCAGGAGGAGGTGGGAGACCCGGGTCCAGATGGAATCCTACCCAGTCCCAAGGCCCCAGGTGGAGAATTCGAAGGTTTCCTAAAAGCGCTGGGGGCCAGCGCAGGATTCCTGAGCAGAAGAGTGGGATTCCACATGCATGCTGCTCCTTTGCACCCGAAAACACCGACTTTGCGGCCCGTGCTTCCAAAAGGGCCCTCGTTTCCCTGCATCACCGCGGGCCCCGCAAATCTCTCCGTCAGGTCCCCGGGACAGCCAGCCTCTTGGCAGCTGTCCCCGTCCATCACGATCAACCCTCGAGGATGCCCTGGTTAGAACCCTTTCAAGGTTCTGCTTGAAACCCCCGGGCTGCCGGGCGTGTGGAAACATTCTCAAGATGTTTTTCTGTGCAACCGAGGCGCCTGCTCGGGAAATCCCTGCCGCGAGCGCTCCTTCCTCCCAGGCGGCTCCACCCAACCGTTGGGCTGCAGGATCCTGCGTCACAAAAGGGATGTCCCCAGCTAATAGGACATTCGCGCGGCCTGGAGAGGCTGGGCTGCCTGAGTCCAGGGTAATCACGCCCCGTCAGTTATGTGTTCTTCTTCTGTGTTATCTAATCGAATGTCCTGTGTGCATGCATATAAATACTGCTGTTCTGACCCACCATGAACTTGTAAACGCCCGATCATATCGGCCTTAAGAGATTAAGGTTTCCAAAAACAGATGAAGACCATCGCTTCTATTTTACTTCAAAATGAACACAATTTCCCCCTGGATGTGGATGAAATTAATGACCTCAGAAGGAACTGACTTGCCAGTGGGGGAAAAAAAAATCAGACAATCCTATCATCGCCCAAGATGGCAACCCCGTCTTAGCTGGAGAGGATACATGCCACTCCACCTCACTGCCTTCTTCTGTCTTCTCAGAACAAGGCTGTTGTAATATGTTCTTTCGGGGGTCCCGAATGTCAGTGTGACTTGGCTTAAATGACAGTGGAGAGATCACCACCCAGAAATTACTGAAACCAAGAGGAATCCACAGGCTCAAGGCCAGACCAAGAAAATCTTATAAAACGGTAATTGAATCAACTTCCTCCCCAAACCAGGCTCTTCTTAAGTCGCGGATATCAACTTACTCCACTTATGAAGTAAGAAGATGGAGACACCCACCGGCGTCCAGCAAATCCCCCGAGAAAACTCCAGCTGGCCCACGGCCCACTCGCGAGTGACGACGAAACTGGTTTTGACCGTGTCTCCACCGTTCCAACCAACCCCTGGAAGTCAGACACGCAGTCTTTCTCCCGCGAGCAGGAGACCCCGCGGCTGGCTTGCTGTTGCTTGGGCACCTTCACCCCACAAGTGTCTGTGGGCAGACCACACAAGGCGGTGGCTGCGGGTGACATTCTGAGAACAACACTGCCCCAACCCCACCTCTGCTCCTCACTGGATGCCTAATCCAGGGCAAGGCACTTCGCCCACCCGAGCCTCGGTTCCCCCGGGTACAATGGTATTACCGACCCCAAGGGCAGGTAGTGGGGGCGGGGGGGGGGCAATCAGATGTGTGATGTCCCTGGTACAGTGTCTGGCACAGAGCGAGCCCCTGGCAAATGTCGATTACTGCTGGGCTCTCCCCGACGCCCACATTCGCCCTACAGCCCCGCTCCTTTCCCTGAGGGCTCTCAGTCTCTCCTCTGGCTGACCTTTGCCTTCAACTCCATCCCTCAGCATCCCTTCACGACTCAACAGGAGCGGCTCTGGGAAGACTTACGTCTAATTCCACCACTAAATGTTCACGAAACCCGTGACGTGGCCATTTCTATCCTGGGATCCCCACCTAGATGTCACCTAAAAGGCATGATGATGGCGGAGCAGGTGGGGCAGACCCAAGTCAGGGTCCCGGGTCTGCTCCCGACTGGCTCCAAGGTCCCTGACAAGTTACCTGTTTGTAGAAGTCACACAGAAGTTGGGGAAATGCACTTGGCTATACAGTATCTGTACACCTTTCCGGACTTATGTCCTGTTCCAATAGCATTTACCCCCTCCCCCCATACACCAAAAAGCAACGAGAACCTGTACCTCTGTCTCATCAACTGTACCGTGGGGGTGCTGGGAGGTAATCACCCCTACTGCAGAGATCTCTGGACTTGCGTCACCTCCCTTGCCTCCTGCCCTAAACTCTATCCACCTCCTCTAAAGGTCAGCAACTGTGGGGCGCCTGCCTGGCTCAGTTGGTTAAGTGTCCAACTCTTGATCTCAGCTCAAGTCTTGATCTCAGGGTCGTGAGTTCCAGCCCTGCACTGGGCTGCGTGCCGGGCGTGGAGCCTACTTTAGGGCGCCTCAGTGACTCCGTCAGTTGGGCACCAGACTCTTGATTTCAGCTCAAGTCATGATCCCAGGGTCACGGGACAGAACCCCGTGCTGAGCACACAGCCTGCGTAAGATTCTCTCTCTCTTTCTCATTCTCTCTTTCCCTCTGCCCCTCCTCCATTCGTGCTCACACACGCTTTCTCTCTCTAAAAATAAAAATACGTAAAACCAGAGGTCAGGAGTAGGTGCCCATCCCAGGGGGCTGCGGGACTCCAGACTGACAATACAAATTCACACAGGCTGGTTGCCCTACAATTTGAACATACTTAGCGCTACTGAACTATCCGCTTAAAAATGGTTAAGACGGGGACACCTGGGCAGCTCAGTCGTTAGGCACCCGACTTCGCCTTGGGTCACGATCTCCAGCCCGCTTCAGATCCTCCGTCCTCTCTCTCCGCCCGGCCCCCCCTCGCACACACACACACACACACACACACATGTGCTCTTTCTCAAAAATAAACATTAAAACTTAAACTCTAAGAGACAAATGGTTAGGACAGTAAATTCTCTGTGCATTTTACCACAATTGAAAAAAGAACGACCTGTAAGCGACCGTTCTGTTCCTGAAGGTCAATTTATAATGCCCCGGAGTTAAGGACTGCGGGGCAAGGCACCAAGCTGCACCCTTGGGCTTATGTTTTTGAAGACCTTGCCTTAAGGCATGCAAAGATGAACAAACAGTGATAGCTACTAAAAGAGAAAAGAGGATACAGAATGGTCCGTTTTGGGGAAACTACATTAAGACGTGCACAGATCTAGACGAGGGTTAGGAGATGCAGCCACAAACAACCGCAACGATTATTCTGGAGAGCGGAATTCCTGAGGACTTTCTGATTCTCTCTTTCTACGCTTTGAATATTTTACATTCATATTTCTTTTTTTTTTTAATTTGTTTTGAATGTTTATTTATTTTTGAGACAGAGAGGAGGGGGGAGGGGCAGAGAGACAGGGAGACACAGAACCCGAAGCAGGCTCCAGGCTCTGAGCTGTCAGCACAGAGCCCAACGGGGGACTCGAACCCACAAGCCGCGCGATCATGACCTGGGCCAAAGTCGGATGCTTAACTGAATGAGCCACCCAGGTGCCCCTCCGTCCATATCTCTTAATCATAAAATTGTACAAAAATAAATAAATTGTGTCTCTGCTTCACGGTCTCCCTCCCCTGCTCTGTAAAGCCTCCTTCTGGCCCCCAGTTTGGTTTTGTGTCTCTAGAGACTCCGTTACCTCTCAGGCACCACCGCCCCCTTCTCCTCGTGGAAGGAGATGTGGGCTCTGTCCTGCTGAGCCCAAACGCAGCCTCGGAATCCTTCTCAACACAGCCCTCCAGGCGGTCCCAATCCGCGAAACACATCCGCACCCCTAATTATACTCACTCTCTCGCCTTGTTTTCTGTTTCCTGGGCGCGCCCTCATCCCCCAGCGCAAGTGTGAGACCCCGGGGGAGAGGGGAGGCCATCAATCCTTGGCTCTAAGCAGAGGTGACGAGGGGCTCAGTGACCGCACCTGGGATGGACCCTGCTCTTGGACGACACCACCTTCCCACTTCAGCTGAGAGCTCACTCTTCCTTCCAAAGCAAGACCGCCGATTTCCGAGTCAAGGGGCCATCACGCATAGGTTCCCACGGAGCATGACAAAGGAGGGTCTCAACCTGGGAATTCGGACGCAAGCCAGGCTCACCGCCGCCCCCCATCACGCCCACACACGCCAGACAAGATGGTGACGTCGGATTTCCGGAGCAAGGACGGGGCGGTGGGGGTGGAGGGCACTTCCAAGTGTCCTTGGTTGTCATCCTCCAAATGGATTCAAGGAACCAGCTATTAGCTTTTGCGGCAAACAGGTCTGTCCCCGTGTGATTCTAAAGCAATGAACACTTATCTCATTTCAAAGATTTTACAGGGAAATTTGTCTTTACGGTGCCTGGTCTGCTTTACGGACCAAACATAAAGCGGGGGTGCTCTCTGTCTACACTGCAGACTCGGATTCCGCTGACCCAGAAGTGCACACTTCGGTGCACGCGCAGGACACTGCAGACTCGGGGTCCCGCCTCGCTGAGGTTCTCTGGGCCTGTGGGCGACACAACGCCCTGGAGAGAGAGAGCCAAGACGCACTCACCTCGGATCAGTTAGCCAGAGTCGGGAGCTTTCTCCAGACGCCCACGACACACGAATCGACCCAGAGTCCTTGTCGCTCACAAACATGTTCTGGTGTAGAACCTTTATTACTGAAATAGTGTGCCAGCCCTTTTAGAGTGTGGGGCTGTCTCAGTAATTTACTGAGTGGAGGGGGGCGTGGGCAAGAGAGTCAAATATTTGCCATTGGGAATAACCGGAAAATCCAAGGACGTGTGACTATAGTGTCACACTTGGATTTACTGTGAAGCCTGCTCAAAGGTGAAACGTATGAAGTGAAGACACACCTTACAGAAAATCACTAACATCGACAAATAATAACAGTGATATTATTATTAAGACCTTAAAAGTTTTTATGTACCAGGCGTAGTACTTCCAAATTCACGAATCTAGTCTCATTCTTAGGTGGCAGATACTTATAACTGGTTCCACCCAGACAGAGACAGAACCGACCACAGCTGCTTAAAAAGAAAAAAAGGCATCTCGGTGATATACCGTGAGAAAATGTGGTATGTGTACAAGAAGTATGGGAAGGCACGCTGAGACACAACCTGTGACAAAGGTCGAATATGCTGCAAGTTATATGCGTACGAGATTTGGAGCCCCGTCCAGCCCCATCCAGCTTGTGACTGGGCCAAGTACTGGACCTCTCTGTGCCTCTGTCTACAAAATGAAGGGCTCGACTTTCAAAGACTATGAAGCTAGAATAAATAACTAAAACAGTGCAGGGATAGAGCAAGGACAGAAAAACAGCGGTCGCTAACAGAAAGCCTAGAAGACACTTTGACACGTATATGAAAGTTTTAGCGCATGATAATAGCAACATTTAAAAAAATTTTAATGTTTATTTTATTTTTGAGAAAGACAGAGAGTGAGTGGGGGAGGGGCAGAGAGAGAGACATGGAGACACAGAATCGGAAGCAGGCTCCAGGCTGTCAGCCCAGGTGACACCTGGGTGCTCCTTTTTTTCTTTTAATTATTTTAATGTTTGCTCTCATGATAATAGTGACATTTTAAAGCACTGGGGAAAGGGAACATCGGTGAACACTACTAGACAATTCTGTTAACTATTTGGAGGGAAAGAACAGCACTAGGCCTCGCCTCACACTTTATACCAAAAAATTAATTCTAGACTAATTTTACAATTAAATCTTTAAAAGAAAAAAGCAGTGGGGAATTTTTGCCCAGTCCTGAAATTTGGAAGTACTTTTAAACCACTAACTAAGACATTTCATTAAAAAGCCACTAATGAAGACACTCCGATCGGACCACAGAAAAACGTGACACTTCTATATGTCAAATAAATACCCCACACAGAATGGAGAGGCTGCACAAAAGGAGTGGGAAGGGGTGACAATCACTGAGCTCAGATTTTACAAACGATCGACAATGTATCTTTCTCAAAGAAGAAACCCTTACAAATTCATTTTTTTGAAAAAAATAAAAGAATCTAGACAGACCCCAATTGAAAATGAAACCCAAAGAAATCCAAACAGCGAGCCAAAGAAATGCAAATAGTTAATGAATCCATCGGGCAACAAGGGCGAGCGAGATTTAAGGTAACAAGTCCTCACCCCGGGCGCCGTGGGAGGCTCGCTCCTTGAAAGAGTTCAGAGTTCGCTACAATCGGGCGTGTGTGGCCTCGCTTGTGTGGTCAAGAGGGTGCATTCCTCAAAGTCCCGGCCACGAGACGCAGACCGACCGCAGGCTGCCCGGGACGTGCCCGGGTACAGGAACCCCGACGGCCCGGGCCCTGGCCTGGTGGAGACACGCGGACCCACACAGGGTGGCAGCGGGGCTGTGAGCAGGGCTCCCGCGGCGCCCCTCCCCTGTCCTGCCTGGAATCGGACGGCAGGAAAAAGAAAACACTGGTCTCCAGGACCTTCCTTCCCCGCCTGGGGCCTCCCTGGCTGCCCAGAGGGTGCTCCCGGGTGACTGGCAGGGGAGGGGCCGAAGAGGGTCTACCTGCCGCCTCCTCCAGACTTGTGCCTCCCCGCACCCTGCACGCACTCGGCCTCTGCTCCTGCTCTGGGGGACTTTCAGAGGCGGTGCCTTGATTTTAAAGACGACGCACGAAAGAATAATAATACCAACACCGAGGGAAGTTCGCGCTCGGTGAGCATCCACCACTCAGGGAGCTCCCTGCAGACACTCGGTAGGCGGACTTCATCCTCGGACGAGCGAAGCGAGGCCCTGCGAAGCTAGACCGCTTCACTTTTTCGTCCGTTCGCTCACTCAGAGAGTACTGAACGTGAACTTGGACCAGGCCCTGTTCCAGATGCCAGGGATACAGTAGCGGGAGGGCCAGAAAACAAAGATCCCTGCCTTCCTAACTGGAGGAGACGATAAATAAAACACACAAGACATATAGTCCGTCAGACTCTAGTACGTGCTGAGAGGAAAAATAAGGCAGAGAAATGAGACACAAGATGCAATCCCAGGGGGAGTGTGAGCATTTCAGGGACGGCCAAAGCAGCCCAGTGAAGTGCCTCCCGAGCAAAGACCCAACATCGGCGCGGAGCAGGCAGTGTGGACGTCTGGGCGAAGCCACCCCAGGCGGAGGGGCGAGCCGGGGCACAGACCTCCAGGTGCACCGCCGGGCGTGTCACAGGAGGCGGCCCATGAGCGGGGCTCCCGGGAGGCCACGCTGCGCCCAAGGTCGCGCGGTTAATCATTGAGAGAGCAGCCGGGCATCAATCGTGCTGGGAAAAGGGTGCAGACCCATTCCGGAGCCAGGCCTCTGCCCTCCTTCGGGGGCTGCTGGAGCACAGGCGGGGGTCCTGCCGACCCACCGCACAGCACCGGGTCCACGGCGTCACCCCCCACTTTCCTCTAGTCCCAGGGGAGCTCCTCCTGACTGAGCCCCCGGCCAGGCCGGCGTCGTTGCCCCCGCGGCCTGGCCTGCAGGACGCACGTGAGCGCAGCCGGCCCCAGCCCCTGGGGAGGCACGCGGCTGCTTGCGGGGTCTCGAAGGTTCTTAAAGAGACTGGGAATAACCAGGTGAGGTACCCGCGGAGCTCGATTTATGGGCCTGGCACGAAAGGTCGCTGAGGACATTGTTCAACATCAGGGATGGTCGACGTCCTTGAAGACGGTGCCGCGTATGCACGGGCCTCCCGCGCAAGCACGCGCACGCATCTGCACACGCGCCCTTCTACCAAACGCACATGTAAATGGGAGCGCCGTGCTTGTTCTCCTCCGCCATCTGATCGTGGACTTGTTGACAGTCAGCGGGAGGACGGGCAGGGCAGGAGAGAATCTGGAGTCTGAGGACTGCGGCGCGAAAGCCAGCTCGCACACGCGTGAGCTGACGTCCTCGGCTCTCCTCTGCCTCAGTGTCCTCGTCTGTAAAAGGGAGCTGCCCGGATTGCCGTGCAAACTACAGATCATGTAAGAAAGCGGCTGGCTCCGCGCCCGAGAGTCGGAGCTCCGTGAAGGGGGGCTGTGGAACCACAGCACGGTTTTGGAACTATTTGCAGCGCAATTGTTTTATTTTAGAGGGCCAACCAGACCCACGTAAGCAAGTTTATGAGCCATTTCTAAATACAAACGGCAACAGAGGTGAGATAATCAACAACTAGCCCCAACTGGTAATTTGCAACAGAAATGAATGTTTCTCAGTCAATAATCTCTTTTCCTCCCCCTTTCCTGGCTGTGGCAATAGTTTGAAATCAGCCAGTCTGGGAAAAGCCACGACACACAGTTTGACCTCTGAAATCGGTTAACTTGGAAGGAAAGGGAATGATCTTGAACCCAATGAACCCAGTTCTCCAGGCAAAGGTCGGACTGGATTACACTGATGACATCTGCAGAGACCCTAGACCAAGTAAGGTCAAATTCCCGGCTTCTGGAGGTTTGCGCTTGAACTATGTTTGGGGGGCGGGGGGGGGGGCACAGTTCAACCTGCAGCAGCGACCATCCGAGACAGTATCAGAACAAGCTAATGGCGGCAGAAGGAATGTACGTGGCTGTGAGGGCGCGAATTTGCTGGGTGCTCGGTTTAGCTTTTCCAAAGCTCAGCCCTGGGATGTGAGGAGAAAAAAGAATTCTAATGCAGGGGATGGAACGATCCAACAAGATAATATATGCAAAAGAGCGCCCCGCGCCCGCCTGCCAGGGCCGCTCGGCGATGCCGCCCCGGGTGGTATCTGGAGGAGGCTCCCGGTCCCACCGCTTGGTGGTATTTCCATTCCCAGTGACACAGAAGTCTCGGAGGTAGCAGTCGCACGGCCCCCCCGCCGGGGGAGAGAGTGGGAGGGGGGTGGGAGAGGCTCTGCTCTGCTCCTGGGGAGGGAGGGGAGCTGAACGACAAGCAGGCTTTGTGAGCAGGAGGCGGCAGAGTCGAGCGAGCTGTCAGGAGCGTCAGCCGCAGCGGGGACGGGGAGTCGCTGAGTCAGACGGGCTGCGCCGATCCCACGGAAGAGGAACACTCCCACCAAGAGAAATCTGTTTGACTTTAGAAAAGTACAGGTTACAGTGATACTCACTAAACACCCCACCTTCCCGCCCAACAGACGGGGGAAATGACTAACGGGAACTCCATCAAGGGCTCTGAGGGATCCCCCACTTTTACGAGGATTTTCCCCCCCAAAGCGGGGCCCTGTTCACATCCTACGTGCCAGGGACGATCAGGATCTCCTAGTAAGAAGTTCAAACGTCCTAACACGCCGGGACCCGGATCAGACCCGATCAGGCCCAGAGAGTCCAATTTTCCCCTGGCCTTAGCGGTAACAACCCTTATCTATGGAGAAGGCCATTTTCCAGCTGCCGGGCTGGAAGACGAACTCGCTAAGGGGGTTTTCACGTAACGGGGATCCTGGCCCAAAAGTCCCACACACACCCCCACCCTTAGCCCCGACCCTAGCACACAGGTGTTCACATGACCTCACACTTAACCAACGCCTCAGGCTCTAGTCCCTAGAACTCAGTGCTTAAAATGACACACACACATTTAGTGTCTTACAGTCCTGGGGGGGTCGGAAGTCCACCCCACCTACCACGTCCACCAGTAGGAAACCAGCTCCTAAGCGGCAAAGCTCACAACCCCGTGTGCTCACTCCTGGGGGCCCAGGCGGACTTGAGACACATCTACAGCCACCCCAGAAACAGACAAGACTCTGGGAAGTATGAATGGCACTTCTTTTCCTATTTTGGGAGGGGGTAGGTTGAAAAGCATGGAAGACGCCGGACACTTGACTGCCCCCCCCCACCCCAAAAGAAACTCAGACCCTCCTATGAGGAGCTGCCTGGAAACGATGATGCAAACCAGCTCTGGAGGCTGGTTCTGCTGGTTCTGCACCTGGAGGAGGCGAGGGAGCTGCGTGCCCTCGCGGGGGGAGGGGAAGCTGACACGGTCTCCTCAACCTCTTGTGTGTCTTGGAGCCCTTGGCTGATTGGTGAAGAATCTGGACGCTTTCTGAGAGTAAGCTTTTTTTTTTTTTTTTAAAGTATTTTCTACACCCAACATGGGGCTCAAACTCATGACCCTGACTGAGATCAGGAGTCCCAAGCTCCACCGACCAAGCCAGCCTGGCGCCTCTAGAGTAAGCTTTTTAAAATGCATAAAATAAATTCATAGGATTGCAAAGGAGACCCATCACACCGGATTACAATTACCAAAATATTTCTTCGGATGCGTGACAGAGCAAAAGATGGCTCTGGACAGCAAGATCCAGCCGCGTGCCTGACAAACACCGGGACGTCGGGGCAGTAATGCATGTAAAGAGGCTTGGGATGCCCGTGACAAAGGAAACAGGACGCGAACACGTCTGTGGTTTCTCCCGGTGCCAGAGTCACGGCTCCTGCCAATAAAGACCGCTGTCATCACTGGGGGGAAGTGGCAGGCCAGTCACAGGTCAGTGACCAGAAAGGCGCCATGTTTTCACACCCAAGTTCCCAGGTCCCCCGAACTCTCTCCAGGGCCCTGAGGATGAGAACTCACGGAGGGCAGCGGCTTTCTTTTCACTCCCTTTATTTTATTCCTGGCGATGACGTGCTCTCGGCAGCTAGGCACGGACCCCGACGGGGTGAAAGCAGGGATGCACACGGATTCGGCACACCGTGCGCACCGCAGGGCGGGTCACATTACGAGGTGCAAAGAACCCGAAGGTCCTCCGACAGAGGAACAGAAGAACAAACTGCGGTACGGGTACACGTGCGCGCGCGTGCACACACACACACACACACACACACACACGAGTATCGCCCAGCCCCGGAAACTGGAAAGGAAGGAGATGGGGACATGTTACAGAGTGCGTGAGCCTCGAGGACACTGTGCTAAGTGAAATCATCCAGATACGCACACACGGCACCGCCAGGATTCCACTTCTCTGGAGAGCCTCGAGCGGCGGGACTCCTAGAGACAGGAAGGGACTGGGGGCTGCAGGCTGGGAAAGTCAGCATTTAATGGGGACGGTGTCTCAGCCTGGGAAGCTGAACCAGTCCTGGGGATGGCAGTGGCGATGCGCGGTGGAAGTGCGGACGGACTTCGCGCCACAGAACCGTGCGCTTCCAAAACGGCGAGAGTGGCAAGCCGTGCGCTATGTGTATCTGGCCAGATAAAACCTAAGAATAAATGAACACGGACCCTGTGGAACACGGAAGGCCGTCACCTTTAAGAAGAGTGGCCGGAGGCGGTCTCCTGGTGGCCCTGAGCCGGGCTGGGCCGCCCCACGGACCAGGGCTTGTGAGCCGCTGTGGCCCCGTGGGCAGGCCACTCCACCTCTCTGGCCTCAGTTTCCACCTCTGTAACAGAGGATTGCACAGGGATTAGAGGGCAGGCTGTCTCACCTGAGACTCTCTGATAACCCCGTGAGGTCGGACGACGCTTCGCCGCTGCCTTAGTTCACCCGCCCAGAGTCGCCCACCCGCGAGGGCCCGCAGGCCGGGCTGACCGAGGCACCCCGACGTACAGGTGTGTGTGGATTTGCCTGTGGCTCGTTTCCTGTCTCTCCCACTAAGCTGCAGGCTCCGGCGGGCCAGACCCAGACACGCCTGTTTCCTCGCCACACCATCCCCACGGCTGGTGAGCTGAGGCTCGAGAACCACGCTCTGGGTGACCCCCGGAAGGGGTTCCCCTGACAAGCAAGGGGTGGTGGCGTTTGCGGGGCCTGGACTCCACGTGGATGGCGGGATAACGCCAGCACGCAGCAGGCCGGTGTCCTCCACGGAGCCGCGGATAGACGTGGGGCCGGAGGCAGTCACGGCTGAAGGGACAGAAAAATAAGCTAAGCCGTGGGGGACGGACGCCCACCCGCTGTCACATGCGCACACACGCACACCTGGCGAAAACACCGATGACTCAGGGACCAGCAGCTGTGAGCTCCTGCCAGCGTGCGAGGGGTTCACTTTTGGTTCAGGAGGCCGGGACGCTGGGAGAGAGCCGAGGGATGAGGTCAGCCTCACCTCCCCACTCCTGGGGCAGGGAGGCTGCGCCCAAGCACAAGTTCAGGGCTGCCTGAGGGTGACTCAGCTCAGGAGATGACTCGGGGTGCTCAGGAGGACGGCTGGCAAGGCTCCAACCAGGCGCTGAGGGCAGTCAGGGAAGTGGGCACAGCGCTGCCTGAACCACAGAGCTGTCAGCACGCTTCCTTTTCAGATGGCGTTCTAGGCCACGATGCCCTCTGCGGGGAGGAGGGGTTGGCAGTGACCTAGATCAGGCAAACACGGCTGGGCTGGGCTGGGCGACTCGGGAACCTGAATTTGACAGACCGGATTAGTCAGCTGCCTGGCCGGGGACCAGGCAGGCCTGGGGTGCCGTGAGGGACGCCCTGTCTCTGGAGTCCCACCAAAATGGGGGCGAGGTGGGGGGTGGCTATGAAGCCCGCCACGCAGCTGAGCAACTGTGGGCTCCAGGCGCCCACCCATAAAACGGGGAGATGCTGTCCCCCATCTGGGGCTGCCCCCCAAACATAACGGGAGGGCACACGTAGAGGCCCTCTGCAGCAGGGAAAAGGAGAGGCCAGATCTGTGCAAATCAACAGGCAGGTCTCAGACTCAGGAACAATGCCCGGCGGAAAAGCCAAGTAGTGAGCACATTTAAAAAACACACCCAAAGCAATGCTACATACTGTTTACGGGTGTGTGTGTGTGTGTGTGTGTGTGTGTGTGTGTGTGTGTGTGTGTGTGTGTATAAAAGTATTTAAATCTAATGGAAAGATCCACACCAAATCTATCACGAAGGGTACTGGAGGCAGGGAGTAAACCAGAGGTGAATGTCAAGGTAATCGTAACTTCTCTGGTAATGTTTCCTTCCTTCACTTAAAAAGGCAAAGCCAAGAGAATAAAATATTAACGGTGCTCAGCTCTGGGCAGCAGAAACATGGCTTTCTGAGACCAGTCTTTGTTGCTATTCGTATGTTGCCTGCCCTGAATGTCACCGTGACACCTGTACACGGTCAGGTAATGAATTCTATTGAGGGTATATATACTCTAAATTGTATGTATTTTTTTTTAATTTTTATTTTTTTTTATTCTCGAGATTCAAAAAGAAAGAGTCTCTCGGAGCACGCAGAGTGTGCCAGAGAGCTCACTGAACTGCATTCCTCCCCCAAAGCATCCGGGGTCCTGGTGCCCACACCTCTGCTAGAAAGCACCCCTCCACCTCTGGCTGTTTCAGGGGAAACGGAGGCCTGCTGGGCCCTGGGCCCTGCCATTAGCTCACTTCCCTAGCTAGGACAGGCACTTGAGGAGGGCCGGGGGTCCTGCAGCGGAAGACCCGCGCTGACGCGTCCAGAGAACTAGGCACCCCTCCCGCTTCCATCCAGGTACAGCCACTGGCACTGGGCTCTCGCGGCAGGCTCCGGTCCACCAATCACAATCCAGGAAACCCAGTGACATCACTGATCACCAATCAGAGCGCCTGACCCGCAGGAGTGAATCGTGTTGCCACACGAGGCTGACAGGATTTCAGCAAGAGGCAAAGGCACTTGGCATTTCTTTTCTCTTGGGAAACCTTATCAAGTGGAAATGCTGGGCGGTGGCCAAGGCGGACACCAGCCGGCGGCCCCCGTGTCCGCCCACGCTCAGCTCCTCAGTTCCAGATTTACTCTCGAACTGTAACAGTGCCCCTTGAACGCTGCTCACACGCTTTCCCTCCCTCATTTCTAGATAAAAAAGAAACAACGTTCTGGATGCTACACTTCACTGGGTCATTTACTCGCCTTTCCAGGGAGAAATTCTAGCTGTCAGATTGGGGATGCCAGAAAGGAAGAGAAACATTCAGGATACTTTTTCCCTTTCTCTGATCTCATCAACCCCCAACTGAAGAAAAGTATCACATGCTCGAAACCCATAGCGATCCCCCTCCCCCCACCAAACTGTGACCGTTCGGGGACCTGAATGCAAGGTACGACAAGACTGAAAAGCCATCTGGTTTCTCTTGCGAGTCCGCCAGGGCCACCCCGCACCTGCCTGCGAACAAAGGCGGGGTAGATGGCAAAAGAAGTCCCGGGGGCCTTCTGAAGAAGTTCCCCACGGACCCCGCCTGCTGGACTCAGGGTCCTCACAGAGTCCCCTCCCCGGCTAAGGTGCCCCTGGAGACACCCGGGCCCCTCGTCCTCTGGAAGCAGAAGCGGCTGGACCCTTCCACGCAGCAGCAGGTGGCATTTCGGGGAGGCCGCAGCCTCGGCCGTCGCCAGTTTGCAGAGCGGAGCGGCAGTGGGGGCAGCTCGCGTCGCGCTGCTCAGGGGGCGGCGAGCGTGGAGCCACCAGGAAACTGAAACCTCTGCTGTCTTCCTGCCACGGCCGACCATCACCATAGGAACCACATCCTGCCGCTGCCATGACAACGGCGCGGTACCATCCGCTCGGTAAGCAGTGATGCAGAGGCCACTCAGGAAGGCTGTGGGGCTGACAGGGTCCTGCGGTCCGCAGCCACGGGGATGAGGAAGTGACACAGAGAAGCCTTCCAAAGCAACCATGGTTCTGTTCTGTTTGGTTTGGTTGGTTGGTTGGTTGGTTGCCTGAAAAGCCCATCTCCTGCTCCTCAGGAAGTCATTTACCCCAAAATTAAATCCTTTCAAGAGTGCATTCCTGTTCTTGGGATGCAAAAGTCTCCAGGGCCGAACACGTCGGGTAAGAGCCCGTGGGGACCTCGTTCAACACATGGCCACGACTCAAGTGGAGCCAGTGGACCGAGACACCAGGGCTCCCAGAGGAGACCCGCAAGCCGTACGGCAGCCCGCGTGGCACACCGGGCGCTGGGCCGAGGCCATTCCGGAAGTGGCATCTGATTTCACCCTCACAACCCTATTTGTAAATTGAATTCCCTACTTCCTACCCCCATCTTACAGAGGAATGAGGCTCAGAGAGAGTAACTGAGCTGTCCAATGTCACACAGCGCACTGGGCGGAGCTGTCTGAATCTCTCTCACAGGCCCTGAGAAATTCTGGTCACCTGCATTATCCCCAAAGCCGTGTTCCATGCCTCAGGCCCTGCGAGCTCAGAAGAGCGAACGCTGATTTTTAATAACCATTATTTTAAGTAAACATTCATGGCCACGCCACAGACATTGCCTGCTTGGTGCCAGGCATTGTGTCAAACACTTTATACGAAGCATCTTATTTGCGTCTTGCAGAGTCAATGAGGTAGAAACTACTACCGATGAGGAAACTGAGGCGTAGAGAGGTGAAGCAATTTGTCTGAGGGCACGCGGCAGGCAAGAGGCAGACCCGGGTTCACACGTGGCCAGCTGGACTCCACGGCCCGGGCTCTCGGTCACCCACGACACTGCTTCTTAACGACACGGCAGCTGAGACACAAACATGAGACCCTGGCGACCCAGCCCAGCCTCCTGAGGCCTCCCGCCCCATGGGAGTGGGGGGTGCCCGGACGCCACCGAACGGTCCCAAGAACCCACATACAGCACACATCAAGTTATTCCCCCAAAACTGCGTGGGCCGTGCCTGTCAGCACAGGGCACAGCTGAAATGACCCTGCTTGGCCACAGAGAAGCATCTGTGTCAGCTCCCACACCTGCGTCCCCTCAGCCCCCCAACAAATCTGGCATAATGACAGCTTGGGTTAATGGCCCCCTCAGTGCAGACAGGGCCTCCCAGGGAGGCGCGACTTCTGTGCTCCCTCTTCGACCTGAGGCCGGCGTTTCAGAACCTACTTCCCATTGTCTACAGTTCAGGACGACAGCGCCCCCAAGGCCGAGGGCCTGAGGGGAGGAAACCAGAGCCCAGCATGTCCTGGCACCCCGCGAAGGCATCACCATGGCGTGCGGATACGCAGAGCCGCACGGAACCGCCATTTTGCAGGTTAAAAGCGGTCAAATTCGGGCAACCACATATGGTTTATTCCAACGTCCGACCCTCGTAACAACTCTACTGTGCTGAGGAGGCTCGGAGACGTTAGGTGACTGCCCTAGGTCACAGAGACAGGAAGCAGGGTGCACGGGACTGGAACCGGGTCTGGCTCTTTCCGAAGTCCTTCCCCTCCACCATGCCACGCCGTTTCCCCGATGGCCCTGGGGGCCGGGAAGCCTGGCGAGAGTATGACACAGTGGGAAAACAGACCAGGGAGACCACTTCCTGTGCTGCAGGAGTTGAGGGGCCCAGTAGGCTAGGACTTCGTCTGGGGGCCCAAGCTCTGCTCTCGAAGAGAGGCAGGTGTGGAGGAGTGGTAAGACCAGTAATCACAGGGGTTTTGTTTTATATTTTTAAATCAATACCAAGCAAGAGGCAGAGAACACAGGAAGCAGGCAGACAGTGAATCGGTTTGAGCTCAGTGGGCTAGCGCAGAAGGTAGGGTGCTTACGTCCACTGCACAAGGCTGGTTGAGAAATAAACACAGTCGCGTGAGCCAAGAGCCCAGCACCACGCCTGGTTCACACGCAGGGCACGGCAGACTCTACTTCCCTTGTCCATGGCTGGTCTCTGAACCGCTCACTAAGCTGGAGGGGTGCAGCCCAGCCTGGTCACCTCGGGGACTTCAGTAGAACGGCTCTCCCATGCCTGTCCCCTCCTTTCCCAGATAGGTCTGGGCGTTTCCTGTATTCCATTCACCATGATAAGGCAGTTGTTTCCATTCACGACCCTGACGTCTCTCTCCGCTTCCCAACTCCAGGGCGTCAACAAGCCCAGAGGACAAGCCAGTGGACTGGGTGAGCTGACCCTGTAGCAGACGGCAGGTCACAGTTTCAAAACTGTGACACATTTTCTGCACTCAGCTATCTTTTGACCAAAGAAAGAGCCAAAGAGGAAGTGGAGGGATGAGATAACCCACAGACTTTGGCCACAGGGGTTTCAAAGGGGACTTGGGAAACAGCATCCCACTGGCTGGGGCCGTCGAAGGAATGACTAGTCCTCAAAGAGCTGCATTACCCGCTTTCTCCTCCAGCCCCAACACGCACACGCACGCACACACAATCAAGGTGGAGCTGGGAGAGTGGTGCTCAAAGAGACTCCTTTCACTGAATTTGCCTGCGAAGAAATTCCACAAATCTGCTGGTGTCCAATTTCCTAGAAAATCCAGGAACCACACAAGGGTCCCAGTGCTGTGGCGGGAGGTCAGCACCGAAACAGACGTTCCGAGCCACTGCCAGCTTTGTGCCGTGGCTGACTCTTCCAGGCCTCCAGGAAATACCTAAGTCCGAAAACGGCAGTCCCAAAGGGTGGGACTGTTTCTCACATGCTCCCGAGGGAGTCGCCGCGGCCCTTCTGGACGAAAGGTTTACAGCCTCCCTGGTGTCTTGAGGGGAGATTCCTAGGACACGCGGACTCCAACACGGGGCTGGGGGAGAGGAGTTCTTTCCCTCGAGAGCCCATTATTTATCTTACGATCATGCAGCTAAGGCACGAATATGGTGTTGTCCGGAAAATGCGAACGACACAGAAATACAAAGAGCCAAAGGCAGCCAAGTCCGCTTCACCTGGATTCAATCCCACTCACCTTCCCCAGAGATAACCCCTTTAGGCAATCTGAGGGGGTTCCCTGAAGTCATTTTGCTAGGCACTTACGTACAGGTAAAAAAGGAGTTTTTGTTGCACGCTTTTGTGTAACAATGAGTCTTGAACAATGGCGTGTTTTGGACACCTTTCACGGCAACGCGTTTTACATTTACCTTTCTTTTTCCCTGCCCCATCGTATTCCACAGAACACATACACTAAAACCTATTACCCTGGTCCCTCACGGATGGACTTGGACGCCGTCTCGAGCTTTCCGTCTGCTCCCTGCACATCCCTGGGTGCGTCTCTAGGTATGCAAAGGACAACTGCCTTAAGACAGACACGTAGGTGCTTCCCGCAGGGCCCCAGACTCTGCGGCGCACAGCCGGGCCCGGTGCCAGCTTCGGGGAGCCACGAGCCCTGGGTGCCTGGCCATCGATGAGAACCCCCCCAGGCCAGGGAGGCAGAGTCGGCTTCCGCTAGTGGGAACACGGAGCCGGGTCCTGCGTGGCGTCGGCCGAGGCGGAGGGACAGAGGTTAGAGTCCGGGAGGAGCCCAAGCCTAGTAGGTCACGGGCCTCAAACAGCAGGCGGGGAGCCGGACGGTGTGCTCTAGGCAGGGGAAGCGGTGTGGCGGGACAGAGGTCCTGGGGGAGGCCGGTGGGGAGCGAGAAGCAGACTCGGTGCAGAGGAGAAGCATGACTGATGTGTACTTCAGCAAGGGCCCGGGGCCCCAGGCGGGCCGAGGGGCCGAGGGGATGGCCCAGGCTGACGTCAGGCGGCAGCAGGCCGGGGTGCGAGAGGTGGGGGGGGGGCCAGGGGGGGGTTCCGAGCACGGAAAGCCTTCAAGGAACCAGAACCCAGACCTGCGGCTGGGTGATGGGACCGGAAGTCGCTCAGAAGCTAGGACCGCGGGGTCTTCACCTGCCGGACCCGTCGGCGTCTCAGCAAAGACAGAAGCCCCTGCAGCGTTTGGACGGAAGGGCTTTAATGCAGGAAAACGGCGCACAGGTGTGGAAGAGTCTCGAAGTCCAACGGGGGACAATGAGGCGGCCCAGAGGTCAGCACCAGCCGGCGGCTGTCGCCACGGGCTGATTTGAGGGACAGAGGGAGAGGGGATGGTCCTGAAGCCCGGGGGCCGGGGACGGGACCACAGGGGGAGGTGCGGCTGCCGTCGGACAGACTCCTGGGGACACAGACAGGGAGAAAGCCCGGAGCCTCTCGCCTGTTCCTCCCAGTGGCTGAGCCCAGAGACACCGGTGCCTGCAACATGCAGCCTGCAGGGTCCCCCTTTCCTCCACACCCACCAGAGCAGAGGAAGGGCGAGAACCACCCACCCAGGGAGAACGGGCTCAGACACGCAGAGGTGAACCTCCGGTCCCTGGAACGGCGCCTGGTGCAGGAGACGCATGTGCCCAAAGAATAAATAAAGCCGAGGAAGGTTTCAGAGCCCCGCCAGGCCCGCCATCGATTTCCTGAGAGCTATCGAAGCTGCTTTCAGACTGACGAGACACGCCTCTCATTATCCCCGATCCTGGCCCCGCGCGCTCAGGCACTCAATAGAAAATCGATAGTGTGTTCTCTGAAACGGCAGCCGCGGTGCCCGCCCGCCCGGCCCTCGGAGCCAGACCGGACACGCCCCGCCCGGCACGGATCCCACTTCCCCATCTGAAAGCAGGAGGGAGCCCGGAGGGTCGAGGACAGGAACCAGGAGGCCGAGACGCTCCGCTGTGCTGTGGGTCTCTCCGAAGTCTCCGGGCACAGACGGGGGGCGGGGATTCGGCCTGGCCTGCCCAGTCGATCCTGAAATCCTGGTCAGGCTCCTCGGCACGTCCTGGCACCGAACAGAGGCCGGGTGCCAGGACGTTTCTCTCTGCTGGAGTCGTGCTTCTGTCCGGCTGGGAAGGCACGGGGGGAAAGGCTGACGGCTTCAGGGCGACCCGTCCCTGCCAGCGACTGGCCGTGTGGCCACGGGGCGCCTCCAGCCCCAGACCCCAGCTCTGGGGAGTGGGAAGGGTGGGGTGTGACCTCCTTCCAGGCCTGTCGGGCGATTTACCAAGACAGCGTCTGACCCTCCGATCACTTCACTCCGGTGAGCCGTGCGTGGCACCTTCTGCCACCGGGGGAAAGGGCCCCATGCTGCGTGTGTGGTGGCCTCACCTGATGGACGTTTGTATTCACGCTAACTACAGTGACGCAGCACATACACCTGCTGGGCGTTACCCCAGGGTTTCACACCTATCCGGCCACCGAAGCTTCACAGCTCCGGGAGGTAGGAAACAGGATTACGGCCATTTTATAGATGAGGAGACCGAGGCACAGGGAAGTCTGGGAATTAACCCCTGGGCACACAGTTAAGAGGTGGTGGAGCTCGAGCTTACTCCCGGGCACTCAGGCACCAGAGCCCACACGAGTTAACCCGAATAACTACCCATACTAGCACTCTCTGTTACAGCATACCCACAAAGGCTTTTCCGAGTCGTCCTCCTAATATCCCCATTCGGCAGAGCAGAAACGGGAGGTTCCGTGAGGTCGAGCCACTTGTCCAAGGTCAGAGACTCATTAACAAGTGGCCATGTGACTCGAACTTAGGTGCTCTGGTTCCAGAACCACGCTCCTGACCCCTCCAGGGCCCGATGTGCTCTTCAGGTCAAAGGTGGCTCCCCTTCCTCCCTCCTTGTGCCATTTTGAGAAACGTCCCTCAGCCTGATCCCCCAGGGGTGGTCACGCCCCCACCAAGGTCCCTCTCCTCCTCCCTGCCCGCCCCGCCCCCCCTACCACAGGGTCTGGAACAGCTGCCCTCCTCACAGCAAATCCAGACACAAACCCACCCCTCAAGTAGGCCGCGAGTGTCACCGGATGCTGGCCTCTCACGTGGAAACACATGAAATCATCTCCCATAAACACACACAGTATTTTGGGGATGAGATTCTCTGGGCTTCAACAAAGCTGGCAGCGTCTTTTTGTTTTGTGATGTTTTTTCAACTAGCAGCAGCGGCCAGAACAGAAGCCCTGTGGCCCGTTTTGGGGCCAAATCACAAAGCCTTCCTTCAGCCCCTGACTGGGCTGGGCTGTAGGGACCAGAGCGTCCTGCCAGGGACAAGGGGAGCAAAGCCAATGTTGTGGCAACAAGCATCAGTGGAGTGAAAACCAAACCCGGAGGTTCCGAGAGCCGGAATTTTAAAAATTCACACCGGCACCGAGTCCTGCTCCGGAGTCCGGAGCCGACCCAAGCTATGCCTGTGTTCCCTGCAGAATGGCTCAGCCTGGGAACAGACAGCTCCGCTCTGGGTAGGGTCCAGACCCAACGCTCACCCCACCACCTGCACCAGGAGGCCAGGCAGCCACCAAGTCAGCACCCTGGGCATGACCCTGCAGGCTCGATCCCAGCTCTGTGCACGCTCAGCCCTGGAAAGGTGTCCCCGATGCGCAGAGACTCGAAGGCCAGCTCTGTTTGAGAGTCGGCCTCCCCGGAGAATCGCAGGGTGGAAAGGAACCCAATCCAGCCAGGTGGTGCGACAGATCAGATTTCACTCCCTTCATTCACTGGACAGCCATTTCCGGAACACCTACTATGCGTGGGGCCCGAGCCAGCCCTGTTGGCCTGGCTCCTCCTCTGGCTGGGACCTTGGCGACGCCGCCAAAGAGGAAGGTGGCATCTATGAATAGCCTGTTGGCGGGCAGCCCCCACACCCTGGACCTGGTGAGCAGGGACGGCCACAGGCCTGCCCCACCACTGCAAGCTTCCATCCAGAGGGGGAACCTTCCGACCAGCTCAACAGACAAAAGGACTCAAGAGATTGGCAACAGGTGTAGGTGGACAAGGACTCAAAATCAAAGGAGAGCCGAATGCTCTCACTGGCAGAGATGGACCAAGCTGAACACGGAAAAGCAGAGTAACAGCCCTGGATTTTGAATAAAACTCATCAAATATATATCTAAGTCCATGGATTCACAGGAGAGGAAAAACCTAAAGCAATAAACCTTCGGAAGATGCTGAAACATCAGCTCATTACTGCAAAACTTGGCATAAAGGGGAAGAAGGAAGCTTTTTTCCTGCCTTTCATATATAGTGAATACCATCAGGACAACCAAGTAGTAGATGAAGGGAAGCCCCTTTTGGAATAATTCTCTCAAAGAATGAAGACAGAAAGGTAGACTCAAAAATATCTGCACTCTGTGTCCCCGAATGAATAATGGATCTCAACGATGATGGCTTGAGGACGAGTAAGCCGATGGATGGGTCAGGCGGCCAGCGTCTGAACCTGATGGCAAATCACACCCAGAGACCCAGCCCCAGGAGGCGCGGGAAGTGCGTGGTGCCACCAACGAAGGGGACACTTTACTTATTAACCCGCTGTGTCCGACAGATTATCACTTCAACGTGCGATCCGTGTAACAGGTCACCGGTGGCTATTTTATGTTCTTCTTTGCGCGGTAAGTCTTCCAAGTCTGGTGTGTGCATCACACAGAACATTTCAACTCAGATTGGTTGCTTCAAGTGCTCGGTGGCCACGTGGCCGGAGGCTGTCATACCAGACAGCACAGGTCCAGAACTAACTAGAAAGTCACAGGGTATACAGAGAACGTGCAGGAAAGACCGGGCACGGAGAAACGCGTTCGATGACACCACGCGGAAGCAGTCGGCAGAAGTGGGGATATGGAAGACCCCGTAACTCGGGTGACCCGACTCCAAAGGATTTCAAAACCCTTAAGAGACATCCTAAGCAGGCACGATGTACAGACTGTGTTTGGACTCTTACCGGAACGTTTCAACAAAAATCATTTATGAGACAGCTGGGGAAGTGTGAACACTGACTGGACGTTTGATAGCAACGGGCTGTTAGTTTCTCCAGCATTGAGATGGTATTGAATTTATATGTATTTTTTTAACCATAGCTCATTATTTAGAGAAACCTACATCAGTAATCTTCAATGAAATGACAGGATGTCAAGGATTTGCCTTCAGGAAATTCAGTGGTTTGGGGGGTGGGGAGTAGGCGAGGGCAGTCAGGTGACAAGACTGGCCAAGGGCTGGTAACCGATGAAGCCGGTGACGGGCACAGAGGGGTTCATGTCACTCTTCTCTGTAGTCAAATAAGTTTTCTCAAATTTCCCCAAATGAAGGTCTGATTCTTCTTAATGTTTATTTATTTTTGAGAGAGAGAGAGAGAGAGAGAGCAAGTGGGGGAGGTGCGTAGAGAGAGGGAGACAGAGGACGTGAAGCAGGCTCCGTGCTGAGAGCAGAGAGTCTCACGCGGGGCTCGTACTCACGAACCGTGAGACCCTGACCTGAGCCGAAGTCAGACGCTCTACCCACTGAGCCCCCGGGCGCCCCAGGTCTGATTTTTTTTTTTTCCCAAACAAAAGAAAGGGCTGTCGGTTTCAGGCGGGACAGATGGGGCACCAGAGAAGGGGGGGTGGAGCGTAGCTTAGCAGAGGGAGGTCTGGAGCCACGCCTCTGAGATCTGAAGCCCCACGTTGTCGCCAGCTGGTGAGGTGACACGCCCGTCCCTTCAGCGGCTAGCCCTCAGTTTACTCCTCTGCTCCTCACAATGGCGCTTCCTCACCAGGCTGTCGTAAGGATTAAATAAAATAACCCGAACTAAGTGCTTAGCCGAGGACCCGGGACAACGTCCGGTGGGAACACCACCATCCCTAGTGGTTTCGTCACTGGTGTCCTGAGAAAGCACACCGGAGTCAGGGTGTCCAGCGTGGGCACGTTTCCCAGCTGAGCTCCGGTGTGCGCACCCAGGGAAACGAAGGCCCCGGAACCCAGGCTGCGTAGCCCCGGGCCGCTCTGGGGGGCAGAGGCCTCCTAGAGGGGCCCCGAGAGGTGCGGACGAGAGCAGGACGGAGAAGGCAGTGCGGCAGGTGCCGACAACCGTCCTCGACGCAGGGTGCTCGCGGGGCAAGAAGCCAGAGCCAGAAGCGCTTTTGCCAAATGCCCCATCGGAGACGCAAGAAACGCATCCTCAGCCGAAAGTGCAATGTAAATTGATCAGAAAATGAGGTTCCATTTGCCAACCAGATCCAATGTAGGCACAGTTTCCCTGGGGCGGACTTCTAGGTGGAAAGGACGCCTGGAGCTCCGGACAAAGGGCCCTCATCCCGGGGGGGGGGGGGGGGGTGGAGGGGGGGCCCAGGCCACGCCATCCATCACGGGGTCATGTTCCGGTCACCAGGGGACACTGTTCCTGCCCATCCCCCGATTGGGGAGCTAGGGAGACAACAGTCTGGAGGTCCTGGGTCCCAGGATGCAGCTGGGGCAGGGCACCCAAGAGACGGCAGCTCAGACCACGCCCTTGGGTGGCCCGGGCAGTATTCTGGAGCCTTCCTGAACGCCGCCCGCGCCCCAATTCAAGGGAAGAGTTCTGTGTTGGGGCCGCACTGGCTGAACCTACTCGGGATGACCAGAAGGAGATGGATAAACAGGGCAAGAAGGAAAGACAGTCAGACCAGGGCTCCAAGAGCACCCGGTTTATCGTGAAGGTCATTCCATTCTTAATGCCGAAGAACGCCAAGTCCAGAGAGGCGCCGGAGGTGACACAGCCAGGAAGCAGAGAGGCCTCTACTGCAAACCCATGAACTGTCTTCGAAGCCACGCTCCCTCCAGGGCAGGCTGCAGGGCGCCTGGGCGACAGGGACGAGGGTGGTCCTGCCCGCTGCTCCCCTCTGGGCCACACCTGCTTCTCTGTAGGACGGAGCCAGCAAGAGCTGACGGGAGTAGTGAGGATGGCGACCCGGGATCCGGGAGAAGGGCCTGCCATGCGGGCGGCGGGCATCACCTTCAGGGACCTGTGTGAGCCTGCTCGTCACGGGACTGGCGGCCCCATGGTCTTTACTTGAAAGAGTGGTCTTTACTTGAAGAACAATAAATGAATGACTCCCTTCATAGTGTGAAAGCTGCCGCTCTTTAATTTTATTAAAGCGCTAAATTCCAGGAAGTGGGGGCCGTCCCAGTAAGCAAGAAGGAGGCTTTGCATTTCAAATATCCAAACCCCTCTTCTTCCCAGTGAATGCATGACGCGCTTCATTCTGCAAGCGACCGGCCAGCAAGGCCAAGGGCGGGCGGCCCTGGGTCGGGACACTTATTCTCCGAAGCGTTCCCCACTCCCGGTGCACAGCCGCACATGGCGCAGAAGACGTGGGGACACAATGACACTCCCCATTTCGCATGTTGCCCCAGGCCTCCATGAGCTCTCCCGAGACCCCGCTGGGGGACACCCGCTCAGGGCAGTGCACTTTGGAAATGTCTATCGGTACTCCCAAGGCACAGAACCTTCGACCCGGCTGATTCCATTCCTCGGAATTCATCCCGGAGACACCCCCTGCACGTCTCAGAGTCCTTGGCACCCTCCGGATTGCTGCGGCATTACTCGGAAGGGCGACAGGCCGCAGACACGCCCATCCCGAGGGGACGGTGGTGCGGTCCCACAGAGCGGAATACTCTGCAGCCACCGAGAGAGACAAGCAGGCTGCACCGACCTGTAACAATCCCTTCGAACTGGTCAGTGCGAAACCGACGCAGGAACTGGGTGCAGGGCTCTGTCGTTCTTCTCAACAAAGAAGGAGACGAGAATGTGCATGCGTGTGCTGGCGTGCACCTAGACTACCTGGAGACAAAGGCCGCCCTGGCGTCCCGGGCGGCAAGAGGACGCACGGGCACAGCGATATTGGCACCGTCACTGCAAATCCTCCCGAGAACCCAGGACTCTCCTGCCAGCGAGAACCCCAAAAGAGAGGAGGCACTCAGTGACCACATCTACCGCATCAGGAAATTTCGCTCAAGTCATGAGCTTAATCTCAATAAGCCTTGAGAATTTTCTATTCCACTCCGCATCTGAACTTGCTCTAATAGCAAAATAATATTGTAAATGACTCCCTAGTTGGATTGTTTAACCTTTCCCCCCTCACTGCATCTCTAAAATGGAGGCTTCCAGAAAGGGGTGCCATGTTATCAATTACACCCCAGTTAAATTACTTAACCTCTCCACCCCTCAAGTGAAGTGTTCATTCCAAGAGAACGGAGCCATGTTTTAAATTACCTTATCAGTGAAATGACTCAACCTTTTCCCCTCTGAATCGACAAGTCAAATGGTTATATGGAGAGGATATGGGGGGTAAGTCTGGGCTTTCTGGAGCTCCTGACACCCCCGTGGGCCGAGATGAGGAGTCTGTGGCAGCTACCTGAGACCCCAGAGACTCAGGGCCAGTGGCCTCACCTGGGGAGTACGTGTGGGAAAAAGGCGGCAAGTCATTTCAACCTCAAAGATGCATTTTATTTTCTTCCCACTTGGTAATCTTTATATTTGGAAAACACTTCCCTACCCCATATTGGCGTTCCTAAGCTATTACTAATTTTTATTTCCATTTTCACCTCCAGCGTAATTTCCGTAACAATAAGGATGGCTTTTTTTTTTTTTATTTTTTTTTTTTAACGTTTATTTATTTTTGAGAGACATAGAGATAGAGCATGGGCAGGGGAAGGGCAGAGAGAGAGGGAGACACAGAATCCGAAGCAGGCTCCAGGCTCTGATGAGCCATCAGCACAGAGCCCGACGTGGGGCTCGAACTCACAGACCGCGAGATCGTGACCTGAGTCGAAGTCGGCCGCTTAACCGACTGAGCCACCCAGGCGCCCCAAGGATGGCTTTTAAAAAGCGGTGAATATTGGTAAAAAGATGGATCAGGTTTCCCTGGGTGATCAAATGATTGAACTTAGCCTGGACCCACGTGTCCAGAATAAATGCCAAGGTTTTGCTGGGCTTTCTGAAGGGCTGAACGTTTCTCTGGGGACCCTTCCTTGTGACGGGCTCCTCCCCTCAGACCCCGACTCAGTAAGCACCATCGAAGCAGTTCAGAAAACAAACTCAGAACTACACGGGCCGGGATCCAACCCCAGCTCACCCAGTGTCCAGCTGTGTGACCTGGAGGAAGTGCCTTAACCTCTCTGAGCCTTGGTTTCTTCACCCAGAAAATGAGGCTCCGAGGGAGGATGAATGGAGGTAACGCGTATCAGATGCTCGGCATGGTGCCCGGCACACAGTGAGCAGCCAGCAGGTGCCCGGCACACAGTGAGCAGCCAGTAAAACGGTAGGTAGCTCGTGTTACTCCCGATTTAAAGCGACCACAATTTCACACCAAGGAGAGACCCGAGGTCCGGGTGGGGAAGTTATTTTGGCCACAGTTCTGGCGTAGTTTCCTGACGCCATTCATAATTTCTTCCCTCACACAGTCTGAGGGAAGGAGACAAGACTTTCAGCTCCCAAACCAATGAAACTCCGAAGCCGTCCTTCAGAAGAGACCAGAAACCCGGGCCGGAGGGTCCGACCTGAGGCTCTGGGGCCCACGGGCTCTGCTCCCTTTGGGAACTGGGATACAAACGGTGGGACCGACTCACCAGCCTGGAGGACCAGTCACACCTGGGGGCAAGAACGGGCGTGAGGGTAGCCGTGCGGCTGTCCCCAGGCAGGCACGGCCGCCTCCTTTATCTGGGCACAGGGTGGGGGCCCCCTCTCCCCTCCACACGCACCCCCTAAGTCACAGGTGTGGCGCTTTGGCCAGCGAGCTGTGAAGTGGCTGGGGGCCACTTGGAGACCCACGTCCAAGCACCAGGTCTCTCAGCCCCGCCTTCGCGACGGCGGGTCGGCCCCTTCTGGGTCCCGGGCGGTTCCGGGGACGAGCAAGGCCCTGCCGAGAAACACACTCGGACCGTGAGAGCCGCTGGCGACGGGCTCCGTGCTCCCGCGGCAGGGCCTGGCCCACGCGGCCACGGCGGGGCGTCACAGAGCGGGGTCCACGGCAGCCCTTCTCAACCCCCCGAGACGAGAGACCGGATTCTCTGTTTATCTGTCATTTCTGCCCCACTGCAGACCAAGGATTTTGAAAATACAATACAAATATCACTGCAACGTCAAATTAGAAGAGAAGTTTCTAGACCTTCCTCGCCTTCTCTGGACTCGCCTCTTCACGGACGGGCCCAAATCCCCGGGCCACACCTGCGGCGCCACCGTCTGTGGGAGGAGACGCAGGCGGGCCCCGGCCCTGGCTCTGCATTCTCGAACACTGGAGAAGTAATTTAACCTTTCCAAGCTCGACTCTCTGTTTGTGAAGTGCGGATGTCCAGGCGCAGATGTGTGAGGAAGGCGCTCGATAGATGTCAGCCGCTCGTCCGCATCCTGGCCTACTCCCGGGCGAGGCGACTCCGGCACAGGCAGGCCCAGGGACTGGCTCGGGGACCTGGAGGGGGGCCACAGGCTTCAAGCAGCCTCAGAGAGGGAGGCGCGCGGTGGAGACTCAGAATTCACTCCCAGATGCCCGCCGTGAGCAACCGTGACCAGACGGGCATCTGGAGAGGGGCTCGGCAGACTGGCTGGTGGTCCTGAGACCAGAGCGCGACACCCGCTGCCTTCAGATAATGGGCAACCATTACGAAACCAAAGCTCACCGCCCTCTGTGAGCGCCTCCGCTCAGCACTTCTCAAAACTGAGCGGCACTTCGCAACGACCTATGAGGCAGGGACGGTTAAGACTGTTGCAGGAGAGGAAACTGAGGCTCGGTGTGGTTAAGTAACGGACCTGCGATCCCGCAGCAGAGCTAAATATGGTGACTCGGGGCTGGCGTCACTCCAGAGTAGGGTGACCAACTGTCTGGTTGGGACTTGCGACTTTCAGTTTTAAAATGGGGATAGTCCTGGGGCACCTGGGGGGCTCAGTCGGTTAAGTGTCTGACTTCAGATCAGGTCATGGTCTCACTACTCATGAGTGTGAGCCCCGCATCTGGCTCTGTGCTGACAGCTCGGAGCCTGGAGCCTGCTTCGGATTCTGTCTCCGTCTCATTGCCTCTCCCCTATTTGCTCTCTCTCTCTCTCAAATACAAAATAAAATATTAAAAAATATATTAAAAAAATAAAATGGGGATAGTCTTAGGGTCTCTGGGTGGCTCAGTTGGTTAACCTTCAGACTTTGGCTCAGGTCATGAACTCGCGGTTCGTGAGTTCGAGCCCCGCACTGGACTCTGTTGTCAGTAGAGAGCCCGCTTCAGATCTCTGTCCCCTCTCTCTGCCTCTCCCCTGCTCGTGCCCTCTCTCTCTTTCAAAAATAAATAAACATTACTTAAATAAACACATAAAATATTTTAAATAAACAAACATTATTTAAAAAAAATTTTTTTTTAATTTACACATTTTTTTTCAAAAACGGGGACAGTCCTGGGCAAACAGGAACAAACGGTCACCTACTCCAGAGCGTCTGTCCTTCCGTCACTGGGTTTAGCAAGTGCTGGAAGAGGGCAGGTCTTTCATCAAGTATCTACCCGGAGCCCGGAGCAGATCTTTGGCCGCTGGGCAGTCTGTCTGGGAAAGCCACAGCCCACGACACCCTGCAAACGTTGCTACGGACAGAGAGACAGGGCGTGATGGATGTACACCAGAGATCAAGCGAGCGCCTGGCATCAGAGCGACAGACCCTGCCCCGAGGCCTGCTCGGGAATGGAAACTTCTAAATACCATCCCATAATCAGAAGCCTTTTCCTGACTTGCTTTTTTTTTTTTTTCTTTCATTCAAACAATGGGTAATTGGAAAGTGTTCCGTTAGGGACATACTGTCATAATTTGCCAAACAAAGCGAGGGGAGTAGGATCCTAACGGTAATACTTTGCATTTCTGAGAAGGGCGGGTCTTGGGTGTGACTTCGTTTCCCAGCGCTGCTGGCTGGATCTCTGGGCTCCCTCCTCAGCACCGGCCCCACACAGTGTCCCAACGCCTGGCATGACTGAGGGGGCTAACGCAGGACGACACCTCCTTCCGTAGGAACTAAGCCCCCCCACCCCCGGGCTACACCAGCTGGATCCTCTGTGGGGTGTTCCCGGGACTGTCCTAAACGCTCTAGTCCATCTTCCGAACCAGGACACTCTGGAGAAGGAAATGACAATTACCCCAGGACTGAAAGGGACGATGCGACCGTCCGGAGCAAAACGCGATAGTTGGTCACCGGCCGATGTGCAGCGTCTCATCTGAGCCCGTCCAGGGAAGCAGTGTGGCTCAGCGGGGACAAGCTTGGCCTCTGGGGCCGGCCTCCCTGGTCTAACACCTGGCCCTGCTGCCGACCAGCTGGGCTACAGCTCCCTCACCTGCGCAGCAGGGCTCGGTCGTAGCTGCCTCTTCGGGCTGGCGTGACGATGACACTAGTTCGCGTTCGCAGAGCCTTAGCACCAGGCCCAGCATGCGCTGGGTGCATTACATGTGTTTACTGAATAAAAAGTCTGCCCGCCACCCCCAGGGGAGTAGTAGAATCATTGTTTTACGAATAAGGAACTAAGGCCTAGGGGGTTATGTAACTCGCTAGTTAGAGGCCAAGCTAAACCCCAACAGAAGGCTCAGGGCCCGTGTCTTAACCACCGCAGTCCTGCCCCCCAACCCCTGAACGGCAGAGTACTATTCTCCCCGATTTAGAAGTTCAGGACAAGGTCAAGTCGAAAGCGTAAAGAGCCCCGAATCCACCTGTGGCACGGCACCTGGAGAGCTTGCCCGGGGCCCGAAGAGGGGGCTGACTCGGGGAGGGGGGCCGGGTCCCCGGCTGCAAACCCAGGAGGCGCCGGCCACATAGGAAGGGCACCGCGGCCTGCACTTCGCACACCGAAGTCCCCTTTCCCTCTCTCGCCAAATTACTCGATCTCAGACGTTCCTTTGCAAGACGAGACTGAAACGCAATCTCCAACCCCGCGGGGCCCAGCGGGATTTCACCAACACAAACTGCCGAGTTCTCCAGGAAAACGGAGGAAGCTTGCCTGAAGTTTCAGATTCTTGGTAGGTCTTCGAAAGCGGCTCCTGGAAACGGCAGGAAGTGGTTTGCCTTTGCTTATTTTCCAAAGGATAACCACCAGATTTGCTCATAAAAACTTTTCAACCGACTGGCAAAGGGCACCTGCGTGATCAGGCGATTTCTCATCTCCTCGGGGTTTCCTTCTCGCCTGAGTTCCATCTGTGGGGTTTCCAAGAAGCGGGTGCTCAGAGCTTGACACAGTGCTCGGCACACAGAGACAAAGAAGGGAGAAAAAAGGGAAGGAAGGAAGGGAGGGAGAGGAGGGAGAGAGGAAGGGAAAGAATGAGGGAAGAAGGATGTCTTGCTCAAGAGTCAAAATTCCCCGAAAGAAGCGTTCCTAAGGTTCACTCAAAGCCCACGGCTCCATATCCGGCAGTGCTCAGACCGCCCCGACCACCAGCTCTCACGGAGGCCAGGGGCTGGAGCTGGTAGAACACACCAGAAGGAGGAGCAGAGACAAGGCACCGCCACGGGTGGCAGAATCCAAAGCGGGGGGCGGGGAGGGGGGGCGGCTGGTTCCTCCCCGGAGGCTAGGTATGTTCTGGAGAAGGAAAGAAGGGGCTCCTCCGGAGGGGAGAGGCAAGCAGGGCGCAGAGACACGTAAAGGCAAGAACATGCTAAGGAGCCTGGCGGGTAAGGGCCGAGGACACTGGGGTCAGGGCCCAGAAGTCTGGATGCTTCTAGTGAGGCCAAAATAGGAGAGAGTCTCGCCCGGGCCAACAAGCCCAGACCTGACTCTGAAAGCAGCGGCAACAACTGCAGGCCCCGGACGGGACAGGACGGGACACAGATGCGGTTCAGAGCCAGAAGGCCGTGTCCCCGTGGGGTGGGGGTGGGGGCGGGGCACGGAGCGCGGGCAGGAAATGAAGGACCAGAAGGAAATGCGGGTTTCCCGCCACCGGCTCATGGGAAGCCATTGGACCAGTCACTTCTGCCCCCCGGATTGTGGCCGTGTCCTCGGCCCAGTCCAGCGTGGGTGTTCCCAGATTCTGGGGGGCTTAGGGGCCAGGGTCCTGTGCCAGCTGAGAAGATGGATGGAAAGGAAACCAAGTGGGGGCCCTGGCAGAAGGAAGAGGGGCCGCTAGAGAGGCCCCGCGGGGAGGGTGGCCCCAGGGGGGAGGTGTGGCCAAGCCTAGTGAGCCGGGTGAGGGCGAGGGCCCCCCGAAAGGGAGCTGGGGACGGGGAAGTGCAGGATGTGTGGGACCGGGATGTGCTCAAGGACCCGAGCGCGTTCCCAAGTACGCGTGCTGTGCCCCTGCAGCACGTGTGTGAGGTGTGCGCATCCGCGACCTTGAGAATGAGGGCTCGGCGGGCGCCTGCGTGCGCACTGAGGGGCGTGTGCCGAGCTCACGCGCGCACGTTTGTGGGGAGACAGCATCGTGGCAGGGTCAAAGCCTGGACTGGAGCTGGGCTGGGACCGAATCTTGCCCCGGCCCTGTCCTAGCGCGCGACCCTGAGCAAACGGACACAACCTCTCCGCGTCTCGGCCTCCTTACTGTCACGACTTCACGGCGTTGTGACGGGGACAAGCTGAATTCACACTCGTAAATCACCCAGAGACGGCCCTGGAAATGCTACATACGTGCAATACAAAAACAAATACAGGCGTGAAGGTGGGTGGGCGTGGAGGCCTGGGCACGCGCAGAGAGACGAGCACGGCAGAGGGGTGGGGGCGTGCACACGTGCAGGGCCAGGGAAACGTGGGCTGCGGGCACACAGAGGTGCAAGAGCCAGGTCTCTCCAGCCCTTCGCGACCACGTATGCCGTGTGCAGCCACGAGGCCTGGAGGAGGAAGTACGTGCAAGTGCCCAAGACACGTGCTGCTTCTGGGCCAGTGCGACATGTGGTGCGTGTGCGCGTGTGTGTGCGCGGGGCGTGCAAAGGTGTGCGAGCCTGTTCTGAGAGCGCACGCGCACGTGGCTGGAACCACTAGAAGCAAGTCAAAGTGAGCACGAGCCTAGTAAAGGCAGTGGGTGAGGAGTGGCCAGAGGCCCGGGGGGACCCCTCAGAGCTGCTGGGAGCCTGCCAGACCAGCAAGGCCAGGGACACGAGCCATATCTAACTCAACCCTGTGCCTCAGCAAGTTTTATAGGAAGGAAGGAAGGAAGGAAGGAGGGAGGGAGGGAGGGGGAGAAGGTGGGAAGAGGGAGTGCAGGGGAGGGAAGGGGAAGGGAAGGGGGAAAGGAGGGGGGAGGGAGGGGAGAGGGAGTGCAGGGGGAGGGAAGGGGGAGGGCAGGGGAAGGGAAGAATGGGGAAGGGAGGGAAGAGAGAGGGCAGGGGGAGGGGACTGGAGGGGAGGGGGAGGGCAGGGGGAGGCTCACAGACATGTGATATCACAAGGCCATCGGCTGGACACACCCGTGCCAGGGGCTCCACACTCAGGTTCCCTTTCACGCTCCGGACAGGCCCAGGAAGAGCAGCAGCCCCACTACTTGAGACAAGGAAACGGACACGAAGCTGTGTGCCCACGGACCCACAGCCTGGAGGGGGGCTCCCAAGCCAGCTTCGTCGGACTCCGTGAGGGACAGCCCTCTCAATGACGGCGCTATCCTGAGACGGAATGAATGAGCACGGATGACGAACGAATGAACGCAAGCACGCACAGACGAGCGAACAAACGGACAAACAACAATGAAAAGGAAACCGAAACTCAGTGCCCAGAGAAGGGACCGAGCGAAGGAAGGGCTGGTGTACTGTGCCAGTCCGCCCTCGGGACACGGCCAACTCAGAGCGGCATGAGCAGCGGTAGCCGTGGCGTGAAAAGGTCGGGACCCCAAACTACAAAGGCAGGAAGCGCCTTCTACACGGGCCCCGAGACTGCCTGGGCGTGCGTGGCAGCTTCCAGGCTTCCAGGCTGGCCTCTGTCGGCACAGTCAGGAGGCAGGCCTGGCGGCCCCACGGCAGGGGCTACGGTGGCGAGGCTGAACACTCGCCCTGGGAGCTCTGCTCACGTCCTGCGGGATTTCAGAGCAGCCGGATCCCAGCTGCCAAGGCCTGGACACTCGCGGAGAGCCAGGCTGCCGAGGCGGGATGTCACCAGCGGGATGAGTTATCACTGTGACTTCTCCAAGCAGGCTGTGTCATAAGGCCCCACATGGCCCAAGCTAATGACACTGAGAGAAAGTCCCTTCCCTACCCCACCCCCTCGCCAAGACCCTTCTAGAGGCCGCCAGCAGGGTCCAGGGACTCTTTAGAGCTAAGCCCGACAAGCTTAGCAATGCCGAGCTCCCCCCGGGCGGCCGTGGACAAGCAGCTCCACCTGGCCGACCACTGAGCTCTCCCTCTGGGGTAGGGAGCCATTATTCACCGGGTGTTATGGGGGAGGGAGGACCCTTGCACAAGGCAGAAAGCCCTAAGCCACACGGCAGGTCCTCCCACGTGATGGCTGCTTCTATAAACGGCGGCCATCGGGGGCCCAGAGCCACCTGGGCAGACAGGAGCCCCAAGATGCTGGACCCCACAGCTACTCGAAGCTGTCAGGCAGGGCTGGAAGGGGCCTCAGTGTGGGAGCCACGGGCTCCCTTCCCCGCCCTCCCAGGCTGCATCTAAGAGGCCCAGCGTTCTCCCCTCCCTCTACAATGAGACCCTCCCACAGCCCCAGACACCCTGAAGGGGCCCGGCACCCGGGACATCTCAGCAAACCCACCCCCACGGCCTCTTCCAACACCTGAACGCACCTGCTGCCACAGGGCGCCCCTCTGTCAGGATGCACACGGGTATCGCCAGGACCTTCTAGTCGGTGCCAGTTTCCCCCACATAAACCTTGCCCCCCACCACCCCTGCTCTACCACTCTGGTTAACAGAATGTTCTTCTTGGACTTGGATTATTTAATTGGGAAGCAGCCCAAGAGATGAAGTGTCAGTTTTCCGACTGTGTTCCCCGGGGCCCCCCAAGTGGGTTCTAGGGGTACTTGTGGGGGCTGACCTCCACCTCAACCCGGACGTCATGCCTTTACGACCCTTCTCTTCACGATGTTGTTTGAGGATCGTGGTGACACCAAAATCAGGAAAGCATGTGCACAAAAGTTCACCCTTCCCCGCTGTACACCTGCCCCCACGTGCTGCTTAACCCCTTCCTGGCACTCAGCATCACCGTACATACGTTTCACACATATATCCATTTCCTGTCCCTCTCTCCCAACTGGTAACACCAGCTGTGTCCTCGGCACGACAGTAGGCACACTGAAGACTGATTTAACACTCACTTACTGCTTAATGGATTAAATGTAATACTCAGGAATGACCGTAACGCTGACAGTGGGCCAGACCCCAGTTAGAGGTGCTGCCCGGGCGAACTGCCCCACTGCTCGCATAAACCCGTGGAGGTACTCTTAGCCCCATTTTACGGATAAGAAAACCGAGGCATAGCTCGGCTTACAACCCCAGATTTAGAATGTCTTCAAGACCCCCGCCCTTGGTCGCTAGCTCTCCTGCTGCCCTGCACCTGGAACAAGGACCCATGAAGGAGGGGTGCCTGCCACTGACATCAGGAAGGGCCTCCGGGAGGAGGTGATGGCCTCACAGATCCCAGGGTGGGGCTGCTGCTTCTCTACCAGGGTAGCTCCATGTCCCGAAGCCTCCAAACAGCAGTGGCCAATGGCGGCCAACAGCTTTGAGGTCTCAGTCATTTCTTCCACAAAATAGCAGAGGGGGAGGGACCCAGAATACCTCAGATTAGGGGACACACCTGCCCACCCTGAATAAGCGGGTCTGAGACTTGGACCGGCTCTGGATCCCGTCCCCGAGCCGGGCAGAGCCCCGCCAGCACGGCAAGTGCGGGACGTTTCCCCTGCCGTCCTCCCCCTGGTGGACCGCACCCGAGCCCTCGGTCCCGTCCTTCCCCGGACGCCAGGGCGGAAATCCTAACTTCCCTCCTTGCGGGAAACAGAGCAGCACACAGTTCTCCCGAAGGTCCCTACAGCGCCCACTGTCTCGGGCAGCCCCTCTGTGTCCACGCCCACGCCTGCCCCCCGTGGAGGAGCCCCACCCTCTGGGTCTGCCCGGCTCCGGCTCATCATCGTGCCCCACCTGCCAGGGGTCTCACCCGTGGGGGGCGTGCCCCCTCTGCTTCGCCCAGACCAGGAGGCTACACTCCGAGTGTCTACTCCTCAGGAGCCTCTGTGGCACGCTGATGATAATGACGATGACGATGACAGCTGACAACGTGCCGGGCACTTCACGGTTATTAATTCACATTAATTCAAACCCTTCTCATACGGAGCATAGTTAGGTCCATGTAGAGAAGAAACTGAGGTTCAGAGAGGTCACCTAACTTGCGAAAGCCTTACGGTGACCAGGTATAAGGCTTCAGTCACCGGAACCAGGCGGAAGTCCCATCTCTGAACTCAACTCCACAGTCTGCCGCTAGTTATGTAAGTGCTCTGTGCCTCGGTTTCCTCATCTGTAAAGTGGAGATCATGGGGGAGATCACCGGCTTCCTGAGCGGGCTAAACGAGATAGTGCAGGAAAGTGCAAGGCACCCGGAGCCTCTCAATAAACGGCAGTTACAGCTACTCGTTCTTAAGGACACGCATGACGAAAATCCATTCTGTGTTGTCCGGGGACAAGAGCACCAGGAACCCAGAGGCACGCGGGCAGCTGGAGGGGGCCAGAGGGGCCCAGGACGCGGAGTCGGCGGAGGGAGTCTGCATCCCAGCCACACCACTTCTGACCCTGTGGTCCTGGGCAACACGGACGACCCCTCTGGTCACACACGATCCCCGGAACCACGCAGGGGAACGCACGGAGCACCAGGCACGAGGAGCCGCTTGAACACCGGTCCCAGGAAAGGAACCCGCCAGCACTTCTCTCCAAACCTCTCGTTTGATGTTGGCTTCCGGGAGAAGCATGTCCGGCAAGGCGGAGGAAGGTTGTCTGGCCTCCCCTCGGAAAGTTCCGGAGAAGGCCCGGCCCAGAGGCCAGCGCTGAGCAGGAGGTACAGCCACGAGGCTCCTTTTCCACAGTCTGCATCAAAAAAGGCCATTTCTGGGGAACCTTGGCCCCCACATCTTCTCTGTCCCCAGCACACACCCAGAAACGCCCTCCACGGCCTCGGACCTGCTCTGGGTGCCCCCGGCTGCGGCGAGGGATGGAGAGACCAACAGGGCTGCAGTGAGCGGGCAGGTGCACGCAAAGGCTGCAGAGCCAAGTCCAAGGCGGCGCGGCACTGCCCTGAGGCAAAGGCCGGTAGGAACTCGGGGGATTTCTACTGCCGTGTGCGCGAGACCCAGGAAGGGGCAGCTCCACAAGCCCCATGCCAACCAAACCCTGCCCCTTCCCCAGTGACCGGTCTGCATTGTGGGGATGCCCTGGAGCAAGCTGCCGGAACATTCCTCATCCAGGACGCAGCCGTGACTTGGAGCCAAGACTCTGGCTTCGACCACACAGATCACATACGGAATCACATTTCCACGTACTTATTACACAAAAAAAAATTTTAATTAAGAGGTAAAAAAAGATTAAAAAAACAGTAAAGCACCTTTCCTGAGACTTGTGGAATGTTCATAGGCTGGGCCTGGGACACGAAACGGATGGTGGGCTGGGGCTGGGCTCCGGCACCAGGTATGTCCGTGCCCGAGCTGGCCCCCGGCCCTGCGCAGCCGCTGCTCGCCTCCGAGCGTCTCGGCTCCCCTGCCGGGCCCACGGTCGGTAGGCTGGCAGACGGCACGAGAGCCTTGTGCGTGGCAGGGCCTCAGGAGCGGTGTGCGGCCGCCACCATCCCTACCTCCATCGCACCAACTCTTTGAACCCCAGTTTTCCCACCTGTGAAATGGGAACGATCAGACCGAACCAGCCGCACAGCCGGGGACCGAATGGGGCAAGGCCCTGGGTCAGGGCTCACACCAGGCAGGCTGCTCTCCTCACCGCCGAGGGCAGCCCCGCGGGCCACACAGGAACCTGCCCCGCGTGCCAGGCCCGCTCCCAGGGCTGCGCCTCGCGAACGTCACCCAGTCCTCCGTCCAGCCAGGGGGCAGGCGGCGGTATTCCCATCGTGTCAGAACGACTTCCGCAGGCGCAGAAGCTATCGCTGGCCAGCGTCTCCCGGCCCCACGGACGTGCGCCCCGGCACCCCCGGCCCTACCGCACCGGCGCCTGACGCGGGTGGGGCACTAGGGAGGGCCGATGGGCAGCTTCTTCACTCCAGTGTGGCGCCTCACCGGGTGCCAGGACCGTGCCCTCGCTCGCCCCCGGGCGCCCCCCCCCCACCGCTCGCCCTGGTCCCGCCGGGCTCAGGGGCCCTTCCGCCAGCAGAGACAGTAATGACCTCACACAAACTGAGGATTTATGACCCTCCCCACGCGGCCACCCTTCTCCCGTTTCATTCCCTTCTGGTCCTCCCCTTCTGTTTCCCTTTTCCTCTCTTCGTTCCCATCATCCGTCTCTGTCTGTCTCTCAGTCTCTGTCGGCCTCTCTCTCTCTCACCACCCCGACCCAGACACCTGCTCTCCCCTTGCTGCCCCTCCTCACTGTATCCCTTTATCCACCGTCTCCCCTCCCAGCCTTCCCCTGCGACACCTCCCGTCCTCTCCCCTCCCGCATCCACACCCTGCCTTTCGCCTTATCCCCACTACCGTTTCCGGGATCTGTTTTTGCCAGTCTTTGTCTCTGTTCCTCCGGGTTTTTCTCCAGCACCCTCGTTTCCCTTCACCCCCCCGCCCCCACTCTCCCTAGGTCCCTGTCCCGAAGCCTTCTCCCATATGCCACCCACGTGACCTGTAGGACTCCCGCTCTGCCACTTGCTGCGTCCCCCCTGCCCCCCACCCTGGCTGGAGGGGACGCTGTGGAGTCTTTGTTGCGAACAGCAGTGCTAATGGCTACGACCACGGAAGGAAGGAAAGGGGCAGCCCAAGCGGAGACACTGGGGCGTGTGTCTCAACGTCAGTGGTTGACTAACACGCAACACTGCACCGTTTTCAACCCACGAAGTTAATTTAAGAAAAAAAAAAGGAAAAGAAAACCAGTACCTCCGATGCACAGGCGCCCAGGGCTGACCGGGCTGCGCTGGAGTGAGGGCACGCCCGTGTCGCGATGGCGCCGTGGACGGCTTCAGCTGCTGAGGAAGGCGAGACGGCCTCGTCGACATCAAAAGCCAGCAAAAGGTTCACGTCCCTCTGACCAAACAGTCCCCTCCCCCTGCCCCCTCCCCGGGGATCTGTCCGAACAGTCCTCCATCCCGTCCTCGAGAGGAAGGGGCGGAAAGAAGCCACGGGCACTCGGATCTCGCGGCCGCACGCTCCACGGAAGAAGACGGGCTGGGAACGGCTTCGCCACCTAACCGCCCGGGCACACGTCCATCCGGTCCGGCGCGGGGGCTTAGCTCACAGCCGCTGACAGTACTGCATGCAGAACGTCAGCCCCGCCGATGACCGAGGAGGAGAGGCAGAAACGGAGCCCCGTAAAACCATAAAAACGTCTGCGTCTCCGGGAGAAACCGCGGGGGATAATTAGACAAGCGACACGAGGAAGTCTGCAGGCCAACTCCATTCGGCTCCTGAGGTCGGACGGCGAAGGCCAAGCAACGGTCCGAGTCCCTGGCCAAGTTCGGAGTGGGGGAGCACGCAGCCCGCGTTTCGAAGGCACGGGATTTATCTGGAAACGCGATCGAATGTGTCGAGCCGGTGCGTGTGGGGCAGGACGGGACGTCCGGGTTGTGCTACGCTTGCGGAATGTAAGTGCAGGATTTTTCCCTCCTCCTCTTCTTTTCTTTTTAAACGCGATGTGGCTTTGATACTGTTTTTGCAATTAAATAAAGGAAACATCAGGATTCTCGCGTACAGGGCTCAGAGCCGACAAAAGGCTACCTCGTGTGTGATCTTACTCGATCCTCCAAAAGCCCCAGAAGGGAGGTGGGGCAGGGAGCTTTACAGACCCCATTCTTACCAAGACGAAAACTAGGAACCCGAGAGGGGGTGACTCCCTCGGTACCACACGGCCACGTGGCGGCAGAGACGGGACTCCGACCGGGCCCTTTGGGAAGGAAGTTCCAGGCCGCACACCAGGCCCTGTAGGCCTGTCCTCACTCGGCTCCTGTCGGCTCCAACCCCCTCGACTTCTGGCCCCTGGGACACAGGACACGGATCGGGGCCACGTCACACAATGGCCACCAGAGCCGACAACCGAGAGCCCCCGGATGGGAACGCCCGACCCGCTCACGGCCACGCTCGGCTCACAGCGCAGAAACAGGGAGCCCCGCCCACGGAAACCTCCACTGCTGGTCCCTCATCCAAGTCCTGCGGCCACAGGAGGCTGAAGGTGACACAATCGCATGAGCCGAGGCTGCGCGGCCCGCCGTGCACTCGAGTCACCCTGCGCTTCAGCACGACTGAGCGGTAAAGTGGGTGGACACAGGAGTCACTGAGTGAGGGGGACGGCGTGTGCCCTGCACCCAGCTCGATGCCTGGCCACAGCACGAGCTCCTCTGAGCCCAGCACGCTCTCCCTCGGGGCTTCGGCACTCGCTCACCCCGTCTGGAATGTTCTACACAGACACCCACGTGGCTCCCCCGTTCACTTCCTTCAAGTCTCAGCTTAAGGGTTGCACTGGCAAAGCCTACCCCGTTCACGCCGTGGACATTCCTACCCCCTTACCCTCCTCTGGTCCTCTTGGAGGTCCTTACTCCCACCCGACGTGCTGTCATTATCAGTTAGGGGCGGTTCCCCCCAATCATGAGAAAAGGGACTTTGTTCACTGCAGGACTTTGTTAATTAATAAGTGGCGGTGATGATTTTGCCAGCGGAATCGGAATCTTCAGCAACACTTAACCAAAGGCCCACGCAACGTTTACGGCCCCCAAGGGGCAGGCCTCCGGCCAGGTCACCAGCGTGTCCATAAACCCCACGCCCTCTCCGCTTCCCTGCCTGCTCCCCAGGGACCAAAAGGCTGGCACTGAGAAGACACCAGAATCCTGCCGGCCAGGAACATGACGGGTGGCCTCGCCGAAGCGGGAACTGTGATTTCGGTCCATCTACCGGATTCCGGAGCCCCTGGAGGAAGCAAAGCCAAGTTCCCAGCACAGGAAGGCCGGGGAAGTTCCCAGGCTCTCTCCTTCCCCCTGAGATTCCTCCTGCCAGGAGGACACCTCCTCAGCCCCCGCCAGGCCAGGCCAGGCCAGGGACCTCGGGTGCCTGCAGGAAGGAGTTGTCAAGTGCAGAAAGGTCTCCTGTGCTGGGCACTTTGCACACGCGCCGCTCGGCTCTCCCCGCCCCCCACCCTGAGCGAGGCTGGGCGGTGCCCTCACAGGGAGGACGGGGCTCCAAAACCCAGCAGGGGCTGGGTCCGGGGGGAACGGCGGCCACGTGGGTCAGCTTGGTGACAGATACGGTGTGCTGGGTCCCCGCCTGTCCTCAAGGGCTCCCAGACCTCCAGGTACAAGGGCCACAACCAGTCCTGCACTGCTGGTCGATCATCTAAGCCCTGCGTCCGAATGATGCACTTCATTGTTGGGGAGAAGAAAGCATTACCGCCCCAGGCCCCAGAGGTCTGAAAGCCCATCCCTTGCCTCGGCGACCCTGAGCCTCTGCAGGTAAGGTCCCCTGTACAGGAAACAAGCACAACTCCCCTTTTCACCCAGCTAACTCCAGCTCTTCCCCCGAAACGCCCACCTCGATGTCACCTCCTCCGGGAAGCCTGCCCTGGCCGCTCGAGTCAGCCTCTGCGAGCCCAGTCGGCGTCTGTACAGACCTTGCTCGTGGCTGTGCCGCCCCTGCCTGTGAGGCCAGGACACACCAGACACTGGATAAACTGAAGAACGAATGCCCAATGAATGAATGCAAGCAGGAAGAATGGGAGCAGATCGAACGGAAACGCGGAACGAAGGAGTGAGCTGTGAGTGCAGCAAGGATGACCGCTCGGCGCCGGGCGCCACGTGACAGCAGCACGCACCTGACTTTGCAGCCACAGCTCTACCCACGCCGGCCGTCACGCCCCATCCCATCAAGACCACACAGGGTTGCGAGACAGCGGGGTGAGTCAAGAGCTGAACGAGAGTTCCGGGAAGTGCGGTCTGGAGGCTCTGGGGTCCCGGAGACCCAGGAGCGGCGCCGGGGCCAGGGTAGAGCGAGGCAAGCTGGGGTCCCGGAGACCCAGGAGCGGCGCCGGGGCCAGGGTAGAGCGAGGCAAGCTGGTGTCCCGGAGACCCAGGAGCGGCGCCGGGGCCAGGGTAGAGCGAGGCAAGCTGGGGTCCCGGAGACCCAGGAGCGGCGCCGGGGCCAGGGTAGAGCGAGGCAAGCTGGTGACCCCAGGGGGGCCGCCGAGAGGAAGGAAGTGGCAGATCGCCCTTGCAGCGGCCCCAGGGGGCCTGGTGTTTCCCCACGTTCTCCTGGAAAGAACCACACGCATAATCACGACTTGTGGAGGAATAGCAGAACGATGGTGGTAATAACGGACAACACAGCACTCCGCTGTGCGCCGAGCCCTGTCCTAAGCACTTAACGCGTACTGCTTCATTTAATCCTCCCAACAACCCTGTGAGGCGGGCAGTATCATCTCCACTTTAGGCGGTGAGAAACTGAGGCACAGAAACTCTCAGAAAGCGGCCAGAGGTCTTACAGCTAGTAAACAGAGGAAGGGAATATAAAACCCACGCAGAACCTGAACTCTTGACTACTGAGCACTGTCTCTCAGGGTTAGTGGGCTCTGATCGCGTAGCCGGTAATTAGTTACTTAATTAGTTAATTAATACTCTCCGTTTGAGTGTGCATAGCTCCTACGGCCAACAACAGTAACCATAACGAAGAGGACACACCAATAGCCTCTCCGGAACTGGGACAGAGGAGGAGCCGGGGGTGGCGATGCGGTGAACAAGGGCGGTCGGCAGACTCTCGAGAACTGTCGGCAGAATGCACTGCATCGTTTTTGCCCAGGTGGTGTGTCGCTGGGGGTGGCGCGAGGTGGTGATGGGCTAAGCCGTCCCGAAGCCGCTGCTCGGTACAGCGTTGGAGCCAGACCACACGCCCGGCATCTCCCAGAGACCTCCTTTGACCCTCACACAGATCCTTTCCTTTGAAGGCTGTGCAAGGGTGCCTCCGGTGTGCAGAGAAAGCAGGCTGAGGCTCAGAGAGGTTAGGTGACTTGCCCAAGGGCACACAGCCAGGACGCGGCATTTGATCTCAGCTTCTCCCGGACCCCCGAGTCCAGACCCTTGCCCTCTTGGGGCTCTGGCTTTCTTTTTCCCTTCGGAGAGGAGGAGCTGCCCGGAAGCCAAGTGGGACAAGCCTGCCTGGCCTGCCCCTTCCCGCCAAGTTGGCTCCCTCCGCCTGCCACAGGCCCCGGAACCCCATCACTTCAAAGTGATTCATGCCCGCGGGCTGTGCGGTTTGGTCTGGACCTGGGGAGCGCAGGAGTCAGCACCATGCTTGCCCCTGACCACCCAGCGTTGAGCCGGGTTCCCCGCGACCTCAGGAATCCAGGTGCCGCCCTCTCGAGGGCCCCCGGCACCCGGGAAGTTGGACCAGTGCTCTCCGGCGGGGCAGACACGCCGCGGGGACAGAGGGGTCCCCAAATCAGCCCCTGCCCCGGCCGCTCAGTAACTTTTTCCTCTGCGGCTGCCCCGGAAGCCACCTCCTCCGCTTCTCCGAGGCCCGGCGGCTGGAGGAGTGTGGCAGCTTCAGCTGCCCGCACCCCTGCATCCCACGCCCCCTCCAGGATGCCTCCCCTGACCTGCCCCCCGGCCCCCCTCACGACGTGCTCCCCTCCTGCCACGGGCCCTGGAGCCCCAGGAGGCTGGGGGAACGCTGGAACGCGCGATGTCTGAGGTCAGAGACCGAGCCCGACTCGAGCTGGGTTGAGAGGAGGGGAAAATGGCCAAGAACAACTCGCTCATTTACTTCATTTCCAGACTTGGCGGCCGCCGGGGCCGGGCTCCCAAGCCAGGCTGGCTGTGGCCAGGACATCTGCAGCAGCGCCGGCCACAAGGCACATCTGGACCCGCTTAGGGAGCTAAGAGCCATAAAGTTCTCTTAAGAAATTAGCTCCTGGGGAGCCCCGGGCTCTCTGGGGACTGGGCGAGGGGCCCGCTGGGCTAAGGACACCCGGAAGCCGTGTGAGTGGAGACGGGGACTCCTAGGTCTATTTGGAGAGTCGCCTAGCACGCTCCAGGGTAAGACTGCCCTGGCGCTTCTGACCGCGTGGCCTCGGGCACCTCTCCGGGGCTCTCTGGGCCACCGCGCAGATCATTTCACCTTCCCTGGAGGTGAGGAGCCGCAGTAAGGGCCGCGGGGCAATTTCCCACTGTGTCACGGTGTCTTGGGGCCCGGGGCACATCCAGCCCCCATGAAGGGAATGAGTGAGGGAAGCCCAGAATGACTGGATGAACTGGGCTTCGGCACCTGTCGAGTGAGGGTGCCGGCGTCACGTCCCGGGGCGGCTCTGAGGACCGGCTGGTTCCGTGAGGGAAGGCAAGGCACACAGAGTGCGCACACCCCTCCCTGAATTCTGAACTCTGCCAACCGCGGACCTCGCGGCCCAGGGGGCTGGAACTTGAAGGGTCCCAGGAGAGCCCCACCGCGCCGGGGCGGCCTCCGTTCCATCCCGTGGACACACGCTTGGGAAGTCCGGCCCACGCCGTCCCTCGGCCCAAGCAGGCAACGCATGTGCAAACCAACATGCAAAGAACACAGGCTGGAGACCTCGAGGTGTGGTGGCGACCCTGGGGTGGACTTCGCCGAGCCCCCTCTCAGTCTGCCAGGCGTGGCGCCAGGCTCACACCCAACTCTCGGCCTCCTGACGACGGGTCTGGGGGCTCGGGGCCACTGGCCCCACGACACAGACTCAGAGCAGCGCAGTGACGCAGTGAAGGGGAAAAAGGAAGAGGCGGGGTCCAGCCAGGGTGCCCGCTCGATGGGGTGGCACCCGCTGGTCACATGGGTCCAGCCCCAGCTCTGTCGCTCACTAGCCATGTATCTCCGGCAACCTCTCTTGCCTCGACTTCCCCATCTGCCCTGGGGGATAAGAGTGCCTGTTTCACCAGGCTGTCTTCTGTCTAAAACGCCACTCATGTAACCAAACGCCAGAAACTCTCGAAAAAGCGTCTGCCATATAACAAGGGCTCGGTAGGTGTCCACGCATACTGCTAAGTAAGCCGTCAGTTCCCGTGCATCCGGAGGGAAGACGAGGGGCTGGTTAGAAATCTCCCATCTTGTAAGCCGAGGCCCCGCCCACCTGCGCGTCACAGTCACCCAGGTTCATCTCTACGAACCATGGTGTCCAGCAGCAACCGACTGTGTTCCGTGGGGACGGTTAGCTGGTATTTGGAATGGCCCGAAACCATTCCACAACGATCGGCTTTCCGCCGCTGCAGTAAAACAGCTCGGCGGCAGCGGAAGGCAGAAATCACTCAGACAGGTGAGCCCGACGAGGCACGCAGGGATCTCTCCCCACCCAGCTCAGAAGCACTTACGGCATCTCCTGACAGGATCTCACAGAGAGATGGATATAGAATGTACCGTGGCAGGAAAATTTAGAAACGACTCAAGCGCCTGTCATACGACCGCGCTACACACGCGCACAGGAATTCTCCGCAGCGGTTACAATAGACGGTGTCGTGATCAAAACAGACGCCCGGCCCCCACCCCCATCGCGTGAATCCCGACGCCCGGCGGGGGAGCCCGGGCACCGGTCTCTCGGGGTGTGGGCTCCAGGCGGCTCTGATGTGCAGCCCAAGGCGGGACCTGCCACTTGAAACCCACCGAGACAGAAAGGGTTCTTCGGGGGCTGCCTGCAGCAAGGGGCACGCTGTCATCCCCGAAGGAAGAGGGCACGGCCGGCGGTGCACACTCCCAGGAGGGAACGGAGCAGCGAGGCCGCCAACAGTCAACCCAGACGGCCCGAGTCTGACCCATGGTGCCTCCCGGGCTGGGTCTGGGCACACCCTGCAGCCGCACTCCTGCCTCGAGCCCCCCTCCCCCCCCCCCCCCCGCCAGGACCAAGGGCAAGGGCAGCGGGTTTTCACCGGGGGCTTTATAACCAGGCAATCTGTCTCCATCAGAGTCGACATGCGTCTGCACCCCTCCTTGGGGAGGGAGGTGGCCGCGGCAACAACGCCCCAAATCCCGGGCCCACGCCAGGCCTACCGAGTGCCGCACGGCCTTTTCACCAAAACCGACCTTGCCAGGACAAAGCGGGGCCAGCAGGACCCGTGGGGGAAGGACGGCATCCACCAGGTGGTCCTCCAACCTGACCCGGGGGACCTGCGGAAAAGCGTGACGTCAGGCAAGCCTGATGTATTTTCTGGCTTTCTGTAAGCTAGAGGGAAGGCAGAAAAGGCACCTGTTTGGCTCACCACCAAATCTGACATCTGGCCGAAAACCCCGCACATAGTAGGTGTTCAACAAATACGAACTAATTCAGTAACCACAACAAGCTCCCTTTCCCAAGATTCCAGTGGGACTCGAACATTCAAAGGAAAACGGAATGGGTGGAAAACCTGAAATGCGGACAGTTCTACCTACGGCCTTAATCTTGTCCTTGGACTTGGATGAAGATCACCGTTATTTGCTGGGGGAGATAAGGCTCTGCGGGACAGACCACGAAACTCGGGACAGACCACGAAACTCGAGAAGCAGGGTTTGTGAACCACCGGGAGGGGTAAACGGCCAAAGCTGTATCTGACCGCACTGAGGCTGGCCGGAGGAGGGGCCGGCTGGGTCGGGGCCCCAGTCCGACCGCAGGTGAGGCCGGACCCTGGCCTTAATGGCCAGCCGCTCCCACAAACAGAGCAGGCAGCGAAGGAAGGGACAGGGAGGGGGAGAGCTGGAGGGGGAGAGGGAGGCGCTGAGGGCTCTGGAGCTGCCATTTCCACAAATGTTGCTCTAGCACAGCTCTCTTCTCCCTCAGAGTCAAAGCCAAAGATCCTACGAGGCTCTAACCATTTGGCCCCTCACTGACTCACTGACCTCAACGCCAACCGCCCCCTTCTCAAGCTCACTCACTCTGCTCTGACCACATTCATCTCCTTGCATTCCCTAGGAAACCCCAAACTCCTGCCCCAGGGCCTTTGCACATGCTAAAATAACTGCATGGCTTGCTTCCTTACCTCCTTCAACGCTGCTCAAATGCCGCCTTCCCCTCAGATCTTCCCTGACCACCTTCGAGTCCTGCCACACACAGACACGCGCCCCTCCCTACTCACACCAGCACTCCTGTCCTCCTCGTCCTGCTGTATGTTTCTCTCCACAGCCCTTCCCAGCAGCCGACAAGGTCCTGTATCTCCTCATCCAGGTTTCTCCCGCACGGGGCCTCCAGGAGCGCCGGGACCTTCTCGGCTCTGCTCTGCGCCTGAACGCCGCCTGGCACGTAGCGCATGCTCCGGCGACCCTGTTGAGTGAGCGAGTGAATGGCCCGCTCGGTGCCACACCCGTCCCCAGATCAGCCGCAAGAACAGGCTCCGCTTAGAATGCGTAGAGCCTAGCGTCCGGCTTCAGCCCAGGTCATGACCTCACAGTCCGTGAGTTCAAGCCCCACATCGGGCTCTGTGCTGACAGCTCGGAGCCTGGAGCCTGCTTCGGATTCTGTGTCTCCCTCTCTCTCTGCCCCACCCCCACTTGCTTGCTCTTTCTCTCTTTCAAAAATAAACAAAAATTAAAAAAAAAAAAAAGTGGGTGCCTGGATCCACTCAGCTCCGGTGACTCCGAAGCCCAGGCCTGTCACCTCCCCAGAAGCGGACAGACGCGGTATGTGGGGCCAGCCTGACTCCACAGAGCCGAACTCCCTCCCGTCTCAGAGCTGACTGGTCCTGAGAGATGCTAAAGCTCCCGGCGTTCCGCCTTCCTGCCCAAAGGTCTCTCCTGTGCAGGGGCGGGGCAGGGGGCTCCCCGCCGGGCTCCGTCCTCCTGAGACACACAGCTCCCTGGCTCCTCACAGCTCAGACAGGAGCAGAGGTGCTGTCTTCAGAAGTCACCCGGCAAGCGCTGACTCCCAGTGTGGACAGCGGCTCAATGACCAGATGGCATCGCAAGGGTCCTCAGAAGAGGGAGGCGGGAGGGGCAGGGCCAGAGAAGGAGACGAACTGACACACAGGGTGGAGTGATGTCACCACAAGCCAAGGAACTCGGGCAGCCTCCAGAAACTGGAATTCTTCCCGAGAGCTTCCAGAAGGGTCCAACGCCTCGACTGTAGAACCGTGAGACTTCCGGAAGATGACCAACGTGTGTTGTTTTAAGCCCCGCACGCGGGGTAACTTGCTGTGGCAGCCGTGGGCAACTGAGGCCCGGCTGCACCCGCAGCTCGCGAGGGGCCTGCCCCAGCCCCACGCAGATGCTCCCGGGACTTCCTCTTCTGTGATCCTGTCAGTGACTAGGAGCTTGCACACTGAAGCCAGACAGCCCTGTTCGACTTCAGCCTCCGCCTCTCACGGGCTGTGAGACCCTGGAAATGTTTCCTAACCTTTCCGGGCCCCCTTCTCCCCCTCTCAGCAGGAGCGGTGGAGCCTGGCGCGCCCGAGGGAGCGCTCGCCGCTGTGATGCGTTTCGGGCGTGAGGCCGCGGGCCCCTGGAGGGCAAAGATGGTGCCCGTCTGACCCCCGCGATTCTGCGGGACGCAGAGCCGGGCAGTCGCTCGGAGCGACACTGAACAAATGAACGAGTCCCAGGGCATCAAAGGATCTCACACACAGACATGTGGACGACCTAAGGGACACAATATTCCTGAACCCCGGCACGGGGTTCCTGTAGAGGCAAAACGAGAAAAGGCGAATTGTATGGTGCCCGGCATACAGTTAGCACTCCATAAATGCTAGCGAGATCGTTTTTAGTTAGTTTATTCCATAGCATACATTTGATTCACTATAAGGCCCCTTGCGACATCCCGTACAACAGAAATGTCCAAAGAAGCAGGCGGAAGGATCAGGTCAGGGCCCTGGACTCGAAGATCTGGAGGCGGTGTGAACCTGGCGAAGTTGCTTAACCTCTCTGAACCTGTTTCCTTATCTATGAAATGCAGATATTATGACCTTCCCCAAAGGAGAGCTAGAGCTCAATAAAACAACGCGTATCCGCCGTTCTCACACTGGAAGCTCTTCAGGAACTATCTGGAACAAGCTCATGCCCAGGCCTCCCCTGGACCAATGCGATCGGCATCTCCGGGCTGGGGTCTGGAGTCAGGGGGGTTCTGCAGATCGCCTGGGGTGACTCCACGGTACACACCGGGGCAGAGAGACACAGAGGCGTCTGCGCACCTGGCACAGGGTGTGCCCAGGAAATCGAAGTTTTCAGTACGATTTCATCAACTAGCAGCGATTTTTTCCCATTCACTCAACACGCACTTGCGGGAGCCTCACGTACATACACTCGTACGTTTCAGACCATGTGCTAGCTGCCGAGGGGCAGGGATGGGGGGGTGGGGAACAGCCGTTCATGGGGACGGGGTCTCCTTTTGGGGTGATGAAATATTCTGGCATTAGACAGAGGTGACGGTTACACAGCACTGTTAACGTGCTAACTGCCACTTAAAATGTTCACTTTAAAATGACGGACTGTACATTGGGGCGCCTGGGTGGCTCAGTCGGTTGAGCGTCCGACTTCGGCTCAGGTCATGATCTCGCAGTCTGTGAGTTCGAGCCCCGCATCGGGCTCTGTGCTGACAGCTCAGAGCCTGGAGCCTGCTTCGGATTCTGGTCTCCCTCTCTCTCTGCCCCTCCCCTGCTCGCACTCTGGGTGTGTCTCTCTCTCTCAAAAGTAATCACATTTAAAAAAAGCTTTTTAAATGATTGTATGTTAAACGAATCTCACCTCAGTGGGAAAAAAAAAAAACCATAATCCAGACACAAAAGGACAAATACCATACGATCCCACTTTTATGAGGTGCCTGAGGCAGTCGGATCTGGAGGGACGGAAAGCAGAAAGGCAGCCACCAGGGGTGGGCGTGAGGAGGAAGAACGAGGAGTCGGCGTGTCATGGGTGCATGGCTTCAAGGGGGGCAGATGAGAAATTTCTGGAGACAGACGAGGATGATGGTTGCACAACCGAATGTACTTTGAGATGGTTAACATGGTAAAAGTGTTGTTATGCTGACAGCCCAGACACGCGGCTGTCAGAGCGATTGGGGTCGCCTGGGCCCCGGGGAGCCATCCACCCACACACACCTCGCTTGGGTCGGAGACACCTTCCCAGTTTTTCCAGGCCAGCAACTTGGAGTAACCGAACGCCCTCTTTACAAACAGGATTGGGACGGCCCTTTGTTTTCTCTACGGGGCAAGGCCAGATTAAGTCAAGAAAACCCGGCGGATCCCTGCCCCTCCCCCCAGGAAAACCCCCGCCGGGTCAAGAGCAGAACCAAAAGGGCGGGCGCACACTTTCACTTCCTGCCGAGGCCCCCAGCTCCTGGGGGGGTCCAGCAGGGCCCAGACTTGGGTGGGTGGCAGGTGCCTCCCAGTCAGGCTGCTCCGAGGACTCGCCTGCACGGAGGGAGCGCCAGGAAACAAGACGGGGCCACGCCGCTTCCAGGAGGTGACAGGGCCCGCAGCGGGGGCGCCAGCGTGGCTGGAAGGGACCTGGGTCTCGCGCCTCCGGCCCCCTGCCGGCCCTGGCGGTACGCCTCTGGGGATATCACTTCCCGGTCCAGGCCAGCATCAACGAGAGACCCACCCGGCTTCACGCAGGAAAAGTAAATGGGTTTAGCTCACAAGCCACCGTCTGTCAACAGAGAGGCTCTGGGGAGGCTTCTCGGGTGGCAACTGATGTGGGAAACAAAGGCAGAAGGAAACGGCAGACAAAATTAAATCTCCTCGTAACCTGCGCCCGCTGACCAACAGAGGCAGGCAGAGTCTAAAGTTTCTCCAGGACACTCCCTGCCGCCTAAGGCTAAAGCTTGGCTGGAGGGGAAAACCACCGCAGCAGCCTGACAACAGCCAACAGCGGCCTCCGCTAATCTGGGAGCCTTCTTTAGCAAATGGAAGTCTCCCTGGAAACTCCCCCTAGACTTCACCTCCCCCAGCTCCCAAGTACCTGATCAGTCTCTGCTCACAGCCCCAGGGCAGCGCTTTCTGCCCCCGGGGAGGTCCCTGTGCTTTCATAAAACCACCTCCTCCCCCACGCCGAAACCCATTCGCGATGGGTGTGCAGCAGGGCCCCAGGAAGGACCAGCGATGTTCGCATCAGTGGGGCGGGGACTCATGGTCCGTGCAGTCCCTGGATTAGATTCCTTGGAGAGGCGTTCCCTGATAAAGTGCCAGGAACCTTCCTTCCAGATCTGGAATACGCTCCATGGCCACCCTGACACACGTCCATTCAGATCTCTGCTCGCACACTTCCTTTCTCGGAGAGCTCGCTACCTCCTCCAGCAGCCTCTTCCTCCAGGTACGGGAAACCAAAATCTCTGCCCTCAACGCGTTTCCAGGGACCGCGGTTCCAATCTCCGGGACCGTAAAGAGCAGGATGGGTCTCGGCTCTACTTTACACCCTTGCTGAAGGAAACTCGCTCCTGATCCTGGCTCCTGCTGAAAGACTCGGCTCCTTCCACCTTTCCACATGTGAGCACGTTTCCCCAGAATGGCCTGTGCTGGACGCAGGAGGGCCTACCTGAGCCCTGGGCATCATGTATCCCGGACTACATCCCCCAGACTCCCTTGCAGTTGCCACGTGACTTGGTCTGGCCAATACGATGAAAGCAGAGGTCCTTCTCAGCACTCCTCCACCACTCCCACTTCCTGCTGCCTGGAATACAGATGTGAGGGCCAAGAGCCCACCTCCCACTAACTGGAATATAGATGCAATGGCAGGAAACTAGCTGCTACCTGGACCATGAGGCATAGTGCTAAGAACCGTGGAGCAACAAGACAGAAGCAGCTTGGGTCCTTGACAGACCAGCCACACCAGTCCTGATACAACAGCCCATGCCCCAGACTTCTTTTAGGTGAGAGAAAAAAACTTCTCTTTTGTTGAAGCTGCTGGGTTTCGGTGGTTTGGGTTTTTTTTTAACATTCTATGGACCCCGAACCCAAACGCAGGATAAACGAAGTCTGACTGCAAACGGTGAGAGCCTGGTTGTCTTCACACAAGGCAGAGCACCCTGACACCTGCGGCAGGTGCGAACGCAACCCCCGTGGCCAGGCCCCGGTGATTTCAACACACGGCCCACACGGCGTCCTGGTGTCTGCCCCGTAAGAATTCAGGGCCAACATTTCCAAGGCTGACAGTTGCTGCAGAATCAGTGGATGGATGAGTTTTGCCAGGGAAGGATAATACAACTAGCTGCCATTTATCGAGCACTATTATCCGATAGGCCCGAGGGGCTCCGCTCAATTCTGCGTGGATCTCAGTTCTGCATGGATCACCTTGGCCCCACAAGAGAGACACAGCCCGACTCCAGACGACCTCCAGCACGCTGGCTCTAGGACTCGGGACTCCAGCCTGCGGTCCCCTCCCTTGTTCTTCAGTGTCTCCTGAAGCTCCTCAGGAGGCCCTGGGATGGACGTGGCTGCCCACGGGAGGTGAGGACGAGAGGAAGGGAAGGGAGAGGGAAGGTGAGACGAGGAAGAGAAGAAGAGAAGAAGCAGGGGAAACGCTCGCACGCCATCAAGGGAGAGGTCTGTGAGGCGTTCGGGGTGAGAGAAAGGCAGGGGCTGAGTGGAGACAAGCACAGGTGGAAACAGCTGGAATTCAGTGGAAACAGTGGTTTCTTACACGGGGTGGTTATACCTACATATTATTTTAATGTTGCTTTGGATGGCTGAAATCATTCAGCGCTTAAAATTTTTTTTAATGTTTTTTTGAGAGAGAGAGAGAGAGAGAGAGAGGGAGAGCACAAGTTGGGGAGAGGCAGAGAGAGAGGAAGACACAGAATCTGAAGCAGACTCCAGGCCCTGAGCTGTCAGCACAGAGCCCGACGCGGGGCTTGAACTCACAGACTCCAAGATCATGACCTGAGCCCCAAGTTGTATGTTTAACTGACTGAGCCACCCAGGTGCCCCGATAGTTTTTTTTAAATGCACCCAGAAATGGGGGCGGAGAGCACAGAGAGACAGAGAGGAAAGAGAGAGGGAAGGGTTAAGCCTCCAAACCTGGTGGCTTCTCATCACGGCCCACGCTCCTCTCTGCTACAGGGAAGGCCAGCCACGCCGACCACAGCGGCCCCGTCCACGAAGCCGCAAGCCCTCTGTGAAAAGGGCCACTTCACCTCCGCGTTGCTGAAACCTCCCTAGGTGAAATGCCGTCTCGAAGCTTCCAAAGTGAGTCACCCTCAAGCCCGGCCGCCCAAGAACCACGTTCCACCCACCAGCAATTTTGACAAAGACAAGCAGGAGCTGTACACCCCTGGACGTCCCCCCTCCCCACAGCGGGGTGCAGGGCAGCCAGGCTGGCCGGGCCTCAGCACAGAGGGACGCCGTCCAGGCACGGGCCGGGACCAGGGGGGAGGGGAGTCCCCCGGGGAGGGAGGGCAGCTCCGCGGGGGGGCGGGGGGGGGGGCCGTGGTGTCTCTGCATCCAGCACCTGTCCCCTCCCACAGAAGTGAGGCAGACGCGGGACGAGGCTGGGATCTCTCGTCTCCTGCGGCCTGACTCAGCTCACCCCCGGGATCCTCACGCAGCACCTCCCGCTGGGGGTCTGGCCTGAAACCAGGGAGCCGGCCCAATCCGCACTCAGAGCGGAGACCGGAAGTGCCTGGCCCCGGGGCGGCTGGGTCAACGGGGACCACACAGGAGGGCGGAGGGAGGCACAGAGCAGTGATCGGTGACCCGATCCAAAGAATAGCAGCTCTACTCCCACCACCCACCTTGACCTCTCCAAGCTCAGGAGAGTACGGAGCCCAACGCCCTCCCCGCCCCGGGCAGGCGCCGAACCTGAGTGCAGCAGGGGAAGCGGACAACACGTGCCCGGCCGGGAAGGGGCAGCCACCAGCAGCCCCGGCCCGTGGCCACCACGCGGGGGCGCGGGCAGGGCCAGGAGCGAACGGGTTCACGGTCGGCCTTGGTGTGCCCGGCCGCAGAGTGGGGACAGTAACAGAGACGCGTGCATCACAGAACTGCTCGGGGGTCAGAGGAGCAAAGTCAGTTAGAACCACACCAGGCACGGAGTAAGCGACACAGAAGTGATCACTTTTGTTGTTATTATTAGAAAATGGAAATCCGGATTTTTTTTTTTAGGGCAACTCTCCCGATTCTTAAATGCGGACCACTTACCGAGGCATTTTTTTCAAAACCACCGCGTGGGCCAAGGAAAATAAATGGGCAGACTGGACTTGGCCCGTGGGTCGCCCACCTGCAACCTCCGATCGGCGCGCTCCCCGCCTCTCCGAGAGGCAGGCCCGGGCCCCACAGGCGCCGCGAATCACCAGCTGGGTCTTGAGATCACCCCGCTTCTAACGCCGGCTTCCAAGACCATGAATCTCTTAATGGGAAATAAATGTTTAAATCAACCACCACCAACTCCCACACCAAAGGGACAGGAACTACTAATTCTTACCCACCACAACCAAGTCGCCTGTTGTGTTTCATGGGAAGGAAAAAAAAAAAAAAGGCTTACTTAAAAAACGCGACAGAGAAGATGGAGAAGACGACGGGGAGGGAGGAGGAGACAGAGGAGGAGGAGAAGGAGAAAGAAGAAAGAAAACCAACAAAGGCGACCTGGAGAACACCCCGCTGTTGACTTGGGCAACAGCCGCTGCCGGTCAGAGGAAAACAGCTCAGCTCTGAAACCCGTCCCAGACACGAAAATTACAGAGCAGCGTCGCTGACATACCCCTGCCCTTTCTGTGTCATTCACTCAGGAGGAATGCAATTAAATACCCCTCCCCCACAACAAACAAGGAGGGCAGCGTCAGCCGCTGGGGCTCTCAGAGCCAAGAGGAGAAGGACACGAGCAGGCAGGGCCACCAGGCAGGGCAGTGCGGGGCTGACGGGCCCCATCCTCAGGCCCACCGTACAGATCAGGTCGCTGAGGGCACCCTCAGGAGACGGGATGTAAGCAGACACCCCCCAGGGGCAGCCACTCTGGCTGAGCCCAAGGGACAAGAGAAGAACAGGACACCCGGTCTGCCCTTGACCCCTCTCTCACCAGCCTTTGCAAAAGGTCATCAGATCTTGTCACGCCCCCATTTCCCAAGGCACTTGGAATGCAATCCAAACTCCACCCTGAGGCTGCCAGGGCAGTCACGTGTGGCCCCTTCCTGCCCCTCCAGCCTTCTACCTCAGGGCCTTTGCACTTGCTATACTGACTCCTGGAATGTTTCTCCCTGGATCCCCACAGGACTGGTCCCTCCAGCAGCTTCACCTACTCAGAGAGGCCCTCCTTGACCGTGCTGCCCAAAATGTGCTCCCACCCCATCTGTCTCCACCGCCTCTCCCTGTCTGATCTCTGTCCCAGCGCTTGCCACCTCTGAAGGGCCTTGTGACTGCTGATGTGTTTGCTATCACCTCCCTGGCCCCAAGAACTCCAAGCTTCCTGAGAGCAGAGGCCCTACGGGAATGCCCCAGGACAGCGCGCAGCCCACAGCCAAGGTTTGGCAGTATCAAACGGCCGTGGGGGTCACTACCTGCTCCGAAGCAGGAGAACCATGGTCAGATGGGTCAAATCCCCAACCCGTGGGCCGACCGGGTGCCGGGAACACTGAAGATAAGGCACCATAAAGAACGCCAAGAATCGGAAGAGCTCGTCTTAATTAAGCATCTCTGGGGTCCTGGGCCTTGTCCTGGGCCTGGCTCAGGCCCCCTTTCACTGCTTCCTGACCACAATCCCAGGTCACAAACGTTACCGCTGATTTCGTCTTAGAGACGAGGGGACGGAGACTGGTTGTACGACTCGCCCAAAGTCGCACGAATGCCTAGGAAACTGGAAGGCAAGGAGCAGGATGCCAGGGTGAAATGCCACTTTGAAGACGCGGGTATACGTGTGGATGTACACGCAGCGTGCTGCACACACACGTGTGCATCACCGCGTCTACGCCGTGTGTGCATCTGTGTGCGTGCATGCCTGCCTGTACGTACGTGTTCACGCATGCACGCAGCTCTACGTGCGTGCGCATGTGTGTACATGTGCACACGCACACTAACCTCTGTGGTCCCTCCCCCTCAAGAAAAGGTTTCCTTCGGCTGATCTCAGGAGCCTCGAGGCCGCAGCAAAGACGGGGCGCCAGGAGGTCAGGAGGCACGTTTACTTACGAACTAGCGGTGCCAATTACACAAAATCGGTATCTCGTCATTTCTGACTTACGAAAATCACCGTGTCCCACGGCTGCCCCAAATCTAACCTAAGAGTCCACCCGGGGGCGGCTTCTTAACAGGCAGGCCGGGCGGAGGCAGGCGCCCGGGCCCGACCCTCCAGGCGCCCTCCGTCCGCGGCCAGCGTCGGGTCAGGTGCGGCCTGGTCTTGGGCACTTTGTCCAGACGTGCTTCTCCAGAGCGGGGGGGAGAGAGCAGCTCTCTCAAACATCTGGCTCCGCGACCAGGCCTGCGTGCACGGGCCCCCCGCCGCCAAGCCCAGGGCGGGAGGCAGAGGCAGAGGCCTCGCGGCCAGCAGCCCGCGTGCCCGAGGAAAGCTGGCACGCGGGGCCGCCTCTGGAAGCCGCACCCCTGCCAAGCACCCAGAGGCCCCGGACGTGCCCGGTCCCAGCCGGGAAAGCCGCAGGGGGCAGAGGCGCCAGGCCACTTTGTTTATCTAGTGCTTCTCAGCATCTTTTTTTTTTTTTTTAATTCTCTTCAAACTGAAACTGTCAAAAGTTGTGCCCGATAAATGTGAAGGCTGTAGAGGAAGTGGTTTGTCCTTCCTCCGGCTCATGACTTCTGCAAAAGATAACACAGGGCTCCGGGTAAATCGTCGGCCCGGGCAGGGCTCCCAACGGGGCTACAGGAAAGGCTCTCTACCTGCAGGCGGCCACCAGCCTCCTGACAAGGTCACGGGCGCAGGTCCTCCGGGCTCCCGGCCTGCACCGATCTGGGGGGGCTCCATGCGAAAGGAGGGGCCCACGGAAACACCCTCCCCACCTCACCTCCTAAAGACTTGCAGGAAACTTGACCCCGGCAGGAGCCCGGGCCTGGCGGCCGGCCGGGAGTTGAGAGTTACTATCCCATTTTCCAGGGCGACGACTAAGACAGAATGAAACAAAGTATTCAACTTAACCTCAGCAACCAGCCGGGTGTCACACACAGCCGGAGACTGGCAGAGCCTGGACTGAGGAATGTGTGACTCCGGAGGTCCATGTCACCTGCCATGGGAAGCCCTTTCTGGCCACTCCTTCCCCTGGACTTGGTCAGGCCCCTCCTCTGCAGTCTTGGAAATACCGCGGTAATAGTAGTAACACTAGGAGTGCTCTCTTTCTCGTGCACTTTCTCTGTGCTGGGCAGCGCGGCACTAATGACGGACATGACTTTCCCCACTGAATCCCCTCAGAAGCCCAGGGGGTTGGTACAACTACCCGCCTCACCGTACTGAGGAGAAACAAAAGCTCAGAGAGGTGAAGCTACTTGCTCAAGGTGACACAGCCTGTGAGGCAGTAGAGCCTAGGGTGGAAGTCCCAGTTTACCGCTCTGATCACTGGCCTGGGGGCTCTTTTTGCGGTGGAAGATTGATCCCTGCGTTTCCAATAGCAGACAGCTCTCTCCGTTATCCTCGGTTTAGATGCTTCCAGCTCAAAGTGATGTCAGGGGCGGCCCCTCTGAGCCTCTCTACCAACACCAAAGATTGAGGGAGAGAGGCCATTTCCGCACTGGCGATGAGCTGAGCCGCACCCTCGTCCCCAGTTCGGCCTTTCCTGGGTTCTCGATGTGACGATGACCAAGTCAGGGCAAAGAACGAGGCTTTTTCAAGGCTGAGCAGGAAGGAACAAGGTGTCAGGGGCATTCCAGGGCCTTGGCTTCCATGTTCAAGTCCAAAGTCCTGAGCCCAGCACGCAGGACAGCTCACCTGCGCCCACACCGCTCAACGCACCGGCCCAAGGAGCATCTTCCTCCTACAGATGCGCCACCCTGCGGCTCCCGGCCTGCGCCCCCCACCAGCCCGGGGGGACCCCTGGATGCTCAGCAGCTGTCTCCTGGGGGCCCCCGGCACTTCCACCAGCTCCCGCATCTCCCTTACGTATGTCAGAGTCTCTGCATCCCCGTGTTCCCAGCCCTGACCCAACATCCGGCGCGCAGGACGTGCTCCTTAAGTGCACTTTCAGGCGCAGACGCCCACACACCGTGCATGCACGGAGGACGCAAGCGCCCGGTGTGTGTTCTCCCTCCACTCCTGCCCTGCCTGCGCGGGAGGCTCCACCCCGTGGGGAACCGAGAGGACCGGGAGGCCAGGCCCTCCACAGTGTGGACTCCCCACTTCTAGGAGCCCCGCGTGGCCTGAGTGTGGGAGGGGGTGGGGGGGGGGGAACGCGCACGCTCTAGCTGAACCTGGAGGCGGAGCCGAGCCGGCCGCGGGGGGCGGAGGAACGGCGGCCTCCCCGCCCGCCCAAGCCGGCCGGCCACCTCCCGGCTCTCTCCTGGCCGTCTCAGCTGCCGAGGGCCACGGAGTGCCCCCGGCTGTGTGAGTTACGGTCTTGTTCACGGGCGCCCAGGCCCACGGCAGTAGAAGAGGAACGCCTAAGAAAGGGAAACACTAAATTTCTCTTCTTCCCAGACCCGAGCCTGGGGAGAAGTCGCATTTTTGAGGCGACGGCGCTCAAATCCTCCCAGCTTCTCACAGAGGGAGGAAAGACGGGGGAGGGGCAGCACTACTGGGGCTCCTCCGTGACACGCCCCAGCCCCGCCTGCTGTCCCTACCCTGCCACCAGTGGCCGAGTCACCACGCACCACCTCATTCGCAGGTGGGGCCCAAGGCCGGACGCTCCGAGATCCTGAAGGACTTGCCCGGGCCCCGCGGCGAGTGGCCAGGACGAGCGGCACACGCGGGTCCAGCGCCCCACGCACGGTCAGGCTGGGCCCGAACGGGCCAGGCGGCGTCACCAAGTCCTCTGCCTGACAACCGGGAAAGGCGCTCGATTTGAACCCTCTGTGCCCCCCGAAGACTCCTGCCCTGCCCGGCAAGGACAGGGCCCTTGGAAGGGTGGTTCGAGGGCTCCTGCCTGTCTCTTCCTTTCCCTGCACGTCCTGGTCACCCCCGTCATCCGACTAGAAGGCTCTGGCGCTGCACGAGGCACGGGAGAGAGGAGGAGGCCGGCCCGGCCACAGAACTCCTGGAACCGTCTGCAGAAACGCGCCTTCGCCCTTCCCGAACGTGCTGAGGAAACAGGGGCCTCTCTCAGAGCTGGGCCCTCGTGCTCCTGTTCCAAGGGCGGAGGCAGTCTCACGCAGGCAAGGGCTGCTGAACGAACGCGTTCAGCCAAAGCGTCCAGGGAAGTGGGGCTGTGCCGAGGGCGCCAAACTCAATGCCGTACCGGCCCCTTCCCAGCTGACCAGTCAACTCTGCCCAACAAGCCCGCTGCCGGGCTGCGGGGGCGAGGGCCCAGCCCGAGAGGACCCCTGGCCACCCACGGACCTCAAGACGCGAGGTTAATTTCACTTGCTTGTTAATTTCACTCATTTATTCTGTCAGTCACATCTTCATCGCCTCGTCTGACAAGTATCTACCAGGGCCAACCGCCACCGGGCGCTGTGCTGGGCGCCCCTCCCGGGACTCAGACTGCACCCACAAGGGGTGCTTCCTGGAGGCAGTGAGCCTTCAGCGGGGCTGCAGAGCCTGAGTGGCGCCTCCTCCCTCAGTCCCGGTCCCTTACACAAAGGTTTCTGGATTTCGAAACGGAAGTCCATCCCACACTACCAAAGACTACGCGTGCAGCATAACCTGGGCGGATGGGAACAACAGCACGCACGAATGACCCTCCTACGAACACAGCAGGCCCACGTTTTATTTTCCACCTCTGGTTATCTGTATCATCTAGTTTTTCCAGGGTGAACCTGAGTTCTCCGTGTCAGGGGAGAGGGAGACAGACATCTTTACCAGAGTTGTGTCTGCTCCCAGGCATACGTCCAAAAGAACCGAAAGCAGGAAAGCTAACGGCGGTTTGTCCCCACGTCCAGGGTAGCATTGACCACAGAGCCGGTGCCCATCAACAGAGGAAAGGGTAAACAAAACGTGGTCTCTCCCGACAAGGGAACACTACTCGGCCATAAAAAGGAATGAAATTTTGATATCTGTGGGTGGACCGTGAAATCATTGTGCCAAGTGACACGAGCCAGACCCAGAAGGACAAGCGTTATAGGACTACACTTCCATGAGACACCTAGAATAGGCAAATTCATGCCGAGAGGGTAGGAGAGAGAGCGTCAGGGCTGCGGGGAGTAGCGGAGGGGGAGTTGGTATTCAGTACAGAGTTTAGGTTGCAGATGGGAGAAAAGTTTGGGCTACAGGCAGTGGTGACGGTAACACAACGCTGGGAACGTACTTCATGCCCCTGACCTGTGCACCTACGAACGGTTAAAATGTTAAGTGCTATGTATACTCCACCCCAGTTACAAAAAGCACACGCATTCACAACCTCAAGATACCTACTGAATAAGACCGTAGTGGCACACAGAAGACAGAGAGGACCAGAAGCTAGGCGTGGGGACGGATGTGACCTGGCGGCGGCTGTCCTCGGCCTCGGTCTGCTCAACTGTGAACATGAGAGCATCAGCCTCGATGTTGCCGAGAGGCCCCGCCAGACCGGACATGGACTCGGCGACCTGCTCTCTCACTTCCTGATGTCGAGCGAATTCTGGGAAGAGGCGGGCCAGTGTACCTCCCCCCACAACCCCCTCCCCCCCCCTCCCCCGCCCCGGGCCGTGACGCCGACTCCCGAGATGCACTTTCTCCAGGGAAAGGGGCAGTAGACACCTACTCAGAAGAACGCCGGCTCAGGCCGGCCACCTCTCTCAACGTACCCGAGTGGTCATGCTCACACCGCCTGGCCCTCGGTTTCCTCGCCCGTGAAACAGAGACACGGATGAGACTGCTGCTTTCTCTGCCACCGCCCTTCCTGTACCTATGGCCGGGGCTGCCCTCGGATGTCACAAGGGCGAGGCAGATGGAGCCCTATCTTTGCCCCAGAGCTGGCCACCCTGGCCAGTGACCGGGGGGACTGGGCCAACCTTGGCTGCCCCTGAGCTCCGCAGGGAGGCTGCCGGCCTGGAGAAGCAAGGCTCCCTCAGGGCCTCTGCTCGGGGGCCAACCAACGCCTACTCATTTCTCCTTAAGTGGAATCTTACAAGGGTGGGGACATAAAGGACACCCAGGAAGTCCGTGAGGTCACGGGAGAAGCATGGGACTTAGGAAAAGGCACGAGGGTTTGGGTCAGCCTGACCTGGGTGTGAATCGCCGCTCTGAGACCTGTGTGCCCCTGGAGGCCAGTGGCTGCCCCCGGTCCTGGCACGTGGACGTGACCCGCCCCAGGGCACGGCTGCGAGGATGAGACGCACAAGCGCCCAGCGCCCAGGAGGCGCCCAAGAAACGGCGCATTCCGTTATTCCGCCCAGCTCGCGGCAACCTGTGCCCAGCTGGCTGGAGAGCTGGCTCGATCTGCCCGCAAAATCTTCAGGGAAAGGAGAGGCCTCCGTGCACACAGCACACTTTTAAAAAAGAATTTGAGAGTCATAAAAAAACACAACCGCATCCCGCCAAACTGCCAAATGTGGTGGGAGTAATGAAGCAAACAAAAGGGAAAGTTCAATTCCTTTTCTTGGCTTCAGAACATGCAAATGCGAAATTCAGTGGCAAAGACATCATCGCGGCAGAATTCCGTGTCTGCATTCGAAATGGCCCCACGGAACCCTCTCTCTCTCCAGCCACTTAAATCATGTTTCGCCCCGGGACGTGGCTAAAGGTGGGTGCCCAGCTCACGTCGGAAGAGTCAAAGACAATGAGAGAGGTCATTTATTGGGGTCTTTTTCTACGGTACCAACCAAGGAAGACCCTCAGTCTCTTTGAACTACGCTGGCCAGCCTCTTTGCCGTTCACCGAGCGCCGCGTGCATTCAGCACCTGGCAAAGGGGCTCGGCACACCTCCGCTCAGTTTACCAGACAGCCTCCGTCACTCGATAAAAACACCAGCCCTTCACAGCACAGAGGATCCACGCTCCTGAGTCAAGTTCAAGGCGATCGACTACAAAGCCACCGCGGCCTACTTGGACACTCCCCGGGCCTATTTTTTATGCCTACTATTCTTTAATCCTTGACCACTGGGGTTTGTGGCCACTCTGTCCCCTAGCTTGACAGGTCAGAGAGGTGAGGCGGCCCAAGGTCACTCTGCGTGCCGAGCGGGGCCGAGCACTGAGCCGCACCTGCGATGCCAGCGGAATCCCTCCGTGCTGACCACAGTGTGGCTTCGGCGATACGCTCGGCCTTATCGAAGCCTGAAGAACTGTTCTAAATCTGAAAATAAACATTTTAGGGGCAAGAAGCACCAACCTTGAAACTCCAGACTAGGATAAAAGAAAAAATATTTCATCATGACCAAGAAGACTAAACACAGCTCTATAAGCACAGAAAACGCTGTGTGGACAAACCCACTTCCCCGGCCAAAGGATGAAACTTGGTTTTATCATTTACATGTTAATTTCTGAACAAAGTTCCATTTCTTGCTAGTGACCTGCCACAGACCTCCTAGACTGGTTTATAACGGGGGGTGGGAGGGGATCGAGGAAGGAATCCCTAAGAATGCCTATATTACAGGTGCTAAATCTTTACCATTTTGCCAGAAGGGTCCATCGCTTTCTTCAAATTTTCGAAAGAAGCGTATTGCCCAAGAAAGTCTGAGACCCGGGGTCCTGGCACACTCACTCGGCAGGGAAGCCTCTGTCGCTTCGACTGCCTGTAGACTGGCCACCCACTCCAATATGGGGACGGACACAAAAGCAGGAATGAAAGGAAAACTAAGTCGCTCCCCAAAGCAAGTCCTGGAGAGGACAAACAGGCCAAAATTTAAGAGGACCTGACAGAGAAGTTGTTAAAAATTAACGATACAAATTTCACAGGTTTCCAGAAAGGAAAGAGGAAGAAAACCAGCATCACTTGAGGCAGGCCTCGCCTTCATAAGGCAGCCGAGCTCCTGAGGGGTGGAGTGTTGTCCAGGCAGCGCACTGCACACGCCAGGCCTGCGGCAGTGCCCAGCACACGCTAGGTCCTCCATTGGTATGTGCGGGCCACTGAAGAAACACTCCCCGCCATCTATTTCTCACGACCTTGGGATGCAGGGACTGTCATTTCCAGTTTCACAGACCAGGCTCAAGGGAGCCATGTGACTTACCCGGAAGACAGAAAGAGGCAGAACCGGGATTTAGACCCAGTTCCAGGCACTGCTGTGCAAAACCCAGGTCCTCCCCCCACCCCACACCTGGTTTGGATGTCAGGATCGCCTCTCAGCAGAGAGCCCCCTGGTGTGGGGCCGACTCCACGGTCCCGGGGGCTCCCTTGGGGGTCATTTAATGTCTCTAGGTCTCAGGCTCCTGATCCGTACAGGGGGAGACGGGCTGCACGCCAACAACTGATGAGCGGTGGCTGTCTCTGGGCTCACTGGGAAGGATCGATTATGCCAGGATTGATTAGCAATGTCTACCAGGGGCGAGGCATTGGGAGTGGCAGCGTGTGTGTCGTTTATTCGCCATCCCTGAACAACACGGCCTGCAGGTTCTCTCTGCCTCTGATTCTAATTATAACAATTTAAACCCTGAGGGGGTGGGGGGGGGTGAGGGGGAGGTGATGGAAAAGGCAAGAACAGACTAACATTTTCCAACACTGGCCACGGCTGAATCCAGCAAAGCCAAAAGTGGCCAACCAGCCAGTCGTGCATGCTTTGTGCGCTCAGCCCTGTCACACGGGAGGAAGTGGAAAACCTGGGCCGTGCCACCTGCACCCCAGGAAGACACCCCGTCCGAGCCCGCAGCAGCACAAGTGTGGGTTCTGTCTGGCCTGGCCTGGGTTCTGAAACACCCCACGGAGCAGTAAGCACACAGCCTCGCGGAGAGCCCCACCGGGGTTCACACCCTGGCCCGCCCTGAGTCCTGAGCAAAGTACTGCACCTGACCCGGCCTCAGCTTCCTCATCCTGGGAAGTCCAAACAGGATTGTCATAATGATTAAACACGGTGGTGCGTCACCGTACGACCGGCCCACGGCAACCAGGCAAATAAGGGGCCGCAGCTACCACCACGAATGTCCCCATTCTTTGAAGGCGGCGTATTTTCAGAGAAGAGTCCGTGCCCGAGAGGCAAATTTCATTTCCGCGTGTGTGGAGCATGGCCCGTTTGGTTACTGTGAGCTCTAAAAGGAAGGGCTCTGAGAACCAGTCCGTCCTTCTGAAGCTCCTGGCGTGTCAGCCGGGGCCCTGGGAAGAAACAGATGGCAGACACAAAATGGTGTGATCTGGAGACACCGTAGCGAGAGCACGACATACCAAGGTGTGGGCAGCGCACAGGGGAAAGCACAGAGACGGTTTTTCTCCCTCGGGTGACCAGCTGTCCGGGCCGGCCTGGACTGCGGGGTTTCCCGGGACATGGGACTTGCGTGCCAACACGAATTTCCCGGGACAGTCTCTGGCAAGCCGGGCCGGTTGGTCACCCCCATTTCTACCACACGGTCCCCCCTCTAGGCCTGAGTTGGGGGTGACAGGACAGGAGCTGTGGTTGAGGGATCCTGCCCCGCCCACGGCAACCTTAAGCTGAAGCCAGTGGCCATCATCTCCTCCGGGGTCCCCACCGGCCAAACCCCCTGGGGGCCAGAGGGCACGGAGGCCACAGGGCCAGGTCCTGGGCGCAGAGAAAGGCAAACAGGAACGGAGTGTTATCTTGGGATCGCGAGGGTCCCTGGACCGTCCCCTAGAAGGTTCCCCAGGATGGCCCGAGGGGACTCAGAACTCCAAGACCGCACCCAACAGGAAGGATGGGAACCCCCCTCCTCATCTGGGACAGGAACGGTGGGGTGAGACGCGCTCAAGACTCAAGCTCCGTGGACCCACGCGTGTACACGTTTACCGCTTACTCCACGTTCAAACAGGCACACAGCGGGGCTCCGAGGAGAAGCCCCCTCTCCTGGCGGCAAGGTCGCCCGAGAGCGTGAGGCCAAGCAAGTTGCCACCACAGAAAGGAGGCTCTGTGAGCTCGGTCGGCACGGACCTCAGAGGTGGGTACCGTCCACAAGGCTCAGGAAGGGACGGGGCCCCCACGCAGGCGCGCCTGGGACAGGGCTGTGTGCAGTCTCCCGCGGACACGCTCACACCCACTCCACTAGGCGGGCCTGTGCATGTGTCAGGGGCAATATCGTTGAGAACACAAAAGCAACTTTCAATTCTGTTTTTAAATCATATTTCCCAAGATGGAAATCTCATTTCCCAGGCACGGCTGTAGAAAGCTAAGGTGAAAACCAGCAACAAGGCCTCGGTCCTCCCAGCTGCGCGTCTCCAGCTCGCCTGAGTCAGGGACGCGGTGGCTGGCGCGGGGGGCCAGGGCTGAGGGTCCATTCCAGGTCACGGGACAGGGTCAGGGGCAAACCCTGAGGTTCTCCCGGACAGCTCCAACGTCACCAGCCAGGGCTGGGGTTGCCAAGAAAACTTGAGATGCTTTTCTGTTCCTTCACAGCCTGTGACACTGGGGCCTCCGGACGCCCTACTGAGCAACTACATTGGGCCAAACGCCTGCACTGACATCAGGGAGTCCCTGGATGGAAAGGACCCTGCCTTTAGGAAGCTGACAGCTGAGCAGGAACTGGAACGCAGGCAGGTGGACATGGCGGCCACGATAAAATGGGGGGGGGGGGGGACGATGGAGCAGCATTTACTGAGCACACACTACACGCTGGCACTCTTCTGAGCCCTATGTGTACTGCCTCCCTGACCCCCGGGATAGCTTGGGAGGTGGCCACCACTATCCCCACCTTACAGAGGCAGGATCCAAGAAGTGGATCACACCACCCCTGGTCACGTGGTCTGGATCCAACGACACTGGCCAGCACCCGTGGCCACACTGCCTGATGACGGTGAGGGCCCCTGTTAGGGAAGGACCCGTCTGGGGAGGCGGGGTCTTAGGCGCCTCCACCTCCACCACGGGTTTCAAAGTGGGTGCGGGCTGAGTGTGCCACTCCCAATCCCCAACAGACTCCTTCAGACAAAGCTGAGAAGGGCCCGCCGGGGCCGGCTCCTGGCCCAGAGGGGGCCCTGCTTACACCGGGGCGTTCGGAGAGCCCCTGGACCTCTGCTCTTTGCGGCACTCTCTAACCTAAGACCCTGGCTCCTGAGGCGCACCTCCTGACAGGACCCAGACGTACCCCGGAATCCCCCTTCTGCACCTTTCCTGGCGCTGTGGCTCAACTAGCCCCAAAAAGCAGAGGTCCCCAACGCGTGGCCCTGGGTGGGGCGTGAGTCGAGCAGACGAAGGCCTTCTTGGAAGAGCCAGGGAGCCAAGTGGCCCACCCACCAGCCCACTCTCTCTCCTCTCCACTCCCCTTGCCCCCAGAAACACTTGACTTCACACAGGTTGCTTCAAAGTCAGTTTCCTCACACCGAAACTTTCTAACGCTAATTTTTCTTTCTTTCTTCTATCAGCCTGATGCAATTCTCCTTCCGACAACTCCAGATCTCTGAAGTCCCAAGTCATCCCCTGCCCGCCCTCCCCCTCCCCCGGCGGGCACGGCAGGGGGGCAAAGGTGTGGGGGGCCAGCGAAAGCTCCGGCCAGCGGGGTTTCCTTCCAGAGGCCCGCGGGAGAGCCCCCCCGCCACTAGGTCAGGCACCTGGGCGCCTGCAGCCCCCGCAAAGTCCTCCCTCGCCGCCTCCGTGCCAGGCCCTGAAGAAGCAAGGGGACCGGAGAGGGAACACAGGCTCCCGGCTCTGCCACAGGCCAGCCCACAGCCAGGGTCCGCTCTGTCACACGAAACTTCTCAGGGGCGGATGGGATGTTCAATGAGCTACGCCGGGGCCTCACCCAGGAACGGTGCCCCCCAGGGGACACAGGGCACTGTCGGGGGGCATTCGGGGCCATCGGAACTGGGGGAGCATCTAGTGGGCTGAGACCAGAGAAGTTCTACACCCTACAAGGCCCGGGATGGCCCCCGCCACAAAGAACAGTCCAGGCCCCAATGTCAATAGGGAAAAAGAGGAAACACTTTCGAGACAGTGTATGAAAATGGCTCAGTGTTTACGAATAAGACCTGATTCCCGCTTGCTATGCAAAGGATCCCGTGGGTGACATACATACTCATCTAGGAAAAGCATAGATGGCTGTACCCCCAAAACATCCATATGCAGGACTTCTGGAAGGCTGGGATCAAGGGAGAATTTTCTGCTTCTTTATAAGATCATCATCCCGGTGTGATTATTTTTTTTTTTACTTCTCCAGCGTAGAAGTGACCTGCCAGTAGAGAAGACTGATAGGCCGAGAAGCAGAGGCCGCCCAGCTGTGGAAGAGCGAGCCCTCGCTGCGACCGGGGATCAGAAAAGACTCCAGAGGGAAGAGGTGCCGGGCCAAAGCACCAAGGCGCAGGGTAGTGGGCCCGGAAGGCGGGCAGGGCGGGGTGGGGCGGGGCGGGCGTGCGCTCCCAGTGGACCCTGGACTTCGTGCTCTAGGCAGGTCGTCACAACCGGCTCCTGACGGGCTGCTCCTCAAGGCCAAGCCGTCTCAGGCGAGAAAGGCAAGGCTCGGAGAGGCTGAGTCCACTGTCCCGAGATTGACATGGGGCAGGCGAGAGGCAAACGTCCCCCGCGGCGCTGCTCGAGACGGGGCTCCAGGGAGATGGCTGAACCCCCACCCCGGGGGGAAATACTCTGCTCTGTCCACACACGCCGTCCCCACTTCTGCAAGGCCCTCCTCTCAGGGTGGAGCCAGCCTGGCCATTCTGGGTCTTTCTGACCCTCTGCTCTGGAGCCCTGCTCACAGGACACGTGCAGTCACACCCGGGAGCCAGACGGCCTGGGTTCAAACCCCGCTCCACCACTACTAGCTGGATAAGTAGCGATCTCATCTTTCTGGGCCTTGGTTTGCTCATCTGGAATATGGGGACAATAACAGCAACCCCTCCCAGGGGTGTCGTGAGGATTCCACGGGCTCTTGTACCCAACAGTCTCGGAACGTAAGTGCTGAACGAGGGCTGGCTGTTGTCACCACCGCCTCGATGGCAGCAAGTCCCCACTGCCCAGCAAGGAGGCATCGTGGCACGAGGAGAGGGTCTTCGGCTTCGGATCCAGGTCGTCTGGGTTCCAGATGCACAACCTGAAACTCACAGGCCTCCGTTTCCGTCTATAAACTGGAAGCCCAGGGCAGGCATGGGGATAAATGCACAAACGGACTGAAGGCACTCGGCACGTGGGAGGAAACGACCGCTGCTGTCCTGCGGTCCCCCCGCCCTGTCCTCGTCCGTCTGGGGCCACGGGCTGGCCCTGCTGGGATCTCCAAGCCCGGGGGCCAGCAGAACGCTGGGACAGTTCAAGCACTTTCCTTCTCCTCCCTCCCCCAGCAAGTCGCAGTCACAGGGCCGTGACACACAAATCAACCAGAGCCACAGACAGATGGCAACAGTCACTGTTGCCCTTTCCAACAGGGCAGTCCTGCCCCATGGCCTCACAGCCCGCCGGCCGGAGACCCCACCGCTGTCACAGCAGGCGCCACTCCTGCCCAGGGCCTCGGCCTGCTGGCGCTACCTTCCCGAGAGCCCCCGGGCCAGGCTGAGCCTTCCCGCCGGGCCGCCAGGAAGGAAGGCCCCAGAAGAGGAGCCTTGGGAGCCAAAGCTGGCAGGGGAGGTTTCGGGTCCAGGGTTTGGAAAGTACCAACGGCCCCTCAGGACCCCGTTCGGCCTGGGCAGCCCTGCAGGAGACGGCGGTGCAGGCGTGCTGTGCCCATCACTCAGGGTGACGGGAGTGGAGAGTGGAGATCTGCACACGCCCCTTCTCTGTCCCCTGCCAACGGGAGGGACCTGCTGACAACCTGGGGCGGCCCCATTCACTCATTTCCTCACTCGCTCGGCCATTCATTCAGCCCAAGACTGTCCGCGGAGAGGCCGGGCCTCAGTGCCCCCACCTGTAAACCGGAGAGAGGAAGAGGATGCCACAGGAATCGCGGCCGTGACCACCTGGCAGAAGAACGCTCAGGGGTGGCTGCCGCCACGGTCACTGCTGTGACGGACACCTGGCCCCAGTGACTCAGATCCCTGACGTCCGGAAGCTTCCACTTGGGGGATCCCAGACGCCCAGTCCCCTGTCTCTCTGCACCGTGACCGGGGCCTTCTCAGCTTGAACGCGCCTGGGGAATCCGGCACCAACTTCACCCCGACTCCTGCCCCCCACTCGCCGCCCCCACTCTGGGAAGTGGTCCCGCCTCCACCTTTAACTCCTACACTCCCCTGTGGTGCCCACCGCTCCAGGGACAGTGGCCCAGACCACCCAGAACGTGCCGCGGCGGCTCCGGCCCCTCTCCTGGCTTTCTTCTCCCTCTGCCCGCTGCCAGCCACGGCCCCCCTCCCCATCTCTGCGGGTCTCAACCCTGGGGCTGTCCGTCTAGATGTGACTCTCCTACAAAGTCCTTCCTGAAAGCACGCGCCCCTCTGGCGGCACTTCTTCCTCCCTCCAGGCAGCAGGACCAAGGATGAGGCGTGCACCCCTCTGAGGAAAGGAGCTGTGCTCGGCGGGGCACCACGGTCTCCACTGCGCCCCAACCTGAGGGAGCCTTAGGGAGCAAAGGTGACGTCAGACTCCGCAAGCGCAGCACCTGGAGCACTCGCTTTGGAAGTGCAGCACCAGGGAGCACTGCGTGCACACGCGGTACCCAGGAAGCCCCGTCTGCATACCCCGTGTTGGGCGCTCAGCTCCCAAACTCAGTACCTGGTGCTTATTCCTTACGAATCCTTGGCATTCGCTCTCCAACACCGGTTCCCTGAACTCACTTGACAAATTCGCAAAGGAATGACTGCCAAACACCGGCGAACACTGAACTGATAAGCCCGCTGATTCTCAACTAAGATGTTCCCGCGAGAGCCTGAAATCATTTTACTTACATCCAACGGACAGACACACATTCCCGGACACGCGCACCCACGCGTGAGAGCACACCTGCCTTTGCCTCCCAACTCAACCTCGTCGCACAGGGAGGGAGACAACACACGTCATTGTGATCATGAAGGCACCACTCTGTTCCCTGCAACGGGTTTGCCTCTACTTCACTCCCCACCAGAGGGAAGACTGCCACCCTCCTGACCTGCCGCTAAGCTCAAACCCAGGAGCCAGACGAGCCCAGGGTGCCTGGACTGCCTTTCCGGGGAAGCAGTTCTGCAGCCAGTACCCTGAAGGCTCCAGCCCTCTGTGCGACCCGCAATCCAGGCAGGGGTCTTCACTGTTCCACAGCCTCATTTCTCCAGTGCCCAGCCCCCCTGCACTTGGGGCTGTCACACGGCAGAGCCGTGTCAACACAGCGGCCAGACCTACCGAGGCGCTGCCCGGCATCTCTCCCGCTCCCCATCTCCCACTCGATGAGGCCCTGGGGGGAGGAGAAGGGAGAGGGCGGCCAGTGACACAGTATGAAGCAGCCAGGTGCCCACACGGTCCGCATCCAGGAGGAGTCCCCCACTGGACTAGCGAGAGCAAGAAGTAAGCCATGTTGCGCGAAGCCACCCAGATCTGGGGGGCGAGTCATCACGGCCGTCAGCCTAGCCCAACTGACACCCAGCGCTGTGCGCGCGGATGGTGGAGCCTCACGCTAGCGCGTGCCAGTGATCACATTCACCTGGACGGTGAGCCAAATGGCGGGCAAGGGGGCCCGGCCTGGGTCGCTCCAGATCGTGCACGCTTGTCCGCAGCTTTTCCAGGCCTTTAAGAGCCTGGGCTGGACTCAAGACACCCAGGAAGCGACTACAAGTTCCCGTGGTATCGTCCTTCTCCTGATGACCCCACCTGAGCTGGACCCAGACAGCCCAGCCCCAGCAAAGCACCTGCCACCCTGCCTGAGTAGTCCGGACCATCCCCCTGCCCCGGGGCAGGAGGATCCAGCTCTTCTAATCGCCTCCAAAGTGAGTTCACTCAGCCTAGTCTGCTCCTGTGCTTTCTCGATCACATCATTTCTCATAGCAGATGGAAAGGAGGAGGGCCGATGAAAAATGAAGATGGAAGCCACTGGAAGGTTCTAGAAGGCACCGGAAGGTGCAAGGAGGCAGGAGTTCTGGGTGTGAATCCCAGCTCTGCTGCTGAGTCATTTGGAAGGGTCTCTGGGCGACATACTTCCCTTCACCACTAACCCCCACCCTCAAAGGCAAAATGCTGGAGGCAAACTCAATGATTAGTGTGTTCTGGGTCCCAGGACCCTTGTAACTCAGTATGACAAAGGCAGCTGGTTTTTATGTTTTGCTGGGCTTTGTGACTTAAGAGTCTCTTAAAGCACTGCTCCAAACCTACTCACAATCTACTGAGAGAGAGCCGGGCTAAATACACACACACACACAGGCACACGCACCAGAAGCACTAGAAGGAAAGCTCCATGGGGCTGGGAGCTCCCTGTGTGCCCAACACCTAGCAGATTCTGGGTGTTCATAAATATTTAATAGATGACAACAGCTCGTGGGGGGGAGGGGAGTAACAACTGTATGGCATTTACTAAACGCCAGCCACTTTACTAGGTGTTTTCTAAGTATGATCCAGCCTCAGGGCCTTTGCACTTCCCATTCTCTCTGCCTGGAATGCTCTCACCTCCTTCCCTGACTGCCGTGTACAAAGCAGCAAGGCTGCCGGTCTCCAAGCTCTGAACGCCCCACCTACCTGCCTGCTCTGTTTTCTCTAGGACCCCTGTCACCACCTGACAGATCGTGTATCTCCTTGCTTAGTGGTTTTTTGTCTTCACCCACCCCACCAACAGGCAGACGCCAGGCAGGCAGGGTCTTGTTTTCTTTAAAGTGCCTACAGCAGCGATATTCACCTGTTGAATAAACACGTGAACGAACTGCCTTACCTCACTTAACCTCACGGACATCGGCGCTAGAAGGAGATCCCCACAGTCCGAATTTTACAGGTGAATAGGGACCGCTAGGTGACCTGCCCAAGGTCGACCACCAGTGAGGAAGCTGCAGGGCGGGGATTCCGGCTCGCCTGTCAGACCACTGCACAGGGTCTGGCTGGTCACCCCCAGCCACCTCACGGCACACCCCAACGTGGGAGATGAACGCTTCGCGCGTGGCAGGTATAAAGAGACAGCTAGTGAGCTCGGGCACCGATTTCTGCACCAGAAGTGTTTGTCTTCTCCTTTGCCTCAGCACACAGGGACACCGCGCGCACACACACACGCCTCGTCACCCTTCGGTTACGGCTCTGCTGATGTCAGCAAAGCTTCCTTTCGAATGTGCGCCGCCTCCCTCGGCGCCCTGCTGAACTCACTGGGTGCTTTGTCACCAGAGCCAGGAGCGGGGAAGAGACATTCTCACTTCCTCCCTTTCTCTACCACGGGGCTGGACGGCCTGGCTCCCATCCTGGGGAAGCAGGAAGTCTGGGGACAAAAAGCGATGCTCTCAGGTGGAGCAGGAAACGGCCAGCCTGGGCCAAGCAGACTCCTGTCCTCGGGGCACAGGTCAGCGTGACTGCTCAGAGCCCCCCCGCTCACCTGTGTTCGGCTCCTGGTGGGGGCCCCGGCGGCCCGACTCTCCCAGGGTGGGGACAGCGACTCTCCCAGGGTGGGGACAGCGAGCCAGATGGAAGCATGCAGGCAGGCAGCGGTGACCCCAGGCAACACCGCCCTTCCCCCTCCAAGGGAAGGGCAGCTCTTTCTCGCGAAGCATTCTGGGACTGAATATTTTAACACCCACCGAAGAAGCAAAAAACATTCAAATGATCAAAACAGGAACAACCCCACTGAACAAAAAAGGCAAGTGTCTTGTTTCCAACAGCAAAGGACTGGGTCTAACCTAAACGTCCAGCAGCGGGACGTGGTCACCTGGCATCACGTGGCCCGTGGACGATGGAGCACTACGCAGCAGTGAACAAGAGTAAGGCCGCTGCGTACGCACAGATCTGGAACGATCTTCAAAATACACTGTCCAGGGACCAACCAGGGCCCAGAATGCTCCGTAAGTGGCCGAAAGGTCAGCAAGGACCCATAAGAAGTGAGTAACGGGGCTCACTTACAAAGAGGACTGGGGCCACAGGGACACGGAAGGAGACAGAAGCTGTGTTTTTCCTGCTATGCCTTGTTGTACTATCTGAATTTATTTGATGGGAGCACTATTGTTCCAAATAAAAAAAAAAAAAGAGCTTTGTAGTTAGGTTTTTTGTTTTTGTTTTTGTTTTTAAAGAAACTAGACTGTGCTCTGGAGTTTTTCTGAAACTACTTCCAGCAATCCCGTTGCCTGCATCCACACCAGATTTGCGAACTACCCCCTCAGTCTCCCAAACACACTGCTCATCTCGGGAGACTTTTCTCTGGAGACTGCCCACTTTTCGACAGCAGCCGTCCTTTCCATTTGGGCAGGATTTCAAAAGGCTCTCTCAGGGCGATTAAGAAAACTCAAGTTGGGAGACCAGCCCTTGGTCACATCTCTACCTGGGGAAGCCCGTCCTACCGGGTGCTACTATGAACTCTCTCTAATCCTTACAGCAACCCTATAAATGAGGTAGGTTTCTACCACCCTCCGGATGGAGAAAAAGCAAGGCCCACCGAGAGAAAGGAACGTGCTAAGTCACACAGGCGGGGAAACCGTAACCTCAGAATCCAGCCCCAGCGCCATGCCGACAGCAAGCCCCCAGGGCTGGGTGTGTCCCGTGGCGGGGACGCCCTAAACCCTATCACGCTGCCTCCCTAGAGCTCATTTAACCGAAGGCACAACTGAACCACCTCAAACGTCCACTCCTCCAGAACACCGAGAGGGTACCATCCGCGCGGGGCCAAGCCCGGCCGGCCACCTCGATGTCGCAAGGCTGGCAGTGAGGAGGCACCCTGAGACGGCTTGGGTCCTCGGGACCCACCCCGAAGCCTCACCGGACACGCGCCCCAGAAATGCGCTCTCCCACCGCCAGGCGAGCCAGCGGGGGCGGGAGCAGACAACGCCAAGCAGAAGCCACGTGGAGGCCAAGCCCGGGACCCACGCCTGTCGCCACGGCCAGCCCGGCAGCAAAGCAGAGTGAAACAGCGTCCACCTGGCCCAGCACAACGCTGCCCGTGGCCGGAAGGAAGGAACACCTCCAGGCGCCGCAGGCAAACAGCGGCATCAAAACCCGGGCCCTCCTTGAACGCATTTGTTCGTCACAGCCCGGGAAACGCAGAACGTGTTGCTGTTTATGGAGAATTAAGATATTTGTCTTCTCTTCTGTCTCTGGCCCCCGCCCCTGCACCCCTCCAGTCAGACCTGTTACCTGGCAAACAAACTTGATATACTCCAAAATCTTATGACAAACGCCAGCGGAAAGAAGAAAAAAAATTTGTGTTCACTCCCTGCCGCAGAAAACCTCGAATAAACAAAAGGCGGGCAGAACGGACAGAGGGGAGGGGCGAGGACCGAAGGCGGAACAATGAACACGCGTGTGTGCACACACGCAGACGTGTCCCCGCGGGACCGTGGCTACCCTGGAGGACATGGACTGGAATCCTCAGGCGGAAACCACACCGCGGGGATGAGCCCTGTACTCAGCACCAGACACCTAGCAGGTGCTTAGTTAACAAATTCCAAGTGCAGGAGGCTGCTGCCCCAGAGAGCGCACCGGGATCAAGAGACTGGCCAGGACTCAGGTGACTTCTCTTTTCCTTTCCGTGACAAAAAAAAAAAACCAGAAACGTTCCGATTGGAACAGCAGCAGAGTGGAGAACATTAAAAAAAAAAAAAAGTCACTGATGAATTAAAGCTTGAAAATACAGAAGGCCCCAACACCTGTGCTCCAACCCCCCACCCTGTTCGGTCAATGAACAAATGACTCTCCGGACCTGGACCCGCCATTCTGAGATGCCACCTAATGTAGGTAGTAAAATCAGGTGAGAGAAAAGGTAGGCGGCTTATTTGTGCCTCTCGGTGCAGAGGAAACAAAGCACACAGACAAAAGCCCTCTTCCAGCGGACAAACATGTCTAGCAGGTGATCAAATTCAACCCACACACGAGAACAGCAAAACAGATTCTGGTCGCGTGGACCCGGTGGCTTCTGCAGGACTCCCGGCCGCTGGCTACAGCCCACAGTGATCAGCAGACACGAAACGCCCCAAGAGGCCAGGGGAATAAGAAGTCCAGAGGGGAAAGGAGAACGAGGCACCACGTCGAAGGCCACGGTCTGGGCAGGCCCCCAGGTGTGCTCATGTGGACCTCAGGGAGGGGGCAGACGCGTCCCAATCACCCCTCACACGTCAGGCAGGTCGCTGTCGCCTCTGCGTTTCCTCCTTTGTTTATGAGCGCTGGGGATCCAAAGTCTGGGGCACAGAGCGCGTCAGGCCCCCCGCTGTCACAGGCCGCGTCAGGCACACCGCTGGCTCTGCAAGGACTTAATCAGTAACTGGCCCGGGAGACTGGCAAGCTCCAACCCGACCCCAAAGAAGGCAAAGTTTACCGCCGGGCCAGGGGGTGAGGCTGAGCCCAGCTCCCCAACAGGGGATCCAGAGAGGTCCCAGCTGAGGGGTGCACCCGCTGGAGCTGCCTCCGGGGTGGGCTGGGAGCCCCCCTGTGCTGCCCCCCTGGCTTGGTGCAGCTGGGGTGCTGGAAGCCTTCGTCTCTGACGACGGTCCAGTTGATTGGATCAGTGTAGACAGACTCCAAAGACATTTGGGCGGCAGAGTATTTGGTTTGTTTATCGGTCTGAATCCAGATCAATCACTCTGAGTCTTGTTCCTGAAGCCCACGCAATTAACCAGATAATTACCAGATGGATCTGAGCTGGGCCGTGCAGACGGCTGAGTACACGGATGCTGTGCGTCTCATGGAAGGACGGGACCGACAGGGACCGGCCTGGGTCTATCGGCAGCCTGAGGCTGGGCCGGGGGACCCTGCAGAGCCCCAGGGCTGCACAGGGCTGGCCGCTGCAGTGAACTACTCGCCAGTTCACCTTTGTTTCGTTTGGGCTAATATTTCTCAATGGCGTGCTTGGGCCACACTACAAAATGCAGACGGATTGCATAATGCCCAGGCCTCAGGGAAACCCCTCGGGGGCTGCTTTGCTTCCCGAGGGCCTGGACACCAACCAGGTGTCTCACGGCGGGACAAGGTCCCTGGTGCAGCTCCAACCCCACCTCTGCCCTGGAGGCCACCCCCACAGCCGGCCTGGCCTCGGCAGCGCCCTGCACGCTCACAGGCCCCGGCACAGACAGCCCCACACCCCACGGGAGCCCGCCATGGCAGGATTGAAGGGCGCCCCCTGCCCAGAGGGTTTGGGGGCCACAGGCGGAAGGAGGAGGACTTCCCGGCCCATTAGACACCAGCTCACAGTTCCTCCTTCCACACTCCGAACGCCAGAGCGGGGCTCTGCTCGGACGAATCTTGCTCTGCGGATGGTCCTCGGGCCCCTGTCCTGAGCAATCACGGCTCCTCTCCAGAGAGGCCCAAGCTGTGAAGGTGCCACCCACCTCGGCCGGGGAAGGTGGTGCCGGGGCCTCTGGTTGCTTAAGAAACCAGTGCCCAGCCTCAGCCTTTGTTCCCTTCCTCTCTCTGCTATATACCTCTTGAGCAACCAGCGTAAGGGGGTGGAGGCCCGGCGCCTCCACAGCGGACTTCCCCCAGACCATGGCCAGCAGCCGCTCCCGGCCTCTCCCACGGAGGGTCACCGTGCCTCTCCACCACTTCCTGCCCCCCACCAACTCCCCTTCGTTTTGAAGAGGGGTAGAAAAACAACAATGCCTCCCCTGAAGCAGGGGAAAATGCTGAAGCCAGATTTGGGGGCTCCTGATCGCAGGCAGGGAACTACTCGAGGCCACCCGCTCCTCCCCTGAGCCCGAAACACTGCGTGCTGGCGAATTTTCTGAGGCTCTCCCTCCACCAAACGAAAAGCCAAACGGCGAGGCCTGTGGCTCCAGTCGGGCTTAGGAACATGCATGAGCCTGACCCCGGGACTGAACCGCCTCGCGGCAACCGGCGATCCTGTCTGAGGAAGCCGTCTTTGCAGGTACTGCACCAACCTGCCCACAGGAAAGAAAAAAATAGGTGTTCCAAGCACGTCGGACCCAAAATTCAGAATAAGAGTCCTCATGCGCTTCAATGCTTTCGGGAGGGGGGAGTGGTTTCGAGGAGTAGGGCTTCTTTTGCTAACTTTTCCCCCTCCCCATTCCTTGGAGCATGTGTCACGGCCTGTGACACACTGCCAAGGGAACATGGATGCCGGGGAAATGTCTACACACGCTACACGCTTGTGACATGCCGTGTAAGCGACACCCTGTTTCCTGGCTGGGTTTTCTTGGCACAGGTGTGGGCAGGCATTGAATTCTGCCACCAGCACCAGCACCAGCACCAGCACCCCCACCCCCACCATGCTTAGTAAACAGGATCACGGCCGCCCCGGGGGGAGTGTGCGTTCTGGGGAAGACCTGTCACCTCTCCACACAGGACGGGATCCCCTCAGCAAGGCTCAGGCCCGGAGCAGAGCTGGGGCTTTAAACCGTCCTTGTTTCAAAACACAAAGCATCCTGTTCAGGTTCCTGCCCGCCGCCCCCGCCCCCTGCGACCCCACCGCCAAGGCTGTCTTCCTCCACCTTGCAGATTTGATTTCAGAAACAGATCCATGACTTCCCTGCCTCTCATCCAGCTGACCTAGTCCTAGCCATGTATTTAAAACAATAACAATAACAAAATAAAACCAGCAACAAAGCACCCGTATGCACACACACTTCACAGACAACGCAAGACCAGGGCCCCCACAGGCCAGCTTCCACTCTAGAACTTGACCTCCCCTCCGTGGGGAGGAGGTAGTCCGGGACCCCTGTCCCCTCCCCCCTCCGTTTCCAACCTCCCAACGTGCGAATGAGATTTTTCAGAAAGGGAAGCACCCGGTTTTGCCTACCAGCCTGGGCAGGAAAAAAAACACTAGAGCACAGAAAGGCACTGGCTTGTGGAAATTCTTTGGGTTTTGGGGTTTCGAGGTTGTTAGGTTTTCTTTCTTTCCTCTTTTTTTTTTTTTTTGGTCGTTTTGTTTTCCCTTCCAGCGCAGATCCAGATGGGCCGCGGGCTTTCAGAAAGGGAACCCCCACCACCACCCAGGCCCAGCCCGGGTCTATCCCACGGTCCCATCCGGGAGGTCCCCAGATGCCCAGGCTGGGGTGGGCCACATCCTGTGCAGAATTCCGAGGGTCTCCGCGAGCCCGCCCGCTGGGCACCAGCCAGCCCCGAGCGCAGGCCAGGAAGGGTGGGGGGGCTGGCCGCCGGGCTCCCCCCCCCCGCCCCTCCCCGCCTCCCGGTCGGCCCGGTACTCCGGCGCCCCGCAGGCCCCGGGCTCCAGGTGCAGCGGCGGGCAGGGGGCGGCGGCGGGAGGGGGCGCCTCCCGGCCCCGAGGCGAGGCGCGGGGGTGCCGGCGGGCCGCCGCCGCGCAGAGCGACTCACCGTGGCGGACGCCAGGCTGTTGTCGGCCAGCGTTAGGTGGTGCGGCTCCCAGCGCCTCAGGAATTTCGAGGTGAGGATCTTGCTGAGAAAGGTCCGCGGGTGCCGGATGACACAGACCTGGATGTCGCCCTCCTGCAGCAGTTTGTACCTCATCCCGTTGCACAGCAGGAGGGCCCGGCGGCAGGGCACGGCGCCCATCTTCGTGCCCTCGGGGGCCGGCACGTCGCCCCCCAGCAGCGGCTTGGTCTCCTCGATCTGCCGGGGGTCGCCGCCGCCCGAGCTGCTGGTCAGATCCATGGCCGGCCGGGCCGGGGCGGGGGCCGGGGGCGGGGAAAGGGGGCTGTCCCGGGCTGCCGGGGCGGCGGGGCCCCCGAGCGGCGGCCCGCACCCCCCCCACCGCCCAGGAAGGTGGGGGGGCGTGGGGCTGGGGGGGCGCCCGGCAGGGGAGGGGCCGGCGGGCGGCCGACGGGCGGGCGGGCGGCCGGCGCTCGGCGCTTCCTCGCGGCTCCGCTTCCTCCTAGCTCGTCGGGTGCATGCTCGCGGCGGCCGGAGCGGCGCGGCGGCGGGCGGCGGGCGGCGGGCGGGGACGCGGGGCAGCGGCGGGGGCGCGGGGGCGCGGGGGCGCGCGGGCGAGCGGGCGGGCGTGTCTCGGCCCCGCCGCCCGCTCGTGTGTACAGTACGTGTGTCTGGGCGGCCGTCCGCGGGCGAGTGTGCGGCGGGGGCCGCGGGGGCCGGCTCAGTTGAGAGATTGCAGAAGCCGCTCGGCGCCCGCGCGATTGGTCCCCGCGGGGTCATGTGCCCGCCCCTCTGACGTCAATGGCGGCAACGGCGGCGGCCGCCGCGGCTTCGGCCTCTCGCAGGCGGAGTCGGCCGCCGGGCGGGGACGCGAGGGGCCGAGGCGCGGCCCGACCGGAGGGGGCGGCCCCTGGGGAGGGGGCCGCGGCGGGCGAGCCCCGGCAGGCACCGGACCGGCCCCGCCCGGAACGTGGGGGTGGGCGGGGGCTGCGGGGGCGGGGCGCGTGACGTCACGCCCAGCCGCGCCCCCGCTGGTGCCCAGGCCGGTGCCTGGGCCGGTGCGGAGCGGCGCGTCCCGCCGGCCCCCGCACGCACCCCCCCAACCCGCCCCAGCCGATCGGAACGGTCAACGCCGCGGGACGTGTCGACGCGGGCGGCCGAGGTGCGGCCAGGTGCAAACCCAGGGACCGGGGCTGGGCGGGGCTGGGCCGGGCTGGAGGGGCGGGGGCTGGACCGCTTGACCTCTGACACCGCCTCCACAGCTCAGGCCGTCCACCTGGCTGGCTAGATGGGGCCAGAGAACAGGATGGTTCCTCGAATTGAACATGCCTCCTCTGTTACCTGGATAATGAGCCCACACTGCCCTGTCTCAGCCTGCTGGACTCTGCAAGCCCCTGGGTCTTTTACAGATGTCTGCCGGGCTTTGGCCCATGGGGCCCTCGAGCCTCTAGCGGGAGCGAACACACTCCCTATCCCCCCTTCTTCTTCCCCTCGAGTCTGACCCCTTCCGGGCACCTAGACAACAGAGTCCCTCCCCAGAGTTACTGGGCCACTCGTCTTCTGCCTGCGCCCCAGCAGCGCCTGTTTCTTTGCCTCCGTGCTGGGGCCAGGCCATTCATCCCTGCATCGGCAGGCCCAGCACAAGCCAGAGAGGGAATCACAGTAGAAGCACCCTTGTGGAATGAACCACAGTGTCACTCCGGAGCTCGAACACTGAGGCAAAATGTCCCCTTTCTGCCATTAAGAGCGGCACCTGAAGCCACCTAGAAGATGCTCGGCTCCTCAGCCAGGGTTTCCCACGGCCACGCGCCTCTGCAGCCAATACCATATAAGCCCCCGGATTTCTGCCTTTTTTTGTTAGGTGAAGGTTACCTCTGTAGTGAATAAATGAGTGCGTGTGCGTGTGTGTGCGTGTGCGTGTGTGTTGAAGGGCGTCGTGAACGCTGGCACCGTGCCCACAGCATGTCTGCGACGGGGATTACCCCCTCCCCACTCTTTCCCAAGAACGGACACGATGGAGGGGCTCCTGGAAAGATCCTATCCCTGAACCTGGCCAGGGCCGGGATGGGGGCAGTAGGGCCCAGCGGGTGGCGTGTCAGGAGGTGGGCAGCGCTGTCGTCTCCTCCTGGGCCCTGGAGGAGGCAGTTAAGTCAGAAAATGGGGAGTTAGTCCATTCCTCACAATTTGCTGTCAAGTTCCGTTCTTCCAGCTCTAAACTTCACCATGGCCTTGAGGAAACCATCGAGTAAAAAAGGGTCAAGCCCACACCCCCACCGTGTGATACAGATGTGGATTCAGGACACTGGGTGGTGACCAAAACCCCCAGGCCATTAAGGGGCGGGGTTAGGTCAGTTCAACCTTTTATTGAGCTCCTCCTGTATGCCGAGTGCTGGGCATGCATACGACTGTTCCTTCCCGTAGTGACCCTCTAATGCAGGTGCCATCACCACCCTCTGCCAGATGAGGGTACAGAGAGGCCGAGTAACGGGCCAGGCTAGCTTAGAGTCTAGCACAATGTAAAGGCACTGACCTCGTGGGGCTCGGACTGCAGGAAAAGAAAAAGGACGCCTAATCCTGCCAGACTGCGGCCCTGGGGTTCACGTCCTGACTCCGGGAGGTCTTCAGGAATCAGGTAAAGAAGGTGGACGGTGCTCGTGGAAGAAGGGATGACACGTACAAAGGCAAAGAGGTGGCGGAGAATACTAGGCCTGTCCGGGAAACCGCACGCATTTGCCAAGGCATGCACAGTGCCCCAGGGTTGCAGGGCAGCGGCCCGAGAGGTGAGCAGGGGCCCAGCAGGTTGTGCCGGGACCAGACTTTCCTCTGAGAGCAGGGGAGAGCCACCACATGGGCCACGCGTGAGAGTGGCTCATAGATGTCACCTTCGTAAGGTCACTGGCCACAGCATGACGTGGACGAGGTTTGCAGAGGAACAGCCTGGAGACAGGGAAGCCGGTGAGGGGGCTGTCGCGAGTTCCCAGGAGGGAGGTGACGGGGGCCATCGTGCGGTTGTGGAGTAGGGCAGCTCAGAGCGGCTGCTGTCCACTTCAGGGACATCCATGGACGCTCCTCTCCCCGTTCAAGGGTGCGAGACTCCAGTGGAATTTACCAGGGTGCAAGGAAGCCTGACTTCTTCCAGGACTATTCCAGACATCCTCGCTCCTGCTTCGTATGGTGGCCGATTGGTAGAAGTTAAATAGGAATATTCCGATAAAAATGAGCGACACGCCAAGTGCTACCAGGTGCTATGCCGGGGCCTTCCTTCTTTATTCTCCTTCCTTCCTCCCAACAAGGCCAGAAGGCAAGAATCATTATTGTCCCCATCTGAAAGGTGAGGAAGTTAAGGGTCAGAGATGATCAGACAACTATGGGAATCCGGCCAGGACGGGAACCCGAAATTCGGCTGGACCTGAAATTCTGCATTTTTCCCACTCCTTCTTTGTCATGTTTTCCCGCGCAGGTGCCTCAGGGGAGATGGGTTGAATTCAACCGATGTCATCTTTAAATACCGTTTGTGGGTTTGAGTGTGAAGTCAGTGACACGGAGCCCCCAGGGCACCGTAAGAAGACGGCAGAACCCAGGAGTCCCTGGCTGCCAGCAGAGCTAACTTAGCGCCTGCCCGCGGTCAGGACCCAACCAAAATGCACTGATTGATCAACTGTTAGTCGACGCTCATCGATTCCCTGGTGCTTTGGGACGTGCAGGCAACAGGACCCGGTCTGTACGCTGGGCCTGGTTCTCGTGGGTGAGGTGCAGAGCCCCCTGCCTCCCACTGTCCTTGGCTCCTGACCTAAAAATGAATGAGTCCAGCCACTGGGTTCCATCAGAAGCTCCCTCCCTGCACCCTCCCCCCACCCCCGATCTCTGTAGGAGACACAGGCCTGTCTAGTTTCCACAGATGGATCACGCACCCAAGTCGCCCGTGATACCCCCGGGAGCTAGACTCTCCAGAGAGCAAGCCAGGCACCTGAGAGTTCGCCCTTCTGGCACTGAACTTGGGAGGTTTACAGAGCAGCACAAAGGCCACAGAAGTTCACAAACCCTTCATGCTCCTGAGGCTCCCACAGGCCGGTCCACTCCCCACAGGTCACGGGCCAAACTTATCCTCTCCTGCCTTCTTTGCAGGCAATCTCTCTTCGTTTGAGCCAGTCCTGAAGAACAAGCTTCTGTTCTCACCTGCTCGCTGAAACTGCCTCTCTCACTTGAGCTCAGCGCAGTCCGGGGTCGCCCCTAGGCCCCCGGCGGGGAGAGCCCACTCTGTGTCAAGCACAGTGCTAGGAGCCGGGTTGCCACGGATAGGCCGTAAACTGCCCTCCTGGGCTCCTAGGTCAGCTCCCAGGGACCTAAAGTCTCCCCATGAGCTAGGAGGGTAAAGACAGAGCTGGCTGCCCACAAAGGAATGTGATGAAATGGCAAAGTCGCTGGTCGGGGAAGAGAGTACGGGGCTCATGGCCAGCCTAGGTGGGGTCCACCTCAGCACCCCCTTGCCAGCAGCCCCGCCTCTGCCAGCAGACATGCCTGTAGCAGGGTGCTCTCCTCTCCAGGGTGGGCTCCAGTGGAGAGCCTCGCCAGCCTTCCCCCGGCCCCCTGTGGGCCCCACCCAACCGTGAAATGCTGCACAAACCCAACGCGCCGTACCCTCCAAGAGGGCAGGGTTCAGTCCACTTTCGCCCGTCCCCGTGCCCAGTGGTTTACTGGTAAATGTTTAACAGCCGGCTTACCGAAAGAAAAGAACCTGATTTAGAGCATTCGACACCTTCCCCGGTGTCACTACCCCCACCCTGGCTGTTTTGAAGCTACCCGAGGGCATCACTGAGCAAGGAGCTGGGCAGAGATGCACCCCACCACAGAGTCTGCCCACCTACAGACAGACCACACTAGGGGCACACAGGCAAACAATGCCCGAGAGGCCACATTCGGCCCATGGCCGGCCAAGCAGAAAACACTTCCCATCTGGCCCTTTTACAGAAAAAGTTTGGTGACCCCGGAATTCGCCTAACCCTCAGAACAGAGATACCAATGACATGCAGTAGAAAAACTAGGAAACGAGAAGTTCGATCAGCTCGAAAAATTTCTGAAAAACTAACAACCAGAGCTGATGGGCCAGGATAGGACAGCTCCGGTGAGCCTGCATCTCTAGGGCCTGCCTGGAGGGGTCCGTGGTGGGTATCGAATAGTTGGGAACCAATGCCAGTGTTCTAACTACGAAGCCCCTTCACCTGCTTCCTTCATTCTTTCATTCAGCTCCATTAAACGCCCACCTGTTTGCACCTCCCGAGCCCCAAAGACTTAGTCCAGCAAAGCGGTTCTCCCGTATCCGCGGGGGGATATGTTCCAAGACCCCCCGTGGATGCCCGAGACCACGGGTAGTACTGAACCCCATAGAGACTGTTTTTTTCCTATATATACACACCTACGATAAGGTTTAATTTCTAAATTAGACCCTGTCAGAGGTTAACAACAATGACGTATTAGAACATGGAACAATTCTAACTATATACTGTCATAAAAGTTATGTGAATATGGTCTCTCTCTCTCTCTCACAATCTCTTATTGTATTGTACTCACCCTTCCTGTGATGATGGGAGTTGATAAAATGCCTCCGTGATAAGGTGAAGGGAGGCGAACGGCGTAAGCGTTGTGACGTAGCGGTGGGCTACCACTGACCTCCTGACCAGACGTCAGCAGGAGCACCGTCTGCTCCGGACAGGGGTTGACCAAAGGCCACTGAGACTGTGGACTGGGATTCCGTTCGACGGTGCAGACCCGGCTCACGCGAGATTCTGCCTCACGGGGCTCCTAGTTCAGTGTGGGGAACCAGAACCAGACACCCCTCCCTTCTGACCATCCCTCTCCCCTCTCCCCTTATTTTTTTTTAATTTTTAATGTTTATTTTTGAGAGAGAGAGAGAGAGAGAAAAAGACTGAGCGGGGGAGGGGCAGAGAGAGAGGGAGACCCAGAATCCAAAGCAGGCTCCAGGCTCTGAGCCGTCAGCACAGAGCCCGACGCGGGGCTCGAACCCACGAACTGTGAGATCATGACCCAAGCCAAAGTCAGACGCTGAACCGACTAAGCCCCCCGGGTGCCCCCCTTTCCCCTGAAAAGATTATACGCCAGGAAGAAAACAAATTCCTGGCGAGTCCCTTTCCCAGCTGTACGCGCCTCTCTGATTTACGGTAGAGTAGGGTCATAACAGAACCTTCTTCCAGGCCATAGAAATGTGTTGGGCTCACAGCCTGGCACAGAGTAGACACCTTGCAACCTTGGATAAGCGGTCGCTCTTTGACGTGGCTCCTGTCAGTTGAGAACCGTGTTTACACAGCCCTGATCGCCGGCTCTCCATCTATACACCTTGTCCCGACTGTTCCCATTTGCCCAAGAACTGGCGCCCAGACGCTCTTGATACGGCACCCCTGCGGGGTTTCCGGCCGCGGCAACTGTGAACACTTGGGGCCGGGCGGCACTCACGGCAGACAGCTGTCCTGTGCGCTGCAAGGCAGTTAGCAGCAGTCCCGGCCTCCACCCGCAGACGCTGGTAGCATCCGTAATCCGTGACAACCGAAATGTCTCCAGACACTGTCATGTGTCCCCTGGAAGGCTAACTCACCCCTGGTCGGGAACCCCTGGTTTCAAGGGAGATGTTTTCCCTCCCTCGCAAGCCGGAGCCCGCTGGTCCCCAGGCGTCGCGTGGGCTGCCGTCTGGGGGACATCGTATTGTCCACACTCACGCGATGGCATGTTCCTCCTCGGATGCCACTTCCCGGGGGCCGGAGCAAACACAGCCGGCTTTATCAGACTGTCAAGGAACACAGCAACCCACAGGAAGGAATAAGCCGCAACCTGTTTGAAGTCGTGTTTTTGGAGCCTGTTTAATGGCATGAGGCCGTGCCTGTAATGAAACACCAAACGCCAAAAGCAGGCGATGAAATTGTTCTTAAGTGGTCCCAACTTCGTACCTATCCGTGGCGCTGTTTCTTTGGGGGAACTTTCCGGAAGCTCTGTCTGAAAACTCTGTCTCAAAATTGTATCAGCCAGGAGAGCCTTCCCGAACCTCATTTTTAATAGGCATGAGACACCAACATAATGGAACACACACGCCGTCCCAGTGGCATTTAACGTACTGATCAAATAATAAAATGTGCTTTTTGTCCTGCTCTGAGGAGACGAGTCGTGTTTTCTTCTGGAAGTCGGTGAACACCTCCTCCCTCTTCGGAGCTGGTGTGAAGTCAGCTCGTTTTCTAGGCTCACGGGCGGGGAGGGGGGGGAGGGGGTGGAAACAGGTTTCCTGTGCGGCAGCCTGTGACACCGGGTGGCCGAGATCAGGCCCCCCCACCCCCGAACTTCCCTGGGTTCCGAGGGCCAAGCTGGGAACCAGAGAAGCAGGAGATACCACCCTCTCCCCTCCTTTCCTCGCCTTCACCAAGATAATGAAGTCTGAGGTTAAGAAAAAGGGTCGCAGAGAATCAAGTGTTTATCTGGAACTAATATTTCTAACATCGAATCAGCCGATTGATTAAGATTGAGTTACCTGCACACAGCAGATCTTTAATCGTGGTTGTCTCTGGGGTGAGGGGATTACAGGTCATTTTTCCCCCTTTTAAACGCTATCGAAGTATCGTTTACATGAAATAAAGCACGCCCCCTTTAAAAGAACAGGTCGAGAGGCGCCCGGGGGGCTCAGTGGATTCAGCCCGTCGGACTTCAGCTCAGGTCATGATCTCGTGGTTCGTGAGTTCAAGCTCAGCATCCGACTCTCTGCTGTCAGTACAGAGCCTGCTTTGGATCCTCTCTCCTCCTCTCTCTCTGCGCCTCGGCTCACACTCCCTCTCCAAGTCTCTCCCTCTCTCTCTCTCCAAAACATTTTAAAAAATTAAAAAGGAAACAAACATGCCAGTCAATAAAACATTAAAAACAAACCAACAAATGAACAGGTTGATCTGTGTGGACGAATGTATACACCCCTGTAACCACCATGTCCGCCAACATCGCAACATGGAACATTCCCAGAGCCCCAGAAGAGTTTCTTTGTTGCTCGTCTGCAGCTGACCCCAACCACCCACTTCCTGCCCCAGGCAACCCCCGCTCTGCCTTCTGTCACTATAATAGTTTTACCCCTTCTTGAACTTCATATAAATAGAATCAAAAGATACATATGCCTTTGGGCCTGACGTCTTTGGCTCAGCATGACAGTCTCTCGGGCTCATGCACGTTGGCGTGTCTCTCACGGTTCCTTCCGGAGTTGACTTAAGACCTCCATCGCATGGATGCAACATGGGTAAATATTGCTTTCTTCTTTATGTCCCCTCCCCCAATATTTCCACAACGAGCCTGTGTTGATTTAAGTTTTTAAAAAGAAGAGAAATGCCGTTTGTGTTTTAAAAACTCGCAGGGACTTCACAAAGAGCCCAAAAGCCGGGCCACTGTGGACCCATGGAAACGGATGCCAGGCATGGCAGTGCGGAAGATTCAAGGCCACGGATCGTGTGTTTTAGAAATAAAAACGCGCTGTGTTTTTCAGATTAATTGCATCTCTCTCCCCCACCGGCCTTCGCCTGAGCGGCTCAAATTGACCAATTTCAATGTGACCTCGCTTCTCTCCCCTGCATCCGCTCCGAGTCCGTTGCTAAGAAGCAAAGAAAGGAAGGATGTGGGGGGGGTTGTGATACAGGTGTGGGGTCCCTGCCGCAGCTCCTCCAAAACCTGCCCACGTCCCCCTTCGCACTGGCCCCTCCGGACAGCACCGAGGTGGGCGAGGGGGAATGGCACCAGCCCATCTGCCGACGAGGACGTCGAGGCGGGACCAGGGGTTGGTCTCAGACCCTGCGGCAGGAGAGTGAGGGAGCGCCACGCAGGGGCTCCCATAGGACGGCAGGAGCCTACCGGCACCGTCTCTGGGCCTGGATCCCAGCTGCCCACCCGCCTCCGCTGAGTGATGCTAACCCGATCTCTTACCTCTCTGACCCTCACGCTCTTCATCTGCCAGACAGATCCGTACTACCCCTCGAGCTATCGCGATAATGCGGGTACCACGCTCCCAAGAAGGCTCAGGAAGCAGTCGGTGTGCGCAGCAAATGCTAAAGAACGGATTCTTACTCCTGGTTTGCTGGCATACTCCTCGAACGCCACACAGGGCTCTCTGCTGTGAGCGTGGAGCCCGCCTCGGAGTCTCTGTCCCCGTCTCTCTCTCTCTGCCCCTCCCCCACCTGCGCCCTCTGTCTCTCTCAAAACAAATAAACTTAAAAAAAAAAGAAAAGGCAGCATCCAGGTGTAGCCAAGACAGAGACAGAAATCAGAGTAGCTTCAAAACGAGTGCGAATGGGTCACACGGAATTGAGGGCGTCTCGCGGAACCCCAACGGCATGAAAGCAGCCAGGTCTCAGAAAAGACCAGAAAGCAGGGCCCGGGGCCTCCTTTCTGCTTTGTGTCTCTGCTTTTCTCCACACCATCCTTCCCCCCACCCCGGCCTTCTCTACTCTGTCACTTCAGCATGACAGAAGGTGGCCATTTGAGAGGCCATCTGGGACCAAACGAGGAGCCCTTTGGCCGAGTCCCAAGGGAAGGACTTGGTGAGCTCAGCTTGGGCCAGATGCCTGCCCCAGCTGCTGTCGGAGCCAAGTGGTACAGACACGGTTGCTGGCGACCTCTCCCTGACCGAGAGAGGGATGGTCACGCAGGTAGGTCACTGTGAGCCAGACAGGCCCCCTCCCCCAGAAATGTCTCACCGCAAATAACAACCCCTTCTTTCATTGTGTTCCCCAACCTTATGCGTTTCTTTATTAATAATCTTAGCGAAAAACCACGCGGGGCCTACTGGGTGCCAGCCGCTGGTGTAAGTGCTTTGCATGTGTCACCTTTAATCCTCACAGAAGTGCAATAAGGTTTATTTTGTCCATTGTACAGATGGGGACACTGAGGTACCTCAGTACCTTGCCCAAGGTCACACCTGCACTCGGCCAGTCTGGTACCAGACCCCGCTCTTACCCACTCATGCTCTCTTATCCATTTTAGCCCCAGTCGTGCTTTCTACAATTCCTCTGTCAGCCCAGGTCGCTCAAAATGACAGAAAGAAACAAGAAAAAAAGATGAGGAGGGAGAAGAATGTAGTATCTGACTTTTCACAAGGGCATTTAACAGTTGACAGTGGAAAACACTGGAACTTTGCTGGCCTTCTCTCTGCTCCATTTTGAACTAGAGTTGGGGGGGGCAGCATGGGAGGGTGGCCGTTGCTTCTCTGCGCAGCCCTGTGACACTCCCCTGGCCTGGGCCGCCAGGGGCGGGGGCTGCCGCCTCCTTACCTCTCACCCTGTACCTACGCGCAGCTGAGAAGACGTGCACCCCACTTTGCAGTTTTCAAAACGCTCCCGAAAACAGGCCAAGAGATCAGTGCCAACACCGTCCCTGTGACACCACAGGGAAAGGGGGCTTGTGGGACGAATGTCCGCGGGAGGACCCAGCCACCGATGGACAGTGGGCCTCGGGAGGCACAGGAGTTGCCGCAGGGTCGGCACACGGCCTCCTCTCTCCTCTCCTTCTCCCTCATCTCTGTGGGGGTCTGTTCCAGTGCCTGGCGCGGGGCCCCAAATGGCCACCTCGCCCCAGTCCCCCAGGGCCAAATGGTCACCGTCTCCCGGTTTCCCGCTCCCGAGCGTCCAGGTAAAGAATCCGATGACCTGCCTACCCTCTATCCAGCGGTCCCTCTCCCCCCCGCCCGGGTCTCAGCTGCCGGGCCCCGGGCTCGAGAAGGAAAGGAACTTGCCGGACGTCTCCCAGAGAGAAGGCGCCAAGCCACGACTCCGGTCCGCCGGGGCCGGGATTAGTCACGCGGGGCTGCCGTGACGAAGCCCCACAAACGCAACGCCTGGACAACAGAAATGTATCCTCTCGAGCTCTGGAGGCTTGAAGCCCCAAATCGAGGTGTCAGCGGGCTTGGAGCCCTATGGGGTCTCGGGAAAGGATCCGAGCTCAGGCGGCCTCCTGCGGCTTGCCGGCGGTCTTCGCCGCTCCCCGGCCCGTGGACGCGCCGGCCCCCCATCCCTGCCTCATGTTCGAGGCGTTCTCCCTGCGCGTGCCTGTGTCCAAAACTCCTGCTTTTATAAGGACACAGTCATCGTGGACTCGGGGCCCAGCCCCCCTCCAGTAGGACCGCATCGTGACTTAGTATATTTGTGACAGCGTCATTTCCAAACACGGTCACAGTCTGAGGCCACGCGGGTTAGGACTTTGACATGGCAGAGGTGCCCCTCGGCTGGTTCACCCCGAGACACACCTGCTCCCGAGCCGCGGGGGGCGTGGCTCTTCCTGTTTTCTCTGGGACAGGCGGGGACACCCAGGTCCGCCCTGCTGTCCTCAAGTGCACGCCAAGGCGTTCGGAGGGAGCAGCCGTGATTCAAGAGGAGCCGCTCCGGGTGGCCGGGGAGGGGCATGACTCAACTCCGGGGAGGCAGCTTTCTCCAGACGCACAGCCCATCGTCCGGGCCTCTGCGTCGGCTCCGGCTCCATTAGGCAGTTTGAGAGGCCTCAAACCTGAACGGCACACAACAGGCTCCTGACCCTCATTCAGCACGGACGACAATGAGCCTGAAGATCAAAGCCGGCCGGTGTGACCTCTGACCATGTGGCTTCACAGTGGCGGTGGTTGACAGGTGTCTGGGGCCCGAGCCAGTCATTCGGGTGAATGGGTTATTTCTGTATTTATTCCCCCCCACTTTTTTTTTTTTGGCTAAAAATCTTAAGCAGATTTTAAGAGTCAACTAGCCATATCTACCCTGAGGATTAGTCGCACTTCAGAAGCCCCGCGTCTGGGTTCGGGCTGGGAAAGCCGGCCGGCCCTGCCCATTTCTCTGGCCGTGACAGACATCACCAATCTTCCGTGGAAGCCTACGATCCCAGGCCAGGAAGTGGCAGGGTGGGGACTGGAATCCACGTCGGCGTACCCTGAAGTCTGTGTTCATTCTGTACTTTGATTCGGTGACTCACAGTGTTGAGCCTGTACTTTGCGTTTGGCCCCCCCCTTCCCTGGAAGGGAAAATGCTAAGGGGGTCACCGAGGCATCCAAATCCTAGCGGTCACGACCCCCCTCCTTCATCGCCAGGGAGCAGTCAGGGAGAGCCAACATTCGCCTTGTCAGAGCAGAAAGAAACCACTAGGGGTCTTCTGTCCATCCCTCCTGTTTAGCGGGTGGGGGAAACTGGGGTTCAGAGAAGGGGAGGAACCTTACCCAAGCCCAGACAGGTGGAGAAAACCAGGCTCAGAGCTCCTGACCCCTCACCCCGAGCTCCGCCCCACCAACCTGCTTTTCCTCTCCAGCGGCTGCCGGGCACAGACTCTTCCTCATCTGTCTGCTTGACGTCTGAGTTGATGGCGTCAGGTCCCCGCGGAGGCTCCTCCCTCTTCTTCCACCTGCCCCAGCCCCTGAAAAGCAGGCCGTGCCATCCCTCTCCTTCCCTAATGACGGACGCCTTTGCTTTCACCCTCTCCTGGGATTCCCACAGCCCCCCCACGCCTCCCTGCCTTTCCTCTGGGCCTCCCTCCTGGCATGGCGTCCCTCAGCCCCAGGGAAGGACCCAGTCCCGGTTCCTGCCCTCCCCCACTGCCACTGAGCCCCTCTGGCTCCAGTTCCCACCACCGGCCCCACCGTTCCGCCATCTCCCACCCCCCACGCGGTCCCTCCCGGGGGCCTGATGGATGGGGCGGCCCATCCAAGGTGAGCACGCGCCCTGGGTGGCCACACACCAGTGGCGCTGTGAAAAGCCCTCACAGTCCAAGGACATTTTAAAACCCATTACTTTTTTTTTTTTTTTTTTTACACAAATAACACATTTTCCCTTGGAAAACTAAAAAGAAATATGGGGCGTCTGGGGGGCTCCATTGGTCGAGAATCCAGCTCTTGATTTTGGCCGAGTCGTGATCCCAGGGTTGTGGGATCAAGCCCTACATTGGGTTCTAACCCTGAGCGTGGAACTTGCCTAAGATTCTCTCTCTCCCTCAGCCTCCCCCTCTGAACCATAAAATATAAAAAAAATGATAATAAATTAAAAAGCAAATCATAATGAATATTAATTAGATACCTACTCTAGTCTAAGCACAATGCACGTATTAGCTCATTTAACCCTCACATGGAGAAATTCCATGTTTCTGCAGCAAATAAATGGCAAGGAAAAAACACGGGAGAGGGGATAATGTTTAGATTTTTAAAAGACTTAAAAGTGTTATCAGCGGTCGGGAGGCAGGCAGATGGGTAGGCGTGGGACAAAGCACAGTGACAGGTTAGAGGTGGAGTCTAGGGGATGAGGCCGGAGCCCACGGTAAAATTCTTCCATGTTCGCTGGCCATTTGGAAACTGTCCTAATAAAATGCAGGGTGGGGGGGGAGGATATCATGTGTGGACCTCGTGGGTCCTGATTCAAGCAAATCGAATTCAAAAGGCCGTTGTGGGACAATCGAGGATGATTAAACCCTGATTAGACATTAGATGATCTTCGGAGATTGTTTTAAAAAATCCGTAGGCGTGGTCACGGTATTGGGGCGATTCTTTTTTACAGAGTCTGTTTGGGCTTTGCTTTAAAACGGCCAGCAGGAGGAAGCACGGGTGAAACACCGGGGGCGATTATACTGCTGGTTGTTGAAGCTGGTTGAAGGAGACCCGTCGGATGATTCCTTCCTTTGTGGGGCTTTGGCAATGCCCATAATAGAGAATTAAAAACAAAACAAAACACTGTGCGGGGCGGGCGCCCGGGGGGCTCAGTCGGTTAAGCATCCGACTCTTGATTTGGGCTCAGACCACGATCTCAAGGTTCTTGGGTTCGAGCCCTGAGTCAGGCTCTGCGCTGGGAGTGCAGAGCCCGCTTGGGATTCTCTCTTTCACAAAATAAATAAATAAACTTAAAAAAAAAAAAAAAGCCCAATAAACGAAAAAACCAAAACACTCTATCGGTGGGTACTATTACTTTACAGTTGAGGAAACTGAATTGAGGTTAAGAGATGTCACGTTATTTGCCTGAGATCATCCAGCCAGAAAATTTCTTAATAGGGATTAAAACAAATGTCCTACCCGACGCCCCATCTCCCCTTCCCTGCACCCTGGTGAATATCCGTCTAGAACTTCTATGTGTATAAAAGGATTTTGCGTACCTTTGAAATATATATACTGCCTGTCTCCCTCCCCGTGTAACACAAATGAAGTTAGTGTGTCCTTGAGCATAGATTTCTGATGTTGAACTCTGGGAAAGGAACTGAGCCGTACAGGGCACCCCCAAAGCTGAGCACTCTTCGCCCGGGCCATTGAGAGGACATTCACTGGCCCTCCAAGTTCATTATCGGGGCATGTGATAGTCCCCGTTTTCACAGAGAAGGAAACAAGTTCGGAAAGGACTTGTGGATCGTCCAAGGTCACAGAGCTCATAACTCACAGGAAATTCACGCGCGTATTCGATGGCGTGATGAGAGTAAGGTCTGCCGGTCCCTCTCCCCTGCACCTCCCCCCCGCCCCCCCACCGAGGGCAGCATTCCTGTCTGCTTCCCTCACCACCTCCCCTGACAGGAGAACTAAAGATTCACTGAATGGACAAAGGAGCTCTCAGACATGGGCGGCTCTCTGCCAATGAGCTGGATGCCCTTTGTAAAAGAAAAAAATTGTGGGGCACCTGGGGGGGCTCTGTCGGGTAAGCATCCAACTGGGGCTCAGGTCATGATCTCACGGTCTGTGAGTTGGAGCCCTGGGTCAGGCTCTGTGCTGACGGCTCAGAGCCTGGAGCCTGCTTCAGTTTCCGCGTCTCCCTCTCTCTCTTTGCCCCTCCCCCACTCGTGCTCTGTCCCCGTCTCTCTCTCTCTTTCACTCTCAAAAAATAAACAATAAAGAATAGAAAAAAATTAAAAATTAAAAAATTATGGTAAAATACACGCGACCTAAAATTTGCCACCATACCTCTTTTCAAGTGCACAGATCTGTAACATTAAGGACATACACGCTGTTCCACAGCCGTCACCACCGTCCTTCTCCGGAGCTCCTTCATCTTCCCGAACGGAAGCCCTGTCCCCATCAAACACTAATTCCCCATCCCCAGGGCCTTGGAGCCACCGTCCGACTGCTCTCCTGCCTCGTGGAAGTGGACTCATACAGCGTCTGTCCTTTCGTGACTAGCTTATTTCACTCGTGGAATGTCTTCAAGACTCATCCAGTTGTAACGTACGTCGGAATTTCCTTTCTATTTGAGGCTAATGAATAATATTCCACTGTATATATAGACACTGCGTTCATCCAACATTTATCCGCTTATCCACCAGGGGACTTCTGGGATGTCTCCACCTTTTGACTATTGTGAATAACGCCGCTGTGAACGTAGGTGTGCTTTGCTCTCTGAATCCCTGCTTTGTTTTGTTGTGTTTTTCGTACGCGTGGATGTCCAGAGATGGGATTGCTGGGTCACACGGCACGTTTTTTTCTAGGCACCCTTGTGAATCCATCTTTATGCTGTATTTTTCTCTGAATCACGAGGGGTTTTTGTGTTGCCATGTTTTTGTGATCTGGGTGGCCCGTCGTGGGTCCCAGGGACGGGAAGCTCCTCCTGCCATTTCGGTGCAGACTGCTCCCTCCTGTACGCCCCTTCCTGTCTCTGCCTGGTCCGCCAGAGTCAACTTAGCCCTCATGACTCAGCTGCGGAGACTCAGACTAGCCTAGGGGCCCCTTCCTAATTTACGTTGTGATCCTTCCGGTGGGTCATCACGTGGGAATGTTCCCTCCTGGCTCTGGGGGCGGCCACAGCCGCTGTCTTGTTCCGGGCCCCCTCTCTCCTATGGCTGCTGCTAAGTCTACCAGTAAGTTTGCAGGATCAAATATTATTGAAGTGATTAAGTAATTACCTCCTCTCCCGGGGGCTGTTTCCAATTTCTCAATATTATTAACAAAGCAATGACAAAGAGAGGATTTTTTTTTTTTTTTAGTGCTGTTGAACCAGTTCCTTAAGATCTATTTCTGGGGGTGGGATAACGCATCACCGGGTTGGGGAGTGGAAGGAGGAAGTGAAAGAAAATGGCGGACTCGTTGCCCTTCGCCGAGCGAGGGAGCCAGAAGGAAGTGTGTGTTGGTGAGGGAGACAGGTGTTGGTGTGTTCCTTTCCCACGCCCTCTGGGAGAAACGCTTCTCCCCACTTAGTGGGCTTGAAAGTGTCCAGAAGAGGTGTGTGCCCAGCATCTGCAAATGTGACCTTATTCGGAAAACGGGTTCTCGTAAATGTAATTAACTTCTGGATCTCGCGAGGAGATCACCCTGGAGTAGGGCGGGCCCTAAATCTAAGGACAGTCCTTAGAAGGGGACAGGACGGGACACAGACACAGGCAGAGCAGAAGGCCAGGTGAAGACAGGCAGAGAGCGGAGAGCTGCATCTCCAGCCCAGGACAAGAGTCGCTGACGGCCACAAAGCGCAGAACAGGGACTACCTTGGGGCCCCGGAAGGAAACAATCCTGATGCTACCTCGACTTCAGACTTCCACCCCCTGAACTGTGAGAGAATACATTTCTGTTAATTTAGGACCCCACGTTTGTGGAAATGTGTCACGGCAGACACAGGAGACTAATCCAGAGCCCGTCTCCACAGTCCCTTCCAGAAGGACATGCCCAGCGTTGAGGCTCCACTGGGCTCATCCTTGGGGGCAGGCACAGGTGTCACCGTGTTGGGGTGCTCTGCCCCATCAGAGGGTGGTCCCTAGGAATACAGCGGGTCCCTAGGAATACGGATGGGGGGCCTGGGTCCACCGGGGACCCCAGAGTGTGAAATGGGGAGGGCACGGCCACTGACAATCCATCTGGGAAAACAGAATTAGACCCTTCTCACGCGTCACACACACAGGTAAATCCTGGGCGGACTGAGGCTGGGACTTGAGAAACAAAACTCGGAAGGATTTAGGAGAAAATAGAAGACAGTACTTCTATGACCTTGGTGTAGGGAAGGATTTCTTAACAAGATATACCTTGGTGCTTCAAGCATTTGACTACATTAAAATTAAAACCCTCTGCACATCAAAGGATAAACAAGTATAAAGATGAGCTAAAGGCCAGCAGACGTGCCCTGAAGTGCAGGCCGGGACCCAGGATTTGCAAAGAATTCCTACGAAGTGTCATGAGAGACAACACGTCTTTTTTACTTGTTTTCCTTTGAGAGAGAGAGAGAGAGAGAGTTGGGGAAGGGCAGAGGAAGAAGGAGAGGGAGAGAGAGAAGCTTAAGCAGGCTCCACGCTGACACGGGGCTCGATCCCACGACCCTGGGATCATGACCTGAGCAGAAACCAAGAGCGGGGTGCTCGATGGACTGAGCCAGCCAGGCGCCCCGAGAGATAACTCTTAATTCCAACTATAAAGTGGGCGAAGGTATGAATTGCCACTCCCCAAAGCACAGGCAACAGCCTATAAAAAGATACTCGATTTCGTTAGAAAAAAAGGAGGGAGGGGGTACAAATTAAGTGGCAGGGACAGGCCATCGCACCTTCGTCACAATGGAGAAAGCGAAGAAGTCTGAGGACGGTCAGTAGCCAGGAGGGGGGTGGAGAGGCAGGAAGGCCTACGGCCCCTTGGCACGTGTGTACTGGTGCAACCAGGGTGGACAAGGGACCTCACGTGGTGTCATGGGTGTCATATGGGTTTTTTCGATGTTTATTTATTTATTCTGAGAGAGAGAGAGTGTGTAAGCAGGGGAGGGGCAGAGAGAGAGAGAACCCCACGCAGGCTCCGTGCTCAGCGCAGAGCCAGACGCGGGACTGGATCTCATGAACCGTGAGATCATGACCTGAGCTGAAGTCAAGGGTCAGAGGGTTAACCAACGGACCGCCGCCCCCACCAGGCGCCCTCCAAACTCATACGCTGAGGCCCTAATCCCCGGTGCCTCCGTTTGTTACTCTGTTTGGAGACAGTTCTTCAAAAAGGTAATTGAGTTAAAATGAAGTCATATGAGTGGGCCCTATGAAAAGGGTAACATTTGGCCACAGAGACAGAAATTCACGGAAAGAAGGGGATGGGGAGGCCCGGGGGAGGGCGAACAGCGGTTGCAAGCCCAGGACCGTCCGAGGCCACCAGGCCTGGAGCAGGTTGTCCCCTCCTGGCCTCCGGAAGGAACTCGCCCTGACGACACCTTCATTTCGGACTTCCTGGCTCCAGAACTGTGAGAGGATACATTTCTGTTGTTTAAGCCACTCCCTCTGTGATGTTTTATCCCGGCGGCCCTAGGAAGCCAACACAGCCATCAAACCAAGAGTGCCTCATGAATGCGGTCCATCCACCCAGCGGGGTCCTACGTGAGCGTGTGAGCAGGGGACAAGCAAGCCACAGGGCGATGCAGACAGCAGAGTGCCGTTCACCTAGATGCGGACGCACAAAACTGCGGGCTTTCACAGGCCTAGGGGAAGAGACACGCAGGAGAGGGGTCACGTACCCCTGCAGAGAGAAGAAAGACCCGGACCCAAAACAGCCCCCTGAACGCGGGGCCTTTAGCCGTGTCTCGAATGTGACGCTTCTTAAAAAGGATTGAAGGAAATAAGGCAAAAATTCACGCGTTCAACAAACACGGCCGCTATGTGAGGTGAGGGGCGGGGCGGGCCCCCAGCACAATTGCACACGAGAGTCCGGGTGCGCGCTCCTTAATTCGTGACGCTTCTCTGGGCACACTGCACCCCTTCTCCCGGCAGACATCACGAAGGTTTGTCCCCATGCAAGGTGAGCGTCAGAAAGCAGTATTTTAGCCGTATTTCTGAGCATGCCCACGCACACACCCGTGCACACGCAGGCACACACGCAGGCACACAGGCGCGCACATGCAGGCACGCAGACTTGAAAAGGAGCAGCGCGGCATAGCAATTTTCTCTCCCTATTTTTTCTTTCATAAAGAAAAATTCAGACACACCTTTTGCATCACAGTAACAGGAAAGAGAAGAACAAAAAAAAAAAATGTTATGCCCCAAGAGAAGCTGCCGGCGAGACAGAACGAACGCAGTTTCCAGCAAAAACAGGCATGCAAATCCAGGGCGTGTAAACCCGCGAAGGCCCGGAGGAGAGGCAAAGAGTAAACAAATATATGGAAAACGGTTCAACCTCAGGCGTGGCCAGAATCCCGCCTCCCACCCCCACCTGTTCACGTCAGGAAGCTCCGGGGGAAGGAGGGGGAAGGTTCTGAGAGCTCCCGCCTGAGCCGGCCAACTGGGAAAACAGAGAGAGGAAAGCCCCGCAGATGACAGGGAGCAGGTGACACTCAGAGAGGCCAGGCATCTGCAGTGTGGGACAGGGACCAGGCAGAAGAAGGTCGGGGACACTAGGGCACGTGGGAGAGGCCAGGGGCTTCCCAGCGATTGTCTCAAACACAGATGATTGTGGGGGGGGGGTGTCTCTGCAGCCGACTAACCACCGAGACAAACAACGACAACAAAAAAGCACAATCTGGGGCGCCTGGTGGCTCAGTCGGTTGAGCGTCCGACTTTGGCTCAGGTCATCATTTCACAGTTTGTGGGTTCGAGGCCCGTGTCGGGCTCTGTGCTGACCGCTCGGAGCCTGGAGTCCCCTTTGGATTCTATGTCTCCCTTTCTCTCTCTGCCCCTCCTTCACTCCCATTCTCTCTCTCTCTCTCTCTCTTTCTCAAAAATAAATAAACATTAGGGGCGCCTGGGTGGCTCAGTCAGTTAAGCGGCGGACTTTAGCTCAGGTCATGATCTCACGGTCCTTGAGTTCGAGCCCCGCGTCAGGCTCTGTGCTGGCGGCTCAGAGCCTGGAGCCTGCTGCGGATTCTGTGTCTCCCTCTCTCTCTGCCCTTCCCTTGTTCACGCTCTGTCTCTATGTCTCTCAAAAATAAAATAAAAGCGCTAAAAAAAAAAAATTAAAACACATTAAAAAAATAAACATTAAAAAAATTAAAAAAAAAGAATCTGCTACTTTAAAAACGAAGAACAATGAAAAAGCGACTTTATTCTATTTCCAATCTTTGCATAAGGCCCAGCGGTAAGATGGGGTGGGCGAGGAAACGAAGGCTTTCGTGCAGGCAGGATCTGAATCGCTCGTGAGCTCACCGCATGCCTATTGCGTGAGCACCCCTTGTACGCCGGCCCGTTCCTGGGGAGCCGGTGGGGAAGGGAGCCCGGGGTGCGGCGTGGGAGGGTCAAGGTGCCCTACGGCGGTGGGTCGGGAGGGCCCAGAGTCCGGGGCCTTGCGTCCAGTCAGCTCCTTTTCCACACACAGCATGTCTCCGCAGGTACCGGAAGCATCTGATTCTACCAGGCTGACTGACGTGTCCCCGTCTGCCTGGGACGTGCCTCCCTTTAGCGCTGGAAAGTCGGGCAGCCCGGGGGAACAGGGACGGCGGCCGCCCTACGTTTTCCAGATGAGGACACAGGATCAGAGGGTGAGGTGACCAGACCAAGGGCAAGTCGCCGTGGAAGCCGGGCCAGTCACAATCCACAGCAGAGAGGCTGCGGAGAGGGAGAAGTCAAAGGCGCCCAAAAGTCACAGCAACTTTGAGGAAGCCCCACACGTGTTCTTGCGGATATGAGCAGTTAGTTGTCAACGCGGGGTGGGGGCCGGCAAGTGACGCAGGCCCGACGGCCACGTGTGTCAGGGCCAGGCGGACGGGCTCCCTGGGAGAGCCATCTGGAAGCTTGTAGTTACCACCGCAGAGTTGTTCGTACCCTCTGACTGAAAAATATTGGGCTTGGAAACCTATTCTAAGGAAATTTCTCCTTTCTAAAATTTTTCTTTTTTGGCATTTATTTATTTTGAGAGAGAGAGACAGAGCATGAGCAGGGGAAGGGGAAGGGTGGAGAGAGAGGGAGACACAGAATCCGAAGCAGGCTCCAGGCTTTGAGCTGTCAGCACAGAGCCCGACGCGGGGCCTGAACCCATGAGCGAGATCATGACCTGAGCCAAAGTCAGACGCTCAACCGACTGAGCCCCCCAGGCGCCCCGGAAAGTCTCCTTTTAAAAAGAAATTTAAAAGTTATTGGAAAGAAACCGTTCTCCGCAGAATTGTCTGGAAGAGAAACTAAACCCGAAGAGTCCATGCAGGGCAATGGCTTCATACGTCGCTACCTGTCTGGCCGGGGACGTCGTCACACAGCCACAAAAATGTGACTTCGATGACTGCGCAGTGACACAGGAAACTCGTACGATGTCAAGCAGTATCTTCTGGAACAGGACGAAGACGGTGTGCCTGTAACTTTGCAAAATGCCCGCGGTCGAGGAGCAGGCTGGCGGGCCGTACGCGGGGTGGTCGGTGTGGTGGGGACAAGGGAAGGCTTTTTTTAAATTAAAGATTGTTTTTAGTCCCCTTATAACGCCTTTTATAAATCAAAGAAGGGGAGCCAGGGATATTCCACGCGGACAGGCTCGTGCGCATCGCCAGAGTCGTGCTCGCCCGGGTGGTCTTGGGGGCCCCGGTGAGAACGGCGGATGACTGGAAGCACCCTGAACGTTCGCCAAGAGGGGGCCGGCTGAATGAAATGGGTGCATCGCACAGGGAGGACCACGTAGCCGTTAAGAAGGCGGAAGCTGTAGGGTCAGGGGATGGTCACTGAGACGCATTAAGTAAGAAAGGCCGAGTGCAGAAGAGTGTGGAGAAAGCATTTGTGGAAAAATCACACACACACACACACACACACACCCCTAGCTTCCACACGGCAGGGACTGGCTCTGGAAGGACACGCCAGAACTCTGTGCAAGACAAGGACAGGAAGGCAGTCACCTCCACTCTGCGCATTTGGGGACGGTGGGGAATTACATGGGGAATCCAGGGGCGTCTGGGGGGCTCAGTCGGTTAAGCATCTGACTTTGGCTCAGGTCACGATCTCGCAGTTTGTGAGTTCAAGCCCCGCGTCGGGCTCTGTGGTGACAGCTCGGAGCCTGGAGCCTGCTTCGGATTCTGTGTCTCCCTCTCTCTGTCCCTCCCCTGCTCCTGTTCTCCCTGTCTCCGTCTCTCTCTCAAAAATAAATAAACATTAAAAAATATTTTTTAATGGTGAATCCAAAAGGATATGTTCACATCCTAAGCCCCAGAACCTGTGACTGTGACCTTATTTGGAGAAAGAGTCTCTGCAGGTGTAATTACGAATCTCCAGATGAGCTCGTCCTGGGTCACCTGGGTGGGCCCTGAATCCAATCGCAAAGGTCCGTAGACAAGACACACAGAGGAGACTGGCAGAGAAGATGGGCAGCCTTGTGACGACGGAGGCAGAGACGGGAGGCGCGTGGTCACAGCCCAGGAGCACCCCAGAAGCTGGAAGAGATGAGGAAGGACCCTCCCCGAGAGCCTTCCGAGGGAGCCTGGCCCTGCCCACGCCTTGATTTCAGACTCTTGCCTCCAGACTGTAAGGGGACAAGGTTCTGTTGCATTAGGCCCCCCTCTGTGTGGTCACTTCTTACAGTAACCCGGAAAAGAGGCTGGCCCCCTTGGTGGGTGACCTGCCGGGTGGGTCGGAATGGGGGTTACCTTGGAGCTTCGTGACTGGGAGGGGAGATGGGGGGCTTGGGGGTCAGGTTTTACAGCTTGATCTCAGTGGTAGTTTCTCAGAGTAAACATGTATAAGAAATCAAGGAGCTGTACAGTTAGGATTCGTTCATTTCACGGTATATAAGTTATTTCCTAATTTTTAAAAATTAAAAAGTAACGATGGGTCAGGAGATCCCCTACGGAGAGCAAGGCACCTCATTTTCAAGAGCTTTCCTGCGGAGTGACCAAAGAAAAAAAAATCGTGTTCAGCACAAAAAGTCGGTACACCGGGATTCCCAGGAACCTTCCAGCAGCAGATGGGATCTTGGCAGCGAGACGCACGCCTTCGCCCAGCAGGTCATTCACCAGGCGCAGGTGGCTGGCCAGCCCGCCTGCCCGAGGGCTGCGTGGTCCGCGCCCGCCACGGACACCTGGCACCGGCCCTGACCTTGATTTGCTCTCGGCCTCCCATCCACCTGGAAGGCAGAACTTCAGAGGGCTGAGCTGGTGAGACCCTGGGCACTGCCCTGCCCGCCAGGGGCTCCCAGCCTGGTGGGCAGAGAGCAGGTGCCTGCGTGGTCATTCCCACGGATGCCGTGCCAGGGATGGGCGGATGCCCAGGAGGCTGCAGGGAGGTCCGAGGTAAGGCGCTCACTCCGCAGTGTGCCCCAAGAAGCGCACGGATGTGTCTGCCGGGGAGGGAGGGGCTGGGGAAGGGCTTTCCCAGGCACAGGGAACCGCACGTGCAAAGGCACAGAGTATGAAAAAAAAAAAAAGACCTAGAACATCCAGGGAGCTGCTCGCTGTGCTGGGAGGGCTGGGCTCGTAGCAGGTGAGGAACGTGCCCACAACCCTGGAGACCCAGGGAGCTGAGGTCAGTCGCCTGTGGTCCGGGAGACTTCCATCTCTGGAAGGCAGCGCTACCCTGGCCTCCTACAAGCTCTCGCCGGTTTGAGGAGGCCCGAAGCGGTAACAGGAACGTCGCGTGGGTCCCAGCACGCTCCCAAATGAGGGTTTTCACTGTGTCCTTGTGAGCTTGTACTCGAGATGTCACACAGAGCATTTGATGCAGAGATTTGGGGGTGGGAGGGGAAAGGACAGAGGATCTGAAGCAGGCTCTGTGCTGTCAGCAGAGGGCCCGACAGGGGGCTCGAACTCACGAACCATGAGATCATGACCTGAGCCGAAGTCAGACGCTTACCCAACTGAGCCACCCAGGCGCCCCTCAGCGCGTATTTATTGAGTGCCTACTATGTGCTGAGCCCTGCTCTAGGTGCTGCGGACAGAGACACGTGGCCAAGGAGACATGTGCATGAAATCAAAGCTATTTCAGGTGCTGTCAAAAGCTAAGGAAAAATAAACCGGGCTGGAGGGAGGGTACGGAGCCGGGAGGGTTTGAGTTTAGGTAGGACGGGCCCTTTAATTTTGTTCTAGAATGCATCGCACTCTCCAGGTATGTAGTAGGTGCTCCAAAATTGTCGTTGTTGTTGGACGAATCCTATACCATGAAGGTGCAAGAGACTTTGAAGATCATCTGCTTCCAAACTCTCAGTGAAGCAGGGGTGACAGAGAGGAAAACTCGGCAGCCACCTGTCGCTGTGGCTGTGGTGTGGACCCTGCAAGGAAGACGCCCAGGCCGTTTGCCGTGTGACCCTGCTGCTCCACCACCCGTCCTCCCTGCCCCTCCTCCATCACCACCAGGGCAGGGCAAACCCTCATCCACTTGCAGCTGGAAGCTCCTCAAAGCCTGTGGAGCCGACCCCGTTCTCGGTGACAGGCCACTGGCACTGGACGCTGAGGCGTGCCTGCCTCCCGGTCTGGCCGGACGTCAGCAACCTTCTCCGGCAACTTCAGGGAAGATTCCAGAGGCCCCTGCCCGCTCCTCTGCTCCCTGGCGGGCGTTTGTAGTTCTTCGGCTAACCTGGAGCCCGGCCAGCTGTGGGGACCCACACGGGATCCACCACCCATGGGCTACAGGCCCAGCCCTGTGCTGGCCCCCAGGGGCCAGGGCTCGGGGGTGAGCAAGGAGGGGGCCCCACCCTCCAGGCTCTGCGTTTCAGGAGAGGTGGGCCGTGCAGGCTGGGTGAGCAGGGGATGGTGGGGAAGGAGAGGGGAGGCTGGGAGGAGGGAGCACGGCCGTGTTCAGGCGCAGGGAGCCTGTGTGCGGGACGGGCGGGCGCCGGACACCCCACCCGGGCAGGGTCACCCGCGGGGCTGGTGGAGGAGCCGCTGGGTGCGTTGAGCAGCGCAAGATGCCTCTTTAGGGGATCTGAAATTCCAGACTCGCATCCCAGTTCCCTGTGTGACCTCGGGCCCATCACCTGACCTCTCTGAGCCCCGTTTCCTCATCCGAAACAGGAACACGAATACCTCCCGGGCCGTTACGAGGACGGCGTGAGCACAGCCCAGAGGCGGGAACCACGGCCAGGATCCCGTCTCGGACAAGAAGTTACCGAGTGCCTCCCGCCCACCAGGCACTCAGGCCGACCCGGGTGCGAACGTGAAGGGCAAAGGCTCTTGGCTTCCGGGGGGCAGAGAAGGGCATTCACTCGGCGTGGCAGAGTCAGGGTGGGCTTCCTGGAGGAATGACAAGGATGCAAAGACCGGCCGAAGAGGAACCCCTCCGAGAGAAGGCAAGGCTCCTGGGGGGCCGGTCTGCCCCCCAGGTGGCGTTTGGCTGGGGCAGGATTGCACCTCTGAGGGTTGGAAATCTGTCCCCATAACACGTGCATGGTAGCCGCTGCATTTGGTGGCGGCAGCGGGCAGGAAGGCTGGATGCGCTGCCGTGTGCTGGCCGCTCCTCTCTGACCAAGAACAGGCCCATGACCCACAGGACAGTCCGACGGCTCCCGAGCACTCCTGTAGGCCAATCCCTGCCCGACGTTATCTGGGTCTGGACTCTAACTTCGTTTCACATATAAATGCCCATTGCCCTTCCCTGCCCAGTTTTAAAGCCGCCGACCTTTCCAGGAACTGCAACCGCCATCAGCGCAGGGAAGGTTGTTCTTTGTTTCTTTGGGACACGAACCAACAGCCGGTCGCCGTTTCTAAAAACCATGTCCCCCGCGGCCTCGCCCACACGGACACCTATGACCGTCCGCTCCCGCGGTCGCTGCCTTCCTGGGGGTCCTGGAACGGGGCAAAGCTTCTGCTTCCTCCTTTGTCTCTTTGAGGGGGTCCGGCATCCTCACGAATGATTTTAGGGCAACTTATTTTCCTTTTAATCCTTCTCCTTGGTTTTATAATTAGGGCATTATATCGATGTTTTGGAAGCCACATACACGGGGGAATTATCCACCCATAAATTCAACTTCAGACAGAAAGTCACATTGCAAAACATCAGTTGTAGAAAAGAGGCAGCAGGGGTGAAGGTTTGCGAGCCCCTGAGTCAGGACACAGGGAAGCGGTGTCGGGACAGTGAGCAGGGCTGAGTGGACGGAGCGGCCAGCCCTCCGGGGCCCCCACCGAGAAGCCTGCACACGTCGGGGGTGAAGCAGTGCTGTGGCAAAGACACAGGAGGGGGGCGCCGAAGGTCGCCCCGGCTCCTCTGAAACAGCGCCCTCAGGTGGACGTTGAGAAGGCGCCTTTGCCTGGTGTCGCCGCAGGTGTTCTCGTGGCTGTATCCCCGATGAGGGCGCAGTGCTGAGACCGGCGGTGCGCACACGGCGGCCCCTGTTCGGGTCGGAAAGGCAGAGGCTCTCGGTGGTGGATTAGAGTTTGAAATGGATGCCACCTAAGATGCGCTGGGTAAGGAGTGTGGCCGGCTGCACCTCCCCCCCCCCCCCCCCCCCTCCCCGCAGCAGGGGCAGGAAACGCCAAGTGAGACACGGCCCCGGGTCAGTCGTCAGGCTACTGGGATGGGGTCCACGCTCTCGGATTCACCCAGAGAGAGGTCCTTTCTGTTAACAAAAAAATGTAGTGTCCTCTGGGACCAAAGTGCACGTATTTAAAAACTATCAAGAGGGGTGTCCTGTTTCCAACCTGCCTGGGACCCCCGTGGTCAGACCCTGTCACTTAGAGGGATGAGCCGGTCATTGGCCGGATGGCCAAAGGGCTTGGTAATGACATCGGGGAGCTGCAACCGAATCCCAGTCTCATGGGAAGCTGATGCTGAGCAAGAAGTGAGGTGATCAAACTTGCGGTTTAGGAAAGTCATTCTGGGGGCGCCTGGGGGGCTCAGTGGGTTAAGTGTCCAACTCTTCATTTTGGCTCAAGTCATAATCTCAGGGTGGTGGGACTGAGCCCTGAGTCCGGCTCCGTGCTGCTTAAGATTCTCTCTCTCAAAAATAAATAAACACTGGGGCGCCTGGGGAGGCTCAGTCGGTTGAGTGTCCGACTTCAGCTCAGGTCATGATCTCACAGTTCATGGGTTCGAGCCCTGTGTCGGGCTCTGTGCTGACAGCTCAGAGCCCGGTGGCTGCTTCGGATTCTGTGTCTCCCTCTCTCTCTGCTTCTCCCCTGCTCATGCTCAGTCTCTTTCTCAAAAATAAATAAACATTAAAAAATTAAAAAAAAAAAAGAACAGTCATTCTGGTTACAGGGTGGACAGTGGACGGGGGTGGGGGCTGAGACTAGAGGCGGGGAGGTCATTCAGGAGCCTGGGGGGGTCTGACGGGGGGAGAAGGTGGTGGCCCAGATTGTCTAGGGACAAGAAATGACAATAGGAGCTATGCGGGGGGTGGAAGAGGTGGTCTCAGTTGTCTGGAGGGTGGCGGGAGGGGGACGGAGGTGGCCTGTCGTGTCCTGTCTGGGGTGGGGGCAGAGGATGGTGGCCCGGATTAACAAACGGGCATCAAGGAGAGCGGTCAAGTGCAAGCCTTCTGGGGCCCCCGCTCCTTGCAGGCAGCACCCGCACAATCCTCACCATTTTTATAGGCGAAGGAAACGGAGACTCCGAGGACTTAGGCCCCTGCCGTGGGCACCAGGGTGACCCCTGTGGCCAAAGGCACCTGCCCCTCAGAGAGATTCTAGAGGTCTCTGGAAGGCATCGTTGACAGGTTCCGGATTGGATGTGCGCTACGGAAGAAGGCACAGACCACCCGGGGTCTGCCTGACCACACTCAGGGACAAAGCACTGAGTTCCTTTTGCCGGGGCTGCGCGTCTAACTCAAAGATGCTCGGGCTAAGAACCCGATGCTCAAACCCCCCAAAGTCAGGGGTAGCCAGGTAGGGGGCCCTCCTCCCTTCGTGCCTCCGCTCTCACCAGCGAGAATCACCCAGCCCTGTCCAGGGTCCCGTGGTCCCCTTGGGGAAAGCTGGCTGGGGGGTCACAGAGTGGAACCAGCGACCTTGCTTCTCCCCTGGACACTAGGCAGGGTAAGGACGCAGAGCCTCCCTCGCCCCGCTGCTAGGAGCCCTCGGCCTTGTGGGTTTGGGGCGCCCTCTGCTGGGCGCTTCCACCGTTAGCCGGCTGACGCTGGACCCGCCTCCAGGATTGATTTTCAGGGGTTTGTGGCTGGGCGGGGGCTGGGCTGGGACGAGGGTCTCCTTTCTCCGCAGGTGGGGAGGGGGAGACAGTCGCAGGGAGAAGGTGGCTGGTCCCCCAGGAGTGAGAAAGAAGACAGGCGTCAGATGAGCCTATGGTTTCCGGTTCAGATCCTGGGTCGCCCTCAGCAGGGGGTCTGCCCTGTGGGCACGCCCACTCGGTCCCTCCCACACGCCGTCTTTTATGGCGTCCCTCAGGATTCACAACAGCCGTGGTGATTACGGTACGACAGTTATTTCAGTGGCTGTGACTGCTACCGCTACCTATTTTATTGTATATTGCTTATTATCTGGTGGATATTGGATTCACAGTAGCCCATGATAACAACGGCATTAAAATTATTTTAATGGAGGGAACTATTACTCCGACTCATTACATATTATTTGAATGGGTATAACTACTACTCCTACTTATTACGGATATTTTAAGTTTTAATTTATTTTGAGAGAAAGAGAAAGCGTGAGCAGGGGAGGCACAGAGAGAGAGAGGGGGAGAGAGAATCCTGAGCAGGCTCCGCACTGTCAGCCACAGCCTGATGCGGGGCTCGAACTCACAAACCCTGCGATCATGACCTGAGCTCAAGTCGGATGCTCAACTGACTGAACCACCCAAGCACTCCTAAAAGTTATTTTACTGATTAGAATTACTCCTTCTAGTTTTTGGATATTTGATAAATAAGATTAGTCGCTATTGCTGACAGAGTAGCCATGATGTCCCCCCTGCTTCACTACCTAGCTTAAGCCTCTATTATCCAGCCCATTTTTTCAGATGAGAAAACTGAGGTTCCCACAGACTAAGCGTCGTGCCCAAAGCCACACAGCTCCGCAGGTGCAGAGCCTGGTCATATCCTGGGCTAGACCCCGAGGTCAACGCGCTCTCCTTTCCGTCTCCGGCTCCCTCCGCCGAGCCAGAGCACAGCCCCTGCCTGTTACGTTGAGGACCCCCCATTCACCCTGGGGGCAGTGGGCCCGTGTGCTTTCGAAAGCTGCTTACCTTCTGCTATCCCCCGGCGCGGCTCTGTCTGGTAGCTCCTTATTTGAGAAGCGGTCGAGGAGGGCTTGGTGCAAAAGACATGGGCCCTGGTACGTGTGCACCCCGAGTCCCTGCAGGGTCCTGGCACTTGTGCACCGAGTCTCCCAGGGCCCTGTTGTGCACCCCGAGTCCCCACAGGGCCCTGGCACGTGTGCACCCTGAGTCCCCCAGGGCCCTGTTGTGCACCCCGAGTCCCTGCAGGGCCCTGGCATGTGTGCACCCCGAGTCCCCGCAGGACCCTCCACGTGTGCACCCCGAGTCCCCCAGGGCCCTGGCACGTGTGCACCCCGAGTCCCCCAGGGCCCTGGCACGTGTGCACCCCGAGTCCCCCAGGGCCCTGGCACGTGTGCACCCCGAGTCCCCCAGGGCCCTGGCACGTGTGCACCCCGAGTCCCCCCAGGGCCCTCCACGTGTGCACCCCGAGTCCCCCCAGGGCCCTGGCACGTGTGCACCCCAAGTCCCCGCAGGGCCCTCAGCACTACTGGGTGGAAGGCCAGGGATCCCCAGGAGTCCCGGAACCCACCACTCCCGAGAATGACAGGACTGCCCGGAAGTCAGGAGGGCTTTGGGCGAATGGGTCTCTCTGATCAGGGACGCTGAGCAAAGAAAGGTCATTTCTTGGCTGGGGAAGAACAGCTTCTTCTAACAACATCCTTTCAAAGCCAACTCCTGCTGGCCCGCTGGGGTGAGTCCCAGGCTGGCAGCACTTTGTGGAGACCAGCGGGTCTAGAAGAGCCCCTTCGGTTTTCTCTCTGGGGACGCAGCAAGAGAGACACGGGAGGGCGGGGGAAGCAAGGCAGGTGCAGAATTGTTCCTTGCTGAACCCTGTCTGTCCCCATGGCCAGCCTCTGTGTCCGGTGTCTTCCATTTGCTTTCTCACCAGCTCTGCAGAAGGGAAGCACTCCTTCTCCCACGGGGAGACTGAGGCATGGAAATGCTAATTTCCTTGCTCACAGGTCACGCCGCTGGGGAGTAACAGGTGAAGGACTTCCCGCTTCAAAACGCAAAACACCCTTGCTTTTCCCATTAAGGGCACATTCGTATCTGGCCTGTGGCCAGCTTTGACTTCTAGGTCTTTTTCTTGTCCGGGTTCGCAGAGGCCCGTCCTGTCCCACCTGGCAGCAGGGTGTGGCATTTAAGCGCGCAGGCTCAGCGAACGGCTTGTGTAGGACTTCACCACTCGTGCCTCAGTTTCCTCGTCTGTACGATAAGGAGAAGCATACCTCCGAGGAGTCGTGCGAAGAGTAAGTGAATTCATCTTTGCAAATATAAAATTCCGAGAGCCTGGTACAAGATAAATGCCCAGCAAATGTGGGCTTTTACTCCTCGGGGTAGGAGCTCTCGGGCGTGGTTGCAAATCAACCCGGGAGCTTTTAGAAAAGCGTGTGGGTCCCACGCCCGAGGTTCGGATTTAATTGGTCTCAGGTGAGGCCGGGGGCCGGGGTGGGGCGGCCAGAGCTGCCCAGGTGATTCCAATGCTTGAGCAGAAGCGAGATGCACCCGGCCAGAGTCTCCGCGGCAGGGGTGGTGTCCGGGGCACCGGGGACAGTGGGTGGCCCCCAGCAGGTGTCAGGAAACGCCGGAGGGCTGCTCAGACGCCCTTTGGGTCCATGCCACTCTTTCTCCGGCATCAGGATCCCTGTGGATTTGAGGTCACCTCCCATCAGGTAGGAGGGAGGTCACCCACTCAGACCGAGGTCATCGGCCTGAAATAAAGACGAGCTTTGTCCCATCCCGGAAGTGTCTACCGCAAACATGAAGTCATCCCAGGCCTGCCTCCGCCGAGGGCTGTGGAGATCCGCCCGGGACTGCACCAAGTTCCCGAGAATCCCCGAGAAGGGACCCCCCCCGCCCCGTTTCCTTCTAAGTCACACGCCGCTGGCCCCCGCTTTCCCCGGGAGGGGCCCGGAGGAGAAACTCGGGGCCGGCGAGGAGGTGGGGGAGCTCGGGTCCGGGCCCGCCCCTTCGAGAGGCACTCAAATCCCTCCCCCACGCAGGATGACCCGGGCCCGGCTCCTTCTTCCATTTCACGCTCACCTTCGACTCCTTGGGCCTTTGTTTTCCCATCTGAAAACACCTCACAGGTCTCCGCGACGACAAAGAGGGTGCACAGTAAGCAGCGGCCACGGCTCGGCGGTCACGCTGGTGGTTGCGACGGGGGTGGTCCAGGAGGTGACCACAAGTGCTCTTCTGGAGGTGGGCTGAGGCTGAGTCACCGAGGTGGGGCAACTGGCAGAGGCTGCGGCCCTGGGGAGGGGGGCTGGAGGCCGAGAGAGAGGAGCGAGCCCCCTCCCTCGCTGTCTAAGACGCAAGCTCTGCCTCCAAGGACGTGAAGGGGCCCGGGTCTCCTGCGCCCCTGCAAGGGCCACGCCTGGGGCGAGACGCACGGGCACCGTGGGCGTCTCGGGCGAGCCTCCTGGGAGCCTTTCGAGGAGGTGTTAGCCTCGTTCCCGTTTAAAGACAACATGGCGGGCGGGGGGGGGGGCTCCAGGATGCGTGCCCAAATCTCCCCAGCATGAAGCCTCCCCCCCTCGACTTCGTTGGCACGCCCGAATGGGATGCAGCTGAAATGTCAGCCAGGGGTCTAAGGGACCTCCCCTAATAATCTAAAATAAGAAAATAAAGGATGCCGGCAGACTCAGTGGGTAGAGCATTCGACACTCGATCTCAGGGTCATGAGTTCAAGCCCTACACAGGCCATAGAGCTTAACGTCAATAAATAGAGGGGTGACTGGGTGGCTCAGTCGGTTGAGCATCAAACTCTTGATTTCGGCTCCGGTCGTGACGTCATGGTTCGTGGGTTCGAGCCTCACCTCGGGCTTGCTGCTGACAGCACAGAGCCTGCTTGGGATTCTCTCTGTTTCCCTCTCTGCCCCTCCCTCCAGCTTGTGCTCTTTCTCTCTCTCCCTCCCTCTCTCAAAATAAATAAAACTTTATTTTTTTAAATGTTCATTCATTTTTGAGAGTCAGAGAGAGACAGAGTGTGAGCGGGAACGGCACAGAAAGAGAGGGGACAGAGAATCCTAAGCGGGCTCTGTGCTGACAGCAGCAAGCCCGAGGTGGGGTTCGAACCCAAGAACCATGAGGTCATGACCTGAGCCGAAATCAAGAATCGGATGCTCAACTGAGTCACCCAGGCGCCCCAAACAAGTAAAACTTAAAAAATATATACAAAACAAGAGGATACAGTGGAAAGTGAGCCACACGAGTCTAGGAAGCTATGAGGTCCCTCTGCAGCTACTGGGTCACCTCTCATCTCCAGCTTGGTGTCTTGTGACGCAGGGCGGGCATTACCAATGTTTGTTGATGTAAACACTTCCTTATTCATTCTTTTAATGAGTACTTAGTGAGCACTCCCTGGGTGTTATAGGAGGCCCTGGAAACCCAACAGGGAACGAGACAGACACGGTCTGTGGGTTAATGGAGCCCACCTCCAGGGAGCGTCTGGGGCGTGGGATGCACAGGGAAGGCAGACGAAACCTAAGCAAAGGTGATGACAGGCTGTGGTCAGGGCTGCGTGTCAGTTATCTGCTGCTGCGTAACAAACATTCGCAAAACACACGGCTCCAAAGAACCACCATGCATTTTTTCACAGTTCTGCAACTGGGGCTGGGCTCAAGGGTGGGGGGAGGCGGTTCCTATAGCAGATCTTGCTGGAGTTCACCTGTGGCCTCGGCAGGCATCTGGCGGCTTGACGGGGCTGGAGGGCCTCAGGCGGGCTCATGGCATCTCCTCCTGCTCCCCATTATCTGCTGGTCTAGCCTGAGGGCTTCCCCACATGATGGTTGGAACGTTTCTGGGCCTGGCTCTAGCTCATTGTCACTTCATTGCCAGGCTCTGCTGGCCAGCACGGCAAGAGATCAGCCGAGATTCCGGACGCGGCAAAATGGACTCCTGTTTTTCGGTGGCAGCAGCTGCAAAATGATGTGGCCATGTTTTTCAATTTATCCCAGGCTCGGAAAGACATAAACCAGGTGATGAAACAGGGCAGAAGCCAGAAATCAGGCCCAAAGACGTGTCTCCTTGGTCCAAACAGTGTTTTACTTCTTTGAAAAAAAAAAACTGAATTAACTTTAAATGCAGAAACCTGGGGCCCTGGGGGGCTCAGTCGATCAAGCGTCTGACTTTGACTCCGGTCATGATCTCACGGTTCATGGGTTCGAGCCCCTGCATCGGTCTCTGTGCTGACAGCTCAGAGCCTGCAGCCTGCTTCGGATTCTGTGTCTCCCTCTCTCTTTCTCTCTGCCCCTCCCCTATTTGCACTCCGGTCTCTCTAAAATAAACATTAAAAAAAAAAATGCAGAAACCAGAGCCCGGGAACTCCAGGTTTCCCAGCTTCTTTGGAAAAGCCAGAAGGTCTGGCAACACCGGCCCCGTTTCCGCACAGCAGCAGAGTGAGAGGCGGCCGGCTCCCCCTACTTCCCACCCTGGGGCTGAGTGTCTGTTCCCTGCTCAGGACTTGTCCAGCTATTGTTGCCCTGACAGGACACCTGAAGAGGAAAGCGGAACACTGCCCCTACCTGAAAGATGAGCCGAGAAGAGCCCACTTTTGGCTGTTTGTATGTTATTTGTTTTTGTAGAGAATCGGCAGTCGATTCTCTATACGTTTGCTTTGCTTTGGAACCCCGTAGGCCTCTCTGGTATTTTTGGTCCTTCTGATACAGAGCTGGGGGCGAGAAGCAGAGAAGCTCTCCATAAAGGGGTGCCACTGATGCCACCCCCTGAAGGATGAGGCGCCAGCATGACTGGTAGGTGGAGGGGCACAGCCTGTGTCAATGTCCTGTGGTCACAGAGGGCTCCCGTGGCCGGAAGGAGGGGGTGTCAACGGGCATAAAATGAGGCCGGAGCACTGAGTAAGGGACACCTTGCGGTGGTTCAGAGCCTACGGCATGAAGGTCAGGTTTCCTTCTCAAGGTGTGGGACAACAGGAAAGGGTTTTTGAGCTGGGGGCAGGGGTGGGTAACATGGTGGGCTTTCCAAAGACTGAGACAGCAGACTGCAAAGGGAGGGAGCTAGGATTTGGGGAGTTTTGTTGAGGTTGAGTGGCACGGGCAGAGATCAGTGATGAAGACAGGAGGGGCTGTCTGGAGATTCCTGGTCCTCGAAGCTGTTCGGAGGAAGCCTGGGTGAGGAGAGGCGTCCGGCAACCCAGGGGCCCGGGGACATGGAGTGCAGAGCAGAAGGCGTGGGTGGCTCCCGTCTCGGGGGCAGGACGGCGAGCGCTGGCCAGTGACAGTCTTGGCCGCATCTGGCCGACAGCGGAAGCTGGTGCGTCATCCCTCAGATGTCAGAGCTCGGACAGTTCGTGGCTCCGGCTGCACGTGAGGGTCACCTGGGTCCTATTCCTGGGCCGCTCTGGACTCATCAAATCCGAACTTCTAGAGGGAGTTTCCCGCGGCTGCTGTAACAAACGACACGCACCGAGTGGCTTGAAACAACGGACACTTATCGTCTTGTACTTCTGGAGGTGGGAAGTCCAACAAGAGCCTCGCTGGGCTGAAATCAAGGGGTCGCAGGACTGTCCTTCTGCGGCGGGCTGCTGGGGGTGCAGAGAGCAGGGGGAGAATCTGACTCCTGGGCTTTCTTGGCTTCGGGGAGGCTAGCCTGGGGCCCCGTGTCACTGCAACCTCTGCTGCTTCTGTCGTCATGTCTTTTTTGTTTTTTTTAAATGTTTTTATTTATTTTTGAGAGAGAGAGAGAGACAGAGAGAGACAGAGCATGAGCGGGGGAGGGGCACAGAGAGGGAGACACAGAATCTGAAACAGGCTCCAGGCTCTGAGCCATCGACGCGGGGCTCGATCTCGGGAACAGTGAGATCATGACCTGAGCCGAAGTCAGACGCTCAACCGACAGAGCCACCCAGGCGCCCCTGTCGTCCCGTCTTCTGTCTGCCCCTTGGCCTCCCTGTTAAACAGGCCCTTGTGATGGCACGAGGCCCGCCTGGATAATCCAGAACCATCTCCCCATCTCAGGGGGGTACCCTGAGCACACCTGCCTCTTCTGGCCAGGTGCTGTGGGGACCACTGGAGGGGCCACTTCATTAGTGCCAGTCCCATGTCCTGTGTCTGATGACAAAAGGAGATGACATCGAGGCAAAAGGACAGCCGTAGAAAGACACAGGCCGAGGTATCAGACAGACCGGGTCCAAATCCCAGCTCTGTCTCGGACCAGCCACGTGACGTGGACCAAGGGACTCGAACGGCCTGTGACCGTCCCATGTGTTAGGTGAGAATGTGGCAAGGGTAGACAGCCGCACAGGACCCCGCGCCGCGATGGTGGGTGTTCGGTGGCTGTTGGCCACCGAGTCTCGGGGCAGTTTAAAGGGCGCAGGGGGAGACAGGCCAGGGGAGCCGACGCCCAGGCGGGTGGCGGCTCTTCTTCGCCCTCCCGCCCTGCCTCCCGGCTGCACGCGGCTAACCCGGCCCCGGGGAACCCGGCCAGGCCGGAACCGTCAGTCGCTCTCCCCGCTCCTGGCCCTAGCTGGTAAGTGTATCCTATCCTGCTGGATAAAAATACGTCTACCCTGCGGGAAGAGCCCCAGGCTGGGGGTTCTCAGAGCACCCCCGCCTCCAGTCTCGGGGAGCGGGCTTTGCCTTTTTTACAAACAACCTAGCTGAGGTTCCTGGGCAGCGGGGAGCGGGTGTGAGGTCTTGCGGCCGCCCTGCCATGGTCTGGGACGGAGGGGGCGCTCTTGCTGCCCTGGGGAAGGGCCGGGCCGGGCAGTGGCGACCGGTGCAAAGAGAGGCTCCCTTTCAAGCCTGTGGGTAAGGGGTCGCGCCCACTGAGCTAAGAGACAAAAGCCTACTAAGCAGCACGGGGTCTTGCCGGGTCCTCGCCGGGTCCTCTCAGCCACGGCCGCAGGCCAGCTCACTCAGCTCTCCCTGCGATGCTGTGGTCGCAGGTCCTGTCCTTGTCCCCCTGGAGACCTGAGGCACAGGGTGGGGGGCGGTGGTGTGTGGAAGGCTCTAGCCAAAGACGGAGTTGGTGGCGGAGACTGGCTACGAACCCGGCAGGCCGGTGCTTACCTGGTAGGCTGGTTCCTCCTGAATCTAATTTAGGAATGTCGTTTGAAAGACTCCTTTCAATTTCCTAGTGGCAGGAAGACATCGGGGAGATCACCCCAAACACTGCGGGCCCACAGATGCGCCGCCTCCGAGTGAACTCCCCGGACCTCCAAGGTGCCCCTGCGCCCGAGGTGGCCCTCTCTACGGGAGTCTGGCCAGGTCGGGGCCCTGGGCAGCACACACCACTGTGCATATAAAACCCGACTCCCTCTTTGCTCAGTCTTCCCAGCAGCATCGGCGTCGACCTGTTTTCTTAATTGCTCTCAATATTCCATCCCTCCTTATTTTTTTAAAGTTTATTTATTTATTGAGAGACAGAAAGAGAGAGAGAGAGAGAGAGAGAGAGAGAGGGAGAGAATCCCAGGCAGACTCCGTGCTGTCAGTGCAGAGCCTGATGCGGGGCTCGATCCCATGACTGTGAGATCATGAAATCAAGAGTCAGATGCTTAACCAGCCGAGCCACCCGAGGCGCCCCCATCCCTCATTAACTTTTACTGAAGTGAACTTTACGTAACACAGACCATTGGAAAGTGTACTGCTTGGTGGTATTTAGCACAGTCACGATGCACCATTTCTACCCGTTTCCAGAACATTTTCGTCACCCCGTGCCCGTCAGCACTCCCTCCCCCCTCCTCCCTGTCACCAGGCCCTGGCGACCTCGAATCTACTTTCTGTCTCCAGGGATTTGCCTGTTCTGGACATTTCACATACATGGAATAATAGTAGTGGCCCTTTGTGTCTGGCTCCCTTCACTCAAGGTTCGTCCACGCTGGGACACGTGCCAATGCTTCCTCTTTCTGGCTGGATAATATTCCAGCGTTTGGAGAGACCACGGCTTGTGTGGCCGACCGTCTGTGGGTGGTCCTCTGGGCTGCGTGAACACTGGCGACGGGGGCCGGGTCTGAGTCCCTGTTTTCGGTTCTCTTGGGCACATGACACAGCTGGGAGCGGAAGCGCTGGCCCACAAACTCTGTGCTGAACTTGGAGGATTGCCGATCAGTTTCCCAGAGAGGCTACCCCATTTCCCGTCCCCACCAGCAGCAGCGCGTGAGGGCCCCAAGGTCGCTACGCCCCCAGGAGCAGGTACTTGCTGCTGTTTTAGGACAGCTATCCTAAGTGTGCGTAAAGTGTTTATCCTCCGTTTCGAAAGCAGAGCTGAGACACCGTCTGGCCCCACCTCGCCGATCCAGCCGAGGAGATGGATTCCCAAGGTCATCCCCAGGTTACCCTCTGCCCTTGGCCTGCGGCCCGTCAGGCCCCCGGGCGACTTTATCAGTAGGGAACGTGCGGCGTGCAGAGGAAGAGCCTCGGGTCCCAGCGAGAGCAGCGGGCTCGGAGCACGCCCCACTCCCGCCGAAATTTCCGAAGCTACTCCGAACCCCGGGCAGTTAACAGGGCTGACCCCCCTATCTGGCTCCCGTCTGGGAGTCTTCCCTGACTGACCGCTTCGGCCACAGAACTGTGTGATATTCCACCCCTGGCCATCAAGCGAACACATGAGTGGCTTTCGAAAACGTCTGTCCCCTTCCCAGAGAGACAGGATGCTGCACTGCCTGGCCCTGAATCCCAGCTCTGCCCTCTCCCCCCACACTGGGCCCATGAGTTTGGCTAAGTGACAACTTCTCTCGGCCTCAGTTTCTCTGCTGTAAAATGGGTTTTTGGGAGGATGAAGTCAGCTAACATGTGAGCTACTTAGCAGCCCCTGTCACAGAGCTGGTGAACAGGGTACGTATTTGCTGTAGCAGCCAAAGGCATTAGGAGGGTGACAGGCTCAACCCCACATCCCCCACACCTCCACCCAGCAAAGCGCCCCTCCCCCATTGATAACAGGCAACCTGGGGTATATTCCTCCAGAACTGGGTTCCTTAATACACATTATATATACGTATACTAATATATATATATATACATATATATATATATATACACACATATATATATACACACACATATATGTATGTATGTATGTATAGTATGTTAAATATATCATATGTAAATTCATTATATATTTGTATATTATGTATTATATTCACATATATAATATATGGTCATTATACATATGTATATATAATATATATATTCCTTCCATTATATGTATTCCATTTCTTCTCTTCCTGTGGCTTCAGGAGTGATTCTGGCAGACCTGACGTAATTTCGACATGACCGGTAGATTCTATAAGCTCTCTGCCCCTGACCTTCAGGGAGAAGTGCCTTTTGGCATTTTTTCAGTAGCAATGGTCTCTGTGGGTTTGCTGTCTCTGGGCACGGCAGCAAGAGGAAATTTTAGAGGGTTCCATCTGCCACAGACGGGATTCTCCAACATACAATGACACCCTTGGTATGAAGGTCCTCTAATACTTGACAGTCTAATTTCTCTCTCTTCCGAGGAAAGGAAATTTGAAACTGTTTTTTGGGAAGGACAGAGTAGCGACTTACTCTGATTGGGCCGGAAGCCACCCAAGCGTTGACGGTGGAGAGTGCCCGTCAAGGCGGCGACCTCGCATCAAGAGCCAGGATCCAGGCAGCTGAGACCCGAACCAGTTAAGGGTGGCACAAAGACAGCATTCTGTCCAGAAACCAAGTCAAGCTACACCGACAATGCAGAGTTAAGCAGGAGCCGCTGTAAAAAATTAGAGCCAGTCGGAATGCCTTCCCCGTCAAATTGTTTTATTAGGTCAATTAAACAGCTTAAAGACGATTCATTTTGTTCGGTACCCTTCTAGAAAATATTTCAAGTTTTAAATGAACTTTCAATACATAAAACAAAATTGCTTTACCATAGACAAATTTCAGATCAAAATACAACACTCTGTTTTCTGTTTTCTTACAGTTATAAAATCCAGTCAATACAAACTACATAAAAAAGAGAAAACACTGTCACTGATCCTCGGAGTAAGAGAACGGCACTACTGCAACATGTTCCCAGAGCACGAGCCCCATGCTTGCGGAGAGGGACCGACCCACAGTTACCCCACGACACATGGACGCAGGCCGACCAAGCTCGCACCGCGGGGGCGCACCGCTGGACCGGATGCGGCGGACACACCCTCTGTGCATCAGTGTCCCTTGTAAACCATAAAGCAACTCTGGAAGAAAAGTTACGGATTCGAAATCACTTCAACTTTGCTACACTTCACACCAGCAAAGGAATGGAAAGTTACTCCACAGAACGACCCCACAGAACGAACGAGCGCGTCTGGACCCCGGGGTGTTTGAGACTGTGGCGTTTCCCGCAATGCCATCAGCACTCCTCCACCGTCCCACACGGCTGGAGCGGAACAACTCGGCCTGCGGCAGCTCCCCAGTACCTGGAACCTCTTCCACTGTCTGTTTCGGGTCTTTCGTGTAGTTTCTGTGTCATTTCAGGGCAAATCTCTGGTTTCTTAGCAGCAGGTGTTTACAGATCAGGGTACCTGGCTGCGTACGACACAACCTCGGCTGAACATACGCCTAGGCAGACTGCTCAACCCGGAATCTTACCAGGTGACAAAACCTGCGGGATTTACGCGCAAACCATTCTGTGTCGTGTCGGAAAATGGAAGTATGTTCGTTCAACAAATGTCTGGGTCTTAACCAGGTGAGTTCTGATACGGTGTTTTTTGAATTGGGAATTTATGAAATTTTCCTTATGGTATGAAAAACGATAAAATGGCAAATCAAAAGCGTGCTAAAACCCACTTTTTGACAAGGGTGACCATCACATAGTTACGCCTGGCGCCACACAGGCAACCAGCCAAAAGGAGCGCCGCGGGCCGTCCTGCCAGGCCGGAGCCGCCACACACATCGGCCCCGCATCCCGGAGAGTCCAGGGGAATTCACAGTCCTGTAAGGAATTCCCTTGATAGCGTGCTCACAGCAGGAGAGCTCCATCGCAAGGTAAAGACCAAATGAATCTACACGTCTGGAATGAGTTACGGGTGGACACATGCCCCTGTGCCTGGGAACATGCGGCGATAAACGAGGGCTGCCCCGGCCGGCCTGAGGCGCTTCTGCGGGGCAGCTCCTGACGGGGACGGCCGGGGACGGCCGGGGATGGCGGGGGCGGGGAGGCGCTTTTGTTCAACCTGCTGACCACCCCCCCCCCACCCCCGGTTCTGTGGAGGCATCACTGCACGGCGGGCTGCCGCGGCCGCGGCTCCTCCTTTTGTATGGCTGTCACAGTTCACAAACAGCATGACCCGAAACGAAATAAGTATCACTGTGTCCCTGGCGACTGGAAGGGGTACAAGAGTGAGGCACCAAACAAAAGCTGTGTTACCAACGGCTCAAAATGAAAAGAATCCCATCAGCAGGAAAAGCCACTGATTACTTAATGAAGCAAGTGTTACTAACTAGTCTGTGCTTTTCTCGACTAAAGGCCACTTGATACATCTCCCACCATGAAATTACCTGCCCCACGGAACGTGGCTGTTTTCGTGGAGAACCTGAATTCTGAGGTCCCACGCAGGAAAAAGGTGCTGTGAACCCACCTAAATTGGCTTGTGTTTAAGGTGATGACACCCGTTTGCCCCCCGGACCAGACCCTACGTAGTTTTTTACAAAGCACTAAGAGTCAAATTCAGTAAGCACATGCTAGATTAATAATAATACATTTACTTTCTGCAGTTTTTTTGGAAGCAAAACTTCCTTTTGAAAAAAATAGGAAAAGATGGTCTCTCTGATTGTAAACGAGTGGCTCCAATTTCCACTTCTACTCGTAGTCTGGAGTGGTGGTTTAAGTTCCCAGCCGACTAAGAGACAAGGAGGCCACGGTCTCGCTCTGCTCTTAGCGGATTCAAGGACGGCGCGGAGCCCAGGGGCCGGGCCCTGCCATCTGGGGCCCGCACAGCGCCTCGCGGCCTGGGGCTGAGGTAGTACACTTGGCATCTAGAGCCCCATCTCCCGGCTCAGAGAGGAGCCCCGAGGGCCTCTGGGCAGGTGTGGCAGGCGGGCCGACCTGGGCCCTGCGGAGACCGTTCTGGTCTACAGCTGCTTCAGGAGCCTCAACCGTGTAGCCCGCCGGGCCTCGGAGGGGAGGCTCGGGCCAAGCCCTCCCCGAGAAGGAGCGGGGGGCGTGGACTCTGGGAAGCTCCCCGGGGCCTGGGGGCCGGGTCTGGCTCTCTTGCAGCCAGGGCCGGCTGGCTGTAAAGTGCTAGTCACAAAGACTGGGTCAGGAGCTCCCAGAATGCTTTTCAATCAACTTTTTAGGCTCATGGTCTGGGGAACTAGAAGAGTTTTTCTTTTTTTTTTTTTCTTTTTTCCCCTTTTTGGGATACATAATTTAAGCAGTTAAAATCTCCAGCTGGGGCAGGTGCAGGCTGAGGCACAGAGGGCAGGGTGGGAAGGCCAAGCAGAGGGTGTACATAAGATGACATAACCTCTTCCACCCGGAGCCAAGTCTCTACACTGACGCAGGGAGACGCAACAAGTGGGGAGGGGCTCGTTTCCCCGAAGACCCCACCGGCGGGGCCTTCGGGTGGCCGAGGCAGGTCGTGGGCAGGAAAGCCAACACTGGTTCAAACTGCACTTCTCAGTAAGCGAAGACCACTCAAGACACGGGGAGAAAATGCACCCACGTGATGAGAGCGCACTGGCGGCTCCCTCCCGAGGATTGGGTGCCAGTCCCGGCTGGCGCCCCTCTTCCTCTGTTTTGGGCAGGTCTTTGCCAAGGCCCACGGTGGGGGCATGGAAGAGACCCGCAGAGTGAGGGGCCGCCTCCCTCCCCTCGAGAGCTAAGACTGCCAGGGGCCTTCACAGAAGAGGGAAGGCGAAACCACAACGGGAAGTGGGTCCTTCGGAAATTCTTCTCAAAGGACAAGAATCCATCCCAAGGCTGCCGAGCTCGAGCTAGAAGGAGCCCCATGAGGTGGGCCAGCCCACCTGGCCCAGCACACGGGCCCCGAGAGGGTGGCCTGACCACGGGTCACCTGGGCCCTGCCTGAAAGAATGCAATTTTTACTCCTCAGCTCTCTTAAATCCGCACAGGTACATGGCAGATTTAAAGCAAAAAGTATACAGAAGCAAGAATCGCTGTTCTAGCGGCCAGTGCGGCTTTAGAGACCTCTGCCTGTTTCTGAAAGCTCTCCGAAGAAGCTCGTGGCTGCTGGCTGGGAGCCGCAGCCGGAAGGCCGTGAACAGGCGGTGGGCAGGGGGGAAGGAGGAGAGGGAGCGCGGGCTGAAAGGAACAAAGACTTTCGTCCTCAAAGTCAATACACAAGCACCAGCTCCCTCCTCCCTGCGCCACGTCTGACTTCACTGTTTGCTAAGCTGTCGTCCTGCAAGGAGGTCCGGAGACGGCGCCCAGATCCTGCCACGGTAAGGACCCCCGCGCCGATGCTGGCGTGCTGCGAGTCACGGTTGCAAGGACCCACCCTGGGGGGCACTTTCAGAGACAGACGCTCGGTACCACGGAGGCCACCCATTTTCCCACGAGGCCACTCTGTCTCTGTCCACTTTTGGCCTGAGCCACGCACACTTGCTCGCTCTAAAGACTTGCCTACAGGCCGGAGCCTCAGGCCTCCGGAGGTCCTGGTTCTAGCTCCCAGAGCCCCCGCCACCCACACTGCCGTTCCCTGGGGGGCCCCCAGGCTTGCTCGGGTCTCTCCAACGGCAACGCCGGGAACTGGCAGCGGAGAGCAGGGGCCCAAGGGCTGAAGCAGCAGGCGAGACGGCCTCTTCTAGCTACCCGCCCACGCCCCCAACAAACACTGTTCTTTTTTTATTTTGTTTTTAATTTTTTTAAAAATTTTATTTTTCTGTTTATTTTTGAGAGAGAGACAGCACAAGTGGGAGAGGGGCAGAGAGCGGGGGAGACAGAGGACCCAAAGCAGGCTCAGTGCTGACAGCAGAGAGCCCGACACGGGGCTTGAACCCACAAACCACGAGACCATGACCTGAGCCGAAATCCGACGCCTGACTGAGCCACCCAGGCGCCCCATAAAAAATTTACTTATTTTTTAAAGTAAGCTCTACACCCAACATGGGGCTTGAACTCACGACCCTGAGATCAAGAGTCGAATGCTCTACCAACTGAGCCAGTCAGGTGCCCCTATTCTTTTTTTTTTTTTTTTTTAATGTTTATATTTTGAGAGACAGAGAGATGGCGTGAGCTGGGGACAGGCGGGGGGTGGGGGCAGGCTCCAAAGTGGGTTCTGCGCTGTCAGCACAAAACCCAATGTGCAGGGCTCAAACTCACCAACAGTGAGATCACGACCTAAGATGAAGTCGGATGCTTAACCGCCTGAGCCGGCCAGTAGCCCCTCTTCTTTTTTTAAACAGTTGGCTTGTGTTCAAATTATCAGTGATCCCGGCCCCACCCCACTTTTTTTCTTTCTTTTTCATTTAGGGACCATCTCTTCTGAACCTAGATATAGGATTTCCTATTGAGCCATTTATTAGACTGTAGCATCACTACAGACCCCAACGCCCAACACTTTTCTCTGCCTTTTATACTTTTATACAAATTACTGAGAAAAACAGTAAAAATGGACATTGTCACAGTAGCTGAGAGGCTGTTCTCAGCAGCGCTGTCTGGCATGCCTGTTCGATCCATTTCTCAGCCCTTTTCGCCCTGCTTCTACTTCCCTTTCCTATTCACAAAGATACGGAGAATGACTTTATAAAATGTTTTACATGCGCTAAATCCACCAGTCCGAGCGTGAACTGGAAAGGAAGCGACATTATGAAAGGAATTAAGTAGTTCACTTTCTGCATCACATTGTTAAATAACCCTTCTTTATCTGAAGGTGCAAAAGTTCCACACACACACATACACGCACATGCACTTGTAAAACAAATTTTGTTTGTTTGCTTAAGTTTCACGTAGCATCCACGTTAAGAGAGAATAGATACACTGATCTCAAACAGAGATCCAGAAACTAGCCAGTTTATCTGACCAGTACAGTCTACTACCTGTGGCAAATTTTAAGAGAAAAAGAAAAATTCAACTTTGGTAAAGAATTGTAAGTATTCTTAGAGGAGTTCATGAAGCAAATTCTGAATGAGGGTTATTTAAAACAACTCTAAATACTCTAAACATGCATTATGGGATGCTTCAGCTCTACCGAATCTTCCTGAATGCCAGTATCGGAGTAGTGGAAGGAGGGGAGTGGCCTGGGTCCAGAAAGTGAATCATTTTATCAACACGAATGTCCATTTCTGCAGGGCCCACGGTGGCGGACGTCCGAACGGGGAGGTGCCGGCGAGGGCACTGACGACTGGCGGCGGAGCTGGGCGGCCTCGGCAGCCACGGTTACGCAGTGGCGCCAGGTTCCCATCTTGCCCACGTCTCTGATCCTCAGAGCAGCCCAAAGAGGTATACACCCGTTATCCTACGCCTACAGGTCGGGAACCGGCCTTCAGGGTGAAAGGGCTCCCGAAGGTCACAGAAGAGTCTCTGGTGCAAGTCTTCAAACCCACCTGTACCTGGCACCGGGGCCCGTGTACACTTGTAGCCACTAGGTTTGCTTGCGTAAGTCCATCAAGTGTTTACACAGGTTTTCCTCAAGATAACTGAAAGGAAAAGGCTGGGGCTCTAAAGCGGTAAGTCTCCGTTCTCTTGGAAACCACTTAGGGAAAGGTCTCACGCCCGCTGCCAGACCCGCACGGTGCTGATATACTGTCATCTGGGGAGAAACTCTGCCTTTCACCCTAAAAAGCATAAACTTAAAAACTAGATCACGTCAGAGCAAAACAACGGTTCTGTAGCTAGCTTTTACCTAGTCTCTACGTTATTCTTGGGATGCTAGGTTTTTAGGCACGTGCAAAACTCTTTTGGGCACTAGGGATGCTAGGTAATTCCTGTAAGAAACCACTCGGGGTGGGGGTGGGGGTGGGGGTGGGGGGAAGGTTTCGCTGGAGCAATCAATGGGCCTCGCAGCGGCTCCCCCTAACTCACCGACCAGGGCAGCCGACGGGCGCCGTGCAGAGTAGGCGCATTCCGCTGATGCTCAGAAAAAAATCCAACTGCTCCTGATTTTAAGTCTCCTGCAATTCTCTGTTGTTTGGTCAACCTCAGCCTTGTACTTAGGAAACACTTTCAGATTTCATTTTAAAACTCTAGACTGTCACAATGCAAAGAGAAGAGGAATCTACCAAAGAGCCTCTATTGTCATCAAAATGAAGAGATTCTTGGGAAACAAACTCAGGGAAACACACTGAACAGCTCCTTAAGCCGGTCACGGTAGCACCTTACGGACAACCAGCAGCCCCCGGCATCTGGATTCCCGCCGCTGGGCCCGACTACAGACAGCCGCCTTCTCGGGTCTGCTCCTAACGAGGGCGGCGTTCTACACGGCAGTGGTGTTTAAATATACTACTTTTCTACGTTATGAAAACACAGGCTTTGAAAGACTCTTTAAAGTTCAAGTTGAGTTTCAAGTAATCACTTTGCAGCAGCTCTAGGAGTATGATTGTTCCTCCTGATTAAAAGTGCCTATTAAAAAAAAATAGTAAAATGGAAAATAAGCCTTAGAGAATTGTGTTCCTCAGGGCTGCCTGCTGCCGGCTTCCAGGCTTTTGTTAAAGGACAGAATGTATTGAATTCTCCTCAACTGGCAGGGGAGCAAGCACAACACAACATAATGAGGTAGTGGAGGACAGAGTTTTTCCTACAAGCACACAGAACAAGGGAGTAAGGGCATGCAGTTCTCATCCAATGAATCAGGAAACACGATAAAGCGAGCTACGCATAGTCATATTTATGCCACGCTCACGGGTTTAACTGGAAAAAGTTTTACCCGAGTTTCTAAAGTATGCCTTATGTGTAATTTGATAGGTAGGAACGATAAAAGCAAGGTATTTTAAAACCTATGAATTTTACTTAAATGCTAAAAACAAAAGTCTAATAAATATAATTTGTTGACCAGAAAGAAAGATGAACCTGTGCCTACTTGGGATCGGAATTAGCCAAAGTGGCCACAGATCTACACGGGTCGTACGAACGGGCCGATCTTTTCCCGTGGGATCTTACGCAGCGTGTACAGGCGGTGTGGGCAGTCGTCCTCCTCTGGCCTGTAACTTCTCGAACGTGGATCACAGGGACTAAAGACTTTACAGCAGCTTTGTTGGGCCACGAGGACATCAATATCAACATCATAATCAGCCCAAATTTCAGCTAGGCAGCAATTTTAAAGTATTAATTTTTACCTCAAAATAAGAAAAAAAGAAAAAGAGAAGGAGACAGGTATTTCCTCCTAATTATGTAATCTTTGATTTTTTTAAAGATTTTTTAATTTTTAAGTAATTGCTACACCCAACATGGGGCCTGAACTTACGACCCCAAGACCAAGAGTCACGTGCTCCACGGAATGAGCCAGTCGGGCTGTTTAATTTATCAGATACCTGACGTGACGAGGCAGGGAAGGCGTCTAAAGACCCAGTCACTAAGAGAATCTGGGTGACAGAACTGAACACAAACGAACTTTCCTCGACTGCATGCATTTAGACCAAAGAACCTAGAATCTTAACAGAGCTCCTCAATGTCAGGTAAACGCATCGTAAAGGTGAGATGTATTTAAAATTGAAAACAGAATCACTTCTGAAAAATACAAAAGTTTTAGAAGTTTTACCAGTTGGCTTGCCAACAAATAAAAGCAAACCCAACAGTTCAATACTACGGATATTTTCCCACCAGCAGGCAGCAAAGCCCCCGCCGGGTTTCATGTTCTCTTCCAACGTGCGCGAGCGGCTCACTCCTCACCTTTGTACCATGCATTTCGGTCATTCCGGAACTGGCTGGACAGAGGACCTCAGGGCTTATTAGAAAGCTAGCAAAATATTTTCTTCTACATTCAAAGACACACTACCTTCTCCCTTACTGATTACACGTGGTCAAAAAAGAAATACAAAGTTTCTGCTCTTTAAAAGTAAAAACTGCTTCTCTGTCAAACACACTTAGTATTTCTATTCTTATGACTTTGGTCAATTCTTAAATTTCCTGTAGCTAAGTGACAAAGAAAACCAAAGATCCATCAGCTTATGTCTGTGTAACTCTCAAGGACATGTTTGAGGGCGTAAGTGATACCACAAATGATTATTTTAGGACTAAAAATACTCGCACGCCTAGAAAATTAAGTGACAGTCTCAGAGGTTGAACGGTGAAATGATAAGAAGACCTGGCTTCTGCGTTCGGTTTCTACTCGCATGTGAGGTGGGAAATGCAGCCACGTCTCCGGGGCCTCAGAGGCTGCTCTCTGTCCAGTGGGGCCACTGCACCCATCGTGGAAAAGGGAGGATCACAGCAGTACGTTCTGGGAAATACCTGGAGGCACGCGGAAAAAGCAGTAAGCCCCAACACTAAGTATGATCAGTGGTACGAGGTGCGCTGAGTATGGCAGGGTCTCCCAAATCCTACCCAACGTGCGGAAACCACAGAACTGTGCATCCGTGCTGTCAGGCACTTTGTGTTTTTTATCTGTACTAGTTTCTCATTCTAGAATATGAGGCCAGTCCATTTGGATACAAAGCTTCTCATTTAAAACCCAACAGAAATAAGCCACCTGGAAAGGGCTTCTCAGTCCCACAAAGAACATCACTTTGATCGCAAGCGTACCGTACTCGCTGGCCAACCATTTCCTGACTGCCTGCTGTGTGCCAAGCACTGGGGTTAGCAGATGGCAAGACAGTGTCGCTGCCCACAAGGAGCTTAGGATCTGGAGGGAGGGCAGCACGACAGCCCCCCCGAAATCCAAGCAGAATTCTTAGGGGGCGCTCCATAAGCATTTGGCGGTGAGACCCAGGGCAGTTTTTCTGCACTAAACCGAGTCTCCTCTCTCCTCGGCTCCCCCAAGGCTCACACACGTGACGGGCAGCCACGGAACAAGAGAACCCCACCCTTCCCTTCCACCAGGCGCTTTTTAGGAGGGTCCCCGCACCTTTTAAATCCATGCAGGGACGCCTGGGTGGCTCAGTCAGTTGAGTGTCTGACTTTGGTTGGAGTCATTATCTCACAGTTCATGAGTTCGAGCCCCCGTAGAGCTCTCGGCTGTCACTGCGAGTCTGCTTCCGGTTCTCTGTGCCCCTCCCTCCCCTGCTCAAGCTCTCTCTCAAAAATAAACGAGCATTAAAGAATAAAGTGCCGCTCATTCTTTCCCCAGATGACCAAAAGTCCCCATCTGCCCATAGGAGACGTCCTCTAGAACCCGGGAAGCCAACGAGAAGGTAATACTGCAGCGTTTCCCACACTCCTGGGGAAACTTTCCGGTCTGGGGCCCGGATGGAGGAACGCACCAAACGAAACCGCAGCGGACCACAGCAGCTGCCGAACTTCTCTAAAACCTAGCTCACGACCACGAGGAACTGAGGTGACACGGCCACGACAGCCCTGTCTTTACCAGGTCGATATGAGGATGTGCTTGCTGTGTATTGCCGAGGGAACCACCCCCCCCCGACTACGAATTATAAACAGGGCACCCCCGAAGCATCACGAAAGAGGTCGTACAATATACACGACACTGCAGCACAGAGAGCACCCCGTCCACCATCGCCCAGATTCTTTTCTGGTTGTTGCAGTTTGAAAACAGCCTACTGTTAGCTAACAATTCCTCACAGCAATGAAATAAAGAACTAATGAAAGAAACAACGAATTCAAAGATTTCCAAGGCCAAATCTTTATAGCAATATCGACTACACTAGTTGGTAAGCACTGTTTTTAGTCCCACTGAAGGAATGCAAACACCAGGTAAAACTCACTACAGACTACAACTCTACGAATATTTACACCCAACGTGAGTTGAACACAGTAGTATAAACTGAAGGGCCGCAGGCTCAAGGATTTATCGGAAGCACCAGGAGACAGTAATATATGTAGTTTGGAACTACAATTTCGAAAGTAAACATATAGAAACAGACTTGCCAAGTCACAGAACACACACACACTCTCTCCCCGCCCTCATGCTTCTCCCTCTCACAGGACAGAAGCACTAACACACACTCACAAAAAAAAAAAAACAAACAAACAAACACACACAAAAAAAACAAAAACACCACTTCATTTTAAATTAAACACATCTTTCAAAAAAATCTATATTTGGATGTGTTAAACAAACAAACAAACAAGCCTACTTTAGACTGTAGCCTATGACAGATCCTTTAAATATTCATTGACTCTAACCCGAGACGACTTTCCTTCGGTTGGTGGGATGATGAAAATAAATTGCACTTCCCCTAAAGATATTTTATTTAAAATTTTAAGATCTATCCCCAACTGCCTATTCCCACCTATGCCTGGTAAAAGTGCCTTATGAAAAAAGAAGTATTAAAAATTTATCAAGAAAAAGATGTTTCAAGGCATAACTGGAATGTTAAAACAAACTTGCATGAAATGAGTTAAAATTTATTTCACAATACTGAAATAACTGTCATTTACAAAAAAGTCATGATAAATTTTGGAACCTAATAAAATTAAATATATTCCTACCCTTCAGCACAATATTTTTATATTTATATATAGGAAAATAAGTTTGGCACTTAGCAGCTTTTGAAGGTTATTGCATCCCGTATTACGTGGCAAATATATTTTAAAAAACATTATCTAATTTCTGCAGCTACCATGTCAATGAACTGAATAAAAAACTAAAAAAGAACTGTTTTTATAAAATGAATTGACCGAGTCAGGCAGGCACTGAGAACATCGCAGTAATACTGCAATAACCCATTCGCTCCTCAACAACCACCTGTCTCCTTGGAGAGGCCTGGCGTGCACTGGGGAGAATTACAAACTTCGGAAATTAAGAGAGAATTGCTGACTGTCAGGGTTTTCACAGGACATCAGTTCCTGTTTTAATGTATGTCGCATGCAACTTCTGAAGGCCAAGGTTCTGTTCTGTTCAGGAGGTTTTATCCAAAGAAAATTCACTTCTTCAGCAATTTGTTTCCTCTAAAAAATGAGTAACTAACTGTAAAAACAAAGTTTGCTTTCTCTGCAGTGGCCATGTAGCTTGCTTTGATGAAAAGATCACCCAGGTATCACTGGGACGGTGTGCGGACGACAGCTGACGGCTGACTGGTACGCAATTCAAAGGAAAAAGGCCGACTTTGCTTTCTGTACCGAATTCGACTGCGTCACACGAATGTGTGGCAGATCTGGCCCGGCGCCTCTGATACAGAAGATAAACCCCTCGCGCCTCCCGCCGGCGGTGCCTTCTGCCACACGCAGCAGTCTTTGCAACCCCCCAGGTCAAGTCTTCCTTCAGCAACTTTTACGGCATTGTACGGACTCCGGACTGGTGTAAGGAAAAAAACAACAACTGCATATACGAAGTTACCCTTGTTTCTGTTCACAGGTGGGGAAACATAAGCCATGTTTCCTATGCATGTCAACTGCGTACAAGCATTCCATCCAGGGAGTTTCTAGAAGAAACTCCTATTCTCATGTATAACCAAAGGATACATTTTTACATTTATTACTCATTAAGACAAAAATACTGCTTCTTACAACTATTTACTGGGGGGGGGGAATGTAGAAAACAATTAAAAGTGAAGAGCTCTGTATTAAATTGCTTAGAAATCTGATATTGCATAAAATTCAAATTATGATGTAATCAAGCACTCTGAAGTCCCTGATTTCTCACTAAGGTGGCGTAATCTGAACGGAAAACAAAGTCTCTTACAAGATAAGTGCTACTAATGACAGACGTTTTCCCCCGGGGGGAAGTGCGGCGGGGCGGGGAGACACGGGAATGGGGGGGAGCGGAGAAGCCGAGGCAGAGATGGATTTGCTCTACTGTGAACAGAAGGAAATTAAGTTGAGGTAGTTTATTCTACCGGCCAAACTTTACTTAGAACGTAATTTTCTAAAACTCTCGCTAGTGAACGGCATTGAGAAAATTCTGCTACAAGGACTAGATTCTTAATGCAGGTTCACGTTCTAAGACAGATCTTCAAGCCCAAATGGGAGTGAACAAGACTTCGTGTGCTTTCGGACAGACTGAGGTTCTCTGATCCCTCTCTGTTTGGTCTGGATGGTGTCTGCAGTCGCAGTGGACTTGATCGTTTGTCTGACTCACGTGTTTCTTCCGTAAAACCCCTTACTCTGCCAACCGCCTCATGCTGATAAAACGGTTCTGGTTAGTTGAAGAACGGCACCGCGTGACACCCTCCGCGGCTCCGAGACAACTACCCCAAAAATTATGGCATGACGTATCTAAATTAACACAGAAGCCAGCAACTTCCTTTGAATTCACACGAGGGCTGCAACCTGACTCGTTAATTTATTGAACCTGTAGATTACTAAGATAGAATGTCGTGAAAGAGAAATTTTATCTTAGGTTCAGTTCATGATACTATAGTTTAAAAAAGACCCTCAGGACACAGCACTGGTAGTACGTGGAGACTAACTGGCATAAGGTCCGATCTAACCTCCTGGGCACAAACCTTACTTGTCGGGCAGGGTTAGGCATGATACTTCCTTCCAAGTGCAGTAGAAAAGCAATCTCGGTATGTTTGGATATGTGGATTTGCATATATGGATTTCTGTTGGTTTCCCAAAGCCAGGTACTCGAACACAGCAGTCACTCGGACAGGAGCCCCCTTCCGGGAGGACGCACCTTAGTACATTAGCGTCAGTAATTTACACGACCCGACTCCCACTTCCCTGCGCCTCCCGACAGCTACTCCGTTGGTCTGCAGACACATCTGACCGGAGGAACGGACTCCTCCAAGGTAGCTTTTTCAGCAGTTACGGGATCCCCCCAAGAGGAGCTGAAGCACGGGCTTCGAAGCGTCACAGTAAAACCCCCAGAGTTACGCCGCCACCTCTGTTCCCCTCACAGCAAGCCGTGTTACGGTGCGCCGGGCCGGGAGCTCTGCTGCTGCTCGGCCGCCTCTTCAAGGAGAGTGAACACGGATGCGGAATAAGCCTTGCTGAAGCTGCAGGCGGAAGAGCTTGCAATTTGCAATACGTAAGGCTGCACACCCGGTGCGGCGAAGGTCGGACGGGAGGAGCGGTTTGGTGTGGTGCCACGTCCCCGTGCTTCTTTTAAACTCACGCACGTAGTCGTAATTGGTACCTGAACCACGAGAAGCGGCAGAGGTGATACAACGCGCCTTGGAACCGCCAGCAACAGCTCCAGCAAAACCACCGCGACGTGCTTACCTGTGTCGAGATCTCCGATAACATAAATGCTGGCTCCAATGGGGACAGCTCCGTAGACAAAAGAGGAACTGGCGGGGATGCACAAATTCTGGTCGTTAAGGTAGATCCACCTGAAAACGAACAGACAGACAAAAGGAAGGAAGTCAAGGGGACGAGGTCGGGGAAGGCGACAAAATGTGGCTGACCCGTCCAGAGCACAAGGCCCCGCACCAGTTCAGCTCGACCCGCCTCCCCATGTCCTTCCTGTCACCCGGCACTATGGATCCTTCATTCCGCACGTTCTAGAAGGGCACCTGTTTTGAAACGCAAAGAGTATGCACTTTTCGATCTGCTTCCTTTGCTCCACACAACGTTCCTGAGACTCATTACACGGAGGCTTATATCCAGAATTGGTTTCTTACTATTTTAAGTGGTTGTCCCCTGTATGGATGTACCCGAATTTATCTATGCGTTCCCTCGGTCCTGTTCATTTGGGTTGGTCTCCAGTGTTGGGCTATCGTGAATCAAGCTGTTTTGGACACTGGAGTGTAAACCTTCTTTGTGGATACTACGTCACGGAACTGGTTATACGGCTACAGGTGTATTCCACCCGGTAAGGGAAAGCCGCGCCGTCTCCAGCGTTGCACCGTTCTCCGTCCCAGTGAGTGACATCTGAGAGCCCTGACCGCTGGGCATTGTTGCCAGCTCTCGGGAACGTCGGCCTTTCTGACTTTGGCTGTTGTCAGTGGTGTGGGCTTTCCGGAGAGAAGGACGCGAGGTGTCTCTGTGTGTGCTCGCTGGCCACTGTATCTGTCTTCTTTTGTAAAATGTCTCCTCAAAGATGTGTTCCTTCTTAAAACCGGGTCATCTGTCTTCTTCCGGAACCGTGTTTTGGGGGCACGAGTCCTTTGTCAGATACGCAGCTCACGGCTTGTAGATTCTCTTTGCGCTTCCCTTATGGAGCCTTCTGATGAAGAGATTTTAATTCTGATAAATTACAATTTATTCTTTTTTTTTTTTTTTTTAAAGGTCAAGCTTTCTACGTCCTTCTAGGAAACTCCTGCCTATTCCAAGGTTGCAGAGGTTTTCTTCCTGGGGTTCCTTCTGGGGGCTTCATACTTTCAGCTTTCACACTCCGGTCTTACGATGTATTTCGAGCTGAGTTTTCAGGATGCTATTAGCGAGACGTTCGCTTTCCTTCCACAGAGACACCTCGTGGCTCCAGGACCATTTGCTGAGAAGACGTTTCTTTCCCCACTAAATTGCCTTGGCACTTCTGTGGAAAATCAATTTAATAGCCACTAAAAGGATCCAGGGCTCCAAAAAGAAAGGGCTGATTCCCTGGCTGAGGCAGAAAACACAAGACAAGCCGGCAGCACCTTGCCAACAGGAAGTGCTTAAGGATGGGGTGTGTCCAGAGGACACGGAGCTGACAGGAAGGCGTTCCCAACGGCCAACACTGGAGCAGTTGAGCCGCAAAATAAATAATGATAGTCCTGCATTTATAGCTCACAGAGTAAGGCACAGTATCACCTGTGTGGTGTCCCCGCCAAAAATGCGTAACCTCAGCCTCACCATGCGAAATCATCAGACAAACCCAGACTAAAAGACATCCTATAAAAACACTGACCAATTATCTTCAAGAATATCACGGTTGTCACAGACAGGGAAAGACCAAGGAACCATCGCAGATGAACAATGACTAAAGAAACACACCTGAGTACGTTGTTGGGTCCTGCGTGGGATCCCAGAGCAAAGGGGAAAAGAAAGGCCAGTGGACGAGCTGATGAAATTCGAATACAGACTGTGGCTGACTTAACAATACTGTACCGACATAAATCCTGCTTTCGATAGCTGTCCTATGGTTACGTAAGATGTTCACGCGAGGAGAAGCTGGATGCGTGGCTTAACGCGACTCTATTTCTGCCAATTTCCTAGCCGTGCAAAACTATTCCAAAATCAAAGCGGCTTTGTGTTTGTTTGAACACCACCACCACGACCAACCGAAGATTGTGCTCTATAACAGTGTTCGCTTAAGGTAACTGGACCAAACGACTTCCCTTTCATAGCTAAAGACACCGCTGGGTGTAGCAGACCTCGCTCAGACCCTGGGAATGTGTCTAAACCCTAAGAACTACCCAGGCCCAGGCCCACACTCACTGTTAGAGCACATGGAGTGTGGACGTCACTCCTGGATCTCCAACTTGGCACTATCAAGTGTCCAGGAAGACGGTGGCTAAGATCTGGTGCTTCTCCGTGTTAAACACAAACGTGAAATTGTTTTATGAAAAACAGCACTTTCCTCCCAGTGAACTCTTCCCAGACTGTTATAAAGTAGCAGCTTCCATATTTGGATTCTAAGAAGCATGGAAGCAAAGTGATCTGTCCGAGGTCACATAACAGCTCCGAAGCCAAAGTGACGTAAGGCTGCTGTATTCTAACCACCTCAGGCAACATTTGGTTCCTCTTACACCTGAACGCGGATTGGTACTCAGCAGTTCGCTGGAACCAGGAATACACTTTGGTCCCTGCTTCCAAAACGTCTCTAGGAAATAAGAGGGAGAACTCAAGAGTGCTCGCTGGAAAGTAAAGCCGGGACCTGGACCAAGGCCTCTGCAGGGAGGTGCTGCAAAACGCCACACTACGGCAAGCAGCTTACTCACATTTTAGGTCTTCAGCGATAAGCATAAACGTTGAAACCCTGACATTTCGATTCTTCCCAGGTTCTGAATCAAACGGAGCCGGGAGTGTCCCCGGGCCTTGTCCCCAGCTGCACCCTGCATCCAGGAGCAAGGCCAGCAGAGGGGCGCGCGGCCCCTCGGGGCGAATCCACGGTGGGGCCGTGTGTGTCCTCGCAGGGGTACCTGGCGCTGCTGCGCGACCATCTGTGACCAGACTACTTACTGAAAAGCACGTCGGAATACAACGATATTTGGGCACAACTGTGTGGAGTCGAGAATCTCACGTTATCCCTCCCCGGAATAATTAAACAAAGCTGCAGAAATCCATCTCTGTACACCATCTACCAAAGCTGGTCCAAAGCAGATCAATGACTCAGAGTTCCTGGGTTTCAGAAAAATAATCCGAGGTGATCTATTTCATATACTGTGGAGGCTTCAGATGAAATAAAACCAACACAAAGCCTTAACTGCACCATGTATTTAGCTGCTGCTTATGAAATGGAGATAAAACAGCGGCGCCTGGGTGGCTCAGTCGGTTAAGCGTCCGACTTCAACTCAGGTCGTGATCTCATGGTTTGTGGGTTCGAGCCCTGCATTGGGCTCTGTGCTAACACCAGGGAGACTGCTTTGGATCCTGTGTCTCGCGCTCTCTCTGTCTCTCTCCCCCCAAAAATAAACATAAAAAAAAAATAAAAAATATAAAAGGCATATGATTTTGCCTTTCTTTTTCTGCCATCTATCACCTCATTGACTTGGACAATTCAGTTAACCATCATCTGTCAAATGCAGATACCAAACACCACCACTAACATCAAACAACTTGTGGGCATGAAATGAAGTAGCCAGCGTAAGGTGCTTGGCACAACGGCCAGCACCTAGCAAGCCGTCCCGGAGTAACAGTCCTTTGTGTAACAGGCGAAGCAGTAGTATGCCTTTAGTTACAATGTTTTCAAACTTGGACTTATGAGGACTTGAGGCTGCAATGATGCGTCTTCTGCTAACTCACAGAATGAGCCAGGCCCCTTGTGAAGACTTCAAAAGATAGCCTGGCTCTTGGCAGCGAGCTTCGGAGAGAGCGGGACAGGAGGGAAGGTCAGGCGAGAAGAGACGGTGAGGAGGAGAGAGGGACAGCAATCAACCAGAGAGGAAAAAGACAGAGGGAGCTTCAGTGAGGTTTCTGCTTCCAGGAGGGAGGAGGAAGCTCCTAACAAGCTGATCCTCCTGTGAGAAGCGGCTGCTATAAACTCTGGTCACGAGACAAAAGACCACTGCCCGAGGGCTCTGGAGGCTGAGCAAACGCAGGCGCAGGTGGATTTGGTGAAAGGAGGCAAAGGTTGAAGACACAACCCCCAGGGAGTGCCTTGCTGGTGCTGCGGTAGTTTGGGCCAGAGGCAGCCTGCGCTGGCAGCTCGGAGGGCTGGAGGCCCTCGAGAAAAGCCTGCCATCTTCGAGGCCACTGGACTCGGGGCAGAGTGTCAGAGCGTGCGGAGGTCTCAGAAAGAGAGAGAGAGGCGGAGAAGGATGCCTCAAGTCACGTGCACACACTCGGCTCCATGAGCCCGGAACCGGGAGCACTGGAACCTGAGGTGCGCTTCCAGAATTGAAGAGGGGTTTGAGCGGCTGCGTGCAGCAGGTGCTACAGCCTCCAAGGAGTCCCGCCAGGTGCACGGCTGCTAGAACTGTCCGCACCACGCTCTGAAAGCACCAGAAGGCCCCGACCATGTACCAGTCACAACGTCCAGGACGCAGCCCGGAATTACTCAACAGACAAAGAGCCAGAGGCAGGAGGGCCCATTCTCAAGGGAACAAACCATAAACGGACACCAACTCTGACGTGACCGAGATGCTGGGATGATCTACCAGGCAGGGCCTTGAACATGGCCAGCGTCACTACGCTCAAGAAAGGGAAACGTGCTTATGAGGAGAAGACAGGAGATTTTGGCAAAGAAATGAAGAAATATAAAATCCTACCTGAAGAAGCCAGGAAAGGAAGAGCAAGATAAACCCAAAGTAGGTCAAAAAAAGGGACAGTATAGACGAAAGCAAAACCAATGAAACGCAAAACACAGTGGAGAAAATGAATGGCCTTGAAAAGATGAGCTCAGCGTGAGGCTTTGCCAACAGAGGGCGCCAGAGGGACCGCGAGGCCAGGGAGGGGAAAGGGCTTCTTTTCCGGGGTTCTCTGGGGTTGGTGTCCATCTTTCCTTCCTCCCGTGGGCTGCGGCCTGCAGCGTGCAGGAGACCCAGAGGTGCTCGCCCTCACAAGGTGCTCTGCCACCCAGCAGGCCGCTTCCCGCACGCCAGCTCTGCCCCCAGCACCCGGGTCTGCATGCGGCGGCCACAGCGCCCTCTCGAAGGGCACGGTGGCCTCTTCCCAATACACTCCTTCTCAGGGTGCTGCCCTGGGCCCGAAAGGAGGGGGCGCTGCGCTCCCCAAAGCAGCGATCTCTGCGCTCCTCAAAGCTCTCCCTCACCCGGTAGCAGTTAACCACCTCTTACTAGTTAAAGATTATGGGAATTAAACTTTCCCTGTTCAGATGACTGCTGTGGTTGCGGTCCCTTGCCTGGACCATGACTGAGATGGTCAGGAGTGTGGTCTGTCTCCCCGTGTCTTACGAAGGCGTCTGCAGTACGTGCCCCCTCCTAACCATCAGAGTTGAGCGGCATGATGCCAACGGAGCAGACCAGTAGGCCGTTTTAAAGGGAACACCACGATGATCACGATCTCCCTGGACTGGCACAGGGCAGACACCAGGACTGGGTGGCCCTGGTGGCAGGCAAACTGCTTCTGGGGGTCCTCGCAAATTGGAATGAAGAAAAAGCATGAGCGAGGTCAACAGCTGCATATCAAGGCCGGGGACTGCTTGCAACAGGACACAGCGCCCGCACGAAGGTACCACATCTGGGACTAAATCTCTGATCCACGTGACCACGTGATTACGTTTCCGAAAGCACGGTTACTGTCCAAAATCCGCCTGCCTTTTCTACTGGTCCTAAGGGAAGTAGCGGGGATGCAGGTAGTGCCACTCTGGCATTTTCAAGTCTCTGATGGTGGCGCTCACTTCTGTGAACTGCTCGAGGGTGCAGAACTGCTTCTGGCCTTCCGTCTTGGGGAAGGAAGGTTACGGTGGACTTCTGCTCAGCCCTCCCTACCACAACGGCCCCCGACCCGAGGGCCAGAGAACCGACACGGGGGTTCGGCCGGCTGTCAAGTACGTCTGCTCAATTATACACTCAGGGACCAAAACACGCACCTGACAGGCCTGCCGTCAACAGTCGCCACGACTGGTCTACAGAAACGAAAGGGGGGCATCGGGCTGAGCGCACACGGGGAGGCTGTCAAACACGCTGCGTAAGGAAGGGGGGCGGAGTGCCGGGCATGGAAGGAGGAGACTGGAAAAGGCTGCACACTGCTCTTAACCTCAGAGAGCGGAGGGCCCCGGGAGGAGGGTACACACGACCAGCCCTGTTCGATAAGCGACGGGGAAACACCAAGCATTTCCAGTGGAAGAATGAAATGACCAACGTCAGATTCCTCTTTCAAAAACACAAATGGGGATGAAGTGCAGGAAGCCTGGTCAGAAGGCTAAGGACACACGGGGCACCGGGGGCAGGAGCCGGGCAGTGAAGGCGGGTGACGTGGGAAACACGTCGGAGTCCACAAGGAGACAGGACTTGGCGACGGGCAAGACAACACGCCCAAGTGGGAACTGGAGACGAGCTCTTTTGGGTGCGGCTAACTGGGAGGGTGGGGGGACCAGTCCGGGAGCCGCAACACCGGGCTCGGGAGCGGGGACGCCCGCCGTCCTGGGTTTGCAAAGTGGTTACGACGTGGCAGTACTTGGGGCAATTTCTTTGCTCTCCTTCAAACAGTTTTGTTTTTAGTCAGAAACACAGAAGATAAGATAGGGCATTTTTCCAGGAAAGTTTAACCTAAAAATAGGGAACAAAGACAGGAAAGACAAGAGATTACTTAAAAACAATAAATGTTCTCTAATCTAACACAGACTCCTCATCTGGCAACGGCCTCTACGGTCTGCAGGTCTCACGTACTTGGAAACACCTACTCTTCTGAGAAGTAAGCCACTGCTGTACGTAAGCTTCTTCCTGGAGACAGTTATGGCAACGCCCGTTCATGTGGTGTGGTGGCTGGGCAGGTGGACTGTGGGGCCAGAGTGCCCGAGTTCAAATTCTAGGCCCACCACTTGCGACCTGTGTGTCTTTGGGCACATTACTTAACCTCTCTGTGCTTCGGTATAAAACTGGAATAAAAGGAGCACCGATACTCAGAGGGTTGCTTTCTGAAGACAGAATGAGTTATGAATGAGTTAATATGCTGATACCTTAGTGCTATGTACATGCCTAGTGTCACCTGACAAGTAAGAATCCTAGACATTATACTGACGAGAAATTCAGCTTTCCTCCTCCTGTTATTTAAAAACTAACACTGGTGGACACCTGGCTGGCTCAGTCGCTAGAGCCTGTGACTCCTGATCTCGGGGTCTTGAGTTCAAGCCCCACACGGGGCCTAGAGCTTAATTTAAAACCTAACAACGGACAGGGACGCCTGGGTGGCTCAGTTAGTTGCGCGTCTGACTCTTGACTTCCCCTCAGGTCACGATCTCACGGTTCAGGAGTTCAAGCCCTGCGTCGGGCTCTGCGCTGACAGTGTGGAGCCTGCTTGGGACTCTCTCTCTTCCTCTCTCTCTCTGCCCCTCCCCTGCTTGTGCACATGTGCTCTCTCCCTCTATCACTCTCTCAAAATAAAGAAATAAACATAAAAAACAAAAAACTAACATCAGACAGCTTAGAAATAAGGAAACTAATGACCCCTGAATTTATTTGGAAGTGCTTTTAACAAGGCGGGGGCCATACTCTCAAGTCTAATACTTATGAACCGAAAGCAAGTACTACGTGTCCATTTAAAGCTTATCAACTCTAACTATGAAAGAGCCTGACAGAAATATAAAGGTTCCAGCGATTTACAGCATACCGAGGAAGGACTGAGAAACTGTGCAGCCAGATTTAAGTCCTATGAACAGAGAGGGACAGGGACGAGTGAGGCATACGCGGCCTTGCTTACCTCAGCAGAGGAGTGGCAGCCTATAGCTCCCGCTGCCTAGAGAGTAATTCTGTCACTACAAAAAAGGTGCGTGTCAGTATTTTATCAGACACCGAACCTGACCCCTGCTTGCAGGTGAGGCTGAGCAGACGGTCTTGAGGTTCACTGGGGCAGGAATTAACACAGTCCTTTACACCTTGGACAGCAGCCCTCACAGTAACATAGCAAGGGAAACGTAGAAAGCCTTTGAATTTCTGCCCTATCCCGCCAGCATAGCAGACATTCTCTCAATGGCTCTCGTACTTGGTCTAATAAATGTTCCTAATACCATCTATTCCTGTAATCGAAGGAGGGAAAAAGGCTATGCAAATATCCTGAACATAAACTACATTAAAAGTAACATTAATTTGCACCTCTTAAATCTTGAAAACTGCACCCTGTCTGCCCTAATCTAAAACAGTAAGAAATTAAACGTTGCATTATAGCACACCCTTCTGGTGACACAACTGAAACACTGTAACAAGATGGATTTTCCTGTGACCGCAGTTTCCCTCCAGGATTTGAACCTAACAGTCTGTTTAGTGGCCATCGCAATAAGACGTGAGAGAGGAGAGAAGGGGAGGAGGTGGGGAGGAGGTGGGGAGGAGGTGGGGAGGAGGTGGGGAGGAGGGTGCCTACTCTACACGACAGGTATGGCAACCTATCAGACTCTGACGCCGCACTTCGTGCACGGAGTCAGTGGCTAGTGGAGGCCAGGTGCACTGCTGAAGCTAAGATCCAGAGCTGGCTGCGCTGAACCTGCCCTTAAGAACCACATGGTCAACGATTACAATCCAAGAGACGTGAACTGAATGTCACGGCATCGCAGACTGAGGAGCCTAAATCAGACTGTTGGGTGAGAAGGCTTTCCTAGGCAGCAGTTCATTAAGCACAGTTTTGGAAGAGGCTATATTAACTGGATAAACAGCGGACGGGAAATGGAAAGCAAAAGGAATAGCACAAAAGCGCAGAGCTGAGATAACATAAAGTGTTTTGGGGTAAAAACATTGCCTGGCATGAGTCAAGTAAAGCATCTGTGTTCATCAGTAGCAGAAAGAATAGACAAAGGGCATATCACAAAAGACCAAATACGCTAGGTTAAGGAGTTTAAACTTTAAAAGCTAGAGCGAGCCAATGAATGAGTTTAAGCAACCAAGGGTTGAGGTCTGACAGAGATTTCAGAAACACTTTTCAATGGTTTTAAGTTACGAATACTTCTGAAGCCACTGACTAAATGTCTAGTGGGCATGAGGCATATGTCCTAAACAGATGAGGTAATTCAGTAAAGTAACAAGAAAACAACACTAAACAACCTAAGACATGACTTTGAAAGCATAAAGGAGAAGTTGCAGAAGTTATGTGAAACGGCTCACAATTACCTTTTAAACTCGTCGTGGTAGAATTCGGACTTGCAAGTGACCATCTCATTCCCCTGGATGTCCTCGCGACTTCGGACTCCCCCGAACACGTACAGCTCCATGGCGACTCCACAGGCCACGGCTCCAAACCTGAAACACCACGCGGGCACGTCAGCTGCTGGACTTACGGCCCGGGGTTGTAAGTGGATTCCCGAACTCCTCTTCTGCTTGCTCTAACACCGCGCCATTCAGGGGTTCGTGAATACGTGGGTCTTCCTTTTTAGGAAGTGGATTATTCATTTACTTTCTTTAAAAAAAATGTTTATTTTTGAGAGAGAGAGGGAATGGGGGAGGGGGGCAGAGAGAGACAGAGACAGAGCATCGGAAGCAGGCTCCGCACTGTTAACGCAGAGCCCGACGTGGGGCTGAAACTCACAAACGCTGAGATCGTGACCTGAGTGGAAATCAGACGCTCAACCGACTGCGCCCCCCATGCGTCCCTCATTTACTTTTATAGAAACCAAACGCCAAGTCAAGTGAAAGGTTCATTTGAAAGAAAGGGGGCCTCCCCAAGTCCACGTCCGCGCTCTCATACCTTCTCTCCTTCAGCGGACAAATAGCAGTCCACTGCTGGGTCCTCGGGTCGTAACACTCCACGGATTCGAAGAGCTTTCCATACGATCCCCCGCCCATGGCATAGATTTTCTTTTTCATGGCTGCATAGCAGCCAATCTGAACGGAGACAGCAACGGAGGGGAGGCAAGACCAATTACTCCAGTTAGACAACGGCTACCGTTAGCCTAGAGTCTAGAGAGCACCGTAGGGCACCTGGGAAAGGATGGGATTTCTAATAGTGAAACTGCGGTGCTGTCCAGCAACACAGAACACGGGACTTTAAGAACGGGACGAGGAGGAAGCACATACACTATCTGTTAACTCCATCTAGTACTATTACACTAAGTGAGACATGTAAATGCCCTAGTTTTTAAAGTTTATTGATTGACTGAGAGACAGTGTGTGTGTGCACCAGCAGGGGAGAGGCAGAGAGAAAGACTCCCAAGCAGGCCCTGCACTGTCCACACAAAGCCTGACACGGGGCTTGACTTCACAAACTGTGAGATCATGACCTGAGCCGAAATCAAAAGCCGGATGCTTAACAGACTGAGCCCCCCGAGCCACCCAGGCACCCCGGCCCTCATTTTAAAGGGGCTTTCCAGGCTCTCTATTCTTCCGCTGCTCTTCGAAGAGTCCAAGATTCAGATTCCATCGGGCAGGATGTCGCTCAGTCCTGCCGCGAGCTGAGCAGGCGCAGACAGTGGGGACCCAGCGCCTGAGCTGTGAAGACCCAGGGGGCCGCACGAAGGTCTGGAGCGATGAAGAGCCCCTCCGTCTCGCAGCCGGGAACGGGAGCAAGGCAGACCGGGCTCTGAACGGCTCGTGGGAGCTGCGTTTCCCTCTACTCCGTACGCGACGGGCCTTCTCGTTCTCGCCTGCAGAGAGCTCCTCCTTGGGCCGGCACAGTGACTGGGAAAACAGGCGTGGGAGACCTGGCTGCTTCCCAGGAGAACGCCCTCACTATGCGTTTGGCGAGCCCGCGTGCGGACGCTGCAGGGCCCCCGTCAGGGTGAGCGCTCACACACTCTCCGTCGCCTGTGCTGGTGGACAGCTGATGATAAGGGAGGCATGCGACCAAGAGCGACAGAAGTCTACAACGCTAATGCTTTTAACACTACTGATCGTACTCAGAGGCGTGTGTGGGAAACGAAGAAACGCTAACTTTAAAACCCAATTTTTCATCACGAGATGCGGTTCTCACCTTTCTAACCATGGTCAGGTCAGGCTGCTTTGTCCAGGTTTTAGAGTAAATGTCGTAGCACTCCATGGAGATCAGCTCTTTCTCACCATCCTCTCCGCCTAAAATGTACAGCATTCCGTCTATCTCCACGATTCCAAAGTTATGCCGCGGCTGAAAAGACACCAGAGATCTCTGCATACAGACGGCCAGCCGCCAGACGGAAAGCAGTAGCCACACATTTAATACAAATGACAGGGATCACGATATTCCAGAGTTCCAGGCCCAAAGCCATGTCTCTCAGATATTTGTCTCACCCTTCTGCCACAACAGACAGAGAGCCCACATCCTGGAGCGATTCTGAACAAGGGAGTTACCTGCATGATAAATTCATCAGGAGAATCATTATTTTTCACTCACCACAGCTCACAACAACAGTACCTTCTGGGTCAATAAAATTGTGTGTGTTTAGCTATGGACTGCAGTTAAGTGTTTCCAAGTTGGCGTGGGAAGGACGAGGGCGGGCCACGGTAACAGCGCTGCCTGCGGTTGGCAGAGGCCTGGGGAGGCCAAGCTCAAGCTCAGGCCGTCGGGAAATGACCGAAGCCTGAAATATCTCACACTCATGTGTCAGCAAATATTTCCTTAGGGTCCCCTGCTGTCCCCTCTGTGCCTAGCATTGTCGTACCACTGGAGAGAGAGTCCCCAGCGGACAGACAATTCCTGGACCACCAAGGAGTCTGTGTGAACAACAACAAAAAATACCCAGTACACGTGAAGGCGCGTGCCGAGTGAAGAGAAAGAACACGGGAAGAGTGGCGAGAGCTGCGGGCCGGACGGAAGGCCTCCCGGGGGAGTGCTGGGCGGAAACGGACGGGAACAAGGAGCGAGGGCAAGGGCGTCTGGGAAAGGTCCCAAAGCCAGAGTGCGTGCAGGGTGGAGAAACCATGAGGAGGTCGGACGGAGCAAAGGCAGGCGCGGGGAGGAGCGGGGATGGTGGGCACCAGCATGGGGGGCGGGGACGGGGCTTGTGGCAGGGTCACTGCTTCTCCTGGACACGTCTGCAGACGCCAAACAAAAGCGCTAAAGGGAAGAAAGAAAGACTATCAAAGCAAATGAAAAAGAATTTTTTACCTCATTCATTGGTGGCAATGCAGTCCACGTATTTGCATCTGGGTCGTATTTTTCCCCTGAGCTCAGGGTCTGCTTATTTTCATCTTGGCCCCCAAATACAAACAAGAATCCCTCTGCAAAAATCAAACGAGACACACGGGGAAGCTGAAACTTTGGTCTCCACCCCCCCGTCTGCCGAATGTCAATGCCCCAGCTGTAGAGACAACATGTGGAGACAACTTCTCTAAGCACAACAGCAGTGGGTGTGAGGTCTTGATCACAATTCATTCCATCCTTAGTGAGGGAGCCTCATCCACATCTGCGAGTCACTCTGACCACTTTATCTCACGTGGCCTCTGAGCGGGTTGCCGCTGCCCTACAGCGCACAACCCAGACCGACACCGCCCACGGAGACATCGGCAGTTCCACCGACTCTGTTTCCCCTCTGTGATCCCCAAACCGCTTCTGACCTACAGCCCACATCTGCTCATTCAAGACCCAGGAGCGCTCAGATCCAGGGCACCTGTGTGCACTTCATATTGAAAACAGGCCCTAAGAGTCACTGTCGAACTTCCTGTTTCAGGTAATGGGGAGTCAGGTTATTTGTACCAACTCTTGTGCCAAACAGCTAAACTCCTGGACAAAACAGTTTTGAAATGAAATAATCTTCTGAAAAGAGAAGAAGCCAACAGGACAGTATGGCAAAGCTTGAGAGGAAAGTGGAGAGGTTACCAACCATGGAAACCGTCTTACTCTGAGGGCATTTACCAAATTGGGAAATTTCCAACCGATCTTGTAATGGCTTTGAGGGCATGAAAAAGACAGAAATCAAAACCCCAGGCCCACAGGTAGTGTGGCTTCTGGCAGGAGAGCCTCTCGCAAGTTCATCCAGACCAGAACCCAGATTTAAATCTCCTTGCTTGTCTGGAAGATCTCAAGGTTTGAATTCGATTTACGGTAATTCCAAATTGGTAGTGTAAACAGGCAACTGGAAGAAACAAATGTGAAACTTGTGTGGAAGAAAGTACCTTTATCTAATCTTTAGATTAGAATATTCTAAGATTCTAAAGCAACAAGTTAACCCACCCAAAGATACTAGGACACAGAAAGCAGACTAGGAAGAAGAACTGGCAACAGAAGACAATAGGAAGCAGCTCTGCAGAGACTTCAAATTCAAATACTGGACTAATCAGTAAGCTGGTAAAAGGACAATGCTTACTATGTTTAAAAACTAAAAAACAAATTTTAAGATAACTCTTGGAAAAAGGGGACTACAGAAGTGACACAGCAGATTTCTAGGAATAAAAAAAGAAAAAACCTAGATTAAAAACAAAATCCAGTAGCTGGGTTTAATGGCAGATCTGTTAGTGTTAAAGACAGAATTCATTAAATGGAGGGTGAATCGAAAGAAATCACAAAGATGGCAACACATGGAGAGACAAAAACATGCAAAACAAAACAAAGTGAAGGCAGGAGGCTGAGGACAGAGCAAAAACGTATAGCCATGTTGAATCTGACTTCCAAAAGCTGGAGGAGAGAGTACAATGGAACAGAGGCAATATTTAAAGACATAAAAATGAGTAAGAGTTTTCCACATTTGAGGAAAGGCCAAGCCACAGAGATAAGATGACTTAAAATTCTATACCCAGCACAAGTATCCTTTAGGAATGAAGTCAAGATAATGACATTTTTAGACAAACCAATCCAAGTGTTTGCTACCCATAGACCCACAGTAAATGAAATTCAAAAGGATGAACTTCAGAGAAAAGAAAAATAATCCTAGACGGAAGATCTGAGAAATAAGAAGGAAAAATAAAGAAAGTGGTAGATAGGCAGGTAAATCTAAACAGATACTCCACAGATACATAAATAAAACATAGGTGAATAAAACATGTTTATATGTAAATATTAATTCACAAATAGTCATATTTTAATACGGTAAGACTGGAGAACATGAAAAACAGAAGAAATGCACTTAGGCTTTTGTAACTTAAGGATACAGGCTATGGTTTCTATGATGACTTTCAAAGGAATATAGTCAAAGACTAACTTCTAACCTGGAAGAGAGGTAAAAAGTGAATGACAAAAAAAAAAAAAAAGCCCATCAATTAAAGCAAAAAAGGCGGGGGGGGGGGGGTGGGCAGGAAAAGAGGAACCGAAGGACAGGCTGGACAAACAGGTCCATGACGTTGGAACCAGTGTGGCAGGTGTGCGTGTGTGAAAATCACGAATATATATACATACTATGAGAAGAAAATGTGAGGAAGCTCATTCTGAGAAGACCGAACAGGGGAATCAGACCCACAACCCCGTTGGCTATACCACCGCCTCTCGCTGCTTATTACTACCAATTAACTTCAATCATCATGCAACCCACAAAACTGTTCCACTTCTGTACTATAGTTTAGCTTTAGCCATTTCTATAAGCTGGCATAGCTTTCAAAACCTTTAAAGCCACGCTAGTGGGCCAGCAGAGACTCTATAATAAGAAGGATTCTAGTGAAACGGCACCCGTGGGTGAACCCAAGTGGGCAGACCCAGGTGAGGAGAAAGGCAGCAGACAGTTGGAAGGCCGCAAACACAAGCTTTACCAACACCTCGAGAGAGAACTTTCAATGACGTGGAGCTGTCTTCAAACTTGCAAAAGTCAGTGAAAGGTACTTTCTGTTGTAAAATAACTTTAAGCCTTTGCTAATGAAAGTAATATTTTCTGAAGTCTCACATGAAATGCCTGCTTTTATGTAATGTGATACAGTTACTATCATTCTGAATTTCAAATCTGGCACGAATTTCAAAGTTGGGACTGTCATGGCTCAAAGGAATTCTGTGTTGTGGGTGTGGCCACGTGGGTCACTGGAGAGAAGAGTCCCCGAGTGCTGTTCTTTTATCAGCTACGTCATCAAGTAAAATGCTCCTGTACTAAAGTTCTTAAAAATAGCTCGGTGTGAAAGGTTCAGGGAATAGAGACTGACAGAAGACACTCTCCTCCTTACAGAGTCTTGGAGGCTAGAGCTAGCCAGAAGATATCATCACAGAGATAACAAAATTATCTCTTAAAATGAAAATCAAATCTCTAAAAGGTTTTGCGTCATTCTGTACAACCCTGAAATTACATATTACTTGATCTTGTGTTTAAGTAAAATTGACCGCAGAATGGTACCTGCTGAGAGAACTCCGTGGTTAATTCTTGGCATGCTTAAAGGGGCCAGTTCAATCCAAAGCTGCCTATTAGGGTCATAAAGAGGGCACATACATCGCATCGCTGCTGTTGGTTTCCGTGAACTAAGGAAATAAATAATTGATTAGCAGTTAATGTGCTTTATATAGTTCTGCTTATAACAACTATGACTAGTTTCATTGCTCCAAAGAATGTTTTTAACATTTTTAATAATCTACTGCTGTAATGCTCCGATACCAAAAACATACTACGAATTCCTGCTTACATGGAAACAGCTCTCCCCTTACACGACTGCTGAAGCGGTTCACATCCAATACTTACACTCGTTCTTCTCCACCGACAGTCACAATGCACTCGGAGTAACCCCGCGGCTTGAAGTTCGCCAGCATGGCCTCCCCCTGCTGCGGCTGGCTCAGCGGAATGTTGCTGCATTCCTTGACGATTTCTCGTACTAACGGTTCATTCAGCATCTGTTCCCGTAAGTAGCTGGAGTCTAACCCTGAAACCCAGAGGGCCGACATCACGTCCTTCATGTGGACCTGCACGAGAGGGTAGAAAGAACGGGGAGGGGAAAAAATGAAGGACGCGACACGATTTGTAGAACCTCCCTTTTCGGACTTGCAGAAACCTGAAACGATCAACACACCATCAGCGGGCAAGTCACAAGCGCCAGCGCTGCGTCACTATGCTTTACCGGCCCCTTTCCTTTCTACTTCCCACGGCCTTCATAAATAAGACGAGTTTAACTTAAAAAATAATCAGTTCAGATTTATATTTGAGGTAGCACTGAGAAGTTTCGAGCGGTTTTCTTTACACCCTAAAGGGGCATCTAAGCAACAGGAAACCTTGGAGCTCGGCTGTAGTGGCCTTATTTCACAGGGCTGGATGAGCGGGGAGTCCAATCACATTTATGGAAACGCTAAACACAGTAACTGCTTGATTCGATATGGTGAAGCAAGTAATGAAAATGGATCGACATTAATATTACAAGACTGGGGCGCCTGAGGGGCTCAGTTGGTTAAGACTTTGACTTTAGCTCAGGTCACGATCTCGCAGTTCGTGGGTTTGAGACCTGCATCAGGCTCTGTGCTCAGAGCTCAGAGCCTGGAGCCTGCTTCAGATTCTGTGTCTCCCTCTCTCTGCTCCTCCCCCACTCACGCTCTGTCTCGCTCTCTCTCTCTCTCAAAAATAAATGGTAAAAAAATAATATATATTAAAAAATACTATAAGAAAAATATAGAAAAGCCAAAGTTCAGAAGAATCCTGAGTACTCTGTATTTCTTCAATTATTATTGTTAAAAAACATCTAACACATATAGTATAAATTATATACTTTTCATGATAGATCATTAAATTTGAACTGACAACAGCATTCTACACACATGAGGTGAAACTCCTTAATGAAGAATTTTTCTTGGTTTTGCAATAGTCATTTTAGAGCATACTCCTCCGTATCCCAAGTAGTAAAAGCCTTTAAGGTAAGTCTTCCAACCAAAGGAGGAGGAAATGCCTCTTGTTTCCCCCGGCAACCTCACCACTTGAAGAGGAAAGGAAGGGGCAGCTAGTGATGGTGGTCTCCATGCTCTGGGAACACTCCTGTCTCCTCTCCTCGTGCACCGCCTACTGAGGATAAGTGAGCGCTAACTACCACACTGAGACTGCAACCACACAGCAGCGTCTATTTCTACATCGTTCCCATGTAAGAGTTTCTACCTGTAACATAGCAGTCCGTCCTTTCTAAATAGGCCTACAGAATTTTTAAAATTTTTTTAAAATTTATTTAAAAAATAAAGCATATAAGTGGGGAAGGTCAGAGAGAGAGGGAGAGAAAGAGAAACTATCGAGCGGGTTCCGTGCTGTCAGAGCAGAGCCTGATGCGGAGCTTGAACCCACAAATCGTGAGATCATGACCTGAGCCAAAACCAATATTCAGACGCTCAACTGACTGAGCCACCCAGGTGCCCCGACGGCCGTACGGAATTTTAAAAATTGCAGGGTATTCATTACAACTTCAGTCAATCACTACCGAGAACAATTAACAATGCAATTCTACATTTTGAAAACTACTTAAAACCTAACATAGTTCTTATTTTTAACACAGTAATTGAAGCTAGCGTCTATAAATACTGGACTCAAAGCTCTGTAATTTCCTCCAGCCCCCAGTGTAGAAAGAATTTGGATCTGAGACCCTTCCTTCCCAGCTGCTGCTCCCGGGGTCTCTCCACCTGGAACTGCAGCACCAGGAAAAGTGCAGCGTTTTCTCCTGCCTTCTGCCAAGCGGTGTCAGTCGCCCAGGGAGCGCCCCTCCCCCTCACCCATCTGCCGGAGCCCGTGTGCCCCCTTTGACTCCGCAGCCTCTGTCAGAGTCCCCACACAGATTAGCCCAGCAAGGGTGGATGGAAGGGTCTGAACAACAGAGTGGGGACACTGAATTTCTATCATCTCCAGCTTAAGCCTGAGATGCGTTTTCCCATTAAAAACAATGTACACGAGAGATCATGTTCCTTACAAGTATTAATAGTTTCACTGCTATATTACGAGTTACATGAGCGTTTGTAGTCTGGTCTGAAAAAACCACCACTTCAACGATCCTATGCAAAGATGTACCACAGACACCTTTTATTTTATTTTTAAAAATGTTTTACTTATTTTTGAGAGGCGGGGGAGAGGCAGGGGCAGAGAGAGAGCAAGACAGAGGATCCGAAGTGGGCTCTACACTGAGACCGGCGAGCCCGATGTGGGGCTTGAACTCACAAACCATGAGATCATGACCTGAACCAAAGTCCCACACTGAGCCGACTGAGCCACCCAGGCGCCCACGGACATTTTTTAGATCACAACTTTGTAAGTCTATCAGGGTGAAGGGGAAAGAGAACACGTCTACACTTGGACTGACTAAACGAACGGATGACACGAGGAACAAGGCAAACTGGACCACGCTGGACACCATCGGTACCTTTCTCAGCTCTGTGTCGTGCGCTATCCATCGGATTACCGCTTCAAACACGTATCTTTCGTTGCCAACATTTAACTTCTCGAGAGAAATCACTTCTTTAAGCTTCTGCGGACTGAGTTCCAGGAACTCTTCTGTGCTGCTGACGTCTCGGAAGTGGGTCTCCAGGTACTCCGTGGCCAGGTAGTGGACGTGGTGCAGGCAGTAGTGAAGCGCGAAGTCGCGGATGCCGATGCAGTTCTCGGCGGCAATGCAGCCTTCCAGAAACTCACAGCACAGGGTCTTCAGATCCGTCAGCAGGAGCAGGTCCGCTGCCTGCACCACATCTGGATGGTATCTTCGTTCAGCCGGATCTGCAAGAGTATCGACATTTCACATCTGAAGGCACAGACTGAAAACCCAAACCGCTGACCCATGAGGCTGAACCACACGGAAGGTCCACTTTTACAGGGCGCAGGTGAGCGCGTACTGGCAACGCCACAGGGTCTGGCCTAGGGCTTCACCTTCAGGAGGAGTCTGAGGGCGCCAGTGAACCCTCGCGCAACACGAGCAGCACGCGGCTGGCTGACTTCTCCCCGCGCTCCCCTTGCTCTACCGACGCGAACTACTGTGAACGCCTCGCGGGCGAACCGTCCACACTGCTCACGTCTAGGCCTACGTGACCGAGATGCTTGGCAGTGGACAGGTGCGCATTCTGCGGTCAACCAAAGGAGGTTCCTTTAAATGCCAGCACCGGGACGTGGCAAATCTTGCCTCCAGATGGATCACGTTCCGTCTTTTGCCAGATGGCATGCCAGATGCGTCACACGAGCCCCTGGGGGAGGGGAGGGCCATGCTGCCAGAGGACCTCGTTCCAAAGGCCAAACATCACACTCGTGCGACACATACACTCTGGTCTCAAAGGTACTCTCTGGAAGAAATCTCTAAGGTAAGACATCTTGTTATCACGATGATCTTCACTTTTCCTTAATCTTCTGATGCTTCTTCCTCCACCCACTTGACAGTTCTGCATGCAACAGTAAGGCAATGCAAAGAAACCAGCCTCTAAAATACTGCCACTGGCAGCCCAGACCCTCCTCTCCCAAAGAATGGGTGCTGCTCCCCCCGCCGGGAGATGAGAGGGAGGGAGCCCAGCTTACGGGACCACACATTTTGTACCACGGATGCAGGAAAAGAATGTACGACTGCCAATCACCTCAGAAACTGAGCAACAAAACTGTGGAAAGAAGTGGGTGGAGTAGGCCGCAAGGAAGGAAACATTTCCCATTTACCTGAAGGGTTAAACTCAGCCACAAAACAGTGGCTAACTATACACCAGTCAGATACAGGCAAGTGAAAACATCACTAAATTCCATCTCGATAAAACTAAACTGCCAAATCAAGCATTTGTTATAACTTATGCTGCAACTATGGTTTTAAACCATAATTAAATTAAATTGGGAACAAAACACAGGAGTCAATCTATAAATACGGTTTCAAGATTCAAATCCAAGCCGGAAAAGGAATATGCTCTTATTGGCTTATAACTAATTATAGCTGCTGCTGAACTGATTTTAAAAGTGAGACGAGAGGCTGGTCCTCAGCCTGGTTTTGTGGCTCCTGATTTTGTGAGGCTGCGGTATTTTAAGGACCATCCCCAAATTCGTCTAAATTCATTTATTTTTAACAATCACACACAAAACCTTACATGCCCCCCCCCACACACCCACCTGGCGCTCAGAGAATAGAGAAGAGTGTTCAGAGAAAAGTGTTCAGAGAAAAGAAAAAGGGAGGACATCATGAAATTAACCCAAAACCTTCAAAAGGAATGACCATCGCCAAGGCTGACAGAATGACTATATTCGGAGAAGGTAGGCAGTGTGTCCAGAGTACTCAGAAAACGTGGAGGAGACGGCTCTTACCAACGAGGAAGGTGAAACAAGATGAGGAAGGACTAAGGGAGAGAGTAGGGGAGAAGCCCTCAGAAAGAGAAAGATAAAACGCACACTCATAGAACTGAGTGTCAGGTACGCTACCTCCTCCTGTTCAGAAACCAGCCCTGGTGCACACCTAAGGTCATTCTTAAGAGCCCCCTGCTACACTTTAAAAAGCATAATCAGGTATCGGGGGCTCGAGGATGGCAAAGAAAAAGAAAGAAGTCTAATCGCTCACTTTCTTGGCTGGGCTTCGTCCAATCCCCCAGAAATGTAAGTGGGCGCAGAGAGTAAAGGGCCCTCGGCAAGGAAGGGGCACAACAGGGATATTGGTCCTACTGAGGCGACGGGACCCAGGAATCATGACTACAACGCAGGGCACAGTCATCAGTATAAATCTCAAACTCTCTATTTCTACAAAATAAACTCCCACCGCCCAACGAAGCTCCCATTCCCAGGCTACGGGGACAGAGTTAGATGGGGATTAAGATTTAAAAACAACCACAAGAAAGCAGACAGCCGTGAAAGGAGCACCCATTTCTTCCTCTCTCATGATGGAAGCTGGAGCTCCGAACGGTAACTACGAGAGCCGGGACGAGAGCAGCGCCCTGGAAGGACGGAGCTGGGCGCCACTCCCAGCAGGAGACAGGCGTCGCGTGGACAACGACCGAGGAAGAGGACGGGGCTGCCCGGTCACAGAGCGGAGGAAGCGGACCCGCGCCCATCCTCCCTGCGTCTCGGCGTACCTGCCCGCTGAAGATGTAATCCAGGATCTCCCTCATGACCATGACCGATATCCCTTCAAGTTCAATCTTATACGTGGATCCATCATCTTTCGGAGGATTATAGTTTAACTTTGTCCTAAGAAAGGGAAAAAAAATGTAAAATTTCTATGAAAGCACAGAAATAGACAGAAATACTTATGAACTAAAACGCTATAAAGTAGATTATTTATCGGCATGTGATCTCCAGCCAGGAAACGTAGCTTCTTAACTTTAAGTTAATATACAGACACTTTTATAACTTTTGGCTACAAAACACTTGTTCTGGGACTCAGAATGACTTCTCAAAAACCAAAACAGACAACCACAGAACTAAGATCTGCCTGAGCAAGGATCTCTGTCTACTTCACCTCGGGAGCTCCAGCCCCATTTGGGTTATTTTTTCATGTATTTAATTATCTATTTTCGATAATGTAACAAGGACCCCACGAACCAACCACCCAAAACAAAAGCTGGGACCGTGACTTCTACCTGCTCCTACCCAATCGTTCCTTCTCACCACTCCCCCCTCCGCTTCCCCCCTCCGCGGTGACTATCATCCTCAATCCTGGGTTTGATTTTCCTTTGCTTCTCTGTTATCACTATACCCACGGGGCCACTCTCCTGGGGGTCTCGAGCCTCAGCGCCCTCGTCACACAGGCGCTAGACATCTCTTCTTGTTCGTGGCCACGTGTGTTTCCTCTCCAGTGAAACACATGCTAAGTTCAAGTCTCTTGTTCACTTTTTAAATTGAGTTAATTGTCTTCGTATTGAGGTGCAGGAGTTCTGTTTCATATTCTTGATATGAATCCTTCGGCTGACTTCGCACTTTTGTTTAAGGCAATGAAGAACGTGAGGAATAATTTTTTATAGCGAATGCTTTTCAGGTCTTGTTTAAGAGCTGGTACCTTACTCGACGTCTAAAAGAGGTTTGTATATTAGCTAATATAATGTCGATTATACCTCAATGAAGAAATAAATTATTTTAAAAAATGAAATAAAAAAGATACATAAAATGCAGGCCCCAATTATCTTATCGTTGGATTCAACAGAAATACAATTACTCTGTCAAACTGTGACAAGTTTCTAAACTCTTGACCTCCACGCATCACCTGTATTATGGTGGGTAATAGTCTACAGACCACCACCAGTCTGCAGGTAATGTCCTAGTAGACTGGGGGGCCACCCACCCATCAAGAACACAGTGAAAGCTGGTCTCGACTCCCTTCCAGTCCTAGCTGGTAAGAGTCCCTCAAATCTATTTTGAAATAGTCTTGCTTCAGAGCCTACCGTCATTCGGGTCTTTCCTTCTCTCATTTCTTGGAGAGCTGCCATCTCTTTCCAACTCAATAACCTCAAACGTGTCTTATTCTCCCCCTTTTCTTTAAAAGTTTATTTATTTATTTTGAGAGAGACAGAGACAGTGTAAGTGGAGAAGGGGCAGAAGGAGAGAGAGAGAGAGAGAGAAACCCAAGTAGGCTCCACTGTCAGCACGGAGCCAGATGTGGGCCTTGCACCCACGAAACCCATGAGATCACGACTGGAACCAAAACCAAGAGTTAGAGGCTTAACCGACTGAGCCAGCCAGGGGCTCCTCTCCGTCTTTTTTGTCTTCATTTTTTTCTGACTCCCCAACTAGGTCTTTTAATCCCTTCAGTTTTTGTTCCATTCTGTCTTAGATCCATCTCCTTCAGTAAATACCTTAATTTGCACAAGACCCACCAATTAACTATCCTTCTCGCTCTCCAGACCAACACATTTTCTCCATACCTTTCCCCTTTTTATCTAGAATTTTCTTGTCTTGCACACACCATTTCTCTCTCCTCTGCCACAGACAACTGAGAAGTCAGTGAGCTGGACTGAATGTGTTAATGACTTAAAAAAAAAAAAAAGCTAACCCAAAGCGTTAATAACAGAGTTTTGTTTTAAAAGCCCATAAAAAAACAAACCAAAACCCAGAAACCCCCCAGGAGGTAAATCAACTGTTCTTCTCTGTGTTCTCCATCGTTGCCCTCGGAGGCTATGGGGCCACGTGTAAATTTACTGGAAGTCACAATACCGTGGTTTCATTATGACGTGATGTCAGCTTACAAACCCTCTCCTGGAAGATGCAGCGGCCTTACCGTGTCGCTTTGGAGAATTTCATCACACTCTGGAAAAACCAGAAGTAATTGAGAGTAGTATGAAATTGGGCCTCAGGTGTTCAGATATAAATATCCGTGCCTGTCACATTCTTCCCCAGTTTCGTTTCTAGGGCAAGACATTTGCCCTCTCTGCCCCTGTTTTCTCCTTGTAAAAAGCAGAGGTTAGATAAGGTGATCTGGGAGCTCTCCGCCCCCAAACGTTTCTGGACCGAAGTGCTGAAACAGGCCATCGGGCTAGTGCAGAGACCCGGCTGTCGAGGCGTCCCGTGGAGCCCCACACCCCAACCGGCGAGCTGCGATTTGTGACGTGCCTTCTGTGGGTCGTGCCGTGCAAGTTTATTTTTCCTCTGGGAGAACATTTATTTTCCATCCTATTGAAGTTGAACAGGTGTGAAACAAAATCAATTTTTCTTTCTTCTTTTTCTCTCGGCGACACTGAAGAGCAATTTTGTGAGAAAAAAAGTTGTTGGCTAGTAGCTAAGAAGCTGGTGTGATAGTTCTATTCTCACTGGCTGCCCACTGGTGAGAAAGTCCAAGGTGTCTAAATGCCCAGGGAGCCGGCCTGGTCCCCCTCATCCAAGAGGCACAGATCACTGAACGGGATGTGATGTCACAGGGGCAGAGAGTAAGTCTAAAAGCAAGGAAACGTACTCAAACAGAACGCCAGAGAATGTGATGTTTAAGTCAAGATTTGCAGAAATTCTGGGGTGATTCACGGGCATTACTCGTATGGTTTTAAATGATCCACGTCACCTCAAATTGTGCAGCTAGTGGGAGCAGGCTCTTTGAGATACGTGCAGAGGGGCTTAGGCTCCCCACTTCATTTGCCCACTTATGCCGGACTAATAACTTACGTTCCTTGGGGGAATCTGTCTATAGATGCTCCCCCTCCTTTTTCATCTTCATGAGCTACTAAAAACCACATCAAAAATGGATGTTCAGGGCAGTGAAACTATCCGTATGATGCTATAATGACGGATCCGTGTGACCATACATTTGCCTGAACCCCCAAAACATACACCACCAGAAGTGAGCGCTAACACAAGCCATGGCTCTGGGTGACAGCGATAGGTCAGGGTAGATCCATCAACTGTAACAAACGTACCACTCTGGTGGGGGCAAGAAGTTGTGCGTGTGTGAGGAAACGGGGGTACGCGGGACATCTCTGGACCTTCAACTTTGCCGTGAACCTTACTGCTCTAAAAAATAAAGTCTATTTTAAAATGTATGGTTTTAGTTCCCGTTCAACTTGATGAAAAACGCATCTGCAGGTCAGATTTCCATCGACAGATGGCATCCTCTCATGACAAGGCCTCTTATGGGCTGCTTTTCTACGGGTGGGAAAACAGGAACCCGTCCTTCTCTCCACCCTGACACCCAAGAATGCCATCTCCATGAGAGAAAAGCATTTACATGGGCACCTGAGACAGGAGCGAGGGTCCCAGCGGGAGGCCCGACGAAGCCCCCAGGCCCCAGGTGGGGTAGGAAGCGGGCGCCACGGGCCTCCGGGTGAGCCCCCTCCCATGGCACCGGCGCTGACACAGGCTACCGAGCCAGTCTCCTCGGCGCTCTTCCTAGAGGGCCTAAGTCAGGGAGCAGCGAGCGGAGGAAAGCACGGGAAAGCACGGGCGGGCGTGATGCCGCAGGACCCGGCCGGGAAGGGCCCCCCGCCTACCTGCACTGCTAGAGCACGGATTACAAGTAGGAGGTGGGACAGGGAGCAGACTGGGGCGGGGCCGCGTTCTGCAGGAATGCAGGAAGCAGCGGGGCACCCGATGGGGTCTCTGTACTATTTCTTCTCCTTCGTTATTTCCTTTAATCCCCCTCCGCTCCTTTCTCTTGGCCTCCAGCTCTTCTTACCTCGATGGATTACAGTGCTCACTTGCTTACCACCAAAACCTCCCTCCTCACACGGATCCTGCAATGACTCATGATCTGAATGGGTTTAAAGAGTAGCTCCTGAACCTGGCTTCCCAGAATCTTCTGGCAAGCTCTCACAGAAAAACAGATCCCTGGGTCCCGTCCCAGACCAACCGAGTCAGGTCCAAGACTGTACATTTAAAAAGTTCCTCAGCTGACTGTGACGCATTCCCTCCCGCCTAGACTGTCCCCTTCGCCCCCCAGCTCCCCAGTCACATGGTTGAGCACCGCACTCACTTCAGGTCTCTGCTCCAGGTACCAGTACGGAATATGACACCACTTCCCCTCCATGCTTTATTTCTGCAGAGAACTTATCATCGTCTCATAAACCGCATCGGTTTCACGTCTAGATCCATGACCACAGGGACTCTGTCTTGTTTGCTGCTCTACCCTCTTACCTCAGGAAGTGCCTGGTCCTGAACGGGCCTGACAAGGATGGCTGAACTTAAGTTAACAGCAGCACACGGGCAGCCTCTGTAGAAACGCCATTACTGACCAGCTCAACAGCTGTGAATGTTTCTGCACCGAATCCTGCTCGTTCGTCCACACCGGGGGGACCATCCTATAGACGCGTGCTGCCGTCGGCGATTCGAGAGGTCAGTGTTCCACTACGGCCAAGCTACCTGAATGCCCACGGGGCCATCACCTGCCTGTGTGCTCAGGCCACGAGTATGCTGGACTCTGAGGCTGGCTGTACAGGAGGTCTGTGGTGAGTGAATAAACCCAACTAACTGGCCACTACCCCACCTCACTCTGCTTACCACCACAGAAAAATGCAAAGATTGGGAAAGGTTTCTGGAAAACCAAGGGTTTACTGTTCAGGTGTCACCCCAGCAACCAGGCTTATATACTGATGCTGACACAGAACCACCTTACCACAGAAGACGTAGGAACAAGTCCAGAGAGGTCAGCCACAGTGCTATCCACCCCTGACCACCCCCTCTTCCCTACCGCCGACTGGGTGGCATGCAAGCAGCCAAAGAAACGTCTTCCATTTTCCTTCGGATAGCACACTATCTGCCCTGCGGACGAAATGCAGTGTTCCCGTTTAGATGTGCTCTGAGTAGCCAATTACATCAGTATCTGGGAGAGATACGAGAACAGCAAGTGTATGCCTTTGAGTCACGTGATCTGAACAAAGGAAAAATGTATCTGAAGGAAGATAATGTTTTTGGAAAAGAGAACACACAAAGTGGGAACCACCTTCAGCACAGGAGGACAGCGTGTGTGTGCTCAAGGGCTGGGGTGGGGTGGGGCCATCACAGGGATTGTGGACACGCACAGCTAAACGTGACATCACCTACACCTGCACAAGCACAGCGACCCCTGGTGGGAGAGACGTGTGACCAACCCAATAAAAACTAGTGGGAGGAGGCCAGCGACACTGCTAGGAGTCCCTCTGCTGTTCCAGGCGCAGCATCAAGCACTAGGTACGGATTCAGAAATCAGATCTCAACTAGTTGGTGGGCCCCCATCTCGAGGAGCTGACAAACCATTACCTCTAACCATGGGGTTCAGGTCAGTAAAATGAAATGTCACGGTTGTTTATTTCTAGGAGTCTGAAGCCTCTAGCATTCTATCTCACAATGAATCTCTTTCTCACCTGCTGCACGCCTGTGCTTCCCCACGCTGACCCCATCTTAGGATGTGGCACTATTCTCTACGCAGTTGCGTAAGCTGGAGAGTCAGGAGTCTAACAAATAACAGAAGGAGTGACTAAGTTACGAAGCACAGTGGACACGAAATTGAGTGAGAGAAAGTTGATGAGGCATAGAATACTTCCATGACCTCAAAGTATTGCCCCATAATTGACTTATTAATTACAAAGAGAGACAGTGGATTAAACCAGCGGTGCCATCTTTAGCCACGTGATCAAGCCACCATTAGCCCTGTTAGGACAAACCAACGTCATGGGGACTTCACTGGGTGCACGGGGGAGGACGCCGTATTACTCCTGTCGTATTCCTGTCACAAACGCAGTACCCTCAACCTAACTGTAACAGATCAAACCTGGACAGTCTACCAAACAACTGAAGAGTCCCCAGCCAAAGTACCAAGGCTAAGAAAGCTAAGGGAAGAGTGAGGAACTGTCACAGGAGTGACACAGGAGGAGACCAAGGGGACATCATAATACTACATTGTAAATACTGTGAAGGAGGCACCGTGCTAAGTACAAGGCAGGCAAAAAGTCAGCTGTCTGGGGAGAGGAGACAGAAGAGGCTTCACAGAGGTGGCACGTGCACCCGGTCTCAGCTAAGTGGTTGACACTGAGAAGGGGGGACGGTAAAGGCAGTGACGAATGCACTGAACATTCGAGGAACCACAGGTGCAAGTAGTGTGGCAAGGCTGGAGCACAGCACGGACGGAGCAGAGCCAGCTCCTGGAGGACCTACACACACACACACACACACACACACACACACACACACACACACGGTGTGACCTCATATCGAGGGAAATGGAGCTGCACATTATGGGGTTTTTTTAATCTTTTCAATTTTTTATTAAAAAATCTTTAGATATATATTTTTTAAGGTTTATTTTGAGGGTGGGGAGGGGCAGAGACAGAATCCCAAGCAGGATCACACTCAGTGCAGAGCCCGATATGGGGCTCAATCTCATGATCCTGGGATCATGACCTGAGCCGAAACCTAGAGTTGGACACTCAATCGACTGAGGCACCTAGGTCCAGGCGCCCCAAATCTTTTTATTTTAAAATAATTTTAGACTTACAGGAAAGTTTTTAATCATAGAGTTCCTGTATACTCTTCATCTACCTTCTATTAATATTAATAGCTTAAACAATCTTACTACAACTATCAACGCTAAGAACTAAAGACTGGTACAATACTGTTAAATAAACTATGGACTGATTCCGATTTCACCAGTTTTCCCTCCAATGTCCTCTCTCTGTTCCAGGAGGCAGTCTAGGGTTCCCAACATCAGTTTATGACGGTTGTCTCTAAATGTGCCAGTCCATCTTTCAAGGCCTTGACTCTTCGATGAGTACTTGTTAATGATTTTGCACAATGTCCCTCAACTTGGGTTTAATTTCTTAGGATTAGATCGAGGCTGTAAACAAATAGGCGTTTGGGGCGGGAACGACAAAGACGTGACGCCGTGTCCTTCCGTGCACTGTATCATGATGCTGATGTGTATGATGCTAACCTTGGCCACTTGCCTAAGATGGTGTCTGTTGGGTTTCTCCACTATGAAGTTAAAGTCACTATTCATCCCTCTGTTGTTGTTACATCTCACAGAGGAGATCATGAGAATATACAAACATCCTCCTCAAACTCTTAGCCACTCATCTCAGCATCTGCTGGTGGATCTTGCCTGTAACAATTATTAGTATGGGGTTCAAATGATTTTCTATTTTCTAAAAAAAATTTTTAATGTTTATTTATTTTTGAAAGAGAGACAGAATACAAGTGGGGGAGGGGCAGAAAGAGAGGGAAACACAGAATCCAAAGCAGGCTCCGGGCTCTGAGCCGTCAGCACAGAGCCGATGCTGGGCTGGAACTCAGGTACTGTGAGATCATGACCTTAGCCGAAACTGGACGCTTAACCGACTGAGCCCCCCAGGCGCCCCACGATTTTCTATTCTCTTATTCTGCCTACATTTATTAATGTCAATTCTTCTGTAAGAAAGAGCTGTTTCTTCTCCCCACTTATTTGTTTACTCATCCACCCATTTATTCACTCATGCCTACACACATGGATGTTTCTTCTATTCCGTGGCTTTTATTCCAGTGTTACTGATACTCATTTCCTTGCGCAAACCGCCGCAGCTCTGGCCACTGAGAGTTCGTTCATGTTGGCTCTGCCGGCTTTAGAGGCCCTCCATGCTTTCTGGCACAAATACTCTAGGGTCATGGCAGACCTTCCCGGCTCCAGTACCTGAATCAACCACGTCTCGGAAGACATTGGTTTCCAGCATTATGCAACTAATTACAGTCTAGAAGCATCGCTGTGGCCGCAGCAGTGTGGAAGACTGATGGGGATCGAGCACGGAGCCGGACAGACCAGCTCTGTCACCCTTCGGAACTAGTAATGGCCGGAATGTGGGCAGCTGTGATGGTGAAGAGGACGCAGCTGCAGGGGATCTGAGAGGTCGAAACCGCTCAGGTGCGGGGGGGGGGGGGGGCATCCCCGAGAACCCCCAGCTTCTCCCGGTGGAGGCAGGACCACCCACCTGGGGGAGGGGAGCTGGCCTGGCGATGGGGGGGCAAGGTGGCCCCGCAGCAGGCTGTGGAGGCCGGGCGCTCAGGAGAGCGGCGGGGGGGGGGGGGGTGGGGGTGGCAGCTGTGGAGGAGACGAGGTCGTGAGAGTGCGACGGGAGGACAGAGACCTGGGCCGCATCGCCTCGTCACATACAGGGACGGACGGAGAGGGGAGCCAGCAAAGCTGACTGCAGGCAAAACGGCACAAGAGGCATCGTGCAAGCCTGGAGACCAGGTGTCAGCAGAATGACCAAGAGTGACACATACAGCAGACAGGTCAAGTCAGATAAACACTGCGAGGTTTTCGCTAGATTTGGCAATTCTATTATATCAATTAAAAAAAATTTTTTTACGTTTATTTATTTCTGAGAGAGAGAGACAGGGAGGGAGAGAGAGACAAGTGGGGGAGGGGCAGAGAGAAGGAGACACAGAATCTGAAGCAGGCTCCACGCAGCCCGAAGTGGGGGTCAAACTCAACAGCCGTGAGATCATGACCTGAGCCAAAGTTGGACGCTTAACTGACTCAGCCACCCAGGCGCCCCTTAACGATTTTAAAAGGACAGTTTTAATGGAGCGATAAGACAGGAGCAGAGGGAAGGAATAAGAGGAGGGGAGACCATGGACAAGATAAACAGAGACTCTAGTTTCAAGGATCTGGGGGCGTTAGCAGAGGACGCAGAGACCCATCCGCTGGACGTCTGCACGTCTCCCGCGTGTCAGGCAGTGGAGGAGACGCACACACGTCTCTGTGCTAGGGAAAAGGAGCCAGGAGAGAAGGGAAAAAATAAGAACTACAGAAGGAAGAGACAGGCAACACAACAACATCCTGGAACCAAGAGAAGTCGGGAGGGCAGGCCAGGGAGAATCCGCCCGGACGGTGGGTCTCTGCTGTACGCGAGGCTGGCCTACACATCATCGTTACCTGATTTAAACAGCTTTAGAGATGGTCTTCAGACTTAGGGTCTCCATGTCCCAAGTTTAAAAAATTTAACACTCTACGATCAACGGTCAACAAAAACTACAACCTACAGCCTGTTTCTATACGTCCTTTCAGTTACCAACGGTTTTTATATTGTTCGAAGGTCATTATAGCGAAAGCAGAGAAGAAGATGTGACAGAGGCAGCCTGGAAAGCCTAAAATATTTCTCCTTTTTTTTAATGTTTTATTTTATTTCTGAGAGAGCATGAGCTGGGAAGGGGCAGAGAGAGGGAGACAGAGGATCCAAAGTAGGCTCTGTGGTGTCAGCAGAGAGCCCGATGCGGGACTCGAACTCACGGACTATGAGATCATGACCTGAGCCGAAGTCAGCCACTCAACAGACTGAGCCACCTAGGTGCCCCCTAAAATATTTCTTACTCTTTACAGAAAAACTTTACCAAACCTTGCTCTAAATATTAAAAAAAAATTTTTTTTACTAAGTTTATTTATTTTGAGAGAAACAGAGATAGTGTGAGTGGGGGAGGGGTGGGGGGAGGAGAGAAAATCCCAAGCAGGCTCCAACAACTGTCAGTGCAGAACCGGACGTGGGACTCAAACTCACGAAACCACAAGACGGCCAAAATGGAGAGTCAGATGCTTAAGCAACTGAGCCACCCAGGAGCCCCTAAATATTTTTTACAGAAGCAACCATACAACATTTAAAACTCCAGTCTAACGGACAGGCAAAATAGCAGTAACTTTGAGAAAACACTTGGAAAGTGACAAGGCCATCGCGATGGACCTGAGGGGGACGAAAACCATCAGATACGCTGCCAGGGTCTTTACATGATAATCCAGTCTTCCTGGGCAGTTTCTGGCTTCAGAAACAGATTTCGGGGTCACAGCCCCCAAAGGGGTTTACATGCGCCTACAAAAACTACAAAGAAAAAAGAAACGCCAATTTTTTTTTTCTGATTTGTTTATAGAGTCACTATTTAGAAGAAAAAAGAACTGGAAATTAAAATGTCAAAGGAGAATGACGAAGCAAATTGCATCATACGGCGACAGGATGTAGTAACAGCTGGCTCTTTAAAGGGACGACTGCGGGCGGGTGTTACACTGAGCTGTACTCAAGGAGGGCTATTAAAGACCTCCAGGGAAAGCCGCGCCGTAAGTGACAGGTCCACATGGATGGCGACTCCAACAACTAACTACCATGTTCACAACCAGAATTTGGGGAGACGCAAGTAACTCTCGTGTGATTTCCCATGATTTTGTGTGTACGCATGTGTGTGAAAAAAAAGATTCTTAAAATTTAAATCTAGTTCTTGTAATTCTGCAAGTAAAGCGGTCAATAAAAGTTACCTCTTAGAAGACAAGGTTTGAAAATGCACGTTAAAATTTTAAGACGAGTTCAAAGGCAGGATCATGATGCAGCAACTTGTGAAGCAGAAAATTCCTCTAGAATGAAACAAGCTGGAGCCCTCGTCCTGGTCACACCCTGACCTTTTGGAAACGCACATAAAACAAAGACATTCATGCCACGACCTGTCAGACAGTTCCAGATTTTCTACTCGGGATGCATCTGCAGAGGCTGTTTGAGAGAGGGGCCTTCTGTGCCCATGAGGACCCCGCGCGACACGGTAACGTCCGGGGCCAGCCCTTTCATTTGGGGGCACTTCGCACAGCGTCCTCGGCGGAAACCCGGCCCCTCTGGTCCTCTCCGCTGCAGGACACAAACGACACTTCCCTTCCGCGTTTCTCCTCCCTCTCCACTCTCCCAACGCACAGGGTTTGAAGGAGGCTTTCTGCCTTTTCAAAGGCAGAGGAAATGGAACTCCTCGAAAAGTTCAAAGGAAAAGTAAGAATTGATACGAATTTATTATTGTCTTTGTCTCCATCCTTTTAAGGCAGTTCAAACCAAAGCATTAAGGGAAAGTGAGGAAATGGTTTTTTGTTTTTGTTTTTTTTCCTTTTTAAAAAAGGAGATAGAGGCAGTAGGGAAGAACGAAAACAGGAACACAGCCTCAAACGCAGTCCCTTTAAAACGGGCGGGGCTGAGTTTCTCCCCAGCAGCTTCTTACTTCTGGCGCCTCCGTAATTTACAATTTACTGTTAAAAACTTCCCGAAAGAACTTGAAGCTTAAAGTGCCTTCCAGAACGTTGTCAAGGGAATGAATGCTTCTCCATTAATTCTCTGGTCCTGTCGTAACAAAAGCTTGCTCACTGGAGCTGCTTCTTCGGAAGAAAGAATCTGGTCCCTTCTTCTCCCGGGCTCCTTGGCAGCAGAAACGGCCTGTTGGGTTGACTGCGCATCTCAAACAGGGCGAATTAAAGACTCTCTTGTAGTATCCTCTGGGCAGGACTGTCCCTCTGCCCCATCTCCCGCACACAGTCAGCTATTCGGCAAAACGTTACAGCAAAAAGCAGAACCTTGTCTGGAAGCGGCGTGTCGGGCACCCCGCACTCTCACCTTCCGCGTCTTCGTCGGTACTGACAGACGGCAGTCAACTCGACTCTCCTGCGGGAGAGGTTTCCAGTCATGGGCTTAGTGTCTCTGGCCCTAGAGATAAACACGAGGGCTTTCAAAGTACCCGGTCCACCTGTCTGTTCTAATCCTCCCCACAGAATGAAAGATAGACAGCCAACGCCGAAGGCACATACAACCCAGGAACGGAACCTGGAGGAGGGAGTGATCATTTGGCAGAGTTGGGAAAACGTTACAAAGGAAAGGCTATTGGAACCAGGCCCTGAAGAATGAATACAAAAGTATCTGCCAGAGAAGAGGAGGTCGAGAAAGGCAGGGACGAGAAACACGTGCAAATATAGACAGGCATATGCACAGATCTGTGAGGCACTTGTAGAATTTCCAAGAACCAGGAGAGCATAAGTGAGATGTTTACTCAGCAGTGTTATTCCAAATTCAACACAAAAACAGAATGCTATGTTCCCCACTTTCCCGAAGCAGGCAGGCTCAAAAAAGCTAGCATCTCCTCCTCCTTCCCCGTCCTTCGGTCCCACATTCAGGGAGCGGCAGACTGCTTTCTTCCCTAATTCTGGACACGGGCCACCGCCCGGCGCCCAGGACACTGCCGTGGAGGGCGACCCACATCAGCCAGCAAACCCAGTCCACTCCCAGTTCTGTGGACACACAACAACTAAGTCACCTTCTTCAAGAGGAGCGCCTACTAGTACAACGAAAACACTTCTGTCCTATCCTTTATCTTTGCACAACTGAGCTGTCAACTTTGACGACAGGGCCTGTGCTTTACAGAATCTTTAAAAACTGTCCCTAATTTAATACTGGCAGGAAGTGATGAGCACGGTTTACTGGTATCACAAAGACATGAACCTAGACTCTCCTTGGTCCTTCCATTTTCTCACTGATGAGTCCAACTGCTACTCTCTCTAACCCAGACACTTCACCCCGACTCACCGACAAACCCCAGTCCAGGGCCTCCTTATGTCCCATCCCCACGACTGTGGCACCCTCCTAAGTAAGGCCTCATCCTCTTCTTCTTAAAGCCCCTCGGTGTCTATCCATAACCCTTAAAATAAAACCTCAACTCTCGCATGGACTGAACCACGCTGGAAGATTACCCTGAGCCCCTCTCCTGCACCCGCCACCTCCCGGACAGCTCCTCAGTACGCACTCCGCAGCGCAGGGCGACGCTACAGGGGTTTAATCGTACTGGAGAGCCCTGTGAGTGCCAACCCAGAGTGACGGGGCCCTGCCCACTCCCTGAATCTTGTTGCGTGCCATTCTACCCACTGCTCGCCATCTCTCATGATGGTGTCCTGTTGCTCCCCAGTGGCGCATGCCAGCCTGTTCTTGTCTCTGGACCACAGCACTTCTGCTTTCTGTGCCCCCCACATTATCCCTACCCTACCCCCCACCCCAACCGTGCTCACATCAGATCCTTCCCCTCCTCCTCCACCTTCGGAGGTCCCTCCACCCACACTGTAGCAGCAACCACATCCAGACTTCCTGTCTGCCTCCTCTGACGGACTCCATGGGCACTGGAGCCCTGTGCGCCCAGGGCCCAGCTGTGCCACAAAAATGCTCAGGAAGAGTTCAGGGAATGAATGAGCACATTAGGGAAACCTGACCAAGAATCCAGGTTCTCTACTTAAAGGTAGTTGTTGGGGCGCCTGGTTGGCTCAGTCAGTTGGGGATCTGATCTCAGCTCAGGTCATGATCTCACAGTTCACGGGTTCGAGCCCCGCATCAGGCTCTGTGCTGACAGCTCAGAGCCTGAAGCCTGCTTCCGATTCTGTGTCTCCCTCTCTCTCTGCTCCTCCTCTGCTCATGCTCCGTCTGTCTGTCTGTCTGTCTCTCTCTCTCTCTCAAAAATAAACATACCAAAAAATAAAACCAAACATTCTTTAAAAAAATAAATAAACAAATCTACTTTTGGAGCGGACTTTCAGAATGATCTTCTCCAAAAATAAAGCCCATCTATTCTTTCTCCATTCTTGAAACTCATACCACTGCACAACATTCGGATTCATGGCAGTGAAAAGTTAAACGAACATCAAAAATAAATTGAAAAGTCTGTAGTTCTATGTTCATTTCCTTTACCAACCCCAGAGAGATAGAAACGTAAGTGGAGTGACTTAGGTCTCCACATATGCAGTCTCAGTTTTGACACTGCTTGTGGGAGATGCTCTCCAATGGCAGCTCTGGGAGGTGCAGGACTCTGTCCACGAGTGAAACGTGAGCTCCCTTGTCTGTCGCCTGTTACTAGTCTCCCCAGCACCTAGCTGTCACAGAGAATCTTCTTGTGTTTTTGAGAACGAATGGCAAAACCTATGATGAAGTCTCTAAATAGTTAATACTAATGATCTAAGGTCCCTTTACTGCCAACTCATGCTGTGATGAGTTAATACATAGTACATCTCAATACTTTAGGACAAATGCTGGGGCGCCTGGGTGGCTCGGTCGGTTAAGGGTACAACTTTGGCTCAAGACATCATCTCATGGCTCATGAGTTCGAGCCCCACGTCGGGATCTGTGCTGACAGCTCAGAGCCTGGAGCCTGCTTTGGATTCTGGGTCTCCCTCTCTGTCCCTCCCCTGCTCGCGCTCTGTCTCCCACTCTCTCTCAAAAATAAACATTAAACAAAACAAAAACCGGGCTATGACAAGGAAAGAAGGAAACCAAGGCTCTAAGGACTCTCTCGGCTCCGCACAGTGCCACTTTCCTCAAACTTCCGGCTACTTCCAGTGAAGGTGCTGCACTGCGTCAGAAGAGGCTCACGCCAACCCCGCGTTCTCAGAAAGGAGGTTTCCTTCAATTCGATGACTGACAAATACAATTTAAGTGACAAAAGTCGGAAGATACTTTGAGCTTGGTAATGCTAAACGATTTGCAATTATTCAGAGGCCCAGGCAACTGGTTCCTGGTGACGCTCATGCGACTGGGAAACCAGGCTCCACGAGACCTGCCTCATCTTACTGCGCCATAAACGTCACGAGCGTAAAACCGTCTTTCAAACTGTTCCTAAAAAAGACACAGAAAGAGTCAGTAGTTGAAAGAATCACAAAATACCTGTGAGCAAAAGTAAATACTTCAGGTTCTACATCCGTCAGCATGTTAACTCTCCAAAGGAAAACGAAGGGCATTGTATTTGTCTGCATCCCGTTAGTCAACAGTCTGTTTTTTAAAACCAGTCCTTCCAGGGGCGCCTGGGTGGCTCAGTCAGTTAAGCGTCCGACTTCAGCTCAGGTCATCATTTCACGGCTAGTGAGTTCAAGCCCCGCGTCAGGCTCTGTGCTGACAGCTCAGGGCCTGGAGCCGGCTTCTGATTCTGTGTGTCTGTCTCTCTCTGCCCCTCCCCCACTCACACTGTCTCTCTCAAAAATAAACATTAAAAAAAAATTAAAACCAATCCTTCCTTCTTCCATTTCTGATATGTGCTGCCTCTCAAAGCTTTATTGCTTGAAGGCTGTTTCATCCAACAACCTTCCACCGAGATATTATTTTCCCTAAGTGTTCTATTTTTCCACTACCTCTGAATAGAGGGAAAATATTATAATTTATTCCCACAGAGAAATGAAATCAGCAAACATGAGACCATCATTTTATAGCTAAGTCACTCTTTGGCAATAAACACCAAGAGAGGAGACTTCATTCTCTGCTCTTCTGAGCACTGGCATCGGGAGCTCTGGCCGAGCACTGGAGGGCATTTAGATGGACACACGACCTTTACCCTCCAAAGAGCTACAGATGCCACCTTTATTGGAGCCTTTGATGTCCTTCCTTCTTTGGACTCATCGTGGCTTAGGGGACAGAGAACTCACGGGAGGAACTCGAATTCAAGGCTGTAACCAGTCTGCCACCTGTCATAACCCACACCTCCGCATCTCCTCCCTTAACCCAGAATTCCAACTTACAAATTATTCATTTATATTACAGCTTCAATACACAAAATGATAGGCCTGTCTCCTGCCGCAGGCTCACGCGGCTCCCCGAAGGACTAACCTCACAGTACTCATAAGCCAAATGACTCCTTATTTGTCCTAATTATGTTTTCTTTATGGATTATAAATACGTTGTAAGCCTCACTTTGATATCCTAAGACAAAGTGATGAACAGCTGAAACGATGGACAGAGGGGCTTTGTAATCTGGAGGCTTAGGCTGCATTATCCAAAGCTACATCCCAAGGATCAGAGTTTATGGAAAAGCATTTTGCTTGACTCTAAATATGCAACTGAAAGTACTTTAAGAACACTGAAGAGGACTTACAGAGGAAAATACAAACTATAAAAAGAGGAAGAAGTCAAAGGGCAAAGGTAAAAGAATGAGAACCTATCCATCGGTGTTCGTTGGAGCTACGTTTCACTCCTATCACACATACTGCGACTCGAGACGACAATCCTCAGGAAAGTTCCACAGTAAGTCTAAACACTCAACACTTCACTTTATGTCAGACTCACTAGTCTAACAACAACTGCATTGATTTGTGTCTTCATTCGAAACCTTCCGAAACCCTCTCCAGAATTAGAGCGTCATGGCTACTAACAGTGGTGAGTGCGATCTCGTATAAATAAATAAACACCTTTAAGCTGAAGTAAGTAATCTGTGTTGAACTCAGAGCTCTGATTTGCAAGTGCTTGGTTTCCTAGAAGCCAGAGAAAATGCTCCTCGGGTGTTCTGAAACAGGTCCTACTTTATATCAGATCTCAAAAACCCACATAAGAAAAGGGTTTAATCAAACGCAATTGCAAATATTAAAAAGGAGGAGCAAGAGGAAGAGAAGAAAAAAATCATTTTGCAGCGCTGCCTGTAAGCCCTCTGGGGCAGACTCCATCTTTGTGAGCAGCGGTTCGGGACGCCGTGCAGTGGGGTGGATGAAGACAGACAAGGTCCGACCCATTAAAAGATACTCAGGCCCAACTTCATTCCCATCGCCGTGAAGGTGCGAGAGGCGGGTGTCATCACTGGAGCTGAAGAATACTCAGGATTTGGTAAGAGTCTCAGAACCGGGAGCTTCAAGCCGAAGCCTGAGGTGTTAAGAAACTTAACAGACGACAGTCCCCATTCAAAATCCCGTGACAGTCACGTCCCCGAGAAGCAGCTGCAGGCAGGTGACTAAGAACTCAAAGCATGAGTGAAAGGGAAGGGAACAGGGGCGTGGGCACGAGCAGCACTCCGCACGCGGTGGACGGAACGGACGGACTTTGGCGCCTCTCGAGTGCGGGGCAGGCTGCAGATGCTCGGGGAAAGGACAGTGACAGGTCCATGCTGCCCTGCAACGTGGCCTTCCTGCAGAGATCGTACTGGTCTCCTTAAGCAGCTCATCAGCAGCATCTATGAGTCAAAGTTTAGATTTAAATGGCAAAACAGGCTCATCGATAATTAGGCCTTGGAACACGTCCCGAGTTAACAGCCTAAAATAAATGCTTGTTACAGAGCAGCTCTGTGGGGCTGGGTTTACACAGCAGGGCACCCAACCAAATCCTGTAGGACAGAGCGAAAGAAATGCTTTAACGTCAACTCACAACACAACTTAAAATGACACAATAAAGCTTTAAGAACAGAAGCAGACCCCCTCCCCCACAATGTATACACACAAAGCAAACCAACCAACCAACCAACCAAACAGAAAAAAACAAAACAAAAACCCAACGCGGTCCAAGATGACCTGGGGGTGCCGGGGGCTCAGCCGGTAGGAGTCTGACTCTTGATTTCAGTTCATGATCTCAAGGTGTGTGAGTTTGAGCCCCACTGAGGGCTCTGCGCTGACAGTGCAGATCCTGCTTGAGATTCTCTCCTGTCTCCCTCTCTGCCCCTCCCCAGCTCACAGGCACACGTGCACGCACACACATGCACGCGCGCGCACACACACACCCTGTCTCAAAATAAATAAATAAACTTAAAAAAAAAAAAAAAAAAGGATTATCCAGATGATATTCTGGGCCCAATGACTCCACTCCACCCTCTGAAGACAAGCTTTCCCTGAAAAACCGAGGGAGCAAAACTGCTGCTCTCACTGTTGGCTGACTCATCGAGGGATCCACAAATCCTGAGACTCTTTCTCCCCTTTACTCTCCAGGATGACAAGCTAAGTAAATTAAGGTTCCAACAGAGTCCTGGGAAAAAAACCAAACCAAAACAAAACGAAAGTCTCCAAAGCGAAGACAGGCTTTTCTGCACCCACGCTCCCGGTGGTTCCCGGTGTTGGCGGCAGGCGCGCCCGTGTCGTGCGGAACGATGTGGGGGAGTTCGTGCACCGGTCGTGCCATGGAAGTGCTCTGCCAGCAACCGCATCGTCGGTGCCAAGGACCACACGTCCATCCAGGTGAATGTGGCCGGGGTGGACAGGGTGACAGGCTAGCTCGGTGGCCAGTTAAAACCTACACCATCTGTGGGGCCATTCGCAGGATGGGTGAGTCAGACGACTCCATCCTCCGACTGGCCAAGGCCAACGGCATCGTTTCAAAGAACTTCCGACTCTAAGGGCTCACGGATTGGAATATTTGTCATTAATAAACAGCACCCCCCCCCCCAAACGAAAAGTGAATAGAGGACAGGAACCTGCATGTGTCCCTGCGGACCCTCCAGCGGCTCACTGTCAAATCCTTTTCACATACGTCACTCCCAAAGAACCACAGCCCGCAAGGGAAAAGAGACTGAACTTCCTATCAGATCAATGGGACGGTGCCAGAACCAGAAGAGCCTCAGACGTGAAGCAAAGCAAACTTTGCAATATTCAAGAGAAAGGGAAATTTCCTATAAGCCTCAGGGAACCTTTCCCAGAAGGTCTCAGGGTTGCTGAGAAAGGAAAGATTCTGTGAATCGTCATACCAAAGAATTCGATTCTGTCGTCCTTAAAGGTCGTCAGCTACATTTAGATTTAGTTTTCCCAACAAACCAAAGGGAAAATGTCATTCAGGGATGCGGATGAGGAAAAGCTGGGAAGAGGGCGTCCTGGGAAAGCTGCATCCCACTTACTGAGCTTAATGACGGACTACGCGACGTCCTGCCTCGTTCCTAGCATCTGTATCCTAACGCCGCACAATACATACATACTCTACCCCACCTTTCTTCAGGTTAACATCAGGGTTCTATCGCTAAAGCTGAGTTTTCTGTTTTTTTCCCTTTTATACTCAAAGTCCTCCTAGTGTATGATAGCTAAGACTGTCAAAGGAAAAATAAATGCTAAACCAAAGATGAAGCAGAGGAAAAGATTAAACGAGGAGGGTAGGTTAAAAGATTTTTGTATGTTAAGTAGAAAGCATGCCAACTGGCTTCCTTCAATTCCTACCCAGACAAAGTTTATCTGGTCCCCTCTGTTGGGCAGGCAGAAGCAATATATAACATTGTTTTTAAATCATACAACTTTATTCTGCTTAGGATAGTTACTTAAACTAAGCTAACTAAAGATATCAAATAAACAAAACTCAAATTTTTATAAAATTTTAGAGACTACTAAACTTTTGAACACCCAGTCCACATGTTAATGACATCACAGCCCTAAATGCTTATGCTTCAAAAGGGAGACTAAGAAACATCAAGCACCAGAACATGCAAATTTATTTTGTTTCAACACAACTCTTTAAAGTTCCTTCCAAACACGGGGTGCCTGGGTGTCTCGATTGGTTAAGTGTCTGACTTTAGCTCAAGTCATGATCTCACAGTTCATGAGTTCAAGCCCCGTGACTGGCTCTGGGCTGACAGTTCAGAGCCTGAAGCCTGGTTCAGATTCTGTGTCTCTCTATCTGTCCCTCCCTTGTGCTTGCTCACTCCCGCTCTCTCTCCCACTCTGTCTATAAAAAATAAACATTAAAAAAATTTTTAAAGTTCCTTCCAAACAAAACAGATACATTATAGGCGCACTAGGGTGGCTCAGTTGGTTAAGCATGGAACTCTTGATTTCAGCTCAGGTCATGATCTCATAGTCTGTGAGGTCGAGCCCCACACAGGCCTCCATGCGGTCAGCATGGAGCCTGCTTGGGATTTTCTCTCTCCTTTCTCTGCCCCTCCCATACTCATTCTCTTTGTCTCTCTCAAAAATAAATCAATAAATAAACTTAAAAAAAAAGACAGATTATAAAAGCGAGATATTATTGGTGCCAAAAATTATTAAACAGTTCATTTTAATTTTCAAATTACTTTGAAGTAGTTTTGAGATTGATCATTTTTTAAACGTTTTTTATTTATTTTTGAGAGAGAGAGAGCACGAGCACAAGCGGGGAAGGGGCAGAGGGGAAGGGGACAGGGGCTCTGAAGCGGGAACCACACTGACAGCAACGAGCCCAATGCAGGCCTCGAACTCACAAACCCTGAGATCGTGACCTAAGCCAAAGTCAGAAACTCAACCCAGGCACCTCGAGACTGATCATTTTAAAAGACTCCCAAGAACATACCACCACTTCGAATGCCAAATAAACTTAAAACAGTCACTGACAAAAACATATACTGATTCACGTTAATCTAAAAAATATCGAAAATATCTGCCTTATTAAACAGAATTGGTGAAAATGAAAATCGAAGTGAGACAGTATGGAAAAGTGCTTGATAAACGTTTAAATTATAGTGTGAATTGATAAGTAGTACAGTTTACATAAAGAAGAGTTAAATACGAGTAACGTGGTAGCCTGGGATGGTAATGGCTCGGAGACGAGGTGTCCTTAACTGGGAGTCTAATCTTAGTTCACCCACCAAGTAGCAGCAACTTCATCATAATACAAATGGCTAAGGCCCACTGAACCCCCTTTCCTTATGTGGAAAGTGGCAGAATCAGAGCAGAGATCTGAAGTGCCTTTCAGCTTGGCCGCTTTGGTTAGCAGTATTTAAGAACAAAATTACTGCTATTATAAACGAGCACCATTTCACAATACTAAATATTGTCCTTATTTGCCACCACATGACAAGTCAATACCCCACGTTTTCCAATGCAGCGGAACCGGCAGTGAACACCGCTACCTTTGCAGGCCTGCGTGCAGACCTGGAGGAGTTCAACGCACTATTACATACTCCTGCGCAAGACAAAGATTAAATGAGACGAAGACACATTTTATCCCTCATTTATCAGACTAGTGAGCTGAAGCCGAGATTCAGTCATCTGCCAACAGCTCACAGCTGCAAGAGCCGCGCTGGGAAAGCAGGCACGGTGCTGTTCCCGGTTACAGATAACTGAGCATCTGAAATGAAATATAACGGAGCCAATAGTGTCATGTCCCACCTGCTGGGGAAGAAAGGCAGGTCGTCACTCATTCGACACGTGTGCTAAACCACTAGGCACCATTCTCTCTGGTTGTCAGGGACACAGAAGTGGACAAAAGAAAAATCCCTGGCCTCATGGAGCTCACAGCGTGGTTGGGGAAGATGGACAAAGTGAGTCTATTAACAGTGGTAAGTGATATGGAGAAAGCTGAAGCACTCAAAGGGATAGAGAGCATGGGTCTGGCGATTTGCGATTTTCTTCTAAGCTTGCTGGACGCCACTTAGAGAACTAGGACAACAAGGCATCTCAAGTAATTGTCCTTAGCATTTCCCTAAACAGGGAGTACTCTGCATACCGGGAAGACTCTGACCTGCTGATCCCAGTTTGATATGGATTGCTCAAACCTCTCAGCTGTCAGCTAGGAGCTGTCCACCCAACTGGCAATCCAAATTCCACACTAACAAAGACACCCCCATCCCACCTTTGAGCCCACAAAGAGGGCAGGTAGACTTACGAACCACAGCCAGAAGTTACTAGAGCACCTGGACTGTTTCTGAGTTAGCACAGGTATCTCCCAATGCCAAGCAAGGTTAAAACGGAGTCTGGGTGCTGAGTTCTGCTGGGACAAAGCAGTAAGAATACAGGACACTTCATTTTGCTTTCTCTGACCTGTCAATTCTAGTGACATTCTCTACTATTAGTCTATATTTAACCCGCTTACTGGACAGTTTCTCCAGCTTTTAGCATTTCTTCCTTCTCTTTTATTAAAAGAGCAGTCTAGTTTGCAAGAAAGCTGGTATAGGAAAAGACAGCCCCCCCCGCAAGATCTGATACACTTGGTTAAGCACTGTTTTATCGACCTTTAATTAATTAACCTGGTGAGCTAAGCTGGCATATCAGGTCAAGCTTTGCTTTACTGAAGGTTTAGAATGCCCTCTGAGTCTCTCAAAATCTCCTGATCCTCCGTTGTAACCGCATCCTGAGAATTACGGTAAGTGCTCTAAAATTAGCCGCAGCTTATTTTAACGTGTGTCCATAACGCACAGCCCTCCTTTTACGTGGAGCGCCCACGGGGAGTGAAAAAAGACACGTCTGACAAGAACCTGGGCCTTGGGGGTCGATCGCTGATCCTCGGGACACGACCCCACGGGGCTTCCCCTCCGCCCACAGCCCGCGAGGAAGTGTTTGTTTGGCTTCTCCGCGGGAGGGGCGCGCCCGGCTCGCTTCCCCGCGCCGGCCCGGCCCACTGCGCGACCCGGAGGCGAGCGGCCGGCAAACTTCGGCGGGGCTCCGCGGGCTGGGCCCCGGCGAGGCCCCGCCCTGCTCGCGGGTGCGGGTCCCGGGCCGGCCCAGGACGGCGTCCGGGGTCCTCGGAGGCTCGGAGGCCCGGGAGAGTGGCGGGCAGCGGAGCAGGGAGGGCGGGAGGGCGGGAGGGCTGGGGCCCGGCTCCGGGGTCCACTCCGGGGAGAGAGCGGGGGTCGCCGGGGGGCACGGGCCCGGCCCGAGTGCGGCCGAAGCTAAGAGGCCGTCCCAGGAAGGGGGCCGGCAGGGTGTCCGCCGGCAGGGACAGCGCGGCGGGCGGTGACCGGGGTTGGGGGGAGGACCTCGGCGGCTGGGGGGGTTGGAGACCAGGGGCTCCGGGGACACGCCCGACCCGGCCCGCCCCCGGGCTTCGGGCACCGCGGCCCCGCCCGGCCCGCCGCGGCCCGGTCCTCACCTGATGTAGGGGCTGGCGGCCGCCAGGATGTTCTTCTGCACAGGGATCTCCTCCCCGTCGAGAACCAGGTGCGCGTCGCAGAAGCGGGACTCCTCGCGGAAAGAGCTGAGCGCTCGCAGCAGACGCGCGGCATGCTGAGGGTCGGACACGGCGCTGCCCTCTGCCATCACGGCGCCCGCTCGTCAGCCGTCCGGTCCAGCTGCCCCGGCCGCCCCGAGGGACCCCTCAATCTGCCCGCGTCCGGCGCGCGCCCTGTCTGCGCGCGCGCGCGCCCGTCCGGCCCGACTCTCAGCGCTCGGAGAAGCAGCGGGAGCCCTCGGAACGCGCCTGCGCCATCCGCGGCGCAAGGGACTGGCGCCTTTAAGGAGCCGCGGCGTTGCGTCATTTCTCCGCGACGCCTCCGCGCCCTCGGTCCCTCCCTCTCGCCCTTAGTCGCCGGAGGCGGCCAATCAGAAGCCTCGTTCCTCCGCGGAACCAGCTGGTAGCGGTCCCCGCGCAGCCAGGGGCTGTCCGCCGTCGGGAGCTGTAGCTGCTGCCTTAGAGGGTGTGCAGGCGGCCTGGGACTCTGTGGTTAAGCCCCGGGCCTCTACCGCCGCGAGCCTGAATCCGAGCCTCGGCTTTTCCACTCAGTAGCTGTGTGGCCATGGGTAAGGTGCCCATCCTCACTTTCTCCATCTGCAAAATGAAGGCGATGGCTTCTCAGTGGTGCTGTGGACTCTTGTGAGCTCACGCGTGTAAGCAAGGGCGCAGTAGGTGTAGCTTTTATTACTTATGAAAGAAAAGGCGCTTCCCAGGTAAGAGCGCAGACCCGAGAAAGCAGACCCTCAAAAAGAGCATTCGGTTGCAGGCTAGGGGAGGAGATGTAGCAGATGAAGCTGGGGAAGTACCAGAGAAGCCTTCTGTTTTGCAGGGCTTCCTTGTCTGTGGTAAGGACGTTGGTCTATGATCCTGTAGGAGTTAGGAGCTATGAAAGGGCTTGAAACAGGGTGTTTTATCAAGATCACGCAGCTGCTGCGTGGGGAATGAGGAGGGTTGTGGTAAAGGCAGAAAGATGCTTAAATAATTGCAGTACTTGAAGGAAGGGTCTGGGGACCTAGGTCGAAGGATCCTGATGTATGTAAATGGATAATAATGGCTATGACAGGACCGTGAGGGAGAGGGAGTCCGGGACAGTGTTCTGGGTTGAGTAACTGCGTGGATGTTGGTACCCATCAGACAGATAGGAGACGCTGAGATCAGATGTTCACGTATGACTAGGTTCCCAGCCCAGTGAAGATCAAAGTTGTGACAGGAAGCAACTTGAGTCAGCTCAGTCCCCAGGGCAAGCCCCATATGGTCTGAGGTTCCCCGCGCCCCCCTCCCCCACCAGGTTAAGGGCACATGGGAATGTGGAATGTAGCCACCATTTTGAACAAACACTATGTTGTTTGTACAGCCTAATTGTACAAACATTAGGTCATTTGTACAACCCTCAAGAAGCTTCTAAAAAGTTAAGCAATTTTTCTGAAGAATTAGCAATTAGGACCAAGAATGGTCAGTATTTCAGATAAGGCAGGATGGGGTTTCCACTGGATCCATTCAGTCTTTTCTTTCAGCCAACTCAAAGGGTCCAGTGTGGCCGTGGGTCTTTACCCTGAAGTAGCCAAGGCTTTGGAGTCACTGGCAGGAATCAGAGTATAAAATTATTCTGGCAGAGTCACTGCCAGAAGAGCAGTTGGGGAAAAGGAAGTTATTAGTGGAAGGTCTAGACTTTTCCAGTTCCTTCTCCAAACTCAGCACAGTATTTATGGGTGAAATAATAATAAAAAAAAAAGTCTAGGACTGGCTTCAAAACCAAATGCAGGGATGGAGGGAAGCGGGTGAGTCAAAAGTCTCTATGAGTTACTAACTGTTAAAGCAGGTTGTGGGTACATGGAGTTTCATTGTACCAGTCTCTGTATTTTTGCGTATGTTGTAAAAATGTCACAATAAAAGTTAAAAACAAGATAAGCAGCTCAGACTTCTCCATGATACCTGCCCCATATCCCTGGGAGCGGTCGACACTCCTTTCCCCAAGTCGTTGCTGCACTTTGAAACTGCTCTGGCAGGTAACTTATTATAAACGGGTTTCTTTATCCATGTCACCTGCCAGCTTACGTGTTGTAGTGGCTCGATTTCTAGGTGCTAAGCTCGGTGCTTGGCCCTAGGAGTGCTGAGTGAATGCTGGATGCATGGAGGAATTAGCAAAGTTGTGAATACCAAGCACTTAATAAATGTTTTCTGAATTTTATCTTTTCTGTTTTTAGTTTGTCTTTGTCTTCGTTCTCATCTGGGTTGTCGTTGGGATCAAACGTGATGTATGTGACAAAGAGAGTTCTCTGTACAATATCGATGTTTGATAAATACTTATTAATTGCCTGGAATGCTGGTCTACTCTCCAACGATCAGGAGGTTCCAAAACAAAGAGTTCAAATAACAGAATCACCCTCGGGTAACCAGTTCCCCCGGAATGGGGGTGCTGCCTTAGTTGAAATAACTGGAGGTGAGTGGGGATTAGTCAGGTAGGCTCTTCCTGGTAGAGGTGAGCATTCTCTGGCATTTTGACAGAAGGAAGGAAGGAAGGGGTGGAGGGTGAACACACCTGGGCCGAGGGTTGTAGACAGACCTGCATTCATCAGGGAAAAGTGGCCGGCCGGAGAGGGTCCGATCAGCAGAAGAACTCGTATATGCTTTCAGAGACACCCCCACTGTTTGCAGTATTTCCCAGCAGCCCACCCGCCTGAATAACTCATCTTTTAAAACCAAGCGCAAACTTGACCTTCTTGGAACCTGCAAGCAGCGTCTCAGGGCACAGTCCCCGGGCTATGCCGTGTTCCTGCTTTCCGTGCTGCGCTTACCACGCTGTCATTAACCGGCTTCTGTTGGTTTGCGAGCTCTTCCAGCGTAGGAGCTGTGTTGTTTTCACCCATGTTCCAAGGGACTTGCACAGTGCCTGGTACCTCACAGATGCCCCTCGAGTGCTTTTGCATAGTTAGTCAGAGGTAGCAAGTTGGGGAAAGTAGGCAGGATGGAACACGGTCGGGTCAGGAGGATGGCAGGGAGCTGAACCCCCTGTCTAGAGCAGGAGGCTGCCCCTCAGCCCTAGCTGATTGCTCCGTGGGATAAGGACCCCGTGGCCCCAAATCCAGGGAATTTTTTCAAGAGATCTGAAATTCACATGTCAAATGTCCCGGTTTTTCAGCATCAGCCACCACTTCCGTTTGGGAGGAAAAAAATGGAGCATGGGTCTGCAGACAGGTTCTGGCTTTCGTTCGTCTCCTCAAGTAATCGGAAGACCATCTTGGTTTAGCAAGAGGGGAGTTAACAATCCAAAGAATGCTGGGTTTTCAGTATAGTGTTGAGTTCAGATCAGGTGTCCTCCGTGTGTAGGACAGAAGGAGCGCCCGCGCGTGGGAGGAAGGCTTGTGGGGCACAGCCCGCCCGCCCTGCGCTGCAGGAGCCACTCCTGGCTAGGCCGTGGACTGTGTTGTAGCCTTTCTTGTCATTGCTCAAACTGTGCCACCCCCGGTACTGTTTACGGCCATCAGAATGGTGTATTTGGTGTGATTGTTTCCCTACGTTCCTTAGATTTCAGACCTCAGCTGTTGTGAAACGAGTGACGTGAGATCCGGTATGGCCCCAGCCGTGTCAGTCCCCGGGACTAACTGGCCCCTCCTGCTTTAGTGGCTAAACAACCCCCAGAGAAAGGATTTTCTCCTCCCCTTCCTCCTGTTGGGAGACTAAAAAGGGTGTTCACAAGATACCTGCAGAAGTCATTCATTCAGCAAATTTTTCTTAAGCTCCTGCCAGGTGATACATGGCAGATACAACGATGGTGAAAACAGACAAGGCTCCCTCAGCGGTATCAGTGTAGAGACTTTTCACTGTCTTGGTGCTTTTCACAAAGCACATGTATCATTTCTACACTCAGAAAAAACTCTTTTTCAGGTGCAAAAAGTGGAGGGAAAACCTCTAGCTTTATTTCGCTTTGAACAATGAGCCCTTGAAGAAGAGAAAGAATCACCTTGGAGTTTGAAGTTTTGTTTCTTAATAAACGTTGGAAAGAGGAGGGAGAGTCCAGTGAAAGAAAGAATGCAAAGAAAAAACTTAATAGTTAGGAGGCTCTTTAGAAAACATTGACTTTTCAGATTCAATTTGTTGAAGAGGACACCACAGCAAGATGAGCCAAGGACTCAGCCAAGGTCATACATGCGACCTCGTCGGAGAACACAGGCCCCGAGCTCCTACCTTCCAGCCCTGTAAGCTTTTCCATTACACCAAGTCGACTCTTAGTAAACATTAATTTGGTTGAGACAGTCGCTTCTGATTCATTTGAAGGCGGTCTTCACATATCTTATGCGTAAGTCTGTCATTGGTCCAAATCTATTTATAGCTCCTTTCTTTCGGAAAATCTAAGCTCTTCCAAATTGCTGAGTCAGAGAACATCTCAGTATTTATAACTCTATAGAGAGTTGGTTCCATGTATTTACACAATATTCAGAGAAGTGTCTCAGAAACGAGTGAACTAATTCAGTTGTAATGAAGACAGCGACTGTTTCTGACCAACTCTGCGCTATGCTCCCCAGCACCCAGTGTGGTGCCTGACACACAGCAAGGACTCAATAAGTATCTGCTGAAGGAATAAATGTTAATAACTAGGAAGAAGTCAGATTTTTCTGCCCGTAAGGGATGACCTCGGATGTTTTCTAAGATTCCCCCACCCAACACCAAGCAACACCTGCTACCGTCTCCAAGTGAATAGTAAGCACCGGCAACTATGAATTAAACTCTTACTTTGACTGCTTAAACCTGATCATTCCCTAAATTGGCAGCATCATTCATTTAAGGACAGAAGGGCAGAAACCGAGGGACCATCTTGACCTGTGTCTCACACCCTTCATCCCGTTCCCAGCACACCCCGAAGCTCGTCCTGCAGACTGTGTCCTGAGCGCAGCCTCGGCCTCACCACCCCTGCCAGCTCTGCTCTAGGAGAGCCGCGAATCCACGCCCCCCTGGACTCCTGCGACGGCCTGCGAGTGCTCTCCTTGCTTTTCTCCTGCCCCCTTCCGAGTTCTTTCTCCCCGTAAGCTAATCACATCAAATTGCTCCCAAGCGCAACCCTTCGAATGGCTTCCCTGTGGCTTCCAAAAGCCCTGCGTGAGCTCCGACTTCCTCTGTGACCTCATCACCTACCACTTTCCTCCTCCTCGGCGTGCTCTAACCAAACCGGCCTTTTTTTTTTCTTTCTAAGTTTATTTTGTTTTGAGACAGAGTGAGAGCAAGTGAGCAGGGGAGGAGCAGAGAGAGAGGGAGAGAGAGAGTCCCAAGCAGGCTCCATGCTGTCAGCACAGAGCCCGACGCGGGGCTGGATCCCACAAACTTCAAGATCATGACATGAGCCAGAATCAAGAGTCAGCCGCTTAACCGACTGACCCAGCTAGTTGTTCCCGCCAAAACCGGCCTTTTTGCTCTTCCCTGACCAAGCCTTACGTACGCCTACCTCCGGGCCTTTGCACTGGCTGATTTCTGAGCCTGGAAGTCTCTTTCCTCATATTCTCCTAGCTTGCTCTTTCATTCTGCTTAGATCAGAGCTTAAATGTGAACTCCTCAGAAAGGCCTCCACTTAACTAACTTCATTTTTCCTCACTGCATTCAGGCACTGCCTAGAACTATATATGTTTGTGTCTATGCTGTGTACCTCCTCTGCTATAATACGAGTTTCATGAGGCCTGGCAGGGACTTCCTGTTTTATTTATGGCTGTATCCTCAGCCTCCGAAACAATGCGTGGAATGTAGTATATGTAATAAGTATATACGTCTTGAAAGAAAGAAACAGAAGGAAGAAAGGCGGGGGAGGAGGAGAGGAAAGCTCCCTGGATCTGTTCATCCCTCGCTGCCCAACCGGACATTGCCAAGGTGGAGGAAGATGAATTATTAAGAGTGACTCAAAGGACATGAAAGGAAAGTTCCAAATCTTGACACGTCACAACATAACGGCTCCGGGCACAGGTCGGCCCAATAGCTACTTTTAAACCAAGGTCCACGCAAGAGCCTTTACACTCCCCCTTCCAGGCACAGCCTTTTGGCTCACTGTGCCCTTTAAATTTACTTTGGGTAGCGTATGCTGTTTATCTGCCTGAACGCATACAAAAAGGACTCCATTTCTGGCCTTCCCCTCCGACTCTGGTCACTGCACCGCGGTGTACGATGAGCTGGTTGGCCCTGCAGATTTTGCATCTCGTGAGTCGTCGGTGTGCTTCTGAGGCCTGTTCAAATGCCTGAAGCCACCTCGATTCCTTAAATTCACCAGATTTCCTGACCGGCGGCCCGGAGCCTCTTTCTCTTACCGTTGGAGACCCCAAGGAAGCGACTCCACTCTGTCAACCGGGGGTAACCAGAGTCACTTCACAGAGGGGTCTGAGGCGATAACGTGAGAAGACTCCACTGCGGCAATGACCCCAGGGCGTGGCACGCAGGAGGCGCTCAGTCCACGCTGAGCGTTAGGAATCTCGTCGCTGTCGCCCCCTGGATTTCAGCGGCGTCAGTGCCCACCGCGGGGATGATGAGCTTTGGGCTGACTTGCACATGAAAACCTAGTCTCTTGCCCTCTGCCGTCCGCGCCCTGGCCGCCACGCGCACACGGGTCTGGGGTGGTGAGGGCATGACCCGCCCGGTTTCTCCCTGATGTCAGTGCTCGCCCCTGCGTGGTCCGGGTCTGTCTTCTGACCCCCTCGGACACTTCCTTTTCCTGCTGTAGCTCTTGAACCCCCGCCCCCCCCCCATTCTAGTCCTTTCAGTTTATGCTCCATGCCTTTAGTTTTATTGTTTTAACATTTAAATTCACTCTTAACGTTTTTCAAAGTATGTCCGACCTCTTCTTCAGGAAGTTTTGGAATTGACACTTTAATATACTTGCTATCCTTCAACACGTCCTTACTGAGAGGTATGACATGCAGTAAAGTGCACCGACCGTGAGCGTACGGCTCAGTGCGATGCTGCGCACGAGTACACCTGTGCCATCACCAGCCGGGGCAAGAGGAAGAATTGTCCAGTGACCCAGACCCGTTTCCAGGCGGCATCTCCCGGAAGAAAGCACCGGCTCATGTCTGTCACTCTTGATTGGCTTTGCCTGTTCTTGAACCTTCGTGTCTGGCTTTTTTTCACCCAATACAACGTCTTTGAAATTCTTCCGTTTTGGTACTCGTAGCAAGGAGGGGGTTTGGTTTGTATTGTTTATGACCGTGACTATGCCATTGTGTGAATTTGCCACAACGTATTTGTCTGTTTTCCTGTCGGTGCCTGTTTGCCCTGTGTCCACTTTGGGGCTGTCACCACAGGGCTGTTCCACACATTCCTCTGCAGGTCTCCGGGTGAGCTGTGGGCACTTTCCTCTGGTGGGAACGTGGCCCAGGAGTTGAACTGCTGAGTCATAGAGCGAGCTTATGTTCAGCTTCAGTAAATACTGCCGGACAGTTTTCCAAGTGGTGGTACCAACTGGCGCCCAGCGGGCGTGCGCGAGCGTTCCAGTTGCTCCCATCCTTCTGTAATTGATGGCGTTGGTCTTCTAATGATACCCATTGGTGGGGGTGTGGTGGTATGCGTAGGTTATGTGTCTATGTTAATATAGGTGAATATGCATGCGTGTACGTATTTATTAGATGCGTGTGTGTAAACATGCGTATTTAAGTGTTCGTTCAAGTTGTGCCTCATTTTTAAAAATTCATTTTTCAAAGTGATTTTTAGGAGTTCTTGATCATAGATATGGAAGTACACATTTCTTCTCCTCATCTGTGGTTTGCCTTTCATTCTCTAAATGGCATCTCTGATTTCAATGAGGTTGAGTTTAGCTTCAGCTGTTCAGCTTCAGTAAATACTGCCGGACAGTATCATCACCTCCTTTTACGGCTAGTGCTTTTCACCGTCTATTCGACATGCTTTGTGACCACCGTGATATTTTCCATTGCTTTCTTCTGGAAGCTTTTCTTTTCTTTTTAAAAAAATTTTTTTAATGTTTATTTATTTTTTGAGAGAGAGAGAGAGAGACAGAATGTGAGTGGGGGAGGGGCAGAGAGCGAAGGAGACAGAATTCAAAGCAGGCTTCAGGTTTCGAGCTGTCAGCACAGAACCTGATGCGGGGCTCAAACTCAAGAACCACAAGATCAGGACCTGAGCCGAATGAAGTCAGACGCTCAACCAGCTGAGCCCCCCAGGCGCCCCTTCTGGAAGCTTTTCTGTTTCCCTTTCACATTTAAGTCTGTGATCCCCCTTGGCTATATGCATTTTCTTAAATCCAGCTCCCAACTCAGTTCCTCAGAGACCCATTTATTCATTCATGCTGTTTTTAAAAAAATAATTTTTTTTAAATTTTTTAATTGTCAAATTGGTTTCCATACAACACCCAGTGCTCATCCCAACCAGTGCCTTGCTCAGTGCCCGTCACCCACTCTCCCCGCTCCTATACCCCCTCAACTCTCAGTTTGTTCTTAGTATTTAAGAGTCTCTTATGTTTTGTCTCCCTCTATCTCTGTGTCTTTTTTCTTTCCCCTCTTCCCCTCCCCCCTAGTTTTCTGTTAAGTCTCGCAAAATCCATCTATGCATGGAAATATATGGTATCTGTCTTTCTCTGACTGACTTATTTCACTCAGCATAATACCCTCCAGTTCCATCCACGTTGCTACACATGGCCAGATTTCATTCTTTCTCATTGCCAAGTAGTGTTCCGTTGTATGTATAAACCACCTCTTCTTATCTGTTCATCAGTTGATGAACATTTGGACTCTTTCTATATTTGGGTATTGTTGAAAGTGCTGCTATAAACATCGGGGTACATGTGCCCCTATGCATCAGCACTCTTGTATCCTTTGGATGAATTCCTAGTAGTGCTATTGCTGGGTCATAGGGTAGTTCTATTTTCATTTTTTTGAGACGGAATGGGAAAAGATAATTGCAAATGACATATCAGATAAAAGACTAGTATCTAGAATCTATAAAGAACTTACCAAACTCCACACCTGAAAAACGAATAATCCACTGAAGAAATGGGTGGAACTATGAATAGACACTTCTCCAAAGACATCCAAATGGCTAACAGACACATGAAACGATGCTCAATGTCACTCATCATCAGGGAAATACAAATCAAAACCACACCGAGATACCACTTCACACCAGTCAGACTGGCTAAAATGAACAAATCAGGAAACTATAGATGCTGGCGGGGATGTGGAGAAGCAGGCACCCTCCTACACTGTTGGTGGGAATGCAACCTAGTGCAGCCGCTCTGGAGAACTGTGTGGAGGTTCCTTAAAAATAATTTTTTAGAGTTTATTTGTTTATTTTGGGGGAGAGAGAGCAGAGGAGGCTCAGAGAGGGAGGAAGAGAATCCCAAGCAGGCTCCATGCTGCCAGTGCAGAGCCCGTCATGGGGCTCGAACTCATGAACGGTGAGATCATGACCTGAACCGAAACCAAGAGTTGGACGCTCAACCGACTGAGCCACCCAGTCCCCCCTATTCATTCATGCTTTGGATCACTCATTCATCTAACAGATCCCTTCAGCACCTACATTTGCCCGGTGCTGCGGGACAAGGAAAGTGGTCAGGGTCTACACTTAAGGAGCCGACTGGCCAGGAGAGGAGAGGGGAGACTCACACACATACGATATCTAGGAAGTTAGTAATTTAGTTGGAAAACGTGGTATGGCCCGACTATTCAAAGAGACCACCCAGAGTCATGTCCTCTCTGAGCCTAGCGATAGGTGCAGTCCCTACCTGCCAGCGACCCCGTCTTCCTCATCCTTCACCGGCCCTTAGTTCCTCCAGGTAAAAGGCCACGTCCCCGTGCCTGGCGTCTGAGGTGTCGCACCATCTGCCCCGCTTCCCCACCTCCATCCTCTGGATCCCCACCATCCTCATCCCAACCCCCCAACACACCCACCTGGGTACCTGGACAGAACAGCGGTCCATCCCGCCAGCTCTGTGCACCGCTTCTCCCTGCTGCCCGGGCGCCTTCTCACACGGCTCTGGTGCCCGGAAATCCGCTCGCCGTCTTAGCATCACCTCTGTGATGCCTCTCCTGGCTTCTTTCTCTCTCTTTGTGGTGCCTGGAAATTTCCCTCTGGAGCCAGAGTACTGGGTTCAAACCCTGATTCTTACCGCTTTCCAGCCCCGTGACCCCAGGCCTGTTACCTAAACTGTCTCCGCCTCACGTTCCCCACGGAGAACAGTTGTGGTTCCCGCTACATACGGTTTTGTGCAGAATAGTGGGATTATCCAGTTAACAGTTGTTTAACACAGTATCTGGCACATAGTAAGTGTTCACTTAAAAAAAAACAGTCACACCCATCACACTCAAGACCTTTGTCTGTTAACATCCTGGTCTTTTCACTAGACCTAAGGGTTCTTGAAATCAGAGATCACTTCCTTAACTTTGCCACAATTGCCCCTTCTGCTTGTGCCCTTTCGTGGAGTTAGTGCAGTTCCCTGTGCGGGGAGCTTTTTGTCCGTCGCCCCAACGAACATTTACACCCAACAAGATAAGTATTAGGACCCCACGCTGAGGGTTATAAAACCAAGGCTCAGACAGGTGTCCCTGCCCCTCTCCCTTCAGCTGATTCATGGAGGAGCCAGGATTCTAACTCCGTGGGAGCCCTCATCACGCACCCCTGCCTCTCGTATGGCCGGCATTGACACAGTTCAGTGACTATGTGATGAAGAGAATTCACTCTAATAAACCCAGAACCTACCCACATCTGTCAGAAAGGGTCGCAGGTTTATCCGTGCCGCCCAAGTTCTGAACGTGGCCCTCAAAGGCCACGCGATCGGAGGCTGAGACCCTCCTGGCCAAACAGATAGCATCTAGAGTAGGCGACTTGGATCTCCACCTTTCCCTCTTGGGAAACAGGCGTTTCATCATCAATAATTTGTACTTTGTGGCTGCAAGGTGTGCTCTCGAACCTGACACAATGCTGCCTTCGCCTTTCCAGAGGAACAGGTTGTCACTTTCCATGAAATTTGTCCTGTTTAATGACACTTTTTGTTTGGTGTCTAATTACCTACCATATCTTCTATTGCTCTATTACAGTCCCACGCTTTCAAAAACATTGTGCCAAGAGTCTCGGGAAGATCCTTTTCGGGCAGATTCTGGAAGCTTGGCCTCTCCAGCTGACTTGGAAATGTCTCAAGAGCAGTGAGCACCTCATATCCGTCTCTGTCTCCATGGCACCTGGCCTGGTTAGTGCTGGGCATTCAGGAGTATTTTCCAGATTCATGATCTGTGTGCTTGTTCCACGCTGGATGCTGGGCAAGGTCTCAGGAGGGAGGAGGAATCAGCTTCAGCTCTTGCCCTCCTCCAGTCTTGCGCAGGAGAGGTCTCGAAAATAAACACCGCCAAAAAGTGGTGTTTGTGGTGTGGATTGCGGCAGAGCTACCCTGGGGTACACCCCCTTCCCAGAGCATCACTTGTACGCAAAGATTGCTGGGAAATTCTTTGATATTAAAACAAGCAGGGGCATGATACAGAGTACTCTGTAACATGCAAGCCTGTGAAGGTAAAACACAGATTTCAAGGTGGCTCCGTCCTCCCGCCTTCCTTCCGGGGGTTATTCCCCTCCCGTCCGACGTCAGGAGTATTTTGGTAGGTGATCCTGCTGAGTATTGCCATTCATCAATCAGGGTTTCAATCAGGCTCCATCACTTCTAGACTTTGAGCAAGTAACCTGAGCTCTCCGAACCTCAGTTTGTTCGTGATTTCTTAAAATGAGGATTAGTGTTTTATGTAAAGTTTTTGTCATGTATACAGTAGCCTTTATGAATGTTGTGAGGAAGTGGAGTTATGGGATGGATGGATGGATGGATGGACGGACGGACGGACAGATGAATGGAGTAGGGAGCAAGCAAGTCTTGCCGCATAACGAAAGGCACGTGTTTTCTTTATCATCGATACTGTGCAATTCTGCAGCATTTTGTACGCTTGAAGAACTTTCACACCCACACAGAAACCGAAGGAAGTAGAGCAGTCCCAATTCTACCTACGAGACCAACTGAGGCCTCAAGAAACGCCCAGAGTCTTGCAAAAAATGAGACCGGTCAACTTGAGAGCTGACCCAGTGCCTGCTTCAGCATCTGTAACGCACTAGCTGGGGGACCGGTTAGGGGGTGGGGGGCATGCCTCTCCTCCCTGATCTGTGTGCAGCCTGTTCACTTGAGCTGCACCTCGCGAGCCCCAGAACCACAGAACCCACCCAGCGGGGGCAGTGCAGAAGTTCTCCATTTCCCCTGTTGAGAAGCTGATAGAAGCGATGGATTCTACTCTCCTTAAGAACATACAGACACGCAGAAGTTCACATGTAGTTTTGGGAAGCTTATGGGCACCCCGAAGCCCCTCCACCTTGCTCCCCGCTTCAGTGCTCAAGACCTTTCTACAGCCAATCTCTTGAGGCCAACCAACTGCAGAAGCCACAAACTCATTACCTCCAGGCCAGCTAGTAAAAACAGTATAACTCGATACAACAAAGCTTGGTGACTTCAGCCAGGGTCAACTTACCCTTCCATCTCTACACCCTCTGAATTTTCGGAAGTTTATCTTTCAGTAAATACCCAAAACCAAACCATCCACTGCCCTCGTGGACTTTCGCAAGTGTTGGCAGAGATAAGAATTGAGGTTATGTGTGTTTTAGAGATCAAAATTGCCAGTGTGTTAATGGAATGGGGTGGGGACTGTGAACAGGATAATACCTAGGTTGCCTGGAATCAGTTGGCCTCCGTACAGGCAATGCCTTCATTGTTATGAAAGCCGTGATCAAACATAAAAGATAAAGAACCAGACTCACAGCTGAGAGAAACTCGGTCAGGCCATCCAGGTCGCACATTCATTCATCACTCTCGTACTGAACAACCTGCATGTACCCAGCACTACTCTTAGACCCTGAGGAGACATGTGGGGCTAAACCAGAAAAGTCCATAGGACGCCTGGGTGGCTCAGTTGGTTGAGCATCTGACTCCTGATTTTGGCTCTGGTCGTGATCTCTAGGTTCATGAATTCGATCGCCACATTGGGCTCTGCTTGGGACTCTCTCTCTGCCCCTCCCCAGCTCATGCTCACGCTCACATACACACTCTCTCAAAATAAATAAATACACTTAAAAAAAACAAAACAAAACAAGGGGTACCTGGGTGGCTCAGTCGGTTAAGCGTCTAACTTTGGCTCAGGTCATGATCCCGCGGTTCGTGAGTTCAAGCCCCGCGTTGGACTCTTTGAGGACAGCTCGGAGCCTGGAGCCTGCTTCCGATTCTGTGTCTCCCTCTCTCTCTGCCCTTCCCCCACTCATGCTCTGTTTCTCTGTCTCTCTCAAAAATAAACAAACATGAAAAAAATATAAAGAAACAAACAAACAAAACCCCAAAAAGTCCTTGCCCTGAAGAAATCCTGGAGCTTACAGTCCAGTGAGGAAGATGGACAAATACCAATAACCATAATAAACACATAAATGTTTCGGTATGCTAGAAGGCCAAACATACTTCTGGGAAAACTGAGCTAAACTATGGGATAAAGGGATTAGGAGTGTGTGTGATGGAGGAGTTAAGTGACAGTTAAAAATTGGGGCCAGGAAATCCACGCCAAAGGGGAGATGTGAGTAGGACCCGAAGGCACGGAGGCCACGTGTGCTGCTGTGGTCATTCCTGAGAGGACCCGGCCGCGGGAATGCTGACGGCACCTGCTTAGTGTCTGCCAGTCACGCGGCAGGGCTGTACGGAGTGCATTCAGAGCCGGGTGCTTGCGGTGGGCTGGCTAATGGTCCCCAAAGATATCCAGGTCCTAGTCCCTGGAACCTGTGAATGTCAACTAGATGGCAAAGGCACTTGGCAGATCTCACGAAGTTAAGGATTTTAGATAGCAAGGGTATCCTGAGTTCTCTGTGCAGTGTCATCATACGGGCCCTTATAAGAGGGAGAGAGAGGGAGACTTTGACTACAGAAGGAGGAAAGCAGTGGACGGTAAGCGGGGAGGGGGGGGGGCACAAAAGCGTAAGCGGCGTGAGTCCCCGAGCCAGGGGAGGAGGAAGCTGGAAGAGGCAAGGAAACAGACTCTCCCCTGCAGCTTCCAGAGGGGAGCAGTCCTTCTGCATCTTGATTTTATTCCTGTAAGACTCGTTTTGGACTTGTGACCTCCACCACTGTAAGGATAAATCTGCGTGGTTTCACACGGCCAGGTCTGGGGTGGTATGTTCCAGCAGCCTTAGAAAACAGTGCTAATTCAGACAAGGATATGGGGATGGACCAAACTGACAAGGATCCCGGCTGCATGGACCACTCCCGTTCTGTGCCAGGCGCTGTCCTGTGCCCTTGATGCGTAGGAGCCCTTTCGTTGTTGCACAGGTCCTAGGAGATGGTTGCGATTCGAACCCAAACCAAGTAACTCAGACGCCCTGTTCTCCAACCATCATGACCGTGTCCTGCCCATGCCCGATTAGGCCGTCGGTGTGTGATGGCTATTGGGGGTGTGCCAATGATCTGCTCATGTCCTTGCTGATACCACTGGCCAGCTGGGTGGACGGGATGACTCTGGGTGCCTGGGAGGCTGACCCCTTTTGCTCTCACCACAACAGATGGTGTTGCCCAGAGGGAGGAGGGCCATCCGTCATTCAAGGGTTTATGAGTAGCATCCTCTGCCCGAATTGTCCGCACCAGCTCAGCTAATTCAGAGTGTGGCGACTAAGTGGCAGGCACTTCTGAGGACTTTAGAACATGGATTTATTTCATCCTCATGGTACCCTGATGAGGTACATACATTCTGTTCTTCTCGTTTCACAGATGAGGAAAGAGAGGCACAGAGAAGTTAAGTAACTTATCAAAGGTCCCAAGACTTATCGGGAGCCGAGATTCAATCTCTTAACTGTTTAAAGGCTCATTAATACAGCAGCTACAGTCTATTGAGCAACTACTATGTGTCAGTCACTCTTCATATACGCTTCACAACAACACTTTGAATGAGGGACAAGTACTATCTCTATTTTATGGATGGCGAAACAGAGAGGATCAAAGCCCTGGAGCCTGTATGCTCATCATTGTGCTAAGCATTGTATTAAGCATCTTCTTTGTCCCAGGCACTGTACTAAGCCCCGAAGGCGGAGAAGTGAGTAAGATTCAGGCAATAAAAGTAGTGGTCAAGAAGTTGGACTTCAGAGTTTCAGGAACCATCTGGGTGATCTTAGGCAAGTCACTTAACTGTTCTGAGACTCGGTTTTCTCATCCATAAAATGGGAAGGGTACCAGGATCTACCTCAGGGGTATTAGGAGGATTATACGAGACCCATCACATGCAGTGCTGAAGCTCAGGGCTTGGCACAGCATGAGTCGTCAGTACGTGTCAGCAGCTGTTATACTGTGTTGTTGTAATAAGAAAGCTCAGTTCCTGCCCTTAACAGAGAAGACCCACGAGTGAGGTAGACATCACCGTTCCTCCCATGTTTGTTCCGCTGGAAATTTAACAAACCTTGAACTAGGCTAAGCCTCTAGCTTGCTCAACCCAAAAGGCAGACCGAAGACAACACCAGGGAAATCATGCTTTTCACTGGCCTCGAAGCCGCCCACCGGCTCTTTTTCCTCCTGGATGGGCTAGGATCTCTCGGAAGACCAGTCACCCTCAGCCTCCTGGAACATAGTGGATGGACTTCAAGAAAGAAAATTCTAGAAAATCCCACCAGAGCATATGACTCTGAATTGAGCACACATATGCTGGACTTACCTGGAACTTGGCCAAGACCCAGTGACGAAGATGGAGGAAGACGTGAAATCTCCATCACAGAGGAGCCATGGGAACCACCATGACTGAGCCTTCCGCCTCGGCTTCCTTGGTTCTGAACCAAGGCCTTGCTGGGGTCACCAGAGAGCTGCCCGTCTTGCTGGTTGAAGGAAACATCTCCTAGGGAGTGATGGGGGAAAAGGAGATACATTTTTATTTCCTGCCTGGAAGATTTATCGACCCTAAAAAGGGACTTTTTGCGCTGGGAAAACTGGATATCCATACGGATCACACTGTCTGCAAAAATTACCTCAGAATGGATCATAGACCGAAATGTAAGCGCTAAAACCATTAAATTCATAGAAGCAAACAGGAATACATCTTTGGGACCATGGGTTAAATAATGATTTCTTGGATATGACATCAAATGCAGAAGAAATAGAAGAAAAATATGTAAATTGGACTTCATCCAAATCTTCAAAGAGCACCATTGAGAAAGTAAAGATTAGGGGCACCTGGGTGGCTCAGTCGGTTAAGCGTCTGACTTTGGCTTGGGTCATGATATCACGGTTCATGAGTTCAAGCCCCGTGTCAGGCTCTGTGCTGACAACTCGGAGCCTGGAGCCTGCTTCGGATTGTGTTTCCTTCTCTCTGCACCTCCCCCGCTCATGCTCTGTCTCTCTCTCAAAAATAAATAAACATTAAAAAACAAAAGAAAGAAAGTAAAGATTACCCACCGAAGGGGAGAAAACATTGCAAATCACATATTTGATAAGGGATTTACATCCACAATATATAAAGAACCCTTACAACTCAACAATAACAAGACACATACCCCAGTCTAAAAATGGCAAAAGATTTGAGAAGGTAGTTCCCCCAAAGAAGATGTCCAGATGGCCAATGAGCACATGGAAGGGTGTCCAACATCGTTAGTTATTAGGGAGATGCAAACAAAACTCACGAGATACCTCATCATTGTCTCTGGGATGGCTGAGATAAAAACATCAGACCATGACGAATTAGGAAGGATGTGGACATACTGAAATGCTCATATATTTCCGGTGGCAAGTGAAATGGTGCAGCCACTTTGGAAAGCAGCTTGGCAGGTCCTCCAGAGGTCAAATATAGAGTTATCCTATGACACAGCAGTTTCGCTCCTAGGGATATACGTAAGAGGAATGAGAACACAGGTCCACGTAAACCTGGTCCGCGAATGTTCACTCACAGCAGCATTATTCGCGACAGCCAGAGAGGAGACAACCTGGAGGGCTATCACCTGATGAATAACACAAAATGTGGTCTATTCATACAGCGGAACATCATTCGGCCACAAAAGAAACGAAGTGTTGATTCAGGCAACCACATAAACAAACACGAAAACGTGATGCTGAGCGAAAGAAAGTCCGTCACAAAACCCTCTTCTGTTATGTGACTGAATCTGTAGGAAATGTCTGCAACAGGGAGGTCTGTGGAAACAGAAAGTAGACTCGTGGTTGTCTAGAACTGGGGGTAGGGGTGAAGGAGGAGGAGTGACACGGTTTCTTTCAGGGGTGATGAAAATGCTCGAAAATTAGTGGTGATTGTCACACAGCACCGAATATACTCAAAACCATTGAGTTGTATACTTTCCATGAGTGAATTTTATGGTATGTGGATTAGAGCTCAAAAAAGTAATATTAAGAAGAATGACTCTCCATCCTTGGTCGTCCTGGAAGAGGCCACTGGAGATTTCTCCATTACTTACCTCCGTACAGACGAGTTGTGGTTCTAGCTGGAAACTTGTCTTCTCTGCCCACCTTCTACTCCGCAGTTCAAGTTTTCTCTTCTGATTCCAGGCCTAAGCACGGGGCTGTTTCCCGTAGCTCCCTTCTGCCGTCCTTCGTGTATCAGCCAAACCAGGGATGGGTAGGGGTTTCAAGGCAGCAGTGGGTGCCCCCGGGGGTGTTCCCTCTTCTTACCGCCATGCCACTGAAGTGTGTTGCTTTGCTTCCCTGGTGCTGTGTCCTTCCGTGCACCGTATGTTCCCTGAGGACAGTTGAGGTATTGGTTTTGCCCACCATTAAATGCCAACATAGGCTTGGTTACCACTGAATGGATGAATGAATAAATGGATGAGTGAGTGAAGTAAATATATACCTGAAAAAAAAAATCAAGTGTCTCTATAGAATGGAAAGATATGGAGAAGATAGCAGAGGGAAAAGGAAGAAGGGAGGATCTGGATGAAAGTTATATTACCATGTACACCCCCCCACTTTTTTTTCCTTATTTCCTGAGAAATCCACATTCTCAGCCTTACAGTCACTTTGACCATGTGAGCCTCTCATGTTGTATAATGGCTTCTCAGATTCCTGTGAATTGAACCCAAAACCTGAGGCCTTTCAGAGAACACCCAAAACCTTGTGTTTCTACTCTTGGGCTCGGAAATACCAAGTTGGGAATCTAGCCAAAGAAAATATCGTTAACAAGCATTTGAATCCAGCGCAGGGGAGAGGGGTGCCTCTGGAAACCCCAAAGTGCACGAAGTTACTGGTCTGGCCTTATTTCTGACAGTCCGAAATTGGAAACGACCTAAATGTCCAATGACAGGATAGAATACATCATGCCATATCCCCAAGATGAAATAGTGTGCTCCGGTTGGAAGAATTTAGTAGTTTGGGGCACCTGGGTGGCTCAGCTGGTTAAGCATCTGACTCTCAATTTCAGCTCAGATCATGACGGCTCTTCGCTGCCAGTGGGGAGCCTGCTTGGGATTCTCTCTCTCCCTCTCTCTCTGCTCCTCCCCTGCTAGCGTGCCCATGCCCTCTCTCTCAAAATAAATAAATGAACTAAAAAAAAAAAAAGAAGAAGAATTTAGTAGTTGGAGAAAATACTTGTATCATATGTTAAGTGAAAGAAGCAGGTTATAAACTGGTGAGTAGGTTATAAACTAACTGCTACTATATAATTTGTGTACCAAACTATTTTAATTTTTTTAACATTTATTTGTTTTTGAGAGAAAGAGACAGAGCACGAGCAGGGGAGGCCCAGAGAGAGACAGGGAGACACAGAATCCAAAGCAGGCTCCAAGCTCTGAGCTGTCAGCGCAGGGCCTGATGCGGGGCTCGAACTCACGAATGGCGAGATCATGCCCTGAGCCGAAGTTGGATGCTTATCCAGCTGAGCCACCCAGGCGCCCCTGTACAAAAATATTTTAAAGACTGAAAAACAGAGTCACAGCAGAATGATTTCAGGGATTTTCCTTTGATAGTGGGACTATGGGTGTCTTTCTCCTTTTTCCTTCAATGTAACCAGCTGTTGCACAATGAACACACGTGACTTTCATAATCAGAGAAAAATAGTCACCAAATTGGGACTCACTCTTTCAACTGCTCTTTCTTGGGGAATTCACTCTCCGCGTGCTTTGTTCTCCCATCTCAAAATCCTTTTCCTGCGCAGCACCCTCAGCCTGCAAGGACAGCACTCTGCCACGGGCTCCCTCCCAACACTCAGCTCCCGAAGGGGCCCGGCTCCGGGAAGCCTTGCGTGATCACCAAGAGAAAGAAGGCTGGCTCATCCCCGCCCTGCCCAAAGACGGTGCCTCCACATCTCTCTCTGCTCGCCTTGTCCGAGAAACTCCTCGGCCTCTTGGCTGGTGCTTGACCCCAAGAGCCTGTTTTCTGAGGCGGCCCAGCAGCTGGAGCAGCCCTCTGTGTGTGCGTCTGCACCTGGCGGCTGAGCTCGACGCCTAGAAGGAAGTTGAGGTAGAGGTCACAGGCCACATCAGCGTTGGGTGGTGAGGAAGGTGGTAATGACTCCTCTGCATGTCCCGATTTGCCAAGGGAAAGACTTCTCTTGGCCCTTTAAAAACCACCCCGACAGTCTTTAAACAACTGAAGAAGTGATCAAAGGTGTTTGCGCTTAACCTGGACCAGCAACCCTTCTTAATGGACTCAGCCCCACGCCCGCGAACTTGGGATGGGAGGAAGTGAGTGTGAACCAGTAATGCGGATGGAGCTCGAAAGCACTAAGATTTTTCGTGAGGTGATTCGCCCAAGTGTACATCCAGCTTATTCTTGAATTGGAATCAAATTAGAAAAACCTTTGAAGGAAGAAGTCAGTGGGTCAGCGAACATGTGAGGTCTCACCCAGTATCCGGCACATCTCAAGGCGCTTGTGAAATGCCGTGGCTTTATCAAAGCAACAAACACATCTGAGTGATTGATGGTTCCTGTAGAACTTCCTAGTCATGCGTTACACCCAAGTGAAGCATAACAAGGAAGGCCCGGAGGATAAGACGGACCGCCTTGTGGGGGCCTTCAAGAAAGGCACATACGTCTTAGCTCCTGTGACATATTGAGCTAACTACCCTGGCCTGTATATAAAACATGATGGCGTTAAGGATCAAGATAAATCGGGTATCCGGGCACTGACCTTTGATGTTTTTGAAACTGGGGGAGAAAAGATTTGGTGTGCCAGTCTTCCTCGTCTGTCTGGTATCGCACCTGTCATCTTGAACAAGGTAAACAAACCACGGACATATTTTTCTTCCCCGCAGAACTGCACCCTTTTTCGTGAGTAGGTCTAGATACTGTTTGGCAACTGGAATTGAGCAGAGTGGGGGTGGGGAAGCACTTTTTAATTCCACCCTCTTCTCAAATATCTCAAGTAGAATAATGAGTAGGTGTGTGAGTGTCACATCTGTCAACTCTTTTCCGTCCCTGCCATCTGAATGCAGACTTCGGTCCTACTGGTCTCAGGCCACCACGCTGGCATTTCCTCCCAGCCCATCTCATGAAGGCTGGAGGTGCTGGGGTCCCCAAAGGAAGCATAGATGGTCTTCGTTCTGCCATCTCCAGGGGTCACGTTTCTGTTTAATGGGATCTGTGAGCCGAGGGTGAAATGGACATACTGGGGTGATGAAGGGGACTTGAGGAACCGACGGGGAAAGAGAGAGGAGGGGTCAGGGATGGCAGGGCAGGAACCTGTGTGTCGTCATCGGGGTCTGTGTAAACAGTCTTCCTCATCTTCCCAGGAGAACATCAGTAAAATACCCATTTCCCGTTGGTACATTATCAACCAGCAATCTGCTTCTGAAGGAATTCACTCATGCAATCACTCAACAAAGATTTATCGAGAGCCTGTGAGGCACCAGGCAGTGTTCTAGGTGCCGGGGATACAGTGGTGAACAAAACGTGCCCAACACAGAAAAATCTGGATGAATCTCCAAGCAATTCTGCGGGGAAGAGTCAATCTCTGACGGTTAATCCTGGTGATTCCACTGATATGGCAGTTTTTAAACGGTAAAATTCTAGAAACGGTGGTTGCCAGGGGGTTAGGGACGGGGGAAGGTCATGGTGGGAGAAAGGCAGGTATAAGAAAGCACCCCACGGAATCCTTGTGTCGGTGTGCCATTTGGTATCTTGCTCACAGTGGTGGACACAGGAACCTACACGTATGATAAAATTGCATAGAACTAGGCACGCATACCGAAGAATACAAATAAAACTGGGTGAATCTGAAAAAGATCTATGGACTGAATCCATGTCAGATCCTGGTTGTGATAACTGTACTATAATGTCACCATTGAAAACCTGGGTAAAGCCCGTGAGGAATCTCTTTTGTCTATTTCTTACCCCTACATGAATCTACAATTATTCCAATAAAAATGTCCAAAAAAACGCCCTCTAAACAAAACCCAACCCCCAGACCTGCGGGACCCTACTTTTGAGTGGGAGCTAAGTATGGGTTCGCGGTGTTTTTGCAGGGTAAAAGTCAAGACCATCCTCCAGAGGTCTGCCCCCTCTGGGGTGTTCCATGCAATGTCACCAGAGATTCCTTCCTGTCCTCCACACATGTCACTGAACCTCTACTGGTGACTGAGTGAAATCGAGACTTAGGGGAGGAGGCAGGTGCAGAGTAAGGGTGGAAGCCCAGCTCCCCTGACCCTATGACATGGGTACTTGGGAATTATCCAGCCTGCCTTTGGGTCTCTATGACAGGTACCTCCTAGACTATAAAGGTGAGACCCAAATGTCCCTGGGGTTCCCAGGACTCATGTGGGACCCTTCTTGGCGTGCACTCAGCTTCCGCCATCCATACCACCAACCTCCTTCCATCTCTGCCCAAACACCTGGCAGCACGTTCAGCTCGGGGAACCTACTTTTCCCTACAACACTGGCAGGGCTCCCTGCCCTGGTTCTCAGCATTAGGCAAGAGCTCCTCATGCCAGCCCTGGCCTGGGCCTCAGTCCTGGATTCTAGCCCCTTGGCCATGGATAGTTGGGTCACTACCCAGCCCCTTACCTCTCTCCCGCATAGGGGATTCCCACACCAATCTGCCCCCCCCATCTGCTGTACAAAGGGGCATCCTGCTGGCTACAAACTGTCCAGCTCCTGCACTCTATATTGCTGCCTTAGAAGACCTTCAGAGGAAAGAAACCACGTAAAAATTAAGTAAGGTTGGAACAGACTTTAATACTTTTATTATTTTATACTATGCCATGCCTTGCATGGAATGACCACAAGGCAACATGCCTTTCTGGCCATAGAATGTACTAACGGGGCATGGTTGAGAAATCTAGACCTCCCAGGTGTACAGTCTGGTCTACTGGAAAGAGGGAGACAAGGGGCGGGAGGAAGGAGCAGTGATAAACAGTTACCTGTCTCTTCTCTGGTACGTCGGCGGTTGCTCATTCTACAAAGGATGATTATGTGACTTAATACGATTTCTGGGCGTGGTTTTATAATAAAGGAAAAGGGCTTTCTTGGAAGTGCTTGAGCTAATCAATACATATTTGATCCGCTTTCAAACAAGTATTTCATGGCCAAAATAAGATGAAAGAAAAGACACTATTTTCCATACCTTCGTCTCATAGCCACCGCGGAAAGGATAAGTGCAGATGGAAATGAAGGACCCCCCCTTCACCCGGAGGGGAAGCAAGCCCGCAGTCCTGTTCGGCCCAGGCTCAGCCCACTCAGGTCCGTGGGGCCACGTGGCAGTCTGGAGCCCTGTCTCGCTGCTCCTGGGGAGGGGCCTGCTCCCTCGCACCCCCCTCCGCGTCCGGGATGAATAACCCATGGAGATCCAGATGCATCTCTACGTCAACGGATGCACGAGCCAGTTCTGTGAAACTTTTGGCGTCCAGAACAAGCAGAAAGGGCAGCTTTTGGGGATCGGTAGAGACAATGACTGATAAGATAATTCCTTTGGGGAAACAAAAAAGAGACACTTTGTAAAAGTGCAGACTTGAACTTCCTCCAGCTGGGGGGATGAGTTTCTCAGCTGTATCTCCCTGCCCTCTTTGAACATAAGTACACCATCAAAACAAAAGAAAAAGCGAATTGGATATTCTGTGTGAGCAGGAAGGAAAGGCCGGGGAACTAGGAACCAGAAGACCTGGCTCCAGCCCCACGGGGGGCCAGTCCCTTTACCTCTCCAACCTTTAATCCATTCCTCTGCAGAGTAAGGATAATCCTTGCTACCCTCACAGGGCTGCTGGGACGCTCTCTTGCATGAAGAATCATGGAAGCTTTTGTAAAATATTGTGTGCATTGAAGAATGGCTATCCGACGACTGTTTAGAAAGTCTGATTATATAAACGAGTGAAGAAACGGGCAAAAGACATGAATAGACACTTCTCCAAAGAAGACATCCAGGCGGCCAACAGACACATGAAAAAATGCTCAACAGCACTCAACATCAGGGAAATACAAGGCAAATCCACACTGAGATACCTCCTCACGCCTGTCAGAAGGGCTAACATTAACAACTCAGGCAACAACAGATGTTGGTGAGGATGCAGAGAAAGAGGATCTCTTTTGCACTGCTGGTGGGAATGCAAACTCGTGCAGGCACTCTGGAACACAGTATGGAGGTTCCTCAGAAAATTAAACATAGATCTACCCTACAAGCCAGCAATTGCACGACTAGGTATTTTTATCCAGGGGGGTTACAAGTGTGCTGTTTTGAAGGGGCACATGCGCCCCAATGTTTACAGCAGCACTATCAACAATAGCCAAAGTATGGAAAGAGCCCAGATGTCCATCGATAATTGAATGGATAAACCAGATATGGTTTATATATACAATGGAATATTACTCAGAAATCAAGAACGAAATCTTACCATTTGCAACTACATGGATGGAACTAGAGGGTATTATGCTAAGCGAAACTATCCAGTCAGAGAAAGACAAATATCCTATGACCTCACTCATATGAGGACTTTAAGAGGCAAAACAGATGAACATAAGGGAAGAGAAGCAAAAATAATATAAAAACAGGGAGGGGGATGAAACACAAGAGACTCTTAAATGTGGAGAACAAACAGCGGGTTGCTGGAGGGGTTGTGGGAGGGGGGATGGGCTAAACGGGTAAGGGGCATTAAGGAATCTACTCCTGAAATCACTGTTGCTCTATATGCTAACTACTTGGATGTAAATTAAAAAATAAATTAAAATAAAAAATCACTAGGCAATAAATGAAAGAATGAATAAGAAAGGGAGATTACAGAGACTCAGTTTCGAGGCTGATTGAGGCTAATACATGGCACCTAGCTAGACTCAGACCGGCTGCATTCAACGGCATTTGAATGAGGCCAATTCACTTTATGCCCAAGGCAGCAAGCACACTAGTAGCCTGGGCCTTCCCCTCTGTAAAAAAATAAATGGAAATATTCTAAGTATTCACTCTCAAGGGATGTAGGATTAAAGAAAAGAATGCACATAAACTTGCAGCAACCGTTCGTGAGTCCTCCCAAAGCCTCCTGGGCTTCAGGGTGGCCGAGCATAGTTGAAGTCAGATCGGCTTGGATTAAAATCCTAACTCTGCAGGTGCTGGGGGTGCGGCTGTAGGTGAATGACATCACTTTCTCAGCCTCTCCTCTGGTGGAATGAAGACGATGCCACTCCCTGCCCACAAGAGAACGTAGGGGAAGCTCTGGCCCAGCCAGTGGGAGGCCAGCCTCTGCAGGAGGTGCTACAAACACTCCCCCGCCTCAGAGAGGACAGCAACCCGGGGCCCCCTGCCTGGTGGGCCACGCCAGGCATGGTAAGGAGGCAGACACGGCAGAGGCAGAAAACCACGCCCTCTCACCTCAGGGAAGCAGCTGGCAGGCCCCGTGGGGCAGCCCTCCCTCCCCTGCAGGTGTGGGCAGCACCCCCCCCACCCGTGGTTCTAGTTGCCCCCTTTTAGCATCCCCAGGAGGTGCGCAGGGATTCCTGGGGCAAAGGGATTTCCATGTAGTCGTGTGGAAATCTACAAAAGAGAGGCGGGCCACAAATCTGCATTTACAGGTGCTCCGTGCAAAAGGTACGTGCTTAGAGACGGTAAGAATCGTGTCCCAGCCATTGCAATGAATTTCCAAGCGGAAAGGAAGCAGGCTTTGTGTGTTAACAATGGTAAACAATTTAATGTCCCCCAAAGGGAGGTCTGACCTTTCCTCCTGGGACGTGACCTCTGTCTGAGCCCCTGTAATGTCCTGCTCCACAGGAATACCTTTATGTACCTGGGGCCAGCCTGACGATCTATCCTAGCAAAGGGATTTGGACGCCAGCTTGCCCTCCAAAGGGGCTGAAGGCTAACGATCCACCACAGAGCCAACCAACCACGAGTATGTGACCAAGCCCCTCAAAAGCTCTGACCCCAAGGTTGGGTGAGTAGCCCTGGTCGGTGACATTCCATGGATACTGTTGGCATCGGGGTGGGCCACGACCTCCTGGGACAACCAGACACTCCATGAATGGAAATCTGGATTCTGTCCCGTGAGCCTCCTTTCTTTCCGTCTGCATCCTTTCACTGTGACAGACTGTAGCCATAATGGTTTTCAGTGTGTTCTGTGAATCCTTCTCTCGAAACCCAGTGGTCTGGGGGACCCCTGAACTTGCAGTTGGTGTCAGCAGTGAGGGTGTTTTGAGGGACTCCCTGACTCACAGCTTCGGACTCAGACAGACCTGGGCTTCAGAGCCCGGCTCCACCAGCAGCGTGACGTGGGGGTGTGGAGGGAGGGTCCCTGCCTGCAAACGACGTCTCTGACTGAGGGGTGATCACGAGCAGCACGCGGCAAGCGGGCTCCCCTTCCTGGAGTCTTACCGTCATCCTCGTCCTTGGCACCCGGCGTGGGGACAAACAGGGGTTCTGCTGGCCAGCAGTGCTCCTGTCCCCATTTTAAGGATGACTTTGTGAGAACATCGTATTTCAGGATCTGTACATCCAAAGAGGAGAGACATGTGAGCGACTTGTTAGAGAGCGTGGCCACCCCTGGCGAACACGTGGCATCAACGCCCACGGACAGCGGGGGTTACGCCCCTCCAGGGGAGACCGCAAGTGACACCCACCGGGGGTCCGTATAACAGCAGAAATGAAAGCAGCTAGCTTCCTCCTCCACTTGTAAGCCAAGACCCTCCTGCCACAGCATCGCTAACACTACGCACTGAATTCTTTTAAAACGAAAGGGGCACCTGGGTGGCTCAGTTGGTTGAGCGTCTGACATCGGCTCAGGTCATGATCTCACGGTCTGTGGGTTCGAGCCCCACGTTGGGCTCTATGCTGATGGCTCGGAGCCTGGAGCCTGTTTCGGATTCTGTGTCTCCCTCTCTCTCTCTGCCCTTCCCCTGCTCACACTCTGTCTCTATGTCTCTCAAAAATAAATAAAAAACGTTAAAAAAATTTTAAAAAAAACAAAAAACCCCCTAAAAATCCTGAATTTATCTGGTGTTTGGCGCTACACTGCAACTTCTGCGTGTGTTAAATAAACTAGCGTATTCAATGCAAACATTGAAAGGACAATACGATCCTTTCGTTGTTTTAAAAGTGCAAGTCGCTGGACTTCTCTTAATCCCTAACAGACCTGGTTCCCTTTAGGGTGTGGGATAAGTGGGGAGTGGCTAGAGGTGTGTGTGTGTGTGTATGAACCTTAATTTTTTGCCTTGTACATTTCTGCACTGTTTGCATTTTTTTAAAAAGGTATTCCATGTTGTTATAAGAATGAAAATGTTCAAGACAAGTGACATCTGTACAACCCTAAGTACAGTCACTGGGACCCAGTGAATGTTCAACAAATTGTAGTTTAAAAAACAAAAGAAATGCTCCGGGTTTCAGCCCTCGGCTCAAGAGGGTGGGTTTCTTGAAGGCAGGGACTGGGACCCCCCTGGTCACTTCCTTATCCCCGGCGTCTGCACGGTGTAGCACATGGTTAGTGCGCAATAAACATGCTAAAGAAAGAAATCAGTGCATGAATCAGAGCCGTGATCTCTTTCCCGAGCTTCCATCCATCAGATACGGCTCCCTCTCTCGGCTGGCCTGTCACTGCTTTCCCCTGTGTTCTGTCCCAGACTGACCTCACTCTCTGATCCCCAAAGAGACCTCCCTTTTCTGATCAAGGTCACCCCGTCTAAGATCCTAGAGTTCGGCTTTCAGGGGGACACAGTCATTGTCGGGAGCGCCAGCCCAGGTCACACAGGCAGGGATCGGTACCTTGGTTGGGATGGGACTCCACTGAACTTCGGCCGCGAAGACATAGCGGTAGGGTTTCCCGTTGTGAGCATAATTGATCCGAGGCAGCTCTAAGCCTGGAGAGAACGACACGGCTGAGGAAGCCCCGCCATCACCGCGGGCTGGGGGCATCCACCCTTCACGCCAGGCTGGGCGCCCTTTCCCCCAAAACAGCTCCCTGTCCAGGATCCTGGAGCTTCCTTCAGGCCCTAGATTAGATCAAGGTTGGGACCAGGGCAGGGGGAGGGGACCTCTGATAATTACCCTGGCTCCATTAGGAGGTTCAGGAGCAACGTAAGACAGACCTAGTTTTTTAAAGTGTATAAGTATCTTTAATTATCCAAGATAGAAATCAAAGCGAATTGCATGATTAAAATCAGAGGCCACTGCAATTTTTTTAAAGCTCTTCAAAAAAAAAAAAAAACCTCATGTGTGCATGCACGTGCGTGGGGGTGTAGAGAAAAAAAACACCCTGAAACCGTGGAAAGGAGTGTCGATGGGGAAGAGTTAAATAAATCTGGTGAATTCACGTAATAACACATACAAAACTAATGTTTACAAAGTGTTAATAACAGAGGAGAGTGCCCATATTGTGAGATCAGGTGTAGAAGGCTGGTTGTAGCTTTATCTCCACTAGGTTACAAATGAGGAGAAGCGGCCCAGAAGCGTTGCTGGGGTCAGAACGTCCTTATAGTCTAGGTTTCAGAGTGTGTATCTGTGGGTTTCTCATTACACGAAATTTTTGTTGCACCTATGACTTTTGTAATCACAATGACCTGAATATTTTGTCCATCTACATGCATGCATACATACATACCTGCTGCGTCAGATTGAAACTCTAAGTTTAATGTTTATTTTTGAGAGAGAGACAGAGTGTGGGCGGGGGAGGGGCAGGCAGAGAGGGAGACACAGATTTCAAAGCAGGCTCCAGGCTCTGAGCTGTCCGCACAGAGCCCGACGCGGGGCTTGAACCCACGAACCATGAGATCATGACCTGAGCTGAAGTCACTTAGCCGACTGAGCCCCCAGGCGCCCCTGATGCTGGAATGAAAGTCCCCTTCGTAGGAAACAGTCCGGGCAGCTGGAGCCAGCCACGGCTGGAAATACAATGTCCGAGAAGAGAGGAAGCAGCCGGGAGCGTCAGTCATCAGGCCCTCGTACCTTTGCATGGCCGGGCGGGGCGGAAAGGTGTCCAGTCCCACAGACAAGTAGTCAGGAGCGCGCCAAGAGGCGTCCCGGTGAATGTGAGGAGGGACCACCCACGTACAGAAATCAGAAAAAGATGCCCACAGTTGGCCCCCGAGTAGGTCTGAGACTTCCCGTGGTGCTCCTGGGCCTCAAACCTGGTCTGGGACCACACCCCCCACTCCCACCTCCACCCTGCAAATGACCGGCCTGGGGCACTTGGTTAAGTAAAACATGACTCATCCCTGCGAATTCCGTGAGGCTGCTGAAGCCGTGCTCTGGCAGAATCTTCGGGATTCTGTGGGGAAGTTCTCAGGCTATATTCATTAAGCAGAAACCGTTTCTGAATATCCCAGATGGAATGGTCTGCATTTTGTAAAACTATAAACGCAGAGGGCACGGGCTCTGGACTCTGAGAAACCTGGGCTCAGATCCTGACTCTGCTGTCTGCCTGGGGGCCAGTCACTGAACCGGCCTCAGCTCTACAGCAAGAAGAGCACGTGCCGGCACCTGCCGCCCGCCTCCCAGAATCGTTCTGGTACCTTCTACCTCGTGCTGGACTCTCACGAGGGGCCGGGTTCTCAGCGAAGCACCTTACGTGCGCGGACTCATCTAACGTCAAGGGCGACGGGAAGAGACTGGCGGGTGGGATGAGGCGATGTCTGGGAAGCCCTAGAAGAGGCCGGCACATGCCAGGGACCCCCGCCCGACACCAGGACCACGGGGATTCCCAAAGGGTTGCCACGGATGGAGAGAGGACGGGCGCGTTGTCTACTGCCGTACTTCCCCGCACTGCCCAAGTTTGCCACGACAAGCGAGAACTCTCTTCTCAGATACAAAAAGACCCGTAACGTGTTAAGCGTCCATCTGCCCATGCAGTGTGGCAGGGGAGCAGAGACGGGGGTTGACACCTTAGGAATTGGGACCAATTCTTCCATCCACTCCTAAGACTCCCAGTGGCAGGGGCCCCACACGGAGCCTGTCGCAAGGATCCAAAGGATGCCGTTTACAGCAGGGGTTCTTATGGGCAAAGCTGGGGTCATCCTAACAAAGTCCCCAGGACAGCGTCCCTCCAGATGCCCGAACCTGGCAGGGGACAGCCGACATGGAGAGCAAGGCGGAGCCATGCCCTGCCACCCTCTAGCACCCTCGTTCCGTGCCCGTGTTGAGCACAGACCCCCTCGAGGCCACGCTTCTGTCACACGCTGGTGACACACTGAGCACAGGAACGTGGTCCCTGCCGCCCAGGCTCACAGGGCAGTGGTTCTCAGTCAGGGCGATGCGGCCCCGGGGCATGTCGGCGATGTCTGCGCGTGTTTTTGGTCGTGCCAGTTCAGGGTGCGGGTGCTACGGGCATCTGGTGGGTCAAGGCCAGGGAGGCTCGTCTACATCCTAGTGTCCAGGACGGCCCCCGTCACAGAGAAGGACCCGGCCCTCACTATCGGGGGGGCCCCAGGTTGAGAACACCTGCCCTGAGGGATACGGCTTTTATTGGAGAGATTTACGTGCCGTGTGGAGCCGGCCTCTCTGAGCCATTTTCGGCTGAAAAATGGGGCCATGGCCCCTGTCCCGCAGGGTACTGAGAAGGGGTACAAGCAGAAAGGCACACGAGCTGTCCCTGTTCGGTAAGCCAGCCTTTGATAGACGGGAGCATTCCCGGAGCCAGCTGCGAAAGTCCCCCAACGACCACCCCCGCCCCCAGGGCCTTCCTGGGGGGCCTGTGAAGGTACGGTGAAGGGACCTGTCCCCAGAGCCCTTCCGTCTGCCCCGTGTCCGTGCACAGCTCCTGCAGCAGGAGGAGGTACTGGGAGGCCTCGGCGGACCCGTGAGGTCCGGCCCCCTCCCTGAGCATCTGGAAAGGGGGCCTTTTACCTTCATAAAGCAGCTCCGGCTGGCAGTACACCCGGTCCGCGCTTTCCTTCAGGGCCCTTGCCGTCGTCGACGCCAGCTTGATCATGTTGGAACCCACTTCTGCGTTCTGAATCAGTTTTCACGAGAAAATCGACTTGTTATCCAGAACAAACACATGCTACACCGTGTATGTTTAACCAAGTCCTTTAGCAGAGTCTGCTTGGGATTTTCTCTCTCCTCTCTCTCTCAAAGCAAATAAATAAACTTAAAAAAAAAATTCTCATAGCGTTAAAAAAAAAGGGTCGTCTTTAAAAAAATTTTTTATGTTTTTATTTTTGAGAGGGAGAGAGAGCTGGGGAGGGACAGAGAGAGAGAGAGAGAGAGAGAGGGAGACACAATCTGAAGCAGGCCTCAGGCTCTGAACTGTCAGCATAGAACCCAACTTGGGGCTCGAACTTGTGAACCAGGAGATCATGGCCTGGACTGAAGTCCCTCAACCGGCTGAGCCACCCAGGCGCCCCCTAGGGGATGACATCTTCTTCTGGCCTCGTGTAAACCACAGGAAGCAGTTATTATATTATTGGTATTCTTTTTTTTTTAATATTTATTTTGTGAGAGAGAGAGCGAACACACACACACACTGGGAGGAGGGGGGAGGGGGGGAGAGAGAGAGAATCCCAGGCAGGATCCACGTTGTCAGCACAGAGCCCAGCACGGGGCTCGATCCCACGAACCCGTGGGATCATGCCCTGAGCTCAAATCTAGAGTCTGACGATTAACCGACTGAGCCCCCCAGGTGCCCCTGTACTGTAATATTCTCATTCTCAGAGAGGGTGTAGCTGGTAGGTGGTAGGACGAGAGTCCCCCCAAACTCCTGGCTCATTCTACTCCTCTGAGCTACCTTATCTTTCACAGGAGAAACGAATGTGCGAGTTGATTCTCACTTTTTAAGTATGAGATGATTCACCCAGGCTGCATCAGTCATTAGAAGGATGTTTATAAAGAGTTCGTAATGACATGGGAAATGCTCATGAGAGAATGCTGAGAAACGCAGCCGAGCAAATTGCATACGCAGCCTGGGCTCAATCAGGTTAAAAAAAAATTAGACTGGAAAGAGCCTGGGGGAAATACACCGAATATCAACAAGACAGCAGGCAGTGGAATTGTGGGGACTTTCTTGTTCTACGCTTATCCGTAGTTTCAGGACTTTCTCCTATGAGAAAATGTACCACTGTTGAAATGAAAACAAACAGGCAATAATAATTTCTGGGGAGTCAAACATGAATCAGGAACATTCCTTGGTCTCAACTTACAATCAGACTTTAGTTACGCTCTTACCATCACCGTAATCCAGGAAAGGGAGTTAAAACAATTGATTAAATATTTATTGGGCTCCTCCCCCTCCCTGTTTCCCTACATACGAGCTACGGGGCCTTAAGCAGGATACTTAGTATCCGTGAAGTCGTTTCCTCCTCTGCAGAGTGAGATAGAGGGGATGCAGCACATAGTGGATGCATCTCCAAGTTATTGTGCAGGCTGAATAAAACAATCCCTGAAAATGGTTTATGGGAGGGTCTGAAGGACAGCCAGTGCTACTCACGTGCTAGCTGACGATATCATCATTGCTTCATTATTATCACCAATGCTGTTATTATATCACTCACTGTACCAGTGGGGGCGAGCGCAGGTTAGACAATGGAAGAGAAACAAGGCAGAGTCCCTCCCTGCCTTCAAGAAGTTTACGGGCGAGAGTTATTGTTATGGCTGACTTCTCCTCGTTCAAACTGGTCTCTCCTTCCCAGATTTTCCAAAATGGGATTTTATACTTAAATGAAACCTATTTGAATCCTAGCAATTTTTTGCTGGGAAAGGGGGCAAATGTACTGCATCCTAGCAGCTGAAATGCAGGGGCCCTTTGAGATTTGCTTAGTTCAATCCCTCTGTAGAAGAGGAGACAGGCCCAGAGAAGGAAGGTGACTTGTCCAAGGCCACGGATGGAGGAGTCTGGGCCCTTCGCACTGCACTTCTTTTGCTCCAAAGCAAGAGCACTGCTGGCAGTAGGTAGGGCAAAGCAGGTACAAAGGCCCTGAGGCCAGTCCATTCCCATCCTGCAGGTCTCTGCTCAAGTATCCCCTTCCTTAACCACTCATCTGCGATGTTGCCAAGGCACTTGTCCCAGGCTGTAATTGTCTCCTGCACAGAGCTGCTGCCTTCTCTTATGTCGCCTTCCCCTCGAAGACCCGGACTGGATCTTGTTCAGGGCACGGCGCATGGCTCCAGAAGGAACTGTTGGGTGAGCGGAGTGGATGCATCACTCAGCAAGCTTTTCTTTCCGCTGTCAAGGTGCGAAGCATGTGCTTTACAGGGTGGCTGTCGGAATTCGAGGAGATGAGACGCATGAGGAAGCCCCGCCTGGCACACCGGTGCTGTCTTGTAAACTGAAGCCCCGGAAGGCCTCCACCTGCGTCGCGCCGCGAATCGGCAGAGGCTCTGCCTGGTGACTCGTAGCCGCCCGACAGCACCAGGCCTGTTGTGCATGCCCTGGGCTTGTGTCTCAGGGAGACGTCTTATAATTCAGGCCTGAAACTGGTCAGACTGGTTGAGGGAAAAACTGGATTTTTCCACATAGCAGTCAGGAACATGACTCGGCTGCTCTGGGTGGCCAGCACGCTCCGCTTCGGGAAGCAACGGCTTTCCAGCCAAAACTCAACAAAATCCTACAGGTTTGTTTTGAAATCCCCCAACTCGAGGCAGCTCCCGTGCGAAGCAGCCGTCTCAGTAATTCCCCGAAACACTGGCTTTGGGGTTCAGAAGCCCTGTGTGTGAAACCTGGCTCTATGGCTTTCTACGTGAACTTGAGTGGCCTCTCCCCACCCTCGGCCCCATGCCAAACGAGGCTGCTTTCTCGTTTGTGAAGGGTGGGGGCCAATCCTAACTTTTTGAATGGGTGGTGACCACCAGCGAGGTTGCTTTGACCTGGAGCTGAAGACGACAGTTAAAAATCAAACAATGGGGATGAAAACACGTGGTCCAGGGTCAGATGCCTTGTAGTTCGTAACGGAGCCAGATAGATAGGCATGCAAATCCCAGCTCAAATCCCACCATTTCTACGATGTTGGGCAAGTTACTTTCTCTCTTCGTCCATTGCCGGGATAATAAGCAACTCGGAAGGGTGTCCTACTGATTAGATGAGAAACTTGCAAAGCATTTAGCAGTTCCAAAATCTTTCAGGACCCAGGACTAGAGTGGACACCCACGAACCCTCTATCTAAACACGTTGAGCAAATTATTAGCTGAAATGCCATTCCCGCGCCCTGCCTGGATGCGCAGACCTTCGGAACGTGGCAGCGCGCCGTCCAATATGGCGACCATGAACCACACAGGCCTATGCACATTTCACTCAAGAACAGCTACACGTCCCGTTCCTCAGCTGTGCGACGCACGGTTCAACGGCACACGTGGCTCGTGGCTACTGCATGGGACAGAGAACGGGTCACGGCCACAGTGGCCCCTTTTGCATAGTGCTGGTCTGGAAGGATGTGTGAATTCGGACTCCCAGGACTCCTTGAGTTCTGAGCGGGAAGAGGGTGGCAGACCAGGGCCAGCCTCTGGGCCCGGGGTTCTCTGTCCCTGTCCCCCTTTCTTCCCACTGTGCAGAAGCTGCAGCCAGCGTGCCCAAAGCCAAGAGCCAGGTTCCGGCCACCTTGTGGGTCTGGGGCCTGTCCTCCAGGGGCGTAGCCTGCCTCCAGGAAGACAGAGGCAGGTGGGGAAGCAGTCGGGGGGCTTTCTGGGGAGGGAATTCACGGATCCCGGGGAGTTGAGGAGCCCTAGGAACTCCTCGCTCTGTGAGGGAGGGACACTCCCAGAGAAAGTCCGGATCAGGGCCCCCCAAATGCCCAGGCCAGAGCAGGGGCCCCTCTTGGAGGAATCTAAGGGCAAAAAAGGCACCTAACACAGGTCCTGGCACACAATGAGCTCTCAGGAAACGGCCGCTTTTGCCAGGGCGGGGGGAGCTTTGAGTCTGCATTTAGGATCAAGACAAAAACCCACTCTAGTGAGCCAGGAGCGGAAACCACCCCTTGTAGGTCCTCAACGCCTCCTCCACGGTGGCGGCTTCCGCACGCACGGAGAGCTGTTGGAAGGGAAGGCCAAGTGCTCACGAACCCACCTGGAGGCAGCGCACAGGGTCCCACAGGACGAGGGCGGGCAGGGCGGCCTCTGGAGCTGTCTGCACGCGCCCACGCCCCTCCCAGCCCAGCCCCGCCTGGGACAGCCCCTGCGCCGCCCTACGAAAACAGGCCTCCGGTGCCAAGGGGCCCCACCTTCCTCTGACCCCAGCTGGCCCAAACGCGAGAGAATCTGGGGCAGCTGGGACGGCCCAGACTTTTAAGTGCACTTCACTCTGGCCCGTTCTCTGTGGAGAGCACTTTCCACTTGGGAAATGTTTCCAATGCTCAAGACAGACCAGTGTCCTTTCAAGGACCCACTCATTTCTCGTCCTCGAGTCATTCCTGCATTGAGTTAACGCTGTTAAAAGCTTAATGAGGACCCTCGAGGGCCAGGCCCGGTGACAGGCACACGGGACAAACGAGTGACAAGACAAAAGGCTCTGGCTCTCAGAGCTTCCATGGGCCGGGTAGCTGAACAAGCTCCCTTACCAGGGACAAGGGGTCAGCAGGAGCTGAAAGTGCCATCAGCACACATGAGGTCCTCTGAGGGGAGCAATGGCCCTGACACCTGTAGGGCGAGCAGGAATTTGCTGGACTGCAAACTGGCAAGTCACTGGGGGCTGAGACCACGCCCTCGCACCCCCCCCCCCAGAGGTTCTGCCTTTACTGGTGTGTACTGGAGGCCAGGTGTGGTCTCAGAACCCCAGGTGAGTCCAACCTGCAGCCAAGCCGGGGGTGGAGGCCTGAGGGGAGAAGGACAGGGTTCCAGGCAGGGGGACAGCCACGAGCAAAGGCCCCAGACTGAAGGGTGCCGGAGGCAGGCGGCATCTCCTTCGGCCCGTCATGGTAAGCCTTTGGATAGGATGGAATCAGAGCTGCCGGACCGGGACGTGAGCGCCACGTGCATCTGCTCTGCTCTCGGATTTCACTGTGCAGGCAGGGCTACTTGAAAGTGAAGAACCTAACTTTTGAAGGGACAATAAATAGCCATTAAAAAGCGTGGCGAGAGCCACCCTTCCCAGGGCTCCCTCTTCACCAGTTTCAAAGCCGTAGGTGGTTCACACGGTGGCTTTTCAGACTCTACGTGCTAACCTCCTTAGCTTGGCTCCAGGGAAGCAAATCGCTTTTCCAGCATGATAAAAGGCTGTAAAATCCCTCGGTGTGTGGGCAGTGGGAGGGAGCGTTTCCTGTCTGTGTTTCATCCCCGGGCTGCGGTCGGCCTGAGGCAGGGCTGGGCCTCGGGATGTGCACCTGTGTGCTGTGCCACCCCCGCCCCCCGCAACTGCTTCCTGGAACCAGGACGGAGGCTGCAGAGGCCAGAGGCCCACGTGACGACTTCGTGGAACTCGGCCACTCCTTCAGGAGCCCTGAGCCACGTGGGGAGAAACTTCATTCCTCCTTCTCCTCCCGATCTCTCCGACGGGGTCAAGGAGAGAGTCTCAGTCAGGTGCTGTTAGCGCTTCCACACCTAGTACCTTCAGGACTCTCCCGTTCACCAAGAGAGGAAGTCTTGGCCAGCGGCGGTGACCCAGCCAGAGACTCAGACCTCTGCCTCACTGCCACTGCCTTCTGCCCAGCCTGTCTTTCACTGGTACAAGTGACGATGCTCCAGCTTTCCACTGGCTGGCAACGGGTGACCTTTCAAGAGGGAGCTGATTTAAATAAACAAAGTGTGATTTTGTGAGGGTTAAATCCAGGCGATGAAAATGGTGAAAACCGGGACGGAGGTAAACCAGTGACTGCAGACGGGGAAAGGCCGGAAACACAGGACAGGAGCCCGACTCTGGGGCCAGAGAAGCCTGGGTGCACAGATGCCCCTGAGTGGCGTCCATTTCCCGGCCTGCAGAGGGTGACGGGTCTGGGCTCCTGCCGGGAGCCGGGCCCGCTGGGGAGAGCGGCAGAGCTGTATCTTGACCAGCGACAAGGGCGCGCTGAGGGACAGGCTGGTGCAGGCGCCACTCGAGGCTCTGCCCCACGGGGCCGGGTGACCTTGGCATTTCCCCGAACCTCTCTGAGCCTGTTTCTTCATCCGTAGAAAGCGGCTAGCATGAGGACCTCTCTCGTAGGCTGTTTTGGTCACTAAGTGAGGCCAGGAAAGTAAAACGCCGAGCAAAGTACCTGGCACGTAGCGCGCGTTTTGTAAATAGGAGCCACCAAGATGGAGTTGAATCGAATCTTCTCTCATTTAAATTAATTAAGTCGTGAAGGCAGAGAGTTCTGGAGCCAGAATCTCTGTAGCCTCTGGTAGCATCACCCTAATTGAGGATGATGTCTGGCCTCATGGGCATTTTTAATGCAAGAAGGGGGACGATTCAACAGCAGGGCGTTCGGTGGGGGAAGAGTGACCAAGCCCGGTCTGGGACCGTCACGCAAATATTAAAAACGATGTTGTGGAAGACTATTTCATGTCACGGAGGGATGTTTAGATACACACGCACGTGGACACAGCCGTACACAGGACAGGATGTACACACTCCGCCCCGGAAAGGAAGGGCTGATACACGCCGTAACAAAGACGGGCCTCCGAGACGCTGCGCTGAGGGAGGGCGGCCAGCCGCAGGGGACCACCCGGCGTATGGGCCCCCGTATGCGACGTGTCTAGAACAGGCAGATCCTCAGAGACGGGAAGTGGATTTGTGGTTGCCTCGCGCGGGTGTGGACAGGGCTGGTTAAGAGGCGCAAGGTTTCTTTCCAGGGTCACGAGAATGTTTTAAGGCCCATCGTGGTGATGGTTACACAACTCTTTAAAGAGACTAAAAGCAACTGAACTGTACGCTTTAAATGAGTGAAACGGGTATATGCTATGGGAAATTCTATCTCAATAGGTCTATTAAGAATTCTGCGATGTCCTTCCCTAAAATTAAGCAATATATAAGATATGTATATATATTTCTAAATTTTAGAGAGGGAAGTCATACGGCACACAATTTTTAACTGCTTTGTTGAGAGACATGTTAAGCTACATGTGTATTATATCTACATATACATCAACATATGTATCATGTGTCTGTCTAGTGAGAGAGACTTTGGAGGCAATACGAATATATCCATAATAGGCTTATGGGCTTTTTTTCCTTTTTACCTAATCTATATTTTAAGTTTTTTAAACTTATTTATTTTGAAAGGGAGAGAGAGAGAAAGGGAAGGATTGGGGGTGAAAGAGAGAGAGAGAGAGAGAGAGCACATGCACAAGTTAGGGGGGGCAGAGAGAGAAGAAGAGAGAGAGAAACCCAACCAGGCTCGGACACTTAACCGACTGAGCCACCCGGGCGCGCCCACCGAATCTGTATTTTCTAAGGCTTCTGCTCTGAATACGTACCATTTTTGGAGGAACAATGAAACATGTTTTGTCTTTAAGAACAACCCACTTTGGATTTCAAGGTCAATCAAACCGGCGCCAAAGTAACGGCCCCCTTGGGCTCACGACGCCCCAGGAAGGAAACGGGCCCCCTTTTCCAGCTGTTACCTTGTCCACCTCGAGAGGCACGGCGAACCTCCGCAGGGCGGGGACGGACGTGAGCCTGGAGTTCTCCTCGAAGTCCTGGTTCAGGTTGGCCAAGTAGAAGAGCTGATAGAGGCTGCTGTCCTCGTAGGCGATGACGTCAAACAGAAGGCAGCCGTCCTCCTCGTAGGCGTTGACGTGATGGAAGACCACCATGGGGTCCGCGTAAAACCTGGTCGGCACGGGCTTCCTGGTCCTTCGGTCGATGACGTGAATGTAGGTCTGAAAGAAGACGCGCGCCGAGGGGTCAGCCTTCTCTCTGCCAGCCTGGCACCATGGCGTCGGGCACAGGATGGGACCCGGCCCTGCCCTCCACTAGCTCGTGGCCGTGGAGCGTCCCCTGCCCCAGGGCTCCGGCCACACGGAAGCTAAGGCAGCGGGAGCTGCCCACCGTGATACGTCGTGATCACCTCCTTCGGATGGAGCGGAGGGAGCCTCTGCACCCCCAGGAGGACCGGGCCTGGAGGAGGTCCCCGCCCCCTTCAATGGACTGTGACTCTGGGTGGGCGGTGACGACCTAGCTCCAGGGCAACAAATGGCCAAGTTGGGGAGCACTGGCTGGTGCTCTAGCCCTCCCTGAGTTCTACCCACAGCTGAAGCCCCTAAAACCACACCAGCCCTCTGGGTCCCCTCTCCGGACCTCCACCTGCTGCCTGGTTTGCCAGGATGCAGGAGTCACGGCCACCTCCTTTCTCCTGGGGCCTGCTGTGTGGAGAGACCGTTCTGGTGAAGGAGCCCACACGGGCGCCCGCACACACCTCCAGCTGTCACGAGGTGGCATTACTCTGGGTGGCAATTAGCCATATCCACAGCCCCGGTTGCCGAATCCAAAGTCTGAGTGGGGGTTCTTCCTCCTGGCAGCTCTGGGCTAGCCACCCTCCTTGTGAAAGGCAGGGCAGGACTGCTCCAGGCTGTTCCCTGGTCGCCTTCTCCCAGCGTACACGCCTCTTCCTCTCCTGCCCCGAATCCAGCTGTGAACATTAAGTGGGGGTGCAGAGGAGGAAGGGTGTGACAGCCTAGGGGTGGGAGAATGGGCAGGCGACCACAGAGGTCATTCTTTTAGCTCTTTCCCTGTCTGTGACCCCAATCCCTGGGGTCAGGCACAGGAACTTTTCGGAAAGTTCTCTTCTTAAAAAAATTTTTTTAATGTTTATTTTTGAGAGACAGAGCGTGAGCAGGGGAGAGGCAGAGAGAGAGAGGGAGACACAGAATCTGAAGCAGGCTCCAGGCTCTGAGCTGTCAGCACAGAGCCCAATGCGGGGCTCAAACTCACAAACCATGAGATCGTGACCTGAGCCGAAGTTGGATGCATAACTGACTGAGCTGCCCAGACACCCCAAAAAGCCCTCTTCTAAATGCATTCTTAAACCCTTCCCAGGGCTTTCTGCCCTGCCCCTGGGTGCTCAGTCTTCCCATGGTGGGATTCTCTGAGGGCCGAGGGATCTCCAGCAGCTGAAGAGAAAACCCAACTAGAGTTAGCTTCTCTACTGACCCCCTTGGCCCACTGCTCATTCCAAAAATGGAGAGAGGGTCTGTGACATATGAGACACTTTTTCAGGAAAGACAAAACAAAAGCAAGCCCCTGCCTTCACGGAGCTTATATTCTAGGGAGAGAAAGGCCAGCAGTCAACGGTTAAATAATGTGCCAAGGACAATAAGCACCACTGAGAAGAATGAAACCGGGGAGGGGATGGAGAAAGCCTGCGGTGCGGTCTGTTGTAGATTGGCTCACCATGGAAGGCCTCAGGGGACTGGACTGTGAGGGAGGAAGCGATCTGGGGAAGGGCATTCCAGGTGGAAGGGATCGAAATTGCAAAGGCCCCTGACACAGGAATGTGTCAGGCTGCTGTGAGACACAGGAGGACCAAGAGGAGGCTGAGTGAGCAGGGAGCCCGTGGTCGGGACGTGGGCCTGTGAGGATTTGCAGGCTGCTCGATGAAGTCTTTGGGTCTGAGGAAGATGGGAAATCACTAGAAGGTTCCGAGCAGAAACTCTCCTCACGGAGAAGGAGAGGTTTTAAAGAGGTGGCCAGCCACAAACGGGATGCAGAGCCGCAGACGTACATAAAGGTGTCCAGAATGGGCGGGAGGGGGAGAGGGACGGCAGAGCATCGTGGTGGCTCCCTCTGGAGAGGGCGCTGGCGGTGAGGCGGCGGGGAGAAGGGACTTGACTGGATACGCTGCTTTCTATACTTGGCTATGGTTTGCACACAGGACGCTAAGAATTACTGGATATTGGCCACAAGTAAAAATGAACTTATTTCAACAGGAAGTAAATACATACATGCATATCCATGCATAGATATATTTATACAGTGTACACACACGCGTCCATATATACCAGCCCACATGCACACGAGCAGACACACACGTGTGCACACGTCCATGCCTTGAGCACGCAGGTGTCCCGGAAGGGAAGGTGCTCCTGTGTGCCTCTGGTGGAACGCTCTATCAATACAATGTCTAAATCGTCTATGGCACGGCTTCACTGACATGGTACAGGCTGCAGGGTGCTGAAAGGGCCTTGTCCATGGACGATGTGGTAGCTGCGAGGAGCCCAGACACGGGTCAGGACTGAAGAGTGACCCTCGGCCAAGGGGACTGCCTGGCTGATGAGAGCTGGCTTGCCCGCAGCCACACCCTCGTCTAGAGACCGTCTGCTCTACTGACTCAGTGACGTGGGGCCTGGCTCTCTTGCCCTAACTCAGACCACTCTGCAGGACCATCCACCTTCAGAACTCTCTGGAAGCTTGGCTGGTGCTTCCGGGGAGACTGCACGGTAGCTCACTTCCTCCCTCCCTCCCTCGGAGACTCCCCGCACGCTAGCCTCCGTGTCAGTCTGCTTCCTGGGATACCCCCCTCTGGCCGTCCTTATGTTGCGGGCTCGGCGGGCCTAGTGGGGCTGGGGGTCTGGGCCAGGCCCTACCTGGTCCTCCCTGTGGAAAGTCAGGCAGGACGCCCAGTTCCTTCCCCGGATGTACGCAGTCGACATCTTGAGGATGTCCAGCTTGAAAGGCAGCTCGAGGAAAACGATGTAGTTCTCCGTGACGCCGAAGCTGTGGTAGTAGCTCGGGGAGAGGCGCGAGCGGGCGGGGATGGAACCGAACACCTCGATATGCCTCAGCGGGTCCTTCTCCTTCTCGTCCTCTGGAGAAACGGAAGCCTCAGGAGCAGGGCCGGGCCTAGCTGCCCCCAGACGACGCCACCATCACCTGCAGCTGAGCCTTTCAAACTGACCTTGTCACTAAGAAGAACCTCGGGGTGAGAGCCAACAAGGAAACCGATGAAGGGGTTGCTGCCTGGCTGACACAGGGACTCTGGGGTGGGAGGCTTCCCACCGAGGCCTACCCCCCACTCCTGCTCTGTGAGACCTGGCGCTACAATCTGGAAACGCTGAGCCACAGAGCTAGGCTTCTGGGCCACCGGCCCACGGTGCGGCCTGGGGGCTAAGCCCCGCCTCCACCGCTTTTCCCAGCAAGGTTTCTTTGGAACACAGCCACGCTCCCCCCTTTACGCAGGGGCCAGGGCTGCTCTCGCTTTGGAACCGCAGCGGCCTTGCTCAGGAGTTGCAACAGAGGCCAGGCGCCTGCACGGTCTCAGACGTTTACTCTTGGACCCTCTACAGAGCGAGCAGGTCAGCCTCTGCTCTGGAACAAGCCGCTCGTGCCACGGATCACCCGGGGAACAGCATCGAGTGTGGAGTCTGACCCAGAAGGTGGGCCTGAGGGTCTGCGTTTCTATCAAGCACCCGGGGGAAAGGGTGGCTTCCCAGATTTCAACTTGAACATTTTGCTGGGGACCATCGCTTGATAGGTATTTCGTAGGGTTTCCATGAATTTCTCTCGGCACTGCCCATTCCCAAACACATGGGAGACTACCCATTCTGACGAGGGGCTGTTACACATCCTGTGACGATCCAAGTAGACTGTAGGGTTCCCATTTTACAGATGGGAGACTGAGGTGTGATGGAATGGCCCATCGTAATGGTCAAAGGCACAAGGTTAAGCCAAGAAGTCCTACCCACCCCGCCACCCTGGCTGCCTCCTCTGTTATTAGGGAGAACAACCCTCGCAGAGCGGAGAGAGAGAACAGAATGAAATAATCGGCCGGTCCAAGCTCCTGCCCTTATTCTCCTGCAAGGATGAGTCACCATTGGCCAAAAGGCCTCCCCACCCAGCCCGGGGGCTGGTTTATAATGAGTTACCTGCAAGCGTCCCCACCTTTCTTGCGGCCACCTGTGCACACTGTAAACAGCTGGCTGGTGGGAGGGGTGCCGTGGGGTTGTGGGGTGGTTCTTTTCTTCACAAAACAAACGAAGCACAAAGCAAACTGAAATGAAAAGCACCCTGGCCGGGAGGCGGGAGGCAGGCGTGAATCCCAGAGACGCGGCCAGCATGGAGCAGGTGATCAGAGGGGAGATGCTGGCAAGATGTGGGGGCTCCTGTGAGCTGCGTGAGGGTGGGCATGTCACCTGATGCCCCTGGGCCTCATTCCCCTCCTTTGAAATATGAGGTGCTAAACTCAAAAGCCTAGGATTCTGGCTAGGCCCTATATTCCTTTATTGGCTTAGTTCATGGGAGTTCCATTTAACAAGTTCCATTATACTCATTGGGCCTTCCGACCTTAGGGGTTCACATAGGCCTGGAGCCTAGTAATTAGCTCAGGAGCTTCTACAGGACTGAGGGGGAGGGCACCATCAGGATCACGCACAGAAGCTGATTTTCCTAAACCGGCAGGTCAAGCCCAGCATCCTTGTAAGTTCTGCCCTGTCTCCTGAGCCCTGGGCAGCCACCCTCGGGAACCTGGTCTCCTGGGTGTGGTTCCCAGGAGGGTCCTGGACAAAGAAGGGCCAGGAGCTCGTCCTCTTGGGGACACGCAAACACAGTTGGCCTGGGCTTTGCTCCAGGTTCCTGGCCTTAAATGGAGAAGGTTCGGAAGGCCCAGAGAAGGGGGTGGGGGTCTGAAAGGCTGAAGGTCTGAAGCAGGGCTGAGCCCCCACAACAACCCTGGGAGCCTGGCTTCAGGGGCTGGGACGAGAGTGGGGAGCGTGGCTTTGGCACATAAAGTTGGGCTAGAAATCTAAAAAACATCGATGGAAAGAAGGATGGCTGGAAGGAAGGAGGTTTGATGGGTGCATGGATGGATATCAGATGACTGATTGGTGGATGGATGGATGGATGGATGACGGATGGATAGGTAAATGGTGGGTGAATACTGGGTAAATTAATGAATCAATGAACAGGAGCCTAAAGGAAAACAGGTTAGAATAGTAAAGGAATTTCCTTCTTCCAAAAGGAAGGCCAACTGCATCTCTCTTCTCCTTTAGGAGAAAAGATTCATGATCATCTGAATCGCCCATGACGGAAAGTGTCAGATCGAGTCTCGGGTCATCAACAAAAATCCGAACCCTTTGGAAGGAGCCACCCAGGACGTCGGTGCTTCATCACAGCCCCAGAACGACCCACCTGGTACTGTGGCAGGGATCTTAAAGATCATGTATTTTGTCTTCCCCTTGTCCATGATGGATGTGCCCATGTTAAGAACATTTCCAGCCGCGTCATAATGAGGATGCGAAGTTGCCAGATTTACCGCCACGTAGTTGCGATAATCCACCTGCAAAATGACAACCACCGGGTTTTAAGAAGGGGGTGGGGAGGGTGGGACTCGGTGAAAAGTGGGCCACTTCTAGGTTCGGAGTGATGACGGCTACTCTTGCATACCTCCTGGTCTGAAAGTAAGGCGACCTCACCTTTCAAGAGGATGTTTGCTCTTGAGACCTGATATGACCTCAGGGGAGCCTCCTACAGCAGAGAGGCTGCAGCTGCACGCTCTTCCCTGCCCCCGGGCCCTGCCTCCTGGATGTCCTCAGCGTGGAGGCAGGATGCCTCGCTGCAGAGTAATGGCCTGGGGAGAGAGGTGGCCTTAGTGCTAATCTTAGCTGCTGCTCTGTGTCTTTCTGGTTACGTCATTTAAATTCTCCCCTTTTGCAGGCCACAGAGGCATAAATCTCCAAGCCTCTCTCATAGGATTATTCTGGGAACAGAGAGTTACAGAAACACTTGGTCAAAGGGAAACTCAGCTAACAAGCTCTACCATGACTCCCCACTCCCACCAGGGCAGAGCCATAGAAAAATGTGTGGCTGGGGGAACAACTGTCCTCCTTTCCTCCCCAAGAAGAGCATGACCTCCGGCCAAAGGTCAGGAAATGCTTCTTTCTCTCTTAGTGTTTCCTCTCTGAGGCTTTGTGGAGAGCATACGTCGGTTGGACCTATGCCGCCCAGCTTAAAAGGTGCTGGCCATAACTTTACAGTTAAGAAAAGCACCCCCTTTACCAGATCGTTAAATGCATTGAGGAGACATTGAGGCTTTGGACAGCCAGCTGGAGAAGACTGTAAGTGGGTCTATTGATTTTCATGAAAATGTTGACTCGATTCTGCCCAGGAAAGGCATCTGTGTGGGTTTTTATTTCCATCCCCTTGCTCTCTGCCTAAGGCCTCCCTCTTCAGGTCAACAGCAGGTAGGGCTGCTAGAGTCTGGGCACTCTGGTGCCATCATTCATTCCAACTTAATTCATTCAACAAGCTCCCACTCAGTGCCAAGACGGTGGACAGCGTTATGGGCTGAATTGTGTCTTCCAAAATGATCTATGTACCAAGGGTTAGGGCTTCAACATATTTGAAAACAGGGCCTTTGCAGATGTAATCAAGTTAAAATGAGGTCATTCAGGATGGAGGTGGGCCCTAATCCAATGATTTGTATCTCCACAAGCCAAGGAGCACCGAGGATTCCTGGCAGCCACCAGCAGTTGGAAGAGGCAAGCCAAGATTTTTCCCTAGAGCCTTCAGAGAGAGCATGGCTCCATGGACAGCCTCATTTCAGACTCGGCCTCCAGAACCATGAGAGGATAGACTTCTGTTGTTTTAAGCCACCTAGTTTGTGGTACTGTGTTTCAGTAGCCCTAAGAATAAATGCAGACACAGACATGAACCCACACAGTCCCAGCCCCAAGGGAGCTTAGAATCTAGTGCTAAGTGTAGCGCTGGGGAAGTTCAAGAGCCAATGGTTTTAGAGGAGGGGCTGCTCCCGTGAGTTCCTGCAGGCCCCACGGCCCCGCCCAGGAGGTCCCTTTCAGGAGCCAGGAACTGATGCTGGTTGTAGGTTCACTGGTACCTTCTCCAGGGTTTCCAGAGTCTGTGGGTTGATTTTCCTGATGTAGTTGGTCTCTGTGGTCGCATAGAAGTCTTCACCACACTTCATGATGTTAATCAGGCAGTTGTCCGTGAAATCAGGGATGGTATGGGACAAGTAGGAAAAAGCTCTGTGGAGGAAAGCAGATCAATAGCAAATCGATGGCTGTGTCTACCCAACTGGAAAGTTCCGCGCAAGATGGCCTTAGTTTTCCTACCATTTAAAATGCTCTACTTCAATTAAGGGAGAAAAAGTTCAGGGTCCCAAAGGATCACTTGAGGAGCCTGGAGGACCTGGGTATCAAGTTGCCCAAAGGCACCACCATGTTGAGTTAGCCGAGACATGAGTCATCTGGGACAAGACGGCCACCAACTGGACCCTCCTGGGCTCTCAAAAATCCAAAGGTCTCCCACACCACAGATACCAAGAGCTGGTAGGTTGTCCTGAAGTATTTTAAGAAGCTCTACAGAAATCCTATGTGCCCATCCATAATGGCCCCCCAAAACTAGAAAAACAGCTAATTCTTGCTTTTGGCAGGAACGAGAGCCCTTTGAATTTGTCAAGGAAATTAGTTTTATTATTTTTTTCTTTAAAGGAAAGCAAACAAATTATGAGATGAAAACTCATCATTTGTTTGATCGGAAGATCTGGGATCCATGTATTGGTTAGTGCTCCCCCTACTGGCAAACAGTGAAGCAGCAAAGATGTCGCATAGATGGCGATTTTGCATTCGTTTCTTCGCCCTCCCCTGTTCCTGCCTGGCTTCTCCCCCACGCCTGCAAACCTGAGTTCAGTGCCCGCTGTGTGCCAGCCCCAGCACTGGATCCTGGAACTGGAAAGATGATGTCAGTTCCGGGAAAGGAGAAGCAATCTTCCACCTCTGGGCCAGTGTACTAACACATTTCCTAACTCTCCTCCATCTGAAGAATATCAGGAAGGAAATACCGACAGCAGGTCTGATTCCCTGGCCAACAATTCAATTGTCAAGAGTGTGATACATTCAGTCATCAGAGCTCAGATGATTTGAAATGTAGTCAACAAAAACCCTTCCCCGTGTCTTTCTCCCATTTGCCAATTTCCCTCCTCACAGACCCTACCAGTTTCTCTAGACACATACAAGCACAAATAAATCTACATTTCTTCCTGACTTTTTGCACACGACACAGCATATTATATGCTCCTTCTATACCTCATTCCCCCCCACGCTCACCACTTAGCAAAGTATCTTGGAAATCTTTCCATTCAGTACATAGAGAACATCCTTATTCCTTTTTTTTTTTTTTTTTTTTTACTTCTGCCTGGTATTTTCCTGTATACTTTCACTTTTATTTAACTACTCTTCTGTTGATGAACATTCGGGTTATTTTCAGTTCCTCATTACAACAAACGATGCAGCCGTGAATAATATTGTACATTCGTCATTCCAGACGCGAGCAAGATTATCTCTAGATTGAAGAGAACACGCATTTGTAATTTTGAGAGAGAATTCCAAATTGCTCTCCTGCCAGCCATATGGAAAAAATACCTAATAATCTGTCAGAGGCTCATTGCCTCTCTCGCTCTCAGTGATCAAGAACTGGACAGCACAGCTGGGCCAAGCCCAGTCAGGTGGTTTTCCCGGACCCTAAAGAGGACTCTCAGAGGAGTGAATGCTCGTTGTTCTGACCACCAAGAATGTCAAGAAGCATCACCAGATTCAAAAGGGACAGTTACTTGGAAAAGATGTTTTTGCAGGGGTCTGGATAGGCCATCGTTCCAAACTCTGACACCACGATCCTGTTGGCCTTGATGTTGGCGTTGTAGGTGTCGCTTCTCAGGTATTTGCTCCTGTAATAGACTTCACCTGAATAAAAAAAAAGATGCCGAATCATCCCAGGCTGACACCTTTACAGAGTTTGAAGGTCAATTTCAGCCATTCGAGGGGTACTACGGGGAGGGGGCAAGGGGAAGTGAGTGCAGCAAAGCAGGCCTCTTTGATGTGTGCTGGACACAAGACCATTTGCAGTGAGCTCTCCATACGCACTTCCTCACTTGAGGCTCGCAGCTGTAGGCCAAGGTCAGTATCCCAATGGGCTCCATTTTACACATCAGGGAACAAGAACCCTGAGCTGCCTGGCCAAATGCCACCTGCCGAGAGGCGCTGACCTAGCCCCTTGACCATCCCTTCTACTGTGCTGGTATCCCTCCAGGGAGGTCCACATTTGGAGGACGGGTTCAGAGCGCCTCATACTTAGCTGGGTTTCCCCAGGGTCCGGTTAAGCCTTGGAAGCCTTTCATTGACCATTTTCGCCCCCGGAGTAATATTTGATTCCTATTGCAAGCGGAGGGTGGCCTGGGGCCGGATTCTGCACAGCAGAATCGGTACGTGTGTGGATGCCCAGTTCACGGAGTTACTGGAGAAAATCTAAGTCACTGCATGAAAGCAGGGATTCTTGGCCTCTGTAGGTCAGGAAGCGGGAGCGAGTGGGGCAGGCAAATCTCTACCCCTGAGGAGATTCGAGTCTCTACATGGCTGTGAACCCTGCTAGGTCACCCACCAGCCGTGCACTTGACCTGTGTCAGAGGCGAGGCTCCATCCTCCCTGCTCTGATGTGAGGATCATGGTATGTTCCTTACAAAGTTGCTGTGACATTTAAGACCTGTAAAGTACGCAGCACATAGTAGGTGCTCAATAAAAGCTACATATGCTATTGAAATGCAGTAGATAGAGTGTGCAGGGCTTTGGCTCCAGGTTTAGTCCCAGTCCAAGCCGTGTGACCCTGGGTAAGTCTCTTTATCTCACTGAACCTCAGTTTTCTTGACTGGAAACTCGGGATCACCCAGTCCTTCCCCAGATGGGACTCCGGTTTCAAATGAGACGAAGTGACATAAGGAGTTTGGCTCATTGGCACATACTGTGCATGTGCCAAGTAATGGCTGCTGAAGTTCTGAATTGTCCAAAAAAATCCTAGAGGTAGGAAGACTCAGCTGGGGGTTGGTAAGGCCACACACACACTGGTCTTTGGTCACATGTTACACAGAATCTGCTACAGGGCCCTCGTGGTCTTCCCTCTGAGCCAGCCTGTCCTTCGCTGGTCACTCTCTCTGAGGTTTGCCACCCATGGGTACCGGCTAAGATGCTTCCCCTGAAGGGCTGACCTATGCTCACTCGAGATGTAAACATCCATCCCCAGCTGGCCGTCAGCAGGAGGTTCATTTCCTATAAACAACCAGTCCCAGGGCACCGAGGGCTCAGGGGCTGCAGGAAAACGTGTCTCTGGGATTGCTCAAGGTTGACACTCTGCTCTGAGGCCGAGATTAAAGGCCGCTGCACAGTCCCCAGCACGCTGATTCCTGGTGAGCCCCAATTAGTCACATGCTTCCTAAAGAGACACAAGTAAACAGATGTACCCCTGCCTGGAATCTTCTAGGGCTGGGGGCCAAGTTTGCTAGTCTGCGGGGAGTGGGATTTTTTACATATACACATCTCCCCATTTTAAGCAAATTTCTAAAAGGCTACTTTAGAGCTATAAGAATTCAAAAAAGTCTGCTTCGGAAAAGGCTAAGTTCTCAAGAGCTCTTTTGTCCCTAAACCTTGGCGACAGCAGCCCTTGGATTCACATGTGGGAATCCTCATGGGACAATGACTTTGCCTCTTAGTAGAAAAGTATCGAACGTACTGCTGAGGGAGACTTGGGTTCGTTCTCCTCTATGCCTGCTTTATAAAAAATTTTTCATTTTGAAATAATTTAGGCTTACAAAAAAAGAGTACTCCTTTGTCTGTCGGGTTTCTCCTGCACTCTGCCTCCTTTAGTTAAATCTTTGTTAGTTTTTCATTTTTTTCATTTATTATTATTTTTTAAATGTTTCTTTCTTTTTTTTTTTTTTGAGGGAGAGAGAGACAGAGCATGAGCAGGGGAGGGGCAGAGAGAGAGGGAGACACAGAATCCTAAGCAGGCTCCAGGCTCTGAGCTGTCAGCAGAGAGCACGATGCGAGACTCAAACCCATGTACCACAAGATCATGACCTGAGCCAAAGCTGGGCCCCTAACCAACTGAGCCACCCAGGTGCCTCACAGCTTTGGCTGGGGGAGACTATCCTTCCCTGGACGAGCCAGTTCTGAGAGGTAGCAAAAGGCCCAGCATGTCTTTGAGATGACAAGGGAAATGAACCAATTCAGAGCCAGACCTCCTGTGTCTGGCCCACGTACTCTGGGAGGCAATCTTCTTCCACCTTAATCACCCCAGGGCCAGGTGCCAGGCAACCAGGGACCGCCACTATAGCCCAAAGCCCGCCAACCCTCTTCACACCAGCCAATTCCAAGCTGTCTACTCCGTCCTGTCTTGTCTTTCCCTCAGAAACTCCAGTACATAGCACAAAAAATGACAGTCACATCGACGGAACAGAATAGAGAACCCAGAAATGGATCCACAAACATATGACCAAGCATATTTGACAAAGCAGGAAAGACTATCCAATGGGATAAAGACGGCCTCTTCAGCAAATGGTGCTGGGAAAACTGGACAACGACATGCAGAAAAACGAACCTGGACCGCTTTCTTACACCACACACAAAAATAAACTCAAAATGGAGGAAAGACCTAAACGTAAGACAGGAAGCCATCAAAATCCTAGAGAAGAAAGCAGGCAAAAACCTCTTTGACATCAGCTGCAGGAACGTCTTACTCAACATGTCTCTGGAGGCAAGGGAAACAAAAGCAAAAATGAACTATTGGGACCTCATCAAAATAAAAAACTTCTGCACAGCAAAGGAAACAATCGGTACAACTAAAAGGCAACCGACGGAATGGGAGAAGATATTTGCAAATGACATATCAGATAAAGAGTTAGTATCCAAAATCTATAAAGAACTTCTCAAACTCAACACCCAAAAAACAAAATAATCCAGTGAAGAAATGGGCCAAAGACATGAATAGACACTCCCCCAAAGAAGATATCCAGATGGCCAACCGACAGATGAAAAATTAATCAACATCACTCAACATTGGGGAAATATAAATCAAAACTACAATGAGCTACCTCCTCACACCTGTCAGAACGGCTAACATTAACAACTCAGGCAACAACAGATGTTGGCGAGGAAGCAGAGAAAGAGGAACTCTTTTGCACTGCTGGTGGGAATGCAAACTGGTGCAGCCACTCTGGAAAACAGTATGGAGGTTCCTCAAAAAATTAAAAATAGTACTTACCTTACAACCCAGCAATTGCACTACTATGTATTTACCCAAGGGATACAGGCGTGCTGTTTCCAAGGGGCACAAGCACTCCAATGTTTACAGCAGCACTATCAACAATAGCCAAAGTATGGAAAGAGCCCAAACGTTCATCAATGGATGAATGTATAGAGAAGATGTGGTAGATATATATACAGTGGAGTATTCCTCGACAATCAAAAAGAATGAAATCCTGCCATTTGCAACTACATGGATGAAACTAGAGGATATCATGCTAAGTGAAATTAGTCAGAGAAAGACAGATATTATGACTTCACTCATACAAGGGCTTTAAGATATAAAACATATGAACATAAGGAAAGGGAAGCAAAAATAATATAAAAACAGGGAGGGGGATGAAACATAAGAGACTCTTAAATATAGAGAACCAATAGAGGGTTGCTGGAGGGTTTCTGAGCGGGGAGACGGGTTAAATGGGTAAAGGAGCATTACAGAATCTACTCCTAAAATCATTGTTGCTCTATATGCTAACTAACTTGGATGTAAATTTATTTATTTTTTAATTTTGTTTTAATGTTTATTTATTTTTGAGAGACATAGAGGCACAGCGTGAACAGGGGAAGGGCAGAGAGAGAGGGAGACACGGAATGAGAAGCAGGCTCCAGGTTCTGAGCCGTCAGCACAGAGCCCGACGTGGGGCTCGAACTCACAGACCGCGAGATCATGACCTGAGCTGAGGTCAGCCGCCCAACCGACTGAGCCGCCCAGGCGGCCCTGGATGTAAATTTAAAAATAAATGTAAAAAAAGAAATCCCAGGGCAGGCCATGGACTATGAGCTTCCCCTGCTCTGCCTTCTGCCTCTGGACCCAATCTGTGGGCCTGTGTGACATGGTGCCTCCTAGGACCTGTGAGGATAACAGCCTTTGTTCGCCCAAGCCTCTCTGGGTCTCCTCTTGTGGTCAACGCCCAAATGACCAACTCGTAAAAGCAAACAAAATGGCCACTTACCTCTGACAACAATTTTTGAGTTTGAAAGTCTACTTTCAAGCACAGGACAACTTTGGTCACTTGCCTGTGTGTGTAGCCCACTCAAAGGTCTGGGTGGATGGCAACCATTCTGCAAGACAGCCATGGCTTGCTCATCCCTGCTGGTTCCCTTGCCCATGGAGTCTCTATGGAAGGATGTGGAGGCCATCACTCAGCAAGCTGTGAGGGGTCACTTAAGCTACCTGCCGTTTCTCAGGGGGTTACGTGGGGGTGAGGTAGGGGCAACAGGGACGGTTGCAAAGTTGCACCCTGGAGAATACCGGTCAGATCCCAGCCCTGCCTCCGATAAGTCACTCAACCTCTCTGAAGTTCCCATTTCCATGTCTGCAAAGAGGGGACAAGAACATCTCCCACGCGGCGCTAACGTGAGCACCGGAAATGGGCCATGAGGACCTGGCAGTCCAGCCAAGCAGGGCCCCATGGGAAGGAAGCCACTGCACCTTTATTTCCCTAGGAATCACTGGTAACTTCTGTCTAGAAAAGGGAACTGTTAAGGCTTAGCGCTGTCAGGAAATACGGAACCATCCACTCTGTAGCTGAGCCTCAGCAAAATCTGTTCATTTTTGCAAACTCAGAACTCATGGTTTTCACACATGGGGTCTCTATTTTGTGAAATCTTGGAGCGAGCCACTGGCATAGAGTCTGCACTCAAAAAAATAATTTCTAACTGGCTTAAAAGAAATAGTAATTAAGCAAAAATAATGGTAATGCTTACTGAGCATATGGTATGTGCCAGGCAGTATACAACACTCCTTACAAATATTAATCTTAACTTCTATACCAACTCTATGACATATGCTGACATCTCCACTTCACAGATAGGGAGGCAGACAGAGAGAGGGTGAGTAAGTTGGCCAAAATCACACAGCTTGGGTGCATGTATACCTAGGATGAAGATGGAATTCAAACCCAGTGACAATGATGGTGGTTTTCAATCGATTCTGCATCTACCATGTGTGAGGCTCTTGCTAGATACCCAGGACTTCCATTTTGTCTATTTCTTCTTCTTCTTCTTCTTTTTAAAACATATTTTCACGTTTCTTTATTTTTGAGAGAAATAGAGCACAAGCCGGAGAGGAGCAAAGACACAGAATCTGAAGCAGGCTCCAGGCTCTGACCTATCAGCACAGAGCCCGATGCGGGACTCGAACCTGTGAGCCATGAGATCATGACCTGAGCTTAAGTCAGATGCTCAACCAACTGAGCCACCCAGGCACCCCTAGACGCCCAGGCCTCCTAATGATCACGACAGCTCTCCAGCGGGAATCATCAAACTCTTTATGCTGAGGAGGAAACTGAGGCCAAGGGAGGTGAAGTGACCAGTTTATCGTGCTGGAATGCAGGGGTTCGAGAAAAATGTCACCAAGCCGAAGAAGCATTTGGACATGAACTTGCTCAGCATGTGACCCTGAGCCTGTGAAAGCCTCACGCAACCCATCCTGGACGTCTGTAAGAACTCAGAGCCAACAGCACATAGCCTACAATCCGCCTCTGGAGCCAGGCATCTGAACTCAGAATTCTGCCTCTTCCGGACATTTCCATCTGCTCCCGGGGGAACCACGGAGCTTGTTGAGCACCTGACCTGGCCCGGTGAGCAACAGACTGAGCTCTGTTCTTTTCAGCTCTGAGCTCTTCCTACTAGGACTTGAGGCGTGTCTGATTCCAAAGCCGGCACTCTCCTCCTGTTCTTGCCCATCTCGTTGAGATGCACATGATTTTGCAGGTCTCTCTCTTTGAAAGAGAAACTTGGCCACCTTTCCAGAGAGGTTTGTGCTTCATGGTTGGCTGAATGATGGCCTCCCGAGATGTCCATGTTCTAACCCCTGAAATCTGTGACTATGTTACCTTACAGGGCAATGTAAACGCGATTAAAGAAAGGACTTTGAGAAGGGAGGTTATCTTGGATTACCTGGGTGGGCCCGATGCCATCACAAAGGTCCTCACAAGAGGCACACCCCAGGGCCAGAGAAGATGTGATTATGGAAGCAGGGGGGTGGGGTGGTGGGAGAGTGAGGGAGAGAGAGCAGGCACACAGATGGCCCGTTTCTGGCTTTGCAGATGGAGCCGGGGCCACAAGCCCAGGAATGCAAGAGGCCTCTAGAAGCGAGAACAGGCAAGGAAATGGACTCTCTCCCCGAAGTCTCCAGGAGGAACACAGCCCTGCCAACGCCCAGTTTTGACTTCTGACTTCCGTAAGAGTGAATCTGTGTTGTTTCCAGCTACTCAGCTTGTAGTTGTCTTTCATCAGCAATGGCAAACCGACAGCGAGGCTCTTACCGTCCCTAATCGTGAAGCTGTGGAGCAAGGCCAGGACCATCGAACCAGTGGTTGTATCTGGTTTCCCCCACCGTGTGCATTCCGGGCCCGTTGCGAAGCAGGGTGCCCTGCAGCCATGCTGGAATCCTGCCTGTTAAGAGAAAGAGAGTTTTGTTTCCGGTTTCCTCGTCCCACCAAAAAGATATGAGACACAGCCATAGAGAGGAATGGAGGCCATAGTCCCAGCGCTACTCACTGCAGCCACTCATTCATATAGTGGTTCTTTCCTGCATGGGTAGGATATGCCTGGATTGTGCTAGCACTGAGGATACGAAGGTGAACAGACGTCACTGTCCTGTCCTCAAGTGGCTCACCGCCCACAGAGCAGACGGATGAACAGACTCCCAAACCACACTGGGATAAAGGCAACCCCACAGGCTCTGTAAGAGTGCTGCGTGGACCAGGAGGAGCCACTGGCTGGGTCTTGAGGGGAGGTGGGTATTTGTCTTGCAAAGGCACAAGGAAAGAACATTCTAGAACTATGCCATCCAAAGTGGTAGCTACCAGCTTCATTTGGCCACTGAGCACTGAGACCTGGCTAGTCCAAACCGAGATGTGCTGTAAGTATCAAATACACATTGGATTTCAAAGGCTAAGAGTGAAAAGAAAATGTAAAATATCTCGTCAGCAGTTTTTTTTTCTTTTAAATAATGTTTAGAGTTTTGGTTTGTTTTGTTTTGGTTTGTCTTTGAGACAGCTTGTGAGCAAAGCAGAGAGAGAGGAGGACACAGAATTCAAAGAAGGCTCCAGGCTCTGAGCTGTCAGTAGAGCCCAACGAGGAGCTTGAACTCAGGAGCTGTGAGATCATGACCTGAGCCGAAGCCAGAAGCTTAACCGACTGAGCCACCCAGGCACCCCTCATCAGCCATTTTTAAAATATCAGTTACATGTTAAACTTATGACATTTTGGATATGTTAAGATATACTATTAAAATTAATTTTATAATTTTACCGGTTTCTTTTTTACTTTTTTGACCGGAGCTACTAGAAAACCTCAAAGTACACATGTGGCATGCGTTATATTTCTGCGGAACAGTTCTGCTCTAGAGCGAGGGTGCTGGAACGGACGCGGATGGTGCCCCGCCCCGTCCTCCCGGCACACACCTCTCCCTGAAGGCTCCTTTCTGCAACTTCTCTGCCGGAAGGCTTTGTTTTCACTGCAGGAGCTACTCTGCCCACATGCTGGGCAAGCTGGGACACCTTGCAGTTAATGCCCCTGGAAGCGGCTGTCACCCAGTGATGTATGGGGAGTTGGGCATCAAATGCCACCACTTCCTTGCCTTCGGCTGGGACAATAGCAGGCATGCTTTACACTATGTCCAGAGGGTTCAGCTCTGATGTCTCGCGGTGGTCCCCATTACTGGTTTCCCTCCTAGTGTTCCCTGGAATCACGTCCCAGATAAAATGCTTACATCTGAAGTCTTCTCTCTGGAGGAACCTGAATCCAGAGATTAAAGACCAGCTCAGAGTCTAGCTGACGTGCCAGATGCTTATCAAGACGGGACGGTAATTTTCGACTGAGGATGCCCTAAGTATTGAGGCTGGAGAGTTCAGCAGAGGCCCCATGATAAAGGCCAAGGAGACCAGACCAAGGGCTTTGATTAGATGCTGAGAAGAAAGGGGACAGCGTGGCAGGTTAAAACGGAATGATAGGATCAGAGTTTTCTGTGTGTACATTTTTTATTTTTACTAAAATAAAATTCACATCACAGAAAATCCACCATCTTACAATTTTTCTGTGATGTTTATTCTTGAGAGAGAGGGAGAGAGAGCGCGCCCAAGTGGAGGAGGGGCAGAGAAAGAGGGAGACACAGAATCCGAAGCAGGCTTCAGGCTCTGAGCTGTCATCACAGACCCCGACTCAGGGCTTGAACTCACAAACTGCAAGACCATGACCTGAGCTGAAGTCAGACGCTTAACCGACTGAGCCACCCAGGTGCCCCCAAAATCCACCGTCTTCAAGTGTACAATTTAGGGGTTTTTAATATGTTCACAATGTTGTACAACCATCACCCTCTAGTTCCAGAACATTCCATCACCCCAAAACAAAGCCCTGTACTCCTGACAACCACTCATCTACGTCTTGTCTCTAATGATCTGCATCTTCGGGGCAGCTCATACTGATGGAACATGTTCCGATTTGGGGTTTCCAAAGTTGTTTCTGACTGTGGTATGGAGTGTGGCAGCAGGAGGAGCCCAGGGGAGGCAGCAAGACCAGAGAGAGAGGGAGAGAGAATGGAGAGAAACAACAGAACAGAGAGTTGGAGGACCTGGAATGGATAGGACTAGGAGTCTGAGTGAATATGGGGGGGAGGAGGAGACACCCCAAAGGGCCACCGAGTCTCCTGCCGTGGAGAACTCAGTGAATGGCGGGGCTCAGAAGCAGGAGCAGGTGAGCAGAGATGAATCTGAGCACAGGTGAAAGCCCTAGAAGGAAGGAGGACACTTATTGAGCACCGCGGGCTAGGCACCGGGTTGCAGGTGCATGAAATCATATAGCCCTTGCAGCAACCCTCTGTTTGACCTAAGAGGGAACTGAGGCAGGAAATTCTTAAGTAGCTGGCCAAGGAGGTTTCAGAGCCAATAACACACAGCCCGACGTGAGGCCTGGACATGGCCTCTCTGGGCAGACGTGGCCACATAGGCACATTCTTTAGTTAGTGGTTGGCCAGTGGACACCAGCCAACTGATGAGACTCGACCCAGGACTGAAAGCCTGAACTGAGGGTTGGGGGCTCGTCCTCTGCTGGCCGCCTGGCCTCGGGCGAGTTGCAGCCCCTCTCTGGTCCGCAGCTTCGCTCAAGGAGGGAGGTGTGATTTGCAGCAACGATTCTCACACTTGCAAGCAGCCAGAGGTCTTGTAGAAACAGACTGCTGGGCTCCACCCCCAGAGGGTCTGATTCAGGGGGTCTGGGGTGGGCCCAGGCAGCCATGATTCTCACAGGTGCCCAGGTGACGCTGAGGCTGCGGGTCTCGGGTGGAAGTGGGGAGAACAGCTCATCTAGATCGGGGGCTCCATTCAGATCTGTATCGACGATTCTGGTTTTCCAGACCTTCCAAGATTTCCATGCCGTCATAAACAGAAGGTGTAAGGGTGAATGTCCATCGCATCCCAGAGCATACAAGAATAGGCTCTCATTTTTAAAATAAAGTATTATTAGGGGCTCCTGAGTGGCTCAGTCAGTTAAGTGTCTGACTCCTGATTCCAGCTTGGGGCACGATCTCACGATTAGTGAGTTGGAGCCCTGCATCGGGCTCTGGGCTCTGGACTGACAGCGTGGAGCCTGCTTCGGATTCTCTCTCTCTCTCTCTCTCTCTCTCTCTCTCTCTCTCTCACCCTACCCTGCTTGTACTCTCTCAAAATGGATAAGCTGAAAACAATTTTTTAATAAACAATTAATAGTAAATATACTTTTGGTTTTGGAAAAAAACTTGGAGTCCATCTTTGTACAATCCAGATCTCTTAAAAGCTTAAAATCTTCCAATATTAAGAGTGCCTGAGAGATGGAAATACAGCTGGTTGCCCTCTGTGCCCCCATTTGTACTTCAAGTTTTTTATATATGTTCATATACAGAGAACACACACACAGATTGTATGTGACCTTGGTAATCAGAGAAAAACATACATAGAAGAGGTTTTTTCCAAAGCCTTCCAAGGCCATCCCTCGGTTGAAAAGCTCCAATCTGACCTTCCTCACAGAGAAAAACGCTCACTCGTGGAAAACCTCCACGTAGCTGAAGATGAAACCAGTTGTGTGGCCCGAGCCAGCCCGCTCACGGCTCTCAGGGGCAGCACGCAAGAGGAGAGGGCCAGAGAAATAAGGGATGAAGAAATCGAGACACAAAGCCCGCTATAGGAATTTCCTCATAGTGGGCGGGGCGGGGGTTCCCACGCAGCTTCTGTTTGGCTTATGGCTCTGCAGGAACCCGAAGGCCAAAGTGACACCGTGGGCACTGAGAGGGAACCCCGTGTGCTCCGCGTGCCCTCCAGCGTGCACGAGGCCGGGCTCACCTACGCCCCCGCGCCACTCTGAAATTAACTCAGGAGGCGCATAGTTGCACTAACGTATCACATGCTCGCACACAGGCCGGTTGCAGAATCCCCAGATACTTCTGCAAAGAGGGAGAACGGCTCTCTCTCTCCTTGGGAACAAAAGCACACTTAGATGTTCCCAGAGAATGCGTCTGGGTCATGGATCATTCCTCTCTACTGCTGTCCGGATTTTACAAAAATAATATACAATAAAGATCAGAAAGGCCAGTCGTCTGGCAAAACGCTCACCTGTCACTTGGGCCCTCACGGGTTCTAGCTGCTCCTTCTTATTTCTGCCAAATAGTATATCCATCGCATGGGGCGCTGAGCAGCGGTGATGGGGACAGTGAGCAGACACTCGGCTGTGTCCGAGCCAACTCCTCTGCGGCTCCTCCTCTTCTCTCCTTTCTGCTCTCCTGCAGCTTCCTTCGCTCACATCTCTTTCCCTCCCGTTGCCACAAGAGCCTGGTATCTCTTTGCACTGTACTGGGGTTATTTACCTTTGGTCAAGGGTCACATTCCCCAGCCAGGAGTCCTGGCTACTCTTTAACCGTCTTTCTGTAGCCCCAACTCCCTCTCCAGCCCTGCTTCCGGCTTAAGCAGGAAAAGCTATTTTTTTTGCTGGGTTTAAGTTGGCGGGATAATTGAGCGGGTGCATTCAGCGTAGGGTATGCAGTCTGAAATACCCCAACGCAGGAGGGGGAGATGATTTACGACCAGAGCAAGAAACTATCAGGACCCAAGACACCTGGGATTAAGGGAGCCGAGAGCGTGTCAATCAGGTGAACTCCGGCTGGTGAGAATGTTTTCAGCAGAGAGGAGGTTTTTGCTTTGTTTTGAATAAAGGTCCCCGAACTCCTCTTCCGTAAAAAAAAATCATTTGCAAAGAGCAACTTAATTTATTATATTTCTTTTTTGAAGAAGTAAACATAAAATGTTTACCCATTTAAGCGATAGAGGGAACCAAAAACGCTACTCAAAAACAATGGGGAATGGTGAAAAAAACACACGTCGGTTCGACTTCTTGGTCTAACGGGAGAGGAAGAAATGACGCTCGTATGTGATTTCAGGGTTCCCCTGTATTTGTGCCTCCTGCTGGGATGCCACTGCCCCAAATCCATAACCAAGTGGCGGGAATGCTGAGTGATGAGTTCATGAACTCTTCTCTACTCCTATTGCTTAAAAAAAAAAGGAGCAGCTGTTTCCCACCCCGGGTAGCGGAAGGCAGGGTGTGGAGCACCTCCCCGTGGCTGCTGAGGACAGTTCTTGCCAGGTCTGGGCCGAGGCCGCGTTTCCGGATCTCGGGGTCCGGCCACGACGGCCGCCTGGTCTGGCTGCACGCCCAGCCCTGGCTGGGAGCTCCCGCGGGTCCAGGACCCTCCCTCCACACCCATCGGCGCAGGATCTCTGTGGGAAGCCCAGCCCTCAATCATCTCACAAATGTCTCAGAGGATTCTAATTCTCGGCAGGTGCTGAGGGGCCCTGGTCCAAGCGAAGACGCTGCATGTTTAACTTGATACTAGATTGATTCTTCCTCTTTCTAGGAGTCCGCCTTATCCTCTCTGAGCCTCCATGTCCTCAGCCGTAAAATGGGGGTGTAATGATATCAAAATCCCCAAGTATTGGGACTCAAGGGTCTAGCAAAAGCACCTGGCCCCGAACAGCTAGCAGTCAGTTATCACCCCTTCTTCCCCAGTCGCTCAGAAGGCAGTTCCCTTCCACCCACACTTTCCATTAAGCCCCATCACTTGCCGGTTTGTTTTCCCGTCTGGTCTAAACATGTGTGTCCATGTCGGGGTTGTGATTCTTAGGTTGTGAAAGCTGTGTGCTCGTGGGGATTAAGTGAGAATTTCTGGCATAAGCTATGGGCTCAGGGAAAAAAATGCACTTCCGGGGGCAGAAGCTCTGGTGCAGGGGGAAAAAAAACGGTCAGAAGGCGCTGCTGGGATCCCAGCCCTGCGATTAAAAACTGTGACTGTTGGGCACGTGGAGGGCTCAGTCAGTTAAGCAGCCGACTTCGGCTCAGGTCATGATCTCTTGGTTTGTGGGTTCAAGCCCAGCATCAGGCTCTGTGCTGACAGCTCAGAGCCTGCAGCCTGCTTCGGATTCTGTGTGTGTGTGTGTCTCTCTCTCTGCCCCTCCCCAGCTCACAATGATACTCTCTCAAAATAATAAACATTAAAAAAAAATTTTTTTAAACTGTGACTTGTCACGTGTCCCCTCTGAACCTCACTTTACTCTTTGAAACAGGCTGGCAATATCTAGGTGGCAGGGTCTGCGGGGAGGACAATATTGAAATTATGGAGGGGGAAACATGACGGTGCCTCCTTTTTTGTCCGTTGCGTGTACCCAGCCAAGCAATAGCTGCCATCCATCCACCCAGTGCGTTCTTGGACTCAAGTGCTTTGCCAAGCACTCTATGCGCACTGGCTTGCTCTGACTTTATATAATCCTAGGGGATGGGTATTCTTAGCCTCATTCTAGAGGTGTGAAAAGTTGGGAAAGAACCACCTTTGTCTTAGGTCACGCAGCGACTAGGAGACAATCAGGAAGCCAAGCCGGGCAACCGGACTCCAAAGCACACACACGGTGACAATTCCACACGGCACCAACGCACGAGGGAGATTTGCTGGATTCTGGTTGAATGAAGCAATGGGCGGGTTTGTCCATGGGCGGCGGAACGGAGAGTGCCAGTCTTGGGTTGATACCCTTGCCTTGTTATTCTAATAGTGAGGCACCAAGTCCAGCTTGCTTTCTTCATGCTCTCTACCCCGGGGGCCAATTACACGCGAGGTCAGGATTTCTTGATTACCGGGGATAATGCACTGCTCATAACAACGGATGACTTGTGTTAGTTTTCTAGGGCCGCCGTAACAGAGTGCCGCTGGATGGCTTGTTTGTTTTCTTACAGTTCTAGGGGCTGGAAGCCCAGGATCTCGCTGTCAGCAGAGCTGGTTTCCTCTGAGGCCTCTCTGCCTGGTGTGTTAAGGGCCATATTTTCTCACCGTGTCCTCACATGGCAGTCAGTCTGGGCATGCATCCCTGGTTGCGTGTCCAGAATCTCTCATAGAAGGACACCAGTCAGGGTGGATCTGAGCCCACCCTAATGAGCCATTTTAATGTCATCACCCCTAACAGGCTCTACCCGCGAACACAGTTACAGTCTGAGGTGCTGGGGTTTCGACATACGAATCTTGAGGTGCGGGAGGGGAAGACACAATTCAGCCCACAATAATAACACGGAGGTTCAACGAGTTAAGAGAAAATGCTTTGGCTGGAAGTAACAGTATCTTCGGAAACCCCAAAGACGTGCATTTATCTCAGACATCAGGTCACCTGGGGGTCCCGGGTGGCCGGGAAGTTCACCTGGACCCTCTCACCAGGCACCCCTGTGCCATCCTCACGGGGCTGGCTTCCCGTGCATGCACTTGCTTCTGAACGATTGCCCTCACTCCAGGAATCATGTCCTCCCGTAATAGTGTGCCAAAACAGAGGCACAAGGTGGGGAAGAGGAGGCATTTTTTTCTCACAGCTCTCTCTCTTTATGCCAAGGAACACCTTTCCCAGAATCCCCCAAGCCGACTTTTCTCTTAGTCTCATTGGCTCAATGGTGTCACATGACCACCTCTAGACCAATTCCTGGCAAGGAGGAGCAGGTGTGCCCTGATTTTCTTAAATCCATCAGGAGCCCTCCCAGGATGGACTTCTTCCATGGCAGCAAAAGCCTCCACAAAGGGTTTCTAGAGAGGGGCACCTTGTGTGGCTCAGTCAGTTGACCGTCTGACTTTGGCTCAGGTCATGATCTCATGGTTTGTGAGTTCGAGCCCTGAGTCAGGCTCACTGCTGTTGGCCTCTCAGCACAGAGCCTGCTTTGGATCCTCTGCCCCCCTCTCCTAACCACCCTCCTCACATGCACGCTTCCAAAAATAAATAAATTAAAAAAAAATGTTTCTAGGGGCCTGGGTGGCTCAGTCGGTTAGGCGTCCGACTTTAGCTCAGGTCATGATCTTGCAGTTCATGAGTTTGAGCCCCACATTGGGCTCTGTGCGGACTGCTCAGAGCCTAGAGCCTGCTTCGGATTCTGTCTCTCTCTCTCTCTCAAAAATAAATAAACATTAAAAAATTTTAAAGAAGTGTTTCAAGAGAAAGGAAGCAGAAGCTATCAGCCTCCTCTAAAGGTGAACCCAGGACTGGCATAGTTTCGCTTCACTGCCTGCTGTTGGTGAGCACAAATCCCAGAGCCAGCCAAGAGGCAGCGGGGAAGGACTAGGTGAGGGCTTGAATGTGGTCCCTTGCCGGGCCATCCTTGGCCCTAAGACCCCAGCAGACCCGTTTGTACTAGAGCCGCAGCTCTTCTGCTCACCAGCGGCGTGTCTGAGCCGCCTGCTTCAATCTCAGACCCTCAGTTGCCTGCTCTTGAAAACAGGAATTACAATACCTGTCCCGCCAGGTGGCTGCAAAGTTTAAACTGTAAAGACTCCGATCATGTCCGTCGTGGTGCTCAGAATAGTTCCTTGCCTTTCTTTTCTTGGGAAAGAGAGAAAAATTGGAAAGATCAGTAAATCTGATTATCAGAAATATCAATTGTTTGATCAGTTACAATGCACACATCGCTGGCCAGCCACTGGAAGGGGGAGAGGTGTCCGTGACCTAGTCTAGGACCTTCAGTGTGTTCTAGTATGGCTGTGAAGACATGTGCACAGTAAGTAACAGCCAGGTGCCCATAACGGCTGCTTTAGGAGAGGCACAGATAGGAAGTATCACAGGATTCCGAGGGAGGAAAGTTTGCTCAGGCTGAGGAAGGCTGGGAAAGGCGGCTTCCTGGAGGAGGGGTGCCCAGCGGAGCCCTTGAGAGTAGGGTGTGTTTGGACAGGCAATGAGGAAGACCAGTGTGAAAGACGGCATGGAGCTGGGCAGTTCTAGCGTGGGGACAGTGGAAGACAGGCTGGCTGTGCTGGGGACACAGAGAGAAATAATGATCTTTATAGATGCCACTTATGGAGAGCTCCTTACATGCCAGGTGGTCTTCTAAGCCTTTGGCACAGGGGAACACATGTCTTTCTCAGAATACCCCGAATATGGGTCCTCAGCCCATTTACAGATCATGAAAGCAACACATGGAGGAGTTAAGTGACTCGCCAGCACTCCAAGTGCTGGGCTTCGAACCCACTCCGCTCCCGAGGCTGTACTTGCAATCACAGGTTCATCTCCACTGCCGCCGAGATGGGGGGTCAAGGCAGTTCAGGGACTGGATCACGCGGGGATGTAAGAATCTGGGCTTCACGCTGTAGACAGCGGTCTCTCTGTCAAGAGACCGTGTCCAATGAAGGCATTAACGTGGGAGCTTAGCTGCGCTGCCCAGCACAGGAGCCACTAGGAGCACGTGGCTGCATGAATTTAAATATCAATCAATTACAGTGAAATTAATTTGCTTGCTCATCCTAACCACATTTTGAAGGCTCCACAGACACACGTGGTTCGTGCCTACCACACTGGTACGTGCAGACAGAACATCTCCACCACCGGGGAAAGTTCTGTTGACAGTGCTGAGCCAGCACTGTTAAGATGGCATGTGTATATGACCGAGGTGGATAGAGGCAGCTACGGGTGGGTGACGGGTCAGCTTAGAGGGTACAAGTGTCAGAGGAGTCCATGGATGGCGAATCACAATGCGAATCAGCCCATGTGTTTGTTCATTTACTCATTCATTCACCTGTGCCTCGAATACGGAATGCCACCCATCCGGCGGGAGCAGTGGCACGTCCCAGGTGACACAGGAAAACCCTCCAGGGCTGAGGGGCATGATGAAGAGAGGCGATGTCCACACTTCCTGAAAACGGCGATGCTGAGAGAGAAGCTTAAGGAATGGCTGGGAGTTGGCCAAGTAGAGGAGCCGGAGAGTGGTCCTGGAAAGGGTGCAGCCCCAGAGGTAGCACACAGTGTGGCCACCCCGCACAGCTCCGGATTATTGGACAGGTGGGGCTGTGGCAGGAGAGAAGCAGGAGGGGTGAGCAGGGGCCGGAGGAAAAGGGCCCACAGCGGGGGAAGAGGCCAATGTTCCCAGACTTGGGGCCTGGAACTGGGGTTGCTGAGAGGGAAACAGGAAGAAGCAGAGAGCCAGATGGGGGCAGGGGTTCCTCGGAGGCGCTGCCTGGCAGGGCTCGTCCCCAAGTCGGGTCAGGTACCTCCTGGGCTTCCTCCCAAGTCACACACGTTTGCACAAGTTGGCCATGCTGCCTCCAGCAGCGCTGCAGAGCCCATAGGAGAAGATTCACTTTCAGAGGGTGCGGGACTTGGTACAGAATCTCACATGGTCTATCCTTTGGAGGGTCTGAGATGCTCAGTGGGCAAGCGGGAAGGCTTCACTTCCCCCCACTTCCATGGGGAGGAGAGATATTGACTGATGTGCGCCCCCTCATCTGTATTTCGTGCAAGCTGTAACTTCTAATTCTCGCACAGACCATCCAGGTACTGTTATTATTCCCTCCCCTGTTTTTCAATCAAAAAAACAACCGAAGCTTGGTGAAATTGTGCCCCCGGGCCACAGGTCACACAACACGTGGCAGAGGTGGGAGAGTTGAACGAGGGGTCCTCTTCCCATATAATTTAGGGAAGGAGCAAGGAAGCGGAGCCTCCCTGTCCTGAGGCCACCTTTTCCAAGGAATGTGTTGCATCCATAAAGCAGTCGTGAGGTGAAGAAGTAAAACCTGAACTCAGAAAGAAAAGTTTTTGTTGCTATAAAAATACAAAAACCAACCACCAACCTTATTTTGCAATTCTATACCTCCTACTACAAAGTTACCGTCTAAAGTGGGTTAAGACTTCCCTTTTGGAGGTAATGTTATCATATCTAAATTACTTTGCAGTTTTCCAATTAAGTCGGCTTCTAAATGGTGTCTTTAATGAGTCAGGGTGAAAAGCCGAGTGGGTAAAGTGGAAATCTCCGATAGCGGGTTTCCCGGGGACAGGCAAAGCCCTGGCACCGGTGGCCGCTGCCTTCCCAAGGGAGAATGCTGAGTGGTGAGCCCCACGGCCCGTCCAGGAAGCAGGATGTAGGGAGTGGAGGAGAACCATGCTAGGATTCCTGGAGGGCACACTTCACCACTGAAACCGAAGACCACAAATTACCCCATTAACATTTAGGAGGGTTCATTAATTCCACAAAGTCCTACTAGAGGCCAGAGACTAGCGTCATCGTGGGTATTAGAGACAGAAAGATGGGAAGTCGTAACTCCTGCACTCCATGAACTCCCAACCTAACGAGGAAGAAAGGAAAGCAAATAATAATTATTTTAATAATATGCCACGTTTGGGAGGTAGAAGGACAGAGTGAAACGCAGAGGACACTACTGGGAGAAAGGGGACTGTCTTCTAATGCCGGAGCGGGAATACTTTAATTTTTCACCGTGTTACGCTCAGAGCCCGGTCAGTGAAGCTTCACAAAAATTCAACTTAAATAACAACTACCAGGTGATACTCTGGACTGTGGTGCTGACGTTTCTGCTTCCTAAATAGTCTTTCGGATTGTTCCTTTTTCCTCCAGTCCCCCTCCCCCCAACCCCAGCCACCCCAGCCACCTCTTCACTACCGCTCGCCTCTTGGGAGCAGCCTCTCACGGCCTCCCTGCCTCCAGGCCCACCCACGGTCTACCATCCCTGATGCCACCAGGTGACCTGGCTGAAAGGCAAGACTGATCATGTCACTCTCGTGTTTCAAATCCAGAGTTTGGCACAGTGCCTGGCACGTAGTAGGTGCTCAACAGATAAATATTGAATGAATGAATGAATGAATGAATGAATGACACACGGCCTCAATGGGCTGCATCATCATTGAATTGATTTGCTAGGGCTGCCGTGACAAAAACACCACAACCTCGGTGGCTTACACAGTTCTGGAGATCCGAAGTCCAAACTCAAAGCGTCGGCAGAGGCGGGAGCCTTCTGAAGTCTCTAGGGAAAATCGCGCCTCGCTTTGTCTGACTTTCGTGGTTACCAGCACGCCTTGATCGTCCCTGGCCCCAGTCTCTGCCTCTATTGTCACATGGACTTCTCCCTCTGTGTCTGTTGGTCTCTGTGTTCAGATTTCCTTCCTGTAAGGACACCAGTCACTGGGTCTAGACCCACCTTACCCCAGAATGCCCTCGTCTTGACTACATCTGCAAAGGCCCTATTTCCATCAAGAACCCACATCCTCAGGCACTAAGGGTTAGGACTTCAACATGTCTTTTGGGAAGATACAAGTGAACCCACAATAGCTGCTAAGCAAAAACACTTTAATAATAGAAATTTAAGCCCGGATAGCTCAGTCGGTAGAGCATCGGACTTTTACTCTGAGGGTCCAGGGTTCAAGTACCGGTTTGTGCATTTGTGGCCTTGGAATGCCTGGATGGCTCAGTTGGTTAGGCGTCCAACTCTTGGTTTTGGCTCAGGTCACGATCATCTCACAGTTCGTGAGTTTCAGCCCCACGTCCAACTCTGTGCTGACAGCATGGAGCCTGCTTGGGATTCTCTCTCTCCCCCAGTCCCAACCTCGCGCTCTCCCTCTCTCTCAAAAATAAAATAGAAATTTAAAAGGCTATCAATGGACTAAGTTTACAGCCAGGCTCTCGGAGTTTCTCATTCTCTCTTGCTGTCTCTCTCTCTCTCTCTCTCCTTTTACAGGCTAAATACTCCCAAAGAGGGTTAACGTGGAAGCAGATTAAACTCCAGTGAGGACATGGAAGGCGTGGCATTTAACTCCTGGAGACTGTGAGGCAGCTTCAGAGAAGAGGTTCATAGTTGAGCTCTTCTTGAAAAGAGGATACGAATGTTCAGGCAAGCACATGAGAAGAGGCACTTTTGAAAAGCAACAGCACGTCCAAGACTGGCGTGGCGGGATGGGGCAGACTCGGGAGGGGGGACAATGCTGGGGGCTGTAGTTTATGCTGGTTCTGGGGCACTGACAAGAAACAAGAAATTAATAGGGCCCCTCCCCGAGACACCCCTTCTACCAGCTCTCCCCACCCCTACCTCCACCCCCACCCCTTTCTTCCTGGCTAATCTTTCAAGATCCAGGTCACCAGCCACCTTGTAAAAAGCAACAACTTAGCATTCGAGAACAACACGGAGGACTCACCTACTTACACATCTAAAAAAACTAGAGAATACCACCCACCATGCCAACAACTGAGGTCACTGTTAGTTGCTCAGAGTTGGTCCCCAGGCAACTGAAATCATCAGGGAAGTATTCCCAGGACTGGGATGACTGAGCCACAGGGTGTGAACATCTTTATGTTTCTTTTCATGGATTCAAGGCCTCATTTGAACCAAATTCACCCTCTGTTTTCGTCTCCTGATCCCGAAAGTCAGGGTTCAGAGGCTCAGGCAGATCACTGAATCGGACCACTGGAAACAGGCTCGCACGGGTCCGGCCGTGTCCTGCTTCCCTTCTTCATGTACACAGATGTCTAAGGCACATTGGGAACTGACATCACCCAGATGAATCCTGTGCCCGGGCGTCTGCGATTCGTCAGAACATAAAGAATGCAAAAGTGGAATTCAGCCTGCACATTTGCATTCATCATCAAATGTCTCCAAGCGTCTTCCATGAGGGACATAAATTAAGCCTTCACCCAGGAGATACATTATCGCTGCCTGAGGGCTTCCACACAGTTTTCTAATAGAAGTCATTAGAAGCTTGGACCTCAGAGATAAGAGACCAGTGTTCTCTGTCCCCACCCCCGCCCCCCACCAGTGACTCAGCAATGACACCGAGCCCTGCCCTGGGCTCTGTCTGGCAGGGCTACGCCAGAGGGCTTGGGAGGGCTTCTGGGAAAGGGATGGCGGCCATGGGTCAGTTCCGGTGTTGGTCTGAAAACTGGCCTCTGTACACATAGGCAGCAGAGACCAGAGAAAAAGCAGATCGTTCCAGATTGGTAGGTGGCAGGTTCAGTAAGCAAGAGAACTTAACACACAAGCCTTGGCTTAGGTGCTACAAGGCGAGTGCCTCTCTGTACTCGCTGGCCAAGTCTTAAAAGTTTACTTAGAGACTTTAACTGCGTTCAGTCATGTATACTGTCCAGATGATTTCAACACCACATCACTATCTCAAGGCTGTGTCCTCGGGACAGCTTCTGGGAGCAGAGAAGGCAAACAGAATGTACATTCCAAGGATGGGGCAGGGGTGAGCAGTTTCCGATCGCCTGGGTCCCACTCATGGGTCAACTCGCAAGTCATAGCCTCTCAACCTCCCCCACCGTGCAAGAACATGGGAGATGGGGCCGGCCTGGAAAATGTTCTTTGAGTCCTTCTGTGTGCCAGTCATCAGAGGGACAGAGATTAAGAGATATTATCCCTTTCCTGCAAGAAACTCATAGAATAAAACAACCTAAATGTCCATCAACAGATGAATGGATAAGCAAACTAGTACATCCATACACAGAACATTATTTAGCTATAAAAAGGAATGAAGTACTAATAATAATACATGCTCCAATGTGGATAACCCTTGAAAACATTATACTGAGTGAAAGAAGCTAGACACAAAAGGTCACATATTGTACAATTCCATTTACAGGAAACATCCAGAATCTTTATATCCATAGAGACAGAAAATAGTGCTTGCCAACGACTGGGGGAGAAGAGAATGGAGAGGGAAAAAAAGATGAATTATGTCAGAGCAGGTGAATAATTTAAAGCCAGATCTTAGACACCCATGTGCTCCAAAGTCTTTGGCCCCACTGCTGTAAGAAAACTATTTACCTAGTAACTATTTTGAAGGTTCTAGAATGCTACCACATTGCTAAGGTTCCTTTCTGACCTCAAATCACTAACTTCTTATGCAGATCCATCCATAATCTAGCATTGTGCTTTATTGTAATAGTGTAAACCATACCCTTGGCATCTCCCCTGTCCTAACCCAAATGGCCTATGTAGGTATTTTCCTAAAGAGAAAGAGTTCCCAAGATGTTAGTAGTTAAAACAATTTTTCCCGCCACTGATGTAAGTTAGTAATTTTGTCAAACTCAGTTTATTTTGAAAGTTATCATGAACAACAAACATTCCTCAAACATTACTCAGCAAACAAGGAGCTAAGGTGAGGAATATATTAGTTCCAGAAAAGTCTTCATTCAACAGTTATTCTATAAACTTTTATTGAGTGCCAAAAAAGGATGGGAGGGATGAAGCAGTGGAGTAACGGTCCGTGCTACAAGATGGATGAAACCTGAAGACACTGTGCTAACAAAACGGGTCACAAAGACCACATAGTATGTGATTCTGTTTATGTGAAGCATCTAGAGTAGGCAAATCCACAGAGCCAGGACGATTAGTGGTTGCCAGGAGCTGGCGGGAGGGAGGGTTGGGAGTGAACGCCAGCAGGTAAAGGGTTTCCTTTTGGGGTCAAGAAAATGTTCTAGAATTGATCATGGTGAAGTTTACACAACAGTGTGGATATACTACCAACCACTGACCTGCACATTTCAAATGGGTGGATTGTACGGTATGTGAACCATGTCTTAAGTTTTTATTGACAAAAATGAAAAAGGAAACTCAGCGGAGAGAGGCATATTATGTGAGGCAAGTTCTACAAAATCCACAAAGGAATTGACATTTAAGCGGAGTATTGAAGGTGGTCAGGGTAGGACTGAGAGGAGAGGGTTCCTGGCAGAGGGAAGAGCGCAGGCACACGGAGGCATGAAGGAAGGTCGCTAGCCGTGAACTAGGATAGTTAGAGAGAGCCGTGTGTGACTTTGACCTAATGGGGGATGAAGGGCCCATGAGATTAAAGAAAATTTTTTTTATTTGAGTGAGTGAGAGAGAGAGAGAGAGAGAGAGAAAGAGAAAAGGGGAAAAGAGGAGGAGGAGGAGGGGAGAGAGAGAGTGCACGAGCCTGACACAAGGCTCAATTTCACCACCCTGGGATCATGACCTGAGCCAAAATGAAGAGTCAGATGCTTAACTGAGCCATCAGATGTCCCACCATGAGATTTTTTAAAAAAAGAATTTATTATTTTTGAACAAGTAAGATATTCACCACATGGTACAAGATAGAAAAGTTTCAAAAACGTGGCCAGTGAAACAAAAGTCTTGCTCCTTCCTCTGTCTCCCACTCACCTAGCTCCCCCGACCCCTGACCCAAGCAATCACTATTGCCAGTCTCTTGTAAGTCCTTTATGAGATATATTCTACACATACAAATAAATATTCATAGATGTTTTTGTGGAAATAGGATTGGACCATTGGGGCACCTGGGTGGCTCAGTCAACTAAGCGTCTGACTTTGATTTCGCCTCAGGTCATGATCTCATGGTTGGTGGGATGCAGCCCGCATTGGGTTCTGTGCTGGCACTGCGGAGCCTGCTTGGGATTCTCTCTGTCCTCTCTCTCTGCTCCTCCCCCTACTCATGCACATGCTGCATGCTCGCTCTCTCTTCTCAAAATAATATAAATAAACTTTAAAAATTAAAAAAATAGGATTGGACCATCAACAATGTCTCACACTTTGCTTTGAATATTCGCAAAAACCTTAGATATCCTTCTAAATTTGCATATAAATAATTTGGTCATTTTTTTGTGCGTGGAGGCCGTACCACATTTTGCTGACCACTTTCCTATCAATGGGCATTTAGGTTGTTTCCAATTTTTCCTTCTTGCAAGATTCTACAATAAATAACCTTATACGTACAACATTTTGTGTATGTCTGAATTTATTTGTAGGTAAAATTCCTAGAAGCCGAACTGTGACATTAAAGAGCTTGTGCTTTTAAAATTTGGAGAGATATTGGGGTGCCTGGCTGGCTCAATCAGTAGACCATGTGACTCTTGATTTCAGGGTTGTAAGTTCGAGCCCTACATTGGCTATAGAGATTACTTAAAAAAAATCTTAAAAATAATAAATAAAATTTTGATAGATATTGTCAAACTGCCCACAATGGAGGTTGTATCAAATTACACCCCCATACAATGAGTGAGTCTGTTTCCCCACATTTGGTGAGTGTGTTTGGAAATATGGTCAGTGGTCGATTCACACAGAGCCTTGTATACAAAGCTGAGATGCTTAAACTTGACCCATAGACCATGGACACCCACTAGAGGGTATAAGGCAGTGGATGAGGATGGGCAGGTTTGAGGTTTTAAAAGCTTATTTCCATGATGATATTTAAACAATTTTGTAGGAAAGGTGTATTCTCCAATAGGCATGAGTGGTAATGTGGTGAAGCAGAGAGGGGGAGCCATATCCATTAGGATTTAAGCCACGCTGGGGAGAATGCGATTATCACGTGGGGACAGCTGCCACTCTGGACAATAGGACTGGGGATGAGGGCTACTTGGTTCCTTTACCGTCTCATCACTCCCACTTTCCTGCCATTTTTCTTTTATCCCATACTTGTCACATGCTGATGGCTTCTCTCGAAACATGCGGCCCTCCAGGGAAACAAGATCAAACCAACAGCAAGGAATTTTTATCAGAAGCTAACAGTTGATCGAATGACAAGCAGACAGGAGAGATAGCAGCTTTGTGTTTCTCTTGAAGACCGTTTGGCAAATTAATTGGATTTGGAAGAGACATTGAACAAAGAGCTGGGAGGAAAGCAAAAATGCAGACACATTCATCCTGAGCCTTTTGTCTCTGAAGAGGCAGGCGCTATTATTTGATGCAAAGAGAGGAAGAAAGATAGATGGCCGACGGCTGGGAGCCACCAGCATAAGAAGGACCTGAGCGCCGGCTCCATCCAGACGCTCCAGTGGTTCAAGGATGAATGCGGTAGGCTTGCTCCTCTTGGGGCTTGCTCTGAGGTTCAGGGCTGCCATCGCTAAGCCAGAAGACGGCCGCGTTTGCTCAAAGAGCCAAGTGGCTTTCAGACACTCTTGCTATGAATTCGTGCCTCTCAGCCACACCTTCTCTGGTGCCCAGAGCTGGTGCGAGGGGCGAGGGGGCCATTTGGTCTTTATTCGTGATGAGGACACCCAGAAGTTTCTGCAGAAGCATATCTCCCGGGACAGGGAATGGTGGATTGGACTTGTAGGAAACTTGGCTCGGAACAGAACCATAGAAGGTAGGTGCTATGAAAGCTGTATTTCACGGGAAGCTTGTGGCTGTGATTCTCACCGTTGCTTCTTCACCCAGAACCTCACGGAACAGTGTAGTGTATCCTAATTCTCGTGGTAAGGACACCCTCCTCTTTCGTGGATCAAATGAACTAGCTCGTGGAGAGAATCTGACACAGAGCTGACACTCTGGGAATGTTCCTTTGGTTGAATGTGTCTAATAATCACGCCAGCTATAACTTCTTCAGTTCTCGCTAGAACAGTGCCCAGCACTGTCCTTAGTACTTCTTGTCATTATCACCTCGAATCCCTACAATAACCAGAGAGATGATATTGTTGCTTCTGTTTTACACATGAGGGGACGGAGGCTCAGGAAATAATTACTAAGCTCTTTTCAAGGCACTTCCACGTGCCTTTCCCCATTTTTATGAGAGCAAAGCAGGTTAAGAGCTTGGCACCGCCCATTCCCATTAGACGGTCTCGTTTTAATGGCCCTCCTAGGAACTCTTACTTACCTTTACCTCGGTGAGGGCTCCTTCCTCCAGTGCCAGCATGGTCCACGGAGTCCTCTATGCGCCCGTAGGGCCTTGCCCACACTGCTGTGAGGGTACTTTTGGCATGACTTTAAGTTTTTAGGTGTCCGTCTTCCTTCCTAGACAGTGAGCTCCTCGAGGGCAGGAACTGTGTTCTGGCCACTCTTCTCTTCCCGGTGCCTGTCCATAGCAGAGAAGGGGCAAGCGAACATTTATATTCAGTTCCTGCACCTGCCCACGAGGTACACAGCGGTACTCCTATTCTATGGATGAGGAAAATGAAGTCCGGGGACCCTGCGAGAGGACTCTGAGTCAGCGTCATGCCACAGCGCACTGCTCTGTTGAAGCCACCGGGTTTTAGAAACGCGTAACTTGGTCTGGGTCGAGCACTTAATACCAGAGTGGATGGAAGGCTTCATGAGAGAGCAGTTGGGAATGCTCATTTTAGGAAACCCGTAGCCACTGCATGTGAATTCTAAAACGCATTTTCGGGCACTATCTATTGAATGGTTTCTTGATTTGTAGATTTGTGAGTATCGAACATCCCTTCCTATGCATTGAAAGGAGTTGTCTATTTGAAATCACCAAGGGGTACCACATGGCTGGTTTGACAGAAGAGGAGGCAGATCGTGCAGGCTGGCGTGTAACAACCCCCAATATTTAATGCTATGTAAGGAGCAGGATGTCATGGGAATACGACAGCATTTGTGTAAATAGATTTCAGGCACTCGTGGATGCTGATATGTGGATAAAATTCGGTCTGGAACAATTCACAAGACACATAATAGTAATGGGAGTAACCCATAGGCTGGGAGAGGGGAGATGTTTTCATTTTATACCCTTTTTCACTGTAAAAAATTTTTAACCATTCGTATGGATTTATTTTTAAAAATGAATACATACACTTTTGAGTCTTTAGAGTATTTTATAGTTAGTCTTTTCCGGATTTCAAGTGTCCTTGAAATGCCTTTGTATTCCACACACACACACACACACACACACACACACACACACACACGCCACTTGGCTTCAAGAGTCACATCAGTGTGTTCAAGGGGTTCAGGGGTCCTGGAAGTAAGGAAACCTTCCATTCCAAGTGAGCGTGCCCAAATATATTTGACAAGGGCCCTGTTTCTCTAAGGAACACCTTCGAACATCCCGAGGCACGCTTCTGGGCTCTTTTTTAGACCATGGTAAGACAGAGCTGGAAGCATCACGTCCTTAATGAAAGTACTTTGTGTGGGCTTCCTGACTAGGCGCCCCGGTTTCTAGGTTGAATTCTTAAGTCTGGGTGTTGGAAGGTAACAGCTAGCAATATCCCTTCGTTGGCATGGAAAGGAGAGGCCGTCAGCCTGCTGGCCTTGACCGAGCACCGCCTGCAGCACCAGGAGCTGAGCTGAGGCGAGCCCTGTGCATGAAAAGGGTCAAAACGTTTGCAAGCCCTGGTGCCTGTGTTTCCATCCCAGGTCCCGGGATCTGGCTGGACACCTCATATGTGACCTACAGCCACTGGCGCAGAGGGCAGGCCTCTCCTGCCCCAAACACCTGCGGTTACATCGGGAGAGACTCTTCCTTCGGGTGGGCGGCCTCTGATAACTGCACGCAGCCGTCTGCCTTCATATGCGAGTTTGGTGAGCTGGCCACTGTCGTGGGGTCTCCTTCCTTCTGTCTCTCTGTGTCCTTCTATGTGTCTCTGTTTCTCTCTCTTTCCAAGTGTCCCTGGGTCTCTCTCTCTGTGTGTCTGTGTCTTCCTCTCTGTCTCTGTCTCTGCGTCTCCCTAAATGCCCTCCTGTCTCTGTGTGGTGCTCTGTGTCTGTGTCTATTTCATCCCCCCAGCTCACACGCCCTCTCCCTGTCCACTCACCGACCAGTCTCACCCGCGGCCCTCTTCTCCTCTCAGACACCTGCATCTAGGGGCAAACACCCAGCCCTATTTACTCTCTTTCCCCAGTCTTCCTATGAAGGAGACGTGGTCCCAGGAGGCTGTTCGCACTTGCCCTTGACTCCTGCTGCCCTGGCCAGCCTGGGTCTGAGTCTCCTGCACTCACCCTCTCTGACTCCTGAACATCCCCACATGTTCCTATGTCCTCTCTAGCTGCTGTCCATGGTTGACCCCCTTTGCGCCCTGGGGACTCCTCCCTGGGGACTCTGTGCAAGAGCCCCAACATGAGCGACCCATGGCCTCATGCTGCGTCCTGCCTGCCACGCAGAGCCCTGGCGTAGGGATCTTGTCTTAGAGCTAAGCTGCCCCATGTTCCCCCGACTTTCAAGCCAAGCTTAAGGGAAGCTTCCGGGCTTCCTGGGCTCAGGCCCCTCCCTGTTTCCAAGGGCCTCAGTGAAGAACCCCAGATCGCAGGGCCCATTCTGGATTTGGGCACGCACAGGGTCCCCTGCCTCATTTCCCACCTGCCTGGTTTTAAATAGGTAGCCTCCAGCCTGGCTCATTCTGGAAACTTGTAGCTTCAGGGACCTGTGGGTCTACAACTTCCCTCTCTTTTTATCACAGCTCCCCAGAGCCTCACTCCCTTCTGCAGCCCAGCTCGGAGCCTGTCTTAGAATCTATCAGCCCCAGGGCCTTGGAGCCACTGGTACGAGGGCGCACCATGAACAGCTAACACACAACAAGCAGCATTTCCAGACACAGAGCCGCGTGCATTGATTCACAACAGAAGCAACTCTGTGTTCAATACGAGGCCTGTGATAAAGCTAAGAACAGTGGGGCTCAGAAAGGGTACGCTCCTTGCCCAAGACCACACAGCTGGGAAGTTCAGATAGGATCTGAACCCAGGTTTACCTGTGGTCAGAGAGAGGCTGGAGGCTGCTGCTGCTGGCTTTGGAGATGGAGGAAGGGGTCACAATCCAACAAATGCAGCTCCTCTGGAAGCTGGAAAAGGCTCAGGAGCCGACTGTCCCCTGTAGGCACCAGAAGGGTTCAAGCCATACCTTGATACTAGCCCGGTAAGACCCATTTTGGACTTGTGACCTTCATAACTGGAGGATAATAGATTTGTACCGTTTTCAGCCATTTGGTGGTAATTTGTACAGCAGCAGCTGCAGGAAACGAACCCTCCTTCTCCTCCTCTACCCTGTGGCGTTCCCAGCAGGCAGACAGGCGGGAGTTTGGATCCAGAGTTTCCTTTCTGGCTGTGCTCACCTGAGCCAGGTCGCCGTTTTCCAACAAACGTTCACTGAATGCGGACCACAGGAGCCAGGCTGGGGGGGGGGGGTGGGTCTCAGCACAGTGACCACCCCGAGCCTGATGTTCCTAAAGGGGCGGATAATCGCCCAGCTTCTAGGCTTGGTCGGAAGACACACTGAAATCACTCGTTCATTCAACAGATGCTTGTTTGGCATCTGCGATGTGCCAGGCATTGTTTTCAGAGAAGGTTCAAGTTGCCACTTGTACGGCCCTCAGTCTGCACGCATAAATCAGGTAATCCTCTTAAAGACCCCGTGGGGGTGGAGTACTGACACTCCCCTGTGCTAAGGAGCACAGAGAAGCTAAGCGACTTGCAGAGGGTCACACAGCCAGGGTGTGGCTGGCGGCATCTGAGCCCAGCAGTCTGACTCCAGAGCCAGTCTCATGCCCACCACCATCTACTTGTCACTCCTGTGGAGCTGGCTCCTGCTGTGCCCCTTCGTCTCAGCCCTCACTCCCGACACCCTTCACGTCCCATCAACCAGGCACCTGCCCGGGCATGACCATGATCCTTCCTAAGATGTCGCCTTCCCTTTGTCACAGGTGTTGGCCAGAATCTGGCCTGTGACGGCCTCAATGTCACCATGCACTGTGGCTCAGGGGAGGTCATCCAGATCCAGGACGCCTTCTACGGGCGCCAGACCCCCCACTATTGCGTCCAGGAGGCTGCGCGCGCCCCGGACCTGGAGGAGGGATGTGGCTGGGTCAGCGTCAAGGACGAAGTGGCAGGTAGGACCCAAGGACAGCTCTGGCTGTGGGGGCAGGGCAGTTCCAGGTGCCGCAGACCCAGCAAAGCTTCTGGAAGGCTTGAACAACCTTCACGTCTGACCTTGGGCCTCCAACATTAGGAAAACGGGTCAGTCTCTGCCCCAGCACCGTGCAGGGAAGCAAGGGGGCCACGGGTCGCCTCCTTGCCCAACACCACACCAGCCCTGAGGGCCAGGCGGGCATTCTGCTCCCTACTTCAGGTGGTTGCAGGAAACATTGTTTGCTTTCTTTTTTTTTTTTTAATGTTTATTTTATTTTGGAGAGAGAGAGAGAGAGAGAGACAGAATATGAGTGAGGGAGGGAGAGAGAGAGAAGTGAACAGAGGATCTGAAGCAGGCTCTGCAATGAGACCAGAGAGCCTGATATGGGGCTCGAACTTATGAACCACGGTATTATGACCTGAGCCAAAGTTGGACGCTTAACCAACTGAGCCATCCAGGCACCCCGCTTGCTTTCTTATTTTTTAAAAAAATGTTTATTTCTTTATTTTTGAGAAAGAGAGAGAGAGAGAATGTGTGTGTATGAGCAGGGGAGGGGCAGAGAGGGAGACCGAGAATCCCAAGCAGGCTTTGTACTGTTGAGGATCAAATTCATGAGCCATGAGATCATGACCTGAGCAGAAATGAAGAATCAGATGTTTAAGCGACTGAGCCACCCAGGCGCCCTGCTTTCTTTTTTTAATTTAATTTTTAAAAATTTCTGGGGCGCCTGGGTGGCTCAGTCGGTTGGGCGGCCGACTTCAGCTCAGGTCATGATCTCGCAGTCTGTGAGTTCGAGCCCCGCGTCGGGCTCTGTGCTGACGGCTCAGAGCCTGGAGCCTGCTTCCGATTCTGTGTCTCCCTCTCTCTCTGCCCTTCCCCTGTTCATGCTGTGCCTCTGTCTCTCAAAAATAAATAAACATTAAAAAAAAAAATTTAAAAATTTCTAAATATTCCAAACATGTAGACAATAAAAGCATTTGGGGGCACCTGGGCAGCTCAGTTGGTTGAGCGTCCTACTCTTGGTTTCAGCTCAGGTCATGACCTCACAGTTCGTGGGTTCGAGCCCTACATTTGGCTCTGGGCTGACACTGAGGAGCCCGCCTGAGACTCCTTCTCTCTGCCCCTACCTCATTCACACACACGTGTGTGTGCATGTGCTCTCTCTCTCTCAAAATGAATAAACTTAAAAAAATATTTCAGGGAACTCCCATGGACCCGCTACCCATTGTCATTAACAATGTCCTGACATTATTCCATATTTGCTTAACGTCCCCTCATTACAGAAACGAGTATGACTTCGAGTTTCGTGCTATCCACTTTGACACATGTACTAGTTTCTTTCATCTTTTGTATAACTATACTGCAATTTTTCTCGGTCTCTGCTGAGAGTTGAATGGGTTGTGTCCCAATCCCCGGCTGCTGTGAATAATGCTGAAACACACAGTCTTGGTGGAACCTCTTGTTCATGAGGTAGAGTTTCTCTATGGCTTTATTTTTCTAAGTCGGATTAAATCTGTCTGTGAGCTGCACTTGCCTGGTGACAGGGGTTCAGCTTCAGAAATTACAGGCGGTCCCTGCACCCTTCTGGGGGCCACAAAGGTCTTAGAAACCTCTAGCGTCCAGGATGTAGGGATCCCCCTCTTCTCTGCTGTGGTTATTGGTGTTGGGCCTACAGGATCCTAGGAAGGCTGGTGGTCTCTTGCTTCTTGGCCAAGTGAGGACACAGCAGTCTGTGCCAAAGCTGGGAGTTCTGGGGTCTCAGGCTGAGTCTCCCCACATATGCCTCTTGGCAATTCACTGAGGACCTCTGCCTCCACCCAAAGGCCCTGTGAAGATTCCCTGTATTCCCAGAACCTGCCAAGTGGCTTCGTTCCTCAGCCTGGGGGAGATGCTGCCTCTCCCTGGGGAGAGTGACTTGATCTTCTCCCCTCCACTTCGGCCCTGCATTGTCCCTGGTCCCCTGGGAGCGGGTGTGGGGGAAGGAATTCCTGACATTAGCCCTGTGGGTCCCACTCACTCTCCTTGTTGCTCTGGCATTCCTGAGGCTGTGGCCCCTCTGAGTGGGAAAGGCCTGGGCTGGATGGGCTGACGGATGTGCCTCTCTCATGACGGATGTGCCCCCCACTGATGGGACTGAGTGGGCTATTTCTGCAAAGGCCCAGTTGCAAGTTTCTAAACTTTGCAGCCGCATCCCAGAGAGCACATTGGAGGGGAACCCTACATCCTCTTGGGAGAGGTCAGAGGAATAGATCTGGGCAGGGCCTGGGGGGATCTGTTTGTATCTAAGTGGCAGGCTCGCTCATTCATTCGGCCAGTTGGTCAGTAAACATGCATTGATCCCAACATCGTGCCATTCTCTGTCCTGGGCTCTGTGGATAGAGGGATGAATCAAACAGTTTGTTTTTCAAACAGCGTGTAGTCTAATGGGGAGATAGATATGAAAACAAGCAACGGCCGGGCACCGTGCTTGATGCCACAACGGAAGAGAGTAAAGGCGCTTTGTATTTACTCAGGCAAAACTCATTTTGTACCTGCTAAGTGCTGGGTACTGTTCTGTGTGTTGGAGATACAGCCCTGAACAAAAACAAAACAAAACGCTCCCACTCTCTTGGACAGTGTAGTCCAGGGCTGTGGATGCACACAGCAGGGGCAAGAACTCTAACTGAGGGGTGTATCAAGCTAAGTCTCATTAGAAAAACAGAAATCATGATAGGTCTTTCAACAGAGGGAATTTAATGCAGGGAATCGGTTACCCAGTCATGGAAGTGCTGAGAAGTCAAACAGGGCATAAGGATACCACCCTGACACAGGCAGCCATGGAAAGCTACTACCACCCCTAAGGGCCAGAGGTACAACTGGAGTGGATAGTCTCATCAAAACCAGAAGAGAGGGCCATCCAGCAGGTGCTAGAATCATGGTGGAGGCTGCCCTGTGGGAGTGAAATCCACGAGGGAGGGCCTATCTGGAGGGAGTGCAGTCAGAAAGAGGATGAAAACACAGGATAAAAAACCTTCCACCCTCTTATGTCTTCCTGTCTGGGGAGGGCAGAAGTATGGACCCCAAGATCTGCCACCCTAATCCCTGGGGCTCTGGGTATGATGTGATACTGTGCCTGTGAATGTGTTAATTTGCGTGGCAAAGGGGCTCTGCAGATGTAATTACGGTTCCTAATCTGGATTATCCAAGTGGGCATGGTTTAACCACGAGATCTCTTAAAAGCAAAGAATCCTCTGTGGCTAGAAGAAGACCAGAGATGTGGCCGATGGAGAAATCAGAGTTTAAGCGTGAGATAGATCAGATCTGATACCTTACTGCTGGTTCTGAGATAACAACAGAGGGCCACACGCAAGGACCGGAGAAAGGCCTCTAGGAGCTAAGGGCAGAGCCAGCTGATAGCCAGCAAGGAAATGGGAGCTCGTTCCTACAACCTGGAGCACCTCACCCACCTGTCGCTCCTCCCAGGCTTCTCCATAGGCATGTAAGTCATCTGCATGGGCAGGAGGGAGAGGTGTCAGGATCACCTGAAGGTTCTGGTCTGGGCTCGCCATGCTTCTCCTTCCTGTGGGCACCTGGACAGGATTCCTCATCGTTCCCCTTTGCCAGTTCTCAACATGGAAGTTCCTACTTTAGGCCATCTGACTGGATGCTACTGGACCAGTGGTCCTCAAAGTGGGGTGCCAGGGCCAGCAGCATCAACATCACGTGCGAGCTTGTCAGAAAAGTAAAAAACAAAGTTATAAATGTTTATTCATTGAGAGAGAGAGAGAGAGAGACAGAGAGACAGAGAGACAGAGTGTCAGCAGGGGAGGGGCAGAGAAAGGGAGACAAAGGATCTGAAGCTGGCTCTACATGGACAGCAGCAAGACCGATTTGGGTCTTGAACTCATGAACTGTGAGATCATGACCTGAGCTGAACTGAGATGCCTAACCATCTGAGCTGAACTCAGATACCTAACCAACTGAGCTGAAGTCGGATACCTAACCAAATGAGCCACCCACGTTCCCCTAGAAATTCTAAGTAAATTCTTAAGCTGACCTCTCCACCCACCGAATCAGAAGCACTTGGGGCGGGGCCTGGAAATCTATGTCTTCCGGAGCCTTCCAGAAGATTCTGGGGTATTCTAAGATTTGAGATTCCTGCGCTGGCCCCTGAGCTGCTTGAGGGCAAGAATCCTACTTCTCTCTCCCCTAGGAGCTAGCACCCTGCCTGGTTGGTCTTCAGTGGACACCAGCAGATATTTGTTGGGCGGAAGGTGGGTGAATGAATGAATGAGAGGTCATTCATCTCTGTCGAAACCTGTCCCTTTCTGTCCTTCATGCTGTTCCTGCTCCTGCTGGGATTCGGGCACTTCCCAGGCCAGTGCCAGGGGCTGCAGGTGTGCCAGGTGGCCGCAGATGGGACCTACTTCGGAGACCCGTGCCCTACCCAGGGCAGCTACCTGTGGGTGCAGTACCAATGCCAGGAAGGTGAGTCCCCAGCTTGCCTGGGTGTGGGAATTCCCTTATTTCCACACCAGGTCCAGCCCCACTTGGAGAAAAGGGAGAAGACACCCCAGGCGCCGATCTGTGTACCAAGACTTCCTCACTCACCACTCACGCCCTGTAGCCTGACCTCCCTTACCCTCTTGGGGTAAAGAGTTTCAGGCTCCTGTTGCAGAAATGAGCTGTCAAGCCAGAAATTAAATTTCCTGGACTGACCCAACAAACACATCAGACAAGACCAACATCGCTTGACGGAACGAAGTCAAAAGATGTCTCCCTTCCGCACCCACACCCACCTCCCCACTGCCCTGCCCGTAGGCTGCATTTTAGATCACGCACAGACTTCTAAAAACTTGAAAGCTATAAAAGTAGTCTGCATAACCACAATTTATAAAAGTTTTATAAATCAAGAAAGAAGAATTCCTCCTTTGAATTCTCCAGTCTTCCTCCTCGTAAGGAAACCACTGTTAAATGTTTAGTGTAAGTTCTTCCCTGCTCTTTATTTTTTTAAATGTTTATTTATTTATTTATGAGAGAGAGAGAGAGAGAGAGAGGATGAGTGGGAGAGGGGCAGAGAGAGAGGGAGAGAGAGAATCCCAAGCAGGCTGCCAGCTGTCAGCACAGAGCCCAACACGGGGCTCAATCTCACGAACTGTGAGATCATGACCTGAGCCGAGATAAGAGTTGGATGTTTAACTGAATGAACCACCCGGGTGCCCCTTGGCCCTGCTGTTTAAACTGTTTTCAGGCATGGCTGTGTATGAGTGGATATATGTAAATTATAATCATGTTAAATATATTAATTTACAGCTCAATTTTTTTTTTTACTTAGTAATATATTCTGGACGTCTCTCCAAGTCACTACCTTACTCTTTTAATGACTGCATTAAAGATTAAAGATTATGTCAAAATTTATCGAACCGATCCCCCGTTGATGGACATTTAGGCTGCTTCTGAGTTTCTGTGGTTAGGTGTCACTTTGCCCACATTCTTTGCATATACAAAGACACGTGCCGGATTCTGTTTAGAGGAGAGGTCCCTAGTACAGGGAATGCTGGGTCACAGGTATGTGCCCTTTAAGTGTCCACAGAAATTGCCAGATTATGCTCCAGAGTGGCCGCACTGATTTACATGCCTACTAACGGTGTACGAGAGTGCTGCTTTCCCCTAACGCAACGTCCTGCCACCGTCCAGGGAGTCAGTCACAACACGCCTTCCACGGAGGACAGGAGCGACGGTGCGGGGAGCTCTGAAGGGAAAGAGCGAGTCAGGGAATGTTGGGGTCTCCAGGGGCGATCCAGGACAGAAGGGTCCGTGGGTGTAGAAGGGGGGACTGCACAGAGAAGAGGACAAGTTTTACCAGGGCCATTAGTGTCCTGGACGCACCTGGGTGGAGTCAGAGGGAGCGGGATGTCTTCATTCTATTTTCTGGGAAGAAGAGGCCACTTGTTTTGGCACCGCTTTCCACTTGGTGGTTTTGCTAATGGACAAAGGGTGCCCTTTGGAGATCTGCCAGTCGCAGTGTGGCTGTCACTGGACAAATGCATCGCTTAGGCTGGGGGGAGGGGAATTGGGTCTGGCAACCCCAGACCAAATTTTCTGCCCCGATTTTGACTTCGAATACCCCGCCCCCTTGTGAACCGGGGCGCTCTGATCACAGTGTTTCTGATTTGTAAGGGGAGAGACTCCATCCAGCAGTCCCCCACCCCTTACTCCCCGCCCCACCCCGCCACAGCACCCAGAAAGGCCTCGCTGCTGCCTGAGTTTTCTCAGCTGTGAATCAGGACCACAAAGACTTTCTGACTAGCTCAGAAAAAGTCCTTTTCATGTGCATTCAGCTTCTTCTGTCTTTTCCTTCTTCATTTGTGCTCGGAAACTGAAAGCTTCTGCTGCACAAATTAGCCCGGGGCTGTGTGAAGCCCTGGCAAATTCCATGCCCCTCCCCATCCTCCATGCCAGTTTTGAAAGCTCAGGTTTTGTAGTAGGTAACGTGCACTAAATGGCTTACAATGAATCCTTGGCCACCTTAGCCGAGTAGGTCTTCCTAAAGGTGCTTTGCCTTTTTGTCTTTTGAAACATGATGAATACATTTAGACAATCAGTAAAATCCTGGTTAAATAAATAAGAGTACATTGTGTGGCTATTAAAAAGAACAAGGCAGCTTTGGGTTCATACGGAATCATCTCCAAGATATACTAGGTGAAAAAAAAAAAAAAAGGATGGTGCCAAATAGCGAACACAGGCGGCACCATTTGTAAGAAGAGAGAAGTATGTGTGTGCCTGGAATGGGTAGGTATCCCCGGAAGGTGACCCTGGATACCGGTAACAATGACTGCCTCTGGGGACACTGAGTGATGACAGGGGAGGGAGTCTTTCTTCTCACTCTATACCCTTTATACATTTCAGATTCTGTACCTTGGTCATGTATTACCTATGAGTGAAAGATAAAATTCAAAAGAATTTTAAAAAGGAAAAACAGGGGCGCCTGGGCAGCTCAGTCATTTAAGCGTCCAACTTCAGCTCAGGTGCCAGCTCGGAGCCTGGAGCCTGCTTCGCTTCCCACTCTCTCTGTCTCTGTCTTTCTCTCTGTTTCTCAAAAATAAACATTAAAAAAAAAGTAAAAATAAAATAAAATTAAAAAAACTTTAAAAGCCCCACCTGAAGATAAAGGACAGGAGGACAGAAGAGCATGTTTTAAACAGAAGCACGCAACTTTGCTTTGTGATGGCACACAGCATTTCCCTTTTTGATCTGCAGGCCTGCAGCTGACGGTGTCCAATGAGAGTTTCATCTTTGACAATGTCACCATCTCCCTGACGTGGCTCCTCTCTCCCTACATTGGAAACCTTTCATGTATAATTAGTACAGGAGATGGCCACACTTTTGATCCCTACTACCCTCCCAGGTAAGAGGAATCTCTGATCCTTGAGTCAGGATATATCAGTCAGCTTCTGCTGCATAACAAAACATCCCAAAACTTAGTAGTTTACGATAGTATTTATTATTCCTCATGGTTCTTTGGGTCAGCTAGGTGGCTTTGCTTATCTGGGCCAGCCCAGTTGGGGGCGCATGGCCTCAGAAGTCCTCACTTCTATGTCTGGTGGTTAGCTAACTGTTGGCTAAGGGCATGCATTGCTTATTACCCACCATTGGCATGGTGGCAGAGGGTTTCCAGCAGCAATTGAGAACAAGGCCTACTGTGCAAGCATTTTTCAAATCTCTACATGTATCACATTTTCTAATGTCTCATTGGCCAAAGCAAGTTCCATGACACGCCCAGGGTCAACAGGTGGAGAAACAGACTCCACCCGTTGATGGAAGGAATGGTAGAGTCACAGTACAAAGGGGCATACATACAGGAATGGGAAGAAGCAGCATGCACAGCTTTTCTCATTATGGAGGCCACATGAACAGTCATGAAGAGCTGGGTCCTTACGGCTTGGCTCTGCGTAGAATCTCTCCGGGGTCACTGTCCAAGGAGTTGGTAATGAGGTGAAAAAGATGCTCACCTGGATATGGGAATGTTCTCTGTTGGCAAGAACAATAAACAATAATAGTAGCAATATTAATAACGGTCCAGCCAGGCAGCTTTCACATTCATCTCATTTAATCCTCACTACAAACCCTATCGGCTAGAGCTGTGCCATCCAGCAGAATAGCGACTCACCAGCTGAGCTACTGGACACTAGAAATGCGGCAGATCTTAACTAATATATGCTGCTAATGTAAAATACATACGGGATTTGAAGATTTAATCCCCCCTCACGATCTCTCATAAAAAAATGCAAAGTATCTCACTGATTTTTAAATATTGATCACATGTTGAAATGAAAGTACTTTGGATATGCTGGGTCAATGAAAATAAATTATTAAAATTAATCTTACCTATTCTTACTTTTTCAATGTGGCTATTAGAACATACACACGGGTGGCTCATGCTGTATTTCTAGTGGACAGTATTGAGCTAGGGAATTATCGTTTTGTTTTCATGGACAAAGCAGCTGAGGCTCAGAGAGGTATAGTGGCAGCGCCCAAGACACACAGCTTGTGAGTGGCAACATGGTGACGCGAGCCGGGACTGTCTGGCATCCAAGCTGAGGCTCTCAAGCCCCTGGTGGATTCCCTGGCAGGAAGGCGCTGTGCTCAGCATCCTCTAGGGGAGCAGAACCTCCCCAGCTGATGGCAGCTGCAGGCAATTCGTAACATTTCAGTCCTTTCTGGGCCTGGGGTAAGCTCCGTTCTGCTCTGCTGGGTGGCCCAGAAGGATCCAGAATTTCCGGATCTTCAGTGGGTTGGGGGCTTCTCACAGGGGTCCTCAGTTCAACGTGAATCCCCAGGGAAATCAAGGAGACTCGTAAGCCCCTTTCCTAACCCTAAACATCTACAGTTATACGCTGTGGGGAGCTAGAGGCTCTGAATTCGGCCCGCACATGCTCGGCCGGCATTGCTGGAAGCACTGGCTGGGGCGGGGCCAAGATGGCCGGCCCTGTGCCTGGCCGGAATCTGCCCCAGTGAGCGCGGGTTTCAAACTCAACAGTCCTTTGAGGCCTCAGGCATTGTGCTGTGCCACCATATGAAATGGCGTGTCCAGAAGCTAAGGTTCCCGTCCCAGCTGCTGCGAACATGTGTGAGACGATTTCTGGTCTTGGGTTTCCATTCCCTTCCCTGTTGAACTAATATTGGTGGCTGCCTTGTTTCGTGGAGTAAAATGAGAAATTACGTGTGAAGATGCTTTGCGAGGGGAAAAAATGTTTAAGTGATACAAATACCCATGGACTTGTTGTGCCGGTTTCTCCCTGCTTGCTACCATGGCAACGAAAAAACAGCAAAGGCAAAGCTACACAATCGTCCGGCCCCCAAATTTTAAACAACTTGCATTTGGCATTCGTCAAAATTGACTGTAGCTGTGCTAAGACCTTTAGTTACACAAACGCATTCCAGTACTAAACAAACAGTAGCTAAAAACTGGAGTAAATGGGACAAAAATGCTAGTATTAGTCAACTCTGGATGGTGAGGCCAAGGGTGTTCACCATAATGCTCCCTGGATTCTCTGGGATTAATTTCTTCGATAATCTAGGAGAAACAGTAATGAGTGATTTACATTTGCAATCTTCTGGGCATTAGCTGTAAGTGAATTATTATTATTTTTTTTGCCAGAAGAAACAGATGGTGACATCTCCTGCCATCCCTCCTCTCTCAAATAATCCAATTTCATCTATCTTAAAGACTTGTTGGACCTTGAAAATACTCACCCACCTTCTTCTATCATTTTGGTTAACTTTGGGAGATCTATTTCTGATGCTTTCTTATCAGAAACAGCGGCCTCAGCACTCAATCTAGAATATTAAAAATGGTATGAATTTTAAGTACACAGAAGTCACATACCTTGCGTGAACATCGCCGTGCTTTTCTTTCATGTGCTTGCACGGAATCCTACTTTTGCCCAAGTCCTTGTTAAGCTAAGACCTAAATGGGCCACTTCATCTCCACTGTAGACAGACAACATGAGCTCATGGGGAGGAATCCAATCCGAAATAGAAACAGCATAATAAAGTCAAAGGATTCCTCCTTTAGATTCTTCTTGCCTTGCACTCCCGATGTCTTGTGTTCATTTGAATGTCAAGCCGTTTTGCTTTACTCTTTGTTGTGGGAAACTTTCTACGTTTCTGAAATTTATTACGTGACTTATGGAACAATTTGCTAAGGTGGAATTTGTCCTTGGCCAGCACGGGGTGACTCAGCGCCACCTACCGACATATCCGGGGATTGCCGTCATTTTGGGGTCTATTCAGGGCGGCCACTACACACAGCTGAATCTGGAGGGGGGACTTTCCCTGGAAATCGGTAATTCGTAAGATAGCACAAACTTTAGAGGGACCTAGATGCGCACAGCATGTTGGGAGTCTCAGAGGAATTATGTGGAAGGTTATAGTCATAAGGACTGAAGTCTTTCCGGGGAACCAGGCAGGAGCTGTGGAGGTAGAGAAAGATAGCACGGATGTAAAGGGGCGTGGCCTCCTCAGGTAACTGCCAGCACCTGGTTCCATCAGGAGTTCAGGGGTATGTGGGGAAAATGAAACATGATGCAGGAAAACTCAAAACGGGTCTGCTGATGAGAGCCTTGATGCCAGCCAGTTTGGAGAAATTGTTTTTAGGAGAATATGTAGGTTGGGTACCAGGAAACTGATTTGGGGTACAGCAGGTTTCCCGGGGGTGGGGGTGGGGTTCCAGGATGGAGCAGGGGCAGAAAGTGGACTGGGATGCACTAGCAACACAGGCCGTTCCCATCCCCGCAGAGAACGCTAGAGCTGAGACCTGACGCGACTGAGGCAAGAGAGTGGAACCTCTATGCTCTGGTTTTGAGCGGCCAACGGATGCAGGATGGCACCTTGGGGGAGGCTGCTCCCTTTGGCCAAGGGAGATTCCTGGAGATGGAGTCGGCTGCGAGCCCTTGACCACTAACACATGAGAGTGCTGGAGGGAGGCAGACCTCGGTCTTCAAGGGCAGAACCTAGGCGACTCGCGTCCACTACAGAGGATATTTAAGAATCTTTAGGCCATCCGGCTACATGATCTGTGATTGTTCATATTGTTGCAAGAGTTACTAATAGTCACTGGGTAATTTTAAGGGCTAAATGGGACTACGAAAAAGAAAATAATTGGCACAGAGTTGATTCTTAAAAACGGGTAATTATTGCCGTTATATTAATATTACAGAAGTATACACTACTTTTAAGAGGCTAAGGAGCATAAATGCCATCCTATTATACACACACACACACACACACACACACACACACACACACACAAAATATTTGAGTCTATCACATGCCAGGTACTTACTCAGCCATGGTCTCATTTAAACCTCACAACGACCCAGCCAGGAATGGCTCTCCTGTTGTATGGACAAGGGCCTGAGACTCAGAGTGGTTGAGACACAGGTCACGCAGGTGACTGATGGAGCCCGGCAGACCTTACATCCGGCTTCCTACCCTTTCCGTTCCACCACATTTGGTCAGGTGGCTTTATCCCCCAAGCTGGCTGGCCACTTGTGAGCGACATTAACAAAATGGCACAGACATTATGAGCAAAGATAAAAAATGTGAGCTCTCTTCTCCATTTACACTCTTTTAAAAGAAAACCACATCCCATTAATGTAAACTGTCAAAGCGGCGTGAACAAATCAGCGACTGACAGCGTCTTAGACTAATTTTTAAACTTTTTATTGAAGCATAAGATACGTACAAAAAACTGCCCAAAAAAGATACAGCTCAGTTAATTTCTACACAGTGAACACACCCATGTAACTAGCACCCAGATCGGGAAACAAACTGTGACCAGTCGCCCAGGAATCCTCCCCGGGCCCCCAAGGCTACCGATTCCTACCGCTGTCGATCAGTGCGACCCGTTTGAAATTTCTATAAATGGAATCGTAAAGTGTATTCTCTTCTGTGTCTGACTTCTGCTCAAAAGTACATTTTTGAGGTTTACCCGTATTGTTATATGCAATTGTGATTTCTTTTTTTCTCATTCCCGTAGAACACCCCGTCCTATGGATATTCCTCACTTGACTTATCTTTCTTCGTGCTGGTAGGACTTTGGGTGGTTTCCCATCTGGACGATTACAAACTGTGCAGCTGTGAACATTTGAGCACACGTCTCCAGTGCACACGTGTACACATATCTGTTAGGTTTGCACCCAGGAGTGGACCTGCTGCTCATAGGATCGTCACAAAGTGTTAGGCTGTTGCCTCCGTTGCTTTGTACCCTGAGCAGCCCTTCCTTCGCTGGCAGCAGTTTCTAAAAGCACTTTGCTGTCTTCTCCCTCCAGTGAGATCACTGGGAGACAAATCAGGAAGAGTCCGTGTCTCTGCCTTTTAGTCCTGAGCACTTTCAGTTGGCACCAGAGCTCGGAGAGTGGAATGAACCGCTTCTTCCAGGCAGATCCCTGACAAACGGCCTGGATTTTGCTATTCAAAATCATCCTTCCCGTTTCTCTAAAGTGTTAGTGTTTCCTTGTTCTGAAATCCACATAAGTCTGATATTACAGAGCGTAACCCAGTGCTCTTTTGATTAGTGTTTGCTGGTGAAACTTCTGTACTTTTAACCTATCCATGTCACTATATTTATTAAAATTTTTTTTAAGTTTATTTATTTTGAGAGTGAGGGTGAGAGCATAAGCAGGGGAGAGGCAGAGAGAGGGGGAGAGACAGAATCCCAAGCAGGCTTGTGCTGTCAGCTCAGAGCCTGATACGCGGCTCGATCCCAAAATCAAGAGTCAGCTGCTTAACTGACTCAGCCACTCAGGTGCCCCTTTATCATTATATTTAAAGCAGGCTTCTGGTAGACAGTCTATGGTTGAGACTTGGTTTGTTTTTTTTTTAATCCCATCTGGCACAATAATTGGTGTTTTTAGACCCTTTATAAGTAATGTAATTATTTATATAGTTACATTTAGGTCTTCTATTTTGTTATTTTCTGTTTGCCCCTCTGTTTATTTTCCCTCTGTTCTTCTTTCTTGCCTTCTTTTGGATTATTTTAATATTATTAGCATTCCATTTTAATATATCTATTAGCTTTTTTGGTTATAGCTTTTTTTACTATTTAGTAGTTGCTTCAGGGACTACAATATATGTATCCAACCTTTCACCGTGTATAGGGAGTTAATATTTTACTTCATTAAAATGTTAAAGCTTTACTGGCATATAGGTCCCTTTGCCCACCTTCCTTTATATTATAATTGTCATATGTAGGACCTTTACATACATTGAAAACCTTTTTTTTAAGTTTAGTTTTGAGAGAAAGTGAGAGAGAGAGAAAGAAGGAGTGCACAAGTAGGGGAGGGGCAGAGAGAGAGGGAGACACAGAATCTGAAGCAGGCTCCAGGCTCTGAGCTGTCAGCACAGAGCCTGACGAGGGGCCCAACCCCACAAACTGTGGGATCATTACCTGAGCCGAAGTCAGACGTTTAACTGACTGAGCCACACAGGCGCCCTGAAAACCCCTTTCAACAGTCATACACGCTTAAGGAACTTAAGAGAACAAAAATAGCGTAGGTATTTACCAAAATATTTGCCATCACTTGCACTCCCCCTTCATCCTTGAACTTGAAAGTTACCCTCTGGTATCATTTCTTTTCCACTGGAAAAACTACCTTAAACATTGCTTTTATAGTAAAATTTTTGGCAACAAATTCTCTTAGAGGATTTCTTTATTTCTGAGAATATCTTTATTTCGCTTCACTTCCTGGAAGGACAGTTTTGCTGGATATAGAATCATGTTGACCATTCTTTTCTTTCAACACTTAAAGACGTTGTCACTGTCTTCTCACTGCCATAGTTTTGAAGGGAAATCTACAGTCAGTCACATCACTGTTTTCTTTATGTGTCATGTGTCATTTTTTCAGGCTTAGTTCAAGATTTTTTTTTCCTCATCTTTGATTTTCAGCAGTTTAATTACTGTATGTGTGGGCATGGTTTTCTTTAACTTTTCTCCTTTTGTGGGGGATCCAGGGAGCCTCCTGAATCTTTACATGTGTGTATTTTGCCAAACTGGGTAAGTTTTCACCCATTATTTCTTCAGTATATTTTTGTACACCGATCTATCTCTTCTCCCTGGTACTCCCATGACACAACTGCTTTCTCTTCTGATATTGTCACACAGATTCCTGACGCCCTACTCACTTTTAAAAATTTAATATTTTATTAGCATGTCAATTTATTTCATCTCTTCAGCATGGATACTTCTCTTGCTCCTCGCTCAAGGCCATTGACTTCTTCCTCTGTCACCGCTATTCTGCTATTGCGAGCATCCAGTGAATTTTTTATTTCAGATACTGTTTATTTCTAAAATTTCCATCTTTTAAAAAATAGTTTGTTTCTCTGCTTAGAATGTCTGGCTTTCCATTCACTTAAAGAGGGTTTACTTTTAGGTCATGGAGCACGGCTGAAATAGCTGATTTCAAGTCTGTCTGATAATTCCAACCCCTGAGTCGTCCTAAAAATGGCATCTATTATGTTTTCCCTTGAGATTGGGTCAAATTTTCCTCATTGCTTGTATATCGTCAAGCAATTTTGGATTCTATGCTGGACGTTTTGATGGTAAGTTCTGAGACTCAGGATCCTGTTAAAATCCTCTGGATAATAGATTTTTGTTTTGTGTTAGCAGGCAACCCACCTGGTTAGGTTCAGACCACACTTTGTGACTTGCCTTCTTTGAGTGGTGGCTCCCATGTCGGTGCCATTTCCAAACCCACTCATGGGCCACTCAGGGTGGTTTTATGTTGTAGTTTGATTCAAACAAAGCCTTGGCTGTGTGTCTGTGGGTCTTCTTTGCACATGCATAGTATGTGAATGAGCTCATAGTTGGTGCTGGGTCGTTCATGGAAGTGGGGGCTCCTCCTCTCCAGATCTCTTCTTTTCAGGGTCTCCCCCACAATCTCCAGCTCCCACACATCTCTCTTCATGGCACCTGTGGATAGAAAGATGGGTTTTCTCCTGGGAATTAGGTGTCTGCACCCCTACGGGGTCAGTGCAGCTCCAAGAGAGAGGGCATCCTGGGGCAGGGCCAACGGAGAAAAAAAGAGAAAAGACACAAAACAAAACCAGGTATTTTTTCTGTGCTCTCAGGCTCACTGGGTCCCTTTTCCTGGTCTCTTGGCCAAACAGAGGGGATTTCTCTTGGGTTTTTGTTTTCTTCATTCATTGTGCAGTTTCATAACTCAGGCTATCCTAGGGACAAAGCCAAGAGATAAAGGGGATTAAAAAAGAAAAAAAGACACAAAATAGGAAAATCCCATCTCTATGTATAATTCTTAAAGTTTTGACTTTCCTCCCCAATGTTTGCTGTTGTTTGCTTTTCAGAGTCCTCGGGAAGTTTCTTTTTGAATGCTGCCCAGGTTTTAGGTTGTAATCAATGGAAGAGACAGGCGGTGGGTTTACTCTGTCCTGGCCGGCACCAAAAATTCGGCTACTGTTTTCCAAGCTTTTTCACGAATATGCTCATTTGTCAAATATTTCTCAGCATGCACTCTGTGCTAGGCGCTGTGTTAGGTGCCGGGTTTGTAACGGAGCTCTAAACAGTGTCTGCGCTGATGATCTAGCGAGGAAGAATGACATTGACGGAGGGAGCACACAAGGAATGAGTGTCGCCCAGGAAAAGCAGCCTTTAGAGGAAGACTAAGGAGGGCTTCCCTGAGGAGGTGATGTTTAAGCTGAGCACCAAAGGAGCAGCAGGAGTGTGAGCAGAGAGATGAGGCAAGAGCCTTCCCAGTAAAGAACAGCACACCTGCGGGCCTTGAGGCAGACAGGATGTGGCACATTCCAGGAACTGGAAAGGGGTCTGAGCGGACATACGGTTGGAGGCGTGTGGCAGAAGATGGGGGTGAGGTCAGGAAGGGAGCTTATGTGGGTCTTTACGGGCCATGTTAGGGATTAATTAGTTCCCTCGGGAAAATGAGAAGCCAAACATCCATCATTCCGATACATTTGGAATATGATCCCATTTTACAGATGGGGAAAACATGGCTCAGAAAGGTAGATACTCTGGGGCAGAGTGTCTTACAGATGAGAGGGCATTTATGTGAGCCACGGAGGGAATAATTAGCAGAAAAAGGACCTGTAACCAAATATTCAGCTCCCTGATTGGTCACTGCTATTTCTTCCACGCGCACCTGCTCTAGACGTCTCTGCGTCACCGCTGGGACACCAAGAGCTTGGTCGCGCAGCATCTCTTCTTCACCTGTTTATCTCTGCAGGGCGGGGGAGGTGCGAGGTCTGAGTGCGTCCGTGCACACAGGTGTGAATGCACGTGTGTGTGTGTCCCCAGTGTTGCTAACGCTGACCACTGCCGGCAGTTTATCCAGCAACGTGAGCCACCGGTTCACAGCCCCTGGGGAATTCACCGTGTTTGCCGAGTGCACAACCAGCGAGTGGCATGTGATGGCTCAGAAGCACGTGACGGTCCGAGACGAGACGGAAAGGCTCAGTGTGACGGGGTGCTCGGGCCTGTCCACGATGGGAGGCGGCCTCCTCTGCCGCGCTGTCTTCGGGGAACCACTGTGGATCCAAGTGGTGCTCAATGGCGGTGAGTCTACAGAAACGGTCGTGGTCAAAGCAACTTTGATTTCCCCCAGATCCATCCATCCAACTCCCAGGCTTTAAATACTGATAGCACTCATGTCTCCAGTTAGTTTTTCAGCTGTTCAATTTATTTAGCACCTAGTGTGTGCCCGAAACTGGTCTGAGGGCTAACATGCTCGCCCGCCCAGTATGTACGACGATTATCTCCATTTTACACATGAGGAAATGGAGGGAAGGTTCAGAAATTAGCTTGAGGTCACAGGGCTAGGAAGCGAAGTGAAGCCCCCTGCCTTCCGGATGCCCTTCTTTACCCACACTCCCAAAAGAACGGAATTTTCAAGTCACTCCTTGTTGGGGAACTTGAATGGGACAGGAGAGCCGCCAGCTGGGCCTGAGCCCGTCTCAGTGCGGCCAGCATTGACTGGCTTGGCTCAGTGATGCTGCCCCCGATCAGGACTGATATGGAGAAACATGCACTGTGACAGCCATAGCAGCTGTTATGGCTGGTGTCCCTTCTGGTTGGTCACAGAGGCCATTCTAATTGGTCATGTCCATTCCGATTAGTCAAAGTGTCCTTTCTGATTGGTCACAGCATCTATTCTGATTGGTCACAGTGTTCATTCTGATTTATCAGAACATCCATCCTTTTGGTTGGGACCCATGTAGCTTGAGTTATTAAACATTCTGAATATCCTCCCTTTTCTCAGTAAAGACCATACCAACTGAGGCCCGTCTGCACCTGAGGCAGGATCTTTCTTCCAGGCACAGGTCCCGTTTGAGATCTAGACAGAAGCCTAGTGGGGCACAGTGCGTGGCACAGAGCTGCAGAGGTGAGGACATGGCTCAGTCCAACCTCACAGCTCCCAGGGCCTCGTCCACCCAGCAGAGATAATGGAGCTTAAACACAGGGTCCTTAAACAGTTCTCGGGCCTCCGCTCTGTCCCCGTGTGCTTGCTGGCCAAAGACGGCTGCTATGCACATGAGGGAAACCTAAAATAATCAATCTTTCATTTATGTTTTTAATTCTACGAATATAATCACCTACTATTTGCCAAGTATGGGAAGAGGGAGCAGTAAACAGGAGAGTTAGAGAGCACCATCATCATTGTCTTTATCGTCATCATTAGCACCGTCACTACTCAGACAAGAAATACCCTAGCTTGGTTTCTTGTAGGAAAGAATCCTAATTTGGTGGTTTAAATCAGATTTTTAGAGCCAACCACAATATTTAGCACAGGGAGCCCCATCGTAAGGTGAACAGGCTGAGTGTTCCTGTGGAGCACGGTTTCAGGTGGTCTGCCTTGGAGGTGGAAGGAAACGGCTTTGTCTGCTCCTGCTTAGAGCAAGACTCCAGGCTAATTCTCATGCATAACAATCAGCCACGCCTTGAGAGATGCTCCCTTTTTAGCCTTCCACCCTTCAAGGACAAACCTGTCAACAAAATGAAAATGAAAAATATTTTCATTACAAACCTTTAAGTTTGTGGGTAACACATGCAGAGTATAAAGCAGAATATGCAGATGAGCAGAGAGGACCAAAAAGAAAAATCACTCAAGAACCCCATACTCAGAGAGCATCACTGTTAATACTGTTAATACTGGGGGGCTGGCCTTATCCTTCCACATGTCTTTATGGCTATACCATCTCCAGTCTCTATCCAGAATCTGACCTCGGGGCTTGAGTCTCACTATCTCAGTACGATCTACTGCGTGGTTGTTGCCAACATTCTTAAATATTTCTTACGCCACATAGGAAGAGGGGTGACTTACACTGCGCTGTCGGGGAATACGACCCTGGCTGAGTTCACCACACCAAGCGGCCTGCTACCCTACAATCTGACCTTGGACAGAGCAGCCCAGCAAAGGATGGGCCCAGGGACGCACCACCTGGAGATCCGAGCCACCAGCAACACCACTTCTGCACCCTCCAGGAACATCACAGTCCACTTCGAGGAGCCTCTGTCAGGGCTACGGGCCTCCTGGGGTTCTGACCACTTGGAGCTTGGACAAGACCTACTGGTCAACATCTCAGTGGCTCATGGCACACCGGAGAGAGTGACCTTTGAAGTGGCAGGACTCAATGCAACCTTGTTCCATGAAGAAGGGAAACTCGAGGGGCCATTTGGGATTTACCCTGTGGCAGTTCCTCTTGAAGGTACTTGGGATGGGTGGGTCCCCTTCCAAATTTCCCTCCTCCTCCCTTCCTGACTCGGTGTCCAGGGTCCTGCCAGTCTGTGTCTGTGTGTTCTGGACACAAACGTGGATCACAGCATCCAGGCTGGGGCACAAAATAAGAAGAGACATCTGATCTGCCCTCAGAGCTCAGTCACAGGGGTTCTCAATTGTGGCACTTCTGACATTTGGGGCTGGTCGTTCTTTGTTGTGGGGGCTGTCTTGCACACTGTAGGATGTTTAGTGGCATCCCTGGCCTCTACCCACTAGATACCAATAGCACCAGCCTCCTAAGTACAACCAGAAATGCCTCCAGACATTGCCAACTGTCCCCTGGGTAGCAAAATCTCCCCCAGTGAGAACCACTGGAGGAGAGTGGAGGATTCCAAGTCTTCCACCATTTCTAGAGGAGAGTGTGGTTCAGGGGAAGCTGCAGGCCATGCCCTTCGGGAGAGAGAGATAAAAACAAGGGTGGGAGAGGGAGGGACAAGAGAGGAAGTGTCGCACTAGAACAGAGATAGGGTGACAGACTGGCTGGCACCACCCAGGGAGGTGACTAGAGCAGACATTTGCATTTAATCTGGAAAGAACAGAGAGTCCTTCAGGGCAATGTGGTGAAGTCAGCAGCCAGGAATGTGATGAGGGTCACAGAGGCCCCAGCCCACCCAGAACACTGCCTACCATCCTGCCACGATCTCAGAAGTATTGAAGAGAGGCCATAATACTGTGCCCTCAAGCATTCAGCAAAAGAGGGAATAGGTTAAATGACAGATTTGAGAAGAAAAACATTGCAACTTTGCCAGGTATCAAAGGCCCACCTTGGAACAGGAAGAATCCAGAATGAAATGAAATGACAATGGAAAACACACGCAATATATAGGCCTATAATTCAAATGCAAGTTAATTTTTGTCTTCTACAAAAGTCGCTTGGCAGGGGATAATAGATAAAATCTCTACCTGCCCTGTGAAGTTTTGGCTCACTCTTAGATGGTGAGGAGTCTTCTTCTCCCCACAAGAAAAACAGATTTGGACAATGCTCAAGATGAAGGGGGTGAGGAGGAAGGGGAGGGCACCAGGCAGGCCAGGAAGACCCTGGCAGTGCTGGCCCGGTCCTGGCTGGCCTTGCTCCTCGGGCCCAGCACGTGTTTGCAGCTGCCTCTTGCAGGAGCTTCTGTGGGCTTCTGAGGCCCCTGCTGTTCCCTGGGTTGAAGGGGCCAAGACAAACATCTGGTCCTCAGAAAATTCTCGCCTTTTTATTTGGCCAGCTACCAGTAGTTTTCCAAATGCGGCAACGCGGCCCTTTCCTCCCTCCTACTCTCTCTCTCTCTCACTCCAGCCCCGTCATAGACCATCCTTCAGGGGTATGAGAAAGGAACCTGTCTGTGGAGGTCCCCGATCTAAAAGAGCACATACTCACCTTTCCCAGGGTCCCCTCTGACGAGCTCCTCTCTAAGCTCGAGAAGAGAAGGTAGCACCCACCACCCTTCCCCATGAGGCAGGAGGGGGTGGGATACACACACACCCTGAATAAATCTTACAAACCCTTCTTCCCCCTCTCTGCCCCTCAATCTTTTTAAAATCCTCTCATGTCCTTTCTTCTGCTGGAATCCCCTCTCTACTCTAACGAGCACTACTTGTCCGTTAGCTTCAGCCTCGCCATGAACCAGGATCAATGCAGTGACTCCCTACTCCATGTCCACAATGCCCCCATGCCAATTCTTGCCATGGTTTGGCACTTGGTCTCCCGCAAGTGTACCAGACTATAAGGACCTTGAAGACAAAGACCATGTTTCATTCACCCCTGTGCCCCCAGAGCCTTGCACCATGCCTTGTATGTAACAGGGGTCCATTAAATGCTCAGAGGGTGAAAGCTTCCAATGCAGCTATCAGCGGACCAGGAAGCATAAGCTTGGGGAGCTGTCGCAACGCAAGTTAAACAATTTACTGCAACACCTGTAATTCTCCACCCTTCGCACTGCAGGCACCTTTCTGGTCACGGTGACGGTGAGGAATGCCTTCTCAAGCCTGAGTCTGGAAATTGGAAGCATCACTGTTTCAGGCAAGGAATTTCTGCAAGCGGCTATAGACTCGTGACCAGCAGTGGAGGTCACTCCACTTGCTCGGGATCCGGGGAGGGACTCTTCAAAACAGAGCTCTGAACACATACCTTGCTCTGTAGATCGTAAGGATTCTCTGATCACTCTAAATGGCACTGATGTACACAGTAAAACATTCAACCTTTGTTACGGAATTCTAAAACAGCCGAGTGTGCTGCTTTAGGCTCCAAGCAAAAGGAGGTCCAACCGAGGTGGCTTTAAGTTCAGGTTGTTATTATTTACATACTGAGAAGCTAGGAGGTAAGTGGTTCCAGGATTGGTTCAGTGGCCCGGTGTCACCAGCAAGGACCCAGCCTTACTCTGCTATTCTGTTCTGTCATGCTCAGAGTTTCTGCTTTGTCAGTAGGGGTGCATCTCATCAACGTGGTTGCTGCAGTTCCAAACATTGCAGGTCAACCCAGCAGCATCCAGCAGCTGCAGCTGCGCAAGCCCGTTTCCCCCTCTGTAGCCCATGTTACTAGGGGGGAGGTTTTCCCCACAAGTCCCCAGCATTCTTCTCCTCAGATACCATCAGCCGGGGTCATGGTCCCTAGCTGTAAGGGGTGCTGGGGAGCAAGTATCCAGCACCTCCAGCTCTGTGGGAGAAGGTGGATTCTGGCAGCCAAGAAAAAAGGGTGGGTTAATGGCTGGTGGGTAGGCAGCCAACAGTAGCTTAAAGTCACGGAGCTGAAGGTCCAGAGCAAATGTGTTTGCCAGGACTCCCGTGAGTAGCAAGGGACAGAGAAGCAGTTCAGACTGGCTCAACTCAAAAGGAAATGTTATCAACTTAGAAAAGGCGCAGCTGGATCCAGTCCCTGTGTCCTCAGAAATCTGCCTCTCCTCTCCGCATCTCCTGGTTGCATGTTGCTTCATTCTGATTCCCTCTTCCCGTCAGTAGCAGGATGGCCCCAGGCTTCAACCCTTAACCCTAGAAGAGAAGGAGCCCCCCTTGGTTGACATTTCTAGCAGAAGTCCTGAGGCTGCCTCTTCCTGGTCCAGGCTCAGTTCATGTCCCCTCCTGGACCTAGTACTGAGACCAGGGGAAAGTGCTATTCGGTTTGGGCAGACCAGGATCACGTGCCCACCTGGAACATGCTGTTGGGTTGGTGTCACCCAAACCAAGGACTGAAAGCGTGGGAGGGATGGTTCCTCAGGGAAAGAATCGCCTGTATGTGCTGTTACCAAAAGAAGGGGGCCCGGATGCCTGGATGGGAGCGGGGGGGACATCAAATGTCTCTGCTGTTGTCCACAGCCCTCCTCTTCCACATATGGAATTTGAGGCCCAGAGAGGTGAAGTGACTTTCCAAAAGTCACTCAGCTAATTCATGGCAGGATCAGAGGCAGCAACTGTTTCTCCTGATTTCTACATTCAGGGTTATTGGCCCATCTTCCTTTTTCAGATTAAGAGGGGCCTCTGTATCTGGAATCTTAGCTTTGCTTTACATAATTTTATAGACCTTCAAAGTGAGAGTTGTCAGAATGAGAATTCGCTGGGAGAGAATTTTGTAAAAGTCAGCAGTTCCCAGATCTTAACCAGGACACTAGGGCCTAATCACTCCCACGGATCTGCCAGTGCAGATAAAGTACATTCCTGCCTTAATCGCCACGCTTTAACTAGACATTTAACCATATTCATATTTCAATGATTTTCAGGGCATGTCAATTGAGTGTACATTTTCCTTTTTTTTTTTCCTTTGCCTTGCTATATTAACTCTTAATAGATGTATATAGATGACAGAGCAATGGTATATAATGGCTCTTACACAGCCAGTAAGAGACCAAGAGAAAGACCCAGAAATGCACCGTGGTGTGCTGAGGCTGGTCCCTAGCAGCTTGCCAGAGCTGGTTCTGTCCATCTCTTGCTCTATATTCACTGAGGTCAGCTTGGCAGCCTGAAATCTGCCTTTGTGGGAATACCAACACCACAGGAAATAGCGAGCAGTACAAATCAGGGCTCCCCACTCCCCACCCTTCGACTGGTAGTTAAACATTAGCAGCACACGGCCACATGTCTGTCTCTAAATCTTTTCTTTTATTTACACTGGCAACTGCCTGACTCTTTCTTAACAACCAAAGAGGTGTCTTCGGTCCAGTGGTGGACATGATGGTTTGGGTATTTACCCATTTCTATGACCTGAATGTTTGCTCAATTTCCCTAACCCATTTCCAAGACAGGTGGACCTCCTGGGGGCATGTGCAGCACACCCTGTGACTCTGCCCTTTGGTAACCTTACAAACACCTACCAAAGTCTGACGCCTGTTCTCATTGTGTCCACAGCTCCTTCCAGTATGCAAGAACCGTCTGCAACAAATGCTAAGGAAAAGAACGTGAGTTGTTTTGTGTTGTTTGAAACACTTACCCGCACAAGAAAAAGACATTTGAATACTCTGCTTTAGTTTTGAGTTTTGGTTTATTGGTGCTAATAGCCAGAGTACTAGGAGGCATGGAGGCTTCTTCCGTTTGAAAAGAGATTCAGAAGGACTGAAATCACACAAAGCGTGTTCTCCAACCGGAATGGTGTTCTATTACAAACCACTAATAAGATATCTGGGATACGTACATGCCTTTTAGACATCTCAGAAATTAAAGAGCACACTTAAAAAAAAATCAACAAGGTCAAAGAAAATATTCACAAGGAAAATTAAAAAATATTTCTGAGTGTTAACGACAGTATAACTTATCCAAATTTGTGGGGTGCAGCTAAAGCAGGGTTCAGAGGGAAATTTATAGCTGCTAATGCTTAAATTAGAAAACAGGCCCAGATTCCCCAGTTTTTACAGCAAGACTAAGTCCTCGACTTCTGGCTGTCAATGTTGCCATGCACGCACTTATTCAATAACAAAGACCGTGCGTCTATGATGTCCAAGCTTAGAGTTAGGGATACAAAGTGAATAAACAGCTGTGGCCCCTGTCTTCTTGGAGCTTAGTGGATGAAATTACCAAACAAATTAGCATGTAATTAGGAGTTATGGTAAGTGTCTAACTAGAAGCAACAGGGTGCAGTGACAGCAACTAACACAGGGTGACCTAGCAAATGTGATCAGATGAGGCCTCTCAGAACGGGACATTCAGGTGGGGACCTGAAGATAAGACAGTCAGCCATGCTGGAAAGCAGAACAAGAGCTTTCCGGGTGCACAGATATGAAGGCCCCGAGGCTACAAGTGTCCCGAGGCCTGTGGGGAGGAGGGGTAGCATATAAGAAATTATAGAAAGAAGGACAGAGGCCTGATCACATGGGGTCTTAGGTGCCAAGACAGGGGTTTGGGTTTTATTCTCAGGCCATGGGAGACCACTGGGGGTTGAGCTCTGCCATGTAGGCTCCTGTTACAGCAGGCTAAGCCCTGTAGGCCTGGCTGTTTGTAGGTCCTGCCAGAACTTACTCCAATGCCTGCCAATCCCTCCTCCCAGAACCCGCAGGCTCCATTATTGCCCAGCTCACCCTGACTCCTCCTCTGTCACAACAGCTCTGTGGTCTTGTCCTCTGGGGAAGCTTGCCCTGACACTGGCTGTCCGCTTTACAGAGGTCACAGCTCTGCGCCCTCCTCTGCACCAGACAAGAGAGAGAGCCCGTCACTAGCTCCTCCTACTTAATCCGCAGCCGCCCAGGCATCAAATGCTACCAAACCTTCTTCAGAGGAGCTGGTGTTCTCATCTACTGCCTCCCTCTTACACGTTCTCATAATTCTCTGGGCGCCCCTCTACGGCAGCAGCTAGAGCTCTGTTCTCTAGTTGTCAGTTTCTTTGTCCACCTTCCCTCCTAGACTTAAAAGCAAGGCCCAGGTCTCTATTCCTGTATCTCTAGGCATCAAGCATGAGGCCTGGCCCGGAGCAGGCTCTGGTTACAGTTGGATGCACGGTGGATGCTTAGCATTGAGCCCACGTTCGGACTAAAGTTACTCACCCAGTGACCCACCTCCAGAGGAGAGACAGGTGGATCAGACAGGATCCGTCCCCAGTCCACGCCCTGTGCTGCGACTACCCTTGGCACAGACTGCTGTGGGGGAGAAGGTGGGGTACCGATTGTGGAGGGGTGTCTCACCAGCCGGCTGCTTCTTCTGCAGAGAGAGAAAGGGGACATGCAGGTGTACGTGGAGCCTGGTCAGTATGTGGATCCTTTCACGACCGTGACTCTGGGCTGGCCGGACAGGGACAAGGACTTACGCTTCCAGTGGTCATGTGGTAGGTGGCCTAGAGCTCCAGAACTGTCCTGTCTCACCACAAAGTGATGGATAGAGGTCAGCTTTGCTTTGTTTTTTTTTTTAACCTTCACGCAGGCGTTACTTACGCCTGACAGTTTGTGTACTTTGCATGTGCCAGAGATTGAGCATTCCAATCCTTCAGTGGGAGGTGGGGGGAAGCAGAGCAAACCAAGGCAGAGGGTGCCCTAAAGGCAGACAGCACAGAGATGTGTTTAGAGAATTAACCCTAAAATCAATATGCTTTATTTTCACCATAAACGACATCAGTGATCCAAACAAAACAAAACAAAACAAAACAACTCCTCCCCTTTGGGCAGCTCCCCCCCCCCGCCCCCCCCCCCCCCCCGCTGTCACCTCCTTGCCCTTGCTGGGTATGTCACTGGGAAGAGAATCTAGAAGTGAGGAGGCGTGCTCTGACAAAGCAAGAGGACAGCACCAGGACCCATTGCTCAGACACGGCTGTCCTCCTTTCTACGGGATACATCCTCGCTGTGTACACATTCTTTTGGAAACGAATGCCATCCATACGGCACGTACTATTTTTTTTCTTTGAACAATACCTCCTGCATATTTTAATGCCACGGTGTCTTCTCCATGTTGAGTTCGTAACGGAGTAAGTGCATAACAGACTGTCAAGTTGCTGTACGGTCATTTATTCACTGGTGCCCTGTTTTTTGGACATGTAGCTTGTTGTGAATTATCTGCCTGTATATAAACAACACTGTAATGAAAACCCTTGTAGTCCTGCCTTCATGTGCATCTGTGGTTACCTTCACAAATAGGTTTTGAGGAAAAAAACCCAAATTCCGAGAAATGGAATACTTGGGTCAAAAGTCAGAGAAAATGTAAAGCCTTTTGATACCACTGGTAAGTGCTCAGGACAACCTCCTGAGTGTTAGTTCTCACTATCTGAATCACAGAGGAGACTGTATACAGTTTGGATGGTTGCGCTGACGGCCTGGCCCTAATTTATGTCCTGCGAATGACTACCATACTGCGTGACAGGGGGAGCAGGGGACTAATGACTAAACATCGATCAACACAGACGAAGGGTGAGGGATACAGACCCACCAAGCCAGCATCATAAAGCAGGAGATGACACGTGGCCTCCCAGATGGAGAGAACGGCCCCACAGACTCCCAGTGTACCCACAGGGACACACAGCTGAGGATGGTTGTTTCCACGTGGTGTGAGAGTTACCCCAGGGCCAGGAAGCTCCCCCAGGCAGAGCCGTATACCCCCCCACCCCTGCCCCGCCTCTCTCCCGCTATATGCCTGCCCGTTCATCGGTGCGGGTTGCTGGTGCAAAAGCTCACTTACCCCACGTGGCTGCTCAGGGTCAGGGTGAAGTGTGGCTCGTTTCCCCAGAAGCATCCTTCTGTGGCGCCATGCCTGCACCCTGCAAGTGAGAGAGCGTTTTTAAAAATCAAACTCTCTCTTTGGAGCTGCTTTTCTTATCTCTGACTCTTTTCTTCTACAAACCCCAAACCGGAAGCGTCCTTGGATGATCACAGCCTTTGTCCCCCTCTCTCAGGACGTTGCTGGGCTCAGTGGAGCCACTGTGTGGAGAGGCGGCTGCTCCGTGCGGACCAGAGGGAGTTGGTGCTTCCTCAGTCCTGCCTGCCACCACCCAGCTCCGCTGTCACCCTGCGCCTGGCCACCTGGAGGGGCGGGGAGCTGGAGAACCAGGAGGAGCAGTGCCTCTACGTGTCCGCACCCCTGGAACTCAGGCCTCGAGTCAGGTGGGGATGCGAGAGCAAACTCCTGCAGTGCTCATGTCCCCTGGGCCACCATTTACTGAAGAGCCAGTGCAGGGAAGGCTTCCCTCAGCTCAGACGTGAAGAGGGAATGCCAATGAACTTGGCAGCAAAGAAGGGGCTGGAGAGGGAACAAGGGGCCGCAAAGGGAGGGAGCACATTAGAAGCCAGAAGTGAAAGAGGCTGGTGTGGCTCCCGTTTGGAGGGAGGCAGAGGGGCAAGAAGCCTGCCTCACGACAGGTGCCAAAGTGATCTCTCACTGGCTCAAGGGAGGGAGCGGGATGTTATAGAGAAGGCCCTGGATTCGAATCTAGATGTGCTGGTTCATGCTGCACCCCCACCCCGACTCAGGAGCCGTGTCATGGGAACAAATAACACTGGCTCCCTGAGCCAGGTTTGCTGGCTGTGGTAACAGGGTTCTAACACGCGGCTCCCAGGGGTGTGGTAAGCACTGGGTGAGGGAGTAATGACGCAAATCATTTATAACCTGTGGCACGCAGGCAATAAAACCACAGTATGCCTTTATTATTATTAGAGTTAGAAGGAGGCACAGGAATTGTCTGTTCTTAACTCCCCATTTTGCAGGTGAGGAAACTGAGGCTCAGAGAGTTTAAGTGACTCATACAAGGTGACCACTCATGAGAGACAGGGACAGGATCCGAGGACCCTGGACTCCATGCACTTTCCATACCACTGTCCTGCACACTGAATGAGGTGGGAATTCGGTCAGGCACAAACCACCTCCTTGACCAACGCTAGGTCCTGGTTCGGGTCGGGCAGGGGTTGCTTTTATTCCATCTTTCCCCGGAAGGAAGGCCCTGTGCCACCTTCTCAAAGGACGTGAGAAGAACTGGACAAAAGACCAGGCCACGAGGCCTGAGCGAGCTTCCGCACTCCCTTCTGTCTTCCTTCCAGCTGTGAGGAGAACTGCAGACCAGCGAATGCCAGGGAAGACACTGTGCTCAGAGTCACTATGGGGGACGGCTCCCCAGGGGCCGTGTTCAATTGGTATTTAGACGAGACCTCGCTGGAGAAGGTGAGAACGCTGGCGATCACCCGCTTCGACCAGACCTGTGTCACATGCCTGGGACTGAGCACCCCGTAGGGCTGGGGACGGAGGGTGTTCCCCAAGGGAAACTCAGGGCACTGGTCAGAAGGGAGAAGAGATACAAGGGAGCAAAAAACAATGGAGAAACATCACAGCAGATGCCCCGGGAGCCCCAGCCCAGTTCCTCTCAGGTTCTCCTTCAAGGGAAACTGACGTCAGACAATCACCTAAACAAGGCTGGAAGTGGGGTATTTGGGCTGACTTGGGAAGCGGGTAGTGCCTTTGCAGCAGAGACAATCTGGAAGGCCTCCCGGGGGTGAGGAGCCACTGCCCTGCAGAGGCCCAGCAGCCCGGCTGCAGCCTCGGGGGCCCTGAGCGGTGTTCTCTTTCAGGCTGAGCCTCTCCCAGCTGCCTGCAGCCTGCAAGGATTCTGGCCCAGAGCTTTAATCCTCCTTCAGAGCAACGCGTCCACGCTGCGGCTGAAGAGCTCCTTCCTGCAGAGCCGGGGCCAGGCCCTCCGAATCAGAGCCACAGGTGCGGAGGGCTCCCCGCAGGCGCCGCCACGGTTCCCTCTGCCTGCTGAAAGTGAACCAAGACAAGCCCAGAAGCCCAGGAATGTGGGGCCTGGGTGCCGGGTCAGGGGCCTCATGCAGGCTCTGGTGTTAACCCCTTCGCCCTCACCTTCTAGCTTGGGGGGCAAGGCATTTAAACTCTCCGTGCCTCCGTTTTCTGCCTCTGAACTGCGTTATGCAGGGTGGACGGGACAGATCATTCAGGGCGGTGAGGCCTGCGGGTCCTGCCAGGCGGTTCTCACTTTAAACAAGCCAGTGCGGTGGGAAACGGAGACTCGCAAAAAGACAAACAATGGGGGATTACTCTGCTGCAAGACGGATTCAGTTGGTTTGGTTTCCTCAAAGCGGAACCATGGACCACCCAGGGATACTGCTCAAAATGCACACTCCAGGGCTCGCCCCAAACCTTCTGAATTAGGTCTAGGCTAAGGAATTCGTTTTAATTGATTAAGATCCTCTCCATGCCCAGCTCTTCCAGGCACAGACTCTTTCTGAAATGCCAGGGGGTGAGGGATGCTGTGCAGGTAACTGCGGGCTCTTTGTGGTGCTGTCGAGGCCTGGACAGAGCATGGCTTTGGGTGGGGTCAGCCCATTTCTAGATTCTGGCTGTGGCCCTTCCTACTAGCTCCGTGATCTTGAGCAAGTCCTTTCATTTCCCAATATACTTCCTCCTAAGCTTCGAGGAAGCTACTGATATTAGCCCCATTGTACGGATGAAGAAATGACTCTCAAAAAGTGAGATCCAGGGGCGCCTGAGTGGCTCAGTCGGTTAGTGTCCGACTTCGGTCCAGGTCACGATCTCCCAGCTTGTGGGTTCGACCCCACATCGGGCTCTGTGCTGACAGCTTGGAGCCTGGAGCCTGCTTCGGATTCTGTTTCCCTCTCTCTCTGCCCCTCCCCCTCCGCTGCTCTCGCTCCAGCTCTCTCCCCCTCTCTCTCTCTCCCCTCCTTCTCAAAAATAAACAAACATTAAAAAAAAAAAAAGAATCCCACAAGAAGTGAGACCCCAGGATATGCTGCATCGGGGGGAGTTGTCAGATGTGCAGATTGCTGGGCCCCACCCCGTAACCTCCGGAGAGGTTGGAGGCTCCGGGTCAGGAGAGGAGCCCGGGAATCTGCATGTTTAACAAGCTCCCAGGGCGATCTGAAGCATGGCGGAGTTTGTGTGACTCATGCCGCCCCCCAAACACCCTCTGTCTTCATTCCCCAGCAGCGACCGGGAGTGCCTATGGGGAGGACACCTACGTGATCGGCTCTGTGCCTCCCCCCGTGGTGCCCACCTGTGCCATCGCTCCGGAGGAGGGTACCGTCCTGACGAGCTTCGCCATCTCCTGCAACACGTCCTCGGCCCTGGGCCCCCTGGAGTACTGCTTCTGTCTGGAGTCAGGTAAGCTCTCCCCTCAGCTGCCAGGCTCCATTTCTCCCAGAACAGGTCTCTCTGCGGGAGCTGCAGAAAGAATGTTCCGCATGTGTGAGAGAGGGTTGCAGAACGAAGACCCCCACCTCACTGCACCTTAGTCCCACGCCCAGGCACGCTGACCCAGCCACACACCTCGGGGAGAGGAGAAGCTGGCCCTGTCGATATCTCCGCTACGGCTATAGAGGCCAAAAAGACCTCTGCCCCGGCATGAAGGACGTGGGGTGGGGGCATGCAGAAGTGTGACCGCTGAGGGCCTTCACCAGCGAAAGGCGGACATAAGCAATCCTGAGACCGAGAGGAAGGGGGTTTTCATGGCGTGCTAGTTAAGTAGATGTGAATGCAGGGCTGTTCGGATGCCTGTGACTGGAGGGAGACAATTCACGGAAGGCAAGTAGATTTCATTTCAAATCTGCATATTCCCTGCCCCCCCCCAGCCAAATGGAGGCCAGTAGCTGCTCTAATTCCAACTGGTTATTCCCCTGTAGTACCGCCCTCTGCCTCACACAGGTGAGCAAAAGGGGCCGGGGAGTGGGACCATGTAAAACGCCGTTGTGAATTACAATTCAGTAACTTCATGATTGTCTGCACATTACAGGGATTAGTGAGTCAATGATGGGGGGATCTCCTTTAAGAATAGAAAAGATATGCATTCATTCATTCATTCGACAAAAAATAAGTATTTCACGTCAGGCTCTTCCAGGTGCTGGAGATATAGCCGTGAACTCCACAGGGGAAGCCCCTGACCTCACTGTGTTACAATGAGTGGTGGAGACAGTTGGTACATAAAGACACAGGACGGGGCGCTGTTTAGATACACCACCTGGGAAGGCCTTCCCGAGAAGGAAGGGACTTCTGAGTGAGCTTGGATGCTTTGGGCTAATTTTTAAGATCGCCTCCTGCCCTTTCCTTCTTCCTCCTTTTGGTAATTTGGTTTGCCACCTTGAATTTCTTTTTAAGCCTGTAAAGAGAAATGTTTTTAAATTTTGTATGGATTCTAGTAAAATTATTCCAAACTCAGAGCAATGCGTGCTTACCTACAGAGAGCAGTGGATCAATATGATGACTGTCTTCTCTCTGAAAGCATGGAGTCCCTGAGAGCTTGCCACACCTTCACGAGCTGGGGCTTCTGTGTCCTTGTCATCAGACTCTACCGTGGTGGGTTTCCTGTCTCCCTGGGGCCTAGAGATGCCCCCCTGACTGTTCGGTTTCCATTTACCAGGTTCTTGTCTACACTGTGGCCCTGAACCTGCCCTCCAGTCAGTTTATCTGCCACTTGGGAAAGTAAACAATGACTTCATGCTGACAGTGGTCATTTCTGTCTCCACTCGTGCAGGGGACAAACAACAGGCCCATGCAGTGGTGAAGGTAGGTGGCGGCAGCCTTTGTTTCTTTACTGAGAAAATTTGCTACTCAGCCGAACCTCACCAAGAGGGTGGCTGGGTTGGAGGGAGCCAAGGGCATGACCAGATCAATCACTCATTCATTCATTCTTTCACCTGGTATTGTCAGAGCATTCATTCATTCATTCCTTCAACTGGTATTTTCTGTGCCAGGTCCTGGGGACACAGCTGTGAACATGGTCATGACCTTTGTAGATCTTATATCTCAGTGGCCAGAATAGTGCCCTGGAGGAACGCCCTGGAGGCTTGGAGCAGGAGGACCCAGGGATGAGTTAGACCAGTGTCATCAGAGTCCAAAGGAAGGAGGGCCAAAATCAGCCATCAGGGCTACATGGCAGAGCCTGGATAAAATCCGGGTAAATTTCAAAGGTGAGAAGCCAGGTGGAGCAGGAAGGACTGCGGACACTATGAGGAGGGCCGTGAGGGTGAAGCAGTGACTTGCCCAAGGCTTGGTTTCGGTGGCCATTGGCTGCCTGCTCCAAGGGGGCCCAGATGCCCTTTGCCTCAGGAGAGACCCCACGCCATGTGCACAGCCTTCTGGCCTTGCTCTGGTCAGGCTCCAGGTTCTGGAACAAGAACTGGTGAGTTCAGGCCTTCGCTGCACTGAGCATGTTTCCTGTTTCCCGGTTAGGTGGGGCTTGGAGACACCCACGTTGAGAATGTGGCATTCCAGGCTGCAGTGTTGGAGAACGTCACTGCCACTCTGCGAGGCGAGCGGGACCCTGAGCGGCTCTTCCAGCTGGCCATGGCCGTGTCATCCCTGCTGGACCAGGAGTGCCAGGGGCAGGCCTGCAGGCGGCTGCTGAGCATGGACGTCAGACGGAAGGTGCTCAAGATGGGCCCCTTTTACACTGTCTGCTGGGGCCTGAGTCTGGGGTGGGGAGTGAAATTCATGGAGCTGTGGAGAAGACTCTAGAATCTCCTGAGCTGTTGATGTCACCTCTCTCTTCTGGTCCTTTCGCTAGTGCTGTTTTCCTTGCTCTGCCTGGAGTCAAAGGCTCCAGGCCCTCCTGTCAAAGGCGATAAAACTGAGGCCAGACGAGGAAAGTGGCCTGGCCCCAGTCACATGGTTAATGGGCTGGGGTCAGACCTTAGATGTCATCCCACTTCCGTCGCTTTCCATCTGTACTGTCACAGGCTGGTGAATGAACTTCTCTGAGCCTCAATTTCCCCACTGGAAAATAAGGAAGATAAACAGTATTTACCTCATAAGGTTAGGTCAAACCATTTGAAATTACCAACATTTGACCAGTTTTAACCCACGAAATGGCCATGACATTTGTTACAACCTGACATGATAAACAACTATTGTAGAACATACGATTACTTCTACTCCTGGTGCCTGCCGTGTGAGTACGTGTGCGTGTGGGCACACACATGTGCACGCGCACGCACATGCACGCACACGCACAGTGGCACCTACACCTGCTGGGCACGAAGAAGGAAAGAAAGACTTTTCTGGTTTCCTGAAGTGTTTGCAAGAGAAGTACTTAGTTAGCATGGTGCAGGACACATGGTAAGTACTTAATACAAAGAAGTGGTGTCATAGTGATTACTTATAGATACATGATGTTTATTGAGCACCTATTATGCACTGCCAGCCCCAAGAGCTTCATGGATATGTTATCCTCGTTAAAACACTACGAGGTAAATGGTGAGACCCCCATCCACGTTACAGAGGAGGAAACAGGTCAGAGAATTTGAACAGCTTGCTCAGGCCCACATTTCTAAGTAGATGGTGAAGACGGGGTTCCAACCCAGACTGGCTCTCCCTGGTCCACCTCCCACCCTCCCAAGTCTCTCACCCCTGCCCTGGGTTCACATTAGCCCCTCCACACACCCCCACACCCCGCCTGGTTCTCAATCTTGGTCGCTTTCACTCTGAACATCGCCCACGGTAGACTTGCATTTGGATGTCCTGTGGTCCCCTGAGCACGCGGACTATGCAGCCTGACCCAGGGTCTCCTGATGAGGCAGTGTGGGCCTGGCAGCAGGCAGGCTTAGGTGTAAAGCTCTAATGGGGTAACCGAGAAGAATTTAAGGAGGGCTCTGTTGATAAAAGCTGGGGCTCGGCCTGAAGTGAACAGAACCCAGAGGGAGCAGATGCACGAGGAGGGGCTCCCTGGTAGAGGCGGTGGCTTCCGAAGAATGATGCCGTCGACCGACCCACAGGGGACTGGCAGGGAGGCCCCAGGAGGACAGCTAGAAGCCTTTCCACTCCCTCTCCAGCTTCAAAGCAGCAGCTCAACATCTTCGGACCCCTCATTCCCTTCTCTCTCCACTGCCTCCTCCCTCCCTCCCCAACTTCCCCTCCTCACTTCCTTTTCCTTCCTCCCCCACCTTCTTCTCCACTTCTGCCTCCGTCCATACATCCTTCTCGGACTCTGACCCTCCTACCTGCCTCTTACAAAGACCCCTGTGATTACATTGGCCCCACCTGGTTAATCCAGATACGCTCGCATCTCAGAACCCCCAACTTAATTAAAACTCCAAAGCAACTTTGCCAAAGTCCCTTTTGCCACGTGAGGAGATATACTGACAGGTTTCAGGGATTAGGATGTGGACATCTTTGGGAGGCCATTCTTTTGCCCACCACACATCCTACGAAGTAAACAGAGGTCTGTGGGCTTTGGAAAACCCCAGATGAGTCTGGTCACTTGGTCTGACTCCAAATCTTTCTGAGATGGAAATTACATCTCCTCTTCCTCCCTCTGCATCAGGTCAGGGAGCACGTGCTGAGGTCGCTGTCTGCGGTCACCGCCACCCTGGGGGACATGCAGAAGGTGCAAGGCCTGGCCCAGGTTCTGAGAGAGGTGACCCACTGCAGTGAGGAGCTCACACCCATGGCCCAGGTGAGTGAGGTCCACCTGCCGTCCCAGGCCGGGTCATGGGACACGCACCTCTACAGCGGGTAACTGACAACTCACCTCAGGTCGATGGTCCCCCAGTCACACACGGGGCAACCAAGGCTTCCACCATTTGGTTTCCAAGGGTCCTGCATGGGCAGTGCCAAGAGAGAGAAGATTTCCTCCCTCAGCCCTTGTATCTCATTCTGGGTGTCACAGCCCTGGTGCTCATACACCCCATTCCCCCACCTACCAGTGGCACTTCAAAGGAGCAGCTTCTAATCGTTGAGTGACACTCAACTGTGTGCCCAGCTACTGCTGCTAACCCACCCACAGTCCCCATACCCACCCATGTTCCCCATACACACCAGACTGACGTCCAGCTGTCAGCTCCTGCCTTTCTTTCTTCTTTGACCCCTGCCCCTCCTGCCCACTCTGCCTGCCCACACCTCAAATCCTCGCCTCAGGGTCTGCCTCTTAGAGGACTCAAATGAAACCACCAGGCTCCCAGTGTAATGTCGGCCAAGGATTAAAAATGGAGCCCTAAGCAGACGGGAGAGTTACCCTGGCTGTGCTCCACCTACTGTCAGGAGGTGGGGCCCCTCACCTTCTCCAGCCTGAAGCCAACAAGGCTGACCTGCCATTTACACACTCATTTGCTCATCCATCCATTCCACATGCACGCATCTATTCCGTACCTGTGTTCGTCCGCCCCGCCATCCTTCCATTCACTTACCCAGGCACTAATTTACTCATTCATTCAACAAATGCTTTCTGAGTGCTTAGTATATACCAGTTACTGTGTACACAGTGGGCATTGAGAATTCAGCAAGTCACACAGACATAGCTTCTACCCTTGAAGCATTTTCAGACTAGTGGGGCAGCAAGACTTAACATGAATATCTTCACAAATACAAACATGATTACAAAACTGGAATAAGTGTCTTGTCCATTCATCTATCCATCTACCCATCCATCCATCCACCCATCCATCTATACATCCATCTATCCACCCACCATCGATCACCGATCCACCCATCCGTCCATCCATCATCCATCATCCATCCACCCATCCTTCCATCCACCCATCCATCCATCCATCCATGCATCCATCCATCCATCCATCCTTCCATCCATCCCCCTAGTTAGTGAATGTTTACTGCTATGTGCTAGGCATGTGCAAGGCACTCTGGGAAGACTCAGAGATGGGCTAGGGTACTCTCCTGAAGCTGACCTCAAGTGAGTGATACAGGCAGCCTGTGCAATGGGCCCAGATTTCCCAGTTTACCTCCTTGCCCTGCTCCCCTCTATTGCAGCCCTTGTCCTTCGAACAGCGCAGGGGCTGGTCTAGCTCAGGCAGGGGCTCACGCTGCTTTTCCTTCCCCTTTGGGTGAACCCAGCGGGAGGCCACCTGGGCTCTGCAGGATACCAGTGAAGCTCTTCTGGCAGCAAGCTCCAAGGCCCATCCTGAGGACAAGAGGCGCCAGGCGGCCACCAAGGACCTGTTTCAGGCTGTGGGCAGTGTGCTGGCAGCTTCCCTGAGGGATGGACCAGAAGAACCTCCAGAGGCCAATGGCAGCCAGGTAGGTGTCTCAGCCTAGAGGCAGACCTCCTGGCTACCACATCCTGGCTACACTTACACTCATAGATACTCACATACACACTTAATTCCTTATGTTCACATGCCATCCTTAAATATACACATGCATTCACATGTGCTCAGTCATACCCCCCGCCTCTCTCTCTCTCTCTCTCTCACACACACACACATGCACACGTGCAATCTGTGCCCCAATAGGAGCTCTTTGCAAACATCCAGCCCCTTCCTGGGTCCTCAGGCCAGCCTCGTCTTCAGCGAGGGCACATCCTCATCTGGGGGTTCAGGTGGGGTGAGGAGCAGTCCAAGCCCAGGCGACCTTGTGAAATGGCTCTGCCTGTGGCTTTTCATTTCCCCACAAATAAGAAGGGGGCTGTGGGTGGACATCGGGGTCAAACAGAGCAGCAGAGAGAGGCACACAGTGTGACAGCTCAGCGCATGGACACAGGAGCCAGATGCCTCGCCATGAGTCCTGGCACTTGCCGTTTTCAACACGTGACCTCCACAAGTCACTTATCCTTTCTGTGCCTTTGTTTCCCCGGCTGCCAAACGGGTAAATGAGAGCACCTGCCTCACGGAGTTGTCGTGAGGATGAAAGGGTTCACGTAAGTGCTGGAATCCTTGGAAGTGTTTGCTCTTCATTCCCTACAGAGCCTGGGGCTCAATAAATGGCAATGTTGTCCCTTCCTCACTCCCTGCGCACCCCACTCCCCCCCCCTCCCTGCTGAAGGCCCCACTCTAGCCTGGTGACCCCACTCCTCTGCAAACCCCACTCCCCCCCCGGTTCCCTGCTGAAGGCCCCACTTCTAGCCTGGTGACCCCACTCCTCTCTGCACCCCGCACTGCCCCCCTAGTCCCTGCTGAAGGCCCCACTCTAGCCTGGTGACAGTAAGCAAAGATGGCATACAGAGACTGGCCTGCAGCAGCATCCCCTGCTTCCTCTTCCAGACGGCCACCGTGCCCCAGCTGCTTGGAGTTGTGGAGCGAGTGCAGGCTGCCCTCCTGCTGGGGACGCTGCCTGGGGGCCTCCCAGCCACCCTGGCAGCCCCCTCCGTCTCCGTGTACACGAACAGGTAACCAGCCGCACTGGCGTCCCCTGACCTGGCTCCTTCCACAGCCACATCCCAAGACCCTGTGACAGGCAGAGCCCAGGCAGCCAGCTTGGAAGCGGGAGGGCTTTTCACCAAGAGAAGGCCCCCATCCATGCCGGGAGCTTATACCCTGGAGGAGGGGCGCGGCTGAGCCCACACCCGGTCTTGGGGCCACCCTCGAGTCCTAGAGTTGGGTCATGCTGGAACCGTACAGGCGAGGAGGCCGAATGAAGGGGGCCTGCCCACCTTTAGCCATTCCCCGGGTGTGCCTGGCCCAGCCCAGTGCTCCGCACCCGTGCTCCCCAGAGCTGTGGGGATTCCACGGGCACTCGCCTTGGGAGTTCGTGGGCCTGAGGATTCCCTGCACCCTGCATTCCTCCCCCTGACAAGCAGGGGCTGGATTCCATTGCAGGCCTTGCTGGGACGCCAATTCCTCGTGCCAGGGTTACCCTCTTGGGTCCCAGGGGCAGTCTCCCGAAGCAGCATTCTGACCAGAGCTATGGTCTGAAACCAGGTCCCCAGTCTAATCAGATAGGACAGTGTCAAAGGTCAGAGAAAATGGGGCTGGGACCCCCTGACATCAGAGATCAAGCAGGTAGGGGAGCTAAGCCTGGAGAAATGCCCGCGTCAAAGCTCACTTATTCACATTCGGCTGTACAAATACAAAGGATGTATCGCCCTCCACTGTGTGCGGGCACTCTTGTTGCCACTGGGGGTGCAGCTGTAAACAGAGCCGGCTAAAGCCCTGGCCTCACCGTGGGGGGCGGGAGGGGGAGGTGTCGGCTGCCTTCCATGCTGTTCCTTTGACACAAGCACACAGAGCTGCCTTCGGGGACTGAAGGAGAGCCACCTGCTCTGACGGCAATGCCGGGTTCCCTGCAGAGCAAGAACTCTTCCTCTGACCCTGACTTTCTTCTCTCTCTCCTGGCACCTTGCTCCCACCTTGTGGCCAGAATACAGCCCTGGAGTTGGCGGGGCTCCTCTGTGCACACCGCTGCCGCCCGCTCTGCAACCTTCACCCTGCCCGCGGCCTCCTCCCTTGGCTCCATGGAGGCCAGCCGGGAGCCGGTGGACATCAGGGTAACAACAGTAATGACCTCCTTGGGAGCAGCCCTTTATGGCTTCTCTGGCACTTGCACGAGTGTTTGCTCGTTACGGTGATGACGGCCCTTTCAATTACACATATCGCTATGCCCATTTTACAGATGAGGTTCAGTGACCCGCCCGAGGCCACGCGCAAAATGGCAGGGCTGGGAGGCAGGCTCCCAAATCCATCCTTCTTCCACTCTGTGGTGGAATTTTCCCAGCAGCTTTGGTTCAATTAGAGCTCTTCGGACTTCAATCCATAACTAGGAAATGGCAAGCCCAGAGCTCTTTTCGCTCCCAAGTTCGGGCAGACCTCTCTGTTCCTGCAGCCCCAGTGAAGGCAGACAAATATCTTTCTCTTGTGGACTTGCTGCCTTTGCCAAGAAAAAAGGCTCAGATGGTTTCACGGTCCAGCGGCTGCACCCCTCTAGCAGGTCTGGGTGGGTCCTCAGTCCTGAAGGGCAGACATGCACCCACAAAGCCAGACACAGCTAACGGCGGGGTCCCCCATTCACCCCATAGGCAAGGGCCACTTGTCTGTCCCATCTTGGGAAACCCTGTCATTCACACAGGGACGCAGTCACCTTCCAGCCTCCAGGGGCCTTGGCCAGCACCCTGTGCTCTTGGTTTCAGATGATGAGTTTCCCAATGAGCCCCTTCCCAGCCCGAAGTCGCTTTGATGTCAGTGGAACTGTTGGTGGCCTCTGTCTGACCAGCCCCAATGGACACCTCATACCCATGAAGAATCTGTCGGAGAACATTGAGGTAGAAGTTGGGGGTGCTTTCAGAAGTCAGCTGTCACTTCTGTTTTCTTCAACTTGGTTGGAACCAAAAGTTGATTAAAGAGGAGAATCATTAAGAAAGTTCCATACCCTGTCTTACCCATTGTATTTTAACTTAAAGCTCGTTACGGTGTGTGTGTGTATATATATATATATATATATATATATAAATGTATATCATTGTCAATCTTGGGATGTATAGTTGAAACATTCCTTTCAATTTGCTGATTGGAATTTTAATCACCTTCATTATACAAACTACCCTTACAATGCAGCCTCTGAAATATCAGATTTTCTCTAAAATGAAGCAAAAACATCAGGGCGCCTGGGTGGCTCAGTTGGTTAAGCATCTGACTTCGGCGCAGGTCATGATCTCAGGGTCTGTGAGTCTGAGCCCCGCGTCAGGCTTTCTGCTGTCAGTGCAGAGCCCACTGCAGACTTTCTGTTCCCCTCTTCCTCTGCCCCTCCTCGCTCTCTTTCTCTCTCTCTCTCAAAAATAAATAAAAACATTAAAATGAAGCAAAAATATAAGCACACCATGGTGCAATACAAGATCAGATCCTCTTGAGATTTTACTGAGTTTTTTCCTAATCTAGTTTTCTCATCAATGACTAATTCAATACCAATGTTTAGCAATTCATCTTTCCTGTGTCTTCTCAAAGCATTCAGCTTCAGTTTTTATGCAAATAATTCTTTTCACACTACTATTCTGTGACTTCATGTCACGCTGTGGAATATACCATTTAAGACTAACCTTTACAAAAAGGCACATGTGGACGTAAGCAGCTTTGGGATGAACGCACGCGCCCACTGGTGAGCGCGCACCTGACTGGCAGGGGAGAGCTGTCATAGGCTGGGTTCTCTGGAATCAGGTGCTGAGAAAGAGCTTGCAGTGCTAATGTTTGCTGAGACCCACACCTGCGAAGAGGGAGGAGGGACAGCAGGACAGGGCAGGAGGAGGAGTCAGATTGCAATCCGGACCTCACAAAGCCCAGTCAACCCGAGGGGAAGTGCCGTAGCAAGAACTAGCCATTAGAACTGTATTAATCAAGCTTATTATTTTCTGTATTTTTTGATGTTTTGATATCTTAAAAATCTTGCTGGTGAGGAAGAAAGTGCCCCTCCCAGGGCCAGGGGGTCATTACAGGTAGTGAAGGGCTTTGTCAGGGCAGGACTTCATATGCAGACTAACCAACCCCAAGTCCACACCCCCAACCAGCCCCTTTATCTGACTCACACACCAAGCCAACACTTCCCTTGTCCTAAACCAGCCTGAGGCCAGGTACCAGGCCACCAGGGACCATTCCTACAGTCCTGACCCTGCCGAATTTATTCAAATGGTTCTGGAAATGGTTTACTCTGCCCTGCCCTGCCTTTCCCGTGGAGATCCCAGTCACCGCCCTGACCTGAGCGTTCCCCCGCACCTGCCCCTGTCTCCTGACCAGGTGCTTCCCCTGTGGCGCTGTGTGGCACGGTGGTCCCATCCATGTCATCACTCAGTCACCTCCAAAAATTAAAATCCCTCAGGTACAAACAAATGAGGCAAATGTCCCACGGCAGGCTGCTAAGTCTTGGCCTCATACCCCCTCTTTACCCCCTGCCCCAGGGAGGGTGGCCTCAGACAAGGTGGGCCTCTGCAGCTGGGACAGACAAGACTCTGAAGGAGCAGATGATTGGAGCCTGTCTGTGACTGGGCAGCAGGTCCTTCCGGAAGGTGGCACACGCTGACACAGAAAGCCACCAGAAATAAAGAGTGTGCAGTAGGCATCAATCAGTGTTTAAGAAGGGAACATAAAACATCAGTTAATCTGGAGAGCTGATTTAATGGAGAATGGTTATGGGAACTTCTAACACAATAGTAATAGCAGAGTAACAACAGCTGCGAATGTGTTAGTATTACTGTGTATCTGGCATTTGGCTAAGTATTTTGTATGTGATATCGTATCACTTAAAAAACTTTTTTTAATATTTGTTTTTGAGAGAGAGAGTGTGTATGTGAGAGAGAGCGTCCAAGTGGGGGAGGGGCAGAGAGAGAGGGAGACACTGAATCAGAAGCAGGCTCCAGGCTCTGAGCTGTCAGCACTGAGTCTGACGTAGGGCTCAAACTCACCAACTGCAAGATCATGACCTGAGCTGAAGTCAGATGCTCAACCAACTGAGCCGCCCAGGGGTATCCCCCCCCTTTTTTTTTTTAACTTTTTTTTTAAGTATGTGATATCATTTTTAAAAAGATTTTTTTGTACTAAATGTTTATTTATTTATCTTGAGGAGGAGGGGCAAAGACAGAGAGGGAGAGAGAGAATCCCAGGCAGGTTCTGTGCTAACATGGAGCCCAACAATGGGCTTGAACCCACAAACCATGAGATCATGACCTGAGCCGAAACCATGAGTCCGATGGTTAACGGACTGAGCCACCAAGCTGACCCAGAAAGATTTTATTTTTAAGTAATCCCTACACCCAACATGGGGCCTGAACACACAACCCCGAGATCAAGAGTCACAATCTCCACTAACTGAGCCAGCCAGGCGCCCCATGTATGCGATACCATTTTTAATACCCTGAGTGAGTCTGTGTGTTCTATTGATGACAAGGAAGCAGAGGCTCAGAGTGGCCTGTTAGCCGGTCAGAGGTCCCACCGCCGATACAGGACAGAGCCAAGACCCAAACAGAGGTCTCTCTGCCTCTGCGACCTGTGCTCCTAACTTACAACTTTACTTGCTTGACACTGTCATCAGCGTGACCGCTAGTTCACACAGCGCACTTGTGCAAATTAGGAAAAGTCTGCCCTCTTTCTGTGAGGAGGCGGCCCAAGCCTCGGTGTGCAGTTTGATGAGTGTGGTGGGTTAATAACGCCCCCCTCCTCCCCCTCCCAGGCGGGATGTCCATATTCTGATCCCTGAGCCTGCGGATTTGCCGCCTTACATGGCCCAGGGCACTTTGTGGGTGTGATTAAGTTAAGGATCTTGAGACAGAGATGACCCTGGGCGGTGTGGGTGAGCCCAGTGTCCTCCCAGCCCCCTACAAGAGGCAGAGACAGGGAGAGTTAACTACAGAAGACAAAAGGCTGATCTGACGACAAAAGCAAGAGGTTGGGGTGATGTGAGGAGGGGCCACAGGACGCGGCACCCCCAGAAGCTGGAAAAGGCAAGATTCTCTGCTAGAGCCTCCAGATGACATTGGCCGCCCAACCTTAGCCCCATGGAGCTGATTTTGGGCTCCTGGCCCCCAGAACTGCAAGACGGCAACTCTGTGGTGTTGTAAGCACCGAGAGAGCAGACCCCGGAAGCCGATAAGATGAGCACAGCAGAGTGGATCTCAGCTCCCCGGGCGCCCACCCTGCCTTGCTCAGTACAGCAGCCCTGATGCTGCCGGCACTCCCACCCGGCACACTCCTGATTTGACTGTTTCTGACGACAGATCCTGCTGCCTCGCCTTTCGGAAGGACAAAGTGAGCCAACTGTGTTAAACCTGACCAGTCCTGAAGCTTTGTGGGTGAACCTGACTTCAGATGGGGCAGCGCTGGGGATCCATCTACACTGGAGGCCTGATATCCCACTCACGCTCTGCCTGGGCCACGGCTACCACCCCAATGAGACCAGCTATGACGCCAAAGCCCACCTTCCGCCAATGGCTGCTGCAGGTAGTCCATCAACTGGGCCAGCTTCTTGGACTGTGGGGAGAGGGTGACTAACTTAAAACCTGAGAATCAGAAGCCACAGAGAAAAAAAAAATTTTTTTGCTACACTAAATGCTGAATTTTTGGTGTTATCACTAATACTACTACTACTGTTATCATCAGTATTATTTATTATTTGGCGACATTAAATGAGCACTTATTAAATGCCCTGAACTGATAAGCACTTATAGAAGTAATTTCATTGTAATCTTCATTACTACCCTTGGGATGGGCACTGTGGACATTTCTTCTTGCCAGATAAGAACAGAGAGGTTAAATAACTGGTACAAAGTCATACAGCCAAGAAGGAACACAGTCAGAATTCGAGCCCTCATCTACCTTACTTGGCAGTCATGCTGACTTAGTGCCTCCTCTTCTCTGCTCCAGGTCTCTGGGGAAGAGGGCTTTCCTAGGACATCAGAGAGATCTTCCCTGCCCAGTCACCTTGGTCCTTTTCTCCCATGACATTAGCCCCAGTCTCCACAAGGCTTTGGGCTGACTGGAGCCCTCTCTCTTGCAGATGGACTGTCCACGTGGATTCTGAGCCCAGAGGACCTGCATTTTGGAGAAGGCATCTACTATCTGACCGTGGTCCCAGAGTCTGACCTGGAGCTGACCCTTGGCAGGGACCTCACAGTTGGCATCACCACCTTCCTGTCCCACTGTGTGTTCTGGGATGAGGTCCGGGGGACTTGGGACAACACTGGGTGCCAGGTAAGGAGAGGATGCAAAGAAGAAGACAGAGCAAGCTTGGTTGGGTGTGCAAAGCTCATTTAGGGTCCCCTTTCAGTGCCTCGGCGGCTGTTCCGCACCCCTCCACAGTGTCTTTGCATAGGCTGTTCCCTAGGCCTGGAATGCTCCTCCTCCCCCAGTCTGGTTAACTAGATCCTGCCTCCAGTACCACTTCCTTGAGGAAACTGCTCCTAACCCCCAGCCAAGTCTCTCCCTGTACATACATCGGCTCCTCCGTAGCACGAAACGCAGCACTAAGCCTTTTCATACCTCCCCAGGAGGTCACTGAGATGGCGTCTGTCCCCTCAGTGCACCAGGAGCCCCACGAGTCAGGAAGAGTGTGCTCTGCTCACCACTGAGCACAGATGACCACTGAATGAACGGACATTCATCTCCAAGGAACTGAACTCAGAGCTGAGTCCTTTATTCCAAGCACTTGATGCCAAGTACTGTGTTCTGTGCTTTATTGCATTACCTCATCAGGTCTCCACAATAACCCTCTCAGACAGTAGGTATTCCCATTCTGCAGGTGGCAAAACGAAGGCTCAGGAAAGTCAACAAATTTATCCCCAGATCCCTTGCTAAGAGGTGGGAGAGCTGGGACTCAGACCCAAGCCCGTCTGTCCCCAGAGCAGGAGCCTTCCGTGATACGTGGCACTGCTCGCCCAAAACCCCACCCAGTCTCGCCAAGCCCCTGGGTGGCACATGGCTCTATTAATTGCACTCAGAGCCCTGTCTCAGGTCAGCTCAGCTCTGACATGACAGTGTCCAGACATTGGCTCTGAAGCCATCGGAGGCTGTCTCTCGAGCATCAGTGTTCCTCCTCTGCCTTCCACGCCAGTGATCTGCTGTTCTCTCCCTGCGAAGGCCCTTCATACCTGCCCCGCCCAGAAAACTCCTATGCCATTCACCCTTCCATCTCCCACTCCAATGTCACCTTCTCGGGGGCCTCCGGATGTCAGGACTCTCCCTGTCTGGACTTGACGGCACTGCACGCCCTCGCCAAGAACAGCAGCCTCCACATCCAGCTGAAATTTATCACATACCTGTCTCCATCTACTAGACCGTAAATACCTTCTTTCATTTAGTCAACAAACACTCGCCTTGTGCGAGGCAATGGGGATATAATGGTTAGAAAAACCGTGAGCTTTCGGTCTAGCAGAGGACGCAGCCAAGAAGCAAATGCCACACATAATCAAATGACAATTGTCATGAGTAGTGTCAGAAGCCAGGCCCCAGCAGAGCCACAGGAGGGGACTCAGAGCCAAGCTCCTCCCGGGTTTGTTCCTGCTACAACTTCGGCTCCCTTGTCAGCTCCTGCCCTGGCTTCTGGCCATCACATGGAGGAAGTTCCCCAAAGTGCCAGGAAGAAAGGGGTACACTGCGATGTCCAAGAGACAGCATGTTCCCCACACTTGCAATAGAGCCCTTTGTACCTCACGAACAAGGCCCTGGGTGTGTTGCAACCTTCCCGAGTCCTCACTCCCGGCAGCTGTCTGATGCCCACGCTGCTGGCCCGGAGTGCCCTGCAGGCTGTCCTCAGACGCCCGAGTCTCAGAAAGAGGGATGGGGTAGCCGCTGGGGGTGTGGGCTCTGCCGTCAGACAGATTTGGGTCCGAACCCGCCTCGTCAGTACTCGGCAGGTGACTTTGGGCAGGTCGCCGCACCTCTCAGCTTTCCCATCTGAAAATGGGAATAAAGGCTGGTGACCACTTAGAGTTGGGGTGGGGCCTGGATGGGAATAGGGGATAAAGCAGTTGGTGTGGGGTCTGGCACACAGCGAGGGCTCCACACAGCAAAGTGGCTGTTGTGTTGGACAATCTGAACACAGACAAGACAAAACTGCATATAAAATGGAAATCTAGGAAACAATGAACATAGGACATGGGTTCTCAGGGACTTATTTTGTTATTGAAAATACACACCTACTAATACATACATACATGAATGCGGGACATACAAAGGTCAGATGTGGGAGTGTGTCACGGAGCGAAAGTTACAGGAATCCAATATCGTCTACATGGTGCTCATTATATAGAGGTAGATACGGACACAGATTTAGATATAGATACAGATTTACAGAGATCCCTGAGGAACCACAAATAAGTAAATGGGTGGGGAACCGGCACCAAATTCTCTCAACGGCTAAAGGAAGCCCCAAGTCTGTGGACTCGAGGGGTAAAAGCAGAATTATCACAAGGGGTCTGAGAATCTGTATTTCTGCTTAAATATTTTCTCGAAGGTCACCAAAGGTGCCACAACTGTAGCAAGGGTATGCACGGATTATTCCCAGAGTTCAAGAGACTCCCATGCTGGAAGGACTGGGAAAGCCCAGGAGGACAAAGAGGTGGGCGTAAACAGCCTGGTCCCTGGGCACCCAGCACTGAGATGCTCTTGTCACCAGCCCCGGCTTGGTTTCTCCTCTGAAACCAGCTCCACTTTCCGGGCGCCCCAGGTGTCCCCCTAAGGCCCACAGCTGCATGCCAAGTGCTGACCGGATTGGGAAACAGCGAGAAAAACAATGGAGCAAACACGGAACTAAGATCCATGTGAAATCTGTCAGCAAACAGTGGGTGTCGTGCCCACGTCACCCCTTTGCTGGGTGGCTCCTTAAGGAAAAGAGACAAGAGCTGCCTGCTGGGACAGTTTGGGCTGCAGCAGGTTCTGCCTCATGCGCTGAGCAGAGAACTTTCTGCGAGCTAGCGTTTTCTGCTCCCTCCCGCCTTACCACCTCCTGGAATGACACGGGGCATGGAGGTATGGGGTTGAACATAATCTCTTCCCATCAAATGGCCCTGGGGGGCAACTGAAAGTTGACGGAAGGATTTAGGAAAGGCCTTGAGTGCAAGGTGTGAATTAAGAACACAGATGGGGGCCTCCAGCCCTGGTCCATTCCTGTCTCCCACCCCCACTCCAATCTCATGGTCCTGTACCACAGGGGACCATGTACCCAAGCTCCATCTACACACCTTGCCCCCATAGCCACGTCCTGCCACCCTCACGCCCAGGGGTGGGCACACCAGTGGCCAGTCCACCGGAGAAGAGTGATGCTGAGAACAGGCCTATTCAGACCCTGGAAGCAAGGAATTCCAGGTCCAGGTCCCAGACCATAGTCTAGAAGTGGGAGTCCCAGAGCCAGGACTAGGGTAGAACAAGTGAGACATCTATAGTACAAAATTTAAGGATGGCTTCACCCTCAGGGTCACCTAGGGCCTCGCCCCAGACACAGTGGGTGGTATGTGCTGTGGTGGGCATGTCCCCGGGGCCCCCGACTCCCTGTCTTGTGCAGACAGGTGCTGCCTGAGGACAGACAGAGTAGCATTCACTCAAAGCATGAGCCCAGGCTAGGGGCCCCTGGTGCCTAAACCTAAGAGGGGTAACATTTAGGGAGCGCTTTCCTGGTGCTGAGACACCAGTTCAGGATTTAAATATTTGTCTTTCCCTTTTCTTTAAGATTCCCCAGTCTCAGATTTTTGGGTTTTGGGATTTCTTGTTTTGTTTTGTTTTTTGGATCTTCAATGTGAGATGACCCATCATCCTCGCATGTCCAGGATGGGGACATGTCCAGTCCTGGGGGAGCTCCCAGGACTCAGGACTTTTATTTTTAGAAACAGGAAAGCCCCTGGAAATCTGAGATGAGCTGATTACCCTGGACGGCCTCTCAGCACCTAGCCCATTGCCTGGCATAGAGTTTGCACTCAACACATCTGTCTAATGAGTGAGCATCAGGAGGAGAATGCTCTGGAATCATGTGCACCGAAGTTGTGATAATGGCTGGTAACGGAAGGTGGGGGACAGAGGGAACTTCATCTTCACCCATAATAGTTCTTTAAAAGGGCAAAGAAGACTCACGGGATACGCAGGTGCCCACTGAGAATGATGGGTACAAAGATACTTGTTATAGATAACATTCTTGACATTTAAAGATTTTTAGTTAACTAAAAAAGCTCAAGAGAATCCTAGAGCTGGTCTCCCCAGGCCCCTCAGGGAACTGTCCACCTCCCGTGGGTTTAAGTTAGCCAGAGACATGCTGGCATTCCCACCAGGGCCTCTTTGGGGTTGCAGGTGGGACCACGGACCAGCCCCTCCCAGACACACTGCCTCTGCAACCACCTCACCTTCTTTGGAAGCACGTTCCTGGTGATGCCCAACGCCATCGATATCCGCCAGACCACCGAGCTCTTTGCCACCTTCGAGGACAACCCTGTGGTTGTGACCACTGTGGGCTGCCTCTGCGCGGCCTACGTGCTGGTGGTGATCTGGGCAAGGAGGAAGGATGCTCAGGATCAGGCCAAGGTGAGGCTGCATGGTCCGCGGGAACGGGAGGAAGGAGCAGGGGGTTCTCCCTTGGAGGAATTCCAGGGGATGGAGCTCAGGTGGGGAGCCAAAGGGCCAGCAGCAAATCCGGGTCATCCCAGGCAAGTCAACTCCTCGGGCTCATTATACGTAAAATGTCCATTCTCATCAAATTGTCAGGAGGATTATTCTACTGACCATTTACTGAGGACTTACTATATACCAGGGATTATCTCATTTAGCGCTCACCACACCTCTAAAAGGAAGGATGAGAGGCCCCAAGACCACCCTTAAGTTCAGAGATTTGCTGGGAGGACTCACAAGTTCAGGAAAGCTGTGATACAGATGATTACGGTTTATCGCAGTGAAGGATGCAGATTAAAATCGGCAAAGGGAAGGGTCCAGGAGGAAGTATGTATGTTCCAGCAAGAGCTTCCGACTGTACTCTCCCAGGGGAGCTGTATGGACAGACTGCATTCTCTAGCGACGGCGTGTGACAGACGGTTCATATGAAGCTCACCTGAGCCCTGGTGTCCAGGGATTGATGGAGGGTCAGCCATATACATATGGAAAGCTCACATGACTGAGTTCAGTTACTCTGTCTCCAACAAATCACCTACCACCACCCAGCGATCAGACCGATAGAGCATGGCCCAAAGCCCTCATCATAAATCACACTGTTAGCAGAGACTACCTGGTGTGGACCAAGTTACTCAAAGACACCTATACAATGCGAGGACTCAGGGGCTACCTTTCGGGAGCTGGCCAAGAACCAGGCCTTTCTTTGAAATGTACAACCCAGGCCTTCTGAGTCCACCCTTAACCATACGATGCCTCTATCATCTTACAGAGGAAGAGACCAAAGATCAGGGAGGGTAACTAACTGGTCCAAAGCCCCTTCCCAGAAGCCAGAAGTCAGACCCAGGTCTTCTCGACCATAAGACAGGTCTGAGGATAGAAACGAGATCAACAACAACAAATCGTCAACAACTAAGTTCTGATTACTTTTCTAACAGATGCACCATGTCTGACATTTATTGAGGCATCGATAAATTCTGTGAGTGTCTGAGTGAGCACATAAATGCTTGCAAGGATGCACTGTCACAAAGTCCTGAAACGTTCTCCATTTCCCACCCTCCCCACACAGAGCAGCACCTCTCAGGATGCGAAGGTGGCACAAAGCTTAATAAGCTAATAGTTGAAGCATCATACTGCTGTCTTCGAGTCACACAAGGGATTAAACATAAATACTTTAAGTGCCTCACCTGTCAGTTGGTTCCCAAGAAACAGACTCTGCAATGGAGCTGAGCACGCAGGGTGTTTCACAAGGAGTGCCTGGGGTCAGCCCCTGGGAAGGGAGGGAAGGGGGCAGGATGGGCAGAATGAGGAGGTGAGCTGGGAACTCCAGGGATGCCCTGAGTTGGGTTGAGATGCCCGGATCTTGAGCCCAGACACCACATCCATCTGCCATTGCACATGAGCCTTCCCAGGAGGACACATGATCTCAGTAGAGGTGGCTCTCACGTCCCTGACGACTGGGGCAGCAAGCCGTCCACTGGTGGGACATCTGGGTGGCTCATCACAGAGCCCACTGCAACCTCTCGTCCAGCTTTGTTTTGTTATGCTGCTAAACCACCTTAGCATTCACTCCTTTTAAATTCCCTTAGAGTCCTAATCTGATTACCAATGTTAGAAATTGTAGATAAACAGAGTTTGTATCATTCACCAGATCAAACACTGAATGTTCTCAGCTTAATATCAAGTTCATCTCCAGTTTGACTACTTTGGGTCATATTTAATATTAAATGCATTTGGTACTGTTTTATTTTTAAAGTTTTTTATCTTACTTGTTCTTGTCTGATAGGATGAATAGATAACATACACAATTTTGCTCTCTTCCCTTGTCGTGAATGCCCCGCTCACCCTTGGCTGCTGTGTAGCAGATGAACCCACTGCACAGGGCCCTTCTAATGCCATCCTTCTGTCCAGGTGAAGGTCACAGTGCTGGAGGACAATGATCCCTTTGCCCAGTACCACTACCTGCTGACAGTCTACACTGGACACCGGAGAGGGGCTGCCACTTCCTCGAAGGTACCTGACCATGCGGGATCCCCCTGGGCTGATCAGTGTGTCCCACCCAGCAAAGCCCTTGCTGGCCCATTGTTGAGTCAGGTTAGCATAGTGGATGTGGTGTTGTAGGGTTTTTTCTTCTCTCTTTTCATTTTTTTTTTAAAGGAAAGAATCTTTGTGGCAAATAAAACATCACCCCAGCCCCAATATTTAAAAAGATAAAGCAGGAATGGGTTAGGGAGAGCTGGGGCTTAGCACGGTGCCACTCGTCATCTCCCTTGTCCCTATCAAATAACTCAGTTAGCAACCTGCAAGCGAATGAGCTCACATGCGAAGAACAGTCAGTAAACTGTTAACAGTGGGTAGAGAGAAAACAGAATTCTTCAGAGAGAAGGGAGAAAGGAAGAAAGAAACAATGCCTCCCATTTGAAAACAAGGAGTCTTAGGTCAGATTTGTTTGGGTGAACTGATTAGCTGGCATCTAGCTGCTAAGAGGTCAGGCTGAGCCATCTGTCCTTGAGGAGGCTGACAGAGGTAGTAAAGAAATTATCTCGCTTACTTATAAATTCTCTGAGGTTCTTGAACATTCGGTTGTGGAGCATCCGGCAGGGTGTCTCTGTAACGCTTCAGCATCCTGAGTTAAGTCTGGCCTGTGCCACGTTCCTCATCTCAGTACACTATCCTTGACGGCAGCCCTCATGCTTCCTGTACTAAAACCGACGGCTCAATGGAACACAGTTGAGAACCACTGGCAATGGGTCCACTATCTCAGAGGAAGCTCGCTCCACTTTGTTTTTTTCAAAAATGACACGAAGCTTCATTACAGCAGGGCACTTGTCTGCTTACGTTTTACTTTTTAAATCCGATTTTTATTTATGGATGCATTTGTGTTATTTTCTTATTTTAAAAATAGTTTCATTTTATTTATTGCTGTGTCTTAGGTCCTCAACCAGCTGTCTAATGTAGAGCAGGAGCTCAGTAACTGTTCGTTGAATAAATGTGGGAATTGATTTCATCCACCTAACGAAACATTCATCTTATTTCTGTTTGACACTAAAGAGTCTACCTTCATGGGAGAAAAGTGAAAACCTGTGATTCACAGGCCGTTTTTCTTTCTTGAGAGTTGAGTCACATTACCATTTGATACTGTCTTAGTCTGGAGATTTAGTAGAGGCCAGAGAGACTGTTAATCATTCTGCAATGCACAGGAAAGCCCTCAGAGCGAGGAAGCATCTGGCCCAGCGTGTCTGTAGTGGAGAAACCCTGCTGTGGAGGCAGACATGTTCGAGTAGAAGTGGTTGCCATGAGAAGGGGATCCGAGGACACCCCAGGAGGGGACTGGGAGGCTGATAGGGAAGGGAAGGAACTGATAAGGCGTGCATTATCAAATCTGTTACCTCTCTGGGCAGCTGGAGCCCAAACCCACTATGGGACTTGGGAAAATGGTAGGCAGTGTGGGCCTCAAAGCCATCCCGGCTGATGCCCGAGGGAGCTGGGTCACGTATCCACCAATCCCATCAGTCACCGGTGGAGAACAGCATGTATCGCCATTAATTCTCTGGCACTTCCAGTCTCTGTTCTCACAGCCCAAGAAACCCCAGGAAGGAGGCAGCTGCTGGCAGCTGGACATAGGTGCAGGGACGCTGCCGTGGTGAGGCTGAGGGGCGTGGGCGGAGCACAGGTGGCAGTTTGGTGGCTGTTTTTGCTCAGGAAATCAGCTGTGCTCATCGGCATCACCTGGACAGCTGCAGAAAAACAGATTCCTAGGCCCTGGCCCCAGGACTTTTACTCGGGAGGTGTGGAGGGAGGCCTAGAAATTTGTATTTTCAAGATAACGGGCACTCATGCAGTCATGTCTCAGGGCCAGGCACTCTGGGAGACACTGGGAATATGACTGTTAGGGGGAAACCAGTCCCTACCCTACAGCCCTCACAAATAAATACATGGGAAGTTTAAAAAGGTTACCAGGAAGTGTTTTATAACTCACGCTGAATACATAAATGCAGACGGTGTCACCCTAAATCTTCGTACACCTGAAAAATAACTCCGCAGGCCCAGGATGGGAGGAGAGGAGAGAATAAGGGGCCGTCCTATGTTGGTTTTCACTGGTTTTTGGACACTTCGAATGAAACACGGCCAGCAGGGCCTGGCTACCATGTGGAGTCGGCCTCTCCTAGTCTCTGGATTTCAGGTGACTGTCACCCTCTATGGCCTGGATGGAGAGAGTGAACCCCACCACCTGTCGGACCCTGACATCCCAGTTTTTGAGCGAGGAGGAGTGGATGTCTTCTTACTCTCCACCCTGTTCCCCCTGGGGGAACTGAGGAGTCTGCGGCTGTGGCATGACAACTCAGGGGACCGGCCGTCCTGGTAAGTCAGGGGTGGGCACACCGTGAGAACCCACTAAGTGTCAGCCCAGGGCTGGGCACTGTGCGTTTGCCCAGTGATCTGCACGAGCCTCTGCAAACACAGAGAAAGGACCCCTGCTTCGCCGATAAGGACACTGAGGGTCAGAGAGGCCCCCCCATCCATGAGCTGCACAGATGGGATCAGTAGCTAGAAGGACTGGAAGTGGCACCCCTGGCGTCCAGTGCTGGCTCCCCCCTTGGCACGTTTGTAGCATCAACCTGTCATTGAGCCCCCAGTTCCCCATCTGTAAAAGGGGTATAGGCACCCATAAAATGAGAGAGGACTAAATGAGACACTGGGCTGATTCTCTAGCAGAAGAGGCGAGAGCAGCCGCCACTGCTGAGCACTAGGCTGCACCTTCCCGTCTCTGTGCCTTTTCCCGCTGGCTCCTCAACGACGACCCTCAGGGACAAGTCGTCTCATTCTCGTTCTGCAAGTGGGAAAATCTTAGCTCAGGGAAGGTAAGCGACTTGCCCAAGGTCACACAGCTGGCAAGCTCAGAGCCAAGAATCCACCCCTTCTGTGTGAGGCCAAAACTAGTCGCCTAGATGAGTCACTTCCAGCCTGACCGCCTGTCAGCGGTTTGCAACTTCAGAACAACACGGCACTTGTACTGCTGTCTTTAATTTACCTACGGGATTACACATTACTACTTCAAGTGCTGTACGCTGGACTCTGAGGTAGAGCTGAGCATGCAGGGGGCCTGGGGCCAGCCCCTGGGAAGGGAGAGAAGGAAGCAGGGGCAGCAGAGGGAGCGGAGCTTTGATGCAGCACAGCGAGCTCCGGAGAGTCCCGAGTTGGGCTGAGAGGCCCAGGTCTTGACCACACCCGGGCACTGTACCCATCAGTCACTGGATGGCGGCCTCCCCGGGAGGCCTCCCCGGGAGGCTCAACAGAGGTGGCTCTTGCATGCTTGAGGTAGAGGACGTCATTTCTCACCCGGGCCTCAAAGATCTAAATCAGGTTAGATGACACCCATGGAGTCCTGAGCCCACGAGAGACGGCTCGTGCTCTGGGGGGAAGCCTGCAGGAAGACGAGGTTCTGTGCGCCCGAGTCTGCACCTCCCTGAACGCACACAATTTAGACAGCGTGGCCTTCCTCACTTGCATCTGGATGCTGGCCCGGGGGGCTGCCCTGCACTAGGGTTAAGAGTTTCAGAGTGTACCCTCTTGCAGCACCTCCGTGAAAATGTGGCAGCCTGCAAGACGTGGCTCTCTGCACCAGCTGAGCTCCCACGTGAGGCCAAATTCACCTGCCCGTAGGGGCGTTCTGGTCAGGCCACCGGGAACAATGGAGAAAAATACAAAGTCTCTCTTCTCAGGAGCTCTTGATCTTGGGCTCAGGTTTGCAAAGGAGTTACCTTTGTGGGCTCCAAAGAAGCCTCACCCCCAACCTTGTCCTCAAAATTGTGGGTCCCTTCTCCAGGTACGTGAGCCGGGTGCTGGTGCATGACCTGGCAATGAACCGGAAGTGGTATTTCCTCTGCAACTCGTGGCTGTCCATCGATGTCGGAGACTGTGTCCTTGACAAAGTATTTCCGGTGGCCACAGAGCAGGACAGGAAACGATTCAGGTACTTTTTTCTTTTCTTTTTAAGCAAATGGTGTTCACCTTAGTCTTTCATCCCTAGGGAAGCTGCCTCACGATCCAGGTGAAGCAAGGTAAAAGCGTGTTTCAGCTATCGGGACTGGATAGCTTCAAATGAGTGACTTGAATGACCAATCAATTTTTCTCGTTGGGACTGAGGGGCTCTGGAGGGACATGGACTCTCTGACACAGAATGATCTTTTTTCTTTTTTCTTTTTTTTAAATTAAAAAAAATTTTTTTTAATTATTTTTTATTGAGAGACAGAGAGAGACAGAGCATGAGTATGGGAGGGGCAGAGAGAGGGGGAGACACCGAATCTGAAGCAGGCTCCAGGCTCTGAGCTGTCAGCACAGAGCCTGACGCGGAACTCAAACTCACAAACTGCGAGATCATGACCTGAGCTGAAGTCAGACGCTTAACCGACTGAGCCACCCAGGTGCCTCCAGAATGATCCTTGAGGTGGTGAAAACGGTTGGAAGAGTTATCCACATTTCTTTACACATGTCATAGAACAATGCGTTCTATACGACCGGACAGCCTGATTTGAAAGGCAATTGCATGTATGGCCACCTGGGGATCCTTCTCCCTGCTACTTTCCCCAGCACGGGTCTCCCCTGGCTTTACTTCCTTCTTTCCACATCTGCCCAAACACAAGCAGGTACAAAGGCACGCACGCACACTCAAGTGCTCACACACAACACCACAGACTGCTGTTTATTTCAAATCTTTTAAAAAGGCACTCCTACTATGTCACCTTTTTTCTTTGATGGTACACCATGAACATCCTTCCGAGACAGTACGTTTGGGTCAAACTTTTCCTTACTGGCTGCACGACAGTCCACAGACTGCATGTCCCACAACGAATTCAACCATCCTCCTATCAATGGATACTCAGTCTGTTCCCAACCAATATCAGAAAATCAAGAGACTCCACAAAAACCCAGCAAGTATGGAAATGCGGCAAGTATGTTCCTGCATGACACCAATCCGCCAGAGCTGGGGACCAGCTCTCCTCTTATACGGACCATGTACACTCTGATTTGCCACAGGCCCCACCCGCTCCCTATTACCTTACTCCCAACCCACTTCGCTCATTTACTTGACTTGTTTACGTCTACCCGGGTCTCTTTTAGGTATTGGAGTTTGTTACCTCTGCTTTACTTACTTACTTACTTATTTCTATTTTATTTTTGAGACACACAGAGAGAGACAGCACAGAAAGAACACATGAGTAGGAGAGTGGGGCAGAGAAGAGAGGGAGAGAGGGAAAGGGAAAGGGGGAGAGAGAGAGAGACAGAGAGAGAGAGAAAGGGGGAGAGAATCTTAACTGGGCTCCATGCTCAGTGCAGAGCCTGATGTGGGGCTCGATTCCACAACCCTGGAATCGTGAACTTAGCCGAAGTCAAGAGTCAGACGCTTAACCGACTGAGTCACCCAGGCGCCCCGTGACGTCTACTTTAAATGGCTTCTGAGTTAGGTTCAAACACAGTCTGTTTCCAGCGTGTTTACTGGAAGGTGACTCCCCCCCCAGCTGCCGCTCTGAGCAGCTCAGCCTGCAAAGGGAAAAAGTCTGAGTCAGAGAGACTCGGACTCCAGGAGACGTAGAACCCGGTTGTGGGCGCGCACTGTGCGGCTCCACACGCCCACTGCCGACTTGCTGCGGGACCTTGGAAAAGTCGTTGTACCTCTCCAGGTCTCAGCTTCCACACCTGAGTGTGTGCCTTCCCCACGGGGACCTGTGTGGGTCGCGTGAAGTGCCGTGGGGAGCACACGGAGCACGGCGAGTGCTCAGAGTTAAGGGCTCGATTACAGGAGCACATGTTGTCTCCCACTGCATCAAACGTGCGATGTCTGGAAATGAGACAGAGGCGTCTGAAGGCAGGATCGTGTGTTTCCCCGTGAACCCTGGTGCCCAGCAGAGCGCGTGGTGCACAGCACCAGGCTCACCAAATATTTGGTGAAGTGTCAGGAGAACGAGGAGTAGCACAGCCACGTGGAAATTCACAGCTGACCTATCTCCTTGTGCACCTGTACTCTGAGTCCGGGCCACTGGCCAGCACAGAATGACAGTCAAAGTACACCCCGATGGGTGCTGGCCCTGGCTGCCAGGACGGGCGCCAGCTGGGAGCATCGGTTCTGCACACTCGGGCCTCTGTGCAGCTCCCACGGTTAGACTTCATTCTGCGCACAGGGACGGAGCAGGTTCTCAAGGAGAGTATGGGGCCATTATGAGGAACTTGCAATTTTTATTGTCTCACAATGAGTCTGAACCTACAGCCTGGAATTTTTAACCAGCATCCCCTAATGCACTCATTGTGATAAACCTAATAGTATTAGAGTTAACTACTGTACGAAGTTATAACACAAATAATTGCGAACACTGGTGAACGCTCACGTATATGCCAGCTACTTCACCGATGCTTGATGAAAATGACCACGATCCTTCCAACAATCCCATCAGGCAGTAGGCTAACGTGAAAAGAGCAAACTAGGCTGCCTGAGGACACACAGCGAGTAGCAGGGCCATCTAGGATTCCAGCTCACTCTGCTCGGACCCCCACCGCTAAGTCTGAACGATGCTAAGATGCTCTAAGTCCGCTACGTTAGAGAGAGTGGAGGACGAGTCTTAGAAACAAGCCCTTCCCTCTCCACCCGGGACTGCCATGAGGGGGCCGGCCTCCTCCCATCCCTCCATCCCTGTCCCTCTCTCCCTGCCTCTTCGCAGCCACCTGTTTGTCATGAAGACCTCCACAGGCTTCCAGGAGGGGCACATTTGGTACTCCGTCTTCAGCTGCTCAGCTCGGAGCAACTTCACCCGCGTGCAGAGGGCGTCCTGCTGCTTCTCCATGCTCCTCTGCACCATGCTGACGAGCGTCATGTTCTGGGGTGTTCCCAAGGACCCAGCTGAGCAAAAGATGGACTTGGGTAACCCGCGCTGTCACGACGGTCAGGGCTAGTGGCCAGTGGGTGCCACACCATTCCCGAGGTCCCAAGACCAGCCTCAGACTCTCAGTCACGCTCTAGAAGCACTCACAGAAGTCAGAACACCATCACGCTCATTACAGAGGAAGCATACAGACTGGGATCAGGAGAGGAAAGAGGTGCACGGGGCTGGGCTGGGGGAGACCAGGCGCGGGGATTCCAGTTGTCTTCTCCCGGGGCATCTGTGACCATGCTCACCCCTCCCGCCAACGACGTGTGACTACACACATGGAGTACTGCCAGTCAGGGACGCTCGCCTGAGCCCTGGTGGCCAGAGGTTTTATTGGGGCTTGCTCACATAGACAGAGCTGACCCCTACAGGGCTGACCTTAGCCTCCGGCCCCTCCAGAGGCTGGACGATACTGTGTGGCCAAGGCCCTCACCATAAATCACTGTTAACATTGACTACAGAGTGTGGCCCAAGAGCCCAGGTAAATAAAGGTGTACCCACCAGGCACAGCATCCCTAGAGCTGAGAGGGCACTCCCAGGAGCCACCCAAGGGCCACTCTGTGGGCATCGTGAGTCCCTACTGCGCAGCCACCTTCTGGGAATGGTGGAGACGCTCCCATTGACCTCTCCCTCCTCTGTCCTAGGTGAAATTGAATTCACTTGGCAGGAAGTGATGATTGGACTGGAGAGCTCTCTCCTCATGTTCCCCATCAACCTCCTGATCGTTCAGATCTTTCGAAACACTCGTCCTCGGGTCACTAAGGAGCGGAACACTGGGAAATGGGACAGGGGCTCGCCCAGCCTGGCCCCCTCACCGCAGCCCATGGAGGGTGGCCCTCTGACACTTGAAGTGGTGACCAAGGCATGTCTTCCACTTGGCGGTGTAGGGGTGCTCCAGCCGGGGCAGAAATGGCAGGGGGAGAACTGAGGCTTGAGGCCTGGCAACCCCATGTTGTCTGTTAGCATCAGTAACCAAGATTCATCAACTGCACACACACACGTGCATTCATGTTTACACATGCACACATGTACACATAAGTATACCACACGTGCATGCATACACATAGATGGGCGGTGCATGGGTACATATGTATATATGCACACACCTATAGACATGTACACATACATGTGCAAATACATATACAAAGACATAAACAAACACATAATCATACACTTGCACACATGTGTATGTACACACATATGCACACACGCTTACCATACACATATGTGCACATGCATACAAACACCTACATGTATGCACACACAATTTCTGGGTACCTTGTGTGTATAAAATATTACACCTTTATCATAGAAACCCATATTCCATATTCACAGGAACCCACAGAAGGAACTCCTTCTGCAGTCATGCACTCAATAAATATTTACTGAGCACCTACTACACGTCACACTTTGAGAAATATAGCCTGGAATGTGTCTGTTCAAATCCTAGAAGAGGGGCACTATAGGGACAAAATGGAAGCTCGGGGGAGGAGGTCCAACGTCATGTCTCGGTGGGCAAAGCTGGGATTCAAATGCAGACTGCCGACCCTGGGGTGAATGCTCTGGACAACTATGCTGCCTCCTCACCTATAGCTCACGTTCCCCTTACCCAACCGGGCTGACCTGCAGGATATGTGGAGACTCGTCAGCTCCCTGTTTCAAGCTCTGAAGGTGCCATCGCCTGCCTCTGGCTGGGAGTCAGTGAGCCTGATGGACATCAACCAACTGCTGGCCTTGGTGGAGGATGTCATCTGTGTGCGGAACGTGGTGGGGCAGGAGTCCTGGGAGGAAGCCAAGCAGGGAGAGGACGCTTTAACACTCACTCTTGGGTCTGCACACGTGGAAGGTAAGTCCTGATGTCTCTGACCTGGGAAAGGGGACCGGGTGGAGACAGGCCTTCGGGATGCGTCTAGGTCACTAGGGAGTCAAGAAGTCCTCTGCGGCGTGTCCCGCCGACCTCCACTGCAACCACGTGCCCTCACCTCCCTCTCCGCACACAGGCAGCCCCTCTCCTCACACCACCGAGCTGCCTTCCCACTAAAGGCCTTCGCATGTGCTTGTCCTTGTCTCTAGAACGCTTTTTCCCCTCTCTTAGCTAATTCCTAACCAGGCTTTAGTCTTGGTTTAAGCACTCCTTCCTCAGGGGAGCAACCCCACCCCCAGTGCCCACAACAGGGTCTCCAGACACCGTCAGCCCCTGGGCTTCTCTTGCTTTGCTTTCCTACACTGCCTGCTGCCAAATCATGACTTGTGTCAAGAGCTGTTTGAAGTCTGCAGCAACCGTGCTGGAGCATGAGCTCTGTGAGGTGGGAGCCATCTGCCTGTCCTGTCTCCACCACGTGCCTCGTGCCTGGCCCCATGCCGCACAGAGAAAGCGCACGACAAACACGAGTGGGATGGCGTCAGCGGAGCAGCTCATTACGGAACGCACGAGGCAGAGGGGCGTGTTCTTTCAAATGTGGTGAGAAGAGCCCTGGCCAGCCTGACAACTCTGGGGACTGGCTCTGCCATCAACGGGCTGCGGGACCTGGGGCAGGTCACTTCCATTCTCGACGCCTCAGTTTCCTTTTCCGTAAAGTGCTGGGGGTGCAAAGTCAAACCAGATCCATTTCCAAATGTGAGGGGCAGGGCACAAGATGATGGACAGGGCAGTAAGAAAACATTAAAGAAAACAGAGTCTTAGAGTGAAAAAGTCACTCCTCCATTCGCTTCCAATCCTTCTAGGAGCAAATCTCAGTTCGGTACTACTGAGTCTTTAACATCTTATTAATACTTGCTAATTCTCTGTTTGGCAGAGGGATGGCAGGTCTCAAACTCGGAGCTTTTTGAAACAGTTTTCAGCTAGAATTTAGTAACATCGTTTCATTTTTTATTGAGTTCTATGTGTGGCACATTATTCTGGTTTGGACTACTCTCTCTGACTCCCCCCACTTGTCCCTTTCCTGTCCATCTCCCACCCACATCAACGCCACCAGTGTTCGGACCAGGCTATCCAACAGGACTTCCCACGGCGCTGGAAAGTTCTGCATCGGTGCCATTCAGTATGACAGCCACTGGCCCCACGCAGCTACCGAGCACTTGAAACGCAGCTGGTGTGACTGAGGAACTGAATTTTTTATATTAATGTTAATTTAATGGTTGGGGCCAGTGGCTGTCATACTGGGTAGTGTGGGCTAAGAATGCCGCCGTTTTTCACACACACGGCTGATCACTGTGTAAACCTTGTTTGGAACACAGACATGGGGCCTACAGAATGCAGACTGCGAATTCACAAACTCTTGGTCCTACCTCTGATATAGTGAATGACTTACTGGCTCAGGCCAGAATCTGCATTTTTAACCAGTCACTTAGCCAACTTTCGAGCACGCTGAGTGTTGAGAGTCCGTGCTCTCAAGACAAGATCCCAACTCCTCACCATTAGCACTGACGGCCCTCCTGGCGGGGTCCACGCCGACCCCATGGTCAGCTCCACCACGCTCCAGAGAGCTGGGCCCTTGGGCTGCCCATGAAGGCTGACCTGCAGGAGCTCTGCTGATGCCTGCACTGGACACGTGGCCTTGAGTGTGGGGCTTGGTCTTCCTAGCAGAGGCCTCAGAACACAGACTCTGGAGCCAGCCAGGTCCGGGGGCTCTCACAGCTGCTGGTGCAGCTGTGCAACTTTGGACAAGTTGCTCAGTCTGCGACTTGGCTTCCTCTCCCGTGAAATGGGAGGACTGATGACCCAGCCTCTTGGCTCATTTCAAGGACCGAATGAGGTCACAAGACACATGAAGCGCTTAGACCCAGCCTGATATAAAGCAGGTATTCAGTAAGTGGTGTTATGATTGATCGGGAGTGACGGTATCTTCCAGAAACGTTGCCTGAGGGCTTGCAAGATGAAGGCTCTTGATGTCAGAACCCGCAGCTGTGGCTTCGGCCAGGCAGGCCCAGGAAGGAGGGTGAGGGAGGAGGCCTGAGTCAGAAGGAGGCGGAGTCCACTGCCTGGACCTTCACCTGCATCTAGCCTACGTCCAGCCGCACCCTTCTTCACTCTGCTGGTCACCTTCCCGCTCACTCGCTTCTCACTGGTGACCGCGGAGGGGCCGTGGGGCGGGGGTGCTCTCTCCTGCCACCTCCCGTATCCAGCTTCACGTACCCCTTGCAAAGACAAATGCTGGTCCAGTGGACCCTTACTGCCCCCGGAGAAGGTGACCCTGGGTGCTGGCCTCCCAGCTTAGGGTCAGAGACCCAGGCCTGGTTCCGAATGAAGAGGGCATGCTTCCCTGAGAATGCATGGGCAACAGTGGAAATGTCCAAATTGGTTTCTTTCTTGCAATGAGGAATTTAAAACAAAATAACACCTTTATGGCTTTTTTGTTTGTTTGTTTCAACTTTTTAGGAAGCTGAAATTTGAACAAGCCACCTGTAGGAAAACATTCATGAGATAATCAGGGGAAATTTGACCACTGACTGGATATTTTGTACTATTAAGAGATTACCATCACTCGTTTCAAAGGTTGGCAATGACACCGTGGTTTGATATTTAGAAGCACACTGCAGCGTGACAGCATACTGTGGGAGCACATATGTAGATGCATATTGCAAAACAAGATCAGCAGAAGGTTGGCAGTTAGGGCAGCAAGTGATAGGGATTTATTCCGTCCTCTTCTGCCGATGCGGAAGGAAGCTTCGAGAGTGCCCTTGATAAAAGGCTAAGAAGGACCTACGCATCCTGACTGGCCACGGGAGCCGGGCCCCCTCCCCCACCCTTCTGAGCCCAGGTCTCTCACGGCACGGCGTACAGTAGGTGCTCCATGCAAGAAAGCTCTGACTAACACTGCTGTTGTCTGGGGAGGCGGTCGGCTCTGTCTTTGGGCACCAGCTGATGCGCTTTCTCTCCCTCGTCCTCCAGAACAAATGCTGCGCCCAGGTGACCCTCAGAAGGACAATGCCTACAGGCGGTGTCTCTACCTTCAGCTGGAGCACGTGGAGCAAGAGCTTCAGCTGGTGCGGCCCCGCGGCTTCTCCCAGTGCCAGAGCCACGCCCGGGCCCTCCGCCAGCTGCGGATGCTGAAGGGCTGCCTTGGGGGACAGCTGGGCACCCCACCCCTGGCGCACACCAGGTAATCTAACCCAGTCCCCCTGGTACTGGGTGGGCGTCCCAGGCAACCTTGGAAGGATGTTCATGCGGGCCTCCCCAGGCAGAAGTGAGTCAGGATTCCGGCACGAGCGCAGGGAGGAAGGCTTTGAACGGGGCTATTTGCCAAAAGGCAGCTGTAGCCCTTTGCGTAGTACTTTACAGTGTACAACCATATCCACGTGGGCTGGTTCCTAACTGTGCACCGTTGGACACGCCCCTCAGCTTCTCTGAGCTTCGGTTTCCTCATCTGTGAAATGGGAATGGTAATTCCTATCTCCTCATTCAAACTTAAAATACATTTTTAGGGGCGCTTGGGTGGCTCAGTCGGTTAAGGGTACAACTCTCATGTTCGTGGGATCCAGCGCCCCACTGGGCTCTGCGCTGGCAGTACGGATCCTGCTTGGAATTTTCTCTCTCTCTTTCTCTCTTCCCCTGTCTTGCTCACATGTGCACACACTCTCTCTCTCAAAGATTAAAGGAAAAACACTTTAAATACATTTTTAAAGATAACCAGTGAAATGTGAATAGACAGGTTACTAGACGACGTTAAGGAATTGTTCATTTTGATAGGTGTAAAATGGCGCTGTAATTCAGTAAGAAAACGACCATTTTTGAGAAATATTCTGAAATAATTAGAGATGCCTTTGTGCCTGGAATTTATTTTTAAATATCCCACAGGGAGAGAGAGAGAGAAAGAGCGAGAGAGAGAGAGGATAGATGAAATGAGTCTCAGAGGGAAGTGACGGTTGTTGAAACTAATTGTTTGGGGTTTGGAGTGCTCGCTGATTTTCAAAGGACAAGAATTTTCATAATAAAAACTCCTGGGGCGCCTGGGGGGCTCAGTCAGTTAAGCATCAGACTTCAGTTCAGGTCATGATCTCACGGCTCGTGGGATAGAGCCCTGTGTTGGGCTCTGCGCTGACAGAGCAGAGCCTGCTTGGGAGTCTCTGTTCCCCTGTCTCTCTAAGATAAACAAACAAACACTTTTAAAAAAAGAGTTTTAAAAATTATACAGAACCAGCCCTTCTAGGCCTCCCATGAATAATGGGAGCGAATCTGTGTAAAACACTGAATCAATGTGACCTCAACAGAATAAAAGTATGTAGACCAGAAAGAATATAGAATAATAGCCCCTGAGGTGGGTACAAGATACAGAGGAGAAAACTGAGGGTCTGAGTAAGGGTTATGAAGCTCAGCCAGGGCCACGCAGCTGGTGGGGGGAAGTGGGATTTGAACTTGAGCCTGGTAGGTGCCACCCTGATCACACCGCCGCCCCTCCTTTTTCAGCTCCCCGATGGCGAGCCGGCCTCCTCGCGGCCTGCCCTGGTGGTGTGTCCTGGTGGGCTGGCTCCTGGTGGCGGCCACCAGCGGCGTGGCGGCCTTCTTCACCATGCTGTACGGCCTGCACTACGGGCGGGCCAGCTCCCTCAAGTGGCTCGTCTCCATGGCCGTCTCCTTCGTGGAGAGCGTGTTTGTCACCCAGCCCCTGAAGGTCAGGCTGCCCCGGTCCCCTGTGCCCACACTTTCCCTCCTGCTAGCTGCCCTGTCCTGAGGGTTCTGCCCTTCCTTTATCTACTCCTTACTAACCTGCACAACACCTGGCTGGTCATGCCAATGATGTTAATCACCATGATAATCCGAGTTCTGGGACTGAGACTCTAGGCCGGGCCTTGTGGGCACCAAGACGTGGCATGTCATCATCACAGTGACGTCACCCTCAGGAGGGGCCTTGCCTCCGTTTTATGAGAACCTGAGGTTGGGAAGGTAAAGTCACGAGCATCTTGCCCTGGGGCACGTGTGTCAGACATGAACAAGACCATATTTCCTCAATTCTAAGATCCTTTTAACTGGGAGACAGGCTAGCAATATACAGGAAGTTCAGCTTCAGAAAAAAAAAAAAAAAAAACACCGAGTCATCACCAAGAAGATGCACTCCTATTTCTGAAATGTAAAGTCACTGTCACAGGTGGAGAAATACTGAGCCCCAGCCTGGAGCCTGGAGCCACAGCTCCCCCTGGATGGAGTCAGGGAGTAGGAATACTGTGTGAGTCGGGGGAGGTGGGGGACCTGCAAAACGGAGGGGACATTCACAGTGAATCTTTATACTTCTGAGACTTGCCAAATCCCTCATCCCCATTTAACCAGTTAGACCCCAGTTCTGCCCCAAACAGCCTTTATCAGAAGATTCAGGGGCCCCTGGGGTGGCTTACTCTGTTAAGTGTCTTACTCTTGATTTGGGCTCAGGTCAAGATCTCACGGTTTGTGGGTTGGTGTCCCGAGTGGGGCTCTGTGCTGACAGTGACAGAGCCTGCCTGGGATTCTCTCCCTTCCTCTCTCTGCCCCTCCCCTGCATGCGCACATGAATCGAATCAGGAAGAAAGGGGGAAGGAGGGAGCAGCAAGATGTACCTCACTCCTGGAGGTAGTAGGAGAGATGAGAGCCCAGGCGGCAGGAGGGCACAGGCGGGAAGGCTGTGGCATGAGAAGCAGGGAGAGCTCAGGGCTCACCATCTCGGCCTGCTTGGTGGCCAGGCGCCCTGGTTCTCTCCCTTCACGGCCACCTCCCCTCTCAGCACAGGATGGGCTGGTTCCCGCCTGACTTCCCCAGAGCATAGTTTCTACAGATTTGACCCCGATCCTGACTCCTCCCAGATCGGGAGTGATAGTTTCCAGCTCGGGCCTGGGGTTCACAACGGGTGTTTTCCAGGTGCTGGGCTTTGCTGCCTTCTTTGCGTTGGTTTTAAAGAGAGTGGAGGATGAGGACGAGCCCTTGGCCTCCCTCCCAGGACGTCCATCTGGCCCAGGTAATGGTGCACAGGTGGGGGCAGGGCCTGGAACCTGATGAGGCTGAGACAGCCCTATAGGGCCCGGCTGCTGACCTTCTTGCCCCATCATTCCTTCACCCCTAATTGGGGAAGCACCCCTAAACCATCTAAAAACAAATGACTCCTTCAGTGTCTCTCTCTCTTGCACCCAAGCATGACCCCTTGGCCACAAGAGGTCCCCTGGGGGCCGTCCTCTGTGTGGCCGTCATTCTCTGTGTAATCCCAGGAAAGCAGTTTTCTCCTCCAAGGCTCAGACCCCTGGCCTTTAGAATGAAAACCAAAACAGAACGTGCTTGCAGGTGGGCTGCAAAGACTTCCAGGACAAGGGTCTGCAAGCTATAGCCAGGGGGCCAGATGGAGCCCACTGCTTGTTTTGGTAAACAAAGTTCTATTGGAACAGAGTAACGCTGACCTTTGTCAGAGAAGGGCCACTGAGCAGCCCTTCTCCCTGCCACCCGATTTCTTTCTTCCCAATCCACAATCCCGACAATGCCTACAACAAGACCATCACACAAAACAAGCAGACAGAGCAGAGTCAACGCTCTAACAGTCCACACAGAGATTCTGACTTTCAGGGAAAAGAAAATAGGAATGAATTGACCAAAGGCATACCTGCATGCCTGTACGGACATTATTCTACAGTGTGGTTACCTCCTCACGGACCTGTATTCTTCCCCTCTAGGATAGGGTTCGGCTATGTTTTTGCCTTGGTTTTGGCTCTGCAGATCCAAAAGGTCCATTAAAATCTTCTTCTCAAGACAGCAGAGTAATTTTTGTCCAAAGAGACACCAGCTTGCAGAACAATTAAATATTCATTCAGTCATTCCTTTGGCAGCTACTCAGGGAGCACCTGCTGTGTGCCAGGCAGTCCAATGGCTCAGAAACATGATTTACATAAAATCTACTCGTTGTAAGTACATAATTCGCTGATTTTAGTAAATTTATAGAACTGTGCAGCCATTACCTCAATCCAGATTTGGGGCAGCCTCATTACCCTTAAAAGGTTCCCTCTTAACTCTCTGAAGCTAATCCCACCCCAAGCAACACAGCACTGGATGGAGCAGGTTGCCCTGGAAAGCACAGCCCACTGGGGGAGATGCATCAAACAAGTAAACGACACAAGTAGACAGGCAAGTGTGCAACGTGAGAACAGAGGGACAGAACGGGTGAGTGCGGGCCTCTCTGCTGAGAGTACCTCCGTTGGTTCCTGGAGCCTGGTGAAGGCAGAGACTGCACAGGGAATGTGCAAAGGCCCTGAGGTGGGACAGAGCTTGTCCTGTCAGTAGTAGCCAAAGCATGGGGAATTAGGGGGAGAATTGTTCAAAATGAGGCCAGTGGCGTCCGGGGGATTCAGCCGGTTAAGCCTACAACTTTGGCTCAGGTTACGATCTCACGGCTGTGAGAGTGAGCCTTGAATTGCCTTGAGATTCTCTCTCTCTCTCTCTCTCTCTCTCTCTGCCCTGCACTCTGTTGTGTGCACTCTACGGGAAGAAGGAATAAAGGAAGGAAAGAATGAACGAACAAACTGAGGGCAGAGAGGAGGGTGGGGAGCAGGGCCTTGCAGCACCTGGCTCAATGCTGCAGTTTCGGAGGGCTAAATATGACAGGCATGTTCTATCTTCTGATCTGAAAACGACTGCTCTAACCGCTCTTAGGAGACCAGAAGCATTGGGTCAAATGTACAAGTGGGGAAAAGACTAGTGGAATGGTCCAGACAAGAGATGATACGTACTGGTAGTGGGGGTGGAAAGAAAGGCATGGATTCAAAAGACAGTTGGGACGATGCACCCTTATCAGAATAGCCAAAGAAAAAATAGTGATAATAGCAAATGGTGACAAGGACGCAGAGAAACTGGAGCATTCTCACGGTGCTGGTGGGAATGTAAAATGGCACAGTCACTCTGGAAAAGAGTTTGGCAGTTCCTTTCAGATCTAAAAACAGTCTTACCATATGCCCCAGAGATTACATTCTTGGGCATTTGTCCCAGATAAATGAAGACTTATTTTCAGGCAGGAACTTGTATCTACATGTCCATGGCAGGTTCATTTGAAATGGCCGAATGGCCACTCCTAGGAATCTCCCTAAGAGAAATGAAAATATATGTCCACACAAACACCTGTACATGGATGTTCATGGCAGCATTATTCACAATAGCCAAAACCAGGAACAATCTAGGCATGAATGGATAAACATACAGGAGTAAATCCATACCAAAAAAGGAACAAAATACTAATTACACAACAACATGGATGGACTCCAAACCATTATGCTAAGTGAAAGAAACCAGACACCAGGAACGAGGCACTGCAAGATTCCGTTTATATGAAATATCCAGGAAAAAAATCTAGAGACAGAAAGCAAATTGATGGGGCTGAGGGTGGGAGTGGGGACTGACTTCACTGGGTTGATGAAAATGTTCCAAAACGGAACTGTGGTGATGGTTGCACAATTCCACAAATCTACTAAAATCACTGAATTGTAGACTTCCAATGGGAATATTTATGAAAATTATAGCTTAGCAAAGTGGCTTGAAAAAAAAGATACTTAGAATTAGATATGACAGGACTTGGAAATATTAGTGACCCTTCTTCTTCCACCTGTCAAAATTCTGGAGCACTGGGATCTTAGAGTCCAGGGAGGGGAGGGCGATGTGTTTTCAGTACGAGGAGAATTCTCCGCAGAAGGAGGAGGGGTGGGATTCTGGGCATGGGGATGGAGGGGCAGAGGTGTGGAGGGCGGTGTTGGGAAACGGCTCCTGAGGAGGAGAAATGGTGGATCCTGTTGAACCTGGTGAGAGAGGCGGCTACTGGCTGTTAAGAGCAGAGCCCAGCTCCACTGCCCCCTGGGGGCCTGTCCTTGTGTCTTTGCTTTCACAGACCACTCTGCCTTGTTCCGAGCACGAAGGTGCAGCAGAAAGGACATCTACCAGCCGCCTTTGGCCACTGACATCGAGAAGATGAAAACTACCCACCTCAAGGAACAGAAGGCATTTGCCTTCATCAGAGAAATCGTGGGTAGGCAGCCAGGTCACCCACAAGCAGTCTCCCCACTTGCTGGCTGTCAGCAAAGGCTTGAACAGTCTACAGTGCAATGTTTGACATACCCACACTGCCTCTGGGCCTGTTTTCCTAAATATCAGCTCGCCCCAGCTTCTCCCCTACTCTTCAAATCCTTTGGTGGCCTCACATGGACCTTAGGATAAAATCTGAGCTCGCTACTGCGGCTCTGCCCACCCTGGGTCTCCTCTCTTGGTCCATGTGCCCTGAGCTCTGTCACACTGTGTTCCACAGCTCCTGGGACTCCTTGCCCTCTCCGGACCCCAGGCCTTTGCCCAGGCTAATCCAACCTGCCTGGAATGTGCCCCCCCTCCTCCCCACCTTTCCTTCTGGCTAATTCCTTTTTCTTTAATTCTCAACCCAAAGACAGGGTGTCTTCAGAAAAGTTCCCAAGTCTGTTGACCAGGAGCTTCCATGTATTTTTGTCTGTCTGGGTTCTCCAATAAGCAGAGCTGGGTACAAGTAGCTGGCTGCGGAGGTGATCCCAGGAACCACTGGTAGAGAAAAGGAAAGTACAGAAGAGAGAAGGCAGGCAATAGAAGATGTGATGATGAGTGGGTTCCATGTGGGAACTGGAGCTCAGTCCTGCTGGGGACGTCTGTGGGGGCATGTAGTACACGCCCCCAAGTTGTCACTCACAGGTCACTGGTGAGGGCTGCTCCTAGGGAGGCACAGACCCTGCAGCACTCCCAGCCTGCCTTCCCGCTGGCTGAGCACATCACAGCCAGACAAATGCAGAGAAGAGGGAAGCTTGCACAGGAGTAGCAGCATGTACAGAGTAAAGAGAGCTCAGGGGTGCAGGCGGAGTCCCAATTCATCCCGTTCAGCAGGGGGAGCTGGAATGTATATTCCTAGGCTCTGGACCCAGAGATTCTGGATCAGTAAAGCCCTGCGTACCCCTAAGATTTTGATATGTGGCTTCCTAAGCTAAACCTTTATACCTAAAATGCCCGTACATCACACTCAACTGTCTACAGGCGACCTCCCTGAGGTTACGGAACACAACGGCCATTTTCATTGCTCTATCCTGAGCACTGCAACTCGGCAGAGCCCCATTTTTAAAAGATTATTTTTAAGAAACATTTATAGAGCATGAATTCTGTGCAGGCAATACTTTTAAGTGGTTTATAAAAACTAATTTGTTGACTCCCTTATTGCAACCCTGTGAATAGAATTATCCCCATTTCACAGACAAGGAGAATAAGGCAGAGGGGTTAAGTCCCTTATGAAGGGCACATGCATAGGAAGCGGCAGAGCCGGGATCTGAACCCGGGCAGGCGGCTTATGGTCTGTGGACTTTACTCCTTTCTGCTAGCTAAGGGTTGGTTCCACTGTCACTGGTGGGGGGAGGGTAGCTGGTCTTCAAAGCCTCGCTATGTGCCGTTCTATTTTCTGCCTTGGGCTTGGTGGGACTGGGGACCCTGTGTGACCGGGGTTACGCCTCCTTTCCCAGCATATCTGGGCTTCCTGTGGATGCTGCTGCTGGTCGCCTACGGGCAGAGGGACCCCAGCACCTACCACCTCAACAGACACCTCGAGCGCAGCTTCGCCCAAGGCTTTTCAGCTGTGCTGGGCTTCCGGGAGTTCTTCACGTGGGCCAACACCACCCTCGTGAGCAACCTGTACAGTCATTACCCAGGTACTCTTCCCTCGCCCAGGACGTGCGTCAGCCCCCTCCTGCATACTCCTAAGAACAGGTGTGGGTCACTGTCACCATCGGCATTATAGAGAAACAGTACCCATGGGATGGTATGCTTTGAAGGAGAGACCGTCAGAAGGGTGGGTGCATAAGAGAGGGGCCCTAACCTCCCCTTGGTGCAGAGCGGAGGACTTCCTACAGGAGAGAGAACCGAGCATGAATTGCCTAGACAGAAACAGTACCCAGGCAGAAGGGATAAGGTGAGGAAAGGCAAGCCTGAAACACCACACCGCATTCCCGGAATCATAAAGCACTGAGAGTGGCTGCAGTGCAGGGTATGAATTGAGGACCAATGAGGAGAGAAATAGGGGCAAGATCACAAAGGGCCTCAGAAGTTCATAGTTTATGCTTAAGCAAACAAGAAGCCATTGACAGGTTTTCCATGAGGGAGTAACATAACCAAATCTGTTTAAGGATCATTCTGAATCCTTGAAGTAGAGTCGTTAGGGTGCTAGGGAGAAACGATGGGGCTGATGCAGGGATGAGGGCTGGGGTGACAGAGAGAGGGGCGTGGGTGCAGACAACACTAAAAAGGGACAGTTGATGGGCCTTGCTGACCATTAGGATGTGGGCATTGAGGGAAAGGGCACGAAGGGTCTCCAAGGTGATGACTGGATGGTGGGTGTACCATTCCTCAAGAGAAGCTATGCAGGAACTGGATGATGCCTAAGGTGGGGAGATGGTGACGAATGTATCCTGTGGTTCAATTAGCCTGTGGTTGGCCATGAACTACTCCTGACTGTTTCACAATGGCTACAGTGAAGTTCACGTTAGCATCCAGGCCAGGGAGCTTGGAATGCACGAAAATGATTTTGATGGCTAGACTGACCTACCGCTTCTTCTCCAGGCTTTATCACTGATGGGAACTCCAAGCTGGTTGGCAGTGCCCAGATTCGCCAAGTGAGGGTCCGGGAAAGCTCTTGCTCTCCTGCCCCACAGCTGCAGGCTTCTCTTCGTGGGTGCCATGCGCCATACTCCCTGGATGCTGAAGACCTGTCAGACTATGGGGAAGGCTGGAATGCCTCCGTCCTCAACAACAGCAGTGGCCTTTTCCAGGCGTGGCAGTACCAGAGCCAGAGCCAGCGCCGAGGGTATCCCATCTGGGGCAAACTCACCATGTACCGGGGAGGAGGCTATGTGGTCTCCCTGGGGACTGATCGCAAAAGCACATCAAGGTAAGACTCATTTAATTCACATGTGTCCATAGAAAGTCATTTGCTAGAGTCCACGTCTGATTGGCAGGTGCAACCAAGTTCATTCATGCTGCTATGGGGAAAGTCTGGGGGTCTCGAATTCAGATGGTATTTCCAGGCCCCTGGAAACTGCAATCTCCCGGTTGGAGGGGAAGTCCCCCCCCAGCATTCTCAGGTTCATGGGCTGAGTCTGGTGGCCTCCACCAGAGCCAGTATAGGGATGGGGAATTCTACCAACCACACAAAGCCATCCACCACCAGACAGATGGGAAGTGATTAACGCTCATAACCTTATGCAAAATTCTGCTTGTATGAGCAGTAAGTTACAAGACCAGGGAAGAACATGGAGTTTGGAGCATTCGCTGTTTTTATGGTAGCAGAAGCGAGTCTGCTCTTTGTCCGAAGGATGTCACTTCATCTTCATCTCTTGAGGTTGCTCGCTACAAACACGGCCTCAAGAAATGGCTTGCATAAAGCCCAGACAGGACCCTGGAACACGCAACATGATGGGACAAGGACACCCAGGGCCCATACGGACCACCTCTCCTGGCACACTCCAGAGTTCAAGGGCCCAAGGTGTGAAACCCAGGCATAGTTTCCTGTTAACTGTGTAGACCCGGGCAAGTGAGTGAACCCATGTGAACCTCAGTCCCTCCCTGTATTATTACAAAACCGAGGAACACAGGAAACAAACCCCCAGGGAGAACAACCGGCAGGGGTCCCCTGGGATTAAGGACAGGCCAGGGATAGTCTCTTTTGGCATAAAAGGTGTCTTCCTGCCACTTGGAACAACTGACATTCTCTCCTCTGTATCCCAGTGGGATGCAGACCACTGGGGACAGGGCATATTTTAGAATATTTAAAAATAGGCCCATCATTACTGCTGTCAGTAATAACAGTACACACACACACACACACACACACACAAAATTATTGCATTTTCTCTGCACCATGTTTCTAAAGTGCTGGTGTCAATACCATTGTAGATGAGGAAGCTGAATCATGGAAAGGTTATTAGCTTGACCGCAAGGCAGTCAGGATTTGAACCCAGGTCCCTCCAGTACATGCTCTGTCCACAGTACCGGTGGGCAGACCTACAGGAACTGGCCTTAGGTGAACTGCCAGCCCCAAGAGAGATTTCAATGGCTGCTGCTGCCTGCCGAAGCCCCCGAGTTTCTATATACTTCCTTTTAGAGGTGATCCTTAAACTTTAAAAAGCATCGTGATAAAAAAAAAAAAAAAAAAAAAAAAAGGCATGACGATCCCCAGGAAGGCTCATCAAAGCAAAACTCCCCAGGCTCCACCCCCAGAGTTTCTATTTTGGGAGATCTGGGGTGGAGCCTGGGAACCTGCATTTCTAACAAGTTTCCAGATGAACCAGATGCAGTATGGGGACCACACTTTGAGGACCTCTGCTCTAACCGCCACCCCTGGGTGCCAAGACACTGCACCATTGGTGGGAAACTGTGATTACTCCCAGGAGCAGCCCCAAGGCCCTATGGCCCAGGGCACGGAGCAGAGCCAGAGGGAGAAATTTCCACAGGAAGTCCTGGCTTCCTCCCTGGTCAGAGGGAGTAGGGAGCCATGGCAGATGGAGATGTCTCTAAATGCCCCTCTTCCCACAGAATTCTCCAGTACCTGTTTGACCACACCTGGCTGGACAGCCTGACGAGAGCTGTTTTTGTGGAGTTCACGGTCTACAACGCCAACATCAATCTGTTCTGCATCATCACTCTGACCTTGGAGACAAGTGGCCTGGGTGGGCAGCCTTACCTGTGACCCCACCTGCAGTGTTCTGGAAGACAGACGCCTCTCCCTCTGGGCCAGGGCTCCTGACCAGGCTGGGCCTCGGTGCCCCAGGGCCAGAGCTCCAAGGCAAATGGTTGTCTGGGAGATTCGGGGGTGGGTCATGGTTCTCCCTGGGCACCTAAAGGCCGGGTTCCAGAGCTGCCCCAGGCTAATTCCTAGCTCCCCCATTTCTCTCTGGACTGTCTCCCGAGACACTCTAAGGGAGCCCAGCTGGGGTCGGAAGGCAGCTCATGTTTTTGAGCTTCCCACTCGTGACGGGCCGGCAGTGAAGAGCTCGGGAGGGCGTGACCTGGGAACGGATAATTTCATCTAAAACAGTATTTTACAATTCTGTACCTCAACCTACAGCGTGAAGTACATTGTGCATCATATTCCAACACATAGAGACACACAAATACATATAAGAGACAAGAACTTCGAAAGTATTTCCCTTAGCTAGAAGTATCGTACTCTGATATTTTGTGTTCTCTTTCCCCATTTCCCACCTTCTTCCCTCTTTTAACGCTCTCAGAATCCACTGAAAACACTGACCTAAAGCCTCTTCAGCTAATAATCAATTATCCTAAAATTCAACCACTCCTTCTTTAAAAATTAAACAATTTTTAGTATCAAATTACATTTTTAATAAAACTAACACATGTCTATAGTTCTTTAAATTTCAGAACTGTGTAGAGCGAAAGGTAAAAGGCCTTCAGCTTCCATGATCACTGGCCACTGTCAACACCATCAAGCAGTTCTTTCAAATCCTTTTGGGGAGGGAGCTTATTTGTATCCTTATGTTCTATTTCTTTTTGCCACCTTTGCAGCTCTTAGGACCAATTAAATAGTTTGTTCCCAAACACATCTGATTAAATTATGTGTTTCTAACGGATGAAAAGTGAGGAGTGGGTTTCAGGTCGGGGTGGTTCAAGCAGTCTATGGATGTCGGCAAGGACTCAGGTTGTTTGTGTCCCTCCATCCTGCCATTCTTGGGGTTGGCTTTGTCTTCAGAGGCAGTAGCCTTATTAATCAAATTGTTTTTTTTTCCTTAAAAGATAACTAAAATATCATTACAATATCTGCCAAAAAGAGAAGATACACAAATGGATGATAGTTGATTCAAAAGAAGGTTGAATTTTAGGCACATTGGTCAGTAGATGAACTGGTCTTCAGTGAACTCTCTCCGTGAACTGGCTTTAAGTGAGTCAGAGTGGAGCAGATTAATGTCTAGGGGCTGTGCTCTGGCTGGGGGTGACTGAGTGCACAAATGGACAACGCCAGACGCAGAGGGTGGGGAGCGGCTCTTCCCATGCAGCTCCCAGCATCCCTTCTGATAAGTGCATTGGCTTTGGCATCCACCATGTGTCCCTGTCCGGTCCCTTGGGTCTTGGGTCTGAAGAACCTTTATCTTCTCTTCTGCCCTGGCCAGCCCCCAGAAGGGCCTGAGCCTGCATCATGCCACTGACGACTCCCAGTCAGAAGCGGTGGCTCTGAGCAGGCGGGTAACCAGGAGTGAGCGGAACGTGTTTTGCTTCCCAGGAGCCTTCTTTGCACATGTGAACCTGCAAAGCCTGCGCCTGTATCCCTTCACTGACGGCTGGCACCCCTTCGTGGTAGCAGCAGAGGTCATCTACCTCCTGTTCCTCCTCTACTACATGACCGTGCAGGTGAGGGGCAGACTAGGGCTCCCTGGGACGGAGGTGGACGCGTGCCTGTCCCCTCTTGCACACCTTCCCTGGAGTGAGGCCAGTGGAAGGGAGAGGGAAAGGTTCTGTTTGCCCGCTTGCCATGGCAAATGGTCCTTCTGTATTCCTGAGGGCCCACCCGGCTCAAGGACCAGCTTTCGGCACCTCTCAGGAACTAACATTCAGAGGGTGGTCCTTCCTGGGTGGGGAAGGGAGAGGAACTGAGACCTTCCAAAAATGTCAAAGCGGGGAGACGGAGACAGGGGCTGTGCTCACAGGTGGCGGTTCACCTGTGGTCCCTGGGAATTAGGAAAAAATCACGTCTGCCACCTTTACCACCATGCTGCACCATGTTGCAAAATGAAGGTGCAGACATTGATGATGATGGGGATTTGCGGAGGCAGGGAACTCATTTGAAGCTTGGGATATGATCTACCCCTCTCCCCGCCAAAAGTGCAAATCAGGTTTCTTAAAAGGGCACCCCAAACCCTGCTCAAGAGCCACAACAACCACTTTAAAGTAAGGATGATATCTTGAGTGTTTACCATGTGATAGGTATTGCACTAAGAATGCTGCGTGGACTTTCTCCTTTAATACCAAGAGAAAGGTTCTATGAGCTCCATTTCGCAGACTAGGAAGCTGAGTCCAGAGACATTAATTTATCCAAGGTCAAAATTGAATCCAGGGAGTCTAACCCTCTGACACACCCACCATTAGGCCCATAAACCTATAAGCCATAAACCATAAACCCAGATCCCACAGGGTCTTCTCTCAGCGTTGCCAATTCAAACCGAACAGGGAACAGTTACCAAAGAACAACCTAAGTCTTTGCATTTTCCTGGGAATATCAAAGGAGGCCCATCTGACTACCCACCTCGGAGCTGCCTTCACCCTCTGCCTGCAGCTGCTTCAGAACCCTTATCTCCAAAACCCTTAAATCTTTATCAAAATACCACTTAAGCCATTTTTTAAAATCTCCTCTCTCCATCCCTTTATGATGGAGGTGAACTTAGCCTCTTAGCAGCCAAACACAAGTCCTTCCTCCATAAGAGTGGGTAGGAGGAGGGAAATGGAACAGATAATAAAAGATTCTCTTTAGTGGGGACAGAGGTTTGGTGGGTGGGTGGGGGGGACAGTAGGGGGAGGCCTAGAACCTGTGCAGCATAATTCCTTTTGACTTTCGACACCTGATGGGGAAACAGAATTAAAAACAGTCTCCAGCCAATCTAGAAAACCTCTCCACAAAGGCGCAAAGGTCAAGGGGAAAAAAAAAAAAGACTAACAAAATTATTTATTTCTAATTGTGGTATATGAGTATATACATACATATACATGCATATATATAACATTAAGTTTACCACTTTAATCATTTTTCAGTGTACAACTCAGTGGCACTAAGTACATTCACATTGTTGTGTGACCATCACTACCATCCATCCATAACGTTTTTCCTCCTGCAAAACTGAAAGTCTACCTATTAAACAATAACTCTCCACTTCCCCGTAAGAAAACAACTTTTCCTACTAAGTAAGCATTAAATTAGAAGGTCATACCCGTCCCATGCAATCCGCTAAGAGATTCCAAAAACAGAAAGGAATCTCACTCTCATGTATTGCTGGGCACATAGGACCCATTACACACTCATTCTTCAGATAAACACTAATTAATCCTCAAGAGGATTTATAGTCCACCCTAAATTCACCTGGTAATTGGAGTGGCCACTGTGTTTGCTAACTGCCTTTATCAAAAGAAAAACAGGGGCACCTGGGTGGCTCAGCTGGCTGAGCGTCTGACTTTGGCTCAGGTCATGATCTCACAGTTCATGAGTTGGAGCCCCACAGCGAGCTCTCTACTGTCAGCACAGAGCCGGGTTCAGATCCTCTGTCCCCTTCTCTCTGCCCCTCCCCACTCACACTCTCTCAAAAATGAATAAACATTAAAAAAAAAAAAAAGGAAAAATAAACGTGCATGTTCACAACAGGAGGTAATTTTTGCAACTTGGAAACGAGTGCCGGCCATTTGGCTCCTACCCTTCCAGGGAAAGGGAGGGAAGGACACTACCTTCCTTCATGATCACATTTCAAAGAGAAAGCTCCCAGGTCCTTCAGAAAAACATTCTTGAGGCTAGTTTAACTTTTAAAAAGATTGGCATACAACTCAAAAGCGCAGAGAAAGAATCCACAATTAAAAGTTTTCTAAAGTAAGTACTCTATGAAAGGGTGGGAGGGTCTTTTCCCTTCCTCAATTTTTTGTATCAGAGAGAATTACATGTTTTTCTTGCTAGATGCTGTATTTACTCTTCCTTGCCTTCCAAATTCTGCAGCCTGAGTTGCTGATGAAAGGAGATGGGGTCTGGGCACAGTGCTGGGGAGAGGTCTCGGGTACTCTAGGGTTGTGAGGCCAGAGCTTCAAGGAGCCTCTCTCTCAGGGACACAGTAGACCCCTGCTGGAGGCTTATCTTGGGTGGTTGAGAGAGCCACGGTGGAAGGGGTGGGAGCCACAGTTCTGGACACAGCATCTGGTACAACCTCCAGCTCCTTTCCCAGGGCAAGCTCATGAGGAAGCAGAGGTGGTGCTATTTCCATAGCAAGTGGAACCTTCTGGAGCTGGCCATCATCCTGGGCAGCTGGAGCGCCCTGGCAATGTTTGTGAAGAGGGCTGTCCTGGCAGAACGTGACATCCAGCGCTACCGGAACCGTGGGGAGGAGTAAGTGGCTCTGCTTTAGCTCCCAGCTTTCACACTCGATCCGCTTCCTCCACCAGCTCTGCAGCCCTAGGGTCAGAGGGAGGCCTTTGAAATCCTGCTGATCCTCAGAGGATCGAGAGTCACTCTTTAAAAAATAACTAGCTACTACTTAGATTCAGGTTTAGGGCCTGAAGCATACACAGTTGGAGAGGGCTCTTTCAGGACAAAATCGAACAATATCTTGCTTTTGCAAATCTTACCAAAACAAAAGACCACGTGACACCCTGGTAAGGTCCCCGTCCAAAAGCTGTAGCAGCACTCCAATCAACTTCTATCTGCTACCATTTACAAAGTGTCCACTCTAGTGGGCAGGATGCACTAACCCACAAGATCCTCATAAGAAGCCAGGGTGGTAGATGTTATTACTACCCAGAAGTAGGTTCGCCTCTTGGTGACTGTCCAGCCAAAAGATTGGACCAAACCAAAGAGTAGGAAAAGGAAGCATTTTACTTGCAACAAAGGAGAACATCAAGGGTCTCTCCCAAAGTGGTCTCTCCAAATAAAACTGAGGAAGTTTTAAGACAAGGGTGAAAACATATTCTTGAAGGGGCTTGTGCAATGGGGAAGACAGCATGGAACTGTGGCAGAAGTCATCTTAGGGTAACTGAGTCCAGGTCAAAGTCACGAGGACTGGCAAAGGTCGGCGTTATCAATTCTCTGGCTTTAGTTGGTCTGGTATCTGAGTACTGAAGGGGGTTAGAGCCTGCAAAGATAACTAAAGAAATGTGCACGGGTCAGTCTTCACTTTATCACCAATCGATTGTCCTTCATAGGATCACACTACCTCCTGGCCTGATAATGGCTGTTTTGTCCTCACATTCATTCACAAGATGGCAGGGGGCCTGAAACGACTTCTTATGTCAGGAAAGCCAAGTCCAGGGGCACCTGGATGGCTCAGTCAGTTAAGCATCTGACTCTGATCTCAGTTCAGGTCTTGATCTCAGTCAGGGTTGTGAGTTCAAGCCTCACTTTGGGCTCAAGGCTGGGCATGAAGCCTACAGAAAGGAAGGAAGGAAGACCGTAAGCAACCTAAGTCTGTCTTTCTGTTTCTGGGGACCTCTAACTCTTTCTGTTTAGATTATCATTACTCCATTTTACAAATAAATTGAAGCTCACAGAGGTAATGTGACTTCCCCAAGGCCACATAGGAAAGAAGTAATTTTAAAGGTGGCAGAGAAGTAATTTAAACCTAGCTTGTCTGAGGGGTTCAGTCAGTACAGCATGCAACTCTTGATCTTGGGGTTGTAAGTTCAAGCTTCATTTTGGGTACTAATATTTAGGTAAAAATAAAACCTTTGGGCTCTGCTGCTTAAAATTCTCTCTCTGGTCCTCCCCTAATATCTCTCTCTAAAAAAAATGTTAAATAATTTTTTAAAAATCTTGAAGAAGTGCCTGGCTGCCTCATTTGGTAGAACTTGTAACTCTTAATCTCAGGGTCCTGAGTTTGAGTCCCACACATTGGGTGTAGAGATTATTTAAAAGTAAAATCTTAAAGAAATATATTTGAAAAAAACAAGAAACCTAGCTTATGTGTCTCCAGGACCCCAATCCTTGTATCAATCCACTGTTTCTTGACTCACTCACTGATTCTATTGATATACCTAACATTTATTTACTGTTGGAGCCATACCCAACATTAAAAGCATTATCTCATCTACTTTAATCTTCCCAAAACTTCTAAAAGATTATACTATTAACATCCCTTTTTTACAGATAAGGAAACAGGCTCGGATAGGATGTCTGTGCAAGGTCACAGAATTTGGAATGGAATTGCCTATATGAACTCTGCATTCCTAACCTCCACCCTAGACAGTCTCATCAACTCACAAATCCCCACTGAGCTCTTCTCTGCACCACCCCCATGGTGCCACCCAAGTCTAGGACAAAAGCTCCACCCTCTCTCTCCAGGCACCCTTCCACAGAAAGGTCTCAGTGTCAGTTGAGTTCTTTGAGTTCAGAAATTATCAGAAGTACTTTTATTTTTACTTAAGCTGGTGGCAAGCCTTATGAAGAACAGTATTTCTAAAACTTAAAGGTGTTTTAGCTCTTGAAGGGGTCTGCAAAAGATGACCTGGGGTCCAAATCAGCCTACCCCCTGTTTTTGTAAATAAAGTTTTAGTGGCACACTGCATCATCACCTGTGTCTTTACACACTGTCCATGGCTGCTTTCCTGATAACAACTGTAGAATTGAGTCACTGGGACAGAAACTATCTGGCCCACAGAGCCTAAAATATGTACCATCCCACCCTTTGCAGAAAAACTCCCACTTAGAGAACAAAGCTTGAGTTCTAGCCTGTTTGAAACAGTAGTGAGTTTTAGGTTATACATGATTAAAATCATTAATGGCCTGTGTGATTTTTAAATCATCACTAACCCCTTACATTAACCATGCTTTATAATTCCTTACAATGACCTAAAACATATTTGATTCTCAACATCCACACAGACAGGCGTTTTACTTATATGGGTTATAAAACAATTTTATAGCAAGAGAATTCTCTTTACACTGAGCATCAGAAAATATAAATCTGCTACTTTTGACAGAAACCAGAGTAAAATGTGGTATTACATGAAACTCTCAGCTGAATTTGATGAATCAATTAACCAAAGTTTTGTGTTTATTTCAGACACTTGTAAACTTTGCTTGTTGGAATAGATAAATCATTCAATGACCAAAACCTGAATTTTATAAGTATTTTTTAAGACCTAGTGATTTGCTGCAGAGTCTCCTTTTAACCCATTGGTTCCCAGGCCTCGCTCCTCAGCAGAACTGCCCAGGGCGATGAGCAAACCCTGATGCCCAGGCCACATCCCAGACCTACTAAGTCAGTGCTGGGGACAGGCCCTACACTAGTATCTTCATTGTTTCCCTGGTTATTCTAACCTGCAGCCAAGGCTGAGAACCATGCTTTAATTAGAGCTAACTATCCTCATAAAATAGGGCTTACGTAGCTATTTTTTCCACATATACGAGCACATGAATGGCACGAGAGAGGCTTAGCTGTTTTAAAAGAGGCAGGAAAAAGGTGCTGCAGGAACCAAAGGAGGAAGCAGCCATCCATACCAGCAGCCCCATCTGCTCAAAGGGAAGGAAGTTTCTGGAGGACAGGAGATTAGGGAAAAGGCACGCAGGCATTATAAACGTACATTAAGTCCATTTACAAACCTGAGATCATATAATTTTGTTCTATAACCTGTGCTCCATCCATGTCACTAGATAAAGGTCTACACCATTTTAACGACACACCAATATTAGACTGAATTTAAAGTACGAAGGCACAGAGGGGAATGAAGGGCAGGGTGGGATGGTGGAAAGAACCGGACTTAGGAATCAGGCCTGGACTCCAACTGTCTTTCTTCCACCATGAGTTGTGTCGCTATGTCACTGGCTGTGTGACCTTGTGCCGACTCTTCCTCGTCCTTTTCCAGAAAACAGAGACAGCAGTACTTGCCTCATCCAGTGTTCTGGAAGGCCAAGTGCAGCTGAGGTTCATTAGGCCCTCGGCACAAAAACTGAACGGTACTTCCATCCTTCCTCCAAATGTAAGGGCGATGTGGACATACACTCAGACAAGTGTGAGGGAGGAATTGGCACCTAGTGACCCCAAACCAAGAGGGGAGGCTCACAGAACTCCCTCACTTCCATCTTCCATCTTGGGAGGATTCCTCCTTTGCCATTCTTCCATTGCTCTGCAGTCATTAACCAAAACTGGTAGGTAATGGTCCCATGACCACCATCGCCATCCTCACCATCACCCTCACCACCACCATGACCATCACCACCTCCATCATCATCATCATCACCCTCACCACCACCACATCCCTACCACATCGCCTCCATCATCGACATCATCGTCATCCCTATCATAACCGTCATCCCCACCACCATCACCATCTTCACTCTCATCTCCATCACTACCATCACCATCTCATCATTACCTAGCTGGGGGGACTGGACCAGCCCTATCTCTCCCAGACCTGTTGTGAGAAGCGATGGCCTCTGAGATCATGATAAATCTAATCCTGCCTCCTGGGCTGAGAATCCGGCATCCTGACTGAGCCCAGATGAGCTCTAGCTGAGCTTCTCACAGTCTCTAGACTCACTCTTCCCTTTTGGTCCTACAGGGGGATCAGTTTCAGCGAGACAGCAGCAGCTGACGCTGCCCTTGGATACATCATTGCCTTCCTGGTACTGCTGTCCACAGTGAAGCTTTGGCATCTGCTCAGGTTGAACCCCAAAATGAACATGATCACGTCAGCCCTGCGCCGAGCTTGGGGGGACATTTCAGGCTTTATCATCGTCATCCTTATCATGCTTCTGGCTTACTCCATTGCAGTGAGTGGTTCTTTGGTAAAACCTTCTGGGCTGGTCTCCTTGGAAGCAAAGGCTTCTCAGTGTTGGTGGTGGGGGAGGTGCGCATTGAGGGTTAGTGTTAAGAAGACTTTGGAACCTGAAGGAGGGGATGGTGGATCTTCTGAGTTCAGGGCATTTTAGCTGGGAGCTCGTAAACTGGCCAGCCACCCCCAGTGGCAAAGGCTGGAAACCTCAGCTGGGTAAGAGTGAGGAGGTACAGTATCTAAGACCAAAAGAGCCAACTACCTCCAATAAAAGATTCCTTTCTGTATCTGGACCCTACCTGGATGTGCCAGCTCTCCTGACATTCCACATGCTCAGACAGGCATAGAGCATTCCCTCCGTGTGGGGGGTGTGGAGACGAATTGGGCAGAGCTGGGGAAGTGAGGATGGACACATGGGCAGGCTATGTCACTGCTTGATGCCCTACACGAGGCATGAACTTAACAGGGCCAAAAATCAATCCATTCGGTCCCTTGACACCGAGAGCATTTTGGCAGTCACATCTCTTTTGCGAATGAAAAAAACATACTATCAACTCTTTTATTCCCAGTTAATGTGGGAAACGGAGACCCTCTGCCACATCTCCATCTCCATCTAAATCTAACCCCCATCCTCTCCAGTCCACAGTCCCCATAACAGCACAGCTCCCACTCCTCCGTGCCCCTTCACCCAGCCCTGACCCATTCTCTACCCCAGCCCCTCCCAGTTCCTGCCTTGGCCCCACCCAGTCTCACCTCCCACCATCCCTGACCTCCACACCACACAGGGGCCCCTCTTACCCTAGTTCCCACTCTCTCTCTCTAACCCACTCACCACTCCTTATCCATCTTTCTCCTGCCCCTGTCACCTCAACCCTGACTCCTCACTACCTGACCTCCTCCATCTTCCTCTCCCACCCTCAGAAATGGGGTGAGGTGCATTGACGGAGTGATGGGGGTATATGCTAAAAAGCTGGAGTCTGGTTTTATCAAAAGTACTTCATCTGGCCCGTTAATTCACATGGATTTATTCAGTCCTCGATCTGCAATATAGGAACTATAGGGACACTGCAGTGTCCTGAGACGAGAAGTCACAAACTCAGAGCCAAGGGAGTGCTGGGCCTCCCTAACACAAGAGTGGAAATCTTTGGGGGGAGGGGTGCTTTGGTGAGGAGGAAATACAGGGGAGGCCCTGCCCGGGCAGAAGCCTGCTGTCATCCAACCCACCTCCCCTAGAGCAAAGAGGCTGGGGCCTCAGAGAGCCCGGTTTCATCACAGAGTCAGAACAGCCATCTGAGTGAACGCAGTAGTGGCCTAGGGGGTGGTGCTGAGCCCCAGAAGTGGATGCACGTCCCTTACAGAAGTGGGTTTGTACACACACCCACCTGTAAGCCCCCACAGGTACACTTGTGCCAGGCCAAGAATAAGGCTGACCCAGAACACGGACTCCACTGTCAAACAACAGGCTTTGGGGTGGGGCAGGAAGGTTTCTTGGTTTCTTTTTCTGTTCATGAGGATTCTTTCCATTACAGTCAAACTTAATATTTGGCTGGAAACTCCGTTCCTACAAAACCCTCTTTGAAGCCGCAGAAACAATGATCAGCCTTCAGCTAGGAATCTTTAACTACGAGGAGGTAACGGGGTGGGGTCGGGGGAACACGGACACTGCCGTCTACACCAAACCTTTCTGAAAATCAGAAAAAGCACCGTCCTTTAATGTCTCTTCCTGAGTGGATGTTACCCCTTGGGTCCACGACTTGGCAAGCGGAAGGCAACTTTGGGCAAATAAAAAGTCCCCTTCCTCTAGGCAGACAGCCCCATACTAGGGCTCATAGCTTGCCCTGGGGACCCCTGCTTACAGGAGAACATCCCGCACAGACTACCCAGGAGAGGGCTGTGCTGGGAGGTCTCTGGAAGGGAATGCTTCTGGCCCTAGCCAGAAATGGTGCCTATATTTGGGAATGGCGGCAGTAGGGAGTAGGGGGGTGCTGTCGTTTTTTTTGTTTGTTTGTTCGTTTAGTTTATTTATTTAGAGAGAGAGAATCTGCACTATCAGTGCAGAGCCCAATGCAGGGCTCGAACTCATGAGCTGTAAGATCGTGATCATGAGCCAAAGTCGGCTGCTTAACCAACTGAGCCACCCGGGTGCCCCATCTCTTGGCAGCTCTTGAGAGCACTGCCCTACTTTCAGCTGCCAGACAAAAGGGACCCTTCCTGGTTCCAGGCTCTGCCTGGTCTGGGAACCAGTTTTCTCTCTGAGGGTGGCTATGGGGAAGTGGCCACACAGGACACAGGACTTCTGGGGGTGACTCTTGGCTTTCTTCCCGACAGGTCCTGGACTACAGCCCAGTGCTTGGCTCCTTCTTGATTGGGTCCTGCATAATTTTCATGACATTTGTGGTGTTGAATCTATTTATCTCTGTCATCCTGGTGGCCTTCAATGAGGAGCAAAAATATGGTCAGGTGAGTCCCTTTGGACTATTCTTCAACAGTCATTGACCGTGAAGTAGCAAGAGACTTCACTAGACATTAGGGGGACTTGAGAGACCACCGTAGCTCAAAGCCCTCACTTCATGTGAGGGGAAACAGGTCCAGAAAGAGGAAATTCCTTCCTCTGGAACACATGCAAATGAGAGGCAGACTAGAATTGGGTCTCCTGATTCCCAAGGTGGCACTTGGTTCATGACCCCAGTGATGCTCATCCCTGAGTGTACATTAGAACCACATGGGGGCTTTTGGGATGCATGCTGCTGCACTGAGACCAAAATACAGAATCCTCGGTGGATGAGCCAAGCACGTGTAGTTCTGAAATCTTCCCACGTGATTTTAATATACAGCCGAAGCTGAAACCTTTTAAAAAATTATTAAGGCACACAAGTTAGGTAATACAAACCTTACCACTCCATGAAGTGGACATTCTCTATTCAGAGAAGTATAAATGGGGTGGAAGGAAGGAAGCTTTTATAGGATAAAAGAATACAGAACAAGGAAGAGAAAAATGAAAATATATCTGACTGGGGTCACACAATCAACCTTGTTTGGAATCAGATAGAAAAGAAAAGAAGTATAGAGCCCAGAGGTGGCTTGGTGTTTGGGGGCTGGCTAACCTCATATACTGCATTCTGATAAAGGCAAGCACTTACAGGGACACAAAGGTTCTCTAAGCTTCCGTTTGCTGACACGGCACCCCAGACAGGAGCACTTCCAACTTGGGCCCAGAAATTTGTTTCAACAAGTCATATGGTAACTAGCTTAAATTCTGAGAATCTGGCAAAGTATTTCCCAAAGCAGCTGCACCATTTCATGTTCCCAGCACCAACGCAGGAGGGTCTTTGTACATAAATTCCTAACAGCCTCTCCTGGGGATGGTAGAGGGAAGGCTGTCATTCTCACCACAGGGGAAGAAGAAACCTCGGGATAAAGGTGAGAGCACACCCCCTGGGATTCCCAGAAGAAGGGGAAATCCCAACACAAAACTGACTCTGCACAATGCAGTGACTTTGGCAGAGACCAAGTTGAACAATAAAACCATGGTTTCCCCTTAGAAAGAAGAAGCCCCCCAAAGAGGATGCTTCCACGTATGTCACATGGTTCTTTTTCCCCTCTACAGCTGTCAGAGGAAGGAGAGATTGTCGATTTGTTGCTGGTGAAAATACTCAGTTTCCTGGGCATTAAAAGTAAAAGAAAGGAGCCTGGAAGCAGCAGGGAGCAGCCCGAGTTGCTGTCAGAGGCCCGGCCCCCCTGTACCTGTGTCAGCTGCACCCAAGCTTTAAGCTCTGCATCCACACATGAGCATCTATAGTGGGAGAAGGCCAGAGCCTCGAACGTATGCTTCCCAGTGATTCTACAGTCTCTCCAGGCCAGTGTTTTTCTGTGCCCATAGAAAAGTCACCAAGCCTGGCAAATAAGAAAAATATATGCATAAGTGCATACAATTGCCGCTACTGTGATAGACGTTCAAATGTATTTCCTTCTAGAAATAAAACAAACACTATCTGGAGTTTGGGAAAAAATGATTCCTACAGACTATTTCATCTTCTTGGTTGGTCAAGGATTGCTTCCGAATGATTCTGTTTCAGGGTTTCTCAAATTGTGTCCAAGAGGTGTTGATGGCCATCATATCAGTTGCCTCTGGTTGCCAGAACAAAGTAGCATAAAATGCGTGGCTTAAACCAATTGAAATGTATGGTCTCCATCCCGGAGGACAGAAACCCTAAATCGAGGTGCCGACAGGGCCAGGCTGTCTCTCTGAAGACTCTGGAGAAGGGTCTTCTCTTCTAGCTTCTAGGGTTCTTTGGTGTCCCTTGGCTTGTAGATGCATCATTCTAATCTCTGCCTGTGTTGTCACATGGCCTTCTCCCTGTGTGGCCCTGTGTTTCTTTTTCTCTAAAGATATCTAGTCCTACCGAATTAAGAGCCCATCCTACCCCACTATGACCCCATCTTAACTAACTACATCTGCAACACCCCCATTTCCAAATGTGATCCCAGTTTGAGTAGTAGGTGTTAGGCCTTCAACTTTTTCTCTTTAGGGCACAAAATTCAACATAATAGGTGTCATTTCCCCAGAAATGTTTCTGAATCAAATCAATGTGAGAGATACTAGATTTTAAAGGTTACACAAGTTCTTTAGTATGGGAACTGTCACTTTTTAACATGCTAAATATGCACTGTGAATCTCCTGGAATGAGGTGAGCACGCGAGAAACAGTGTGCAATGATTCCCAAAACTTTTTGACCAAGGCGTCCAGTTTTGCAGCACCTCGGTCACGGCTAGTGTTCCTTAGTTGATATTTTGGGAATTGGTGATCTACACCAATGGTTCTCAAGCTTGGCTGCATGCTAGAATCCCCAGACTTTATCCCAATACATCAGAATCTCAGAGTCTCTAACCTAGAATCTAGACATCAATTTTTTCTTTTTTTAAAGTAGACTCCATGCCTAGTGTGGAGCCTGATGCAGAGTCTGAACTCAAGACCCCAAGAATAAGACCTGAGCTGAGACTGAGAGTCAGATGCTTGGAGCACCTGGGTGGCGCAGTTGGTTAAATGTTCGACTTCGGCCCAGGTCATCTTCTCTCAGTTCATGAGTTTGAGCCCCGCTTTGGGCTCTGTGCTGACAGCTTGGAGCTTGCTTCAGATTCTGTGTGTCTCTCTCTCTCTCTCTCTGCTTCTCCCCCACGCGCGCTCTCTCTCTCTCTCTCTCTCAAAAGTAAACATTAAAAAAATTTAAAAAAGAGTTGGATACTTAACTGATTGAGCCATCCAGTCACCCCAGGCATCAATAATTTTAAAGCCTCCCCAGGTGATTCCAATGTGCAGTCAGACTTGCTAACCATGCCCTAAATTCTGAGAACCACAGATCGAGATAACGGAAGATGTTCAGGTGTCTGTGTGGAGAAGGGCAGGTTCCCCCCGCCGACCCTGTGCAGGGGAGTGCACCTCACATATCCTCTGCAGCTCACTCATCTCCCCCCCCACACACACAGATACTCTAGGCTGCCTGCCCCACAACCACTCCATGCTTTCCTCTTTGCTATCAGGACCCAACTTTGTTCTGGTAGCCATCTACCCCTTTCCCAGGAGACTCATGGGAAGGTGACCCTGTAGTCACATCAACGTCAATCCTGACTTGTCTTAGTGACACTAATCCATTTCCCTCGACAGTGAGGGATTTAGGCTAGTCAGGTGACCCAGTTCCAGCCAATGAACACTGAAGTCTCTAGGACACTTCCAGGAAAGGTCCATTTGCTAATAAAGAGACACATGGAGATGGCATTTTATGCTGCTAGACACGGTCTGGTCTGAGCAAGACTCGAGGAACTCTGGCAGCTACTCTGAGACCATGAGGAACAATCTGAAGACAGCAGAGCAGAGAGATGAGAGGAACATGAGTGCGTGAAGACTGACTTATAATCAACCTTGGAGGTGAACTACTGCGTTCTATCTGGATGAGAGCTTAAATGTCTTTTTATGACAGTTGAATCAGGATCCCACCCTGAAAAGAAAAAGAAAAAAAAAAAAAGGCTCCTTCATAAAGAGCCACATAACATGCAACATACACAAAACCTTGGGGATTTCATCATCTTCTACCCAACCAAAAGCCCGTCATCCATTCTTTATTGTGTCAGGTGTGAACATGAGCTCAGTGTGCAGGGACACTCATCAGATAACCCATAGCAAGGTATACACACAGGCCGCAATAGACTGGTACAGAAACCTACCCAGACACACAGGTCTGTTTTATTTATTTATTTATTTATTTATTATTATTTTAATGTTTATTTTTTGAGAGAGTGAGAATTCCAAACAGGCTCCTATCAGACAGAGCTCGACATGGGGCTCAGTCTCATGAGCCATGAAATCATGACCTGAGCCAAAATCAAGAGTTGGCTGCTTAACCAACTTAGTCATCCGGGCACCCCAGTCTGATTTTTTTAAATACGAAAACTTCTAAGATCTGGAGAAGTTGTAAGTTCTTCATCTCTCATCTTACCCATCTACTCTGGACTCTTTTACTGACTGTAAATATCAAGCTGGCAACTCCTTCAACTGTATTGTTATGAGAGGAAAAGAGAGCCTAAAGAGATGAGTGGGCCCCTTCTGAGACACTTGAAAGAAAAGAGCACAGGCAGTTCTCGGGTGGTTGTACCCAACATGCAATGGGATGACCTTTCAAATCTCAAGTTATGGTTGTTACAATGATTATCGATTAGTAAAAAATATATAACTTTTAATTAGCCTTACTACTTATTAGATTTTAAAAATGACACATTGTCTCTTGGTTTGGTAGAAGGGCACGTGATATGGTTCACAGACTGATATGTGACTTTGTTCTTCCCACCAAAGAAGTTGGTTGAAATGAATAAATACTTTCGGGCATGGATTGCATTGTGCTATGTTGGTTTATAACTAAACAATAAAAACAGAATATTGACATGAGATGCTAGCCAAGATCTGGAGTTTCAAGTAGACCACTGTGAGCCAGTCAGCATCCCAAAGGGAGGCAAGTAGCAGCTTAAAAGCAGTTGACCACGAACCCAACTAGAGGTCAAGTCCTGCTACTGCCACCTAGTAGCTGCTTAAGCTAGACATGCCTTCCCCATTCCACTCCTGGGCAAGTCAGTTAACCTTTCTGAGCCTCCAGTTCCTCGCCTGTGCAATGAAAGTAATACACATCAGAAAGGGGTTTGGAGAGGATTAAAAAGGTAATGTTTGCACAGTCCCAGGCATATAGCAAGGAAAAGGAAAACAGAGCATGACAGCCCTTGCGAGCACCGCACAGACGTGCTAACAGAGCCCATTTTGTAAGTGGCGTGGAAGCTCAGTGCAACAGCACAGAAGTCTCCCAAACACCCTTTCACGTACTCACATACACAGTCGCTTTAAGGTGTGCATAATAACGAATGTGTGAAGATGATAATCTGTAATAACGAAGATGTGGAGCTTGAGGTGCTTTTCACGCCACTGTTTCTTTGCTGATTCCTGCTCACTACATAAAATTTGCGTTGAAGGTGAAGTCTTTCACAGAACTTAATTATTTCCATCTCCTTGGATGGGGACATGACTTCTGTTTTTCTGGAAAGGCCTCGGTCCCAGGACTGGCTCCTTAAACAAGGAACTGACCACGTTGGGTTTCGCCTTTGTCTTTTGATTGCTCCTGCATTAGCTAACTGGCCCCCATCCAGTCTCCACCAAGGAGACACTCCGGACCCTTGGACAAGTCCTTGCCTCTCTAGGAGCTTCATGATTCTCTGTCCCCTGCATGGGGTAGGGTACTCAGGCCTCTTGGGATCTGTAAAGTAATAAAGTGGGTTCCTGGATTGTTTCCAGTATTTCTCAAAGTCAAAGAGAAACTATGTGTCACAGCTACTTTGGCCAATGCCCAACAACAGACTTCTTTTGAAATGATTGTTTTGACCTGGCTATGAATTCTGCTCTGGGTGACCTTGATCTTTCGTAGAAGGGCGGGAGCGTATTTAACGGGACTGGGGGCACTGGGTCTTACCCAGGACCTCAGGGACCCAATGGCACGGAATGCCCGCCCCGCGAAGCCATCTCTGCCGGAACCCTTCTCACTGCCCCGACCGGTCCCCCACGCAAGCAAAGCTGGAGCTGCTGACCTTGCACTTTCACTGCCGGAAAGCGACTCCCGGGCTAGGCCCCGCCCGCTCGCCATCCCACCAGCGACCGGCGGCCCCGCCCGGCCCCGGCCTGCCGCGCTAGGCCCGGCCCTAACCCTCAGCCACTACCGCAGATCCCCGCCCCTCTCTAGCGTCGCCCTATCCGAGGCCGCTCCCGCCCCCCCCCCCCCGGCGCTGCCCTGCTAGGCCCCACCCCTCCACGCCTAGGCCCCGCCCCCGTCCCCCGGACCAGCCAGCTCGCTCCGGCTCGCTCCAGTCCGGGGCCGCCCCCGCCCCGCCCCGCCCCCGTCGGCCGGGGTTCCCGAGACGCTGCACTGCGACCCCGCACCTCTGCGAACATGGCGCTACGAGCGGTGCGGAGCGTGCGGGCTGCGGCCTGCTGCCTACGCGCCGCCTCCGCGCCCGCCGCGCCCTGCCTGCCGCGGCCCTGGGGGCTGAGTGCAGGCGCCGTCCGGACGCTGCGCACCGGCTCCGTTCTGCTGTCTGGTAAGCGCGGGCGGGCACGTGGGGCGAACCCGGCTGCTTCGGGGGAAGGGGCTGGGCCCCCGTCCCCTCGTCAGTGCTTACCTCGAATCTCCTGCACTAGCACCCGGGTCCAAGAGGCGACCCCTGCTTCTTTCTACTGCTGGGATTCCCTAGTTGCGTGGCCGCTGCTGCCTCCCTAAGTGGCGTGGCCGACACGCAGCCTTTGTCCTGCGGGCGGGGGAGCCAAGAGGAGGAAGCTTGGCGCACACGCGCGGCCGCTCGCGGCTAGAGAACCGGGCAAGTGTCGCTAAGCTCCTTCGCAACCTTAGGTTATCTTGCGTGTGTATGCATCGTGGGCCCTGAAAGTGGAGAGATAGTAGTTTGCTATGTGGGCTATCACTGAGAACTCCGGAGCCAAATTAAAGCAAGAGCACTTAATGAAATTAAAGCACGGGAGCTAGATTTTTACTAGAAAAAGCGAGCATAACTTTGAAGACCTGCCTATTTCCCAAAGACAGTGAGATAAAGGCTTTTGGACTCATAGTCTGCTAAAGTCTGTGTTGAATCATGGATGTGTTGGGACAGAAATGAGACCTCACACGGACTTAGAACTGAAATAACTAACTAGGAGCCCTGTCCACAAATATCTTGGCCATCTCTGCTACTTTACATTTTAGCGCAATTACCGCCGCAGAAAACGTTTTCTTACTGCGCGTACAAATGCTTGAGACGTTAACTGCACGCCCAAGCACTCAGGCTTCTTTAGGGTACATAGGTCTGTGATGGCTGTTGTCTCATTAAGTGACTGTTTTAGAAACCTGTTTGGAACTGGAAGAACTGATAACATTTATTTTAGTCAAACAAAGATGCTTCTCTACCGTTGCTAATTAATTCCTTTAGTTCTGTTGGTGACCCGTATCAATAATTACCAATTTGAATATAAAAGGAAAGGCTATCGCAGATAAGAATTGAATTTAAAGTCTGGTTTTTTTGGTTATTCAGTGTGACATCTAGTTAAATATTGTCCAAAATATCAACACCCATGATCTGGCTGAATACCAAGATTTTTAAGAACAGAGACCCAAGTTCCAATTTCGATTCTACCTCTTACTAGCTATGTGATCGGGGCAGTCACTTAACTTGAGTCTTTCCCTAATCAGAATGGAAATGATAATGCCTACCACACAGAGTTGGTGGGAGGCTGAAACAAAATGCAGTGTCACTAACCTCTGTACAAGTAGCCTGACAAATAAGAAGTACTTGGTAAATGTTACTTGTTATCAGGTATTACAGAGTCAAATAAGAAATAAGTGGCCAGTATTAATATGTTCTCTGACTAGGGACTTAGATGCTTTTTTTTTTTAAGTAAGCTCCATGATCATTGTGTGGCTTGAACTCACGACCCCGAGATCAAGAGTCCCATGCTCTCCGGACTGAGTCAGCAAGGTGACCCAAGTAGTGACTTTGAAAGGAAGAAAATGCAAACATCAGAAATTAACTGAAAATGCCTCATTTTGAGGCCAAAAACGATGTTTTTAAACGCTCAGTAAGAAAGTAGTTATTTACCTAATCCATCCACTTTTCCCCTTTTGGGCCAAGGGTTAGAGAATTAAACAGCTTGGTCTGGTAAAAAGTCGTCTGGCCTTTGAAGCTAAGGGGATTTACGAGCATTTATCTTACTAGTGCTGCCTCTCCTCTAAACTTGCAGTTGCTCAGTTGCTAGACTGAGTGTGAGGGCAATCTTACTCCTAAGATTATCTTTCCAGTTAGGCAAGATGGCAAGGCCCAAGTCAAGACGGTAGTTCTTGGAGAAGTCATGATTGTTGTTGTCCAGCCCTTCTTTTAAAAAGGCATATTTGGATTTAAACTGCTCATAATTGGTATTGTTATCAGCCAGTTCTAGAGCTGTAACAGAGTGATAGGGAGAAGTGAGTGTTGTAGCCAAAGACCTATATAGATATTTTGTTCAGAATCTCCTTTACTTAATAAACTAACAAGTTATTTCACTCCCTAAAGTTCCCAGTGCTTACTGTTTGCCAAGCACGGTGTTTAAAACTGGGAATACAAGTGAAAATGGGATAAACCATGCTTTTGCTTGCTTTGTACTTAGTCTCCTTCCTGGGGAGAACTGACAATGGGCTGTATGTGTGGCTCAAGTACTCTGTCGGGACCCAGGGATACTGGTGCAGTGCTGTGGGAGCAAGGTGGATGGCCCCAGAACCCAGGCTTGGAGGGCTAGACAAGGCTTCTGGCACGAGAGAGCTTCTAAACTTGAAGTAGTCGAGGAGAGGCATTGGTTGGAGAGTGGCAGTCAGGGCACCAAGTATGAACTTTACACGGATACGCGGAGAGATCAGATTGACCTGAAGCAGTTAGCAATCTGAAATGGAATGAAGCAAAGCAAGTTCTTGTGTGACAGATTTTACAACGTCTTCCAGTGAAGATGATGAAAATTAAAGTGTTTTAATGATCAGGGGGAAAAGAAAGTAGCAGTTACATTCTGCTGCCTATCAGAGCTGTGTCATCAAAGCAATTTAATGCAGTCTTAAGTACAACTATCTTTTGGGTAAGGGCTAACAATGAACCAGCAAGGCTTACACTAAACAGTATTTGAAGTAAGGAGCCATTTTCCAATTAACTTCTGAGGCATTATTTTTGGAAAAATACTTGGCCTCAGAATATGTATATATTTAAGAAGATAGCATATACTTTAAAAAACTGTTTCTTTAAATGACAGTAGCCACTTCCTTCAAGGACAGGGTTATTTCAATTAAAATGAAATCTTAAGAACTTAGTCAAGTTATACTTTTTCCAGGTCAGTTTCACTCCTGTAAGATTCCACTTTATAACCAAGTTGCAGTGAAGCCCTCTTAGGTCAACTCTTCCCAAAGAGGCATTTTCTTTTTTTCAAGTTAAATCATCTATGAGCTTTTATAAGCATTATGTTCCCTCACCCCACGTCTGTCTAGAGAGGAACAGACTACGTTCTGTAACAGACCGTTAGTAGAGAAGTGTAGTTTGAAATGTGCCCCAAAATAGTTTATATGGTGATTTATACTAATGTTGGAATAATCAAATCTCCGAAAGATGCACCAGGTGTCCACACCGAGCCATCTTTGCCTAAATGATCCTACTGTTGAGAAGATGTTCTGTCCTCACGAGACCTGAGACCTGGTTTTTCCTGCACAGTGTATTCAAAGGCTGTCAGTAAGTCAGACACAAATACTGGGAAAGTTTTGCCTTCTGACAGCGTTGATATGAAAAGTGCTTTTGAAGAAGTGATGCTTCTCCTTTTCTGAAATATCGGTCTTCTATTTTAGTGCGTAAATTCACAGACAAACATGAATGGATAACAACAGAAAATGGTATTGGAACCGTGGGAATCAGCAATTTCGCACAGGTACTGGGATGTCTTGAAATATTTAAAACAGTCTGCCGTTGCCTAATTTGGATCATCTCTTCCTTTTAAAAATTGTTTATTCTGCCCCTTAGTATTTTGAGCCCTTTCAAGAACATCAATCAGGTGAAACAAGTAAACTATAAATTAGTTAGGGCAGCATATAGTGTTTTAAGAGATTATTGGAAGGTTAACACTTAAACATACCTTATTCAGGAAAGATGTTTGTGCCGTGTTGGGGCAGTTAAGGAAAGAATACGAGCAAGGAGAAGGCTGAGGGTGCTGACAGGGCGTTGTGGATCCTGTGGTCCATGCCCCAGGGGAGCATGAAGAAGGAAAACCTAGCTTGGCACAGACTGGACCAAGGGAAAGCTTTTCTTTAGCCAATCTTTTTCTCTTGATCTCCCACTAATCCCATATTGAGCAGTTATGCAGAAGAAAACTAGAAGCCAAAGAGCAGTGTGCGTCAGTGGTTTTCCACGGGGCTTGTGTGGGGTGGGGCTGGAAGGGGAAGGGGGTGTTGAGAATCAGTGACAGTTGTATCCTCACTGGCATTTCTGTGCACCTGCTGAGGCCCAGTAGAGCAGCATGCTGTGTACAATTCTGTACAAGTGTTGTCCTCTCCTGGAGTTCATGAGGGGAGTCACCTACATGGGAAACCACGCACAAAGCATTACACGATGGATGACCTGAGTAGTACAAGGGTGTAACTCACTGACCTGATGGAGAGCTCACTTCTTAATAAACAAAGTCAAGGTCTTCAGGGAGTACAAGGCTTGAGGGCTTTGATTTATAGATCGGTAGGTAGGATTTCAGCAAATACGGGAGGGGAAATGGCCTAAGCAAAACTGCAAAGGTGGAAAAGCACAAGGTGTGTCTGTTCTCAGAGGAGCGCTACTGTGTTGGGGGGGTAGGGGGGAGCGAGGTTGTGACAGGAGTCTCTGCGGCCTGTGAGCCAGTCTAACTGGTGGCCTGTTTTTTTGCAGGTCCTGAGCTAAAAATAGCTTTGCTTTTTTAAAGGGTTGTGAGAAAACCCAAACAATGTGGCCCCTCAAGTGTAAAATATGTCCTGTCTGAATTACAGAGTATTAGTGTTTGGCTTTTTTCTATTCACTAGGATTTAATTTGATTTCTTAAAGGTTATTGTTCTGTTTGTTTTTAGGAAGCTTTGGGAGATGTTGTTTACTGTAGCCTGCCTGAAGTTGGGACAAAATTGAACAAACAAGGTATTTTTCTCATCTTGGTATATGATTCATGCCTAAAGTTTTCTTTACCTTGAATAATAACTTGTTTGCACCTAAGATCAGTTAGAGTGCTTTTACTCAAGTAACAGAAAACTCCCCTAAAAGGAGATTCCGCAATTGAGGTTTGTTACATCTCCTGCAGGCAGTCTGGAGATGGGTGGGTCCGGGGCTGGCTTAGCGGCACAGTGAAGGTGCTTCAAGGACATGACCTCTTTTCCTACGTTTGCTGCCTCAGTGTGTCAGAGGTCACAAAATGGCAGCAGAATCTTCAAGCATCACTTTCTCAAATGACCATATCCAAAAGTAGGATGAGAAAGTAAAATCGGTTTTTCTTTAGAGGCAGTAAAGATTAGCAGGAAATGGGGTCAGGAGTCAGAACCTGGTTTTAAATCCTGACCCCACAATGTATCAGCTATGTAATTTTGGTGAATTTACTTAATTTGGGTCTCATCTTTAAGTTGAGATAATAATAGCTACCTCATAGTTGTTTAAGGATTAAATTGAAATTAAGGGTAATGTTTAGCATGAGTGCTTCATAATGTTAGTAGCACCCGCTGCACTATTCATGGGCTCTGTGACGTACGGAAGACAGCCCTACAGAATTTAACTCTCTGTTTTTATAAACATCTTTGATGACAGTATTGGCCATATGTTTTTCTGCTTAAATTTTCCCCAGTACTTATCTTGCTTGAACTTTTTCCACTTCCCGGCTCTCATTAGTCATATCCCACTTTTTGAAGGTCTCCATAGAAACCTTTTCCAATGTCATAATAAGACCCTTGCGACTGATAATCTCTAGCTGTCCATTTTTCTTTGTTCGATACATCAGAGAGTTGTTCTTGTTTCCTTTTCTCACGTTTTATTTGCTGTGTATACACTCTGCTGCTCTCAACAGGAGATCCTGTTCCTGCACATCTTTTTACAGCCAGTGAGCATACGAACCATTTTCTGTGCTTAAAGACTTTTATTAACATAAATATCCCTAATGAATGCTCTCTTTAAACTTTCTGCTAAAGGCACTTATAAAATTAATGTACAATCCAATGAGTTTTGACAAACACTTTGTAAACCTTGCCCATTAAAACCCTTCTCAAGATGGCCTCTTCTCTAATTTATCCCTATAGATTAGTTTTGTCTATTTAACTTCATTGAAAAAGAACCACAGTTTAGGTCTGACTTCTTTTGTCCAGTATCGAGATTTTGAGATTTATTTATATTGTGATCTACTGTTCATCTTTTGTTAAATAGTGTACCGTTATGTATCATTTTAATCTTTTCTCCTGTTGATGGATTTTTGTGTTATTTCTAGTTTTTAGCTGTTAGAAATAAAGCTACTATAAACTTTTTTGTAGAAGTCTTTTTTGTAGCTGTCTTCATTTCTTTTGGGTAAGTAAGTAGAAGTGGAATTTCTGGTTTACAGAGTAGTAGGTATATGTTTAACTTTGGGAAACTGTTGGGCAGTTTCTTATAAAGTGGTTGTACCATTTTACATTCTCACCAGCAGTATGAGAGAGTTTTTAGGCCCTGCAGGTCTCGTTGTGGTTTTAACTTACCTTTCCCTAATGATAGATTATTGTTGAGCACCCTTCCACGTGCTTTTTGCCACTCACATTTTATTGTTGTTGTTTAGTCTCTAGTCAAGCCCTTACCAAGTTTATTTGGGTTCTGTATATCCTAGATACAAAACCTTTTTCATATTTTGTGATTTTGCCTTTTCATTTTCTTGTGTTTTTTTGAAAAGCTTTTAATTTTTAATGAGTGCAACTTATTAATATTTTTATTTATGTATAGAACATTGTATCTTCTCTAAGAAATCTTTGTCTCCATGGTTCCTATCTTATACATCCTAGTGCCGTGGGGTGCTGTGGGAGATTTTAAATTTTTGACCATTTTTGGACCCCACACAACCAATAGCTCAATGGAATTAACAGTTTCAGTATTAGATCTCACTATGTTACCTTAGATAATGTGTCTTTGAAGCAAATGCTGAATGAAAATAAGCAAGGATCATCAAATAAGGCAGTGGTTGGTGTTCAGTCTGATTCTGTGGTGGCAAACTTATATGGTATGCAACAGACACATATCAGTAAACAGTTGTAGTTAAAAATGAAAAGTTACTACGATACTTAGGGCACGGGGAACCGACAAAGTCTGAGCAACTCTGCCATAGATCAGATTTGCAAAGGTACTCTCCCGTGTGTTTTTTTTTTTTTTTTTTTTTCTTGAAACTTCACATAGTTTTCATTTTCAGGCCTTAATAAACTCACTGTTCTTATAGTTTTGTAGATTCCTTTGGATCTTCTATATAAACAGTGTAATCTATAAATAAAGAGCTTTGTTTCTCATTTTCACTCTTTACACATTTTATTTCTTTTCCTGGCCGTATTGCACTAGACCGAGCTCTCAGTGTATTGCTGAAGAGCAGTGGTAAGGTAGACATCATTGCCTTGGCCTTGTTCCTAATCTCGGGAGAATGCATTTAAGATTGTATCATGAGGAATGATAGTTTGCTGTGGGGTTTCTGATGGATGCCCATTATTAGATGAGGAGGTTCCTTTCTAGCTTGTAGAGTTTTTATCATTTATGGATGTTATTTTGTCAAGTTTGTGTTATCCATCTATTCACATGATTGTAGGCTTTCTCCTTTGTTCTGTTCATGTGATTAGAAACACTTATTTTAGAGAGAGGGAGCACGAGAGCAGGGGAGAGGATCTGAGGGAGGGAGAGAGAATCTTAAGCGGGCTCCACGCTCAGTGTGGACTCAGATGTGGAGCTTGATCCCAAGACCCTGGGATCATGACCTGAGTCAGAGTCGGATGTTCAACTAACTGAGTCATTCTGGCACCCCAAAATTGACTTATTTTTAAATATTGAAATAGCCTTGCATTCCTGGTAGCCATGATGCAAAAATTATCTTTTAAAAATACACTGCTGGATTAGATTTGCTAATTAATAATTTTCATATTAATATTCACGAGATATTGGTCTTTTATTGACTTTGTCAAATTTTGGAATTAGCTGTATTGTTTGGAATAAGTTTGGAAATGTTCTCACCTCCTATCTTTCTGAAGGAATTTGCAAGATTGGTTATTTTTCTTTAAATGATAGAATTAACCAGTGAAATCTGAGTCAGATGATTTCATTGTTGGAAGGTTTTTGATACATAATGTAATTTCTTTAACACATATAAGGCTGTTCAGGGGTGCCTGAGTGGCCCAGTCAGTGAAGCTTCCAACTTCAGCCCAGGTCATGATCTCATGGTGAGTGGGTGGCTAATGTGTTCGAGCCCCGCATCAGACTCTCTGCTGACCGCTTAGAGCCTGGAGCCTGCTTCAGATTCTGTGTCTCCCTCTCTCTCTGCCCCTCCCCCACTCATGCTCTCTCTCAAAAAAATAAACATTAAAAATAATAGATATAAGCCTATTCATATTTTCTGTATCGTCTTACTTTGGTTTTGTTATGTTTTGGGGGAAGTTTTTCCATTTCCTGTTGTCAAATGCAGCGTAAAAATGCTCATTTTTCATGTTATCCTTTTACGTCTATAGGATCGATCTACAGTTAAGAACCCCTGTTTTGTCCCTATTTGTAGTAGTTTGTGTTTCTCTTTTTTCCCTTGATCAGTCTTGTTAGCTATTTATCAATTGTATTAATCTTGAAAGAAGCAAATTTTCACGGTTAATTTTCTCTATAGTCCGTTTCATGCTCATGAATCTTTGTTTTCTTCCTTCAGCTTAGATTTAATTTGCTCTAATTTTTCTAATTTCTTTAGGTAGAATATTGAGGCTTTGTCTTACTACTTTTTTTTTTTTTTTTTTTTTTTTTTTTTACCTCTACTGTAAAATGCTGTCTCCCTTCTGGGTAGCAGCTAAAATAGAAGTTTAATGTTTAGCTCTAGCTGGGACACATGGGGGTCTGCCTGGTGCATGATGGTTCAGGGATAGTTCAGAGACCTGGGCAGAGTTTGTACATAGGGTTTGGGGCTCTCCTTTTTAGTTTCTCTCTTTGAGATTTCCCACCCCTTTCCAGTAGCTATGATGGCCTCAAACACTTGTCTTCTGGTTCCTTATACCAACTAAGACTGAGATTTTCTTACAGAATTTTGGCTGCCCCACATGGCACAGACTGGTGCCTCTCTTCAGGCTAAAACCCATTGGGAAAAAAAAATCACTATTCTTCTTTCAAGTGTTGTCTCCTTTCCATAAACTAATCGCTTTTGTTTTTGTTTTGTTTTGTTTTTAGTGTCTTTAGAACCCAGGTCATTTGTTTTAAGATGCTCTTTGTAAATGAAACCTAAAGATATTAATTTACTTCTAAGCACTATTTTAGCTTTATCCCATGAATATGGGCATGTTGTATTGTTGTCATCATTCACTTTAGATCACTTGATGTCCTACAAGTGACTAAGGCTCTTGTTTTTTCAGTGTTTTAAAATTTGTCCTAAGACCGAAATAAGCAGTCTGATTGGTTAATATCAGATGCTCTTCCTTCCCGTTCACTGACTCTTCTGTTGCTGCCATCCAGTGAATTTTAGATATTATACTTTCTAGTTCCTGAATGTCCATTTTCACACATAATGAACTTTTAAAAATCTGAACATATTATAATAGCTACTTTTAGGATCTCTGCTTATTCCAGTATGTGGGTCTGTGGGTCATTTTGCGATCTGTTGACTTTTTCTCTTCACCATGACTCCCTTCTTTCTAGGATTTCAACCCTCAATTTCCAGCCACCTTGGCAGGCCCACATTCTCTCCTCTGGTCCCTCAAGCAAATCAGACTGGTCTTCTATTTGTGTTCTAGTTACACCGTGTTCTTTGAGACAGTGTTGTCAGTACAGATTATATAAATGAAGATCATACCCAGTTTGGGCCCCTTTAAAGGACTGACTGTTTTAGTCACTCTACAGACCTTCATATTGTTTTTTTTATGTTTTGTTCAGAGTTTATCATTGTTACCTGCAGGAAGGCTGGTCTGATGAGGTACTTCACCATTACTGGAATCTTCTAAAATTTTCATTTTCAGAGCCACAGTAAATTGAAAGAAAATTTTTACTGAATTTAAATACATTGGTATTCAGATACGTTGCCATTTGTTGTCACTCTAAGACAGACAGATCGACTTTACTGAGGCTACTTATACCCTCTCACAGGCGACAGGAGTATGACAAAATCTCTGGTTTTATTTTTTTAGAGAGAGCTGGGGAGAGGGGCAACGGGAGAGAGATAATCTTAAGCAGGCTCCACGTTCAGCATGGAGCCCAATGCAGGGTTCAGTCCCAACACCTTGGGCTTATGACGTCAGCCAGAAACAATAGCTGGATGCTTAATCGGCTAAGTTGCCCAGGTGCCCCTATGCTTTTATTTTTAATGAAAGATATTTAGAATGTTTATCACACCTGTATTAAAGGTGTTGACTCCATATTTTATATGTTCAGGTTATTGACTTTTGGTTTTTAATATTTTCTTTAATTTTCTCAATTTAGAGGAGTTTGGTGCTTTGGAAAGTGTGAAAGCTGCTAGTGAACTCTATTCTCCTCTATCAGGAGAAGTAACTGAAATTAATGAAGCTCTTGCCGAAAATCCAGGACTTGTCAACAAATCTTGTTATGAAGATGGTAAGTTGTTACTAGAAATTTTTCCAAGGATTATGGCTGCAGTTAACATTTAACCTAAAGTTTAAAGCAAGCGTCAGCTGATTTTAACTTCATCTTTTTGCATTTCTTAATAGTAAATAGTAGGGATGCTGCTTTAAAAAAGGAAACAGATTAGCTCAGTATTTTACCTTCTTTTACAGTGTTCTTGGCGTTACAGTTGGGACTCTTTGTAAACACTTGCAAGCGTTTTCCTCTTCAGACATAAAGTGTCCAGCCACCCTGTGTGGTACAGGCGGTGGTAACACACGCCAGGTTTCTCATATATTCATCTTCCCAGTAACCTGGGCAAGTACGGGGGCGGGGAGGGGCAGCACTTTTCTCCATTTTGTACATGAATTGAGGTGCCAGAGGGTTTATCTGTTAAGGTCGCACAGCTAATACATGGCAAAAGCAGGATTCGCTTGTAGTGCTCTGTTGCCTGTCACCTAGCCCTCCTGACTGCACTACTGCTTTCTGCTGCCTTCCCCTTTCTCCTGTGAGGGGAAGCCGTCCCTGGTCTAGGGATCTGGATGCCACCATGGTAGTTGCTGATGGCTATGACAACTTGAGGTTTTTGTTTTGTTTTAATTTCTAAAATTTTAATTCTAGTATTGTTACTATATGGCGTTTATATTAGTTTCATGTGTACAATCTAGTGAGCCAGCAGTTGTGTACATTAGTGCTCATCATGATACATCTACTCCTTAATCCCCGTCTCCTCGTCTCCCATCCCCCGCACCTCCCCTCTGGGAGCCATCGGTTTGTTCTCTGTAGGTAAGAGGCTGTTTCTTGGTTTGCCTCTATTTTTTTCCTTAGTTTCTTAAATTGCATGAGAGTGAAATCATATGGTATTTGTCTTCCTCTGACTTATTTCAGTTAGTGTTATACTCTCTGCCTCCATCCATGTTGTTGCAAATGGCAAGATTTTTTTTTATAGCTGAGTAATAATCCACTGTATATATACCACATGTTTGTTCATCTATCAGTGGACATTTGGGCTGCTTCCATAATTAGCTATTGTAAGTAATGCTGCAGTAAACCTGGGGGGGAGGGGCGCATGTATCCTTTCAAATTCTTGTTTTCCTATTTGGATAAATACCCAGCAGTGTGATTACTGGACGATAGGGAGTTCTGTTTTCAATTTTTCGAGGACCCTCTATCCAGTCTTCCATAGTGGCTGCGTGAGTTCACATTCCACCAGTAGTGCACGAGGGTTCCTTTTCCTCCACATCCCTGCCAACACTTGCTGTTCCTTGTGTTTTAGATTTTAGCCATTCTGACACCTGTGAAGAGTCCTTAATGCATTATGGTAGAATCTATTCTGGCTTTAATTCTTTTCAGTCATGATATGCAAAGATAATAGCTGAATTGTTAAGGCTAAAACATAAAACTCCTTGAATAGTGATTTATGTAAAGAATAGTAAATTTTGAGGCACTCAAAGTTTTACATTTTGAACAAATTTGACTTTTACACTTTAAACAGATAATTTGGAATATGATAATTTGGAATATGATAACTTTTTTTTGGTTGCAGGTTGGCTGATCAAGATAACACTCAGTAATCCTTCAGAACTGGATGAGTTAATGAGTGAAGAAGCATATGAGAAATACATAAAATCTATTGAGGAGTGAAAATGGAACCCCTAAATAAACTAGTGTGAAACCACCTAATCTAGCATAGTTGTCTTAAATTAGTGGTGCATAGAGGATTTAAAATTGCAACTTTTAGCAATACCAGTGCAGAAAGAAACTACTTGCAACAATGTTAATTAAAGAAAACACCCCTTAACTTTCTAATGATTACAGATAAACACAATATGTATCTTTTTTGCAATGCCCTATGATTTTTAGACTAGGCTCCAGTTATAATACTCAGAATTCTGAAATTATCTGTGGTTAACAACTAGTTATAAAAATTATGTAATTCAAGGATAACATTGTCATCTCAAGTCTTTGGGAATTGTAACCTGCTTACATCTATCCCTGGATTGGGGTCAAAATACTTCAATGACCTGTCCATGGGAAATCACTGGCAGTGGAGGAAGGTTAGTTATACAGTGTCAGATAAAGAACAATACTGTCTTAATTATGTAATATACTGTGCTTGCTGGTGCTATTTTTATATGGTGAAGCAACAGCCTTACAGAAAGATAAATAGTTTAATAATAAAACATTCGACTTCGTTAATCCTGTTTTTTGTTTTGCTGTTAATATTTCATTTAGTGACTCTGCTAGTATTTGTGAAAAATGCTAATTTTAACTTATGGAAAGCTATTTTTAAGGGAATTTATTATTTTTATATGTAGCTTTTTTTTTTTAAAGCTTATTTATTTTGAGAGTGTGCATGTGCACACAAGCAGGGGAGGGGCAGAGAGAGAGAGAATTCCAAGCAGGATTCATGCTGTCAGCACAGAGCCTAACCTGGGGCTCGAACCCACAAACTGAGATCATGACCTGAGCCAAAATCAACTTAGGTGTCCAACTTTGGCTCAGGTCATGATCTCACTGTTTCTCAGTTTCAGTCTCACGTCAGGCTTTGTGCTGACAGCACAGAGCCTGTGTGGGATTCTCTCTGCCCTTCTTGTGCTTGCTCTCTTTCTCTCTCAAAATAAATAAACTTAAAAACCAAATAAAGGTAATTTAAGCCTTAACAATGAAAGGTTCCAAGCAAACATTTCCTTTTAGTCACAAATCTGTTTTTTCTTAAAGACCTAATTGTCTGATAGTTTTAAGTACCATTGTTCGTCATCTTTAATATAATCAAAAAGAAAGCACTGACTTGTTTTGTTTTGTTTTTATCATGTTAAGTTAGAGGAGAGGAAAACAAGGAAAGGTAAAAGTTTGATCAACATAGCATCCTTAAGAAAGTAAACCACATTCAAATTTCCACTTGAAGTGAGCTCGGACACCGACTTAGTGAATATTCTTTGCAGCTTAACCAAAGTTAGAGTGCCCAGTGGTATTTTTAAGCTGCACACACAGTGAGAGCAAACACCTGTATCATTTTTTCCAGTTGGTGCAAGAAAAGAGAGGTATTCAGATATTACCACCTTCTGAAGGTGAATAAATGGCAAAGGTGAAAACCTAGCAGAACTAGGCAAATAAATCTTCCCTGCTCCTCAACAGAATGAAACCATCCTTTAATGGCCTTGGCACCGCTGAACTGTATCTCTGCACCTGTATCAAGAAAGTATCCAAAGTACGTTGGACAATGTCTCCCTGTTTGTATAATTATTAGTTTTTAATTAATTTGACTCCCTGCTTAGGAGATAGGAATGCGTAAATGAGTAATAATTACATAGATCTACTCTTTGTTTTGAAGGTCCTCTCATTACCTCTGGTGATCAGAGCGACAGCCAGAGCTAGGCAGGACAGATCTGTAACCACCACCGTTTCACAGAGAAGAACGATCGTGGTTAGGCTTTTCACATTTTCTGGTTCGTTCATCATCAGTTCTTTGGCTCATGTTCGTTACTACAAAGATACTTAAACTGAATGGCAATGGCAGTTCTAGAGTGGAAGTCCATCAGTGACCGTATTCTTGTTCAAAGACACGCTTGCTTTAGTAGGCTCACTCTGAGTTTTTTCCAAGAGCAGAACATTAGTGGCAACTTGCTCTTTTGCTATTTAGATTGAGAACCATTTCAACCCGTATTTCTATTACAGTGCTGCTGAAAACAACAGGCATTGAATGGCCCTCCAAAGAGTAAATCAGCAGAATTTAATTTCTCTGGTCTCATATTCCTTTTGAATGGTTTTGGTCTTAACAGTTTAACAAAACGTTTTGAATAATGCTTGCCGATAATTAAAACTCAAGAAGTGGAGGTTACCCTAAAAGTATTAAAAAATTTGTTTTTATCGCCTCAAAAATTTTATCACCTCCCAGAGTTTAAAGGAGTTGACAGTGTTAAGTTTTAAGAAAGAAACTGCTAGAGGGCTCTCTGCAAAGGAGTGCTAGTATGAAAATTAGGCAGGTATTTCAGATAAGTTCTCAGCAAATGAGATTTCTTGAATTTTTCTGGAGCTAAAATAACGAGTCTGTTCACCTTCAGTTTTAAAATCAGGCTCGCTGTAACGGTCTTCATTACTGCTTGACAATCACTGTATTTCAGACCCGGTCACGCATCTGCCCTCCTCAGAGCGGCCCTCATTTTACACAGAGGTAATTTTTAAAATTCTTTCTCCCCTGCAAATGCTTTACTACGCACCACCTACCACCGTCAGTATTTTCCCTTTCTCTATTTTTTTTCCTTTTAAATGGACTATTTTTTAGAGCAGATTTAGGTTTCACAGCAAAATTAAATGGAAAATACAATTTTCATACATCTTCCATCTTCCTGCTTTTGAAACCTTCTTTGCCAACTCTGGGATCTTACTCTACTGGAGTTTCTGATAACTTGATTCAGTCTACATTGGGTTTTTGTAAGCATGACTGGCTACATACACTCGTTCCTTAATGTCCTCTACTCAGTCACCCTGTCGGGCTTTGACCTGCTAAACTTCAATGGTGATTACTACTAGCCCATTTCAAATGGGTATGCAGGCACAGTTGTGAAGGAAATCAGTTACCACATCCGACCTGCACCTGTTTGTGAAAACGTGCTTATAGTCAAGTTTAATTAAGAGTGGAGGCGCCTGCGTGGCTCAGTCGATTGAGCATCCAGCTTCGGCTCAGGTCACGATCTCAACGGCTTGTGCGTTTGAGCCCTGCGTTAGGCTCTGTGCTGACAGCTCACGCTCTGTCTTTCTCTTGCTCTCTCAAGAATAAATAAAATGTTGGGGCACCTGGGTGGCTCAGTTGGTTAAGTGTCCGACCTCAGGTCATCATATTGTGGTTCACGAGTTCAAGCCCCACGTCGGGCTCTGTGCTGACAGCTCAGAGCCTGGAGCCTACTTCAGATTCTGTGTCTCCCTCTCTCCCTGCCCCTCCCCTGCTCGTGCTTTGTCTCTGTCTCAAAAATAAACATTAAAAATAAATAAAATGTTAAGAAATACAAAAAAAAAGTCATTTAGTAAAATACTTGGTTAAAATATTTGGTATACTTCCCAGAAACAGAAAGTAGTTGATGACAGGGTAACAATCCTTCTAAGCAGGTGATTTCAAATTTTGTTTTCATAAGAAGTGAAGAAGACATAACCAAACTATCAGCTAATCATTATTTTTTTGTTGGTGGATAATTTATGTGATTTCTGTGTGGAAAGGAGTTAAAAATTTTTTGGGACACTGCTGTTCCTATGAACAAGGTGTCTCAGGTTATATACACTAAAAAAAAAAAAAAAAACAAGGGGCACTTGGGTGGCTTAGATGGTTAAGCATCTGACTTCGGCTCAAGTCATGATCTCGTGGTTTGTGGGTTTGAGCCCTGCGTTGGCTGCATGCTGACAGCTCGGAGCCTGGAGCCTGCTTCCGATTCTGTGTCTCCCTCTTTGCCCCTCCCCTGTATGCTCTGCCTCTCTCTCAAAAATAAACATTAAAAAATAAATAAATTGGGGATGAATCTGTCTCATTCTAGCAGTGTGTGATATTTATGCACAGATACATCAATTGGGGCAGATACGTTTCATTCTGACACACTTGCAGTAACGTTTAACATTTATCAACACGATACATTCCTCCTGTCTGTCAGATGAGTAGGAATGGAGATAATTCTCAATCTGGAAAAACAAGGGACTGTTTCAGCCTTATGGTCTTATGAAAAAATTTAAGTTTCATTTTCAAATTATTTTTTTATTGCACAGAAAAATTATAAAGACCACTCAATAAATCATTAACCATAAATATGTTAGAATAAAGTTCTGGGTAGTAAGTAGAATAAAAATACAAATAGAATAAGGAGAAAAGGCAGAAGAATTTACATCTTTTAATTAGTTTATATTTTTAAATGATGGGTATCAAACTCACTAAATTTAGATTTCTTTTCAATACTTTTCAAAAAGTGGTGAAACTTTTTTTTTAATGTTTATTTTTGAGAGAGAGAAAGAGCGAGCGTGAGCAGGGGAGGGGCTGAGAGAGGGAGACAGGATCCAGCAGGTGCCACGCTGTCAGTCAGCACAGAGCCTGATGTGGGGATCGAACTTGCCCATCATGAGATCATGACCTGAGCCACCCAGGTGCCCCTGAAATTAAGCAGTTTTGTACGATCGTTTTTAGGAGTATGCACGCATACCGTTACTTCCAGGTTGTGCAGTGCAAGATCCAAAATGCATACTGGAGGTCAAAAAGCGATTGAGAAAAAGTCGTACCTAGAAAAGTACTTTGTTTCGACATCCCGGACTAATATTACACAAGTCTTTCCATAAGCTTTCCAGACTTTCTAATACGGTATGTTCTGTACAGAAGCGGTAATAACATAGCTGTCTCTCCAAATGCCTCAATCGCAGCGCTGTGAAAAACATTCTAATGCATTTATACAAGAGAAACATTCACACTTGGGAAAAAACAAAAAAACAAAAAAAACTAGAAAGCAGACGGGCTTTGGAATCAGACCTGAGTCCAGACTCTACACTTAATACGTGTCTTGGGGCACAGATTCCCCCAGCCCTGGCTCCACCTTGAGGTGCTCGAAAGTAACAGGACCCAAGGAGGAAGCAGAGGAGGGTTCGCCTTCCACTGTCTTCACCCAGTTCCTCTGACTTCGGGATGAGACGGAGGCCACTTCCTTTCATTATATATACAAGATGCCCATTCCCACGTCACAGCACTGGACCGCTACAAGACAGAAGTTCAACGGCGGCTACCCTCGTACCGCCGGTGAGCAAGCCGGGCCAGAAAGTTAAGGATGAGTAGATTCCACTAGAAACTTGGCTCGCATCACGCTCCTGCAGTCGTTCTCCTGGAGGAGGGCGGTCTGGGGAGAGCTAGCAAAGTGGGGGACCTAGAGGGTGGAGGCCACGGATGCTGCTGAGCATCCTACAACGTGCAGGACAGCCACCCTACCCCCTCCCCCGCACCATCCCGCCCACGGCAACAGTGCGGGCCTGTGAGAGAAGGCCGGTGCAAGGTCCTCGCTTTCTAACTCCAGGGTCCGGCGGGCATTCGGGCGCTGCGCTTACTTCCCTGACTGGCGCTCAGGCTCACACCTTACCTCAAACGCCGCCTCAGGCGCTCACAGCGGGCCAGGCGTCCTCACTCGCCTGTGGAAGGTGCGCAGTGGCGCAGAGCCTGCCGGGAGCACGTGCCCACGGCCGTCAGCCAGCAGCGCCTCCCGCGCTCGGCTTTGTTACGCCAGGAGGGCTTGGCGTCACTTCCGCTACAGACCCCCGCGGGCCCCGCCCACCGCTCTGCTCCGCCCCCAGCGCGTCCGTAACCCGGGGCAACTGTCGCCTTCGCCAGCTGGCGGGGACTTGGCTGTCCCGGGGCCTTCCATCCCGTGGGCCCCACAGAAGGGTGTGAGCGGCTGCGGCCGCTTCCCCGCCTCCGGGCCAAGGCCCCGGACCACTGCACGGGCGGCGGAGCAAGAGGTCCTTCCCAGTTTGAAAGGAAGCTGCCCTCGGCGGGGAGGCACAAGGGAGAGGTAGTGTGGGCCGGGGCTGGAACAAGAGTGGGCGGGGCCTGGGAGGGGAGGCGACGAAATGGGTGGGACAGTGGGAGGAGCCGCCTAAAGGGCGGGGCCCTGTGGGGCGGAGCCAAGGGAGGAAGGGCAGAGCTCGTGGGCAAGAGGGGACGTTTTGATGGAAAGGACTGTTCTTGAAAGAAGGATAGGCATCTTTTGTGACACGGTAGGAGCTGCTGGATGATGGAGGAAGGGGAGGAACTAGATGAGGAACAAAGAAGGATCTTGGAAGAAAGGAAGGAGCCTGGAGGAAAGGGGAGGGGCTGTTCTAGTAAAGGGCAGAGTCAGCTGTGAAGCGCCTGGATTTAAGAGCAACAGGTGGAGTACGTGTATTTGATGACTTGTGCTTTCATGTAGACTTGTAAACTGCGTGATACCGAGAAGACAGGTGTTGCTTTACTATTTTATTCCCAGAGCTGAGCATCTAATAGGCACTTAGCGAGTGAATGGGTATGTGTGGAAAGAGCGGAAAGTTTGGAGACTGGGACTGCAGTAAAAAAAAAACAAACAAACAGGTCTGATTTGGAGGGATGATTCCCCTAGGAATCGTTCTATGCGTCACCAAAGCTGCTGTGCTCTATGGGCACATAATAAGCATAAGGCACAGGTAATTAACATGGAGAGATAACATTTATATTCTTGAAAACGTGAGCAAGTTGTGCGAGTGGTGCATGTGCTTAACTCTGAGGCAGAGGTTCAACTCCCTGCCTGGTTGTGTTCCAACACTGTAAATTAGGTTGAATTCTTCAAATCATTTTCCTATAGAAACTATATTACCAGTGATCAGCATGCCCAAGCCAATCTTCAAAACTTACTTAACCACTTCAGATGCCTGAAGCCTAGCTCTGTATTAAGGAACTTCACTTCTACCATGCCTCACAGTGTTTGGATTCATTGATTTCTTCACGCGACACATTGTTAAGGATCCACAGGAACGTCCATTCAGAATTCCACCGAGGCTGCAGGGAACCCATCTTTCCCTCCTGGCTGAAATTCTGACAGAGATTCAAGATTCCTTTAAACCTGAAACTTCCAGAAAGATGGAGGTGCATATAGGGCACGGTGTAGAGCAAAGGAGGTGGCAAGAAGTTTGGAGGGATTATACCTTGTTTTCATGTAAACGACCTGGGCTTTTCACCTCCTCTCCTGGCCCATCGACATTCCCCTCACCATTAGTTGCCTGGGAATGTGTCAACCAGGTGTAGGAATCTAGGGAGAGGCATCTGGCATCTTTTTATATAAGCAGTGGCAAATAGACGGCACATGTGCTACCACGCTATTCCCTGGCAGACATCATTAATCAACTACAGACCTCTTTCCTCCAGTGTTCAAGTCTTAACATCCTTCTCAATACAACCTTCTAGTTGTGCTGGAACTGTTGGAACTGACAGTTTGGAACCTTTCTTCATCCCTAACATAGACAGTAAATTTAAAAAAATTTTTTAATGTTTATTTATTTTTGAGACAGGGAGAGACACAGTGTGAGCAGGGGAGGGGAAGAGACAGAGGGAGACATAGAATTCAAAGCAGGCACCCCTAAATATTTGAAAAATAAATAGACATCAATGTAAATGTAAATTTCTCTAACTTTTGGTAAGATTCTTTTTTTTTTAGAAATGGGTGCACCAGTGTAGCTCAGTAGACTAAGTGTCTAACCCTTGATTTTGGCTCACATCATGATCTCACAGTCATGAGATTGAACCCTGCATTTGACTCCATGCTGAGCATGGAGCTTGTTTGGGATTCTCTTTCTCCCTCTCCCTCTGCCTCACCCCCTGCCTGGTCGCTTTCATGCACGTTCTCTCCCTCTCTCTCTCAAAAATAAATAAATAAAAAACCAAAAAAAAAAAAAAAAAGACTGCCTAAATTGTTTGATCAAGAATCCTGTAGATGAGATTTATACAAGCAGGCCAGATAATTGTACAGTGAGGTGAATTTGCAGCTGGTTGCTATTTAGTAAATGCCCAAGTACAAGGCATATCCACATGGCATTGTCCTTTACCTTCTTCCTAGCCAACATTGTATCAGTGACTCGATGAAGTAAGAGGAGGTATGCCCATCAAATTAATAGAGCGTTAAAGTGGGAAGGAATGGCCAAACATTGGGTGTCACAGATTCACAGTTACCTAAGCAGGTTGAATGGTGGTCCAAATTGGGGAGAATTTTAGAAGGATCAGATCCATTTAGAGGTCTATATATAGCAAAAAAAGAAAAGAAAGAAAGAAAAATTTCAAAAAGAAAATTAACAGTGTGAATATGGAGTGAAGAAGTCAGGGATTATTAACAATTCATGTGGGGAAAAAAGTGTGGTAGTTATAGTTGACCCCAAGCTCAGAGTTAATCAAGATTGTGATATCCCTTTAAAAAGTGTAGTAATCTTTGTTCAATTAGTAGGTGGAGATTTCAGATCAAAGAGAGTCAGTTCAAAACAGACATTTCTATGGGGCGCCTGGGGGGCTCAGTCGGTTGAGCGTCCGACTTCGGCTCAGGTCGAGATCTCACGATTCGTTAGTTGGAGCCCCGCATCGGGGCTCTGTGCTGACGGCTCAGAGCCTGGAGCCTGCTTCGGATTCTGTGTCTCCCTCTCTCTGCCCCTACCCCGCTCATGCTCTGTCTCTCTCTGTCTCTCAAAAATAAATAAAAATGTTAAAAAAAAAACCAAAACAGACATTTTTCGCCAGACCACATTTGAAATATTACCCTCATTCCCAGGTACTATATTTTAAAGACATCGATAGGCAGTTGTGCATTCTTAAGATGAGGGAATTTGGGATTCCCATCTGAAGAAATAATAGCTGGCTTCAGTTATTTTCAGGATTATCCTATGTTGCTTTTGGGAGGAACACCAGGAACCGAGAGGCATAATTTTCAGGCTTGCAGATGTCTTGTTTTGAGAACATTCTCATCTGTAGAGCTACCGGTGGGATGGAAAAAGATGCTTGTAAAGTAATGAACTCTCAGCTCTGTGATCGTAGAGCTCCATGGCAGCGAGGGAAGTGGAAAAGTATCGATTGACCTCACATGTGCACGAGGCACCATGTTGCTCTCAGAAAATAGGACCCTTCCATCCATGCAGATCTCTGGATTTCAACATCAAAGTAAGAGTGCATGCAATTTGTAAGAAATCACATATCCACTCTTTTAGTTGGTCTTTAGTTGCTTCTTATACATTTCTTTTCTTTCTTTTTTTAATCTTTAATGCGTATTTATTTTTGAAAGAGAGAGTGAGGAGAGGCAGAGAGAGAGGGAGACACAGAATCCAAAGCAGGCTCCAGGCTCCGAGCTGTCAGCACAGTGCCCACTGCGGGGCTCGAACTCACAACCCATGAGATCACGACCTGAGCCGGTTGGACGCTTAACCAACTGAGCCACCCCGGCGCCTTGCTTCTTGTGTGTTTTTATTTGTTATCTCTTACATGAGCTGGAAGACAAGAATGGGCAATAAAACTTGAAGGCACGTTTATTGAAGAAAATTTTTAAATTAAGACTATTCTTTGCAGTAACTGACTTTTGTTTTTCTTTTTTTCTGATTGGAAAAGACCAGCACCTTCTGTCATAGTAGTGGAGCATCCTGACCCCGCTTGAACAGCAGTGTTCCAGAGGGAGCACCTCGCATTCTGGTATGCACTAATCTGACCATGTGACTAAGAATACTGTGGTTACCGACTTCCGAGATGATTCTTCGTTTTTGGTCGTACGGAGTCAGTATTGTTCCCATGATTCTCCATTAACTGAATCAAGTATTTACAAAATGCACTGTCTATAACAAATATGTACAGTGCTTACAACAACTCGTAGCACATAGTAAAAGCTATGTAACCTCTTATTTTTATTATTTAATATTATCATTACCTAGGGGTTTTTTCTTGGCACTTCAGATTATGATGTGACTGGTACTTCTGGTGGCCTCACCGGGTCAGACTTCTACAGACTCCAGAGTAGAGCCTTCCCCAGTACCGCCTCTGTGGCCTCCACTGTTCCTCTGTCTCGATATAGACATACATAGAGACAATATTGTCTTCCTCTCAGATTTCACGTTTGCTCATGACCTCCGAGAGATAGTTGGAGGAGCTGGATGGTTGACCTGAAAGAGAGAAGAGTTCATGGAACCTTTTCACGGGGCTGTTGGAAAGCTGAGGCATGGGCAGCCTTTGGATCAATGACTCTGCCACCTTTTGTAGCGACACGTAGCTTTGTGACACTGCTGGGGGCCGCTTCCTGAAAAAAATGCCTGAGCGTTTTCAGAGGTGTCCTAGATCTCGTGAAGCCCACCCCCATCACAGAGCCTTGCTCTTGAGTGCAACGTGAGGACACGATGGTGGAGAATATCGAGGGGGTGGGGAAACCAGTGCCGGTTCGACGGAAGGAAGACTCTCCTCACAGCTCTGCTGCCTTGTACGGTCAGCCAGGGTGGTTTTTACAGCAGCAATGGCCAGACTTTGCCCACACCAATTAGATCAGAATCTCTGTGGGTAGGGTGTGGGCACCACGATTCCAAAGGGCCGCCGACTTTGAGAACCAGCAAATTAGGACACTTTGCCATTGAGTAGTGAGCACCTTGCCAGCGGAGATGCTGCCAGCACAGAACTTTTTTTCTTATTGACTTGAACATTCTAACTGTACTTAATCTCTCCTGTACAGTGTCTGTTTCTTTTCTCTATTAACCTCGAGTGCACACGTATTATTTAAATAAATGGCTTTGCTTTGACTCTGCTTTTTTCCTTCTGAACTGTATGTACACTTGTTAAGTCTTTGGGATTCTGCAGTACAAATGTATTTGTAATTCAGAACAGAACAGACCCAAGTCAGGAGCTTCTTTGGCCTGAACAGTGCCCGAAGTGGGATCTTACAAGATGACAGGACCAGGCCGGTTTGCACAATCTGGTCCTTGACCGTGCTTCTCTTTCTACGCAGCATGGCACTCCTGGTTTTTAGTCACTTCTTCTTCCCTTTGTTTCCCCCTTTAGATTTCATTCCTTTCCTCTGATGTCACGTTGGAAAAGATTAGGAGGTCCAAAGATATTTGACCTTCCGTAGGTAAATGGAACTTTATTAGCAAGAAAATGCCACTTTAAGCCTATATGCAAAAGCCAAAATGGTAATTAAACAGATATTGTTCTAAGAAGTTACCTTGACAGAAAATTTTACAAGTGGCCTCCTGGTGCGGATCACGTCAGGGTGAGAGAAAGCAAAGTGTGTGGTCCCCAGTGACCTCTGCGTCTTTGTAAGCAAGGAATGCTGGAGAAGGCGCTGGCTGTTTCTGAGCCCTCAGCTAGACGTCGCTAGGCACTGGGGTTCATCTCTGCAGCTCATGGGCTCCCCAGGAGGAGCCTCTGTCTGTAGGAAGGTACTATAAGCATGCCCATCTTCTAGATGAGCAAACGGACCCAGGAAGGTAATTTGCCCAGTCGTACAGCTAGAGTGACAGGATTGGAACCCTGGCTGTTTGGCAACCAAGTCTGTGCTCCTGATCAGGACGACGACTTTCCTAACTCTCTGACTGGATTATGAATGCCAAGCTCCATTTTTCAACCTGAGAAAACATCAGTTAAGGATAGCCAGTATCCCCCTCAGCATCACCGCCACCACTACCGTTACCACCACGTAGGGCACTAGCGTGTGCGGGGGCTGCCCTGACATGGCATTACCACAGACTGAGCAGCTCAAACAACAGAAATGCCCTGCCTCATTGTTCCAGAAGCTGGAAGTCCGAAATCAAGGTATCGACAGAGTTGGTTCCTTCCAACGGCCGCGAGGGAAGGATCTGCTCCAGGACCCTCTGTGTGGCTTGCAGCCTTCAACCTGCGTCTCCTCACATGGCCTCCCTCTCTGTGTGTCTGTGTCCAGGTCACCCTTTTCGTAAGGACACCAGTCATCCAGGGTAGATTGGGGTGAGCAGACTGACTTAGCCGAGACCACATGCTCCCCAGCCTTGGCCTGGTGTCCGGAGTTGCCAGGAAGGGAAGGAAGAAGAGGCTGGGGTGCACGTGTGCTCAACACACTTCCCATGGGGGCAGCAGACTAGCATCTGGACTGTTCTGGAGTGGAGGGTAGGGGGGCTTAACCCTATATTCCTTGCTGCACTCTACCCCATGACAAGGGATAGAGACTGAGCTAACATCTTCCTGTCCGCTTTGCTTCGATCCCAACTTTGGTCTTGAATTAAACCCATTAGTCTTTCAAATTAGCCGTATCTTTTATAATATCAATAGCTGGCAATGGATGGTTTTGTAATATTTCTTCTCAGTCTGTTCGTGGATGTGTCTTGAAGTTATTTCGCCTAAGTTATCGAGTCGATTTTTAAGAAACCAATATTAAAAACTAAGTTCAGCCCGCGTTTCATGCTACAGGAAGAAGATGTTAAAAGCCTTCAACAACTACCACAGTAATGGATCTCTGTCAGGAAAATGAGGCTGAGTTAGAAAATAGTGAGAACGGTGAAACTCAAAGCCCAGAAGAAACGGAACTGACCTACGCTTGTCCAGATGAAAGCAGCGAGAAGCATCATGTTTATTGTCTTCTCAACATCAGCGACATTACGCTTGAACAAGATGAAAAGGCAAGCGACTTTGTCATCGGGACTGGATGGGAGGAAGCCGTGAGTATCTTCTTCACCGAGGTGTCTCACACATCTGTGTTTTGGTGCAAGCCTCTCCTTTTGCTTTTTTCAAAAATAGTTATTACCAAAAAAATGTATAAGTGATCAAGGTAGGAAGCTTAGGAATAGAGGTACAATATAAATCATGATAATAGCAGTACCTTTTATTGGGTATTTGTGGCCAGTGAGTACTGACCAACACAGGACTCAATGCTTCACACACATCAACTCATTCAACCTCTCAATAACCCTATGAGGCAGGTATTATTGAAGCCTTACTTTTTGGACAAGGACAGTGAGGCACCCAAAAGGTGAAAGAGTGTGCCAGAGGTCACCCAGCTAGTGGCCACGGCAGGGCTTGAACCCAGATCTTCTGGACTCCAGAACCCAAGCTCCTTAACCGCTGGGCTGAGCTCCCCAAGAGACATGAGATTTCCGTTCTAGTGGTTCCACTCAGAACCCCGTGGGTGTATTCTTAAACTATTCTTAGAATCAATACTAGAATCTTAAAGTTAGAACTGTAAGGATGTCACATTGGAAAAGATTAGGCTGTCCAAAGATATTTGACCTTCCATAGGTAAATGGAACCTCATTAGCATCAAATTCAGTGACTACCAGGTAGTGCTTGGCAGTGTCCCACAACTAGGGGTGAGGGGAAGGGGGTGCTACTGGCATCTACTGGGCCGAGGCCGGGCGTGCTGCTGCATATCCTGGAGTGCCCAGGACAGCCTCTGCCACAGGGGGCTGAGGTTGAGAGACCCAGATCTGATTATGAATATGCAAATGAAGGCCAAGACACGGCAGAGCAACTCCCCCAGTCCACCTGACGGTTGATGGAGCTGTGTCTTCAGGACCCTCGTCTTGTGCTCTCTCCGCAGCACCACCCCACCCCTGCCTGGCTTACGCACAGGCTCCCGCCAGGTTAGTCAGCATTACAGACAGCTCTACCTGAGGATCTAAGACTTCCCAAGTTGAGAATGTTCTGTTTACTATTGGAAAGTAACAGCTTTGAAATGTGTGTATCCAAGGGCTGTTCAGAAAAGAATTTTCTTTTAATTGGAAGAAATGCCACCCGTGCCCCGTGCTCAGAGTACGTTTGCTGCTCGGGTGTGTTGGGGATGATCGCGCCACGCCGTCTCCTCCCGCCTGCCACCGGCTGCCCTTCACTCTCTCCGGCCACCCAGCCCTGCCTGGCTCCTCGGCGGCCTTATCTCAGGAGGGGCGACAGAGGCCTGTCCTGCCAAAGCCAACTTCCTGCACTGGCTTGCGGCCCTTTGGTACTTCCTGGGCTGGTGCCAGGGGCTTGGGGGCCAGTGAGGACAGAGAGCACTCTGCTGGCAGCAATTGGTGAGCGGTTCCTGTTGGCAGAGCCAGGGGATCTCACAGGATGGGGTGCCTCAGGACTGTGTATTTCTGGCCCAAACCAGCTCAACACAAGGGGCCTTTCCTGGCACTACGCTGGTCTCCCTGTTGGAGCCCTGTGGGCACCCACACCACTTGGGAGCTCTGTGGGGGACTCAGGAGGGAGGCACAGTCGCCTTGCAGTTGCAGGTTGGCTCCTGGTCCCCGCAGAAATCTGGGCCTTTTGGGAAAGAGCCCACCTGTGAGGGTCAGAGGGCCAGACGTCATTGACCCCCATCTCCGGACTTGGATCCCCTGTCAGGCCACCCGCACACCCTGGAGAAATACATCCTTCGTAGCAACCTCAAACCAAGGCTCATGGGGCTGCTTCTTAAAACCCCCCTGCCCAAGTCCGTCTTGTGGGTCGGGGCATAGTATGTTGGGGTGAGGCTCGGGGATCTCGAGCTTTAAGCAGCAGCTCTGGTGACTCTTAGGGTCAACCAAGGGGAGAACATTTGCTGACTCATCAGGTACACCTGTTTAATAGATGAAACAGAACATCTGTAAACGTCCATAGAAAGATTAAAGTTCTAGAAATTAGGTTTCCCTCCATAAATAACCAGCTGAGTAAAAGCTGGCTTGCCACATAAACCTAGCCGGGAGATGAAATCCCCTTGTCTGCCTGGAGGAGGCTGGGGGTACCATGTGGGTGCAGGTGAAGCGGGGTGAGGCTTGTTCCACTCCAGCTGAAGCCACCATTGGGAGAGAGGCCAGTGAGCCTGAGGATCTTTTAGCTAATGTGCTTGGGACCCTTTTCTGCAACAGCTAGAAAATCACGTGGGAAGTCAGGGTGGAGAGCAGTGAGGTCAGAAGCAAGCAACGTGATCCTCTTGAAGACCCAGCTCCAACTCAGCTCCACACGAAGCGGAATGGTTCCTGGACTGAAGCAGAGGAAAGAGGAGGCTAAGGTGCCCTGAGACAGACGCAGTGCTGGGCAGTGACCTTCCAGCCCCCGTGTAAAACTGCCATCCAACTCAACTATGCAGAATATATTTGAGGTGCCAGCGTGGCTTTGGTAACAGCCAGGACTTGGGAATAAGAAAGACCAGATTCAAACCCACCACTTACAGGCAGCTAACTCAGGGAGGGTTCCTGCCCCTCGCCCCAAGTTCTTCATCTGTAAATTCTGGCCAGAGGGGTGTATGTGGAGAACGGGAATGCCTAATTCAGGCTCCAGCACTTACTAGACTTTTTAAAACAGTGATGCTTAACACGAATTTTTAACTGGAGCAATTTGAGCTGAGCATTTTCTTTCCTTTCTTTTTTTTTTTTTTTTAATGTCTATTTTTGAGAAAGAGAGAGAGAGATTGTGTGTGTGCATGCATGTGTGGACACAAGCAGCGAAGGGGCAGAGAGAATCCCTAGCAGGCTCTGTGCTGTCAGTGCAGAGCTCAACACAGGGCTCAACCCATCACCCTGGGATCATGACCTGAGCCAAAACCAAGAGGTGGATGCTTAACTGACTTAGCCACCCAGGTGCCCCACAAATATAAACAGGTCTGATTTTAAGAGTTTTGTCTTTATTTTAATGTGCATTTGAAAAAGTATATAGTCAGCACATCAAGATGCCCATTTACTGATATTTCTTGCTTAGTATTTTAGTATTAAACCCTCTTGCTAGTGTTTCAGATTCACAAATACTACTACAAATGCTATTACAAATACTACTATAAATACTATTAGTATGAGACTAAAATAGAATTAAAATTTTTTACAAATGGTGAGTTAATTTTAAGAAAAATATCAGTTCAAACAGGATGGCCAAAAAGGGGCTGTGGCCACAGCTGGGGCGGCTAGAGTTCGAGCAGCTCGGCCGGGAGTAACACGCTGTTTTGTTTGCAGGTCCAAGGCTGGGGAAGGACATGTCCAACTGCCTGCATCTGGCCCAGGAAGAAGCTCAAAAAGGCGAGGGTGGGAGAAAGTGCCGGCAGCTGCTTACTCTGTGTCAGTCTCTCCCAAGGGAGCTCTGAGGCCAGGCCTCAGTCAGAGGCAGGGAAGTTGGGGTCCATGGGTCTGGAGAAGGCTCAAGGCAGCCCCTCCCAGACTCAGGGGACCCACCAAGGCCCCACCACCACCTCCAGAGAGATTAGCAAGATCTGCTTTCCCACCTCCAGTCAGGGAGAGAAAAAAAGTCTGCAAATAAAGGAGTTTATTTGGTGCAAGGAAGACTGGGCCACCCCTGAGGCTCTTCGGGGCAAGGGCCCCGGAAGTCCCAGCCAAGGTCCCTCTGTCTCAGACTCCCTGACTTCCAGAGCCCTTTTAGTCCTACCTCCCCTGAAGGCTTCACCCCCAAACGGCTTGGATGTTCTGGGTAAGAAGAGTAAGAACTTTTTCTTGCAGCCGGAAGAGAAGGTGCTGAGTGTGGAAAAGGATGAGTGTGTGGCTTGTGAGTATGGACTGAAAACGGTTGACGGAAAAAGTGAAAAGAGACCTGTCGAGCTGGCCAAGCACCCTAAGGCCGCTGACATCCTGCCTTTCCCTCCCCGGGCGGCCCCGGCACCCCTGCTGGCTGATCAGGAGCGGGGCTGCCTGCCCTGGTCCCTCCTGCCTGAGAAACACCTGGCGTGCCCTCCCAATCCCGGCAGCGTCCGCTACCTGGCCACCGTGCAGCTTTTGCAGAAACAGGGGGCGCAAAACTACAAAGCCAGATTCAAAGCCAGGGAGCCGAGACTTGCCGTGAACACCCAAAAGCGCGTTCTCACGGAGGCCAAGCAGGAAAACAGGCCCAAAACGTTGGAGACCAAAGTGTTCCCGAGAACTCTCTTGCCCTCCCTCACAGTGAGCAGAGTTGTCATTCCTGTCTCCACTCACAGACTCCTCTGAGTGGCCACAATAGAATTCCCTGGGAATGAGAACTGTTTGAAATTCATTCTTCCTCTCCCTCTCCCTCCCGCCCCGGCCCATCCTTCTCCTCTGCCATACCCTTCCCTCCCACCCTCCCGCGTCCTTCTTTTTGTCATAGAACCAGAGGAAACTGAACCCCATTGTCTGGGTTCTGATTTATTCTCAAAGCTCCCATGTTTGTGCGTCACCTGCTTCTGTTGCCTAGCCATTTACAAAACGCAAACTGTTAATGCCAGTCTGGTCTCTGTCTGCCTTGTCTTTTTACTCCCTGCTGGAAGCCACGTGGATGGCGGGGGCTCCGAAGGGCCACCCCTCAGTGAGGATGCCCATGTCAGCCCTGAGGCAACTGGCAGGGGCTCTCTCCTCCCCACCCCGGGGCCTTAAGCTTAGTGTAAGGGCTTGTTTAGACTAACCTGTTTCCTGATCTCTTGAACCAGGCAGATAATGATCTGTTGCTTCATTTTCTCTTGCAACAAAGATCTGAAACAGTGCTTTCACAGATAATTCCAGCCTGTGTCCAAATGAATATCCTTGGGTCCAAGGTGTCCTAACCTTATATCCATGGATATACCGTACCCGCGGCACGTTGCGTGTCCCAGGGTTTCATATACGTATAGCCTCACGCTAGACCCCATGTCTGGAAAAGTTTTAGCCGCAGCCCTATAAAGTCTATCTTGGGAAGCAGGTTAAGAATAATATTTTTTTTAATGTTGCTGTGATTATTATTGTCATCCTACATGCTTCTAATATTTGGGAACTCTACAACCCCAGACAGACACTTAGGGAATAGGGATGTTACTTTCTCCCTTCTCCTCTCCCTCTTCCTCCCTCATTTTACCCCAGTGCTTATTTCCCGAAGTTGTATATAAATTAAACATTTGTAAATGAGTTATATTTTAAGTGCCAAGTGACCACACTGTGTAGAGAAATTCTCTGAAAAACCATTTTGTACTATGTATAACCATTTAGCCGCTCTGTAATTACGTAGTTTGCATTTGCTTAAAGTAGGTTGTACTTGAACCCTGGACTTCCTGTCCCCCAAATGATGGGTTGACAGAATATATTACTGTATTTGTAAACATCTGCTTTCTGTAATTGGACTTCGTAATGTCTTGTCTCTTAGTTTAGGTAGTTTTTGTTCTGTTTTGTGGTTTCTGCAAAATACCGGAAATGCAGAAATGGTTATAGTACAGCGGTCATTCAGAGGTGTATTTTGCCTACTGAGACTGGACGCTTCTTTATAGTTTAGGGGCAGTTTTTAGGTCCTGCCCACCCCTTCTTCCCTGAATGAAGAAACCGTCTGGGTTCTGCCCCCGGGAACAGCTCTGATTTCCCACTGTGTCTGGACCCTGGAGGTGGGAACCCAGTGCCCTGTGAGGGCCCTCTGGCTCTGGCACTTGCCCACCGAAGTCAGTGGCTCTTCCAGCCCCCTCTTTTAAAGAGCAGGATAATGACTAAGCTCAGTGTATGAGACACAGGCGAGAGCATCTTGGGAGGGAAGGGTTTCCGAGCCTGCGTGAGGGGCAGAGCCTGCCCACTAGCCCACACATGTTTACGTTTTCAGATCTTGGGGCAGTCTGAAAACACTCATCTAAGTTAAAACAATATTTTTTTCTTAAGAAACATTCTTTTGTTGAGATAAGGGTTATAAATTCTATAGATTTTGGGGTAAACATAATAATTTAGAATTAAGAGGAGGGCAGGTCTGAACAAAGGAAGGGCCTAAATTTAAATAATTGTGGTATCCTTCCTTTTGAGCAAATAATTAATTTGGCCCACAGAATACTGGCTAGGGGGCTCCTGTGACTAGAGAGGCACATTTCACATTTGGCATCTCTGTAGTTAATTTTTCAATTAACCTAATTAAGCCCCTCTGGGGCCTTATTTGCATTAGCCTGGGCTTAGCTTGTTTTCTGCGGAGAAAAATCACTCCAGGTTTTGCCTGTTTCCATTCAGATTAAATCAGCACATCCAGACTGGTCTTTGATGTCCAACTCTAATAATGTTTATTTATTTTTGAGAGAGAGAGAGAGACAGAGTGTGAGCGGGAGAGGGGCAGAGAGAGGGAGACACAGAATCTGAAGGAGGCTCCAGGTTCTGAGCTGGCAGCACAGAGCCCGACGTGGGTCTCGAACACAAACTGTGAAATCATGACCTGAGCCGAAGTCAGACGCTCAACTGACTGAGCCGCCCAGGCACCCCAATGTCCTAGTCTAGATAAAGGCTAAATGTTTAATAGAATGTGGTCCCGATTAGGGTTCTAGGTCACCAGTAAAACTTTCATGGGGAAATCCCGTCATTTAAGGTGGGCGCAGTTAGGTTTTGGATCCTGCAGTCTGCTCTACACCAAGCACACTGGGGGGCTGTTTCATCCCTTGTTCTGTTAGTTTTGGCTGTCTCAATAATAAGACTTTCCAAACTCCTTTTTAAAATCTAAACCTCACAAATCACCAAATGGAACTACGGCAGCACCGTCACCCAGGGCTCCTGCAGGGCCCGAGGGCACCTTCTGGATGAGGCCAGGCTGAGGCCTGGGGGTGCTGCTCAGGGCCTGGGTGAGGCAAGGGAGGGGCTGGAGGGACAGGAAACCTGGACAGACAGATGTTATCCTGACAGAGAGATGAGGGAGTGGCACTTTTGAAGGGCAAAGGGAAGACTTTAAATCAGAATACGGTCTGGCTACCTTCGGACAAGTATGTAGGACTTTGGCTCTCAAGGAGACTTTCCCTCATTTTTAGCTTTATTCTTTTTATTCTGGATGTGAAATTTACCTGTACTTCAAAGACCATACTATAAAATGATTCGAACCCAGAATCAAGTTGGTTTTCACTCTCCCTCCCTCCAAGCTCAAGAGCTTCAGGAGCCAGAGAGACCACAGAGGCCCAGCCTCTCTCTCTGCGGGTACCCCCAGCTGGCCGAGAAGGCCAGGCTGCATGATTGGAGGATTCCCATCTGGGGCTCTTTGGGGTCCAGCGCCTGTGCCCCCTTGGTGCTGCATTTGGGGGGGGTATTAAGAAGCAAGGTGGGGAATAAACAGAGGGGCTCCTATGGCTGTGACCAAGGGCATATCAGAGCTGTCCCTGGTACCACAGGGAACACTGTCCCACCGTCTGCCAGGTTCCCTGGGACCCTGGTACCAGGAGAGCCTCAGTGCCGCACTCTTGCCATCCTGACTAAACTCAGCCTGGAGTTCAATTAGCCACACGATGCAAGCATTCCCTTGAATTTACAAGGCACTGTTCTTTCTACGAATTCTAAGCCCCTTCTGGGTATTAGTCTCTTTATCCTGAGCAAATGCATAGGTGTCAAGGATCATTTTCTCCTACTTCCCAAGGAGAATCCAATCAACAGAGAGAGTGTGTTCAGTCCGGCCAGTTCCCAGGTGTGGAAGAGCTGGAGCCCTGGATGGAAAATACCACATAAGGCAGGAGGGAGGGCTGGAGGATGCCATTCCTTCTGGCAAGACGGGAACAATTTCAGACACAGGACGTGGTGAAGATGAGCAGGTAACGTACATAAAACGCCAACAGAGACAGGTGATTTTTCTGAATGTATTGATCAAATCAAATATAAATAACGGGACCATTTCCCTTTCGTGAATGACTGGCTACTTAAAATCGTAGAGGTACGTGGCTGGCTCAGTTGGTTAAGCGTCTGACTCTTGATTTTGGCTCGGGTCATGATCTCACAGTTTGTGGGTTCTAACCCTGCCCTGCATCGTGCTGACAACACAGAGCCTGCTTGAGATCCTCTCTATCCTGTTCTCTTTGCCCCTCCCCTGCTTGTGCTCTCTCTCTCTCTCTCTCAAAATAAATAAACTTAAAAAAAAATCATAGGGAAATCCTGTGAACAGGGCCAGTTGTCATTTGGAGGTAGCGGATCCTACCACAACAGTCCTTGGAGCACAGCTTTGCAACTTGGTGATGGAGGCTCCTTGCTTGGGATTAATCAATCCGTGGGCTGTCTTCTCCTCCTGGCCCTTTTCCTCCTGCTGTTTCGTCTGATTTTCCACTGCACCAGTCCGAACGCTCGCTTTGCAGATTAATATCACGTAAATAAGTAAAACGAGAAGCATCTTCCTTTTTCCTAGGAGGTGAACTTAGGCATTTGATTTCTTTTTTTCTACACCCCAGCATTGCCACTGGGTATAGCTGCCTTTGCTTTATTAAATTAAAGGGATGTTCTAAGGACTTTCCTAATTCTGTCATTTTGGTGCAGTTAACTTGCCTACAAAATATATAGGGAATTTCAATTTTGTACACCTCAAAAGTTGTTTATTGTACACATTCCTGAAGATATTAAAAAAAAATTGTTTTTACATAAGACCGTGAAGACTCAACCTTCTCTAGTAACACATGCTTTCTAAACAACATACATACTTCTCAAAGGATCCAACAGGACAGTCCGCTGTGGCACCTACAGCAATGCTCAAAGTTCCACCCCACCGAGCGGCCCTATCCCTCGGACAGGATTCTTCAACCTTGGCATTCTTGGCCTTGGGCTTGATAGTTCTTTGTAGGGACTGTTTTGTACAAAGAAGGATGTTTAGCTGCATCCCTGGCCTCTGTCTACTAGATGCCAATAGTCCCTGAGTCGTAAGAAATAAGAATGCCTCCAGACATTACCGAGTGCCACAAGGGCAGAATCCGCCTAGTTAAGAACCAGTGCTTTGGGGCGCCTGGGTGCCTCTGTTGGTTAAGCGTCCGACTTCGGCTCAGGTCACAATCTCACAGTCTGTGAGTTCGAGCCCCGAGTCGGGCTCTGTGCTGACGGCTCAGAGCCTGGAGCCTGCTTCGGATTCTGTGTCTCTCTCTCTCTCTGCCCCTCCGCTGCTCATGTTCTGTCTCTATGTCTCTCAAAAATAAATTAAAAAAAAAAAAAAAAGAACCAGTGCTTTAGGGAATTAGTAATTCTAGAATCCAGTGCCTGTGTTTGTAGCTTCCCCAACAGCTTTACTTACAGAGCAAGCACCAGCCTTGGCCCAGGGACAGCGGAAATGTGGGTGGTGTCCGGCCCGTCACATCCTGGAAAGCACGGGTGCTCTCAGTTTTGTCCCGGTCTGGTCCATCGGGTCTTCTGGTGGCACCCACACAGGTTCCCTCCAGAAGGAAGTGACCGACCACAAGCCTGCTTTTTCTCTGAGACGATCTCATAATAACAGTAGGCCCCTTTTGCCAGTGCCTAGAAAAACTGTTGGCATTCCCATATTCATCTTTCGAGAGAATGTGCATTATTGCTTTGGCAAGGTTTCGGAGAAAATTCTATGATGCTAAGTTAATGTATTTACATGTAATGCCATTGGTCAGAATTCCTTAGTGTTTAAGCACTACTCCCAACATTCACTGCTCATGCTAAATCAGTGTGAATGTTAAGAGGCTGCCAATACTGTGTATACCACTCCTTGGTAGCTACTGGCGAATTGATATTTCACATGTATATATGAAAATAGTTCCTGTTCCTGATTTAGCTCGACCTACAGACATTTCTTCCCTGTGTATCTTCAAAAATCAAACAATTTCTCTGCTTATGAAAACTTGGTTAACTTCAAAAGAGACTTTAAGCTAGTCATATTTCCAGTACTATAGAACTGTTACCAATTTTGTTTTAATCTGCATGTGTTCTGAAGAAAATTAGAAATCAAACATTTAATTTGGGATAAACACCACTAGTTGTGATACTGTTCATGACACTATGAAGGCTTAGTTTCTGTGCTTATTAACCCAAACCCTCATGACTGATTTCTCTAATGTAATTTCCAGAAAACGGAATGTCAGAGAGGTACTTAGTACGGAAGTTATTTAGAGAACATCAGATCTGAAGACCTACTACTTAGGTACATATCTCGTTAGAGAATAGTGACTGAAATGGTTTTAAACTGTAACACATCTTAACAAAACGGCAAAAAAAAAATAAATTGGTGCATTTATTCATTAAGAGTATTAGACTCTTAAATACAGCTAAACAAAAATTGTCTCCATGAACTGAAATCAGGCAATATAAATAACTCTGAAAGCATAATTGGCCAAAGTTTGGTTTTCCTTCCTTCCTCCCTTCCTTTCCTTCCTCCCTCCCTCCCTCCCTCCCTCCCTCCCTTCCTTCCTTCCTTCCTTCCTTTTCTTGCTTTTTTAATTTTTGAGAGAGAGAGAGAGAGAGAGAAAGAGAATGAATGTGACTGGGGGAGGGGCAGGGAGAGAAGGGGACAGAGGATCCAAAGCGGGCTCCGCACTAACATAACAGCAGTGAGCCAGACGCAGGATTTGAACTCACGAAGCCGTGAGATCACCACCTTGAGCTGAGTTCAGATGCTCAACCAACTGAGTCACCCAGGTGCCTCTGGATGGTTTCTTAAAAGTGTACTAGAACATCTTCGTATTTGAAGGCTCATTTTTTAAACAGGGAAATGTTACTGAGGTGCGCTGTAAAGTTAAATGTACTTTACTGATTCCTTAATTCAGATGCATTTGAATTCTGCCACGTTTGTATTGTAGTACACGCTCTACCTTCTCTGAGGTCACTACATTTCTAGTTACAGCCCAGGAAAACAGATAAAGTAGGAGAGGGATCACTTTCACATTCAGTCCTAAATAGCAGCATGTTTGAGCTGCAATCATAAAACCAAACCAGGACATGGAAAAAGCGGTGAGTGGATTACCAGGAAGGGAAGGGTAAAAAGCTGCAAGCAAAAGCAGGAAAAAGATGCCAAGCTTGGAACAAGGTCTTACTGACACATACCATGCTAATAAGCTCACGCCTTTATGTAAAAAACAAACAAAAAAACCTTCCAAAATAACAAAAAAACACCCCAAAAATAAAACAAAAAAACCACACAAAAAAAAACAAACAAAAAAAACCCTAGAAAACTTTGTTCACATTGAAATGACACGTATACTTTTGAGAGTAACAAAGTCGCCACGGAGATACATTTTCTCTTCAAAGGTTTTCATTTTTTTCAAATATTTGACCATTTCACCAATAAACTAAAAGAGAGTATCATGTTTTGTTGTTTCTTTTTTGTAGCGTTCTGTTCTGTCCTGTAATACTAACCTGCCTGACAATCAAGTATCAAAAGTTAGTGGAAGGGGCCTTGGCAAATAGTTTCTCCTATGCCAACCTTCACTACTTTGTGGACTTAGAACAAAGTTACAAACGTGTGTATTTATTAAGGCAATATAACACATAGAGGTTTTTTTCCTCGTTTGTTGAAAGAAATGAAGGACTACTGGCAGTCTTCCAGTTTAAGCACTATAGACAATGCTTTTATTTATTCACATGGTTTGGACATTTGCTCCTTTCAAATCTGCATGTTTTTAAGTGTAGTGCAGACGCCTGGGTGGCTGTCAGTTAAGCGACTGACTTGATTTCGGCCCAGGTCATCATCTCATGGTTCATGAGTGTGAGCCTCACGCCAGCCTCTGTGCTGACAGTGAGGAGCCTGCTTGGAATTCTCTCTGCCCCTCCCGTGCTCTTGCTCTCTCTCAAAACAGTAGAGCTGCATTTGTTAGTTTGAGAACACGGACAAGCTGGGAATCCTCTTCATCCTTAGCCTGCCTTGCTTAATATGTAAGCTAATACATTAGGCTATCTGTTAACAGTATTCACACAACGGAAAGACCTCTTTGGATTGAAACACTGCAAAACAAGGGTATTTAGTTGCCTACCTTCTCGGGCATAAGAACATTATACCAGCCAACATCTTGCTGAAAGAACTAGATGGAAATCCAGGTCAGCTGAGTCTTTTAGACGTTGGGAGTATGAAACGAAAAGACCGATACGCTCTTTCCTAGCGACAGATCTGATCAGTGACACTTTAACACGCTTCCAACGGGAACACACACACATATATATTGTGAAATGTAAGGAAAGTAAAACTGCACAACCACTTGGGACTTCAAGTCTTCATCCCTAAATCCCTCAGGGTACAAGTTCCTCCTTCTCTTTAAGAGCCTTCTGGAGACCAGTGTGAGAAGCACTGCTTTAAATATATGGGAGAGTAAATGCTCCCTAGAGTCAACATGAGATAGCAGGTTTTGGTGAGATGTGGACTGGAATTAAGATAAACCGTCTGAAGCTGAGGCTATGAAGAACTGCATGAAAGAATCACCCTGTCACTTGCCACTACTAATAAAACACTCAACTTCACAACTAGACTGACATGCCTACATAGTCTTCTGATCAAAAGTAGTTTGAAACCGAACTCCGCATCTTTCAGGGAAGTCCACAGCATTTTTCTGTGTGTGTTTCCCCCTTTATATCAGAGAATCAGAAACAGTGATCTGGCGCTTCACGAACTAGTGACTAAGCAAAGACTCACTCATATCCTAACCCTCTCATTTCTGCTGTAACCTAGAATTACACTGTTTACAAAGATAAAAGGGACCTCATTATAAAATGGCCATGAATTGGGGGTGCCTGGGTGGCTCAGTCGGGGGAGCATCTGCCTTTGGCTGAGGTCATGATCTCGTGGTTTGTGAATTCAAGTCAGTAAAGAGCCCGCTTCGGATCCTCTGTTCCCCCCACCTCTCTCTCTCGGCCCCTCCCTTGCTTGCGCACTCTCAAAAATAAACATTTAAAAAAGGAAACAAGGGGCACCTGGGTGGCTCAGTCGGTTGAGCGTCCGACTTCAGCTCGGGTCATGAGCCCCGCGTCGGGCTCTGTGCTGATGGCTCGGAGCCTGGAGCCTGCTTCCGATTCTGTGTCTCCTTCTCTCTCTGCCCTTCCCCTGTTCACGCTGTGCCTCTATGTCTCTCAAAAATAAACAAACATTAAAAAAAAAAAAAAGGAAACAAAATGGTCATGAAATGGCAAATGCATGAATTGGGAATAATTTCCTTCAAAATTCTCCAACAACTTAAATCCTAAGGTGTATAGCTTTTCTCATATAAAAACTCTGCATCAAAATAGAAAGCTTGGTAATGGAGTGTCTTTTCATTTCCTACGAGGAAAATTCATACATTTTTGTTAACAAAGGTAAAACAGTAATGAAAACAACTAGGCACAACCATTTGATCCTGTGACTTCCAGAAGCTGATGGGTCTGTAAGACGTCAAGGCAACGCAATACGTCATATTACGAGTAGGTCAAAGAATTCACAAAAAGGCAGAATTCTCACTTCTCTTTAATCACAGAATTTCAGTTTTTACGAATAATCACAGGACAATTCAGGTAACTAAGGTTTGGGAGAGAAACAAACACTTACTTGTACAGGAAGAACTATGACATGCTCCATTTTTTTATAACTCTACGAGCTGGATTAACAAACATTTTCACAGAAACAGACAAAAAAAAATCTTTTTTTAAAGCCAAAGATCACTGCATTTATATTTACAAAAAGCCATGAACGAACATGCACTTCTCCCTGACTAGGAGAACTTAAATAAATGTTTGGACATTAAGGCAGTGACAATTCTAAAACATAACGAAATTCTAAGTTAAGGCTTTATGTCTGTTTTGAAACCCACATTCATAGGCCACTGTGACCAAAGCAAACTTTTATCTACCAGGTTAATCTGTCCAGGATGGGTTATTGAGTCACTACAAACTATTCTACGGGATAGGGATTAGTACTAACATCATCCATTTACTGAGTTGTTAGTCCACTCCTTAGGTTTTATTTCGAGGATTTAGTCTTCAGCAGCATAAGCATTTGCCACAGAAGGAACTTTTTTTTTTTTTAAATAAACTTAGAAAATGTATGGGCTGCACCGATTTTTCCTTGACTGAAAGTTGGCCGACAACCAAGAATTCCTGATTTCCTAAACACAGAAACCCTCCGGAGCGGATCTGACCATGCTCCCATCTAAACACTTGGACGTTCTTGATTACTCCAGGAGCTGGTCTTCATCTTCTTTGAAGACTGTTTGGCAGTGCCGTCTAAATAAAGCGACAAATTGCGGAATACCATAGTCGAGGTGGATCTGTTCTAACCTTGCTGTCCTCAAGGCACAAAGACTACCCTTGCTGGGCCAATGTCTTCCTTATTCAAGGAAAAGAGGAGGGGGGATGAAAAGATTCACTTGCGAACAACTGATTGCACTCTTGCCCTGTTCAAGCTTACACAAAGTACCGGAATTCAGGGTGGGGGGGATAGTGTCCTTTTCTCTATCCATTATTATTAACATTTAGAGAGACAAAACTCAGATCCGGCCTATGGGTACACTTTGAGAAGCAGCTCTGGAGGCCCCCGCGTCCCTCGCCTACTGGGGAGAGCAGGAGGGGGGTTCATAGGGCACACTGCAGTATGACTAAAGGGCATGATTCCACACCGCAGCGTTTCCGCGCTTGGGATGACAGACGGTCACTTAGACCAGAAGGATCAGTATTTACAGAGTGCTTGCTGCTACTTCTTGAAGCAGTAATTGTACAGAAACACGTCTTGTGAGGAAAGTACCGTGCCCTTATGTTGGGATCACTCCTAGCTCGTTTGGAGGAGGAATGGCATGGATTACAGGAAGATGGTCTCAAAGGCTAAAGACGCTAAAGGCTATAACTCTCAAAGGAGTTGTAGTTCTCCTTTGACTCCAAGTCAGAAAAAAGGGAGACGCCAAAGCAGACGCAGCTGCAGGCGGCAGGGGTCCCACGCCGTCTGAGCACTCGTGCTTACAGTGCGGCGCGGCATCGAGTTCTTCAGATTTACAATCAGGAAACAGGAATTTCTCTCCAGCGTGGTTAGGTGTCTTAGGTGCAATTTAAGTCAAGCGAGTCACATTTCAACTGAGAAGTTTTGCAGATTTGGAAAGTCTGTACCCTAGTGCCTGGTAAGCTTGGCTTCAGCTAATTGCTAAATGGGTTTTAAAGGTGAGGATACACTTGTTTTTTTAAGACGGGAAGCCTAACTGTGAGAGGGCAAACGGAGGCAACACAGAAACAATCATTTTTAGATCAACATCTTACACTTTATAATATACTCACATTTATACAGAAATTTCATGTTTACAAGTACAAAAGGCAAGGAACCTCCAAGGACCGAAACAGATGAATCAGTAACTACATTCAATGGCATTAACACTGTTGTCCCACCCTCCATTCGCGGACCCGGAAGGAAACCGTAAAGGCCAACCCACGCACGAACTTCCTTTTCAGAAGTTGGAGACCGTGTGCAGCTCTGCACACGTCTGGGTCTCTACAGAGCTGAACTGAGATTCCATTGTGTTCCAGGCCAAGTCGGCTAGAAGAAAGTCGTCCATTGCCGTCTGAGTTTCGTTGCTGGTGCAGAACAAGCCCCCCAGGGTCTCAAAGCCAGAATTCATGGTCTGTGTTTCTGCACTGTTCAGCTGGACTTTACTCTCTATGGCAGGCGTGCTCTTAGCAGCGGAGAGGCCTTCGGTTTGGGTCTCGGTGTCGGAGGAATCCGTACTCATGGAGAAGGTGGAGTGTTTCAGGATGCTTCCCAGGGGCAGATGGGGGCCACTGTCTAAAAAGAAGTTCAGGTCTGTCTGTGTCTGCGTGTCAAACATTTCAAGGCCTAAGAAGTTCGAATTTCCCCTGCAGCTAAAGGACGGGGCCGAAGTGTCTGCAAGGAAGAAGTCAGTTTGGGTCTCTATGTCCAGCGACTCTAAGACTGGCTCAGAGGTCATGGTGTCAAGCTCCCTCTCTTCAGTCTGAGTCTGGATATTTGAGGCGGAAAAGAACTCCTCGATATCGAAGTCGATGGCGGGATTCTGGGCTGGGCCAGACGGGAGCTGGGGGTCAGGTCCAGCATTCGTGTCAGACAAAAGACTTCGATTGTCCAGTGTCTGACCAGGCAGGTTACTTGACAAAATGTTTTCTAAATCACTTAATAAATCTATAGTTTGGGTCTGATTATCTGTCATGTTCTGTGAAGGAAGCATACTGTGCTGGGCGCTGAAGTTTATAATTGGTGCGGATTTCTCAATGTCTTGACTTAAAGTCTTAGGGTGGTTCTGAGGTAACAAAGCATGAGCGACAGTCTCTGCTACTAAGCCGCTGCTTATCATACTGTCCGTGGAAACCCCGTAGGATGAATGGACGCTCTCAAAAATGTCTCCACACATCACGGCTTGGTCCATCTGGACTCGGTCATCTGTCAGGCTCTGTATCCCACTGGTCTGGGTTTCCCTGGAGATCCCACTGGACTGGTAACAGGCATCTATGAACGTATCAGTCTGAGCAGCTATGGAAGACGTTACCTTAGAACTGGGCAAGAGCGTCTGAGTGTGAACACTAACGGGAAGGGAGACTTGAGAACCAAACGTCAAATCCGTTTGTGAACAGGAAGATACGGAGGAATCAGGGCCGGCCCACTGGGTGGCAGGTATGAGGTGCTGTGTGGCGTAAGACAGGTCCGTCTGTACGTTGATTGAAGAAATGCCATTCTTCTGACATGTGTTTCCTAGTTCCTGTAATGGATTGGACAGGCTCTTACCCAAGTTCACCTGAACACCTGTACTAATTGGCTCCAGAGCAACAGGATTCACAATTTTGGAAAGAGGGAGACTCTCCTTAAGACAGCCAGCCTCTGCATCCAGGCCGAGGATCAGGGTTCCGACCGACAAGGGCAGTATGTGCACAGCACCCGGGGCGGAACCCTGCTGATCCACGCCCAGCACCACGGGCTGGGCCGAGGAGTCGGCCGCAGGCACAAAGACAGGCGTGGGAGAAAGCTGCAGAACGGGAAGTTTAACCAGGGCCACTCTGGGCTTGGGTAAAAGCAACTTCTGAGGGTATCTGGGAGGTGTCGTAAGAGTCTGCTTTCCGGCATTAGAGTTGCAAGAGTCTTCAAAAGAAGTGACTAGCTTTATTTCTGCAGTTTCTAGCTCCTGAGAGTGTGGTCTTGGCGCCGGCTGGCTGCTCAAGGACTCAGTGGGCTTACTGGACAGCTTCTGGCTGGGCAGGCAGTTTTCCATCTTCCTTTTCTTCCCGGGCGGGTCCCTGAAAGCAAGGACAGGGTGAAAAGAGAAAACTGAGTGTAAGCCGCGGCTGTCTTCAACCCCAGGCCGTCTCCTCGGCTGCTCACACACCCTGCTCCTCACGCCTGCAGCGGAGGTCAGGCTTCACCCGGTGAAGAGGAGCCCGCCCTCTGCGGCCCTCTGCGAACCGGGCCTGTGATGGTGGTGGGCAGAGAGACATGCGAGTAGGGAAGGGGAAAGCACATCTTATTTGGGGGATACTTCCAAGTACTAGAACTCAGCTTAGCTCAGCTCTGTAAGCATCAGGAAGCGAACAGATTATATAATGCAACCTTTACCGTTCCTAAAGTAGGCAGCTATTACTCCAAATATAAAGCTGACCTTTAAAATGAGGTGGAGTTTTATGGTACCACTGAACTCTTCAACAGTCTAGCATCCCTGATGGAAAGTGCTGGGATGCTGGGAAGGAACAGGAAGAACGACTGGGTTAGGGAGATGCGGATCCTTTCCTAGTTCTGCTCGGTTCCCGAAAGTTCCCTTCCTCCACGTCACGTCTGGTCTGCGTCCGTCCTTGTCCCCGCACTAACGGTTCTCCAGGTGTTTCATCTGAAACTCTTCCCGCAGCCACTGGCTTGCGGCCAGCACTTCCTCCCCGTTACCTGTGCTCTGCGGGGATCTCGTGGCCGGTTCGGTAGATGTGGGACTGTAAGGCGGTCCTGCTGGCATAGGGACAGCCGCACGTGCACTGGAAGGTCTTGCCGCAGTCCTCGGCGTGCCTTTTCAAGTCCCACTCGGTGCCATACGAGTTGCTGCACTTACTACATTTATGCTTCTTTTCGGCGTGCATTTTCATAAAGTGCTGGGGAGAACACAGAGGGGGCGACAATGGGCGACCGCAAGTGCTCAAAGCATTTCAGGCACGACCCGCACGCCTGAATCGGCGCTGCGCTCATAGGGCAGACAGTGGCGGTCTGCACCAGAACGGACAGGTGTGCCTAGTCACTCCCGCCCCGGGAAAAGCGGGAGATGGTTTGGGAAAAACTTCCTGGTCCCACCGCTTAGGTATCACGGATGAGTGTGCAGGCAGGGGAAAGTTGGCCACGCGTTCCTCAGGATCCTCTGGCAGACGCCAGGGAAGGATCTCGGCTGCCAGTCTCTGCCAGTCCTAAAGCACCTCTTTCCCCACTCGCTGGGCCTCCTCCCTAAGGCGGCTGCTTCTGGAATTCTCTGCCTGACCTCTGCAGCTATGTGTCCCCTTAGGAGACCATTTCCTACGTGCCTTTGCCCCTCTGGCCTTGGAGGCATCCAGGGTCACCCAAGAGACCTGGACACACATTCCCCATTCGCTGAGGAAACGGTCCTCTTGTCTTTCCTCCAAACCCACGCCCGGACATCTTCGCCTCCGCAACAAGCCACGTCTCCTTTCCTCGAGTTCCAGCCCACTCACGTTTTCCCCGCCAGGGAGACTCTTGGGCGCTGTTCCCACAAGCAGCTCTCTTCGAGAGTTCTCAAGTTACGTTTGGAAAGGGATTGGAGTGCATGCTAGGGTTACGTCACCTGCGCCTCATCCTCAGAGAAGCATACTTAAGACCAGTAAAATACCTGTTTTACGAGAGAAAATTGAGAAAACGGTCTGTCAGGGCCTCTGGGGCATCCTTCAATTGGACAACAGTAGAATTTCGGTACGGTTTTCAAATCTTTTCTTATTGTTGGGTTTACTATGCCATCCTGCAAAAGAAAAAGTTACTTTAAGCACTTGTTTAAAAAAAGAACCCAGGAGAACTGGCTGGGAGCAGAAACAAGGAATGATTTTTTCTTGAAGATCTTTTAAGGACTAATAAGGCTCTAAACTAGACTGTGGCGCTGGTGGCACAACCATGTGAACCCACTAAATAATTAAATTACTCACTTGAAATGGGTAAACGGTGGAGAAACTGTAGCACAATAAATCTTAATTTTTTTTCTTAAATTTATTTATTTAGAGAGAGAAATAGAGAGAATCTCAAGCAACCTCTGAGCTGTCAGCACGGAGCCCGATGTACGGCTCGATCCCACGAACGGAACCGTGAGATCATGACCTGAGCTGAAATCCAGATTTGGATACTTGACCTGGTCCCACCAGGTGAACCACCCAGGTGCCCCTGTTAAAAGTTTTCAAAACAAAAAAACCTATGTTGTTTAAGAATCTTCTATCTATTCCTTTAGAACTCTTTCTTCTACACTCAAAATCTCTGTCCTTAAAGCCAGGGTCTCTGCAAGTGTATATCCACAGTTTCTGAGGCTCAAGGTTTTGGTATCATCCCTTCACTCTCATCCCACCCTCAATGAGTGGGAACCCCTGAAAAAAACCTCCTCTGATTGGGGTCTAGGCCTTCGCAGCAGCATCCTGACTCCCTCCGGTCATCACGCTGCCCCCTGAGGAGCTGAAGCTAGCTGACACAACTGTTTCTACAACAGCCTGAATACAGGCACTGTGCTGTGTGCAGCTTGATGACCATTCTAATAACCGGGACTAACAGCGCTTTTGTTCCTGTGGCAGGCACTGTTCTAAGCACTTTATATACATTAACTCCTGTAATCCTAATAGCCCTTTGGTACTAAGTATGTGATTGACTTTTTGGCTGGGAGTTTCGGCGCCCCTGATGAGCCCACATACTGCAGGTATAAGACACCCATGACCTCCAGTGTAATTCCCATCTGGCCCTAAAGGAAGTTGATGGTGGTGGCAGTAGTGGGGGTGAGGGGGGAAGGATCTCGATATAGGCCACTGGAAACAGGACATGTACTCATGTAACCAGGGCTCAAGGGTACAAGAGCACATGGCTCTGGGAGTCCCAAACATATCAGGTCTGGCCGCTTGCCGCTGACAAAATCCACAGGCAGAGAGCCGAGTGGTAGAGAAACAAGAAAGAGATTTATTTCAGTGAGGCCAGAACTGGGAAGACAGCAGACTAGTGTCTCAAAGACTGTCTCCAAAGTGCTGTTAAGATTTCCAGGTTTACGTCGGGAAAATGTGGGACACAGGCATGTGCGGGTGGGCAGTGAAGGTCAGCTTGATCACTGTCCTGGGGTCAGTCATGTGGGGTCTTACTGGTGTAAAGTCCGTCCCTGTTGCTTGGGTCCCCACTTTGGGATCCTTTGCCCGCTGGGTCTTTTGACCAGGTGAAGAGATAAGCTGGAAAGAGGAACTTAATCACTTAGAAAGTAAAGACTGAGGTCAAAGTGGAGGTGGCTGAAGTCCTCACGGGCTCGGGCCTCGCAAGCTGCTGCGGCACGTACATACTCTGGTTACCTCGTGTTCCGATGGGAAAGCTCCCATTACTTGTGGAACACGTCCACTTCAGTCTCTCCCGTCCACACTTCTGCAGAAAGGAGGCATGAATGGCTAAGACTCCTTCTCTTTGCCTCCCCGGCGAATCTCAAGAGGAGCACATGGATCTTGTTGAGTCTGTGTCCACTCGCTTAGAGGGGAAAGGAAGCTACTGTTTTATTTACCAATAACATAATTTATATTTCCATATTAAATTCAATTAGTTCTCCACGTCTTCCACACTGGTCCATCCTTTTATAATCCTACTGCACTGTCTAGATATTCATATTCATTTGGGTTATTTGAATGGTCCCTTGAATAGTTTTCCTTCCTCTTCTAATGTTGTTGTTGTAACATATTTGACATTCCAAAAACTTATCTGTATGTATCACCTATAGGTGTGTTATACATCCCACCTCCAGATACAGCAGAAAATTTTTCTGCTCCCTTTTCATACACCACCCTACTCAGTCTCAAACTATTCTCACTTAACAATCGCACTTTCTATGAAGGCCCAGTTTACCCTATGTCCCCCTGGTGCCCTTGAGGCAGAATGCAAGGGTAGAAAAAGCATTTGGCATTGAAAGATAAACCATTTCTACCATTAATTAGGGGCGTGGCCTTGGACAGGGGATTTAACCTCTCTGAAACAGTTTACTCATTTTTAAGACCCTCGATACAATAGTTAACTTTTAGGATTACTTTGTACTGGATTAGCATAAAGCCTAGGCCAGATCACGTTCTCAATAAGCAATATTCCCTGTTCCGCTCACCACCCAGATCTAGGGATCTATTTCTTGTCTGAATTCCAAGACAGTAACTAACATAAGCTATCTTAAATACCATCATTTACTTTTAGAGTTCGTGTCTCCCTAACTAAATTTCTCTCTTTTTTAGTTTGTTTATTTCTTAAAAAAATTTTTTTTAACGTTTTTACTTATTATTGAGAGACAGAGAGAGATAGAGCATGAGCATGGGAGGGGCAGAAAGAAGGGGAAAGAGAGAATCCCAGGCAGGTTCCACACTGTAAGCACAGAGCCCGACCTGGGGATTGAACTCACCAACCGTGAGATTGTGCCCTGAGCAGAGATCAAGAGTGGGGTGCTTAACAGACAGTGTGACCCAGGTGCCCCTCCCCAACTAACTTTCTTCAGAGGGAACTATTTTGTGCACCTCCTCCTGTTGCCTTAATGCTTAAAGAAGGGAGCAGCTACATGCTAAGCACAGAGCATTTTCAGGAAGGCAGCCCAGCGTAGGACAGGGGATCTTTGAAAAATCACGAGACACTTAAAACAATATTTCTGCCTGGGTCCAACTCCAGGCGTTCTGATAGAATTAGTTTCGGGTGCAGATTAGGAATATATATATACATATATATTTAATGTTTTACTTCTATTCATTCATTCATTCATTTATGAGTGAGGCAGAGCTTGTGTGCATGCAAGGGGGGTGGAGGGTTGGGGGTTGGGAGTGGAGGGAAAGAGAGAACTTAAGCGGGCTCCAGGCGGAGCTTGGAGCCCAATGCGGGGCTTGATGCTTCAACCCTGGGATCACGACCTGAGCCGAAATGTCAAATGCTCAACCGACTGAGCCACCCAGGTGCCCAGGGATCCATATTTGGTTTTTAAATCTTCCCATATGATCCCACAGTGGAACCTAGCTTAAAAACCTCTGGTGTAGGGATTAAATCCATGGGTTCCGGAATACTGACTGCCGTGGTTTGAATTCTCTACCTTGTCACTTTCCTGTGACCTTGAGAAAATGAAAGGTTTCCTTAATTTCCTTATCTGAAAAGTAGGCGTAATAGGGTTTAGAACAGTTTATCACATGACCAATTAGTTATTCTTGCTGAGTTATTTGCTGTGGAGTTTTGTTTTTTCTTTCGCTTTCTGCCAACTAACAATGCAATGACCTAATGTAAACCAGTACTTTACATTAAATATTGTACTTGTGAAAGTATGACTGAAGGCTCTTTTGTTCAAACACTGGCACCCGGCAGCTTTAATGACAAATGATGCCATCTCTCATCACCAAACTCATCCTGTTCACCAATTCATCTAGCGTTTTGTTTTTTTAACGAAATACTTGCAATTAAACTATATATTTTTTCCATCCAGTGTTACCAGCAAAAGAAAACAAAAAGTGGGGAGAATATTAAGGAAGACTCAAAAATCCTTCATTCACCCAAACACCGTTGAATTCCTCTTAGTGATATGCTAGGGACATGGCTGCTCTCTATGTTCAGGCCGTCCAAAGTTCCATAAAGCTGCCTGCAGGGTCACTACAGAGTTCACGCTCACTTCTAATACATCCTCAACTCTGCTTAGCAATCCTTTTATTATCCCTTTTCCAATTCCCAATCATGTTCTCATATACCTGTTCACTTTTTAAAAAATTAATGAACTTTATCTTTTAGACAAGTCTCAGGTTTACAGCAAAATTGAGTAGAATGTACCTCGAGTTTTCAAATACCCTTCCCTCCCAAAACACGTACAGCCTGTTCCACTATTAACTATTATCCCCCTCTAGAGTGGTACATTTGTCACCATCAATGAACCTACACCGACCTATCATTATCACCTAAATTCCAGAGTTTATATTGGTTCATTCCTGCTGTTGTCCATTCTATGGCTTTGGACAAATGTGTAATGACATGAATCCGCTGTTATACTGTCACACAGAGTTATTTTCACTGCCCTAAAAATCCGTGCTACACTCATTCATAACTCTTCCAGCCCTTTAAAATTTATTTATTGTTTTAGAGAGAGAGAGAGAGAGAGAGAGAGAGGGAGAGGGAGGGAAGGAGAGAGGGGGAGAGAGGGGGAGAGAGGGGGAGAGAGGGGGAGAGAGGGGGAGAGGAGGGGGGGAAGGAGGGAGGGAAGGAGGGAGGGAGGGAGAAGCAGAGGGAGAGAGGGAGAAGCAGAGGGAGAGAGGGAGAAGCAGAGGGAGAGAGGGAGAAGCAGAGGGAGAGAGGGAGAAGCAGAGGGAGAGAGGGAAAAGCAGAGGGAGAGAGGGAGAAGCAGAGGGAGAGAGGGAGAAGCAGAGGGAGAGAGGGAGAAGCAGAGGGAGGGAGGATCTTAAGCAGGCTTCATGCTCAGTGCAGAGCCTAATGCAAGGCTCCATCCCCCAACCCTGGGATGGTGACCTGGGCTGAAATCAAGAATCAGACGCTCAACCAACTAAGCCACCCACTAGTCCCAACACTCTTCCCCTTACACCCACCCTGACAACCACTAATCTTATTTGGTCTTTTCGAGAATGTCATATAGTTGGAACGATACAGTATGTAGCCTTTTCAGACTGGCTTCTTTCATTTAGTATATACCTGTATCTAAATTTCCTCCATGTCTTTTCATAGCTTGATGGCTCATTTCTTTTCAGTGGTGAAGAATACACCGTTGTCTGTGGGTGCCACAGTTCATTTTCCCCTCACCGACTGGTGAATGTCTTGGCTGCTTCCAAGTGCTGACAGGTACTCACTTCTCTTAATAGGTCTTCTACCACCTCCTTCCCCTTTCCTTTCTCACCGCTACCATCATTATTAGCTCAAATCACCATGATTCCCAGTTTGGACTTTTATCATTAACCTCTTAACTAACTTCTAGAACCTCCATCTGCTTTCCATTCGCACGTTGCCAGATTCATTTTCCTACAGTAGAGCTCCGATTATGTCATTAGCTCACTCGAACGTTTGTGGTGACACCCAAATCTTCTCGAGTCCAGATTTCTCTAGCTTGGGACATTCAAAGTCCCTTACTATATAGCTTTGCATTATTTACCTCTTTCTGTTATTTACCTGTTTTATCCAGCGCAACTACCTAAAACCCCCAAACTTTTCAAGGGGAGGGATGTTTTTGTGTGTTCTGTTGCCTTTGAGAATGTTCTGAACATAGTAAATGGTCAATAAAAACCTGGAGCGTTACAATGACTATGTTGGAGAGGCCATCTAAGCCAAAGCCGTATCAGGCATCAGGACATCCACACCCCCCTGTTGCCTTTATTACAGGCGGGCAACAACTTGCTACTGTTTGATACTGTTCACTCTCCTGCTTTCTGAGGGCCAACCCCTCGGCCCTCCCCACCACCATGTCTCCACCCCAGTTCCTGGGCCTTCTTCCCATTCCTGCCCGAGACAGAAAGCTCGAAGGGTGGAATGGCTGAAATGAGAAAGGGGGAGATGAGAAATGCGGATGGCACAATACCACGTGGACTGCAGCGACACAGTAATGTTCTGTTCTGGCATTCTCTATATATGTTCAAGAACGAAAGTCTCCAGACTTTTTGTGCTTTATCTTTTTTGTGTCCCTTTTCTGGGTATATTACATACAAGGTATTTGTAAGTGAAAAAAAAATTTGAAACACTTTAGGGAAAAGAATTTGAAAAAAAAAATCTGTGAGATGAAACAATCAAAAAATTGAATGGAAAAATTGAATGAAAAAAAAAGAAAAAGAGAAGAGGAGGAGGAAGGACAGACTTTAAGGAGAAAGGATAAAAGGAAACGATTGTAAGAAGAGTGGCGAAAACTGGGGGGGAAAGGCACTGTAACTACTCTAGCCCCTGACAGCCTCCGCAGAAAGCATCCAAGGAGACAGTTAGTTTGCTCTGCTGTCTTCTTGTTGTAAATTTAAAATTGGAAGTCTTTGTACAATACAGCCTACAGAGCGACTTGGAACCCTTCTTTGCCTTTGCTTTAAAAAAAACCCTTCCTGGCAAACCATTAAAAGCAAATCTTGTACTGAACATAATACAAAATCCTTTAAGCCACGCTTTTAAACATATACGTGCTGCTGGGTAAGAAGTTCTTTAAAGGCTCCCCTGTCCCCTTCGCTGCTTTCAAACACAAGGAATGAAAGAATCTCTAACAACTGAGAAATGCCCATGTTCTACTCTTCCTTTCCCTCAATCCCCAGCTTTCATTTCCCCAGGGATAGCCCTGCACTCGAGGCTGGACGGGACACTCCAATCTCCTTACGGCAGAGGAACACAGACAGACGGCATCGGAACCCACAGAAAACCAAGCAGCAGCACGTCCTTACACCTTACAGTTCAATCCCCGCCCTTACCCATCACCCTCCGGAACGGCTCGTTAATTATTTACGTTAGGAACGGAATATCTGCTTGTGCGCAGGGTATCTTGTGAAGAAATTCTAGAATAAAATGAGAACCATACAGCATTGGACGGAGAAGGGAATAAAAGATTATCAAAATCTCGAAAAAAGAGACACTAGGAAAGGACTAGAATTATGCAAGTAGCTGTAAGCAAGAGCGTGTGAAGGAAACTTTGCGCTGAATATTATGCAAACCCGCCAAGCAGACACTCTCGGACCACCTTCAGGGCAGAAAGTAGGCACGCACTTGACTGATGCTGGAGTCTCTCCAAAGGGCTTCACAACCACAGGGATCTCCCAGTCAGCTGGCATCCCAGGCTTCCCCTCCTCCCTCCCTCCTGCTAAGACTTTGACAACAAGTGTCAAGAGTGGGGAACCCCAGAGCCGCTCAGGATGCAGCGAGGGTACGATTCACCACACCGGGGCACCGCCGGACAGATGCGGCCGTTTTGTGTACAGGTCCCCTCCACGGGAGAAAACGAACCCCTTCCCCCAGCGCCGCAGATGCCCGGTTAGAAGGGCAGCACCAGGCAGGAGAGGGAGACTTCTTGACAATGGGAAGAAAAAGAACACGGCTCTGGGTGAGATTTCTTTACTTCCTGCTGAAACAGGTGTCCCCGCTGACCTGTGAAGGAAACTCAGCAGAGTCCATTTTTCCCTTCCACATTTTTAGTTCGGAACAGGATCCTGAGTTCACTGTGCTGCCTTCAGACAAGAGCCATCTGGAAAATACCTCGGAAGTGGTAGAACGACTTGACACATTCGAAGCAGCAAGGGAAGATACGGCTGCTTTGAAAAGTCCGAGTCAAGTTTGACTATCAAAATCTGTATGTGCCTCAAACATTTTCCTCCTTGTTAAGCCTACTATAGTTTGTATTTTGTACGTGTGTTGTGTATTACGTATGTGTTTGTATGTTTTGCATACGTACTCGTAACTCCGGAATTCCTCAAAGTCACATATTTTATTGTGGTTTTTTTTTTAATATTTATTTATTTTTGAGACAGAGAGAGACAGAGCATGAGTGGGGCAGGGGCAGAGAGAGAGAGGGAGACACAGATTCCAAAGCAGGCTCCAGGCTCTGAGCCGTCAGCACAGAGCCCGACGCGGGGCTCGAACTCACGGACCGCGAGATCATGACCTGAGCCGAAGTCGGACACTCAACCGACTGAGCCACCCAGGCACCCCCAAAGTCACATACTTTAAAAACCTAATTAGAAATAAGCCTATTCTATGCTGTCAAGCTAGTTCTGGGGAGTAAATGCTATCTTTATGCTCTCAGATGCTTCACCGAGTAGAGAGATACAGAGCTGCACACAGCAATTCCAGAGACAAGAACAATACAACTGTTGACAGGGCTTGTTAGAGTGGTATTCACGCCAGCACAGGAGGGTCCTGGTCAGACTGGCGGCTTCACTTGGGCTCCCAGATGTCGCCGAGGACCTGACACTAACGGTGGGTGACGGCTGTTACACACACATGAGCTCCGACAACCAAGCTGATGCAGAATTACCACCAATATACAGTTCACCCACTGAAGTGAAAATATGATGAAAAGGAGGGATTTGGGTAAAATTTACTACGCAAGAGAAAACACAAGACTGACGACCACTCCCAAAGACCACTGAAGAGTTACTACACTTGGGTTCTGGAAGAAACCCCGAACTATTCTGAGGCCCTGCAGGGGCCCCCACCCAGGGAGGACTGGGCTCCCTCACCTTCCCGGGGACTGCCTCTCCTGCGCCCCACCTCTGCCCGACTAGAGACCAAAACCTCAAACCTTCTGCTAATTCAATTCTCATCAGAAGCCCGATTCTATGGAAGTTTCCAAAGAGGATTCACCGGAAGCATAGACAGGGACAGGGGGCACCCGAGATAACGCAAGCCTACTCCTGAGTGAACGCAGCCCATCAAAAGCTACATACTGTCAAAACTGGGCCCTGAGGGTCACACTGCGGACTTACGTCGCTGTTGGCACAGAAAGAAGCGAGAGGTGGTGGAAGGAAACTTCCCACTGTAACGACTGAGAAATTATGACTTAAAAGGTCTAGGGCGGGGTGTCTGGATTTTCCATACGCTTTCCGCAGACGGGCACTCAAGGTTAAAAATCGCTGCCCCATTTTACAGAAGGTGGACGGAATGTTCGGACTACTGTCATGTTAACATACGGGTCCCCTCTTAGGGAAATTGCCCTTAGGTCGCAGTCCTGAGCCAACCCGATTCCGCCAACACCGGGAAACTTGTAAGCAGCGGCGATTCAAGGCTAATCCGCAGCTCCCTTTTAAACACGGGGCAGAACCTAAAGGCCCGAGGGAGGCATTGTGGGTGTGGTGGAGACAACTCGGGCTTTCCAAGCAGAGCCGGGGTTTAAATCCCAGCTCCCGTCCGGCTGCGCAACCTGTTTCTCATCCGGAGGCTGGGGATGGTGGAGGGGGCCTCACGAAGTTGCTGACAACTACCGAGGCGCAGGGATCCGAGGAGCAGGGGTCCGACGCACGGGCCGTCAAGCCCGAGGCCAGCAGTCCCGGCTCCTCCGAGCCCGACAGCGGGGCGACATGACACAGTGTTTTCCTACCGCGCGTCCCGCCGGGACTCCCCGGCCGGTTTGGCCCGTTCTGCGGCTGGATGCCGGGCTGCACGCACGCACGCACACACGCGCGCGCACACACACACACGCACACACACAACGCAATCCCGGCCGCCGGCCGCGCCGCCCTGCGCGCCCGAGCCCCCGAGCGCCAGGCCCCGGGAGGTGCCATTCCGCGGCGGGCTCACCTGCAGGCGGTGGCTCTTGACCAGGTGCATGTTGAGCGCCGGGCTGTTAGGCAGGATCTTGCCGCAGCCGCGCACGGTGCACAGGATGTTGGTCCGCACGGCCCGGGACAGCTCGCTCACCGACGGCTGGATCAGCTCCCGGGCCGGGGGCGCCGGACCCGCGGGCTGCTGCCTCGCCGCCGCGGGTCGCGGTCGGCTGCCCTTCAGCCGTCCGGGGGCCCCCCACGGGCCCGAGGCGGCGGCGACGGCTCCTCTCGCGGCCGTCGGGACGGTCGGAGCGCCCGAGGCCAGAGCCGCGGACCCCGCCGCCGCCGCCTCAGAGGCCGCCATGGCTGCCGCACGGCAGAAGGGCCGAGCCAGCAGGCCCCGCCTCCCGCCGCAGCCACTTCCGGCAGGAGGCGGGGCCTCCAGGCTCATTAGCATCCTGCCGGGCCGGGCCGGTCGCGGCGCCCCCTGCCGGCCGTGGTGGGGGGTGTCGGCTGGAAGCAGTCGCCAGGTGAGGCGGGAGGGTTACAAAACTTCAATATTGGTTCCACTGATTCCTTATTCAAATTCCCAGAAACTTAACCTTGGGCAATAATTGTATAGAAGAAAAATAAATATGCTCAGGAACTTTATTTCCCAAAGATTAGAAAAAACCCACATATTTTATTAGCCAATATTATGTTAATTACATCTATTGTTTGTTGAGGTCTTACCATGTGCTGGACATTTTGTATCTCATTTTGTCCTCACACCAGGTGTAGCAGGTATGTACTATAAGTTTTCCCCCAATTTGCAGAGAAGTAACTAGCCATAGGTCACATTATACAAACAAATAAATTGCTAATAATTGAGTTAATCATTTTAAGCGAAGGTGGATTTATTTGCCTGTATCTTAAGCATTGAAATTTGATTAATATTTGGGGACAGTATAGTTTGGGGCAGGGTTCCAAAACCTCAGTACCTAGAAGAGTTGGCTGGACCACATAAATGAACACACGAAACCAGTTATAGTCAAAAGGGAGAGTGAGGACTGCACAGACATGGAAAATATATTCTTTGTTTAACGGGGGCGGCTGCCACTCCTGTGTGGTATCACTAGATGTACTTTTCAAGATTTTTATGTGAAAACTTCCAATTTATGTACCAGCAGTTGTGCTAGCTTTCTATTGCTGCAGGTACAAATTACCACAATTTTAGTGTCTTAAAACACCACGGGTTTGTTCGGTACGTCAGAAGTCTGACATGAGTGTGAGGCTAAGATCAAGGTGTGGGCAGGGCTGCGTTTCTTCTGGAGGATCTGGAGACGAAATCTGTTTACTTGCCTTATCCAGCTTCTCAGAGTCAGTAACGGTGAGTTGAGTCATCATCGCACCACTGACTTCTCCCTCTGCTCACTCCTGTTCCTCTTCCACTTTTGAGGACCTTTGTGATTACAGTGGGTCCATTTAGGAAATCCAGATAATATCCCCTTTGCCAAGTCCCTTTGCCTTGTAAAGTAATATATTTAGATTCCAGGAAATAGGATGTGGACATCTTTGCGTAAGGGGGGCATTATTCTGCCCAGCATAGAAGCTAATTCTAATTTTACAAGTACCGTGGGACAAAACAAAAACCGAAACCCCACATCTATGTGTGTGGGATTGTATCCACAGGCTCTTGTTTCTTTTGGCATGGTGTCTAAGAGTGCAGGCTCTGGAGTCCAACTGCCTGGGGGTAATGGGGGCTCAGCCACTTACTAGCCTAAGCTCTGGTACTCACTTCAGTAGAGTAAGACTGGTAATGCTGCCTGCCATATAGGATTGTTATGAAAATAAGAGAATGCATATAAAATACTTAGCACCGACATAGGAAATACTCCATAAACGTTGGCTATTGAATTTTGCAGACTCTACCTAAAGTGCGATAAATTCCTTTGGCTGTAGCAGTCCATGGGTCTGCGTTTACTGCTCCATCTGTTCCCCAGACTGCACTGAATGCAAGTACATAATAGAAGTTCCAGTCCAAGACAGTGACTTAAGAAGAAATTGAACTCCCCTCCTCCATGGAATTCACCAAATTATACTTATTCAAAGGATGATTCCTCCTGAGGAAGAACAGAGGGATGACTCAATGTCAAGTACGTGACGGCTTAAACATAGAGTTCCCTGTATTCTCATTTCCTTGATGCCTCTGTCTGGGAGGGCAACAGGGTGAGCCTCGAGTGATTCCATGATAGGGTGGATAAGACGATTAATGTCTTTCTCATCCAGGCTCCATCACTGCCAAGCACCAGGGAGGGCTGTAAGCCTGGGAGAAACCATCCGGGGGAAACTGCGGGGCCTCTGTTGGGTCCTCCAGACACGGAGCAGAAGCGCCTCCCACACGTGTGCACGTAGGGACAGATGCTCTGCACCATGACTATGGTCTACAAGGAAATTAGCATGACTGAGCCCCCACAGACTCGGTGCCCCACTCTGCGATTACTGAAGCGTCTATGCCACTTGCGAATTACATCTAAAAACATACTTTTTCACATATCTATAATCTATAGAAAATACCATTATATTATAAAACATTATTTAGCACCATTTCTGATTGTATTTACAGTTTTGTATATTGAGCCTGTTTTTGATTTTTTAAAAAAATTTTTTAATGTTTATTGATTTATTTTGAGAGAGAGTGAGTGGGGGAGGGGCACAGAGAGAGGGAGACACAGAATCCAAAGCAGGCTCCAGGCTCCAAGCTGTTAGCACAGAGCCCGACGTGGGGTTCGAACCCACGAACCACGAGATCATGACCTGAGCCAAAGTCAGACGCCTAACTGACTGAGCCACCCAGGCACCCCGAGCCTGATTTTGATTTTCATCAAAAGTAACTGATATACCAGGTTTTTTTAAATGTTTATTTTGAGAAAAAGAGAACAAGGAGGGGGAGGGGCAGAGAGAGCCGGGAAGACAGAATCCCAAGCAGGCTCTTTACAAAAAGAGAACAAGGAGGGGGAGGGGCAGAGAGAGCCGGGAAGACAGAATCCCAAGCAGGCTCTTTACTGTCAGCGTAGAGCCTGACACAGGGCTCAGTGTCACGAACCGTGAGATTATGACCTGAGCTGAAACCAGGAGTTGGATGCCTAACCCACCGAGCCACCCAGGCACCCATGATGTACCAGTTTTTAAATATCTTCATTCACAAATGGTGTTTTCTTCTCTGCTCTGACCACTGGCTAACTCCACTCCAGTTTTTCAGTCTTCTAGCAGATGGAGGCACTCGTATCTTGTTACATGGCAATTTTATCTCTACCTTTATTTGGTGCTTGCTTTTTGTTTGCTTTCCCATTTGCCCAGACTGCCTTGCCTTTTAATTTTATCATAACTGTAATATATGTTTTTATACTCCAAAGCCTTTGTGGAACACAATAGGGAGTAGATTTTGAAATGTTATTAAGAAAGGGCATGCTATGTTATGATGATCCCTGAAGAATTTCCATCGGAAGTAACTGCTGTACCAGTTTTTAATTCTTTATTCACAAATCAGTATAGTGTGGTGAGTCTGAATGCCATACGTAGGGTAAAACAGATTATGACAAGTATCATCCTTACATTGAAACTATTATTTTGTATTACTGAATCATCTGACATTCTCCTTCCTGCAATGACTCAATGGACCCAACTCTACCCTTTGAATGGACCAATTTTATGATTTTCCTAGGAAGTTTTGAGTTGAGGATAGTTTCTTGCTGTTTCTTTCCATGATCCAAGGCTTCAGACATAGTCCTTGGAAACAAGCAATCAGAACCCCGTCTCTCCGGGATCGAGGAGAGACAGGAGGGAGAAAAAGGACACCTCGCCACTTTTTAAAGGCCCACAATTGCTATGCTTTGCAGGATATGCGGGAATGGGGTAAACACTGGAGGAGGAAAGAATCAGTCCCAACAAGCATATTGAACATTTCTGGACTGTCAATATCAAGAATGAATTTCTAAAACACAAGTTCATAAACAGAAGCTGTCCAGCTAGCTGTTAAGCTGAAACGCATATGCAATATTGTCAAGGAAACAGCGTGCTTACAAAACCACACAGACCTCTTACTTATCTCTAATTTTAAAATAATTCATTCCCTTATTGGGTATGCAAGTGAGCAATGGAGAAAGTGGTGCATCTGCGATACCTGAAATTAAAAAAAAAAGAAAAAAAAGAGTCAGTTTAAAAATGGCCAAGATTAGAGGGTGGGCGGACCACGGACCCCCATGACGTACAGAAGGAGAATATATGCAAAACGGGGCACGCAGGGAGAGCAGATGGGAGCCAGGAGGAAGCTCAGAGGTAATTAGCCAGAAGAGAGAGAGGATCAGATACAGCGTGTTGTTAATGCTTCTCGCCTGTAAGATAAGCTGACTGCTTACCAGCTGGTGCTAAGGATTTCAATGCTTCCAGAAGATGCGGGCTAGAGAACTTGATGAGGCACCGGAGGGGCTCTTTTCTCTCAGCCAAGACGCCTCTATGCAAGTCGCTTTTGAATTTCGTTTCAAGCTGTCAACAAATTTATTTATAAATAACTACTAAGTATATCAGCTGGAATGGCAAACTGTAATGAAATCAGGTGATGCGTTTCATTAATTCTTGTCATCAAGAGATACAGGGATTAATGGGGGGGGGAGCCATTTAGCTTGCTAACTGCAAACGTGGAGGGCAACCCGGGTGTCAGACGATATCATCCACAAAATGCCACGCGTGCACGGTGCCGGACACACAGGAGACCTTGGAGGTCAGCTCTACCCCAGGCGACCTTCCCCTGAGCATCCGTGTAGTTTGCATCCGTACTGGCAAATTAGCACTATCTTTTGAAATCCGTCATTTCAATGTAAAAATGTCATGCCTATTGAGTCACTACCATGATTTCTTTTTGCCTGACGATGGAAGATTTCAAAACTACACAAAAGTAAGGAGCGTGGTGTAACGAGTCCCCATGTGCACGCCGCCCAGCTGAAACCGTCATCAGTTCATGGCTAGTCTTCTACCACCCGACCTCCCGCTCCTTCCTGACTGCCAAGTCACAAAAAAGTAAACCCAAGACACAAATAGAAATATCCCATCTAAAAATTTCACTACCTAGAAAAGACCTAAGAAGGACTCTTTTTTAATTTATTTTTTTAATGTTTATTTATTTTTGAGAGAGAGACAGACAGAGTGTGAGCAGGGGAAGGGTAGAGAGAGAGGGAGACACAGAATCTGAAGCAGGCTCCAGGTTCTAGATCATGACCTGAGATAAAGTCTGATGCTTAACTGACTGAGCCATCCAGGTGCCAGTTTTTTTTTTTTTTTTTTTTTCCAGAGAGAGAGCATAAGCAGGGAAGAGGGGCACAGAGAGAGGGAGAGAGAATCTTAAGCAGCTGCCACGCTCAGTGCAGAGCCCAACATGGGGCAGAGCCACAACCCTGGGATCATGACCTGAGCGGAAATCAAGAGTCAACCAACTGAGCCACCCAGGTGCCCCAGAAGGACTCTTTTTAAAACCTTCACCTCCATAACATCACACCTTGAAAAATTAGTAACAACCTAACAAGCTTTTAATATCAAATAGCAGCCGGCTGCTTCAATAGGTACTGGAGTTTTAGATTCTAATTTCAAAATTCTTTTACTTAAAGTGCCTCTTAAAATTTAGAGGCAGTATGCTTATTTAGAGGGTGAGTATTGCCTGCAACGAACTCAAATGGTTCAGAAGAAATCAAGAGAAAGAAAGCAAGCAAAGGTGCAGAATGTTAACAACTGGTGAATTGGAGCAAAGGGGAAAGGGGTGTTTGTGGTACTATCCTTGCGAGTGTCCTGAAGGTTTGACATTTCTCAAAATGGAAGGGGTAGGGAAAGTTAATATCGGGTGTGAGCCAACGGGCACCCTGACTTACCGAATAGAACTGTTCTAAACTGTATCTCTGGGCGGTTTGCAGATTCTTACTTATTCTCAGTGGTTCTCTTCAGTGGACAGAATCAGCCAGAGAGCTTGTAAGAACAGATGGCTGGGTCCCACCTCCAGGGTCCCCGATCCAGGAGGACCACGGTGCAGTGGGCCCCATAATCTGCATTTAGTACCCATTCTCAAGTGGTGCCGATACGGTGGGTCCAGAGACCACACTATGAACCAGCGTCCTAGAGTCTGGGCGGTTCAAAGGAACGGGGCTAAAACTGTCATGTAGGGAACCCAACTTGAAAGACATCCATCAGCTTTTCCCACTAAAATCAAATCAAAGAAAACAGGCGTTGGGCCTGAGTGAGCCGATGGATGGTGATTTCAAGCACTGCCTGTAGCTGTAGGGGGCGCTAAGCAGAAAGGATTTCCTAGAGGGGAGGAGGGTGTTAGGAGTATGAGCACGAGTATTAGATCAGGGCGACTGTGATATAAACCTTGAATTCTTCTAATGGTGGCAGGGGGCTTCCTGGCGGGCAGTGGCACACTTCTGGAATGAGCGAGGCTTAGAGTTTTGACTAGGCTACTGGTTTCTCTCCGGTGATGCCGACTGGGCTAGCGGTGTCATAACTCCTTTATTCACTCCTTTATTCAAAGAGATTTTACGAGCACTGACTCTATAGATGTAAGTGCGGACAGGCTAGAAAGGGCGAGAAAGGGAGAGCTTACAATTCCTTCCCCTCAAAAACACAGATCACAGCTGCAGAAGATGAAATCAAAAGGCAAATTCAGAATTCCTGAAAGTCTCCTTGGCTCACATGGGAACTTAAAAAATATGATAAAGAAGTCTATTTTAACTCCTCAGTTTGTCACACAGAATAAAAAGTGACAGTGAGGAAACTTATTGCGGCGAGCACCACCGAGTGATGCACAGAACTACTGCACCACTACCGTACGCCTGACTCTGGCGTGACCTCGTGGGTCGACCTTACTTCAGTGAGAAAAAAGAGAAGTTAAAAAAAGAAAAAAGTGATAAAGGAAAAGAAAACAGATTCTTATTACCGTTTTCCGCTTACATTTTTTTCTTTGACAAACATATGGATAACTCGTAGTTCATGTTTATAGCAATGTCCCACCTTATATTGTGCAAATTCTAGTCTTGGTTGAGGATAGTCTCCGAAAGTTTCTTGAGTCACTTTCTGGACTCTCTCTTTTTCGATTCTGTTTTCATGAATGATCCGTGAATCCACTATAAATGGAAGATTTCAAAAGAAAACAAACATTAGAAATATATTTCGTCCATAAAGTGTCCTCCTTTCCTTCCTAACCTTTCCACTGGCTCCTGTCACTTAAAGAAAACATTCACTGGGGCGTCTGGGTGGCTCAGTTGGTTAAGCGTCCGACTTCAGCTCAGGTCATGATCTCACACTTTGTGGGTTGGAGCCCGTGCTGACGGTGCAGAGCCTGCTTGGGCGTCTCTCTCTCTCTGCCCCTCCCCTGCTTGTGCGTGCATGCTCTCTCTCTCTCAAAATAAATAAACTTAAAAAAAAAAAGTTTACTGTTCTTCTCTTGATTGCAATAATTCCTTACTATAGGAAAATTGAAAAATGAAGGCTGACAAATAAAATAAAATAACTCCCCCCCATAATACTACCAATGCAGGAAAAGCACTGGCAATGTTTTAATATATTTTTGTCTAGCTTACCCCACTTTTTAAAATTAATCTTTTATTTATTTATTTATTTATTTTGAGAGAGAAGGTGCAAGTGAGAGACGGGCAGAGAGAGGGAGGGAGAATTTCACATGGGGCAGACAGAGAGAGAGAGAGAGAGAGAAGCGAGGCTCACCCAAAGTGGGGCTTGAACACACGAACCGAGAGATCATGACCTGAGCTAAAGTCAGATGCTTAACCGACTGAGGCGCCCAGGCGCCCTTCGCCCCCTTTTTAGCAAATAAAAAGATATGCATTTTTTAACTGGGATTGTAAAATGCGCGTGGTTTTGTATCCTGCCTTCTGTACTTAGCAGGACATCAACAGCGATTCCTGTGCCTTCAGAGAGCCAGAAACTTGTTTAAATCATAATTGCTGTACCATTTCATTTTATTGCCCAATCCTTGCTGAGAGACAGGAAAATGTTCACTTCTACAAATGTAGCTTGTACCTCTCCACTCTTGAGTAGTTGCTTACTCTCCTGTCCTGGGTTTTCCCAGGGACAGACCCGCGCCATCTGTGAGTAGCGACACCGGTCACAACTGAGAATTCAAGAAGCAGTTTATCCAGTGCATTCAGAGCCGGGGCTCCACACTCACACAGATTTGGATTTCACCCCTGGCTTCGGCAGTTCCTAGCTGTGTAACTTTGCCCAGCCAGTGGCTACACCCATCCGAAACCCAGCTGCCCGATGAGTAGATGGTTCAGGGACTACTAGGAAGATTAAGGAAAGGACACTCATAAACATCTTAGCGCGTGGCACTAAAGAAATGCTTGACTATTAGTTAATTTTTGTTTTTAGTGTTATACTTGCCATTCTAGTAAATTCTAGAAAGAACCTATGGTAGCTTAGTTTCCCTCTTTCAGCAGAAAGTTAATCTGCAATTTTTCGGAAAGCAGTAAATGGTTTTGAATCAGGGCCCCGCGTGATTAAATGTTTTACCGAGTGATAGAACTCTATAAAAGAATGATGCGTTTCCAAATGTCAGTTTTATCTTAAAACACACATACTGTGCATGTCCAGCTCAAGGGTTTCTTGCAGAGGTATAGGGGAGTTGTGCGTTTCAAAGGTCTAAAAAAAAAAAAAAAAAGAGAAAGAACAAAAGTGAATCTTTTCCTAATTTTAACATCTTGAAATATAAATAATAAATGGCTTTAGTACACGGCAGCTTGTCAAATCTTATCTTTAATATTATTCGTTTTTTCAACAGAAAGAGGTTTGAGGCCATATCCAGGCTGACTTCAGCATTTCTCCCAGAGCAGGCGACTGGTGAGACTGCTGGGCCAGCAGCCTGTCGGTTCTGAATGAGGGGCTTTGTACTTAGTTAGCATAAAAATGGCTCTGGCCCAAGTGCGGGTGGTGACTCCACAAGCTGGAGGAATCACAGGCAGTGTTTGCAACGTGATGTTTCAGCTTTATAGCCATGTCTTCATCACTGCAAAATACCGACTGACATTCCTTTTGGAAAAACCACTTTCCTCCCGGAAGTCCATCTCTCATTCCCTACTCACACTGCAGCAACTGTTTCTGTGTCTGACGATGTGAATTTTCCCAGGAATGAACACAACTGTCATAGAACAGGTGGAAGGATGGGGGGGGGGGGCGTTTGCTACGGGAGAAAATCATTAGCTTAATATTAGACTTCTTTGTCCTTAAAGAGTGACCTGCAGAGAGCTATCACTTCTTTCTATTTAGAAGAGATGAAAATACGTAAGTGTGACATATCTAAGGGCTCAGAGATATACAGAGAGCATCAACAATCCACTCACAGGAGTCTAAACATATGGGCACGCAGTCGTAACAGGCAGACGAATCAGGAAAAATAACCCTGAGTCGGTGTGTAAGGCCAGATCTACTTTCATTATTAGAGGAAACAGTGCATTCGAATAATTTTAACAAATTATGGGGTTTAATAAACCGATGCTTTCTCCTTTCCTTCTAACCCCTGTCTCACCTCGCTGATGGGACAAAAGTTAATTCTGCTTCTGTCTTGCATAATGGAGTAATAGAATTTAGCTTCTAAAGACAGGGTCAGGTTACTCTAAAGATACAATAACTCTAACTGGAAAAGCTAATGTGGAAACAGGGCTCTGTCACCTAAGCTCTGCGGACTGAGCAGCAGTATAAAACACAACGCGATTATAACAAGGTGATAGTGGGGAACTGTCATTTCCTTTCATGTTGACTCACTGAGAGCTTTCTCCACTTCGGTATTACCTGCAGTGATCTCCTTCTGGTGGAGGTGGACTTTCCCGCCTCCTCGGATGCCTCTAACTCAAGTGTGAAAGAGAAAATGGACACCCACCTTCACAGAGTCACCGCTGGGCTCACCTGATTATACTGCTTGAAAACAATAGCCTTCAGAGAGTCCAGATACCGGCTTCTGAGGTCCATTTTCACAATCTTATGGTGATTGCTAGCCACCTGTCAGTGCCTGGAAGTGAAAATTAGCAAGACTATGAGCATCACCGTGTTTATCCTGATATTTATAATACCTATAATATTTGAATTTTTGCATTAGGTACATATTAATTCTTCTTTTTCTTATATGTAAGGTAACCATTTATTTATTTCCTAAACAAGGAAACGATTGATGGTGAAAGTGGCAATAATAATACTTTACGGTGACAGAAGGCAAGACTCTGAGTTTGACAAGCTGAGGTTATGATACCCTACGTGTTCTGTGACTTACTTTACAACAAGATAATTACATGAAAATATAATTTTATGACTGTTGGGTGATACAAAATAACCACAGAATTACTTACTCAGTGGCTGTTTCCCAGTGATTATAGCATTGTGTGTCCCTTTTTTTTTTTTTTAATTTTAGAGAGAGAGAGAGAGAGAGCATGGGCAAGCAGGAGAAAGGCGCAAAGAGAGAGAGAGAGAGAGAGAGAGAATCCCAAGCAGGCCATGCCTGGTGCAGAGCCCGATGTGGGACTTGATCCCACGACCCCGGGATCATGATCTGAGCTGAAATCAAGAGTCGGACGTTCAACCGACTGAGCCACCCAGGCGTCCCTCTGTTCCCGATTTTAACATTTAAAATTCAGTATCCTTTCAGAAACCAAAATGGCCTCGTGCAAGCAGTGGAATCTGGTACCACATTCCAAGGGACCAGAAGGGTTCTCGGCCACTTGTACACTGGGTAACAGGCAGACGAATCATGACACAGCTGTCCCTTACTAGGTACGTCTTTTGCAAGTATTTTCTATCACCCTGTGGCCTATATTCTAATTCTCTTGATGTTGTCTTTTGCACAGTTGAAGTTTTAATTTTAATGAAGTCCAGCTTATCAATTATTATATATTTTTCTATAACGGATTGTGCCTTTGGTGTTGTCTCTAAATATCATTGCCACACTCAAGGCTATAGAAGTTTTCTCCTATGTCACCTTCTGGGAGTTTCTCGTTTTGTTTTTTTAATTTTTTGACATTTATTTTTGAAACAGAGAGACACAGAGCATGAGCAGGGCAGGGGCAGAGAGGAAAACACAGAATCAGAAGCAGGCTCGAGGCTCTGAGCTGTCAGCACAGAGCCTGACACGGGGCTTGAACTCACATTCCGTGAGATCATGACCTGAGCCGAAGTCAGGACACCCAACGGATGGAGCCCCCAGGTGCCCCACCTTCTAGGAGTTTTTATAGTTTTGTATTTTAGATTTACTGCTATGATCCGTTTTTGAGTTAATTTTTGTGAAGGGTACAAAGTCTACACAAGATTCTGTTTTGTTTTGTTTTGTTTTGCCGGTGGATGTCCAATTGCTTTACTCTCATTTGTTTTTAGTTTTGTTTTTCTTTTCAACATTGTATTTAAATTCTAGTTGGTTAACATATCATGTACTATTGGTTTCTGGGGCAAAATTCAGTGGTTCATCGCTTACATACAACACCCAGTGCTCATCACAGCAAGTGCCCTCCTTGACGCCCACCACCCATGTAGCCCATCTCCTACTCACTTCCCTCCATCAACCTTCAGTTTGTTCTCTACAGTTAAGAATCCCTCATGGTTTGTTCCCCTTTCCTTTTCCCCCTTCCATATGCTCATCTATTTTCTTTCTTAAACTCCACATGAGAGTGAAATCACATGGTATCTGTCTTTCTCTGATTGATTTACTTCACTTCACATCATCTACTCTGGCTGCATCCACACTGTCGCAAAAGGCAAGATTTCATTCTTTTGATGGCTGAGTAATATTCCATTGCACAGAGATACCCCTCTCTTCTTTATCCATTCATCGGTTGACATTTGGGCCTTTCCATACTTTGGCTATTGTACATAACGCTGGTATAAACATTGGGGTGCACGTGCCCCTTCAAATCCGTATTTTTGTATCCTTTGGACAAATACCTAGTAGTACAATTGCTGAATCGTAGGGTAGTTCTATTTTTAGTTTTTGAGGAACCTCCATACTGTTTTCCAGAGTGGTTGCACCAGTTTGCATTCCCACCAACAGGGCAAGAGGGCTCCCCTTTCTCGGCATCCTCCGCCAACACCTGTTGTTTATCGTGTTGTTAACGTTAGCCATTCTGACAGGTGTGAGGTGGTATCTCATTGTGGTTTCGCTTTGTATTTCCCTGATGAGGAGTGATGTTGAGCATCTTTTCATGTGTCAGTTGGCCACCTGGATGTCTTCTTTGGAAAAGTCTCTATTCATGTCTTCTCCCCATTTCGTAACTGGATTCATTTTCTGGGTAGAGTTTCAAGGTTCTTTAAAGGTTTTAGACACTAACACTTTATCAGGTATGTCATTTGCGAGTATCTTCTCCCATTCCATAGGCTGTCTTTTAGTTCTGTTGACTGTTTCCTTCGCTGAAGCACACATTACTTCTGGACTGAAAGACAGTAAGAAAGCTCCAAACCAATACTTGTGCTGTGCTCCGACTCGTAGAACACTTTCTGCTTCTTATTTTAGGAAATCAAGAATTACATGTGGCATTTTATACAAAATGCTTATTGAGCAGTATAAACCGACACAGACCTCTGACATAAGGGTAATAAAAATACTATAGCTCACAGTAATTGGTTCCATACCTGACCCAGAAGGGGTATATTGCTCTTCAGGTGGCAGAAGGAAGTGAAGGCGTAGGGAGTCTGGGAATAATACACCACATAAACCGGTTTGTACTGGTTTGGCTTTCTATACTGCGTTCCCCAGGCAATGCGAATCCATACTGCATTCTCCTCAGCGTCCTTGAAGCTGACCGTCACCTTAATAAAAAGAAGATTTAAGATTCCTAATTAAAGTCTGTGGCACCAGGGGGCCTGGCTGGCTCGGTTGGTAGAGCACGTCGATCTGGGGTTGTGAGTTCAAGCCCCACATTGGGCATAGAGATTACTTAAAAAAAAAGTCACATAAAGAAGAAATCTGTAGCACCAACAAGCAGCGCCCCTTAGGGGTGAAGGATGTCTGTGTAACCTCACACACAGGCTGAGATCTGGGAGACTCTCTTCTACTGTTCAGTACAGTGTTTTGGGAATCTTTGGGAAAGCTTTTGTGGTGGTTTGGAATTATACATTTGTGCCTTGCTAAGTCTTTTGGGAGGAAAACAAATTTTATTTTATTTTTTAAAAAATATTTCTTTTTGAGAAAGAGAGAGAGAGAGAGAGCATGGACAGGGGAGGGGCAGAAAGAGAGGGAGACAGAGGATATGAAGTAGGCTCTGCACTGACAGCACAAAGCCTGATGAAGGGCTCGAACTCACGAACCATGAGACCATGGCCTGAGCCAAAGTCGGATGCTTAACTGACTGGGGCCACCCAGGTGCCCGAGAAGGAAAACAAATTTTAAATCCTACAATCAGGATATCATAATTTTTCAACAATTTCTTGGGCTTATCCTGAAAAACGGTTCACTGACCTATAAGAGTTTATGAAGGAAGGCAAGCTTACAAATGACATACCTGTTTTGTAAAGAAGCCTTTTTGGCATCGAGCACAGACCTCGTGTGCACTATAAAGTTTAATAGTAAGATTTCTCTGCAGTAATTGGCCCAAATATACTAATCCTAAAGCTCTTATGCATGTAGCTCAGAGGCTGACAATCACTCTAAAGTTACATGGCAAGAATATAGAAAATTCTATTTGGTTTCCATTTCATGGATAAAATACAGAGCTTTCTAAACCTTTAAATGTAATTGCCAGTTGGTTTGGAATTTAATGGCCTCCTCCTAGATTCTTAGATGCCCCTCAATTCAGCTTCCCCTTGGAAGTCAGAACCTGGAAAGGAGGCACCCGACACAGATGCGTTCGGCTTGCCCACGTCTCTCCACTTCCTCCCTCTTGGATCTCACTGCAGAGATGGCAGGTGGCAATGTGGCTGCTGGTATGAGCAAAGAAGGCAGTTACTCCGGCTCTGCCCACTCTTCATCTGGCCGCTTTCCCACACTCCCTCGGGAGATGAGACAAGGATCCCCCCCAGTCTGGGGTGTGGAGTGTGCGGGGCTGTCTGACCTGCCCAAGTGAGCAGCCACAGCGCTTGGCCCTGACAGGCGCTCAGGGGGCCTCTGCTGGCTTGAAGGACAGGGTCTTATTCTGGACAGCCTCTGTGTGTCACATGACAAAAGCAAAGCCTGTAAAATCAAGACTGAATGCACTGCATGGAGGGCACATGTTTACCAGAGAGAGAATATTGGTTGCACTCAACATACTAATATGTTATGAGGATAATGTAAGCAAGGGCTTGTGGAGAAGCTTAAAGAGGTCCTGTGTCCTTCCTAAATTGGATGCATGGTCGGGCACACATGTACGCCTTCCTGGAGAGGGGTGCCGTATCGCTTACCGAAATGTTCACTAGGGTTTATGATCCAAAAAAATCAACGGGCTAAGATGTTCTAGCTCACATTCTTCTCGTAAAGATGACATTCAGATACCTGAAGAGGTAGGGTCCAAACGCCCACCTTTGCTATTTTCCCCAGAAACTACCTTAATAGATACCATCCTTCAAGAGCCAGGATAAAGCACTCTTCACCGAGGCTAGCTCGGATGAATACTGTTCCAGCTGAACTAGGAGATGAGTCCAGCCAAGGGTCCCATGTGGTTTGGCTAACCTGGGATGGTATTGCCGCCCAGAGGTACCCTGGCCATAAACTAGTCATAACCGGCCACGACTTACAAGCTACTGAACATATCAGAAAAAAGTTTAGCATGGGAAACGAATGAAGCTGACAACACACTGAATCGCTACATATTTAACTATGTTAATACATGTAGCACAGACTATCATGATCGTACCAATATATTTAACTATGTTAATATATGTAGCACAGACTATCATGATCGTACCACATGACACAACAGGAGAGTAAGTGTGCTACCCTTTTACAATTGAAACATGTTTTTAGTTTGTCTTCTTTCTCTATCAGTTTTCTTTTTAATTTTTTAAATGTTTACTATTTATTTTTGATAGAGAGAGAAAGAGAGAGACAGAGACAGAGCGCAAGCGGGGGAAGGGCAGAGAGAGAGGGAGACACAGAATGCGAAGCAGGCTCCAGGTTCTGAGCTGTCAGCACAGAGCCTAATGCAGGGCTCAAACCCACGACCTGTGAGATCATGACCTGAGTCGAAGTTGGGTGCTTAACCAAATGAAACACCCAGGTGCCACTCTTGATAAGTTTCCTAAGAACAATGTATTTTGAAGAGTTTTACCTGGTAAGACATACGGTTAATGACTCTCCCTCCCTCTCGGTGTCTCTCTCTCCCCTGCATACAGAGACCATACTCTCGCAGGCTCTCGACCAGATCCCTGTAGCACAGGCTCCATCCATGACCACCCGGTTAGGCTCCCACCTCCCTCTCGTACCAGCCTCTCTACCCATCTGGTTCAAGGGCAGGAGTCAGTAACCTGAAGGCCCTGATTGGAATCAGCATGTCTACGAACTAACTGATCGTCAGCATCTCCTCTAATTGCGAAGGTAGGTGATGACACGACACGGTAGAAAGTTAGGAACTGTTACTGTGTTGTCTGGGGAAATCCCAAATATTTTCTCGCCCCATTATAAAGTTGCACATACCTCAGAAATATCATTTATGGCATCGCTACTTTAGAACTAGTTGTTTTTAGACCTAGTGTGAGATTATTTACTGTGTTAATAAGGAAGCACGCAAGTACTACAGCACAACTTAGTATATTTGGTTTTCCTTGTAATTCTCTATATGATAGTATTTAAAAATGATTTTCAAGAAGCGGTCCATAAGCTTCACTAACAGCAAAAGGGGTCCTTGGCGCAGAAAGGTGAAGACACCTGTTCTAGAGCAGCAGGTAAGTAACTATTCACCCCTGGGCACCAGGAGACTCGACACGGCATGGCAGCACCGTCAGCGGCCTTTGGGAAAGTGGGGTTATCCAGCTGCTAGTTAAGTTAGGAGGAGGAAAGTGAAGTCGGCTGGGAGTCCTCGGTCACTTGAGAAGGAGGTTAGCACACGTGGGCCAGCTCGGGGCAGGGGAACAGGGGAGACAGAAGGCGCAGGAGTGTTGGGCGTTTGCCGGCCTTTCAAGCAGGAGGATCTGACCAATAAAATAGCTTCTTTGTTCTCCCAGCCTTTCCCACTAGTCTGCCTGAAATTCATTCGGGAGGGAAATGCTTTTGGAACGCAGCAGTGATGGAAGAGAAGAAATCTAACAATGGAGGGGCGCCTGGGTGGCTCGGGTGGTTAAGTGTCCAGCTTCGGCTCAGGTCACGACCTCATGGTTCATGAGTTTGAGCTCTGTGTCAGGCTCTGTGATGATAGCTCGGAGCTTGGGATTCTCTCTTCTCTGCCCCTCCGCCACTTTATTTTGAGAGAGAGAGAGAGAGGGAGAGTGAGCACAGAGTCCAATGTGGGGTTCGAACTCAAGAAACTGTGAGGTCATGACCTGAGCTGAAATCAAGAGTCAGACGCTCACCTGACTGAGCCACCCGGGCATCCGTAAATATTTTAAAACCTACAGCGATTAAAGGAACAAGGAGTTTCCAAAGACTGTGCCCAGTCCATTCATGCTATCAGAGGGGAGCAGAATGGTTGGTTTCCTCTCAGGGAGACTATGCGTCTGGAGGAAGCCTGACGATTAAAGCAGGAAGTAGGAGGCGTAGGGTGACAGGAGCACAGGACAGGGACGGCCCTCCAGGGGGATCAGGGACACTCCCTGAGGGAGTCGGAAGGACAAGGAGGAGTGAGCTGTGCAAAGACCAGGTCAGGGAGGTCGTTCCAAGGAGAGGGAACAGCCCCTGGCAAGTTCCGGACTCGAAGAAGACTGGTTCGGTTTGGCTGGAGCAGTGGACGACAGGTGCTGACACCTGGCGGGCAGGCGGGGGATCCAGGAGAGCAGGAGGAGAGACATTAGGAGCAGAGCGCGCGCCCTAAAGTATGAGCGAATCTGAAGAAGCCGATGAGGACAAACTACTAGAAAAAGCGAAATCAGTCAATAAACGGTGTTGGGCAACTGGTTAGCTCTGCGAGGGAGATGATAGATGACTGTCACCAGCCCCCATCTCTTCCCACGGCCGAGCCTCGCCGGGAGAGGGCCGGGTGCAGAGCCCTGTGGCCAAGCTCCAGCAAAGTGCGGCGGAGAGGGGAGGGGCGGCTCAGGGCGGGCTGACGACAGCCGGGAGAAGACAGGGACTCCTGAATCTCAGGAGGGGGAGACTGCCAGTTCTCTGACACGTGGCCTCCCGAGCACAAGACACGGATGCTCTGGAACACGGCGGAGACGGGGGTGCGAGAGCCCGCTGGTGCGCATGGGAAGAGCATGACCTCGACGCCACCTGCCCGGGTTTAAATCGTGGCTCTGCTGCTCTGCCCCCTGTGGGACCCGCCGGGCTTCACCGGGAGGGTGCAGGGAGTTAGCGAGTGGCAAGGGCTCGGACCAGCACCCGGCACACAAGTGTTTGCGGTCGGCGTGACTGTTGAAAGAGAACAGGCCGTGGGATTCTGTGGTATCACTGGTGCCCCCGAAGAGGGAGGTTCTCCAACCTGACTGGGCGTCGGCAAGCACGGGAGGGCCGTGGCCCGCCGGTGCAGCTCTCAGGGAGCCCAGGCATCTTCGTGTCTGACACGTGCCCGGTGATCCTGAGGATCGCACAGTGAGAGCCGCTGCCTTTCAAAACTCAGTTTCAATATGGCGGCAAAGGCAGGCCAGAATGCAAGGGGCTTAAGCAAGAAGCCGGCAAGGATGCATTACCCTTTCACAGAGGCTTTTGGGGAACGTTTTTGAAGAAGGCCACTAAATACCACCCCTCTTCCCTGTCCTTCTGGATCAACTGAGAAATAAGGCAAAAGAGTTGGCAGGTGAGGCCAACACGTATTTACCAAGAGATGGTGACTGGCTTGTATCCACAGGCAGGAGGCCCTCCGGATAACAAATCCAGTCAGGCGGAGCTGCCCACAGGGGCGATGGCAGAACCACTCCGGGAAGTCCCCGCTGGCTGGGCAGAGCCACCCTGGGTGAACAGCCCAGAACAGGTGTCCCCGTGGGCACCTGCTCTCATTCAGGTTAAGTCGGTGCTCCTGCCACAGAAAGGTGAAGGGGATGGTGGAGGCGCACAGGCGCCACTGGGACCTGGGCCCCCCTCCCCGTGAGGGACGCATCGGGTGCAACAATAAACACTTCCCCCACGAGTGCTGTGGTAGAAAGAAGAGAGCTTGAGGAGGGGCATGGAGAATGGACGTCGCTCCACCGAGACCGAACAGGTTTGTAAGCAGTCGAGTGGGCGGTAGAGAAGCGATTACAAACGGGAGCGAGAACAGAGAACAACGCAGGTGGGCCCTCCGAGGATGCGGGGGGTGGATTCACACCTCACACAGAAGGCTCCTTCAGAGAGGAAATGAGGGAAGATGCTCAGTGACGAGGGGAGGATGCGAGGGAGGCAGATGTCACAAAGCCCGCGCTGAGGAGACACAAAGATCAGGTTAGGAGTTTGTGTATGAAGAGGGAACACCACTGTTCTGGAGCGGGCGGCCAGAGCACGGGGACAGTGACAGGTGTTTGGGCAGGTCTTCCCATGCAAGGGGGACTAAGGCAGAGCGAGGCGGGAAGAGAATGCAGTAGGGAGGCCGTTAAAAACAGGATGGCCTGAACCTGCGGGAAGATACTCGGTGGTACTTGTGGAGAGTGGAAGGGGGCCCGATTCCACGGCTGCTCCAGAGCCACACGACCAAATCCGCAGCCGCTGGCCTAGAAGTCACTACGGTTACATGAGATTAACGTAATAGGCCCTCGGTCACGCTGGCCACATTTCAACTGCTCCACAGCCACCGGTGGTTACTGGCCGTGTACCAGACGGCGTGGACACAGAACCCTTCCATCACCCCAGGCGGTACTGGTGTCCAGTGCTCCTCTTGGGAAAGCAGCATTTGGCCCCGAATTGATGGGTGAGGGGTGAGCAAAGTTTTTATAATGAAGTAGGATTTATCTTTGATCTGGCCTAGAATAGTATGGAATGTTACTAATTAAAATTCTTACAAAAAAAAAAACACCACCACCAAGGTGGTAGCAAATTTTAACTGCACTGATGCCTTGAAATTGAGTTTCATGGAAATTCAGATAAATTTTATTCTTACATTTTTTAATGCTCTCCGAAGAACTTTCTCAAATGAACTTTTGAATTGTTCCATATCGAAAAGGTCAACGTCTTCACCTATGGAAGTCAAAAGAAAAGGAAAGACAAATCGATAAAGACGAATGTTCAAGAAATACATCTGCAAGGACTCTGAAGGTAAGTGTTTTGTGTAACCTCAAACAGTGACACTGATCTCATCACACCTTGGACACAGAGTCCTGAATATAGTTCTCATTTTTCCCACAAAAGAGTAATTTTGAAATTACTCATTTTGAAAGAAGAGACTTTTTCTTTCTAATTTTTTTAAAGTTTATATATTTATTTTGAGAGAGAGAGAGACAGTGCGCGAGCAGGGGAGCGGCAGAGAGAGGCAGACAGAGAGAACCCCAGGCAGATCCTGCACCGTCAGCATGGAGCCCAACGTGAGGCTCAATCCCACGAACCGTGAGATCATGACTTGAGCCAAAACCAAGAGTCAGACACTTAACCAACTGAGCCGCCCAGCTGCCCCTGAAAGAAGAAACATTTAAGAGGAATATACTACTATTCATTTTAAAATTGCCAAAATATAAAATGCAAGTTTCCATTTAAAATGGAAAATACTGGGGTGCCTCGCTGGCCTAGACGGAAAAGCACGTGACTCTTGATTTGGGGGTTGTGAATTCGAATCCCACGTTGGGTGTAGAGATTGCTACAAAAAAAATAAAATAAAATAAAAAAAATGGAGACATTACCTGGTTCTTTACTCATTTGAAAAACATCCCAAACTTTCTGGTGCTGATGAAACTGAGTATCTGAGAGAGGGAGAAAGAGCTTGTAACTATTACGCCACAGAACTCTCACGTAAGGTGCTTCTACGGACATATTGTAAATATGTGTTTAATGTAATATGACGCCAGAGAAGATAACAGCAATTTACAAATTGGGTCATACACATTTTTATTCAAATATGAATTTTATATGGATTAAATTTCCTCCGGGCAACTAAAACAAACCATAAGGAATTACTCAATATAGTCGAGATTTTGCATTTACTCTTTTACTTAGAGCATTTCGTCTATTCCCACAGGGTCTGCCCCACTGCACGCCGCACTCCCCCAGCACGACACGGATGCTGAGCTCCTCACGACTGCTGTTCGCATCGGCTGGTCCCTGTGACGGGAGCCGTCTTCTACTAACTCGCGGTGCACCTCATTCTGGTCTCTGCTGAGAGGCCACCCATGCAGAGCAGCCTGCCCCAATCCTCTGCCCAAACCCACCTGCCCTCCACCCTCCGCCCTCTGCCCTGCATTGCTTTCCTCAGTAGCACTGACCTGTGTGCTCACTCCTCCTGCTAGGACGGAGCCGCCAGCAAGTCCAGTCTGCTTTAACCCTTGCATTTCCCGGCCCCACTCTCATCTCTCCATCCTCCTCCCCCGTCCCACCGTCTCACGCAGGCTACGTTCCTCTCTTGCTTGGAGGCTCCAACAGACTGCTGTTGGTCTCTCCTGTCCTCTCTGGTCTCTGTCTCTGCACTGTAACCAGTGCGCTTTGGAAAAACAAGAACCTGATTCTTGCTCATAATCTTTGCAAGGCTTTACATTATTCTTAGAACAAAGAGTGAAGTTCTTCGAGGGGCTTCTAGACCTCTGAACCATCCCTCCACCTATGCCTCATTTACTTTGAGCCCCTCCTGGACCACTGCGCTCCCATCTCCCGCCTTCTCTCCGCCCCTCTACTTACCCCTCCTGCTCCAAGACTGTGCCCTTTGCCCTCCTCTTCCTTAATGTCCCCTTTCCCTTTGCCCAGTGGAATGAGTTAATGCCACTCATCCTTTGTGGCTCTTAGCTCATGACCTCAAGGAAGTCTTTCCTAAACCCTCAGGGTGGCCCATTCCTCCCTGCTCTCACAGACCCCCTGTATTTTCTCCTTCCCAACACTTGCGACAGTCTGTGAGAATGCGTTTGTGTGACTCAGCAACCTGTCTCCTTCTTAAGACTGGGACCTCTTAAGACAGTATGTGGTGCCTGGTGTATAGCCTGCCGCGTAGTGGTGCTCAACGAACTTCTGAACAAATGCGGGAGAAAGGGGAACTACGTGGCTCCACCTTTTATGGTCTGGATATCATCCAGTCACTGAAAATGGGACAGACTCAACCGGAGGCAGAAACGCTAAATGAACTCGGCTATTTTGTAGTTGGAGCGGGATATAAAGATGAATTTTGTTATGCCTCAGGTCACAGAAGGCAGTTAATATCAACTGATAACAATTAGTAAATACCAGACTTTTTTTTTTAAGAAGAGTGGTTTTTTTGGTTAAATATTTTAAAAAAAATGTTTATTACTTATTTTTGAGAGACACGGAGAGAGAGACAGAATGTGAGCAGAGGAGGGGCAGAGAGAGAGGGAGACTCAGAATCTGAAGCAGGCTCCAGGCTCTGAGCTGTCAGCACAGAGCCCGATGTGGGGATTGAACTCACTAACCGCGAGATCATGACCTGAGCCAAAGTCAGATGCTTAACTGACTGAGCCACCCAGGCATCCCCATACCAGGCTTTGTTTTAAGAACATGACATGGACTCTTATTTCATCCTCGCTCATGTCACCTTATGAGATATTATCAGTATCACACAGGTTTGGCCAATGAGAATACTGAGGCAGAGAGATGTCAGTGGCCCCCGCCAGGACTCGCAGGGACACAATGACGGAGCCATGAAGTGACCCCAAGACATCTGGCCCTGGAGCCTGTGTTCTCAGACCCCACACTCCGTTGCCTCCTGACGAGGGAAGTAAACATCTTAGAAAAGAAAATGCAGAGAGGAGACCTAGGACACAAAGGGAGAAAAACAAAAAACAAAACCAAAGAAATGGAAGGGGGGGGAGAGGTGACAAGTTACGCCGTAATAGGAACAAATTCTCGGAAATATATTTTCAAATTCTGTGAATAACAATACGGAACCTGACAAATATTTACTACGGGCTTACTGCGTGCCAGTGACTGTGCCAAATGCGCTTTTCAAGCATCATCGTATTTAACCCTCCCAACGACCCTGTGAGGTAGGTACTATTGTCTTCTCCACTTTTCTGGGGAGGAGTCTAGGCCTCGCAAGGCCACATGACTTGGCGAAGCACGCGAGACTGGTACGTGGCAGAGGAGGGACTGAAGCCAGGCCCACCTGACTGACATCCAGCACTGCCTCTCTGACAAAAGGGGACGGGGTAAGTGTAAACGCGAATCACCGACACTCACAAATGATGTCTAAAAGGGCTGCGTCTTGGAGACTCGCACGCTTACTCTGAAAGAGAAGATAAAATATTGAGTGAACGTGGGGACAGTTGGGTTCTGCTCCGTTCACCGCACACAGTAGGGTTGCTTAGAACGGGTGTCACCGGTCTCTGCTCTCCTGCCAAGTAGCAGGTGCACCCGACTCACGTCTCGGTAAAGGCACCCTCCACGCTCCCCCGCCACGGTCTATTCAAATCTCCTTTACCACTTTCGACTTCCGGTTTTGTTTCTGAATCAGCTGTATCCCTCTAAAGGTCCTCTACATCAGGGTTTCCCAACGGAGCGCGATGACAGAGGGTGGAGGGCTGGCCTAGGGTGTTGAGGAACCTCCTGGCCTCTGCCCAACAGAAGCCAGTAGTATTCCCTCAGGTTCGACAACCAAAACTGTCTCAGACACTGGGGGCGAAATCGTCCTAGTTGAGAACCACTGCCCTACACACATACATTGACATACGTGCACATAATATATTGTTTTTCAATGTTGTACATAAAGATCTAGTTTATCCTTTTTAATGGCGGAAGAGCATTTTGTTACGTGGACATAACATTATTTATTCTCCTATGTATAGCTGTTTCCAAGTTTTTGTTTTTTAAACAAGGCTACTTAACATCCTTATTTATGTATAAATAATTACATGCTTGTAGCTAAGTATATGAATATCAATTACAATACTTATATATACCTCCTTTTTTTTTAATTTTTTATTTTTTTTAATGTTTATTTCTGAGAGAGAGAGAGAGAGTGAGTGAGCCCGAGCCAGGGATGGGCAGAGAGAGAGGGAGACACAGAATCCGAAGCAGGCTCCAGGCTCTGAGCTGTCAGCACAGAGCCCAACATGGGGCTCAAACCCACAAACTGTGAGATCATGACCTGAGCTGAAATCGGACGCTTAACTGACTGAGCCACCCAGATGCCCCTACCTCTTGTTTTTCTTAATTTTTCCATATAAATCTCCCACAGAGAATTGCTGGATCATGAAGTGTATCTATTTAAAAGTGAATGAGGGTAGAGTGTCCAGGAATAAGGAAGTTCTTTGTACTATACTTGCAACTTTTCCGAAAATCTGAAGTTGTTTTAAAACAAAAAGTAAGTTAATAAATAAACGTGAAAGCAGGGGTCTCTTTCCGTACAACTTTACCAACACATCTGAGCATTATTTTTTCATCTTTGACAATCTCATAGGCAAAAAAAGAATACGTCTCATTACTTTGACTTGTGTGGACTGTATTTTCCCCCACGGCGGTCACTTTCTTACGGATACGTAGGCATTCTTTGGAAGCTGAAAAACCGAATCAAACCTTGGGTTCTTCCTCACTGTAGTAGTATGCAGCCCACATCCCTTCATGGCTTAGCAGCTGCACTAAATTTCTTTTAAACTCAAAAAAGGAAGTGGGGAGCCTGGGGGGCTCAGTCAGTTAAGTGTCCGACTCTTGATTTTGGCTCAGGTCACCATCTCACAGTTTGTGGGATCAAGCCCTGCTCTGGCTTCCGTGCTGACAGCGTGGAGCCTGCCTGGGATTCTTTTTCTTCCCCTCCTCAACTCGTGCTCTCTCGAAATAAATGAAAAATTGAAAAAAAAAGAAAACCTTTGGGGTGCCTGGGTGGCTCAGTTGGTTGAGGGTCCGCCTTAGATCATGATCTCATGGTTTGCTGACTTCGAGCCCTACATTGGGCTCGCTGCCGTCAGTGCAGAGCCCGCTTCAGACCCTCCGTCCCTCTCTCTCTGCACCTCCTCGGCTCAGGCTCGCTTTCTCTCTCTTAAAAATAAACATTAAAAAACAACCTTATTAAAAAAACATATTAAAAGAAAAAACAAAGGCGTTGCATGATGCTTAAGGTTCATCATTTTGAACAGCTGTTACCTCACAGAGCAGAACCAAGTCCTGAACGAGAGATTCCTTTCTCTGCCGGAAGTTTACAGTCTGCAGTTGATTTTCAGACAAAAAATCCCAGGCTTTGAGGACTGTCATCATTTCAGTCATGGGGATTTTCAAGATGGTCCTCTTGATAAACTCGGCAACAGTTTCGTCCATCTCTTTGGCACTTTAATAAAAACAAAAACAGCGCAGCAAAGTGTTAATCAAATATCAAAGTTTACCTTGACTGAACTTTTCGGCATATTTTTAGCCAGGTTTTTGATTTGTAGGTCAGACACCCAAATGTTTACCTTTTTCTTCAGGCGCTCTGCAAAGAGCGTTTCAAAGGGAGGATTTGATTCTTTTCTCCTTTAGCTACATATTTAAATGGCTTTGGAGGTTTTAAAAATTAGTGCTGCCTTTCCTTGACAGGGTAGAGTATTTTGGTCTTTCGATGGGAATGACATGTAAATTATTCATTCATTAACTGATTCACGTAACAGAATCTGAGCCCTCATGTATGCCAGCACTTTTGTAGGCACTGGGAAGAGATACATCTTTAGCTAAAAAGACAAAAATCCCGGGGCACCTGGGTGGCTCAGTCAAACATTGGACTTTGGCTCAGGTCATGATCTCACAGTTTGTGAGTTCGAGCTCCACATCCGGCTCTCTGCTGTTAGCACAGAGTCTGCGTCAGATCATCCGTTTCCCACCCCCCTCTGCTCCTGCCCCACTCATTCTCTGTCTCTCTAATAAATAAATAAAAACTTAAAAAAAAAAAAGACAAAAACCCCTGCTAGTGTGAGCATCCATTCTAGTGGGGAGAGAGAAGCAACAAGAAAATCACAAAATGTGTTAAAAGTGGTAAGTGCTGCAGAGAAACAGAGCAGTGTTAGGAAACCAAAGGTAGTTAAAGTGGAGCAGGCTGGGAACGAGGTGGGGGAGGCGGCGGGGGAGGTGGCGGGGGGGGGAGATGGGGGGGGAGCGAGTAGGCCTCTTACAGAAGGTAGCATTTCAGCCCATACTTGGAAGAAGAAAGCGTGAGCCACGTGGCCAGTTGTAAAATCACTTGCTAGGCAGAGGGAACAGCAAGGGCAAAAGCCCTGGGGCTTTCAAGGAACAGTGAAGGGTGTGAAGGACGCCTCCGGTGAGGCCAGAGTGGAGAAGGTAAGGAGGCACGGAGGAGATAATAAGGTAAGAGACCATGGAGGGCCCAGGGGTCACTGCCAGGATCATGGCTTCTGCTCTGACAGACGCTGGCTGCTGGAAGGTCCTGAGAAGAGGTGGGATATGCTCTTGTTTAGGTTTTCTACCAGGATCCATCTGGTTACTGTGTTGGAGGGGTTGGAGGGCGAAGTAAGAAGCCAGGTAGGAAGCTGCTGCAATGCAGGTAGGAGATGATGGTGGACCGAGGAGGAGGGGGTGGGAAGAGGTCGGATTCTGGATATGCTTTTAAGAAGAGCCCACAGGACTTCCGGATGGACTAGATGTGCGGTTGGAGAGAAAAAGGGAGCAAAGGTGATACCAATGTTTGTTCCACGCAGCTGAAAGAACAGAGTTGCTATTACCTGAATGGGGGAAGACTGGAGATGTGAGCAGAGGAAAGCTCCAGAATTCCACTGTGAACATGTACATTTTAAGGTTAACTGTTAGACTCCAGGAGGAGATACTGATAAACAGTAGGATGAATGAGTCTAGAAGACACATTAAGAGACGGAGGCAAAGAGGAAGGCAGTCTCTTCTCATTTAAGGTGTTACCAATTAACATAGTGCTACTACCTCACTTTCCCTGCCGGGTGCCTGACAGGGAGATTCTTCAGCCGTCTCTTGACCCCCGAATCTGGTATGGCTCCTTCAGCAACAGACCAGGGCAATGATCTTCGGGTGCATCGCTTAGCGGCTGTCTTACAGCTGTGGCACTGGGAAGGGGTTTTCTGAGTCCTTTTATTACCTTCCTCAGGGCAGAAGCTATTGGGGCAAGGGTGGCAGTGGATCTCAACTCTTTTACCTCATTTGGGGACAGTGATGGGCATCTTCCCCCTGTCCCCCATTTTAAAATATGGTACATAGGGGTGCCTGGGTGGCTCAGTTAGTTAAGCATCGAACTCTAGATTCTGACTCAGGTCGAGATCTTTCTTTTGTGGGTTTGAGCTCTATGCTGGGCTCTGTGCTAGCAGCGTGGAGCCTGCTTTGGATTCTCCCCCTCTCTCTCTATGCGCCTACACATACATATAGCAGCTGCTCAAGACATGTGTTGAATGAATGCATGACAAAAAAAGAGCCCTTTTAGGTAACTTTTCTGTAGATCTACATAGAAAGGCTACCAATGGAGCATTAGGAAAAATACGAAAGGTACACAAACGGAAAAAACCGGAAGCCAAGACTGATTTAAAAAATCAAAACATCAACTCCCAGCGCACCGCCAACCCCAGGGTGGGAGAGCCAAATAACCCGCCATGTGACAACTGGCGGAGGCTCCGGAGCTGACGTACTTCCTGGTAATGCCCCGCCCCACTTCGGGCGGATGTGACGTCACGGACAGTATCCTTGCCCTCTCTCATCCCAGCCTCAACTGTAGTCTCCCACCCCTTGCCCAAGGCCAAGCGCAAATCCCGCACCTTGGGACGTGTGGCAGTCGCGGAACAGTCGCCCCACAAGCCTGGGATGTGGCTTTCTCAAGGCTCCCGCCACACTCAAGGGCCCGATCCCACGCCGCGCGCGGGTCTCTTACGGTCGGTCATCTCCGTACAGTGTCTCCTCTCAGCAGCCGTTCCCGCCCGCTGCTCCTTCAAAGCCACCAATTGCAGTTCCCGTCGCCCTCCAGCTCCGCCCCTCCGGAGCTCTCTCTTTGGACTGTACCTTAGGCACAGGGAGCTGCGTCGGGGAGCGGCAGAAGTGAAACTCGCCAAGTTCCCGAATCACTCTTGTTAGTAGAGATCATTCGTTAAATTAAGCTATCCTCAGCCACGAAATCTGACTTGTTAGTTCGGTTTGCTGTTTTTAGGCTCTGCCGTCCCTCTGTGCACTCGCTCTCCCTCCCCCCAGCGCCCGCAAATAGGCTCGTCCAGTCCGGGTGGCGCATGCGCTTCAGAGGCCGGGAGCCGCGGGGGCTGGCCAAGCCGAGAGGGGTCAGCTGTGGAGGGCGCTGGTGTTTTCTCTACCCGGAGCTGCTCCAGGTCCAGCGCCCGGGCCGCTGGCCTTTGGATGGAGAGTCTACGCTGGTGACTGTCGCTTCAGCCCTCCCTGTGTGGCTGCGAGTCGGGTAAGTCTCGGGAGTCCCAGACGTTCCGAGGAGCTCTTTCTTCCTGGCCGCGGTGTCCGGGGAGGCCTCGGGACACCCACCTGTCCCTCCTCTCGTGCCCTGTTCGCGCGCGCACCGCTGTGTCCCTTCCTGCCGTTGTCGGAAGTTGGGACCTGGGAGGCCCGGGCCCTGGTCCTCAGGGCGGCCGTGGCTCCCCCTGCTCCGAGGCAGACCACCGCGCGGGGCGCTTTGCCGCTGTAGCTGGAGGTGCGTCCCGGGCCCTCCGCCCGCAGGCAGTTGCTGACGACGCTCTGGTAGTTGAGAGCCTGCTTTGGTCTGGACGTTTCACTCTTTGCTGCATGCAGTCTGTCTCGCCACTCGCGAGCCTCGTGACCTGGGGGGCGGGGGAGTTCCTCCCCTCCTTGAGCCTCGGCTTCCTCGCCTGTAAAGTGGATACAACCCATCGCATCGATGGTCAGAAGGGAAGCCATTCACAGCGTTTGACACTGTGAGCGGTGCGCGCTCAGTGAATTGTAGGATTATTATTGTTACCGCCTAGGAGTTTAGAATTTGCATGTGGCTGCATATCTCAGCCGCAGTGAAAGTTGCCACCAGCCTGTCTTGCGAGGCGAGAATCCAAAGAGATCCTCATGAGTACACTTACCAAGGAAAGTAGACGTTCAGTTCCCTTTTATTGGGCTTAAAAGTTACCGTGCTTGTAGGTTCACAATAGGTGCTTAATGAAGAGTCTTAAGTAAACCCGCGTTCCGGAAACCTTCATTTAAAATGTTAAATGCGTAAAAGAAGTTTGCGCTGGCAAAGGAATTCTCTTGTGACACTCTTGTATCTCCTCTCCTGCACGTGTTTAGTTTATTTAAAATGAGCCTCACTCATTTCCATCCTTTTTTTGTTTGTTAACTATGTTGAGGTGTGAACCAATGCTCAGTTCTATAATAATCCTAAATTTAACATTTGGCGAGCATTTATTGGGCCTTTACGAGAATATTTCCTCACTAGCCTGTGCATTCTTTGGGGTATATGGGCTGTTTTTCTTTCTTTTTTTTTTCCTCTGAAATTCAGGTGATTTGGCAGAATGTCCAGCGCCTACTAAGTGCTGATAAGTGTTTGTTTAGAGATAGCCGCTGTTTCTATTCCTTAGGAAACTATGTGGTGGAACTTAAGAGCCCTAAAGCTCTTTTCCCCCCGGACAGCCCAGGGGTTCCTCTCTGTAGCAGTGGGACATGGTCTGTGTTTGGGAGCACTAGTCACTCAAGAGCAGATGCGTAGATTTGGTCTCCTTGCAGCTGTGATGAGTAGAAGACAGTAGGGTAGGTGGTACCCAGCTATGTCTGCCACCTCTGCTGATTATGGTGCATAGTTCGAAATAGTTGGAGAAATACTAATTAACTAATTCTAGTGCTTTCCGAAAAGTAGGCTTTAAAAAATATCTTTTAGAAGGCGTTATGTGTTAAGTTTACAGTTTTTCCTTGAGAACAGATTCTGCAAACTCTGATCAAGGGACTTATCTGGATTTGTTTTTTGTTTTACCTTTTTTTTTTTTTAAATGTTTATTTTTAGAGAGAGCTAGAGAGAGAGCACAAATGAGAGCTAGGGAGCAGGGAAAGGGCAGAGAGAGGGAAACATAGAATCCAAAGCAGGCTCCAGGCTCTGAGCTGTCAGCACAGAGCCGACAGAGGGCTCAAACTCATAAACTGTGAGATCATGACCTGAGACAAAGTCGGATGCTTAACCGACTGAGCCCCCCCAGGCGCCCTTGTTTTTTGTTTCAAAATGACATTAGAAATTGCAGCTGTAGTGTAAATTTCTTTCTGGCGCAGCCACAAAACAGCAAAATCTTTTGAAAGAAAACACAAGTGACGGTAAAATAGGGGGTTTCTCCTCGTGATTATAGATTTGCTGAAGTGTTATTAAAATGCTCACTCCTTTTTCTTTAGGAGAGGTCATGTGTTGCTTACTTCTTGGCTTATTTTTTAAAACTCTGCCACCTGGTGGTTGAAATCCGTCTGTCATGGAATACCCATTAGGAAAATTTTACCTCTGTCTTGGTAGGGTCAGGCGAACAAGTGAGTAAAATAAGACTGCAATCTTTATATTTACGTCCTTGGTGGGTGTTCCATACTGTTTCTATCCTCCCAGCTCACCCAAGTAAAAGTTAAAATTACTTTGCAGGGGCCAATCACCCAGTCACTGTCACAGCCGAACATTTTTAAGAGTTTCACTGTCTGTTTTAGCATACATGTGTGCATACTTAAGGCAGTGGGTGGAGTTGGGGAGGGAAGCGCTGTAACTGTGACAAGTTAACCTTCCAGTGTTTTCTAAATGCCAGTGTAAAGGTGGGACTGAAGTTCTGTGTATAGATTGTAACAGTTTGAACGGATTTTGTTCCTCTTTCTTATTGCAAACAGAACGCATAAAAGTCTTGATCACAAATGAATGTTCCCTTCACCTTTGTATCCTCAGCGCTGCTGATGTTCATAATTATTTTGGCATTACTCTTTTGAAATTCTTTTGTGTATTCCTAGTAGTGACAAGTTTTTATCCATTGTGAATTTTATTTCTGGAAGTAGGTTAAACTCATTTAATCGTGCACTTAGATTTGAGAAGAAACTGAAGAAACGGCAGTGCAGAAATACACGCTGGGACGTCCTTAAGTGATGTAGCCAGTCTCTTTGGGGTACATCGAGCCAGATAACGGAGAACTCCCCATAGCTGCTTGCTTCACTGTTGGACAGCTCCAGGAAGCTGACCTCTGCCTTCATTAACCTCCACCCTTTGGTGTCCAGACCTGTCCTCAGTAACACCTTGGAAACACCATTGCAAATTCAGCTCAGCCTTTCCCATCATGTGAGGAGCATTTCAGACATACAAACAATACTTCGTGTAGGTCACACTCACTGCTTAGTGTTTCAGGTCCTCCCACATATGTTGTTTTAAACCTCATACAGTCAGAGATACAGGTCAAGAGCTAATACCATCTTACGGGAGAAGAGACTCAGGTCAGATTAAGTAACCAAAGTGTTATAACTTACGGACAGATAAGTCCACAAGTTTTGCTTTCAAATCCATTGTTTCTCCTACTTAACCAGGTTCTTTCTATCTGTCTCCTCTCATGGGGGCTTCCCTAAATTGGTAAATATCCCCAGTTTCATTAATGGCTTCCTGAGAAGAAGGGTTCCAGAGTAGAGTCAAACCGTCTTCATCCTGAGCACTTGCCCCGGGAATTTTCACATTGTCGGTATTCGGGACTTGGCTGATCAGGACGGATACAGTATTGTCCTTTTTCTTGAGGCAGACAGACCCCCTATTTCTAGTAATGCAGGATAATGTTACATTGGCTTCTTTGGAACCTTCAGTTAGTGCCTGTTGAACATGCAGCCAACCAGAGGCTCTTTGGGAAATAGTTTTTTCCATTTGAGTTTATTTCATCCACAAACTGCTGGGAAGTTTTCTATTTCGAACATGGGACTAACTTATCCTGGTTATTGATTGCATCGGGTAGTAACTCTGCCACTTACTGTGTGACCTGGGACTTATTTTTGATATGAAAATGTGAGTTATGCATACTCAAAGTACAAAAAGGCAATTTTTTATGGTTCCACTGAATTTACAGTTATTGGAAGGATTGGAAGGTTTGTGCCTGCTGTGTGGTAAGTGTTCAAAAAACTATTTTCTACACTAATAATGTAGATTACTCATGGCTTTGAAGGAATTTTAAAAGTAAGAATATGGAATATACATTTAGTTTTCTTCAGTTCACAACTTACTTTGAGTTATAGTAATGTTAATTTGAATAGGCTTTTATTTTTTTAAGTGTTTATCCACTGTTTTTGAGAGAGAGAGAGAGAGAGAGTGAGCAAGCAAGAGCACACATAGGGGAGGGGAAGAGAGAGAGGAAGACTTAAAATCTGAAGCAGCCTCCAGGCTCCAGGTGGTCAGCACAGAGCCTGACACGGAGCTCGAACCCGCAAACCGCTGGATGATGACCTGAGTTGCAATACCACACTCAACCGACTGAGCCCCCCCTCCGTCCCAGGATAGGCTTTCAAAGGTGACTGCTGGAAGATAGCCCTCACAGCAGGTGTCGTAAGAACAATGGCATTGTTTTATGGCTGTGCTTTGTGCGCTACACCTGAGGGGCAGCAGTACTCTATGCCAGGAGGCGAAGCCAGCTGGGTGCTGGAAGGGAGGGTGGTTCAGTGTGGATAGAGGGAAAGAAGAGGGTATCTCACTAACAAAAGGTAGGGTGGAGGAAGGGGGGAATGACTGGTAAAGCAAGAATTTGTTAGATAGGGGATTAGGTCAGTGTTTAGAGCTGTATAGATTGAAAAGTAGTAGCTTAGCTTTTTACCCAGAAGAATAGGAAAAGGAAACTATATGAAGCCATTTTCTTTTTGACAAAGTTACATAGGATAAGTAAGTAGAAAGGAGATTATCTTGTTGGTACCCTGTCTGGGTCTACAGCGGCATAAACTTTTGTAATGGAGGGAGGAAGAATATACATCGTGATACGTAGGCGTTTATACTTCTATACAGTGTGGGTGTATTTGTCTCAGTAGCCAAGTGTCTTCTAAAGTATTTCATCAGCCAATCAAAGAGGTCATTTCAGTACATCATAAGCTTGTTTCCAAATTGTAAAAGCACAAATCTGAGGTCACATAAATTTACAAAATAAAAAAGACATTTTCTAAGTGACTTAAGGGTACAACATTAGATGACTTAAATTTCTAGACTGTATGAGACCTCCTTTTTCTGAGAAAAAGATTATGTCATTAAGAAGACTTTGTGGTCAGTGGCAGGCATACAAAACTTGAACTTGGCTGCATTTCCAGTTTCCGTTTCAGAGACTTAGTTGGGCATAGCGGCCTCGTTTGGGACCTTGAGCTGTGGAGTGTGTGTGTGTGTGTGTGTGTGTGCTTAGTCACTCATTGGAACAGTGATCCTCTGGTCTTTTTAGAAGTTGAATTCTGAAATAGGGATACTGTACGGCTTTGGAATTCTTTGTTTAGACATTTTTGAGGACTTGTTGTTTGAATTTCTCGAACTTTTTTGTATTAGCTCTGTTAAGCTATAATTTACATACCATTAAATTCACCCATCATGAGCTCAGTGATTTTAGTAAACTTCTGCTGTTGCTCGAACAATCCCGTTTTAAAACACTTGCCTCACGCAAATGTATTCCTTTGTGCCCAATGGCAAATAATCCTCTCTCTCACTTTCAGGTGTCAACAACCCATCAGCCTTTTTTTCTCTTCCATTTGGCCTTTTCTACATATTGCATATGAATGGAATCATACAGTGTAGTCTTTTGAATCTGGCTTCTTTCATTCAGCTTTGTGCTTTGAGGTTCATCCATGTGGGTGCCTGTGTCCGTGCATTCCTTTTTACTTGCTAAATAGTATTCCATTGTCTAGACATGCCACTTTTATTTATCCAGTTACCAGGTTATTGGACATTGGGATTGTTTCCAGTATTGGCTATAATGAAGAATGCTGTCAGCATTAACATACATGTCTTTGTGTCGTTATGTGTTTTCGTTTCTTTTGGGTAGATTCTTAGGAGTGCACTTTCCGTGATCGGGGGTCATTTGGTAAGTGTGTGTTTAACCCCTTAGGACGCTGCCAAATCGTTTTCCTAAGGGTCTCCTTTTTTACATTTTTCATTAGCAGTGCCTGACGTCTGTTTTCTCTGCATTCAGACAGACCACTGCTTGGTATTGTCTTTTTGATTATAGCCCTTCAGGTGGAAATGCAGTGGTATCTCCTTGTGGTTTTAGTTTGAATTCCCCGTGACTAATGGTGTTCAGCATTTTTTCATGTGCCCAATTAACCATTCTTCTACCATCTTCTGCGAAGCATTTATTCAAATCTTTTGCCCATTCTAGGGTCCATTGTAAATGTTGGGTTGGTTTGTGAGCATTCTTTACATGCTCTAGGTAGCAGGTCCTTTCTCAAGCATGATCTGCAGGTATTTCCTCCTAGTCTCTAGCTTGTAGGATATTTATTTTTTTAGAGAAGTTTTAGGTTCACAGCAAAACTGAGTAGAAAGTACAGAGACCCCAAGTGCTCCCTGCCCCACACCTGCACGACCTCCCCCACGATCAGCAGCCCCCACGAGAGTCGTGTGTTTTTACAACTGAACCTACATTGCCACGTCATCATCGCCCCAAAGCATAGGCTCATCTTTATGAGGTGCTCACCGTGAAAGTGTATTACAACACTAGTGACCACATGCCCTGTGCTGCTCTTTCCATCCCTGCGTCTTTTCGTTTTCGTAACGGTGTTTTTGAAGTGAGAAAGTTTTAAGTTTAATAAAATTTTACCAGGTTTTTCTTTTATGAATTGTGCTTTTGACCTAAGAACTCTTTGCCCAGCCTACGGTCATTATTTTAGGTTTTTTTTCTTGAAACTTTTAAAAGATTAAAGCAATACTTGCTCCTTTCTTTTGGTAATCTTTTCCCAGTTAAAAAGAATAGGTTACAAAAAAAGGTAAACAGTGCTACACACTTTTAGCAAACACTTCAAAATAACGTTTTTCCTTTGACCTTGGCTGCTAATTTTCTACTTTGTGAATGAACCAATTAATTTCTGGGATTTCAGCATCTTGCTTTCATTGTAATAATTGCATTTTATGGACAGATCTGCTAAACTGAAAGGCTTTTCGCATCTGCTTTTTGTTTCTCTTCATTGTTTAGTTAGATTTTCTCAGCCAGATGTTAGGAAGAAAATAATCCATGTTAATTCACACTAATGTGAGACCGATGGGGCTTTAACCCTGTCAGAGGAATATACATTTTAAAAGGATTAATAAACCAGTTCTCTTATTTGGTAGAATTTCATCTGAACAGAATAAGTTGTCATCGATTTCAGGAATGTGGGGAAAATGGCAAAGCCTGGCTCTTGCTGCTGGGGCACTTCTTTCCAGGCTCGGGCCCCTTAAGGAGTCTTGCTTTTTTCTGAACCTGCGGGTTCTCTGAACACCTGATAACTTGCTGAATCTGTTAAATTGGTGGATAAGGAAGCCGAGGCTCAGGTTTAATAATTTGCCTAAGGTCAGCATTCCTTTCTGATAAAGCTCCCCGCAGGTTTTTACTGAAATAGTTTCAGGTCGCATTAACAGGTGCAGCCACACATATTCAAGACACTCTTGTATCCGCAGGTTGTTCTGCCGCGCCCCGCCGCCTTCTCCCAAAGATGCATCCTGACTTATCTGCACACTTGCACACTGAAGAGTGCAACGTCTTGATTAACTTGCTTAAGGAGTGTCACAAAAATGTAAGCGTTCAGAGAGATGACCGTAAAGCTGAAATGAAACTTGGGTGCAACACCGCGATGTGAAACTTAGGTGCCTCCACCCATGCGAGGGGATGGTGACACAGCAGGTCCTAGCTTACCAAAGACGGGTGACTGATGCCCGTGGTTTTCAGATCCCAGTTCCTTTCGTGAGTAGTGAAAACGAAGCAGGGTAGTTTGTTAGGGAGCTTTTGAAATGATATGTAATAGTCAGAACCCATGTTCTTTCAATAAAATACTTTCCTTTTTTTAATTACAGGATGTTAGAACAATTACACTTCTTCTGATCATAATGTAATGATTTTAAGAATATTCTAAGATTTTCCTTGATGTCTGCCATTCTGTGTTTAAAGGAGAGTGAAACGTGGTTTTTTTTTTTATAATTAGATGTTAGCTAGATTTAAAATATGATTGGCCTAATTTGACAGGTTTACTTACTTGTTAGTGTAATGGAAGTAAAATTCCATGGTTAAAACCAAAATGGAAAGGAAACCCATTTTTGGAATGGATTCAATTAAGCTGATATTTTTACAGATGTCAAATATTAAGCTTTTTTCGTATAATTGATACGTGAGACAGTTAAAAGGAGCATTTGTGTTTTTCTTTAACTTTGCATGATGTGTTGTTTTTCTTCATGATATTCATAAACTGTAGATGTATAAAATTATAATATTGGTATGTATCATTTAAGTGAGTAAAATTTAAAGACTAACAGGAAGGAAGTACTACCTGTGATCTGTGAAGTTAGATATTTTTGTTCAGAGAACGTTGTTGGTGGCAATATACCTAGGGCAAACTCTTTTCAGCACACATTTAGATCCAGAATTGATATCGTAAGTTTTTTGAACGTTTATTTTATGGGTGTGCAGAAGAATCTCATTTGGTTTTAGAATGTATTTCCCTGATGACTGATTTTGAGCATCTTTTCCTGTGTGTGCCTGCTGACTATTCATACAGTCCTTTGCCTATGTTTTATTTTTAAAATTAAAAAAATTTACTTATTTACTTACTATTATTATTATTATTTTCTTCTGCCCATATTTTAAAGTTGGGTGCTTTGCTTTATGATTTTTAAGAAATTTTTTTTTTTCATTTGGCATTCAAGCCCCTTGTCTGGTAAAGCGTATCGTAAGTATGTTCTCAGCCTTCATTTTCTGAAGGTTGTGCTTCAAAGAGCAGTTTCTAAGTTTGATGACGTCTAATTACCAGTGTTTTCTTTTATTGTTCGTTTCGGGGTTTTTTTTGTTTTGTTTTTTGCATTCTGAGGATCTTTGTTTCCAGGTCACAAAGATTTTCTCCTATTTTTTTCTTCGGAAGGTTTTAGGGTTTTAGCTTTGTCATTTAGGTTTGTGACCCATTTCAAGTTACTATTTGCCTCCGGTGTGAGGTAGGAGTCCGTGTTTTCCTTTCTCCCTGGGTATTGTTCTTCCAGCACTGTTGCAGACACCATCCTTTCCCTCCTAAATTAGCCTGCTGCCTTTGTCACAAATCAAGTGACCACACGTGACTGGGTCTATTTCTGGGCTCTCTAGTATGTTCCGCTGACTTGTGTATCTGTTCTGAACACCAGTTAATTCCACTGTTAATCTTAGTGGGGCCAGCCTGGTCCCCTGACCGGTTTGCCCTCTTCTCTGCTCGCTCGCTTTCCACACGGCGTCAGAGGGACTGTTCAAACTATCTTTGATCATCGTTTCCCTCTGCTGGTTCCCTACGCCTGCAGTATAAAATCTCAGTTTTTTCTGTCGTGTTGCTTCAGGGCCTTCATGAACCTGACCCCTACTTAGCCTTGGGTTTCACACCCTCCTGCTCTCTCTTTTCCCCCCCTTTCTCCCAAGTGCTCTCTTCTGCAGTTGTGTGGAGCACACGTTTCTCTCGTCTGAGGCCTTGTGCTTGCTTTGTCCTTGGCTTGTCTCGGAGCCCTCCTCACTCTCTCCACTCCCCTGCATGCTCCGCCACGTTTCACCCTCCTCCAGGCTTTATTCTCTGTGATCTGCCGTTTCCTCTTCCGTTCCTCCTTTCCTGGCCTAGATTCTCCTGGTGTCATTATTCTGTACTCCAGAAACACCATACATAGTCCGTTTCCTACTTTAAGGTACTTTTCAAGCTTTTTGGTCTCAGCACCCGTATACACTCTTAAAAATTATTGAGGTCCCCAAATAACTTTTGTGTATGCATACTCTAGCTACCGATATTTACTGAATTAGAAATTACAACTGAGAAATTAGAAAAAATGTAAATGTATGTAAAAATACAATAATAAACCCAGTACATGTTAACATAGTAATTTTTCATAAAAAATATCTTATTTTCTGAAACAGAAGACAGAGTCAAAAGAATGACATTGCTTTTGGGGCACCTGGGTGGCTCAGTCAGTAAAGCATCTTACTTCTGCTCAGGTCATGATCACGGTTCGTGGGTTTGAGCCCCACGTCGGGCCCTCTTGCTGTCAGTGCAGAGCCTGCTTCGGGGTGGATCTGCTCTCTCTCTCTGCTCTTCCCTTGCTTGTGTGCACGTGTGCACTTTCTCTCTCTCTTAAAAATAGACATTAAAAAAAAAAGAATGACATTGTTTTTACATTTTTGCAATTCTCTTTAGTATCTGGCCTAATAGACTCTAGCTGGCTACACCTGTCTGCCTCATGTCCAGTCCTCAGTGATGTCCTCTGTGCAGCTCCTGGAAAATTCTCCTGTAGCCTTGTGAGATAACGACAGTGAGCAAGACAAATAAGATCTTTGATTGTCAGGAGAATAGTTTTTATCTTATGCACCCCCTGGAGAGCTCCCGGGAACTCTTGGGTGCCCCTGGACTGCAGCTGGAGAACTACGGCTTTGTGGCAGTCACTCTGTTCTCTGGCTCTTCTCTGTGACCGCGCTCTGTCCGAAGGGCCCAGGTCCGCCTTTCTCAGTGCTGTCTCCCTCCTGCTTGTCTTTGAGATACTGATGGATTGGTCCATTTGTTCAGTCACTGGCCCAGTCAGTTTGGTTTTCTAGAAGCAGACATCACACACTGGAGGCTTGCGCCATGTGTGTTTTTGCAAGAGAACTGCAGTCCACGGGCATTCCTTTACCACTTCCAATGGGTTTGTTTTGCACATAATGTCACAAGAGCGTATTTCTGTGGGATTAAATATTGGGGTGAAAGCAAAAAGATTTAGCTTTTGTCTTGGATTTAAGCATAAGATGTATGTGTATGGGATAATAGGAATCACTGTAAACTAAACTATGAAATATGTCTTACGTTCTAAACATTAATCCTTTGCATTTATTTCTGGCTCTCCAGAAGGTGTGTGAAAATGCATTGTTCCCATTCATCTGTGGTCAGGGAAATAGTTTAGGAAAAATATGCAAGAAATACTTACTCTGAAGAGGTCATTAGGTAACCAGTAGGAGACGTGAGTTTACCTTAAATGTTTGCCAGAAAAACCGACCCGTTCACTGACCGTGGACCAGAAGAGGACATGGAAGGTGGTGATGAGGCAGGAGAAAGAGAAGCGTGAGGCATAGCTTATGAATTATGTGTTGTCTGGTTTCCACGAAAGCCTTAATTAGCAAGAAAAGGAACGGGTGCCTATGATCATGACTACAAGTGCAGCATTTATGGCATGCCTTATAGGCCATCACCGCGCTGGCCTAGGCACCCTTAAAAATGGCGATGCGCAAACACACTGATTATGGCCCTACTAAAATTCACATTCTTGACCTCACTCAGCCTTCATCGTAATCTGCTTCGGAGCTTTCGTGCTTTCTGTCATGATCGTCGATCGTCATCGTAGGCCTGGAAACCCCTAGGAGATTTTTATTTTTGCATTTCAAAGAAAGCAGACTTTGAACTTCAGACATAGGTTTTCTTATATTGTGGATTAGTGGGTTATTTATGTGGCTCATCGAGGCCATTAATAATAGCGTTAACGTGTTTCTGATGTGTTTTGAATGGAGGCCAATGAGAAAATCGTGTTGGCACCCACCATGTATTAGGTAATTCTTCGGTGGGACGGAGTGTTTGCCAGTGAAGGAAGTCACTGCTCACGTTAGTATGACTGCAGTGTAGTTTGTCATCACTGCCTGTGGTCGGTGATGGATTGCGCTGTGGTGTTAACATGTCTTTACAGACAGGGGTACTTGAGAACAGAATCGTTTACACTCTGTCATTGTGAGGTTTTGGCAGTTTAACAGGCTTCCCTCTTATCAAGGAAAAGTCTTTGTTTTTCATTTCTACCTACAGAGCGTTTATCTCTCCTTTAGAATGTCCAGGATAAGTCCGTTTATTTGTATGCCTTATACCTGTGATTTACCTATTTGCTTGTTAACAAGATTCCGTAGGAATAAGTCTTTAAATTCTGTGTGCCAGAGATCTTAGCACATTACGGGATGAAATATTTTACCCCTTTTCTTCCTTTTAGCACAGCATTCTGAAATTTTTTGGTCATTGCAATGATCTTGATCGGGAGATGAGAAAATGCTTGAAGAATGAGGTAAGAAAAGTGTTAAAGGATGAAAATGGTTGAACAGTAGAACAGGACATTTTCGAACAATATTTTATAACGCTGCCATTGTTAATTTTTATTCTATATTTTAGTATAAGAGAGAATTGACTTTAGACATCTATCTTCCCTTAAAACCAAGAGGAGAAAGAAGAGCCTCTTCTGGGGACAATTTTAGAACATTGATGAGTTTTTTTTTGTTTCCTTGGTTTTTTTGCATGCACGTAAATGAAAATAACTTCCTTACTGTAATCACTGTAACTCTTCCGGTGGATTGCAAGGTTTGGGAAGTTGAATTTGGTTAGCAGAAAGACTTCTGTCGGCCGGCTCTTACCTGTAGTAGGTAACTAACACTCTTTGGGCCTGTCGCCTCATAGAACATGGCGGGAGCTGGACTTGGTCTCCTCACAGGTTTAAAGTTGTGAATGTCTTTATAACCATGGCATGTACAAGCCATAGGGATCTAGTCTGACTTGATCCGGAAGACTCATTTCCCAAACTCGGTTTTAGGCCATGGTGTGGACTTGGGTATATGATGGAGTGCTTTTGAAATCTTTGAAAAGATATTTAATTCCATTTCTTTTGATACATGAGTTGTATTATGTCCATAACTTTCAAAAATCTATAACTATTAAAAACCTGCCTTCCAGTTTTTTTGCGTTTTCCGTATTTTTGAACTTTTTTTCCTTTTTGCCTCATGTTATAATATTTGAAGCTGTCCAGCATCTATATCTTTGTTTTTCGTATTTTCCAATCTGAGGCTTTTGTGCTTTTTTTGGTTTCGTTTTTTTCTCTTCCTGGAATCCCTTTCTAGTGTCTTTACCATTTGGAGAACTTTCTGGAGTTCTGAGTTCAGGGTAATAATTTTCTTTGCACAAACATGTACATGTACAAGTGTCTTAAGTTGATTTTTCATGAGTTTTTCTTCACTGGTAAAGCTGGTTTATATGAAAGCTGCGCCCAGGCCTCTGTTTTGTTTCCATGAGATTATGGGAAACGAGGCCCGCGCTGTGTTGGTCCGCACAGCGGTTCATTTCTCACTTGTTGTCTCTTGTGTCAGATTGCATTTTCCCCTAAATTTAGATTTTTTTTTTCTTCTTACGGTTCAATAAGTTTTGTCACTGGTTTGGTGATTAGATCTTTATGTGAAGTCTTCTTCCCAGGTGGTCCTGAGCTGTTAGTGACTGTTTGGTAGGGTGTTGTAGATATGTTTCTTACTTTGTTTTCATATAAATTCTAGATTTTCTGCTTGACTTATTTTCTAAGTCCTCTGTGTGGTTTTTTATGTTGCTTCATTACCTGATTTATAGATGTGTTTCTGTGTGTTCTTTGATGCTTCAGTCCTCAGAACCTGTGCTCATTTGTTTCCTCTCTGCCTCTGATGCTTTCTGGTTCACCATTTATTGCCTCTCACGTGCTTCTCTACCGTTTCCTTCCTGTGCCATCTGAGTAGTTCGTTCCCTGAAGCTTTTAACTAGAAGAAGGGCTTCAGTTTCCCTTAGCCTCTCTTTGCCCCTCCGATACTGCCTCCTACCCACCCCCCCCCCCCCCGCCCGCTTTTATTGAAAGGGTCACTAATATTACGCTTGTAGCATCCCTTTTGTCCCTCTTAATTGCTTGGTGTGGTTCGGTTTGGTTTTTGGTTGATTGACCTTCCATTCTATCTACATTGTTCAGTGAAGTTTTGTGACTAACATCACATTCGTCTTTTTTTCTTTTTTTTCCTTCTCTTATTCAGAGGTCCTCTGGTCTCCCTTTGGGGATATCTGAACATATATTTTAACATAGACTATAATTTGTTTGCTCTTTAACCTGGTTTTTGGGCCACCTACATAGTATTCTGAAGATTTACCCTTAAAACCCTTCTCCCGACCTGATTGCTGGGGACAGTTCAGCATATATGATTAAAGACAGATATCAAATATTTTTCTCAGAATAGGTATCCCTCCATGTTCTAGAATAGTTCCATAAAAAGACAACAACAACAACAAAAAAAACCAAAAAAACCCACAAAACTTGTTGAAGCAATGAAGTGCCTTTTCCCCCAAGAAATCTTAAGAAGAAAATTAATGTATGACAGATAAAAGGAGTGACTTTGGTTAAAGGGACCTGGTGTTTCAGCTATAATTTGAAGTGGCCCTTTGATGGGGAAGAAAAAAAGTTTGGAAACTGTCATTCCAGAAGCTATGTTATAACTCTTCATTCAGAACTTTAGATCTAGAAAGCTTCTTAAAGATGATCCAGCCCAGCTCCCTAAATTTGAGGTTACAGGACCCAGAGATCATGAACCTCCCCATCATTGTCTCGGAGGTCAGAGGCAGAGTCCAGTCAAGTTAGCTCTCTATCACCGATTTCATTTCTGGGGCCTCTTCCCATATCTCTGGCTCCTAAAAGATTTTGATGTCTAGCTGTTCACAGTACTTAGTTTTTTCAACTTGAATTTACTTTTATTTTTTTTCCCCTTTCCATAGGTACCCTTCATTCACCTTTAAAATAATGTCCGTGTTGGTGTATATAAGTCTGTGCATATATCCATATAAAAACACTTATATTCAAGTTTCTCCACTTACAAACAAGTGCATTTTCTAAGTGCCAGGCTGTGTATGTCCTGTTAATTAATAACCTACTGGTCACATGAGAATACTAGGCTGAACACCTCCAGGTGAAAGCTGCATTTAGATCCAACTAATTACAGAAACGTAGAATTTGGGGAGAATCTGTTTGATGACTAGAATGAAACAAATCCTGGGAAGCTCGGCTGACTATATGTTTCCATGTGAACTGATAGGATAATATGGTTGCCAAGAGCCATTTGCTCTTGATAATATTTAAAGAAGTAAAATGTCTAGGTTTTAAGAACTAGTAGGTCCTCTGTAGTCCACATCTGTCAGACTGTGTGGAGCGCTGTGTTTAATTCTGAGTGTGATATTTTTTGTAAGGGGTATTGATACTAAAGCGCCTAATGAAAGATGCTTGGTAGCCATTAGAAGGCAGAAGCCATGTTCCGTGAACCTCTGTGGAAGCCAGGAATGTTCAGCCTAAAAAAGAGGTAGGAAGTGGTTTATCTCTAACCACATAATTGCCAGATTGTAGCAGGCAAGAAGAAATAGCGGACAGTAGGAGGATTTACGTGGCAACGCTGGTTTAACATAAAAAGCACTTTGGAACAAGTAGAAGTGTCCAGAAGTGAAATAGGTTACCTCTCAAGGCCGTGAGCTCCTCATAACTGTAAGTGTTCAAGCAGAGGTTAGGTGCGTGCGACAGACGGTGAGTTCCTAAAGAAAAGGGACAAAACTCAGTCGTCTTAAATATTTCCTGAACTCATATTTTGCGAAGGAATTAATTCAGTAAATATTTGTGCACCTATTAGGATGTAGGTGCAGTACTGTGTTTGCAATTTCAGATTCAGTGAAATAAAAGACAAATAAGAATTTTATCACCAAAAACAATTTTTTTGCAAATATTTTTAAATATTTAACTCAGCTGATATATAAATGGTAATATAATCTGCTGTCTCTTTTCTCCCCCCTTTCGTTTTATTTTCCAGTACATGGAAAAGAGGACCAAGAGCAGGGAACATGGCAATGCGATGAGAAAAAGACTTTTTAATCCCGCAGAGGAATCTGAAAAATAAATTACAGGCATACCTCGTTTTATTGTGCTTCGTTTTATTGAGCTTCGCAGATAATACATTTGTTTCAAATTGAAGGTTTGTGGCAACCTTGCGTCGAGAGAGTCTGTTGGTGCCATTTTTCAAATAGCATTTCTTACCTCGTGTTTCTGTATCATATTTTGGTAGTTCTTACAAAATTTCAAACTTAATAATTACTATTATAATGATCTGTGATGTTACTATTGTCATTGTTTCGGGGTGCCACAAAATGTATCCATAGAATACAGCGAACTTATCAGTGTTGTGTGCGTTCTGACTGCTCACCGATCAGCCCTTCCCTTGTCTCCCCCTGCCCTCGGGTCTCCCTGTTTCCTGAGACTCAGCAGTGTTGAAATTAGGCCAGTTAAGAAGCCTACGCTGGCCTCTTAAGTGTGCAAGTGACAGGAAGAGTCCCCCGTCTCTCACTTTAAGTCAAAAGCTGGAAGTGATTACGCTCGGTGAGAAGGGCATGTTGAAAGCCGAGCTAGGCCGGAGCCAGGCCTCTTGTGCCAGTTAGCCAAGCTGTGAATGCAAAGAGAAAGTTCCTGAAGGAAATCGGAAGGGCTCCCTCAGCGGACACACAAATGCGAAGAAAGCGAGACAAGCCTTACTGGTGATTTGGGGAAGGTTTCGGTGGTCTGGATAGAAGAGCAAACATTCTCTTAAGCCAAAGCCTAACCCAGAGCAAAGTGCATATTCTCTCCAGTTCCATGGAGGCCAAGAGGAGAAGAAGCTGCAGAAGAAAAGCTTGAAGCTGGCAGACCTTGGTTTGTGAGGCGTAAAGGAAAGAGACTGTTATCAAAACCTGGCAGCACAAGGAGAGGCAGCAAGCGCTGATGTGGAAGCTGCAGTCGTATTGAGGCAAGGCCCTTCACCAAAAAAAGATTGACGTGCGGAAAGCTCAGGTATTTGTGAATAATAAAGTATTTTTAATTAAGGTGTGTACATTGATTTTTAGACGTGATGCTGTTGTATACTTACTAGACTACAGGGTAGTGTAAACATAGCTTTTATATGCTGGGAAGCCAACAACTTCATTTGACTCATTTGACTGTGGTATTTGCTTTCTTGTGGTCTGGAACCAAACCTGTAAGATCTCTGAGGTTTGCTTGTGTACTTCGCTGGTGCGTTAGCCGAGAGAAGACCTAAAGCCTCTTGGCTGATAACTGAAAGAATCTTACCTCATTTGGTCTCCAGAATCCTGTGGACAGAAAGTGACCCATGAGAAATCAAGCCATGGAGAAATATGGAAACCCTGCTTCTGAGCATTTTGTTAGGCAGAGAGCCTTAGGTCCTCTCTCCCTTCTGCCGGCACCCCTGACTTCTAGCATGTTTCATCCCTTTGCCAACGATCAGTTAACATTTGCGTAACTTACCTCCTTCAATAAAATAATTGACTTGAATCGTATGGTCTCTGTTCTCTTAGACTTTCTGGAATTAGGACAAAAAGGTCCCATTAGACTTTCTTTTTGACATTGTCCTGATTCTGGAGCTTGAACATTGAAGACACAACCTAGGGCAGAAAGAGTTTGGGGAAGTCTCAGCTGTATTAACTATAAGAAAATGGCCCAACTTTGTTGTTTCCAGACTCATTTCTAGCAGTCAGCCCTTCCCCACTCAGGATTCTCTCTGCAGGCGTTTGTGAAACTGGTGACGGTCTGGAAGTCCGCAACTTCCAGCCACAGCCGCAGCAGGGTCTTGATCTTCTTGTCAGTTGAGGTGTCAACAGATTGTGAGCTGTGCGCTCCTTCTAGTGAAGTCCGTGTATATGTCCAGAGTGAGGCTTTGTTGATGTCAGTGTGTAATAAGTGCCTTTCTCATCATGAGAGGTGTTCAAGAGGCTGGACATCCACTCAGCAAGGTGGTTACAAAGAGTAACAGGCGTTCGATGAAGAGGGGGAGGAAGAAGTAGAATTAATTCTGAGTGCCTTTCTGAGACTGAGATTTATGAATATTTATTCAGCCCCTTCCTCCGTGTCAGTCAGAACAGGTGCAGAAATGAGACGTCTTGCCTTTAGACACTTGTAGTAAGCGGATGAGTTGACTATTACAGTAGCATAGTGGTGCCATGATGAGGCAGCTGTCATAGAAAACATAGAAAGGGCGTCCATGCCCAGCCTTCAGGAAGAAGGAGCCATTCCAGGAACGCTACTTAGCAAGGTAACCTTTGACAAATGGAGTGAAAATGGAATGTATTCTAGAGAACTTCAAATTGTTTAACATGACTGGAATATGAGAGCTGTTGGTGGAGGAAGATAAAAGATGGCTTTGAATTCAGTTGGAGTTTTTTCTTTTTTTTAAAGGAATGGTTTATTTATTTATTTATTTTAATTTGAGAGAGCAAGCAAGTGTGAGCTGGGGAGATGGGCAGAGAGAGGGAGGGAATCTCAAGCAGGCTCCATGCTCCATACAGAGCCCGAAGCAGGGCTCACTTCCAGAACCCTGGGATCATGAGCTGAGCTGAAATCAAGAGTTTGGACGCTCAACTGACTGAGCCACCCAGGCACCTTGGAGTTTTTTTTTTCTTTTTTCATTTTTTAAAAACGTTTGTTTATTTTTGAGAGAGAGGCAGAGCGCCGGGAGGGGCAGAGAGAGAGGAAGACAGAATCAGAAGCAAGCTCCAGGCTCTAAGCTGTCAGCACAGAGCCAGACACAGGGCTCTAACTCATAAGCTGTGCGATCATGACCTGAGCTGAAGTCGGACGCTTAACCAACTGAGCCACGTAGGCGCCCCTGGAGTTTTTTCTTCGATGCAGTTGTGACCAGTTACAGATTTTAATATTAGGAATTTACGGAGGGCCTTAGTTGGAAGGGTGATGTGTTCTGATTTGCATTTCAGTAAGATTTTTCCGGCTATGGTTTGGGGGATAGATTGAAGAAGGAAGATTATACCCAGGGATTTTTGCCCTAATTTAGGTGGTAAATGAAGGCCTGAAATAGTGAAGGGTTGGAAATCCAGACGAACGGCCAGACTCGAGGGCAGTTTGAACACAGAATCAGCATGGCTGAGGAGGAGGTCTTGGGCATTTGTGTCTGCATGCTGCAGGGGCCCTGCCCCGAGTGGGAGGGAGCATAGCAGAGGTGCGGGGTAATGTGCTGAGTTTGTTGTGTGTGCGGAAGACCCTGGGTGGAGGTGGCCTTCAGCTTCTGTCGTTGTTGTCTGGGAGACAGCAACTTGCATGTGGCCACTGGCAGGCTGGGAGCCTGTGTTGATAGTGGGCCACCTGAGGTGCCTTATAGAGCAGGATGAAACTTTGGGATCACTCGATTTATTTTAATTATGTAAATACTGCATTTTGGTGGAACATTGAGACAATCTAAATGTTACAGACTCCACACCCTCATGCCCCTTGACTGCGATAAGCGACAGTTGGGTGGATCTTCTGTGCACTTACACGACTATTTCGGGGCCAGAAACGGAGCCCTGTGTGTGGAGAAGCAGCAGGCATAGGGGGAGAAGGCAATCTGTAGAGAGCGGTGCCACTCCACAGCTGTAGACCTTGCCAGGAAGGTTCCAGAGGAGGGAGTCTCACTGGCTTAAGTGAGGGCTGAGCGGGAGGACACGAGTACATTGCGAACGGCGTGGCTCTGGCGGGAAGGACAGTGTGCGGTCGAGAGAGGATCTCACAAAATCAAAAGGAGATGGTGAGTGACACTTGGGTACGGGTATCTGCTGAAAAGGGTGGCAGAAGCAGGGAGTGCTTGCTGTGTGGAGGGAAGTGTTTGAGGATGCCAAAGTGAGTGAGATTCAGGGTCCAGGCTGCCAGGGATGCTGTTTTTTTCCCAGAAGACTAATGAGAAACCGAAAACTTGAGGCGCCATAGGAAATGTAAAGTATTCCTTTCAGAGAGCAGTAAGTAACCAGTTTGTGTGGGACGCGCTGCTGTCTCAGGCTCAGTGTCTGCTCTCTGGGGACCCGCAGCTCAGACACACTGACATGGTTATCCGTAACTAGTCACGTCCGGTAAATGTTTAAAAACTGACCCTGGAAAAGGAAAATAAAAGGCACTAACTTGTGGCGTTTGCCGTTTTCCCTGGCGTCCAACCTGCCACGGCAGATTTCAGCCTGCCCAGCCGATGTCCCTGTCCCTGACGGAGCAGCTGGGAAGAGGTGCTCACAGGAGGCTCCCCAGCTACCAGCCGACTCCGGCCCCCTGCGGCACACCACAGAATGCACAGAATCGTCACCGATGGCTCGCTGATTGTCACCTCTCCCACTCGAAAGTACCTGTCCCCCAAAATGTACACTAACGCAAGACCCTTGTGCCTCCTGTGACGGAGCATCTGTAGCAGGACTGCTGGAGTTCACAAGGTCTACGGGGGCGTGTCATTTTGTGGAAGAGCGAGTCACTGTATGCCGCCCGGTGGATCAGGGAGGAAATGGGACCTGCCTGTGCCCTGATGGCCGGATTTGTGCCCCATCACTCTGTCTGCTTCTCTTTCCATTGTGACATCACGACCTTCTGGTTTAGGGCATGTCGTCAGTTGCCTGCTTTCCCCAGCCCTCTGCAGACCAGAGTGAAATCTCCGTGTTCTCACCTTTGCAGAGCAACCGCCCTTTCCTCCTGAAGATTTCTAGGTTTTGTTTTTTTTTTTAATTTTTAATTTTTTATTGCCTCTTGTAGTAGGAGCCTGAAAGGCTGGAGGAAGATGGGCTGGGAAGGGGCAGACGTCCTCTGTCCTCTTGACTTGATCAGGCCCCTCGCACTGCCCTGCGTGCTGGTGCTACAGTACTGAACAAGCTGGAGGTCCAGGTGAGGGCAGGGCGCGCTTCACGAAGGACCCCCTAAATCCTGCTAAGGAATGCGGGTTTCCTTTCCAGGGCCCTGGGAAGACACCGCAGGGTCTATGCAGGATGTCGAGTGAAGTGATAGATGTACTTAGTGTGCATTTCTGGTGGCTTTGGGTCCTAAAGGACCATCTCACCAAGTTGAAGAGCTCAGGCTGAGGTTTTCGTGCGAAATCTGATTTCATTGACCGCCCTGAGCCCTGATTCTCTGTTCTTGACAAATTTATTAACGTTTTACTGCAAGAAACACTACACAATTGTACTTAAGAGTGAGGATAGAAAGTTGAACTTTTTCTGACCCTTCACAAATGTAGTTTTAAACCACTTTAATCTCCATGGGGTTTTTGGCTTAAAGCACCGAGTTCGTTTCCTGAGAAAGAGTTGGAGGTAAACCAATAAAAGTAATGTCATCGGCCCACCAGGTGGGACACACCGGAGATCTTTCTGTGCTTAGCAAAAGAAAAAGTCCCCGAGTCCCAGGTGAGGTGCCCTTGCCAACCACGGTCGGATGAAAATTGGTGCCCTTTAGTTGCTCTTATATCTAGGGGTTCAGATCTGCCAAACCCTGCCCCCCACAGTGAGGTGTCTGGAGGAGACAGTCCGTAGTGAAGAGTGCAAGGGCTGGCCAGGGGAAGCCTTGTTACCACACTCCTGCCTCGGTCGTATTCCAGGGCGAGCCGGTGGCCTAGGCTGGAGGCCTGGTGGCGGGGACGGTCTCCTTCCTCTAAGCGCAGCTTGGCTCTTATCGCCAACTGGTCCCCGTCCCTGGGAAGTCGGGGCGTTGAGGATAAGAGTGACGGTAGAGAGGTGGGGTGGGAGAATCGAGCTGGCTGAGCGGCTCTGCTTGCAGAAGCGTGCAGAAGAGCCCTGCTGAGCGTAAACCACCTCCGACAGCGGGAGGGATGCGAGTGCCGCAGGCACGTGCGTCACCTTCGTTCAGCCCGCGAACCTTGCTGTTCTCTTTGTAGAGGAAACCGCTCAGGTTCACAGAGAAGTGTACAGACCCAACACCCATGTACCCACTATCCTGCGTCGCTAATTAAACAAATTTTTTTAAGTTTTATTCATTTTAATATTTTACTGTTTGTTTCAGTTCTTTTTTTTTTTTAAATAACACATTACCAATGTGGGTGAAGACTTCTGTGTGTCTCACCCCAATCCCATTCTCCTTCTTTTATCAGAGGTGACTGCTACTGCGATGTGTTTCTTTCCCACGTATGATTTTCTACTTGTGATATGTAAGTGTCCACGAACTGTCTGATTTTGCATGGCTAAATATTTATGGAGAAGTTGTCATGATGTGTGTAGCATTGTGTAGCTTTTTCACAATTATGTTGATGAATGAAGCTCTATTCATTTTAACCGCCGTGTAATACTCCATCGTATGACTGTGCCACAGTTTATGCAATTTCCTCTTGACGGTCATTTTAGATGTGGGATTTTTGCTGCTTTTAAAATGCTTTAATTAGCATTCTCACATGTCTTGTGCAGTCTGCGAGAGACAGTCTGTGTCTCTTGAGTATAAACCATGGATTTTGTTGAGCTGTTAGGATGCATCTTCAACTGTGCTTGAAGTTTCTAAATTAAACTGTAAATAGTTGCAGACATATGTGAATACATCTCACTGATATTAAGTTGTTTAAATCTATGAACATGGTATATTTCTATTTTTTCAGGTCTTTTATGTTTCTAAATACATTTTTATGATTTTTAATGTTTTTTAATGTTCATTTATTTTTGAGAGAGAGACACACACACACACACATAGAGCATGAGCAGGGGAGGGACAGAGAGAGGGAGACGCAGAAACCAAAGCAGGCTCCAGGCTCTGAGCTGTCAGCACAGAGCCCCACATGGGGCTTGAACCCACGGGCTGTGAGATCATGATCTGAGTCGAAGTCGGACACTTAACTGACCGAGCCACCCAGGTGCCCCCCCACTTTTTTTTTTTTTAATGATTTTTAAATGATAACCTTATGCATCTTTTGCTAGATGTGTTCTTAAGTGGTACTTTAAAAATTGCATATTCTATTATATTATTACGGGTATAATGCAATTGATTTCTTTATATTGATCTTATATCCAGAAAGCCTGCTGAATTTTCTTAATTCTAATAGTTTATAGATTAGATATTTCTATGTAGACAGTCATGTCACTTGTGAATATATTAACAGTGTTGCATCTTCCTTTCTAAGGCTTATACTTTTTTAAAAAATTGCACTTCTATCAGGCATCTAGTACAATGTTTAATAGCAGCATCAGACTGGTTTGTTACATTAAATCCTAACATTTCACGGATTAGTGACGTGTTTGCCGTAGATTTCTGGGAGACACCTGTGCCTGGTTAAGGAAGTTCCTGTCTGTGGTCGATGAACTTGCTCAGCGTCAGTTCCGTGTGCTTCTCCAACTGCTGCATCTGGAAAGCCAAGCACCACGTTTTGTCAGATTCTCTGACAGTCAGGCTTTACTGAGTTAGTATCCATTAATCCTTGAGACTTGAATTTGAAATGGACTTCAGGTGGGGAGAGGCAGGCTGTCAGGTGTTTGCGTTGCTGGTGTGGATGGTGGCGGACAGGGAGCAGCTATAGGGCCAGCAATTTTTGCTACAGTTTCTGCCCACCCCCCCGCCCGCCATTTTTTTTTTTTTTGGCCAGGCACCTGCTGATGCTTCTTTTTAAATTTTACTTATTTTTTTGAGAGCGATAAAGAGAGCATGATCTGAGGAGGGGCAGGGAGAGGAAAGAGAGTACCTCTCCACCCTTGAGAGCTCAGGTATTTGCCTCTGCTAGGTACCCCAGAGGTATTCCTGAGTCAGAGTCACCTTTTGTGCTAAGTTTGTCGTTTAGGAATTCCTAGACCACCTTGAGTAATGAGGTGAGGGAAGAAGACTCAGGGTTATGAATTCTGGGTGAAAAATTTTTTTTTCTTCTCAGAGCCCACGGTAAGTCAGGCTTTAGTCTCCCTATGTTGGTGAATGGGCATTTTCTAGTTACTTTTCTTAGAGGGGTGTATTTTGGCGGTCTGGCACCACGTGGGATCTCCAGACCAGGGAGACTCCTCCTCCAGACCAGTGTCTTCCATCTTTGTCCGGCATAATTATGAAAACCTGTTTCTGGGTTTCCTGGGGCTGGTCTGGGATGCACATATCTGTTGATGGTTTTTACCTGTTCGGCTTACAGTTTTCTATTTCAGCCTCCATAGGTTTTCTCTACTTTCATGTAAGGTCAGCTGTGCCTCAGACATTTCATTCGAAATGTGTTCTTTAGTATTTCCAGGTACTTCTTATTGGGAGAGCTTTCAGATGATCTGATCAGCATTGCCAGAGCAGGTGTCCCGTGCATAAGATTTTAGCCCGCAGAGGCGCAGCTCACAGGGAATGGTTGTGCTTTGAAGAGTTGGAGGACTGCGCCTTCATTCCTGGAGGATGAGCGGGGGCGAAAGGAGCTGGGAGGATGTGGGGAGGCGGGAAGGGCAGAGAGGGAACGTTCTGTTTGACAGACCTTCACCTACATCTGGACTCCAGCTACTCCACGTGTGGTCCGTGGACCAGCAATGTCCACATCGCTTGGTAGCTTGTTTGAAATGCAGAGTCTCAGGCCCTACCCCACACCTACTGACTGAGAATCTGCATTTGAATAAAATCCCCAGGACATAAGTATATTAAAATTTCGATTTAGACATCTCTGATGTAACTACCTTCCATAAAATGACTGCTATTTTTTTTTTTGTTTTAATGACTACATCTTTGAAGTTAAAGACCTTCCTCCACTCTCGTTGGCCGCTTCTCCAGCTTAGTTCGTTTTTTCCAGCTACTTTTTAAGCACTTTTCTGAAATGGCTTTGGACTGAAGTTTTTGAGAACAGTTCCTATGGGTGATGTATTGAGGGAGTGTTAATTCGACATACTGTCCTGTTGAATATGACAGCAAAATCTTATTTAACTCGAGAGCAAAGCCATTATGAAATTCTCGGGGTGTTTGCTTTCTACTGTGCACTGCAGGCTGGGGAGCCGAGAAGCTGAAGCATTCTGTACGGAGTGCTTTAGACCTGGCTAAAGAAGCGAGCGTTTGCTCTGCACACAGAGCGTTTGTAATGCCAGTATCCCCAGGTCCCTAGGGTTCCTTTTTGTCTACATCCTCCCAACACTTAATATCTCTTGTCTTTTTGATGATAGCCATCCTAATCATTGTGGTTTTGATTTGCATTTCTCTGGTGATTGGTGATGTTGAGCCTCTTTTAATCTATCTTTTAACCATTTATATGTCTTCTTTGGAAGAATATCTAGGTCCTTGGCTCATTTTTTAATCTATTTTTGTTTTTTTGTTTCTGCTTTTAAGTTGTTTAAATTCCTTGTATATTTTGGATAGCAAAACCTTTATCAGGTATCTATGGCTTGCAAATATTTTTGCCCATTCTGTAGATTGCCTTTTCATTTTGTTGATTGTCTCTTTTGCTGTGCAGAATCTTACTACTTTGATGTAGTCCCACTTGTTTATTTTTGCTTTGGTTGCTTGCGCTTTTAGTGTCCTAGGCCAAAAAAGTTGTTGCCAAGACCACTCACTGTCAAGGAGCTTTTTCCTAATTTTTTTTTCTAGGAGTTTTATAGTTTGCAGATCTTATGTTTAAGCTTTTAATCCATTTTGAGTTCAATTTTGTGGGTGGTGTAAAATTAAGAGACTCAAGAAACATAACCAAATGTGATATATATGAATCTTGCTTAGATTCTGATGGGAACAAACTAAAAAAAAAAACAAAAACCATTTTGGGGGACAGTTGGACAAATTTCAGCATGATTGGGCTTCAGATAGTAAGAGATTACTGTAATTTTGTTAAGTGTGATAATGGATTGTGATTATGTTGAAAAAGGTGTCTTTATCAGTTAAAGATGCATTCAAAGTTATTGAAGTGTTCACAGGGTAAGTGATAGATGCGTGGGATTTACTTTAAAATACCAGCAAACAGTGAGTGTAGGGGGATTAGATGAAACAGGATTGGCCATGAGTATATAACTGTTGGAAATAAAAGGTCGAGTCATAGGGGTTTATTGTACTTTTCCTCTTCTTAAATGAATGCTTGAAATTTCCATAACAAAAAAAATTTTTTAAAGAGTCTTAGCTTTTTAGAGTCAAGAAGCAATTTCCTCTAGAAATATAACTTGTCATCAATATGTACTTTTCTGAGAAAAGGACTCAGTACCATTGGTTCTTCTTTTCCTAGATAACATTTATTTTTATTTTTGTGCACTCTAATGGGTTCTGGGTTTTCCTGCCAAAGACAGAGGGCAGCCTTAAACAAGCAAACAAACAAACAAAAAACAGGTGTCGACAATGGAAACGCTAAGGGTGGAATTAGGAATATTTCAAAATATGAGATAAGTATATATATATATCTATTCATGTAGGAGTCTACTCAGCTACTTTGAAGAATTTTTTCTCCTAAGGCCTTATTTCCCACGACATATCCTGTGTGTTCCTATTCCAAAATGTCTCTTTCAGGCTTTGTTGAGAGTCAGTGTATTGCCGTGGGAAGGAGCTTAGAATAGGACAGACCTGTTTTCAGATCCTAGCTCTGTGGCCTTCGAGCTGTAATGACAGAGAGCAAATTTACCTAAGCTCTCTGAACCTCAGTTTCTTCAGCTATGAAATGAGACTAATTCTAGCATCTCCTTCACAGAGCTGTGGTTTAATTGACCACATTTCAAGGGTGGTGAGGTTTAAATTACATTCTTGGAACACTGTGAGTGTCCACGGGTTCCTAGCATGTATGTGTGTGTGGGTTACAAACACCTCCAGAACATGGCCACATAGGCACAAATGCCCGTTGTCTGCCCTAAAAATCCTCTCTCACTTGTGGCACATATGTCAGTATGAGGTGACATTTCTGTGTCATTATGTCACCTCAATTCTCTGAGCTGAATGTGTGCAACGATCCTCTATTTTTGGAGCTGAGTACCCAGAAGTGCATTTCCAAGTACTTACTGTACTTACTCACCTTGGTTTGCAAGCATAATTCATTGCAGAGACATGCTTGTAATCCAAAGCACTTGTACATCAGAGCAAATTTCAAGAACCATTGGCTCAGCTGTGATCGTGTGACGTTTGGCGTCGTGTACTCCTCCTCTTCCAAGACATCACTCATTTATCAAGTTAAAATTTATTAGAAGCGTTCGCTCATCTTGTGGAACACTTGCAGAACACGTTACTCGCGATTCAAGGTTTTACTGTCTTTATCTCATTTCCCCTTGGACTTGATTTGTCTTCTTAACGTCTGCCGGGAAAGAGAGTGAGTTGTGAAAACCAAGCGTCAGCGTTATTTGATTGCTTGGGGAAGACACTGCTTAGTTATCACCTAGGCTACAAAGGTGAGCAGGGCCCCAGCCTTTGCTCTCAGGAAGGCCTAGGACATCTCTCCATGTCTTCAAGGGAAGAAGGAAGATGTGGTGTTGCGAGAGGGAAGTTTTTAGAGTCACAATTTTTCACTGGTATCTTGGCTTCTTTGCCTGTCTTGGCAAGTCATCTCTCGTTATCTCTTTGAATCTCAATTTTCTCACCTATTATATGGAGGTCTCTGCTTCACCAGTTGTGTGGATCAAAGGAGACCAGGGCATGGCTTTTGAACTATGAAGGGCCATACAAGTATTCCTTGGTATTTTCTAGAGAGAGTGTGTCCGACTTCTGTTGGCATCCCAAGAGGAATTAGAAGAAAATAGGAGCAGCCCCTGAATGGCCTCTCGACTCTCCTGGGACATTAGCTGGGTCTTGGGAGCGTCTGAGGCAGCCTAGCCCCCTTCGTCTTATCTTTGTCTCCCTGTCCTGCTCCTGGGCCTAGACAAGGAAGCTGCATGGGGCGTGGTCCTTGCTCTATATTGCAGTGTCCCTCACAGGAGACAGGAAAGGCCTACTTGGCAAGCAGAAGGTGTGAGGGGGTCACAGCTCCTGGTGTCACTCTGCACCTTCATCTAAGTCCTTACGGGACTCCCACGGCGGGCCAGCCAGTGTACTAGATGTGGGAAATATAATAGGAACAAACAGACATGGAGTTTTTAAGTTCGGTGAGAAGTTGGCCGGGCCTTTGGTGTGTCTGGTCTAGCACTGTCCAGTCCAGTAAACTTCCTCTAATGATGCAAATGTTTACCTGTCCTGTGTAATTCAGCAGCCACTAGCCACACGCGAGTGTAGGGCTCATAGAATGTGGCTTGTGTCACTGAGGGACTGGACATTAAATTTCATTTAATTTTAATGAGCTAAATAGTCGCAGGTGGCTAGTGGCCACCATATTGGATGGTATTGGACAGTGCTGGAAACATTCTGAGAAGGTTCAAAGGGCCCCCGAGCAGGCTAAAGATGTGACCTCCCTTCTTTGAAAAGAGCCGTGATACTCGGAAGCCAGGTCCTGGCTCTGCCTCCCATTCTGTGTAGATTTACCACAGTGCTTGGCCTTTTCTCTGCCTACTTTCCTGGTCTGTAAGATGGGACAGAGGAAGGACTGGGTTAGGTTTTTTCCAGTGTTAAAATTTGACTCTGTTATGATTTGCCTTTTATTTTTGTAGTATATTATTATCCTGTGGCCACTGTAACAAAATGCCACAGCCACAGTGGCTTAAAACAACAGAAATTTGTTCTCTCACTTTTGAAGGCCAGCATTCCAAAATTGGTTTCATTGAGCTGAAATCATGGTGTTGGCAGGACTGTGTTCCCACCCGAAGCTCTAGGGAAAACTCCATTCCTTGCCTCTACAAGCTTCTGGTGGCTGCTGGCATTCTTTGGCTGGCGGCCGCATCACTCCAGTCTCTGCCTCCTTGGCTGCGTGGCTGTCTCCTTTTCTGTTTGCTCCCCCTCTGCCTCCTTCTTATAACAACCCTTATGATGGCATTTAGGATTAACACCCCCCCCCCCCGCCCGCATCTCGAGATCCTTAATGACATCCACAAAGACCCCTTTTCCAATAATGTAACATTTATAGGTCTCAGGTATTGGGACCGGATCTCTTTGGGGGCCCTTATTCAGCCGACTCCACACAGTGATAGTTAACAGTAGTGGGTTCGCTTTGAATCTGTGTAGTTGGATGTGCGAGAGCCGCTGCCTGCCCGCATACTCTCCCAGGGGGAATTTCTTCAGCTTTCTGAATAGGGACTTGAGTTTGATTAAAAAAATAAAAAATAAAATGGCCTTCCCTGCTGCTACCTTGATCTGCTTATGCCGGAGCGTCTTCGCTAAAAGATCCGTCCACGTGTGAATATGCCCCAACTCATGCACCAGCACTATTGAGACACCCCCCACATCACAGCCAGTCTCTCAGACGTGTGGAAGGGGGCTCTCACTGGGCTCTGAGTCAGGAAGATCCAAACTCTCGCGTGTGAATGAGAGGAGAGAGCGTATTTGTTGGATCAGCTGGGTAAGTGGTGTTCCTCTGGTAGCATACTCATAAATTTGAAAATATAAAGGATTGGCCCCGACACAGCCCAAGAACAGCTTGTTCCTCTGATTTGGAATGTCATGTTTTAGTGTTACTTAATCAAGTCTGAGAGCCGTGGTTGGGGAAGTAGGTTTTGTAAATACTGCTCTGAAGCTTTCACATTTCAACAGAAAACAGATGCCAAGTGTTTTCATTATTATCAGTGTTCAGAGTTGTTGGAGTAGAGCACAAATCTACTCCTTCGTACAGCAAATGCCAGCAATGGGACCCGGCGGAGAGAAGGTGGAGTTGGGGGAAGAAAAGTGTAAAGTTTGAGGAATAAGTTGGCTCGAAGACCTTCTTCCTCTTCTTCTTCCTCTTCCTCTTCCTCTTCTTCTTCTTCTTTTTTTTTTTTTTTTTTTTTGCAAAAGAGACCCAATAGTGAAATATTTATCACCAGAGGGATAGAGAAACACAATTATAATTTAATTTGAATCACAGCACTGTTGGTCAACCAGAGAACAAAAGGACTTGGAGGCGGAATAAAATTACTTCGTCTGTGTCTTTTAAGAACAGGATGTTCTCTTGGTCTCCTCATGTCCTCGGGTTAAATGGCTGAGCGTCTGTTTTGTTCTGCAAGGCGCTGAGTGGCTTCATCACTGACTGTTTGGGGTTGCTTTTCCAAGAATTAATAATAATAATGTGTGTTTTAAGTGACGGGCACTGTGCTTCCTTCTTTGCTGGCACTTTCTCCCTTAACCCTCATGTTACCCTGTAGGGTAAGTATCGTCATCCCCATTCTATGGATGAGGGGACTGAGGCTTGGAGAAGGTCTGGCAACTTACCCAAAGTCTCCCAGCTACTGGGCGTCACAGCTGAGGATGGAACTCCTGAAGGCCCAGGAGGAACTGCTCTCGGCAAATTTTGCTTTGCGATGTTCGTTCACGGTCACTGTCCTATGGTGATGGGCTTGGAGGGAAATCGTTGTGCATAAGGTTTTGGCTGCTTTGTAAAGTCAGAGCATTTATGCATTTTTTTTTTTTCCTGCGACTGCATCTCTTCAGCTCCCTCATATTTCTGTACGGGAGAAGTGACTGGCTTCCAGGTGATAGCTTTCCAGGCACAGGGAACACAGTCTTCCCCACGTCTAAAGATTATTTCACACACTTCCTGGCAGAGAGGATATTTTCCCTTTAGATTCCTAGTCTGTTTCTGACTGGTGAGTTAACACTCTGGTTTTCGGTGTGTTCTTGGAGCAGGCATTTGAGTTCTGCGAGCTGGTGCCACAGCAGTGCTGCAGTCACAAATTCTTTCACTCGGCAAGCATTTACGGAGCGCCCAGTATGTGCCAGGCTCCCCCGGGAACACACTTGTGAACACGACAGGCCTCGCCCTCAGCGTCCCAGAGCCCACGGCGATTTCAGTGGGAGGCAGTATTGGCATTTTAGGCCAGAGAGTTCCTCACTGTGTGTGGGTCTCACCTGTTCATTGTGGGCATCCTTGGTCCTGACCCACTCAATTCCCAAGCAGGGAGACAGCTAAAAATGCCAGTCATTTTCTACGTGCCTCCAGAGGGCGCTGCTGCCCCTGGTTGAGAACCACTGCAGGGAAGCTGGATTTGGAACAAACAAAAAGTTTGGATGCGGTCCTCACTGTCTTGGGTGTGGCGCACTCTTGCCTTTTTCTAGGAATTTGGCCCATACTAAATTAGGACAGTAGGAGGAGGTATTTGAAAAAGCCCAGAGAAAACCAAATCCATTTATGAGCTCAGAAATTGGTGTGTTCTTATGCTCCCCACCAAGGTGGGACCAGGCAAGCTGCTTTCTTCTCTTTTCTTCATCCCTTCCTTCCTGCTCACCCACCCACTTCTCAGCCCCCATCTCCACTAAGGGGTAAACGAGATGGACCTGAACAACTGAGTCTAAGCCTGAGCCAGAGGCTGAGGAAGATGCTGGCCAAGTGTCTAGTGTGGGGTTAGGAACCCAGAGTGCCATGGGGGAAGGAGAGAAGGGAGGCAGACTCCTGACTGACGGGCAATTTGAGGGCGAAGGTAGAGACGTCTTTTCTCCACGCTCTGGATCCCATGTGTGTGCTGATTCAGCTAATAGCCAGATTTTCCCAGTAACTGGACCATACCCACCCTCCTTCTTACTGTTAACAGCATAGCAATGATTGGTGTGGAGAAGAATGAGGCTGGGCACCTGCCCCCAAAACACTGAACATCGGCCCATCTCTTTGTCACGACACCTACTAAGTGCTAAGCATTGTCTGGGGTCTGTGAGTGAATGGAGTAAACACAGTGGTTGCCCGAGTGGAATCTGGAGACTAGCAAGAACGACAGGCCATTTACAGAAGATTTACAAGACTAAACAGATTCTAAAGTTGGACCCTGCATGTGTTGGCAAGGGTGTGGAGGGGCAGAACCCTCATACGTAGCTGGTGGGATATAATTTGGTACAGCTTCTGTTGAGAACAGCCAAAATTAAAGATACACATACCTAATAATTTGGTGATGTTCCTTCTGGCACACGCTCCGAAGAAACCCTGCTAGGACTGCACAGAGTCAGGTGCTGAGAATGTTCACGGCAGCTTTCTTTGTAGTAAAGAAAAAAGTGTCACCCTAAATGTTCACAGACAGGAGAGTTAATCCATTCATTGGAACACATCCATGAAAATGTGTGAACTGGAGCTTCCTATATTCCTGTGTGGACGCGTCTCACAAATCTGGTGACGGAACAATAAAAGCAAGTTGCAGAATAGTACCTACACATCCCATTTATATGAAGTTTAAAAACACACAGGAGAATGAAACATTCTGCTTCGGCATACAGATATATATAGTAAGAATAGATGAATAGTAAGAATGAAATACATGGGAATGATAAGCCCCAGATTTAAAATAGCAGGTAACTAAGGAGGAGGAAGGTGTGTAATTGTCAGGGGAACGCAGATGTCTTCAACCATGGCCGTATTTTATGTTTTAAGGTAGATGGGATGGTTGGCACATTGGTATTGTTGCACTGTCATTTATATACAATATCTGCCCATCAGTGTACCCTTCTTGCCCTTCCTGACAGATCTCCATTTTGTTTAAGTATCTACTCTCCACCGAATGCATTCTGGGGAGGCCGTGGGAAAGCCAGTCTGCCTCAAGTTCAGGGTATAGGGCCTCATTAGTTTGAGGCTGACCTATCCTTATCAGCAACAAGAGTCATGTTCAAAAGAGGGCATGTGTTTTGCTGAAGTCTTCTGGGAAGTACCTTCTCTAAGGTAAAAACTTCTCTCTCTTACTTTGTCTCTCGTTCTCTATCTTCCTGGACCTAAAAGAGGAAGCTTGGCTTGTATCCCTGCTTGCCTAGGATAGCCTTCCGCCATCAGTGAGAAGAACAGCCTTAAAAAGTAACCTACGCTTTAAATGGCAGGTTGGAGAGATGGTTACATCTGTCGACTCCATCAGCCTGGCCCTGAGATCCATCCCAGGTTTGCCGGTCCAGAACGTGAGCCTGTACGTGTTGCTGAGGGTAAGCCACTTTGGTTTGGATTTTCCATCCTCTTGCTTCTAAAAGTATTCTAACTGCCTCCCCTAGATTGCTGTGAAGCACACAGCAGTCATTGCACACAGTAATCACTTCCTAATCAGGAAAATTAACTGTTTCTTAATTTCTCAGTTTTAAGTTTTTTTCTCCTATTTTGACTTAAACATTTGCAGCCGGCTCCAATGGTTGGCTATCAGTACTGGCAAGAAGTAGACATTGAAGAAATCCACAAATAGGAAGGAAACCAACTATTGATGGAAAAGATCTTGCAAAGTCCAGTGTGGTTAATGTGTCAAATTGCCTTTTTGTGAACATGTGTATTAGTTTCCTGTGTCCACTGTAGCGTATTACTACAAACTAGGGGGCTTAAAACAATGAAGATTTATTCTCCCACAGTTGTGGAGCCAGAGGGCTGAAATCAAGGTGTGGGTGGGGCCCTGCTCCCTCCGAAGGCTCTAGAGGCTCTTCCTTGACCCTTCCAGCTTCCCATGGCCACTGGTATTGCTCCAATCTCAGCCTCCGTCTTCCTGTGGTTTCCTCGTGTTGCTGTGTGTCTCCTCTTCAGCATCCTATAAGGACACTTGTCATTGGCTTTAGGACCACCTGGATGCCCAGGACGATCTCATCTCAAGATCCTTAATTTAATGTGCAAAGACCAGTTTCCCAAATAAAGTCACACTCACAGGTTTTGGGGGTTAGAACGTAGACATATATACATTTTCGATTCTTCCATTCAACCGACTACAATGTACTTACTCCTCGTTGTGATTCTGCGGTGCAGACAGATCATGTGATTCTGTTTGCAACCTAAAAAGTGGTTCCTGATTCATAAAAATAGGAATAAATAGATCACTATGCAATAATGCTTTATAGAAAGCATTCTGTTTTCTCTTACCCATCTTGGTTAACTGCTTAATTAACAATCGAGAGACTTTTTTTAAATGATTTTGACAGGAGGGGAGCCTACCTGGCTCAGTTGGTGGAGCATGCGACTCTTGATCTTGGGGTTGTGAGTTTGAGCCCCACGTTTTGGTGTAGAGATTACTTAAAAATAAAAAAAAATCTTGGGGTGCCTGGGTGGCTCAGTCGGTTGAGCGTTCCTCTTGATTTTCATCTCAAGTCACCATCCCAGGAACATGGTATTGAGCCCCGCATGGAGCTCCACACTGAGCATGGAGCCTGCTTAAGATTCCGTCTCTCTCCCTTTGCCCATTCCCCCACTTGCACTTGCACACACGCTCTCTCAAAAAATAAACTAAAATTAAAATTAAACAACAAAAAAGATTTTAACAGAGGAAATAAAGTTGTGTGATGTAAATATTGGAAAACATTTACTTGACCATGTAAGTTCCTGGGTCCTTGAGAGAGAGGTGTTCAGCCTCAGTTATGTCCCAGGACAAATGTGGACAACGAGGCCAAGCACCAGTATGGGTTTGCCAGAAAAGGAAAGTATGAATGAAGTTAGCAGAGAGTAGATCAGTATGAGAAGGGAAAAACAGCCACGTTTTTGAGGGCATTTAATCTGCTCTGAGAGATGGTGGATAGATCCCAAGAAGACAGCTGTGGATGCTGGAAAGGAAAGAAAAGACCCTGGACTTGGAATCAGACAGACCGATTCATGTTCTGATGTGTTTCCATATAATCCCTGGATCTGTTTTACCTCCCCTAAATTTTAGGAAAATTGCACTTCCTGACACAAGTTTATTTCATATGAAATGGGAATGGCGATGCATACATCTCAGGTTCATATGGATAAACTGAGTGAACCTTGTCCATGAGGGGCCCCGTTCATGTCTGTTGAATGAGAATCTGCACTAGAAATGTCTTCAGTGAGTGGCTCTTTGGAAACACCTATGGTGGGTGTGTGTTTTCACAGTTCTTCAGATTCATCAATTTCTATAAGGTTTCGGTTAGAACTAGAAAGGCCAAGATAAACACCCTATGCTTCAGTTTCTAGCCACCATGGCGTAGCTGTAGGGATTAGCCCTCTCACCACAAACAACTAAGCCCGATGAACTATGTGGGGCAACTTTTGTCAGCCAGTGGACAACAGGTGCAGCAAGACTGATCCCTGAGAGGTGGGAATCTTGAATTGTGTCCTGTAATCATTCAGCTCCCTGCTTGGGGGACAATATTCCAACCTCAGTGTAAGGAACTGGAATTTGAGCAGAACGCAATGGTCCCACTGACTGAAGGAGGCATAGATCAGAGTTTGGGGCAACTGAAGAGACTAGAATCCATGGGACAAGAGGGAGCTCAGTTTCCTCAACCTTGGTTTGATTACCATTTTGGACAAGAGAGTTCTTTGTTGTGGGGGGATTATCCAGTGCATTGTAGGATATTTAGCATCCTGGCCTCCATCTACCAGATACCAGTAGTGCCGTACCATGAACTTGTGACAGTCAAAACTGTCTCCAGACTTTGTCAAGTGTCCCCAACAGGCAGAATCATCCCAGGTGAGAACCACTGTCCTAAGATAAAACTTAATTTTACCTTCCCTAAGGCAATCCCCCAAACAAAGTCATAAGATTTGCAATAGAAGCAGAGTTTTCCAGACTCTTGGTTGAGTCCTATTGGAGGGGCTAGGAAAACACGGGGCTTTCCACAGTTCTGCACTAACAAATAAAACTGAACCTCCATTAGTTCACGATGACCCGCCAGTAACTGACCTGTGGAAGCAATACCTTTGAGGAGAAGATAACCAAATCCAGATATGTATGTAGTTAGTCATATGTATCTTATTACATATTCATCACCGTGTTCAATCAAGAGACACTAGAGGTACTAGACTTAACGTGATGTTAAGTCAAGAAAAAGCAGTAAAAACTAAACCCAAGATGGCCCACATATTGGGCTTAGAAAAATGAAAGCTGTAGTCTACAGTCATACCACTCTGAACATGCCCGATATCATCTGATCTCGGAAGCTACGCAGGGTCAAGTCTGGTTAGTACTTGGATGGGAGAAAAGCGAAAGCTTTAAGGCAACTATTATAAATATGTTCAAAGAATTAAAGGAATAAACAAGTAATCTCTGCAAACAAATGAAGACTACAGAAAAGAACAAATGGAGGAATGAATAGGGGCGCCTGGGTGGCTCAGTCGATTGAGGGTCCGACTCTTGATTTCAGCTCAGGTCATGATCTCTCAGTTCATGAGTTAGAGTCCTGCATCAGGCTTTGCACTGACAGAGTGGAGCCTGCTTGTAATAATAGCTAAGTTTAGTAAATAACAGCTGAGTTTAGTAGCAGATTTGAGGTAGCAGAAGACAGAATCTGGGAATTTGAAGGCAGATGAATTGGGGGACAATATCAGATCATCTTTTCTATGTGTAATTAGAGTCCCAGAACCAGAAGGAGGCTGAGAGAACTCACCTGCAACAGACCTGTATTACAAGAAATACTAAAGGTTGTCATTCAGGGAATAAGAAAATGATACTGAAATACACAGACCTATCTAGGGACCATGTCATGATGAAGCAACAACAAAAAGTTTTATGGGCAAGGCAAAAATATCCCCAAGTTTCTCATGCAGTTTCCCAGTAATATTCAAGGGACTCAAAAACCACAACCCACAGCACTATGCCCCTAAACCCTTTCATTGGTTTTACAATATGTCCACAAATTCTTCTACATTTCCCCCCTACCCCGGTTCAAAAGATGGAGGCCAGTCCCCTTCCTCTTGAGTGTGGGCTGGACTTAGTGACTCACTCCTAGTGGAAGTGACCCTGGGGGATTTCCAAGGCTGGGTCACAAAAGGTCTTGCAGCTTCGTCCCATTCCCTCGCCTGGATCACTCGCCCTGGGGAAGCCAGTCACCACGTTGGGAAGACACACAGCAGCACTCCGAAGAGCCCTTGTGCTGAGTGGAGGCCTCCTGCCCACGGCCACGGGCGTGAGCTGTCGTCAGGGGGTCTTCCAGCCGGCTGGTCTTGAGGTGGTATCAGCCCTGGCTGACGTGGTAACTGCACCCACATGAGAGGCCTTGAGCCAGAATGACAGTCTCCCAAGTTCCTGGCCCACAGAAACTGTGAGATGATAAGTCTTTATTGCTGTAAGCTGCCAAATTTGGGGATAACTGATTATGCAGCAATAAATAACTAATTCATTCCCTCTCCTTGGTGCGTCTCAGTCACCCCCTCTCTCACACTATCCAAACACCTCCAGAGTCTCTTGTCCCATTTCTTATTTTCCTCTCTTCAAAACCTTCATAGATACCCTCACTGTTCAGGCCTGCTTGTCTCTCTCTCTCTCTCTCTCTCTCTCTTTCTCTCTCTCTCTGGTTCTCTCTCTTTCTTGTTTGTTGTTTGCTTGTTTTTGTTTTTGTTCTGTTTAGCCTTTTCCACTGCAAATCCCTATCCCCATGTCTCTCGTTCTTCTCCTACCGAAGAGCCAGATGTCCCCAGTGAGACCCCAAAGTGGAGGGGAGCATGGGAGAAGGGCAGAAGGGGGAAAGGGAGCTCACATAGCACCAGCTTTCCTTGAATAGAAGGAGAAAGGCTGAAAATACACATAGTCAATCATTTTTGTCCCTATTACTTTAGAATTTCTAACTGAAATCTGTTCTCTGCCTGCTATATATCAGGTACGATGCTAAGAGTTTTTGATGTATGTATTTTATCCCCAAAACATCCCAGTGAAGTAGATGCTCTTATTATCCCCCCTTTTTTTTTTTTCAAGGAGAAAACTGAGGCACAGAGAAATTAAATTACTCGCCCACAGTCAACAGAACTGTCACACAACAGGGCCAGGGTTCAAAGATCTGTGTAACTCAGAAGCCCAGGGCTGAAGTCTTCATACACATTACACCAAACTGGGCTCAAATCGGCTTAAACTCATTGTTAACTTCCACAAAACCCAGGGCTAACGGTCTCACACACTCAATGCGAGCTAAGACATTTTTAAGCCCATGTTACCTAGCCTCCTTGGGCCAGAAAGGAATCCGGGATTTCCACCCCTTACTGAATTCATGGTGGCCTTTGTCTTTCTTCAGCTTCAGATGGGATCTGAGCAGAAAATTCCGGGCATGTCTAGGTTGGGACCACACACACACACACACACACACACACACACACACACACACCAAGGAAACAGTTTTCCTGACCACTCCCTTTCCACTTGTCAGTCATTAGGGTAGATGGTGGGACCATTTACCCCACAGGATTGAAATGACACTCCCTTGGTGCATCACCCAGCATACAAAGCTTCCTCAACACTGTGGGGCTTGGCCTTGGAAAGCTATTGCCTCTGCTTTTCATGTTCTTTTAGGCTTCACGAAAGCCACATGTCTTTTTAAAAAAATGCTTTTTATAATTAAGAAAGTAGCATAATAACAGAAAACAGATGTAGAAATTACTTAAAACCCAAGGCCCTGAGACAACGATTATTCTTATGACACACTCATCACGCATGCCATTGGGCCACTGTATCCTGGCCTTTTGTGAGTTCTCTCTGGGTTCCGGATGTTGAAAGCCTTAGCTCTCAGGACTTGCTATTTTTGCCACCGAACGCTGGCCTGTCGCAGCGGGGGCTCTGTCCTTGTTCAGTTCAAAAGTCTGGGAGCTCCGTGTCCTCTTCCCAGCAGCCCTGCTGGGGGGCTCTCTCCTATGAAAGGTAGATTTGTCATAGGTTCTGTTGTTCCAGCCCATGCGTGTTTCTTGCTGTAATTGATTATATTATTGTTTGCAGCATCTTTTTCCTCCCTGTGAGGGTTTTATATATCCACACCCCTTGCCACATGACTTCCAGGAGTGATTCCAGTGAGTGGAATACACTTCTTCTAGAAGTTATTCCAGTAGGTGAAATATATTGTCAGGCTTGGCCGTGTGACTTGCTTTGGCCCATGTGATGTGGGGGTGTGATTTTTCTGCCATGTCCGAGCAGAAGCTTTCAAAGACATTGCATCATTCGGCTTGGCCCCTTGCCTTCCTGCCTTCTGCAGCCTGATGGACATGTCCCGGATGGCGGCCGCCCCTTCAGCCTCACACGTGTGAGGCTGACGTGTGGGGCAGAGTGGGGCAGAGATGTAGCCGAGCTGCAAACCTGAGTGCAAGAAACAAAGCTTGTTGTTGGAAGCCACTGAGATTTTTTGGAGGTTCCCCAACCCCCATGGCAAAATACTAACATACTGTTTCTGTAGGTAAGCTAGGAAGTGTCCATCTTCCGAGGCCGACTTCCTTCATGAGAGGCATCTCAACTACTTCCAGCTCCCTCCCAAGACCGAGGCATGACCTCACTCTGCTCTCACTGATGGGAGTCACAACCTGAAATGCACTCTCCTTGTGTTGATGGAAAGCGACATAACATGGCGGTTGAGTTGGAGCCCTGTGTCCTCTGTTCCTCTCTGCCACCGCCTCTGTGTGGCGTTGGTCAGTCTGCTGAACCACTTTGTTCCTTATTTGTCTCATTTCAGTAAAGGATAGAAACTACCTTATTAGCGTTCTGATATGAAGAATAAATGCAGTGAAAGGGAGCCATGAAGTTTGCTGTTACTGCTCTCCCCATTGGCCAACTCTTTCTGTCCAGGCTGTTATGAGAGAAATTCATGGAATGCAAACAGGACCTTCTAGAACTGGACCTCCAGCTACTGGGGCTCCTGCTGCCCATCTCTCATCTCTTCTGGTTTCTGATTAACTTTTTTTCTCCTCTGGAAGATTAGTTTTCTCCAAGACCTAAGAGGCAAAGGGCCTTCCATTCTGTCTCCGTTTACAAAGTCTCTGGAAGATGGCCCAGACATGGGTCATATTTCCATCCCTAAGTCAGCCTCACTGTCCAAAGGATGTCCCAGGGAGCTGTGCCTGGGTTCACATTCTCCGTGGCTTGGGGTAAAGGCAGGAGTCCCCTGCTAGAAGCATGTGGTGCTAGACGGTAGCACCACAACCAGAGTGACCACAAAGACCACTGTGTGATTAGCAGCACCTGGATGTGGTTTGTAGTAGTCGTTGGCAGCATGGTCTTGGAAGTCAGGCAGCTGCGGGCATTTCTTAACTTCTGTAAACCTTGATCTCATGTGAAAATGGGGATAGTCATCTCTGTCTCACAGGTTTGTTATGATTACATGAGATAACGTAAGCACGTGCTCAGCAGATCCTAGTTCTTCCTCCCCAGAACTTGCTCTCGCTGTATCGGAGCTTCCTCGGATAACGCAGGCCTAACCCCCAACGTCCCCATTTCTTATTCTGCAGTGAGAAACAGCTCTCAAGTGGAGCCAAGGGGCCCCATCAGTGGCTACACTGCATTCTCTCCCTGGAGGGGAATGATTATTAGAGGATGGTGTCCTGAGAAACAGACTGGAATGCACAAAGGAATTTGGTGGTTTTAAGAAGAGTTTCTCTGTTAGAATGCCTGGAATACTCTCACTTGCTACATTAGCAATTCTGAACCTACTTCGTGTCATGAACCCTCGTATCAGTCTGATTGAGAGCATGGACATTCTTCTCCGGAAGATGTACAGTTGTACATACAACTTCAAGAGGTTCACAAAACTCCAGGAAGCCCAGCCATGGGATCCCGGGGTTCAGAGCCCCTGCACTAGATGGTGAATCTTGCCAAGGGAACTCTGATACCTGTTGACCTGTATGGCACTAGGATGGGCATGGCCAAGTCTTCCTCCTCAACCCCGCTTTGTCCACATACGCATGTCTCACCAGCCCTCCTCTGCTACACATTTTCAACGTCAGGTAACTTAGAGTCTATGAACAACATATGTTGTGTTTGCTCAGTAGGTTGCAGTCAAGTCTTGCCAGCCACAGGACCATTCGGTCTCTATAGGTTGATCTCAGACTTCTATTTTGTGGATTTTGATGGTTTTCTCTCAAGGAGTATTCTTATTTCACTGCTCTTTAGGGATATCAGGATTCTTCTGTTGGCAATAGATGGAAACCCCACGTTTAAAATGGCTTAGGCCAAAAGAGGGCATGGCTTACACCACTGAAAAGGTCAAGCGTCATGTCTGATTTCAGGCACAGATGCATCAAGGGGCTCAAATGTCACCAAGAGAACTTGGTCTCATAGGCAAACTCTCTTCCTTGATTTCAGCTCCATTCCCAGGCAGTGTTTTCCTTGTAGTGACAGCATGACTGCCAGCGGGTCCAGGCTTACGTCTTCGTCACTCTCAGAAATGTAAACCAGCTCCCCACAATCTGCCCGGGAAAAAAGCAAACCTGAGGCTATCTCCTTTTGCCACCTCCATCCCCAATGTACTCATTCACTCATCCGACTCTGTTTGAGGTGATGTGGTCCTTAGAGGGAAAAGTTTGAGACACGACTTCTAGGCTAAAGGCAATGCAGTGAGGTATGTGCCCGAGTAGAAATGGTATAAAAGCAAAAAAAGCAAAGAATGTTCCGGACTCAGCGGAAACTTCCATGTGGGTGGAGGAAGGTGGCTAGGGTGGGAGGCTGGGGCGGGAGGTTGAGAGATGACAAGAAAGGGGACAGAGTGGCCAGGGATTCAAAACCTTGTTTACCATGATAAGGAGGCTGGCTCTACCGAGAGGCAAAGGGCAGAGTGTCAAAGGGTTTCCAGCTCCCGACACAGCCATGTGGAACATTTCAGAAAGGCTGCCCTGGCTGCTGCGTGGAAGCTGAGTTAGGAGTAGGAAGGCCCGATGGAGGAGGCATCTTCTTGGAGAAGCTATTGCCCTCTTCGCGGAGAGAATGCATGAAGTCCTGAACTGAGGCAGGTGAAGGAAGAATGGGGTTCCAAGCTTTTAGGGGGCAGAACTGACAGACAACACCAGATGAATGGGGCACGAGAAAGGAGGAGTCTAGGATAATTCCCAGGGCTCTCCACTGGGAACCCGGCAGGATGGTAGTGGCCTGCACTGAGGCAGGGAACTTGGGAGAGGAGCAGGTTTAGGGGTGAGGGGAGACGATGAGGTCACTCTGGTAATGTCCTCAGGACGTAAGGTTGCAGCTGTCCAGATGTTAGCTGGGTTCCTACATCCAGAGCCCTGGATGGGCAGACATGAGGCTCGTGGGCTGTGGGTGGTGGTGGTGGAAGCAGTGATAGCTGAGATAGGGCAGCACCACCAGAAAGAAAATGCCCCATTGTTGTTATTGTTTACCGTTTTAAAAAATTTGTTTTTAATGTTTACTTATTTTTGAGAGAGAGAGAGAGAGAGAGAGACAGAGTGCAGGAGGGGGAGGGGCAGAGAGTGAGGGAGACACAGAATCCCAAGCAGGCTCCAGGGTCTGAGCTGTCAGCACAGAACCCGATACAGGGCTCAAACCCACGGACCGGGAGATCATGACCTGAGCTGAAGTCGGACGCTTAACTGACCGAGTCGCCCAGGCGCCCCTGTTTTACTGTTTTTATTAGTGTTTTCTTCTGTCCTTGTATGGGCCCATCATGATTCCAAGTCCTGGGGGGAGGGAGAGTCCAATTGGCCAAGCTCGGTCACGGGCTCACTCCTTGGCCTAGGGAGTGCAGGAGACTTTGATTTTCATCTACGCAAATGGCTCAGTGCAGGTGGGGTAATTTCCCCAGGAAGAAATCAAGACCATTAACCATAAAAAAATGGAGGAATGGATGCCATATGACCCCCAAATGACAAATGTCCATCTATAACTCCACTGCTTACTTCAGCCGATGTCCCCCCCCCCCCAGGAGGTTGCTGCTGAGAGGTAAAGAGCGTTAGTTCACCTAAAGCTCGAGCACCCTCCATCTGCCTCACAGCAATTGCTTTTTAAGTGTTTCTTATTATTTTTTATACCAGTGACCCAAAACATAATTCTTTAGGTAGTGGGCATAGGGCCAAAGTATCTCATAGGAAATATTTCAGAAAGGGCGCATTTCATCAAACACTTGGTTACTTAATGTCTCAGGGCATAAGTAACTATGATGACATAAATCACCCCTGATCAGGAATGGACAGAGGTGGCTGGCGCCTGAAGCCATCAATCGTGCCCCCTACGAAGCAGCTTCCCAATGAGTGGATAAGCTAACATTTTATATTGAGCACGGGGCACGCGCGTGCTGCCACTCCAGGCGCCATGACCCACCTCCTCCTATTTACTCCTCACGCTGCCCCTGGGATTAAGTGGCATTTTCTGCATCCTAAAGACAAGACGGGACTCTGAGGCATCACGGGACGGGAAGTGGCAGAGCTGAGTTGACAACTTGGGCCTGTTGGCCTACAAGTTCTGGGCAGGTGCTGGCAGGCCGGCTGGAGCAGGAGGAAGCGCTCGCAATCACCACGTGGGACTCCCTGCGCGGCCCGGAGTGGGGACATCAGCTGGAGAGGCGCGGCTCTGGCCCTAGTCCTCTCCCGGGGACAAGGGCGCCAGCTCTCCGGCCAGAGGTCCCACCGGGCCCCTCGGGTTTAACAGACAAGCCGGCTGACCTCTTCCAAGAAGCCTGGCCCCAGTTATGCGCGGCGATCCCCTCTCCGCCACCTTTCCGGGGGCTTCCGCGAGCTTGAACCTGACAGCTCGGGGCGCAGAGGAAGGGGCGGAGGCGGCCCGGGCTGGCCTCCTCCCGAGCAGTGCGCGTCTGGGAGGCTCTAGGCTGTTTCAGCAGGAGCTTTGGCCGCCGACCGAGGGGCCCGAGGAAAGTAGGTCAGCGTGCGGCCGGGACGCGCTTCCTGCCGGCGCCTCCCGCGCTCCGCCGGCCCTGCGCCCGCGCGCGCGCCGCGCTCCTCCGCCGCCTCGGTTCCTCCTGCCGCCCTCGGTCCGGGTCCTGCCGTCCTTCCGCTCCTCCCACCTCCCGCGCCCACCTGACACCCTGCCCCTCCCTCTCTCGTCCTCCACCTCCTGGGCGCGTTCCCTTCTGCCTTCCCTGCTTAATAGTACAACCCCTCGATAGTCTTCTTAAACAGATAACGTGCTCGTTTTAAAGAGATCAAAAGATGCACAGAAGTTAACGCGGGAGCCAAGGAAAAATCCCACTACTCCGAAATAACCATCGCAAACACTGGGTGGACAACTGCCCTAGATATATTTTTATGGCTATAGGCACCTATTTTAATGTATTATGTATATGTGTACAGTTAAGGTATAGGTATAAGTATTTTATAAAAGGGAAATGCTATTTTTATTAAAAGCATTCAGTTTAATACTTTACTTTTTTTTAATTCAATACTAGAAAATAAATGATAGTGGGAGGGAAAGAATTGTTGAAATTTTTTTAATGTGTCTTTACTACAAGCGACTCATAAAATAAAGGGAATAAAGTATTCCCTTAAGAGGGAGGAAAGGAGGTGGGGAAGGGATAGAGGTGGGGTGTAGAAAGAACGAGAATTAAGAAGTTGGAGATTTTAAAAAGTGATGTGTTTCAATTTTTAGTGTTTCAATTAATTAGTGTAATTAATGTTGCTAAGAAAGATGAGAGTGTTAACATGTGTGAGTTTCCTCCTATCACTTGTTTCCTGATTTTTAAAAGTTACACTATGATTATTTTAAATTTTCCAGGTGTATAAAAGCATTGGCAGTCAGTTATTTAAATATATTTCCCCATAGTTATTTAGTACTAGTTCTATGTTTAAATAGATTCAGTGCTCATCACCAGCCCTGTTCATGTGTCTTTTGCATTCCTGCATTATTTATTTAAGGTCATCTCTCAATTGTCTGGATTTCATTTAAAGTCATTGTCTCAAGAATTACTTATAAGTCCTTTATTGCTTGAACAGCATCCTGGGCTGGGTATAACCTTCTTAAGATACATTTTCTTTCATTCAGAACTTTGTAGACATTTTTCCATTGTCTTCTGGCATTGAGTACTGCTGTGAAACTGAGCATATCTAGGATTTTTTTCTTCTTTGTGGGTAATTTATTTTTGTTCCTGGATATTGGAAGAATTCTTTCTGATTCATTATAATCCCAGCTTAACTGGCGTATATTCAGTATTGCAGATTTTCAATAAAATTTTCCTACAATGGATTGTACCCTTTACAGTTGAAAAGTCATTACTCTTTTTATATCAGGGCAGGTTTTATTATTATTATTATGTCTTTAAGCACATCTTCTCAAATCTTTGTTGGATTAGCAACTTAAGGAATCAAAAATACATATGTTGGATAATTTTTGTCTTCCATATCTGTCAGCTTCTCTCAAACAGTGTTCAGGTGTTTGTCATTTTAATAGTAATGGAAGACTTTTGTTTCAGTAATTCATTTTCTGCACAAGATTGATTCTTCCTTTACTGTCCTGAATTATTTAATAGTTCATAATGCTATTGTTTTGGTTCTTAATTTGTTTCCTTAGTTCTTCAGTCTCTATTCAGAAAATCTCATTCTGTTATTTTTATTCTCTTGTTTGGAGCTCTTGTTTTATTGAGATTTATGTTTTCATTTGCTGCTGGTATGAAGTAGTTCGTAAGGGATTTCCTCCTCCCTTTTGACCGATGTTTTCTTCTTGCTTGAGTTCTTTGTTTTATACTTGTATATCCCTTCCTCCCTCTTTCACTTCTTCCTTTCTTTTTTCTTTTCTTTTGTTCTTTCTCTTTCTTTTCTCTCGCATAGTTTCTATGACATTTCTTTTCATCTTTCTTTTCAATTTGTTTAATGTTTACTTATTTTTGAAAGAGAGAGAGAGAGAACAGGGAAGGGGCAGAGAGAAAGGGAGACTCAGAACATGAAGGAGGCTCCAGGCTCTGAGCTGTCAGCACAGAGCCTGACATGGGCCTTGAACCCACAAACCGTGAGATGGTGACCTGAGCCAAAGTAGGTTGCTTAACCGACTGAGCCTCCCAGGCGCCCCTTCCTTCATCTTTCTTATGCTTGGGCATCTCTGACCAGACATTCTGTTTGCAATTACATAGTGTGGATGAGTTCTTGACTCTCTTCCTACCGTGTCTGAAACCAGACTATTTCCTATCCAAGGTATATTTTGAGGACTAGGTATTTTCTGCTCCATCTAGGGGGACAGTGGAGGGAAGGAGAGATCCAGGGAGAAGGGCTAGGTTGCTTTAGTCTACGAGGGCAAAAATGCTTTGTTACAATAGGCTGGGCTCTATTCTGTCTTCTAAATTATGCCAAATATCCTGGATCAGGGTTCACTCCTCACAGTTGTCGGGGTGAGGGGGGTATGCCTATCTCCCTAGGGGTTGAAATTTCCTTGTGCTTTGTTTTCCACCTCAGCTTGTAGGTTTGGAGGCTTTCTATGTGTTTACTTTTCTCTGTTGTTTTGTGCCTCTCTCTGTTTCTTCCCAGCAGCCCTTTCCCCTATTTCTATGTCAGAAGAGAAAAGGGTAAGAATTGGGAGATTAAGTAAAACTTCTCTGGATTTTGTTGATTTAAAGGGACAGCTTCTGTGGGAGGAGGATGGTTTGAGAGCTGTGCCATGTTGTACTTTTTGTTTTGCTCCACAATTTTTTGTTTTTTTCCTTAGTTGATCTTTCATTGGTTTTACCCTTTTGGTCATTGATTGCTATTGATTTTTTTTTATACTGGTTTAGCTGTTTTGCTTATTGCGTTAGGTGTTGGAACTGGGGAATTTTGAGATGGAATTTCAATCACTGTCTTAAACCTCTTAACCTAGAATGTCTGCAGTTGTGTTCTGCACATGACGACCAATCGCTCACAGGTGCACACTTTGATTTAAAAAAACCTGCCCCTGGCCCTTATCCGTATTCATTCGATTGATCATTCATTCCACAACACTTATGTTTAAGACGCTGTGGTAATTGTATTGTTTCTTCACTGTTGCCTCCAAATCACACATACTGTACATCCCCCTATCACATGGATACAGACAGCTTAGCTGAATTGAGAGCATTTTCACATCATGTAAGAACTGCCAAGAAGAAGGAGGAGAAAGAGAAGGAGAGGAGGAGGAGGAGGAAGAGGAGGAGGGAAAAGGTAGGGAGGAAGAAAGGAAGGGAGAAAAGGAAAGTAGAAGAAAGAAGAAGAAAGAAAAAAGGAAAATTTAAGAAGGTTTTTTTTTCAAGTTATTAAAAGGTAGCTTAATTTTTAGACAGTATTCTTTCAATTTTAACAATTTTAACAAGTCTTCCATCATCGTTCACTATAGAACCAGCTCCTGAGCATACAAGCCCACCAAAAACCCGAACCAAACCAAACCAGAAAAAACGCCTGAAGTTGTTTAAAACTTTATGTCATCAGCCCTGCTATTTATGAGTCTCCCAACTTCCTGTTGAATGGTCGCCTTAAGTTTTTACTATTGCCTGATATTTCTGCAATATTTTGGTTTTATGGCACCTTATGGGACGTATTGTCCCTTACTTTTTTTTTTTTTTTTAATTTGACATTCATTATTTACCTAAATTTACAAATGAAGGAACCAAGGCTCAGAAGATGAGATTTTCCGCCACCCCTGGTAAGGGAGAAGGAAGAGAAGTGGAATTTGACATAATTCCTGCCCTTGTCTTCCAAATAGTACTGGCTCCTGCTGGCTTGAAATATATGGGGTGTTTTTCCTTACAGGGAATAAAATTTAGAACTTGCTTATGGTGAGAAACCATTACACGTACAGTTTTGTACATTTTTTTTTTTTTTTACCCAAGACTACATCATTAGCATTTTTTAATTCTCCTCAGGGTTCCAGACACCATTTCTAGTGGCTATGTCATAATTTACAACACAATATTCTACTGTCGAGCATTTAGTTTCTAGTTGTTATTTTCCTGTAATAGCTGAGAAAGGAATCAACATATTTGTGACATAGAGCCTTTTGCTTTTGTTGAGTTATTTCTTTAGTCTAAGTTTCCAGGAATGAAATTATTGGGAATGTGTTATATAATACTGCTCGCCAAAGAGGCCATCCTGATTTACAATGGCGCCTGTAATGAATGAGGTTCTCGTTTCGTTCCAGCTTGGCCCGCATTACATGTTGTTTATTTTGTGAAATTTTGCCAAATTGGGTAGGTTTAAAATGATAGGTCAAGGTTGCTTTAGCCTGCATTAAAATTTAACAGGATGGATTTTTTTTCCCCCGTGTTTTTTTTACGATTTGTACTGGCCCATACCCATGATTTATTTATATTCTTTACCTATCTCTCTGCTGGGTCTTGGAGTGTCCATATAAATCTGAATTACCTCAGGGTTAGAATGTTTATTCTAAATATTCCCCCCCTTTTTACCCACACTTCGATTTTTAAAATTTAGGCCACAATTTGCATATAGCAAAATCCATGCTTTTTGGGGGTTTTGAGAAATGCACCTAGTTGTGTCGCCACCATGACAGTTGAAAAGATTTCCATCACCCCCCAAATCTCTTTGTGGCCCCCTTCGTAGCAAACCTCTCCACTCTCCCGGTCTGTTTCTTGCCCCACCGTTTTGTCTTTTGCAGAATGTCATATAGATGGAAACATGCACTGTGTGGCCCTTTGAGTTGTCCCCTCAGTTGGCTGTGCACTTCCTCGTGGCTGAGCCCTGCTCCGCTCTGTGGCCATGGCAGTATAACCCCCTTTCTGCTTTAGCCCTTCTGTTTTTAGTTTTGTGCCATCTCCCTTTCTCAAATGTTCGACTTTTAAATATTTCTCTGTCAGCCAGTCCTTTCCTGTGCAATCGCTTCTGTTGAGAGTTTCCTTAAGCAATTTCTTTGGCAAATAGGAGAAATCTAGGAAGCATAATCCATACATTTGTCCACTGTCCTTCCGTGGAGTGACCGACGTTTGTGGACGCTTCCGCTTCTACCACGATGGGCAAGTTCATCTTGGATAAAGTGGCACACTTCTGAGGCTGCCTTGCTGTGAGCTCTGAATTTCAGTGGAATTTTCATTGCCAGTGGCGGAAATGAAAATGCCGAAAATTAAAACGTTGTTCACCTGGAGGCAAGCTGGCAGAGGAGAGATGCAGCCCTGGGTGTGAAGAAGCGAGGTGGCGTCTTACCTGGTCGGGATACCTTGGCACGCTGAGAGTAAACATTGCTTTAAATTCAAGGAAGTGGTTTGTTTTTTTATATTAGTTGACTGCTCAAGTAATCAAACATTTCCCTTGGCAGCTTTTTTTTTTTTTTAATGCTTTTTCAGTTTTGAGAGAGAGAGAGCATGAGCAGGGGAGGGACAGAAAGAGAAGGGGACAGAGGATCCGAAGCGGGCTCCATGCTGACAGCAGACAGCCCAATGCAAGGCTTAAACTCACAAGCCGTGAGATCATGACCTGAGCCGAAGTCGGACCCTTAACCGACTGAGCTACCCAGGCGCCCCTTTTCTTGGCAACTTCTTTTATTTTATTAAAAACATTTTTTTGAATATTTATTTATTTGGCGGGGAGGGGCAGAGAGGCAGAGAGAGAGGGAGACACAGAATCCGAAGCAGGCTCCATGCTCTAAACTCCAAGCTGCCAGCGCAGGGCCTGACGCAGGGCTCTCACGCATGAACCGTGAGATCATGACCTGAGCTGAAGTCAGATGCTCAACCGACTGAGCCCCCCAGGCGCCCCTCTTGGCAGCTTCTTAAGGCAACTGACGGATTGTCTCCAGCTCCTTGTCTAGGCCATTATTAGGAATGTGAGCTTGTGTAGCTTCCTTGGAGATACACAGGAGAAGTAGATAACTTAAAAGACCTGATTCGCATGAGGATTCTTGGACCCTACGGGAAGGGGAGCGTGTGACAAAGAATCTGGGGTTTTTCCAGATCTCTGGTCATGGCCAAAGATGCATGAGGCACCCTCCTGTTCCCCTTGGCAGGCGGCCTTGCCGAGGAGGAGCAGCTTTTTTGAGCCCCAGGATTAATGCCTGTTCCCACCCCTGGACTATAACCTCCATGAGGAAGGCAGGCGCCGGGTCTGTTTTTGTTGTTCTTGTATCCTCAGAACATGGTGCTTGATAAACATTTTATTACATGGATGGATGGATGAATGGACAAAGTAATAACCTGAAAACTTTTGACCCATTTCCTCAAGCTACAAAGGCGTGTATCATATAAATCCACTCAGGAAACTGACTGTGCTCCCTGCTGGCGCAATGACGAGTGAGTTAGGAAGGCAGACCGTGAGGTGGGGTCAAAGGAGCCATTTAAAAGGCTTTGCGCTGTAGCGTCTGAGACGCTGGAGAAAAGTGAACCCAAGCCCGTGCTGTGGTGGCTCGGAAGTGTCCAGATTCTCCATGAGGACCTACCTCAGCCAGCTGTGGTTCACTCTGACCATCAACACTAGGAAGGCAGGTCTCAGCCTGATCGGGGGGACTCTCCCAGGTGTGGGAGCAGGGGGAGGGGAGAGTCGAAGGAGTGGACGTAAGGTGCCAACGCTGGGCTGTTATTTGAGTAAAACACCGACAGATCTTCCAAGTGGTTTCTTTTCATGCCCTCAGTCTTCCTTTCTTCCTTGTAAGATGCCTCGTAGCCACCGCCAAGAGACGAGTCTTCAGCCAGCTGTGGGACGGAGGGTTGTCCTCATGGGTCATTTTTCTCAGCCTAACCTGAGCGACACTAACTCCGCAGTGTGATCTTGAGCCCCACCGGCATGCAGAGCCAGTGACGTGAGTCCCTTGGATGAGAGGCTGTGGGTGGAGACTCTACGCGCCCACACACGTATACGAATCCACTACTTGCTTTCTACTTGTTGTGTATTTGATTTGAATGTTGATACTCTATATAGACAAAACGAGTTAGTTAGGCTTTTCTTTTTGTTGCCATTTCCTTCAGAATTAGGTAAGGAGCAGAGTCTAAAACTCGGTATCCAAGTAGAGAAACTGCTAATTACCGATGCAATGCATTTTTTTAATGTTTATTTATTTTTGAGAGAGACAGTGTGCACATGTGATGGGGGAGGGGCAGAGAGAGAGTAGGGGACAGAGGGTCTGAAGCAGGCTCTGCACTGACAGCAGAGAGCCCAGTGCGGGGCTCAAACTGATGACCTGTGAGATCATGACCTGGGCTGAAGTCGGACACTCAGCCGACTGAGCCACCCAGGCATGCCACCAGTGTGCAGAAGTTTGATAGAGACAGATGCTCTTCAGGGAGCCTGGAAACCAGCCGCAAGTGACAGAAACACAAACTTCATTCACCTCCTTACTGTTCAACTCCGACTGGACGTCCCATGGAAACCTGGAGCTCCTTGTGTCAGCAAGTGCACACAATCCATGCGTTGGGTCCTCTCTTGGTGACAATAGTGAATATATCTACTTGTTAAATGTGGAAACCCACAAGTCACTTTGACTTCCGTCTTCCCTTCACCCCCATATCCAGCCACCCGCCAAATCCTGCTGATTCTACCCTCCTCAATGTCTCTCTAGTATGTGCTCTTCCTCTTCCTCCCCACCATCCTCCAGGTCTCCAGCCAGGACTACGAGACAAGAACTTCCTAACGTCCTGCCTTCATTGTCACCCCTCCTCAAACCCGAGTGTCCCACAGGCCCTAGAGGTTCCGCCATCTCCTCGCATAAAGGACCTTCGTGATCTCGCCTTTGTGAGTTAGCCTGGCTCTATGTTCTTCGTCGCAATCCAGGCTCCAGCGTACACACCTTTCCCAGTTCCTGCAATGCGTGGGCCATTCTCTGCACCTCCCCTCCCACCTGGTCCCCAAAACCTTATTCGTGCGGCCTGGCTGATTCCTACCTCATTAGATATCTCTCCCTGGCGCCCCAACCTGGGAGAGTTGGGGGCCTTCCCATGTGTCCCTCTAGTGCCCTTTATTTTCCCGCCGTGGCAGGTGTCTGGCCAGGTCATAGTTGCCTGGTCATCATTGTAGCTTCACTACCTATGGTGGACCCTGTACATAGTAGGTGCTTAGTAAAGTTAATGCAGGGACCAAATGAACAAAAACAAGAGAGAGATTGGCTTGGCACAAAATGAGCATATTAAGACCTAATAGGGGCGTCCGGGTGGCTCAGTCGGTTAAGTGTCCAACTTAAGCTCAGGTCGTGATCTTGCAGTTCTTGAATTCGAGCCCTGCACTGGGCTTGCTGGTGTCAGTGGAGAGCCTGCTTTGGACTCTCTGTCCCCTCTCCCGGCCCTTCCCCTGCTCACACTCTCTCTCTCAACAATAAATAAACATTAAAAAAAGACCGGATAGGTTACCAGGATGTACTAATGAGAAATTACGACTTTGTGAGTAACGACAGTGGTTATTTCTAATTTCCTTATTTCCTTCCGTCCTTTCTCCGCCTCCTCCTCCTTCTCCTTTTAGCTATACACTTTCTAAAATTTCTACAGTCAACATGTATTTCTTTTCTAGTAATATAAGAAAAAAATGATTCATTCATTTTATTGCCCCAAAGAATGAATTTTGCATTCTGGATTTTGAATTTTGCATCAGAAAATGAGGCATTGAACCCTGGGCACTAAACCTTGAAGGCCAGCATCAGCCTTCCTCTGGAAGCATTTTTCCCAGTTAGTTACATTTCAGCATTTCAAGGATTTTCAGCCAATTAAGATAGATGTGCTTGGATGAAATGGCTTTTAAAAAAAGTCTTTAAAATGCCAAAATAGGCAAAATAGCAAACCACATTTAAAAGGAAGCAGAACACCGAAGGGATGAAATGCTACGTATCATGGAAAAAGGAATTTGTTTTGACACATGCTTGTTACAAAAATAAAATTAAGCTGGACGTGTTCTTGGACGAATGAGCTGAATGGACTCAAGAATAGAAGCAGGGAAGGGCGCCTGGGTGGCTCAGTAGGTTGAGCATCTGACTTCAGCTCAGGTTATGATGTTATGGTTCGTGATTTCAAGCCCCACATTGGGCTCTATGCTGTCAGCATGGAGTCCGCCTTAGATTCTCTGTCCTGCCCCCTCTCTGCTCCTCTCCTGCTCTCTCTTCTCTCTCTCAGAGATAAATAAACATTAAAAAGAAAAAAGGAGTGGAAGCAGGGAAATGACTCCCTGGTGTGTGCACCAAGCGGGGCCATCTGGTGACTGTACCATGTTCTGTTTACTCTTTGTGGTCCTTAACTGTGAGCCCCTGCCCATCCCACCTATGGGGCCCTTGGCTGGAGGAAAACATTTCTTCCCCAGGTCAACCGCCTAGGTATGTGGGGATCCTCAGACAGGAAAAGGGGGCTGGAGGTTTTATCTCAGGTCAGGGAGAAGGAGGGTTCTTGTTCTTTGGATCTAGAACGGAAGTCTCGAGGGAAGTGCTTCCACTGTGCGTATGCCTCTGGGCCGGTCCCTTCCCCACAGAGCCATCGTATTTGTTCAAGTTCTCCAGCGCTGCATAGTGCATTCTCCACAACACGGCGGCGTCAGACGAACACGGTCTGCCTTTATGGGTTCTGTGGGGGTAGGAATTCAAACAGGCCACGGCGGGGGTGGCTTGTCTGTCTACTGGTGTTTTGGGCCTCAGCTGGGACCGCTCTGCAAGGCTGGTGGCTGGAGTCATCTGAAGGCTTCTTGACTCATCTGTCTGGTGGTTGCTATCGGCTATGGTCTGGGAGCCTCCGTTTCTCTCCACGTCACTCTCTCCATGTACACTTCCACCTGGGCTTCCTTAGTCTTCCTCACAGCATGGTGTGGCCTTCCCCACAGCAAGTGTGTCCCGGAAAGGGATGAGCTGGGTAGAAGCTGTATCCTTTGGACGACCCGTCTTCCAGAGTCACATGGCACCGCCTCCACTGAGGTTGGCAGTCCCAGCCCCTGCCCTGACTCAGGGGTGGGAACACAGACCCTACCTCTTAATGAGGATGTGGCCAAGTCACACGGGAAGATGGATGGCATAGGAGATCTCGTTGTGGTCGTACAGGAGCTACCCTGCTCCAAGACCTTCAGGAGCATCCATTTCAGGCCTGGGACAAAGGCTCATGTGTGTGTCATCTAGACACTGCCTCTCCCCCCGCCCTCCCCTCCCCCGCTGCCCACTGAGCAGCCTGTCAGGCTTACTTCCTGGCTGTCTAATATCTCAAGGTCCTGGTCCACTCAGGACCTTCACGCGGGTTCTCCCCATGCCTGGTACCACCTCCGTTCCACCTGTGCAAGGCTGGCTGCTTCTCTGCAAGTCTTAGATTACAGGTCACTCCTTCCAAGAGGTCTTCCTTGGCCACCCCAAATCAGCTTCGGTATTCTCTGTCACCACACCCTCTTCATTTCCTTCACTGGCCTATTCCACTTTGGGATTATGTATTGATTTCTTGGTTGAGTACAAGATCTATGCCTATTTTATTCACATCCCCACTGTCTAGCACGGTGCTTGGCACACGGTATTCACCCAATGGGGACGTGTTAAATAAATAAATGCTGTAAGGTGCCTATCTCAGAGCGGTGGTTGGGAGCTGCCATCTATGGCTGATTTAGATCTCCAGGTGATCCTATTTCCATCAGTCCCTGTGTTTAGTTCCCCTTGGTTCTCCTCTTGTGTTTGCAAACCCTGATAATGTGCTTCAGTCTTGACCCCGCTGTGCGGAGTTTCCGCATTAAGGCTAGGGAGGGTGTTAAGTGGGGAGCAGCGCCCCCTAGTGGCCAGAGCGCTGGCGGTGGTGACAGATCATCAAAAGCAGGCAGGTGTCTGGGCACAAGAGCTGACATCCAGCTGCCCCTACACACATGGAGATTCACTAAGATTCATTTCCCAGTTCTATCCTTGGGGGATTTGGGTTTTGTTGGTATTAGCGAAGGTCACTTTTGATTACAACTGGAAAGACCCCATCACACAATGTGCTTAGCAAGGACTGTTTTGTCATGTAAAAGCACCACAGTTATTTAAAAAATGACTTTTAGTAGCTGTCAGTGGGCGAACTGACTTAGAGCAGCTGTGACTTACCTTTGGCTTATAGCTTCCATTAATAAAAAGCCACGTAATTACGTCCTGGCCTCACTGCTAATCTTTCTCCCTTTGCGCACTCTGCCATGGCCCAGTGGCCTCTTCGCTAATCTTCAAACCCATGCCGAATGCCCCATCTCAGTCCGAGCCTTTGTGCTTGCTGTTTTCTCTGCCCCTAGTACTCTGGCCCCTGCGTACATGGCTCACCCCTCATCTCCTTCAAGTCTTTGCTCAAGGAACATCTTCTCCACGAAGCCTTCTCTGACCATCCGATGGACAATTGCAGATTTCCTGCCAAGACGGACCCCATGCCCCCTCCAAAGCCCTTAGCTCCCTCTAATGTGATGTAATAACACGGATTGTTGGACTGTTCCCCCCAGACTTCCCGGCTCAAGGAGGGCAGAAAGTTTTTTTTTTTAATGTTTATTTATTTATTTATTTATTTATTTTTAATTTTTTTAAATGTTTATTTATTTTTGAGAGACATAGAGACAGAGTGTGAGCAGGGGAAGGGCAGAGAGAGGGAGACACAGAATCCGAAGCAGGCTCCAGGCTCCGAGCTGTCAGCACAGAGCCTGACGCGGGGCTCGAACTCACAGACTGTGAGATCATGACCTGAGCTGAAGTCGGCCGCTTAACCGACTTGAGCCACCCAGGCGCCCCATGTTTATTTATTTTTGAGAGAGAGACAGACACACGGACTGCGAGCGGGGGAAGGGTAGAGAGAGAGAGAGAAAGAATCTAAAGCAGCGAGCTCACTGACTGAGCCACCCAGGCGTCCCGGAAAGTTTTGTTTCCTTTCTTCACTGCTGTATCCCCAGCTCCTAGCGCAGAGCCTGGAATGTCGTAGTCCGTGCTCAGTAAATACTTGTTACATGAATGCTTGACCAACTCTGTTAGTAACATTCTTTATTCTGGGCATTTGACAAATAGTTTTGATGGTCCACTCCAGCAGCCTATTTGATATTTCTTTTTGTCTCTGTTTCATAGAAGAAGAAACAGGCTCAGGGAAGGCAAATGGTTTGCTTGGGGGAACACAGCTACTACCTGGCTGAGTTTCGAAGAGAATTCAAATGTGTCCAACTTCAAGGTCACTGCTCTGTTCAGTCCTGCTTTCTCCCCTATTGATGCAGACTCCCAAAAGAGACCCAGCCCTACTCCCTGCCTGGGTGAGGAAACACAGGGTGGGAGAAGAGCCGACATACAATTCTAGGGTACAGACAATTCCCAGAACTACGGTCTGGGAAGAAAGTGTCCTGGGGAGGGGGCGCACTTGGGTGGCTCATTTGGTTAAGCGTCTGACTGCAGCTTAGGTCCTGATCTCACAGTTCGTGGGTTTGAGCTCCACGTCGGGCTCTGTGCTGACAAAGCCTGGAACCTGCTCTGGATTCTGTGTCTCCCTCTCTCTCTCTCTCTCTGCTCCTCCCCTGCTTGTGAGATCTCTCTCTCAAAAATAAATAAACGTTAAAAAAATCTTAGAAAGTGTCAGGGATGTGGGTTGTTCAGCCCGAGGGGCCTGTGCAAGGTTTGCCCGAGGCTCCACTGGGTTGTTTTCCGTGTCATCCCACAGAGGCTGCACACCAGAGGAAGTGGCTGTGAGTTTCAGGACAGTGTTCTCCACTGGGGAGAACTACTCCCCCTCAGTTACGCTCTGATCAAACTTCCCAAAGAAACTATGTTTCTAAAATCGTGGAATTCAGAGAATTCTCTGTCTCATGTTGATAATCGTGATTATGGGTGAGTATAGGCTGTATGGAAAGTCTTTTAAAATACAAGACTTAAAAAAAATACAAGACTTTATTTTCTTTAGCACGAAACATTTTTAAAATAATTTTTTTAGCTTTTATTTTATATATGTATAGAGAGAAAGTACATAAGCGGGGGAGGGGGCAGAGGGAGAGAGAGAGAGAGAATTTCAAGCAGGTTCCACGCTCTGTGTAGAGCCCAACAGGGGGCTCAATCCCAAGACCCTGGGGTCATGTGCGCAACCGAGAGTTGGACACTCAACCGACTGAGCCCCCCAGGTGCCCCTTTAACACAGGACATTTTAAACTAAGTGTCTGCTCTATGACCACCCAGTGCTAGGGGTCAGCTCTCAAAGGAAGAGGCTGAAGGAGTCCAGTCTAGCGCTGTGAGGTTCCCTCTAGTAGCTTGGAAATAAGGTGGATGGAGAGAGCTGAGTTCAGAAGTGTCAGGGCATAAATCCGTGGTTCTCAAGGTGTGGCCCCTGGAGCAGCAGTGTTAATAGCACGTGAAACTCATTAGAAATGCAGACTCTCCTCCCCTCCCCCCTACGCAGTGCTGACCTGGGGCCCAGCAGCCTGGTTGTAGCAAGCCCCCCAGGTGGTTCTGAAGTCTGAGAACCACTGGTGCATTTCTGAATGCAGAAGTAGGGCCTCGGTGACTCTCTGGTTCCTTTAATAGTATTTGTCCCTGCCGTGGCGGTGCCATAGGACCTCGAGTCCGATCTGGGTTTGAATGCCACTTTGAATGCAAGGATGGTTAATTTCTCCGGGCCTCGGTTTCTTTCTCGTTAAGCTGGGGATAAAGAACGCCGCTTTAGAGGGTTATTACGTATAGTCAAAACGAAATGAGGCGACGCATATGAAGTTCCCGGCATGTGGTGTGTATTCACCACCTTCCTTCGGTGTTTGCCTCCTGTCTTCCTCCTCCATTAGTCTGGACACATCTGGTTATCGGCAACAGAAAGCAGTGCACAGTAACTTACGGAAACATCAATACTTGATGGGTTCAAGGAATTCCTTGGATAATTGTCCATGCTTGCTGCTTCCCTTTTCTCTCATCCGATTCATTTTGAACCCACCCTCATCGGGATTTTGTCCCTCTGCCCCCCAGGAAGTGCATTTCAGGTTTCCAGGGACGGCCGTGAGACTAACTCCATGGCCCTTTCTGACCTCTTATCTGGCATGCCCTGTCAGGAGTACTGGACACAGTTGGTCACGTTCTCCTTGATATCCTTTCTTCTCTGGCTTTGGGGACAACCTCCTCCCCGGATCCTCCTCCCACTGCTGGGTGGCCAGTCTCCTTTGCTGAGTGTCCATAATTCCTTAGCTGTCTAAAGGCCGAAGTGCTGCAGAGCTGAGGCTTCGGACCTTTTCTCTTCTCTACCCGTCCTCTCTTCCTAGGCGATCTCATCCAGCTTCATAGTTCTGATCCTAACCATATGCTCCTGCTGCCGCCTTGCCAATCTACATCCCCAGCCTGGACCTCTCTGCCTTGGACTCTACTCTGGAACACCCACCTGCCTCTGCAGTGTCTCCGCTTCGATGTCTAACAGTCTTCTCAAGCGCTGGAGTGTCCAAACAGAGCTCCTGATACGCCCCATCCCCTTTCCCACCAAATCCTGCTCCACCACAGTGTCCCCATCTCAGTCACGGTTGGTCAGACCAGTATTGTGTGCTCACGTCTGGAAATGAGCAGTGGGCTGGGGAGTGGTAAAAGTCACCCCTTCTCAAGCCACTGGGTTGAGAATCAGAAAAATGTGTTCTTCCAAAGGAAAACTGAGGTCGCTCTTACCACCGGAAGGGTGAGTGGGTGCAGAGAAAACAAAACCATAGCTGTGTTGTTCTCTCTAATTTTAGAATTCTTTGAGATATCTGACAGGTGGAAGTGTCCGGAAGCAGAGCACAGCTTGCGGCATGGTACAGAGCTGTGGCCTTGGGTTTGGGAGTTTGAAAGAGGTATCTTGCCCAGGAGTACGATGAAAGGCAAATCCACCTCAAACCAGCATCTCCTGCCTTCTGCATGGGAATGTGGCCATCACAGCCTGAGGCGCCTCCCAGCCTCATGGACTCATGATTCACACTCAGAAACTCCTAGGATGGAAAAAGTTGGTGCATTAGTTACCTGCATAACAAGCTACCTTAGCCTAGTGCCTTAAAGCAACTCCCATGTCTTCTCTCCCAGTTTCTGTGGGTCAGGAGTCTGGGCGCTGCTGGAACCCAGGAGCCCAGATTTGGAACCAAGCCATTTAGATCGCAAGAAATGTCATGTGTATTAATACTTTCTCTTAGAATTTTAGAGGAGTCTACGACCATCCCTCCACCTCCCCACCTCCGCCAAAAAAAGGCTAAGAATCACAGGACCAGTTACTGCTGGTGTTCCATGTTTGCCAGGCCTCCCTCAGATGCAAGTGACAAATGCCCAATTCAATTTAGCTTAAGCCTGAAAGGTAATTCAGTCGGTCCTGTAACTGGGAAGTCTGGGTGTTTCCGACAAGGTTGGATCTAGAGTGCCATCTCTCTCTCTCTGTCACCTTAGGCCTCTCTTAGAATATTGGCTTAATTATGCAGTCAGGCAACCCGCCGAGAGCCTGTGTCTGTATCCCAGCTGACAACCTCAACTGGAAGGAATTCTCTCTCCAGGGGCCAGATACTAATCAGGAAAGGTTCTCGATCGGCCCTTCTTGGATCTCAACTCCATTCCTGGACCAATCACCGTCCCGAGAAGATCGGGTAGTGTATTCATTTCCCATTGCTGCTATAACAAATTGTCACAAACTTGGTGGCTTAAAACAACACAAAATTTATTATCTTTTTTTTTTTAAGTTTATTTATTTTGAGAGAGAGAGAGAGCACCAGCAGGGGAGGGGCAGAGAGAAGGAAAGACAGAAGCCCAAGCAGGCTCCGTGCTATCAGCGCAGAGCTGGATGCAGGGCTCGAAACCACAAACTGTGACATCATGACCTGAGCTGAGATCAAGAGTCAGATGGTTAACCAACTATGTCTCCCAGGCGTCCCCGCAAATTTGTTATCTTATGGTTCTGTCGTTTAAAAGTCAGACGTAGATCTCACTGGGCTACAGTCAAGGTGTGGGCAGGCCTGTATTCCTTCTGGACGGGGGATCTGTTTCCTGGCCTTTTCCAGCTTCTAGAGGCTGCACACCTTCCTTAGCCCGGGGCCCCCTTTCTCCTTCAAAGCCAGCAGCGAAGCGCCTCTCTGACCCTGCTTCCATCCTCACACGTCTTTCTCTAACCGCCTCCCTCTGCCATTGTTAAGAACACTTGTGATTACTTTGAGCCCACCTAGATAATCCAGGTGACTGTCCCTACCTGAGGGTCAGCTAATTAGCACCCCTAATGCCATCTGCAACCTTAATTCCCCTTTACGATGCAAGGTCACATATTTACAGGTTCCGGGGATTAGGATGTGGCGATATTGGGGGGCCATTAGTCTGCCCACCACAGATAGAAAAGGTAGCTCAATCTATCTGATTCCCATGGCAGGTGGGGCAGGGCACCATGACTGACGAACCCAGAAGCCCCCCTCATGGGTTGAGGGCAGAAGAGTTTCCCAAAGAAACAATGAGTGGGCATGGGAGAAGAGGACATGCCTACTTCGTGTTCCTTCTGAGGGTCTAGGCAAGCTTAATGAGCATCTGTTGATGCTGGACAAGACCCTCATGTGCCCCATTGAAGCTGCTTTGAGTGGACCGTCTCCTGATTCCAAAGTGGAAGTGCCCTGTTGTGATGGTTAATGTTACATGTCACGTGTTTCTCTGGAGAGCCCGGACTAATGCACTCATGGAAAGAGCACAGGGCTGAGAGTCGGGAGCCCTGGTTCTCCCTCTGTCTCTTGCTGAAACCGTTTTGAAGGCTCTGTCAAGCGTGGGAATTCTAGGGTCTTCAGGCCTCACCTGGATGGGGTTGGAGAGAAACCATCCCAGAGGGAGGTTTGCTTGCTCAACCTAAGCAAGAGAAGCTTGAGGTTGGTTCTATACTTGAAGGCAGCGGATTCTCCCGAGTTGGAGGCAGTTCTCACCTGTAGCCAAACAACGTGATGGGTCAGAATCCATCACCGCAGTGCCTTTTCTCTGTCACCTGCAAAAGACAAACAAGATGACGAGGATGTTGGCTGGGAGCCCGTTGCTGCCTGGCGGTTTGTAGAAGAGGCAGACACTCTGCCTCTGTCTGGTCTGCACTGGAGGGGAGAGGCAGGCTTCCAGCTCCACACAGATCTGTGTCCCCAGCCTCATTTGCCTGGGCAGGCACCCAAGAGCCTTGGGCTCTTGACACTGCTTACATGCAGAGAGAGAGAGCTGGCAGGGGACTCTAGGCCAGGACACGGTCAGAGCACAGGTAGACAGACACCGCCAGCAGCGGACTGAATGTGTCCCCCCTCAATTCACATGTTGAAACCCCAATCCCAGTGTGGTGGTGTTTGGAGGTGGGGCCTTTGGGACGTGGTTAGGTCATGAGGGTGGGGTCCTCATGAAGGGGATCGATGCCTTTGGAAGGAGAGGCCAGAGAGCTAGGTGGTTCTCTTTCTGCGGCGTGGGGATACAAGAGGACCGTCATCTGTGAACCAGGAAGCGCATCCTCACCAGCCACAGAATCTGCCGGCACCTTGATCTTGGACTTCTCGGCCTCCAGAGCCGTGGGAGATAAATTGCTTGTTTTTATATGTCAGTCTGTGGTCCTTGTTAGAGGGGATCAGACAATGCCCTTGATAGTTTTCCAGGGCCTGCAGGAAGAACTGATTTATTACTCATCAGCCCAGGGCAACCTTGGCTCCCGATTTCTGAAGTCTGTAGTTGGTTAGTATCCAAAACTTAGAGGTCATATACATACAGCTGTGTTAAGATTTTCCCCTTTCTTTTGTCTCAACCCTGGAGGAAGAACAACCATGGACATTAGAAGGAAGCATGGAATATTTCTTTCTGAGCAGCTGAAAACAAGCAAAGTCCATTGGAGTTATTTACAGAGAGAAAAGTTTGGACGCAGCTCTTAAAAAAGTGGTCAGTGGAATATTACCTTCGAGAGGAAGATGTATGCAAGCCGGAGAACATTCTCAAGCTTCTGGGTGGCTCACAAAGAGAAAGTGTATCTGGTAAATCTTGGGAAAACAAACAGAGGCTAACAAGGTCGAGGGAACTGAAAGGCTAGTTAAGAGGCAGCCGACTAACTTGGACATGATCTCTGCATGTCCTGAGATCCTGTCCTGAAGATTTCCATTCTGTTTATATTACTAAGGGTTTTTGTTTGTTTGTTTTGATAAGAAGTGAAGAACTTATAATTATCTTTTCGAAGCCTTCCTATTTCTTCATTTCTCCTCCATTTACCTACTGCCCCTGGTGAACTTGCTGTTGTTGCTAGAGGGGTCATTTGCATTGGACACAGGGGTTAATACAAGTATATGAACCTCCGCTTAATGTATGTGAATTTTCTCTTGTCAAGCGTATATCACCTCCAGTAACTGTAGGGGATATAATGTGCAAGAAATTGTTTTGCTTTGCTTTGTTAATTTATTTTTTTTAATTAATGGAATAGAGAATTTAGTGTCAAAGTGTACTGGACAGTGAAGCTATCTCGGTAGGTTGTTTAAACCAGGATTTCCCAAGCGTCACTTATCCGTCACCTGGGTAACTGGGGAAAATACAGATGCCTGGTTTTTACCCCTACAGATTCTAATTTAGTGGATCATGGGTGAGGCCTGGAGATCTGTATTTTGGAAGCCTTCCTTCGGGTGACTTGACCACCAGCTATCGTCTAGGCAGCATGTCCACCCAAGGGCAGGTGCACACCAACACCAAGGGAAGAGGAGCCAGGAGGGAAGACAGTGTCCTGGACTTCAATCTCATGGAACTACATCCATAAAATGTCAGGAATGTCCCAGATGGAAATCAGTAGCATGGAACAGGGAGCCATGGCTGAAGGAGGAGCTCCATCTGGGAGGCAGTGAGGGGCCCTGTCCAGGTGCAGAGGACCAACGGGCAGGTGTAGACAGCACTCTGAGCTCCCAGAGTCTTGAGCTCACAGATGATGACAAGTGATGAAATGAGAAGCAGGGTGAGATCAGTCTATCAGGGAGGGGCCCAGATGTACAAGGAACAGACTGAAGATAGGGGTGAAGTTTCATATCACAGACTCCAGAGGTAGAGAAGTCTCCAGGGGAGCCAGAGACTGGGACTGAGAAATAGGATGTCCTGAGTGACCTTCAAAGGGGAAACTTCAGGAGCTTTCAGGGAGGGAAAGAAACCAGATTCAGAGACACAGTATGCCTGTGCGTGCAGATCAGTTTTTTAAGAAGGTTGGTGGGGTAAAGAAGGAAGAAAGACTGTGGTATTTTTAGGCAACAGAAAGGTCATTTTAAGTGTGGGGAAACCTGAGCTAGTTTGTAGGCAGAGGAAAAGGAGAGAAAGGTATTGATGTGGAGGGGGGAAAAATCATGGAGAAACAGTGTTCTAAAGATGGCTTAAGTTAAGGTCCTAGCAGGAAACAATCCAATTCAAATGGCATAGGGTTCTCTAATAATCCTCCATTCTTCGAACTGTGGTTTCAGTTAAGAGAATCAACAAGGGATGTCGAGGCATCCAAAGACTAGCAATAGTTCTAGCCATCACCACCCATGGGTTTAAAAGGGCAAGAGGAGAGAATGCGGTGTGGCAAGTCTGGAAGCTGAAAGTCTGTGGGATAGACTGAGGAGCTGCGGCCACTGAGGGATGCAGCTACACCCAGACCCGGCCTGGCAGAGAGGGTGCTCCAGGTGGGGGGACCTCCCTCTCTCCTCCTACCTTCTGATCACCTGCAGGTGACTCCCATTGGTTGAACCCAACTAACAACTACAGGTTAATTTGGTAGAGAAAATAGTTGGCTAATCCTTATAACCTGTGAATAGGTTACCTTACCTGGTAAAAGAAACTTTGCAGATGTGATTAAGTTAAGCATCTTGAGATGGAGAGATTAAACCAGATTTTCTGGGTAGTCCCAGTGTTTTCACAGGAGAAAGAGGGAGGCAGGCCCAAGTGCCTGTCTATAGGGAATTCCCAGCACCACTCCTGCACAGTAGTCCCTAATTTCTTTTTGGGTTCCATCTTTTCCTCCATTCTCAGCCCAGATATTTGGGGGAATCTATATCCCTTCTGCCACTGATAGGCATGCAATCTAGGACCACCCAAGCTGCAGAGCTCTGTCTTTCTGGCCAGCTGATTGGTTGAAGGATGAGCATGTCCAATCAGAGTGAAGCTCAGGACTTGCCCAGGAGATACCTAGAAGAATACCTGGAAGAGAATGTCTCTCTTTTCTGCATGACGTGAACCCGGAAGGACGTGAGGGCAAACAAAGTCTGTCTGCATTGCAGCCAACACAGCAGAAGTACAAGATGGACAGAAGCTGGTGACATTTTCAAGTCCCAGAATCCAGCTGCATCTCAGCCTGCCATAGCCCCGGTCTTTTCAGTTTTGTGTCAATGAATTTTCGTTTTTTGCCTAACCGTTTGTAGTCATCTCTAATTGAAATGCTGCCCTTCTGACACCAGGCCTATGCTTGGGACCAATCCTATCCTTCGCTCGGCCTCTTTTGATCCCATTGTGCATTGGAACATTTGCTCCCCTGCAGCTTCAACACCTGTGTAATTTATCAAAGAGGACTGTAGACAAGGTGACAGGTCACTGATGACAGGTTTTCTGAGTGGAGAAAACTGTCCCCAAAATAGGATACTTTGTGCTCCTCCTGAAATGGTTCCACCATCAAGTCACAAAGGGAGGTTTTGTCCCCTACATTCATAGGTATGTAACATCACAACAAAGACCCAAGAAGCAATTTCCCTTTTTTGGGATAAGCAAATATAGAACAAGCCATTGCCAGAAACCAATGTACTAGATAAATGTATTCTCAGAATGATTTTCCTTGTAAGTGTACTAGCCGCCTAGCATTTTTTAGTCCTTTACCCTTTGCAAAATATCAACCATCTGCCTAAATCAATCCGGATCAAAACCACCCAAGGGGTGGCTATTATAATCCACATTTTATGGATCTGGAAACTGAAGTTTAAGAGGTTAAAACAGGTCACTCAAGTTCTCCAGCTAAGCAGGATCAAAGATGGAATTGGAACCTACGTCCTGGGATCCCACAATCCCATGTAGTTGACACCACGTTGAGCTGGCTGAGTGAGAAGGTTCAGGTGGATTTGGGCTTGGAGTCCATTTTATACTCTTTGTTGCCAAGACAACCTCTATGCCTTCCTCAGAGCTTTGAATAAGGGTCATAGAAAAATCAGGATGTCCTTAATGGAAAGCAGGATCAAGAATTCAGAATTTACTAATCTGGTCTTCCTCCCCGATCTTTTACCAAGTCTTACAATCAACAGATCTACATAGTTCTTTCCATCCACAATCCCTCAGCTTCATTTGTCTGGACTACCACTGTGGTCTTGTCACAGGCCTCTTGTTTCCACTCTTGTCAACTCCAGCCCATTCTCCAAACTGCATGGAAGTAAAAGAAACAGAAGTCGAGTTATGCCCCTTCTTTACTTAAGACCTTTCAAGATTCCATCTTTTCTTAGGATAAAAATCAAATACCTCATGAAGGAGTTGGCCTTGCCCCCCTCAGACCCTTCAGTCCCATAACTCATGTCTTCCCCCTCATCTCTGGGCTCCAGCCACACCAGCACTCTCCCAGCTGCCTTTCGTGTCATGATCCCTTTGGTCCAGGATCCTGTTCCCTCTCTTGGGGTGCTCTAACCATGCCACTGTCCTGTCTCCCACATACGATCTCTTTCTCCTAGTTTATCCTGCTCACCCTTCTATCTCTGCCTTCTCTCTTCATCCAGGGAAGTCCACAGTTTTCTCTCATTTCTTTTCTTTGTAGCACTTACTCCAGTTTTTAATGATATGTTTGTATAGCCATTAATTGCTCTCACCTCAGTTAGACTCTAAGCTCCATGAGGACAGGGAATATGTTTGTTGGTTGCTTCTAGTGAATGCTGTTTGCCTGCTTTCCCATTTTCCTTACCCTCTTCCCCTTCCTAAAAGCACCCACGCTTTCATTTGTAGAGTCAACTCTACCCTGTTGTGTAACAAATATAAGAGTTGAGGGGGGCTGACAGTGTAATCTCATTCTTGCTGTAATGATTTGGTATCTGGCAGAGAGTAATGCATCCCCGAAATAGTCTACACATGTCCTTACTTGGCTACATTTGGTTTATCTTTTCCATGGCAACTTTGTACCATTCTCGGATGATTGAAGGAATACCTTCTGATCTGTCTGCCTCCATCTTGCTACCGTGAAGGTAATTCGCATGAGGACAAATAGAAAGCTGACAATCTGAGGAAGGAAGAGCTGTGAGCATTGCAGAGAAGCCAGGGCAGAGGGGATTCTTAAGTTTTAACGAGGTTACATTAAAGATAATGTCCCAATTCAAAGGTTTCTCCAGTTAGTTCATGCCATTTCCAGGGTGGCAATGTTTCTTATAGGTGCTGGAACAAATCTTTCTCTTTGGCTGCCTCCTCCTCATGTGACCCTTATTTACCTTTAATGATAGAGTCCTGGTAGGAGAGTCTCCACTCTTTTTTGCATCCATACCTTTGCAGTGGCTTCATCATGGGTGGAGTATGTTCCCTCAATCCTTGATCATCTGACTTTTTCAATGGTATGGGTATGGAAGTGACCTTAGGGGGACGCACACTTTCCACTGCCATTGCCCTGAGAGGAATGTGCCCTACCTAGGCAGGTAGTACAAGGAAAAGGAGAACAGTATGAAGCAGTGGAGCCCAGCCTAGATAATTGAATTCTACCCAACTTGTAGACACATGAGTGATGATAAATGGATATTGTTTTAAGATAATAAATAATTGCAGTGTGTTGAGGTCCTTTGTTATACAGCAATAGCTAACTGATACAATTTTCCATGAAACACTGCCCCACTGGGTATAGCCATTCCTGCTGGTGCCCTGTGAGCTGTGACCAACTGTGTATGTGACTATTTTCCCCTCCCCCCCCACAAATCTGACCACATTTGGTTGTATGGACTTCACAGCAGGATGGCTTATGCTCTACTTCTCAGTCTCTTCTTAATGCAACTCCTTCAACTTTTGGCTATCACTCCTTCTTCTGTGAGGCTCAAAACCAACTCCTAAAGCTGGGTAGAGACACAGCACTCATGAGATCCCCTCCATCAGCTTGCTGTTGCCAGCCCCAAACTCTAAATCTCATCATCCATTTTCATAAAAAAATTTAAATAAATAAATGAAAGCATTCTTGCATTGACAGGCTTGCAAACTCAAGCAAACACTTGCCTTTAGACATCAGTAGCCTATTTAATTTGGCAAACTGCCAGTTTCTGTGTGCTAGTTTTGGTCTCCAAGAAGTGGACATTAGCATGGGATTAGACAAGCTTGGGTCAGGTTTATTGGGGGATTGCCTGTGAAAAGATTGATAGGAGGAGGAAGCAGGAAGAGGCAGGGTGAGCCTTCAGATTAAATCCATGCCTGACACCTGTGAAAGGAGAGTGGGAAGGAAGGAGAACGGGGCAGGAAGAGCCTCAGACCACGGCACAGGTACAAGTACATTTCGGCCAGGCTGGTGAAGAGTATTCCAGCTGAAGGCACCCCTTAGAGGAGTCCCATGCCCCATGGGAACAGGCTGGCACTGTACCGTGCTGTTCTCAATCTTTGGGTGGAGTAGCCTGGGAGAAGCGTAAACCTCAGCAGGAATGTGTTGCAGCCAGACAGGTGGCAGCTGGGGCTGTCAGTCAACTGCTTTCCCACAGTGGGGGAAATCTGAGCGATCCATTTTCATGGCTACCATACTCTGAATCCCAGATTGATCCTCGCTTGCTTTGCCCTGGATAGAGATGTGTATGCAAATAAAGTGTTGAGGGAATGGGGGTGGGAGAGGGGAAGAAATCGGCTCTCCCCAAGGAGAGAACCTGGCGTCTTTAGAACATATTCGTATGGAGCAGATGTATGGACTAGCTGTCTCAGAGACAGGCACCCAAGACAAAGCAGAACACTAACCAGGTGGCTTCAGGGCAGGTAGCAGGTCTTGTGATTGTTCACCAAAATGGTATTGAGAAGAACACGGGGTCACGGGCCCCCTGGCTGAGCCAAGGGGTTGAAACTGCTGAGTAAAGGCTGGGCTATTGCCTTCTGCTCTTCTCATCTTCCTCTGGACTTGAAGGTTGATGGGAAGATTAACTCCTTGTGATTCAGGTGGTGAGAGGGTGCAAATGGTTCAGGAGCAGAACGAGCCTAATGCGTAGAGAGTGGGCTGTTTATGAAAGTTTCCCAGATGCCAGGGCATGCAAGACAAAGTGCACTTGGCAGGACACTGTGGAATCTCATTTATTGGATCCATTATCTGAATTAAGAACAACTTGAAATTATGACCACGAGATAGGAATACAAGATAAGAATGTTCGCAATCACCCTCGCCCCTGCTTGTTTGTGTTGTGGGCATTGTGGGGCCTCTCCTACCTCTCTCATGTTTCAGGTCATTTAATTAAATTTAATTAGTCCTTCTGGACCCCAGACAAGGAAGAAGGGAGCCAGCATTTACTATGTGCTAGGCACTGCAGGAAGCATTTTGATCCTGGAAGCCACACGCAGCAGTTCATTTTATCATTCAGCCTTCCCAGAAGCCTTCTGTAGGAAGTATTATTACCTACATTCTATGGGTGGGGATGTGCTAAGCTTAGAAAGATTAGATAACTTAATTGTAGTCCCTTAGTTAGAGTTATATACCCATCTGTCCACCCATGCACCCGTGCATCTAGCCATCTGTCCATCCATCCATCCATCCATCCACCCATCCACCACGTGATCAGTAATATTTACTGACCCTGTTTTATATATTCTGTGCTGGGCACTGGGGTACCATCAGAGAAGGAGACATTTGGTCTCTTGCCTCTGTGGAGCTCACGCTCTAGTGGGGTGGATTCTCAGACCCCTTTGAGTCCTGTTGAGTGGGATGTCTCAAAGATCTTCTTATCCACAGCACCATTCCAAGTTCTCCTACACAGTCGAGATCTGAACTTGGGTGTCTGCAAGAACTAAGGGCCTTTCAGTGACACATGAGCTACCCTCGGCCTTCAAAGGGAATGCGTTTTGAGTGAGCAGTGGTATCAGTTGCCTGGGAGGTTTTCCCAGGATGTGGGACTTTTAATGCTAAAACCAGGGAGTCCTGGGCAAACTTGGATGGTTGGTCACCATAGTTCAGTGAATCTCAATGGGGGAGTGATTTATGTCTCAGAGACATAAGGCAATATCTGGAGACAGGTTTGTTTGACACAGTGGGGGTGGGGGACGTGTTCCTGGTGTTTGTGGGAGAGGTCAAGAATCCTGGTAAACACGCTGAAGTGCCCAGGGAAGCCCTCTTCACAGCGAATCATTCAGCGTAAGATGTGGATGAAAGATGTGCAGTGCCGTGGATGAAAAGTGCTCCCCTTGTTGGTGAGGGGTACAGCAGCCCAGAAGGAATGAATACATAACTAGCAGATGGGTTGATCTGCCCTAAGATGGGAACTGAATGACCTTGCAGGCTACAAGGTGATTTAGGACACCCCTCCCCGCTCCCACCAATTTCATGATCCATGGTTCTGCTGGGTCATTGTCTCTTAGCCTTGCTCAGTTGTAAGAATTACTCAGTTGTGAGTTAACAATCAGGTTTCTAGGACCAGTCTGGTCCTGCTAAATCTGTTTTTCATTTTTTTGAGGAACCTCCACACGGTTTTCCAGAGCGGCTGCACCAGTTTGCATTCCCACCAACAGTGTAGGAGGGTGCCTGCTTCTCCACATCCCCACCAGCATCTATAGTTTCCTGATTTATTCATTTTATCCACTCGAACCGGTGTAAGGTGGTATCTCAGTGTGGTTTTGATTTGCGTTTCCCTGATGATGAGTGACTTTGAGCATCGTTTCATGTGTCTGTTGGCCATCTGAATGTCCTCTTTGGAGAAGTGTCTATTCATATCTTCCGCCCACTTTTTCACTGGATTATTTGTTTTTCAGGTGTGGAGTTTGGTAAGTTCTTTATAGATTTTAGATACTAGTCCTTTATCTGATATGTCATTTGCGATTATCCTTTCCCATTCCGTCGGTTGTCTCTTAGTTTTGTTGGTTGTTTCCTTTGCCGTGCAGAAGCTTTTTATCTTGATGAGGACCCAATAGTTCATTTTTGCTTTCAATTCCCTTGCCTCTGGAGATGTGTCACATAGAAAATTGCTGCGGCTCAGGTCAAAGAGGTTTTTTCCTGCTTTCTCCTCTAGGATTTTGATGGTTTCCTGTCTCACATTCAGATCCTTCATCCATTTAGAGTTTATTTTTGTGAGTGGTGTAAGGAAGTGATCTAGTTTCATTCTTCTGCATGTTGCTGTCCAGTTCTCCCAGCACCATTTGTTAAAGAGGCTGTCTTTTTTCCATTGGATACTCTTTCCTGCTTTGTCAAAGATTAGATGGCCATATGCTTGTGGGTCCATCTCTGGGTTCTCTATTGTATTCCATTGGTCTATGTGTCTGTTCTTGTACCAATACCATGCTGTCTTGATGACTACCGCTTTGTAGTAGAGGTTAAAATCTGGGATTGTGATGCCTCCCCCTTTGATTTTATTCTTCAGAATTACTTTGGCTATTCGGGGTCTTTTGTGGTTTCATACAAATTTTAGGATTGTTTGCTCTAGCTTTGAGAAGAATGCTGGTGCAATTTTGATTGGGATTGCATTGAATGTGTAGATTGCTTTAGGTAGTATTGCCATTTTAACGATATTTATTCTTCCGATCCATGAGCATGGGATGTTTTTCCATTTCCTTGTGTCTTCCTCAATTTCCTTCATAAGTTTTTTATAGTTTTCCTGGTCCTGCTAAATCTGAATCGCCAGGAGAGAGCCTGGATATCTGTATTTTTGTCAAGTTTGGGAAACACGGTGCTGAGTCACCAATGGGGTCCCTCAAAACTGAGGTTGCTGAGGGGCCTGATGTTGGCTTTTTTGGTGGTGGCTCCCCCACACCGTGAGACCTGCTCAGGTCCTTGCACTCTCACCCGTGAATTACCTGAGCCGTGGGAGGCTAAGGAGATCATGATCTGGGCCGAAATCAAGAGGTGGACACTTAACCTGTGGAATTATCCAGGCACCCCTCTCCAAGCTGCTGTATAATTCCTCTGGAATTATGCCCTGGTGGCATTGTTTCTGTTAATGACATTGCACTGTCCTTCACATAGACAAACATAAGTGTGCATGTGTGTGAGTGTGTGTAGTCGTAGTAGTAGTAGGAGGAGGAGGAGAAGCCCTGCATATAACGGTGCTGAACCAATAGTTGGTTAATTTGAAAGGTCAGTTAATGCAGCTCGCTCTGGGCAAGCCACGATGAGACATCCAACAGAGGGAGAACTGTGTGGGCACACAGGGAAGTACCATATTAGCCGTAAGGGCGTAATCATCAGAATGATGTACAAAAAGGATAAGGACATGGGTTAATCTGGGGAGGGGTAGTTGAAAGTAGATTAGAAGTTTTCCCACGTGTGTAGAAAATGCTGCCGATTCCCTGTCCCCATCACTTGGTCTAGCTGTTCTGGTACACACCAGTGGCACCCTACTGGAATATCCATGCCTCTCCACCTGAGGGCCTGCTCTGGCCTGTGCCTGGGGGGCCAGCCTACAAGTGCTGAAGAGTTACCATTCAGTCGGTGGGAGTTGCGGGGTGACTACCCCAGCTTCTCACCTCTTAGGTGGGAAAACTCTGACGTGTATTCTGCACAGTCTCCCGGACTTTCCCAGTGGGACTGAGCCTCGCATTGACTCTAGCGACTGCCTGCTCAGTCACGCAGTGCTTCTTGGCCTGACTCATGCCCCCACTTCTCCTACAGATGCTGCCCCTTCCAAAAACTACTGGCACTCAGGTTCTTTTATTATTTTTATTTTTTATTTGAGAGAGAGAGCAAGTGTGAGGGGGGAGAGGGGCAGAGAGAGGGAGAATCTCGAGCAGGCTCCTGCTCAGCGCAGAGCCGGATGCGGGGCTCTATCCCACAACCTTGGGATCATGACCTGAGCCGAAATCAAGAGTTCGAAGCTCAACTGTATGCATTGTGCCTGGCATGCCATAGAATATAAAGGTAGCAATTATAATATTGGCGAATATGTGTGTCCACACATACAATACATATATGTGATATCAGTGTGTGTATGTATGCGTGTGTGTCTCCAAAATATCATCTGTAGTTTGCAGGTTCTCTTAGAGCCTAGAAAGTGTGGCTGGCGTATGCTCCGGACTGTATATTTGGAGAGAGATGAGATAGGCAGGATAAAGACCTATTTTATTCAAAATTTATTCTCAATATTGGAATTCTTTTTTTATGTTTATTTTTATTTTTGAGAGGGGGGGAGAGAGAGAGAGTGAGAATGAGCGAGGGAGGGGCAGAGAGAGAGACACAGAATCTAAAGCAGGCTCCAGCCAGGCTGTGAGCTGTCAGCACAGAGCCTGATGCAGGGATCGAACCCATGAACCATGAGATCATGACCCGAGCTGAAGCCAGACGCCTAACCGACTGAGCCACCCAGGCGCCCCTCAGTATTGGAATTCTTAAATCTACACAGAGGTGGAAGAAATAATATAGCGAACCCCCACATCTCCCTCAGCCTGCTCCCGTGACTGTCAGTATGTCGCCGATCTCGTTTCACCGGGTCCCCCAGCCTCGCTCTCCTGGAGCACTGTGAAACGCATCCCAAGAATTGAGTCACGTCAGCTGGCATCTCCAGTTTGCCGTGTAGTGGATTTAGCCCCGTTCTTCTTCACCCGAGGCTGGGGGCCCCGCGGGGAGCCCCACGAGTCAGCCATCTGCCCCGGGACCCCTGGCTCCCGATCGTCCCTTCCCACAGCCGTGAAGACTCACGGCCCCACCCTCCACATGTGTGTTCTCTCCTCCCAGGGGGTGGTGGTGGCGGCGCAGGTTTCAAGGCCGTGTCTCATTTGTAGCCAGGTACTGCCACCTGCTTCTCTAGCCTTAGCCGGCGTAATTCATGCTGAGCGTCTGGCTCGACTCGGGGAAGGCGCCGCGGCATCCACATTTCCCAATAAATATCTTTTTAAACGGCCTGGCGTTCAGGCTCATTGCTCACTGCCAAGGAGGCTTTTGACTGATGACCTAAGGAATTGCCTGCCTGTGACTGACAGGGTAACAGAGGATCACAGCCTCCTCTTCTGTCCCTCCAGGAGGCTGGGTGAGAGCTGTGACTTTAAGTGCCGCAGGCTGCCTGCTGCAGAGGCATTTACCCCAGTTCCTGCCCGGACTCCTCTGCCCCCCTCGGGGCTGCCGGCTGCCAGCCAGCCAGGCAGGTCCATTTTGGGTGTGTTCCAACAGAGACACGTTTTCACAGGAAACCAATGTGAAAGGCCTCCAAGGGCAAGGTGAGGCAGGGCTCCCTGCTCACTAGGCTCTGTGACCGCCCTCGCTCGAGGCTGCAGGTGGTCCACAAAGGCGTGGTTTCATAGCCACCTTGAACTCCCGGGAACACAGATGCTCTCCCAGGAAAGGAGTTGTGGTTACACTTCTCTCTGAGATGGGGGCCCCAAGCTGCAAAGGCTGGTCATTTAAAAAAAATTTTTTTTTGATGTATATTTATTTTTGAGAGAGAGACAGTGCAGGAGCAGGGGAGGAGCAGAGAAAGAGGGAGACACAGAATCGAAGCAGGCTCCAGGCTCTGAGCTGTCAGCACAGAGCCCGACGCGGGGCTCGAACTCACAGACCATGAGTTCATGACCTGAGCCAAAGTCGGACGCTTAACCAACGGAGCCACCCAGGCGCCCCAAAGGCTGGTCATTTTAAGATCTACATAGTCCCAGGGCACTCTGGGCACTTTGTGAAGCAGCTTCATCTTACCTACATCGACCGAAATAAAATGAACCCGCATTCTGCAGGACATATAATTCCCATGTAAAATCTGAGTTACAGATAAGTAAAGGCATGGAACACACGCTTTCCTAGAAACTTCAGTGAGAGCAGGGCCCTCTGAACATGAAGAGGCCTCGAAAATGATGGTTCTTAACTTTTTATTCTTCTCCCGGACTTCGCATTACAGACTCATGAAGGGCCCAAAGCAGTCACCTCAGTTTTTTCAGCTGGGTCTCATGGAGGAATATATTCCCCAAGTTTGGAGTTCTGGGATATAAAAAGCAAGCTTGCAATCCCAGGCGACTCGCCGCAGTGGCAAAAGCAAACCTAACCTTTTGCTTCCTAGGCGACCTGGGCAGGTTTCTCAGTCTTCAGATGAGAATGGAATCCAGTTTGGAGTGGCCGAGTTAATTCGGCTTTAGCGACTGGTGATGCTTCGAAGCCCCTAACGAGCCCATCTTGGAAGTCAGTGTGTAAAAAGGGTCATAACAGAGCACAGTCGGAGTGTCAGGAGCACCGTTGGCTGGAGGCCACCAGGGGGCTCCTGAGTGCCTCTGGCCTCTTCACTCAGCTTCATCATCGAGTTGACCGTTGAGTTGACCGGGCCACCGACAGTTTGGTTCTGATGGCGTCCCTCCAAATGAAGACACTGAGGTCCTAACCCCCAACACCTCAGAATGCGAGGACATTTGGAGAGAGGGTCTTTAAAGAGGTACCTAGGGGTTTCAGTTGGTTGAACGTCTGACTCTTAATTTCAGCTCAGGTCATGATCCCAGGGTCACGGGACGGAGCCCCACAGTGGGCTCCATGCTGACCGCGTGCGGCCTGCTTGAGATTCTCTCTCTGCCCTTCATCTCTCTCTCTCTGCCCTGCTCCCCTTCTGTCATTCTCTCTCTATCTCTAATTAAATAAATAAGAAAATAAAATATAGAGGTAATTTAAGTAAAAACGAGGCCATTAGGGTGGTCTTTAATCCAGACCGAATGCTGTCCTTATAAGAAGAGGGGATTAGGATGCAGACACATACAGAGGGAAGTGTAGGTGAAGGGCCGGGGAGAAGACGGTTTGTCCACAAGCCGGGGGGAGCGGCCTCAGAAGAACCAGTCCTGCTGACGCCTTGAACCTGGACCTCCGGCCTCCAGAACTGTGAGCAAATAAGTTTCCGTGGTTTAAGCCCCCGCAGTGCATGGTACTTTGTTATGGCCCCTCTAGCAAAGTAACACCTCCCCAGTGGTGTTAATGGGCATCTGCCTCAGTCGTATCCTCTGGGACTCCCCCTCCTGCACCCCGACCCTAGTCCAGTCCTTCCAACCCCCTCCCACGGGCTGGTGTCAGAACCCCACCTACGACTGTGGCTTGGGTGTCTGCTGTATGCACTTTTCTGAAGCTAGCTCTCAAGACCTGTGACCGCCGGGGCTCCCGGATCCCTTGCCGAGATGTTGTTGTGGGTCTTGCTTGCCCACCATCCTTCCTTTGGGAATACTCCCTTCTCCCGTTCCGTGTGTTTCTAGTAAGGTGGTCGGTCATGGCGGTTTCTCAGCCTTTCCTCCGCTGAACCGCTTGTCCGACGCGCTCCCCGCACCTGTATCCTTGACCAAGAAACATTTCAGAAGGAGAACCGAACAGCTTTGGTGGCAAACTCAGGAAAGAGAGTGGAAGGTGTCGTCGCTCTTCTAGCTTGGGCATCGGGAGGGATGGTTGTGAGGCTGAACATGGAAGGAAGAGAAAGTTTGAGGGGAAATGACGAGCTTTGGCTTTCAACAGCTCCGAAGTGAGCTGAGGAAGTGATGTCTTAGAAGGGCCGGCTTAGGACTGAAGGGGAGAATCTGGAGGCAGGGAGACCAGGGGAGAGAGAATAACCGATCCCGGTGTGAGAGAGAGAACAGTGATGCTATCAACCAGCCGCTTCTGCATTCACAGGTTCACAGCAAATGTCAGGTTCAGCGGAGCCCAGATTTCAAAGGTGGGCCTGGAGCTGTGTTAAGGAGCAGAAACCAGGAAGACGTCATTATTTTGCAGTATAGAAGGGAGAGAATTTGAAGTTCCTAAGGGTGGTTAAGAGATGAGCGGTGAGAGAGAACGCTGGAAGTAGGGGGGCCGTGGGACCAGAGATCCGCCGTGCCTGGAGGGTCCCATGTGGAGCAGGGTGACGGGTGAAGAGTCCCTGCTGATGCAGGGGCCGGGAAGCTGGAGCACAAGATGCACAATGTTTCATTTTAAAGTCTCTGCTTTGCTCCACCCCACCTAAAGTTTTTGGTATTCTCCTAAGAACACAGACTTCTTTTTTTTTTTTTTAACATTTATTTATTTTTGAGGGAGAGAGAGACAGAGCATGAGTGGGAAAAGGGCAAAGAGAGAGGGAGACACAGAATCCAAAACAGCCTCCAGGCTCTGAACTGTCAGCACCCAGACTAATGCGGGGCTTAAACCCATGAACGGTGAGTTAATGACCTGAGCCGAAGTAGGAACTGAGTCACCCAGGCACCCCCACCTAAGCACAAAGACTTACTTCTCAGTGCTGTTTCTTCGTTTTTGTTTTTGGAAGGAAATTGAGGAAGGGTCTGAGTGCTGATATTTTCAGCAAAGTGAGAGCATCCAAGATACAGTATGATGCGTGCACTGAGGGGCCCCAGCTGACAGGTGGGTGTCACTTGTGCGTCGTCAGCCTCAAGTCCGAACTCACCAACCTGAGGCCTCCTCCCAGGTTGTTGTCCTGCCTCCCGTGGAGCTGCCCGGCAGCACGTGCGGACTGGCTGATTGCCTCAAAAAGGCTCCCCCGTGAGAAGTCCCCGAATGACCCACCTTCCAGTTCTGTCTGGTGGCCGGGTCTGGGCAATTCTGGTCCAAAGATAGCACAGAAATTGCCCGTCACCACTCTGAGATCACAGTGAGGGAATTGGCTGCACTAAAAGAGGCAAGGTTCACTCAGCAGCTTCAAAAACATTTTTTTTTTTTTTTCCAGCCAAGTTTCTGTTCTGCTAGCGGTTCTTGCTTGTGACCTAGAAGCGGCCGGTGCCCCAGGGAACGATGCTGTCTAAACTTCCTCCTGTTTACTGGCCTGCCCTCCCCCTCCCGCCACCGCTGGGCACTTGTGCTTCCCAGCAGCCTTTGCAGGCCAGCCCTTCCTGCGCCCCGCAGCCCCGCTCGGACCCTCGTCCTATCAGATGCGGGCCCGCAGCTGGATGGCAGCCAATCGCAGCCGTGAGTGTTGGCACCGGGCTGAAATTCACACCGGCCTCCCTCCTCCCTGCGGCGGGTCCAGTCTGGGCTTCCTCTTCTAACTTCTCTCTCTGTTGCGGCCAAGGTGCGTGTGCGGACCTTCGTGGTCCCCGTCATACTCGAACAGCTGGGATTTGTGTTCCTACATGCATTCTGAGGTTTGCGGATTTGTACTCTGGAAATGTCTGTAAATTAATTTTGCTTTTGCACGCTGGCTTTGTTTGACCCATTAACGCGTGCACACCGCCCCCCTCCCCCCGTCTCAGCTTTAAGAAATTCCAGAGTCCCCTTTTCCTTGTCTTTGAGCAGAAGCGATTTCTTGTCCAGTTGCCCAGATCTGGCTAGGAGCAGGGCCAAGAATCCCCACTTCTCTACACCACTCAGTGCCCACATCCATCCAAAACCCTCGTAAAAGCTCACACTCATTCCCCTTATCGCCGTCATTTATTCATTTACAAGAATATGGAAACCTACCGCGTGCCAGGGCCTAGGCTGGGTGCTAAGGGCGCAGTGCTGAAAACAACAGTAACTGTGGCCCTGCCATCCTGGAGCTTGGTGTCCAGCAGAAGACATAAATAGGTAAACAACTTAACCAGCGGACGTAATGGGAAAAGATGAGAACAGTTAATACAGACTTGGAGATTCAGGAAGAGTTGCAGGAAGAAACGCCATATGTGTGGGGCCTACACGGTGTTGACATTAGGCAGTGAGTGCGGGCGGGTGTTGGCCTTCGCCACGGCCTTAAGCCACGCCAGGCATCTGTCATACAGGCAAATGCCATAACAGCACCACACGGAAGGAAACAGGGAAAGACATGCGCTCAGTGGGTTTTCCATCTCTTGGTTCAAAATCTCTTCTGCGGCAGCCTCTCAAAGTGGAGCTGTGGTGAACTGCTCATCGCTTTTAGAGCCTGTAGTTGGTAGAGTCAAGACTTTTGCCTCCGAAGAGTCGAGGCTTGTTCGGTGTGCTAACAGATCCGCTTATCACCCGGGGGTCAAACTCCGGCTGGAGGCCCTCCAAGGTCAGCCTCATCCCTGAGCTCTCCTTTCTGGACAACTGACTGTTAACGTCCCCACAAGATGAGTGCCTCAAGGATACATGTTGAAGGTGGGCAGATGGGAACGAGCACCTCTTATTTTACATACATGGAACCAAAGCAGCTGGTCACTTTGGAAAACGGAGTTAAATTTAGAGTTATTTCAGGGGTCTAAGAGTAGAAAGCATCTACTGAGTGCTTGCTGTCTGCTCAATGCCAAGTGCCTGATACGTATGACCTCATCCTAGTCTATACCCACCCTGGGGAGTGGGGACCACTGGCTGTCCGGTGTGGACATGAGGGGAACGGGGCACAGCCAGGCTGAGTGACGTGACCCGTGTCTCATGGGCAGTCCCCAGGCAGGGATGAGCCTGGGCTCCTGGCCCCGCTGTCTCTCAAGAGTATTACTTGCTCTTTGGTTTTTCCTGCACAGACCCGAGCGCCCTTCTAGGTCCCTGGGTTGATTCTTCCGGTTAAGTTTCGGTCTGAGTCTGAGCAAGAGAAGAGTGAGTGTGTGTGAGCTGGCGCTCCACAGCGGCCTTGGCCGGGGAGGTGAGGCTGCAGATCCCTTCTCGTGGCTTCTACACGCCCTCGGGGCCACTCCAGGCTGGGTAGGTGGGCTCAGAAATCCAGCACGGCCTCCCGTGTGGCGCCCAAAGAGGGCGCTTCTTTTCAGTTGTGCACAGGCGCCCTGGCTGGCCCTGGCCGGCTGCCCTGCATTCCAGCATTGAACAACCTCCGCCCCTCTCTGGGATGCACCACTCTGTCGGGCCTGCCTGCAGGTGCAGACCCGGCTCCTTGTGCCTCCAGGCCTGTCCCATGCAGGTTTCAGACCTTGTAGAGTCAACAGGGTTCTCATTGCCCTACCCCAGACTCACACAGCTGTCGGCACCTAACATTAGGAAGTGGATTCGGGTTCCTGACTTCCCAGGGAGGGGAGTTCCAACAAGAGCGGAGCCTTAGGGAAGGAGAAAGAATGGAAAGAGCAGAGAGAGGGAGAAATAGCATGGACACCCATCTGAGGCCACTAAAGGAAACCTTAGGAGAAGGCGGCCACGCATCCCAGACTGGGTACAATCCCCTTTTTTGTTTTTAATTAAAAAAATTTTAACGTTTATTTATTTATGGGAGAGAGAGAGAGTGAGAGTGAGTGTGAGTGGCAGAGGGGCAGAGAGAGAGGGGGGGACATAGAATTCGAATCAGGCTCCAGGCTCTGAGCTGTTAGCCCAAAGCTGAACACAGGATCGAACTCCCAAACCATGAGATCATGACCTGAGCTGAAGTCAGATGCTTAACCGACTGAGCCACCCAGGCGCCCCGAGCGTTGGGTTTTCAACTTCCTCTAAGTTACCTGTAAGAAATATTAGATGACAGGTATCCTTGGGAAGCTAGCCTCTCTGGCCAGAATAAGAAATAAGATGAAATTTGTTTCTTTTTATTTATTTTTTAGTTATTTTTATTTTATTTTTTCTTTTCTCAATTTTATTTTTTTTAATATAATTTATTGTCAAATTGGTTTCCGTACAACACCCAGTGCTCATCCCAACAAGTATCCTCCTCAGTGCCCATCACCCACTTTCCCTTTTCCCAACTGACGTTTGTTTCTTTTCAAAAGCTTTGTTATGTTCCCACGATATAAGGATCTGTGTCAGGGTTCAGGAGTATGTGTCTATAGGTGTGCTCACTTACACGTGTCTGTACTGGTGTGCGACTGTGTGTGTTTGCATGTGTGCACATGGGGCTCTCTGCCTGCAGCATTAGTGAAGCACCGTGTCACCGCTGCTTTGGAAACAGCATTCTTGCCCTGGCACAGTTGGGGACAAGGGTGCACGGCAGGCTGTGACATGACTCTGTGTGGTTTGTGATTCCCTCAAGCACGTGGAGGCTCTCGGGCAGTTGGTTCCTTCCCTTTAGTCCGTGAGGACACATGGACCGTGTGGGTAACATGGTCCCATTCAAGAAAGTTGTCAAGCCTTCATTTGGAAGCAAATCCGGAAAAGAAAGCCAACCGCTGTGTAGTCACGCTCTGGGGTTCTTGTTTTCTATTCCCTGAAGGCTGGTACCAATTCCTCCTTTCACTGAGGTCTCGTCCAGAGAAGGCAGGTGAGGCATGGTGGTGCCTCTTTCTGGCCACCGGGGGACACTTTTCAGGGCATCCTAGAGAGAGTCCTGTAGTTGCTTTACGTCTTGGGATGTTGGCGGCCGCTTTATATTTTGGGGTTAAGAGGCAGTGAGGAGCCATCCGTTTAGAGTGGTGGCCTTTGGGGAGAGCTCTACGCACACACGTAGATTTAGACGCAGTGTGTGGTGGTGTGCTTTTTAAACAAGGGGCTTATATGCATACCTTAATAAATAATCTCATTAAATCATTTAAGATATCTAGAAGCAAGACAGTAAAAAATCCAGGGATGAAAGACCCAGCGCATGTTCTGAAGGATTCGCGGAGAGCCGAGATAGTTGCAACGAAGTGTGATTCATGCTAAGGGGAAGTTTCAGGTGTGGCGGAGCGGGTGGCAGAGGTGTGGGGGGAGGGTGAGGCCAGCGGCGGTGAGGGGTGGCGGGTTCTTCTCCCTGCCTCTCCCCGGGCCCCATCTTTATTCACACCAGCCGGGCCGCTTGTTATTCCCAGCCGATGAATCAGTTGAGAGGAGAATGGTAATGAAGAAAAGAATGTCACTGTCACTGTTACTTGGGGAGGACCCCCCCCCCCACCAGCAGGCTCTACTGGGTTGTAATCTGACAGAGGAAAGCACTGACTGCAAATGGGTGTGGCCGTTGGTGAATATTAAAGTGACTTCACACATGATCACCGACGGGGAGTGAGAACGTGGGTACTAATGATCGCGACGAGAACAGCTGTCACTCGTGTGGTCTGCAGGGTGGCAGGTGCCGTGCCAAGAGCTCTGCACCCCTCACCTCATTTCGTCCCCACTCGTCCTCGTCCCCAGTGTTTAGTTGGAAAAATGGCGCCTCAACAGAGTCAACAGGTAGCAAAGCTTCAGGTGTCTGTGTCTCAAAGGCCTGAGTTGTTTCCACTGTCCCCCCACACCCACGGCAGACAGACAGACAGACGGACTGTGCACGTACAGTGGTGACGGGCCTCTTGGAGAGTGATCAAAATCACCTGCTCTCCTTGTCCCCTGTGCCCGCTCCCACCCGCCCGAGGGGACGAGTTCTTGTCTTGCTCCTGGTGGAGGCTGAGGTGGGCTTTTCCAGCCAGCCTCATATACTACAGAACACCCTGTTCTGCGTGTCCCGAAGGGTTCTCATTTCAGGAATGGGGATGTTGCCTCTCACATAAGGGTCCGAACTCCGGACCTCCCTAACGGTGCGCTAGTGCTGTGCTCTCTCCCAGCTGGGTCTGCTGCTGACTGCAGGCTGGGTGTGGGAGGGCCCGGGCCATAAGCTTCACCCCTGTTTCTCTGTCTTTTGACTCCCTCAGTGGGGTAAGTGGCTTCTGATCCTTCCAGGGTCCAAGTGGTGGAGGGAGGAGGGGGTCACGAGAGGACGAAAGGTTTTCCTGGTGAAGTCCTAAACTGAACTTGCTCATAAGGCTGCATGAAGAGAATATCGTTTTAGCACCCCCCCCCCAAATAGGCAGATTTGTTTAATTTTGGAGGATCACCGAGACATAGTAATGATCCGTAAAACTAACCGAGCTCATTTTCTGTGCCGTGCAAACACACACCCTATCAGAAATGGCTACAATGACTTTTTCCCACTTTATTGTTAGGGAAACTAAGGCTCTGAGAGTAACCTATCAAGATCAGATAGCTCGTTACGCGGGAGACCAGGGGATTCAGGCCCAGAGAATCTGACTTTAGAACTTGGTCTCTTAACCTCTCTGCTCTCTGAACTCAGATATCTACCAGAGAGGAAGGTATTATTCCTTGCCAACTTGACACTCTGCCTTCTTTCTTAGTCTAGGAAATATTACCAGACTGGATAGTATTTCCTTTTAATAGCTGGTACCAAAGCAAACTTCATGGAAATGTGTAAACTGAAAAAAAAAAAACCCACTTTCTGAAATTGTACTAATTTATGATCATAAAGGGAGCTCTTTTGTTTGAAAATAACCGACAACTCAATTGGATGGTGTGTAAAGAATCAGGAAAACAAAACAGATCTCAAGGGAACTAATTTGTGTAACAAGAAACCATCTCGAGAAAATTATTTCTTGCATTGCGTGATACTTGGGAGCGTGTTTCATACAGTCGAATTTGCACCCAGAAATAATTTGTTGTAGGAAAGAAGACACCCTCCCCTCAACACGTGGCTTGCAGGGAGAGAGGAATCTATCACTGATCATGGCTCTCACAGGCAAAGATTTTTTTTTTTTAATTTTTTAATGTTTATTTTTGACAGACATAGAGACAGAGTATGAGCAGGGGAGGGGCAGAGAGAGAGGGAGATAAAGAATCTGGAGCAGGCTCCAGGCTCTGAGCTGTCAGCACAGAGCCCGATGCAGGGCACGAACTCACAGACCGCGAGATCATGACCTGAGCCGAAGTCGGCCGCTTAACCAACTGAGCCACCCAGGCGCCCCTCACATGTAAAGCTTTTATGTCAGTTGCTGCATTTGTCCCTTTTCTGATGCCGTAGTTTACTGCTACTCACAATAGCACTGAAACAGCTTTACATATTACGGTTTCCCAAAAGCATTTTTAGCTTAAGAGATTGGGGGGTTTTGGGGAGAAAATTTGCAGCGGGTGCCTTGCATACACCAGTCTTCACCCCTTTGTCTGAGCTGCCCCCTCTGTACGGTCCATCTACCCTAGCTCCACCTGTTGAACTCCTGCTCAGCATACAAAGCCCACACAGATTGTCACCTCCTCATGGAAGCCTTCCTAGTCACCACAACCAGATGTGCTGTCTGCCTCTATTGGACCATAGAGGGTTTTATAATTCGCCTTTGCAATGTTTTTCCCAGTGTGAGAGTTTGCCTGTCTTTGTCCTAATTAGAGAGTTCTTACTTAGAAGATAGCATAGGCTAACTTGGGAGCAGAGGGTGCCCCACTAAGGCCCACAGGCCAGATTCGGCCCACTGCCTAGTTTTGTGCAGCCCTTGGGATAGGAATGATTTATATATTTGTTACTGGTGAAGAAAAAAGTTAAAAGAAGAATATATCATGATATAGGAAGATGACATACAAGTCAGATTTCACTGACCAAAATTTAATTTTTATTGAAGACAGCCATGCTCACTTGTTTACGTATTGTCTGTGGATGCTTTTACTGCAGCAACGGTGGGCAGTGCTGACACAGACCGTTTGGCCCACAGAGCCTGAGTGTTTTCCGCGTGACCCTTCACGTTTGTTGACTTTTGCTCTAGAGCAGGTGTTCTATCAGCATAACCTGGAGGGCTCGTCGAACCAGACTGTTGGGCCCCTGCCCTTATAGTTTCTGATCCAGAAGGTCTGAGGTGGGTCCTGAGAATCGCATCTCTAACCAGTTCCCGGGTGACCCTGCTGCTGCTGGTTGGAACCCACACTTTGAGAGCCACTGGGCCAGCGGTAAAGAACCGTCTTTGAAACCTCAGATAACTAAGATAAATTAGTCTGTAACTAATTTGTCACTTATCAAGCAGCTAACCTCTCTGGATCTAAGTTCTTTCATCTGTGAAACACAGTCATGACAACTTAGTCAGGTTCTATGATGTCTGTCAAAGTTCCTGGAACATGTCGTAGGAATTCAATAAACAGCTGCTTCTTGCTTTCCCTCCGTCCCTCCCTTCCTTCCTTCTATTCCTTCTGGCCACCCCTTCGGCGAAGGAACTGTCCCTGTTTTCTCACCGTCTCTGACTGAATCGCCTTTCTTCATGAGGCTGCTTGGCAATTTGACAGCAGTGGACAACTCATGATGTGTCTCCCTCCACTATGGTCCTTGTCATATGACTCAGGCGAGTCAGGCTGGGAAAACCATTCTTACCTCATTTACTTACACACGTACCGTGCGTAAGTTTCTTCACTAAGGAACAAAATTAAGATGAAGTTCTGAAAAAGAGATCGCCTGTCTGCTTCTCAGAAGTTTTCAGGATAAAGGCAGAGGACAGCGTTTAAAAAATTAATGGTTGCCCTTTAGTTAGTTGTAATCAGGTGGTTTTGTCTTTCTCCCCAGGAGGAACGACAAAGGGCAAGTGCTTTGGGAACAAAACCACGCTGACATCTTCAGGGAACCAGATAGACGTGCCCCAAAGAACTAGAGGTGATTTGAAAGAAGCGTGTTTTTTTGTCTTGAGCCTGGTTTTAGGACCACGGTTAAATTAAGCACACAAAAAATACTCAGTTTTCCCTAGGAATATTTTCCTTTGAAACGTAGCCATTCCTGCTTCATAAAAGTGTTATGAGAATCAAGTGAGATAATTAATATAATTGTATTCGAAAATTATAAAGTACTGTTTAAATGCGAGGGAAATCAGGTTTCCCACATTAAGTCGCAATGTAATTAGGGGAGAAAGAGCGCAATTTCTTGGATGAATAGCAAGAGGCCGCAGAGGATTAGGGGGGTGCCGGAGGACCCCACGTCTCTGCGTCTTACCCCGCGGAACTCATGCACCTTAATTTACCTGTTAAGCTAATTATAGAGAAGGCCTTTTAACCTTCTTGCTCTCAAATTTCTCACGTTCTTTCTCGACATGTGGCAGAGCTTGAAAGATGAATCAACCTCACGGGTTCCCTCCACCAGGGCACAAAACCTCAGTCGTTTTGCTCCCTTTCGCGCCAGCTAGAAAGGGTGCTTTTCCGATTTCCCTTCTTACAATTTTGCCCCAGTGCCCCCCTCCCACCATCTCTTTGACTTCTTCAGCTGAGGCGATACTTGCAAATCCTGTTTATGCGTGTTCAGTAACCTCCTTCTACTGAGAAAAACACGTTTTCAGGCAGTGGTGTGCTGGTGTATGCAGACCAACCGGCTCTCTGGGAACCTGTTCGGAGGTTTATTCTCAACACGACCGATGTAAGGGGCGCGTAGCGCACAATTCACACGTGACGACAAACGACGCGGCATTCCTCTGCGAAAATTCCATAGAGCCGTCTGATTTTCACAGGATGCTTTTGTTGATTTGTGTCGGATTCTTGTATCCATAGCCGACCTCGGGTTGCCCCTGTTCGGCAAGCGTCGTTTTGACATAAATCCAAAAATTCGTGGGTGGATCCTTCCTTTTCTCTTTACTAGTAAGATACAACTGACCGATGGAGGGGATGTTCGTGCATGCTATGAGCGACTCCTTTGCCGAATTGGATAATAGCACTGAATACTGGAAGAATTTTTCCTTAAATTTTTTATGGAATTATGACTACAGAAACAATGCACATTTAATTTATTGCACAATTACTATTTGCATTTTCTCCATCACTTTCTTAAGTCTAAATGATCAATGAAATGATGAATCGAGTCCTGATTTGTAGCATTTACCAATTTCTGTGGTGCAGATGCTCCTATCGCTATGACCTCGGGCTCTGACTTGGGACTCAGGTGTGGGGGAAGGGGCTCCAGATGGGGCCTGGGGCTCCCCCTGGCTTGCCTTCACTTCCACTGTCTGCCCTCCAAGTTGGAAGTATCAGCTAAATTTTCCAACGTTTGCTACCAATTCTTTGCTAATTTTACTTCTTTTTGCTTATTTCTTTCAACTTTAGGGACGGGATTTTGGATACATCATTCTTAGGGGTTTCTTCTATTTTAAACATTGCAGAGAATTTTGACACTGCGTTGAGGGAGAAAATGAAAAGCAGTCATAATCCAGTTTCTCAAGATGTTGATGTAGTTCTATCGGTTGCTTTTTTGATGCACTCAGATCTAAATCTCACATTTCCTTTCTTTAACCAAATTAGGACCATAGTATACATTCGTTTTTAAAGCATTTTTTTTAAGTCAAAGCATGCCATATATGCTGAAAAGTACAAAGATCAATAAACTATTGCTATGTGAAAATACCCCCATAAACACTACCTACGTAAGGTAGTGGAATTCAGAGAGTTAGTGGCCTCTGTGAAGCCCCTCGTCAAGCCCCCTACAAATTTATATCCTCGCCCTTTTGTCCAAAGTCAAAGACTATCCTATCATCTGTCATAAGTTAATTTTGTGATTATTAGGCTTCACCTTATGATTAGAAGCATACGGAATATATCCTTCTGTATCTGGTTTCCCTTTCTTAGCATTATGTTTGAGATTCATTTCTGCTGTTGTGTGTAGAATTTATGCACTTGCACTGAAGATTTTTTTCTCATTATATGAATCTGCCATAATCTATTTATCCACTCTACTTTTGACAGATGTCTGGGTCGTTTCCAGTTTGGGTCTCTTTCGAATGATGTTTTTATGAGCATTCTTTTAATATGTCGGTTAGCTCATCTGTGCCCTCGTTTCCTCTGCGTAGTCACTAGGTTTCTGTTCAGGCATCTGCCTGCAGATGTCAGCTGTAGGTCGCATACCTACAGGCTCAGGAGATGATGCCAGGCTGCTTTTCTCCGTGCTGGTGACCATTTATACTCCCATCCATGGCATAGGACACTTCCCATGACCTCCCGTTCTCAACAACACTTGGCATTGTCCTTGTGCTTTTGAACTTTTTAAAACACAGCATCACACTGTGTTTATCTGTGTTACTGTCTTATTTTTATTTCTGTGTGTTATTGTTATTTGTTTCATTATTTTTAATGGCCATATGCAGTTTACGGTATAGAGCAGGGATCAGCAAACTTTTTCTGTAAAGGACCAGAGAGTCAATATCTTCAGCTTTGTAGGCCCCACAGTCAGTTGCAACTACTCAACTCTGCCATTGTAACATAAAGGCAGCTATAGACAACATGTAAATGAATGACTGTGGGTGGTTGTCCCAATAAAACTTTATTTATAAAAACAAGTGGTGGGCCAGTCTTGACCCTTGGCCATAGTTTGCAAACCTCTGGTATTTAGTTTCCTGATTATAATACATTTCAAACTTGTTTTTAATCAGAAAGAAAACAACAACAAAAACCTGCAATAAACATCATCTATTTGTTTAATACCTACTATGAGCCAAACACTGTGCTTAGTTTTTGGGAATCAGTTGCATACCACCTGCAGACAAATTCTTCGTGGATCTTATGTTCTAGTTAGGGTAAACTTTTGATTTCTATTCCTGCCCTCCAATAAAAAAAGTGAATCTTTAAAAAAAATTTGTTTTAATGTTTATTTATTTTTGAAAGAGAGACAGTATATGAGGGAGAGAGAGAGAGTAAGACACAGAATATGAAGCAGGCTCGAGGCTCTGAGCCATCAGCACAGAGCCTGATGCGGGGCTCGAACTCATAAACCGAAGATTATGACCTGAGCCGAAGTCGGACGCTCAACCAATGAATCCACCCTGGCGCTCCCCAAAAGTGAATCTTAATTGAAACTCACTATGTAAAACAGGTTAAAGCAGAACTGTTTGACTCAGAAATATAGAACTCAGAGTCCTAACAACCTGGCCACGTTCTGGTCCCGGTAGTTCCCCTGTGTTCACTGCTAGGGCTCTATTGATCACAGCTTGAAAACCATGACTAGACTATCAATTGTAGCATGTTGACGGTCTTTTGTTATTATGTCACTGCTTTGAATGCTTTTGTACATAAATCTTTGATCCCATTATTTTCTACAATAGACTTCTAGCAGAGAATGTATGAGGTCAAAGGATGTTAACTACTTTGAAGACTTTTGCTCTATCTTGCCAAAACATTTTTCAGTTTGTGCTACCATGAGCAGTATGATAGGAGTTGTATCTCACCTTTGCCAATACCCAGTATTGGCATTTAAAAAGCATTTGCAAGTTTTATAGGTGTAAAATATTACCTTGTTGTTTCAATTTACATTTCTTTGATTAGTTGAGTGACAAGCATTTTTTCATATTTATGAATCATTTGCATTTTTCCCCCCTCTGAATTGATGAGAATAGGACATTTTGAGCATACTTGAAATAGAGTTTTAAAAAGAAATGAACAAATCACCTTTTTTTCCCACGGATACCAGATTTTTAATTGGAATAAAGTCATGGTCAAGGAAAGCCCATTTCTGTAGAGTCCCCTTGTTATCCAAGCCTGTAGTTTACTCTAGATACATTACTGTTCTTAATTTGATAAAATGTAATATTATTTTTTTGTATGTTTAAAACACTCTTTGGAATTTTATGGGTGCAGCTTCAAGTGTGAGAGAGAAAGAGCATGGTGTCAGATGGTGAAAATTGAAACTAGATGTAATAAAAGTAACTAGTGTGTGTGATGGCCTGAATGTTTGTGTCCCCGACCCCCTTCCAAATTCATATGCTGAAGCCTAAACCCCCGGCGTTATGGTATTTGGAGGTTGGATATTCAGGAGGTAATTAGGTCACGGGGGTAGACATTCACAAATAGGATTAATGCCCTTTCAAGAAGAGATATGCGAGGTGCCTGGGGGCTCACTTGGTTGAGCATCCAACTGCAGCTCAGATCATGATCTCGCAGTTGGTGAGTTCAAGACCCACATCAGGCTCTTTGCTGTCAGAGCAGAGCCTGCTTCAGATTCTCTGACCGCCACCCCCCCCCCGCCCCCACCCCGGCTGCCTCTCTTTATCGCTCCACTGCTCATGCTCTCTTTCAAAAATGAATAAACATTAAAAAAAAAAGAGAAGAGATATCAGAGACATGATCTCCCTCTGCTCTCCACCTTTTGAGGATTCAAGGTGAATCTTGTCCGTAAGGAAGCAGGAATGCCCTCACCAGACAGTGGGTCTGCCCATACCTCCACCTTTGGAGGACTAACCAGCCTCCAAAACTAATTTTCGTTGTTGAAGCCATCCAGCCTATGGTATTCTGACTGGAACAGAAATTTGTATTAGTCAGTGTAGCTTATAGTAAAAAAGCTAAGAAAGAGAATTATTTAAGTTATTGCTCACACTTCTGGAGATGGAGAAGTCCCGTAATCCGTCGTCTGCAAGCTGGAGACCCAGGAAAGCTGGTGGTGTAGTCTGAATGCCTGAGAGCCAGAGAGGTGAGGGTACAGGTTCAAGTCTGGATCCGAAGGCCCGAGAATGAGAAGCATTGAAGCAGGGGGAGATCCGTGTCTCAGCTTAAGCAGTCAGGCAGAGAGTGAATTCCACCTTCCTCCACCTTTTTGTTCTCTTCAGGCCCTTACTGGACTGGGGGGTGCCCACACACGGTGGGGAGGCCATCTGCTTTGCCACCCTCTCAGCACCTGCTTCCCTGCACCCGAGTCCCCCGCCTGTCTCCTTCCTGCTCCCAGCTCAGAGTTCTTAAACGTCCTCAGGGAAGCCTCCCCTGATCCCTGAGATTAGGTCCGGGGCCCAGCTCTGTGAACTCCCGCCCTTCCACTTCTCCGGCGTCATCACAAGGGTAATTAAATAACCAGTTGTGCAGTGCAGCCTTTGATGTCCGCGTTACGGCTTCCATGTCAATTAGGGAGAAACCACTGGAAGGCAGAGTCAGAGCAGTTTTATTGGGCACATACCACGCCTCACACCCTACCTGTTAGATAACATCCCAGTCCAAATATTGGGGGGAGTAGGAGGGGGGGAGGAGAGAGAGAGGGGAGGGGGGGAGAGAGGGACTCATGTATATATCTTTAAGCTGCATTTATCTTTTTTCCTCTCACTGATTCTGACCCCAATGGTGAAAACATTATCAACAGCGACAGGATACATTACCGTGTTATTGCTACCTTTGTCCTTAGTTCTGGGACATCCCTTCCTTCCACTTCCTTGTGAGCTTTTGGCTCTCTGTCTTCAGCATCTGCGCTGAAATGCGTAGACACTGGGTCTTAAACATCCTCATGCTTGATTATGTCCCACCCACTATTTCCAAAAGGTGTGTGGGAAACCATCATCGAGGCAGAGGTAACAAGCCAAAGGGTTATCACCTGGTGGTTGTGTTCACCAGATAAAAGAAACACAAGGTAGATGGCAGGATAGTGAAACGTGACCTAATCCTGGGCTTGCTGGGACGAGACCCCTGATACGTAGCTGTAGAATATTTCACTACTTACTCCGAAGTCATCAGCTCGTACCGTTAGGCCAGAGATAGGCTGTATATCCCATGAGCATGGGGACCCTCGGGGTCTTGCCTACTGCTCTGTCTTAGCGTCCTCACGGTAGTCTAGCTCATAAATTTTTACCCGGTAAGCATTTGTTAGGCATGTGGAGGAATTAAATTTTTATTCCGTTTAAATGTTTATTTATTTATTTTGAGAGAGAGAGAGAGAGAGAGAGAGAGAGAGAGAATCCCAGGCAGGTTCTGTGCTGTCAGCTCAGAACCTGATGTGGGGTTTGATCTCACGAATGGCAAGACCATGGCCTGAGCTGAAACCAAGAGTCAGATGCTTAAGTGAGTGAGCCACTCAGGTGCCCCGATTTTCCATTTAGAATTTATTTTAGTGTAGACCATGATTTAGTGAACGAGCCTAATTTTCCCCACCAGTGATCTGTCTGTAACCTCAATGGCGAATGTCGAATAATTATCCTTTCTGTGTTGACTTAAACCACGACACTTACTGTATACTAACATCGTATCTGTCCTTGGTGCTTTCTGCACTTTTCTTTTCTGTCTGTGTATCTGTCGGTCTATTCGATCCCCTTACCATCGCCCTTTCAGAAACTGTCCCTGATTATGTTTTTCCAGTAGCTAATGGTAAATTTACTTATCTTTATAAACGTATCTTATTTTCATAGATTGTGAAAGAAGATAGTGCTTGAATATCCTTAAAGCTCAGAGCCAAAAATCACAGAATACTATAATACTGCATTCTCTTAATGCACTCCAGTTAATGTATACAGCACAGCAGGTCATTTTATTTCCACGTGCGGTGTCCTATTTTAAAATTAAAAAATACAGAATATATTAAAAGGACATTCTACCAAAGGTGCCTGTTTACCAGGTTAAAGGAACTTTCAGCAGCTCACAGCAATGTCCTTTTCTTTCTCTGGACAATTGTGAGTGAGACGGAAGAATCTTGACCTTCTGGTCTTCTAGAGAAGACTAGGAAGCGAAGGAAATTGTAGAACACGTTATGTATTTCTGGAACGGCTCCTCCTTCCTCATTACTAATTTTCAAAATCTTCTTGGCTATTCTCACTCCTTTATTATTCCTGATAAACCTTACAATTACACTGTCAAATTCTGAGAGGGAAATCCTGCTGATATTTTGACTAGAATTGAATTACATTCAAAGATTAATTTGGGGAATTTTCAGGTCTTTGAAATATTGAATGTTTTCATCCAGAAGCACGATATGCTTTCTTTTCTTACTCCGTTGTCTTCGATGCCATTTAATAACATTTTTAGTTTCATATGAGTCCTACATCCTCCCTCTGTTCCTCCCTCTCTTTTTCCCTCCTTCTCTGTCTCTTATCTCCATTGTAAGTGGATTTTTTCCCGCAGTAACTTCTCAAAACAAGTTATTTATTTAAAAAGTAATTATTAGGGTACCTGGGTAACTCAGTCGGTTAAGCATCTGACTTCGTCTCAGGTCATGATCTGTGGTTCGTGAGTTTGAGGCCCACGTCGGGCTCTGTGCTGACAGCTCGGAACCTGGAGCCTGCTTCAGATTCTGTGTCTCCCTCTCTCTCTGCCTCTCCCCTGCTCATGCTCTGTTTTTTTTCTCTCCCAGAAATAAATAAACATTAAAAATATTTTAAAAAATAAAAATAATTATCGAGTGCTCGAGTGCTTGCATAATGCCAGTCTCATTCTGATAATCCAAGCCATTTACTTAAATGTGGTAAAATAAATATAACATAAAATTTGCCATTTGAAGCATTTTTAAGTGTGTAGTTTAATGAATTAGGTGTTTTCCCATTGCTGCCCAACCACCACCGCTAACCGTCTTCATAACTGTTTCCTTGTCTCAAACTGAAACTCTGCTTCAAACCATTGTCTTTTGAATAACCAGTGTGATCAGACATTTCAGGAAACTCTGCTATTAGTTTCAATCATTTTACAATGGATTTTTTTGTTTATTTTCAAGATATATGGTTGTGTTGTATGCAAATACAGATAAGTCTGTCTCCTTTTTTAGGTGATGCCGCATTTACTTTTCTTGCATTATTACAGTGGTACATGGAACTTCTACCATAATCCTAAATAGCAGAAGTGATTGTGGGCATCTTTGTCTTGTCTATCTTAATGAGATTGCCTTTAGCGTTTTTTAATCTTTTTAAAAAAAATGTTTATTTTTGAAGGAGAGAGAGAAGAGAGCATACGTGCTCAAGTAGGAGGGGGCTGAAAGAGGGGGGACCGAGGATCTGAAGTGGGCCCCATGCTGACAGCAGAGAGCTCGATGCCAGCTTGAACTCAGGAGCTGCGGGATCACGACTTGAGCCAAAGTCGGACACTTAGCCGACTGAACCACCTAGGCACCCTAGCACTTTTTACAATGAGAGGTATACTGTTATTTGGTGACTTACCATTTGATAAGAATATTCTGTGGTAAATTATAGAAGTATATTTTAATCCCTATTTTGTTGGGAAATTTTTTTATTAATTGGGGATGGATGCTGTGTTTTATAAAATACTTTTCTACCTTGATTGAAATGGACAAAATTTTTACCATTTAGCCCTAGTGATATGGAATGATTTTTGCATTCTTAAACTTCATTTTGTTGTAGCTATGCTTCTCTTAATATGCTGCTTTGTTAGGTTTGTTTAAATGTTATTTGGATTTTTATGGCTCTACTTAAAAGTGAGGTTTCTGAGAGAGGAATTTTATTTTTTTATTCTTAAAGTTTCCTATTTGTATTTTTTCTCTCTCATTTATTTTTAAATTTTATCTTCTGCTTAATTGGCCATTCCCGAGAACTAGTTCTCAGATGTATGAGTTCTACTATATTTTCTATATATTAGTTTCTCCTTATGTAATTATTTACTTCGTTTTCTCTAGATTTATAGCTTCCTATGTTGAATGTTTTTATTATTTCTTGCTTAATAATGAAAGCTTTTAAGACTATGAATATTCATCTGAATACAGCCTTGACTGCATTCTGTGAAATGTGCAGTTTGTTGTGGTTGGAGCTATTTTCTAAATTGTCTTATTATATAGATTTTACTCTTAACCTGACCCAAGAGCAATTTTGTAAAGAGTTTAAAATTTTCTGGAGATAGAATGGTGAGAACACAGGCCTGTTCAAATTCTATTTTTGAAAAATTTCTGAGATTTTCTTTGTAGATAAATAGAAAATGGGTATTTTCTAGGTATACCTAAATTAATTAAAACAGGAAGTCTTTTTGTTGTTGTTGGTTCTTCCTTGACGTTTTAATAGCAATTGCTTTATGTATTTTGATGCCAGTACGTAAAGAGTCTTGACCATTGCATGTTTATTGGTTCTGCCTTTACCAGATGGTTGCATTTTGTGTGAGGAAAGTGTTCCTGAAGACCTTGCAAATCAAAGAGTGATTTCCCATTGGAATAAATGTAAAGTATTTGGGTGAGGGTATTCTTGGTGTGCATAAATCATTAAGCATTGCAATGTATTTTTGCTTTAATGATTCTTTGTTTTTCAGTGTTCTTCTGACATTTTTCAAAAGGTGTAGTATATCATAATGGCTTGTTTTTAACCTTATTTACTTATTTTAAGAGAGAAAGAGAGGGAGAAAGTGAGTAGGGGAGGGGCAGAGAGAGAGAGGGAGAGAGAAAATCCAAAGCAGGCTCCAGGTTCTGAGCTGTCAGCACAGAGCCTGATGCAGGGCTCAAACTCATGAACCATGAGATCATGAGTTGAGCTGAAATCAAGAGTCACATGCTTAACTGACTGAGCCACCTAGGTGTCCCTAGCTTCCATTTTAAAGTTTTTGGGGTTACCATTCCTATTATTATTTAACAAACATTGTTATAAATATACAAACAGTTTAACATTCAAATTTAGCAATTACTTTTTATCATAGACTATTACTTTTACTGTGTATTATAGTAAAGAAATAAGTACCCACTAAAATCATCTACAGAACTTCTAGCAATTAACAGTAATATGGGTCCCGGGATAATGACAAAGGATGCTGGGTCTGTTTGTTTTCTGCCAACATGGCGCCCTCATGTTGTTGATCCTTCCCATCACCACTGTCTAAACAAACACTGTGTCATATACATGCCAGGCTGTGTTCTAAGTACTTTAAATATATTAACTCATTTAATAGTCGTGACATCGTATAAGATGGTGATTATTATGATTCCCACTTCACAGAGGAAGAAACCAAGACACAAGTAGATAAAGTAACTCTTCCAGGTTACACAGCTTGTGAATAGTGTCGCTTGTAAGTGGCAGAATTAAAACGCAGACAGCCTGGCTCTGGAGTCTCCACTCCTAAGTTCTATGCTATGCCGTCTTTTTACCATTTACAATTCACTTGTTGGGAAAGCTCTGTAATATTGCTGTTTTTGAAGAACTAAAAATGCTGGGCTTTGTAAAATTTCACAATTTGCACATGAAGTATGCTTTTCTTTTTTTTAAATTAGTTTTTAAATTTTTTTTAATTTTAATTTTAGTGAGCCAACATACACTGCTATATACAATTCAGTGATTCATCACTTACATACAACATCCGGTGCTCATAAAGTACAATTTTCTTAAGACATTTATATCCTACTATTTAACTTACCTAATTCACAATCACACACAAGGTAACTATACTGTTTTGCTAAATTGTATTACAGAAAGCTTGCCTGAGTTTATATCTCTATTATAATCTTACTACCATTATTAAAAAGAGATCTTTGTCAGCAAGGGGAAATGTAAAATGACCTGTTGTTTTCATTTGCATCTCTTATTGAATTAAAAATAACTTTTTTGACCTTTAGTGCCTCTTCTGTAGATTTCCTGCATATGTCAATTTTTCTTCTGGGGTTTGAGTATTTTGCTCTTTGATTGCTGAAAATTCTTTCTATTTTAAAGATGTCGACCAATCCTTCAAATTTAAAGCCCCACGATAGTACAGTTGTGTTCGGTATGGCTCTGAATTATGTTTGTTGTAATTTTTTTTTGTTTACCTTTATCTCTGAATTTTCTTTCTGAGTTTTTATTCAGTTAATAGAAAATTTACATTTTTATGTTATCAAGTCAGTTGCTGATTCCCTTTGTGATTTATTACAGACGCATTCCTCCTACCTCAAGAGGTTGATAAATGTGTAATACTACTTGCTCTCTTTTTTTAATGATACAGTTTTGTTTCTTTTAACTCTTTACTCCAGCTGGGACTTCTGTTTGTGTGTGGCAAAAGGAGAAATTCTTAAAGCGAATCTTTACCCTCCCTTTGCAGTTGTTAGCTGTTGTGCGAACACAATTTATTAAAATCACTAGATCTGATTTTAGATACACCTTTAATTAAATTGATGTACATGGTAGATCCCATTTCTCAATTATTGGTTCTGTTCTACCTCGTTGTCTATTTTCATGTACTATCACACTGCTTATCACACTTGAGATAGCGGTTAGGGCTGGTCTGACTCCATCGGTGTTTTATTCCTTGACAGCCGTATCTATTTCTCCTCCCACTTTTATTTAAAAGTCAGGTTGCAGAGGCATTTAGAGCCTGGGCTCTGGAGCCAGCCTTCTCAGGTTCAAAACCCAAAAACCTTGGGCAGGTTGCGTAACCTCTCTCTATGCCTCAGTTTCCTCACTCGCAAATAACAGTAGGTATCTTCTATGAGAACAATCGTAGTATCTTCTTGATGGGGCGATAGTGAGGGTTCATGGAGCCAGAGCTGCACACCTGCTCCAGTGAGAAGTAGGGGCTCTCGACTCCCCAGTCCCCTCGGGCCTGTGACAGGGATTAACTTGTACAGACTGTTGACTCCTCACACCACTTTCATTGACTTGCATCCTTTATTTTACTCCGTTAGTCAAAGTTTGACACGTTAGAAACTACAGCATCCTGAAAGTGAGGGCTTGCAGGCCAGCACAGGATGGTTCCTTGTGCTTCCTTATCGAGTACGCGCTCTCCATGAGCAAATTTGGAACTCGCTCTTCTTTCCTTATCTCTCAAGGCTGGATAACTATTAACAGAACTTACCCGATAAATATTTGTAGCTGTCTTCATAGGCCACGCATAATTTTCATTTCAATGCTTCACAGATACTGTCTGCAATTCTTTTGTTATTATTATGGACTGGATTACTTTTAAAAATGTTCTCTAAGTCATTATTGCTAATATTAAAGTTAGAGTTTTTTGACTATGTGTTTTAGCAGGCCGCTTGACTCTTTTTTCTTTTCCTTTCGTTACTCCTACTGGTTTTTCTTATTATCATTCTCCCGTCATTGTCTGGTTTGGAAAGTATACTTTCTTTTTCTGTTTGTTTTAGTGTTTTCCTTAAATTTTCCACGACATATTTGACTTAGGTTTAAAGTTAATGAATGTCTTTGTCCTCTTCCGAACCTAGGAAGACCTTCAAATGGTTTATTCTGATCTCCCCTGCCATCTTCCATATTTTTATTATTTAGTGACTCCATTTTAGTTGTGTTTTTTTTAACATTTTCTTTTGAAATACTTACAGATTCATAGGAAGTTGCAAAGATAGTACAGAGAGATCCCTGTATCTTCTGCCCATTCCCTCTAAAAGTTACATATTTTTTGTTGTTGTTAATTTTTTCATGTTTTTTTAGTTTTGAGAGAGAGAGAGAGACAGAGCACGAGCAGGGTCAGGAGACACAGAATCCGAAGCCATCTCCTGGCTCTGAGCCAGGAGCCTGATGTGGGACTCAAACCCACGAACCGTGAGATCATGACCTGAGCCGAAGTCAGACGCTTAACCTACTGAGCCACCCAGGCGCCCATAAAAGGTACATCTCTGTAACTATAGTGCGATACCAGAACCAGAAAGCGGACACTGGTGCAATGTCTGTTTGCTGTTTTGGGTCGATTTCTTACGTGTGTGGGTTTGTGTGACCCGCACCACAATCAGGACAATCATGGAACTGACTCACCACCATAAAGGTCTCCCTTGTGATACTCCCTTTAGTCTTGCTCTCACCCCTGCTCCTCCACCAGCAACTATGAATCCGTTCTCTATGTCAGTAACTGTATTGTTTTGAAAATGTCTTCTAAATGGGATCACACAGCATGTGACCTTCTGAAATTGGCTCTTTTCACATAGCCTAGTGTTCCTGAGATCTGTCCTTGTTGAGCGTATGGATAGTTCATTCCTCTTTAGCGCTAAGTAACATACCGCCATTTTGTTTTATTCCAACATTTGTGGTTATCGTTGTTATTACTCTTACATTTATCGATGTGCTTAACAGTTTCTCTACTTACCTTGCATCCCTCTCCTTCCTTCTGAGTTCAGTTTCCTACTTTGTAAAAGTACTGCAGCCTTTAGTAAGTCTTTCAGTGGGGGTTTGTTAGTGCTAAGTTCCTTTCATCTTTGTTTATCAAAAATTATCCTTTACCCCCCCTGCTCTGAATGGTAGTTCAGGTGGATAGATTTTTCTAGATACAAAGTTATTTTTTCACACGACTTTGAGGATATCATATCGGACTTCTGTTGCTGTCAAAAGGTCCCATCAATCTAATTATTGTTTATTTACAGGTAATTTTGTTGACCTTCCTTTGCTGAATACCCAATCCCCTGCTCCCTCCACAGCTTTTTAAGATTTTCTTGTTGCCTTTTCACTCCCACAGTTTTATCACACTTTAAATTGCGAATTTATTTTTATTTATCCTCTTCCAATCTTAGAACAAATTTCTGAAATAAAGAGTTATGGTTTTTTTTAAGTACTGAAGATTCTTAGCCAGAATATCTTTATTTTATTTTTTTTTAAGTTTATTTTATTTTATTTTTGAGAGACAGAGAGAGACAGAATGCGAGCAGGGGAGGGGCACAGAGACAGGGAGACACAGAATCTGAAGCAAGCTCCAAGCTCTGAGCTGTCAGCACAGAGCCCCACCTGGGGCTCGAACTCACAAGCTGTGAGATCATGACCCGAGCTGAAGTCGGACACTTAACTGACCGAGCCCCCCAGGCGCCCCGCCAACATATCTTTAGTGTTATCCTCTTCCCCATATTCTTTCTCTGAAGTCAGGAGCGGTGAATGAACAATAAAATTCACCTTATTTGGACAGAATGTTTGGTGAATATTGGCATCCATAGTCCTGTATCCACCGCTACCATCTATAACAGACTATTTCCCTTGTCCCAAGAAGTTCTTCCATCTCCTTTCTGGTTGACGCCCCATTTCTACTCCATCTCCTGACAACCATTCATCTAGTTGATGTCTATAGTTTCACCTTTTCCAGATCATTATATAAATGGAACCGTACTGTATAGAACCTTTATTTCTGGCCTTTTTTTTTTTTTTCTTAGCGTCATGCACTTGAGCTTTGTTGATATTGTCGCCTATAATACTTCCTTTACTCCTATGTAGTATTTCATTGTAAGGCTATACCACCACTCATGCATTCACCATAATGTTGGTGGACGTTCTGTTTGTTTCCTGGTTTGGGCAGTTATGAACTAGGCTGCCATAAACATTGGTGAACAGGTCTTTAAGGGACAAATGTTTCATTTCTCTTGGGTAAATATCCAGGGTTGGAATTGATGGGTCATATGGTAATTGTGTGTGTGATTTTATAGGAAACTGTCAAATCGTTTGCCCTGGCATTTTCTATTCCCACCATCACCAATGTATAGAGATATATTTGCTCCGTATCCTCACCAGCACTTAGTACTGACAGCTAAAAAAAAAAAAATTGTCCATTCTAATACCGTAGTGGTGTCTCATTGTGGTCTTCATTTGCGTTTCCCTAGTGACCAGTTATAGTGAGCATCTTTTCATGTGCCCATTTTGTCCTCTATGTATCTTTTTTGGTGAAGTGTTTGTTCAAATATTTTGCTCAATTTTTTTAAACCAGGCTTTTAAAACCATTGTATTTTGAGTTATTGAAATAAGCTGAATATGAGCCCTTTATCAGATACTGTTTTGCAAATATTTTCTCCCATTCTGTGGCTCATCTTTTCTTTTCCTTAACTGTATTTTGAGAAGCAGATGTTTTTAATTTTGATGAAGTCTATCTTTTTATGTTCTTTCATAGTCTGTACTTTTTGTTTCCTGTGAAAGAAATCTTATGTTTCCCATGGTCACAAAGATTTTCTCTTATGATTTCTTCTAGAAGTTTAACACTTTAGGCTTTATATTTAGGTCTCTGACCTAATTTATTAATTTGTGGTGAGACAAGCATTGAAGTTCCTTTTCCCATTTCCAACAAATTTTGAAAAGTTACATTTTCATTTCCATTTAGTTCAAAACACTTTATAATTTATGATTTTATAATTTCCCTGGTTTCTTCTTTGAACCATGTATTAACTGAGAAGGGTTTTATTTTGTTTTCACATATTTGGAGAATTTTCTAGATATCTTTTTAAAAAAATAATGTTTATTCATTTTTGAGAGAGAGAGAAAGAATGAACGGGGGAGGGGTAAAGAGAAGGGCACAGAGGATCCGAAGTAGGCTCTGTGCTGACAGTACAGAGCCGAGGCAGGGCTCAAACCCCCAAACTGTGAGACTATGGCCTGAGCTGAATGAAGTCTGATGCTCAACTGACTGAGGCCACCCAGGCACTCCTAGGTATCTTTCTGTTATTGATTTCTTTCTTTCTTTTTTTAGATTTTAAAATATTTTTATTATGATTATTTCCAAACAAATTTAGAATTCCGTTGTGATCAGAGAATGTATTTTGTATGACACAGGTATTTTAAATTTATTGAACCTTTCTTCATTACTCAGAATATGATCTATTTCGGCAAATGTTCTGTGTACTTAAAAACAGTGTGAAATCTTGCTGTTTTTGCCAGAGTGCTCTGAAGATGTCAGTTACTTCAAGTTAATTTCTTTATTTATGTTTTAAAGTTTATTTATTTATTTTGAGAGAGAGAAAGCATGAGCGCATGCAAACAAGCTGGGATGAGGGGGACAGAGAGAGAGAGGGAGAGAGAGAATCCCAAGCAGGCTCCACACTGTCAGCACAGAGCCTACTGTGGGGCTCATTCCCACCACCATGAGATCATGACCTGAACCAAAACCAGAGTCGGGTGCTTAACTGACTGAGCCACCCAGGCGCCCCAACATAAAGTTGACTTATTGCTGTTCAGATCTTTTATGTATTTGCTGATTTTCTCTTTGTTCTCTAAATTATTTGTATGGGTTTTGAAATACATTCTAATCGTGGATTTGTCTATCTCTCCTTGTAGCTTGATGAGTTTTTTGCTTTATGAATTTTGAAGTTCAGTTATTAAGCACATACTGTTTAGGATTGTCATGGGCTTTTCATGAATCGATCCCTTTATTATTATAAAATGATTTTATTTACCTTTAGTAAAATTCTTTCTTTTAAAATATACTTTGATTTTAATATATCTACCCTACATTTCTTTTCGTTAGTGGTAGCATCCTTTTACTTTTATCTATTTGCGTCTTAATATTTGAAGCACTTTTCTTGTGGGCAGCAAATACCCGAGTCTTGATTTTTAAAATCTAATCTCATAGTCTGTGGTTTTTAATTGGTGTCTGTAAGCAATTTACATTTAATATGATTAAATTTAAATCTATTATCTTGCTATTTCTTTTCTGTTTGTCTTATCTATTTTTTGTTCCTTTTTTTCTGTCCTCTGCTTTCTTTTGGATTGGGTTTTTTGTATATGGGGGATATGATTCCATTTTGTCCACTTTGTTAGCATATTATACTTAGCTCTTTGTTTTGTTATTTCAGCTTTAGGGTTTTTAATATAGATCTTTAACTTATCACAGTCTACTTTCATGTGGTATTAGATCATTTTACATTTGAGAACTTTACAGCAGTATACTTCCATTTCTTTTCTCCCTATCCTTGTGCTATTGTGAGTTACACTTTAGTTTTACATGTATTATAAATCCTATTCTATATTTTATACAGCCAATTATGCTTTTTGAAAAACAACTTTACTTAGGTATAATTCACCCATTTGAAACATACAATTGAATGATTCTCAATAAGTTTATAGACTCGTGCAATTGTTACCATAACCCATTTGTGTCACCCCTCAAAGGTCCCTCATGCCCGTTTGCAGTTCATGCTCACTACGACTTCAGCTCTGTGCAATAATCTGGTTTCTGCCTCTATAAATTACATTTTCTGGCATTTCACAACACGTTGTCTTTGTGTCTAACTTCTTTCACTTAATATAATGCTCCTGAGAGCCATCCATGCTGGTGCATGGATCATTAGATCCTTTACTTTTATGGCTGAGTAATTTTTCATCGTATGGACGTCCATAGTTTGTTTTTCCATTTGTCCATTGAAGGACATTTAGATTGTTTCACTTTTGGGCTACTACAAGTAAAGCTGCTGTGAACATTCATGTCCGGATTCTTGTATGAACTTGTTTTTATATTTCTAAGGATAAACCTCCAGGAGTGTGATTTCTCAATTGTATGGTAGTGTACGTTGTACTTTCTAAGAAACTACCACGCTTTTTCTTAAGAGTGGCTCTCCCATTTTGCATTCCAGCCAACAATATATAAGAGGTCCAACTGTTCCACATTTTCGTGAGCACTTGGTATGGCCAGCATTAATTTCAGCCATTCTAATAGGTGTGCAGTGGTGTCTCCTTCTGGCTTTAGTTTCTCTTCGCCCAATGGCTAGTGAAGTTGAACACTGCCTACTTGCTACTTATCAGTTTTTATGAAGTTTCTATCCAAATCTTTGTCCATTTTCTATTTGATTTTTATTTTTGATTTCTTTTTATTAAGTTTAGAGAATTCTCTATATATTATAGACACACCGACTTTCCAGGTTGTACGATTTGCCAATATTTTCTTCTGATCTCTAGATTGTGTTTCCGTTCCATGAACAGGGTCCTTCATATAAAAAAGTTTTAATGTTCAACCTACCAAATTATTTCTAATGGATCTTGCTTTTGGTGTCATGTCTAAGAACTCTTTGCATAAATCTGAGTCACAAAGATTTTCTGCAATATTTTCTTCTAAAAATTTATAGTTTAACATTTGTTATATAAACGATCCAAAGATGGTTTCTGTTTATTGGCCCCCTAGGTTGTTTATTTCTTCACTTCGGGCTGAGCCTTATTAGCTCCAAATCCCATTGGTATAAGTTTTTACATACCCTAATATTTTTTTAAAATAACCCTAAACAAGCATGTGTAGAGACTGCTGGCTGTGCATACCTCGTGATGCGTCTGCTGAACATTAGTAAGGTTCTGAATCCCCAAGGAGCTCTCTGACCAAGAGACTCTCTGCTGTGTGGCTGAGTGACAGCAGCTGGGCATGCAAACCCCCTCTCTGATTCTCCTCTTCTTCAAGGGTCCCCTTGCCCTTCTCCCATCTGACTGATAACCAACTTCTGGATGGTTTCATATTGTGAGAGAGTTCTTTTATGCAGTCCTATCCAACCTCCACTCAATAAAGTGTGAGTGTTCTACCTTTCAGAGCCATGTCTTTTTCATTCATCAGCCTCCAAATCCCTTGAATTCCCTAGAACATTTTACATTTAGATCCGTGATTCCCCAGTGAGCTCATTATTCTTGTATAAGTGTGATTTTTTTTTGTTTTACTGAGTTCCGTTTGTTTCAATACCGTTCATTTAATAGGGTATCCTTTTTCATTTGATTACTTTTGCATCTTTGTTGAAAATCAGTGGGCCATACTTGTTTGGGTCTATTTCTGCACTCTGTATTCTGTTCCATTATTCTATGTTTTTTGATACTATTGTGAATGGAATTGTTGTCTTAATTTCATTTGTGAATTCTTTATTACTAGTACGTAGAAATACGACTGATATTTGTATTCTGATCTTAGATCCTCTGACTTTGATAAACTTGTTAGATATTATTGTAATATTTTAAAATATAATATTAAGTTTTCTTTTTTTATTGCTTGGTATTTTCTACATACAGTATCATGTCATTTTTCAATAAACAGTTATATTTCTTTATTTCCAATTCGAATGCCTTTTTTTCTTTTATTCTTTGTTTTAGAGGCTTTATTTTACTATGCAGGCTATCTAGTATTATGTTGAATAGATTTGTTGAAAGTAGACATTCATGAATAATTCATGATCTTAGGAGAGAATCAATCTTTTACTCTTCATTATGATAGAAGCTGTATATTTTTCATATATGTTCTTAATTGCATTCCTGGGTAAACCCCAGGATAAGGATGCACTTGGTGTAGTATATAATTTGTTGGTATGTTGGTAAATTCAATTTGATAATGTTATGTTTAATATTTTTGTTTATGATAGGTAATGGTGTGTAGTTTTCTTTGGTAATATCTTTGCCTTTGTTATAAGGGTAATTCTGACCTCATAGAATGAGGTGGGGAATGTTTCCTTCTTTTCTATATCTTGAGCAAATTTGTGAAGAATTGGTAATATTTCTTCTTTAAATATTTGATAATATTCACTAGCGAAGCCAACTTGAGTTTTCTTTGTGTGAAGATTTTTCCTTATTTATTTATAAAATTATTTAATCTTTATTTACATGTGAGAGGGATAGAGACAAAATGTCAGCTGGGGAAGGGCAGACACAGAATCCGAAGCAGGCTCCAGGCTCCACAGAGCCCGATTCGGGGCTCGAACTCACAAACTGCAAGATCATGACCTGAGCTGAAGTCGGACGCCTAACCGACTAAGCCATCCAGGTGCCCCTCTTTGTGTGAAGATTTTAATTATGAATTCAATTTCTTTACTTATTTTATATCTATTCAGAATTTTTTTCTTTTTGAATGAGTTTTTGGAATTTCTTTTTAAGAATCTGTTCATTTTATCCAGGTTATCTATTTTTTTGGCCTGAAGTTGCTCATAATATTATATTTCTTCTGTTTTTTGCTGAATTAGTAATATGTACCCTCTTTTCGTCTTGATTTGGCTTGTTTTTTTTTCTCTGTTCTTTTCTCAATTGGTTATTCTAAAGGTTGTCAATTTTGTTGATCTTTTCAAAGAACCAACTTTTGATTTCATTGTTTTCTGTTTCCTGTCATTTATTTTACTCTTCTTAGTTTCTTAATGTAAATGTCAATTATTAATTTGAGACTTTCCTTCTTTTCTGTTATAGGCATTTAATGCTGGTTCAAACTGCATTTTATAAACTTTGATGTATTGTGCTTTTGTATTCATTCAGTTCAAAATATTTTATAATTACCCTTGTGACTATTTCTTTGTAGCGTTAATTATATGGAAGCTTATTATTTAAATTCCAAATAACTGGGTTTTCCCAAATTTCTTTCTGTTATTAATTTCTAATGTAGTCCCATTGTGGTTAGAGACTCTGCTTTGTATGATTTCAATCCATTGGAGTTATTGAGCCTTGTTTTATGCCTAATATGTAGACCACCTTGGAGAATGTTCCGTGTCTGGTTAAAAAGAATGTGCATTCTTTAGTAACTGGATAATGTGTTATGAATGTGTTAAGTTGGTTGATAGTGTTGTCCAAGTCTTTCATATCATTACTGAATATCCATGTAGTTGTTTTGTCAATTACTGAGAGTGAGTTATTGAAATCTCTGATTGTTACATTGCCTATTTCTTCATCAGTTCCATCGTTTTATTGATTCATGTATTTTGAGGCTTTTTAATTAGTTACATATAAACTTGTAATTGTTATATCTCTATGGTTTATATTGACCCTCTTTATCTCTAGTAATATTTTGTTTCAAAGTTTATTTTGTTATAGATTAGCATAGCCGCTCTAGCTCACTTGTTACTTAGCATTGTAAACCTCTCTCCATTCTTTACTTTCTACCTATCCATGTCTGAATTTAAGATGTGTTTTCCATAGATGGCATACCGTTGGCTCTTGCTTTAAAAAAAAATTTCCAATGCGATCTCTGCCTTTTGATTAAGACATTTAAATTTTCATGTCAATGTAATTGATTTATATGATTGAATTTACATAGGTCGTTTTCCTTCTTGGTTTCTGCGTCCCCTGCCTTTTTGTTCCTGGGTTCCTGATTTACTGCCTTCTAGTGTATTACATAAATATTTCGGGCTTCTATTTTAATTCCCCTATAGATTTTTTTTACCATATTTTTTAGTTGTTTTCTTAGGGGTTGCTATAACAATTCTTATATGCATCTCAATTTATCACAATCTACTTCAGATTAACACACTCTCAATTTTAATAAAATATAGAAACTGCTACAATTTGGCTCTTTTACTATCGCCTCTTTATACTACTTTTATTGTATACATTACATCAATATATGTTAAAATGCAACAATACAGTGTTATAATCATTGCTTTACGCAGTGTAAACATTTTAAAACAAGATACAATAAAGAATATACAATATATTTATATATTTATGTATAATTAATATATATAATATATTAATATTTTACATTGGCCTACATATTTCCTATTTCCAGTCATTTTCATTTTGTGCATTCAAATAACTGACATCATTTTCCTTTAGCCTGAAAGACTTCCTTTATTATTGCTTGTAATATAGATCTGCTAGCAACAAATCCTCTTAACCTTTGTTTATCTGGGAATGCCATTCTTTCATATTTTTTGAAGGATAGTTTTGCTGAATATAAAATTAGTGATTGACAACTTTTTCTTTCAGCATTTTCAATGTCACCCCCCTGCCTTCTGGCCTCCATAGTTTCCGATGAGAAGTTAATTGTTAGTCTGTGTCCTTGTTGTGAGGGGAGCTGCTTTTGCAGTGGCATGGGACTGTGGCCATGATGACTCTGTCTTCACTGCCAGTATCCTGGAACTCTGCCCCAAGCCCTGCAATATCATCCCAAGCAGGTGATGGCTGGGGCTTGGGGGAAATAATATACAAGTGGCCTAAACGTGGTACCTGCAACCAACATGACGAGGGACTAGGACTGGAGTGTCTCTGGGTTACCAGACCAGTGACACATCTCTGGCTGGCTGTATACCTGGCCTCGTCCTGGTCTCCTTGACATCATGTCCTTTTCCTCTTGCTACTTTCAAGACTTTCTCTTTGTCTTTGGTTTTCTACAATTGGGCTATGATGCTTCTTGATGTGGACCTCTTTGTTTTCAACATACTTAGAGTTTGTTTAGCTTCTCAGATGTGTAGATTAGTGTTTTTTTAATAAAAATAGGGAAGTGTGCAATCATTATTTCTTAAAAAGAAAACCTGCCTCCTTCTATCTCCCACTGTATATATGTTAGTATGCCTGGTGTTTTATCATGTATTTCTGAGGACTATTTCTGGTTCTTCCTCAGTAATTTTTTCTCTGTTTTTCAGATAGGATAATTTCTATTGATCAAGTTCACATATTCTTTCTTCCACATTATGTGGGTTTATAGAAATATATAATGACGTGTATCCATCATTATAGTATCACACAAAGCATTTCCTATGCCTTAAAAATTCAGTGCTCCATCTCTTCATCCCTCCCACCTCCCAACCCCTGGAAATCACTGGTCTTTTTAGTTTTACCTTTTCCTGAGTGTTATATAGTTGGAATCATATAGCATGTAGACTTTTCAGATTGGTTTCTTTCCCTTAGTAATTGCATTAAGATTCCTCCTTATCTTTTCATGGCTTCATAGTTCGTTGTTTTAGTGCTGGATAATATTCCAGTGTCTGGGTTTATCGTTTATTTATCCATTAATCTACTGAAGGATATCTTGACTGATTTCAGTTTTTGGCAATTATAAATAAAGCTTTTATAAAACGTCTATGTGCAAGTTTTTATGTGGATATATTTTCAAGTCCTTTGGGTTATTACCAAGGAGCAAGATTGGTGAATCATATAGTAAGAATATGTTTAGTTTTGTAAGAAATTGCCAATCTGTCTTCCAAAATGGCCATGCCATGTTGCATTCTCATCAGCAATGAATGAGAGTTCCTGTTGCTCTACATCCTTGCCAGCATTGGGCATTGTCAGTGTCTCAGATTTTGGCCATTCTAATAAGTGTATAGTGGTATTTCATTGTTGTTTTAATCTGCATTGTCCTGATGATATATGATGAGAAGCATATTTTCATGTTACTTATCGACCATTTGTATATATTCTTTGTTAAGCATTTTGGCCCATTTTTAAATTGGATTATTTATTTTCTGGATAGAATTTAACTTAACTATGGAGGAAAGAGAAGCTTCCCTGAGAAAGCCATAAGTCAAAAGAAGAAACTTGAATGATGGGATAGGTCAAGAGTTAAGAAGTGGGAAGGAAAGAAAAATATATAGACAAAAGGAAATAACTCCACTACAAGGAGTTAAGAGAAACAGTTGCTACATTTGAAAAAGACTGGAGGGTAATCAAGTAAAGAGGACAATGATGCCTAAAGTATACACGATCAAGAGTTCTCTAAGATTATTTGAGACTTGAGATATTTTTCCTGAAAGAATAGCCAAAATGAAAAGTCTTACACAGCTGTAAGTGGTGGGTAGATAGATTACATGAAAGATCTCTCTGGTTGCAGACTAGTGAATGGATTTAGGTGTGGGACACAAGATTGGTTGCTAGGAAGCCAGATTTGAGGCTATTATAGGAGCCTAGTTAAAAGATAATTGTGCCTTCGACAGAGTGGGAGTAGTGGGGGTGGAAAGAGATATACAGACATGAAAATGCTCAACGTGTTGAATCAACAGGACTAGGTATTTGAGCGTATTCAAGAGAGAGAGAGAGAGGTGAGTCAAAAACAGCTTCGAGATTTCTGGCTTGAGCAACAGAATAAATTATGGTGCCATTTAATGAGTTAGGCAATAATGGCACAGAAACATGACTGGGAGTGAAGGGGAGAAACGTTGTGAGGTCAGGTCTAGCCATATCTCGGAAGTCAAATATGTGGATCTGCAGCCCGTGGGAAAGGAGATCTGGAGATATGGGTTTAGGAGTTGTTGACATATCTATGGTAATGGAAGCTCGGGGGGAAGATGGAGTTGCACGCAGAAGCTGTGTAGATGGCATCAAGAAGGAAGACAGAGTCTAGAAGATTGCTCAACTCTAAGGTTGGATGAAAGGTGGAACCAGAAAAGGAGAATGAGTAAAACTGCTTTGAAAAGGCAGGGAAGGAAACTAGGAAAGTTCGATGCCTTTGAAACCAAGGAAAAGGATACTTCTCAAAAAGAGTACACAGTGGTGTCCAATGTTGCAGGCAGGTCAAGCAAAATGAGGACTGAAAAGTGTCCTTGGGATTTATTTACAAGAAAGCATTGGTTTTTCTCGGCGAGAGAAGTTTCTCGGTGATAGAAGTGGAATGAGCGGAAATCACAATGAGTTGGTTGAGGAATACGTTGGAGGTAAAGAAAAGAAGGTCATGAGAGTAGACTGCTCTTTCAGGAAGTTTGACTATTACCCTAACTTCTGGATTGGCTAATCCAAAGGCCACTTTTCAGTTCTTTTTTTTTTTCTTTGAAAACTTGATCCTTATGTGTCTTGGTGAGGATGTTTATTTGTAAATTTTACCTGAAATATAATTAGTTGTCTTATTCTCAAAAATTAAAAATGCTTAGTTTGTATAAATTGTCTCCTACCATGCTTTTGAATATTGCTTCAATCTACTTGCTCTGTCTTTTGCTGCCCAAACATCCAACTCATTAGTTGAATCTTTGTAATCTATCCAATTTATCTGCCAACTTTGCTAATATTTTCATTTTCATTCAATATTATTTTAATAATTGACTCTTAAAAACTTTGTGTTTCTCCAGTTTATTCTGTGCATAATTTAATCACGTTTTGACAACACAAACCTTTATCATTTTTCATACCGCTGTATTTTTTAATCACAATATTTTATACTTGTTGTTGGTTTACATCAGATTATTCTCATTTCATGGAAAATATATCCCTATATTTTATGGAAATAAGAGGTGACTCTTCTTTGAAATGTTCTTTTATTTCATGAAGTTTAGCAGGGTATCATTTATCCAGGAGTCTACACATAAGACTATATGATGGAATTATTATATGCTTGCTATATCCTTATAGTTTTAAAAGAAAAAGCATTGTCTGCTTTTTAAAATCATTTATTATAATAACCGAAGAATGATTTCCTGATGATGGTGAGCTCCACCGAGCTGGGTCTGTGATGGTAAGAGTGGTAATGGATGGATGAAGAATACCTTTATCCAGTGCTATTTTATACTGTGAAAAACTCATAAATTTCACGGGACCCATGTCATTTATTACAGAGCAGGAGATGGCTCATATATAGAGGCCGAAAAAAAAAAAAACCCAGAAAAGAAAAGCAGAGAAAGGAAAAGCAGATGATGGATCTTTTCATCAATGCTGTGCCACCGTTCCATTCTTCAGCTTCTGTGCTTCTGTGACATCAAATCCTGTTAATAAGGAACCCTTGTGCGTCCCTCTCTTCAGGTCGTCATGGATTTCCTGGAAAATAAAAACTTCGTTAAAAAAAGGAATTTATCATCTTTATGTGTGTCATTTTTTTAAGGAAACGAGTGCAAAGCAAATTCTTTCTGTGTATGAGAATTGATCGGTAAAATGTATTTTCTGTGTTTCCATTATTAAATATTTAGATATATGTTATTTTTTCCATTTTCATGGTGCAGAAGCTGATCCCAGATGTTTCTCGTGGGTACAAAGTGGTGACTTGTATTAAACACATTCTTCAGTTACATTGCATGAAATATTTATGTTACACTCTTCCAGGATATATATATCCCTTTAAAACGAATTTATTTTTTACTGTGACATAGGTCCCACACAATATTCTAAAATGCCTTATGAAAAAAAAAAAAGCATCGTGTTTGTTTGAAGCTAAGAAATCTAAATCTGGAAATCACACTGTTCTGTAACAGGTCAAGTCACGGACATTCTGGCTCAATGATCTTCCTTTTGTAAAACGGTTTTACAGAAAAATCTTCTTTGAAACTTTCTTGAACTTCACTCCCTTCTCTGGAGCTTCAGAACATTTTATGATCTCTCTTGATTTCTTCTATCATCTCCAGGTGGACGGTTCTATTTTTGGTGTGGTAAGGGACAGGAAGAGCCACTGCTTCCTACTTCAATAGCTGACATCACCGGTCAACATTCAGAAATTGTCAGACAAGTTATCGAATCATCTTATTATCCATTTTTTTTCCACACAGCACGGCTTTTAACCAAGAGAGGTGAGTCAACGTAGATGGTTTCCGGTTTGCAGTGTTGCAGGGATAAAGATGAAAAAGGATGGAAAGACGGTCCTGTATTAAGGCGCTCTCAAGCATATAGGCTCAGTATATCCATCTTACTCATCCAGAAAGGAGTTGATTATCTGGAGGCTGCAAGCACGCGTCTGAAACTACAACACCCTTCCCTCCACCTCTCTCCTTCATTTACGTCTGCATTCACTGTGAGATCCACAGGCTCGGTGTTTCTCAGAGACATGATTCAAGATATTTGTTTAATTCTGATTCAGTAATTGTCTTTCGGTTATTACAACATTACATTCTAAGTGATTCCATACATTTATTGCCATGTACAGAACCTCACACTACAGCCATTCTCCAGCTGTGGTATTTAGCCAGACACAAATGGTTTTCCTACTGAGTGTATTGTTTTTCAATCCCGAGACTCTGCACTGATTTTTTTATTTTCTGTCTATTCCTTGCATATATAGTAACATATCGATACCCAGCACTGGAGAGCAATTAGTATTGTTCTCAATTCTCTCGCTCCGTAAGAATGTATATGGATGCTGGTTGATACTCTCTCCCATATCTGAGGTTGACGGTGGTTTTGTGTGTAGTGTGTCCAAGCTGTTGCTGGTGCATAGCAACAGTTTAATAAGATTTCCCAAATATGCAAATGGTCTAGGCAAAATTAATGATCTTTGCAAGGAGTGTTGTGTTTTAGGAAAAGGAAGAACTGTGAGGCCAATGTTTTTTAAAAACCGAGCGTGAGATTTTTGAGGCCCTAGATCAAAGAAGGAGGAAGGAAGTATCAGAGGGGACAATTTTCCCCCTTTGCTTGTTTAAGCCAAATACAGGAATGGCCATGGCTATTCTGGCTGCTGGCAGAGATGGTGGAAGGACTGGATTCATGATTTTGCAGACATTATGGAATGTCCGTTATGTGTTGGTTCCTGTGCACAGCAGGAGTGACTCCCTGTGCGCATGCTGCCTGCAGGAATTTTATCACCTGGTGAGTGAGTGGGGAGTGGAGTAAAAAGCAGACAGGCCAACAGATAATAATGTCACAGAGTAGTAAGAGCTGTCCGCTAGGTTTCTACAAAATGGTATGGGATACACCAGTCTTCACAGTAGCATTATTCACAATAGCCGAAAAGTGGAAACAACCCCAATGTCCAGCAACTGATGCGTGGAACAAAATGGAGGTTATTTGGCAATGAAAACCAATTAAGTACTAATACACGCTACAACATGGATGAACCTTGAAAACGTTATGCTAAGTAAAAGGACTCAGACACAAAGGACCTCATATTGTGGGACTCCATTTATGTGAAATGTTGAGAATAGGCAGATTTATAGAGACAAAGCAGATGAGCGGTTGCCTTCTGCTGGGGTGAGGAAGGATGGAGGAACAATGGCTAAGGGGAGCGGGTTTCTTTTTGGAGTAATAAAAATGTTCTTATATTGATTACGGTGATGGTTGCACAATTCGGTATACTAAAAACTGTTGGGTTATACACTTTCAGTAGGTGAATTAGTGGCATGTGAATGCTATCTCAATAAAATAGCTAAAAAATGTTATAGGAGCAAGGAAAATACATGGATTGCTGCCAAAGTTGTGGGGATGGGAACTTGGGAACCAACATTGAGAGGGTGCATAATCATGACGGCCTGGGAGGTGAGCACCATCACCCCCATTTTCAGAGATGGATGTCACTCGTCCTTGGTTACAGAGCAAAGCCAGGACACGGACCCCAGTCTGTAGGTCTCCAGTCAGCACTGTCTCTTACTTACTTCACAGAGGAGGTGATATTCACTTTCCTGCTTGAAGTACCAGCAGGAGTGCGTGAGGAAAAGAGGTCCCAGAGGGGCATTCAGGTGGAGAGATGCATACGATCACGGCTCTGGTGGGAAAGAGATGGCGCATGCTAGATGGGCAATTTGAAGAGAAGTCAATATAGGGACTACTTAGGGTATGGACAGGGTTTAAGGGAATCAAACTGGGGACAGTGACAACCCGAGGCATTACCATCCCAGGCCTGAAGGGGGAAAGGGAGGAAAGCATTATGAGAACCCAGCTGGGTAGCTGTGTGCATTGGGCTTCGCTCTGGAGAGGAGCACAATGGCAACCTGGAGGAGGTTGAGAGGAGCCTAGGGAATAACTTCCCAGATCCATTCTCCTCCTTCCCTCTGATCTCTGCTGGTCCCTGTCACTGACTGCACTAAAAAGAAGCCAGATGGCAAGAGAACCCATTGATGTAATCCAACAATCCAACAGGTCTTCCTTACAGGGGCAGCGGAAGGCGTGGAAGGTAAAGGCAGAGGGCAGCACAGGTATGGAGGGGTAACGTTAATGGCGTTTTCTAGGAATGCTAAGTACTTCAAAGTTGTTTATTTTAATCATTAATTCCTTAAAAATCTTTTTCCTTATTTTTGCTGATTCCAGTAGCTTGTTACTCATTCTATTTTTCATTCTGTTTTCTCCTTGTCAATTTGGGTGTTCTATCCAACTTTCCTGTTTCATTTTGTTTCCTTTTCTCGAGTTCATAAGACATCTATATGTTATTATTTGCTAATAAGATTCCAATGACTGTCTCGGGAAAAGCACACTGTTTCCCCAACATGATGTTCTGCTCCCTGATCCCAATCCTGAGGGAGACGAAACCCCTAGAATATTCCCTTTCCCTCTTTCCTCCTCATCACCCCCTCCCCACTCCCTAAGGTGAGATCTTTGAGACATGTCACTTCCTTTCTCTCTCTCCATTTCTTTTCTTTTCTTTTTAAAGTTTATTTATTTGGAGAGAGAGAGAGAGAGAATCCCAGGCAGGATCTGCACCATCAGCACAGAGTCTGATGCAGAGCTTGAGCTCATGAACTGTAAGATCATGACCTGAGCTGAAACCAAGAGTCAAATGACGCTTAACTGACTGAGCCACTCAGGTGCCCTCTCTCTCTTTCCATTTCTTACTCCTAGATTTGCTTGGGATTCTCTAGGACTTTAGTTCTGGATTATTATGAGAATTCCCTTTGTCATATGTCCCTTCTGTTTCCAAAGGACTAAAATAGCATTTATATCACACAGTGCCCAATAGTCCATTAATATCCACTTACCTTTACCTATCTATGTTGTATTCACTGTTCATCATGTTTTCTCTCTTCTCCATCTTCCTCTATCTTAAAGTCTCTAATCAAAATCTTTCTTTTGAAAGCTTTTGATTGTTTTCCTCAGAGGGAGTTGTGGGTGGGTGGTGTACTCTCCAAATTCTTACATGTCCACAAGTCTCCTTTCACCTTGTCCAGTGACTACTGTCTTGACTGGGCAGAGGAGTCCAGGTTGATTTCCGCTTAATCATGGGCAAATGTTATTCCATCATTTTCCACCTTCCAGGGTTGCTGATAATAAGTAAGATAACAATTGTATGTGTCACCATTTGCAGATTATTTGTTCTTTCTGTCTGGGACTTTGTCAGATTTTTGATTTTGATTTCATTCAGGAATTTTACCAAGACATACCCACATGAGTGTTTTTCTTCATCAATCAAGTCTGGAACTCTGGGAGTCCTTTTAATCTCCAGACTCTGGGGTTTCTTGAGTTTGGGAAGGATTTTCTTTTATTACACACTTTAATTAATTAATTAATTAATTTTCATTCAAGTATAATTAACATACAGTGTTATTTTCATTTTAGGTCTACGATGCAATGATTCAACAATTCTATACGTTACTCAGTGCTTATCACGATAAGTTTACTCTTAATCCTCTTCACCTATTTCACCCATCTACTCGCCAACTCCCCCTCCGGTAACTACCAGTTTGTTCTCTGTATTTAAGAGTCTGTTTGGGGCGCCTGGGTGGCTCAGTCGGTTGAGCATCTGACTTCGGCTCAGGTCATGATCTCGCTCGTGGGTTCCGGCCCCACGTCAGGCTCTGTGCTGACAGCTCAGAGCCTGGAGTCTGCTTCGGATTCTGTGTCTCCCTCTCTCTCTGCCTTTCCTCTGCTCATGCTCTATCTCTCTCTCTCTCTCGAAATAAATAAATGCCAAAAAATAAAAAATAAAAAAAAAGAGTCTGTTGTTTGTCTCTTTTTTAATTTTCTTTTTTATTATTTTGTTTTAATTCGACTATAGTTAGCATACGGTGTTATATTAGTTTTAGGTGTACAATATAGTGATTCAACAATTCCATATGTCACCCAGTGCTCATCAGGACAAGTGACCTCCTCCATCCTCATCACATGTTTCCCCCATCCCTCCACCTACCTCCATTCTGGTAACCATCAGTTTGTTGTCTATAGTTAAGAGTTCATTTCTTGGTTTGCTTTTCTCTCTCTTTTTTTCCTTTGCTCATTTTTTCCCTTAAATTCTGCATATAAGTGAAATCATATGGTATTTGTCTTTCTCTGACTTATTTCACTTGATGTAATATTCTCTGACTACATCCATGTCATTGCAAATGGCAAGATTTCATTCTTTTGTATGACTGAATAATATTCCATTGTATATATGTATACCACATCTTCTTTATCCATTTATCTACCAATGAACACTTGGGCTGTTTCTCCATCTTGGCTATTGTAAATAATCCTGCAATAAACATAGGGACATCTATATCTTTTATTACACACCTTAAAATTATTGCCTTTTGCTCTTGAAATTCATATTATTGATCATAGTATGTCTCTCAGACCTAGCTCCTGGTCTCACCTTTCCTCTCATTTGCCCACCTCTATGCTTGCCCTGTGCGGTGAGAGTTTTTTCCCATGTGTTTTCCAGTCACCAGTTCATACCACTTCAAAGACAAGCCTCTCTTCAGTTCATCCACTGAGTTGGTCAATGGTAGAGCTGCCAGAAGAAGTACAGAACAGTCAGTTAACTTTCGTCTCAGAATGAGTATTTTTTTTAGTACATTGGAATATGGCATCTCAAGAATATACTAAAATTATTTATTGTTTATGTGACATTCAGACTTATGCAGCCTCCTGAAGTGTTTCCTGTATATGCTAAATCTAGGAACCCTATTTAATGGAGAAATCATTTTTTTTCCAGGTCCAGACATTCTTTTCGTGTGCTGCGTTTGAATCTCCGGAACTGCCCTTGTTGTCTGCTGGTTTGCGTTGCCCTTTTTTGCTTCTAGAAGCTTCATTTCACTGGCCAAATGTTTTGTTTGCTCATATTGGTCTTCCTTTCTCTAGCTGCTGCCTTTCCTTTAATACATTATTTTAAAAACAGCCACAGATCAGATTGTTACACCTCTTCCACCTGTGACTGGTGGAATACAAAGGGATTTCTACTGCAATGTGGGGATGCTGTTTGTGACAGAAGATGGGCATAGTCCCTTGCTGAGGGCCTGGGAAGGAGCATCTTGGTGCCAAGATGTTTCTGCTCTTCTAGCTTCAAAGAAGCAGAGGATTAAGCCCACCTGTTCAGTATCTCCATGGCTGTTAAGGGGGCCATGGATACCAGATATAATCGTATAGGACTTATGCTGGCTTTCACCTCAGGAGTCATTGTATCTCCATGGTCCATACTGTTTCTGTCATTTATAATCCCTGCCTCGAGGTTCTCACATGCTGGCTTTATGGCTCTTGCTCTGATTAGAATGAGAAAACTCTACAGAATCTCTGCCCACTGGAACCCATTCCCTCCACCCCCTTGTCTGTACATGTAAGAAGCTGACCATATCAAGAGAGGAACCAGATAGGATTGGAAAGGGGAGATGGGTGTTGGGTGCACTTAAAGACCTAAAAGATGCATATTGGTCAGAAAATAGCTATCAGATTGGGTGTGGGTATAAGACCAATAATTTTTTTAATATTAAAACTTAAAAGTGTTCTGTCCTCAGGATGTTTCAAAATTGTCTTTAAGTTTTCACTCAATTCTATTTTATTTATTAATTTTTTAACGTTTATTTATTTTTGAGAGACATAGAGACAGAGCATGAGCAGGGGAAGGGCAGAGAGAGAGGGAGACACAGAATCTGAAGCAGGCTCCAGGCTCTGAACTGTCAGCCCAGAGCTCGACATGGGACTCGAACTCACAGACTGTGAGATCATGACCTGAGCTGAAGTCGGCCACTTAACCGACTGAGCCACCCAGGTGCCCTTTCACTCAATTTTAAAGAAACCCAGATTGAAAATCAGAGAGGAGGCACAGGGGTGTGGTTTAGGCAGGAAAGATAACAGAGGACTCATCCTGTGCTCTCCAGTATGGCCACATGTGTATCTGTAGCTACCTGCATTAGTAGAGATATAGAGCATTTTCATTATCTCAGTGAGTTCTGGTTTTGCTTACTAGTGTATCCTTAGTATCTAGTACATAATAAGACTTCAGTAAATATTAGTTGAATGGAAGATTAAATCAATGAAAAGTTAAGAACTTCATGATCACAGGTGTGCGTCAAATGAGTTTTATTCCTTCAAGGAATGAGAGATGGCCCCCAGAGACAAGAGCATATTTCATTCATGTTCATGCATTTGACCCCAAAAATGTCACCGAATTTTACAACTCATCTACAGTGGTGTTTGGGAAAGGCTCTAGACTCATAAATAACCAGCCAAGTTAAGGCTGAAGAAGAAACAGCTGAGGAATCCCTTGCTTGTTTTTAAAAACTCATTTCAAAATGCATTTTCTTTTTCTTATCACAGAGGTGTGAAGCTCACTGTCTATATATCTTTAAGATAAGCATCCCCCTTCGAAATGAGGACAAGCTCTTAAACCTCTCTGTTAACCAATCTCTTCGTGAAATATGATGATGTATTGGGAATAGCGGGTACTAGTTTACGTGGGATGCACGGGGAAGGAAGAACACTGCAAAAGAAAAAAAAAAACAAACCTCAGTTTTACTTAATCTCACACGATAACCAATAATTACACAAGGAATATTAAGGATCTTAAAAAATATAAGCAGTCTTTTACATTTCCCTTGACAGCTTAAATGTATGCCCTAGCAATCAGAAAAAGCATAAAGTTTATTTTCAAGGACTTGAAATGAAAAGGCAAATAGCAAAGCATATGCCAAGACAGGCAGCTGTGAGTAACTTCGTATCCCAGGGCTCTCCATGCTTTTGTGAAATAAATATCAATAAGGAAACTTCTTACATAAATAAACTGAAGGAAATATCTTGATTTGTAGAACTGATAGGATTTAAAAACAGGAAAGTCTTCAAAGCAGACACAAAATATTTCTTCCCAAGAAGCAACATTCATTCTCTAGAAATAGGTGGGCAATCTCTTTGTTGACCTTTCCTCTTGTTCTAAAAGCTTTAATTTTATCTTGATCTTGAGTAAATGCAGTGGCTTGAGTGTCAGTCCCTAAACAAAACTATATTTATAAATATTCCACCTTGAGAATGAAATATGCATTTAAAGTACAAGAAGAAATGGACATGACAGCTTTGCATTTTTCTAATTTGTGGAGACCAAGGAATCCTCATAATACCAGCTATAGGTTTCCTCTGCAAAATCCTTGTAATTTCTCTATGCTGTCTCCTTTCCAGAATCTTGGGGCATTTTCAATCTTCAGGCACTTTCACATGAGAAAGACTCAAAGCTTTGTAAATGTAACATGCTAGTTGTTGGAAACAGAGTAGTTCCTTGTCTTCTTTCCCTTGCCTTCTCACTGTTGGGTTGACAATATTTGTAAACTTGGTAACCTTAAAACAGGTGCAGAGTGGAAACAATTGTAGTTTAACAGTTAAGCCTTCCATCTTTGTACAGGACCACATTCTCTTGTTATCTCTTCTTAACCTTCTTGGCTTTGATTTGTTTCCTTTGACATAGCTGATGGGCACCTTAATCCCTCTTTATGATGGAGCAGAGCCTGTACAGGAGTGTTCGAGTCTCTTCCAGTGGTCATCCTCTTGGGTCCTCAAGTAGAGTTACTTCAAGACCTTGGTGCAGGGTCAACATTTTTGAAGAGAGGAATGATTGATTGTACAGTAACCCCAGCCACACAGATTGCCTTATCTAGGAAGCTCTCCTTCTTCTTCCTCTCGTAGTATTATTAACCATTCTCTTTTGTGTGGCATTTCTGTACTCCATGAGATTTCTGCACCAGCATCCACCACACTTGGCTGCCGTTAACTGTTTTCCTGGTCTCTTCTCCCCTTGCACTTACTTGATTTTGAGCTCTCTGAGAATAGCGATAAGGAGTATCATTATCATCACCATCATCATCTCTAACATTTATAGATCACAGACTATATATCGAGACCTGTGATAAGTGTCTAATTTAAATTTTACAATAATTTTACAGAAGAGCAAAATTCCTGAGTCCCAGGAAGGGTAAATGGCTTGTGTGAATTGGTAAGTGGCAGAGCCAGGGTTAGAACCCAGATATATCTGATTCCGGGACCTGAGTTCATCATGAGGTTCTGCTTCCTCAAGACTCATTCATGTTTGGATACCTAGCCACTTACAGAGATCATAGCTCAAATCAGTCCTTGGCCAACATTTATTGAATGTGTGAACGAATGAGAGTGTGGTGAATTAGAGACACCAGCTCAGGCAACGGAATAAACAGAAGGAGGGCTGCTCTTGGCCAAGTTTGGAAGGAGGCCAGTGTCTTCCTTGCCCCCTCTCCCCTCCCCAGCCACCTTAAAGGATGTCTCCTAATATTCTACTGGACTACTGTAGTCTGTCCATTTTCCTTTCTAGCCAGGCTTATTTTTATCGAAGATGATGATCAATTTATCAGTGTGATGAAGATCCAGGAATAATGGCACCGTAATGGAATATCAAATTTTAAGAAGACCTGAGAATAAAAACCTGGGTTGTGCAGCCCTGTTAGATTCAAGTCTATAGGGAAATTCTTGGGGTTTAAAGCCATGCAAAGCTACTCAATTTCGATGGTAAACAGCCTAGTTTCTCCTAATTGTGCCTCTCTTCAGCTGTGTTCTCTTGGTACTACTGGTTTGTCAGTGAATGGTCTGGGTGCAAGCCCCCAAATATGAGTGAAAGATGAACAATTCGTCCAATCATTGGGACTTGCTAGCATACTAGAATTGGCTAAATTAACGTTCAACCAGATGTTTTGGCTTTGGCCAGCAAGACAAAGCCAATTGCTGTATATGAACTATTTAGGAATCTTCTTCATGGAGTCCTGCATCATGGGAAGGCCAGTCTTCACCCAACTCCATCACGGGGGCCAAAAATGCACCTAACAGCTCATCCCTTACTTGATTTTTTTGGAGATCTGAAGCCATTGTGAGGCGGTATTTCCTAGCACTCAGGAGCTAATGGGACCAAATGACAAGTGAAAATCATGTTCAGTAGACCAGTGGTTGCTGAGTGAAGGCCATCTTGCCTCCAGGGGACATTGCAATGTTGAGGGACAGGTTTTCTTGTTACAACCAGGGAGAGGTACTACCGGCATCTAGTGGAAAGAGCCCAGGGATGCTGCTAAACATCCCACAGTGCGCAGGACAACCCCTCATAACAAATGATTATCTAGACTCAACGTCAGTTGTGCTGTTGAGAAGTGCTGCAGTAGAGAAGTCAAAACCAGGAAGCAAAACTCTTCCAGTGGTGAAAAGGGATGATTATGGGGCTAAGAGTAAGAAACAAAGCCAGAAAGTCAGAATACAGGTAGGTTCTGAAGTATTGGAAATGAAAATCAAAAAGCAGGAGCAAAGTGAGAGAAGGTAAGACCATTGCAATGGCCTATTTTGCAGTGCCTGAGGTTCCTTGAACTTGTATAGCTTGGGAGTGGGCTTGCTCGATTTCTAGGCATGGGTTTGGAGCACATGCATTAGTAACAGCAGGTGAGCAGTGCTCCAGGAATGCAGTTGACCACTGGATGAGTGCTAACTAGCCTGGTGGTCTGAAAGGATTTTCTCAAAGCATGAACCTCTACAGCCATTAATTAGTCATCACCGTGTGTTGACACCACTGAGTCTAGGACATCACTATATGTTGGCACCATACAGTTTCACCAATTCAGAGCATTTGAATGACCTGATTTAATTTCTCTGTGTTTTCGTTTTTTCTTTAAAGCATCATTTCAGTGGACCACAGAGGAAAGTGAATTTATTGATGGTGTTTGTCTTGAGATGTCTTGATAGGATCATGCCTCTGTCTTTTTTTTTTTTTTTGCCAACTTCCACACGAAGCATAGACTCGTGAGGGTGAGTTGAAGGATCTTCTCCCAGTAAGAAAATAAGGATTTTAGTGTTGATGAGTAGCCCAAGAAAGAGGGTCTCATTAATGTGAGAAGAGGATCCCAGCAATATGACAGGAGGCAGTACCTTCGGTAAAACTGTGGCGGGAGAAACTGCCTGTGAAGGAGGAATTATGGAGAACTAGGTAAAATTGGTGTCGTTTTAGCGGTTTTGAAGAAACCACTTCTGTTATCCCTAATAGCCCCCGTAAAAGTTAACCACACCCAATAGCCTTGGATAGTGTTGTGTGGAGGGAAGGGGATGGAAGGAAGAATGGTGTTAGGGGAAGCAGAGAAAAGAGAAGACCTGTAGAAATGTGAACCTTACTCCATTTCCTCCCCCTGTCCATTCCCTCCCTTTCAGACTGAGGAAGAGTCCTAGGACTTCTCTTAGTTCTGAGATGGTGGCTTGAGCCATGTTATTTGGATAATAAAAGACCATGTGCCCGCAGCAAGCCAGAGTGCTGGTTTCTATAGCTGAGTCAATGACAACTGTCAACTAATGATGACAAAGTGAGTCCTGCATTTTCATGAGTCTCCCTGGGCAAGTATTTCCTACGCAGATATCTAGAAACTTTCTCATGGTTTTCTCAAGGTCTTTTGGTGACACGTGCAGCCTGAAGCTTTTCCCAGGAGCTGGAGTCTAATTCTTTCTTGCCCAACCCTGAGGTGGAGCCCAGCAATACCAGATATCTGCTGGTGTCACGTTCTTCAGAAGATGGATGAACTCTACCTTGTCTTCCAGAACCTGTCCCCTGAAGAGCTTGGCTTTGCTGCATTGCAAGGATCATGTCTGCTGTGCCTCCTTGCAGTTCCGGGAGTGCCCAGCTGTCAAACCCAGCGCAAGGGACTGTTGAAGAGGCTGTTTGCCAAAGATGAAGAGTTAGAGATGCCAAGGCCTTTGCTGCAGTCACTTTTCTTGCCCAATCTTTGTCACCTTCCATTAGTCAGGAGTGCTAATGAACCATCACAGAGTGTACAAGTGACAGTGATTCACTTTTCCCCAAGCCTACCAAGGCTGTTTAAATGTAGCTGTAGAGATCATAAAGCTTGTGGATTGTTGCTGTGCTGTAGGTCCTATCAGCTTCTCTCTCTCCTGGGTTTTTGCTCAATTAGTCCCTCTCTCCCTCCTTCCCTCTCTCTTGGCTTTCCACTGGACCTTGCCCCTAGATATTCCCTCAGTCGATTCCTCCTTATTGCTTACATCTTTGTTCAAATGTTACCTCTTTGGAGATACTTTCACTGACTCCCCAGTGTAGAGTATTGTTCTACCATCCCCCTGCCATTCTGTAGTCGTTTTTAAATTTTTTTTTAACATTTATTTATTTTTGAGAGACATAGAGACAGAGTATGAGCAGGGGAAGGGCAGAGAGAGAGGGAGACACAGAATCCGAAGCAGGCTCCAGGCTCTGAGCCACCAGCACAGAGCCCGATGCGGGGCTCGAACTCACAGACTGTGAGATCATGACCTGAGCCGAAGTCGGACGCTCAACCGACTGAGCCACCCAGGTGCCCCTGTAGTCGTTTTTAAAATAATACTTGCCATTACCTGCCTCGGCCTGTTTAATCCCTTCTTGGTTATTGTATTTTTCCTTCGACTAGAATATAAGCTCAGTATAGACCAAGATCTCATCTAACATGCTCACCCTTGTATCCCCCACTGTCTCCCACTGTGCCCTGCACGTCAGAGCTTCTCAATAAACATCCATTTAGTGAATAACCAAGTGAATACATGAGTGAAACTACTCTAGGTAATGAAAAATTTATGGTCTTTCTTAGACCTCATTTTTTTTTTTAATGTTTATTTACTTCGAGAGAGAGAGAGAGAGAGAGAGAGATAGAGAGCAAGCAGGGGAGAGGCAGAGAGGGAGACAGAGAATCCCAAGCAGGCTCTGCACTACCAGTGCCGAGCCTGATTCAGGGCTTGAACTCATGAATCATGAGATATGACTTGAGCCAAAATCAAGTCAGATGCTCAATCGACTGAGCCACCCAGGTGCCCCAGATCTCATTCTTTTCAGTGTCACTGTGGGTTTCCCACCACATTCAGAATTACTCTTTATCTTTCCATGTATGCAAAGCCCTATGTAATCAGTGGCTGGTCTTTTTTTTTTTTAATGTTTTATTTATTTTTGGGAGAGAGAGAGAGAGAGTGCAAGTGGGGGAGGGGCAGAGAGAGAGGGGGACAGAGGATCCACAGTGGGCTCTATACTGACAGCAGCAAGCCTGCTATGGGGTTCAAACTCAGGAACTGTGAGATCATGACCTGAGTTGAAGTCTGCCGCTCAACTGACTGAGCCATCCAGGCGCCCTGGGGCTGGTCTACTTTTGCTCCAATTACACTGTCTTTTCTTTATTTGAACATGCTAAGCGTATTCTCAATGGTGAAGAGCACTGGTTTTTGATTTGGCTGAAGCTGGATTTGAACCCCAGCTCTGTTTGTTGCTAGCTTTGTGGTACTGAGCAAATTCTTTACCTTGTTTAACCCTCATTTCCCTCAACTGTAAAATGGAAGTAATGATTGCTCCCACCTCATAGGTGGTAACCACATGGGGGCCACATACTCAGAGAATTAAGGAAGTCTCCATGCATGTTAAGTCTTATGAACACAGCATGGTTGGGTCAGGCTTGCAGATTTCAATTTGCAAGAGTTTTTCAGGGAAATAAGTCAGTCATGGGTGTGGCTATGTTCTCTAGTGGGACAAACACGGAGCGAGGATGAGAAGGGCCAAAGATCGAGTTGCGTGTTGTGTCCACAGCAAGATGGAAGAGCCTTGGAGAGAAAGCATCCAGAGAGGAGGGGAAGCAGACCAGTGCAGCAGAGTAGGGGGCCGGGAGCAGCCTGGGCAGCTGGAGTGTGGCTGCAGAGGATAAGGTAAGAGGGATGGGATGGCGGTGGAGTCGGAAGACCCTAGAATGTCATTCAGGATGTCCTAGAATATCATCCCAGGGGCCTGGGATGTCATTTATTCTTAACGATAAGGTCAGGCTCAAGATGAGACCATGCTGGATTAGGGGGGGGTCTAAATCTAATGAGTGTCTGTATAAGAGACAGAAAAGGATACCGAGACACAGAGGGCTCATGAAGACAGACGGAGGGGTTCAAATGCCGTGACCACGAGCAAGGGAGCTCCAGGAGCCACTAGAAACCAGAGGAGGCGAGGAGGGATCCTTCCCTAGAGGCTTTGGAGAGAATGTGATCCTGCGACCCTTTGATTTTGGACTTGGGACCTCCAGAACTGTGAGAGAATGAATTTCTATTGTTTTAAGCCACCAAGTTTTAAGTAATTTGTTACGGCTGCTTTAGGAAACTAATCCAATCTTTTAGAGAATTTGATGAAATCTATGGATCCTCTCTCCATAAAAAGGCGAGCATGTATGCACACACACGTACCATTTTGCTTTCAATTTAATGGATGTTCTGAAGCTCACCGATGGGGCCCAAGGGTAAGCACTCTTCCCCTAGATAATGGGGCATCATTAAGCCGACCGAGTCTGAATTTGAGAACAGTCATCATGGGAGCCACATACACGTGAATAGGAACTAAGAGATTTTAAAACTGAGAATCAGTGCAATCACTTCCGTTTTCACACTTTGGCAAAATACTGCATTATTTTTTTTTTCTGGAAACATTTAAATACAAAAGAAAATTAATAAGGTTGCTTATCATATGTCCCAAGGCAGGATTTTTAATAAAACAAAAAGGAACAATGATTTTAATTTCTGCAGTGTGTTCGAAAATGATGGTGCTGCTGTAAAGAGGAAAAACACCCCCGCGTAAAGATGGTCCTGTCCTTATCACTGGGATTGGGTGGAGAGGTGATTGCATTTTGTTGCATTTTGTGACTTCTGGGGCCAGAGGTGAGACTGGTCCTGAAATTTCAATACCTGGGAGAGGCAGGTGCCTGGTGAAGTTGGTGGCCATAACCGAGCAGCTCTGGCGAGAGGCAGGAAGAGCCTTTCCAGCCCTGAGCCATGGAGAAGGGACAGTACCTTGAGTGGGGGTCATCCCTTGGGACCCCAGTTTGCTTCCCAGCTCCGTGGCAGTGGCCCCTCTGCCTTTACAAATTGGGGCAAAGGTAAATATCCTGCTTCTTGGAAAATTCTTTATATATTTAGGAAATAACTTTACTTGGATGCTGGAATCTATTTTCTAAACATGAGTGGTGTATTTTTCACTCCCATTGCATGGTGGTGGAGAGAGGAAGAGCAAGAGGTTCAAATCCAAATTTAGCCTTGTGTGCCTTTGGGTAGGTCACATGCATGAGTCCCAGTTTCCTTATTAGAATAAAAAAAGTTACTAATGTAAAATGAAATGCTATCTTCATGGTGAACATTGTCAGTCTGTCAGTCATCATCCCCACCCATACTTATTTATTTATTTACTTATTTATTTATTTATTTGCTAACAGCATCCCAATTTATTTAAGGGTAATAGAACCTGGAGGTTTTGTGTCATAGGTCTGGATAAGGAGACGAAGGGGTGAGTTTGTCAAAGAAGGTCAGGCTTCCAAATGAAAAGACAAAATCTCACAGGCATCTAGCCCTTGGCCCCTTCTTCATTCTGCTTTCAATGTTGGATGTGATGTCTGGGGCTGCGGCAGCCATCCTGAAGCCACAAGGATATAGGCAGTTTGTGAACTATGACAGAATAGTAAGAGAAGGAGCCTGGATTCTGACAGTATCGCTGAGAAGCTGGGCCAAAGGCAGCAGTCGCTAACTTCTAGGCTTTTTGTTATATAATTCAAGAAACTTCTGTTGTCCACTGAAGACAAATGCAATCGTAACTGTGAAACAATGTGTACTCATCCCAATACTTGGCAATAGTGACAGTTAATAAACGCCAAGAACTTTTTCTTCCTTCTTTCTGGTTTGCTTTAAGTTTTGCTTTTCCTATGTTATTTCCCAAGGACCCCATTTCTTTCTTTCTTTTTTTTAAATTTTTTAAAACATGTATTCATTTTTGAGAGAGAGAGAGAGAGCATGAGCATGGGGAAGGGCAGAGAGAGAGAGGGAGACACAGAATCTGAAGGAAGCTCCAGGCTCCGAGCTGTCAGCACAGAGCCCAACGCGGGGCTCAAACTCATGAACTGCGAGATCATGACCAGAGCCGAAGTCAGACACTTAACTGACTGAGCCACTCAGATGCCCGCCCCCATTTCTTTCTTTTGTGCATACCTTCATTACACATTTAATTTTATTTAATAGCATCTTATTTGATTGACTGTCACCTACCAACCAAACCTACCTTTCTTCAACATCGCTGGGAATCCATGGGACAAAGTTAGTGGCAGCTGTGCAGAAAATTAGATGCAAAAAAACTGAATATACTCTATAAGTTGTATGAATCTGAAAGTAGCAAAAACCTAAGAAAAGAACCTCAGTTCTTACTCATAACTCATGTACTCTTACTTTAGATACAATTTTTATCAGAACTTGGCTAAGTGGTTGGAAGCATGCTCAAAACGTGGAGGTTATGACAACATAGGAAGCAACTAAAAAAAAAACCTATCAAAAGCAAAAAAATGAAGTGAGCATTATAGTGAGTCATTTAGTGTAGGTATAGGCACCATGTACAGTTGAAAATTCCCCAGGGGATCCCTACATCACAGCACAGTATGAAAGTTGACATTCCTAATTATCCAGAGACATATAGAAATGGTTAATCTATGATCTATATATTCTGCCTAAGGCGGGGAATGTTTTAGCTGCTCTTGAAAGATTTCTATGTTTTTTAAAGCTTTTGGTGGAAAACAGTAAGATTCTCAGGTCTGGAACATTTCGCTTCAAATATTTGGATAATGTTATCTTCTTGCCTGGATATCTCTCATGTTTAGAGATTATCATCCTAGACTCTAAATCTGTGTGTCAAATCTATATCTCTTAATCTATATCTCTATAGCTCTGCTATAGAGCTTAACCATTATGGACCTATTAATTTGACTTACTTTTACTTGTACAGGCCGTTGGGCAGTATAACTTCATTTAACCTTTCAGCTTTTCCTTTCAAGAGTTTGTGTCACATTTAGAAGATTTCTAGTGTCAGAAGTTGTTCTGGTTGGGTGTTTGATCCCAGGATCTCAGGAGCCTTTGCAATGCTTTGTCTGCAAGGGAAATATGTCATTTTCAGAGTCCCGCGTTACAAAATGTGAACTGGCTAGATAATAATCCCCAGGGCTAATGCTGCACCGGGTCCGGCATGGAAGGAGGTAATGGGTGTTTTTAGTCTGGATCTCAACCATCACTGCCCTTCAGGTAGGGAAAGGAACACAGACCCTTTTTCACTCCACTATTAGAGGGTAAGATGGTGAGGGAACAGAACAGGTGAAAGGGACACAGATGTAGGACAAAGTCTGGCGAGAGAGCCGGAGCGTCGCTCAGCTGAATAAAGAAGTAGATAGAAATCCCAGCATGGGACATGCGGAGCCTCAAACTCGGGAATAAGGTCAGAGAAAACCCAGAACGCAACATCTTTCTCCATTTCTCCTGGCTGTCATGCGTTCCTTTGGAAGGACAAGGAGTTGGATCTGAGTCCCTGTGTATACTTCCTAGTACCATGGTTTCTAATGATGGACGAACAATGCAGTCCTCATGACAGACCTTGGAATCACTCATTCTCAAAACATGTTTTGTCAACTTAATGAAACACTACCTTAGACGCCCCCAATCTTGTTCATTATAGCTATTTGGACTGAGCGAACCCAAGGTTACGACATCCCGAGGTGACAGGAAGCAGGTGGATTTATATTCAAGAGGAATAAGACGCTGGAAATCCATACAAAATTCTATGTCTAGCTGTACATGTGCATTTCCAAGGCCAGTCCGTCAAGAGCTTTCATTATATTCTTAGAGCTCTGTGACTCTAAGGGGATCGAAGCAATATAGCCCTTCAAGATACTCTCTTAAAAATGTACTATTTTTTAAATACATAAATAACACATTGTTGTGGTTTTAAAAAATGCATTTGAACAAAAAGGGAAAAATACATCAAAGGCTAATTATTTAGCTATGTCTCCAGTTTTAGATAGTAAAAAATTATGTATGTACAGAAATATGCACACGCATCTAAAATATACATATGTACATATAATTTATATGATATATAGTAATAATAAAATAATTGGATATAACCAAATATTTTTAAATTGTTTATTCCTTTTTAAATGATGTATCTCTTTTCTTGTAGATATACATGTATATAATCATCCTGAATGGCTGTGTAGTATTCCATTGTATAAATGTATCATAATTTACTTAACCATTTAAGACTGTTTAAGATCTGTCCCTATTATAGAAGACACTGGGATATGTATGTATATATAGATGTATATATTTTTGCCCACTTGTCTAGTTATTTTTAAGGATAATTTCCAGGAAGTAGACTTTCTGAGTTACTTTTTAAGTAAGTCTTAAATTTGCCAAATTGCTTTAAAAAAATTACACTCTTAAGAGCAGTTTAGGGGAGTGCCATTTCCATAATCCTTTGCCAACATCAGGCATGATCATATTTTTTACTTCTATTAATAAGATACTCAAAAAAGGAACCTCAGCATTTATTAGCATTTATTTGGTGATTACTGAGGTTAAGTATATCCTAACAATTTCTGTGGTTAGTCTTATCCTTTATTTTGAGAATTAACTTTAATTCATGTCCTTGGCCCCTTAGAACATTAATCTTTTTTCCCCACTCATAGAACTTTTTTTACATATGAATCCTTATACATGTAATATTTCCCAGTTTGTTGTTGACTGAGTATTTTGTAGAAAAGAAATTTTAACCTTTGATATGGCCAAAGCTTTTAATTGTTCTATTTAAATGTTGTTCTTCCACATTATATTTAAATAGATATAAGATTATATAAATATTTATCAATAGCATCCACTAGATTCTTTATTACATTTCTTCTTTCTACTTCTATATCACTCAGCTTTTCTTTAGGATATTCTTGGTAACAAATGATCCCCAGATTTCAATGACTTGTAATAATACATGTTGATTCCTCATGCGCTTTATATGTTGACTGTGGGTGAGCTTTGGTACTCTTCCAGGTATGCCTTTTTGTGGGACTCACCCTGAAGGAGCAGTCTTTATCCCTTTCTCATGACCAAGGGACAAAGAGTGATGGTGGAACCATTTAATGGCACAATGAACTTGTACTAGGATGTGGCATGTCTCTTCTGTTCACATTTCATTGGCCAAATGAAGTCACATGACTAAAGCTAAGTCTATGTCAATGAGGCATGGAAGTCTAATCTCATAGGAAGGGCAGTGGACAGTTGAAAACCAAGTACAATCTACCATATGTGTATTTGGAGTCAAGTTGAACTTTATATATTTTCTAAAGTCTCAGCAAGTTGTTTCAATACAACTTAGTAATAGTCTTATTTTCCATGTTGCTCTGTGAGGCTACTTTTATCACACGTTGCTTTCTTTTTTTTTAAAAAATTTTTTTTAATGTTTATTTATTTTTGAGACAGAGAGAGATAGAGCATTAGTGGGGGAGGGGCAGAAAGAGAGGGATACACAGAATCCGAAGTCGACTCCAGGCTCTGAACTGTCAGCACAGAGCCCGACGCGGGTCTCGAACTCACAGACCATGAGATCATGACCTGAGCCGAAGTCGGATGCTCAACCGACTGAGCCACCCAGGTGCCCCACATGTTGCTTTCTTAAAGATCCTTCTTTTAGTTCCTGGACATTGGGTTTGGTTTTATTGATTTATTTTTCTGGCTCTGCACCAAGACTGGTAGTACTTTTAAAATCATCTCAGGAAAGGCCACTTTATTTCCCTCCATTAGCAAAGTCTTAAGTATTCTCTACATTGATTAGTTGAATGTTTGAAAACCTGTATTTATTTCCAAAAGGAAGTCCTATTGAGATATTGGTTGGATTGTACTACATGCTTATATTAGTTTAAAGAGCTGATTTGTTTGCAGTATGAAGTCTTTTCATTCATGGACATGGTATGTTACTTTATATGTTCAAACTATGTTTTTTTTTTTTTTGGAGTTTTATAGCTTTAAAAAGCATGTGTTAAAATTTATTTAATGAAAGTTCATAGTGTTTGATACTTTTGTGAAATAATTTTCTCCCATGATATTTTATAAATGATTATAACTAGTATGTGGGAAAGGCCATTGTCTTGTTTCATAAATATTTTTAAAATAGAGTTAAAACTCTGAACTTATTTTTAAAAAACTATTCAGTTTTTAATTTTAATTCCAGTGTAGTTAATACAGTGATATATTAGTTTCAGGTGTACCAAATAGCGATTCAGCAATTTTATATATTATTCAGTATTAGTGCTCATCTCAACAAGTACACACGTAATTCCTATGAGTGATCTCACCCATTCCCCCACCCACCTCCCCTCTGGTAACCATCAGTTTGTTCTCTACAGTTAAGAGTCTGTTTCTTGGTTTCTCTGTCTCTCTCTCTCTCACTTTTTTTTTCCTTTGCTTGTATACTTATTTGATTTTAGTTGATTCTTTTGGCTTTTGAAAACAAATAGTCATATATACTATTGTAATTTACATTTTATTTCTTTTTCTGACTTACTGCACTGACCAAAACTTCCAAGACAATATGGATAACCGGTTATTTGAGATCTTGTTTTCCTACTCTTGATTTTAGGAGAGGAAATCTTACGGATGTTTGTGAACCATTCTTCTCACCCTAGTGCAGTAGCGTTGTTTAGCCAGGCATGCAGTTGAATTTCATCAAAGTGTTTTCTTATTTTTTTTTCAATGTTTATTTATTTTTTGAGAGAGAGAGAGAGACAGAGCACAAGCGGGGAAGGGGCAGTGAGAGAGAGACACACACACAGAATCTGAAGCAGGCTCCAGGCTCTGAGCTGTCAGCACAGAGCCAGACTCGGGGCTCCAACCCACGGTCTGTGAAATCAAGATCTGAGCCAAAGTCGGATGCTTTGCTGACTGAGTGACCCAGGTACTCCCAAAGTGTTTTCTTATTATCCTTCAAGATCTTCACAGGGTTTTTCTGTTTGCATCAGTTACTGTGGTGAATCAGATCGATGATTTCAAAATATCAAACTATCCTTGCATATTTGGAAATAATGCTCACGGGACACAGTGTATTATTCTTTGAATATATGGTTTTATTTAACTTGCTATAAATTTTTGAATGACTTTTGCTTCCATATTTAACATGGTAATTTATCTTTAAATTTCCCTCTTTTGGGGTATTTTTGTCAGATTTTTTGTGGTATCAGAATTATACTGATCTTATGAAATTAATTAGAGGGTCTCCCTCTTTTTCTACATTTTGGAACAGTTTCAAGAGTATAGGAATTAATCCCCTTTTTAGAAGTACTCACCTGTTAGGTCCTAACACATATTGGGGGAAAATTATTTTGACTTCTTAACATTGTCACTTGTTTTTTTGACTTTTCTACCTCCTCTTCAGTCAATTTTAACTATTTATAGTTTCCCCTACATTTTAAATTTCATCAACATACTAAAATCGACATAGCATCAGGTATATTGTACCATGTAAAATATTCAGAAGCTATAAACTTAAAACAATTTTGAAATTTCAATTCACAAGACTCTTAGATGTGAACAAAGCCCAAGCAAAGGTGTCCACTCTGTCTGCCACCAACAGATGGCGATAACGGTCACTTTATGTTGTTAATTTCGATTTAAAAACAAATGGACTTTGAGTTCTTCCAAACCTGATCATTTCAGAACCGAAGACCTTTTCGTGATACTTAGCATTATGTAATTGTGCCCTGTGAATTACTTTCCCTCTGTGCTTCCCTCATTTCTTCCTTCTTTCCTTCCTTCCTTTCTCTTTCTCTCTCTTTTTCTTTCTGTCTCATTTCATTTGTTTCAGCTCCTCCCTCCTTTTTTCCTCTCTCTCCCTTCTTCCTCTTCCCTAGTCTTGGAATGTGTTGGTGTTTTCAAGGAATCAGAGCTTAGCTTTAATTTTTGAGCGGCATTTATATCTTTGTTAATTCCTTGTTTTTTAAATATCGTATGTTTCTCCGTGTTTTTTTAAAAATTACGGACTTAGCTTATTTTCAGTGTTACTTAATCATGAAAGCATTTAACCCCATAAAGTCCTCCACTGATAAACACACCTTCCCTGTCCTCTATATTTTTGATATCACCTGCTTTTGCTGTGATTAACTTCTCGATAACCGGTCATTGCGATTTTGATACCTTCTTACACATAATTATATAGGACAGAGTTTCTTTTACGTTCCATCAAGGGGAGAGTTCAGTATCTAACTCCCTGCAGTGATGAAGTCGTATAGGGGAACCAATTTGTCACAACATGAAATGTTCGTGGATGAATGAATCACTTATGAGATTGGTCTCATCTTCAAAGTCCCTTCACTAGTGAGATCAGGGGCTTTACCTATTTAACTGGTCAGAGCTCTTTGTCCAGTCACCTCTAGCTGATTGTGGGCTGTTTTCCTGACAAAACAAAGCAAACACATTATCTTGGATTAAATAGAAAGCCTGCAGAATTTTGTAAGGTTGAAGGTGATGTTGGAGAACTACTGGAATCCCCCAAATTCCTTTGACAGCTAAGGCTGTGGTGGAATGCAAGAGAAAGAAGTAGAAATTCGACAAGGTGACGACATGGTAGTGTCGGAGGGGTAATGTCTAAGTAGAAAAGCATTGAAAGGACCCGTGGGAGACTTATAAAAGCTTTCATCTTTCTTTTAGGAGAAACTACTCTTTTTATTATTCAAACGTGAAGGATGTTATATCATGAGATCCCCAATTTTTTTGGAACCGAATGCCAAAATCAATATTTTTGTTCTTTAATTTCATCAAACATGCAATAAAACAAACTTACCTTGACAGGTTTCTTTTTGTTTCATTTTTCAAGATAATGTTTCACTCCAATTTTTCTTCAATGCCCGTGAAATTTCAAACTTCCTTGTAAAGGGATTTACTTTAAAAGGATTATTCTCAGGATCGGTTATCCTCAGGTAATGTCTGTCACGAACATGTAATTGTATGGAATTGTCAATTTTATGTTTATGTGTTCTATGTTTATCAATTTTCTAATTGCCAGAAAAATGTACTTTCTCCTCACCCTATTTTAAAAATTAAACTTACTAATTTTATGATTTAGATACCTTATATTTTTATTTTTTGTTTGATTTATCTTCTAGTAACAATAATTTATCTTCTAGTGTTGATGCTTCACAAAATCACAGTATTCGTGTTAGTTTTTCTCTGTATGCCTAACAATTTTTTCTTTATATATTTAAATGGAGTATTGTCAGAGCAGAGCAACTCGAAAAAGTTATATATATTATTTAAAATTTTAGGAGTATCGAACGTTCAGTGTTTCACATGTATTTTTTAATTCCTGAAAAGCTGTGGAAATTGATAAGTATTTGCTGACTATTGCACCATGTCTTCGTTTTGAATGATATCCATCACTATTATAAAGTGTCCCCCTTTGTCTCTTTTAGTTTTCTTGCCTAGATTTCTTTTCCTCTAGTATTCATTTCACATTTTCTCTATGTCTTCTTGTATTCTCTTATTTTTTAAACATAGTATATTGTCATATATATACACTATATATAAACATATAAAGATATATATATACATATATATATATATATATATGTATATATGTATATATATAGTGGCCTAATTTAAGAGAATTCAAGAATGTTTGCTACTGGGGGACCTGAGTAGTTCAGTCAGTTAAGTGACCAACTTCAGCCTTCAGCTCAGGTCATCATATCCTGATTCTCTGGTTCAAGCCCTGTCGGACTCTGTGCTGACAGCTCAGAGACTGGAGGAGTCTGCTTCGGATTCTGTGTCTTCCTCTCTCTCTCTCTCTCTCTGCCCCTCCCCCGCTCATTCTCTCTCTCTCTCTCTGTCTCTCTCTCTCTCTCTCTCAAAAAATATAAACCTTAAAAAATTTATAAAAAGTGTTTGCTACTCTTATGGGCATTTATCCCATTTACTTTTGTTATTATAATAAATATTACTACTGTGACCTTAGCTCCTGTCTTTTTGTTTTTTTACAATTCTTTGGTATCTCCTTTGTTTTCTGTCTTACGTTTTGAGGACTGTATTGACTTTGCTTTTATATTTGTCTGTGTTTTAAAGGCTAATAGATAGTGTGGATTCTTGTGGTGGTTATCTTTAGTGTTTCAAATTTATTCTCTGGTTCCACAGTCAGGAGCAAAGGAGTGCCTTTGGGCTTCCAAAAGCTCCAGGTCCCATTTGAGACAAAGTATTTAGTACAATTTACTTCCCCTTTCTTCACAGGTTTTAGTGCAAGATATTATTACATTGTGACTTTTACATTCACTTTCAGTTTTAAAATTAGATTTAAAACAGCTATGTAGACTTAACTATTTTGAATGATTTCAGTGTTTATTGCTGGCCTCTTTATGAGTGTCCCATTCCTGAGGCTTGTATTTTGATTGGAGTATAATATATAATTAGGAATCTTTTTTCAACAAAAGTATATTTTCTGAGTTCTTGTTTATATGAGAATGTTACTGTTTTACCTTTACATGTGACTACTTTCTTCGTATAACCATTTTAGATTTCTATAAAGTGGGAAGTCTTTCGCTCACCACTATTTTCTTCTATTATATCTCCAGGTTTTCCTTCTGCTCTGTTTTTCCTCTTCTTCAGTTGCCTTATTTTTTTAAAAAAAAGTCTTAAGGTTTATTTATTTTGGAGAGAGAGAGAGAGAGAGAGACAGACAGAGTGCGAGTGAGAGAGGGGCAGAGAGAGTCAGAGACACAGAATCTGAAGCAGGCTCCAGGCTCAGATCTGTCAGCACAGATCCGGACATGGGGCTTGAACCCACGGTCTGTGAGATAATGACCTAAGCCTAAGTGGGACACTTAAACAAATGAGCCACCAGTCTCCCTGCCCCCCACCTTTTTTTAAATGTTTACAGTTGCACTTTTTATTTTTTATTTTTTATTTATTTTTAATTTTTTTTAATGTTTATTTATTTTTGAGAGACATAGAGATAGAGACAGAGCATGAGCAGGGGAAGGGCAGAGAGAGAGGGAGATACAGAATCTGAAGCAGGCTGAGCCGCCAGCACAGAGCCTGACACGGGGCTCGAACCCTCAGACTGTGAGATCATGACCTGAGCTGAAGTCGGCCGCCCAACCAACTGAGCCACCCAGGCGCCCCTACAGTTGCACTTTTTAAACATTATTTCTTTTCTCCATTCTCCCTTGGTTATCATAGTTTATTTTTTTATTTTAATCCTTTGTACTTTTATTTTAAATTCTGAGAGGTATTCTGAAGTTTGCTATCTACACCACATACTGTCCTTTATTGTCTGTAATGTTGATTCTCATTCTGTGACAACATCGTAAGTTTCCTGCAAATCTTTTGAATCACTCATCTCCCTTTTTCTCTCTTTCGTTTGCCCATTCATCTCCATCTTTTCCTATGATTCTCTGATCATTACTTATAGAACCTATTATTTTTGTCCTTTTTTGGAGAATCCCAACCAGGTTTTTAAATTTTTCTTCTGAGTTTTGGAATTCAGAATTTTCTGAATTTTGAAATTTAGCTTATCTTTGGAGGCAGGTTCTTCCCTAGATTCTTCCTCTTAAAATGTTTCTGGTTGTTTGGGTAGGGCTTTCCCTCAGGTAAATTCACTGTCTTCCCTCCTACTTGGTGATAAAGGAGAGTGAAATCACTGCTTTATGGACATCTATATGTTCAGGAAAATGTAATCTTTCACTCTTAATGAAGAGAAAAATATTCCTTCTCTTAGTGTGTATTTTTAGCTATGTGTTAATTGAAATTAATACTACAATATTTTTCTCCAGAAAAAAAAAAAACTTGGCTTTCGTGGCCTCCTACCTATCCTGCAGAGATAATTTCTAAACATGCTTTTATTGTATTTTGTTACAGAAAGTTGCTTAAAAAAACCATGCTTTAGGGGCGCCTGGGTGGCTCAGTCAGTTAAGCGGCCGACTTCGGCTCAGGTCATGATCTCACAGTATGTGAGTTCGAGCCCCGCATCGGGCTCTGTGCTGACAGCTCAGAGCCTGGAGCCTGCTTCGGATTCTGTGTCTCCCTACCTCTCTGCCCCTTCCCCGCTCATGCTCTGTCTCTCTTCATCTCTCAAAAATGAATAAACATTAAAAAAAAAAAAACACCTTGCTTTATATCTTAGGATAGCTTTACATTTACAGAAAAATTCTGAAGATAATTCAGAGAGTTCCCATAAACTTCTCACACAGGTTCCACTATTATTAACACCTTACATTAGCATGGTACATGTCTCATCATTAGTGACCAACACTGATACTTTATTATTAAGACCGTACTCTGTTTATGTTACCTTAATTTGTGCCTAATATAGTTTTTTCCATTCCAAGCTCCCATCCAGGATACCACATTCATTTAGTCATCAAGTCTCCTTAGACTCCTCTTGGCTGTGACATTTTTTCATATTTTGGTGTTTATGATGAGTTTTTGAGGAGAACTGGTGGGATATTTTGTAGAATGTCCCTCAGTTGGGCTTTGTCTGATGCTGTCCTCTTGATTAGATTGGGGTCACGGGATTTTGACAAGTCACAGGGCTAACATACCGTTTTTTATCACATATCAAGCGTGCGTACTGTCGGCATGACTTACCGCTGTTGACCTTGGTTTTGATTACCTGGCTGAAGTTGTGCTTATCAGGTTTCTCCACTGAAAAATTACCGTCCCCTCCCACTTTCCACACTGTGCTCTTTCAGAAGGAACTCGCTATGCGTAGCTCATAGCTAAGGAGTGAGGAGTGATGCTTCACCTCCTCGAGTGTGCATATCTACATAAATTATTTGGAATACTCCTGCAGAGGAAATTTGTCTCTTCTCACCTATTTCTTTACGTATTTATTTATTCATTAATTCATTCAGTAATTCATTTATATCAACATTGACTCACGAATATTTATTTTATGCTTTGGATATAATCCAATGCCACTTCCTTTATTTCATTACTCGAATCAGTCCAGCTTTGGCCATTGGCAGCTTTTTCAGTTGGCTTATTTGACTCATCCTCATAATTATGGACTTTTTATTAATTTTGAGCACTTCCTCATTTACTGGTACCGAAGATGTTATAGGCTCATCTTGTATATTTGCTACCTTACTCCTAGAATCAGCCGTGCTTCTAAAGAGCTCTGTTCTTTTATTGGAGAATGGTATTAGAAGCCAAAATTTAGGTATTAGATGTGTTCAATGCTACTGAGGTGTCATTACTTCTAGACTCTCTCAACTGACAGAGCAAAGAGACATGTATTTATATATATCATGTGTATATACACACATCTGTAAATATCTGTAGGTAGCTACTTGTATCTATATCAAGCTAAATATGAGTCCATACTGATGTCTCCAACTTCAGCTCATTTCCATATGAATCATTCTAGCCTCCCCCCATTGCTGTTCTGTAAACTCCCACTCCAGAACCATTTTCTTAAAAAAAATACCATTTTCTTTTCTTTTTTTTTTTTTTGTTATAATAGTTTATTTTCAAATTGGTTTACATATAACACCCAGTGTTCATCCCAACATGTGCCCTTTTTAATGCCCATCACCCCCTCTCCCCCCTCCCTCATCCCCCTTACCCTCAGTTTTTTCTTAGTCTTTGAGAGTCTCTTATGTTTTATCTCCCTCCCTCTCTGTGTCTTTTTTTTCTTTCCCCTCTTCCCCTCCCCCTGGTTTTTGCTTAGTTTCACAAAGTCCACCTATTCGTGGAAACATATGGTATCTGTCTTTTTCTGACTGACTTATTTCACTTAACATAATACCCTCCAGTTCCATCCATGTTGCTACACATGGCCAGATTTCATTTTTTCTCATTGCCACGTAGTAGTCCATTGTATATAAGTACCATAACTTCTTTATCCATTCGTCATTTCTTAAAAAAAAAGTCCTGGCTTTATAAATATGCCTATTTATGTTGTACATATTACATGCTTATTGTAGAACATTTAGAAAATTCAATGTCTGTGGAAGAAGCGCAAATGTACTATGTTCAATCACTGTTAACATTTTACTACACACACATGCACATGCACACACACACACACAATTTTGTGAATAAAACTGTAATTATACTAGATATATCATTTTTTTAAATGTCTATTTATTTATTTTTGAGAGAGAGAAAAAATCCCAAGCAACTCTATGCTGTTTTCAGCACAGGGTTCAATCCCATGAACTAGCAGATGATGGTCTGAGCCAAAATCAAGAGTCAGTCACTTAACCGTCTCAGCCATCTAGGTACTCCTAGATATACCATTTTTTAATCTGCCTTTTCCCACTCAACCATGTATAATGAGCTTTTCTTCCATGTCATAGCTATTCTTAAGGTCATGCATTTAATTACCTACAGAATATTATTAACCTTTTGGACATTTACATTTTAATTATTTTCGTGTTATAAATAATGATAATAAATGCTCTTAAACATAAGTCATTATGCACATACCTGATTTTTATTTAGAACATTTTTTGGAAGTTAAATTACTGGGCCCTAGGGTATGACCATTTTAAGGAGAATGATAAACAATAAAAATTTTTCTTCCAGAAAAGATAGCAAATTAGCTTCCTGTCAACATTGTATATGTGCCATTCTCTCTATGTCCTTAGCAATACTAGGTATTGGAAAAAATTTTAAAAATCATCAATCAATTAATTAATTAAAATAGCATTTTGCTGTATTTTTCTTTACATTGAATTTCTTTTATTACAGGTGTGTTTGGATAGTCTTTTCCTAAGTTAATTGACCATTATATATGTTCATTTCTCTATTATCTATTAATATCCTTGACCATTGTTTTGATTTAGATTTATTTATTTACTTATTTATTTGTTTATTTATTTATAGATAGTGCGTGTGTACTTGTGCATGCGAGCTGGGGAGGGGCAGAGGGAGAGAGATAATCTTAAGCCTTCCATGTCAAGCTCCAAGCCTGACGTGGGGGTCGACCTCATGACAGTGAGATCATGACCTGAGCTGAAATTAAGATTGGGACACTTAACCAACTGAGCCACCCAGGTGCTGCCACTTTTTTTATTGTTTCAAAGCAACATAATGATATCAAAATAAAGTTTTCAATATAGAAAACTTTAAAAACAAAGAAAAATACAAAGACAAAAATTACCCATGATCTCATCACTCATTCTGATTTCATTGTGATTATTTTCATTTAAATGTGTCTATTTACACACCAGAAATCAATAATTTACATTAGTCAATAGGAAATCAATAATTGACATATAGTCAATTAGGAAAATGATATGTTGGACTCCTTTTGTAGCCTGCTTATTAGCCATTTAGTGTCATATCATTAATATTTCCTCAGCCGACGCACAATGTCCTTTTCTACTTGAAGGGAAAGACCTCTTGGGAATGAGTTCCCATGTATCTGTCTTTTCTGCAGCCTTCCTTCATCAAGAAGGCTGACTCCATTCAACAGGTCAATCTAGACCCAAATGTGGATCATCTTCTATTTCCATGGCTCCATTCTCCATGCCACTGATTTCTACAGGATTAGCATTCACCCTACCTCCTGGAATTATGAGCCACTGCATTCCCTTTGTGCTGCAGCTGCCTCCACCACTTTCTGAGCCTTAGGGCAGGAGATAGGAGGGATGGCTACTTTCTGCATTATCACTCACTACATTCCAGTCATATACACAGGCTTGTCTCTGAATTTTCCATAGCCCAACTAAGATACTGCTGTAAGATTTCACAAAACTTGTGTAAAGACCTTGCAGTGAAAGAAGATAAATCGAACACAGAGAAAATAAAAATCAATTACTGGGTTATTGCCTGAGACCACAGGTAACTTCCTTCATCTGAGTCCCCAGCTGGCACTGCCAGGGCCACTTCCTAGTCTGGGTAATTCTGGTAGAGATCCATCTCATTCGCCTCCATTCTCAGTGGCTTCCTATAATGCCTTTCTCTTTTGCAGAGCCTGTCCCTCCCCACTGAAATCATCTCCAGATTGATTCGCTGCCATAATGATTGACAGTTGCAGCAACCACTCCTCTCAGAAATAGAAATAAACCTAATGTTCTAACCACGGTGGTGGGGGTTGTTTTTGGATACCCTCTCTCCCAATGTATTGTAATGATTAGTACATTTTTGGAGGCAGGTTATTCAATATAAAATTAAAGTCCCCCGATAGGCTAGCCAAAATTTGAAAAGACATAAGGATAAAGCTAATAAGGCGTAAAGCTATTTGTAACTGCAAAAGGCATTAAGGCTCTCCATGGACAGGATGAATAACTCTGATACCACCACATCATGGAGCATTACACAGCTGTAAAAAGAATAATTCTGAATAATGCTAAAGGATGATATCCAAGATACAGTGTTTAGTGAGAAAAGCAAGGTAGGGAAAAATGTGCATAGTATACTAACACTTACCTAGGAAATGAGGATACATTATGAATGTATGTGCAGATTTGTTTATATTCAAAATTCAATAATAAACCATGAAATAAAATGGTTAGCTACAAGGGGAGGGAGGGAAGAGTGGAGAAAAAATGGTAGAAGCGAGACTTTCCTAGATGTATCTTGTTTGTAGGTTTAATTCTGGAATCACGTAAATACACAATTTAAAAACTTAAATAAAAATAAAAATATTGTCCCTAAAAATCAAAATCAAAATGGAAACAAATGAATCTAAATGTGTAGTGAGTTGGTGACTTAACCAAGAAGTTATTTCAAGTGACTCTAAAACAAAGTAAGGTGACTGACCATCCCTTGTGCCACATACCCTAAAAATTTCTAGCTTTGTCCTTTGAAAAGGCCCAAAAAAGATGACTCATCTATAAGCACAAGTTGATGTTCACTTTCTGGTATCTTAATGCCATTTCTCAGTAAAAAGAATAAGAGATCATTGGTGAAATGATGGATTCCAGGGATGGGGCAGGAAGTGGTTAAGATGTTTGAGCATCTTCTCAAATCAGAAAGCAAGGGTGTGTTTAATGTCTCAGGAACCAACTGGAAGAGGCTCCTCCCACCCAAAACAGGAGCAATTTGAGCAATAAGAAGAGGAACATTGACAATGGGGTGAATCATATTAAACATGTTAAAATTCATGGCTTCATAAAGACACTTAAACAAATACATCATGATTCTTTGGAGATGTTGGAGAACCAAGTCATGATTTGGAAAACTGATAAATAAAAGGAAAGAATGAAACATTTAGCCAGCCTTTCCTGTACAAAAATATCTTAGGACAACCAAAGAGTTGATCAGGAAAGATTTCAAAGTATTATCCGATTGATAAATAAGGAAGACATGATAGATAATTACCATTTGCAATGCCAGTGAAATGGATGTAGGCGAGAGTCATCAGTGGCAGCTAAAATTACAAACGGGAAGATCATAAGCAACCATGATGTGCCTTATGGTGAGTGCGCAACACCAGCTATGAAGCACTCTTGCCCCCAAAACAAACCCAAATTAGATCTAACTACCTGCATGTAGGAAATACTGGGGATAGAAGCACATGCTAAGTGACACTGCTGACAAATGATCTATGTTTCTCTAACCGCCCCCCCCCACAAAAATTGCAAAGAAAAAAAGGAAGGAGATACCTAAAGCTTAACAAAAATTTAAGAGGCATAGCAAACACACGCATGTATAGATGTTTGAATCCTCATTTATACAAACCAATTGTCCAAAAGTATTATGGGACAACTGGGGAAATTTGGACATCAACTGAATATTTGATATGAAGGAATTAGTGTTAAGTGTGGTTGTGGTATTGTGGTTACATTTAAAACAGTCCTTATCTTTTAGAAATACATATGGACACATTTTCAGAAGAAATGATAGGATGTCTGAGAGTTACTTCAAAATAATCTAGCCTGTGGGGTGAGGGAATGGGGTGATAGAGATGAAATAAGAATGGCCTTACACTGTTGTTTTTGTACTTGGGTAATGGGTACATGTAGGCTCACTACATTATTCTCTTTCTTTGGCTATATTTGGAACTTTCATATTATAAAATGATATTAAAAAAAAAGAAGAGAAAAAGGAGAAGGAGAAGGAAGGGGAGGAGAAATCTTCCTGTAGGCCTTCACTAGTACATTTGTTTGTGTTTCCTTGGAGTTCCTTCAGAAACTCGTGGTAGAGAAGGGCCCACTCAGGTCCTGTGCAGGAGTTTCTGGGCCTCTATTTCAGGCTCCTCTGGAGGAACTTTGTGAATGAGAACGTACACACTCGCCTCCCAAGATGTAAGAACAATGTGGCCTAAGTCTATTTAGTTAAAAAAAAAAATCTCCATATAATCTTGAAAGAGGAAATTTTACCTATGACAAAGATAGGTTTTTACATAATTCTGTAGAACTATAATTCTCAACGTGTGGCCCAGGCCGCCTTGGGGCCACTGAAACCATTTCAGGAATCCATCTGGTCAAAACTGTCTTTATAATAATACTAAGATATTTTTGCCTTTTCCCCTCAATCTCTCACAGCGTACCGGAGAGTTTTCTAGAAGTTACAGGATTCTAGATAACTTGATTGTTCTGGCAGCTAACAGAGTGTAAGCTTGTGTGTTATTTTTATGTGCATGAATTCCTGTGTTTTAAAAATTTTTTAACTTAACAAGTCCAAATTCTTTCTTCTTTAACACACACACACACACACATGCACACATGCACACATACACACCCCTAAAAATTGATATTGTTTGTTTCCACTCATAGAATCCACTCATCTCCCACCCTAAGATTTCTTAGTTAAGGTTCCAGGTCGAATACTTGGGTTTTCTATCTCCCCTGATGGTCTCTGCAAAAAATCTTTCCCCCAATACACATTGCCCACAGAGAGTCTGGACTACTTTAGGCCACAGAAGGTCTACCTGCCCCTTGTAGAGCATGTCCCTAGGGTCATGGCCTTTTATTCTAGCATCTATTAAGATAGGGGACCAATGGTTCTTACCTTGTTGAAATGATAAAATGATACAATATGCATATAATAACCGAGCTCTGCCTATAGTTACTAGAAGGAAGGGCAGGTTCGCTCCATTATCAGAAATCACTGGTGGTCATGAATAGCTCAACACTCTACTTTTCCCTTCTTTTAAGGTCATTCAAAGAATATCTTGGTTGGGTTTCCCAGAAGGTCTTTTTTTTTTTTCTCTCTCTCTCTCTCCTTCCCTCATTTCTCAGCCCCTCTCCCAGCCCCAATAACTGTGGTCTTTTTCACCCCTCAGTCCTCACCCCAGATTCACCCCCTATTCTTAATGTCTTCAAGGTTCTAAAAATTGATCCTGTCACCATCCTGCTGAGAAAACAGCATGTCCTTACAATATGAGTAGGGGAAGCAAGAAAGAAGTGAAGGAAGCAGAATGATTGTGTAGCCCAAGGTAGTTATTCATGAGTGGTTAGCCTTTCTTACTGACTGCCCCATCTCCAAAGTCCTAAGTCCATCCATTTTTATTCCAATCCATTAACCAACATCTTTGTTTTTATCCCCTCCATCCCAGCCCCCCTGTCATCACACCCATCATCCTGTCCTTATGATCACTTCCTCACATATACCCTTAACTCCCTTTCCCCTCTTGTCTTCCATTGAGCACACCTGGCTGGCTAATCCCATCCGTGGTTAAACCCAATAGCCAGCTTGGCCCTGAACAACTAATATGACTAGATAAACCACCACCATGCTTACTGGTCTGATTAACTTACGAATATAAATATCCAGTGGGTCTTCAGTGCCTCCCTGCAATGCTACTCTGTTTTCCTAGTCAATCCACTCTTCTCTCTGTCTTGACCTCTCATATTTTTATTTTTATTAAATTTTTATCTATTTATTTTGAGAGAGAGAGAGAGTGAGCAGGGAAGGAGCAGAGATAGAGGGACAGAGAGAATCCCAAGCAGACTCCACCCTGTCAGCAGAGCCCAATGTGGGGCTCCATCCCACCAACCATGAGATCATGACCTGAGCTGAAATCAAGAGTTGGATTTTTAACCAACTGAGCCACCCAGGTTCCCTGGCTTCTCATATTTTTAGATCTGTCCTCAAATACCAAACGCTAGAAAAACCATACACTTATTGTCTAAATCCGGGTACCCTTGGGAGTGAAAGAGGGTTCTATTAATAGGTTTGGGAGACAACAGACTAAAACGATGCTGTTCCAGGCTGATCACATCCCCTTATCTGATACTTTCTTTTCCCCTCAATTTCATCTGGTGATTTCATGGCTTATCTCACAGAGAATACAGAAATAAGACAAGTGAGTTCCAAACCTGCCAACCACTTCATCTGCATCCGTGTGCTTGGCCTTCCTTGTTCTTTCAGTCGATGGTGTGTTAGTTTCCTGTGGCTACCAGAATAACTTATTATAAACTCGGTGGCTAAAAACAACAAATAATTATTCTCACACAGTTCTGGGGGCTAGAAGCCTGAAATCAAGGTCTTGGCAAGGCCACCTTCCCTCCAACACCTCTGGGGAAGAATTCCTTCTTCCCAGCTTCTGGTGGTTGTTCACAATCCTTGGCATTCCTTGGCTGTAGACACATTGCTTCGATCTCTGTTCGCATCTCCACATGGCATTGATGTGTCTCTGTCTCCATTTTCTTGTCTTATAAGGACCCCAGTTATTGGATTAGGGACAAACCGAATGCTCTGTGATCTCATCCGAACTAACTACATCTACAAGTAAGGTCACATTCTAGGTTTCCGGGTGGACGTGAATTTTAGGGGACACTATTCAACCCAGTACAGATGGACTCCCAAGTCTGACCCTTCCACTTTGGCCTCCTGGATCCCTTCCCCGTTAGCCTTTTTCAAAGACTCTGTTCCAGCTTTTCTCTCTTCTTTCTGCTGCATGACCATTTCCTCCCGTTTAGTGCGTCATTCCTATCATTGCGCAGACGTGCTGTCATATTGTCTATATTAAAAACGCTTCCCACGTGCAGTGTTCCCCTCCATCTACTGACCCACTTCTCTGCTCTTTATAGCAAAGGCCTTGAATGAGTCACCTGTGCTCACCATCTGCACTTCCTCTCTGCCCAAATTCCCTCTGACTCGCTTGAGTCTAGCCTTCAACTTTATCGCTCCCCTGAAACTAGTCCCATCAGGGTCGCCCAAGCTTTCCATGTTGCCAAATCCTATGTCAGTGTTCTCTTCACCCAAACTCTCACTGACATTTAGCGATCAGGCCTCTGTCTCTCATTTGGATTTGGGACCCAACACTCTCTTGCTTCCTTCCTATTTCAGCCCTCACCCCCCCCCCCCGCCCCCACATTCTCAGACTCCTTTACTGGCTCTTCATCTTCTTCTTCCTGACCTTTAATGCTAAATGGCTCTAGGCCCTCTTCTGTTTTGGGTCTTTGCCCACTCCACTGGTGACCATAACTCGTCCCCTTGCGTGCCACTGGTATGCTAACTACTCCTTCCACATGTCCAGTCTGAGCTCCTGACTCACATACCGAATACCCCTTCATCTTCATTTGCATACCTAATTCACCTCTCAAAATTAGCGTGTCCTAGGACTAAACCATTGATTTCCCCCCACCCATGATTTATACCACCTACAAATGCACCTCTTTTCCCCATCTCGGTAAATGGACCTCCATTCATCCAGGTTCTCAGACCAAAAATTTAAGGTTCTTCGACCTCTACACATGTCTCCCTGTGTTCCCTTAATCCAGCGACTCCTGCCCACCGTCTTGATGCCGTCTTTCTTAGACCACACCACCAGGATCTTACACACGGACTTCTGCAATGCTGACCAACATCCCTCTTGTCCCTCTCCATTCCATAATGTGCTCAGGAGCCAATCCTGTCATGCCATTCTCTTGTCCACTTCCCCCACTGACCTCTCCTATCACTTAGAGTGGAATCCAAATTCTTTGCCTACAAGTCCCAACATATACCTGGGCCTCGGTTAGTTCACTGGCTTACTTCTTCCTGAGTTCCCTCCTCTTCATCTATACTGGCTTAATTGCGGGACCTCAAACATACCAAGCTTCTTCAGCCTCAGGGCTTTGTCTTTGCTATTTTCTCCCTCTGACATTCTCTGCCCTCTGATTTGATTTGTGTTCTCTCTCACTTTGTTCAGGTTTCAGCTCAAATGTCACCACCTTAGTGAGGTCTTGCCGAACTACCTTATCTAAATCAATTCCCCGTCCTGGTCTCCATATACACCCATCTCAGTTCCTCTCTGTCTTCTTACCTAGCTTTATTTTTCTTCATACTTCTTATCAATACCTGAAATAATATTAAAAATGCAATTTGCTTTCTTATCTCCTCCACTGTATTGTAAACTTCATGAGGACAAGGCATAACTTGTTTTGTTCAGTGAAAATAATACCTAGCATGTTGTACTGAATAAGTATGACTTTACTTCAGTTATTGTTATTATTGAAGTAAAGTATTTTTCAATTAATGCTAAAATAAAGTTCAACTAGTAACAAGAGCTTCTGTATGGCTTGAGAAAAATACTCATTTCGGAGGTTTTATTTGATTTAATGGCTTTTTATAGGAATCTTGAACCTTCAAGGATAGTACTGATACATACCAAGTTTGAAACTGGTATTGGTAGGTTTTTTTTTAAAGGTGATTTATTATTTTTGTAGATATTTATTTATTTATTTTGAGAGAGAGAGAGGGAGAGTGTAAGAGAGTGTGTGTGCACAAGCAGCTGCGAGCAGGGGACGGCAGAGAGAGATGGAGAGAGAGAATCCCAAGCAGGCTCCGTGCTGAGTGTGGAGGTGATGACCTGAGCTAAAATCAAGAGGTCAAATGCTTAATCGACTGAGCCACCCAGGCGCCCTAGGTATTAGTAGTTTTAATAGTAATTATAACAAACACCATCATTCAGCCCTTATTGTAGTTGTAGGTGCTTTGCATGGCTTATCCAATTCTTAAAACAGCTCTATGGGGGGTATTTATCAGTTCAATTTACAGGTGTGGTGTGGTAATTTAAAAAGACATCCACCAATTCTTCGATAGCCCTCCCTTTAAAAGGTGGGGCCAGTTTCCCTCCTCTTGTGTTGGGGCTAGGCATAGTGGCTTAGTTCTAAAAAATAAAATATGGTGGAAGTGACAGTGCTTAGCTTCTAAGGTTAGATGGTCAAAGCCATTCTGACTTCCTCCTTGTTCTTTCTCTGGGATCACCCAATGTAAGTCTTCGTTTTCTCATCTTCAGCGTGAGTGATGTGGACCTGACATCCACAGTCGCACAGTCTGATGTGCTACAGATTGCTTCTGAATCAAAGAGGTTTAGCATGGACCAACACATCATATTAATTAGGGGCTCTGTCTAGGAAGAGCAGAAGCTTTGGCAGTTTTGCCCTATTTGGTTGGATTTGGGGGACTAGGTGAGAATGGCATGAGGAAACTGAAGCCACCCTATGAAAAGATCTGCATGGTTAAGAGCCAAAGCCTCCTGCTAGTCATCCATGTGTGGGCGCCATCTTGGAAGTAGAGCCTTGGATTCAGTCAAGCCTTCAAGTAACTGCAGCCCTAGCCAACATTTTGACTGCAACCCCATAAAAGACTGTAAGTCAGAATCACCCAACTAAGCTGCTTCTGAACCTCCAGCCCACAGACACTGTGAGATAAGAAAAACCTTTAGTTTTAAGCCACGAGGTCTTAGGGGTAGTTGATTGTGAGGCAAAAGATAACAAATAACATTTGGAAATGGAAAGACAGACTGGCAAGTCAAGAACCTCACAGCATCTAGCCAGTAGTGGTGATGCAAGAATTGGAATCCAGGCATTCTGACTCTATGGTCTACACATTCAACCACCATACTACACAGGAGGTCAAGATTCATGTCCCAAGTCATTGCCACATTGTAATCCACTGTCAGGGCAGTGAATACAATCTGTCCTTGGCTATTAAACTGGCTGGCCTTGCTACATTGCAAGGTCATGTTCTAGGCAGCCACGGATCTTGCTTCTAAGTTCTCATTCTGTCCCAGGTTTGTTCCACCATATAGTGGACATCTATCTTCCCACTATGTCTTCTCCAATTCCTTCGGGCTTCTGCTCATCCCCACTTCCAATCACGTAAATCTGGTAAAGCTGCCAATCATTGTACTCTTCTTGCCCCATAGGTGTGTGACTTAAGCTGGCCAATCACAGAGTACTATCAGTGACTGACTACAGTAATTGGGTCAAAACAAGAGCATATGACCTACAATCAGCCAAGCAGAGTGTTTCCCTGGGATTTATATTACATTAATTTATATGTCCTTTGAGATCTTGTATCCAGCCAACCTTGAGAGCAATTCCATCCTTTTGTAATCTATGTGAGTCAATAAATTCTTTGTTTTAAATCAGTTTGAGTTGAGTTTTACCACTTGTCCCTGAGTTATGAGTAGCGTGAAGAGTTTATCCCAGTTTTTGGAATATGGTGGGTATCTTCCATTCTCCATGAGCAACGATGGCTCCATGTCATCGGAAGAACCTGGAGCAGAACTTTCCATTGGTTGGGTCACCTTTCCCACAGAGGATGAAGGATCTTCCCTTCATCCTTCAGGAAGCATCTGACTTTTCTGGAGGCCAGCAGTGGTCTGGAGGCAAGCTCAAAATAGAACAATGTTATGATGGATGGGTAGCTCAGTCACTCAGTTTAAAACCTTAGTCATCTCTGTATCCTTTCTTTCCTTAGTTGCTCACCCCTCCCCCAACTCCCAACACATACACACACGTACACACTTCCTGTTAGTCATCAAGTCCTGTTGATTTGGATCAAATGCTTTATGGAAGTGAGTGGAGTAACCACAATGAAGGTTGGTGACTGGGGGGGGGGGGTTCTTCCTTGCAAGTGCAGTGTTCCTTCTTTATTTCTATTGCCACCACCGTGGACCACTGCAATTGGTCTCCCTGCCTCTAACCTCAACCTCTGCAGTCCATTTCTCATATTTCTTCTAGAATTTGTTTTTTAAAGCACCGTTGTGATTGCCACATGCTTTTGATGGATTTAAAAGTCTTCACCAGTTTTCCACTGACTACTTCCTCAATTGCAAACCTCTTAGCTTGGCATTCATGACTCTTCATGACTGACCCGCATCTGCTACCCTATGACCTATGACCTCCACGGATCAATCTTCTCGTGTTCTAGCACCCCTCCCATGGCAGTACTGCCTACCACCTGCTCTTACCTCTTTCCCAAATTAAAATACTGTCCTTCTTTTCCTAGGAGTCTTCAAGATGCACTTCAATTCTACCTCCTTCGTCAGATATTCCCTGAGCATGCCAATCCACAGTGAATACCTTCTTCTGCGAACTCTGTAACAATTGCTGTCTAGACAAGGGTTTTTTTCAACGTGTGCTCACATTCCCAGGGAGCATTTGGGCAGTACGAGTCCAAGTTTTTGGTGTTTTTATAAAACTACTGATTGTATATTCAAATTTGGCTGAGCAGATTATTTCCAAACCCTGTTTCTTTCTTGTCTTCTACTTCCAAGTGACATCCTCATGCCATGGTGGCGCGTTTATTCCCAAATACAAACTAAGGATCATTAAAATTTGTTTTGTGACCTACAGATTGAGAGCTCTTTGTTTTTAATGTTATTGAAAACGATAACCATTGGGAAAATAGTATGAAAAGGGGAGAGAATTGCTATAACGATTTCTACAGTTTTTAAACCAAAAACACTTTGTTATTTCCACACACTCACCCTTCTCCCCCCCTCCCCGCCACTGTTTTAATATGGGATTTTAACTAGAAATTGGTATAAAATCTGTCGTATTGGCATAGCCTGACAAACATTCATTGTCTACTCACTCTCTGCCAGGCATAGTGATAGATGCTTGTGATACAAAGATAAACAAGCCCCTGCAGGAAGAGGAAGAGTTTTCCAGATGGATTGCATGTGGAAGGACATTCTAGGCAGAGGGAACAGCATATGCAAACTCATGTATCCTAGAATGAGCCAGACATGAAAACTTTGTGGTTCGGAGTCTAAGAATTTTTTTTTTAATGAAAAATTTGATGCCTCTAGATTAAAACCTTTCTCTTTGTCATACATTCTCCTTCCCCATCTTTCTCTCCGCAAGGGCAGTTCAGGGTCCAGATTCAGACACAAATAACCTTTATTGAGCTCTGTTGCTCTAGGCCACCTCATATATACATAGATCCCTTATTTAATTCTTATGTCATTTTAGGTGCTTATCACCACCTGCAATTTAGAGAGGAGTATCATGACATGTCCAAAGTCTCATACATAGGAAAGGAAGGAGAAAGGATGTGAATTATGGCTGCTTCTCATCTGGAGAAAGGAACCGGCTAGGCATTTTGGGGACTGGGTTGAGGAAGACCTTTCTTCCAAGTTCAGCACAGCCTGTCTTCCCAGGTTCTGAGTTAACCGTATCTCTTCTGGAGAGAAGCCTTTAAAGAGAAGGGAGACCATATATCCAGGATCGTGGTAGGAAGAGACGACTTTATTAAGGAGTTTGGACTTTAGAGAGCTTCTTCAATACCTCGAGCCTGGTGCCTGGCACATAGTAGGAACTCCTTTTGGGGGAACGACTGGATCCTCCTCACGTGCGTGTGGCTAATTTCTCCTCTTGGATTCAAAGTCCCTTGTGGGCAGGGTCCCGGTTGAGCCTGTCTAGGGACACTGGTGTAGTTGGGTAGACTGGAAAATGTTTGTTGAGTAGTGGATGAGTGAATGAATGGTGGTGGGAGGGGGGCGGGGGGCGGCTGTTGAAGGCAGGCCACGCCTGGTTCTAAAGACTTTCCAGGGTTTATGGGGTGCTGTCTTGGCTCCTCAGTATGGGCCATGTCGTCCCTCCTCCTTGGGGCCTCCACGTCTCACAAACCAGACTGGAGGGAGGGGCTATGTAGCCGGGGAGGGGCTGCGTAGCCCCGGAGGGGCCAGGTCTCCCAGGGTTGGCGCCCACTCCCTCCCTGGGTTAGGGGTGGTAGGTATAGGGGGGGAAGAGGTGAGGTCCCCGGTCGGCTGAGCCCTGCTGGGGCCGCTTCCCTGCGACCTGCCACGGCTGCTCTCTACCTGCCTCCCCGGCCGCCCCTTCGCGGCCCCGGGCCGGGTGCGCCCGGCGGGCACCTGGCCGGCCACCCCCGGGGGGGACCCCGCCGCCGCCTCCGGAGCGGGCCCGGGGCGGCGGGGCGGGCCCTGGCGTTCCCGGACTCCAGGGACCGGTCCCCCGGGGCGCGGCCGGGCAGCCGCCCCCGCCCCCCCCTCCCCGGGGGCCGGGCCGGGCTCCCGGGGGGCGGGGACTCGCCCAGTGGCAGCAGCGTCCGGGCCGGCGGCGGGCGCGGGGCGGCTTCCTGCAGGCGGCGCCGGGGCGAGCCGTTGCCCGCTGCAGCCACCGCCGCCGGGTCGCCGGGTCGCGGGGGCCGCGGCGCTCGGGCCGCGTCGGTGCCTCCCGGGCGCGCTGCGCGGCCGTCGCTGTTGCCCGCGCTCGTGCCGCCGCCGCCGCCGCCGCCGCCGCTGCCGGTTACGCCAGCCCCGCCGCCGCCCGCTCTGATTCTGCGCATAGGCAGCCCCCAAGCCTGTCATTCTGCAAAAACACAGTTTACTCAACACACCACACACACACTCACACACACACGCGCGCACACACACGCGCACACTGGCCCCCTCGCGCACACGCACGGAGGGCGCGAGCGAGCAGACGCGCACACCCGGCGAGCCAAGTTCCGCAGCCTGGCATGGCTTCTGGGGACCTTTACGAGGTACGGGGACGCGGGGGCGCGGCCGGCCCCGGCCCGCGGGGCGGCGGGCGGCGGCGGCGGGCGGCGGGCGGCGGGGACCGGGCCGGGGCCGGGGCCGGGCGCGAGCCGGAGTTGCCGAGCCCGCGGCGGCGGCGGCGGCGGCGGCGGCGGCGGCGGCGGCCGGAGGGCGGCGGGGGCCGGGCGCGCCTCCCGCCCGCCCTCCCGCGGCGCCCGCGCCCGCTCCCTCTTTCTCTTTCTCTCGCACACACACTCTCTTACTCCATCTACTTTGCGGCCTTGGAGGGGAAGGAGGAAGCCGGGCGGAGCCGGGGCGGGGGAGGTAGCGGTCCCGGGGAGGTGTTTCTCGCCCGACGAGCCGCCTCGAGTGCAGAAAGTACAGGTAAAAGTCGGCGCCGGACGCGCCGGGAATGCGGGGGGCCGCGCGGCGGCCGGCGAGGGTGCGGGGCGGCCGGGGAGGGGTGTGCGGCCCGGGCTGGGCCGGGGGCGCGGGAGAGGAGGGGGGAGGGCGTGGGAGCGGAGCCCGGCCCCGGCGAGGCGGGGTCCGGGGGGCTGTGGGGGGAGACTGCGCGGTGGGGGGCGGCCAGGAGGGGGTACGGGAGACACCCCCCAAACCGCTCCCCGGGGCCACCAGGCCGCCTCCCCCCTCCCCCCACCTGCTGCCCCCGCCACCGGCTGGTAAGCCCTCCAGGCCGGGGCGTGGGGGCGGTCCTTGCGGGTGTCGTGCTCTCTGGGGGCGAGAGGGGGCGCTGCAGAGGGCCCTGTGTGGAAGGGAAGAGAACATGGAAGTCTGAGGTGGGTGGTAACATGTTGCTGGAAGACGTGGGATGTGAGCTGTGCTCCTGACACTCTGCGTCACCCTCTGTGGATACCTGCCTCCGGGTCCACCCAGGTCCACACAGGTAGTGGCCAGCCTGGGAGACTTTGAAACCGTCTCAAAAGTGGTCAAGGAAGACGTTAGTCTGGGATCTGTGAAACAACGGAGGCACAGCCGTGGCCTCCGGAAGCTGGGTTGTAGCTGGCTTGGGACACAACTGTTCCAGCTTTTGGGTTCCCGACGATTAGACAGAATAAGAAGCGAGGCCCACTCCTTGGCGAGAATGTCTTCAAAATGGCGTTGGCCCCAAGACGAGGGTCAAAATAAGGAAGCTAAGAGACCAGCCATCTTCATCCAGAAGGCCTGCTGATCCTCCAGAAACCAGCATCAGCGCTCAGCCTGGACCCGTGCTACCTGCACACAAATCCGTGAACCCCTAGCCCTGCTTCTCAGGGCTCCTGCCTAAATCAAGACGAGCACCCCAAAAGGGGGGAATTAACCTAGTGGGTAAGAAGCTGCAGGAGCGATTCACCCCCAAGAGACTGTAGGGGTAATTCACCTACTATGAGCTTTTCCCTCTGGGCCCTTTGGGCGGCAAAGCTTTTCAGACGGTAGATTTGCTGGCTGCAGCGGGAGAAGAATGGAGAACAGGCCAAGTTGGCGTCTTGGCTTCCTGTGCGACCAGGGTCTTTTGCATGATTGTGGACTTGGTGAGGCCCACATGGACCTCCAGCCAGTGGGCTCAGATGGGACAGATGAGTGATCTTGACGGCCTTTGAGAGAACCGCTGCACAGTTGACGTCTTCTTAGCCCTATTCCCTTCCTCATCCTTGTGCTAATAAGGAAGGTGAAGTTGGGTAGAAACCTGGTGAAGAACTCCGGCAGATCACAGCCAATGCCTCATACAAGCACTTGGGTCTGTTTCAAGATGGCGGAGCAATTTCTGAAACCAAAGTTGAAGCACCGCAGAATGGGAGGTCTCATTGGGCTTTCCCTAATACCACCAGCATTATCAGGACTTTGGTCAAGAGTAGATACTGTTCAGGCTCCTTAGGAGTGTGGATTTTTCTGCCCGTTAATACCGAGTCCACCTAGAGGTGCTCAAATTGCCTGAGTCCATCGTGAAGGTGTTAAGAGGACATATGAGGAGCTGTCAGTATTTCTCCATTTAAAGTTTGGAACTTATGAACCTTCTGGGGATAATTCCTTGTTTAATATTCACTTGAAACTACCCTCCTTAACACTGGTAATCCTAGTCGGTTAAGGGGAATTTTCACACTGGCCTTGGAACTATGTTAGCTCCTCAAGAGTTCTTACCGGAGAACTGGACAATAATAATCACTACCTCTGTGACAGTAGGTAATTGTACTAGATGTAAAATAGTTTTTCCGTAGCTGATTATTGGCACTGTCGTTACTAAAAGGGCTAAATTGCATTACCAGAGGGTAACCAATGTCAACATTTTCATAGCCTGTGTCTGCGCTATATAACCTGTACCGAAGAATTTAATGTGTTGTCCAAATTTAGCTTGAAAAACACTTAAGTGCTGGGAACTTTACATTTAGGATATATATTTCTAACTGTAAATGGTTGTGTGTGTAAAAAATAGGATGGTGATTTGAGGACAGATCTTGGAATATCTAGTACGTTGATTGACCTTGAAAGAAAAAAAGAAGAAAACTGATCTTATTCTCATTGATGGTATTACATTAATTGACTATTATATTCAAGTATGTATAAAATGGCTTCTTGTAACCTCTAAGAAACCACATCTTGAGTGGGCTAAAACTATTATATTTGTAATTAATACAATATACCTGTGTGTCTACTGACACATCCTTGACCCATTATTGTGAAGATGCGATTTGGATTATAGAGATTTCTTCATATTTTCTTTAATGCTTCAGATAACTGTGAAGAGTAAAACCTCCTCAGATAGCATTTTTTTTTTAAAGGAATAGATACAGAAAATGAAAACTTTATGTAATGGTGCTCTTCGTAATGAGGAAATACAGAGTCAAGCTCACTTTCCAAAATTTTGGATCTCGACAGATGGGTCTGCTGTTTCCCCCATAGAAGCCTTCTCATCTCACCAGAAGGTGTATTGTAGCCCTCACCTCTAGAAAGGTGATCTTAAATATTGGTTGATCTTAGAGTCACGATCTGGCTACAGAACGAAATTCTGATCCTGATGCTCAGGTCTACATTCTGCTAAACACGAGGGTCATAAAGTGGCAGTGAGCAAATCTGGGCTACCTATGGTTTTGTTTTTTTGTTTTTGCCTCCATGGTAGAGTACCTTTTGATGGTAAGATCATGGTGATCTCTAGTTTGCCGCTGGCCCAGGTGCTTCCTGGTACCATGTACCCATTCTGCTTCTCTCTTACGTTACTTATTTGGCTCCAGCAGGCATTAGAGTTTGCAACCCCAGAAATTTAGTCAGTCGTTCACTAAGATGTTTGGGTGTCAGGAAGACATAGCCAGGGAATAAAGAACGTGGTTCTCTTGTCTTGTCCCTCTCTGCATCCCTAGCTCCTTGCGCATTCAAATACTTGTTCACAGAATTGGTGAACAGTAGACTGAATTAAGCGTATATGAAGTACCTTGGCTGACCTTCGGTACCCTTGTATTGAGTGTTACCTTCTGTTCTCTTTTCTTCCCCAGCTTGTGATCCCTCAGTGGTAGCAACGCCATGTGTACGGGTAGCTCTCAGTTCTCCCTGGAAGGAAGTGTGGCTGAGTCTCTTTCCAGAGAGGCAGACTGTTATTCATTAGAAGGATTGATCCCATCTAAGCTTCAACCATGTGGCTTTCCATGTGGCTGTTGGGTGGCGTTTTACACCCCCTCCCTTGTGATTAGCTGACAGTTGTGGAGGCGGTCTCTCTCTACTTCTTGGGCAAAATTGTTCAAAGAGAATGCTGCCTATCTGTAGACAAAGCCAGTAGTGGCCAAGGTGGACTTGACAGTGATAGTTCCTTTTGGGTGTGTCAACATTCAGTTTATTTATGCATCCCAAGGTTCTGCCCTAAAAGGAGGAAATGTGCCCTATGTTTTTTTTTGGGGAGGATGTTGATAGGCACGCATGCACCCATCCATATCTAATATATACATGTGTGTGTCTGTGGAAATACTGCATTTCATTCCAAACAAGATAAATAACAACAACAACAGAATAATTTTAGTTTTGTTGAAAGAAATTTACTTTTGTTAAAAATCGACTCTGCAAAAGTGAAGAACACAGGCATTCCTTCCTTGTATTCTGCAAAATCACACACTAAAAATACGGGTTTATGGGAAAAACGGGATTGAGGCAGACTGCTAAAAACTTATGGAACTTTGTAACCAAAAACAAAGCCAGACACAAATCTAATAAAAATGCAGCTCCGTTAAATCTCCACCTGGCTGGTGTTTGCCCTCAACATGCCTGTCCATCCTTCACAGCGTTCAGATTGGGTTGGTACCTCCTTTCTCTCTGTGGATCACCAAGGGCATTTGTCTCTAATGGACACCATTTTCATCCAAATTAAATCCTGCCCCGAGCGTAGCCCTCGTCATTCATCTTTATTGGGAGAAATGTTTTCATAGCTTCTTTGTCTGTCACTTGCCCCTTTGCCTGGCAGGTTAACATAGTGGAAAGCATAGTGGTTCTTACAGCCACAGTCCGCTACCACTCATATTAAAGGAAGGCACTGGAAAGCAGTTCCTGCTTTGTTCTATAATCTTCATACATCATTAAGTCTTTCTTTTTCTTTGTGAGAGTGCTTTCCTCTGATTGCTTCAGCATATTAACAAGCTAGGGAAAAGAACACAAAAATCAGTACCACTTACTTGTTATACTGACGTCATTTTCTATTTACCAGTCATACCTGAGGTAATTTCTGTCAAACGTGTAGTAGCAGAATAGATGATCAGCGATACAACTTCTCGAGTCTCTGTACCAGAGTGAGAAGAGACAGACCTCTTCGAAGAAAATTTATCGGTTCAGTTGAATTGATTCACCTGGTGAATCTTGAATGGAAGTATGATTCTCCCGTCTTTTGAAAGTTATTTTAAATTATTGTCCGTGGGTAGATATCAGCTTATTTTCAGGTAGACTTTTATGTCAAGTCATTCGTCATTGTGTAAGATCATTTCTTCAGGGGCTTAAACTGTCCTTGAAAGGAGTTTAGATAGCTCCTTGCAACCTGACCAGTTGCTAAGGAAGGGTTCAGGCATGGGAGTTTTCAAATATCTGACGTATTAGAGACACAAATTTAGATTCCAAAGTTACAGGTCTTTCTACATCTCTTGGATGGTGAAGACAGGCATAGATATGGCTGAATTCATAGCAGCATCTTTCATTTGGTTCCTTTTACATCCATAGAACACCACATGTATGGCAGGCACTAGGGAAACAATGAGGTTGTGTTCTCCAAAAGTCTGTGGTCTAGTGGAGACATAGTTAAGAAAATGGGCAGTTTACAGTGCGATGGGAAAAGTGTTAATACAGAGGAAGATGGGGTTCTGTGGGAACACATAAGGCTTCTTGAAAGACGTGGTGGCTACAGAGGAATGGACGTTAGGAAACGAGTGGTACCCAGTCCTCATCCCTTCGAATTGAAGGAAAGGCAGGAGTTGAGGGATAACTCTTTGGTTTTCATTTTGGTCCCTTAGGTGGATAGGGGAGCCAGTCATGGAGATAGAGAACGCGGGAAGAAGCATTCCTTGAAAGTAGTGGATCGGTGGAAAGGACAGTGAGTTCAGAGTGTTTGTAGAACATCCATGTATAGATGTCCACAGCAGTGGTCATGTGAGCCCGGAGCTCAGAAGGAGCACCTGTCGCGGGAGATTGAGAGTCATTAGTGTACAGATCATAATTAAAACCAAAAGACAATGTGTAAACATGAAGAGGCCCCGGTGATGGAATATTGGAGAAAATGGACATTTAAAGGATGGGAGAAGGGAAAGAAATGACACCCGGTTTACAAGGAATAGCAAGAGAGGTAGGAGGAAAAGCAAGAGGCTTTGCTGTTATGGAAGGCATTGGGAAATCGCATTTCAAGAAAGAAGGTATGGTCTACAGTGTCCTTTGGATTTAATAACCAGGAAGTCATTGGTTTCTTAGGGAGCATCTATTCCATAGAGTGTGTAGGCAGGTGAGGGAGGGCCTGACTGCAGTGTGATGATGAGTAAGGGGATGTGGGGAATGTGGGTGCAGAGAGGTCTTCTGTGGGTAACACTTTTAAGAACCTTGGACACGATAATGTAGATATCCAGGGGTAATGAGAGAGAGCGGAGCAGCCGTCTCCATTCCCCTGGTTCCGCATGTGTTTCTGCTCCTTTGCACGATTTGGCTGACAGTTGTCATGTAGACAGTGGGTTATTGGACATACGTTCCTAAAAGAAGCATTTTCCATAACCCCTACAAAGCCCTCTCCTGCTGACCTACAACAGTTGGGTCTGACATCTTCAGTACTTTTAGCTGGAGAAAAGAGTAGAACACGTATAATGTAGTCATACAGAATCTTTCTAAAGATCTTGGTCAATGAAAAGCTCTTGCTGAGTTGAGTCCAAGGAGACAAAGTTCTCCATTAAGGATTTTTCATACCTGCATTTTTCCGAGAGGAGAGGTGTGGTGGACAGATCAGTGTGGTGTTATCGGTAAATGGACACGATGGAGTTCTACGTGTTAACTTAGCTGGCTCCAGTCCCCAGTTATTCTGTCAAATGCTAACGTAGGTCTTGCTGAGAGGCTATTTTGTGGATGTGATTAAAGTCCACAGTTGGCTGAATTCAAGGGAGATTATTCTGGATAATCTTGGTGGACCCGATTCAGTCAACTGCAAGGCCTTTAGAACCGAGGCTTACCCGAAGAAGAAATTCCATCTGTGGATAACAGCTTCACCTGGGAAGAGTTCCAGTTTGCCCTTCCTAATGACCCACCCTATGGACTTTGGACTTGCCTAGCCAGCAGCCCCCCCCTGCCCCCACTGCCCCCCATAAGCCAATTCCTTTCGATAAATCTCTAAATGTGTGTATCCTAGTGATTCTGCTTTCTTGACTGAATCCTGATTGATCTAGTCAGGTTTCTGGTCCCCACGCTACCATTTGATAACAGCATGCCGCTAGAGGTGTCCGCTAGGCCTTGGTGGCCTCAGCTCTACAGTGGGATCCCTTCTGTGTTTGAAATCTGTCCTTCTGATTGAGTCTGTCACTTCTTCAAATAAACCTCACTTATTAGGGGGTGTCCTCGTCTTGTTTTGTCTGCATGTGTGAAGAGCTTCAGGCACCCTGCCAGGCCTTGGCATTCTGGCACACTGGGCTCATTCCTGAGCATGGTGGGCACACACGGCCATGCCAGGAATTCCCCAACCAAGGGGCCGCCACCCTTTTCTCATTTTCTTCATCAGGGAATTTTCCTCTCTGATTTTCATTTCCTTGTCTTCTAGTCCAGTGTTTCAAAAATTACAGCGCCGTGGGCCTTACTAACAAGCCATGGGACTTCTACAAACTCTGGACTTGAATTTTATTTAAAAACAGTCATCTGTTTAGTAGTCCACCAATCAAACATTTATTTTATGTCCACCGTGTGCCTAGAACCATGCCACAGGTGCTGGAGCTGCAGCCACAAATGTCTTTGAAACCGTTGTTCAGAGTGTGATAGTTAAGGCCTTACACCCATGTTCGGTTATACGCCACACTTTTAACACATAGGACCGTTCAGTACATTAAAAGGAACAGCCAGGTCAACTCTTTTTTTTTTTGAGTAGACCTCAGAATATAGCTTTTCCTGCCACCTCTGGACATACATTTGAACTTCTGGTAAATGCACTGCTTTAGCGACATTTGTGGTCTGCAACATTCTTAAAAAAAAAACCCAGACCTGTTAATATCTTCTCACATAAAATTATACAGGCAAATATGCTTTTGCAACATAATGCACCCTGCTCAATTAGATGCTGCCCAAGGTTCAAACGGTGGTGGCTGGTGAATATTCTGGACGTGGTGTAATAATCAGTGGGTGATAATAACTTACTGTCTCTTTGTACAAAAGGTGGTGTTGGGGTTTATTGAGAGTTCTAGGCCATTCTGCCCTGACTTTTTAATTCGAGACAAGGAATGCAGGTCATTGTTATATGTTAAAGGGTCAACCACAAAACAGGCATTTCCTCTGTTTCTTCTTTCAGACTTTAGGGTCACTTGGAATGCACAATACCCTCAGATTGTAAGACAAGATCATAAAAACAAGGTACACCAAACCTGATACCACTTACAACCATTTTTTATAGCAAATCAAAGATTGCTTTCTTATTTACAAGCAGACCCAATGCAGAAACAAATTGTCAAGGCTGTGATAGGCAGACAGCTAGTGTTCTTGGGCCTCGCTGAAAAAATTTGTTAGTAATCAAAATAGGCTGGCTTTCTTGCTCTCACGAGTTAACTCAGTGACAAGAAAGTAGCAGCACTTAAACTTACAGAAGGCTTCTACACTAAGAAATTATTGCACCTCTCTGGTTTTATGTATTAGATTTCCTGGAACCATTTTGACTGGGAAAAGGGGTCCATAGCTGAGCTCCCTGTTTTTTGTGAGACTCTAAGCTCCATGAGGGCAGGACCATGTCTGTATTAGTCGTGATGTCATTCCCAACTCATGGCCCTTTACTGGGTCCATAGAAGCTTTTCAATAAATATTTGTTAAATGAATGATTGAAAATGTTTGAAACCTCTGTGCTTAGGCCATCTTGGCCTTCTCTTGAGTGAGCTTCCTTTCCTACTTCCCGTATGATTTTACTCTCTCTTTTCTAAGGCGATTCCTTCGGATCGTCCTTGACATTCAAGATTCCATTTTGCCTTCCACCAGATCTTGTACAGATTAGGTAACAAAAGTCCCTTAAAGCAAATTGAAACATTCAGGGCATTGTCCCTCTTGGTAACCGAATGGAGAGTGGCCATTCTCTGAATCTGGCCTGTGACAGAGCTCCTCTCACACCGGCACGCATAAAACTGGTGTCTTGCTGTCTCTGTCCCTTGCATCTCTGCCTCTCGGCTCTGCCCTAGCCTCAGTGGCTTGGCCTCTAGTTTGATATACACCATGCATTTTAGGTGGGCTGCCTGGAACCAGACTCAGAAATTCAGAATTATATCTAGAGGGTTTACTGAAGAAGGCTCTTGGGAGATACACCCGTAAAGAGGTGAGGAAGGCAAGATTGGACAGATGGTGAAGCTGACTTGCAGTCAAGTTACCATTGAGATCTCACCTGATCCCCCCGAAGGCTCCGGATCTGTGATAGCCCTTCAGAAATGTCCTAAACTGAGGGCAGGGAACGGGGCCCTCATTTCCCTGCATCATGCGGTCACAGCTGGTAGGCTGTCCCACGGTGAGTGGGGAGGGGTGGGGAGTGTATTCTTGGACAGAGGGCAGTCCCCTTTGAGGGACACATCTGTGAACCTTCTGTAGCAGAGATCTTCCTAGAAGCTGAGGGGATGGGCATGCAGACCCTGGAAAGAAGACCTGGGTGTAGGATCACATTATCCACGACACTGTCAATTCTTGCCATTCGCTGATCGGTGAGCCAGTTCCACTGATTGGTGAGTCTGTCTGCTCTGGGTCCTCCAGAGTACACATCTGTGCCCCTGCTACTATTTTAGGTTTTTGGTGCCTCCCTTGAAGACATCATTTGTCACTTGCTTGGGGCTAGCCCAGGTCTTGAGGACCGACAGAGCAGCCATGTGTTAGGATAGTGCCCGTGGTTCCCTTGTTTCCCCACACAGCGTGTAGCACAAGGTTGCGTGCAGGGAAGTATTTCAGATGCCATCATTTCTGTTGGGTCTCCATCCCTTATTCTCGAAACATTTTCCTTGACTCATTCTCCCACTCCTGCGTTGCCTCTGTGTCCTCATCTCCTGCTGTTTGTTTCTTAAACTTTGGAGATTCTTACACTTTTGACCTCGAGTGCTTCTGCTCTCTCATTAGGACGCAGTGGCTGTGTGGATGATTTCCAAGCCTCTGACGCTTGCCTGGATTTTCACCCGCGCCCCCCGCCCCCAACTCCAGGGCTATCCATCTAACTCCACTTGGACTCTTTACACTCAAAATGTCCAAAGTTGAACTTAAGATCTTCCTTCCTTGCCTCTCCTTCTGGGTTCCTAGCCTCAGAAGTACCTCTGTCCATTGGTCCCTTAGCTAGAAATACGGCCTCCTTTGTTTTGCCCAGACACCATGCATATTCTCTTGGAACAGCTTCCTGTGTATTTCCCGAATCTGTCCATTTCCCCTTCGTATTCTCTCTCCCCTCTTGAATTCAGAAGACAACTCCCACGACTTAGGTCACTCCAGAACCTCTTAGCTGGTATCTCTGCATCTGGTTCAGTGTTTCTTCATATACTCGTAAGGTTCTTTCGCTAAAATATCAATGTTGTCATGTCTCCTGATGAAATACCATTAGGCGATGTATTAGCTCTTTGCGATGTGACCCCTTCTCACTTCCTGCTGATTCTCCCCGCACGGCCGTAGTCTGTCCAGAGGTCAGCTCTTGGTTTCTGAAACGTTCCATGTGCTCTCCTTTATTCATACCTTTCTGAAAGGCTGGGGACGCCCTCTGTTCCCAATGCTGCCACCTTTTTCTTGCTTAAATCCTGCTCATCCTTTATGTCTCAATTTGGATGTTACTCTTGGCAAACCTTCCCTGGCTCATCAGGGGTTTTCTCTCAGCTCCTGGAGGACCCCATTCTTCTCACAGTAGAGCACTCACTTCAATATGGTGTAATTTATTATCTTATTTCCTGAGTCTCCTACCAGGTTGTAAGTGTCTGGAGGGCGAGATTCTCTCCATCTTGTTCGTTCTTTATCACTCGGTCCATTGCAGGATGCAAAAGACAATCTGTGTAATGGAGGAATGAATACATACAGGTCTTTCATTTACATGAACGTTGAAACTGATCTTGATGACCTATTTTGTGTGGAGTTCGAAGGACTTTCAGTCTTTAGTTTTCCTCAGGGCATCTAACATTCAAGTCTGTTTTCTACATCTTCTATTGATCAGTTGATCAGTGGACATTGGTTTCTTACAAGCAAAACTCACGGGCAGTGTTTGGCTTTGTATTATCAGTAAAGCTAATGCGGTCTTGTAGTCAAAGGATTGCTGAGTCTTGGGGTTGGGTGGCAGTTTTTAAGTCATCTGCTTAGTTTTTCACCAACATCTCTGAGAAGTGATTAAAAGCAAGGGACTCTTAGTCTACTGAAGGAGACAAAAAGCTTGAAATGCTAGAATTGGCTCTTTTCTTCACTAAAATCTGAGTGCATCAAACACCAATAGACAATATCTTGCTGGACTCTTCTGGAGAGTTGCCTTGAAAATTGTGACATCATCATTGCTTTCTTATGCAAGACTTAGTAAGGGAGAACAGCGAGGCTCAGCACAGCCTTGATCTTGTTGATGAAGAATGGGGTCAGGACCCACCTCACCGACTCATGCCACAGGCCTTGACATTAGGGGAAACATTTGAATCTACACTTTTCCTGGAAATCCAAACTCATTTGTGAACTCTCGGAAGTCCGATTGAGTAAGGGAGTCCAAACCTCCTGTCAGCATAAAAGGCAGAATGGGTAAGGTTTTAGTGTCTTGCAGTTTACATTGCTGTATTTGCTGGTCGTGTTGCTATCTGAAACCATATTCTCTTCGAAGAGTGTGGTACACACGGAGACTGGTGAAATAGACTTTGGCAAGGGTCTCATAGTTAATAGAAAGAGGAAGGGAACCACAGCGTGAATGCCTTTGGGGTACAGACACATATGGACCTTCTTCAAATGATAGACCTAATTTTCGCCCCGAATCGATGTGTATTTTGGTACCAGGTAGAAAGTAGTATCTTGTTTTCTTACCTTGATCATCACATATGGAAGAGATTGCAAAGTCTTCGATATCTTGAGGCATTTCTGTTTTATTACCCCCGACCCTCCTGCTCTTGCGTGGCCATGTCTATGGAGTTATGATATTTCAGGGAACCTGGTGCCTTTGATGTAATGAATCAGTATGTCTTTCGAAGAAATCCAATCTCTGGTTCTGGCTGATGCCTGAAGAGGTTAGTGAAGTGCAGTTTCCTATGATTCTTTTTTAAGATAATATATGTTTTTCATTTAAACATTTAAAACAATGTTTATTCATTTATGTTGAGAGACAGAGAGAGACAGAGAGCAGGGAGGGACAGAGAGAGAGGAGAGAGAGAATTCCAAGCAGGTTCACGCTGTCAGTGCAGAGCCGGATGTGGGGCTCAGACTCAAAAACTGTGAGATAATGACCTGACCCGAAATCAAGAGCCAGACACTCAGCCAACAAAGCCATCCAGGCGCCCCTAAGATGATCTTAATAGTAAAAACAGTCACCATAGCATTCAGTGACTGTTTACCGTATGTCGGACACTGTCTAAATTCTTCACCTTTTCTCATTTAGTACTTCTTACGGGATAGGTACTAAATTTTTTTTTATCCCCATTATTGGGGGATAAATAGAAACAGACTCACAGCTGCCAGAACCAAGATTTAACGTAGGTCATCCGGGGGGTGCCTGGGTGGCTCAGTTGGTTAAGCATCGAATTTCGGCTCAGGTCATGAAGTCACAGTTCAGGGCTTTAAGCCACGTGTGGGGCTCTGTGCTGACAGGTGAGAGCCTGGACCCTGCTTCGGATTCTGTGTCTCCCTCTCTCTCTCTCCCCCTCCCCTGCTCATTTTCTCTCTCTCTCAAAAACAAACATTAAAAAATTATAAAAAAATAAAATAAACTGGTCATCTGAGGTACCACTACTTAGCTCTTGTTATATTAATAAACACCCGCGATTTCTCTTCCACTTCCCTCCTTTTGTTACTAGGCGGTACCGCAGCTGTAGCGTGGCCGTTTACCTGTGCTTTGCACAGGATCATAGGCACGGGTAGGCTAGTGTCGCCCTGAGAACAAGAATATTCCTGCTTGTAGTAGTTCCATGCTGGTGTCGATACATCCGACCATACTTAAATATAGACCTATCAACTGACCTTTAAAAAATCCCATTTTAGGAATTTTGCTGAGAATTCACAGAAAGCTCTCTAGTTAGCAGTTTGTAAAACAGGAAAATCAGGGTATGTGTTTCTGTTCTACGCACAATTCTTATTTTCCAGGATTAAGAAAAATTGCCACCCATCCTTCTACAGCTTTCTTTAGAAGATTTTCAGGCCTTCAGACCATAATAATTTTGGAGCTAGAGGTTTGCAATCAGCTGCAGTAATAGGTGTTCCTATGTCTTCTCAACTGTCTTAACTCAGTTCCTTCTCTCCCTTATGTTTTCTTAATACATTTAAAAACAAGATTATAAAGCACGTACATACTCACTTTCAAAAAGTTTTTAAAAAAGAAAAAGCCGAAAAGAAAAAATAGCTCACAATTCTTTTATTTAGGCAGTCTGCTTTTAACATAGATGTATATCCTAGTCTTTGTCTACTTACATAACGAATATCCAAGCGTATACGTGATAAAACTAAACCATATGAAATTATGGCCATACTATACAAAGCATTTACAACTCTTTTTATCTTATTTTATTTTTTTTAAAGTTTATTTATTTTGAGAGAGAAAAAGAGTTTGAGGGGGGGGATGGCAAAGAGAGAAAGAGAGAGAGAGAGACTCCCAAGCAGACTCCCACCAGCAGTGCAGAGCCCGACACAGGGCTTGAACTCATGAACTTGCGAGATCATGACCTGAGCCGAAATCAAGAATTGGATGTTTAACTGACCGAGCCACCCAGGCACCTCCTGTGCAACTCATTTAAATAGTATATGTATTCCCTTTATTTCGCGGTGTCCTATAACATCATTTCAACATGCTGCACCATATAATTCATCTCCTCGTAGCCTATTAGATTCCATATATAGCTTGTGTTTAAGTCATATACAACTAAGCTCTCTTTAGAAATCTTTGTATATGTTGCCGATACTTCCTTACGATAAACTTGTAGATGGGGAAGTTCAACGAGTATACCCTTGATAAAAAACTTTTGCTAAGACTGCCAGTTGCTCTCCAGAAGGGCTGTGCTTGCCGTCCAGAAAGGGTATTGCCAACCCTGACTGACATGCTCATTTTACTCAGCTCTTTGCATCACTGGTATTGTTCGTAAAAACTGTAATATATGAGATGTTTTTCATTTCTTATCAATATATAATGATTGTAAAACCATTGATTCAATCATCATCTATAACATTAACAAAAAAGATTTTTTTTCTTTTGGTTAGTTGTTAATTTTGCCTGTTGTGATTTTCTTTTTAATAAGAAGCGAACTTAAACATTTTTACTAGGTTAGATATATGTGTCTTTAAGATTCTTCCTTGTTTCTAACTTTCCAACTTCCCTCCTTCCTTCTTTCCTTCCTCGAAGTAGAGACAAAGGCTTCCTTGTGTGAAAGTATATAGCCGTTGATCTTAAGCCTCCTCTGTTTCTTTTAGGTCATACTTTTTGTACCCTTAATATAACCATTATTTGTTTTGTTCTTTGGTGTGAAGTAGGGGTATGATTACAGGCCATGGTTAATCTGTTGTTTCAACACTGTTTATTAAACAATTCATTGTTTTCCCTCTGATTTCAAATGTCAGGTTCGTCTTTGATGAAATTATTGCATATAGTAAGTGCTACGAATTTGTTTATGACCGTTCTCTCTCACACGGTTTTAACTGTGCTTTTAGAAAACATTTTCTTGTTTGGTAATTTGAGTCGACTTTCATAATTCTTTTCTCAAAATATTTTGATTATTTCGGTTGATAAAGTTCCCAACTAAAATCCAGATGAGAGTCTTCCTTTAATTGCCCTGGATTTACAGATCGCTTTGGGGAAAGTTGACATCTTTGCGATTTTGAGTATTTCCTCCATTCAAGAACCTCTTTGTCCCCGTTCATTTAAACTCTTTTCTATGTGTGTTAGCAAATCTTTCTAGTTTTCTTGATCTTCAGTTTATTATTAGGTACTTTAAATTGTTACTGCTTTTGTGAATAGAGTTTATTATTGTTTATATGTTAGAAAAAATTTTTTTTTATTTTGTCTTTAATTATTCACTTTCTGAATTCTTATCAGTCTAATATATTTCATTCAGGCCTTTCCGGAATTCTGGTCACATACTCCTCAAATTATCTCGCCTGTTCTTTCTATTAGTTATACACTTCCTATATATTTCTACCCTTAATTTTATTAGCCAGAATTTTCAGAAAGCACTGTAGAATAGTGCAATAGCCAGGATTTGTGTCTTATTTCTTGCTTCTGATTTAATAAAACTGGCCTTTGTTTCACCATTAATTAAGACAGTGACTGTTGATAAAAGGTAGATAGAATGTTTCGCATTAATTAAAGTTCGTGTACCTCATTTACTGTTTTCCTTTTAACAAGGAATGGGTGTTATACTTTATAAGGTATTTTTTTCATCCTTACTAAGGTTATCATGAAATCTTTCTCCTTATCATAAACTTGCTATAATTTAGTAACTGTCATTTCCTAAGATGAACTTTCCACGTTTTGAAAGAAACATACTTGGTGCCAATGCATTTTTAAATTTTAATATTTTGCAAAGTTCGGCCAGCCGCTATGTGTGTTTAGAATTGTAGTATTGATATTCAGAAACGTGGTTAGTCTTTGGTTTCTTCGTGTGTGTGTGTACCAATTTACTCAGATTTTAATGTCAGGATAATGCTGGTTTCATGAAAGTAATTGATTAAGCTTTTAGTTTTTTCCTCTGTTTTCGGGAATAGTTTATACAACATGTCAGTTAAGCTTTCTCTTGAACGTTTTTTTGAAAGAAATAAGTCAGTTACGATATTTTCTGTGTCTGGAATATTTTTTGGAGACAATTAAAAATTTTTAAAAATATTTACTTATTTTTGAGAGAGAGCAAGAGAGCATGCTTTTGCACGGGAGGGGCAGAGGAGAGAGAGAGAGAATCCCAAGTAGGTCCTACACTGTCAGCACAGAGCCTGATCCAGGGCTCGAACCCACGAATGGTGAGATCATGACCTGAGCCGAAATCAAGAGCCAGACGCTTAACCGACTGAGCCACCTCTGGAAACAATTTTTGATAGCATATTCCATTGTTGATTTTTTTTCATGTATCCTCTTGTTGAGTAAATTTTTGGTAATTTATATTTAGTAAGAATATCGTTCACATTGTCTCATTTTAACATTGATTTGAAGAGGTATAAATAGTTTTATATTTTCAAAATCTCTTTTACATACAATATTTGGTAATGCTTTTCTCTTCCTAGGGTTGTATCTCCATGCTTTTCTCTTTTTTCCTTTTTTTTTGAGTTGCCATCAGTTTGAGTCTTATGTTGTTTTTTTCCATAAAATCAACCCTTAATTAGGCTTTATTTTCCCATCTCACTGTTTCTGCTTTACATTCTTCATTGTGATCTATCATTCTTCATTCCTTCAGTCCATTTACCTTTTCGGGTTTTATTTCTGAACTATAATATATGAACAATGTTGTACATAGTGTACATGTATAGTTTAATAGTAGTAATAATTATGAGTGTACTAAGCACATTAAAAAATAGGATATATTTTCACCCTTTTTTGTGCTCCTTTCTCCGTGTACATCCGTCCCTCTCTCTGAGAGGAAACTATTCTTCTGAATTTCTGGTTATTTCCTTCACTTTCCCTACAGTTTTACAATACAATTTTGGATCCCTGAAATATACATCGCTTGATTTTTCCTGGGTTTGGACCTTAGAGAATTGGATTCAAATTGAATGAATTATTACACATCTTATTTTTTGTTCACTATTATGCTTTTGAGATTTATCCTTGTTCATGTAGTTCATTTTTTTACTGGAGTATAATATTTCTCTGTTAAGAATTTATGAATATATGTATTTACATATATAAATACACAAATACAGTAAGATACAGCGTATGGTATTATATAATATACAAATATAAGATATGCAAACATATGGGATTCAATTACTTATTCTATTACGGATGGACATTTGGCCTTATTTCAGTTTCTTGTTTTATTTTCGTGCTTTGCTCTTACAGTGTTGCTGTGAATATTTTTTATAGCTTTCTCCTGGTACAGCAGAGATTATCCATGGTACATATTTCGACGCAGGATTCCTGGGTCCTGCAGGTACTCAACTATTCAGCCTTTCTAGATCATACCAAATTCGTCAAATTATTTCCAAAATATTTATGTGCTCTTTAGGCTTCATTTGTTCCTAATTTTCTAGCTACTTGAGTTCAATACTTAACTTACTTATTTTCACATTTGGTAATTCTTATTTGAAAATAAGAATAAAAAATATTTATAGTTATGAATTTTTTCCGGAGTATGGTTTTAAGTACAGAAGTTTTTTTTTTGTAGTCTTCCAACTGAGATTTTTTTTTTCCAAATACAGTGCATTTTCAGTTGCTCTTTGCTCTTTTACCCAAGAGTTATTTAGGAGAGTGTTTTAAATTTTCCATATACTCAAAATAATATTATTTTTTTGATTCTTCTTTTGTTGTTCTTAACTGCAACTTTTTATGCATTGTGGTTGGAGATTAAGACGGACATTTCACTCCTTTCTGCATTGTTACTGAATTTCTTGTGACTTGGTAAGTGATCAATATTTTATTGATATTTCAAAAATGTATAGTTTTTGAGAGCAAAATTTAATATCTATATTATACAAATAAACATGTATTGACAATTAACATCTATACTTACTAAATGAAGCTGATTAATTACAGCAAGTAAATTGTTTAGATCCTTACTGATTTTGTCAGGAGACACAGCTCGAAGTTCAAGGTCTACTTGTAGATGTATTGGATAGGTTTCCATGTCAGTGCATACGGGTAACATTTATTGTAAATTCTGATATGTTTGAAAGTATTTATGATATCATATTTTATATTTTCTGTTTATCATACTTTTTGTTTTCTTGCTTTCCTCGGGTTGTTTATTTTATGACATTTCTTTTTTCTTTTAGTGTACTGATAGTTACATATATACTTTAACTTCTTTTTTTTAATTAAAAAATTTTTTTTTAATTTTTTAAAATATTTTTTTAACATTTATTTACTATTGACAGACTAAGAGAGACAGAGCATGAGCATGGAAGGGACAGAGAGAGAGAGGGAGACACAGAATCCGAAGCAGGCTCCAGGCTCTGAGCTGTCAGCACAGAGCCCAACGCAGGGCTCGAACGCACAAACCGCGAGAGCATGACCTGAGCCAAAGTCAGTTGCTTAATCGACCGAGCCACCCAGGCGCCCCATAATTTTTTTTTAATGTGTATTTATTTTTTGAGAGAGAGAGAGAGAGAGAGAGACAGAGTGCGAGCAGGGGAGAGAGGGACAGAATCTGAAGCAGGCTCCAAGCTCCTAGCTGTCAGAGCCCATCGTGGGGCTCGAACTCAAAATCCACGAGGTCATGACCTGAGCCAAAGTCAGAGACTTAACTGACTGAGCCACCCAGCTGCCCTGGTTATCTTTAAATTCTTAACAAACTTAAAAAAAATGTTTATTTATTTTTGAGAGAGACTGAGCAAGCCGGGGAGGGGCAAAGAGAGAGGGGGCAGAGGATTTGCAGTGGGCTCTGCACTGACAGCAGTGAGCCTGATGCGGGGCTCAAACTCACCAACCATGAGATCATGACCTGAGCTGAAGTTGGACACTTAACTGACTGAGCTACTCAGGCATCCCTATATTCTTAAAAAACATATTTGAAACTATTTTTTTTCTAGTAGTGTCTAGGGGTAAACGATTGTTGTAGTCTCTCTCTTGAGCAAGATAAGCGACTTAGCCACTCTTTGTTTTCTCTCCATTCGACCTCTCTCCTTTTAAATATTTTAATTTTATATTCAGATGTTTGTTATTATTGTGCTTTTATACTATACCTACTTAGGCATTGCATCTTTAACATTTCCTTAAGTATACTAGTTAAATTATCAGTAACTACTTAGATTTAAAGAGAAATTTACTTATCTCCTCACTTATTACATTTTATTTATATTTCATAATTTTCTTTTTGCTGGGAATTGTGTTTCATGATTTTGGAGTATTTTCTCAGGTAACTCAGATAGGAAAAATACATGGAAAAAATCTTCTGATCTCTTGACATATTATAATTTTCTAATTTAGAGAATTCTTTCTATTTCACCACATCTTACTCTTGATCACTTGATATAATTTACAACAAAGTACTGACCCTCCGTATTTTAATTAATTAATTAATTAATTAATTAATTTTTAATGTAATGTATTGTCAAGTTGTCTTCCATACAACACCCAGTGCTCATCCCAACAAGTGCCCACCGCAATGCCCATCACCCACTTTCCCCTCTCCCCCGCCCCCCTTCAACCCTCAGTTTGTTCTCTGTATTTAAGAGTCTTTTATGGTTTGCCTCCCTCCCTCTCTGTAATTTTTTTATTTTTCCCCTTCCCTCCCCCATGTCTTCTGTTAAGTTTCTCAAGATCCTCATATGAGTGAAAACATATGGTATCTGTCTTTCTCTGACTGACTTATTTCTCTCAGCATAATACCCTCCAGTTCCATCCACATTGCTGCAAATGGCCAGATTTCATTCTTTCTCATTGCCGCGTAGTATTCCATCGTATGTATAAACCACATCTTCTTTATCCGTTCGTCAGTTGATGGACATTTGGGCTCTTTCTATAATTTGGGTTTTGTTGAAAGTGCTGCTATAAACATTGGTGACCCTCTAAATTTTAGAATAAGTTCTACTTGGTGGTGATGTTCGTTTGTTTGTTTAACATGCGATCAGGTCAGGCAGCTGCTGTGCTTTTTATTCTTCTATTGTGGCCTCTGCCTGTATCTTACTAACCTTACCTTTGTTTTTTTTTTTTGTTTTTGTTTTTTTTTTCTAAAGATTTTATTTTATTTTATTTTTTTAATTTTATAATAGTTTATTTTCAAATTGGTTTACATATAACACCCAGTGTTCATACCTTTGTTTTTTGTACCTTGTCTCTTCTAACCTTCCTACTGATCTTGATTGTATCATGTTTCATCCTATGAACTTTTCAAAGTAGTCTCCCATCTTCGTCTGCAATGCTCTCCTTCTGCTGCGTGTGTTAATTTATATTCATTTTTTGACTGTTATTTCAAGTGTCTCTTTCTGTAGGAATTCTTCCAGATTAAGGTTTCCCTGTTTTGTTCCAGTATCATCTCTTTACTTTTTTTTCAGAGGGCTTTTTATGGTTTGTAATTTATTTGCATGACTCTTGGTTCATATCTGCCTCCTCTAAAGTTCATGAGGGAAAGAGCTTTGTCTCAGTGGTCCGTAGTCCTGTCCCTTAGTCTAGTGAGTGATTCATGAGAACACGCAGTGAGTATCTGTTGAATTCATTCTTCTTTGTCTTGGTCTCTTTGGATTTCTTTTTGTTTTAATGCTTTTGGTCTATTTTAGCCTTTTATTTAAGCACTTGTTTATTAATTGCAAAATTATAAATATGCACCGTAATGCATTATAACGTGAATACCGTTATATTCTCATTCTCATCAGCGTGCTGCCAGCCCCTAGAAGCCCCTGTGCATGGCGTGTGTTCTTGCTGTTTTTTACCTTTTGAAGCTGGATAGTGACTTTCCCTTTTTTGTTCCTGAGACTGCTTATATTTATCCCTTTTTTCCTTTTTTTCCTGAATATTCATGTCAGTGGTTTAATTTTTTTCTTTAACATTTTGAGTCACTCTTAGTTTTGTGGATTTTTTTGTTGTATGTTTTCTATCCCATTTATTTCTGCTTTTATCTTTATTATTTTCTCCTTTTTCCTTTTTCTGTGTCCTTTTTTGTTACAAAAATTCTTTGTTTTCATTTTTTTTAATTTTCATCTTTTAAAGTTTATTTATTTATTTTGGGAGAGAAAGTGAGTGGTGGGGGGCAGAGAGAAAGGGAGAGAGAGAATCCCAAGCAGGCTCCATGCTGTCAGGACAGAGCCCAGAGCAGGGCTTGAACTTACAAACTGTGAGGTCATGACCTCAGCTGAAACCAAGAGTCAAATGCTTAACTGACTGAGCCATCTAGGTGCCCCTGTTAAAACATTCTTAATGTGGTTGTTAGTTCATTAAATTTCAACCTGCCTTTCCCCCTAAGTATATCAATTAAATTATACATTTTTATTTAAGCACTGCTTTAGCCATATCTTGAGTTAAAAACATTTTATAATTTCCCTTTTGACTTAAAAGTATATTTCTTATTTTCCAAACATGATGATTTTCTAGTCATTTTATTTAGCTTTAGATTAAGTGTCTTTTTATTTAAAAAAAATTTTTTTAACGTTTATTTATTTTTGAGAGACAGAGAGACAGAGCATGAGCAGGGGAAGGGCAGAGAGAGAGGCAGACACAGAATCCGAAGCAGGCTCCAGGCTCTGAGCCGTCAGCACAGAGCCCGATGCGGGGCTCGAACTCACAGACTGTGAGATCATGACCTGAGCTGAAGTCGGCCACTTCAGCTGAATGAGCCACTCAGGCGCCCCTAAGTATCTTTTTAGAGAAAATATTTTGCTAGTGACACTTTATTTTTATTTTTTCTTATTTTTTAATTTTAATTCCAGTGTAGGTAATATACAGTATTATATTAGTTTCATGTGTACAATATAGTGATTCAGCACTTCCATGCATTACCCTGTACTCGTCATGACAAGTGCATTCCTTAACCCCTAGTTCACCCATTTCCCCACCTACCTCCCCTCTGGTAACCATCAGTTTGTCCTCTGTAGTTAAGAGTCTCTTTCTTGGTTTGCCTCTCTCTCTCTTTTTTTTCCCTTTGGTCATTTGTTTTGTTTCTAAAATTCCACAGATGAGTGAAATCATATAGTATTTATTTTTGTCTTTTTCCACTTAGCATTATACTTTCTAGCTCCATCCATGTCATTGCAAATGGCAAGAGTTCATTTTTTTTTTTTTTTATGGAAGAATACTATTCCATTGTATGTTTATACCACATCTTGTTTATCCATTTATCTGTTGATGGGTCCTTGAGCTGCTCCTCTGTCTTCGCTATTGTAAACAATGCTGCAATAAAAATAGGGGTGCACATAATTCTTTTCAATTAGTGTTTTCATATTCTTTGGGTAAATACCCAATGGTAGATTACTGGACTATAGGGTAAATTTTTTAATTTTTTGAGAAAACTTCATACTGTTTTCCAGAGCGGCTGTCCCAGTTTGCATTCCCGCCAACAGTGCGTGAGAGATCTTTTTTCTGCACATCCTCATCAACAGTTGTTTCTTGTATTTTTGATTTTAGCAATTCTAACAGGTATACACGATATCTCATTGTAGTTTTGATTCGCATTTCCCTGATGATGAGTGATGTTGAGCATCTTTTCATGTGTCTGTTGGCCATCTGGATGTCTTCTTTGGAGAAATATATGTTCATGTCTTCTGCCCATCTTTTAATTGGATTATTTGTGTTTTTAGGTGTTGAGTTGTATGAGTGCTTTATATATTTTGGATACTAACCCATTATCAGATATGTCATTTGCAAATATCTTTTCCCATTTAGTAGGTTGTCTTTTTGTTGATTGTTTCCAATCAGAATGATATTGACATTTTAACACATGTTGACACTTGCCTTTTTAACCTAGTATGGGACTACTCTTTCTGTTTTGTGTGTATTAAAGCAGTTGTATTCTGAATTTTTTTGTACAGGATTCTGTGTATGTCCTTTGTGTCAAGATTACTAATTATATATTCAAATATTTAGCTTTGCTGAATTTTTGGTCTGCTTGTTCTTTCACTTACTGAGAGAAGTGTGTGAAAATTTCTGTTATGATTATGGAATATGTCTATTTCTCCTTGTAATTTTCTTATATTTATAGTTTATATTTTGATATAGATATGTCAATTTTTACGTTACATATTTTGAATTTTCAATATTAGGTACACACAAATTTATAAGTTTTATATATTTCTGGGAAATTGATTCTTTTACCATTATAAAAGAATCCCCCTTAACTCTAGCCAAGCTTTCTGTCTTAAATACCTTGCCTGAAAAAAAAAAGAATACTGTATCTGATATTAGTAGAAACACAGCATATTCTTTGAATAATGTAGGCATTGCATTTCTTTTTCCATCATTTTACTTTTAGCTTTTTTGTATTCACATGTTTTAGATGTGTCTTTATGTGGCCTGTAGTTAGAATTTAAAAAAAATAAAGTTTGTATTTTAATGAGAATATTTAGACCATTTATATTTAATATAATTATGCATATATCTGGGTTTAAAACTTCCATTTACTTGTCTTTTTATTGACGAAGACATTTTTTTTAATCCCATTTTACCTCCATTATCTTTCCTTTCCTTTTAGTAGTTACTCTGGAGATTACAACATACACATTTGACTTAAATTTTAATGTTAATTGACATGTTACACTCTTCTTGGACAATGCAGAGGTCTTAGAAATCTTTATGTTCTAATATGTTCTTTTTTGTGTTAGATGCTATTGTGTTCCCAATCTGACTTATTTAGGGAGGGCTATAACCAATCCAAAGAAAGCTTGTAGACCTTCAGAGAGATTAGTTTAGTTTTTTTTTTTTTTTTTGAGAACAAATAGAAAAAAAGGAGGTCCTTACACAACTGTTTGACAATTCAAAATCATCTTTATCACAGTTGATGCCCTTCTTCCATCTCCAATCTAGGGAAAGTAAAATCATTCCGAGCCTCAGTTTAGTTCTGCAAACATGTTTTTCCAAATACAATTCCAAGAACACAATTTTTATTTTATTATTTTTATTTATTTCTTTATTTAATATAATTTATTGTCAGATTGGTTTCCATACACCCCCCCAGTGCTCATCCCAACAAGTGCCCTCCTCAATGCCCATCACCAGCTTTCCCCTCTCCCCACCCCCCATCCACCCTCAGTTTCTTCTCAGTATTTAAGAGTCTCTTATAGTTTGCCACCGTCCCTCTCTGTGACTTTTTTCCCCCCTTTCCCCTCCCCCATGGTCTTCTGCTAAGTTTCTTAAAATCCACCTATGCATGAAAACATATGGTATCTGTCTTTTTCTGCCTGACTTGTTTCAGTTAGCATAATACCCTCCATTTCCATCCACATTGCTACAAATGGCCAGATTTCATTCTTTCTCATTGCCAAGCAGTATTCTATTGTATATATAAACCACATCTTCTTTATCCATTCATCAGTTGGTGGACATTTAGGCTCTTTGCCTGATTTGGCTATTGTTGAAAGTGCTGCAATAAACACTGGGGTATATGTGCCCCTATGCATTAGCACTCCTGTATCCCTTGGGTGAATTCCCAGCAGTGCTACTGCTGGGTCATAGGGTAGTTCTATTTTTAATTTTTTTGTGGAACTTCTATACTGTTTTCCAGAGCAGCTGCACCAGTTTGCATTCCCACCACAAAGGGCGCCTGTTTCTCCACATCCTCACCAGCATCTATAGTCTCCTGATTTGTTCCTTTTAGCCACTCTGACTAGCATGAGGTGGTATCTCAGTGTGGTTTTGATTTGTATTTCTCTGATGAGGAGCAACGTTGAGCATCATTTCATATGTCTGTTGGCCATCTTGATGTCTTCTTTGGTCAAGTGTCTATTCATGTCTTCTGCCTATTTCTTCACTGGGTTATTTCTTTTTTGGGTATGGAGTTTGGTGAGTTCCTTATAGATTTTGGATACTTGTCCTTTATCCGCTATGTCATTTGCAACTATCTTTTCCCATTCCATTTTGTGCCTTTTAGTTTTTTTGATTGTTTCCTTTGCAGTGCAGAAGGTTTTTATCTTGATGACGTCCTGGTAGTTAATTTTTGCTTCTGATTCCCTTGCCTTTGGAGATGTGTCAAGTAAGAAATTGCTGCGGCTGAGGTCAAAGAGGTTGTTTCCTGCTTTCTCCTCTAGGGTTTTGATGGTTTCCTGTGTCACATTCAGGTCTAACATACATTTTGAGTTTATTTTTGTGTATGGTGTAAGAAATTGGTTTAGTTTCATTCTTCTTCATGTTGCTGTCCAGTTCTCCCAGCACCATTTGTTAAAGAGGCTGTCTTTTTTCCATTGGATACTCTTTCCTGCTTTGTCAGAGATTAGTTGGCCATACATTTGTGGTCCAGTTCTGGGTTCTCTATTCTATTCCATTGGACTATGTGTCTGTTTTTGTGCCAGTAGCATACTGTCTTGATGATTACAGCTTTGTAGTAGAGGCTAAGGTCTGGGATTGTGATACCTCCCATTTGGGTTTTCTTCTTCAATGTTACTTTGGCTATTCAGGGTCTTTTGTGGTTCCATACAAATTTTAGGATTGTTTGTTCTAGCTCTCTGAAGAATGCTGGTGTAATTTTGGTTGGGATTGCATTGAATGTGTAGATTGCTTTGGGTCGTATCCACATTATATGCCAACACACTGGACACCCTGAAAGAAATGGAAAAGTTTGTAAACACCCACACACTACCAAAACTCAAATGGGAAGAAATAGAAAATTTGAATAGACCCATAACTAGTGAAGAAATTGAATCAGTTATCAAAAATCTCCCAACAAATAAGAGACCTGGACCAGATGGCTTCCCTGGGGAATTCTACCAGATAGTTAAAGCAGAGTTAATACCTATTCTTCTCAAACTGTTCCAAAAAATAGAAATGGAAGGAATACTTCTAGACTCATTCTATGAAGCCAGCATCACTTTGATTCTCAAACCAGACAGAGACTGCAAAAAAAGAGAACTACAGGCCAATATCCCTGATGAATATGGTTGCAAGAATTCTCAACAAGATATTAGCAAATCGAATTCAACAGCATATAAAAAGAATTATTCACCATGATCAAGTGTGATTCATTCCTGGGCTGCAGGACTGGTTCAATATTCACAAATCAATCAATGTGATATATCCCATTAAAAAAAAAAGATAAGAACCATATGATCCTGTCAATAGATGCAGAAAAAAACATTTGACAAAATACAGCATCCTTTCTTAATAAAAACCCTCGAGAAAGTCGGGATAGAAGGAACATACTTAAACATCATAAAAGCCACTTATGAAAATCCCATAGCTAATATCATCCTCAATGGGGAAAAACTGAGAGCTTTCCCCTGAGATCAGGAACATGACAGGGATGTCCACTCTTGCCACTGTTGTTTAACATAGTGTTGAAGGTCCTAGCATCAGCCATCAGACAACGAAATTAAATAAAAGGCATCAGAATGGGCAAAGTTTAAGTCAAACTTTCACTTTTCACTGATGACATGGTACTCTACATGGAAAACCTGACAGACTCCGCAAAAACTCTGCTAGAACTGATGCGTGAATTCAGCGAAGTCACAGGGTACAAAATCATTGTATAGAAATCGACTGCATTTTTATACACCAGTAATGAGGCAACAGAAAGAGAAATAGAGAAACTGATCCTATTCACAATAGCACAAAAAACTATAAAATAGCTAGGAATAACCTAACCAAGGATGTAAAACATCTGTATGCTGAAAACTATACAAAGCTTATGAAGGAAATTGAAGAACCAAAGAAATGGAAAAACATTCTATGCTCATGGATTGGAAGAATAAATATTGTTAAAATATGGATACAACCAAGAACACAATTAAAGATAAACAGACACAAGAGGAGAGAAGACAACATTAGTCGGGAGAACCGGCAGAAATACCAGACTGTACAAGGAGATCTACAGCGGTTTGAGTTGTCGAAATGTCAGACAAAGACTTTAAAGTAACTATGCTTAGTATGTTCAAGAAGCTAAAAGACCACACAAAAATTTCAACAAAGAAATGAAAATGGAAAAAGAGCAGCCTTCTAGAACCAAAACATACAATACCCAAAATTAATTTAATGATGACACACTTGATTAAATAGTGAACTGAAGGTGGTTTGAATATAACAAAAATGAAAGACAAAAAAAAAATGATTAGTAGACAAAGAAATACAGTGGAAGGGTTTACTATGCATTCAGATGGAATGCCAGAAGACAGAGGAAAAGCAGGGAGGGAGAAGGGCTAGGCATTCCCCTAAATGAATGAAGTGTCAACTCCGTAAATTCAAGTATCCCAATAAACACCATGCCAGCCAGAAGACAATGGAATGGCATCTTTAATCCACTTAAGAAAAATCATTGCAACCTGAGAATTCGCTACTCAGTAGAAAAATCTGGAAGAATGATGTAAAACAAAGATTTTTTAGATGAATAAAAATGATAATAATTTGTAATTACCAGCTTCTCACTAAAGGAAATAATAAGGAGTGTTCTTCAGGAAATAATTTCACATGAAATGTTGGGGATGCCCAGATTGATAGACTTCCTTCTAAATATTTTTTATCCATTCATTTACTTAATTATTTAAAAATTGTATTCACTTTTGTTTAGGTAAAATATTCTCATGGCACAAAATTCAAAAGAAGCAAAATTATAAGTAGGGAAAATAATTTTAAATTCTTTTGTTCCTCTGTTTTGTCAAGAATGAACTAGAATTTTTAGTGGTTATCTGCATTTTAAGCAGTTTTGTTGGAATAATCAACCGCCAATGGTATTCTACACATGAATGTCATACATATACATACATACACATGTATACATACATAGGAGGAGGTTGTGTATGGGTAATGTACTTTGCCGCACCCTTGCAGATGTGCAGAGGGAAAGTGTGGTTTTTTGGTCCTTCCACATGAACAACATTTAGCTTGCCTGGTTGTGAAGATTTTGTTGCACGTTTGTTTCTTTGGAAACCATGATGTGGAGGAGAAGTCTGATGCTAACATGATTAAAAAATGAATAACCTTTCTTTCTGGTTCTTATAAGATTTGTTCTTTTATCTTTTAAATTAATAAATTTCAGAAGTATATGTCTAGAATGCTGTTTTCATTAATAAAGGTTATTACCTGGTCTTTTGATCTTTAGTGAAGTCCTTCAGAACTATGTCGTTGGTTATTACGTTCTTCCTTAAATTGTATTACACTGATTAATATATTGTAGTTTTCCTGGACAGACCCTCAATATGGTTTTTTAAAATCATTTTTCTCATCATTTTTTTCCTCTCTAATTCTCAGAGAAATTTTTAGCTGATCTTCTAATTCACTCATTTGATTTTTCACAGTGACTATTGTTGACTGGCTCCCATTTGTTTTATAAAATAGTTCCATTGTTTCCTTAAAACCTGGTACTTTGTAACATAAACAGTACAGAAGCCTGTAATTTCATTTAATACTTTCGTAGTTACTTTATTCTTAAACCCTTCTTTGCTCGTCACGGGTATTGTATTTTCAATACCATTGAGAATGCACAATGTTAATGTGTAGAGGCTTATGAATTTTCTCACTACTGTTGTACTGGGAAATGAGCAATCTCATTTTTCAGTTTAGTCTTTCTATTTTCACCTATGCAAATATATTTTAAAATTTTTTTCAGTGTCTTTATTTATGTTTATTTGTCCAGTGTTAGGAGTTTAGCTGAGATTCTGCCAGTAAAAGTCATGGCCTCTGTTCAGATTTTTCAGGCTTAGATGAAGGGAGCCAGGGGAAATTTATGCTTCCTGCAGTTTTGCTTTGCCATATTAGCAGAAGGAACTGTAGCCAGAGTGTTTACGCACCAGAAGTTCCCAATCTCTGCTGAAGGATTCCTTCATGGTGACAACCTCGTATCAGCCGGCACAGGGTCCCTTCTCTAACTAACGAGGTTGTCCTCGTTAGGATCCAGCCACAAAGTGACTGTTATTTTACCTAGCATGCCGATACTAAGGGATAATAATGGCATCTACCTTGTAGACTAAAAGAATTAGTTGAGACAGAGCTTGTTAAGTTTGAGTATAGTTTCTTGCACCTAATAAATGCTTAATAAATGTTGGCTTCCACCGTTACCTCCATCAGCTTATGCTTGGGCTAATGTTTTTCTAGTTCTATAGCTTTTGACCCACCATCTCAATCATACGATTACTTAATAAAGTACAGCTGATTAGAATGTGACCGTATACCTGAATACTCATGACCTTTAGCACTTGAAACCCTTCCATTTCTTCCATTTACTCATGAAACGTGGAGCCGTTGGCTGTAGGCATGGCTGAAGCACATGGGTTGGAGTTGTGCGAGATGATAGTGTAATACTGAGCGTTTGGTGCCTGCTTGATGTAGGCTGTCAAATTTCATGCTAAGAAGTTTGGACTTAATTCATAGGTAACGGAGTGCTTGAAGGCTTTAAAGTAGGGGCTGGTGGTTAGAACCATGCTTTTGAGGGTATAGGCTTTATGAGTAATAGAATCATATGAGTAGCAACAGCTAGCATGTATGAATACTTTTATGCCATTTGCTCATCTAAAGTGCTTTATCTGCATCATGTCTTTTAATCCTCAAGCACCTTTTTTAGAGAAAAGAAAACGGAATCACCAAGAGGCTGTAAAACTAAGTTCCAGAGCTAGTAGATAGGGGAGGCAGGGTTTGAACCAGGCTGTTGTGCTTCAAGGAAGAGTCCCAGAAGCCTGGGCCCTAGTTAGTGCAGGTGAGAGACGCTCGAGGCATTGCCTTTGGGGTTAGTAACAAGAATGAGGGAGGAGAGAGCCGACCAGTAGTGATGTTCCACAGGGAACATGGTGCCATTCGGTGACAACTTCAACTATAGCTCCTTTCCCACCTTTTAAGAAAGCTCCAGATCCTCCAGTGCCCGACACAGCCTAGGCACTCAGTAAATATTGGTGGAATGAATTCTTTGGTGTCAGCCGGCGTCTTGTTCTCTAGCGTCCTATGCCTGCATAGACAGAGTAGAGCTTTTACCCAGTGCGTGAGAGTAGAGCCTCGGCCACCTCTGCTGCTCAAGCGTCATCTGCCGTGTTCGAGATTCGAAAAGTCTTTGCACGTGCCTTGGGCAAGAAAGAAATGATTAGAAACCAAATTATTTTTCGTTAGGTGTTCAAATCTTATGACCACCTGATGGATGGTTTTCCATTTAGAGTGCCGTTTTCTGTAAATGCTATTGAGTAGTGGAATCTGAATGCAACGAAAACCCCGGGCCAGAATAAAGAGCTGCTGGTATTTTCCCCATTGCCTGAAACCCCTGTTAAAAGTAGCAAATGAAGCTCTCCTTCCCTGAGAAATGCAGCATGGTATATTTAGTATCCTCAAAGGAAAATATGCTCACAGAGTTTTTTGAAAAGTGCTATGAAGAAACATACTTGGGGTATTCCTTGATATAGTTCGGCAATTGGGGAACGAAAGGAAAGATCCATCTATGTATTTGTTATTTAGTTGAGTAAAAGTTCTGTCATGCTGGAGGCTGATCGTCTTCTGTTTCTCTGCCTTTTGGGAGAGTGTGAGAAAGGCAGTATGGTGTGTGGGGGGATGTACAGGTTCCGGGGCCCCACGCTTAGATTCAGAACGCAGCCCTGCCACTAAGTAGCGACGGAACCATTGGAAAATTTTCTAAACCACTCTGGGCCTTAGTTTACTCATCTGCAAAATGAAAGTCACAATGGGGAGTAATAACAGACTTCTGAGGGTAGTCGTGAGGTGTTAAGTGAGTTAGTATATATATATATACATAAACAGTGCCCGGTGTATATTAAGCACATAGTAAATGTTCTATTGTGATTTATACCTGCAAAGATGGTGTGGCTGGTACTTCTTCCATTTTCCCCCATCGATCTCTGTTTTGAAGTGTTGCTTTTACACTTCTGTTTGGAGAGGCAGTTTTGCCTCACGTTCTGGAGCTCAGAATCTGCAGTCAGATGTGTGATATACATGGGGTCAGCTCCATGAGTTACTAGCTGTGTTATCTTGGACAGTTTCTATACCTTTTAAAACCTGCAATTTTCCCGTTTGTAAAAGAGGTTAAATGAGAGTAGTCCCTACCTCACTGGACTCTATTATTTTTTGAAAGCTTTGATACTTATTACTATCCTTTTTTTTTCTTCTAGAAAGCTTATACCAGTTTAAACTTTCATTACCAATTGGAGAATACTGTTTTTAATTTAGCATTGACACTATTACTATTAAAAAGCCATCAGTAAATCTATAGTTGAAAAAATGGATTTTGACTTTATGTAGGATTTTCACTTTAATTTTTTAGATAAGTCTATTTTGAGGAAGAGAGAGAGAGTGCGCAAGTGCAGGGGAGGGGCAGAGAGAGAGGGAGAGAGAGAATCCCAAGCAGGCTCTGTGCTGTCAGCATGGAGCCGGACATGGGGTTTGATCCCATGAACCGTGAGATCATGACCTGAGCCAAAATCAAGAGTTGGGCGCTTAGCCGACTGAGCCACCCAGGCACTCCTGGATTTTCACTTTAAATTTATTCTTTGATAGTAGAGGTTAAACTTTCCCCTCTGGGTTTTATTGGCCATTTGCATGTCCTTGGCGAATTTCCTTTCCGTGTCTTTTGCCAGTAACAGTTGTATTATGACCTGATTCACAATGTACAATTCACTCCTTTAAAGTATGTCACTCAATGGATTTTAGCATATTTACAGAGTTGTGCAGCCATCACCCCTCCATAAAAACCCATACCTATGAGTTGTCACTCTGTATACTGGCCCCTGCCCCAGCCTCCAGCTGTAGGTAACCACTGTGGATTTGCCTGTTCTGGACATCTCCTATAAATGGAATCACATACTGTGTGGTCCTTGTGTGTGGATTTTCTCACTTAGCAGTGTTTTCTTTTTTTAATTTTTTTAATGTTTATTTACTTTTGAGAGAGAGGGTGTGAGCAGAGGAGGGGCAGAGAGAGAGGGAGACACAATCCGAAGTAAGCTGCAGGCTCCGAGCTGTCAGCACAAAGCCTGACGCAGAGCTCGAACTCACAAACTGCAAGATCATGACCTGAGCTCAGGTTGGACACTTAACCAACTGAGCCACCCAGGCGCCCATCACTTAGCAGTGTTTTCAAGGTATATACATCTTTTAGAGTCTATCAATACTTCATTCCTTTTTATTGCTGATTAATACTCCATTGTATGTGGACTACCACATATACATGGTGGGTTTATACAGTCACCCTTTGGTGGACATCTGGATGGTTTCACTTTTTGCCTATCATCCAGGTACAAGTTTTGATGTGGAGATAGATTTTCCTTTCTCTTGGGTATTAGTGGTTCATATGATAAGTCTGTGTTTAACTTTTTGAGAAACTGCCAGACTGTTTTCCACAGCATCCCTATTATTTTTTTAAAGTTTTTATTTAAATTCCACTTAACATACAGTGTGATTCAACACTTCCATATATCACCCGGTGCTCATCAGGGCAAGTGCCCTCCTCAATCCCCATCTCCTATTTCCCCTAGCCCCCCACCCCCTGCCCCTCTGGTAACCATCAGTTTGTTCTCTGTAGTTAAGAGTCCATCCCTTGGTTTGCCTCCTCTCTTTTTTTCCCCTTTGCTCCTTTGTTTTGTTTCTTAAATTCCATGCAAGTGAAATCATGTGGTATTTATCTTTCTCTGACTTATTTCACTTGGCATTCTTAGCTACATCCATGTTGTTGCAAATGGCAAGATGGAATTCCTTTTTATGGCTGAGTAATATTCCATTGTGTATGTATACTGTATCTTCTTTATCCATTCATCAACCCATGGACCCTTGGGCTGTTTCTATAATTTGGCCATTGTAAATAATGCTGCATAAACATAAGGGTGCATAGACCCTTCCGAATTAGTATTTTCATTTTCTTTGGGTAAATACCCAGAAGTGCGATCGCCGGCTTGTAGGGTAGTTCTCTATTTGACTTCCTGAGGACTCTTCTGTTGTTTTCCAGAGTGGCCGTCCCCGTTTGCATTCCCACCAGCGGTGCACGAGGGTTCCTTTCTCTTTGCATCCTCACCAATACCTGTTGTTTCTTGAGTTGTCGATTTCAGCCATTCTGACAGGTGTGAGGTCCTATCTCATTGTGGTTTTGATTTCCCTGACCTATTATTTTTTTTAATTGGGATAGAAAGTGCTTTTCTTGTAGGCTGCTTCTTTCTTGCTTGCTTTTTAAGTTAGGGATTTCAGATCTTTGTCAGATTTGTTGAATATAGTCTGTTTGCTTTTTAATATACATATATATATATATTATAGTTTTCGAGTAGTTAATTCTATTATTTGTGTCTTCTGTCATTTCCTCCATCACTTTTAAACTCAGAAACCTCCTGCCACCAGGGATTAGACAACTGTTAGGTGAATGTGGAGTCTTCACCTTCCCACCTTGCAGTGAGCTTTCACACTGAGTACTGACGACACCAGACCCGTAAGAAGGCAGAGCGGCCTGTTTGTTGGGCTCTACAGAAAGATGCAGAAGGCAGAGGGGCGCCCCCGTCCCTTCCCCACCCTGCCTCCCTTCCAGTGTCTCCCGGGCCAGATGCTCTCAGGATGGAAGTGGCTGGGGGAGGGCCTTGCCCCTGGGTCCCCTTTCTGGTTGCTTGTTTTGTTTTCATGGGAGAAGTCGTCAGAGTCAAGTTGGTCCCCAGAGCATCCCTGAAGTAACAAGGTGGGTACTAAGTCCACTTCGGTTCCTGGCAGGCCCTCTCTTTTCCTAAGAGTCCCTCCCCGCCACCTGCTGTCCCCACCCGCACGTGTCTTTCCACCAGAAGCAGCTGGCACCTGCCGCAGCCTTTCCTCTCTGAATCCGGGCTGCCTCCTCACGGCCTCACTTCTCAAAACCTCATTAAGACAATCCAGGTCTGTATATGATGTTGGTCCCACCACTTTATTTTACTCAGGGGGATCACCATGGTCTCCTGACCATGACAAAATTAACTCTGTTTTATTGCACATTTAAATGAAAATTTCCTATCGGACACTAAAAGTAGACAGCAGTGCTTTTTTTTTTTTTAATTCTAATTCTCGTAAGTCCAAAGGGAAACCATAATAACAATAGCGTGTGCACCGTTCTCGGTTGCCAGACGGACACTGCCCTTTTGCTCATCCTCTCCAGTGAGATGAAAACCAGGGGGACCCGCAAGAACTCATTTATGCAGTATTAATTCAGCGTTTTCCTGGCGTATAATCAGTATGGAATTAATTCAGGCATGTGCTGGGAGCAGCAGAATTCACCCTATTCCGTGTTCCTAACCAGTCGATGCAGCTCCATTTCTTTGCCACGTTTCTTTCTCTGCGGATGGAGAGGACTCCCACGGCAGGTACCCAAGGCCACGTCTGCTGTGTCTCACTGCACGTCAATGTGCACCGGCGAGTTTTTATTCTCTCTTCTTTTCCGTAGGTCTGTTTTTGTCCTGGCAACGTACTCTTTCATTCATTATAAATATTTCAGTATCGACAGTGCTTGTCTCTTTTAATTACTCGAAGTACAAGATTTTACTTCCTGTCCTCCCACCGGGATCGGGATAGGGATCAGCTGCGTCTTAAAGTTTCGTTTGGGGAGATTTCGATACGTAACTCTCTTCGGCCTTCCTCTCTGGAATAAGACACCCGGCTCCATTGTTCCAAATCTCTTTTTAGATCTCTCAGAACGGTTTTGCAGTTGTCTTTATATAGGTCATGTATGTTTCGTAGGGCCGTCCTTAGGTTTGATACGGCTTCTGAGGCTGCCACGTAAAGGAGGCTTAAAAATCGTGTTTTATAATAGCCGCTGCCGGAGTATAGGACAGTATGTGAGTTTTATTTATTCCTCTTATACCTGGCTACATTTATTAGATGCTTCTTTTTATTAAGTGCCTATATTTCACATTATTCTTTTTCGAAACATATTAAATGAGACCATATTTAAAGACTTTATTTTTTTTGGTCTCGTCCTTTTCAATATTTGTAACTGCCCTATCTTTTACGTACGTCCCTTATTTCTCCACTCTTTTCCCGGGTACCCTATTCCCTTTCCAACACCCCCTCTCTCACCTTGTATTCCCTTCCCTACTTTGTCTTTTTTCCCTAGTTCTGAACACTCTTTGACGTACTATGTGTTTCCATTAAAAAAACCCAAACAAACCCTTATGTATGGTCTCTCAGGAGAATGTAAGCTCTTTGAGGGTAGGGTTTCTTGTTTGTACGTTTGTTGTTTTGTTTTGTTGTTTTGTGTTCACCTTCACGTCTCTATCCCTGAGACACGGCACCCAGCGTTACGCCTCAGCAGATCTCTGCTGAGTGAATGAATCTGCATGATCCTGGGACTCCAGATTATAATCCGAGCTCAGAGTTCTGAAACTCTAAGGTGGCCTGGTGTTCCCTTCTCTCTGACTCTTTGTTTCACCTTTTCTGACCAGAACCACCTGGTCTCTACTGGACGTGATAGAAACAAACTAGGTTTTGAGCGGCTCCTGTCAGTTCTCACCGTTATTCGCAGGGCCCGCGAATCCCAGCAGTTGTGTTCTCTGTAAAGTCGCCCAGAACGTGGCATCAGCCAATATTGAACTGTTCCCCCAGGGGAAATAAAAGGGTTTTGTTCTTCCCAGGCTCCGGTCACATTTTTGCCAACCTGTCAGTGTATTTCCTCGTTTCAGGTGTGTGTGCAAAGGCGCTTGGTTTAATACGTATTGGGGTTCACCACGAGCCTTGAACTCACGGCCAGGAGCGCTATAGCTCGCGCCTGAAGGAAGCTCGTCTAACACACGGGGCTTCCCCACAGGGCCCATCACAGCCTTCCTGTGCTTACGGACACCAGACAACACTTGAGCACTGTTCTTAGGGCTATTTTAAACAGCAAAATCACCAAAAAGCACAAAAAATGTAAAATGTGACACAAATAGACCCCCACAAAGGACACTTGTCTGCAGTATGAGCAGAAACAAAAGGGCAGAAAGCATCACCTTCTCCCACCTCAGCTGGGAGCATGTGGGTAGGATGACTCCCATCTCTCCACTCTGTGCATGTTCTGGAATGACCACTGAATCCCCTGGGTACTGATTTTGGGGGCTGGACATAAATTTTAGTAAGCAGGCAAGGTCGCGTATAGGGAATTTGTGAATAATGAGGATTGAATGTCGTCTCATCTGCTACGATTGTAGCGTCTTTTCCCTGTGGTGGAACCCCCTCCTTCGAATGGCCTTTCCGTCTGAAATGACTTGATTCTGACAAGTTATTGAGTCTTGATTCTGACAGCTTGGCAGCCATGAGTTCCCTTTGGGTCTCAGCGTTGCCCAACGTATTTGGCCGAAGTTCACTTCCGTTCCTTCCCCCATTGATTCGTGTCCCTCTGGACCCAAGCTCCCCTCTTTCCCCAGTTGTATTCTCTTTCAGGTCCTGGCTTTTTTCTCTGGGATTGTCCCCACCTGCATGGTCAGAATTTCCTCTAGGGCCTCCTTTGAAGTTCATTTAAAATCTTTTTTTTTTTTTTTTTAATTTTTAATGTTTATTTTTGTGAGCGAGAGAGACAGAGACAAAGATAGAGCATGAACAGGAGAGGGGCAGAGGGAACAGAATCTGAAGCAGGCTCCAGGCTCTGAGCTGTCAACACAGAGCCCGATGCGGGGCTCAAACTCACGGACTGCGAGATCGTGACTTGAGCCAAGGTCGGACTCTTAACCAAGTGAGGCACAGAAGTGCCTCTGAAGTTCATTTGAACCATCTTTTTCTTAGCATCCCTGGATAGTAGACATAGCCTTTGAACCTCGAAATATTTTCAGTTGGCTTTTCTAAGTTCGGTTCCTCAAATAGAGGCACACATCTACATCGCCGACACGGTTTTTATGAAATACCGTTGTCCTGGCCTCACTCAGACATCCTGAGTCAACAGCGGCAAAGGGTGTGGTCCATGTATAGATATGTTTACAAAGTTCCACAGGTGATTCTGGAGTGAACTTGCGAGGCAGTTGTACTGAGGGCTGTGATAAAGATGACAATAATTAAAACCCATCAAAACCATGACCACCAACGTTTATGATATCTTCAGTAGTGTCAGGCTCCTTATTAAGCACTTTGTGTATTTCAGTCTTATATCTCTTTGACACAGACACCTGAACCCAGATTTACAATGAGAATACAGAGGTTCACAGGGGGTAAGTACCTTTTCCAAAGTCACTCAGCTTCTAGGCAAAGGACTGGAACCCAGATGGCCTGCTCAGCCATTAGTGGTTCAACCCCAGCTTCTGCCAGGATCTTCTGTGGGGCTTGTTAAAGCAGATTACTGGCCCTGCTCCCTGAGTGTCTGATTCAGAAGGTCAGGAGTAGGGCCTGAGAATTTGCATTTCTAACAAGCTCCTTGGCTGAAGTCCCTTCCCTTCTTTCCTTTGTTAGAGTGGATTTGTAGCTTTTCCTTCATCGATAGCTATCTCTATTCTAAAATCAACAGGGTGTGGTCCACGTGGTTGAAAATCCACAGGGTATGGTCCACATGGTCTAAAATCCACAGGGTGTGATCAACGTGGTTCCAAATCCACAGGGTGTGGTCCACTTGGTCTAAAATCAGCAAGGTGTGGTCCCACATGGTCTGAAATTGACAGTGTGATCCACGTGGTCCAGAATCCACAGGGTGTGGTCCAAATGGTCTAAAATCCACAGGATGTGGTCCACGCGGTCTGAATTCCACAGGGTGTGGTCCACATGGTCTAAAATCCATAGGGTGTGGTCCACGTGGTTCAAAATCCACAGGGTGTGGTCCACATGGTCTGAAGTCAGCAGGGTGTGGTCCATGAGGTATGAAGTCGGCAGGATGTGGTCCATGAGGTAGAAGTCTACAAGGTGTGGCTCACGTGGTCTGAAGTCCACAGGGTGTGGTCCACATGGTTTGAAATTGACAGGGTGTGATCCACGTGGTCTAAAATCCACTGTGTGTGGTCCACGTGGTCTAAAATCCACAGGGTGTGATCAACGTGGTTCAAAATCCACAGGGTGTGGTCCTCTTGGTCTAAAATCAGCAGGGTGTGGTCCACTTGGTCTGAAATTGACAGGGTGTGGTCCACGTGGTCTGAAGTCGGCAGGGTGTAGTCCACGTGGTTGTAGTCCATGTGGTCTGAAGTCGGCAGGGTGTAGTCCACAAGGTATGAAGTCTATAAGGTGTGACCCACGTGGTCTGAAGTCCACAGGGTGTAGTCCCCATGGTTTGAAATTGACAGGGTGTGATCATCGTGGTTCAAAATCCACAGGGTGTGGTCCACGTGGTCTAAAATCAGCAGGGTGTGGTCCAAATGGTCTAAAATCCACAGGGTGTGATCCACGTGGTCTAAAATCCACAGGGTGTGATCAACATGGTTCAAAATCCACAGGGTGTGGTCCACGTGGTCTAAAATCCACAGGGTGTGATCAACGTGGTTCAAAATTCACAGAGTGTGGTCCACTTGGTCTGAAGTCCACAGGGTGTGGTCCACGTGGTCTAAAATCCACAGGGTGTGATCAATGTGGTTCAAAATCCACAGGGTGTGGTCCATGTGGTCTGAAGTCCACAGGGTGTGGCCCACGTGGTCTAAAATCAACAAGAGTGTGGTCAACAGGGTCTGAAGTCTATCAGGTGTGTTCTGTAGGGTTCAAATGGACAGGGTGTAGGGCGTGGTCCACGTGGTGTGAAGTCGATAGGGTGTGGTTCCAACCACTTTCACGTGGTCACTTAATTCCCTTTGTAACCTTCGTGCATTAAATCCACAGAAGCCTTTCTCCTCAGCGATTCTTTCAACTTTTTGAGAGAGAACTTGTCATCAGAATGAGTCCAACCCTAAGTTTCTGTGATTAAAAAAACTTTTTAAAATGTTTTTATTTATTTTTGAGAGAAAGAGAGAGAGAGAGTGTGAGCGGGGTAGGGACAGAGAGAAAGGGAGACAAAGAATATGAAGCAGGCTCCAGGTTCTGAGCTGTCAGCACAAAGCCGGACTTGGGGCTTGAACTCACAAACTGTGAGATCATGACTTGATCGGAAGTCAGTTGCTTACCTGACCGAGCCACCCAGGCGCCCTCTGAGTTTCTATGACTTTGAGAATATGGCCCCGGATAACTGGTCATGTCTGAATCTTGTTGTTGTCATCTCATTCCTCCTGCCTCCTAGAGGAATTCCTCAGTGTTGTGGTTAGCGACCAGTTCAGCCTATAAGATATTTGTCCTTCTGCCAATAATAGAAGACTAGGTGAGATGATGCTTGCAAGGAGCACAACCTTTTGGGCACTTTTATTTGTTTATTTTTTAAGCATGCCAGAAGCAAGGCACCATCTCGGGTATATAGCAGGATGCTTTCTCAGGGCTAATTTCTGTTGACATTAAGTCCTTGCCTAGTTTAGGTGGGCCTTGCCCGTACAGAAGATTGATGCATTCCTGAGTTGGATAATATTACATTTGTATGAGGGCAACCTGCTGTTTTTAAAGGAGTCATATAGCAAAGCATCCTTGTAAAGCGATCGGTGACACCCAATGAAAAAAATCTAGATTTTCACCTTTTCCTTAAAGGGAAGTATGCCTTGCAGGTTGGAGCCCTTATCTCTGAAGAGAGTCTTTGTGCCTCTGCAGTTAATTTACCCAAAGACAGTGATTTCTAGGAATTCTAGTAACTCTAGTCATTTCAAAATAGTCTGAGTCAATTCTCATAGAATGTGGGACAGGACCTCAAAGAAAAAAAAATAATACACTTCAAGATTTTCCCACATATTTCAGGGAATCTTAGAATTCCCCTGGTAGTTTCCTGGTCTTAGGGAAACTTTTGCAAGTGTGGTTACACTTGAAGTGGCTTGTGCAATACCTGAACTGGTTATTATTATAAATTCATGGGTTTATTTTTCGCAGTGCAGTTCCTTTGACGTAACCACATACCTGTAGTTAGGCATTGCTTCCAGGTGCTGTCTCATGCTCCTGAGTGTGGTCTGTTTTGCTGTCCGTAAGGGGAGGCTAGTTTGTAACGCCCTGTTCTTACCCAACTGAGAGGCAGACACTCCACGACCAAAAAGAATAATTTGAATGCTATGCTCGCAGCCATGAGCACGAAAGTATGCCAGTATTTATAGCGATTACGATTTATTTGTTGTTTCCCGGCCATACTTTCGGCATGTTGCTTTAAAATGAGATCGTATTCGTTTGGCATATGGGTCACAACCCGAATCAATAGTTAAAATCATTGTTACCGGAGAGTACAGGTACGAGGCCCCTTTGTGTTGCTAAAACTCACATTACTTTCGGACTAGACCTTGTTGCATATTGAATAATCATCAGTAACTATTTTATTATATAATTATATATTATTATGTTACATAGCACTTTTGTTTTTATATTGGAAAATTGTATTGACTACACTAGCCATGTTATCTTCCATATGAATTTATGCAATCAATTTTCAAGTAAAAAAATAAAATCGTGGTAGCTGAGATTAGGATGGTACTTAATGTATTAAACTTGGGAAGAGCGGACTTCTTTATAAGAGACCAATTGGCTTATCTCTCTCATTGACTCAGGTCTCATTTATGTCTCTCAGTAATTTTGTTTTCTTCGTGTGGATTTCACATATTTCTGGTTATCCTTTTTCCTATATATTCTGCTTTGTCTTTTTTATTATTGAGAAATGTATCTTTCTTTATTATATTTCCTGTTTACTAATTTTATAGGGTAAATTATTCATTATTGAATATTTATTTTATAGGATGCCCTGTGTTTTCTGACTCTCTTATTAGTCTTCTGCTTAATTTTCGTACATTTAAAAAAAGTTTTTATTGATTTTGAGAGGGAGGGAGAGAATAGGGGAGGGGCAGAGAGAGAGGGAGAGAGAATCCCGAGCAGGCTCTGTGCTGTGCTGTCAGCACAGAGCTTGACATGGGGCTTGAAGCCACGAACCGTGAGATCTTGACCTGAGCTGAAATCAACACTTAACTGACTAAGCTGCCCAGGCACCCTGGTATATTTTTTAAGTTCAGTTTTATCTTAAGCAAATCCTGGTCAATTTCTCTGTCCTTCCCAATAATAGAAGCTCCACTTTCTTTTACTTGCTTTGTTTACCAGTGTTGAATACTTTTATGCTTCTTTGCCAGGGTGAAATACTAGTTGGGATAGGTGCCTTACCCCTGATTTAATGGGAATGCCTGTATTATGTCACCTAAAGTTTGATGTCGGCAGGTGGTTTAAGACTAGGAATGTTCTTCTGGTTCTAATTTGCTATTTTTTTAAAAAGAAGGAATGACTTATCAGATGCCTTTTAAAAGCTATTGAGGTTGTGTGATTTTTTTCACTAAGTAATATGATGATTCTGTTAGCTTATTAATTTTTTTTTCTGGGGCAAATCCTTGCTGATAGAGTTGTATTTTCCTTTATTATCCTGGTGGGTTTCAAAAATATTTTATTTAGAATTGTTTTGTAGAGATCTCAAAATAACACCAGGTTGTATTGTAGTGTGTGTGCATGCGTGATTTTTCTGTCAAGGTCACTAAATGTCATAAAATGAGTGGAATCATTCCTTTTTTTTTTTTTTTTTTTTACTGAATCTGGAGTATTTTCTAAAGCTTCAGAGATGATTTTTTAGCAACCATTTCATATTCATATGTATTTTTTGCTTATTTTGATGTTCTTAATTCTTATTAAGTCATTTGTGTTCATTTGTATTTATTCAGAAAATTCTCTATTTCATTGAGGATTTTCAAATTTATTAAATTTTAAATAATTTCCCCTCATTTTCGAATCACTGCTGTATTTTTTTTGCTAAATATCCTTTTTCATTCTTTATTGTGTCTGTATTTTTATGTTTTCTTTAATTAGACTAGATAGAGGTTTGTCTGTTGGTTGTAGTTTTTGTTTATGGTGGTGTTTTTCAGGGAACCATCTCTTGAATTCTGCTAGTTTTTAATGAATTCATTCGTGCTTTTAACCTTATTGATGAATGCCTTGATTCTGTTTTTCTTAGGTTTTGTTTTGTGGTTCTCTTCTAACTTCTTGAGTTGGATTGTTGGCACATTATACACTCATATTCAATAATAAAACCATTATACTTCCATATTCAATAATAAAACCAATAATGAAGCCATAATTTTGTTATGATGATAGTTTTGGCCATATCTCTATTCTGGCGTGTGCTATATGGTCTTATCATTATGGCTATTTTCTAACTAATTTGTAATTTCATTTCTTTCCCCATTGACCCAACAGTTATTTAAAAGCATCTTTCCTAAATGGCCCAGGGTTTTGTGTATATGTTTGTAATTTTTTTAATAACATCATAATGAATATTTTACATTTTTTAATATCTAAAATTATTCTTTTAGGATAGGTTTCCAGAATCAGGATTAGCAGGTTAGAGTTAGTAAGTGTATTTCTAGGCTTTTTGGTGGATATGGCCAGATTAAAAAAAAAAGTTTATTTATTTTTGAGAGAGAGAAAGAGAGAGAGCGAGAGATGGAGCGTAAATGGCGGAGAGGCAGAAGGAGAGAGAGACACAGAATTTGAAGCAGGCTTTAGGCTCTGAGCTCTCAGCACAGAGTCCAGTGTGGGGCTCGAACCCTTGAGCTGTGAGATCTTGACCTGAGTTAATGTCAGCTGCTTACCCAACGGAGCCACCCAGGCGCCCCTCAGCCAGATTTTTTATTGGCCTTTTTGGCCTTGGAGCTATGCTTCTTCTTGGTTGTAGGTACTAAGAGTCACTCCCCACAGCTACCAGGTCCCTGTAGACAGTGAAGCGCTGACTATGTCCTCTGCTTCCCCACTGTTTCCTTCTCTTTCAAGCGAGGACTCTGGGGTGAGGAGTCAGGAAGCGCCTTCTGCTCATCCTGACATAGACCGAGATGCCCAGACTCCTTGGTAGATGAAGGCGTAAGAATTCACAGTTTTCTCCACTCCCCAAGTGTGAACAGCGTCCCAGCATCCCTGCTGACACACGTAAGTGTGTTGACGCTTGCTGAGCAACCAGGAAATATGTGGCATTTTACATGTTTTGCCATCTTAAAATACCCCTGTGCATTAAATAGAACGTGGATGAGGAAACCAAGACTCCAGTTGAGGGGAAGTGAGAGCCGATGCCTGAATTGGGCGGCCAGCAAGGGTGGGAGCCCCTCACCAGCCCTGCTCCGTCTGCTCACTGCAAGGGTGGGTTGTACAGGTGGGCCATTGCCCAAGTTCAGGAGCGTGGTTCTGAGGCTACTTCTGGGAAGTCACATTGGCCTCTCAACCAACCAGCAGTGTCCCCCTTCCCATCTGAGGTCCTTCTCTTCCCTGCTGCAGAAGGGTCCCCTGGCAGTCCATTGTGTCTCTGGTTCTTTAATATTTGGGAGGAAGGAGGGCCGAACCCTGTCATGCTCCCAAATGAACTTTAAAACGTTATAGTAATACGTTACCGGGTCTCCTCATGGATTCCCCTGCCGGGTCCTTGCTGGTGGAGGAATGTTACCATCTCCATCGTACACGTAAGGGAAGTAGGGCTAGAATGGCTAAGTGACTTGTCTAGAGTCACACTACTGACAAGCCATGGATCCTCGTGGGGTGACACTGGGCTGCCCTTCTCTACAGTATTATTCCTGCTTGCTTGAGGCCACCCTTTCTGGAGGGATGGGTGTGTCCCCTCTCAGATTCTGGCATCTTTTCCAAACTAGGTAAAGTTTCTCTGCAAAAAATCCTCTTCTCTCATGGCAGCATGCCTTAAATCCTGATCCCGGGGAGGACGTGGCTGTTGGCTTAGTCTCCATTTGTCCCAAATTCCAGACGCTTTCCCAGGCGGCCCTCAGAAAGCCCTGTGGTCTGACTCTCTCACTTTGGGCTCTGACTCAGTGTTGGTTGCAGCCCCTCTTCCGACGTGGACTCGTGATATGGTCCCTCCCTAGCGCATCACAGATGGGCGGCCACTGATCGCAGCTGTGTCTAACAGCTCAGTCCCCTTGCCTGTGCGTGGTGGTGACTCTTGGGTGTGTGCCGGAGACCAGGATTGTGCTGGGCCTGTAAAGCGAGGATAAAAGTTAGAGTTTACCTCCAGGGGATATTGTGGACATCAGATAAGACGATGCACGCGGCATGCTTACCTCCTCACTCTCCCACCGTAACCCGCGCGCCTGGGGTCTCCTCCATCTGCTCTTCCCGGAAACCCGGGCGTTTACCCTGGCTTTTGACGGAATAGATTCTATGTTTTGGAAAGAAATCCTTTGTCAGGGACATGTATTTTATACATCTTCTCACCATCTATGAATTACCTTTTTATTTTCTTAATTGTGTCTTTTGATAAGTTATTAATTGTAAATGAAGTCTGGTTTCTCAGGCTTTTTCTTTATATTGATCTTTCATGCTTTTTGGGTCCTGGTTTAAGAAAACGGTGATGAAGATAGTCTCCTGCGTTAGCTTCCAGAAGATTCATTGTTTTTCGCGTTGTGTGTAGATAGATGGGGACCCTGGAATTGGTGTTTTTGTACATGATGTGAGGTGTAGGGGTCAACATTTTTTTTTTTTAATGTTGGGAATCCACTATTTCTCAAAAAAGCCATTCTTTCCCTATTGCAGTGTTCCTTTTATGATAAATTGCTCGACCATATATGTGTGGTCCCGTTTCTTTGACTTACTAAAGACTAACAGAAATGAGGATTTTACTACTCGCAGCGCTTAGAGGACCTTGGCTCCATTTACCCCACTTTTTATTATTAATCTGGTCTCATTTTAATTCTATTTTTTTTGACATCACATGCCACTCTATTGTTTTCTGCCATAAATATTCATTGATGTCTACTCAGCTATTTATTCTTTCTGTTGAATTACACTCTTTCTTACATTTCCAATTTTCAGTAAGGAGAATTTTTCTTTTCCCTAAAAGAATGGTGACAGTGCTGTGCTCCTGAGCGCTGATTGGGTACATCTCGTGTGCTCCTGAGCGCTGATTGGGTACATCTCGTGTGCTCCTGAGCGCTGATTGGGTACATCTCGTGTGCTCCTGAGCGCTGATTGGGTACATCTCGTGTGCTCCTGAGCGCTGATTGGGTACATCTCGTGTGCTCCTGAGCGCTGATTGGGTACATCTCGTGTGCTCCTGAGCGCTGATTGGGTACATCTCATGTGCTCCTAAGAGCTGACCGGGCACATCTTTCTCTTTCTCTATTCAGCCGTATCACATGAGTAGCTTAAACTCAGCTGTAGTGGCAATACTTAACCACAGAAGCTGACAACTACAAATAAGTGCTTTTTTTTTTTTTTTTTTTTTTTTGCCAGTTGTTAAATATTTACTTAGCACATCACTGATTGGTAGTGAATTCTTTCAGTTGTGCATTTTAAAATGTCTTTATTTTACTTCACTGTAGGAGAATGTTTCCATAGAATAAAATATTCTAAGTGCTATTTTCTCTCTGGTCTCCTATTTTTTTTTTTTTTTTTGAGAGAGCAAGAGAGGGAACATGCATGGTGGGGTAGGGAAAGAGAGAGAGTCTTAAGCAGGTTTCATGCTCAGCTTGATGCAGGGCTCAATCCCACAACCCTGGGATCATGACCTGAGCCAAAAATCAAGAGTCTGACATGACACTCAACAAACTGAGCCACCCAGGTGCCCCTCTTCTTTTGTTTTTATTGAGAACTCAGCTATTGGTTTTACTGTTGCCTTTATTTTTTTTTTTTAAAGATAATATGACTTTTTTTCTCATCTTGCTACTTGTTGGTTTTCTGAAGTTTTTTTTTTAATGCTTAATTTATTTTTAATTTATTTTTTAAATGTTTATTTTGAGAGAGAGAGAGGGCACAAGGAGGAGAGGGGCGGAGAGAGAGAATCCCAAGCAGGCTCTGTGTTGACAGAGATCACTGTGGGGCTCGATCTCATGAACCGTGAGATCATGTCCTGAGCTGAAATCAAGAGTCAGACCCTCAACCGAACGAGCCACCCAGGCACCCTTTTAAAGATTTTATTTTATTTTATTTTAAATGTTTTATTTATTTTGAGAGAACTCAAGCAGGGGAGGGGCAGAGAGAGGAGGACAGAGGATCCGAAGCTGGCTTTGCACTGACAGCTCTGAGCCCAACGTGGGCCTTGAACTCACGCACCATGAGATCATGGCCTGAGCCAAAGTGGGTCGTGCAACTGACTGAGTCATCCAGGTGCCCCTTAAAGATTTTGTTTTTAGTACTCTCTACACCCAACATGGGGCTCCATCTCACAAGCCTGAGATCCAGAGTCACATACTCCACCACCTGAGCCAGCCAGGGACCCCTGTTTTTCTGAAGTTTTACTATGGTGTTTCTAGGTATCATTTTCTTTTTATATATTTTGCTTGGGATCTTTATGACTTGACGTTTTCTTTATTTTTAGAAGATTCTTGGTAATTGTCATTTCACACAATGCTTCTCTGCTCTTCTTTCTCTCTCCCTCTCCTTAGATTCGTGTCACACCTGTTTAGACTTTGCCTCCATGTTCCATGGGACTACTTTTTTTTTTTTTTTTATTTCTCCCTGTTTTTGCTCTTTGTTTCTACCTGGATATTATCTTCTAATCTGTCTTTCACTTTACTGATTCTCTCTGTGTTTTATATGCGGTTAAACTCATGTATCGAATTCTTGATTTTGGCTATTCTGTTTTTCAGCTTTAGGTTAATTTTGCTTGGTTAAGCTCTCCGTGTAGTTATCCTTGTCTCAGTTATTTTGAAGGCCGTGTTTGGTAACTCCAGTATTTCTATTGCCTGTGGGTTTAATGTTTGATTTGACTCTTGGTCCTGCTTCTTGATGTGCCTGGTAGTTTTTGATTGAATGCTGGACATTTATGCATGTCATGGGCGAAGCTCCCTTCATGCAAAGAAGATCCACTCAACCTTTCTCCTTAAAGGAGAGAAGAGGTAGATCATCTCAGTGTGATCAGACACTGAGGCTGACTTGTGTTCTTGGTAAAGCGTGGTTACTTCTGAGAATCTTGTGTGTGTATTTTTGCCTTGGTCAATCCTGAACTCCCAACATCATTTCTCCAGAACCACAAGCATCCTGAAAGCTAAGCTCAGATATCCAGCCTCTCAGTTCTCAGCACTTTTAGTATTCACCCTTCTTTGATAAGAATCGTCAAATACTTCGAAGGGAAAGCTTGTGCAGAGTGCATTCATACCTCTCTCTGCCTGTTTTCTCTCCCAGCTTTTGGATCCTCAAGTCTCAGTCGGACCCTCAATCCCTTCCTAGATGCTAGCCCCAATATTTTTCTTCCTATCCCCGAAAGACTGTATGAAGCTGTCCTTAGCTCCCATGTGCTTCTTTGCCTTCTGTTTGTGTTTCTGCCAACCCGTTTAGCATCTAACCCTACACCAATTAAGAGCTGGTAAATAACCCACGGGGAAGGCCAGCATGCAGAATGTCAGGCACACCCCTGTCAATTCCTTTCTCTGGCATTTTGGTGCTTCAGATCCTGGCTGCCTAGGCAGTTCTTGAGTGTTTCAGAACAGGTAATGGATCTTAGCAGCTTTCCTAGTGGTTCTTGGCAGGGACATTGGTGTCCTAAAAGTTGCTCAGTCTTGGCTAGAATAGAAGTCTAAGGTTTCTTGTTTTTATTTTTCTCACGTTATCTGTGTTGGCTTTGTAACTAGAGTCATACCAGCTACAAAATAGACCTGGAGATTCCCATATTTTCCTGTGATCCAAAGTCTGTTGATTAGCTTTTATATTATCCTTTGAAAGTTTGAAATAACATATTAATAAAGCGATTTGGGCATGGCACCCCGCCCGCCCTGCCCACCCCCCCTCCCCAGCTTGTTCATTGGCAGCTTTTACTAATTTCTTTCCTGATTATTAGTTTTGTCAGGTCTTTTGATAATTGATTTTTGGGGGGATTGTTATAATACAATCATTAGTTATTCTGTATTTTCCAGTTTATTGGTTGCAGATGAAATAGAATTATTTAAGATCTCTCTGTGTTTATGGCCTCTTTCTCATAGTATTTTAGGTTGTGTGTGCTCTCTCCTCTCTTTCTTTCTTTCTTTCTTACTCTGGTTTGGTTTGCTAGAGGTTCGTTCCTTTTTTTTTTTAATCAGTCCTTTTATGAAGAACCAATTATTAGTTTTTTCTCACTCAGTCTGCCCTTTTTAATTTTTATTTTTGCTTAATTATTTTGTGCTTAGAAATTAATCCTTTTTTCTTGCTTTGATTAGGATCATTCTGTTGTTTTATTTTTAGCTTTTTTTGTACTGAATACTTCACATATTTTCATTCTTTCTTATTTTAAAAGTTTCATATAAGGTTAATTGTTTTGTCACTTTGAGCTGAGCTTTGGCTGAATCCTATACATTTTGTGGTGTGTGTTGGAGTTGTTATCATTATTTTATTTGTGTCCCATAATTTATTTGGCTTGCCTTCCGCAGCCAGGACTTTACAATTGACTGGGGTGTTTTTAGGTTTTGTTTGTTTTATAGCTATTGATTTTGCTCTTTATTGTTTTACAGACAGCAAAATCGCTGGTCATTTTCTGGGTTTTGATATTTATTATTGCTGCTGGTCTAGTACTTGTTCAATTTTTTGGTAAATGTTCCAGGGACATTTTAAAAGACTGTGGTTTGCATTTATTATTGTGAAAAACCTTAGACTACTATAAACAGATGACCAATTGCTTTGATATAATTTTTTAAAATGTTTATTTATTTTTGAGAGAGACAGAGAGAGTGTGAACAGGGAGGGGTAGAGAGAGAGGGAGACACAGAATTCAAAGCAGGCTCCAGGCTCTGAGCTGTCAGCACAGAGCCCCATGCAGGGCTTGAACTCGTGTACTGCAAGATCATGACCTGAGCTGAAGTCAGATGCTTAACCTACTGAGCCACCCAGGCGCCCCCACCGATCGCTTTATGTATTTTAAATAATGTACTTACTTTTTAAACACTTATTTAATTGATTACTTACACTTAAAATAAGATATTGCTACACACTCAAGTGAGTTTTACTTTTTTAAATCGTAAAACAAAATGTGATTGCTGGAGGAGATTTGGAAAAGGAAAGTATAAGTAACAAACATCAGTGACCCATAATCATTATCTTAACATTTTGGTCATTTCCTTAAGTCTATTTTGCTGTATATGATTTTGTTTAGACACAAAATAGAACCAAACTCTGCATATCGTTTTGTATCTTCTTTAAGTCTTACTCTTATATCTTGACTGTATTTTTATATCTTAAATATTCTTTGTGGCAATATTCAAACATGTACAGAGAGACCGTAAAATGAACTTCCTTTTTGAAAAAATAGAGCATTATTTTAGTTTCAGGTGTAAAACACGATCAACAATTCTATATATTACTCAGTGATCATCATGATAAGTGTAGTTTTTGTTTACCATGATCAATGGAATTTTAATAATTGCATATATATAATGATTGCATATATGTGTATATGTGTATATATGTATATGCATGTTTATACACACACACACACAGTGTGGTTTAGTCCCAGATATCCCTTATAGGAGAAGGGTATTTTTTGTGTTTTTTTTTGTTTGTTTCTTTTAAGTTTTTAATTAAATTCCAGTTAGTTAACATATAGTGTTATATGAGTTTCAGGCATACAATACAGTGACTCAACAGTGATAAGTGTACTATTAATCCCCCTCACTTCCCCCGTTCTCCACCCACCTCCCGTCTCACAACCTCCAGCTTGTTCTCTGTACTTAAGTCTGTTTTTTTATTTGTTTCTTTTTTGTTCATTTGTTTGTGTTTTAGATTCCACATATGAGTGAAATCATAGGATATTTGTTTTTCTCTATCTGACTTATTTAACTCAGCATCATAATCTCTAGGTCCATCTATGTTGTTTCATATGGCAAGGTTTCATTCTTTTTTATGGCTGAGTAGTATTCCGTTGTGTGTGTGTGTGTGTGTGTGTGTGTGTGTGTGTGTGTGTGTGTGTGTCTGTCTTCTTTATCCATTTGTCTTTTGATTTACACTTCAGTTGCTTCCATATCTTGGCTATTGTAAATAATGTTGTAATGAACATAGGGGATGCATATATCCTTTTGAATTAGTGTTTTCATTTTCTTTGGGTAAAATACCCAGTAGTGGAATTACTAAATCATATGGTAATTCTGTTTTTAGATTGTTAAAGAATCTCCGTACCATTTTCCATAGTGGCTTCCACATTCCCACCAGCAGTGCACAAGGAATCCTTTTGCTCTGGGTCCTTGCCAACACTTGTTATTTCTTGTCTTTTTTTTTTTTTTTTGTCCTGTACCCCTTCTCTTGTCTTTTTGATTCCAGCCATTCTGACAGCTGTATGGGGATGTCTCTCTGTGGTTTTGATTTGCATTTCCTTGGTGGTCAGTCATGTCGAGTATCTTTTCATGTGTCTTATGGCCATCTGTATGTGTTCTTTGGAAAAAGGTCTCTTTCAATTAGCTTCCTTCTTCGACATTCCCCTGTGATGCATTTCTTTGTGCAGAGTGGGCCCTGTGGCCATGCTGGGTCCCTCTCGGCCCTCAGCATCGAGTTGGAAGTTTGGAGAGTGCAAGACAGGGCTCCCGAGTTAAGGTGGGGTTGGGGGAGGGGGAGGTTGTTTTTGGTGGTAGCGTGGTTCTGATGATGGTTAGGAGTGCTGACGAGACTGCACTGGGCTGTTTCGCTAATGCTGTTCCGTGGCACGTTTTGTTAACTCGTTCTTCCATTTGTGCAAACCCGGCTCTGAGGATGAGGCGGGCGCGCTCAGGCTTTCCCACCTGAGTGGTAAACGACCGAGCAGGATACACGGCAGTGCTCCGGCTCCCAAACCTGTGCCCTTCCCTTTAGACCCTGCGGTCTTCCCAGAGTCACCTCCTGGTGTGGCTTGGCTACCCGGTCGCCCTCACGTGCTCTGCTTTCGACGGGCTCCTGGTCTAGTGAGGAGGATGAACAAATGTAGAAGAGGATTCAGGAATCTTGCCCAGGAATTCAGGAAAGGCTTTTCGGTGCCTATGGCCGATCAGAATCTTCGAATGTAAGTAAGGGCCTCCTGGGGAGAGAGGGGTGGGTTCCGTTCAGAGGGGAACAGCAGAAGTCAGACAATAGGCGTGGATACAGGAAACCCAGAGGAGACGTGGCAGGCGTACATGAGGCGGCAAGGCAAAGAAACTAGGGAGCGTGTTCCGTGGTTCTAGAGGAATCTGTAGGGACAGCTTTTGGATGTGGCCATGCCTCTTCCGAGTGCCGCGTGCTTCCCTGGCCTCAGAAGTTGGGAGGGAAACAAAGCGCCTTCCTGATTCCAGAAACTACCGTCTTACTCCTACCAGCTACCACTGTGGCCGCCACCCCTGTTGCCACTTGTGACAACATTAATAACGGCGACTGCCAGCATTTGCTAAACACTTATTGGGTTCCAGGCCCTGTGCCTAGTGCTTTGTACGCAGAATCTATTTAAATCCTTTCCTAAGCCCCGTGAAGCCTACTCCTTTAATGACGAGGAACCCGAGGCTTGGAGAGGGGAAGCCCTACCCGTGGTCCCCGAGCTAAGAGGTTGCCAAGCCAGGATTTGAACCCAGACACCTCTGGCTCGACATGCTGCCCTCTTCACCGTGGGGTCCAATGCAGAGGACAAAATGGCACGTGGTGGACCTTTTCCCATTTTTCTCGAACATGTGGCCTTTTTTTGGGTCTATCTTTAGTTTTACTTTTATTTATTTTTGATGCTTTGGAGTACATAGAGACATTTACATACTATAAGAAAGTCAGCAGCACACGTATGATGACGAAGGGCCCTCAGCTTTGGGGACACAGTAGGAAGTAGTAGCAATTGTGGTAAAATCCAGGAGGGATAATGGTTTTTAAAATCCAGTCAGTTGTTGGGGTATAGACCCGGGGCTACCAATTTCCAATTCTTCCCTTCTCTTACCCACCCCCCCCTTTTTTTTGAAGCGCTGCTGTGGATCTGGATTTTAAGTAAAATCTAGTTTTTAAAAGTCAGCTTGGGGGGCGACTGGGGGGCTCAGTCGGTTAAGCATCAGACTCTACTATTTCCGCACAGGTCATGATCTCACGGTTTCCTGAGTTCGAGCCCTGAGTCAGGCTTTGTGCTGACGGTGCAGAACCTGCTTGGGATTCTCTCTCTCTCTGCCCCTCCCCTGCTCACGTTGTCTCTGTCTCTCTTAAATAAATAAACTTAAAAAATTTTAAAAATAAGCTCAAGTTTTAAGCGACCCTGAGCCAACAATCGTAGGGGTTGGAGGAGAGCATAGTCTCTGTGCCATCCTGCCTGAGACCCCCGCTCCAACCCCAGGGGCTCCTCCACACCGGGGAACCTGGCAGAGTTCTTTCCTGGTATGGCTGGTGGCCCAGCGAAGGTCCTGCCCGGGCAGTGTCAGTCAGGAATTGTTCTCCGTCTGTCTTGGGCACTTGACTTCCAGTGCCTTCCATTCTTGGGGTTACTTTTCTTGTTTTCAACACTGGATTCAGAATAGCCAGAAGATTCCAGAACACTTGAGAGGATGCAAGGAAAATTGCCTAGAATCTGCACTCGAAAAAATCCGGCTGTGAGAAGAAAATAAGAGGTGACTGCCGGGGTCATTGCCAAATGGAACATTTCGTGCACGTTTAAAGAAGCCCTTTTCAAAAGAAAAAGAAAAAAAAAAAAAGGAGCCCTTTTCTTCCCTGGTGGCACAATTCACTCCTGATTCATAGCACTCAGGATTAGTGAGTCACGTCTTCCCCGACCAGCAGGCTAGGATAATTTCGTGTCCATTTATCACACACTCAGCCCGTGCCTCTGTTCAGTTTCCCATCATTTGAAGATCTCCAAGGGCATGGGGGGATCATCGCCCTTACTTGCACCTTGGCCGGGGACCTGGCAGAGAAGTGCTTTGTCCCAGAGCCTGGGGGAGGGGGAAGGCAGGTGTTGGGGACGGGAGCGGTCTTGTTTCCTTCCCTTTCCATTCCACTCTTCAAGTCCCACGGAATCGGGTGTGGATCATGCCGACTGAGCTCCGCAGCAGGCTTGCTGACGGACAGTAGGAAGTGGCGTCCTACCAGCCAGAGGCCTGTGTCTTCAGTGGGGTGACCGCGTGCCCCCTGTTCTGCATAGACCGGCAGCGTAGAAGCGTTGCCAAGCAAAGGAGCGCACCTCAGTGTGAGGTGCGGAAATCCCGGTCACAGGTGGAGTCGATTTCAAACCCGGTGGTGTTAGAGTTGTGTCCTGCTGGCAGCCACTTCTGGGAGCCAGACTCCCCCCCCCCCCCCCCCCCGCCCCGTTACGTGCAGAGCATCTCTCTGTAGCAACGGTAATGCTGGTAATGATTGTGAACCTGAAGGGTGCTCATAGTAACAGACGTTGTCTGAAGGGTTTTACAGGTATCGGCTCATTTAATCTCCATGTGAGCTCTAACGGGTGGGGGCTGTTACCGTCTTTCATGGGTGAGAAGCTTAAAGCACAGAGAGGTCCGATGGCTTTCCCAAGGTCACACAGCTAGTAAGCGTTTTGGTTGGGATAATTGATGCAACCTGGGTGCTTTTGATTCCATCCTGCCGACTGCCTTTCACCTTGCTTGGAGTTTTTGGGCATTTGTTGACAAGGTTTCATGTGACTCCTGGTTTCTGAGTCGCTGGTGCCATGGGGAGGGGACTTGTGGCTTTCCAGAGGTTCAGTTCGCAAAAGAGAGGTTGGCTGGTACCACGCACAGACCCTGGGGTTCGGAATCAGAGAGGCTCGGTGAAAGATGATAGGCCCCTGCATTCTACCCGCAGGCCCCCGAGGCAGCTCGCTGGAACCCCCTGCCTCTATTGCTCTGTTCGATGGGTGGGGTGCTACAACACCTGGCCCTGGGGGTGCGTGTGCGGGACAGGGAGACAGGTGTCATACAGGGAGACAGGTGTCATCGCCGCACGTGATCAGCTGGAGGGCTCTAGCCATGGGGCTTTTATTATTCCAAGTCTGTTGCTCACCCCCGGGTCAGGGATTTCGCGCCTTGTGGCACCAGAAGGGCCCCCGGGGTGCTGTCTGCAGAGCTTTGCTGAGCAGGGAGGGTACCAGTGGCTCAGTGCCACAGGTTTCTTTTGCCGGGCTTCTAGAACCCACAGTAGAAGGGCGGTAGTCCAAGACTGGCACCTTTGCGATCACGAGTAAGTGTGCTGCCTATTGTCACAGGGATAAAGTTACTGCCTCGCTACCTTGTCAGCGGGGAAGAGAGACTGTCAGAGCTCAACTTAACTTGAAAGTCCTTTTGCTGTGTAGACATAGGTGGTCCAAATCTTAGTTTGGGTGAGAGTGAGACCTCCAGGTGGCCTTTCGCCGTGGGGCTTGGGGAGCTGGTGTGACAACTGTTGGCTTGGACAGGTCACTTAACTAGAGTCAGTTTCTTCACTTGTAAGTTAGGGACAATGACATTTTCTTGCAGGGATGTCGATAGGGTTAAATAGCATGATGGAGGGGAAGTACCTGGTCTAGGGTGCTCCCATTGCCTCGTTGCCTTTTGAGGTCAGGACTTCTTGCAGGAAGGAGAGCATCCTGGAGCTGGTGTGCAGCAGGTGTTAAGTGATTCAACAGGCGAAGGGGAAGCATCCCGAAGGCATTCTGGGGTCTCTTGTGGCTTACCGAGCTGCTCTGGGAACGGGGATATGGGAAAAATGAAAGCAGGAAAGGAAAAGCCCGGGGAACTGGGTACCACCTGCCCACATGAGCTCGCTGCTTCCCAGAGTGAGTTTCTAGGGACACCCACCTCTTCTGCATCTCTAGGCTGAGAATCACACTGATTCTCTAGGCTGAGAGTCACACTGATTTGGCTTGAATCTCTTGCTGCTTTAAGTGTGTGGCTTTGACGAGTTGCTTTAACTTCTCTGTGCTTAGGTTTCTTTTCTTTGTAAATTTTTTTTAATGTTTATTTATTTTTGAGAGAGAGAGAGAGAGAGAGACAAAGCACGAGCAGGGGAGGGACAGAAAGAGAGATGGACACAGAATCCAAAGCAGGCTCCAGGCTCTGAGCTGTCAGCACAGAGCCCGATGCGGAGGTCGAACTCACAAAGAGTGAGATCATGACCTGAGCCAAAGTCGGACGCTTCACCAGCTGAGTCACCCAGGCGCCCCTGTTCTATTTCATTTTTTAAAGTATTTTATTTTACTTTGTATATTTATTATTTTAGAGAGTGAGAGAGCGCGTGCGCATGTGCAGGGGAAGGGCAGAGGGAGAGAGAGAGTCTTAAGCGAGCCCCATGCTGTGCATAGTGTGGGGCTTGATCTTCAGACTGTGAAATCATGACCTGAGCCGAAATCAAGAGTCTGACGCTCAACCGACTAAGCCACCCAGGTGCCCCAGAAATTCACTTCACTTTTTTTCCTAAGTAGGCTCCATGGTCAAGCGTAGAACCCAATGTGGGGCTTGAATTCTGAGATCAAGACCTGAAGTAAGATCAAGAGTTGGACCCTTAAACGACTGAGCCACCCAGGTGGCCCTTGGTTTCTTTATTTCTTAAATGGGAAGGAGGATACCTAACTCCCAGGGGTTTGCAAGTATTAGATTAGTGGATAAATGCGTCAGTGGGGGTGAAGTTTCCATGTGACATACTCGAGGATTAGAATGTTCTCTTTTGACTCAGGGGCATCAGCAGGGGCAGCAGGAGCAGTACAATCCCACCACCACCCCGGCCTCTGACTGTGACTTCCCAGGCACTCAGTGGGTGCCACTCCTGTGTTCGGACACTTTAGCTTCCTTTTGGTTTCTTCTGGTCACCAGGATGTTGCCTTTCCCTAGTCGCGTTTGGAGGGGTTGAATGTTTTAAAAGATAAATATAAAAAACTGAAACTAATATAATGGTGGTTATGGAAAGGAATCTCACTTGGGTTAAGGTAACAACAAGCAGAGAGCTCACAATGTCGTCTGGTTTTGGGGGGTTAATGCCAGACCCTTTTCACCCAGGGCGTAGGTGAGATCTGTTCACTGCACTGGGAAAAGGGAGTCTCTCTCCTGGCTTTGTTCCGAGTCCTCTGATCCTGTCCTGATTTTTACACCGTCCTTGGTAATCTCCTGTGTCCCTACGGTCCGGTCCACACTGGCCTGCTGGCTTCAGCACAGTTACCAGGAGCTCCTGCATCAGCACAGTTACCAGGCTTGTTGTCTGTGGTTCTTTGAGACCTAGACTTTAAAGATTTCGCTCTTAGTGACTTTTTTTGAACATTCTCTATGTTATGAAACGGAGAGCTTTTAAGAACTTTGGGAAGAGAATATCTGGTATGAGGGCCACCTCACAGTGTCCGTTCTCACCGTTTCTTCCTGGGAGCGGAAGCCTTGGGTTTTGCTGTTTAATTTTTTTCCTGCCTGCTTTGGTAAGGGCTTAATGGTACTTGAAAATTCGCCTGCCATGAAGTTAATGTTTAATGTGTGTGAGTTGAAAGAAAAATGAGGACAGATTCCCAAACGAATGTTTTATGAATTGAGCCATCAATCCTATTCCCCTATCCATCCTCCAACCCCCCCCCTCACCTAGCCATCTTCCAACCCATCTATCCATCTACAGATCCATCCATCATCTTCCCATCTGTTCATCCATTCATCCATCCATTCATCCATCCATTCATCCATCCATTCATCCATCATCTCTCCATCCATCCATCCATCCATCCATTCATCCATCATCTCTCCATCCATCCATCCGTCCATCTGTCAGTCCATCCATCCATCTGTCAGTCTATCCATCCGTCCGTCCATCCATCCATCCATTCATCCATCATCTCTCCATCCATCCATCCATCCGTCCATCCATTCATCCATCATCTCTCCATCCATCCATCCATCCATCAGTCCATCTATCCATCTGTCAGTCCATCCATCCATACATCCATCATCTCTCCATCTATCCATCCATCCATCTGTCCTTCTGTCAAGCCATCCATCCATTAATTCTGTTATGCACATATTCCAGTGTATTTGTTCAATCTCTCCTTGTTGGACATTAGGTAGGATTAAATTTTTGCTGTTGGTCTTGAAGCTTCCTGTTGGCATCTTAGTGTTTAAAAGTTTGGGCCTGGGTAGGGCCCCCTGGCCTGGCCATGGCCGCCCCCCCCCCCCGCCCCCCGTCCTGGCCCGGCTTTGAATCCTGGCTTCACCACATACTAATTGTGGGGCCTTGGAGGATTTTCTTGATTTCTCTGTACGTCAGTTTCCTTATATGTAGCAACAGAGATCGTATCAGGATCTAGATACTATTTTTTAAGGATTAAGTGACATAATCAGCTGAAAGCCTAGAAATGCCTGATTGGTAAGTGCACATGGTGCCCATAACATGTGACGATGATGTTGAAACTTTGCACGCAGTTCTGGTTATTTCCTTAGGCTGTTTTCTAAAAGTGGAACTACTGATCAAAAGATGTGACCATTTCAAAGGTTTTTCGTGGGCCTTGCCAAATCGCCCTTTAGGAATGTCGTAAATTAGTCCAGCACTTACAGCTCCCCAGCCGTGTGTTTACCTGAACACCTGCCAACGCTGGTCAATTATTTTAACTTTCGCCAATTTTGCCAAAAATGCCCATCGATTGTTTGATTTTTCACACTTTTATTACTGCTGAGTTTAAATAGCTTTTCTATGTTTCCTGGTCATTTCATGTTTTTTTCCCTCTTATACTTCTTTTTCCTGATCTTTTGCATTGATGTGTTCATCTGTTTCTTACTGAATCGAAAGATTAGCTTCTTCTTTTTTTTTTTTAACTTTTTTAAAGTTTATTTATTTAGAGAGAGACAGCATGAGCAGGGGAGGGGCAGAGAGAGAGGGAGAAGATAGAGAATCCTGAGCAGGCTCTGGATGGTCAGCACAGAGCCCGACACAGGGCTCAAACTCAAGAAATTGTGAGGTCGTGACCTGAGCTGAAACTGAGTGTCGGATGCTTAACTGACTGAGCCAACCGGGTGCCCCGTAAGGTTCATTTCAATACTGAAAATGTTTATCTACCATTTATGTTATGAGTCTTTCCCTCATAATGTTTATTTTTGAAGTTTAGATTATGATGTACTTTCATATACAGAAATTTAAAATATTTATTTAATAAAAGCTTAAAAAATTACCTGTAAGCTCAGAACCAGTTATTCAAACCCACTTTCTTTACTGAATCTGTAATCTGACATGCCATTAAAAAATTTTTTTTTTATTGATATTTGAGAGAGAGAAAGAGAGGCAGAGTGCAGTTACGGGAGGGAGACACAGAATGTGAAGCAGGCTCCAGGCTGTCAGCACAGAGCCCAATGCGGGCCTTGAACTCATGAATCAAGAGATCATGATCTGAGCTGAAGTCGGACGCTTAAACTACTGAGCCACCCAGGCACCCCTGTGCCATTTTTATTACGTGCAAAATCATATCTATACACACACATACACACATATATGTGATGTATATACATAGATAAGTTTCTGGGATTTTTCTACAGTTTCATTTTTTTTTCTGAGCTTTTACAAGTTACTACGTTATTGTAGTTTTATGTTTGAATAAATGGTAGCACAAGTCCTGAATTTATTTTTCCCTTTGTTTAAAAAATTTCTGGGCTATTCCTGCTTTTTATTTGCTTAAAGTAAATTTGTTAATTTAAAAAAATCCAAATCAGATTTTGATTGAAATTGCTTTAAATTTAAAGTTAATTTTGAGAAAATGAATGTGTTTATAGTAAGAGAAATGTTTCTGTGTGGTAAAATTACTTTTTAAAAAGTATCACAGTGGTTTTGTGAATTTCTTCACTTAATATCGCACATTTTTTGGTTATTTCTAGGCCTTTTGTATTTTTGTTACTTCCATAAATAGGACTGTTTTCCTATTGTATTTTTTTAACTGGTTGTTGCTGAATGTTGATTAGATTGTGAATTTTCTTAGTCATTCTAAATATTTTCAATTCATTCTCTTGAGCTGTTTATTTAGATTATGATGCAAATAATGCAGATAATGTTGTTTTGATTCTTTCCTATAGATTACCTCCATATTTTTGTTTCCTGCCTTATATCATTGGCTGGAAGTTCTTTTCTTTTTAATGTTCTTTTAAATTTGTTTTTGAGAGAGAGAGAGAAAGAGAGAGAGTGTGAGCAGTGGAGGGGCAGAGAGAAGGGGAGACACAGAATCGGAAGCAGGCTCCAGGCTCTGAGCCGTCAGCACAGAGCCTGCTTCGGGGCTTGAACCCATGAACTGTGAGATCATTCCTGAGCTGAAGTGAGACGCTGAACTGACTGAGCCACCCAGGGGCCCCTCATTGGCTGAAGTTCTAAAACAATATTTAAAATAATGGCTTTGGACATCAGGGCTAAATTAAAACAACAACAACAACATTTATTTTGTGTATGTGTGTGAATGAGAAAGAGAACACGAGTGTGCAAGCTAGTGGGGGAGGGGCAGTGGAGAGGAGGAGACAGAGATTGAAAGGGAGGGAGAGAGAATCCTAAGCAGGCTCCACGCTCAGCACCTGAGCCTAACCTGGGGCTCTGTCCCCCAACTGTGACACCATGACGTGAGCTGAAGTCAAGAGTCGGGAGCGTAACCATCCGAGCCGCCCGGGAGCCCCAGGGCTGCATTTGTAAGGGTGGAATTTTATGCATTGTACTGCTTGAAAGAGTGGGTGTCAGAGTCGCACCTCTGTATTAGGCCTACCAAGTGCTTCCCAGGTTTGTACGTCTGTGCTTACGTCTGGCTATTTCTGTACTTCCTCTAATGCTCCCCCGACCTCTAGCAGTTTAGGAGCGAAAGATAAAAAATGAGACTTTATCTTTAGGATCTTGGGCCTTTAAGTGACAGGGGCCGCAGAAGGGAACCCAGCAGATTTCAGGCACCCTGGTTTTTGCCACCGCGCCTCCCGGGAGATGCTCCTCCCACGTGCTGCTTCAGGGCTGAGGAGGGACACTAAAGGGACGGACCTCCTGTGCATAGTGACCCTGCATAATGTAGTCTCTGTTTTTCCGAGTCACAGACCTGGAAGCCGGTCTCCTGTCTTCTGTAATTTCTGCTTAGTCCCCTCCCCCGCCTCCTACACCAACCCCGGGCACAGCCACACGGGGGAAACCTAACGAACAAAGGGTAACTGTGAGGTGGCCCCAAAGCCTTCCGTTGCGGCCCGTCATTGTGACTCAGCTTCATTCTCGGTGAACTCGGGCCGTTCCGTTGGGACCGTCCAGCTCAACGTTTCTGGGGAATGGGGCTGTAGGTCTGGGTGTGGATGGGAGGTCCTGGGTGGGAGTCTTCTGTTCTGGGGAGTTCCTTCGGCTGGCAGGGAGTGAGTCTGTCTGTCTGAAAGCTGAGCTCCCGTGACTCACTCCTGATCCCACGCCCCCGAGCTCTGAGCTGGCATACCGCGCTCCGTGGGCTGGTGCTGGGTGGCAGAGCGGATGGCAGAGGCGGGAGGAAGCCAGGGCGCTTCTGGAACGCAATGCTGGGGTCTTTCCTGGGGGTCCTGACACCAAGATGCTCCGTCCCTCTGCGCCGTTGAGGCCTTAGCTCCACGCCTTTTGCCCTGTGAGGCTCACCCCAGATTTCTCCCTCCTTCCCTCAGCATCCCTCTCTGCAGCTCTTAACATCCCCCAAACTTTTGTGTGTGTGTGTGTGTGTGTGTGTGTGTGTAAAATGCACATAACGTAAAATTTGCCATCTTAACCATCTGTAAGCGTGCAGTTCATTCACGGGGTCCACTGTCCATCTCCAGACCTCAGCATCTCGCACAGCCGAGTTGTGTTCTCATTAAACACTAACTGCGCCGCTCCCCCCGCCCACCTCTGCCCCTGGTAACCGTCTTCTGCTTGCTTTCTCAGTGGGTTTGACTGCTCAACGCACCTCTTACACGTGGACTCACGCAGCGTTTGTCCTTTTGTGTCCGACCTCCTCCACTTAGCATCATGTCCTCTGGGTTCATCTGCATTGCAGGAAATGCCAGAATTTTCCTTCCTTCTTAGTGCTGAATCATATTCCATTGTATGCGTCTACCTCGTTTTGTTTTTCCATTCATCCTTCGATGGGCACTTGGGTTTCCTGGACCTCTTGCCTATTATAAATGAGCCCCGTCTTTTACAGCTGGTAATAATAGCGGGCAAAGCATTGAGTGCTTTTTTTTGCAGAGTTATCCCTCTGATTTTCCACAGCCAGTGAAAAAAAATTTTTTTAATGTTTATTTTTCAGAGAGAGAGAGAGAGAGAGTGTGATCAGAGGAGGGGCAGAGAGAGGGAGACACAGAATCCGAAGCAGGCTCCAGGCTTTGGGCCGTCAGCACAGAGCCCGACACAGGGCTCAAACACACAGACTGCGAGATCATGACCTGAGCTGAAGTCGGATGCTTAATCCACTGAGCCACCTAGGCACCCTCCACAGTCTTTGTAAATTTGCCACTGTCATTATCTTCATCTTACAGGTGAAGAAACTGAGGCTTGGAGAAGTTAATGATTTGTTCAGAGTTACTTTTTATTGTATTTTTTAAAGTTAAAATTTTTTTTTAAATTTATTTTGGGGGGGGTGCAGAGAGAGAGGGAGAAAGAGAGCATCCCAAGTAGGCACGCAGAACTCGATGTGGTGCTCGAACTCATGAACCATGAAATCGTAACCTGAACTGAAATCAAGAGTCTGTCGCTTAACCGACTGAGCCACCTAGGTACCCCCAGAGTCACTTTACTCTAAAAGCAGCATTACTGAGATAAAATTCACCCACTTAAAAGTGCATAGGTCAGTAGATTTAGTCCATTCACAGAGTGCAATGGTGACTGTTTTTTATCCCTCAAAAAGCAACCCCTGGGTGCCTGGGCGCCTTGGTTGGTTACGCAGCAGCTCAGGTCACCGTCTCCCGGTTCGTGGGTTTGAGCTCCACATTGGGCTCCGTGCTGACAGTGTGGGGCCTGCTTGGGATTCCCTCTCTCTCTCTCTCTCTCTCTCTCTCTCTCTCTCCCTTTCTCTCTGCTCCTCCCCCAAGAGCTCTCTCTCTCTGTCTCCTAAAATAAATAAAGTTTTAAAAAAAAGCAACACCTCTCCCCTCTCTTCTCCTCCCCAGGCCCTGGGACCTACAAACCTACTTTCTGTCTCTATAGATTTGCCTATTCCGGACCTTTCCTCTGGACGAAATCATCCCCTCTGGCCTTGTGTGACTGGCTTCTGTTCCCTGCCACCATGTTTTCAAGGTGCATTCAGCCGTAGCTCGTGTTCACACTCCATCCCTTTTTGGGGCCCAGAGTTACTTTCTGAGCCCGGAGCCCCAGACCTCAACCCCACCCCTGCCCTGCCCTCCCTGCTCTCCTAGACAAGGTCGTGGCTACTGGCCATACCTTCCCGGCTCCTCCTCAGACCACAGGGTGGGGGGCTCAGCCTTGGGCTCCTGTCGCCCGCCGCCTCTGTGGCGCATCGTGAGCGCTTAGTAAAATGAGCGAGTGAACAATTAAGCGCTTCGTGTGCTGAGCGCTGTGCGGTGGACAGTTTTGTAAACGAGACGCAGGCGAGGGGTCATCCTCATTAGTATTCTCTGCGTGACGGTTATGTGTCATGCTTTACCGTTAGAAATGAGAACAGGCAGATGAGAGAATGTTCGTTAAAGGGCTCCGAGACGACGTGAATCATAAACGTACTGATGGCGGGGATGCGTGACTGTTTGCAACTAGATTCCGGAGCAGACAGATGCCTCCCAGAGGAGGCTCATGCACGTTACCCCTGGGCCTGTGGCCAGTGTGACAGCTGGGTTCCACAGTCTCAAGGTCACTGGCCTGTGCCCTGAAGGGCTGGGTACTGAGGGCAGGCTGGGCCGGTGGCCCTTAGTCCAGAGCCCGCAGCCGAGCGAGGCCGGAAGTGGCTATCCAGCTGCTCGAGGCCCCCGAGCTGGTAAGCGGAGCCCAGGGCCTGGCTGCTCTCTTACTGCTGTCCCTAGACTTTGTCGTGTCGGAAGCTGGCGAGGGACAGACGTCTTGTTCAGAGGTAGGAGCTGATCGAAGCTTCCTGACTGGCTTAGGTTTCTTTTGGAGACGCCGTGCTCAGGGAGGGTGTGGCCCGAAAGCAGTGTGGTGGCCTGCAGAGCACTCTCTAGGGAGTCCGCCCACTATTTCTTTGAGGTCCCTTGAGAACAAAAAGTCCCTATGAGCAAAACTTCCAGGGTGTTCTTGTAGACCACACTAGAGCTAGCTGGGCTCTGCAGCGATCCTCTGGGGGGGGTCCACGCTGCCTCAGAGAATTCCCTTCCCACTGCCAGCTGGGCCACCGGAGATGCCTGACGTCAGGTTTGGGGATAATGATGATCACTCCCATTCCGCGAGTGCCTCTGTTGTACCAGCCATGGAGCAAAGTGCTCGCAGGAATTGTCACTTATTTCTGACCGCGAGATGGTCATTACTAGTCCCATTTCTCAGATGAGGAAAGTGAGGCATAAAGTAGGGGGAAACTCACTGAAGTTTCTGAGGATGCGATGGACTGTGTTCCATTAGGTACCGCTCTAGGCAGCACCGTTTTGTCTCAGGTATGTTTATGATCTATGCACAGACCGTTATAAGACATGAGAGTGTAGCTGATACAAGTGTTCTTCGTGGCTTCCTGGCAAGTTCAGGAGCTTGGGCGCCATTTGTCTTTCTGACTGTGAGGTTCTAGCATGTCCCTTGCTTTTGAGGTCCATCTCAGTCTGTGTGTTTACTTCACTGGGTGGGGCCTGGCTTCCTGCTGTCATTTCTCCACCATCGAGGGAGAGGAGGTAAGCAGGTGGCGTGGCCAGAAGAACCAACCGAGTACCAACAGCTGGTGATCCGTGTGGCTCGTGGGGACCTGAGGCGGGTGTGCTCTTGTGGTGTGGGTGCGGGAGGCAGTTTGAAGTTCGGCGCCCCGTGATCTCTGGGGAGCCTGTGACTAGAGGGGCTCGGCCATATCACTGCAGCCCGGGGTGTCCAGTGATGGTGGGCGTTGGAACTTGCTGTCATGGGAGAGCCATCATGACCGTCTGTGCCTTAAATTGAAGAAACAGTAGTTTCTTTCCGGTTATAGAATTGAGGACCAGCTCTCGAGGGAATGTGCATGTGCAGGGAAGGAGTCGTCCAGTGCTCCCCTTTCCTGGGATACATCCTTTTTAAAAAATTTTTTTCTTTAAAGTTTATTTATTTTTAGAGAGATAGAGACAGCACAAGTGAGGGAGGGGCAGAGAGAAAGGAAGAGAGAGAATCCCAAGCAGGCTCTGCACTGTCAGCGCAGAGCCTGACCCGGGACTTGAATTCAGGAAGCTGCGAGGTCATGACCTGAGCTGAAACCAAGAGTCAGACGCTCACTGACTGGACGCTTAACTGACTGAGCCACGCAGGCACCCCTGGGGTACATCCTTAAACTTCAGGGAGCAAGCGCGTATCCCCAAGGCTCAGCATAGCGTCCTTCACATAGTAGTAGGTGTGAATGCAGTAAGCCTTGTTGAATACATGAGTCCAAACCCCTCGCCTCCAACTGCCAGAGAGATTGACCTCCTATGAGAAGAGCTTCCTCTCATCCTCTTTCTCAAATCCACTTCCCTTTGCTGAGTTTTTGTCCCGTTGCTTTTTACCCAGGCGTCTTCTCTGCCCAGGTGCTCCAGGTCCCCACACTGTGCTTCTGGTCTCCAGCTCTGGCTTCTCCCTCGTGCACTTGTCTCCATGGCCCCCATGTCAACCATCACTACCTCATGCCCTGGTGAAAGCTCCTCCCCTCCAGCTTCCTAATACTGACACACAGGTCGTCATGAGCCCAAAGTTGGACTCTGTGTAGCCTGGCTACCATGGTTGTAACGTGAAAGCTTTATTTTTTTCCCCAGGTGGTTCAACAAGACTTACTCATTGGCCAAATAAGGTCTCAAAGTAACACTATCGAAATACCAAACTTTGGGTGGTGGCGTTTTAATAATGAAGGTCTATGAGAAGGTAACTCCCGTGAAATGTCCACCCAGGTAACAAAATCAAGTATGGTGGTTTGGTACCATTAGGTTCACTGGATATAACTTTTTTGGGGGAGGGAATATACTAATTTATCCGTTACCCTTATTCTTGGCAGTAATGAGTTAGCAAAGCCAGTTTCTCATTTGGAATAATTCCGGGAGACCTAGTATGTCTTGCTACCAGGAAGGGACTTAGTCCTGTTGGTGAACTACTGCAGAGTTTTAAGAGGCAGATAAGACAGTAAGGTTTAGATTTTAGAAAGCGCAGCCTGGCTTCCAAGTGGGGACAAGATTGGAGGAAGGAGACGGAGGGCGGAAGGTCAGTTAGGAGCCATGCCGTAGTTCTGCGTCATGAAGACAATAATCGTCGTGTGTGTGACCCATTAGGAGAGCGTCTCAAACTCCTGACAATGTCAGTGCTGCGTAACTTGTCCTCAGAGCGTCCAGGGTAGTGGCAACAGTCTCTCTGCTTGGGTTTGTTGGCACAGCACTGGGGAAGAGCACGTCCAGGACACTCCACTTCCTCCTGCTCAGATGGGCATTTCTCCATCTTGGCGGGGCAGTGACGTCCCCCGGGGGATGGGGCTTTAGAAACTGCCATGTCCTACTGAATACCAAGAGAGGCCGCAAACGCCTTCCAGGAAGCTTCCATAAACCTGTCCAGGGAGCCTTGGAGCGTGTCCAGAATTTTCAAAATTTCTGGAACGGAGGAATAGGCTAGGCCATCCTGTAGCTGACGTGGCTTTTGTGACACTGTTCCAAGGGCTTCCAGCACATCCGGAAATCGGTTTCCTACTATCCCATCCCTGCCCGCCGCCCAACCAAGGACGGCCCCCTTGAGGGTCTCAAAAATACATACGGCCGAGGTTCTGGAAAAATGTCAGGAACTTTTTGTTTTCTTGACAGCTGATTGTATGAATCCATTGCCTCAGTTTCCTCCTGGTTTCATACCTCTCCTGGTAAACTGCCTTGGTCCCGTCCACCAGGGACACCAGGGTATGGGGTTGGGTGGAAGTAGTTGCGGGAAGAATATCGCCCGGGAGACACAGGTGCGCTGGCTTCTTGCTACAACCTTTCCCCTTTTCTGTGGGTGTCTTTGGATCTGTTTTGGTCAGTTGCCTTTTCGTATCTTTTGGTAGAGTGAATAGATCACTACAACTTGAGACGTGACACAATTAAAAAGTGTGTGTGTGTATGTGTGTGTTTTCTCTCTTCCTCAGTGTTCCTAACTTGACTCTTGTTTAGAGAGAGCTAGCGTCAATCCAAGGAACCTTAAGAGAGGTTAGTTTACTTTTTTGGGAACAAATGGAGCCCAAGGAAGTCCTTACACCACCATCTGGCAATTTAAAGCCATCATCTGATACCCGGACTCTTAGGCTTCTTCTAAAGACTTTGCATATATGCACTTCCTTAGATATTTAAGAATCTTATTCATTTGTGTGATATTTGGTAAAGCATGCTCACGGTGCAAAATTCAAACGGAGCAAAATGGTAAATGGGGAAAAGCAGCTTCACTCAAACGTCTCCCAGGTAAGACTAGGATGAGTTACCAGCTTCGTGTAAGAGAGTCTGCGCATATTCAGGGATGTCTAGAGAGGCGATGCGATCGGGCAGATTTGTGTTGTGCTCTGTGTTGCAGCCTGTGGGGAGCAGAAGGCTCTTGCCAAGATCTTGATGAGAAGGGGCCTCCAGACTTGAGTTAGGTACTCATGTGAGGAACATACCCTGTTTCCCTGAATCCAAAACGCTGTCCGTGATAAAGCCCTGAGACAGAAAACAATGGCAGCCAATTTACCTATGATACCCCCTCGGTTGGAAGCTATATCCCCATTCCAGAGATGTCGAAATGTGGAAAAAGTGGTCTCAGCCTCAGTGAGTAATGGTGCCTTGTCTCCTTGTCGTTTGGGCCCCATCCATACCCTGTCATCCTTATGAAGCTCATTAATAAAAGTGATGATTCTAGAGACTTAACATGATGTCCATTTTTCTGGAGAGAAACTGGCTCTGAATACAGAGCCTTGCATTATGGGAAGCCAAAAAAAAAAAAAAAAAAAGAAGTGGTAGCACCTCTTCTGGTCGCCACTGCTTCTCCCCAGCGTCTGCACAGCTGTCCCCCAGGTCCCTTTGCCACCTGTGTGGGGAAGTCTCTGTCTTTTCACCTGTGTTGTATCTCTTAGGTAGTCTCTCCCTTGATTTACACCCTGATGGGGGAGCACAGTCTCAGGTAGATTCTCGGGAAAGGTGGATGGGAAGTTACGACTTTGATCCTACGTTTCTAAAAATGTCTTTATTCTGCTGTCCCTCTTGGTTGCTGATTCTAGAATTCTAGAATCCTAAAGTCTTTAGGGTTTTGAAGGTCCTGCTCTATTGCTGCTGGTGTTCGGAGTTGCTTTTCGAGAAAGCAGCAGCCGCTCTGATACCTGGTTCTTTGCATGTAAGACTTTCTTTTTTTCCTGTCAGATAGATTTTAGAATCTTAACTTGGAAATCTGGTTCTAAATTTCAATAGGGATGTCTTTTTGATTCATCTGTTTTTGGTCATGGTATGAGATACCTGGTGGCTCTGTGAATCTGGAAACTCATATTATTTGTTGTGGGAATTTTCCAGAATTTTTTTTTTTTTTTTTTTTATCAATTTCTTCCCTTCAAATCTCTGTTTTCACCTCCTGGAGCTCCTGTTATTCGGATGTTGGATTTCCTGACTCTCTGAGTGTCTTGCATTAACTCTCCTATGCTCCTTCTGAATGTCTCATTGTCTTATATTCCATGTGCCCTTATCTTCATCTTCCAGTCCTTCTGTTTCTGTCCTTGCATTTAAAAAAAAAATTTTTTTTAATGTTATTTACTTTTGAGAGAGAGAGACAGAGCGTGAACCGGGGCGGAGCACAGAGAGAGAGGGAGACACAGAAGCCAAAGCAGGCTCCAGGCTCTGAGCTGTCAGCACAGAGCCCAACGTGGGGCTCAAACTCACGAACCGTGAGACCATGACCTGAGCCGAAGTGGGAATCGACTGAGCCACCCAGGCGCCCCTGTCCTTGGGTTTTTAATTGTCAAGAACTTTATTTTTTGAGCCTTTGAATGTTCCAAATAAGAATCGTGTTTTTACTTTGTGTGCTAATTATTTTATCGTTTCTTATTTCTTGAAGGGTATTTACCTAACAGCTTTATGGAGATACAACTGATACACAATTAACCATAGGTATTTAAAGTATAAAATTTCATGTTTCAACATGTGTACCTGTGAAACTGTCACTTCATCCAATCTAATGAACATATCCATTACTTCCAGATGTTTCTGCTGGCCCCCCTGTAATCTCTCCTTCCCCTCCCACTGCCAAGTTCACCGCTGACCTATTTTCTGTTAGTTTACATTTCCGTAGTTTTATATAAATGGAATTGCACAGTGTACTCTCCGTTTCATCTGGATTCCCTTACTCAGTATCGTTATTTTGAGATTTACCCATGTTCTTGTGTGTATCAAGAGTTCATTTTTAAAAAATTTCTAAGTGATACCCTATTGTTCAGATATAGTGCAATTTATTTATTCACTCGCTTCTTGTTGGGCTGTGGGTTGCTTCCTGTCTTTGGCTATTCCATATAAAACCACCATGAACATTCATGCATAGATCTTCGTAAGGATGTATGCTTTTATTTCTTTTGGTAGGAATGGAATACAGAAATCATACAGTAGATGTATGTTTTAAGATCAGTTTCTTAAAAACTGCCAAACGATTTTCCAGAGTGGTTGTATCATTTTACATTCCTGCCAATATTCGAGGAGAGTTCTAGTTTCTCCACGTCTCACATTCGATATGGCCAGTGATGTTAATTATAGCCATTTTTCTGCAGTCCAGTGGTATCTCATTGTGGTTTTAATTCACATTTCCTTAATGAGTAATGATGTTGAGCATCTTTTCGTGTGCTTGTTTGCCATCTTTATATTTTCTTTGGTGACGTGCTGTGCTCAAATCATTCGCCCATTCAAGAAAAATATGTATATTTTTTATTATTGAGTTTTAAGAGTTCTCAATTTCTGTTATAAATCTTTTATCAGATACATGTTTGAAATATTTTCTTCCAGTCCGCGGTTTGCCTTTTCATTCTCTTAATGGTTTCTTTCAAAGCGTAGTTTTTACTTTGTTGAAGTACAATTTTCCAGTTATTTTCCTTTATGGAGTTTGCTTTTGATGTTGCATCTAAGGACTTTTTGTCGAACCCAAGGTAACAGAGGTTTTCTTACATATTTTATTTTAGAAGTTTTAATTTTTATTTTTTAAAGTTATTTACTCATTTATTTACTTTGAGAGAGAGAGGAAGAGAGTGGGGAAGGGGCAGAGAGAGAGGGAGAGAGAATCCCAAGCAGGCTCCACGCGGTCAGTGCAGAGCCTGACACGGGGCTTGAACTCACAAACTGTAAGGTCATGACCTGAGCTGAAATCAGGAGTTGGATGCTTAACCCCCTGAGCCACCCAGGTGCCCCTAGAGGCTTTGTATATTTAGGTTTTACATTTAGGTCTATGATCTATTTTGATTTAATTTCTGTATATGGTGTGAGGTATGGATTAAAGTTATTTTTTTGCATATGGATATCCATTCATTCCAGCACCATTTGTTGAAAAGACTTTATTTTCTCTGCTCGGTGGCTTCTGCTCCTCTGTCAACTATCACTTGTCCATACGTGTGTTTAGGTTGACTTCGGGGCTCCTTATTCTTTTCCCCTGGTCTGTTTATCTTTACACCAATTTCACACTGTTTCAAATACTGTACCTTTGCAGTGAATCTGAAAATTAGATACCGTTAGCAATTCAAATTTGTTTTCATAATGTAGGTTCTTTTACATTTCCATATGAATTTTAAAATCAGATTTTTCATTTTTACAAAAAGCTTACTGGAATTTTGATGAGAATTGTGTTGATTCTGTAGACCAGTTTAGAGAATCGAAATCATAACATGTTGAGTTTTTGACCTATGAACATGACGTTCTAATTTATTTAAGTTTTTAAATATTTTTCTTGACAGTGTTTTATAGTTTTCAGTCTATGGGTCTTTAACATCTTTTTTATTGTTTTGTTCATATGGGGGGTTGTTTTGATTTTGTTTTGAATGTTAAACCAATCTTGCATTCTTGGAATAAAATTCTACCTGATTATATTGTATAATCTTTTAAATATTGTTGGATTATATTTGCTAAAATTGAAGGAGTTTTGCATTTATGTGCATGATAGATACTTGTTTGTAGTTGGTTTTCTTTTCTTGTAATATCTTTGTGTGATTTCTGGGGGCAGGATAATGTCGTCCTGGAGAGAATGAGTTGGGAAATATTCCCTTCTCTTCAGTTACCTGGAAGAGTTGGTGTTGAATTTGAATTGGTATTAATATTATTATGATTATGATTACACTTATTATTATTATTAGTAGTAAATGCTTGGTAAAGGAGTTTCCTTGTGAAAATATTTTAAACTACAAATTTAATTTATTGATACATACAGGGCTATTCAAGTTACCTATTTCTTCTTGAATTCAAGACCTTTGTGTTCTTCCAGGCATTTGTTCATTTCATATAAGTCATCAAATTTGTTGGAAAAAAGTTAAAAAGATAATATTTCCTGATAATTCTTTCAATACTTATAAAATCTCTAGTGATATCACCTCCCTCTTTCCTGATATTATTACCTTCCTCTCCCTTTTTTCCTGATCAGTCTTCACAAAGATTTATTAATTTTATTGATTTTTCTCTTTGAATTGGCTTTTGGTTTCATTGATTTATTTTTGTTTTACTGCTTTGCATTTTATTAATATTTCCTCTGATATTTCTTTCTTTTGCTTCTTTGGGTTTAGTTTCTCTTTTCTAGTTTCTCCAGGTAGAATCTGAGGTAATTGAGTTGAGGCTTTTACTTCGTTACTAACACAGACTCTTGCAGCATACTGCAAATTTGATATGCTGTGTTTTCATTTTCATTCAGTTTATTTTTTAAATTTTTTAAATGTTTATTTTTGTGTGAGAGAGAGCGAGCATGAGCAGGGGAGGGGCAGAGAGAGGGAGACACAGAATCTGACGCAGGCTCCAGGCTCTGAGCTTTGAGCACAGAGCCTGACGTGTGACTTGAACTCACGAACCGCCAGATCATGACCTGAGCTGAAGTCAGATGCTTAACCAACTGAGCCATCCAGGTGCCCCTCAGTTTCATTCAGTTTAAAACATTTTCTAATTTCCTTTTTATTTCTTCTTTGACCTATGGATTATTATTACTTTTTTGACCTATGGATTATTTAGAAGTATTTTCCTTAATTTCAAAATAGAGATTTTCTAAACATCCTTCTATTATTAATTTCTAATTTCACTTTGGTCAGAGAACATACTTTGTATGACTTCAGTTCTTTTAATGTTTTTGAGACTTGTTTTAAGGCTATATTTGCTAGATATTCTGTATGCATTTAGCAAGAATGTTTATTCTTTCATTATTGGGTATAGTGTTTTAGTCAACTAGGAGTCACTAGTAGTGGTGGATTGCCAACTAGGTCTAGTTGATTGATAGTAGTGTTCAAATTTTTCTATATTGTTCTTTTATATATGAGCTGATTTTTTTGTGTACTTGTTTTATTGATTTTTTTGAGAGAGGTATATTTAAGCCTTTGACAATAATTGTGGATCTATCTTCTTCTGTTTTTATCGTTTTTGACTTTGGTATTATGAATCTCTGTTATTAGGTGCATAAATGTTATGCTTACATCATCTTGATGAATTGGCCCTTTCAACATTAGGAAATAACTCCTTTTCCCTGTTGATATACCTTGCTGTGTAATCTCCTTTGACATTAAAATGGCCACTCCAGCTTTCTTCTGAATTTTAGCATGACATATCTTTTCCTATCCTTATATGTTTAAGCAGTTTATGTCTCTGTATTTAAAGTATGTTTTGTGTAGCCAGCATATAGTTAGTTTTTGCTTTTTAATCCAATTTGGCAATCCCTTTTCATTGGGGTGTTTGGGTCATTTAAATATAATATTGTTATAGATATGTCTTAATTCTGTCATTTTGATGTTTGTTTTCTATTTGTGTTATCTGTACATTGTTCCTTTCCCTAACTTTTCTACATTTTTGTGTAGTAATTGAATAACTGAAAAAATATTTAAATCTCCTTTGTGGAGTATTAGCTATACATATTTGTTTTGTTATTTAAGTGTTTGCTTTACAAGAAATGCTTTGCTTTTGTTTATCTTGGGATATCTTTACTCTGCTTTAATTTTTGAAAGTTATCTTTGTTAGATATTGTATTCTTGGTTGATAGTTTTTCTCTCAGCGCTTTGAATATGTTGTCCCCCTGCCTTCTAGTCTCATTGTTTTTGATCAGAAGTCAGCTATTAATCTTATAGTTCCCTTGTATATGATGAGTCCTTTTTCTCTTACTCCTATATTGATTTTTTCCTTATCTTAGGCTTTCAGCATTTAACTATGATATATTCAGGTGTGATATTGTGTTTATTCTATTTAGCATTTGTGGAGCTTCTTGGGTTTGTAGATTAGTGTTTCTCATCAAATTTGAGATGTATTCAGCCATTATTTCTTTTAATATTTCTTTTCTCCTTTCCGTTCTTTCCTTCCGGTACTTCCATTATGCATATAATGGTGTGTTCAATTTTCTTTATTCTTTTTTCTTTCTATTTTTCAGGTTGTGTCATGTCTACTGATTTATATTTAAGTTTGCTGATTCTGTCTTCTATTAAGTCAGATCTGCTGTTGAGCCTTGCTAATGATATTTTCATCTTGGTTTTTATGCTTTTCAACTCCAAGATTTCCATTTGGTACTCTCTTTAAACAAATGATTTCTCTCGGGGGGACCTGGGTGGCTTAGTCGGTTGAGCATCCAACTTCAGCTCAGGTCGTGATCTCATGGTTCGTCAGGCTCTGTGCTGAATGCTTGCTCACAGTCTGGAGCCTGCTTCAGATTCTGTGTCTTTGTCTCTCTCTGTCCCTCACCTGCTCACGCTCTGTCTCATTCTGTCTCTCAAAAATAAATAAATGGAAAAAAAATCTTTTCTTTATTGATATTTTGTATTTGGTGTGTCATAGTTATCATACTTTCCTTTAATTCTTTAAACATGATTTCCTTTTATTCTTTAAACATATTTATAAAAGCCATTTTCAAGTCTTTGCTGTATCCAACATCTGGGCCCCCTCAAAGACAGTTTCTGGTGTTTGCTTTTTCCCCCTGGTATTCATCACACTTTCATGGTTTCTTCCATCTCTCATTATTTTTGGTTGAAAACTGGAGATTTTAGGTAATATATTGTAACAAATCTGGATACGGATTCTCCTTCTCTAACCCCCACCATGGCTTGTTGTTGTTTATGTTTGGTCATTTATTTATGTGTTTAATAGCTAGGCTGAGCCAATTCTGTAAAGTCTATTTTCCCTGCAGTGTGTACCTTCTGATGTTCCTACTCAGCTTTTCCCTCTTTTTTTTTTTCTTTAATCTTTTAGCCTGGTTTCCTGAGGATTCAGGAAACCTTGGGTTTCCCTGGGTCAACATAAGATACTTATTGGTTAAAAGTGGTGCTTATGCCCCTTCAACCAGTGAGAGTTTCACTCTTGACCATTGTTTTTTTGTGTGGCCTGGAGACTACTTTCACAGCTTAGGGGGTTTATGATTTTGCTCTGTGCTGGGGACTGGTATCTGGGTTGTTTTTTCCCTGGTTGCTCTGGAAAGGGTGCAGCTTAGACATGTACACAGTCTTCCAGACAGACCAACAGGGATGAGTGTGGTTTTAAACCTATCTTCCCAGGGGTATTGTAGTTCATTGTTCATTCAGTGTTTGATCAGAGGTTATACTGAAACCCCTTGAATCAGTAAGTCTCCTGCCCGTTGCTCATGGGTCCATGTGGGCGAATGCTTTCAAGTCTGCTCCTCTTCCAGCTCTGATTACTAGTGAATTAGGTATAGCCTAACACATATGCCCAGGTCTCTGGACTTCCAGTGATGAGTGTAATCCCAGAAGGTCCCTTCTGTTTGTCCCTTTCTCTGCTTCTGTCTTTTAAACTTATGACTTGTCTTCCCTTTTGTGTATTCCTACTAGTTTCATGGAACTACTAGTCCCCTCTTAATTGCTTGCTATGAATGTGTCCGTCATTTTCAACAATGTCCTCAGGCATGATCTCCATGCTCTGTTCCCAGTAACATCAGTTTCCCCAGGCCACTCCTGATGACCTCTCTCTGTTGGGGCAGAACCTCTATCCCACCTCAAGGCTAGGAGTGGGGACAGGACAGAAGCTCACATCTCCTGGAGTGACACTTATGCTCTGTGCTTGCACACTGGGAAAAGGATGATAGCCCCTGGTCTTCTCATTTGTCACAGTGAGATTGGAATTGGTAAATCACTGTTAATTAAATTCTACACTTTGTTTGGACTTCATTGGATTTTCCCTAACATCCTTTGTTGTTGTTGTTGTCGTTGTTGTTCTCAAATCAAGGGATTTGGGGACTGGTCAAGGAAAAAATATATGACAGTAAGGTGTCAGTAGAACACACAAGCTTTATTTGGGTGATGTCTTGCCAGGTTTGCCTGTGGGAGATACCCTTAGACTGTTCGGAGGTTATGGTAGACAGGGGTCGCTACTCAAGGGGGAGAGCAGAGAGCTCCCAGGGGAGAAGGGACAGGTGAAGGGGGCTACACGTCTAGGTGGTATTGCTCTCAGTCCGACAAAGAGTCTCTGGGTCAGAGACTTCCAAAGGGCAACAGGAGCCTGCGGGCTTTATAGTTACAGAGTTTATTTTACCTATCACCAGCAAATAATGGGCACAGTTTTGCAGACTGTTCAAAGCAAGCAGGCTGTAAATGGCTAAAAACTTCTCATTCGGGCTATATTTAAAACATTTAGATATGTAAGATTTTGAGTTTTGCATCAGTGAGCTTCACAACCTGCCATGAAGAAGTAAACAACCCAGGGGTCAGTAGACAGAGGTGTCTCTGGCTCATTATAGAACATAGGGTCCCATCCAGGCTAACACATATTACATTTAGTTGTCGTATCTTCTCGGCCTCCTCTGATCTATGAGTTTCTCAGACTCTCCTCATTCCTGATGTCCTTGACAGTTTTGAGGAATACCAGGCAGTTATTTTTTACACGATGTCCCTCACTTTGGGTTTGTCTGATGTTTTCCTCATGACAAGATTGGGTGATGAGTTTCTACAAGGAAGACCCCAGAGGTCAAGTGCCCTTTTCCTCACATCATATCAAGGGTGCATGCTGTCAGCATGACTCGTCACTACTGGTATTGACTTGACCACCTGGCTAAGGTCATGTCTGTCTGGTTTCTCCACCGTGATGGTTCTTTTCTTTTCATACGAAGTTCAGCCTATATTCAAGGGAGGGGAGCTAAGTGCCCCCTTCTTGATGGGGGAAATAACGACATAAATTATTCAGAATTCTTCTCTGCGGGAGATTTATCTCTCTCCCTAATTGATCTAATTATCCAATCACTAATCTATATGATTAGACTCATGGATATTTATTTTATAATCTTGGTTATCTGATTATAAGCCACCTACTACATTATTTGTTGTGTTTGCTTTGTTATTCCAGCTTTGGCCACTGAATACTCTGTCAGCTTGGCTCCTCTGTCCTTTTGACATGCCTCCACCCTCTCCCCACTTTTTGGGTCACTTTTTTACTTATTGGTGCCACCAGATGCTCAAGGTTCATTTTGTACGTTCCCCACCCAACCCTAGAGTCAGCCAGTTCTCCAAGGAGTCCTCGTTCCTTTTATTGGAGAAGGGTATCAGAACCAGGATCTGAACCTGAGGCGTTATTAATCTCTTTTTTCATTTTGCTTAAGCTAAGAATAGTTTCACTTTTTTTTAGATGCCTCAGCTGGCCTTTCATTCAATAAATATGTGTCGAATGCCAAGTTCTGTGCTTGAGATTGTGTTTTTAGTTATTTAAAACTTGCTGTAAGTAGAATTTTACTCTGTAATGTATAGTAATTAGAAATTCATCCCATAGTTTAATGTTATTTTAGTAAAGGATTATAATTACATTGGAGATAGGGTGGTACAATTATTGTTTGTTGTACTAAAAGCAATCTCTGTTTTATAGACTCCATTTCATTGCCAATTTTAAAAACAAATTATTATTGGAAACAAACATATGGATGAATATTGATTACAGTCACTCAATACTCATCAAATAATTTTCAGCGTTCATGTAGAAAATGTCAAATACACAAAAATCGAATATTCTACTGAACTTCCAAGGACCCATTAGGCAGGATCTGCAGTTTGAACTCATGGGCACTCTTAATTCTTCTGAACTTGACATTTTTTTCTGGATTAGCAAATCGTTTTCGAACTTGAGATAGATGTCACTGCCTCTGTGTGTGTGTGTGTGTGTGTGTGTGTGTGTGTGTGTGTGTGTGTGTGACTCAGACACACATAATGGAAGAAACTTAAATGTGTGCTAAGGAATGTTTCACATTTGGCCTTTTTAAGAGCCAGTCAGTGACTAATTGTCATCTGTCTTCAGAATATGAAAGATCAGCGCCCCAGCATATGAGAAGCTTGTGGGTGGAATGATACCAAGAATGTTTGGGGCAAGTGAGAATTTGAAAAAATTGGGGTTCGCTCCCCCGGACCATAGAGAACTCTGATCCCCACTCCTCTGGAGTAGGAGGGCACCTGAGGCCGGCAGGCTTTCAGGAGAAGAAAATGCCAGGTATTTCCCACTTCTGCCTGGGTTCAGGTTTCTCAGGTCAGTCGGACGCTGACTTGCTTGAGCACGGCCGGAACTTTAGATACAGTTTAGGGCGCGGCGTCTGAGCAGGGTTCCTAAGCGTGAAAATGAGAATTTGATGTTTGTGGGCGAAGACTTGCAGAGAGTAGGCTGAGATTTGTTGACTCATTCATTCAGTGAGTGTTTCTTGGGCATCTTTTATGGGCCAGGGGGACATGGTGGGGACACGGTGGTGGACAGGACACGCTTAGACCCCGCTACGTGGGGTGAGCCATCTAGCGGTGAAAGGGGACAGTCATCCTGAATCACAGATCGCTAATTACAACTTCAGGTAAGTGTTGCAAGGGATAGAAGAGAGTGCTAATAATACAGCGTCCCTGCTAGAGAGTGTCAGGGAAGATACTCCAAGCAGGTGACCTTAAAGTGGGAACCAAAGGGTGAACAGGAGTTGATGAGGCACGAGTGAGTTCAGGTGTATGGGAACTGGGGATACTCAAACCCCCTCTACCCCCAACGTATTAAGTTAATGTATTTACCTCACTTAACTAAGTCCCATTCAACCCCAGTATCCAAAGGGATGATACCCACCCACAGAGGCTCTGCAGTGACCAAGAGCTGAGCATATCCCAGGAACGGATAGAAGGCAGCATGACCAGAGAGTGGTACCAGAGTGGGTCACGCAGGCGGGCTCCAGACCATAGTTAATGCCATGGGCTGGGCTAGGAAACCTGGGCTCCTAAGGCTGTGGGAAACCACCCAAGGGCCTTTCAGAGTTGGCTGCTGTGTGCTGAATGCATTGTAGGGGGCTCAAGGCTGGAAGCAGGACGACCATGTGGGAGGCTGCAGCAGAGGTCCAGCTGAGAGGCTTCGCGACCTGCTGTTGCAGAGAAGTGGGTATATTTGAGATCGAATTCACAGAGTTCTTTTTAGTGTAGTGGCCTGCAGACTTTTTGACAGCAAATCTACCAAAAGAAATTTGCATCGTAGGCTCGGTACACAAACGTGTATGTAGTCTTTGTGTGTGAAACAATAGCTTCCTAAAACAGCACCCCTTACTACAGGCAAGTCGCACATACATTTCATGCTCTGCGTGTGTCATGTGTTCGAGGCGGATGGAGGGTCTTAGGGTCTTCTTAACCATGCTAATGAATCAGCATCTTCGTCTTAAATGAAGGAGGGTGTCTCCAGAGTTTTCTTTTCTTTTTCTTTTTTCCAAAATGTTTATTTATTTTGAGAGAGAGCAAGAGCATGAGCAGGGTATGGGCAGAGAGAGAGAGAGAGAGAGAGAGAGAGAGACAAAGAATCCCAAGCAGGCTCCATGCTCAGCGTAGAGCCTGACGTGAGGCTTTCATCCTATGACCAGGAGATCATGACCAGAGCTGAAATCAAGAGTCACGCCACCAGGCGCCCCTAACTCCAGAGATTTAGAGCAGGTGTGTTCTTTGAGAGAAAGAACTGTATCAGCATGGAAGAAAGAGCCCTATGACAGGAACATGAAGACAGAAGTCATTTCTCTAATTACGCTCATTCTCCTTTTCTTCTTTGTTTCTGGCAGGGGTCAGCAAACTGGTTACATAAAAGGCCAGAGAGTAATAAATATTTTCAGCTTTACAGGCCATTCATTCTTTGTGTGCTGCTCAGTTCGGCCCTCGTGATGGCAAAGTGGCTACATAGAGACAAGATGTAAAAAAAAAAAATCGGCATGACTGTGTTACGTATAAAACTTTATTTGCAAAAATAGGCCGTGGTCCAGATTTGCAGACTGTGGTTTGCCAACCCCTGCCTGGGGAACAGAGGGGGATAACCCATAGAATCAGCCGGAAAAGAGGAGGACTTGTGTAGATAAAGTCATTGTGCCTGGGAGGGAGGGGCGTTTGTCTCGCCTGGTCCCTCGGTGGGATCACAGCACCTGGAGTGTGGTGGTCCTTCCCCAGGGAGGGTGCATTCTGACGCTCGAGGTTAGCATTTGGTGAGTCTCAGGCTCAGGAGCAGTTGGACTTAAGGTGCTTATTTAGAGACGTCCCATCTCCCAGCCTCAGATTCAGCCACAGACAGGATACAAATTGTAAATTGGATGTTTGGCTCAGTTCCTGAGGGCAGCGAGGCCAAAGCTGGAGTTGATACCAGGCCAGGGATTAATTAATACAACTCTTCTGGGCAGAGCTCCCCACCGTCGGGGCCACGCACCGGGAAAGCAGCCTCTGTGCCGGGAGAAACAGCTCCTAAGAGGAGACGGCTTGAGATGCCTCTTAGGGCTGCTTTTCTTCTCTCCAGGAACTGCCTGACCTACGTGCACACCTGCGTGCACCCAGAGGCACACAGTAAGCCTGCGTAGGTGCCGGAAACTGGTACCTCGACAGTAGAGGGGGCTGTAGAGGGAGGGGGTACGGCCCTCCTGCTGACCTTGGCAGGTCAGAGCCCTTCGCCCTGCAGCAGGGTGGGGTCACGGCTCCAGGGCCTCTCTGTGCCTCGCCCTCTCCCTGCGCCTGTGCTCGTGGAAACCCTTCTGACCCTCCAGACTGTTCCTCTCTTCCTGTTAAGGATACACTTTCCCCTGGACTTCCTCAGCCCTTTGCATGCCGGAGAGCTCAGGGCGATCTGGGGGATGGTGACTCGGGTACCAGTCTCCCTCCTCGAGTGGATTCTGAGGTCTCGGAGTGCAAGGTCTGTATCCTTGGAGTCTGCCTCCTCGCCCTGTACGGAGAGGGAACACGGTATACGGGAAAGCCAGCCTGCCGTTTTGGAAAGGGCATAGGTTTTGGGGACCTGCCAACAGCTTCCTCTGTAGCCTTGGGCGAGTTAACGGGACTTCTCTGAGCTTCAGTTTCCTAATATGCAAAGTGGGCCTAATAAAGGCAGTACTGGGTATGTTCTGAGGAAGACAGATAAAATATACATGAAGCCCGCATAACTGTGCTGTCATGGACAGTTTCGCCATTGTCCCGATGCAGTTTCTCATGAAAAGGAGCTGGATCCTGTGAGGCATCTGAGCTCCTTGGAAATTCTGAGCAGTCAGCACAGCATTTGCTTTCATTGCCTCTGAGACACCAATGACTATAAGGTGCTCTGTTATTTTATGTACCTCTAAATGTTGGAATCCCCCTGTTCGGTGCCCAGGCCATATCCCAAACCCAACTACATCAGTAATTTGGGGTTTGGGCATTGTTTTTCATTCATCCATCCATTTATTCATTCCTATCCTGCCTTATTTATTTATATTTTATTGGTATTTGAAATTTTAAATTATATTTATTTTTGAGAGAGAGACAGAATGCGAGTTGGGGAGGGGCAGAGAGAGAGGGAGACACAGAATCCGAAGCAGGCTCCAGGCTCCGAGCCTTCAGCACAGAGCCCAATGCGGGGCTCGAACTCACAGACCACGAGATCATGACCTGAGCCGAAGTTGGCCGCTTAACCAACTGAGCCACCCAGGTGCCCCTGTTTGTATTTTAAAAACTCCCCAGGTAATGCCAGTGTGCCCGCACAAACTTCTGTACCTTCTTTCTGTACAAACCTTCTTTCTGTAAAAAGAATTCCGCTACCAATTATATGACTCAGTGCTTCCTTATCGGTGGGCACTTTTGTTTTAATTTGTTTATAGAGCTCTTGTAGAAGCTCCCTGAGCTCCTGAGGAGTTCTCTAACCCTCTCGTCATCGGGGGGCATTGGCACAGCTGGCAGGTATGAGAACCGGGTCCTGGTCAGAATCCCTCCCTGGCCTTGCCTGGTGCCTGGCCCCGCAGTGTGCAGCGGGGGAGGGGGAGCTCCGGGACTCAGGTTCTGTGGGTGGCGGATGGGTGGATGGGGCCACTTTCTCCAGGAGGTCCCAGTGGAAGGACTCTCCTGTGGGACAGCGTTTCTCTGCTCAGACCTGCTGGTGCCTCGGGAAAGAGCTCAGGCTTTGGGGTCTGTCATGGGTTTGAATCCAGGTTCCCGGGTGTGACTTTGGGCAGACCAGTCAGTGTTTCTGAGCCTTGGTTTGCTCACCTGTCAGATGGGAACGAGAGCAGTGGTTACTGGAGAGGATTTCGTTGAGGAATCTGTGAGTTCCTGCACGTGAAGCCTTTCATGGGACCCAGCATTCAGGGACAGCCAGCCGACGACAGCGATCGCCCTCCGTAGTGTCCTTGTCCTGTGGGGGTTGTTCTCATGGTGATTTGTTACACTCCTGATTTTGTTCGGGCACAGGGGACACTGAGGAGGATGCCTCTGACCGCCTGCGAGCAGGTGACATTTCTCTGGGGTCGCAGCGGAACCTCTCGACTGTGTTCAGAGTCTCTTGAGCACGAGCACATTGTTTTCTCTCGGTAGCCACTTCCTCATGATGACACGACGTGGGTTCTCTCCGGTTATTTTAGTCTATTTTCTTATTTAAGATCAGTTACCCCGGGGGTGACTCTAAAGAAAGCCTTTAAGCAACCACACATGCTCCATTTCTGAAGTTGGTTGGGCTCTCAGGGTTTAATTTTAAAACCAGAAACGGTGTTGCACACATCACAAGCCCACCGACACAGTCACTCGCTGCCGAGCGTGGAGCCGCAGCCGACCCTCCTTTGTGTACTGGCCCGGGAGGAAAATGCAGCCTGGGCGTCAGGGACAAGCGCCCGGGGACCTGCATTTCGGGCAGCGTCGACCCGTCCAGAAGCCACGCTGAAGGCACGGGTAGACCGTTCCTGGCAAAGTGCCCTCAATGTTGAAAGGCTGTCAGCAGAGCACGGCGTTCCTTTGCTCTTTAGAAGGGCGCACACTCATCGCCAGAGTATTTCCTGTTGGGATGAAATGAAAGCGACAGCAGGGTCCGTTGGAGGCATTCGTGTGCGCGGGTTGTTTTCGCACTGCCCGGTCATCGGACGCTAAACGGTGACTGTTCACAAACATGGCAGGAAGTAGCAGCAAATCCGCACAGGCAAACCTAGTCCCCAGTCCTTGCTTCCTTGGCTTCCTGGCATTTAGAGTTCCGGCGAGTGTCCGTCGTTTCCAGGATCCAGCGTGGACCGGGGGTGTCCACGGGGAGGGAAGCGGTAAGGGGAGTGGAGGGGTGCCCCCCTGAGTGCGCTGAGCGCATTCACCTCCTCAGTCCGTGTGCATGGTGTATGGTCTCAGGGCCCTGGAGAAGCCCGAATTCCCTGTCTTCCCACTCTCCTTCCCGACCTGCCTGTTTCTGCCTAAACGGTGTTTTGCTCTGTAATTAGAGGCTGGTACCTTCACAGTAGGGAGGGTTGGGAGGAGGGGACGCTGCCGGGAGGTGATCCCGCACGGGGAATTCTGATGGTGCTCTGGAAGCCCCCCTGAATTAACAGGACTTCAGATGCAGAAATGCCAGAGGAAGGCTCAGCGGGGAAAGAAGGTAAGCAAGGCAGGCCTTGGTTTGCCCCTGGGCTGAGTAGGTTGTCTTAATCTCTGCACAGACAGACACAAGCTGTGAGCAAGGTGCTTCCTGTCCTCTGTGACTGCACAGTGTGAAGCGTGCTGGGGACGCCCTCCCCGTTTCCTGTCACTAGGTCTAGCCTCCTAGGACAGAAGACGGCAGCATGTAGGGATTCAGGATGGGGATCCCAGGTGACCGTGGTTTCTTCCCGGGAGCTTAGTGAACGGATATTTGTTTGTCTCAATTTTGAGTCGCTGGCTGGCCCCCTTATTCGAAAAGCAGGAACTGTGCACAGAGGTAAAAACAAAATTAATTGCACGCCAGTGACCAGTGAGTGGTCTTACTGAAATGAAGACTCACAGACCCTCTTCCTGATGATGATTCAGAAAACAAAAACGATGGTCATGATGATCTTGGCTTGTGTTGAATCCCCGTTGTGTGCTGAGTACAGTCATTTCATACAGCAGCCCACGAGCCAGTCCTATTCCCGGTCCCATTTACAGATGGACAGACTGAGGCTCTGAGAAGTTAGACGACTTGTCCAAGCCCACACAGTTCCCACTTCTAGCCTCCTTCAGCAGGCCTGGGGCAGGACCTGGGAATCTGCATTCTTACACTGATCCCGGTGGGTCCCCAGACTCTGGCTTGAGAGGCACCGCCTTGGACTTCAAGCTCACGGCGGGTAAGGACTGTGGTTGTCTTATGTATGGCTCTATCCCCAGGGCCTAGCCGACGCCCAGGACATAACAGGTGCTCAGTCGCTCCCTGCCAAAAGAGTGTTCTTCTCTTCAAAGGAGTTCTTTGGGAATCTCAGGGGCTCTCGCTCAGTTCTCTGGGAGCATTTAAGTTGTCAAGCTCAGAACTTTGGTCTTGTTGCCTGGAACAATTCCGCCTGGCTTCCTGATTCCGCTCCTGGATCCCTGCATTGTTCCCTGATCCCAAGTCCTTGCCTCCTTTGTACCCTCCTAGTGTCTCCAGATCCCAGGCCCTGCCCTGCTCTGGTCAGTACCTTTCTTTGGGACTGGCATTCTGTCTCCACAAAAGCCTGGCTGCTGGGACCCTCTTACCTGGGCAGGTTTCCCCATGCCACCTGCGGGCCCCCTGTTCTGGGTTCTCCGTCCCATGACCCGCCACCAACCACCTGCTGCTGGAGCCTTCAGTATCAGGCTAACACTGACCAGACTGGAATTCGGCTCCTGGGCCTGGCCAGTTTCACTGCAGCCTGCCTTGCCTCAGGGTGTGAGTCAGCTGTGTTTGCGATGGCCAGGTGATATGGATCTCAGGAGCTCGGGGCGGGTAGGCCTGAGTCCAACTGCTGGTCCCTAAGCAAGCACTTTAACCCTCAAAGCCTCGGTTTCTACATCTGAATCTCCGGTGTGATGGGCCTAGCCTCTTCATCAGTGAATTGATATGAGGAACAAATGGAATTGTGCATGTCAGGTGCTTAGTGTCATGGCAGCCATGAGGTTGTCACTGTTTTATCTGTTATGTGACAGTTCCTCATCCATCTTTAAACAAGTGAGTTTTACTTGCAGATTATTTTGACAATTATTGTATATTAGCATTTTATTTTATTTTTTTATTTATTTATTTAATTTTTTGAGCGAGAAAGAGAGACAGAGCAGGAGCGGGGGAGGGACAGAGAGACAGGGAGACACAGAATCCAAAGCAGGCTCCAGGCTCTGAGCTGTCAGCACAGAGCCCAACGTGGGGCTCGAGCCCACATTCTGTGAGGTCATGACATGAGCCGAAGTCAGACGTTTAGCTGGCCGAGCCACCCAGGCACCCCAACATTTTATTTTAAATTAGGTCCCTCAATTTGGTGCAGAGACAGCACGAAACCCATGTCTCACCCCGTGTGTGCTGGTACAGCAGTAAGAGCATGAGCTCGGGGAACAGTCTTGGGTTTCATTACTGGCTCAGCCTTGTGACCGACTCACTTAACCCATCTGAGCCTCAGTTGCTACATCTGTTTGGTGGGGATGATCACCTTTCCTGGGATTCTTGGGGTGCGTTGGTGACGGTGCTCGGGAAGCACCCAGCCGTGCTGGACAGCAGAGGCACACTGCCCGTGTAGGGGGAGCTGGGCACCTTTTGCACCTCTCTTTAAGCACCTCGTACATTGTTTGGCCTTTTTGGTGAGAAACTTAATAGAAAGAGGCCTGCTCAGTGCTCCCCTCTTTTGCCTCCATAAACCACATGAAGGACTGTTCTAAGAGGCATGTCACATTTTGCATGCCAGGGAATCTCTGATGTATGATTGAGAGTCCTCCCTCCCTCTGTCCCCCGCCCCCACATTCACTTGCATGCCCTATTCTTTGCACACTTGTAATTAATTAATCATTTATTTTAATTATCAATTTCCTATCTGTCTTCTACACACTGTGGCCAACTCTCAGGGTCAGGGGCCTCATCCGTCCATCCCCTGCTCCATGTCCCCAGCAGGTCTCATGAATGCCTCCCTGAGAGTGGAGAAGACCCGAGAAAGGATCTGGCTCCATCTCCAGTTTCACAGAGGTTTTCGCTTCTTTTCCCAAGAGGGATCTTTGGCAAGATCTAAAGAGGCTGTTATCTCTTTAGATGTCTCCCTGGTAGAATCTTGGAAGGAGGGCTGGGGGCTTTTGAATGCTCCACCTCAGGCTACCTCTGTCTCTGTTGACCTCCCTTTGGGGCAGTTGCTGTGCTCAGTGTTTTACCATTAGGGTATCGGTATCCTACTATAGGGCCATCAGGAAATTCAGCCCCCTTGGATTGTAAGATGGAGCCCCCCAAAAATAGTGAGGTGAGAAAGAACCATTGATGTCCAGGGTCGTCATAGAAGATGCACGAGGTGGTCCAGGATTCTGCGTAACTCCTGAAGGTGAAGCTGCTGCGTGTGAGGTTGGGTAGTTAAGAGTCCCTAGGCTCCACACTCTGTGTCATCTGGACTGTCTTCATCCATCTATCCATCGATCCATCCGGTTACCCATTCGTCTTCTCATCTATGCATCCATCTATCCATCCATCCATTCATCCAGTCATCCATTCATTTACTCTTTTACCCACCTATCCATCCATTCATCTACCCATTCATTTGTCTATCCTTTGTAGGATTTTGAGTGTCTACTGTGTATCAGAAGCCGCGCTAAGTACTAGCATGTTGAGTGAGCAAAAACAGACATATACCCAACTCTTATGACCTGTGGATAGAACTTACAGTAATCAAATAGTTCCACTAAAGGATGCATAATTACGAAGCAGTAAGTGCATGAAGCAAAGAACATTTAAAAAGGAATCTTATTGTGGGGAGCCACAGAGGAGGCTTCTTTTGGTGGAAGTGATATTTGAGCTGATATGAGAAAAGGGAGCTGATAGTTACTGAGTGCTTTTTATGTGCTAGGTCCTGTTGCAATTGTTTTTACCTAAGTTACATATGTTAACTCTTTTGTCCTTGTAATGACTGCATGGAGCAGCAATGATTATCATCCCCAGGAGCAACTGAAACACAGAGGTGTTTAGGCCTCTGCCCCCGCCCCCCCCACGCCCAGGGCATAACTACAAGTCAGTGGCAGGGCTGGACTTTGAACCTGGGAAGTCTGGCTCAGAACCCACTTCTCCTGGAATCTAAGGAGTGGGTAGGAGTTAATTAGAGGAAGAGGTATGGGAGATGAAAGCACCCTCCAGGGCATCAGGGCCAGGCCCTGAGGTGAGGGTGGGAGGTATAGATGATTCCAGAAAGTGGCAGAATAGACAGTGAGGAGGCAGGCCGTGTAGGTAGATGTAGATGCCAAACGTCAGTGCCTTGCAGACCGTATGAAGCAGTTTGCACTTTTTGCTTTGAGCACTGGGAAGCCCCTGGAGTTTTAAGTGGAAATGGGGGCGGTGAGTGACATGATTAGATTTTTGTTGTGAAAAAGAAATCTCTCTGAAGCAATGTGGGGAATGCGGGGAAGGTGACTAAGATGGAATAGGGGAATAGGGATTTCCTTTTTTTTTTTAGTTTATTTATTTCGAGAGAGACAGCAACAGTGCGAGCAGGGGAGCGGCAGAGAGAGGGAGAGAGAATCCCAAGCAGGCTCTGCGCCTTCAGCACAGAGCCCAGTGGGGGGCTGGAACTCACAAAGGTGAGACTATGACTTGAGCCGAAACCAAGAGTCAGACGCTTAACTGACTGAGCCACCTGGGCGCCCCTGGGATAGGGGTTTCGTTTGGAGGGCTACTGTGAGGCGGTCGCCTGCCCCTGCATAATGCCAATGGAGAACCGTAACTGTTTTGGAAGGAAATTTAGGAGGTAAAATAGTAGGTGTTGGATATGACAGGTAAGGATGAAAACCCTTTGGTTGTCAAGATAACTAACTACGCTCCTTGGATGGCTGGCTTCCTTGCGCTGTTGGTGGTGCTTATAGTCTTCCAAAGCCATGGGTCACTGCCGACCATGAAGGCGTTATGACTTGGGCCCCCAAGGATCCCTGTATCCTCAGGCCAGTGCCAAGAGACAGGAAGGTAGCGTGTGCTCTCAAGTCCCTCCTCTTTTGGATCCTGAGCCAGACCCAGCATTCCTGCCTCTTTGCTGCTCTGGTCCGTGCAGCCCTAGTTCGCTTACTTGGACCAGGGGTCTGGTTCTGTCCGTGCGTCGTGCTTCAGTTACACTTCCTTGGGTCTCCTCTCACTTGCTCCTTCAGGTGAGTAAGATGTGTCCACTCATATGCAGGAGCTTAACCGCCCCTCAGCGGCTAGTGATGTTTCTAACGGGACTATGTCTGATCCTGCCTGCCTCCTGGGGCTGCAAGCATGCTCGAGGCTCTGGGCACCTCCCCCTGGGCGGGATGGATTGCAGCGCCGTGTCGGAGCTGCTCTTTGAAATCCTCCCGTCCACTAAAGGAGCTTTGTAAAGGCGGTCCTTTCATCTTATCTCTAAAAGTGGAGTTTTTGATTAGACGTGATGATAGTCTGGGGCCCCTGAGTAGCTCAGTCGGTTAAGCATCTGACTTGGGCTCAGGTCATGATCTCACAGTTTGAGACCTGCATCGGGCTCTGTGCTGACGGCTCAGAGCCAGGAGCCTGCTTCGGATTCTGTGTCTCCCTCTCTCTCTGCCTCTAACCCACTCACTCTCTGTCTCTCAAAAATGAATAAACGTTAAAAAAATGGTTTTAAGTGTAATATCAGACTCTCAGTCTATTTTTGGACTAATTTACCTCTCACCGAGCCGCCTTCAGGGAGCCTTAGAGTTCGCTGGATTGAATATGAAGAGCAGAGATGGTATTTCTTCCCAGGGTTTCCAGGTTAGCATCTGGATGAGGTATGCTGGGATTTTATGGAACAGAACAGCTGGGAAGCAGAGAGAGCTGGGGTCAAGGATAGGGTAAATACCTTTTTCTGAAGTGTGCAGAACTTGTAGCAAAGTCTAATGTAATGCACAGGAGGCAGGACAGGTGTATAAATGGTGGGTGACAAACCAGGGGGGCAGCAGCCTCTTGATTGATCTATTTTGTTGGTGTTAGGTATTAAGACCCTAAAAAGTATCTAAGGCTGTAGGAAGAAAGGGCACCCCCTGTGCTTTAGGGGCTAACAGGACAGATGCTCAGTGTCAAAGCTCAAATTAAGTGGTCTGGGGTTTGGGGACAGTGTTTCAGGTCTAGTGTTCCAATTAACAATGCCGCAAAACAAACCATCCCATCATTGTAAAACTTTTTTATCTTAATGCTCTTGGATTCTGTGCATCAGGGATTCAGACAGGGAATGTGAGAATGACTTGTTCCTATTCCACGGTGTCTGGGGCTTCCAGTGGGAAGACCTAAACCCTGGGGTGGCTTGGCTGCTGGGGACTGGAATAATCTGGAAGCATTTTTGCTTGCATGTTTGATGGTTGATGCTGGCTGTTGGCTAGGACCTGAGCTATTAGCTGGCTAGGTGCTATTAGCTGGAGCACCTATTTGTGGTCTCTCCATGTGGGCTTGCTTGGGCTTCCTCACATCATGGCTGCTGGGTTTTAAGAATGAGTGTCTGAGGGAGCATGGTGGAAATGGATGGCACTCGATGCTCTAGCCACAGAAGTCGCACAGAATCACTTCCACAGACTCTTTGGATAGAGGCAGGGTGGTAGAACAAGTAAATGTCAAGGTCTTGGTCATCTCTAGATGACTGTTGACTGGTTGAAGTTAATCGGAGGTTCGGAGGGATATTTTGAGCTCTGGGTTAAGCCTCAGTATGCAAATGAAACATCTTGGACACTGATCCATGCCCGCTGCTACAGGGCATCTAAGTGGCTGTTTGATTTAATTTTAAAAAGACCGCCCCTCTCCTGAATGGTTGTTTAACAGACGGCAGATGACAGTCTGATTGAGCCACCTGAGTTTATTTCAGACTCTTCCCACAGTGCACTCTACTCATAGCCCCTCCCAGCTCGCCTCAAAACTCCATCCAGCTATTTATCCATCAGTGTGTTCATCCATACTTCCATCGCCTCTTGCACACAAGAGTATCTACTGTGTGCTGGACATCTCCCTGGGCATTGTGAGCAGGAGGACGCAGAGGAGAAGACAGAGCTTAGTAGATCATAGGCCATACCCTCAAGGGCATACCCACACTGTCTTGGAGAGATATTCTTGTTCAAGTTTGCACGCAGCCAAATGCTTTATTAGTGAAGCCACACCCATGGGATCTGGGTGCATTGGTTTCCAATATCTGTGTGGCCTCCTCCTCTTGTCCCGCTGTTAGGTAACGGCAGAAAGTCCACCTTCACTACCAAGGAGGCCAGGACACTTTGGGGCTGGGTGTGATTGAGCTGGCAATACCCAACAGAGAGCAAACTGATGGCAAAAGCTGTACATCTTACATAAGTCGGATGAGGGGGAAGAGATGTGTCTGGTGGCAATTGCATTTCCTTTTAGCCGCTCATTTCCCTTTCCTCTCAGAGCTGTGTCCTGCAGCTCGGGGCTGGTTACCGTATGCACCTGCCAGGGTGGGGGCATTCGGAGTTTCCTTCCCACGCATCCCGCTCAGGCCATAGAGTGCTCCTTCCTGCCTCCTTCTGGCTGCCCACCTTCTCCCATGTGGCGGAGGGAGGCGCCGCTGCCCCTGGGCTGCTGCGGGGCAGGGCGAGGGGGGGGGGCGTGGGGTGGGTGTGGTGGGAGGTGGAGGGGGAGATGTTGGGAGTGTTCATTTTCTTGCTGCTGTGCAGAGGCCACAGGGAGCAGGGAGACCTGAAGGGCTAGCTGATGTGTGGAAGAGCCAGCAGCCAGCATGTCCATGATGCTGAGAGAAAGTACAAGGGCAAATGAAGGACGCCAGGCAGCGATAATTTACACCAGCAATTTCATGCACAGACTCCAGGTGATCAAGTGGTTATTTTTGAGGGACTTTTTGGACATAACTTTAAAGCAGGGACAAACTTAATTGCATTCAGTTGAATCACAATGAGCAGGGGTTGTATTTTTTTTTTTTTTTTTTTTTTTTTTTGGTGAGAAGAACATTCCTTAACACTTAACACTCTCTTGCCTCCCCATCTCACCGTCCCCCACACATACTGGTGAAGCTGACTGGCCGGATCCAGGCTTGGATAATGTTGGATAATGGATGCTTCAGGATCCTGTTGGATCCTCCATCCCTCAGGGTCATATCAAGTGTGTTCCTTCTGGGGACCTCACACACAGGGGTAAAGTTTGGGAGTAGAGGCGATAGGAGTGTCTCTTGAAAAATAAGTCTTCAGATTTAATGAGTATTTATTAAGCCTCTCTTAGGTCCACGTTCTTTTAAAAACGTCTGTTCCACAGAACAACCGTGTGAGAGATACTGTTATACCTGCATTTCTGAAGAGGTCAGGGAAGCTCAGAGAAGGCATTTGCCGAGGGCACACAGCAAGTAGCTTCCATCGAATCCCTCAGCGGTTAGGGTGCAAAGCTTGAGTGCCCAGGTCTACACTGCATCCCGGGTGTTCAGAGGAGGAGAGAGCTCTTTGGTGTGGGGAGGCTGACTCATGAAATGTTCATAAAAACAGGACTTTCAGTTAAACATCCCAAGTAATCCCGTCTTTGCCCCGTCCGAGGTATGCACACAGGCCTGTCCGCCCACCCCCACCCCTCCCCGCCCCACAGTCAACCTCTGGTTCTCCGCATGAGACTTTGGGCTGATTAAGAGATTTCGACCCCAATGGCTCCAGGTACAGACTTCGTATTTTTCCATTGGGTGATTTCTCCTCTGCTAAACATGAAAATGGCCCACTTCCTGTTGGCCGTCTGCAGTCTGGTTTGTCCAGAAAGTAGTCTTCATGGTCATCGCCCTGCTTCCATCAAACCCTCCCAGCCGCTTTTCTCCCATTAACACAGTCAACGTGCAAGCCTCGAGAGGTTTGCCAGGCGTCCGACAAAAACCTTTACTTTCTGTCGGTATGTTTTGCTCTGTGTGTTGACACGTTGCAGAGGGACTATTGTTTCCATATTTACAGCAAGCATCAGGGCCGCAAATTAGTTTTAGTGACGATTGAAGATAAGCAGCTGTAGCTCAGGATTCAGACTGGTCCTGTTACAAAAATATGTATTCACGAAACTAAAATTTCAAATCACTTCCTTCACATCTTGAAATAAATAGTGCGTTGGGTATGTGATATGCAGTGAAGAACTATTTCTGATTTTTTAGCAAAACGGAAAATTAGCATATTTAAAAAACCCTTCTTGGTGACTTAGCTTTCTAAAAATGTAAAACACAAATCCCACTTGTGCGCCCATGTGAGCAAATGTCATTGTCTTCTCAGTTTTTGTTTTCATAGTATTCAGTTTACATCCCTCTTCCCCCTCTTCAGTTAACAAACAATATGTTACGATCATTTGCCGTTTGCTTACACAGCCTTTGTAATTACAGTGTTTGGTAGCTGTACACACACACACACACACACACACACACACACACACCGGTGTCACAACGAGCATCTTCATGCACACATCTAGTTTCCTTTTTCCTGTTGGATTATATCCATAATCCTCATTGAATTATATTTTACTTGTCCAAAAGATACGGGATTGCTTGGTCGAAGGACATGGACATAACTTGGTTAAGTACTGCCAGATGACTGCTAGAAGGGTAGTAACCAATTTATAATGCCGTGTACTGCCTTTAAGTAATCAGCCGTGGAAGAACGTTCTTCCATGTACAGTAGATGGTGCTCTCATGGAACTTACGTGTTCCTGAACATCACCTCGCTCTCCTGAATCAGGGCTTATGGGAAAAGCAGGGGTTAGGGCACAAAAGTCGACACGTTTGTCAGTGACAGTAAAGAAAGAAGGGAGCACAGCTTTGCCTGTATCAACCGGCCGAGAAGCACACGGGCCTGCAGAAGTGATCGTGAAGGTGTGAAGGCCAGCAGCTGGCGAGTGACCCCGAGGTGGGGCGAGGAGGGCTGCCTGAGCGGAGGACAGGCTGGCAGCACGCACACGGGGGACTGAGGCGGCGGGCGGCTGTGGGAGGGTGTGTGCCTTCCGTGTGTCCCCGGGGGCTCTGTTCGGCTGGGTGTGGGCTTCTGCCTCCCCCCTCGGCTTTCTCGTGGAGGCAAATGGTGTACGAGCAAACGCAAAATTCACATTGTGCCCCACTTGTCCCCTCCTATGAATTGCGTCGGAACAAATTCGTGCTTTCAAAACAAGTTACAGCAGAACTCCGTGTACCTTTCCTATTTGTGTTTCCTCTTGTTCGGCGGCTTACGCTTCTATTCAATTTGCAAACAGGAGCTGCGTTGCCACAAGAGCGGTTTTATCTTTGTATTTAAAAATAAGAATGCAGATAGGTAATTGCCTCATTTTGCTTTATAACAAATAAAGATTGCATCAATTTTACTTCATAATAAAGATTCCATCATTACGCGATTCCTGTCCGCTCTGTCTTCATACTTTGGACCCGAGAACAATTTGTACTCCAAAATGAGCTTCTAGTACTCTCCATTTATAAGGGGGAAAAAAGCCACATGCCATTCATTCATTCAATTTTAAAGGAAGTCTGACTATCAGTGAATATTTATCGATTGCCTCTTGGGTACAGCGGCGCCTTTTGCAGTCAAGGGACAGGTTGAGTTTTCTCTTTGAAGGAAATCCTCTCTGAGCCTCATCCTCAAAATGGGATGGTGTTGGCACCCTTGGAGGAGAGTGGTGAGGCTGTTCCCTGATAAGGATGTGACTTCTCCAGTTCCTCTTGGGTGAGTGAGAGTTTCCTCTTATGCTTTTTCTTTCTTTCAAAAAAAATTTTTTAAAGATGTTTATTCATTTTTTGAGAGAGAGAAAGATAGAGCTGAGTTGGGGAAGGGGAGAGAGAGAGGGAGACACAGAATCCGAAGCAGGTTCCAGGCTCTGAGCTGTCAGCACAGAGCCTGACGCAAGGCTCGAACCCACTAACCATGAGATCGTGACGTGAGCTGAAGTAGGACGCTCAACCGACTAAGCTGCCAAGCATCCCCCATTGGACTCTCTCCATTGACCTAACATCTTCCTCAGCCTTCCCATGGGATTCGGGGGAGGGATGGGCACGGTCTTCCCCCCAGCAATGGGGAGCTTGGTGCCTGAGATCTTCTGCTGGAAGAGGTATCCTCTGCCTTGCTTTCAGGGTAACCGTTAAGGTGCTATGGTATAACCCGCCTCAGTATCCTCATGTCCTACTGGAGAGAAAGCATTTATAGTCCAAGGGACACCGACGATCTCTTACTGAAGTTTTCCCAGTGAAAGGTGATGAATGCTCATGCCTTGTGCCCTTGAAATACTAGCGCTCGACCCATGCCCGGGCTCACACAAGCTGCATTCCCTTAACTTTATGGGGCTGTCTCTGTGGCATGCTGGACTGGTTATTTTGTTATAAGCAAGGATTTTTCTTTTTTGCATAAAGATGAATTCTGTTAAAAATTAGGAAAGGATATGACTTCAGTGTTGGGCCTGGACATCAGAATGATGCCACTAAAAGGTCTGGAATTTGGGGAGCCAACCCGAGGAGGCTTTGGGTTCTGGCCTCTCTGAGGTTGTCTTCCTTCTAGGGCATTTAAAATCACAGAGCTAGAGAGGGTAGCCTTGGCCGCCTAGCGTGTTACCCTGAAGAAATAATTTACTCAGTGCCTTGTGTACTACATTCTGTGCCGAGCATCTTGCGTTAGTCTGGGTGATTGGGTGGAGGCTGTGATTGTTTAGTGATGTCCGGCACGGGTGAAGGGGAGGGTAAGGAAGGAAAGAAGGGAGTTAGTCAGTGAGTATGTGGAGAGCACTGCCTGATGTATCTGACTGATCGGCAGGGCAAACGATAGTTTTGTTCAGCTCAGCTCTGGTCCCTGTCACTGTCCAGTCCCCCCATCCACATGCACATGTCTGCCACCTTGTGCAGCCCAAAAAGTCACCCCATGTGAGCTTTGGGGTGAGTATAAGGTGCTGTGAGGGGCACGCAGAGCGCTGTGCAGCTGCGAAAGGGGGAGTGGGGCCCCTCTGCTTACCTGGATGCAAGGTTTGATTCCAGCACATTGGTTCCAGAAGGCGAGGCTGTTATCCAAGGCCAGGCAAGGCTAGGCGCAGTTCTGGGAGGGGAATGAGGGGGTCCCCATCAAGGGGGCAGGACTCAAGGGGAGCCCGTATGTAAGATCCAGGCCTGGAGTAGACCCTGGCCCCTGGGTTCCAGTTCCGGAAGAAGCGCTGGTCACTTGTCTCTCTCCTTGAGACACGGATGATGCAGGGGACCTCCCCAGAGGACCCCGCAGTCCCTATGGCCTGAGCCACCCTGGCTGACCAGGACACCTGTTGTAGGGCAGCTTGGATGAGTGGCCATTGACCCATGGGCACCTGTCTCTGCCAAGGGACATTAGGGCCAATCCAGGGAATGGTGAGGACCCCGACAGCTGCAGCCCAGTCCTGAATCTGGGAAGGTGACAAGCCTAAGGCTCCCCATTCTCTTTCATTTCTCACACATTTAGTGAACACCTACTGTGTGACACGCCTCATCGTTCACAGTCGAAAGACATAGCCTCTGCTAACAAGGAATCCACAGTGTAGTTGGTGAGATAACTTAGTTTATTGTAATGCTACAGATGTAGATTTTCTATGAATAAAAGGAAACTTTGTAAAGATAAAAGAGTATAAAGAAGAAAATTAATTCTAATCCTACTTCCTGGAAATAACATTCCTATTAACATCCTTGCAGCCCTTTTCACCCGTGTGTGTGTGTGTGTGTGTGTGTGTTGTGTGTATTCTACATGTTTGCAAGGATTCTATAAATAAGGTCTTAAATCCCTATTAACATTTTCTTCTTTTCGTCGAGGGTTACATGTGATATATGCTACATGACTGAGCTAGCTCTGCAATAAGATTTTGTATCATGGCGTATCAGTTATAGACTCAGTGGCTGAAAATAGGTTCATAATTTCTCGTGATCGGTGGGTACCTGTGCTGGTGACATCTGGGCTCACCCACATAGCCGGGATGGAAGGTCGAAGACTGGCCACACCCACCCTTCTGGCATGCAGTTCTGGCAGGGGCCTGGGTACCTCGCGTCCTGTCATCCTTCAGTAGGCTAGACCAGCCTCTTCACATGGTGGTTTCCGAGCAGTGAACCAAGGAGGCAAAAAGTAGAAGCTACCCTATCTTCTAAGGCTTATTTAGCATCTGGGGTTGAATGACGGCACTTCGACCACATTCCGTTGGTTAAAGCAAGTTGCAAGACTTGTCCAGATTCAAAGGTTGGAAAATAGACTCCACCCCTGATGGGAAGAAAGGCGAAGTCACATTGCAAAGGGGCATGGACACAGGAAGATTGATTCATTGAAAGCCATTACTGGAACAATATAGAATTCCCTGCAGTTATGAACATCATTGTCTTTCATTTAATATTTCATCGCTTTCCCACATCATTAAAGCCTATTTGTTAGATACAATTTTTAGAGCACGCATTTTTCCTCTTCTTTGTGAGGTTAGGTTTTAGTTCATTTCCGCGTTAATGCTACAGTAAACACGCACGATGCTTTGCCAAGTTTTCCAAGTCCTTGAGGAGACCTTGCTGGGTCAAAGCACAGGGACCGGTTAAGAGTCGCAATGTCTACGGTAAAAGTCCCTTCTGAAAGTTGTGCTCCTTCACAGTGCTGCCTCAAGTGTGCCCATGTCACCTCCCCCTCGCCAGCATCGTGCATTATTGATTTTCAAAGAAATTGCTAATTTGATGGATAAACACTCGAGCCTCATTCTTGTTTTTGTTTACATTTTTTTATTCTTTTATGAGATAAAATGTTATGACATATTGAATAGCCATTTGTGTCTTCCATCTGTGAATAATTTCTTCCTGTCCTTTGCTCATTTATATATTTTTCTTAATGATATTCTTGAGATCCTCATAGGTTGATTAATTAAGCTTTGTCTGACATTGGTCTTGCTTTTTCACGTTTTACGGTGTGCCGTTTGATTTTGTTTCTGTTTACAGTCTTTTTTTGAATGAAAAAAGTATTCTTTTTTTCATTTTGAAAAAATATTCTTGTAAAATGTAGGCTGTCTCGGGGTGCCTGGGTGGCTCAGTCAGTTAAACATCCAACTTTGGCTCATGTCACGATCTCGTGGTTTGTGAGTTCGAGCCCCACCCCGTGTTGGGCTCTGGGCTGATGGTGCAGAGCCTGCTTGGGATTCTCTCTCCCTCTGTCTCTGCCCCTCCCCACCCTCAAAATAAATGAATAAACTTTAAAACTGTAGGATATCTTTCAGCTAAAAATTAGATGACTATTTACCTGTTTTCTTGTTTGTTTTTTCTTAGATTTCATGGTTTTGTGTGAGGGGTGGGGTGTGTGTAGTATTGTGTGTAAGTGAGTTTCAACTTTCTGACTCCTGAGACACCTGGAATTAATTGGTAAACAAATCCCAAACTCTTACCCCTTTATCGTGCAGTGAGGATGTGCTTTCCATCTCATCTCTGTTTAATCATTCCAGTGCCACTCACCAGGAATTCTTCCACTTGGCACTGATTTTTGATGCTACTTAAAATAAAATGGATTCTCTCTACTAAGGTGTGTTTGTGGGCTTTCTCTCTTGTTCAGCTGATTTTTTCTTCCTCTGCCCCAATACTACGCAGACAGTGATTGCGGCTTTATATCGTTTTATCAGGTAATTGTGGCAGCGCTTCCTCATTATCCTTCTTTTTCAAAACTTCTCGTCTGTTTTTGTTTAATTCTCCTGGAGGTACTTGAGAATCATTTTGTACAGTTCTGAAAACGGGACCCGTTGGGATTTGGACTGTAACTGCATTATAGTTATCGACCAACTTGTTGTGATCTGACAGCTTTAATACATGAAGACTTCCCGTCCAAACACATTGTACATACTGCTCCATTCATTTGAGCCTTTAAAAATATCTCCGCAGGATTTTGTGGCTTTTCTTTTTCTGGTTTCTCAATATTTCTTGTCCAAGTTAAGCTTTGCAATTTTAATATTCTTGGTTTCTTTTTTGGAATGTGTTCATGCTTCCCATTATGTATTCTCGCTGGTCATTTAAGTTGTACGGGAAGTACATTAATTAAAAAATACATATATATTTAATTTCTTAATTTTTTAATGTTTATTTATATTTGAGAGAGAGATACAGAGTGTGAGTTAGGGAGGGGCAGCAGGAGATGGAGTCAGAATCCAAAGCAGGCTAGGGGCTTTGAGCTGTCAGCACAGAGTCCTGATGTGGGGCTCGAACTCATGAACCATGAGATCAAGACCTGAGCTGAAGTCAGAGGCTCAACCGACTGAGCCATATATATATGTGTGTGTGTGTGTATGTGTGCATATATATATATGTGTGTGTGTATATATGTGTGTATATGTATGTACATATATATATATTTTTTTACTTATTTATTTTTTAAATGTTTATTTCGAGACACAGAGATAGAGCGAGAGTGGGGAGGGGCAGAGAGAGGGAGAGAGAATCCCAACCAGGCTTCGTGCTGTCAGGATGGAGCCCAATGTGGGGCTCGATCCCACGAACCGTGAGATCATGACCTGTGGTGAAATCAAGAGTTGGACACTTAACTGTCTAACCCACCTAGGTGCCCCTAAAAAAAATATTTTTATTGATTAAAATGTGGCACTGAAGCTACATTAATAGCTTGCAGTTGAGAAAAGTTCAACAGTACAGAAGAATATTGAATAAAAATGGAAGACCCCCTTCGTGCCTCTTTCCCATTCCACTCCCTGCCTGAGAGCCTGCCATTGTTAATAATTAGGCAATTGTTACAATTAGCAGTGGATTATTCTAGACTTTGTCATTTGCATATGCATATTTAAACATAAGTGGGATCCAACTGTCCTATCAAAGCATATAGCTCTATTTTAGTTCGTTAACCATTCTCCTTTGATGGATGGTTACCGACAGTCTACACTTTGTTCTTTTCCAGAATTGGATACCCAGAATCCAAATTGCTGGGTCAAGGGTGTGTGCAGGTTTTTTTATTCCCAGTCACTCAGTGCAACAAAGGTTTATTGCTCAGTCCTGCCATAGGTGCAGGGACAGTTGGTGGGGTGTTCGTCTCCACCCCGTCCCTCAGGGGCCCAGGCCCATGTTGGAGGCTCAAGTACCCCTTAGCTGCAACCAGAAGCAACTCAGGGCATCCTTGGGTGCTCACAGGAAAGAGAGAGAGCGGGACGTGAGATGCTGTTCAGAGAGAACACACGTTTCTTCTGCTCAGGTTCCTTTGGCCTGAACTAGTATGATGTGACTCTATGTACTCTGTGTGTGTGGCAGGCGGTGTTTAAAATGTTTTAAGATGTCTCTTAAATGTGCTTTAAACATTTGTGTGGGCATCCAATTACCCTCCCTCAAGGAGATACCAGTTTACACTCTGACCAAGGGCATGTGTGGTCGTCTTTTTCCCCACACCCTTGCCAACGTATGTTATCAATCTTACTTCTGCCTGTCTCTCTCTTGGTTTTGTTTTTACTTTTCCTGATGAAGGATGACATCAACCCTCCTTTTTAATTTATTGTGTCCATTTTTAATTCTTTGAATTTTTATGGGTTTTTTTAGCCCATTTTTATTGGTTTTTAATTTTTTTAATGGATTTAAAAGTGTTATTTTTTTTTTTAACAGTGTGGACATCAACCCTTTGTTTTGTATGTCGGTATTTCATCAATCTGTCATTTTCTTTTTTTTTTTAATTAACAAGCCTACATTGACACATCATTATCTTTCAAGGCCTATAGTTTACATTAGGGCCACTCTTGGTGTTGTACATGCTGTGGATTTGGAGACCTGTGTTTCATTCCTGTTGTAGATAAATCGTCTTTTCACTTTATTATTATTTTTTTCTATGTCTGGCTAGGAGTTGATTGATTTTATAATGCTTTCAAAGGACTAGCTTTTGATTTCATTGATATTCTCTATAATTGTACTGTTTTTAATTTCATTTATTTTCTTACATTTATTATTATTTTCTTTCTGCTACCTTTGAGTGTAGAAGAAAGAAAGTAGTGGTTTGTTCTTTGTAGTTTTTTAAGGTGGAGGCTTAGACCTTCCTTCTTTTCTTAGATAAGCATAGAATGCTATGAATTTCCCTCTGAACATTGTTTTACCTGCCTCCTGTGAATTTGGATATGTTACCTTCATTTTACTGTTATTTAAACTATTTTTTAAAATTTTCCTTAAGACTTTTTTGACCCATGGGTTAATTTTAGAAGTATGTGGTTTAATTTCCAAATATTAAGGGTGAGATTTCCAGATGTATTTTTTTATTAATTGGCAGTTTAATTTTGTTACTGTTAGAGAACACAGTTTAAATGATTTCTATTCTCCTGAACTTTCTATGGTTTGTTTTATGGTGCAGAGTGTGTTAAGTGTTCTGTATACTCTTGCAAGGAATGTGTGCTCTGCTTTTTCTGTGGGAGGTATTTTTTAAAAAAATGTCCATTAGGTCAAATTGATCTACAGTGTTTTTCAAGTATTTGTATCCTTATTGATTATATTTTTTCTTGCTCTGTTAATTAGTGAGAGCAATGTCGAAATCTCCAACCATAATTGTGTATTTTTGTCTAAATCTTCTTCCAGTTTGCTTAGTTTTTGGTTCATGTACTTGTAACTTTGTTAAGTGTGCAAACATTTTGGGCTGTATAGATTCTTAGAGAATAGACTCTTATTGTTGTGTTATGTTCCTGTTTTTGTTTAGTTTTATTCTTTGTTTTGAACTCTACATGGTCTGATGTTAATTTAACTATTCAAGCTTTCTTTTCATTAGTGTTTCACAGTACATTTTCCCATCATTTCACTTGTACCCTAGTTATGTTTTTATATTAAAAGATATCTTAAAACAGCATATAATAGACAGGCTCCTGGGTGACTCATCAGTTAAGCGTCTGACTCTTGATTTTGGCTCGTCATGATCTCATGGTTCAGGAGACTGAGCCCCACATTGGGCTCTGCCCTGACAGTGGGGATCCTGCTTGGGCTTCTCTCTCTCTCTGCCCCTCCCCTGCTCACTCACATGCTCTCTCTCTTTCTCAAAATAAATAAATAAACTTAAAAATAATTAAAAGCATATAGTGTAGTCTTGCTTTTTCATTCACTTTGATCATATGAGTCTTTTAACTTGATGTTTATGCCATTTACATTAATATAATTATTTATATAATTATATTACAATGTTGCATCATGCCAACTGTTTTTTATTTGACCCATCTGTTCTTTGTTTCATTTTTTACTGCTTTTTCTGCCCTCGTTTGAGTTAAGAATGTTTTTTAAAGCTTAGCGTATCTCGTGATGCTTTTTTTATCTTCACAATTATTTATACCTCTGTTTATGTTTTCAAGTATTTGCCCTAAAGTTTACATATCTTTACCCAGTTTCTGCTTCACATGTAGTTTTATGATCTTGCAACAGTATATTTCCATCCCCCTCCCTCTCCTGTCTTACTGTTGTCTTTCACTTTACTTTCACATTTGCTGTGAACATACATATGTCACTGCTCTTTTTGCTTAAGACATTTAACTTTAGAGCAATTCAAGGTCAGAAAAGATTTTTATTTTTACCTTCATTTATCCCACTCCCAGTGTTCTTTATTTCTTTGTGTAGATCCACATTCTTGTCTGGTGTCCTATCTCTTCATCTGAAGAATTTCCTTTAACATTCATTGTAGAGTAGATTTACTGGTGATGAAGTCCCTTAGTTTCTGTCCAAGAAAGCTTTCTTTTTCATTTATGGAAGATACTTTTGCTGGATACTAAGTTGTTGATTGATAGTCTTTTTTTTTTTATCACTTTGAAGATACTTCTCTGTGTGCTGTCATGCACACATGTTTTGTTTGTTTTCAGTTTATATATATATATTAAATGGGAAAAGGAGACATAAAGATAGAGAAAAGAGTCAAAATTATCATTATTTGTAGATAACATGATTACACATCTTACATGTCTAGAAAATGTGAGATGTAAGATTTGACCTGACCAGAATGTGTAAAGTTTAGCAAATGATTAAGTATAAAATAAATATTAATAATTCACTATAAATTCACTATATCTATATCTATCTATCTATCTATCTATCTATCTATTTATATTGGTTTATTGTCTTAAAATAGTTTTCCTTTTTTATTATTTTTTAATTTGTTTTATTTTTAAATTTATATCCCAGTTACTTAGCATATAGTGCAATAATGATTTCAGGAGTAGATTTCAGTGATTCATCCCCAATGTGTCACAACCAGTGCTCATCCCTACAAGTGTCTTTCTTAATGCCCCTCACGCATTTAGCCCATCCCCTCTCCCCTCAACCCCTCCAGCAACCCTGTTTGTTTTCTATATGTAAGAGCCTCTATGTTTCATCCCCCTCCCTGTTTTTATATTATTTTTGGTTCCCTTTCCTTATGTTCATCTCTTGTGTATCTTAAATTCCACATATGAGTGAAGTCATATGATATTTGTCTTCTTCTGACTGACTAATTTCGCTTAGCAAATCCCCTCTAGTTCCATCCGTGTTGTTGCAAATGGCAAGATTTCATTATTTTTGATTGCCGAGTAATACTCCATTGTATATCTATACCACATCTTCTTTATCCATTTATCTTTCGATGGACATTTGGGCTCTTTCCATACTTTGGCTCTTGTCAATAGCGCTGCTATGTCATGCATGGGTTTTGATAAGAAATGTGATATAATTCTTATTTTTGTCCCTTTCTATGATATGTGTCCTTTCTCTCTGATGGCAAGGTTTTCTCTCTGTATTTTTTTTTCTGCAGTTCCAGTATGATATAACTTGGTCTATTGTATTATATTAGGTTCTTTTTTGGGGGGAAGCATTTATCCTACTCAGTGGATTAGTGGTTTGGTACTATCATTAATTTTGAACATTTTTGGCTATTCATATTTCAGATATTTCTTCTGCCCATTCTCCCTTTCTTCTCACTCTGAGACTCCAATGACACATATGTCAGAGTATTTGGTTTTGTTCTACAGACCTTAGATACCCTTCCCCCGCCCCCAACTTTTAAATATGTGTTTCTATTGGACTAATTTTATTGATCTACCTTCAAGTTTTATGATTTTTTCCATTAGTTATGTTGAGTCTACTGATCACTATCAATTGCAATTCTCATATCTCTTGTTATGGTCTTGATTTCTTCCATTTTTACTTGGTGATTTCTTATAGTTTCTTTAAGATTTTTTTTAAGAATTTTGAAAATTTCGCTAAGAATTTTTCTTTAAGAAAAATTTTCTTTAAGAAAATTCCACTGAATTTTCCTATCATCTTGCATTTTTCACCTTCTACATTAGAGCTGGTGTCCAGGGATATCTTCTTAGGATAAGTGTCCTTCTTAGTCTCTGTTGGCAAGCATCTGAGGTTTTGAGCTAGTTATTTTTTTCTCAGCATCTGCTCCTCTCTGATGAGTTCTAGATAAGTCATGAACATAGGTTTGCCTGGATCTTTGTTGTTGTAAAGTGGGGGGCAGAGCTTTCTTCTTCTTTTTTAAAAAAAAATTTTTTTTAATGTTTATTTATTTTTGAGAGACATAGAGGCACAGCATGAACAGGGGAAGGGCAGAGAGAGAAGGAGACACAGAATCAGAAGCAGGCTCCAGGCTCTGAGCCGTCAGCACAGAGCCCGACGCGGGGCTCGAACTCACAGACTGCGAGAACATGACCTGAGCTGAAGTCGGCCGCCCAACCGACTGAGCCACCCAGGCGCCCCCAGAGCTTTCTTCTAACTCTACATATTGAGTAGAAAATGGAAGGCTAGTCCTTAGATTTTTCTTCTCTGTCATTTTTTTGTCGTTGATTCATAATTTTATTAGAGCAGACTGAGAAATTATGGATTGTGTGATTTCCATTCTGTTTTTCTGTGTGTTGAGATTTTCCCTGTGTGTTGTAATATATCCTTGTTTTTGTGAGTACTTAATGCATATTTGAAGACAACATGTAGTTTCCTTTTGGAGCAAAGTTGATAGTGAATTATTAATATTTATTTTATACTTAATCATTTGCCTAACTTTATACATTCTGGTCAGGTCAAATCTTACATCTCTCATTTTTTAGATATGTAAGATGTGTAATCATGTTATCTACAAATAATGATAATTTTGACTCTTTTCTCAATCTTTATGTCTCCTTTTCCTATTTAATATTTTCTTATGCTGTTCCTTTCACACAAAATAGCTCAATAACAAAATCATTGTATAAATATTTGTTTTGATCTTGACTTCAGTGGGAGTGCCTGTTACATTTTATTGTTAACATTGATGCAAACTGCTAATTTAATATAGCTTTTCTTTGTCATTTATATTTTTAGTTTCTTTTTTTTCAGGGGAAGATGGTCTGGAATGAATTTAAAATTTGGGTAACTGACTGTTAATGCATCTATTAAGAGTGTGTCATTTTTCCTTCTTTTACCAATTAATGTGAAACTTATCTTTGTATTTTTAAAATGTAACCATCTATAACTTCAAGATAGTTTTTTCTTTAAATATATTATTTCTTTTAAACGTTCATGTTCAGTACATTTTGAAGCTTTCATTTTTCCTCTCTGCACTAAAATAATATCTATACTCTTGGAACTACCTATATTGTAAATATCTGAAAGATTCCTGGGTAGACTTAAATTAGGTTAGAACCTTTTCTTAGGAAATTATTTAATAACCACCCATTTTTTTCCTGTAATTATTCTGTTCAGCTGTTTACTTTTAGTATCTGTTTCTTTCCTATTTCAGTTTTTTCTGAGTCCTGTTTGCTAATGCGTATATTATTTTATAATAAGCATTTCAGCCAGTATTTCAGACTTTTCAGCATGTTAGAATACATGGTATTTCATGCATTTAATTTACATCTGTTATATTCTCATTTAATCTATGATTCATTTTATTTGCATCTTGTCTGTTTCTTCTTCAGTGGGATTAATCAGTAATTCATCTATTTTATTGCTTTGCCTCAAGAATCAGTTTTTGTATTATACTGTTTTGATTCCCTTGTCATTTTAAAGATATTTTCTTAGTGGTACTATGGAAGTCTACCATTAACATTCTCAGTTTTGATTTCAGTGTAACTTCAGTATCATAGAAAAGTTCAGCTGATGTACAAATCCCTCCTCCTGTTTTTGTTATTATAACTAATTATATCTTTATATAAGGACCCATTAATAGACATATGTAATTATTGCTTTATGCATTTGTCTTAAATCATATAGGAAACAAAAAGTTACAAATCAAATACGGTAATGCTAGATTTATTATCTTTTCTGGAGTTTTTTATTTCTTCACATGGCTTCAATTTACTACCTTTCATTTTAGCCTAAAGGACTTCTTTTCATATATATTGTAGGGCAAGTCTAATAGTGATGTCATAACCTCAGTTTTTGTTTATCTGGGAATATCATAATTTTCCTTCATTTTTAAAGGGTAGCTTTGTCAGATGTAAAATTCTTGGTTGACAGTTTTTTTCCTTCAGTACTTCAAATATGTGATTCCACTGCCTTCTCGCCTCCATAGTTCCTGTTGAGAAATTAACTGTTTATCTTATTGAGGATCTATTGTACGTAATGTGTCATTTCTCTCTTGCTGCTTTTAAGATTCTCTCTGTGAATTTGTCTTTCAGCTATTTGATTATAATGTGTGTCTTATAGCTCTCTTTGAGATTATCCTACTTGGAATTTGTTGAGTTTCTTGAATATGTAGGCATATTATTTTCATAAAATTTGGAAAATTTTGGCTCTTATTTCTTCAAATATTCTTTCTGCCACTTTCTTTGTCTCCTCTCTTTCCATTGTGTGTATGTTGTTACCCTTGATGATGGCTTACAGTTCTCTTGGGCTGCCTTTTTTTTCCATTTTTTTTTCTTTCTGATCAGACTGGATAATTTCATTTGAGCTAGCTTCAAGTTTGCTGATTCTTCCTTCTGCTGGCATAAATCTTCTAGCGAAACTCTCTGGTGAAATTTTCATTTAAGCTATTATACTGTTCAGATTCCAAATTTCAATATGGTTCCTTTCTGTGATTTTTTAAAAATCTCTATTGATACTTTCTATTTGTTGAGACATTGCTATCCTCTTTGACACCTTCTTGTATGTGGTTTCCTCTAGCTCCTTGAGCATATTTAAGACAGTTGATTTGATTAGCAACTCCAATGTCTATCCTTCCTCAGGAGTAGTTTCTGTTAATTTCTTCTGTTAATGAAGGGCCATATTTCCTGTTTATATGAATGTCTCATAATTTTTGGTTGAAAACTGGACCGCTAGAATGTTATAATATAGTAACTCTGGAAATCAGACTCTTCCCCTTCCTCAGACTTGATTTTGTTTCTTGTTGTGGGCTGTTGCTGTGTGCTTTAGAGACTTTTCTAAGATCTTTTTGTAAGGTCCATATTCTTTGTCATGTGTGGTTTCTGAAGTCTCTGTTCCTTTAGCTTGTGTGAAGCTATTTGTATAGATTACCTTGTATTCCAGGAGAAATAAATATGGAAATAAAGAATAGAAAGAGAAAGAAAGAGAGGTAGAGAAAGAAAGAAACAAAGAAAGAGAGAGAGAGAAAGAAGGAAGGAAGGACGGAAGGAAGGAAGGAAGGAAGGGAGGAAGGAAGGAAGGAAGGAAGAAGGAAGAAAGAAAGAAAGAAAAAGAAAGAGAGAAAGAAAGAGAAAGAAAGAAGGAGAGAAAGAGCGACTCTCCTAGATTGACTCTGTTGGGACGTTCCTTCAATGCCTGGTCAGGCCGTTTACAACTGTCTTAGTTGTCACTTGTCCTCGCGCTAAGCCTCGATATCAGCCAGAACTGGAAAGTGTAGGTCTATCTCCAGCCTTTTCTCAGCAGGCATTCTGCCCTGGGCAAGTGCGTAGCTTTCTAAATTTCCAGTGTACATGGGCACTTTTGAATGCTTTAATTTTCTGAAGAAACTCTCCGACTTTTCCTCCCAGGCTTTCTGTGCATCTATTGTTTCTCTCAACAGCACTCTTTTGCCCCATTTGGCAGCAGATTGTTCACTTGCCTTACATTGTTTTGAGAGAATGACTCTGCGTAGCCACTTTTCCAACCCGAGTAAGTTTCAGGATTAACAAAATGAGAGCAAGTGCTATATCTGTCTTTCAGGTAGCCTGTGGACCAGTTAGAACAGGCAAAGGTCTTTGAGGTTAAGGTCTACTCTGCTGTCTCCAGAACCAAGGACCATGGTCCTTCATGGGGCATGTGGGTTGCCATATTCAAGACTGCTGATGAGCTGGGGAATGGGAGGGTCATGGGCAAGCAAAAATGACGCAAAGCTTTCCTACTATTTTTAAGTCGTGCGTTTCTTGATTCAGTGTTTGTTTGGTTGCTGTTAAGTTTGTTTTCCAGAATTCTAAAAGAGTTGATTCTGATATTTTTGTATGATTTTTCAGTGTTTCTCTGGAGAAGCTGGCTTTTAGAACTGCCTACACTGCCATATTTGCTCTCTATTTTAGTTTTTGAATGTCAGTGGGCTCAGCTTTTGTGTATTTTTCTAGTTTATTAATTTCTAATTTGATATTTATTTTTCCCTCTTACTGCCCAAGAGTGAGTTTTCTTTCACTGATTAGTCAGGGTTGATATTGAACGCCCTCCTTCCTCCCTTCCTCCTTCCACATCCCAACTACTTTGATAATATGTGTGTATTCAGTTTTTACTTTTTAAAAAATTATTATTATAGGGGCACCTGGATGGCTCAGTCAGAAGTCAACTGACTTCTGCTCAGGTCATGATCTCACGGTTCGTGAGTTCAAGCCCCACATCGGGCTCTGTGCTGACAGCTTGGAGCCTGGAGCCTACTTCAGATTCTGTGTCTCCCTCTCTCTCTGCTCCTCCCATGCTCAAGCTCGGTCTCTCTCTCTCCTTCAAAAAATAAATAAATATAAAAAATTATCATTATAAATTTTCTTAGGTCTTTGTCTGATGGTTGCTGATTTTGCCAGTTCCCTTTTTTTTTCATTTGTAAACTTGTTTAGGATTTATTTTTAAATTGTGCTCTCATCTAGTGTTGTAACATTGTATTTAGAGAACACAGTCTGTACAATATTTTCTTTTTGGCATTTATTAATTTTTCTGTGATATTTTAGTTTGTAATCAATTTTTATAAGTGGTCGAAAATGGCTTTCTGTAGATTTTTTGGTAGATTTTATTTTCTTTACAAATTGTGAAGTTAAAAGTTTATGTGTATACAAATAGCCGAAATATTTACTAGAATGACCATCATCTTTATATTATTTAGATTTCTTGTATCCCTAGTTTCCATCTGCTTGCTCTTTCCATGTCTGAAAGTACTGAGTTTAAGTCTGCTGTTCAAATTGCTTCTGTCACTCTCTGTTGAATTTTTTACTAATTTTTTAATTTGTTATTTGCCGTAGAAAAGTTCATGCCTATTATGTTTAGTGACTATTTTTAATTTAAAATATCTTTATTGTCTATTTAATGCATTTTGCTCCTCAATTTTAGTTTGATATTCTGTACAAAATTTGGTACTGCCTGGTATGTCTTTGCTTATTCTTTTCATTTCTATCACTAAGCAAATGAGTACATAATGAATGCTTAAAATTTATTAGGTTTTGTGATTGTTGTTAATAATCAGATGCTTTTTTGCCTTTAGTTTTAGTATACAATTGTGTATAGTAAATGCTACACTTAGACTTTTTAGAAAACATTTGGGATAATTGTAGACTTTTGTAAGAATTATGAAGATGGGACACAGAGTTCTCATCTACCCTTGAACCAGTTTTCACAGGTATTTTCATTTTATACCATGTCCCTTTATTGAAACTAAGAAATTAACCTTGGTGCTGCATTACCACCTAAACTATGGACCTCATCAGGATTTCACCGGTATTTCAGGAACATCCTGTCCTGTTTCAGAATCCAGGTCCAGGCCACCACATTGCATCTGGGCGTTACTTTCTCAGCGTCCTCTAATCTGAGACAGTATCTCCATCTTTCCTGGCATTACCTGACCTTGACTCTTTTCAAAACTACTGGTCAGGTGTTACGTAGATAGTTTCTCAGTGTGAGTTTGTCTGGTGTTTCCTCACGAGATAATGGGTTTGGGGAATTATACTGCAGAGGGAAGTGCCCTTGTAAGTGAACCGTGTCCGAGTATACATGGCATCAGCATGATTTATCATGGATGACATAGCCTTGATCACTGGTCTTGGCCATGTCTCTCCTTCACTGCAGTGGCTGTTTTTCCCTTCACATGCTCTACTCATTAGAAAGAAGTCATTAAACTCCATCACTCAAGGGGAGGGAAATGAAGCTCCACCCCCTAAGGCAAGGAGTATCGGTAGGTGGGCATCTGTTAAAACTACCATGGTGGTCAGTAAGTATGTTGGGGGATATTTTGATGCTATCCAAATATCTGATTTCTCTTTAAAATTTTACCCACTCATATTAGCCTCTGTCTGTGGATCTTGCCTATAGCAATTATTTCTGTGATATCCTAGTGGTGATTTTTCTATTTCCCTTATTCCTTTTACATTTCTTATGTGGAATTCTTCTGTAAGGGATATTGATATTTCTCCCCTACTCGTTTGTTTATTCCAGAGTCGGCAGATCTTTTCTGTTATAGGTCAGAGAGCAAATATTTTAGACGTTACAGGCCACGCAGTCTCTGCTACACAGCTAGCCCTACTTTTGTGGTTTGGAACGCCCGTAGATAATGCATAAATGAATGGGCACGGTACGGTTCCAATAAATCTTTATTTCTAAAACCGGCCCTGGGCCAGATTTGGCCTGCAGGCAACTTCTGATAAGTAATTCATTTATTTATATCAGATGAACTCACGGATATTTATTTTACTTTTCGGGTTGCAAATGTAGCACGATCATTATTTATTTTCTTATTCAAATCGTTCTAGCTTGGCCACTGGGAGCTCTCTCAGTTCCGTTTGGCATTCTCCCAGCATTTAAGGCTTGTTTATTTTAATTTTTAAGTACTTTTTCGTTTTCTGGCATTACAGGATCCTCTGGGTCAGTTTTTAAATGGATAGTTATATCTCTTTTGTTCCTTCACACAGGAGATGTCTTCCTCCTTCATTTTCATCTGAAGGCCCACCTCACCGTTTTTAGAATTCTTAAGTTTCCAGTATTTTTTTTCAATCTGTACCCTGGTGTCGTCTGGCATCTGCCTGACTTTTTTTTGCCTACCATTTTGGATGGTGGAGGGTTGGGGTGTGAGAGTGGGGAGTTTAGCTTTTTGAAGTTAAGAAGTTTTGCCAGAAGAGAAATAAAGAAATAAAGTTGATTGATTCTCACCCTCTGCGTGCCCCCATCACTGAGATCTTTCTTGGACCTACAGACTCAAGATGCAGAGATGTCTTCTGGTATGCCTTGTTAGCCTTCTTGGCCGATTTTGTTTTCTTTTCCTCCTCTCCCAGACTGTACCTTGGTTGGATCTCTGTGAGCCCTCCTAGATATCTGTTTCTCACATTCCTTAAGGTCTTCTTTAAAGACCTCTGTGTCCTTGGAGAGATTTTCAAGTACATTGTCTCTATCATGGATTGATTTTCTGCAAGTCGATTCTGTCCTTTGCTCATTCCAATGGGAATTTTTATTTCTTTGCTTGCGTTTTTCCCTTTGGTTTCCTTACACCCTTTCTTATGTAAATGAGCCTTCTTTCATTTCGGATTTCTGCTCAACCTGTTGGTTTCATTTCATCTTTTACCTGTCTTTCTCTGTCTTCTAAACACAGAGGTCGTATTTTCTGTCGTCTTTGAGAACATGACACAAATGCGATGTTAAAATCCGCAGTGGTGATTTTCTTAGCTACGATTTTACTGAGAACTTGTAGTGATGTTTGCCTTCTGATGTGTTTTAGAAGTTCTCATAAATACGTCCTCCAGGGATGTTGCCATTGCCGGTTTCTGTCTGCGTGTTCTCGATCAAAGAGCCATCTCTCTGGTTCAGTGTTGCCTAGTAGAGGAGTGTGGGAATTCCTCTTGGTCCCTCATCACCTGGATGCTCCTGAGTTCTCCCCTCAGACTCTCACCTGGAGGCTAGTTTAAATTACGTGGCTCTGAGCCGAACTTCATGGCCTGGCATCTGTCTCTAGTGTAGTTTTGCTGGATGGGGTGGGAGGGGCTGTCTATTTATACTGTCTTCTCCGATGACAGAATCTGGAGCAATCAGTCTTCCAGACGCGAAACAGCCCATGCCTAGTTGCTTCAGGACTTGTCCTGTCTTTATCCTTCCTGAAGACTTCATACCCCAAGTTGTAATGACGGGGTCCCCATGCCTTTCTGCCCCCAAGGGAGTTATCCCAGGGTGTTGAAAGGATGCAGGGAGGTCCTTGCAGATGTGGCCTTGGGGTCCAGAATCTGGGGATGTCCAAGGGTATGTAGGGGCACGCAGCTGGCACGGACATCTGCCTTTGTTCTTTCCTTCTCTTGCTCTTGGCATTCAGAGGGCGAGGCATGAATTAGTAACGCAGAGTTTCTCAGTCCAACCCACCCTGGTGTGGGAGGCTCTCCTTCAAGAGTCTGGAAAACCTTTGGTGACCCTGGGTTCCCGAGCTATTGTAATTTCATGTACTGTTTTTGTTTGGTGGAAAGCTGGGGTAGGGAATATGATTGATAATTAGCCTGTTTCCATTTGAACCGATGGGGAATGGGAGCAGCAGGAGGGGGAGGCCTCAGGGCAAGCGAGGAGAGTCAGGCGCAGGCAGCTGACTCCTGAGCCCTGTAAAGGTGCTGTAGGTCTTCTGTGACCTTGGCAGTGCTGAGGGCCGATGCCTGAAGCTATAGATAAGCTGTCAGCCTCAGTCAGGTTGGGCCTACTGGACAAGGGTGGGTGGTGGATATAGAGCAGTCACTGAAACTATGGGGTCTGGAGCCAAGATGCTTCCGACCAAGTCTTAGCTCTCCACTGCTTGTCAGAGGTGAGGCCTTGACCAAGGACCTTTACCTCTGGGTGCCTCAGTTTTATCATCTGTTAACAAGAGAGGGAGGCTGCTTGGGTGGCTTAGTCGGTTGAGCGTCCAGCTTCGGCTCGGGTCATGATCTCGAGGTTTGTGGGCTCAAGACCCATGTCAGGCTCTGTGCTGACAGCTCAGAACCTGGAGCCTGCTTCAGATTCTGTGTCTCCCTCTCTCTCTTCTCCTGCCCTGCTTGCACTCACTCTCTCTCTCTCTCTCTCTCTCCCTCTCAAAAATAAACATTAAAAAAAGAGAGAGAGGCGCCTGGGTGGTTCAGTTGGTTAAGCGTCAATCTCAGTTGGTCTTGGGGTTTGTGAGTTCAAGCCCCGCATCGGGCTCTGTGCTGACAGCTCAGAGCCTGGAGCCTGCTTCGAATTCTGTGCCTCCTTCTCTCTCTGCCCCACTCCCACTCTCACTTTGTCTGTCTCTCTCTCAAAAACAAATAAACATTAAAAGAAATTAAAAAAAAAAAGAGAGAGAGAGAGAGAGGGGTCCCTGGGTGTCTTAGTTCTTAGGCATCCAACTCTTGATTGTGGCTCAGGTCATGATCTCACGGTTCATGAGTTTAAGCCCTATATTGGATTCTATGCTGGCAGTGCAGAGCCTGCTTCAGATCCTCTGTTCCCATCTCTCTGCCCCTTTGCACGTGCTTTCTCTCTCTCTCTCCCTCTCAAAAATAAATAAACATGAAAAAAAAGGAGAATAAAATTACCTGCCTTGTTGGTTCATCTTTTCAAGATTAAATGAATTCATGTATATAACATACAGTTAACCTACAGGGATCTTCCTTCGCAAATGCTGGGTAAATGTTGGGTGGTGGTGTTATTTGACTGGCCTGCTGGCAGAGGGCTGAAGAGGAAGGTGGGGAATGACCTTTCTCCTTCTTGCTCCAAGAAGCCTGTCTCTATTTCAGATCTTCTCTGCCGCTGAAGGCCCAGTGGGGTGTTAGCTTAGATTGTTCTTTCTTGGAGGAGTCTCCCCACCCATCTGATCTGAAGTAACCCTATTCCCTCCACCGTTGTTTCCCGCGTTACATTCTCTTCACCATCATCTGTTACCAAAACATATTACTTCATGCTCATTATTTAAGGGCTGTATCTCCCGTTAGCCCGATGGTTTCCCACTGGTGACATGTGGCCAGGGGGTTAAGGACTCGGGCCGAGGGGTCTGACGAGCTAGAGTTGCAATTTTGGCTAACCCCACACTGACTCTGTGGTCGAGGGAAGGTTACCTACCTTCTCTGAGCCTCAACTTCCTCACCTTTCAAACGGTGAGCAGAACGCCCGGCTGCCTGCCTGGGTACGAAGGTGGAGCCCAAAACCTCGTGAGTGCTTAGCACAGTTCCCGGAACAGCATGGACCCATAAAGGCGATTATCATCGTTATCATTCCTAACGAGACAGCCATCCGCTCGCCACCCCGGCAGCGGTGGTAATAATTGCAGTGGAAGTTCCCTGCCGCCCCCCTCCCCCTGCAGTAGAATGTTGTCTCACACTGGCTGGCATCACAGGCAGTAAACGGTAATGAATGATTCGGTGGAGCTCGAAGAAACGGTTCAGGGCTTCAGATTGCTTCTCTCTGAAAGAAAGGGGCCGGTGGGTGTGTGTGAGCATCCGAGGTCCTAGTACTATCCGTGTGTTTGTCCGTAGTCACAAGGGGAGGGAGCTGCTGAATGTTTCCATCTGGAGGGACTGAATCTTAGGTCGCATAGGGCAGGTAAGTGGGAGTGGCGTCTCAGGGACCGTGCTGCTGAGACCTGGAGGCCCAGGTGTGTGCTTTCAGCAGGTGGGAGGAGGTGTAGGGGTCAGCGGAGGAGGCTGGGAGGACAGGAGGGGAAAGAAAGGATTTCCCCAGAGAAGGTTGCAGCCTTATCACGATCTAATCCTAAGTAACACGGGCTTTGTTATCGCCAGCACAGACTAGGATTCTGGTTCTGTTTGAGACTCTCCTGAGAAGCAGTGGAAGAGAGGGTCAGAGAACCTATACAGGGATGTGAAGAAGAAACTTCGGTCCTAGGAGACTGCAGATTCCAAGTATGATGGGAAATTTGGAGGCAGCTTTCCTCTGAGCTCCTGGTGGGTACTTGCGTCTTTCAGAAAAAGCAAGTTCATTTTGTGACCCTACTTGACAGATGGGGAGACTGAGGCCCAGAGAGGTCGGGCAACTTGCTCAGGGCCGTGCGGATAGAGAATGGCGGGGCCATCAGCTCCCCCACACGCATCGGGCTCTTTCGGACGATCCCGTCAGTACTATTTGCTGTTGGTATTGGGTTAAGTAGAAGTGACTGTCAAGGCACCCAGTGGCTTTGTGGATGGGACCAGAGGTGAGGCAAGCCACTTGTGCCTCTATGACTCAGTCTCCCAGTAGCTAGGAGAGACGAAACCAAGCCCCCCGCCCACAGTGTGGGCCTCTGTAGCTGTGTAGACACTGCACCCTTACGACTCCACAGGCTTCTCAAGTAGGACCGCTCTGCACAGCCATCTCCCACACGTGGAAGGACTTCTGGAAGTAGGTTGATTCTCTTCAGGGAGGAGTTGATTATCCTTAGGGGGTCGTTTTCTGCAAGGTGGGGAAACATCCTCTCTTGATACCAGGGAGGTTTGTATTCACAGGAGGGTATGCGAGATTAAGTGACCTTTACTATGGAATGCAAAACTGCTTATTTGTATATTCTACCTTTGTGAGGTAGGTGTGATGATTTCCCCTTGCCTGATGAGTCATCTGAGGCCCAGAGAGGTTTAGCTTGCTCAAGAATATGTAAGAAAAGGCTTACCAGGGGATTTAACCAGATACTGTTGTTCCATAGCCTGTGTTCTTAAACACTAAGCTCTTTTTCCCGCGTGAGTGCCATCCAGCCATGCACCCATCCTCTCTCTCCTCAGCTTTCACCCATCCAGCCAGTCACCTGTCCATTTATCTGTCCTTCTATTCATCCACCTGTCCCATATGTTCGTCTCTCCACCAGCCTTCCTTCATTCCTTCCTTCCTTCCTTCCTTCCATCCCACGATCCACCCATCTATACCTTCATCCGCTCAGCCATCCATTTTCACCCATTCACCCTCCCACCTATCCATTGTGTTGGCTGTTCGTCTAACATGGTTTTCTGCGTTGTCCCGGGGAAGGAGTTCCCCCATGTATTTTCTGAAGCTGGAGACCTCCATGCCAGCACAAACCCCTTAGCTCCTAACAATTATCTGCCTTACTCGCGATACTCCCAGGCCGGTGCTCTTGGGAATGCTGCTGCTCCAGGCAGTGCTGGGTTGCTATTCCTGTCCCTCCCTCTGTAAACCCGCAGAGGGTTTCCCCCTTCAAAGACTTCTCAAAGTGCAAAGGTGCAGGCTCTTCCAGAAATACTCTGGACTTTCTGAAGCATTATCACAAACGAATACTCAACCAGCCCCATTCTTCAATCCAAAGATTGGAAGTTGGATTCGTTTGGCATGGTTTTACTTTCTTAAACTGTTATAGAGTTTGTGTGATACATCTAAAAATTATGTAATAAATCTAAAACAGATGTTCACAGAGCATTTTGTAAGGAAAGGAGTTTTAATAGAAATAGGCCAATTTGATTGTAGATAAATCAATTAAGGAAACCATTTAAATTGTCTCTAAAGAAACAGTGTTATGAAGAGGCAGCATGGCCTAGCTATTTGCATATTTATTAAGTGCAAAGCAATGAACATCATTTAATTATTTTGCATAGCCTCTGTTGTGCATAAACCATTGGGAGTCAATCTTATTTTTCAAAGTTATTTTTACTTTTTATGGAAAATTTTAAACATAAAACTCCAAACACATGAACGGTCTTATAGTGAACCCCCACGTAATTGATACCCATCTTGAAATATGATCAGCTATACATGTATTGACTTCTCCCTTCTTGCTTCGTTTTTCTTTTTGCGAGTTTCAAGGACATATTCCTCACTTATTATTTTCATGGGGTCAAAATTCGATTATGTCGACATTGAAATAGAATCAACTTTTGAATGTAGTTGTTTTTTTTTTTTTCATTGCAATTTAGCTTTTTTAGGGTAGAGCATTGGGTATTTTGTCTTTTTTTAAAAATTTATTTAAAGAATTTTACATCTAGGGTCAAGGTCATAGGATAATAAAGGAACCCTCGCATGTTTCTTCCCCCTGAGAGACCAGTCATTAGCATCAGGACTGGCATTTTCCCCAGGGCATTTTTCCAGGAGATTCCTTGAAGACAGGGGAGATTTTCTTACCTTTAAAGGTATGTGGACAGTGGCCCAAAGTTTTCGAGCCAGATGGATAAGAGGTTCAGACCTTACCTCTACCACCACTTAGCCCTGCCTGGTAGGCAAGTTACCTCCTACCCCATCACTTCCTCTATCAAACAGGAATAAGAGTGGTTACACCCATGGGGTTATGCAAGACATAGAATAGGCTCTCAACAAGTGTTACCTGTCACCTGGCCTACCAGCTAGCTGTACCCTCCATGTTGGGGAGTGGTTGGGTTTGGGGGTTTTGTTGATGCAAGGCATTTTTGGTCAGTACGGAAGATTTCTGTAGTAGAGAGAGTTGGTATGGCCTGTGATTAAGAAAATGAGTCTGGAGAAGATGGGGCGCCTGGGTGGCTCAGTCGTTTTAAGTGTCTGACTTCGGCTCAGGTCATGATCTCGCAGTTTGTCAGTGCAAGCCCCGCGTGGGGCTCTGTGCTGACAGCTCAGAGCCTGGAGCCTCCAGATTCTGTGTCTCCTCCTCTCTCCGCCTCTCGCATGCTCACGCTCTGTGTCTCAATAATAAATAAAAACATTTAAAAAAAAATTTTTTTTTTTTTCAAAAAAGAAAATAAGTCTGGGGAAAGAGCGGTTCACATCCAGCTCTGCCCTTGCCAGCTTGGGACTCGGTGGAGTGGACTTAATCTCCCTGAAGCCTCGTTTCCTTAGGTGTTGAGTGGGGATAAGAACAAATACCTACTGACTGCACTGGGTTGTCAGGGGAAAGTGACACGGGACCGTCCGTGCCCAGCATTTCGTCACACCAGTGAGCGCGACTAATCATTCGTACTATTGTAAATAAGGATATATTAGCATAGTGCTTACCGTGTAAGTGCTCAGTAAACGTTACTCCCTATAAGTAAGGGTGAAAAAGTCACACCACACTGGTCTCCAAACGTCTGATTTTACTTCGGTGCAATGAAAAGAGTAAAGATCTTTAGTGAAGGCTCGTGCTGTGATTTCAAGCAAGAGTCAGCCTCGGATGGACGGGCGGACGCCACCCGCCAGGCATGGCCTCACACAGTTGTCATGGGAAACAGCCGAGTGCCTTCAGTTCCATTCAGTGATGTCCTAAAATAAACCAGCCTTTGCGAACACTCCCGGAAGGGTAAGCTTCTGGTGTTGAGCGGCTCGTCCCCCGGCCCGTGTGTTTCTGTCCTGGGGGGCTTCGTGCTCACAGTGCCTGGGCCTGATTTCTTTCCTCTCCGCTTTTTCTCTCTCTCTTTCCTGACTCTCTCGTCTCGTATCTCAGGTCGAAAGGATTGTGGACAAGAGGAAGAACAAGAAAGGAAAATGGGAGTACCTCATCCGATGGAAAGGCTACGGCAGCACGGAGGACACGTGGGAGCCAGAGCATCACCTGTTGCACTGTGAGGAGTTCATCGACGAATTCAACGGGCTGCATGTGTCCAAGGACAAAAGGATCAAGTCAGGGAAGCAGGCCGGCACCTCCAAGCTCCTGCGCGACGGCCGAGGCCCGTCGGTTGAGAAACTCTCCCACAGACCTTCCGAGTCCGGGAAGAGCAAAGGGACTTCCCATAAACGGAAGCGGATCAACCCTGCCCTGTCCAAGCCGAAGAAAGGGTATTCAGCCAAGCCCCCCGCAGGAGGCGACAGGGCCGCCAAGACGGTGTCTTACAGGACTACCCCCAGCGGTTTGCAAATAATGCCGCTGAAAAAGGCTCAGAATGGCATGGAAAATGGGGACGCCGGTTCCGAGAAGGACGAGAGGCACTTCGGAAACGGGTCCCATCAGCCTGGCTTGGATTTGAACGATGTGGGAGAGCAAGACCTGGCGGAGTGCGCTGTGAACCACGGGGCGCTGGCGGAGAACGGGCTCGGTACGTGGCTTCTCTCTCTCCTGCGTTTGGTTCTGGCTGTGGTGGCCAGGGGCTTTGCATGCAGCCTAGGGGAGTACGTGAGTACCTACCCCCCCGCCCCGAGCCCCAACTCTTAGCTAAGTAGTCATTCTCCTTCCCGCCCTCTCACTTAGAGTCGTGGGGACCTGGTCACAGGCCCACACTGGTTGCAGACACCTGTGCGGGGCGGGGGGGGGGGAGGCCAAGCCACTGACGCTCCCGCCAAGGCCTGTAGTGGTCTGAAAAATCCCTGACTACTCCAACACTCCCCAGGCCATGCTAACCACTCTAGGGCCCCTGTTCTGAGGGCAGCTCAAAGTCCTCACCCACCAGGACCTGAGACTCGTGTCCCCAGGGGGCCGGCCAGTGCCTCTCTGCGGTAGCACGTGCTTTCTAGAGGCTTTGCTTTCAATCTCATTGAGCACCCCCCCCCAAAACCGTGCAGCCCAGAAAGGTGGGGTCTAATGCTCTTCTCAGACGCAGTTTGGACCCGAACTTCTCCAACCCCATTCTGCACTGGAGCCCCCCGCCCCTCCTCTGTCGCCAGCATGGATGATCTGGCCCGATGTCCAGAGGAGGAATGAGAGCTGCCCTGACCCCATCCTCTGCTAATTCTCTGGGCTTGCACCCTCTTACTCCACCCTGGAAGCAACATAGCAAAGGCGCAGAATTTCCCCCCTCTTACCAAGTCCCGGCAGGCAGAGTTAAGGAAAGAGGAGGCAAAAGGTAATTAAAGCTCCCCAATCTGACATTTCCTTAATGGCGAAGTGACTTCTTGGCTGGGCCTTGGTGGCCTGGGTCTCCCGGGCTGGCCATCTGTACCTGTTTCGTGCGCGCTCAGTATCTGTGTGTCTCGGTGGTGGCATTTACCCCTCGAGCTGCCCGAAGCCTAAGCCTTGGGATGAGCGTGGGCAACCCGTCCCCAACAGAGCAGGGGCATCTGATGCCCCGGGTGGAACAGGTGTGTGTGTGTGTGTGGGAGGAGGGGGGTGGGGCGCAGGCGCGGTGGGCCGGCGGCGCTCCCAGGAGCAGGTGATGGAGCCGGACGCCCAGCAGCGCAGCGGTGATTTCCGAGTTCAGAGCGCTCAAGGGCTCGCCCCGCGGTCGCGAGGGAATCGCGCCGGGGAATCTGAGCGATGCCTTTCTCCACGGAGAGGGATTTCGCCCAAACAAGATTTATTTAGCAGTGTCTGCCCCAGATTGACTCATGTTTCCGTCTGGGGATCCCTGATGCTGACATGACTCTGCCTGCTAACATATGTAAAAGCTGTTTGTTTTAAAAATTCATCTCTCGGGGAGGAGTGGGCTTGTGTAAATGAGGCCTGGCATAAACATCCGCGGCTGACGTTCGGCGACAGCTGCCGGCGGCAGAGGGATTCCCCGGCTCTCGGGGAGGGTGGCCGACTGGGGGGTGGGGGGTGAGGCTCCTTGGGGGGTGCGGGGGACCCGGCACGACTCCCGGGACCCTGGCCGGCAGGGTCCCCTGCCCCGCCTCACACGTGGCCGCCTCAGGAGTGGGAGGAGCAGCGCGGGGGAGGCGGCCCGCTGACCGTAGCCGCCAGACTGCAGGGAGGAGGCCGGGAAGCGGGTCTCGGAGAGAAGGGGAGGTGGACCTTCCTCTCCTTCCACACAGCTTTCCAAAGTTGCCCTCCATCTCTGGGCCTGGTCGGCGCCCCCTGGTTCACGATCTGCCAGGAGCGGGGGGAAGGGCCAAGGACTGGCCTGCTGGGATCCGAGGTGGCCTTGTTTAATCCCTGCCTCGACTCCAGAATGATTCTCCAGACCTTTCTTGTCTCTGGTCTCTTACCGGCCTCATTTTTTCCCCTGCCGTTGAACGTTCTCCACTTGGGCCGGCGCCTGGGTGGAGAGGAGGAAGCTGCCTGCCTCTGTTTTATTCTGTTCGGGGTGTTCTCAAAGGGCTCCTTTGCTTAACCACAGTCCCTGGTACTGGTGTCCCTGAGCTTCCTCTGCAAGGTTAAGGCTGCGGTTCTCAAACGTTGCGTGTGTGAGATTACCTGGCACCTTGTTACAAACGGTTACTAAGTCTGAGATGGAGCCCAGAAGGTGGGTTTTGAAACAAGCGCCCCATGTGACCCTAACGCATTTTGAAACGTGCTCTGTGGCAATATGGGGGTGGCAATTAATTGACACATCAGGTGTCAATTTAAGTCAATTCAGTGGGATTTTTGTTTTTTGTTTTTTGTTTTAGCACTTCCTAATGGTTAGCCACCATGCTAGGTGTTTGGAGTAGAGCAGTAAAAAGATAGGTAAGGACTTCTCCATCCAAAACTTAAAGTTTACGATGCCTGGGTGGCTCAGTTGGTTAAGTGTCCGACCCTTGGTATTGGTCGAGATGTCATGGTTTGTGGGTTCAAGTCCCACATCGACTCTGTGCTGAGAGCGTGGAGCCTGCTTAGGAGTCTCTCTCTCCCTCTCCGCCCCGTGCCCTGCTCTGCCTCTCTCTCTCAAAATAAATAGCTAAAAAACAAGAAAGGTATCTGAATCTTACAGTTTACTGAGAGCGGATGGCTCCCTGTCAGTGTAGAGAAGGTTCCTGAGGCTGGCTCGCAGGAAGAGGTAACCCACAGATTATACACAGGGTAGGTCTTTCCCATGCCCACCTTCACATCTTCTGTGGTCACTGGGCTGATAAATTCTCCAAACACGGTCAGCCTTTAACATTCTAGTTAGAACTAGCTTCCTGTGTAGTTCTTGGGGAAACTGGGGAAAGGAAATGACTGGGAATCCTTGCCAAAGAGAGAAAGCGGTTCGGGGTTCTTAGATAAGACTCAAGACGGAGGGGTTTTGTGGCTCCAGAACTTTCCAGCAAGGGGCCAGAGGTGTAGTCAAACAAAACATGGCTCCACTTAGGTTTTCAACCAGAGAAAAGTCTCCATGAAGCAAGGGTCCATGCCCATTTGGAAACCCGAGCGTCAGCTCCCTCCCCACCTCCACCAAAGGATCCAGTTCCTCGTGGCACAAGGTGAGCCCGCGGGGTTTGCAAGCCCGGAGGAGGGCTCATCTTTGCCTGGCAGAAGGCGACGGGGAGATCCTGGCTTCACTTTCCCGGCATTTGTTTTGGGGGCGGGCTTACTTTTTTTATGATTTCAACTTCTCGTTGGTGAATTAAGGTTCTGCATACAGAAAAGCCACTTATGTAACACGTTACTCATTTACTGCTGACTCCCCTGATCTGTGCTGTGGGAACAAATGCTAAATCGGGGCTCCGGCGGGGGGTGTTTTGGTCTCAGGCTGCACTCTCCCCAGCAGTGTTTGTGAAGTGTGTGTGCAGCGACTAGGTACTGCTCTTGATTCCCACTCCTCTGGTCATGACAAATGGCTCTGTGGTCCCGAACCATCTGCCTCAGTAGCCCTTGGGGAGCTTGTTAAAAAACGGGCTCCGCCCCAAATCGAGTGACTCCGGATCTCAGGGGTGGGGTGCGGGTTATGCATTTTCAATGCTGAATTTTAACTATACACATGTTCCAGAGGAGGCATTTGGTTGTCGGACACGAACGTTTCCTCGGCCCATTAACTCGTAGGGCCCAAGTTACACCTGGGATTTTAAGCTTGTTAAGTGGGACTGTGAATTGGTCCTTCGGAGGTTTAAAACCGGACCTGACTTCTTCCTGCTGACGCGCTTCTGGTCCCGGGCATCTCTCCTTCCCCCTCTCCCTCTCACTTTCTTTCCCCCCTAAAACACGCCGGAAAAGCTGTTGAATTAGCTGGCTTCTCCCGCGGTCTGGTCCAGGAGAACTGCTTCGCACTCTCTTGTCTGAACAGATCACAGCATCGGTACTTCACAGCACCCGTGAGCCTCCATCCTGACGCAACCCCCTGACTAGGAGCCGGCGTTCCGCTCGGAGCCCTAGCACGGCAGCGTTTCCCAGTGTCCGTGAAGCCGACGAACTTCCACTTTGGATGCTGGTCCTGTGGTCCCGTGTCCGCATTTCTCTGAACTTTGAGAATCCTTTTGCTCGCGTCCTGATGAGGGTCGTCTGTCGCTTGGGCGCTGCATCTCAGACATGGCTTCATCCAGCGTTTGCAGAATTGTTCTGACCGTTGAACGAGCCGTCCCACACAGACAGGCAGCATTTGCCGTCGTCTCGCCATTGATCCTTTAAAATTATCTCCCCTTTCAGTCCTGTAATGTTTGTGTGTCTCGTTCCTACTCGTCTCCCATCGTGATTATCCGTTTCCTCTTTATTGATCACAGGGGAATAGCCATCCTTTAAAAGTCCCCCAGAACCCAGCAGGGGCTTGGGTGGTCCCCTGTGGCTTTTAAGAACTTAGGGCTCTCACTGTGGAACCGGCCTCAGAATCCCCTGAAGGGTGTGTTAAAACACAAGAGTGTGAGGGTGCCTGGATGGCTCAGTCTGTCGAGTGTCCAACTTTGGCTCAGGTGATGATCTCGCTGCTCGTGGGCTCTGTGCTGACAGCTGGAGCCTGGAGCCTGCTTCAGATCCTGTGTCTCCCTCCCTCTCCCCGGCCCCGCCCACTGCTCCTGCTCTCTCTCTCTCTCAAAAATAAATAAACATTAAAAAAATTAAAAAAAAAAGACCCGCAAGATTATTAAACCAACCCCTAGAGTGTCTGATTCAGTAGATGTGGAGTCCAGCCCGAGAGTCTGCATTTCTAGAAAGTTCCCAGATGCTGCTGCGGGTCCGGAGACCCCACCTGCAGAACCATGGCTCTAGACTAGTGAGCGCCAAGAGGGTTGAGGCCAGCATGACGGACGGTGGTCGTAAGCGCCAGTTGGTGGTGCTGGAAAGAGTGGAAGATGCTTTTGCTCTGGACCTGGAGTTGGCATTCACGAGGACTGTTAGGTCGAAAGTGTGTGAAGCGAGAAGTTGTTCAGTTGAATTTTTTTTTAAGCTGGTTTTTTAATGTTTATTTATTTTTCAGAGCGAGAGAGACAGACAGAGCATGATAGGGGGAGGAGCAGAGAGAGAGGGAGATACAGAATCTGAAGCAGGCTCCAGGCTCCAAGCCATCAGCACAGAGCCTGATGTGGGACTGGAACTCACGAACCGTTAGATCGTGACCTGAGCTCAAGTCGAATGCTTAACCGACTGAGCCCCCCAGGCGCCCCCAGTTGAACATTTTAAAGAGGATAGGGACTCCCCTGTGAGGAGGCCGTGAGGTTTACAAAGTATGATCCTCATAGGGTCCTGAGACGGGACCCTTGTTGTTCTACCCTTTTTACAGGGGAGAAGACTACAGATAACATATGCCCGGGTTGGGGACTAGGAGAGGAATCCAGCCAGTTCACCTCCAGAGCTGGGCTCCACCTCCATGCCCTGCAGGCTTGCCCACAGCACAGGGCAGTTCCTAAACCCTGATCCCTGACTAACACATGCCCTGATTTGGGGAGCGGGGGCCACTTCGCGGACTCGCCCTTGGTGCTTATTACCAGGAGGATAGAATCCTTCAAGCCCAAGAGGGTGGGACTAACCCTGTGCCATTCAGTTTAGAACCCTGAATAAACAGTTTCCTGAGAAAATAGAGCTGAACAGAATGGATTCAGGGACAACCAGAAAACCTCCCTAGATCACTATTAGAAATTAGGAACTCAGTCATCACCCTGCTCAGAGAAAGCAGGAAGAAGGCACACAAGACCCAGAGAGTTTTATAGGCAAGCCTACTGAATATTCTAGAACAGATAATCCCTCTCTCCTCCAGATGATTGCGGGGAACAGAAAAAAAGGAGACACACGCCAGCTCCTTTGATGAGGCCAGTGTAACCTGGATTTCCAAACCAGACCAGGAGGGGAAGAGCAAGGGAAATTCCAGGTCAGTTCTACTGAAGGACCTAGTGCTAAAAGATCCGGATACTTCCTCAAAATTGTGACTTCCACAAGCTTCTCACTGTGTGCCCCGAACTTGACCCTAGTTCATGACCTTTAGAGTCACTCCTGCTTCTTGAGGTGCCCAGCGTGTCTCCGGAAGAGGCCGAGGGTGAGCGGGCTCCGAGTGTCACGGTCAGCGGCTCCCTGCCATGGAGTGACTCACGTCGGTGGGCTCGTTCACGCGGGGCCCGTTTCCCCGGCGCCCAGCCATTCTGACGCACTTCACACACGCGCTCCCAGGCCAACAGCCTTTGACCGACCTTTTTCGTTACTCCAAAGTGGGTCCTTTCCCAAACCAGCCATGACAGCAAAAGCTTAGGGAGTTCGTCCGGTTTGTTTTTCGAAGTGTGGCAAGTGAGCGACTCGATGCTAATGATTGAGCTTAGAAGTCTTCTGTGGCAACGGGAAGACCTTCCAGCTTGGCCGCTGCCTCGGGGCGCACAGTGCCGGACAGCGATGGAAACTCTGACTGTCACCTGACCCGCGGCAAGCCCGAGGGGGAAATCCACACTGCGGTTTGCCCCCCACTCCTGGATTTGAGTTTTGGCATCCAGAGAGGTCGATGTCAAGATCCGGAGATGGACTCGCCCCTTTCCTTGTCAGCTCAGATACTGTTTCCCTCTCTCGGCCAGCTCAAAACAGGTCTCGGGAACCGTTTCCACGTCGCCGTTCGTCAGCCGTGAGCCCAAGCCCGTGGGGTGAGGAGCGCAAGTGCCTCCCTCCTCCCCCGCCATACGCAATCAGGAAGGGGGTGCGTTGTCTGCAGAGGGTGTCCAACCAGTAAGGAAAGTTGCCTCGCCAGCTCTGGTGAAAAGCTGCTCCTCCCCATCGGGGTGGACCCCCAGGCCCTTGGCTTACCCCCACGCCTCCCCTCTCCCCCTCCGTCGTCCTTAATGCTGTGACAGTGGTGTGCTCAGCACACCCGATAGCATCCAGTTCCCTTGGCGTTTCTCTGAGTTAGCAACTTAATAACATAGCAACACAGCAAGGTCTGCTACGATTGGCCTTGCCCCCAGGTGGGGAAACTGAGGCTCAAAGAGGTTGAGACGTAGAGGACCAAGGGGAGGAGTTGGGGTGTGGCGCCAGGTCCCCCAATGCTGAAGGTCTCGGTGGTCTGTGATCATTTTTTTGTTTTTGTTGTTGTTGTTTGTTAAATTTTTTAAATGTTTACTTATATTTGAAGGAGAGCCAGGTGTGAGTGGGGGAAGGAGGGACAGAGAGAGAGAGAGAGAGAGAGAGAGACAGAATCTGAAGCAGGCTCCAAGCTGTCAGCACAGAGCCCGATTCGGGGCTGGAACTCACAAGCTGTGAGATCGTGACCTGAGCCGAAGTCGGACACTTAACTGACTGAGCCACCGAGGCGTCCTTGTGATCAGTGTTAAGAAGGAAAAAAAAGGCACTGTAGCGATTTAAGTTCACACGAGCAGATGTCTCCCTGTGTCCGAGGGCATGATTCTGGCCAGCACCCCTCGGGCCTTCCTTTGGGACACCTTTAGTGATTCCGAAGATGCTGAACCGGCGTTCCGGGGAGGCGGAGTGACTAGTAGCGAGTGGTTTCCCTCTGGGCCTCAGGTGGAAAGGCAAGAGCACACAGACACACACGCAAGGATCCCAGGCCTCGCTGAGAAGGTGACATCCAAGTGGAGACTGGGAACGGGGAGAATGTCTCGTTTTAACATGAAAACCCGTTTGTGTCGGGCATTTGGAGGTCCGCTTCCCTTTTAGCTGCCCAGGGTTTTCTAGTGTCCAGACAAGCTGTCCTCTCCCTGACGGTCGTTTAGGGCGGCTTCCGACGACACCCCCTTGCCAGCCCTGGCTGTTACTGGTCTTTGTCATGCCTTTCCAAACTCCGTCGTCGTGATTTCAGTTAACAGAGGAAGGCGAGTGTCTTCTCAGGATCTTTCCCTGGGGGTGGTCTGAGCATAGTCACGAGCGTGACGCGCCGTGTGGTGGGTAGACAAGGGCATTCGTCCGCGTCGCCCCTGGCAAGTGGCTCAGCCTCTCTGGGGCAAGTTCTTCATTCATAAACTACAGATATAATCCTATCTCATGGGCGTGGGGTGCAGCAGAAGTGAATTCGTTCACAGCATGCCGTTAGAATATGACCTGCTGTGGGGCAGACATTCGGTAAATATTAGCTATCGGTATTTCAACCCTCTCCCGGGTTTCTAACTGTATTTTCCCACTGGCATTTTAGAGTCATTACATAATGCGAGTATTTTTTTTTTCTAAAGTTTTATTTATTTATTTTAAGAGAGAGCGCGTGAGGGGTGCCTGAGTGGCTAAGCGTCCAACTTCGGCTCAGGACATGATCTCACAGTCGTGGGTTCAAGCCCCGAGTCGGGCTCTGTGCTGACAGCTCCGAGCCTGGAGCCTGCTTCCGATTCTGTGTCCCCAATCTCTCTCTCCTCCTCCCCTGCTCCATCTCTCTCTCAAAAATAAATAAATGTTAAAAAAAATAGAGGGAGAGAGAGAGAGTGCATACCTGAGAGAGTGTGCATGAGTGGGGCGGGGCAGAGAGAGAGGTAGAGGGAGAGAGAGTATCTCAGGCAGGCTCTGTGCTGACTGATGTGGGACTCGAACCCACGAACTGTGGATCATGACCTGAGCCAAAATCAAGAGTTGGATGCTTAACCGACTGAGCCACCCAGGCGCCCCATTAATCCTTTCTTAGATATGATAACTCAACCAGTACTCATCGGCTGACTACCGTATACCAGGTACTGTTTAGAGAGATAATTTCAGTGCCTTATACCATGAAGAGATAGATAGGTGATACTGAGGCAGCTGTGGGCAGGGATGCCTAAGCCAGGTTGGGAGAGAGGGCTTCTTGGAGGAGGTGATACACAAGTAGAGTGTGATAGAACGAGCCAGAAAAAAAGGCAGGGATGGTGGGGGTGATGACAGCAGGCACAGGGGCATAGAAACAAGAATCCATGTGTGGGTGCCGGGAGCCCCATCACAGAGAAGGTGGCAGTCCAGCTACTCATGGACTGTCCCACCGGGGAGGCTGAGGCTCACACAATTCTCTGTGCCGCCAGAGTTGGCTGAAGAACCAGACAGGTGGAGCCTGCAGGAGGAAGGTGTTTTTGAACTCTTTCTGGAAGGGGCTGAGAAAATCCTTCCCACAGCCCGCGCAGTGGCGCGAAGCCTGCCCAGTCCGGCCTGCCTCGCCCCGTACCCACACCTGTCTCCCTGTGCCCCACGTGCGTGTTCCCCTCCTGCCAGCCCTCGTGAGGGTGGTCGACCTCTCCTTCTCCTTCGGGGCTCACCCAGATGGCGATTCCCTGTGGAACCCCTCCCGGACTCCCAACGCGGACAGCTTCCAGTTAGCGCACGCAGAACTGTGTTTCTTCGCTGATAGCTCTACCTCCGTGTGTCATGGTCACTACCCGATTGGTGGATAATCTCTGCTCCCCTCACTCTATGAGATCCTGAGCTCCACCAGGGCAGAGGTCCTCTCTAGTTTGCTCACAGTTGTGTCTCCGGCACCTCACAATGCTGGGCACATAGTAGGTGCTTAAGAAATACCTGCCGAACGAGGGAGTGGACGATCGAACGGACCGAAGGGAGAAAGCAAGAGTTCCTTACTGCTGTGAGGTGTGGGTCCTGGGCCAGGTCCACCCCCCTCCACCCCATTCACTCATGTCAGCGTCTCCCCCCACCCCCCATGCTGTCCCACGTGCTCACGCTGTGCTTCCTGCTTCTGGGGTCCTGTCACGGACAGCTAATGCTTTCTCAGGGTCTTGGCAGCAGCAACGGACGAGTCCCCTACCCTTATTTGTCTGCCAGTTGCTTTCACCATCTGCCGTGCTTCTTCTCCCTTACTAGTCACACTGTCTCACAAGCTCCTATTAAATGCCTGGGCTTCCCCCCCCCTCCCTCCCTGCCCCCCATCAAGGGTATTGGGGATCCATTTCCAGAGAGTGCATTTCACCTGGGTTGCATTTTCTGTGTTTTGTATTGTCCTTTGCTGCGAGAGAGATCACACAGTGGGCTTCTGAGTAGAAATCCCAGTTGCAGAGAGGGCTAGATTTCTCCTCTAAACTTGCCGTAAACTCTGGAGGCAGCATGGCCAGGGACACTGGGCAGGGCGAGTCTGGGCTTTGGAGACAGAGGCTCTGTGAGTCCAGCACGAAGTCTGCCTCTTGGGGAGCCCGTGACTCTAGCCGAGGCTTCCGAGCGTGGGAGCCTCGATTTCACCTCCGTGCCCTGGGGCTCACAGTACCTACCCCAGAGGATGAAAAGGCGGGGTCTGGCTCATGGTCGATGCTCAGCGAAGGCTGAGTTCTCTTCTTCCCCTTTGGTAGACTGTAGTGCTTCTGGGGCCTCTCGCTTTTACTCAGAGGCGTGCTGTGGACCCTCCCGTCAGATGCCTTGCAGCGTTTTCCTGGGCGCTGGGATATTCATCTTCATGCCGTGTGTGTCAGCCGGTAAGGCGAGTTCAGGAGGCTCCACTTCTGGGCCGGAGGATGCCCAGCCCCGCCGCTCCCGTTAAGTCAAAGAGCCTTGAGTCTTCTCCCGGCATCTTGGTGACAATGATGCTGGGTTGGCAGCTCTCGTCTCTAGGTGTGTTTTTTCTTTTTCTGTGCTGTAGAGATCTGGTGGTTTTGTGTTGTTGTTGTTTTTTCCTACCTTCAGCCTCTTTTTTGCTTGGTTCCCTCCTACTTCTCCTCACTGGCGGAGAGTGAACTTGTGCTGCGTTCCTGGAGTTGAAACAAGACGTCCCCTTGCCGGCCTGGCTTCCCACCCACAACTCCTCACATTGACTGGGTGGGAAAGAGAAACGAGAGGCTCCAGGTATATTGAGCACCTGTGCGTGCCAGACCTGGTGCAGGATGCTGAGGCTTCCGCTGTGTGTGAGACGTGGTGCGGTCCTTGCCCGGCTCACCCTCTTGTGGGAGCGCCCGAGAAACTAACCAGACACTGCAGCACATGGTGCCGTGGGAGCGCCCCGAGTGCGTGAGCGGGGGAGGGGCCCACCAGGATTAGGGGGTTAGAGGCGGGACTTGCAGGTAGAAGCAGCATCTGATCCGAGACCCGAAGATTGCGTGGAGTGTGGTCAGCCAACGAGAAGGAAGAATGTTCTAGACAGTAGAAACTGGATCTTATTAAGATTTGTAGAAAATATGTAACATCCACTTCACTTTTTATTATTTATTTTGTTATCTTTATTTATTTTTGAGAGAAAGAGAGAGGCTGGGCGGAGGGACAGAGAGAGAGGGAGACACAGAATCCGAAGCAGGCTCCAGGCTCTGAGCTGTCAGCGCAGGGCCCAACGTGGGGCTTGAATCCACAGACCGTGAGATCATGACCTGAGCCGAAGTCAGCCGCTCAACCGACTGAGCCACCCAGGTGCCCACGTAACATCCACTTCAAACACCATCAATAAAGTACACTCATGCTTTCTTCCTCAAACATTTAGTTACTGCTGTAAGGCAGGCACTGTGTACCCAGAAGTGGGTCACTGTGCTGGGAATGTAATGATGAATAACACAAGATGCTCCCAGTTTAGGGAAGAAAAAAATAAATGGGGAAAAGACAGATCAACAATTTCCATACCAGAGCAAAATAGCCAGCGTTTGTTTACTGAGCCCATGCTATGAGCCATGCCCTGTTCTAAGCACCATACAGGTAGTAAGTCAATTAATGCAGGAGGTAGGGCCTATTTCTCTCCCCATTTTACAGATAAGGAAACTGAGGCATATGGAGGTGAGAGAATCCTGTAATCCATCAGCTGGTAGATGGCTGTTTCAGGATTCAGATCTAGTTGGTCTGGCTCCAAACCCATGTTCTTAATTGTTGCTGATTGCTTCTGGAGGGACGGAATTATCTGGGAGCTTAGAGGAGAGCTCCATGATGTTTGAAAATGATTTCTCGAGTGGGGCAGGGTGCGCCTGGGTGGCTCAGTCGGTTGAGCATCCAACGTGAGCTCAGGTCATGATCTCATGGTTCGTGAGTTCGAGCCCCGCGTCGGGCTCTGTGCTGACGGCTTGGAGGCTGGAGCCTGCTTCAGATTCTGCATCTCCCTCTCTCCCTCTGTCCCTCACCTGCTTGTGCACTCACTCGCGCTCTCTCTCTCTCTCCCTCAAAAATAAATAAATAAAAATTAAAAAAAAGAAAACGATTTCTTGGGGTGCCCGGGGGACTCATTTGGTTGAGCGTCCAGCTCTTGATTGTGGCTCAGGTCATGATCCCAGGGTCGTGGAATGGAGCCCCATGTCAGGGTCAGGATGGCACCCACTTAAGTTTCTTTGTTTCCTCCTCCCCCTCTCCCTGGTTCATGTGTGCTCTCTCTCTCTCTCTCTCTCTCTCTCTCTCAAATAGAATTGAAAAAAGAAAATGCTTTTTTTTTAAGATTCTTGAGATCACTTCTCCTACAGTTCAGTTAAAGAGGGGTTTACTGCTGCCCACTGTGTGCGGGGAGCTCACCTCATCTTCCCGAGAATTTGAAGCTAATGAAGCCGGTTAAGGGATCGGAAGGTCCCAGATGACCAGCCGCAAAGCTGAGTGTGCTGAGAAGTCAGGGGTTGGGCAGCCGGCTGGCAGGCACTTGGGGCGGAATGGACGTGCTACCTGGAAGAGAAGTCTCTCCGGTGCCCCCGAGGGTCCCACGTGTGACGGTTCAGGGGCCAGGGTGCCGCTGAAGCAGTGACCCGGAAGCAAGGGAGTGCAGGGGGCTCCTGAGACCTTGCAGCCCTCCTGGGAGAAGCGTGTTTGAGGGGCAGGAGTGAGGTCAGGCTGGCAGACAGGTGAGGCCAGCCTGCAGAGGTTGGGAGCAGAGCCGTGGCAAGAGAAGATGAGAAAAAGGATTTTAAACAGAGTCGCCGTGCACTTCGAAGACCCTGGGGAGCCCCTCCGAGGCCTAGGATTCTGGCCCGACCGTGCCGTGAGGGTTGGCGTGGCTCTGGCAGGGTTTTAGCACAGGAGACACGATATGACCTGTGGAAAAGGTTTCTTTTGCACATTGGATCCATGCTTGGCTCTCCTGTTTGAAACATTTCGTCATCTGACCATAAGCATAAGATGTACGGTCCGTCTCTCCCAGCAATTCTAAGTAACCTTAGAACCTCCACGTTCCTAAAATTCACGGAGTGTCAGGAGGCGTCATTATAACCTGCCAGGTGATGGCTAACGTTGCTAAATAGGATTTTTAAAAATCTACCTGTCAGTTTTGGGGTTTGCTTTTGAATTCAGGGACAGTTGGAGGCTGGGACAGTGACCAGCCATGAAATAAGCATATGTATATTGAGTTTAGGTACAGATTGGGCACTTCGAACTCTTGGGACACCAGTGGGTGCAGTGATTTGGGGGGGTCTTTTCAAATGCAGCCCCACCCCCACCTCTGAAGGTCCTGACCTCTGAGCCATACTTCTGGTGAAAGACTCTGCTGTCCCCAGCTGCTGAGTCTGATTCCTCCCGACGTGTGATGGGCTGGACACATAAATGGTGCACCTCGCCTCCCCCCACCTTCCCCTCTCAGCGTGTTCTCAGAACGGTCCACAGCGCTTTAGGGATCTTTGATGAGTCAACCACAGACCAGGAAACGGCTCTCATGCACAAGAACTATCACTTTCTCTTCTGAGAACTGCAGCTGGAAAACCCTTACCCTGCAGTCAGCGGAGAGGTGGCTTCGCTCACCGTGGAACTGATGGGTCTTCTCAGCGCCTGAGCACAGTGCCCGGTAGACAGCGGCTGTTGTGCTCCGGTGTGGGTGGCCCTTGAGGTGGTCCCAGCCCGCCCTTCCCTCTGTGAATCTGCTGACGGAGACTGGAGCGGCGGGGAGGATGGGCAGGAAGGGCCGTGCCCGGGCTTGGCGCTTCCTGTGAGGCCAGCAGCATGCCCCTCTCCTGCTCTCCGGGCTTTCGCGCTCAGGGGACGAAGCTTCTACAGGTCCTCCATTGTACGTGGAGCTCTTATTCACTTATCCACTCATTCACTGGTTCAGCAGTGACTGAGCCACTTCAGTGTGCTGGGCCGCACTGGTTCCGGAGGTTTAAGAATGACCATCTCACAGTTCGTGAGTTCAAGCCCCGTGTCGGGCTCTGTGCTGATGGCTCGGAGCCTGGAGCCTGCTTCGGGTTCTGTGTCTCCCTCTCTCTCTGCCCCTCCCCCACTCACACTCTCTCTCTGTCTCTCTCTCTCTATATATATAAACCTAACAAATAAATAAACATTAAAAAAACTGTCAATTAAAAGAAAAAAAAGAATGACCAACCTGGCCCTTGTCTTCATGGATCTGTCTGAAGGTGAAGAGGGAGTCCGACATTTGAGAAAAGGTGTGTTAGGATTCGCAAGGTATGCAAGATGGTTACCTGCAGCGTGGTTACCTGCACTGTCCAACATGGTGGCTATTGGTCACATGTGTTTGGATTTCAGTGACTGAAATTAAACAAAAATTTTAAAATTTCGATAGCCGTACGTGACTTTCGATTACTGTGTCGGGCACTGCAGACATAAAACATTTCCATCATTGCAGGTTGGTCTGCTAAACAACATTGAACAGGGGATCCCTATCTGTTTTTGCCCATCAGTATGTCCCAGGTGCCCGGCCTGCCATAGGCACTCACTAATTACGTGCTGAATGGATGGCGGAAGGTAGAGTAAAGAAACGCTGTAAAAAAAGAAGGATGTACAAACAGCCACAAGAAGAAGGGGGCTGCTCTGGAAGAATTCCCAAGCAGGTAACAGCAGAGCCACACTGCGAGGGGCGAGACCTGTAGCAGGTGGGCATGCCGGTACCGAGAAGGGCTCCAGTCTCTCCACCTCTTCCTTCTGTGTGCTGATGGCGCAGACCACAAATGGTGTTACTACGTTCTGTGCAAGGGAAGGAAAATTCATAGTGCTTACACTGCTCTCTTTCCCTGGGCGTCTCTGAGAGGTGAGATCTCGCTCGGCTGCTGTGAGGCAGGAGGCCTAGATGTGGTATGAGTCATCTAGGTGCGAGATCAACCTGACTACAGAAAACAAATGTTTTGATGCACAGGACTAATACACAGGTGTGGGAGTGCGACCAACACATTGAGCAATGCATACGGAACGCGTCCCAACGTCAGAAGTGTTAATTGCGAGGTTGGCACATAGTGTGATGGGGTTGCTCCATTTCTTTGTCGCTCCTTCATTTCCCCAATGAGCTTTGCAGAGCAGTCGCTGTCTACCAGGCACTGTGCTCAGTCTTCCAGACACAGAGGTGAGCAACTCTCGGGCTCATCCCCCAAGAGTTGAGCGGGGGCATCAGGCAGGTGTACAGATGATGCTAACACAGCAAAATGAGCTTGGCTTGGGAACAGCATCACATGACACTGGTCCAGGTGTAGTATCCAAATTATCCTTCCTGCATCGGTTAGCAAAGACTGAGCTCTTTGGACGAAAAGCAGAGCCAACACCAGTGGGAGGGGCCAAGACTAGTGTTAGGTTTGAGTCTTGGTGCTTGAATTAAGCATCAAGTCTGAAATCAAGATGCTGAAGGTTAAACCCAACCTGGAACTTTCTGATGGCATGATGACCTTGGCTTTTGGTTTTCTCTTCTGTAAAACAGGGGTAAAATTATGCCTTACAGGGTTGTTGTTAGAATTGGATGAGTAAGCTATGTGAATCACATAATAAGCACCCAACAAAATGTAGGTATTGCATATGGTGAGCCGTTGAGAGAAAGGATTGAGGATGAAGCCGTCCTGACCCTGAAGTCTCCATTTTGGATTGTTCGGGGCAAATGTAGGTCTCTCCTAGCCCCGCTGTGTGTGACAATCAAAGAGTTGCCTGAGTTTCTGAGAAAGACCACGTAAGTGTGGAAGCAGCATGGACAGTACGTACCTCGGATGGGGATAGCCTCCTCTGTGATCTGCCTAAACTTCCCTACCTTCCTCCCTGTCCAGAGGAAGCTTGGTGCTCTTCTGTGCCTGAGGTTTGCCATGGTCTCGGTGGGGAAATTGGGCAGAGACTCTGAGTTCTGGCTTGTCTCGTTTCCTGAAAAGTGATACTATATGATAGAAGTCTCCTGCGGGCCGTCCCTCATCTGTCCAGTCCTCTGTGGCCCCCCTCCAGCCCTTAACCTCTGCCTTCCTCCCAGCCCAGGGCACTTCCCATGTGTTTCTATTTCTCTTTCTGTATCTTACGAGCTGTAGTGCATTTCCTGACACACCTTTCCTTCCTGCACATTGACAACCGCATGCCATTTCTTGATACTTTTGGAGGCATTCCTCCTTGTCTTGGTTGATTGGCCAGGTTTCCTTCTTCCTGGAGCTGAGCTAGGATGACCTTTTCTGTCTTGAAGGGTCCCTCCTTAGGGAATCATTCACACACCTGGATTCTTTCATCTTTCATTTGATCCAATTATCTCTATCTTTTCATATATTAATCTAATCTTGTCAGATTATTGTGATTATTAATATATTTGGATTTTTTCTTTTATTTTGCATTGTTTCTCTTCTCCTTCTCCCATCCCCATCCCCATCCCCATCCCCTGATCTCTTCAGGCTTTTTAATTGAATTGTACATTTTATAGGTTTCCTCTCCCTGGACTGACTTGGAAGCCAGCCATAGATCGTATTTGTATTCTTAAATTTTAGTATACATAATCAACTATTAAGTTTTTTCAAACAAATATGATGTCCTCCTATTGAATATAGCAAGGAGGACACTACTTGGCTTTGAATTCTCACTGGACATCTTGTTTTTATTTTGTGCACCCAGTGTTTTTAAACACCAAAGATTATGTTTATTATTTTTATAGCCCGTCATCACGTTTTTTATTGAAAATTTTTAAGACCAACTTTGTTTCTTGTGTCCTTTGTCTTCCTCTGAATTAACTATTTTATATGGCGAGGTTTTTATTTACAGTTCCATCAGACTCTGGTATATAAATGCTGTTAGCACTGGGATATCTGAAAATGCCCATTTATTTAGACCTTTAAATGTTGTTTTAGTTGGGTATAAAATTCTTGGTCAACATTGTATTCTCAGCATCCTGATAGTAGAAGTTCCTTTTTCTATGCAGACTAGTGTTATCACTGTTGGTATCAGTCTGTCAACCCATTTTGATAATGTGGGTTTTTTTCCTCTAGGCTGCATCTTCAGATCTTTACCCATGACATTCAGCAGTTTCATTATTATTTGTCTCTTTATCTGGCTTAATAACCAGAGTGCTCTTTCAAACTAAGAACTTGAGTTTTTTTAAAGTTTTCAAAAACACTCAGCTGTTGCCTCTTCAGATATTCTTTTTCTTTTTCTTAAATGTTTATTTATTTATTTATTTAGAGACAGAGAGCATGAGTGGAGGGAGGGACAGATAGAGAAGGAGAGATAGAATCTGATGCAGGCTCTGTGCTCGACGCAGAGCCCAACATGGAGCTTGGTCTTACAACCATGAGATCATGACCTGAGCTGAAATCAAGAGTCAGATGCTTAACCGACTGAGCCACTCAGGTACCCCTCAAATATGATTACTTTGAGTTACCCCATGTATGGAATTTTGGTTTGATTCTTATTTGCGGGATATTTGTTTTAAAAGTGTATTTAACTTTTTGTTTTAAAGTAATTTAAAGATCATATGGGTGCCTGGGTGGCTTAATCATTTGAGCATCAGACTCTTCATTTTGGCTTAGGTCATGAGTTGTGGGATCATGTCTCTCAGTGGGCTTCTGTGCTGGTCATGGAGCCTGCTTAAGATTCTCTCTCCTTCTCCCTCTATCCTTCTGAACGACTTGTGTGCTCTCTCTTTCTAAAATAAATAAATAAATAAATAAATAAATAATAAAGTAATAAAGTAATAAATAAGGTAATAAAGTAATGATATAATTTTAAGTTTACAGAAAGCATTGTAAAGAAGCTCTTTTCAGTTAGTCAGGTATTTAAATATTTTACCATGTTTGTCCTCTCTTGCTCCATATGTTTATGTATATGTACATGTATTTGTATGTTTAGATATAGACTCACATACATATATACTCATAAGTTATATATAAATGATTATACAAATTTTATATAGATTACTGTTCTGTTTCTGAACTATTTGAGTATGGATTACATACATCATGCCTCTTTACCCCTTAATATTCAGTATGGGTATTTTCTAAGATAAAGGATATTCTCTTAAGTCAACACAGTACAGTTATGAATTTCAGAAATTTAACATCGATACAATACTATAATCTATGGTCTGTATTCCAAGTTTTCCTATTTCCCCTCTAAGTTCTTCCATTCTTATCCTGCTGAATTCTTCCTTGCCTTCCCCCATTTCATATTCTTTTTTTTTTAATTTTTTTTAAAATTTTTTTATTTATTTTTGAGAGACATAGAGACAGTGTGTGAGCAGGGGAAGGGCAGAGAGAGAGAGAGAGAGGGAGACACAGAATGTGAAGCAGGCTCCAAGCTCTGAGCCATCAGCACAGAGCCCTACGCGGGGCTCGAACTCACAGACCGTGAGATCATGACCCGAGCCGAAGTTGGCCGCTTAACTGACTGAGCCATTCAGGCACCCCCCATTTCATATTCTTATGACCCTTCTTCCATCGAGAGAACCCTGTCTGTCCACAACATCATGCATTTACTTGTTTGCTCAACCAAGACTGCCTATAAAATAGTTTTGGAACTGCTCCACCCTTACCTCTATGCAAACCAACCCACTAAGGAGAGTTCAGGGTTTGTCAGAGGGTATGTATGTCATAACATTGCATTCAAAAGTCATTCATATCGGTTCTCTATCCTCTCCCTGTGAACTGTTATTCATTTGAAATATGATTAAATTCCTTTCTTTTGATTTGTGCTCAGTTTCTTTTTCTTCATCCTTGTTGATAGTATTTTCTTGATGTGCTTTAACATACTTCTGGGACATAAAAAGATACATTCAGAGAAGTATCAGCCCTTCCTCGTCCTCCTCCTCTGTTCTCTCTGCCAACCGCTTGTGCCCACGTATACTTGCGTAACCATTTTCTCGTGGTTTATTCCTCCTGTATTTCTTTTGGAAAAAAAAATCAGATTTATCTATTTCCCCTTTCTTCTCCTTTTTTTAAGTTTGTTTATTTTGAGAGAGCATGAGCATGGGAGGGGCAGAGAGAGAGAGGGAGGGAGAGAGAGAATCCCAAGCTGGCTCCACACTGTCAGTGCAGTGCCCAGTGGAGGGCTCGAACTCATGAACTGTGAGATCGTGGTCTAAACCGAAGTCAAGAGTTGGACACTCAAATGACTGAACCCCCCAGGCACCCCTTCCCTTTTTTCTTACACTAAAGGTGAAGTACTTTTGCACCTTGTCTTTCTCCACTTGAAGATGTGTTTTGGAAGCTATGCTCTATTAGTGCATGGAGAGAGAGCTCATTCTTTTTTTATTTACAGCTACGTAGTATTCCATTGTGTGGATGCACCCTAGTTTATTTCCCCAATCTGTGCTTGGGTATTATTTAGATAGTTTCCAATATTTTGCATTTGCAAATAGTGCTGTAAGGAATCACCTTAAGCACATATATTTTTTTTGTGTGTGTTGTTAGAGGTATATGTTCATGTACATTTCTAGAATTGGACTGGTGGGTTGGAAGGGCAGAAACAGTTTTGTCACGTGTTGCCAAATTCCCTTCCATCACTGTTGTGCCATTTTGCCTCCTACCCACAATTAAGAGGGTGCCCGACTCCCCACGTCCCCTCTGGCAGAGCATAGTGTCAGGATTTTGAACTTTTGCCAAGCAGGTGGGTGAGAAATGGGATCTCCATATAGTTTTAGTTTTCACTCCATCATTACAGGTTTTAGTTTGCATTAGTAAATGAAGTTGAAGTCTTAGGATTAAAGGCCATTTTCACGTAATATTTTTGGGTGCCTGCCCATATCTTCTGTCTACTCTTTACTAAAGGAGGAAGTTGAAGCCTACTGTCTCCAGTCTGTAAAACTTCTTATGGGAGGGGGTACCTGGATGACTCAGTTGGTTAAACAACATGCTCTTGATTTCAGCTCAGGTCATGATCTTACCATTCATGAGTTCAAGCCCTGTATCGGGCTCTGTGCTGATAGTGTGTGGAGCCTGCTTGGGATTCTCTGTCTCCCCCACCCCCACCCCTCTGCATGTTCTCTCTCACTCTCAAAAATAAATCAATAAACTTAAAAAAGAAATACATAGGGGCACTTGGGTGGCTCAGTCGGTTAAGTGTCCAACTCTGGATTTCGGCTCAGGTCACGATCTCATGGTTTATGAGTCCGAGCCCCATGTTAGGCTCTGTGCTAAGAGCATGGAGCCTGCTTGGGATTCGCTCTGTCTCTCTCTTTGCCCCTCCCCTACTTTCTCTCTCTTTCTCTCTCTGAAAAATAAATAAACTTAAAATTTTTTTTTATTAAAAAAATAAATACATAAAACTTCTTATAGCTTGGGGATCTCAGCCCTCTATCTGTGATATGCGAATATTTTTCTCCCATTAGGTGTTTACTTTTCCATTTGTTCTTTATCTTACCCCCACCCTTGGTTTTTTTTTTTTTTTCTATCTGCTTTTGTCTGAGAATTTCTTGTTTATTGTCAATGAATGTGGTTTTCTTTTCCTTGTGTCTGTCACTTTGAATATTTGAAGCATTCCTGTTTTAAAGTCCTTGTCACATCATTCCTCGATACTCATTTCATCTTCCTCGGAGCAATTTATGTCACGAGCGTTGATGTGGTTGGCGAGGTTTCCATGCATTAGATGTCTTCAGGCTTTGGGATTCTGGTGTACGGGCTCATTCCAAGAGGGGAGTTTTTGTTTTGTGTTTCGTTGCTTTCTCTCCCCCTGTGGCCCTGTGATAGTTTGGCCCGGAGCTCCCCACCGAGCCGCGGGTGTGGACGACAGCTGCTTTTGTTCCTGCCGTTCTGCCATCCTGGAGGGGGCCTCATGGCATGCCCTGGCATCTGGCCACGGGCCTGGGTCCCCTCTCCCATCTCGTGTGGGACCCTGGTGTCTGCCGCCCTCGAGTGTGCTTCCCTCCTGGCCCTCCCGGTCCCCCGGCCCCACGTAGTGCCTTGTGTCGACACTCTGCCCGTCACACAGAGATGATTATCTCCTTTGTGAGCCCAGTATTCACCTGCCACTTCCGCGTGTTTGGGGCCGAGGGGCTGTGTCAGGGCGTGATTTTATGGAAACTTCGTAACGTCAAATACTCCTTCGTACTTAGTCGGAGGGAAGGAATGTGGGGAGGTTTGAAGGGAAGAAAAGGAAGGAAACCGTCCTGTGTCCCAGGAATGCAGGCGGCACCACTTCCTTTCCTTGGCAACAGTCCTGTGAGGTAGGAATGTTTTTTTCCCAACCCACATGAGGGAAATGGGCCCAGAGGGGGTGAGTGAGCCACCCAGCCTTGCGGCTCCTGAGAGGGAGGGTGGGGGTCTAAACGCTGGCCCGTTATTGGGTTTCACCCCGATTTCTGGGTTCACAGCCCCCTCTGTGCCTGGAATGCCACATCCGGGGTCTGAGCCTCAGGCTTAGGGGCCGGGAGGCCATGGCTGTGAGGACTCACTGGTTTGTTCCTCCTTTTTGGAATGACTTGGGGTCCTCCAGCTAACATCTCTGAAGTGCCTAGGGTGAGCCTGGCACTTGCTAAGCCCGTATTAGTTCTTCAACTGATCTCAAAACAACCCCGGGGCACCTGGGTGGCTCAGTTGGTTAAGCATTCAACTTCTAATCTAGCATCAGGTTATGATCTTACTGTTTGTGGGATGGAGCCCCGAGTCAGGCTCTCTGCTGACAGCATAGAGGCTGCTTGAAATTTTCTCTCTCTCTCTCTCTCTACCCCTCCTCGGCTCTCACATGTGTCCCCCCTGCCCAAACAATAAATAAACTTAAAAAAAATTAAACTAACCCTGGAAAGCAGGGACTGTGACCCTCATGTTATCATCAAGGAGACTCCTGTTCAGGAGCTCACATGGCTTCCTAACTTCTCCCCGTCCTGGCTTCTCCCCATCCCGGCTGCTCCCAGTCCTAACTTCTCCCAGTCCTGGCTGCTCCCAGTCCTAGCTGCTCCCAGTCCCGGCTGCTCCCAGTTAGCAAACACAGGGCTGGAGTTTCCATGCTTCTGGCATGTTGTGTTTCCCACAGTGGCTTCCAGTCGGCCTGCCACGGTCCGTGGAAGCGTGATGCCACTGAAGGGGAGACGCCTTGAGGGCAGCTCAGTGTGAGGGCAGAGTCCGAGGGGCTCTGGGGCGCACCTGTGCTCTGCGTCCCCCAAAATGCAGGGCCCTCGTTAGCTGCTCACATTCCGGTGTGAGTTCAGGCCCTCCGGGGATGGGGGAGAGGCTCTCCTCCTCCTTGTGGCCCAGAGATGGTGCACCTTCCAAGTCACCATCAGAGGTCCGAGCCCAGGGTCCTGGTAGAGAATAAACAGGTCTGTTTTCCTCAGTTCGCTTTGTGGTTATTCGGTCAGATGGTCTTTTGGGGGCTGGTTTTTCCTGTGCTCCTGCAGAAAGACTATGGACTTTGAATTCACAGAGACCCTCCTGCCCCTGTTATTCTCCGTCTTGTCATCCTGTGTTTTCCCATCTGTCGCTATTTTATTTAGGTGATGGTTTGCTCGTTTACTCTTCATCTCCTGGACACGAAGCAAACTCTGTGAGGGCAGGGACCTTATGTCTCTGATTTTTGTTGCATCTCCCCCATTTAGCATCTGGGTGGCCCATCGGAGGTGAGAAATTAGATTTCGGATGAATAAATACAATTGAGGGAGAGCCGGGGTCCAATCCTGGCTCAGCCGTGTAAAACCTTGTGGCTTCCTGCAAAGTTATTCACTTTTCCTTACCTGCAGTTTTCGTAGGACTGCTGAGAAATTCACAGACCACACATAGAGCAGCTCACAGGAGGGAATCACCTCCTCTCTACCAGAATTGTACATTAGCACCTCGATCTGCTTGGGGGGACAGGAGGATTTTGGTCAAACCTCCCCCAGCCCCAGAAGATGCTGACGTGCACGGGCCCCGAGCTTCTGAGTTGTCACGGGCGGGAACCAGTGGCCTCCAAGAGCCATTTCTGCCAGGCGCTACCATCCGCCAGCAGGGCCGTGGCATGGATCTGCCTGGGCTCTACAGAAAGCGGGGCCAGCTCCAATTAGGAAGCTCTGGCGAGAAGCTGAAGGTTTTGAGGTTAACCCTGAAGAAATAGCTCCCTCTACACCAGCCTTTTAATTAAATGCTCGCGTTTACTTTCCGGAGTTCATTGAATCATTTCACCTGCATCGCGGGGCTCGACGAAGCCCAGTTGCCTTGAGTGATGGAAAAGTACAAAATGAGGAGGCTTCAATGAAGCTGTTGGACGACCCGGGCCCTGCTACTTCTGTTCCCCTTTGTGGCTGGCCGCTCCCCTGGATGGGGACCCAGCACGCTGGAGGACGGGTCCGGGGAACCATTCCTGCTCCCTGCCTTGGCCTTGGTTCTCGAGATTTCAAGACCCACCTAAGTAAGGATGTGAGTCCACCCCCAGGGTGACCCAAAACTCCAGGGGCCAAGGAACAATTCCCGTGGACTTCCTGGGGCCCAGGTATGGGGCTGGGCTATGCCGTGTGTGACAGCGTCCTGCCCTGAAGACAGCACTTACAGTATTGTCGGAGAGACAGGGTTCATGCAGAAAATATTAGCAGAGTACTTGTGTGCTGAGCAGGGTGATTATACAGCAAGGAAGAGCCGCCATTTATTCATTGCTTATTATGTCCTGGGTCCTTTAAGTATATTCTCTCTCTCTCTCTCTTTTATTTATTTTATTAAAACAATTTTTTAAAGTTTATTTTGACAGAGACACCGTGAGTGTGGGAAGGGGCAGAGAGAGAGGGGAAGAGAGAGAATCCCAAGTAGACTCTGCACTTCGAGCACAGAGCCCGACTCAGGGCTTGAACTCATGACACTGTGAGATCATGACCTGAGCCAAAACCAGGAGTTGGATGCTTAATCGACGGAGCCACCCAGGTGCCCCAAATATGTGCTCTTTCCTAATACTCATAACCTGCTCTTGGAGGATCAGCAAACAGGGCCTGCTCACTCTGTCCATGCTGTCATTTTCCGAAGTTGGGGGCCAGCTTCTGGTTGGGTTCCAGCATCCCTGCCAGAAAAGGTGCCACAATGGTTCCCACATAGTAAGCCCCTCAGTGTGTGTCCTCGGACCCCTCCTCCTGCATGACCACAGCTCCATCCTGAGTGGGGCGGTCACCCACCACCCCGGGCAGAAATGGTGACACTTCGGCCAGATTTTCAGACCTTCACCAGCGTTCAATCGTGGGGCTCCCTCGACATCAGGGAGGTACCTGGCGATGGACGACCCCCTGGGCTGTCTGGACCCTGGGCCCCAAAGCCTGGGTGCTGAAGCCGTGGTAGCAGTTTGGGGTGGGCCTGGCAGGTGGATTTTTAACAGTTCTTCAGGCGACCCTGATGCATGTTCAAGTGTAAGAGCCGCTGGCCCAGGTTCTCAAATCTGCCTGCCTGTCAGAATCTCCTGGGATCTGTTTGGTGGGGTTTTAAAATTTTATTATAATTAACTTAATTTTAAAATAAAATAAGCTTCACTTTTAAAACAGTTTTAGATTTACAGAGATATCGGGATGATAATACAGAGCGTTCCTCCATCCACCAGCCTCTGCTTCCTCTGAAAGACTTACATTAGCGTGATGCACCTGCTACGCTGATGAACCTGTAACAACGCATTGGTATTAACCAAAGTCCATACTTGATTCAGGTTTCCTTAGTTTTTGCTTACCATCTGTTCCAGAAACCTATCTAGGGATTGTCGTGTTTCCTTAGGTTCCTCTGGGCTGTGACAGTTTCTCTGACATTCCTGATTTTTGATGACCTTGACGGTTTTGAATCATACTCATGATTTCGTAGAGTGCCCCTCAGTTTGGGTTTGCACAATCTTTTACTCCTGCCTAGACCGGGGTTGTGGGTTTTGGGGAGGAAGACCACACACATCATAAGGCCACGTGCCATCATCGTGACTCATCACTGTTGAGGTTGGTCTTTGTCACCTGGCGGGGCAGGGGTGGGGTTTGATTTCTCCATCAGCCCCAGTCAGGCGTCTCCACTGTCCAGCTACTTCTCCTGACCCCTAACTTTGCACACTGTGCGGCGTGGCAGGAAGTCACCCGGCACAGCCCACGGTTACGGAGTGGGCCCTTAGGCTCCACCTCCATGTGGGCAGAGAGTCTCCATAAACTGAAATTCTTGTGCTTGGGAGATTCGCCTCTTCTCTCCATTTATTTATTAACTTAATGATTTACTAATAGCAGCATGGACTTCTGGATATTGATTCTATACTTTTAGGTAGACTGCTGTACTACTTTGTCGTGCAGCCCATGTTGGTGCATCTTTGGCCTTTGGGAGCTAGCTCGTTCATTCAGCTCCTGTGTCCTTTTGACATGGCTCATCATTGGGGAGGTTATTTGTTTATTTTTTTATGTTTTGCTACTTCTTTCCTTTTCAGCCACTGCAAGCTCATCTCATGTGTTTCCCACCCAGGCCTAGAGTCAGCCATTTTTCCAGGGAGTCCTGGTTCCTTTTATTGAGAAAGGTATCAGAGACCAACCTTTGGGCCCTAGGTGTGCCCACTGGTGTTGGGATGTCCTTGGTTCTGGGCTCTCTCCACTGACAGGGCAAGGACATGCACGCGTGTGTACTACCCTGTGTATGTACACATACCTGTAACTATGAACGTAAGTGCCTGTATCTGTATTCAGCTAAGCTTGAGTTCATACTGATGCCTTCCACTCTGAATCCACCGCCCCATGGATCGTTCTAGCCCCCTCCCCTCGCCTATCTGTAACCTCACACTCTAGTGGTCGGAAGTGTGGCTCCTACCATCTGAGGTCCATTTACTGAGTTGTCCTGTTCCAGCACACCTGGACGACTGTATCAGAGTTCTGAACCCCCACCCGCCTCCCTGGGAATCGGCTCACCAATTGGAGCACAGCATTTTCTCTAACAGGCCGTTTTGCCTTTAGTTTTTACAGACTCCAGTCATTCCTAGAGTTTCAGAGGTGCTGAGGCCTCCCACCCCCTTCAGGGAGGTCGTTTCTTTTTTTTTTTTTAAGTTTACTTATTTTTGAGAGAGAGACAGAGACAGAGACAGAGAGAGACAGAGCATGAGTAAGGGGAGGGGCAGAGAGAGAGGGAGACACAGAATCCAAAGCAGAGCTGTCAGCACAGAGCCCAATGCAGAGCTCGAACCCATGAACCACAAGATCATGACCTGAGCTGAAGTCGGATGCCCAACCTACTGAACCACCCAGGTGCCCTGAGGTTGTTTCTTTCATCTACTTGTCGTACAGTTAGATTCTTTGATCACATTTCTGTTCCCTGCTTGGATCTCGCCAGTCTGGTAAATGTATTCATTTTAAATGCATAGTTTAAGCCTAACTGTCTGTGCTGCAAAGTTCTTTGGGTTTTGACAGATGCTTAATGTCCCGCATTCACCCTCAGGGTATCCTATAGAATAGCTTCCCCGCCCTCAGAAATCCCCTGTGCTTCACTCCCCCGCCCCATTCTACCTGATCCTGGTAACCACAGATCTCTTGCCTGCTTCTGTCCTTTTGCCTTTTCTAGAATGCCATGTAATCAGAATCATGCAATGCACAGCCCTTCGCACTGGCCACTTTCACTTAGCAATCTGCGTTTAAGATTCATTTGTGGTTTTTTTTTGTGGCTTGATAACTAATTTTCTTTTTATTGCTAAGTAATACTCTTATACAAATGTGCCATTTTGTGTATCCATTCACCTAATTAAAAGACATATTGGTTGCTTCCAGTGTTTGGTAATTATGAATAAAACGGCAGTTTTTTTGGTTTGTTTTGTGGCCATCAGATTTCAAAGTAGGGAGTTCCTTGTTGCTGAAGGCATCAGAACAGAAACTGAGGCTCACAGGGCATCAGAGATCATACGGGGCCCTCGGCAGAGAGCTCTCTCTGTCTTAGTTCAAACCTGGAGCTGTGGCAGTTAAGCTCTCGAGTGTTCTCCACCCAAGAACAGACGAGGGTGCATGGGGGATCCCAGCCACATCCAGCCCTTTTGGTGAAAATCTGAACGCTCCGTGATCACGCCCTGGTGTAACTGCTCCGATCTTGCTTTCTCACTTTGTCTGTCTGATTTTGGAAGGCTCTGCTCTGACCAACGGGGGATTAAACCTGCACAGCCCCGTGAAGAGGAAGCTGGAGGCGGAGAAGGACTATGTCTTTGACAAGAGGCTCAGGTACAGCGTCCGCCAGAACGAAAGCAACTGTAGGTTTCGGGACATTGTCGTGCGGAAGGAAGAGGGGTTCACACACATCCTGCTGTCCAGCCAGACCTCGGACAACAACGCGCTGACCCCCGAGGTGAGAGACAGGGGACCAGAGGGGAGGGTCAGGCTGGAGAGGGCCTCTCGTTCAGAACGGGGAGCTGATGAAAATAGCCAACACCCACGCAAACTCGGCTGCGGGGCGCAGCGTGCTAATCACCTCACGCACGTAGTCCATTTGATCTGTAGGACCAGGTCGGGCTCCTGTCCCGTTTTGCAGACGAAGACCCCAGTAAGCAGAGAAATCAGGCCGGGTCACACAGTTAGAGGGCAGCTCCGGAATCCAAATACCGTACCTTGGGCTTTTCCAGCATGTCACGTTTTTTGGCTTTGGATGGAATTATATTCACTCAGATCTTTTGCTGTTTTTTTTTTTTTTAATTGAGATACAATCCACATGCCATAAATTTCACCCTTTTAAAATGCACATTTGTTTAGTCTCTTCACGAGGTCGTGCAGCCATCAGCACGACCTGGTTCCAGAACGTTTCCATCACCCCCAAAGGAAACGCCGTGTCCCTCGGCACCCCCTCACGTTCTCCCTCGCCACGTCTCTGGCGACCACGAATCTGCTTTCTGTCGCTACGGATTTGCTGATTCTGGCCATTTTACATAAATGGAATTGTGTGGTCTCTGGTCTTCTGTGACTGGCTCCTTCCGCTGAGCATGAAGGAGCGTCCGTGCTGTAGCGCGTGTCGGTACGTCATGACTTTCCATGGTATGGACGTGTCACATTTTATCCCTAAGTCATTCAGCGTTGGACATTTGTGTCGGTTCCCGTTTTGGCTGCTGTATTATGACGACTATTGCTGCGAACACGTGTGCCCAGGTTTTTGTGTGAACATGTTTTCAGTGTTCTTGGAGAGATTTCTCATCGTGGAACCGCTGGGTCGTACGGTAAAGTACGATGTGACTTTCTGAGGAACTGCCAGGCTGTTTGTCACAGGGGCTGGACCATTTTACATTCCCGCTGGCCGAGTGCGCGGGCTCCAATTTCTCCGCATCCTCGTCAACCCTCGTTATCATCTGTCCTTGTTATTATAGCCGTTTGAGTGGGTGTCGGGTGGCAGGTCCCCGTGCTTTTGATTTGCACTTTCCTGATGACTCACGATGGTGGGCATCGTTTCGTGTGCTTATTGGCTCTTTGTCGTCTTTGGAGAAATGTCTATTCACATCCTTTGCCTGTTCTTAAAACTGTTTTTAATTGTTGAGTCTTAAGACTTCTTTATCCGCTGTAGGATTTGAAAAGACACTCCTGTTCTCTGAGTTTCTTGATGGTGCCCTGGGATGTACAGTGTTTAAAATTTTGACCGAATCCATTTTACCTGGTTTTTTTCCACCTTATCTTTTGAATGCTATTCGTGCTTATATTTTAGGTGAGCAGAACGGGGAAACAGTGCATGCTTAATGCTGTTACATAGACAGCACCGTTTAAATGTTGTCTGTGCGGTACTCAGGGGGAACAATAAAGAAATAAGATGAATATACTTTAAGAGATTCTTGATGGTGCCAAGGTGGGAAGAGGTGCATCCAAGCAGCCCTCTCCAACTAGACCGACCTGGGACAGGGTGGTAGATTAGTAAATGACAAAAACGGTGACAGTACCGGCTGCCAGTGGCTCTTCGTGCTTTGCGTTTACTATTTATCTCATTTCCTCCTCCCAGAAACTTCTGATGTAAGGTCTTACGACCCACCTCTTACGGACGAGGTGATGCAGGTTTAGACCTTAATAGACCTAGGATCTTGCAGCTTAATGAAAGATAACCTTAACCTTCAGGGAGCAGGGCCCTTGCTCCTTGTGGCCACCACATTGTTTCTCACTCTCAGCCCCGTGGCTGGCCGCTGGAAGACAGCTAAGTCCGCACGTCTCTTTCTCTGTCCTGCCATATCCTGTACTCTCTGATTTCCATAGGAGCAGTGTGGACACAGAGGGTTAACTGCAGGGACGCGTTTTGCAGGGACACTGTCAAGGAGTGGCAGTCCACCCACACCGGGCTTGGTAGTGGGGTCTGGCATGGCCCAGAATCTCCTGTATACTTGGAGAGTCTGGGAAAGTGGACTGGAGCAGGAGGTGCTGTGTCCTCGAATTTGTAAATCGCATGTCTTATCGTTATGGTTGACGTGAACTGCAATTCTTTCAAGGGACTGTGGGTGCGACAGTCAGGAATGGTTGCCCACCTTTAAGGGAAGAGATATAGCTAAAACCTCTGCAGTTTGTGGGACTGGTGACCGCCTGTTGCCCCTCCATTGAGCGTGGTGTTTTGGGGTCCCTCTCTTGCACCTTCAGGAAACTTCAGCAGGGTTCTCTGCTGTATAGACCTCTGTGGTTTACCCCGAAGGCTGCCCTTCCTTTATTTATACACATGGAAACCTTGTTATTTTAAGCTCATCATAAAACATTCACATGAGACCAATTCTTCTTGGGTTTTTTTTTTCTCCCTCACTACATTTTAAAAGCATGCTTTTAAAAGGCACAGCATTTTCCCCTCCATAAATCGAATAAATGTGAAGTCTCCCAGTTCATTCCGTCTCTTTGGAGCAGCTTAGCGTGTTAACCGTTGCCTCCTCACCTCGGACGACATGTGACCTCCAGCCGATGTCAGGTGCACAGGTTCTCAGCTCCTGGGACGCGGGCTTGGTAAATAAGGGGTTCCATTCCTAATTGGTGTCTGTCAGTAACAGAACAGGAGGAAGGTAGAAAAAAAATATTGATCTGGCGTCTTCAGCTGTCTCAACAACTGAAGTGGATTGACTCTCCAGAGGAGCTGGCCAACTGGGTAAAGTAGCCCCGAAAGAAAGATGCTCCCGAAATGAAGAGGCGGTGTTAGCAGAGCAATACAGATTTTGGAGGCGAGTAGACTAGGTTTGAATCCCGCCTCCAGCACCTCACCTTGGGAAGGTTCCTTGCCTCTTTTGAGCTTCCTCCTTTATAGAAGTTATACTGTGTCTTGCTTGTGGGATTAGAGATCACGTCTGCAAAGAGGCTCACAGAATGCCCGGCACACGGGAAGCGTTCAATAAATGTTCCCATCATTGTTAAAATGAAACAGAGGCGATTTAATGGTCTCCAGCAGAACAGCCTTCCTTACTCATGGAGCAGCTGGGATGAGGCCACCCCGCATGTCCTGATTGAATTTCTTTCTCCAGGTGTACATGGGACATTGGTCGGATTGGCCTCATGGGCAGAAATTCGTACATGGCTGGGTGTGTTAACTAGATTCTGAGGCTAGCGGGTGCGTTGTAATGTTTCTCCTGTCTGTAATATGGCAAGGAACCAGGAAGATAATGAAAATGCCCCTTTAGGAAAGAGCCGGCGAAATAGATTGCCCAAAGTGTTGGTGATTGAAAGCTCATCCGCTCCTCCACGGGGAGAAGACCCCAAGCCCTCGCTCAGCGCCCGGTTTTCTGCAGTACTCTCAGTCTCAGCGAGCCGCACCGCCGCCATCCACGGGCGCACGGTGGACACGCGGGAGTCCCAGCTCACACCTTCTGGATCGCACCCGCCGTATCCACACGGCCCCCAAGGCCTGTGAGCTCTAATCCTTGCATAGCCCACCAATATGCTTTTCTCTGCCTGTTTCCATCATGACCCTTAGATTCTGGGCTGGCGTAATAACCTGCGAACAAGTGTGCTCCTTCGTGTTTCCTCCCCTGCAACCCACCCATTCTCCTCACGGCGACAGAGATCTGCTGCGAATGCAGATCCGATCGAACCACCGCGTCTCCACACGCACACGCACCTGCACCTGCACCTGCACCGTGTGCCCATGCATTTCCCATTCACCTGTGCTTTCCAGTCGCACTGACTACGAACCAAGACCATTCACGTGGCGTGGAGAGGCTGGCGTGTTCTGACCTGCCCACCTCTGCCACCCTCCCTGCCTCGTGGCACACGCCTCCTTGCACTCTAATCAGCCCCGCTTGCTTTCATGCTCACACCTGCCCCAGAGCCTTTGCACATACCTGTGCTTCTGACTGAAACATCCTTCCTGTGCTCCTTGCCCAGAGGCCTTACACATCATTCAGGTCTCAGCTCAGCCACCACATCTGTGGGAGTGTCCCCCCCACGCCTCCCTGCCCAGCTTCCTGCCCAGGTTACATCCTTCTCTCGCTATGCACCCCGCTTCTGGAACTCGTTACAGTTTTCAGTGTACATGTGTTTGTGTGGTAGGTTGTTAAATGTTTGGTTCCCTCATTACACTGTAAACTTTATAAGGAGGTAAATACTGTGCTACTCACTCAATTCAGTAAACACTTACTAGGTTTTGTTTATATGGAAGGTTCTGGACTAGGTATCACAAGGGTTATACAGATAATTAGAAGATTGTTGTAGCTTTTAAGGAATTTTACTAGTTATCTATTATTGAGGAACAAATTGCCGTAAACACAGCATCTTAAAACAATGAACAGTATCTCACAGTTTCCGTGGGTCACAAATCCTGGCATGGCTTCGCTGGATGCTTCCGGCTCAGGGTCTGTCAAACTCTACAGTCAGGGCGTGTTATCTGGGGCTGTGGCCTCAACTTAAGGCTCAGTGGAGGTGGATCCACTTCTAAGCTCACCCAAGTGCTGATGGCAGGTCTGAGGTCGTCACTGGCCGGAGACATCAGTTCCCTGTTATGCGGTCACTCTGTATGGGCTGTGGGTTTCCCCCTCCAGAGGGCTCCTCCTGACACGGCAGCTCGCTTCCCCAGACAGAGAGTTCCACGGAGGAGAGAGAGCAAAGGAGGACAGACAAGACAGGCTGTGCCCTCTCCTATCCCAGTCTCCCCTTGGAAGGGAAATCCCCTCACTCTTGCTGTGTCTTGTGGTCAGATGTGAGTCACCAGGTCTAGTCTACCCTCAAGGGGAAAGAGATGCCACAGGTTTGTGACTGCCGAGGAGGGGATCATTGAGGGCCATCTTAGGGGCCACCTTTCAGGGGTTTAAATCAAGCAGGAGGCAGGGGGAGGCAAAGATGCTCACATTCTATGAGGGGGCTTGTCACAAGCGTCTTAGAAGGGATTTAAGACACTTGGGGCATCGGGAGAAGGAAAAGTTGCCATTTAGTCAGGGATATTTGGGAAGGCATTCACGAAGGTGGTCACAGCTACGATGGGCCCTCAGTGGTTGATTTCAGCAAGTGAAGATGAAGTAGAGACAGGGACTCTGGTCTACTGCCCATTTTGGCCCACTTTTTTATGTACTTATATTGAGAGAGAGAGAGAGAGAGAGAAAGAAAGAGAGCGAGCAAGCGCATGGGAGGGGCAGAGAGAGAGAGAGAATCCTAAGTAGGCTCCATGCTGTCAGTGCAGAGCCTGACGTGGGGTTCAAACCCACAAACCATGAGATCACGGCCTGACCTGAAATCAAGAGTCAGACGCTTAACTGACTGAACCACCCAGCTGCCCTTGACCTCCTTGGGATGAATTTGGTTTTTTGTTCCCAACGCACAGCAGATCAGAAGGTGGAAGTGGCTGTGGGGAGCGTGCTGTCTCCAGCAGATACATCTGGAACACGTGGCAGCTAACGAGGGCAGTAAAAGAATGTGTTTAGGGCTTCAAAACGCATAGCAGTCTTGGACCATTTGTTAAGGAAGCATTTCCTGGGAGCTTCTGAGGCGACTGTTCTATTACAGGCTAGCCAGTGACCCTCGAGAGGCAGTTGGGTTGTGTGCAGCGTATCCTGTTTAGGAAGGCCAAGGAAGTAATCATTTTAGAATGCCTCACTTTACACAAACTGGTTGCGTTGTACAATTTGGGGTCCTTCAAGGAGGTTGAACCTCTAGCCATCCGTCCAAATTGGATTATCACCCCAAGAAAGGCAAAGGAAAGCTATACTAACTAGACAGAACATTCTTTAAATTACAGTATAGAGCTTGTACTTTTCTTGCATGAATGAAGCCCAAATTGACTTTGCGTTTAATTTGTAAAGGAGGTGGCCGTTCTGTTTGAGTTTGTCTTTCCTGATTGACTTGTAAACGTGACCTCGGAGAGAGAGGCCGCTCTCTGAGTCATGTGTAGAGTGGCAGCTCGCGTCTTTACGGCAGCGTTTTCTTTTATTTGCCTCTCAGAGAAATAGAGTTCGTGGATTGCTCAGAGCGTGTCTATTTCTGGAGGCTGATGGTTTAAAAGACCCACAAGATAGCGGCCCTTTCGCTTTTTTGATGTTTGAAATGAAATCCGCGGCTTCTACCCGGTTAGAATGGAAAATGCCTCTCCCACCCTCACAGAGCACCAGCTGGGAGAGTCTCTCTTTAGAGTGACATCCAGCCCTACTTTTTTTTCTGCTAAAATTCACCTATTTACTGAAATCATCCTACAGAGTGGAGTAGTAGAAAGAGAAGGGGTCCAGGCGTGAGGTTTGGTCCTGCCTCTTGCCGCTCACCTCCGACTTACGTCACTCCTCTGAGTTTTCCTTGCTCTCCCTGCAACGTCGGGATCCCCTTCCCTCCTGTGTGGGATTACCGTCTGGAGTAAAGTATGTGGAAACTACTTGATGCAATCCCCGGCGCCTCAAAGGGCTTAAAAAAAAAAAAAGTCGAATTGAAAAAAAAAATCTCGGCTCTCATAATATTTTCCCGTTGTACCCTGTGATGATGCCTACTGACAAATTAACAACGATCCTTTACAAGCCTGTTCACTTATTGTCTCCCCAGTTGGACTCTCAGCTCCACCCAGGCAAGTGCATGCCTTTTTTTCTCTTTCCATGCCTTTTCTGCAGTTATTTTCCCCTCCTTCCCCAACTTCTGTTGATTGAGTGATTGAGCTTTCTTTATTTTACCCCCCTCCCCATTCATTGCAATCCATGTACTTTTAAGAAGTTATCCTTAAGTTACGAACACATGGTGAAGCCTAAACGCAATCATCACCTCTCCACCACCCCCAGACCTAGAACCTTGGCATGTGGTTGTCATTCCTCTCTCATCGTACACGATGTTATCACCTGGACTCCAGTTCTACCCTTGTGCAAACCCTCACCCTCAATTGGTCAATATCAGTATGATGATTTTATAGTCATTCTTATATTGATTTGTCAACACAGTCACCATGTCTCTTTGCTGGCTGTTCTTATTATTCCTTGCATGTCAGTTGTTTTTCTTTCCGAATATAGTTTTCTTCTTTCCGAAGTGCCTCTTTTTTTTAAATTCTCCCAGTGAGGGTCTAAGAGTGGTAAACGTTCTTTTGCTGAAAATGCCTCATTTTTATTCTTGCTTTCGAATGATAGTTTAGCTGGATACAGAATTTGTGTTTGGCGGTTGTTTTCCTTGGCACCTTGAAAATTTTACGAGTTCTGATGCCGAAGCCCACTTCCCACATGCCACGTACGGGCCATGCAAAAGTCTTAGTTGAATTAAGGACAGGCAAGAGTATAATTAAACCTGGCCTCCTAGATAAGGCTAACATACCTCACCTGGGCCGTGCACAGGAACTTTTTCCCACACCTTTGAAAAGGGCTAAACGTGTAGATGCTGGAAAAAAGATTTGCAGAGATTTACCGGGGATTACACGGCTCCAAGCCGGGCTTCCAAGCCCGTGGCCAGTGACCTCACTGCCGCCCTCTTTGCACTCTGTGCCAGCTTCGGGGATGCTGCAAAGGAGCTCTGTTTTAGGTGTTTCTTTGGCTCAGTTTGGATGTGGCTTGTATTCGGGGGAGCCTTCCTGCACAGGAAGAGAAGACGTGCTCGCCTCTGCCCTCGGGGCCGAGGCCTCTGGCAGGCGTGAGTCTGAAAGCCCCTGGCTCGTAGGTAGACACTTAACATCCCCGCAAACCCGTCTCTGCCCGCAGATTATGAAGGAGGTCCGGCGAGCGCTGTGCAACGCGGCCACGGACGACAGCAAACTGCTGCTTCTCAGTGCAGTGGGCAGCGTTTTCTGCAGCGGCTTAGATTACTCCTACCTAATTGGCCGGTTGTCCAGTGACAGGAGAAAGGAGAGTACCCGGATTGCAGAAGCCATCAGGTGAGCTCTGCTCATGTTTGGACACTTTGGGACCTGCCTCCTTTTGCCAAACGTAGCACATAAGAATACAGGCTGCTCAGTAAAATTCGAATTTCAAACAACAAAGAATTTTTCTTATCATAAGTACATCCTATGCAATATTTGGGATATACTTATACTAAAAATTTTTTTGTTGTTTATCTGAAATTGGGATTTTAATTGGGTATCCTGTATTTTTTCTGCCCAAATTTGGGGTGCCTCTGCTCTCTAGATTAGATCTCACTTTATCCTTTCTCTCAAATCGAGATTTTATTTCCTTATATTAATTAAGCACATGTCTGGTAATGCCCAGCTGTTAATCCACATGACTCACGCCTTCTGCTCGGCTCGATGGTGAAGTCTTGGATTTTCTGGGTGTTTCTGTGTCCTGGTGCTGATGGGACTCAACCCTGGGGAGAGGATGGAGGGCTCCCATGGGCAGCTGGGCATCTGCAGAGCCAGTGGGGTGGGGAGCGCCTCCCCCTCTCTTGTTGCCTCTGGGATCCTGTGGTTGACATCAGATCCCAGCAGTCAGTGTCTCTTTTGGGAACGCTGAAAGGTAGTCATCGCCCCATTATTTATAGAGTGATCAAAAGTAAGTGAGCGTTCTCTCGAGCAAGGGCCGTCGCTCGGCCTCCGCTCCGGGAAGGGCTCAACTTGCTGCTGCCCCTCAGGCTGTGCTCAGACAAGAGTCACGGTGCAGTAATGCGCCCTGCTCTCTTGGAAAGGGACACCCGTCCATGTGGGGTCATGGAGCCCGAGGCCGCATGCGAGGGATTTTCTGGGGCCTCCAATCTCCCTGCGCCTGGCAGCGTCACAGGGAGGCTGGTTCTCCCGAGCCCCTAGGCAGAGGCTACAGAGTCTCGGAGAGATGGCGTGCGGACGCTGGCACTGGTGGAGTTCTGCGTCCCTTCTTCGGGGTGAAGCATCCGGTGGAGTCTGCTCCGAAATGCCTGGGTGCTTCCTGTTGCCGATTTCTGGCCCAGAGATAACACAGAAACCCTGGGCACTGTGCTTAGCAAGGGCATGCTGGGTGCAGACAGCCCTGGCCGTGTGCACAGCGGTTTGGTCTCTCCTCAGACTCAGCTGTGCCTTGTAGCAGCTTCCTTGTCACATGGCGAGGGGGACAGTAGGGTCCCCAGTAAGCCTCCTTCATTTACGAGACCATTGGAGACGGGCGCCCATCTCTGTGACCTGGGGACAGCCTTGGTGGTGGCTATCACATGGTTTACGAATTTCATTGGGGGCATTAGCTGGATTTCCAGAAGTCCCAAATTTGAGGAGATGCCGAATGCATTCACTCACCTCTCAAGAAGTGCTGTCAATGTGGATTTAAGACATTTGCTGTCTCGTCAGGAAGGGGAGTTTCTCTTCAGCAGAGTAGAGGGGAGGTGGCGGACGGAATCCTTCCCAGTGCTCAAAGGGAGTGGAAGTTCGGGAGCCGGCAGTGAACCCCGGGAGAGGGAATGGAGCATGTCTCCTGGACCGGTGCTTCTCAGCCCCAACAACACAGAGTCCGCAGGGAGCTTTCCTACGACCCAGTTGCTCTACGGCAACCCCAGAAGATTCCACATCAGTGAAAGTAGGGTGCGGCCAGCACAACTTTGGTTGTGAAGCTCCCTCAGTGGTGCGACTGTGCAGCTGGGGTTGAGAACCCCCACGCCACCCTAACCAATGGGTTTCTGCACCGCTGACGGAGACCACTGGAAGTTCTAGAAACAACAAGATCCTTGTTTTTACCTAACAGAAAGGGCTGTTAGAAGAGGGTGAAGGGGAAAGTGCTGGAAGGAACCAGGATGGGTGAGGAGCTTCAAGGGCGTGGATGGGGTGCAGACAGAATGGCTCCATAGAGAAGAGTGACCGTGGGGTCAGACAGCGACTGTGTCCTGCTTCTTGTCACCAGACTCCTAGGGGAAGGCTCTGGCTCTACCAACTTTGGAGCGCTCCCCCCGGCAGCCACACTCCAGAGTCTGGGACCCGGTGTAGCAGAGAAGCATTCCCCAGAGAATCTTCGGTAGATTTCCAGAGAGGCATCGCGAGGGAGGGGCACTGTGGATAAGTGTGTGTGGGCCACGCCGCGAGTCCCGTCCCTGCTCCCGCAGGTTTTACAGGCCTGTTAACAGATTTGCAATCTGAGAAGTCTCTTGTGAAAGACCTTTGCGCAAAATCTAGCACGGCTGGAACAGGCTTTGGCCCCAGAACCTTATAAACTGCGGACGGTCCCTTGCGGTTCTCTGGGGACCTGCGCGCCCTCGGCCGGGCTGACCCCCAGGATCCGGGCACGCCGCACGGCCTCAGCCCCCCGGCGCCGCTCCCGCCCCCTCCTCCTCGTTTCCTAGAGCGAACACGCACACACGTGGCCCGGGACGCCGCGTTCACTCTGCAGGTGTTTGCTGAATGAACTAGCAGATGTGAGAAGCGCTCTCTCAGATGACTCACGCGGCGCAGGCCTCTGTCCAGGACCCAGACGAGGCCGTCGGCCCCATCCTGAGAGAGAGGCTGCCCTCGCCTGAACTCCTCACAGGCGACACGCTGGGCCGCTGGCAGGTTGCTAGGGTGAAGAGTAAGCAGTAACCCGCGTGAAGAACTTGGACTGCCCCGGCACGTAGTGAGGACTTAGACCGTGTGTAAAGGATCCTGTCTGTTGCCAGTGCTGCAAATGTCCAGCCGCGAGTTCTAGCTAAGCCTGGTCTGACTGTGGAGTGGGCTTCGAGAGCACCCCTGGGGGGGCCCCAGGATGACCGTCACCATGCGTTTCTGGTGCTCATAGGTCCCGTACTGGCTGACTTGGCTCTGAGAATTGGCAGTGGGAGGGCTGCACCCCACGGCTCTGGTGAAAGGGAATAGGTAACCAGGTCACACAGGAAATGCCAGTTGTTCCGGGTGGAGTGTAGACGTCCCCGTGTGCAGAATATTACTTCAGAGCCTCCCGCGGGCCTGGAGGGTGGATCTCCAACCACCGAGAATGGAGCGAGAGCAGTGCCCGCCCTCCCCAGCAGGTGCACTGATGATAATAATAGCGGTAGTGACCGAGGGCTCCTGCGTGCCAGGCAGGACGCGTTTGTCCCTCTGGGGACAGACCATTGGCTTCCCCATTTGACAGGGAGTAAAATGGGTTTCGAGAGAGTAAGTTGCCCAAGCTCTCATTACTAGTTAGGGGCAGAGTGGAGACTCGACCCCAAAGTTCCTGCTGTTTCTGCTACATCAGGGCAGCCCAGCACCCAGACAGGCAGAGGCCACGGGGCTCAGGCTCAGTGGAGGCAGCGGCGCGGGCCGGGGTCAGCATGACTGACGGACTTCGACGCTGAAGAAGATGGCAGCTCCCTCCCCCGCCCAGTCCCACCACCAGAGGCAGGATCAGATACCCGAGCGGCAGCATCTGTAATGCAATATCCTGTTTGCTGTCTGGCTTCTGTGTCCACGGGGCCCGTGATAGCGATCTCCTGCCGGAGTGGGAGGAAGAGGATGGCGAGAGTGGTCTGCGCACTTACATTTTCATGTCTAGGACGGGAGCCCACGGAGCGGCTTGGACTGAAACAGGATGGTGTGGGGGTGCGGGGCCGGGGCCGGGCACACTCGGTCCCCTTAGCCATCCTCGGGGGGCTCAGTACCTCCGCACAGGGCTCAGGTTGGAGACCGCAGAGGGAAGGGTTCTGGGCTCTGGCGCGGTGTGCCTTCCGGAAGGTCGCGAGGGCTGAGGTGAATTCCTGAAGGGCTGCCGTGTGCAGACTGCAGCAGATCGGACCTGCAAGAGGCCCACAGTGGGGAGGCGTCTTGACAGGGAAGGACCTCTCTACTGAATGTGTTCCACGGCAGCTGAGGGGCGGCATATACTCAGGATGCTAGGAAGGGACTCCTGCACTGAGTGGAAGATTGGGCTTGACGACTCCCTGAACTCCTTTCCAGCTCCAAGATGCAGGGTCCCGGAATTGCATATGAGGGGGTTAGATGTGGGCTGGTGACCCCAAATCACTCAGACCCTGTGGTTCCAAGGACCCTGGCAAGAAGCCCCACGTACCGTGCTGCCTCCAAATTACATTTGGTAAAAATCACATGTTAAGGCCAGTGACTGAGGCAAGGAAGTTAGGAAGTCAGGCCGGGAAGTGGGCCACTGGAAAACCAGGAAGCAGAGGGCCATGGTGCCAGAATGCAGCAGCGCCCTTTTGGGGGCCAGCTGGGGCCGGCAGCAGCTGAGAGAAACCCCCCTTCAACTCACACATCGCTGCTCAGGAGTCAGGAGACGGGACGCCTCGAGCCTGCGTTGAGGGTGTGGCTTACATGACCACATATAGGTCGTGAGATTCCCCCCACCCCAAGTTTCTCACAGTTGAATCCAATTCCAACGTATCACTGTGATGCCCACATCTCTTGGTGAGAATTGGGGGAAATACTAATCCTTGAGAAAAGATAAATCAGCCAGGCATTTGTATTAGTGACATATTAGCTGTTGTAACAAATGAACCCCAAATATATGTGATGACTCAGTTGTGCTAGAAATCTACTTTCTTATGTATGGGAACTTGAAACGGATGTTACTGATTGGCCCATGGCTGTCCTCCAGGTGTGACTCAAGAGCCCAGACTCCTTCCATCTTGTGGCTCAGCACAAGCCTTCCAAGACTGTCATGCCTGTCATGGTGATGGGGCTTGTGGACTGCATGGTGGGAGCTTTCCGTGCCTCGGCCTGGAGGTGTGTGTATGGCTTCCATTCACATTCCATCCGCCAGCGTTTAGTTACTCGGCCACAGCCAGCTCTGAGGGAGGCTCATTCTTGGGAGACTCCTCTGTTTATTTGGCACTCATTTGCTGACTGGGGACTCCGGTATGTATGGGCACCAAGCCGTGCACAAGGCAGACCTGCAGGTATTCCGTAAGGAGCTGGAGAGGGAGGAGAATCCAAAATCCAAAGTAAGCAAGCAAGCAATGAGGATAATTGCAAATTGTGATCCTGGTGTTTCCCAAGAGCACTCCGAAGGCCCGTGCAGCTCACGCATCCCGAGCAGGCCTGAGGGAGACCAGAGATGTGTCTTCCGGGGGTAAGCAGACACAGACCAAGGTCATGGCCAGGAGTATGGATTTTATTTTTGTGAGTTGTCAGTAGTTTCCAGTCTTCCACCTGGGAATAATGAAGGATGCAGGCTTTACTAGACATCTTGCGTCTTTCCTCCATGTCCAGACGAATATTAACGTCTTATAGGTCTTACATAGCAGCTCGGGGAAAGGCGAAAAACATTCTGGGGCAAAGAGAGGTAGAGGGAAGTGGCCCTGCTTCACAGGTGCAGGTGCACGCAGGAACTTTGCTCGCTGCAGAAGGGCGGGGTGGTAAAATGTCTCCTCGTCCCAGAGCCATGATCCCAGATGCCTCGCGCCTCCAGGGGTGCCCAGCGTCCATCCCCACTTTTGGTCATAGCCACCCTGCCATGTGGGTCCTTGTCAGCATTCTGCAACCCCCCTTGATGAGTCTGGCATCCCTTTGGGTGCTTCAGAGTCAGACAGTCCCAGGACTGAAAGAAATGTTCAAGATCATCAGTCCTTGCCTGCGCCCGCCCTCTGAAGCTTGAATCCCCTCTACAGCTTCACCCAAAGTGATCGTGCAGCCGAAGGTGGAATACCTCCAACCCTGAGGAGCTCGTACCTCCCAACACCAGCCTTTCCACCCTCGGCCAGTGCTGTCAGAACGTTCCCTCTCTCCTCGTGTTCAAAGAGGCCTCCTTTTTCTTCTTTCTGCTTCTGAACCTTGACGTTTCAGGTTGGCTTCCTTAGGATATTTACAATTTGTCAATATCCAGGGAGCGAGTACAGTACTGGGACCAGGGGCATCACCCGCGACCACCTGGGCACACCGGGAAAGGCGGTCACCCCCATGAATTTCATTCTGAAAACCTGCCACCGACCGCCAAGCGTGCCTGCCTGTGACTGCAGCTTAGTGGCTTGGTATCCAGGAGGCTGAGGCGCTGGCCTGGCACCCTCTTCCCTCTGATGACCGGAGGGTGCCAGACAGCACCGGGGAAGCTCTTTGCAGCCTCGGTAGGTTTAAGGGTGTCAGATAGGTCTCGGCAAGCCTGGTCACCTGTTAAAGAGGGTCTTCTCTTTTCTCCCAGGGACTTTGTGAAGGCCTTCATCCAGTTTAAGAAGCCTATCGTGGTCGCGATCAACGGGCCTGCCCTGGGCCTCGGTGCCTCCATCCTGCCCCTCTGTGACATCGTGTGGGCCAGCGAGAAGGCCTGGTTTCAGACCCCGTATGCCACCATCCGCCTCACGCCCTCCGGCTGCTCCTCTTACACCTTCCCCCAGATCCTGGGTGTTGCACTGGTAAGTCCCCTCGGTCCTCGGGCAGGATCCCTCTCTGTCATCCCGACGACACCCCTTCTTTGCCCTGGATTTAGGACATGGACCTTCATCTGAATACGGAACTCAGGGGTGCCCCTGGCCGGTGGAATCTGCTACCTCTGCTTCCTCTGCCTCCCTGGAGCGGCTGGATTGAGGGCGGGCTGATCTCGGAGCCTTCCCGGGCTGGTGCCAGATGCCAGGAGCAGGTGTGGCCGAGGCCTGAGAAGATGGTGGGGATGAGTTAACTCAATTCAGTTAGTTCATGGAACTAAGCACTTCACTAGTTAAAACACGTAGTTGGTTTAGTGAACTGAACTAAGTTCAAGCACTTTGCATCCATTCTCTCATTTATTCCTCACAGCAGCCTGGTAAGACCACATATCAGAGTGGACTGTGTACTGTAACAAACGATCCCACAATCCTAGGGTCCAAACAACAAAAATTTCTTCCTTACTCCTGCCGCAGTCCAGCCGTCCACACCGACTGGGGGCCCAGGCGTCTTCCGTCTGGTAGATGTAGGTCCGCTTCCGGCCGGTGGATGTGAAGAGACAGCCTGGGTGTTCTCCTGGGCCAGGCCTGCAAAAGGCATCTTCATCCCCACTCACTTTTCAGGGGCCAGGATTCAGTGACGTGGCCGCCCTCCCTGCAAGGGAGGCTGGGAAACGTAGTCTTGCTGCGTGTCCCAGAAGCAGGAAGGGATTTTGGGTGATTGCAGGGCAGGCTCCACCCGGAGAGCCTGTGTTGCGGTTTCCATCACACAGATGGCGAGCTAAACTGGAGAAGTTAAGGAACTTGCCGAGTCACGTGTCCGTAAACAGGCAGAGGGGTGTCCGAGTGAGTGGTGGAGTTCACCGCAGGCTGTGGACAGATTCTGCACCAAGAGCCAGAAGCAAGTGTGTTTGGGGGCCAGTCGTAATAACAGCCAACACTTCACTGTGGCCAGTGCTTGACGGTCTCAATTCAGTCCCTCCTCCTGCAGCCCTGTAGGGTAGGGCTGTTACTATCCCCACTCGACAGATTGGAGGCTGAGGCTCCAAGAGGGTGACTTGTGCAGGGTCACACAGTGGGAGGGGCAGTCGTGGCATCTGAACCACCAACTGTCTGGCTTCCGAGTCTATGCTCTTAACCAGTGTGTCCTAAAGGAGGACCCGTGTCTGAGGAATAAGTCCAAAATTGGGGAGTGGGGGGTGTCTCTGCATGGTGTTTGTTCGACCAAGACCATATTGTCTGAAATCAACTTCCATCTCCTGGTAACGGTTCATCCCTCCAAGAAGGACCTCTGCACCAGTTCTAGAAAGTCCCAGCACCCACATGTGCGGGTGTAGGTGCTCTTGTCTGATACTGGAGAAAAAACCTGGCCACATTCCCTTGAAAGGGGTACCCGTGACCTCCTGTGTGTTGAACCCCAGAAGCCCGTGGCCAGCCCTGACATTGCTTGCTCCCCTGTGACAGATGCTCCTGGAAACTCTTTCCTCCGTCCTCTCCATCCCCGACTTCTTGACTGTCCGATAGTTCATCCGTGTATCTCTCACAAAGCCTTTGGAAGACCTACCAAAGGGCTCTGCATTGGAGCCCCTCGGCAAGGCTCAGAAGGCTTGAATGAGCCAGGCCTTCTGGTTCCTTTCCATGTTTGGTCTCTGGCCTTGATGTTCACATCCCAAAACTCAGAAAGATAACTCCCGCGTGACTCCCGAGGCCTTGTGGGCTCAGCGTGGCCACCACCTGCTGCGTACACTGAGGTCTGTGCCTCTTCCGTCCTTAGGATTCCCGAGATTCTCCATCTCCTACCCCAGGCTGAGGTCTTTGGGTGAAACCCTCAGGTGCCCGCTGCCCCCGGGAGTTAGTGGGGCCCTCACTGGGGTGCTGTTGGTACTGAGAGCCTGCACGGGGATGCCCGATCACCTTGGCGCTCCCTGCCATCCCTTTGATACTCGCATTCTGCAAAACGTGTCCACTGTGTTGCATGACACGCCAAAACCACACAGGCACTCTGATGACAGAGGCCCGAGTGGGTTGTCCCGGCAAGATTCTCCAAGCTCGTGCCCACCACCATGCGCGGGCTACTTAACCGGCCACTCGCCACGTGATGGTCTCATTCGCTCTTTCCCGACACCTGCAAAGGTAGGTCTTGTCGCCCTCAATTCTGCAGAGAAACTGAGGCATGGAAAGTTGAGGTGATATTCTAGCAGGCACTGCTCCTTCTCTGAGCCCACAAACCTAAGTGAGCTCCCGGGGGGCACCAGGCCTTTTGCCTTACCTGCTCAGAAGTGCAAAGGTGAATAACACAGGGGGCTCCGTCCTTAATAATCCCGTCTGTGAACTCTGATGCGTGGCTGGCATGGTGTTTCCCTGCTTTCCTGTTATCTCGTTGAATCCCCACAGGTGGTAATTGGTACCCACTTGAGAGATGAGTAAACAGGTTCAGAGAGGCAGAGAGATTTGCATAGGGTCCCAGGGCAAAGCCAAAGGCGGAGCAAGGATGTCTGATTCTGCGGCCCGTGCTTCCCTCTGCCCTGGTCTTGTTAACCTTGGCTTTCCTGCCTGGGGAGGGAGAGACTCGTAAGCGGCCACACTGCTATACTGTGATGAGCTTCAGAGGTGGTTAGAGAAGGCTCTCAGCGGGGGCACCTCCTGAGTGAGTCTGCCAGGATGGGCACCCCCACTGCACCCCTTCCGTGTGGGCTCGTCACTCTTTGATGGTAGCACGAAACAGGAAGAGCAAGTAGGAGATGAGCAGAGACCCCCGGCAGCCCACGCCCACCGGCACCACACCCGTCCACGCGGCAGGGCCAGCAGGTGGCTGCTAAGGCCATTCGGGTTCAGGACCCCGGGGCCTGCTCCAGGCTGCTCACGATCTCCCCAGTGGCAGAAAAACGAGGCAGGCGGGGAACCCAGGAAGCAAACCCTTTCCCTTTTGATCTCGGCCACCGTGCTCTGCCCACACTCAGTGCCGCTCCCGTTCCTCCCCGTCCTTTGTGGTTGCACAAATGTGAACACTGTGCAGCCTTATCTCTTTCTCTCTCTCTTTTATTTCAACCATTTCTGAAACTCCAAGAATGTTGCTGACTGAGATGTGTTCTTGTCGACCATGTCCTGTTTGGCTCCTTCTATTGAGTTCCTCGCTTTCGTTTCCCCTTCCTGAGACAGAGGTGTTTCTAAATACGTACAGTGACGTGTATCTGTCTTCAGACCTCAAACCAGATGCATGCTTTAGGCTCATTACTGGCCTGATCAATTTCTCGACTCTGGCATAGAAAGATGGTCCTCTGGGTCGTCATGACCCATCAGTGACAAGCAGAACAAAGGGGAGGACACACGTGTAGACCCAGCAGCTGAGAGAGCCTGGCAGGTCAGCATCGATCCAAGAGCGGCTAAGCGTGCAGGGGGCAGGCAGATGGATGGCTGGTCAGGGAAGGGATGGTCTGCCGCGTGAAGGAGGTGGGGTTTTATCCTGGAGGAGAGAGAGACCCCCTCACGTGGCGGTAACTCTTACATCCTAGTTACCCGCTGGAGAGTCACTTGGTAAGTCGTAGTGTGGCTGCACTGTGCGGCCAGTGCCTAGGACCTTCTCTGTTAGGCTCCCCCCAGGACACGTGTGGCAGCGTGAACTACAAAGCAGGAGGAAATGCTTTGGGGAGTGGAGTTCGGAAGGCGAGTGGGCAGGGGGTGGGGCGGGGAGGGTGCGTTTCGCCCTTCGCAACTGGACAGAGCCTGTGCGCAGCCCTGGGCCAGCAGGAGAGACGCACCTCTCTGCCTTACTCTTAGGGTGTTATTTAGGACCTTTTTGGCTGCTGGTGATGGAAGTACTCGAACTGGTTTAAAGGGGGAGGAAAAAGAATGCAGCGGTTGTCAGAACTTGCATATCCGGAAGCGGAGCCTTCCTTGGGGACGCTGGGGTCCAGGAATCCCAGCTCAGTGAGGACTCTTGTTCTCCATCCTTCCTTCCTTCCTCTTCTCCGAAGAGTGGGGACACAGCAGTGGGTGGCCATGGGCTCCTTGACTTGAGCTTGCAACCAGGGAGGGAGAAAGATTCTTCCTCATCACCCCTAGTTTAGGGCTTTATTACATAGGGTAGATTCGTGTTCATCCCTGGGGGGCGTCAGCACTGAAATGGACCCAGCCGAGGTGCAAGCCCACTGCCGGGGGTCTGCCGCCGGACATGAGGAGGGGTGTTGGGCAAATGAACCCGCAGTAGGTGTGCGGCTTCTTTGGGGAATGTAAGGACAGCTGCGGACCCTCTGATCAGAAGCACACAGACACAGACACAGGTAGTTCCCAAAGCTTCTCCAACCCTCCCAGTTGATAAGCCTACCTTCAGGAGCTGGGACGGTTGTACACGTCAAGCCCAGACCTCGCTAATGGATGTGGGAGGCGCTCTGGGCTCTCAGCCTTCCCGTTTCCTTTGCTTTTTTGCAGGCCAACGAGATGCTCTTCTGTGGGCGGAAGCTCACTGCCCAGGAGGCGTGCAGCAGGGGACTCGTGTCCCAGGTCTTCTGGCCAACCACGTTCAGCCAGGAAGTCATGCTGCGGGTCAAGGAGATGGCGTCCTGCAGCGCAGTGGTGAGTTCCCGCGTCTTCGTGTGCTTGTGCTTGCAGCAGACCCATTTACAGATGAGGCTGATGAGGCTGGAAGGGACTGGCTTGCCGGAGGTCATGCAGGGCGTATGTGTAACAACACCACAGGTGCCTCATCTCAGTGTCGAGAGCTTAAACTCAGAGAGAGAGTCCACATTCTTAGATATATTCCCCCATCATCTCCAGTTTGAAAACCACGTAGCAGAGATGTGTACTCTGGGGTAGAGTACGTTGCCTTAAAAGAAAGTCCTAGACACACGCAAAAGCACAAAACATCTGTAGTTTTCAAAGAATATGAGAGACAAAGGCACGTAAGGATCAAGGGTGTTAAACCGTCTGAGAGATGAGAGAAACCAGCACACGCCGCCCTCGTATTTCATTTCTTCTGCCCACCGAGTGCTTGGCACATTTAAACATCACCACTGGACTCTGAAGACACACTGAGAAACAGATAGATAAATAACCCCTCTGCAGAGGCGCCCGATTTTAATTAAGCGTTGATTTTATCTCCTAAAAGTCACTCTGAGCACAGTATGGAAATATCCTGTTGAAACGTGGAGCGAGGCCGCTCCTGGAGCCGCAGGGCTGGTCTAGGAAATGAGAGAGGAGATTTGGGAGGAAAGGGCTGGCGTGAGGGGGAGCCTCTGTGCATGCCCCGGAGTCCGGGGGATGCTGGGCTAGAGTTAGAGGGTCAGGCCCACGAGCACCCCTGCCTCCCCTCTGCCTGCCCCGCACCTCCTCGCCGCAGCCGCCATGCCCCTCATGATGTGCCTCATCGGCCTCGCTCGAGCACCTACGGTATGTGAGCCCTGCTCCCTGCAAGCCGGTGACGATGACCCAGTGACCATGTGCCCGCATCCTCGGTGGACATGTATTGGGGGCCACATTCTGCTAATCTCTTTCCGTGGATTCTTTTTTAATCGTCCTAATAACTGCGGTGACGTGCCCATCTCACTTCGCTGGGGACTCTTCCTGCTTGGGCACGGGCAGTCCCATGTCCCAGCACTCCCCGGGCAGAAACACTCTGGTGCTTCCTAGGATCAGCTGCGCAGAGACGCATGTAGGAATTCTAAGCGGAGGAAGTGGTGTGAGCGAGGTCACAGGAGTCCGAAAACTCCCGTGGGGTTTAGGCGGCGCCTCACAGCGGTCCGTGCGGGTACACGGGGTGTTGGAAGGGCATTAAAGCTGAAAAGGAAGGTAGGAGAGAGGCCTCAAGGCTCCACCGAGGAGTCTGGCCTTGGGGCAGTGAGGCACTCAGGGGAACAGGGTGTTGAAGGACACTGCAGGGAAGCGTGTCCTGCCAGCCGTTCTGAAATCAGGAGCGTTGGGGCGAGCTGCCCGAGAGAGCGGGCTGCTGCACCGCCCTGGAGGCGGCGTTCTTCAGGGGGATTCCTGCGAGATGGAGGCGGCCTCTGGCCCAGGCCTGCGCGGGAGATCCCAGCCCCCTGCCGGCCTGCTTGAGCAAGGGAGCGTCTGTCTTGCTTTTTCTGTTTGAAAACACTTTGAGAGAGCGGGAGGCGAAGCCTCGACATCGGTACAGGATGGCAGAGGCCGGCGGAAGAGTGCTCGGTGCCTGACGGCCCCACGGTGGCTGTGCCCCAGCGAGGCGGTGGCCTGTCCCTGCCGGCCAGGTGACTGCAGGCCACGTCCGCGACACCTGGGCACCCGGACTTCCTCTATCTGTAACGTGGCAACAAAAATACTCCCTATTTATAGAGTTCTCATGAGGAAGAAATGAGAGAAAGCAGGGAGAGTACTTCTGCCGCAGCCCACTGGTCAGAAGTGGTTGTGGTGGCCTCGTTCCTGTTACTCCCATCAGTCCGGTCATTATCACTCATTCCTGTGATGATGACGACTGCTGTTCTTACCACTAGTACCGACCTCGCTGCTCTTGCTGCCGAATCGCTGTCCTAATACCATTGCATCGTCACCTCTGTGCCCATTCTCACCCCATGACTCACGTTACCATTATTGCTGCTACCGTAGTACTGTCGCGTTGTTACCACCTGTCATCGCTGGTCTCATGCTTTGCCGCAATTATTGCAAGTACCGTTACTGTTTATTACAACAATCGTTGCTATTACTGCTGCTGCTCTTAGTCAGCAAGAGGCGCTGGGTCCTACGGATACTGTGACAGCCGTCCGTTCACTGTCTTACTCTATGGTTCCAACCGTCCGTAACGCAGGTGTCATTGTTGCTATTTCACAGACAATGACAGCGAAGCATGGGGACGTGAAAGCAATGTTTCCCAAACTTTGGCAGGCTGCCCGTAGAAAATGCTACTAAGTTCATGTCAGACCCTCGGGGGAAGGACAAAGCTCTCGCGGTCGGGGGTAACACGGGCCCCGCGCAGCCATCCCAGGGGCCGAGGGCTCAACATCTTGGCATGCCTGGCACCCAACCCTGGCATCGCTGGGGATACAGGCCTGGGACGTTCCGGACCACAGGAGGCAGTCTCTTCTGGCTTTGGGCCTCGGAAGGTTAGCTGGTGCTTCAGAGGCCAAGTCTGTTCTCCTGGAGCAGAGTCCCCGGTGCCGGCTAACTAGGCTCATGCGTTTCCCCTCAGGTGTTGGAAGAGTCGAAATGCCTCGTGCGGAGCTTCCTGAAATCTGTGCTCGAAGACGTGAACGAGAAAGAATGCCTCATGCTCAAGCAGCTCTGGAGCTCCTCCAAGGGCCTGGATTCCCTCTTCAGCTACCTGCAGGATAAAATCTACGAAGTCTGAAGAGGCCCGGGCCGCTTGCCCCCCCGCCCCCGCTCGAGGGCACCTGACTTCCAGCTTTGCGCTGTGCCTCAGAGATGGGAGCGCGGTGTGTGTGCCGACTAAGGAGTCTGTCAGGGTGTCTCTCTTGTGTCCATTTCCTCGCGTCCTTTGGTTGTTGCGCATTGGTTTGGTTTTGTATAAGAGATGGGAAATTCAGCATACTTGGCCTCCCCCAGCCTCCCCCGCCCGGCCCCCCCCACCCCCCTTGCCCCCGACTGGCTAGAGAGCTATTGAGGGCTATATCTTCCCAGGCCTCTGCCAGTCCCCACTCGCCGAAATGCACCACCCTGGTCCAGGGAGGGGAAGACCGGTCTTCCCCTTCCTTCTGACTCAGGCTGTGTCTACACAGTGCCTCTGCTTTGGAGACTCGGCTGTATGGCTCTCTCCGGTTAAGTGCAGATCAGGTGACGGGGGACGGTCCGTCTTAGGGAATTTCCAGACCGATGAGCGAAAACAAGTTGTGTGGAGCCAGCCTCCGTCTTCTCTCTGATGCAAATCTGTGTGACTTTTAGGGCTTGGTCTGAAAACCCAACTGAGTGATTTGCAAACCCAGATATTGTACGTTTAGGAATGTTTTGTTAAATATATATTTTTAAAACAATGTCAGTGGAAATTCTGATAATTTATGTGTATTATATGTAAAGCTAGTTTTAAAAACACATGAACTACTAGGAAAAATTTTTTTCTTTAATCAACCTTATTTAATTTATTTATTTTTGTTTATATATTATGATATCTGTCGTCGACACAGATATTATTTTCATACTGCCCTGGACCAAATCCCATACGAGGTTCATGCCGTTTGGTGCATTCTAGCCGTGAACCACGCAGAAATAAAATTCAGAGAGATGTAAATGGAAGGGTCCCCGTGGGTAAAAGGAATAGCTTCGCACCAGATTCTCTTCGCGTCAAATGGTTCTCAGCTTAATAATGGGATACTTGTTGTTGGGAGAAATTATGGGAGAGTGTTTTTCTTCACTCTGCTGCCTCGAAGGAGGTTAAGGGGCCTCTAGCCTGAATGGTACAAAGATAGACCCAGACCCTAAGTTGTGACGTCAGGAAGAGCTAGTCGGTCCTGCCTGGGGATTGCATGTTGTCTAAAGTGAGCCTTTTTTCTTGGAAGCAAACGACGGAGCTTAGATTTCAGAGTCCGGGTCTTCCGTGTGCTCGGTGGTGTCTGGTTTTGGCCGTTCAGGGGAGGTGGGGAGCAGCTCCCACTCCGTCGAGCTGTCGGTAGGTGTGAATCATTTACTTACATCAGGAGGGAATAACCGGGGATGAGGTCTCCTGTCCTGGGGTGCCTGGGCTGCATGGGGACCCTGCCATCTGAATTTAGACCATCGGCCCAAAGTCCATAGCCCAGCTGCAGAGACGGGGTGGGGTTGCTTTGGGTCTGGGCTGGTGAGGAGAAAGGTAAGACCTTGAGTTTGGAGCAATGATAGGAGCTTGTTCTGCATGAGACTTCAGCCTTCTGTGGGTCGGTTAGATTCTCAGAATGGTGGGATTTTTCCATGTCCCTGACAACCCCTGGGTATTCTCAGAGGCCCCCCCGGCTTGCCTCATCTTTTCTTTCCGTCTGTGGTCACCAGCCTGTCTCTGCCCTTGTTGGCCACAGTGAGTGGAACAGTGAGTGCCAGGCACTGTGGGGCAAGGGGAGGCAGGATGAGAACAGGGAGGGCCTGCTACAGTTTCCTGTCTCCCTCCGGCCCTTTCTCTTTTGAAGATGAGCAGATGCAATGGGAGGGACTCACGGCCCTGAGCTCTGTGTTTTAAGACCAGGTCGAACATCTACGCTATGGCTAGAGACATGGTCTTGTAGACGGTGCATGTGAAGTTCATCTGGATACGATGGCCGTGGTTCCGTCTAGAGACAGCCTGTCTCCTTTTGAGTTGCTCATGACCTCGGGAGGGCCAGGGAAGAGCCAGCGTCTGGCCTTCCCCTCTCTTCTTCTCCTGTCTCTGCTTGGTCCCTGTGAGTTCCTGCAGGAACCGCAGACCTCGGCCGGAGGGGATTTCTCCAGGGAAACACCTGCTTTTGCCCAGATGCCTGCTGTCCCATCTCCGCTTGGGTTTTGTCTCTTCCTCTGAGAAAGCAAACGTAGGCTTTCCCCAAGCCCCTGGACAGACGCCGTTCTGGCGCGTCGTGTGGATAATCTCTTCACCACTGCTAAATCCTCTGAAGAAGGAGCCCCGCGCTTTCTGCGTACTTTCTGGGGGCAGATGGGTGTCCCGTCTGTGGAAGCAGTGTCCGGGTCCCTGGGGAGGGCAGAGGATGTTTGAAAGTTCCTTTGGATCAGTGTCCACCTCTGTTTTCTGCTGAAAGAACCCGAAATGCTGTAGCTTTGGACATATAGATCCAAACTTCTGAACATTTGAAGGATCTCTGCTGATAAGGTCAGAATATGCAACTGTTACCAGGGCAGAGTTCCTGGCTGTCAGTTTGTCGGTTCTGGGTACAACAGGAGGTGTCTTAAGAGACGGGCTGTGTTTTGGTTGTTTCTATACAGTCTACTTGAGGAGGATGTTCCACCAATTGGGCAAAAGTAGGTTCAGTCTCTGCTGTGGGGTAGACCGTATGGCTGAATTCTCCACTTTCTGGATAGTTGTTTTGCTACTGTGAAGATGAAATCGAGGTAACTTTTAGCAATCTGACCTGGGATGGAAAATGCCAGACCTATGGACGCGTCAGTGTTTATCCTAACAGCTTTCTCGAGATGGGGGCTCAGGCTTTCACGTCTCATCTTCAGTCACAGGGCCCTCCCTGCACCCATAGCACCCTTTCCCTCCTCTCTTTACCATGCTTCACCTCCACACCACCCTGTCTGTCCCTTCCCAGAGCCTGGGCAGGTCTCTGAGGAATTGTACGTGGTCTCGGCAGACCTAACCCGGAATGACCTTGGCGGTTTGGAAGAACAGCTATGGGTGGGAAGGTAGTTGAGGGTACTTTGTCAGTCAAGGACCCTCCTAGGCAACCCGCTCCTCACCGTCCTGTCGGCCGTGCATTAGAACGCCCCTCCCCTCTCTGCTGCAACCCCTGGTGATCAGCACCCAGTGTTTTGTAGTAGAGCCGCTGGACTCAGTGGTCTGTCCCAAGAGGCCCTTGTGCAGAACTTGGCCAAGGCGGTCAGAGCTCCTCACCGTTCGGAAGCCACCCGCCAGCGCTCATGTACCCACGTGCCCCCTCCTGCTTTCCAATCTTGTCTGTGGGCCAAAACCATACACAATTACCCTCTACAAATGAAATCGAGTAGCTTTGAGAAGGTAGCAGAGAATCGATTTAAAACGTTATTCTTGTTCAGTATAGACTAAACAAGGAAATGTTCTCTCTGAAGCTTGACAAGAGGTGTTTTTCCATATGAAGTTTGGTGTGAGGACGGAAAAGTAATAGTCAAAATGGACTCCGATCAAGGCAACCGTAGCTCCAAACATCCACGTTTAAAAATAGCCCGGACTGAATGCTGAATGGCATTTCCCATTAATTGTTGGTTTAGAAAATTTTGTAAACTTTTTTTAATTTGAAATTGAGTCACATTCATGCAATTTTCCAATCTAGTTTCTGTGGAAAAAAAATTTTTTTAAGAGAAACAAAGAGAAACGTCTTCAAATCTTCCTAAGTGAATATTTAAAATGCAGAACTGCTTCTCTTCTGTGTCTCTGTATTCAGACACTTAGATCTGTTGTACATATTAGTTTAGACACTCTCACTAATATACACAGTATTTAAGACTCTAAATGAGATTTCTTAAGTATTTTATTTTATTCTCTGTAAATGGTTTTGTATAATCTTTAAAAATCTACACTTTGCCTTTGTAGATATTTAAGGGAAACCATTTGGGGGTTGTCTTGCATGTATATTTTTGTTGTAGATAAGTGTTGCTCAGTTATTTCTGCAAATTTTGGTTGAAATGCTTACAGACTTTAATACAGTATATATTTTCAGAATATAAACTTTTATATTTCTGTGGTAAGTTAGGATATGCGTTTTAGGCAATCTTTTCCATTAATATCACTTGTTCTTTCAAAAAATAGCATACTGGTTTGGTGCCAATGGTTTTATTTTATTTTTTCGTTAGAATCTACTGCTCTCATATTGTCAGAGAGCAGGTTTAGTCTTCTTTTTCTCAAAGTAATTGAGTTGGAAGTATAATTTGAAAATGTATGGAATTTGTGGATAAGCCTTACCATTAGGATCAGTAAATTTTCCAACCTTTGCAACTACATATGTAGTGTAGGACCTCCCCGTAAAGTCTCACTGTGTGGCAGTTGATGGAGTCTGTGAACAGAGCCTTAAGCTTGTTGCAAAAAAATAAAAATAAAAATAAGGGTAATACGGGTTGTTTCTTCCAAGTAACGTAAGCCATGTCGATGGACTCAACGCAGTCTGCAAGTCATGGCCAATCTGAAGAGTTTGGTTGAGCTGACGGCAGCGGGGGCCAGATAGGCACCTTGGTGATTTTCTTTCACCATACGAATGGACCAAGGACAGGTTTTCCGGAGCCACCTTTGTACTATTCACATGGTTTAGACATGGTCCCAGGAGGGCTTGCTGGTCTATCATTTGTTCTGAACAAATGGCATTTCCTGCTCTTGACCTTGGCGGTCGACCCCAGGGCCCTTGTGGTTGACCTGGAGGAACCATCCAGCCGGGCTGAGGTCAGCACTCCTTGAGAGGTGTTAACAAAGTTTACATGCGAGTCTTACTGTGTAGACAATCTGAAGTCCATTTCAGTTACGTAATCAGCATTCCCATGTGCCCTGAGTGTCTTATCAATGAACTGTGCGTGTTAAGCCATACTAAACCTGAGTTTAGCAGGGCAAAGGCAAACTAGAGGAAGAGTATCACGTCAGCTGGGGCCGTTCACCAGGGGCCATTTTAATGGAGTATAAGTCATGGAGCTCACTGGTGGTACATCCACCATGTCTGAGACCTAACAAAACCCTCTGGGATTTGGACTTAAATTTTTACAAAAAATTATGATTCCTTTCAGTTGGCCGCACTTCCATAGCTACCAGCTGATTCTCCTTACTGAGGCTTTAGAGATGACTTGAGACCAGGGCTCTCATATGGCTAAAGTCAGCTCTAGTAAGCGTTCATAAAGTCTATCATCAGGATGGAGATCTCCCAACGTTCGCAGTGTGTGCGGCGGTCAGAAGAACTGACGCCTAATCTTAAGCCTCAGCTCTGGTGTCTCTCCCGGTTAACCATGCCTCATCGGCCCAGCACCTGGCCTGGCGCTGGAGCTCATTCAGGGGACTCCAGGAAGTTGGGAGGATGTAGAGTGTTCCATCTGGTATTAAATTTGTCCCCGTGCCACGAGTCCCAGCTGGAAGTCATTTGCTGATGTCCACGTTGACAGGATTGTGAAAATATTGCCTTTCATAAAACCAAGGACCAAAGAATTCCATTATTCCAAGAAAACACGAGTTTCATAGACTGTGGGCACATCCAGACAGAGGTGTGCGTGCTTTATGGCACAGAGCAGCTGCTGGCTTCCGCCAGCCCGGCTGGCCACGCAGAGGGAGTTATCACCTTGAGAAGGCTCTGGAAGATGAGTTTCTCAGATTGAAACTTGCTGTCTCAGGTGGGTGTTTTTGCTGTGCAGTCCCAGCCTTTATCCATATCATAGAAGGTGGAGGTCTGGCATTCTTCCAGATGACCCGACCAGTGTCGGCTGCTCCGTCTGAACCGGAGCCTCCAGTGTGAGTTTTTAAAAATGTGTCTACACTGAGCGGCATCCTGCAGTTGCTAAATTTCCACCTCCCTTCGTTCTTCATCGACCCATTCCAGTGTCCTGTTTGGCCTGAGAAGAATTTCCCTCAATTCTCACCCCAAGGGATGCCCCATTTCTCATTCATGATGAACTCACCCATCCATTAACTGGTTGAGAAACGATCGACGCTTGACGAAGTGGCATTCTAGTGGTAAGGCTTATCACCAAACTTCTGACAATGAAGCAGACTACCAAAAACTTCTCCAGCCCACCCTAGGAGTGTTTGGATTTGACCATGGGTGTACCACACACACCAAAATCCAAGGAGACCTTTGCAAATTAGGCTGCTTGTTTTCTTTTGCCAGGTTTTCACGGGAGAGTCTTTAACTAGTTCTGAATCTTTGTAAGTATGAGTACTTCATAGAATTATAAAGCAGGTACAGCTGACCCGTTCTCACTGCGTTGTAAATATTTCCCGAGACTGGGTGCAGTACTGAGGGATAATAATCTTCTGACTTATCAAATGCTGACTGTCTAGAGCAAATTGTACCCTCTCTTTGTGAATGGTCCTGTAACGTGTATGAACACATTTCTGGGTGCCTTAGAAGTTGTATTTTTCATGTGTGCTAATATGCAGTATTTATACATTGTGAGAAGCTGCTTTGAATAAAAAGGTTGAAACTTCGTCGGCATTTGCTTGTGTACGTGAAACTCACAAACCTGTGGTTTCTGAACAGAGAAGTTGCTGGGCTCCCAGGGGGTTGAAACACCTGATGCTTCTAGGTTGTGTCTGGGTTCCCGGCTTGAGACTTCAGTGATTGAGGCTGGTAGCCACCCGGCAGCCACGGCTTGACACTAGAGGACCAGAGAAGTTTGGGGGCGGGGGTGGATTTATCTTTCATGGGTGGTTGATGTGAGCATTCATCCCTTCCCTGGTATGCATGGAAGGCTACTTGCACAGAGCTGCCTCCTCACCAAGGATAACCCCCATAGAGCCTGATCTCGCACAACTTGAGCTGCCGGGTGTGGCCAGCGACAGTATTGGTCTCTGTGGAATTATGTAAAATCCTTCCATGTGCGTGATCTTGTTGCTTCGATCGTCACCACGTGGCTTTAAGAGAGGCACGCGGAGGGGGGCCCCTGGCCTCCAAGTCTTGGCCCCGGCAACATCGCAGGGGCTGCGGGAGAGCAAGAAGTTTTTCCCAGGTTCATGGCCGCAGGGGATCCTGGGAAAGGGGTTCGCCCAAGATTGAGGTCTAACCGTCCGCTGTCCAGCAGCGGTATCGAGCTTCCTGCTCTGTCTCAGGTGCTGCGTTGGTGCTGGAAGGCAGGGATTACTCAGACAGTCCCCATCACACAGGAGCTTGCAGGGTGGTGGGGGAAGGTGGGTAATCTCACGAAGATTCTCAAGCTGTCCACACTGCAGTAATGGAGAGGACGCTTTCCCTTCCGATTGTGAGCACCCTCAGCGCGGAGAAGACGAGGTAGCCCTGATGGTTCCTTTTCCCTCCGGTCGCCCGTCAGTCCGCGTGGGCCGGCCAGCCTCGGCTGGAGCCCAGGATCTTCCCTCGGCTGGCCTTCCTGCCCTCTTTCTTTCTATTGTTTTTGGTGTCCTCATCATTGTCTTCGTTGTTGCTCCGTGTGCGTCTTTGCCCCTTCGGCAAGGTCCTGACTCCATCCTAAGTGGTCAAGTCCACACCTGGAAAGCCCTTCACCCCTACCTGCCTCTGGTCTTTCCAGCAGCCTGGATGAGGCCTTTCGGATGTTCCCAGTGTGACATCTGTAAGACAGATCTTGTGCTGTTGGCTTCCTCTCACAGGTTAACTCTGTTGTGCATTCTACTCAAGAGCCCCTTCACCAAAGAGCGAGAGGAAACAAAGAACAGGGAGGGACTGGGACTCACATCCCGTCAGTGAAACGACCCACCAGTGTTAGGGAATGAGCAGGAATGGATCATAATCCCCAAAAGCAACTTTTTTATTTTTTTTTCCCTCACCGTCCCCTCTAAGTCTGGTTCGTGGGATACCCCATTTAGGATCACTAAATGAAAATACAAGTAGGCTTCAGGAACTTTCTGGTAAATCATAGTTTCCTACAGTCTCAAACACAGTCTCAACTCGATAATTGTGGGGGTGGGAGGGATAGGCAAAATAGGGGAGGGAGAGCGAGAGGTACAAAGTTCCAATTACAAAATAAATAAATCCCAGCCTAGGGAGCGTGGTCATTAGTATTGTGATAACACAGTGTGGTGACAGACGGTGACCATGGTGAGCACGGTGTCAGGTACCGAGTTGTCGAATCCTTATGTTATACACGCAAAACTAATCTAATTTCATATGTCGACTATACTTGAATTAAAAAAATAGCTAATGAAAAAAATGGCCGTATTCCATTTAAGGGTCCATGTTTTCGACACAGTTCAAGGTTAGGGCTTCACTTTCTCTCGCTGAGCCTCACTGCCTTTTCTGGCTGCATTAGGGGAGAGCAGGGAAGAGTTGACAAGGACCAAACTGTGCTGTTGCCTGATGGGGGTTTTCGTTCTGTGTCCCTCACAGATGTTTATTCCTGACTCGCTCTCATACGGAACTTGTATGGGTTTCTGGACACCCTCCTTCAGTTGCCGCTGGCCAGTCTCTTGAAATCACCAAAAGAACCCTGTGTGATCAGCTATCAGTCCCTCTTCGGCCCCCGGGAATCTGGTTCTGCAGCCAGTTCCTCCAGATGAAGTCTTTTGGCCCCTTTAGGGCAAGACAATCCCCAAGCCAGCTCTTTGCCATGCCCGGGTCACATGGGGCTCATGGGAAACACTCCGGCACTTTCTATGTAAGCCGAAGTGACTGCCTCACTGGCGGGGTAGCTGGTCAGCCTAGGTGTCTTGTCCACAGAATTTCTCAGGCATGTGTCAGATGCCAATCCACTGTACCCCCTAATTTTTAGGGGGTGCGTATAAACGCACCCCATTCTGAAGCCCCATTCCCCTTTGATTTCAGACGAAAGGGGAGACCTCCTCAGTTTTCGGCTGTGTGCGTGTCATGGCGGGTGGAATTCCAAAGAAATTCTTACAAACCCTTCTTCATAAACATTAGACACATTTCCCCTAGAAACGACTCAGGCTCTCACAAGCGGTGAGTTCAGCGTGTTGGTGAGTCTTCGAAAGGGAGGCAAATGCTGGAGGGTTGTGGGTCGTGGTAAGGACTCACCTTGCCCTGTAAGCGAGGCTGGGAGCCCTGGAGGATCTGGAAGGGAGTGGCCTGGACTGACTTGTGATTTAACAGAGTCACCCGATGACAATAGGCAAAAGTGGGGTGAGGGCCAGGAAGCCGGCAGGGGACTTGCAGTTGTCCATCTGCCCGCAATGAAGGCTTGAGTCGGGGATGGGGTGGTTGAGGTGGTGAGGAGGGAAGTCCTGGGCTTATTTTGAAGGCACACCAAGATCTGGTTGGAGTGCCTCTCAGTCTCTGGGAGTGAGACTGAGAGAGAGAGGAGTCGAGGGCGAGCCTGGGACCAGGGACGTGAGCAGCTGAAAGCTGGAATTGCCCCTAACCGAGGCAGGTAGAGCGCTGGGCTTTGGGAGAGGGGGGCTGGGGGGAGGGTGGGACGAGGAGCTCTGCCGAGACCTGGTATCACACGTGCGGGTGTTTGACCTTGCTCAGTCTTTGGGGATTACACCTGTGTCTGCCTCGCACGGATTTTTTTTTTTGAAATGATTAAATGACATTTACACACATGCACATAATTGACTGTATTACATAGAAGATTTTATATATATGAGACATATTTAAATATATAAATGACATCAGTGAGTAAAATTGGATTGTATATATAGTATTGAAAACAGTGTTGGCGTATATCCTTTTTAACGATCGCATCGATTTGCATAATGAGATTTATATATATATATAAATGAAATTACATATATAGCATTTGAAACACTTGCTAACATATAGTCACTAATGTTTAAATGAGATTCTTATATATAAGCAAGATTTTCCAGAAAAGATTTATAGAAACGAAATTATATGTAAATATTATTATATAGAATTTTAGAACCGCTGGCAGACAGTCACAAATGATTTAATGTGATTTTTATATATGTAATCTTTTACATATATAAGATTTACACAAATATATGGAAGATATAAATGAGATTATATACACACATAAGTGAGATTTTATCTAAAAATAAAATGTTCTGAAAATTTGTTGGTACATAACCACTCTGTAGTGATGAAATGAACTTTACATATATGCCTGAGATTATATGTGTATTAAATTTATTTAAAATATGAGATTAGAGGGGCACCTGTGTGGCTCAGTCGGTTCCGTGACAGACTCTTGGTTTCAACTCATGTCACGATCTCACGGTTCATGAGTTCGAGCCCCGCATTGGGCCCTGTGCTGGCAGCGTGGAGCCTGCTTGGTATCTTCTCTATCTCCCTCTCTCTCTGCTCCTCCTGTGGTCTTTCTCTCTCTCGAAATAAATAGGTAAAGCTAACAAAAAAATAAAATAGAGTAGGTAGATAGATACCTACATAATACCCCTCCCCCCATAGCTTCAGGACCACTGTTGGCATTGCTACTTAATCAATAGAAGCCATATTAGTACTTATTCTGGCAATCCCCAAGGGCAGAGGCTGGGGACACCAGCAGGGAACTCAGTGCAGGTGTGTTCTGGTGTGAGTATATGCAGACCCCGGCCCAGAAGAAAGCTGGGCAGGATGGATCAAGTCCCTCTGGTTTCTCACATGAGAACTTGTTTCTGCTGGCAGCCAAGTAGACTGTTGTCCCCAGAGAAGCTCCCTGGCTGCGCACCCTGGTACATCCTCCTCCTTGCTGGTCTTTGCTGGCCCCTGTGTCCCCGTCTACATACGAGGCTCGCCCTGCCCTTCCTGGGTCGTCGTGAGGATTAAATACGAGCTGTGTGAGACCCGGCGGGCCTCCCCTCACGGCTTCCATAGGGCAGCCCCGTCTGAAGCCCTCAGATTCTGAGGCGTCCAGGGAGGTCTGTACTTCTCCATCCCCCACATCCTCTCCTGGAAATGCAGATGTGATGGCGTCGGACCAGCGATGGATGGGGGCCTTCCCGAGCTGTGGTGTGAGTGAGCGCCCTTCGGGCACGGAGTCAAGTGGGGAAGGCGGCATCCAGGAGGGGACGAGCCTGTCAGGGCACCGAGCTGGAGTGGCTGGACTAGGGCCAGTGCCCAGTGACAGAATGGACAACAGGGACCAGAGCCACTGTGGGAGGTCCAGGATGGAGGGGAGGAGGGGGACTTGAGTGCACTTTTATAGGACACCTGCCGTCTTGCCCAAGGATGGGGAGGGCACCAGGTGGGCGTGAAGTCCCATCGTGTGTATGAATCAGCGGTTCCTCCTCCAGGTCTGTCAGTCGGTGAGAAGTGTGGGGAGATTTTACTGAGAAGCAACTGCCGAAGTCAAAGACCAGAATGTTAGCGGTTCGTAGGCCCTAGTGGGAAGAGCGTGATTTGAAGGCAGACAACCTTGAGATTGAAAGCTCTCATTTGGTTTCAGTGAATGACACAGTCTTGAGTTGCTAACCTGTACAACGGACACGGTAAGTCCTGCTACAGCTTGTTGCGAGGCTTATGTGAGCTGAAGGCAGAAGGTGCCCGGAAGAGGGGAGCCGACGTGTCCCCTGCCGATTCCCCGACACTCTCCTTCTCCCCTTTCCCATAAAAGCAATGGAAACCTGGCTGAAGAGTGAGGGAGGGTGGGAAGGGGCCACCTGAGAAGCAGAGGGGGTCCCTGGGAGACTGTTATCAGAGACCGACATCCAAGCGGTGTAATTCTAGAAGTGCCAGGAGACCCCTCCCAGGGGAAATCCCGCAGCCAGATGGTAGCTTGGGGCTTGTAACTTCATAACCTCCTGGATTAAGGGCTTTAAAAGTGGTCTACTGTGGGACGGTTGGGGTCTGCAGGTTCAGCCCCCGCGTGCTGAGGGACACACGCGCACGCACTCCTCGAGCACTCGGGGCCGTGCTTGTTGGGTGACGGCGGGGAAGGGCGGTCCTTGGGTTTTCCACCTGTTGTTGAACATGGGGCCTTGGGCTTTGCCAGGACAGATGGCAACCGAGCCGTCTCGAGGAGACAGGGTACCTGATGAGTTCTAGCCTTGTGACACTCGGTGTCCCAGAGTGCCACCTCTGCAGTCACACTTGTTCACACTCACTTCCAAAGAGAGGCGTGTGAGCTGCTCTCATAGCTACCAAGCAGCGACTGATAAAGAAGAGAAAATACGGACATTGTTGGCCAGTTCCTAGAGGAACGGACCTGCGCTGATTTTTTCTTTTTTTTGAAGTCCTGTGGTTCTGTTTCACAATGGTGTCTATACTTGGCCACGTTTCCTGTTTGATGGTGGAGTCTCTCTCCCCCTTCTCCTCCTCCCAGAGCCATCGCTGTGCATTCTTCGTCCCAACAACAGCCCCTGGCGGCAGGAAGGGCATGCCATTTGGGATTAAATAGAGCTAGGTTCAAATTCTACCTCTGGCACCATGTGGCGTCACGTGATGACACAGCCTCTCTTGGCTTCAGATGCTTCTAGGTTTTGTTAAGGATTCAGAAACAGCACCCAGACACGCTGTTGAATGACATGCACTATGTCAGGTTAGTTCCTTATTGATAAGGTATAGCAGGAACTCCAACTTACCTATTTGTCTCTTTGTCTTTTCATTCCGAAATAATTTCAGACTCACAAAAAGGTTGCAAAAATGGAACCCCCCCATCTCACCTACCCTTCACCTAGATCCCCCAAGTGATAATATCTTATATAAGCATGGCAGATTTATAAAATTCAGGATATTAACATTAGGAATAATATTATGAACCAATGATTCGGAATTTACCGATTGTCCCTTGAATGTCCTTTTTCTGGTCCAGAATCGAATCCATGATTCCAACGTCGTCTTTCCTTGTCTTAGTCTCCTTCTAATCGGGAACCATTCCTTCACCTTTCTGAGATTTTCCTGACCTTGACAAGTTGAAGAGAGTATAACAGGCTCGTTATATTTTGTAGGATGCCCCTAGATTTGGGTTTGTCTCATGTTTCCCCGTTCTGAATTTCGGGCTATGCATTTCTGGCAAGAAAATCACCGAAGCGATGTTATGTCTTTCCCAGTGTCTCATATCCAGAGGCACGCTGTCTACTTGTTTCCACACTGGTGACGCTAACTTGATCCATTTGGGTTTCGAGTTCAAGGCTTCTTTTCTTCCTGTTTCTCCGTGTTACCCACGTTCTGATTTCTGTCCACTGTACTCAAATCGTCAGGATCGATACTGCCGTCAAAGCAGTGGAAAATACTATTAAATGCTGTTACAACTCAAGATGTTGTTTTCACACCGTGAGTTTATTTGAGGAAAAACACCAATTCTGAATTTCCAGTGCTTTTGTATCTTATGCAGAGAAAGAGCCAAGATGATGTTCGTTGAATGAATAAATAAAATAATGAACAAATGAATGAATGAGATTCTCAGTTCGTTTCCTCTTTGAGGGCAGAAAAATGTGCCTTATTTATTCTTTTATTTTCTGTAAAAAGTAGGTACTCAATTAAATGTGAGTGAATAAGGGGCGCCTGGGTGGCTCAGTTGGTTAAGCGTCTGCCTTCAGCTCAGGTCATGATCTTACAGTTCGTGGGTTTGAGCCCCGCGTCAGGCTCTGTACTGATGGCTCAGAGCCTGGAGGCTGCTTAGGCTTCTGTGTCTCCCTCTCTCTCTCTCTCTGCTCTCCCCTGCTTGTGCTCTGTCTCTCAAAAACAAATAAACATTAAAAAAATTAAAAAAAATTTTGAGCGAATAGAACGAAATCCTCTGGTGGATGTTTCCTTACTTATGGGAGGAAGGAAAAAATGTTTTTATCTAAACAAAAATTTTTTTACATCTCTTTTTCCTTTCTAAATAAAGATGTTTCTACTTGGATCCTGAGCGTGTAAAAATAAATGATTTTCTCATCTTTGGTTGTTCCTGATGTTTATGGCAGATGGAGACCAAGACTGTTTAGTTTCAGAAGACTGTTTAATGATCTTGGGCCGTGGTAGGCAGAGTTCTGAGATGGCCTCAAAATTCCCACCCCTTGACGGTCATGCCCTGCCCTTTGGTGCGGGTGGGCCTGCCCTAATCAGGTGAACGTTTCTGGGACTAGAGGTCAGAGATGGAAAACTGAGAGATTCAGGGCTGAAGCAGATTTTCTCCTGTTGACCTAGAAGGACCAAATGGAGACAGGCCCATGGCAGGGAGGAGCCCAAGGCCTCTAGGATCCAAGATTAGCCACCGGTAAATTGCTCTCCGCAGGAAAACAGAGACCTCAGTCTGACCGGCACAAAGTACTGAGTTCTGCCAACACCCTGGGTAAGACTGGAAGAGGACTCTAGCCTCAAGTGACACCCAAGCCCCACGGACACCTTGACGTCAGCCTAGTGAGACCTTGAGCCAAGAGCGCAGCTGTGCTGGGCCCAAACTCCCGACCCAAGGAAACAGCAACAAGACAAATTTGTGTCCCTGAGTTTGTGGTAATTTGTTATACAGAAGTGGTTGCGCCTTTTCCAGAGTGTCGCCGAGTTGGAATCATACTGCGCGTCGCCTTTTCAGATGGCTTATTTCACTCAGTGGCACGCGTTGCTTCCGTCTTGTTTTCTCTGTGACTTGGTAGCTAACGTAAAACCGTGGACTGTGAGTCACCTGTTTGGGAGTGTTCCACAAGACGAGAGCGAACATTTCTATAAATCTGATAAACAAGCGACGATGTCCTGCAGTGAGTAGTACACGACGCCGAATGTCACATGGTCTCAACCGAGCCTATGGTTCTTCTCTCTCTCTCTCTCTCTCTCTCTCTGCGTGATTGTGGGTGATCGTCTCCCATGCTCGGATGCTCAGTCTCAGGCTGTGGCGTTTGGCAGAAATCAGTGATTTTTCAGAGTATCGGAAGGTGCCCACAGCTGGCACTAGTGTGTCTTTTGTCACCTCGAAACACCTATGGACAGTCCTTTGCTCTTTCACACAAGAGTAAGCTTAGCAATTCTTCGCTTCCTTGTAGGTCAGTCTGACTGCATGTATAGACCCTTTCCTCTGCTGCCTTATTGCTGTTACCTTAAATACAGTGTACGACAAGAGTTTACTAATACTGTACTGTAGCCAACATCCATGCCAGTGTATACAAAGGCTCCCGTGCAGAAAGAGATTCCCCTGAGCCAATAGACAGCAGTGATTCCGTTAGTGATCGTGAAAGGCGTCCTCCACAATAACCCTCCTCTCTCTTGTTCCCCTCACACCAGCCACAAGGCTTTCAAAGGTAAGTGCAGGTTAATTTGTTTATTTTTCTTTATACCTTGTATTTTCTTTATTAGTTCGTATCCTATTACAGCATGGTTATCATTTTTATATGAATATTTTTGGGTTGTGGAACCCAAATCAAATCATCTGAGTTTCCATGATTTCTGATGGGGAAGTTCGCTTGGATATACAAGTGCTTTGGATTCCAGCCATGCCTCCGGAACAAATTATGCTCACAAACCAAGGCTTTACTCCCTTTTCATTGCTCGGTAATAAGTAATATTCCCTCGTCTGGATGTACCGTAGTTCATTTATTTCGCCTACCGAGGGAAGGACCTCTTGGTTGTTGCCAACTTTCAGCAGTTAGGAATAAAGCTTCTGTAAACATTCTTGTGCAGGCTTTTGTGTAGGTGTGTTTTCAACTCACTTGAGTAAAGGTCAGAGTACTTGGCTGAATAGCGTAGTGGGATTATGTTTGGCCTCGTAAGAGACTGTTGAGTTGGTCTTCCCAAGTGGCTGTATCATTTTGCATTCCCCCAGCAGTGAATGAAAGTTCCTTTTGCTCTACATGCTTGCCAGCATTTGGTGTTGTCATTTTGTGGCGGGTTTAGCCACTGAAGGCACTTTTCAATGTTACTACTGCCGGGAGAAGCCCTCTGCCCCTTCCCATATTCCTGCTTCTTCTGTAATACAGGAATCCCCACCAGTGGCTCCAAGGTGCTGCAGCGACAGCTTCCACTTCTTTCTACCCCTTTTTTCAAAATTCTCCACAGGTGAGAAAGGCGTACCCCCCCATCAGCGAGAGCCCAACACCTACTGGACCTTGTTTTCCAAGGAGAGACGGGGTCCCCAAAACAGAAGGGTGCCCCCTTGGGGAGAGAGCTGCCATTCTTTGAGGGCAAAAGTGATAGGTTTATTTGGGGTGGCAGGTAGGTAGGAGGTCCTGTGGTGGCCTCTAGTCATGTTGCATTGGGGGCTCCACTTGGAGACTTGTATCCCGTTAATCAATCTTGACACGCCATTTTTCACCCTTTGTGTTTCTCAGTTAAGAACCTGAGAGACGTTAGGCTTCCTCTACACCCCAACCCCCACCAGCCACATTTATTCCTCATACAGTTATTATCTATACTTTGCAAACAACCACTGCCATTGTTGGTCATCTGTAGTTAGGTTGGGCCCCATAGTCAGTGTATTATCAATGCTACATCATTAATCCTCACAATGGACCCAAGAGTTGTATGTTTTTACCCCCAAAAACTTGAGGCTCCCAGAGGCCACACAGCCGGGAATTGGTAGAACCATTTTTTGAACATTGCTCTAGTTGAGTCAAAGCTCATGCTAAGCCACAAAGCATGGCAGGGGATGGGGGCAGGAGGTGAGGGAGGGCACTTCTTTATCTCTCTGTCCAGTCTACCGTACATCCCTTTCCTTGGATCCCTCACTCAGAATGGTTTTCCTATCAGCTTCTAGTTTTGATTGTTGTCCAGGGAGGAAGATCATGAATTGATTACCTTCCATGTACTGGGTGCCAGGCTGCATTCTGTTTATCCCCCATCCCAACTGGTTGGGTAATGTTATGATCTTTTTCATACAGATGAGGAAATGGAGGCTCAAAGAGGTTAGGTAACTTTTCCAAGTCTGCACCTAAGTCCCAGGAGTAAATAACACGTGTTGAGTTTGGGGTGTGGGGTGGTCTCATTTTAAACCCTGTGACCTTTATTCCATACTGGTGGTGCTCATACTTTTTTGGTCTCAGGTCCCTTTTATGCTCCTAACGGGGATGGAGCTGCAACCCTTGAGTTATTAGATTTAGATTTAGTCAAATCTAGAACGTGGAACACCACACAACAAAGTATTTCAGCGTTTGGCTCCCTTACCAGATGAATTTCAAAGAAAAAAAAATACCAATGAGAGGAAGAGACTAGGAGAGACATTTTCTACAATTGCCATGTGTAGACTACTTCAGATCCTGTTCTGAACAAAAAACCGTGTGGGGGCGTGTGAGTGTGTGCGTGCGTGTACTTATTGGTAATTTTTTGAAAGTGACACTGTGGCTGTGCTTTTAAAAACTGTTCTTGGGGAGTCTGGGTGGCCCAGTCGGTTAAGCATCCAACTCTTGATTTGGCTCTGGTCATGATTTCATGGTTCGTGGGATCGAGCCTCATGTTGGGGTCTGTGCTGACAGCATAGATCCTGCTTGGGATTCTCTCTCTCCCTCGCTCTCTGTCCTTCCCCTGCTCATGCACACACTTTGTCTCTGTCTCTCTCTCTCTCAAAAAAAAAAAAAAAAAAAAACACAACAACAACACACATTAAAAAATTTAAGCAAAGATAGTTTTAAAAATGTCCTTATTGGGGCATCTGGGTGGCTCAGTTGGTTAAGCGTCTGACTTTGGCTCAGGTCATGATCTCATGGTTTGGGATTGAGCCCCGCATTGGGCTCTGTGCTAACAGCTCAGAGCCTGGAGCCTGCTTGGGATTCTGTGTCTCCCTCTCTGCCCTTCCCCTGCACGCGTTCTGTCTCTCTCTCTCAAAAATAAATGGATATTAAGAAAAAACACTCTTAAAAATGTCCTTGTATTCTAGAAGTATGTAATTAAACATTTAATTAATTTCTGTGTGCTTTCCCTCTCACACCATTGCCCCCATTTTTTTAGATGAAATGAGAAAAACACAGAGAAGTGATTTGCCAGGCTCACGCCTGTTCGCGGCAGAGCTGGGTCTGAAGGCAGGGGGGTGGCAGGAAACCGCTCTCCCTAGTTACAGCCTGGCAGCAGACAGACTCTTTGGTCAGTCTGTGGCAGCTACAACAAGACCTGAGCATCGAACCATGAGACAAACATGGAAGTCATGGGATTTTAAGCTGTGGCTTTAGGAGGATTCAGTTTAGGGAGTTTGCTATGGGATTCCCTGTATACAAGTTTGAAAGATACCCAGAAACAGCCCGATGCCAGGAAAGGAAATGCCAAAAGCAGCCTGATTAAGACTGAAACTCCAGATGTCACCAAATTTCAAGACGTGTGCGATTTCATGGTAAGTAACAAGCACTCGCCAGGGCCGCCAACTCACAGGCTAGGAGCCGACGGCCTGGGTTGTTCCCTGCACCAACAGCTCATCACCCAGTGGCCATCTTGATACTGCCGTGTTGGTTGGTTTCAGAGGTCAGGCAGGTTTTGGTGGCCGGCCCACACCAAGAGACACTGTTTCATTCCAAACATGCAGAACTCAACCACATCTTGGTTTGGAGTTTCTGGTTGACGAATGAGACCTTCGCCTTCCTTCCAGTTAACCCATGGGGTTGGGAACACGGAACTGAAGAGGTGAAGGCATGATTCTGACCTTACGTGAGCCCATTACTTTCCCGATGGATGCATGGATTTGTGAAGGAAATGCAGTCTCCTTCATTGAGCGCTTATCAAACGAGTGTCATGAGCACAGGAGCGCTCCTTATGCTACCCAGTTGCTTCAACAGTGCAGTTTCTGACAATAGCAGAGAGAGGCTCTGGATGAGTCATTGCAAAACCAACCGGCGACTGAGAAGAAAACCGAAAGATTTGAGCAGGGTTGCGACTTAGTCCCGGTTGAGAGCCTGAGACCAAAAAAAAAAAAAAGGTATGGAAGGCTGAGGACCACCAGTAAAGGTCACAGGGTTTAAAATGAGACCAACCCACACTCCGAAAGATGTGTGGTTGGCTAGTAGCCCAGTCTTCTGAGTGGAGGTCCCAGCTGGGCAGCACAAATTGTTGTGCTTGACACAACTTACGTTTGGGAGTCAGAAATGTCTGGGCAAGTCTAGAGGACGAAGGGGTGGCCTTCTGGGACTGTTGGCCTGAGGCTCTGAGAAAGAGCCATTCGGAGGGAAGACTGAATCCAGACCAAGAAACTTGGTCCCTGAACAGAAGTCAGTGTGGAAGGAACACATGTACCTGCTGAACTTCCCAAGGTCAAGGCAGCCACAATAAAACCAGAGCACACGTTCAGAGAGTTGCTACACATCGAAACTTGGCGAGGCATTGCGAGCCCGCGGCTGCAGTATTTGTAACCAGGGAAACAGGATGTAGACAAATTGGGACAGGTACTTTCCCAGCCGGGGTGACTGTTGAAGCAGAGAATGATGTCACGCTAGAGGGCATAGTGCAGGGCAGTGGGATTTGGGGCACAACGGTGACCCTCCCATAGATAGGTGAAGCTAGGGGTGGCCAGGAAGGATATATGGCAGACTCCGTGACTCCGTGGAGTATCCAAGAGGGGCGTGGTCTTGAGTTCATGGGCAGTGGTTTCTGTGGACCCAGCTAGGACGTTGAGTAGCCTGTCGTAGGGCTGATGTGCGGATTAAATGAGAGAATAAGAGATCGGGTACTGGTGTTGCTGTTTGATATTTTTTATTGTTGTGTCAAATGAATCTTGGTTCTGATATCTGTATCTTACATAATTGAATTCAATTATATAAGATAATTTATGTAAAGCCTTCAACCCAGTGTCTATACATAGTTAGCTATCATTATTATTATTGCAATTATTAACAGAGATAGTGGTACTAGAATAACAGGAGGCATTTAAAAAAGACTAGACGCTACTCACTTGTAGACGGAGCCAGGGTAGAGAAATATCTTTTGATTATAATTACCGTTACCCCTGTTTTTATCCCCAGGCTAAAAATAGAGCTTGGAACATACAGGTCATATTTGAATAAATGTGTTGTTGAACTCAGTAAAAGAGGGACTTTCAGGTTCCACTTTCCCATCCTCGTTCGGTCCCCCGTGCTGCTGTTAGGCGCTCACTCTCTTCTTCCCATCAGACTTCATGCCTGCGGGATCTTTCTGAGGGGTGGTGTTCCCCTGTGAAACGTAGAAATCTGAAGCTTAGGGACCAGGAGATCCCCAGGGAGGCCCGTTGTGCCCTGGAAAGAGACAGTGAGAAGAAGGCTCACCCAGGCGAAGTCGCTTGCCCAAGGGTCTGCTCATGCCGTAGATGGAGGGACTGACACAGAGGAGGCCTGAGGCGCTGGCTGCAGATTTTAGGCTGGTTGGAGTCAGCGGCAAGTGTGCCAACATCTGAACTCTGGCCTCTGCCTTCAAATCCCTTCCTGACGCACGGGGCTGTCTCCGGTGTGAGAAAGGCCCCGGAGGTCCTGGTGCTCAGCGTGGTGGGCACAGAACTGGAGACAAAGTGGGTTGAGATCTGGGCTCCCATCTGTGTCCCTGGCTCTCAGAAGAATGTCCTGGTCCAGCCAAAGGGAGAGATGCTGGGTGAGCCGGAGAACTGGTTTGGCTGAGTGTGCTAAATTTAGAAGGGAACTTGGATTTGCCCTCTGCGGCTTTTGACTGGAGCCCAAGCTCAGAGCGTGTTGGTGTTTTTCCTCTTCGGTTTCCCTGTGGGGCGGGGAAGCTGCTCCCCCTCTCAGGTTCCCGAGGGCTCACACAGCGCTAGGTTTATAAATACCCTGTCCCTTCCCTGGCAGCTCCGACCCCAGCTGATGGCTAGTAACTTCAGGGTTTCTCATGGAGCCTCTGTGCTCTGATTCCCTGGGGTGATAACCAAGGGTAGTGGGTCACCCCCGACCTCAGGGAGGCTCCGTGGCAGAGGTGTGGCATGACTGGCCAGCGCGTAGCTGCAAGGAGCTGCCTTCCTCCTTGCCGTGGCCTCACCGGGCAGTCAGAAGTCATATGGGGAAGCAACACTTTCCTTGGTCCCACTCAGACGAAGGGGTTTGGAGTTGTCATGTCATTGAAGGGGCTGGGGGCGTGCAGAAAAGATCCCGATGGGAGCACCCGTGCAGGGCCATCCCTGCACCAGGCTTGTGCAAAACAATTTCATTCTAGTCAATGGGAGCTGATGTTGAATGTTACAGGTGTGCCAGCTCCATGCGACGCTTGTCACATGAACTGTCTTTCTTACTCACCCATGTGATTCCACATAATCTGTACAAGATCCGGCAACTAAAGTCGTCCTGTTTCACGGGGGAAGTACCTGGGGATCGAGAAATGTCGGTATTGCTCGGCCGATGCATGGTAGGCACCAGAATTCTTCCTCTTTCTGCGTGCCGTGTTGAGAGCTGCTGTCATCTCTAGTTTGTAGTGTGCTGGGCAATTAAGCAACTTTAAAGGGTTTGAAGTCATGGAAACTGGGGCTCAAATCATAGCACTGCCACTTGCTCTAAGAATTTGGGCAAATCCTCTAAACTTACCTGAGTCTCAGTCTTCTCACGGGAATGAGAGCAGAGTTAGAGTGAAGACTGGGATCGTGTAAGACACTAGCTTAGGAAGAGGTGTGCCCCGAGTAAATGGTAGTGAGTAATAAGAGCTAACATTAGTCCCTCTGTCCCGTGCGTCAGGCTATGCTCTGCACGTGACGCATTTTATTTCTACTCTCAGCCACTTTAGGAGGACATGCTTCTCTTGACCTTATCTTTCCAGAGAGAGAGCTGAGGGTTAAAGGAGGGAAATGACCCGCCCGTCGTCTCGTAAATAGTGGCATGTGGGTTTGAATCCAGAGAGTGACTCCAGGTCTGTATTCTCCCCTCATGTGTATTACTTTTGTCATCATCACCATCATCATCATCATCATCACCATCACCATCACCACCATCACCACCATCACCACCGTCATCACCACCACCATCATCATCACCATCACCATCATCATCACCATCATCATCACCACCACCAGCATCATCACCATCACCACCATCATCATCACCATCACCATTATCACCATCATCACCATCACCATCATCATCACCATCACCATCATCATCACCATCATCATCACCACCACCAGCATCATCACCATCACCACCATTATCTCCATCATCACCATCACCATTATCACCATCATCACCATCACCATCATCACCACCATCACCATCATCACCATCATCACCATCATCACCATCATCACCACCATCATCACCATCACCATCATCATCACCATTATCACCACCACCATCACCATGACCGTCATTATCACCTTTGTCATCAGCACCACCCTCATCATCATCATCACTGTTATTCTATCATGATTATTGTTGTTCTTTAACTACTCCTATCAGCCCCAGACTCCTCCACAGTAGGGCCAGTTGAGGCCCAGAACACAGTAGGGTCTCAGCCTGTGTCTGTGAATTGGCTGAATGACCTGTGACTGACTGGAAATACAAATTGGGTAGGAACTCAGCTCATCCAAAAGGCTTTCTTACCCCTGCACCCAGAGAAGTCGAGGGCTAGTGGATCTTAAACCTGAAATTATTTAAAATGAAATAAAATGGGAAGCTCAGTGCCACAGTTATACTAGCCGCGTTTCAGATGCACCATTCCCTGCAGCTAGTGGTTACCGTGCTGAATGGTGTGCATATAGAACATCAGTATCATTGCAGGAGGTTTTACTGGTTCTATTCTAGAAGGTCCTGGTTTTCAGTCCCCTCTGCGTGCACAAATCTTTCCAGGTTGGGAGGCTGATCTGGGGCTTTGGAAATGTGCTCCTTGTCGCCAACACGTCAGTGGAATGGAGAGCGGAGCCAGGGAGAAGCTTCTAGGGGACCCATCAGTCGTATTAGTATCTCCCACAAGCACGCTGGGCTTGAGGTGAGGTGGTTAAAATCTCCAGCATTGGGGCGCCTGGGTGGCTCAGTTGGTTAAGCGTCTGACTTTGGCTCAGGTCATGATCTTGTGGTTTATGGGTTCGAGCCCCACATCGGGCTCTGTGCTGACAGCTCGGAGCCTGGAGCCTGCTTTGGATTCTGTGTCTCCCTCTATCAGCCCATTTTGCAGATGGGTAAACCAAGGTCCAGAAAGTTGCCCTCGCACAACCAAGGTCGCATGGCGGGTGAAATGGCAGAGCAGGGAATTGGATTCACGTGTAGAGGAAGCCAGAGGTCCTGCTGTTCCCACCACGCCAGGCTTCCTGTGGGGGTTCAGAGGATGCTTCTGTGAGAGAGACTGGCCTGGGGTAGGTGGTTTATGACTGCAGCGATGGTCCAGCTTGGGGGCGAAAGCTCGGGCTTCGAGGGGTCAGTTCAGCCTGCAAGTGTGGCACTGCGTCGGCCCGCAAGGGGAGCTTGGGCAAGCTGCCTCAAAACTTTTAAAAACCACTTTAAGTTTTCATTTCCCTCTCTGTCAGGAGGATGGTAATTAAACCTCATCGCGATGTCGTTAGGATTCGCCGCTTGACGTCTGTGTTTGACAAAGCGTGTGGCCCACAGTGGGTGTCGGGGGCACATCGGCAACTTCTGCCCTTGGAGGCTTCCCCTCGCCCCTGCCCGGAGCCCGGCTGCCGCGGGCCCGTTGGCATGCTGAGCGGCGAGTTCTCTGTGGCTGTCCCACGCATTGCAGGACATCAGAAATGCCCCGACTTAGGGGCACCTGGGTGGCTCAGTTGGTTAAGCATCCGACTTCAGCTCAGGTCCTGATCTCGCGGTCTGTGAGTTCGAGCCCCGCGTCGGGCTCTGTGCTGACAGCTCGGAGCCTGGAGCCTGCTTCGGATTCTGTGTCTCCCTCTCTCTCTGCTCTTCCCCTGCTCATGCTCTGTCTCTCTGTCTCTCAAAAATAATCAAAACGTTAAAAAAAAAAAAAAAAAGAAATGTCCCGACTTTGCTAGCTTTCCCTGGGAGGGACAATGTCCCCTCTGCGCCCTCCAGGGGGGAACCCGTGCCGTAGTCAGACTCCTCCCGATTCACCGAAAACGGCATGGTTCCCCTTCCAACCGGGAACGCCGTCTGGGCCACTTCCCGAGCAGCAGCCCCGCGCGGGCACGCCGGCCGCAGCCTCCTGTCCCTCGAGTGGCCGGGCCGGGGGCTGCGAGCCATCGACCTGGGGTGGCCCGCGCTGGCGCCTCCTGGGGACTGGCACCCGGCTGGCTGTTTCAGCTGGCAATTACCTGAACAGAAGTGCTGTAATTGCCCAAGGATCAAGTTTCCTCTGGGGGTCCTTTCTTTCAAGGCTCCTGTTGCTGTTTATTTATACTCATCCCAATAAAAGCATGTGCTCAGCAGCCTGGGGTATTAAGGAGGGGAGGGTCGCTCCAGACGGCGCCTGGGGAGGCGCCGACAAATCCACCCTGCCCCGGGGTTCCTCGTTTGATGGATCCCCCTGACAGGGCCCTGGTGGGGGCGAAGTGTGCGCGCGTGTCCCCATGTGCTGAGAGTGGGCCTTTGTTGCTTCTCTGACTTAGCACTTGTGACGACACAAGCGTCTCCCCCCACAAGGAAGCTTCTGCCCTCCCATCTGGCCACCAGACTGGGTCTCCGCCAGCTCAGACTTGCTGCACCCCATCTCACGCCCCTGTGGCTTCCAACTTGACTCTTGGGGGTTGCCGAAACCCCAAGCCATCACAGCTCGCCGTCCCCCTAGAAGGGGGGCTAACGAAGTGTACGAGGATGCCGCACATGTGCGCAGGGCTCGCTTATTAGCGAGAAGCTTCCTGTTAGTGATCGTCGCGATAAGGATAATCTGAAATCAACTGTTACCGAGCACCAACTCTGTGCCCACCACGGAGCTGCTGACTGGTTCACTCACATTCATTCATTCAGTCATTCATTCAGACATTAGAACAGACAGATCCTGAGTGTCGCTCTACCCCAGTCAGCACTCTCGTGCCAGAGCAGCGAGAGACAATTAGACAATTAGTGACTCCCAGGGAGCTGACAATTTCGGGAATGTAGAGGGGCGACCGAAAAACAAGTCCCCTCCTGCAACCACACAACTGGAGGCAAAAAAAAAAAAAAAAGAAAGAAAGAAAAGAAATGAGCAAGGTAATTTCAGTTACTGATAAATGCTGGGAGGAAAATAAAATGGGGAAATAGAACAGAGATTCGCTAAGGGGAGAAGGGCTTCTTCGGCGCGAGGGTGGGGTCGGAGAAGACCTGGGGCGAGCCCTTAATGACAGATGACTGAAGTATTCTTGGGAAAGAAACAGCACAGCAAATGCCTTGAGGGGGGCAGCAAGGTTGAATGACTCAAGGAGCAGAAAGGTGCCCAGGACAAAGTTGAGCCTGGAGGGGGTGGGGCGGGGCAAGGGAGGGCGGTCACAGGAAAGAGGAGGGGGCCAGAGAGACCCGGCGTGGGCCAAGGACTGAAGGGCTTCTTGGGCTACGATAAAGAGGTGAAATTCTATTCTAAGTACAGTGGACGCCATTGGGGGTGTTCTGTGTGATCCGTGCCTGTCGAGGCCCAGGCTGCCTGCTGCTGAGGATGGACTGAAGGGGGCAGAGGGAAGCTGGGAGACCAGTTAGCCGGGGCTGCGGGGAGGCGGGGGAGGGTCCCCTTGCTGCCTGGAGGGCACAAGTCGCAAGTGAGTCTCAGGCTGGTTCCTCTGGAGGCTTCCGAGGAGAACCTGCCCCTTGCCTTTCTTTCCCAGCTTTTGGAAGCTGCCTGCATTTGCTGGCTCGGGGCCCTGTGGGCCTCTTGAAAGCTGGCACTGTAGCGACTTCCAATCTCCCCCCAGACATCTCCTTCTGTGACTCTGACCCTCTCACCTCCCTCTTGGAAGGGAGCCACTCACACAACCCAGGGCGTACCCCCTCCGTCCCAAGACCCCTAACTGCATCACGTCCGCAGAGTCCCTTTGGCCACGTCCGGTGACACGTTCACGGGCTGTGGGAGTTTGGACGTGGGCATCTCTGGGGGCCGTTACTCTGCCGGCCACAGGAAGCGAGCCACGATGGAGGCCGGGCTGGTACCAGTGGGGTGAGGAGGAGTGAGCGGACTGGGGGCTCTTTCCAAGGCAGAGCTGATAGAGTGTGTTGGTGCATGGGCTGAGGGCTCCCAGGAAGAGGAAGGCATCAAGGAGGCTTTCCTGAGACGGGAAGGCAGCAGCCTTGGGGTGGGGACTGACCCAGAGCTTCTCTCGGCCGGCCGGCCGTGTTTGTCTTGAGATGCCCTCTAGACAGTCAAGGAGAAGTACCAAGTTGTCAGGGGTGTGGACGAGCCTAGCAGTGAGGGTGGAGGCCGGGGGTGGTGATATCACTGTGGGAGCCACCAGCCTCCAAATAGAATTTAACCATGGGATAGGATGAGACGCCCTGTGAAAAAAGTCTCAAGAGGAACAGAAGGCAGTGGGCTTTTAAAGGTGCAGTAGAGGCAGCGCCTGGGTGGCTCGGACGGTTGAGCGTCCGACTCTTGGTTTCAGCTCAGGTCATGATCTCATGGTTCGTGGGTTCGAGCCCCGCGTTGGGCTCTGCGCTGACAGCATGCACCCTGCTTGAGATTCTCTCTCTCTCTCTCTCTCTCTCTCTCTCTCTCCCCCTCTCCCTTTGCAAAAAAATAAGTTTTTTTGCAGTAGAGAGGGAGGAACCGGCAAGAGAACAATGCTCCCAAACACAGAGCCGCCCCCAGTGCCCTGATGCCCACGTACCCCCAGTTCTCTGGGCCTTCCTTGCCACATCCCCCTTGGGAATAGAGAGAGGACATGTCACCCCGATGGGGTGCTCGCTCCAGACCAGGCAGGGTGCTGAGTGCTTCAGACACATTGTCCCATTTCGGCACCGCAAACAGCTAGTTGAGGGCACAGTATCTCTGTTCCACGGGAAGGTGGTCCACCTGGCCGAGCTGGAAGGTGTGCCTCTGGCCCAGGACTGAGCGGCTCAACGACCTGAGCTCCTTATTCCTCCCTCGGCTGAAGTTTGCACGTCTGTAATGCTGTAATTCATTGGTTCGCATACCTTTCTGGATGTCTCTTCCCCACCTTGGGGGACAAGGACTGTCATTTGAGTGCTCTGTTCCCGGCACCGCTAGCCGAGTGACTGGCTCTGTCCCTGGCTGGCTGTTCTCCTGCCCCGCCTGCCGCACGGGCTTGGGATGGAACCTGACACAGAGCCAGGGCCCCTATGACAGTTGTGTGAGCTCAGAGGGGGACGAGGGCGAAATCCCGTCCCCTCCTACAGCTGCTCCAAGCTCTGTTCCCGGCCCCCATGGCCTGCACTGTCCACCCCGCCTGTGGGGGCACCTGCTGTGCTCTGGGGAGGCCGCAGGGCCAGCGAACACAGGTCCTCAGCAGACCCTGAGAATCTCCCCCGGGCTGGGACCGAGAAGAGCAAAGCCATCGCTTCTTTGTGCTGGAACTTGCGTCCCTCCTTAAGGACGCTGCCTGTCCTCCCTTCTCCCCTTTTTCTTCTCCCTCCACCCCCATCCCTCCATCCTTCCTTCCCCTCTTTCCTCTTCTCTCCCTCCCTTCCTTCCACAAGCACAGAAACAGAGCCATGCACTGGGGCGTACAGTGCGGGGCGGAAGGCTGACCTTGTCTCTGCCTTCGTGCTGAAGGTCAAGCTTAATGGTTCTCTTTCCTGGTGGAAAGAGCAGATGTCCAGTCATGCCCCAGACTGACTGCACGGGAAAGGGGTGGGGGCTGCTATTACTGTCAAATTGGGGCGAGGTCAGACCTCTGCACTGTTTGAAATATCTCTAGTTGATTCTAATGCCCGATGGGACTGAGACGTACTGGTCCAGCGGTCCAAACCCAATGACTCTCTAAATCGTGTGAAACTGCAACCCTGGTAACTGCAGAGGGGATATCTAGAGGGTTTGACATGGTTAGGAAGTCAGGGAAGGCTTCTCAGAGGAAGCAACTTTGAGCTGAGATCTGAAGGACAGGTAGGTAGGAGTGAACCAGGTAAAGAGGTGAGGAAAAAGCACTTGCAAAGGCACTGTGGCAGGAGGCAGTGTAGTGAGGACATTGATGAGGCCCTCAGGAGGAATCCGTGTGGCTGGAGCCAGAGAATGGGTTGGAGGGGATAGTGAGGAGGGGAAGGAGGGTAGAGTATGGTGGGTAGGGTTAAAGTGAGGAGGGGTGTGGGAGATGGGGGATGGGACAGGTGGGCAGGAGCCAAACCTCTCAGTCTTTGTTGGCTTGTCAGCCAAGGTAGGAGCTTTGTCTTAACTGAGAGATCAAAGGGAAGGCATGAAGGCCTTGAGCAAGGGCTGGCACGCCCGCACTTACGAATATGCCGCAGGCTGCACACGGAATGCGTGAGGAGGGGGTTTCAGGGTGCATTTTAGGGAGACCCATCAGGAGGCCCTGCTGTGGTCCAGAAGGCAGGCCGGGAACTTGGCTCCCGGGGCTAGCGGTTAAGAAAAGTGGCCGGATGCCAGAGGCTCGGTCACTTGGCCGGATTCACACGCCGGCCAGTTCCAACCCAGTTCAATTGTCCTGCGAAGCCCGTGCACCGAGCCGCCGAAATTCTAACTGCAGGTTTCCCCTTCCTGGACTCTTGACATCATTTCTGTGGGTCAGAACCCACATTTGGAAAACAAATAATAATAAAATAAAATAAACGGGTGGAAAAAAAAGAAAAGGAAACCCTGGACGGAATAAAATAGAGCACAGGCTATGGCAAGTCGTAATGGTAAGGACACCTCTCACAGCGGCGTCTCTGTTTTGTACGCGTATCTGCAGACGGGCGTGCCAGGCCATGATGTCAAATGTATTCCTAGGGGCCGGTCACGGCCGAGACAGGGTGGAAATGGTGCTCTTGACTTCGCCCTCCGCCCCCTCTCTTGCTGACGCTGGTCCGGGAATGAGTCACGGGAGCGGGCAGGCCCCCACTCTCTGAGTGCCTTCCGCTGTCCCATAAAGCAGTCTGTGAATCGGGGAAGGCCAGTGGGGGGCCCGGGTCCGTGGCCCAGCCACCACGGCAGGGGCGTGTCCGGGGTGCGGGGAAGGCCACGAGAGCCCTCCAAAACCCTGGCTCCGGCCAGTCCGCACCCTGCTCCCTGGGAGCGCACGCTACCCCTGTTGGGAGTCCGCGCTTCCAGCGCCCGGGGATGAGTCAGAGTCCCGATGGCCCCGCAGCATCCCTCCGTCTCCGGCTGCGAGGCAGGAGCGGAGCGCGGAGCCCAGAGGCCTTTGATTTGTTTGCCGTAAGACTTCCCCACGCAGGGACCTCACAGGACACAGCCCGGAGGACGAGCCAGCGAGCGAACGGGGGCCCGCTTCTGTCTCCCTCCCCGGCCACCCTCTCCCTGGGAGTGGCCCAGGGAGGGGACAGAAGGACACTGAGCTTCTAAGTCCCCCCGAGGCGGTTTTGAGCCCTGGCTGTGTAACTTCAGGCAGCGTATCTGCCCGGGCCGAGGTTCCCTCGTGTACAGGTCTCTGCCGTTCTCTTTCGGAGGAACTTTGACTCTGAGAACGATATGAACATGAACGATGCTCGGATTCCAAACACGTTCCCAGTTCGGTTGAAAACAATGAGAAAGGAGACACCTCCCCCACCACCCCTCGCTCCCTGCCACGGCTGTGTCTGGCTCTAATCATCTATTTATTTAACTTTCTTCTCTATTTAAATGTCCAGCACCTCCTGTAGGCAGTGAATTTCAGACAGAAGTTTCTGGAAAAGGCTTCCCTTCTCAACTAAGGCCTGGCTCCGAGAAAACCACCGGTCACTCCTCTCTTCTTTCTCTAGATGAGGGCATGGTGTCGGGAGGCACAGCAGCCATTCTGAGGCCCTGAGGGTGTGTGAGAAAGAGGCAAGGACAGAACAACAGAAGCCCGTTTGTGGCCTCGTGACACAGACTCTGTCTGCTCTCCTTCGGCCTTCTTACCCATTTAAACACCGAAATCAACTTCCGTCGCTTGTGGGCACATACAGTTTCTGACTTGTATTGTGTTTTATTTACGCGGGGGGGGGGCCTTATCCCTGAATTTAGTCATTCGACAGACATCTCCTGAGTCCCTTCCAGGTGCCAGACAGCGGCACTACAGAGGTCAATTCGGACTTTGATACTAACTTGAAAGGGCTCAAAGTCTCAGATGAGAGGTAAGAAGTGTGGCATCGTCATAGCAAAGCGGGGGGCCCCCCATCCCCCCAAGGTCTAGTGATCATCAGCTCCAGTGCCTGTGAATTTCAGGGCAGTTTTACAACCTCAAGTTCAAATAAGATCAGATCTCTGGCTTCTGTTAGGAAGTCCCCATCTCTAAATCTTATCTGTGTTGCTTTATTTCTCCTAGCACCAATCCAAATGGAAAACATCTTCTTTTATCTACCAATCAACCAGTCCTTGCCAGAAAAAAAAAAAAAAAAAAAGTCCCCACTCACCCAGAACTTCTGTTTGTACAGCAGACTCGGCTAAAGGTTTGGGGAGGCACGGCCCACGAAGTGAAAAATTGAAAATGAAACCCTCGTGTTCTTAAAAGTCATTTGCCGTCTCGGGTGGCTCCGCCTCTACCCCTTTGCTTCCTGCCTTGCCCGCCCCCAGCCTCAGTTACCCTCGTGGAAGGTTACGTCCTTGTCTAAATATACTCACGAGAGCTGTGCTGGTGGGGGTGGCAGGGCCTTGAAGTCAAACGACCTAGATACCAATCATCTAGTTTGTCTGTGGCTCGCTTTCTGCGTCTGCAGAAGGGAGATCGTACCTCCCACCCCCGGCAGACTTGGGGGAGAGGATTCCCTGGGGTGGCATCCGGCCCAGGGTCTGGGACGTTTGTGGCATAATCCTTATTCTAATCCTTTTTTATCCCGAAGAGTTTTTAAAAATGTTTTTTATTTATTTTGAAAGAGAGAGAGAGAGAGAGAGAGCAGGGGAGGGACGGAGGGAGAGGGAGGGAGGACCCCAAACAGGCACCACGCTGTCAGGGCAGAGCCCAGGGCGGGGCTCGATCCCACCAACCGTGAGATCATGACCTGAGCTGAGATCAAGAGTCGAACGCTTAGCTGACTGAGCCACCCAGGCGCTGCCCCCGCCTCCCCTGCTGCCATATTCTAGTTCTATGTTACTTATCCCTCTAGTGCCCCTACATAAGTCCTTTAGAAACAAAGTTTCCATCCCAAATAGAAAACAGTTACCGCCAGGCTTTGTACTTCTGCAATCCTGAGCAGAAATGGCAGGAATATGTGTCTTTATTGTGATCCAGCGAGCAGGGAGGTTGAGGGTTTTTCCAGAAGAAAATGGGATGTTTGGGACCTGACGTCTGTGGCCCGCTCTGCTCCATTCCCCTAGACCAGCGCCTGCCTCTCAAACTCCGTTAGCATCATGGGAAAATTCGAGGGGATGCGCTTCTCCCCCTGTGCACACCTCCCGTTTCTCGTCTTTTTTCTTCTATTATTATTTTTTAATGTTTATTTTATTTTTGAGAGAGAGAGATTGAGAAGAGGAGCGGGGGAGGGCAGAGAGAGAGAGGGAGACACAGAACCGGAAGCAGGCTCCAGGCTCTGAGCTGTCAGCACAGAGCCCGATGTGGGGCTCGAACCCGTGAACCGTGAGATCATGACCTGAGCCGAAGTTGGACGCTTAACCGACTGAGCCACCCAGGTGCCCCTCATTTCTTCTCTTTTTAAATATTTATTTATTTATTGAGAGACAGAGAGAGAGAAAGAGAGAAAGCAAGTGGGAGGGGGAGGGGCAGAGAGAGAATCCCAAGCCATGACAGCACGGAGCCCCACGCAGGGCCCAAACCCATGCACCGTGAGATCATGGCCTGAGCCAAAATCAGGAGTCGGACGCTTAACCGACCGAGCCACGCTGGCACCCCCCCCCCATCTCCTTTCCGTAACCAGTAGACCTCTTCCTCTTGCATATTTGAGGGGCCTGTATTCCTCTCTGAGACTTCTTTTTTTTTTAATTGAGATACAAGTCACATAACATAAAATCCGCCCTATCAAAGTACACAGCTTGGTTGCGCAGCGATCACCACTAATTCCAGAACCTTCTCCTCCCCTTGAGAAGAAGCCCTGTTCCCATGAGCAGCCAGTCCCCATCCACCCTCTGCAGCCTGTGGCAACCTCTATTCTATCTTCTCTCTGCATCTGTGGCCCTTCAGAAACTTCTGGCACCAGTATCTCAGCTTTGGCCCTGCCATCCCCTTCTTAGCTTTGCTCCTCAAGAAGCAGTCTTAATCTCACCGAAGAGCTGTTTGCCGTTCTTGGCCCACCATTTGAACGTCCTTCCCATTTCTGGGCAATTCCTTGGTGTACGGCTTACTGTAGGAGGCAGAGGCTACCTCGTGCTATTAAAGCTAAAAAAAAAAAAGCTAGAAACGCGCTTTCCCAGAGTCCTTTGCAGCTAGACCTTGGATGTGTGAGCGAGCTGAGCCAACAACTTTCCATTGGAGCTCGCGGCCTCAGAAAGCAGGGACAGTGGAGAATCTTTGCTGGTAGCTGTGGTGGCCTCAGCAGCGATATCTCCAGTGTCTGCGGGTCCGTGGCCAGGAGGCCATGCTCAGTGGCACCGGGGTCCTCACTGGGCGGACTTTGATTCTGAATGCAGTTCTGGTTACCTCTTGGCTTCCCTCGTTCCCGCCTGCTGTGCCCACCGGGTCCTCCAGCCTTCCCAGCTATTGGGCGTGCTAGACCCCGTCATTGAAACAGGCCCCCTTGTAGCCCAGACCATCCAGAGTTTGTTTCCGTATGCTTGCAGGTGAGAAGCCTGTCTCGGGTTGATGCGAACTGTTCCGTAAGGGTAGATTTTTACCCCGAGCAGGTTCATGGAGGCTTTGCCTGAGAGCAGGCGCCACGTGTTAGAGATCCACCCTCCCTCCCCCGTGTTCTTACTCACTCCTGCTGCAGTGCAGTGGGGAGTGGGCCTTTTCCTCCGGGGCCAACTCCTTAGTAGCGGGGGGACCAAACGGAGATGTCGACTAGAGGTCGAAGGCCCCGAGTGTCCATCGTGGGGTCCCTGAGTACAGAAGTCCAAGTCTCTTCCTATTGTGTCTGTATCTCCTTGTTTAGAAGCCGCGTTTCCCTGCTTGTCCTCTGCTGTGAGCTGCACTGTGTCCCCCCGAAAGATACATTGAAACACTAAAGCCCTTCTCCCTAAGATCGCGACCTTACGCGGAAGAAGGGTCACTGCAGATGTCATTAGTTAGGATGAAGGCATACCGGGGCAGGGCGCGTGCCCTTCATCTTGTGTGACCGGATGTCCTTTTAAAAAGGGAAGACGGCAAAGACAACCAGGGAAGAAGGCCGAATTATGACAGAGGCCCAGCGGCGAACCAAGGATCCCCAAGGACTCCCAGCTACCGCCAGAGGCTAGGAGAAGACGCAGAAGGACTTTAGCCTCCAGAGCTGCAAGAGAGTAATTTCTGTTGTCTTCAGCCATCCAATTTGGAGTACTTTGTTACAACGGCCCTAGGAAATTAAAACATCCTTTGTACTAAGCCCCTGGCAATGGCTTTGTGGAAGCACCCTGCCCTGAGGGCTACGCGGGTCTGGATAGTCCAATTATCTCCTTAGAGTCTCCGTTTCCGCATCTGTACATCAAAGGCGAACACACCTCCTTCAAGACTGTTAAACATTTAAAGCAGCGCCAGGTATATAACCGAGCACTATTCACATAAAACAACTACCCCTCGTCGGTATCTGGCTCTCACCGTCCCTTCGTGTTGGGGGGAGGAGCCTAAAGTGTTCTCTGAACACAGATCAATGCCGTGGCTTTATTCAAAAACAACGAGTTTTCTTTTCAAAAGAGAGGATAATTCCATGCGTGCCGTGGGTTTTTTTTCCCCTTCTCTCTCTTTTTAATATCCTTTTGCACTTCTTAGCTTATGGTGCAGGAAGACCCCCCCTTCGCAGGAGGAGCGAATGCTCACACACAGGGCTGCCCAGCACTGCCCAAGGACAGAGCCGCCTTCCCTGCAAGCCAGGGTGGGGTCAAGGGGGAGCAGCTGGAGGGGACTCTGGCCTCCCATCTGGGGAGGCTCAGTGCTGCCGGGGGCTTTAATATCCGCTCTCCACGGCGTTATCTCCACTCGAGATGGCCGTGCTGATTGTAGCCCAATGCAGCCGGAGTTCAGGAGGGGGGCCGTTCTGCTGTCCCTGGTTATTGCATTCAGAGGCTACTGTGATACTCTTCAGGGAGAGATGGCAGTGACTCAAGGTAATTCAGGACTCCGGGAGTCCTGAATGTTTACGGTTCCTTCCATCCCCCGGGATTTTAGGATTCAAGGCGCGTGGCCACACGGCAAGGCCGGCCAGCGGCTGACATGGGGAAGAGATTTAACAGAGGCCAGTACCTCCGAGTGCCGGGTGGTTTATACACAAGTAGCCATGTATGCCTCGCAACAAACTTGAGGGTGGCTGAGAACAGGTTCCACAAGGATTCCTGTGCAGGTGGCTGATTCGGAAGGATCTCTGGGGAAACCAACAGGGAGAGGAGGAGCTGGGCGGGAAGGGAAAGTAGCTCAGCAAAGGTGCAATTTCAGGCCAAGACCATTTGGGGGGCAGTAGCCTGCCTCAGGGGCCTCTGGAGGGCGATTTGCGCCTCTCCTGGGTGCCCGGGAGCTGGGCTTCCACTCTCCTGCACCCAGCACGCACTGGCTGAGGGCCTTGAGGGTCAGCGTGAGGAAACACCCACAGGCTGAAGGGTCTCTCTTTGTGCTTGTTACAAAGTTGTCTCTAGTGCCCCCAGGGCAAAGCAAACCTACCTCGCAGGCCAGCAGAAGAATACACAGAAGCGATAAAAAAAAGAAGTATTCAAGGGCATCCGGGTGGAAGTCAACAGTGTCTGCCACGGGAACAATTAAGATCTCCCATTTTACAGATGATGAAACTGAGGTTCAAATTGCGAACCGGAGCCGGTACTCCCTGGAGAGGATAGTGGCCAAGTCGGGATCTGATCCTAGCCTTTCAAAGTGTATGTCCTTTCCACTGCATGGTGACGGCGGACCTGTCGGCGCCTGGGAACCAGTGGCTGAAAGCATTCACCTTTCTTGTTTCTTTTTATCATCTCCCTGAGATACACTGTCCTGGTGCACAGACCTACTTCCTGCAAGGAGGAGAGACTCCCTCTGCCACCAAAGGAAAAAAAATATTTAAGTAGCATTTTCTATGTGTGAAAAAAGCAATAAGCAACGATAAGGGTGAGGGATTTGCCACTCACACACAGCGCACGCGAGTCACCGTGGTTGGTTGGGAGAAGCTGGACGCGGGAGTCAGATTCAACTTATGCAAAGTACACAAAGAGAAAAACCTGACCTCTGGTGACAAAAGCCAGGCTCCGAGTGCTCCTTGGGCTGGGTTAGAGACCTCAAGGAAACCCACAGGTTACCTCATTCAGTTGTTTGTGATTTGGGTGCTGGTTACACGGCTGTGTTCAGTTTGTGAAAATTCATCGAGCTGGCTACTTTGTATAAGATTTTTATAGGGATATCATGCTCCAGTAAAAATTGAAGTTGCAGAAAAAAGTGAGAGAAACAGAAGATAAAGAAGGGCAAAGGGAAGAAAATAGAATAAAGCATAATCCCGCCCACTCAGAAGTCACCCTTGTTAATGTCTGGTGTGTATTTCTCAAGATCCTTCCGTGCGTGTGTCCACACCTGCGACAGAATTCCTGGCTGCATTGGAGCCAATTATTCTGATCTTGAGAGCAGGACAGGCTGTTTTCAGTATTGACAGCAACAAAAATATTCATGGCACCCCCAAATCGGGAACCAAACTTCTGGCAAGTGCTGGGAAGGAGGTGGTCTGAGAGAGACCTTTGAGGTTCCATACTTCTGGGAAGTGGAGGCCCAGTGATAAAACTGCCCTTATTTATTTAAAGTCTGTGCCCCATTTGTCCCCCAGAACCAGAAATGTGGTTTATACCACCCACGACATTCTTCATCCAACCTTTCTTCGCCGTGTATACACTAAATGCTGACTCTGACTCACGCACGGGGTTTGCAGTCATCTATAATCCTGGGATTCTGATCTCAAGGGGCTTTGAGTTGGGTAGTGTGACTCTGGGCAAGATACTGCCTTTATCGAGAAAATGGGAAGAATAAAATCTCCCAGGGGAGAGTCTTCTCCGTGGAAGAACCATCTGATTACTGAAGGCGGTCTGTACCCGGGTAGGGTCGCCGTCTGTAAAAACCGCAAGGGTGGACCTCACAGAGAGCCCAAACAGAAGGACTCCAGAAAGGAGAGTGAGGCATTTCCTTCCACTGCTTCTGAGTAGACGTCGCGGGTGGTGCCTTTGTGCCTGGCATGGGAGGAGATGGTGAGGGGTAGTGCCCATCAGTGTGGTAGCTCCCAGCGGTGTCCGTGATGTTCAGAACACAGTAGTTCTGGTAGGAACTCCATGGTCCTGGGGACATGGCAGTGCCAAGGGGAGAGGGTCAGAGCAGGTATAGGTGATGGTCATGGAGATGCCACGTGGAAACCAGCTGGACTGGCTTATCGGCAGCCTGAGGTACCCCAGGGACCCCCAGATGCTCGGAGTGGGAAAGCTGGCTGGCGAACCCGCTTTGGTTGGATTTTACAGAGTGTCTCTTTTCTCTCTCTTTTCGTTGGGATTGGGGCCACACCCTTTTACTTACTTCCCTGGTTTTTCTTAGCGGTGGCTTTGAGTGGCTTGGGCTTGGAATTGGAGGAAGATTTCAAGAAGAGAAAAACAGTCCGGTGGGCGCGTTCCTAAACCCACCCAGTCGTAGCCCCTCTCCCCGGGGATCTTGCTGGGGGAAATGGATGCCTGCGTCCTGGGGTAGCGCTTCGCGAACTTTAATGAGAACAAGAATCTGCTGGAACTCTTCCTCAATGCGGATCTCCATTCGGCAGGGCTGGGCTGAGCCCGCTAAGGACCGGTGTGTGGGGGCGGGGGATGCTGAAGGACAGGGGAAGAGGAAAGGATGGGAGAGGGGTCTGGGCTGTTTATGGAGAGCAAACGGCTTTGCTCGCCTCCGAATTAAGGTTGTCTTGTGAGACGACGGCCGGTCTTCCTAAAGCAAGGTCTGAAAACCACTGGCCTCGAAGAAGCCTGGCTCGGCAGTTCCTTCCGGCCGGGTCACTCTTGCCCTCTCCTCCACACTGTAAACTCTTCCGCCTTTAACATCCAGCTCAGTATGTCTGCTTGAATGCAGCCTCCCTTAAACACCAAGCCTTTATCCGTCCCTCATCTGTACTCCCTGGTCCCTCACGCACCTGTGTTGCTTGCTATTATCTCACTGTATTGAAAATGCATTCACCTGTCTCCGTTCTCCACTAGGAGCTTTTGGGGGCAGGGGTGACATCCCCCATGTCTGCCCCTGGGCACAGAGTGTGCCCGGCGTAAAGCGATTCCCGGTGAAATGCTTGCAGAACGGGCACTACCTGGTTAATGCTTCCCCGATCAAGCATTCTTTCCTTTAGAATTCTCACATGGAGCCTGTGTTTTTATTAATCTGAGATTTCATAAATGGTTATTAATCTTTGCTTGCATCTCCCGGAAATTGCCGGGCTTGGCGAGAGCAGGTAAACATGTTCAGAAAATATCCGCTTTCCCGGCCCCCTGACAGCGCGGACGGTATTGTGCTTTTTTTTTTTTTTTTGTCTCTCTTGGAGACTCTAGACTTTCACTTTCCCCCCACTTCCCTGAGACACGATCTAAAACCCACCGAAAGGTCTGGAGTTTGTGAACGACTTAAAGTTCATGTTGGATAAAGGATCCGGCTGACAGCACCATTTGGGCCGTTGTAATTGGATGCTGCTGGCGCCAGCCCATTCCCCAGAGGTGTGGGATTTGCCCACACAGGTCTCCCAGCCCTGCTCCGCAGGGGGTGCAGCTGTGTGTGTCCCAGAACCTATTCTGAGGAGCCAGACCTTCCGGCCCCCACCCCGGCATCGATGGAGAGGCCCCAGATGGCTCCTTAGGGCTACTCAGGAAGCAGGAGATGTGCCGGAGCAGATGGAGGAGGAGGCCCATGAGAGTCAATGACCTGCCTTCATTCATTTCGCAATCTGAACTGAGAACCTCGTTTTGTGATCTGAATTGAGAAGTTCTAAAGCTTCTAATTGGTCAGATTCCCATCTTGAGTATTCTTGGAGGATGTAGCTAATTATGTCTACCTCAAAGGTGCTCATTAACTTGGTGAACCCCTTTGCAACCCACCCGTGATCCAGGGAACAGTGTTTTTCTAAGAGAGGGTTGAGAAGGGATAGAGATATTGGCTATTTGCCCCACAGACCCTGTGTCAGATTTTCTGCCAGGCACCGAGGGGGCGGTGTGTGTGTGTGTAAGAATAAGACAGAGTTTGTGTTCTCAAGCCTTACAGACTCTCAAATGCACAGCTTCTCTTGAGTGGGTTGTTGGGTAAATGCAGCCAGTTAATACAGACTAGAAATTCAGTCTTATGGATTGGATCGACTAATCGACTTATCAATCCAGACTAAATAGAAAAGCTGGTTATACGTGTAGGCTGGGCGGGGAGGGGGAAAGAAGGAATGGTTCAGACTGGTTACAAGTGTGGACGGAATGGGGGGCGGATAAAGCATAGGCTTGGTGAACACACAAAACAGTAGATGCGCTGTTGATGGGAAGTTTAGTCCCCTGAGCCATTCCCGATATGATGGGATTCCACGAAGGGGACGGTGGTCTGACATCCTATAGACACAGATGGGTAGTTGACTGCTGGGATTTGAGGGGTTTGACGAAAAGATTAGGAGCAACTACTCTATCCCATGAGCTCCATGGCAATTGTTAAGTGTCCACATTGTGACGTGGATCACATTTATAATGATAACCGGACACCCGTGATGGCCACCTCCCAACACTCTGGTTCTCCGCGCAGTATTGATGAGGGCGACGAAGCTAGCGGTGACGACGCTTTGTTGAACGTCTGCAAAGTGTCGGGTGCTTTATGTAATTTTTTCTTGTCTCCCAACAACTTGCAGATAGGAGTTATGGTCTGTACGCTTCACGTAAGGGTTCTAAGGCTCAGCGATTTTAATTTCCTTGTCACAGGTCTGGTGAGTCAGCGATGGAAGGGAGTGGTTAAGAGTGTGTGCCTGAGTCACGTGTTGAGGTTGCCGGTGCTTCCTCTGACACTTAAAAGCTTGATTGACCTTGGGCAAGCTGTGGGACTTGTCTTAGCCTTGGTATTCTTGTCTGAGGAACATGTCTGTTGTGAAACTCCAGCGTACCTGTCACATAGGAAGTGACCAACCAATGTTAGCCCAGTGCTGCTCATTCTCTTCTCTCTTTTCTTCCCCTCCCCGCTCCTCTCCCTTCCTCTTCTTCTTCCAAAAGTAATAATAAAATAAATTATTATCATTAAGATTATTATTATTGATGGTAGGGCTGGGAGTCACAGACACCTGTCTGACTACAAAGCAGTGTTCTTTCTTTGACGCCGCAGTGCCTTCTGGGCACAAGGGGAGAGTTGGCTACCGGGTGAGTCTGTGCTGTACTTCTTTATCCCTTTTGTCTCTCCTATGGCTCTCGGCCACTCTAGATGCCCGGGGCCACCTGGAGTGGTACTTTGAGAACTCATCCGCCCAGAACCCATGCTGCCAATTCTCCTTCCAGCCAGTGTCAGCAGCAGAGGCCACTCAGCAGGTGGAATTGAAGTAGAGACCCTGGACCTCAGTGAGAGGGAAGTCTCAGGATCTCTTTCCACCCACCGCTCTGTTCCAAAAGAGCCCAGCAATGGCTTCTCCTCCTGTCCATCCAACACCGTGGGGCGTGTTTTGAAGCAAGGGAGCGGGTAGTCACAATCCATCTGTTCAGGGCCTCTGATTAATACTCACTTCCTAGGGAGCCACTGGGCTCCTGGACCAGCTCTGATGAAAGCAGCCAGGGTGACCCAAATATAGCGCGATGGCTAGGTAAGGACTTTCTGGTTACAGGCAGCAGACAGGCAACAGATGAAGCCCACTCTGGTAGTGTACACAAAAGAGGAAAGTTACGAGCAGGCTTCGGAGGCGCTTCATAAACCCAAGGGTAGAAATATAGCCAAGGACCTGGAACGTGGCAGGGAATTCACGGAATGAACGCTCTGTCCTTGCTCTGTGTTACAAAGCATGGCAGCTGCATTCCTTTCTCCTGAGAACAGGCTCTCTCTGCTCCTTCCCTGTGGAAATTGGGGCACCCCAACACCTGTGCCTCAGTCTAGCCACGTGGGGACTTTCTCTCTGACTGTCTTCCAAATCTAGATACCAAGGAAGCGTTCTCATGGGCCTCCTCTGGGGCACTGAGAAACTTAATCGAATTGCATACGGATGCTAAGAAAAATCCTAGGCAGGAATGTGGAACTCCTTACTAAATTATAAATAAAGGAATTAGAGAAAATTGTGTGCTCCATAGGATTCTAATTCTTTAAATCTATTGATGCTGCAGTTAAAGATTAGAAGAGGCTACAATGTTAAATGACTCGTATTCTGGCAAACTTGGTTTATGTTGCCAATATTGCTAATAATAACAATAACTATAATAATAATAAAACAATAACAACTACAACAAGAATATGCATCTATGCTGTGTAGTTTGGAGTGTTAGGCCCCTGCAGGTGGGCACATTTGTGGGCAAGTAAACTGAGGTCTGGAGAAGTGTGGGTGGGCCCTGGTAATCCCTGAATGGTAGAGTCAGACTCTGGGTCTCAGGCTTTTTCACCTGCACCATGTTGCACCTCATGTTGTGAAGCTGACCAAAGAATGAGGATTTTTTTTTAAATTTTTTAACGTTTATTCATTTTTGAGAGAGACCGAGCGTGAGTGGGGGAGGGGCAGAGAAGGGGGGGACACAGAATCCGAAGCAGGCTCCAGGCTCTGAGCTGTCAGAACAGCGCCTGATGCGGGACTTGAACCCATGAGCCGTGAGATCATGACCTGAGCTGAAGTCGGATGCTTCACCGACTGAGCCCCCCAGGCGCCCCAGAATGAGAGTTTTAAAATCATTTCTGTGTGCAGTAGGGATGTTTGATGTTGGTGACATCTAGAGAGCGAGTGCTGAGGTCACATATGGTGAAGGGAAACAAGGCGTGGACATTTCCTAGAGAAAGAACCCAGGAGGAAGGAAGAAGTTCAGTCTTCTTTTCTCTGTGCTCAAGGAATGGCTGAGTACATGGCTAACTCAACCTTCAAATCAAGTTTTCATAAGAAATATATAGAAAAGTGTTACTAACCTTAAATACTCAAGATATTAAGAAGCTTCCAAGCTGCCATGCAGATGCCTGAGCTTCCATTACTAGAGACGATTTCTCTTATAGGACCACTCTGAGCCCCCATGATTCCCAGGGTTTCAGATACCATCACTCGTAAGGCTCCTGATGGGAGATGTTACCACCCGAAGCTCTGCTATAGCCCCAAACATGATCTACTTTTTTTTTTTTTTTTAAAGAAATAGAATATAAGACCAGATAGTGGTTGACTTGAATGAGTATGTGTGACCATTTCACCTAACCATGCTTAAGTTCCCTCTTTAAGGACAGTGCATTCTTTTATAATGTCAGAAAAGTAAGGATATTTTGCCCCATGTCGAAGATGTATAGAGATCAGTGTAATTTGTCAAAGGCTGAGAAAGAGGGGGGAATTCAAGTCTTAGTCTTTGGTAATTTTTGCTTTTGGAGATGATAGGTAATCTAACCAAGACACCAGAATGTACCCAGTAAAAGGGACTGGGAAAGGCTGTACCTGCTGGAGCTTTGGACAGGCTCTTGCCCATTCTCTACTGGGATGGTCCTGCTATTCAGCGATGAAGTTTTGGGAGCGTGTAATGCTAATGATGTATAAAGGCATTTTCAGCTATTTTATTAAGCTGGCATTTCCAGGTTCATTATCATTAATATTTATAGTTGGGATATGTTCCCCCGGAGAGTCTGCAAATAGCTCTCCCATTGTTCGGGTAAAGTTTATAGCAAGATGGGGAGGTACCAGTGAGCCCAGGCTTGTACCTCTTGTAGGAAACACAAGCTCTGGCAACGGTCTTACTTGGACGTGGATCTCTTTAGTCTACGCATTCAAGCACCTGTTAAATAGAGTTATGAACTATGCTGTTATGCATCCAAGGGAGAGAGTGGTTGTCTGTGTGTCGGAAGGCAGCAGAGAGGGGTGGTACCAACCCCAAGGTCACATCCTCCCCCATTGCAATTGGTGTTGGCAAGTTCTCCCTTTTGTTGTCGGAGTCTCTGTCTCCAACAAAGGGTTACAGTGTCCTGTGGACACAGAAGTGCAGGCAGAACCAGGGCAGAGTTCCCTGCCCAGGAGGATGGAAGGCTCTTCTTCCCAGGAAGAGCCCACACAGAGCCCGGCCACTTGCAATGGTGTCATCTGCACCTGCCAGAGACTTCCCACTGCTGCGTCTCAAATGGGGCTTGAAATTTCTGGCTGGGCCAGGAGGAAGGAAGTGGCTTTGCCACTCAGCCATGCATCTGCTGATGAGCTCTGGGTGGGCTGGGAAGCAATGGGGAGATGACAGATTTAGGTTTTGGAATCAAACGTCACCTCTGGTACATTTTATAACAATGAGCTAATTTTTATTTCCTGAAAACAAATTTTTTTTTTTTTTTTGGAAGGAGTAGAGTAGGTCTCACAAGAGCGTAAGCCCTCTATAAAGATCGTAAGCACCAATTCCATAGACATGACCGGTCCAGTATGAGCCGACATGCCCAATTCGAAAGACACCTGACCCCTGATTCAGGAGAAATCCTCACCGGTCAAAGTCAAGGGGTTGGATAGATCCTCTCGGTGGTTCTCTCCCCCAGTAATGCATTTCCTGGCCATTTGAATTCCGACAAGTCCTTGTTTATGTTTGGAATTGTCAGCAGATGCCGAGGCTGTCCCTGGGTGAGTGAGTTATGGTACCTACACCTCTGTGGGCTCGAGGATGGGTTGGGTCCAGGATGGCGCGTCGGGTCTCCAAGTCACGGCGCGGGAGGAAGGGAAAGCCCGCGACTGAGGCCTGCTCTTCAGCTGAACGTCCTCTATTTACAGGCTGCATCTGGGTCCTGTCGGGAGGGGCTCGGGGGTGGGGAGCAGGTGGCACTGGGGACTCCAGGGACAGGAAACACAAATTCGACACCACCTAGAGGTGGAAACTAGAGAAGAAGGTGTTGTAAAAACAGCTAAAAAATTAGAGACACGGTAACCAAGTGCAACATGTGACCCTTGATAGAATCCTGGATTAAAAAAAAAGAAAAAAGGCTGTAAAGGACATTACTGGGACCACTGGGGAAACTGGAATAGGACTGTGTATTAGACGGTGTGGTATCAATATTAAATGCCTTAAACATGAAATTGGGGTTTGGTTGTGTGTGTGTGCGCGCGCGCGTGTGTGTAAAAGCCGGTAAGTGTGAGTGAAACTTATGTGTTGACTGCTATTCTTTTCATAGGTTTGAAGTTACTGAAAATAAAAAGTGGTGGGAAAATTACTCAGACGTCGAATCTGCGCTGCAGTAGAGGGGAGTGGGTATTTCTTACAATTTCATGTGAATCCTCAGGTATATCAAAATAAAAGGCTTAATTAAGGAAAGAGAGGATATGAGGAAAATATAGCAAAATATTAACATCTGTTCTGATGGGTCTTGGAAATCTGTTCTATTGGTTCTATTATTAGTTTCATTACTTTCTGAATGTTTGAAATATCTAGTAAAAATATACCCTCTGGAGTTACGGAGGGAGGCGCTCAGCCGTGGGGCTGACCTGCTGAGTGCCAGCCTCCGACTTTTTGCATCCCTTGTTTAACCTGGGAGAGCATCTGGCACCCCTAGAGGACGAAGACTTCCTACCCTGCCTCCCCAGCTCCCCCCCCCCCCCACTGTGCTCCATGGGACCTCCTGGACGTGCTAATGAAATGGGCAAAAGGACACAGCCACATGGATTCCTGGCGTACCTCTAGACTATGAGGACTGTCACTGGGATTCTCACTAGAATCCTTCAGTTAGGTGTACTATTAAAAAAAAAGAGAGACCTCCATGCCAGAATTCATTTATTACATAACTAAATCGCAACTTTACAGTACATTGGAAAGGGACTAAATGAGACGTGCAGGAGAGTTTAAATGTAAAAATAGGAAATAATGTCCAAAAGATCAGTTAGATTGGAATATAATTTTAGTACTAATTAAAGAGTGGAGCGTTTTCAAGCAGGCGTCACAGGGCGGGCTGGGCTGTAGCAGGTCTACTCACATGGATTCTGAATGACAATCAGAAGATATTCCTTATCTGTGGAGAGAGACGACAAAGTTAATCCACCGGAAGAATGAAACGAACTAAGTGAATACTTTGGCTAATCTGCTTTTCTCTTCAAAACATCACTTGGACTCTCTGTAGACCCATGGCTTCCCACCCTGGCTGCACATGAGAGTCACCAGCTGCGCTTTCCAAAACTACGGTGACTTAGGGACCCGGTTCCAGAGGTTCTGATTTCCCCGGCCTGGGGTAAGGCCCCTGGTGTCAGTAACTGTTTTTGTAATGCTCTCCAAGTTCTTTTCATGTGTAGCAGGGTGAGAACAGAGGAGTAGAAAAAGCTTCAGTACATGGGTAATTCTGATGTTATAGGTCTTCTCTAGAGAAGTTTGTTCCAGACTAGATTCGGGAGCAAGAGTCCCGTGTTTCACAGACATTGGCAAACACTGTGAATGTAATTCCTTCAAGGGGGGAAGTGTTTCTACGGCTGCTGTCTTTAGGCAGGCCTGGTGAATGTGTTCCCTCCAGGGAAGACTGAAGGCCCTACGGGGTTTTGATTCACTCCCTACATTATCCCTATTTTGATTACTGATAATAAATGCAAATGGGCAAAATTCAAAGTCTTCAAAGGTTAAATCTGTCACGAATTTCACGAAATGTCCAGGTTGGCTTTCTCAGATCCCAACGTCTTCATTTTGTAATTGGAGAACACTGGGTGCCACACTGCACGTTAAAATCTGTCTGTCCAGTTCTGTGAAACAAAGCTTTTATCCAGTAAAGGAGAAATATGCTTTACACATGAAGTGAAATGCCACATTACCTGGGGCTACCATGATTTCATGTTTCTTTGATCTGATCCTGAGAAAGGTGAGGTCGTTCTGAGGGTCGATGTCACGGACCGTGCTCTTGGCTTTCATTGTCAGCTGGTGAAGAAGACCCGCATACTGAACCGTCGTCGAATTGTCCAGGGTTGTTCGGATAGGAATCCCTGTCACAAGAGTCACTTCTGCGTTAGAATTATTGATTATAAAAGGAATCTGCACACTGTGGAAATACTGGAAAACACTGACGACTGTCAAGAGGAGGAAGAGGTTATGGCCGCCATTACTCACCGGTAACAATTTTGGTTTCTTTCCTTCCAGTCTTTTTGTCTTTACATGGATCTTAAAATAGAGTTGGGTCAAACCATCATTACAAATTTGGCCGTTGCTTTTTTTTTCGTGTAAGGGATAGCATATACAAGTTGTTCTTGTCAGTGATACAGTCATCAAATTATTTTTAATGGCTGTGCACTAATTTATAACATACCACCGTTTAACCCATCCCCTGTTGTTAGGTATTGTTTTTTGGTTTTCGTGCACACACGGTTTGGAAGTTGTGCACTGATTATTTCAGAACCGGGTTCACATATTACCCTACATAACCCCCTCCACCAAGCAGCGGTCTGTAGCCATTTTGCTTTGAAATGCCTGGTCTGTACGTGGTGCTCATTTCCTCCCCCGAGGCCAGCAACAGAGAGGGATATCGAGCACACGTTGAGGAGTAAATCAAGAGGGATTTTAAAAAAATTCGTTGTGACTCCTCACACAGTATTTTTCAAACCTTAAGTTTTATGTGAGAGAATCCAGCAGCGAAGACGCTGTGGTATTGCTGGGCATTCCCTGGTTTGCGCTCGCTCTTGGCTTAAGCATTATTAAATTTAGCTGCTCGTGTGCTCTATTGTTTCATTATGCGAATTTAAAACTGAACCTATTAATTTAACTGGGAAAACCTAGCCAGACAAATATGCAAGTATAATCCAATTCAGTTCAAATCGGTCCAGCTCAATTCCGGTCACTCGGTGCTCAGCGCTTACTTTTTTAGCAGGTGCTGGGCTGGGTATTTTACACACGTCGTGTCTCATCCTAGAGGGCTTTCAGGTTATTCTGAGAACCACCAGACGGCCAGGCATTCCAAGGATTTGATTTGCACACGTGCCTTTAATTTAGGGGGACGCGTGAAGGTGAATTTGGGGTTGCTGTCAAATCCCACAGGCACCTGAATTAAGGCCAATCAGTGAAAGAGGCTAAGGCGACTCTGGGTTGTCCCTCAGAGAATGCAGTTCCAGAAACGGTTAAACGAGAGGGGACTTCAAGAGTGGAACACTATTACAAACTAACGATTTTACCAGCTTTTCATGAAACCCTTTGAGAACTTCCATTCTGACTGTGAAACAGTCTCTTTTAAGAAAACCGTTCCCTCCGGAATAGGTCTCGCCAACCAAGACGAGGACAATGTTTACAGGAAAACCTGTTGAATAAACAACGTTTTATGTCAAGTTTGTTAATTTCTTTATTTCTATTTCTTGACCACTTTCCCCCAAAGTCAGTTATGTCTTTCGCACCTGATGAGACATCACAAGGCTTGTGTCTTTTACAGACGGGGAGCTGAAAGGTAGCAAGCACTCAACCTTTTAAGAGTACTTTCTGAGGACGGGTTTTATTTTGCATCCTGAATAGTGACTACCTCCAAAGTCTGCGCCGCTCAGTGTCAAAACAAGAAATACAGCCAGAATAAATTATTTAAAATGTAGATGACAAGATTATGAATCCAATGCTCAGGCCTATTTAGTTAGTCTATTCATGATCCAAGTCAATAAATAAAACAGCTAGCCTTTCTGAATAAGTGCATGCTGGAGAAGCTCTTGGGGTTTTTCATACCCACTACAGAGCACTTGAAAAAAAGTCAATCAACAAATATTTATTGAGCTCTTGCTTGGCATCATGCAAGGTAATTAAAAAATAATTTATTAAGGAGCAATTTTAGCACATGGTATCAAATTCACCCATGGCCCCTTCTGAGAGGAGACCACTGCTCCTGGTTTCTTTGGGAGCCTTGCGGGGACAGTCGAAGTGTGTTCAAGTATGTTTTCGTTTTTGTATTCTTTAATTCTATTGTTCTCTAGTCTGTAAAAAACATTTTTTTTTCAACTTGGAAAATTGTTCTGTTCAGTACACATAGGGCTAAGGCTAGGCATGTTAATGACTGTATCACATGACTGTTGAATGGATGCCTCGTGATACACGTGACGAGTTTATCCGCCTCGTGGGCATTTAGGCTGGTCCCAGGCTTTGACTTTAATAAGCAAGGCTCCAGAATACGTCCGTGTGCATGCCATTTCACACTGTGTGTACGTATGGTACAAATCCCCACAATGGAACTTGTAGAACAAAGAATATGAATTTGGTATTGCCGAATTTGTGGCACTACTTTGACACATGCCTCTTTATGATCCCGGTAAGCTGGTACTGTGTATTTGTACTTTGGGTGATTGTATTTCAACGATGTAAGGAATTGGCTGGATGGCTGATAAAGTCTAATGAAATTCAAATGATTGATGGTTAGAAATATCAAGAATATGTAAAATTAAGAGCCTACGGAAATCAGGCTTATACACATAAGAATATGAGACAGGTATGACCCTCTGAGAAATAGATGTATTCACCGGTATCTAATTTAACAGTCAATGCTGCAACACTGTTAACCACCAATGGTTGTATAAATGGGAAACCGATGTTAACAAAGAATCTACTCTAATAAAAACCTATACTGCATATCAGTGGGCTAAATTGTAAGTGTGCTTTATTGTCATGGACAGGACGCCCATGTTTCTTTAACGGTGAAACCAAAGGACTCTATTTAACATGCCATACGAGGAGATCTAAACGTGTAAACATGGTAGAAGGCCCACCTGGCCACCAATAAAACCTGGGGATACACTGAAACGATTTGCTGACAGTTACACTGAAACCACTCACGGTCAACAAGAACACGCGTACACCATTTTAATTTTTTTCAGTACTGAGGTTCCTAGGTCTTCTGAAAGCTGCAGAGCTGCCCATAATAAACGGCACTTTCATCTCAAAACGAGTAGGCTGCCGAGATGGAATGTTCTGCTAATTCTGTTCACACAACGCATACCACATGCTATTAACAAACATGCTTGTCTACACTCTGGTCATTAATAATCCGACCACAAAAATAAGACCCTCTTTTATAGTTTTGGGAATATGGTTAATTTGGCTTTCGGAAAGGCGTCCTGAATCCTAACATAATCTGATCCTAGTGAGGGTTAGTTTGACGAAGCTAATGGGTTTTTAAAAATACTATTTTGTTGCCTTTGGATACGAAAAATACTGAGAAACTTCAGGCAAGTAAAGCAAAATCGATTGTAATTCCAGCACTCAGAAATGATCGCGGTAACATAGCCCTGCCTCTTCTTCCGTATTTAAGTGTTCATGTGTGGCTGGCTGTGTTTATGATTAGAAAATGTTGGCTACTGCTGTGTTCCCTGCTTCTTTTCAGCACATACTGTTTCCCATGACTCTAAATGTTCAACATTTTCGATAGAGTAATGGTTCATCAGGTAAATATTACATGATGAATTAAAAATGTTCCCTACTGTTGGGATGGATTTATTTACTTATTTGTCTGTTTCTTTACTGCTGTTGTACATGATGCCTCGGTGAGTATCCTTTGCACCTAAATCTTTTTCTTTGTTACTCCTCAGGATAAATTCCTAGGAGTGACATTACAGGTCACAGGCTATGGGCGTTTTCAGACATATGATGCATGTGGCTAGGATTATGTACTTTTGACTAAGATCTTCTAAAGTGACTCCTAAGATGAGTCGTCTTGGGTTGAATAGTGTCCTTTCCCCCCAAATTCAAGTCTGTCCTAAACCTGAGCATGTGAAATACGGTCTTTGCAGAAGGAATTAGTTATGATGAGGTCACACTACATTAGGCTGGGCCTGAATCCAATGACTGGGGTCCTTACAAGGAGAGAAAACAGACACAGAGAGGAGAACGCCACGTGAGGATGGAGGCAGAGACTGGACTGATGCGGCTACAAGCCAAGGAACGCAAGGACTTCCGGAAGCCACCGGAAGGGGAGAGAGCAGCAAGGAAGGATCCTGTAGAGCCTTCAAAGAACAGGCTGTCCTTGCTGACACCTGCAGCCCTGAGAATAACTGCCGAACGTTTTAAGGCACCACGTGTGTGGTACCTCGCTCTGGCAGCTGAAGGAAGTGGATACATTACCTTCCTGAAGCCCCGCATTTGGGCATTTGGCCCGTCAGAGGGGGAGGAATGAAAACCATTTCAGACTGAACTATGTGCTAGCGTTGCACCGCTTCCTGGAAATATGGGGCAGAATTTATTCATTTAGTGTTATCTTTCATTTTATTTTATTGTTTGGAAAACACAGCCAATGTTTTATTCACGCATCAAATATTTTAGCTGTACAAATCAATGAAAAACGTCCACATTCTGAGAACTATTTAATTATAATTCTGTTAAGTGTTGGGTACTGTGCTAGGCAGTGAACAATTATTATTTCACCTATCATAACCCTCAGGAAAGTAGGTTATATCCTGTTTTGAACTGCTTAGGGACTGCAGTCTGAATGTTAAGAGAATGTAGTTTGTAGTTGCTCAATAAACATTTACTGATGGATTTGTGCCAAAATAATGATTAGCTGTGAGATTCTGTTACAAAGCACCGTGCCACAGCCACGCGCCAATTCTGTGGTTGTGCCATGAATTATGTGAAGTAGCTACTCTTATTTCAACTAATGCTCTGCGGTTTGTGGTATTTCGTGCCTTTGCAAATGTCCGAATTACTAATGAAACTAGCAGGGGCCTTCGAGAGATTACCACCATCGCTGAGCACGTGCCAGAGAAAAGGCTGTGTGGATCGTTAACAGGGACTGTGGGATGAGAGCAAGTTTCTGGGGTAAGTCCACGGATCTCCTAAGTGGAAATGCGTTGGCCCTTCTCATACTATATCCACAAAGACTATACTGTAAGTTGTATTAAAACTGATTCTCAAAGACTTTATTAAGTGTGACAAAGGAACAATTTCGCTTAAAATGAAGACTGAAACTCTGTGTGCTTTATAATGTTAAAAGAAAAGCTAACTGCCAACAATGATATTCTCCCTACCTTCGACACGATTGTTTCAGTGGTATTCCTGAAATATCAGAAGAGTTACCGAAGCTTTAAAAATTAGACACGTATAGTGTTTCTTAGGAATACGGAGATATTCTTAGACATGTTTTATTCATATTTATATCTTTAACTCTTAGCAGAGCGCTTGGTACGTAGAGATACTCAGGAGATGTTTGGTAAGTACATGTTATAGCCACAACACAGACAATACACTTTCTATTTCCAATTCTAAGATGTCTGTCTTAGGCGAGGCACAGCAGACAGGTCCTTGGTTGGCTTGTGTGTGTCTAGGAGGCATCTTGTGATATATTTACCTTCTGCATTCACGACCATAGTTCCAATAACCCCTTTATGGTTCTGGATTCTCTTTAGGGTCTCCTCCACCTCCGCCTGAAGAGATTAGGAAGGCAATTAACCACAGGGGGTCTTTGTGGCAATCCTAATCCTAAAGTAAATAATGTTCAGAAAGACAACTACTCCCCTATCTCCTAAGTACCTAAGTACCCTAAGGTACTGCATACTGTGATCTCAGACCTTCGGAAGAAAGCTTTGAAACTGTCAATCCTGTCTCCAAGCCTGAGTAAGACTCCTTACATGCAACCCTGACACATATTTTGGCCTGAGCTCTTCTAGGGATGGAGAGCTTACTACCTCACAAGAGCTCGCTCAGTTTTTAACGTCTCTATTTGCTGGAAAAGCATTCTGTCTATTGGACAGAAATCTGCTCCCATGCATGTTTTCCTTGTTGATAGTCTGAATTCATGAGAAATTCCTTTTCTGTATTATAGTCCTTTTAATAGTTACAGAGCTATTCTCATTATTTCCCTCTGTCTAAAAGTATCCCTTAGGGGCGCCTGGGTGGCTCAGCGGGTTAAGCACTGGCTCTTGATTTCAGCTCCAGTCATGATCTCATGGTTTGTGAGATCGAGACCCATGGTGGGCTCCATGCTGACAGTGCGCAGCCTGCTTGGGATCCTCTCTCTCCCTCTCCGTCTGCCCCTCCTCTGCTTGTGTGCTCTCTCAAAATAAATAAATGTAGAAAAAAAAAGTATCCCTTATGTGAAAGCTTATTCTCAGTCCTAAATGTTACCTACTTGGGAGTTCGGAGGATTAAATTCAGGATACTATGTAAACACAACGTATCACAGGATTCCAGGATTCTCTTGGTAACTTGCCTGGGTCTCGGTGCAAGCTGAATGTTCAACCATGAATGATTATGTGGGTGCCTTACTGGGTTTGAAACTCAGCTTTCTGAATTAATCTTATCCATAGACTATATTGTACCAGTTTCATTCCCTTCTACAAATGCTAAAATCACAAATAATCTTTTTCAGACCTGTGTATTATTCCTGAGTAATCACTGGATATTCTGAAGTCCAACAGCATCCTGCAGAGTCTCTTGATGAGGGTTTGTGATTTACTTTTTCCTTCTAACATCATCGAATGGGTAAACACGATGCTATTTTACTCAAAAGACAGTTTTCTTTTGGAACGCCTGCGGGGCTCAGGTGGTGAAGTGTCTGACTCTCGATTTTGGCTCAGGTCATGACCTCACAGTTTGTGAGATGGAGCCCTGCTCTCAGCGCGGAGCCTGCATGGGGTTCTCGCGCCTTCTCTCTCTGCCCCTGCTCTGCTCACACACTGTCTCTCAAAATAAACATTTAAAAAAGGATGGTTTTCCTTTGCATTTGATGTGGGCGGGAACACTTACTGCTTCTTTTCCACAACTACAGCATGTGTTTTCTGAATTTCAGACATTCATGGACTGGAGTCACACTTTCTGCCCTTACGAATATCGTCTACGTTATACACCTAGCATGTTCTTTAAAATACCTCACTACCCAAAACTACTAAAAACAAATGGATTTGTACAAGGAAACCATACCTCACTACCACAAATGGAAATCTGCCACTATTTGTCCTAAACGGAAAGAACCATAAAAACAAACAAAATGAAGAGAGTGCATATTATTAAATTCTACCCCAAAGAATGGTCTGAGCCTGAGGCCTGAGACTCAGGAGAACAATGGAAAACACCAAATGACGCCGGTATTAAGGACCTAACGGTGCCAGGAGCTTTCTCTTGGATACAGTCTCTAGTCTGGGGGGAAAAATGGGAGAGGAACAACTTCCTTAGGCGCGATTCACTCTGTGTTGTTATTTCTGAGCTATTTTAAGTAGCAACTAGTGTTTGCATCTCACTTTGGGAGACACTGCACTAAAGCACACGAGTGATACAGGGATCCAGTATTACATTTTTGCCGTCTTTGACAATGTGCATAGCTCCTTACAAACACTGCCCCCTCCCTTTATCTTTTTTTTTTTTTTACTTCTTTCCCAAACGCCTCTTTCTGCTGTCAGCCTTTCTCTCTCTCCTTCCAGTTGTTTTTTCCCGTCATTTCTGCAAACTTCTAAAACAGTATCTTAATCCCCATCTCCAATCCCCTTTTCATTCCTCTCTTAAAAAACTCTTTCATCTTGTTCCTATTCAAACTATCCCCAGTCTCCGCTTTCTTTCTTTTATTTATTTATTTATTTATTTAATTTAATTTATACTCTCTCTCCTCCCTTTCCTCGTTATTTTCCTTTCTTCCCTCTCAGTATCGCCTCCTTCTCCCTCCTCCTCACCCCCCTGCTCTCCCGGGCGCATCTTTCTCCCTTCCCAGGAGCTGACTTCTCTCCCTCTCGCCTCTTTCCTTTTCAAACTTCCCTCGCCGTGGAGCTCTCTCACCCCCTCGAGATCTTTCATCCCCCAATCTCTGTCTTCTCTTTCTCGGTGTCTACACCCCGCAAGTTCCACTCCCCAGAATCAACCCCCTAGATATCTATCCCTCAAGATAGCTTCCCCCCAGCTAGGCATCTTCTTCTCCCCTCCAAGGTCGCCCTCTCCTTCCTTCAGGCTCTCCCTGTCGCCTCTCCAAGAAGCTTCTAGAGCCCCCCCACCTTCGCCCCCACCCCCGGACCGGCTGGCCAGGGTCCGCCTTGGGGGCAAGGCAGCGAAAGCTTCCGACGTCGGCGCCCCTGCAGCGCCGGGTCGCGGACTGAAGCTCCGGATTTACCATCGTGCGAAACTCGGCTCTGTCCCGCGTCACCGCAGCCCGGGAAGTCAGCAACGCTTCCAGCCGTTGCTAGGAGACAGGGGAGGAAGTGACCTCCCGGAAGTGAGGGTGCACGCGCCTGCGTGTACGCGGGTCGGTCGGCAGCCCGGGGCGGCTCTTCCGCCCTCAAGTGGCCTTGACGCCTCCCGGCCGCCGTAGGCTGAGGCTGCGGCCCGTGGCCCCGGGCGCTCACCTGAGTGCACCTAGCCTCGCGGGGCCGTGCGCCCGAGAAGCTCAGCGGGCATAGGCCTGGTCATTCGTTCGTCCATTCATTCATTCGTTCCTCGAGGTACGCCTTAACGTAACAGTCACTTCCTCATTCACAAGCGTTTTGTTGACCACCCGCCACGTGCCGGGCGCTCTGGGCCCGAGGACATTCTAGCTGGGGAGACAGACCAAATGCGACCGACGAGGCAACACTCCCAAGTGTGATACGTGCTCTGGAGTCAATAAGCAGGGGAAGGGTTCGTCCGACTCCGGGCTTGGGCCCCCTTAGAGATTTGGTGGCAGGCGCGGCTGCTTCGCGAGGCCCAGTGTCCTTGCTTTCGCAGTGTCCTGCGCAGGCGGATACGTGTGTTCCCCGTCCCTCACCGAGAGTTTTTTTCCGTGAAGAAAAATATGTTGCGGCATCGACTAATACAATTAAACACACACACACACGTATATATTTATATATATATTATATGTATTTGTATGTACACTCGTACATTATTTATACACTTAGACATTTTATATATATTTAATATATACGTGTATGTTATATATACAATATATAAATATTGTTGATTTATAACTCCTTACTCCTGACCCCGCCAACAGTAGGGGAAGCTACATCTTACACCCTCATCAAGGGGTAGCTCCCCCTTACTGCTCTTCACTCAGTCGAAGAGTTTATACCTCACCAGTGTATTTGTTGAATCTATTAGGACCTATTTTTTTTTGGTCATTATCTGTCAGAAGATTCGAGTTGCTGAAAAATTGCAGGTGGTAGTGCTGGAGGCTCTACGCATTGCCATAGACGAGCATTTCGCTAGGCATTCAAGGAACTGATGGAAGAAACCAATTAAAGGTCAATTAGGGCTGGTCAGAAGTCTGACCTTTTGAAGGGCACTGATAATGTCTTTGCGGCCTGGGAGGCAGAGACGGACTGTTTTGTGACGGGCAGCAGAACAGGGTGGTGGCTGAGTCCTGAAGTCCTGGGGTTCGAAAAGGGCAGACACGGATTACTAGGTTCAAGGCGTATGCTGGGAATTCCTCCCCCGCAGGACCATGCTTGAGCGACTCCCCGCACTACTGATGCGGTTTGCGCTTGCGTTTCCCAAAAGCAGTCTCCAGCCAAACATGGCACACTTCCTGCCAAGAGTGTCAGCTAGAATCCGAATGGATGCTCCGGAACAGTTTTGAAGTTGGTGATTTGGGGGGCTCATTGGTCTGTTTCAACTTAGAGTCTGTCATTTCATGACGTTATGTACAGAAATGCCCCGAGACGCTCTAGCGGCGCTCCCTTTTCTTGATGGCGGGGGAGGAGATTCTGGTCACTGTCGTTCTCTCCTCTTTCTCCCAAGAAACTTAATGCCTCTCAAAAATCCAGATCCCTGGAGCCAAATGATCCTCCTTTTAACAAACACCTGGAACTCCAGCCGAGTTTATTTGGAATGGACAGCTAAGATTGTAGGGGAGGAGTCAGGGGTGTGGGTGTGGGTGTGGGTGTGGGTGTGTGGATCCGGCTCTTGATTGACTGCCCATACCTACCGTTGTAGGTAATAAAAGTATAGGTATTTACAGTAATACTGGCAGAGCTGTGTAGCGACTGAGTCTTGGTCTCTCTCGGTGTTTCTTATCAAGGGTACTCCTCCTCCGTCGTGTAGCCATTTGTTTGGCTTATAAAAACCCGTGGCCGTGCCCCATATCTGTTGTGTCAGTCAGCTGTAATGAAGGAGCCAACTGCATTTGCATGGAGTGTGGATCCCGTCGCGTGTGGAGTCAGGGTGTCAAACTCGTTCAATAGCTGACAGCTGTGATTAGAGCCAGGCAAGGCTCCAGCATGGAAGGCACTGACAGGAGTACCCGACTGCTGAAAAAGTAATAAGAAGTCGCCAAACTGACTTCTAACCAACAGTCAAGTTTGACTCCCCGTGCACAGGAAATCAATGAGGAGAATATGAGCCATTTTCTCCTTATTGATTTTCACTTCTAATTATTCCTTGGAGGTGGCTTGGTTTAATTTTTAGGACTTTTTTTTTTTTTTTTTTTTTTGGTGAATTATCCCTATCCCTTCTCTTCCTCCCATCCCCTTAACCCCTCCTTTTAACCTACAGTAAGTGTTCAATAACTTGGAACTTAAGCAAAAGAACTAATGTATATTCCTTTTTTCAAGTACTCTGAAGTGACCCCCACACTTGTGGTACATACAGAGTTCACTGTTCTTCACGGAATTTTGTCAAATTGAGATGATTTTTTTTCCCTGAGGTCCTGGTAGTTTGCTAGTACTCTTTGATAATCTTGAGTTTTCTCTTGGAATTTTCTGTAGCACCCCATACATCTGTCTATCTTTGGCATTCATGCTTAGTTGGCAAATACTATAAACTGGACCATGGAATGTACTTTGTGTCCTTTTTCTCGTAAGATAAGGCATTCTTTGTCAACTGCAACAGAACTTCTGGTACTTTTTTCACTCCGGAGCGTGAAATATTAGATTCTTTCATCAGATTCTTTGAAAATGCCCCTTGGTAGTAAGGCAAAATCAGAGGATGTCAGTGATCTCAAGAAGTATTCCACATAATACGACCCAATGCCATAGAATTGCAGAATTATAGGCTTAGGGTTTCAGAAGATCAACTATTTTCTACTTATTAGGACAAGGGCACCCTCTAGGGTAATTCTTTCCAGGACCAAGTGTCACCTAAGCTTTTACTTGCCATAACGGAATTCTCCCTGTTGGAATTAAAGGGTTTCCTTGAGCCCAGAATTTGCAGTTGCATGCAGCCAGGGTTGATGTTCTGGGTTTGTTTGCTTGACTAAAATAAATTCTCAGAGCTTTCATTTCCTCATTTATGAAAGAGGAAAGATAATATCTACCATAGATAATATCTACCTAAGATAATATCTACTTTAGAGTGTCTATATGAGATTTAAATCATATGGGTTAATGCCGGGCTTCTACCAGATGCCCAACATGGATCATTTTGCCACATTTCTTCCTTGTGTCTTTTCCTTTCTTTAGTCCATCCTTCCTTTTTCTTTCCATTCCTTTTCTCTCCTCTCTCCCTCTCTCTCATCTCTTTCTCTAGGTTCTTCCTCCCTTCTTCCCTCCCCTGTTTCTTTCTTCTCTCCTTCTCTTCAGCCTCCTTTCTTCAACCTCTTTTTCCTTCATGTCTGTCCTAGAAAAAATATCCAGAATATTGTTGACTTTCTCACTAAAAGATACCTTTCCCTTTCTTCTCTCATTCCCTTTTCCCTGTCGTTCACTTAGAATATTCTTCTCATGTAGTTCATTGACCTCTAATCTCATTTCTCTACAGGTCCCATTTTAATTAATTAATTAGTTAATTAATTAGTTTAAAGTGATCTCTACACCCAAGTGGGGCTCAAACTCACGACCCCAAGATTAAGAGTCACTTGACCTACCAACTGAATCAGCCAGGTGCCCCAACAAGTCTCAGTTTTCAACTTCTGGCTCCAGTAAGCAGTTTCCACCACAGTGAATTGCACATAGTAGGACTTCTCAGTCTCTCAGGGTTGAGGGCAAACTGTAAATATTTCCTCATCTATTAATTTTGTTCAAAGAAGGGAGGGCTGAAGGGAACAATAAATCCCATGTACTTTATGTACCCCTTCTTTTTTATGATAATCCAATCCCAAAGTCTCCACTCTCTTATTTTTCAAGCTCTTGCATCTCTTTAGTTTCAAAATTACTTTCGTTAGTAGGTATCGCACAAAAAAAGTTAGATGCACAAAACAAAAGTTAGATTGGCGAGTTACTGCGAAGGGAACTCTTATGTAATCCTCAACCAGGATTAGAAAGAGAACACTGGCTACATTCCAGAAGTGTCCACACGGCATTTCCAGTCATTACTTACACAGCACATGGCCTGAAAAGCCTAAAATATTTATCTGGCCCTTTACCGAAAAAATTTTCTAATCTTTATGATAGCCTGTTCCTTCTCTCTTTAGTTTTCAAATGATTGATAGTTGAAAACAAAAAATTATAACATTATTCACAGTTTCCAAAGCATATAAATATAATATGTAAAATAACTACCATAGAAAGTAGGGGAGGGTGAAGGGAATCTGTCTTAAGAGTAAGGATCTTATAGTTCACTTGAAGATTTTAAGTATTGATTCTAAGTAGACTGAAAAATGAGGGATATAACCCCTAGGGCAACCAATAAAAAAGGATAGGGATCTGTCAGAATAAAGTACTAAAAATCGTTCAAATAATCTTAAAGGAAAAAGGGCAAAGAGTAAAATGGAAAGCAAGTAGAGCGGTCAGAAAGCAAGGAGTTTATTTGTAGCATTAAATCACGATATATCGATGATTCCATTAAATGTAAATAGTCTAAGCACGTCAATTAGAGACAGAGATTGTTAGAGTTAATTTAAAAAAATGATCAGTGATTTTTGTTTCTGGAAATTTGGAGTAGATGTATTTTCCCCTGTTCCTCCTACTAAGTATAACTAAAACCCCTAGAAATTATGTAAACACAAGAAGACTCTGAAAGATGGGGGGAATCAGTCACACTGCCTAGCGACCTTGGGACCCAAGGATTGACATGATTGTAAGTTACCTGGGTTTTCCTTTTGCCTCATCTCTTCTAACTTGGAACTGAGGAAGCTGGTAATCCCAAAATCTGACAAACATGGTAATTTCAAAAAGCCCAACAAAAGCCTATTCTTTAGCCAGAGGACCAGGAAAAGGCCAACCAGCAAGACAGAAACTTGTAGAAAATAAACATTCTACTCCAGCTAAACACCACACACACACACACACACACACACACACACACACACACACAAGACTAGAAAGGCCAGGTGGAGAGTACAGACTTCCACTTTCACCTTGCTATAACTGCCCCCCATCCTCTACCAGGATGGTGTCAGAGAAGGCAGAGTAAAGAGTCAGTTCTTTCATCCAGCTCAGTGTTAACTAATTAGGCACCTTCTTGCCCCCTGCAGCAGTTTCAGTGAAGTCCATTTGGGGAGCCTGGACTTCCATCTCCACTCCAGCATATGAATAATTACTTTAAATATAAACAGTCAAAATATACCAATAAAAAGGTATAGATAATTAGATTGTATTAAAAAAACATGACAACCATATGCTGTCTACAAGTAACTAACTTCAAATATAATAATATAGGCATATAGGAAATAAAAGGATGGAAAAAGATGTATCATGCAAACATTAATCCAAAGAAAGCATGAGTGGTTACATTAATGTCAGATGAATAGACTTTAGGCCAAAGAAATTCATCAGGTACAGAATGATAAAATGGTCACTTCACTGAGGAGACATAGCAAATCTAAAAATACATGCTCCAAACAACAGAGCTGCAAACTATAATACAAAAAATGACAGAACTGAAAGGAGAAGTAGACATTTCCTCAGTGTTGGTTGAAGATTTTAACACCTCTTTCTCAACAATAGGTAGAAGAATCAGATAGAAAGTCATTAGGGATAGAAAAGTCAACATCATCAACCAATAGGATCTAGTTGATATTTATAGAACAATCAACCTCAGGAGAATCCGTATTCTTTTCAAGTGCCTACAAAGCATGTACTAAGGTAGACCACATCCTGGGCCATATGACACACCTCAACAAATTTAAAACAATTGAAATCCTACAGAGTATGTTCTCCAACTACAGGCAGGCTAGACATCAAAAACAGAAAGATAATAGGAAAATATCCAAACATTTGGAAAATAACAAACACTTTCTAAATAATTCCTGAGTCACAGAGGAGATCTTAATGGGAAACAAATGAGCAATGAATTAAGTGAAAATGAAAATACAGCATATCAAAGTTGTGGGTACAACTAAAGCAATGTTGAGAGCAAAGTTTCTAGCACTACATGCTTACATTAGGAAAGATAAAACATCTTAAATTAATAACGTGAGTTCTCACATGAAGGGATTAGAAAAGAAGAACAAAATCAAAGTAAGCAAAGAGTATAAATCATAAAGATAAGAGCAGAAATCAATAAAATTTAAAACAAAACAATAGATAAGGTCATTTTTTGGGAAAGATCAATAAAATGGACAAATCTCTAGCAAGATGGTCAAAGATAAAAATGGGAGAAAATACAAATTAGCAGTGTCAGGAATGAAACATGGAATTCCACTACATACTCTGCAGATACAAAAAAAAATAGGGAATGCTATAAACAGCTCCACATACATATAGTTGAGAACTTAGATGAAGTGGACCAATTCCTTAAAACCACCTACCACAAAATTTACCCATCATGAAATAGGTCATTTGAGTAGCCCTAGACTATTAAAGACATCGAATTCATAATTTGAAAATTCCCCAAAAGAAATATTCACTGGAGATTCACTAGGCAATTCAATGGAATGTTTGAAAATAATTAACACAGTCTCTTTCAGGAAATAGAAGGGGGTAAACTTCCTAATTCATTTTATGAAGTTAGCATTATGCCAATACTAAAACCAGACAGTGACAGTATACAAAAATTAATAAAGGGAAAGAAGGAAAGAAAACTATGGACCAATATCCTTCATAAATGTACATGTAAAATCCTTCAGAAAATATTAGCTAATAGCATTAGCAATGTATAAAAAAATTATACACCATTACCAACTGGAGCTTATCCCAGAGGTGCAAAGCAGGTTCACCATTCAGAGCTCAGTCCATTCTCTCGGCTGAGGTAGAAAAAGACTTTGAGAAAATTTAATACTCATGATTTTAAAAAACAGCACACTAGGAGAAAAAGGGAGCATATATAACTTTGTAACAGCTATCCACAAAAAAGCTACAGATGACATACTTAATGTTGAAGGACTTCATGTTTCCTCCTAAAAGTGGGAGCAAGTCTTCTTTCATTACTCTTGTTTAACACGGAGGTGGAACATTTAGCCAGTTCAATAAGGCAAGAAAAGGAAATAATAGGCCAACAGATGGAAATGAAGAAATAAAACTGTCCCTGTTTGGAGATAACATGATTAACTATGTAGAAAATGCCAAGGAACTTACAAACAAGTAGAAATGAAATTCTCCCGTATAAATATAACAAAACATGAATAAGACTTATATGCTGAAAACTACAAACTTCTGATTAACGAAGATGAAGAAGATCAAAATAAATGGGGGAGAGTGTCAGTTCTCTTCAAATGAATACACAGGCCTGATACCGTTTCTGCCCAGATCCCAGCAGGGTGTTCTGTGGGTGCAGAGAAGACCATTCGAATATTTATATGGAAAAGCAAAGGAAATATAATGGGTAAAATGATTTTGAAAAAGAAGAATATAGTTGGAGGAATCATGGCACTCGATTTCAGGACCCGTCACATAGTTACAGTAATCAGGAGCATGGGGTAGTGGCGGAGGGATAAACACAGGGCAACACAACAGAACTCTGAAATAGTCCCACACAAATATACCCTACTGATTTGTTGACAAAGGTGCAAAAGCATTCAGTGGAGGAAATAGAGATTTTTCAATAAATGGTGCTGGAGAAACTCAGTATCTGTAAACAAAACAAGCAACCAAATCAAAACAAAACAAAATCCTTGACTTAACGCTCACGCCTTATATACAGATTAACTCAAAATGGATCACAGATTTACAGGTAAATGTAAAACATTTATAGTTAAAAAAAAAGTAAGAGAAAATCTTTATACTGCAGAGTTAGGCAAAAAGCTTATAGATTTAACACCAAAAGTGCAATATATAAAAGGAAAAACTGATAGATTAATCAAAGTTAGTAACTGTGAGATTACCCTGTTAAGAGAATGAAAGACAAGCTGTAGACTAAGAGCAAATATTTGCACGTCACATAGCTGATAAAGGATTAGTATCTAAAATAATTTGAAGAACTCTCAGTGAAACTCACCAGTAAAAAACAAAAAAACAAAACAAAACAAAACACAGATGATCCAGTTAGAAAATGGGCAAAAGACCTTTCATTGAAGAGGATACACTGATGACAACTTAGCACATAAAAAGCAGTTTAACATCATTAGCCATTAGGGACATGCAAATGAAAACCACAATGAGGTAGCACTGCGCATCTATCAATGGTTAAAATAAAAAATAGGGACAACACCCAATGTCAGTGAGGATGTGGAGACACAATCACTAAGACACTGAAGTCTGATTTTGTGTGATTTTCTTTGTTTTTTGTTTTTAGTTTTGGTGTGCGTGTTTGTGGCTTTCTTTGTGTTTATTCCCCTAGGGGTTCGTTTTGCCTCTTGAAATCATGGCTTGATATCTTTTGACAGTTTTAGAAAATTCTCATCCTATATTTTGCTAGTTTCCAGTAATTTAAAGAACTTTTTTTCTGAATGACCAAACACTGAGATTTATGTAAGGGAACTGGCTGAAAAATGTTTACTTATGGTACTCATCATGTATGTTCCCGTCTACACAATTATAAGTATGAAAGTAAATAAAATACACTGTATATGCTACTTCCCCTTTATTATACCCTAAATGATCTCTACTTGGTTCTTACTCTCAGGATCTACTGATTATCATTTCATGTATGTTAGGCTAATTTGGCTAGAAGTTTTATCTTCCAATTAAACCTAAGTTGGGATGTTAGCAGTGAAATATTCTCTGCAGACCTTTAAAAATTGAGGATAATGGCTATGAGATGATGGGGCAGTCTGTGGTCTTTCTGTTAACATTAATAATCTCTCAGTTTTTGTTGGGTGGGAATAGTTTTCCAAGCACTTTGTTATGCCCTGTCTCAGTTGCCCTCACAATGACCCTGTGAGCTTGGCGGGTTTACTTCCATTTTGTAGTCTCCGAGGCAAAACAGTCAGTGACAGAAAGGGATCCAGAGTGGTAAATCTTATTTCATAACAGTCCGGAACTTCCCAGGATGGCTCTGACTCTGTATGTGGGTGCCTACTGTGGACTTGTCAGGTTACCCAGGTGGCCGTACGCTCTTCTAGTTCTGCAATATCATAGTCCTTCCACGGACACAGTAAGTAGCTGAACCAGAAACAAAATTGAACTCCCTTGTTTCCCTTCTGTGCTTTTTTGTCAACTGCATACACTAGAGCATAGGAGTTTGTTATCTGCTTGGAAAGAGGAGGGGGTCTCATCTCCCTCCCATTTGGCCTGTGCTTCATCATAGCTCCCCAGACATCCAGAAAGATCCCTACTCTAAATATCTTGGTTGACCACTTCTCTTGCAGGTGACTCAGGAGTAGAGATGGGTTGTCTATGGATCCTAGAGCAAGTTCCGGAGATGGCACAGAGGTGGCCAAGCAGAATTGCCATAATTCTGGAGAGCAAGAGGCAGCTTCCCTGGTGGAAACTTGGGCCTTTCTTCCGACGACTGTAGGGATTAAGAGAACAAGGTAAGTGAGGAAGCAGAAACGGTGGGTAATGAGGCACATGGTTTTGGAAGGCAAAGAAATGCAGGCTGTGTGCAGAATGTCAGAGTCCTCCCCAACACAAATCATACTTACATAGGGCAATCGTTCCTTGATGGAGGCTTCGAGCCGAAACTATAGGGATGCGGGGAATACTACTGTGAATAAGATAGCGATCTCCCCAGCTTTCTTGGCCCCTTCAGCCTGATGGGGGACATGGTTAATAAACAAGTAGTTACATCGAGCTTCCTCATGGGGCAGTTTGGGCTGCAGGTGAGGCACACAGGAGGTCATCCTGACCCAGGGTCCAGGAGTTAGCGATATAGCTAGCCGCTAAGTCACAAAGGAGACCGGAAACTTGTGCGGTGAATAGCTGTGGGGGTAGCAGAGAGGAAAAATCCTGTGTGAGAACATGAAGACATTTGAAAGAACTAAAATTATTGCAGTTTGCTATGACTTTCAGTGGTGGCTTTAGCATACAGAATGGGGAAGAGATTTCCTTAGGCAAAACCTCGTATTCCTTCGGTCAATTGGGCCCAAATGCATTTACCTGAAATGTAGAGGATCACCCGCTGGCCACCCTGACCCTTTCCTAGGGTGCTCATTTAAGAACCCCGACTTCACAGTGCAGGGGCACTCCGATTTCTGCAGATTTGCCAGGCAGACTGTGACTCCGTCCCCTCTCACCGAGGTGGACAGTGCCCCCTAGTGGAAGTGAAGGTGAGTGCTCCTCATGTGCCCTGCCGGCCCCAGCCACGCTGAATGTGTACTTCGCCATCCCCCGTGAGGTTGCAGTCAGCGGACGGTCTGCAAAATTCCTGAAATTCTGAAACCAAATAACGTAAGGAGAGTGCTAGTTCCTACGAATAGCAGACACATTTTATTATCTCAATTGTCATCCTTTTAACATGACTCCAAAGCATTTCCCTGGTGCAGAAAAATTGCAGAAACTAATAGGAGAATGAGAAAAAAAAAAAAAAAAGGCAAGATATTTTGTTATTTCTCTTTCAACCCACCCCAGGACCTTGATTCAGCTTAGGCCAATGGAAGGGAATAAGTAAGTGGATTTGCTGGTGTAAACAGTTTTAATAATAGAAAGTTTATTTTTTTTTTCTCAACTCCTCAAAGTAAACACTGGAAAGTAGCTCAGGAATATTATGATTTTGAACTGTTAACCAAATGTCCAGTCTTTGGCATGGATATATCAGGGATCAAGATAGACTAAGGGGGGGGCAGTGTGTATTGGGAGGAGGAGGAGCCATGGCTCAGGTCACAGTGTCCCAGGGCCCGGGACCCTCCAGCTCACACCCAGTACCGCCTCCCCGGGAGGACAGCTGGGATCCTTGTTCCAATTGCTTCATGATTTTGAGAATATTCCATCTCATTTAGCTGTTCCATAAACATTTCAAGATTTAAGAAGATGCTAAATGATGTGGACAGAATGAAAATGCTTTGAAATGACCGTAAGATGGTGAACTCTGTAGCCGCCTTTCTTTTCGCCTAAACAGGAAAAATTGCAACTTGGGGGAATGACCCTGTGTTACTTTTCAGAATCCTGTAGGTGGTGCTGCTGCGATAGCTATTGGCCAGACTTTTTTTTTTTTTTTTTAGCACTTCGCTATCAAGCCAAATATTTAACTTATTAAATGTCTTATACTTATGGTTAATTGCTAATATGATACCATTGGTAATTTATACCATCACGTTTACATTATATTCTCTTAACAATAGTCTATACACATAAATCGTACCACAGTGTAACTTCGAGAATTGAAATACGTGTACTTCTCTGGTCGTTATTCAATAAGATTAAAGTCTTGCACGTGTGGATGGATTTTTCCACACACATTAAAACTGGCTACAGGATTAGCTCTTGCCTACCTCCTCGTGTCGGTCAGTACAGGACAGTGGCTTGTACATAGTAGTTGCTAAGTTAATGTTTATCAGAGGAATTGATTCTAGTTTGTTTTTTCCCTTCCACCGCTGATTGGAGATGAGGTGACCAACTGGATTAAGCTTTTCAGAACCCTAGCTGGAGATCGCAGCTTCTCTTTGCTAATGAAAAGATTGGGAGGCCATCTTTTTCTTTATTTCTGAAAATGGCCTGAGGGTGTGCGTGTGTGTGTGTGTGTGTGTGTGTAAAATCACTTCTTTATTTTAAAAGCAAATTGGTTTTCAGGTTGGTTCCATTGAAATGCAGGAATGGTATGAAAATCGTGTTTGATAATTGCTGAGTCTTAATCAAGATTTTATTAAAATCAATATTTGATATGCTGCTCAATTTAATTAAATTAAACCATAGAGAAATGAGTAATAAATGAGTTTGAAAATCAATCACGGATAAGGTATGTTTCTTTTAATTAGTTTAACGTAGACAATGTTGGGTTAAGCAATTGCTGCCCACGGAAGGAACAACAACGAAAAAAATCACCGCTTTTGTTTATACAGTATGAACAGCTAATATTAGTGAGCACGCTGTCTGTGCCAGGCACTATGCTAAACATGGTTTATTAAGTTTCTTCATTTATTTTGGGACAAAACTCTCAGAGGTCTATCTCCTCGGTCGATGAAGCACACTGGGGTTTGAGCCTGCATGAGCGTCCTAGGCCGTTTAGCCAGGAAAGGGCAGAGGGGGATTTTAACACAGCGGTCAAGCTTTTCCCTCTACCTGGAGTCACTCAGAAATCGGAGGAAAGAACATACTGTTATTATGATGAATTTTAGAGGAGTGCATTGGTGGTAGTTTTCTTCCTAAAAGAAGTGTTGCCTGTACAGACCAGTGATAGATGGAGGGGGGAGGGGGGGAGAAATTCTAACTCCAAAAGCATGAATGTTGACTTAGCAGCCCAGAGTCTCATGAAATGCCAAAAAACAAAACAAAACAAACAAACAAAAAAAAACCAAAACCAAAACCAAAAATACCATAAAAAAATTAAAAAAAAAAACAAAAAAAGAAAGAAAAAAGGTTTTATTTTTCTGGACAGACCCAGAATTCAGTTATTTACCATAAAATTCATGCTTATTGGGAACAGCAGAGGTTTATGGCGTTCGTGAACCCGTGTTCTAATTGGGATTAGCTAATGAAAAAACGGTGGCGCTGGAGAGGGAGAAAGGAGGAGAATGTGACTTCAGCCGAGGTGTTTCTTCTCTCCCGGGATGCCAAGAAAGGGCCAGTGTTCCACGCCGGGGGCAAGGATCACACTTTTAATTAGGCCGTCAGAGTTTGTGCCTGTGTTTTTGGTTCTCGGTCTTTTTCGTCATCCAAGGGATGGGCTCTAGGAAACTAAGGATATTCTGGTTAAATGCTGTGGGCGGTGAGGACGAAACTTCAGCTCGCTGAAAAATCTCCCTCATTCTTCTTCGGCGCTCGTTCGGTGCGATGAAAATGAAACCCCGCGACCACCACAGCCATGCCACTGCGCAGCCTCCCTGCCGTAGCCCCAGAGGACTCTCTCGAGGAGCTACCTGCTAACCTTCGTCACTCATGCAGTCACAGTCACGGGTTTCGCCATCTCCCTGCGCCTCGTGTGTTACTTACTACTTTCTTTTAAAATGGCTCATTTTAAGACAGCACAATTAAACATGCTTATTTTAGAAGGAAGCTTCGTTTCAACGCCACAAGTGGGGAAACGGAGTTCCGTTCTCTAAGAAGGATGGGAGTGGAAAGAAATAGAGTCAAATCAAAACACGTTATCAAATTTTAACTCCAGGAACGTGTCCAGAGGTCATAAAGACATACTTGTACCAAACTGAGACTTCCTCTTTGATTAGATCTGAGCCATAAAAAAAGATTGGAAAAGGGAATAATTTTCTCGTTATGTGAATCAATTTTATCCACCAGTGTCTATTTATCACCTAAAATCACATTTCCGGGCCCAGGTGCGTCCGTTAGCTTTTGCGATCGATAGCCCTTGTGTCCTTGTCTGTTGCTCATGTGAAGCTTTGCCCCCTTTCTTTACTTCCTGATTCCCCCCAGTCACATCTGCAGCTTGGTCTCTACCCAGATAATTCCTCTTACCTTATTTCTGAACACTTAGAAAATTCTGTCAAGCTAACACACGGGATGGAGGGCAGATTATAAACTGAATAGTTTCTATTGATGGTTAACGCTACCTTTCTCCATCTATACTGTTTGAGATAATTTCTGTCCAACTCGATGTGGCACATTTCCAAAATAGTAAAGTAAATGCAGTGAGTGACGTGTCTCCTCGCCACCCTGACCTTCGTATACCTGGTTCCCCTTGACGGGTGACCGCCATCATTGTGTTTTGTGTATTCTTCTGGAGATGATCTGTGTATGTGAAAGTTTACTCAAACCTGTGTTTCTCCTTAAATTTCACACAAATAGAAGCACACTCTACATGTCTTTCTGCATTTCACTTTTTTTAACCCAATAATATTTTTTGGATGTAGTTTCAGATTAGTATATGTAGCCCTCACTCATTCTTTTGAACATCGCATAGAAGTACTACATGCAATGTAACTCATCCCCTCTTGTTGGGTGCTTAGATTATTACTATTTCTTCTACAAACAATGCTGTGATGTCCCTGCGTAATTCTCTTTGGGTCCATGATGGCCAGTAGGAAGTAAGTCTACTGCTGGGCGGTACTCATTCAGATGGTTAGAGATCGAAGTATGATCCTTAGAGAGGGCAGATGTCATGTTTCTTCCGTGAGAATCCCATGCTCTTTCTTCTTCGTCACCCGTAAGATGAACTTGTCATTGTCACGGTGCCCCGCAAGCATGAAGCATCCCGATTTGCACGTGAAGGTATGGACTCTAAGTTACGTTCATCGTGTGTGTCTAATCCCATTGAATCCTCCCTTGTCGCCATCATGTTTGAAATTAGTTGCGTGGTTTTGTGCCAGGTGCTGTCTTTGAGTGGATAACAAACTCCATGAGGCCAGGGAGGAACTTGATGTTATGGAAAAATCTGAAACTTCTCTGGCCTTAGGAAAAAAGACTGTGATATCATTTTAGTAGCAAATGGATGCACATTCCTTGGGAGCTCGAATGGGGACTATGGAGGAAAAAAAAGAAGAGGAAAAGAACCCATGAGAGCTGGGGTTGCTATTTTTGATCAAGCTGGAGCTGGGAAATACCAGGAGTCTCCTAGGAAATCTTTATCTCACCGGAAGACGATCCTGCTCTGTTGGCCAAAGAGCAGGACTGTATTTGCGTGCGCATAAAACTTCCAGACCCAGACAGAGGGCCAGTCTACCTTCTGGCTTCGCCTGCCACTTATTATCATTCAGAAGGTGGTGTTAGATGCTCAGCTTTTAAAAGAACTGGCTTTTCAGCACTATTTTTACCCTTGAGAGTACATGGAGAGAGCTCTGTGTTGTGTATTAATCAGAGCTTTCACGACTCACTTTGAATGGTATTCCAAGTGTGTCTGGGAGTGTGGTGAATGAACTATGCCCAAAGTGCGCTCTATTATTTATTACTCAGGAGTCTTTCCATCTGAGACGTAGGCTGAAATTAAAGGAACCTCATACCTACCTTTAATAACTCAGCGTTCTTCCCACTTTCTGCTCCTGACGCACTCCTGCCCCCAAAAGGTTTCTAGGATTTGATACCACTTAAGAGTCAGTTTGTATCTCAAATCGTACTAAAATTTGTATTTTTAAATTCCCCACTCTTTCTGTGGATGTGTAGGTCTCAGCGCACAGCATGCTATGCAAACATTTAGCAAACATGCCTGGAAGCTGTTCCTTCTAGAACCACTTCCCTCGCTTTTCCCAGATGGCAAGTCTTACTCATCCTACAAAACCTGGTTCAAATGTCATTTCCTCTTCTGCCCTCCCTGACTGTCCCAGGCGCTGAGTCACCCTCTTCTGTGTGCTCCCACCATCTTCTCTGTGTACCTCGACCGCATACATCTCAAGAGAGCAGTACCGTCCCCAGGAGAGCAAACATTCATTCTTGGGCAACAAAAAATATTATTCCATTTATGCATAAAACACAGATGCACACAGCACACAGACAGATAGACAGCATATAAATTTCCATGCTGGCAGAGAGATTAGGAAAAAGGTCTCTAAATATGCTAACAGAAAACACAAAGCTTACATGTGTGCACAGCCCAAACATCTGCCGGCTGCCTCGGCTCACCTGTGTGGTATGATGTACCCACCCGTAGCTGGTGGACACCTTTCTCTTCGACACAGGTGGCCCTGCTTCCTCCAGCCCATGACAACTCACAGGCCACTGCCCTTCCGTTGCCCACACTTCTGCAGGCGCACTCCGGGCTTCTTGAAGGGCAGGTGCCGCGTTTTTGTAGTCGTGGTGTGTTTCTTTATTAAACGTGTATGAGACTGTTTGACATGCATGGTATTAGGTTCTTTTTTCTTTGTTGCCGTCAAGCCCCTCGGTGTCCTGCCCCCTTGTTCCACCTTCCCCATAAGCCCTGTGGTTTTGGATGTGTGATTTTGTGGAGTGAGCTGACTTTTAAGGAATGCCTATGTTGCGTTACACCAGAACTGGCGGTACTTAGATGCTTGCCTCTGATCTAATGACTTAGTTTGGATTTCAGAGAAGTCCGCTGACCTTCAACCGAATCGTATCGATGCTTTTTTTTTTTTTTCTTTCAACACATATGGGGCATTTTGAAATAAGGGTGAAATAAGTACGTTGGTACACATGCATGGAATTGCCTTCCTGTAGCAGCTCAGATGTGGTCCCGCGCAGCCGGGCCCTGGGAGTGACTCATTGTTACACGTGACGCGGTGTTCTGAAAAGGTGAATAACTTCTAAAGTTCTGAATAGAACAAAGTATACCTCCGCAGTTACTTTCCAGGAAAGTTCATGTAAATTATCCCCATGCACTCCCCCCCACCCCGGATTTATGACTCAGATGGAACTTGCTTTTGGACAGTTATGTACAAACACATTTTTCACCTATAGGAATGGCATGGGGGGCAGTCGTCTTTTCCTCTAGGAGACAGGCAAGCCCCCACCCGTTAAATAACAGCAGTGCCCCTCCCCATCGCGTGGCAGCCCCCGCGGCCCCCACAGAGTTCCAGCACGCCCTCTGGTGAACCACTGGCCTGTTTCCATGCCCTGAAGATAAGCCGTGACTCTAAGTTCCTCACTTAGGCTGAGAAGATAACCATACGGAGAAAAGAAGGGAGAAAAATGATTTAGCACAAGGAAGGGTAGGAAGAGTTCAGATATTTTCGCTGGCAGTGAGTGAAATAGGAGTAAATAGTTTTAGACGGCCTGATATCCTCAGGCCGACTGGAAGAAGTACGGCGAGATCAGTGCCGTCCACTGGAAATACCACATGTGTGCTTACGTGACCTCACGTTTTCTGGTAGCCGCATTTAAAAACGAGGTAACAAACACGTAAAGTGAACTTTACAAATGAAAATATTTAGCGCAACATACCCGAGGTAATGTTTTCTCAGGAATGTAAACAACATAAAAAGTGTATTCACCGAGAGTTTATATTCTTTTGTACGAAGTCTTTCTGATTTTGCACTTAGACCCCCCTCGCTTTCCCAGGGCTCGAGAATTGTGTACTTGCTCCCAGCCCAGGAGCTCCCAGTCTTACTGTGCTATCACAGTGCTGGAAACTTAAAACATTAATTCTGTAGTTTCTTGGACACCGTCAAGGGCGGGCTGAGAAACCCCGACTCACGCCACCCTAAAGAGTAAGAAACATTTGTTCTCTTCCTAAAGTCAGGAGGTGGGCTGTGCTCCGGTGGTGATTACAGCAATTCCTGCCTTCATCAGGGATGGTGGTTCTTTCCGTCTTTCTCCACGTGGTCCACCCCCCTCGCGGTTCTTAAGGTGGCATCCAGGAGCAAGATGGTGGCTTCGGTGTCCTTGTTCATGTCACTTCTCCTGCAACTTGAAATATCCCTTCTTTCCTTCGGTCTTATTGAGCCCAAAGGCCGTGTCACAGTTGGCTTACACAAATCACCAGGGTCAGGCTATGGGCTGTTCTTGTGATGGGTGCAGGGATGCCTTTGGCTGGGCATTTTCTCTTCTTTTGCTCACAAAAGAGACCCCATGTCTTATTCTTCCTTTCTTCACTCATTTACCATCCTTCACTGTCTCTTAAATGTTTGCATTTGTGACGCCCTTGTAAAGCCTGGACTCTAGTCATTTTTGGCCCAGCCACACATGCACCATTGTATTCAATTTTGATTTAAGAGGATAGAAAGGATGGAATGCATTTAAGAGCTAAGGTGCCAAAGAGAATTGGAATCATATTATATCAGGAACTTTGAAGGGAATGGAGGTGTAGACCCATGAGAAGAAGGGGCTGGATGTGGGGATGGGACATCCTCCAAGTCTTAAGACGGTGAGCCTGCTCGCAGCAGGTCCTGCTCCCATCACTGTAGCTGCCTCTAATTTGTTCCGGAACTGGAAGCCAGATAATTAAGCCGGTTAGAATAACGCCTACGATAACAAATAAGCTGTGACCGAGTCCGAGGCGCTCGTCTAAGAGGAAAGTATTTAAACATCAGTCCGTAAACTTGGTTATCCTCCTTCCCTCTCTCCCCTGACTCCTCATTCCAGTTCTGGGCACACAGTGAAGTTTTTATCCTTGTTTAGAATATGATAACAAATTTATGAACGATCATTAGTAATGATGATATTAATTAACCTTTATTGATGCTCTGCTAAGTACGATTTTATCTGCTGTCGTCTTAAATTCTCACCAAACCCTGTGAGGTAGGTGCTGTTTGTGTCTCTGTTGTACAGATGAGAAACTGAGGCTTGTGGAGATAAGTGAGCTCGCCTAAGGTCAGAGAGCTGGGCGCCATGCCGGGACTGACCAGCCTCTTAGCCTAGGATCTCAACTAGCCCGGGGGATATTAGAGGACTCTCTGTCCTCTCGATCTGCAAGATGTTAGAAAGAGCAAGTGCCCGCCGTGGTGCTGCTGGGACTTGAGGCTGAGACAGAGGGGTCACGACTTCCCTGCGATGTGGCTTCTTCTCTTTTTCACTTTCTGAGCGGTCTGCTCCTCTCAGGGATGTGTGGGCCTATTTCACCAGGGATGAGATTCTTAGTTCATTTTGTGGGCTCACCCCTGTCTTCACTCTTGCCTGATTCTGCTTCTCTGAGCCCTGCGTGTCCTCACAGAGTAGTGTGCACCATGGAAGCAGGTCCGTGGTTGTGAAATCAGCCTTTATCTGAAGGCAGCGGGACGCCAGAAATGCAGTTTTGAAGAAGGGGAGCACTTGACAGTGTATGAGCATTGCTCTGGCCTGTTTTGGGGAGATGGAGGGCCAGAGTGACCAAGGCCGATAGAGTTCAATAGAAACTCTTCCCTGGGGCGTATCTCTCCGTCGTCTCCAGATTTCAGCCCTGTTCCATACAACAGTGAAGTCCTCTGCATCATATGTCAGCGAGATGGAGAGAAAGTGTTCAGAAAAGGGGATAAGGCAGCTGGTGCAAGCTCACTCTTCGACCTGCGAGATGAGTGTTCATTTCCCTAAGGCACTCTGCACCTCTTGTGTCTTTGCCCGTAAGCCCTGACAGACCCAGATTTTAACACTGTTTTGGCAGTTCATGATCAAGTGAATACCCAGTGAATCCAGTGAATGGCTGGGGAGAAATTAGAAAGTAGAAATGTTAGGAATTTGGAGCGCCTGGGTGGCTCAGTCAGTTAAGCGTCTGACTCTTAATTTCAGCTCAGGTCATGAATTCACAGTTCATAAGATTGAGCCCTTCATTGGGCTCTGCGCTGACAGCCAGAGCCTGCTTGGAATTCTCTCTCTCTCTCTCTCTCTCTTAGTCTCTCTCTCTGCCCCTCCCTCCTTCTCTTTCTTTCTTAAAGAAAAAGATAAATGAACTTAAAAAAATTCCTAGAAATTAGAAACCCTTCCAGGACAAAACTACTGTAGGCCGTTACTATTTTATGGAAGGAAATTCAGGATAGAAGGATGAAATCTTGCCCAACTCCGAGCATTTATAACAGCTGATGTTGGTCACGCACTCACTCTGGGCTGTGGGTTGTGTACAGCGTGTCATACACATGATTTTACTTAATTCCCCCCACAGACCTGTGAGGAACTATTCTTATTCCCATTCTACAGGTGAGCGCATTGAGGCCTTGAGAGGTCAAGTGAGATTCTCAAAGTCACATGATAGTAAATGGCAGAGTGTAATTGCAGCCCAAGCTGGTGGACTCCAGAGCCAACACTGTACACCCCGATGACTCGGGATTCCCCGGTGTCCGATTTAAGAAACCCGAGATTGTCCCTTTCCACACGACAGTTGAGGCCATGGTGTGAAATGCATAGCAAGGTTGAGGCTCCTGCCTAACCGCTCCGTAGCCCTGGCCAAGTATCACGTAGTCCAAATCACATACAACATCGACATCCACGTACGCGTGTAATGTCGACACGTCCGACGTGAGGTGTGCCATCGGGCAGTACCGCCAGCTGTCGAGCACGTGGCCCGGCAGTCGAGTGCTACAGCGTGTCTGCAAGGTATAAACAAATAATAATGTGGAGAGAGAGGCTTTGCTGGATGCAAGGTGCCAGCTGTAGTTTCAAGGAAATGTTGATTGCATGCTTTCGGAACTACTCCACAAAGCCTCGCTCCAGTATGTGTTTTCCTTGTAAGGTAGCGTGAGAAAAAGAGACACTTTTGTTTTTGCCCGGAGTTTATTGTTTCCTCCTCAGCAGCTGTGCCGACGTGGCGTTGATTATGCAGAGAAGAATTATTCTGATTATTGACAGTTGGCATTCTTCTTGTCATTTGGAGTTCTTCATCTCAGATTCGCTTCCTCACCTACTCTCCTGCCTGCACACACGTGAAAACCTGGGGAGCGCTCGCCAGGATTCTTGCCCACGGCAGCCGGGAGCAGGGCTGTGGTCGAAAGTTCAGAGGCACTTTGCCACGAAACTCTGCCTGCTGGCCGCTTCCTCCTCTGGGCATCGCTTCGGAGCCAGGGAGCTTGTGGGCTCGTGAGGTTCACTGTGAGTGTCGGGAAGGCCTGTCGGTGAAGAAGCCCGGTTCCCTTGGGGGTCGCCTTGCCCCTGCCTCTCTGTCTGCTGCCCAGGCGCCCCCTTTCTCCCAGCCAGTCCATTCAGAGCGGCACGCCGGCAGCTTACTGGTCGGGGCTGGCCCAGAGGAATGGGCTGTGCTCCTTCCCGTAGTTTTCCTCAGAACAAAGCCTGCTGAAGAAACAACGGTGATTTCCACAAAACAAAGAAGATCCCGCTCAGAGGTAATTGTCACATGGCGTGCCTAACAGAGTCCTGGGGCATCCTCTGTCACACCCCCTTGCCTACCCGGATTCCAGCCCCACACTCAAGGGGTGGGATCCCACCTCCAGCTTTCTCCCCCGGCCAGGAGTTAACACCCCTGGGGAGAAGTCTCCGTGAAGGGGATCGGAAGAAGCCAGTGGCACATGGGCCAGCTTCTCTTCCTTCAGGCGGGCACCTCTGAGAGGCACTTCGTCTGCTTCTCAGAGATCCTGGCCGGATCGAACCGCGTTGCCTGCAGCAGTGACCGCAGGGTACTTCCTCATCTCGGCCTTTCCAATCTCCCTGGATCGCCTCGCAGACAAATGACACGTACCCGAGTCCTGTCTCGGGCTCTGCTTTTGGGGAAATAGGAAATCAAGCAGCGAAAGCGAGTAGACTATTCCTCACTGAATTTTTTTCTCTTTTTTCTTTTCCCAGATCTTATTCATTTGTTTTGTCTTGGGGTAAATATTGAAATCTATTCTTTAAAAAAGTGTAGGGGTTATATAGGTACATTGAAAAAAATGTTTTCTCTACTTATACACAAATGCATATGTAGGCTTTTATTTTACATCTGTTTGTATATATGTATATGTGTAGGTATATTATTTACATTAAGTCATCTCTATGTGGAGACAGTACATCATGGGCAGAACACGGATCAGTCAGACCTGGGATTCAACTGCGGCTCTGTAGCATTCAGGTCGTACGGACTCGGGGTCATATTTACCCTCCGAGGCCTTCGTTCAATCTCCTGTAAAATGGAGCAGGCGTTATTTACAGGGCCATCGTGCCTATTAATCGACATCATGTAGGTAGCTCGCTAGCATGTCTCTGAGCATTTAGCAAGCACTTAGCGTATTTCAGTGATTATTATAAAAAGCAAAACAAAACAAACGTCTCCACCAAACTGCACACACTCCCCCTGCTCCCTGAGGGGTTGGGGCAGGGAGGAGGAGGAAACCACTGTATCTGCTATGTATCTTTCCAGAACTTTCCCCCTGTTTATCCAAACTCTCTAAAAATGTGCTTACACACACATATGTATGAATCAATAGGGGGAGCATTAATATATCGTACACTAATAGCGGAGAGGGCAAAGCCGTGGTGTATTAGTCAAGCTTCTCCAGAGAAACAGAACCAGTACATACGGAACCGTATGAGGGGAGCTGGCGAGATGTCTGTGGTCTCGTCGTGGAGACTCTTTGACTCTCTTAATTCACCAGAGACTTCCCCATTCCCACCAGCACCTTTAAATAGATCAGCCTTCTTGGGCTCCGTCTTCCTTCTTGAGATCCAGGCTCACAGCCTTCCGTTTAAGGACATGATTCCCAAGGATACCCTGGTGAGGCAGGATAGAGCCCCTTTTTGGATGACACGCCTGGTCCAATGCTGACCCAGGACGGCTGTGGGAATAATGCTCTTTGGAAGTGCTTGTGCCTTCTCTGAAGGTATTAGGCAACTAAGAGCTAGACACATTTGAATAGCCTCTTAGCAATACCCAGGTCCTTCAGCATAGGCTTTCTGAAGACTGTAGACAGACTACCCAAAGCCAAAACTCTGTATATGTGATTTTAGCTCAAAATTTTGTTCTGGATGTGTCTCATGTCGCATCAGCAAGGACCCTGGACGTGGGGGCTCAAGGAAAGCAGAAGTTAAAAGGGAACCATGCGCAATTTAGGATTACCCAGCCCCTCTCCTACTTGGAAATAAAGGAATATTCCTGGTGTTGGAGGCTCTGAACTGAGATCTGCTGGGAAGGGGGGACTCCTCCACTGTTGAGTGGCCCTGTTTTGGTCTAAAGTCCAGCATGAGCTGCTATGGCTCTCAGGAACCAGCTCTTCAGACAAGCCTTCCTTCTGAATTCTGCAAGTGTAAAGAAATGATAATGATATCCAGATGATATATCTGAATGGTATCCACATAGTAAGATGTTGGGCATCAGTTTTCTTCCATTCCAGTCTAGGCTATTGTATTTAATTACTAGACATTCTAGTGTGTGCTGTTCTTTCCATTTGAAATTAGGACTTTTTATTCTATATTATTCTGCTGTATTATTTTCTATTTCATTTAGTTCTGTTCTGTGGTCATGTATTGAGTTCTTGCTCGATGCAAGGGATTTTGCTGAATGCTACAAAAAAACTCTGTGTGTGTGTGTGTGTGTGTGTGTGTGTGTGTGTGTGTTGGGGGGCAATGCACACACACGTATGTTTTGAGGAGTAGTTTTTAGAATATCATTATATTTGATAGAAATTCCACATTTCTTGCACCCCTCTCTAGAAATACTCAGAAGGAAATCTCAGATGATTCTGAAATATTACAGAATATGGCTTTACCTAGAAAGCATTGGTACTAGCAGTGAGTTAAGGAGAATTCAAGGTTTTAAGCCTTTTGTGTTTCTCTGCCTATCAGTTTTTATTTTTTAATTTTAATTTTTATTATTTTTTAATGTTTATTTTTGAGAGGGAGAGAGAGAGAGAGAGAGAGAGAGAGAGACAGAGTATGAGTGAGGGAGGGGCAGAGAGAGAGGGAGACACAGAATCTGAAGCAGGCTCCAGGCTCTAAGCTGTCAGCCCAGAGCCCGATGTAGGGCTCGAACCCACGAACTGTGAGACCATGACCTGAGCTGAAGTCGGCCGCTCAACCAACTGAGCCACCCAGGTGCCCCGCCTATCATTTTTTAGAGGCCGTATTTACTAACAGTGCAAATCCAAAGTAAAATAGGATAAGTCGAAGTCTTTTTTGAAATTCGGAAGCTATCATGTAACAAAACAGACTATAAGGTGAATAAAGACAACATCTGCTTTCAGATTTATTTCTCAACCATCCTCCTTCAGGGTTTGGCTGTGACATGCACCTTGACATCTTTTTGTCAACTGAGAGTCAGTTATTCTGGGAATAATGTGTTCCTGAGAGCCAATTTAGTGTCACGGTTAAGGTCATGGGATTTCTAAAGAGCTGAGTTAGAATGTCAGCTCCAGCGACTCCAGCCATATGGACGTGGGCATGTCCCTTCAGCACTTGGATAATAGTAGTATCTCCTTCATGACGTTCTTGAAGGAATGAAATGACATAATTCATATAAAGTGTTTAGCGTCGTGCTTGCCAATATTAAGTGGTCAGTAAATGTTAGTTGTTAGTAGGGAAATAGAGACAATATAATACTCTTACGGGGCTTTTGAGGATTAACTGAGATGCTTATAAAGCATTTAGGTCCCTATCTGACACAGTAAGAACTCAGTAAATGTTCATCATTGACATCATTGTTTTTGCCATTATGTGTTATTTGCAAAATGTAGACAATCTAATTAACTAAGTCTAGTTATAAATACTAATTGAGATAGTATGAGTGAAGTATTTAGCACTGTGCCTGGCAGAGTGAGAACCAAGTGAAAGTTAAATTCCTGAAGGACAAGAGCCGTGTCATTTACTCTCTTTTATCGCCAGCACCCTGACCAATGCTTTGCACATAGATATCCAAGAAATATTTTGTAAATAAATAAGTGAATAATTGTATTATTAATTCGGTTCTACTCTATTGCAAATGGGAAAGGAAATCTTGGGAAAGAGTTCTGGTCTCCTTTAGAAATCTGATGACCCCTGAAAAATGGGGAATAAAATAAACCCGAGGAGACAGGATGTTCCCAAACTCTGAGATCATTGTCATAATCCCTACATTAGAAAGGTCTTTATGGTTCACAAAGAACTTTCACATCCATTATGTCATTCAACATAAAATCAAAACAAAACAAAAAACCAAAAAAAAAAAAAAACAAAACCAAAAAAAAAAAAAAAATAACACAGGCAAGAAATGTCCTTAGGGTTGGCCTGGACAAGGAACTCAGTCTCTTCAAAAATGATTTAAAACCCGTTTCGTCTTGCTGCAGATATTGCTTACAGAAAACTTCAGGCACAGCAATGTTACCCAGCTTGATTTAGCTTAAAGAAACCTTTTGTGACCCTATAAACAAACACAGCCCAGTGGGAGCCCAAGTGGAATTTCAGAATTTTGAAGATGAGCTGAGAGAATTTGCTCAGAAATGGGACATATTAAAGCAATCTCTACCAAAGGAGTGAAACAATAAAGAGATTGACTCAGAAGAGAACAAAAAGGCCAGTGCCACTTCTTGGTGAGCAGTGAGCTCCTGGCTCATCATAGCTGTGGACCGCGTAGCATGATGTTTGGGACACTGCAGTCTCAAGAGCGGGCTTATGATGTTCATCTGCTCATGTGGACGGACGGCCTCACATAAACTCTGATTGCTCATGGGAAGAGCCGCTTCTCCTTAAAGTACGCCGCCAACACTGGAGTGAGCAAGGCTGATTAGATATTTATTTATGAATAGAAATGTCAGATTTTAAATGCCTGTTCTCTGATATAAGGCTGTGTGTTCATGCATGTGTTGGGTGAATGTGTTTTGACCTTATGTCATGAGTGAGTGGGTTAGGCTAGTTGATTAACTAAGTGAGTGATTGAGGTACAGACAAGGGGTGTATTGGTCGGGGTCCCAGCAAGAAGCATGGTTCAAATAGAGTTTCAGACGGTTCAGTTGGTGGGACTTTATTAACCAAGATATAGGCAGGGTTACAAAAATGGACAAGGGGTGGTGAGTGAGGTCATTACTGACGTAGTAAGAAGCTGTCTCTACCCCGAGGATGTACATAACATGACGGGAACCCGGTGAGAACTGGCAGTATACATGGGGACACCATCTGGAAGGAGCCGTGATAGTGGAAGGACAGATACCATTGCAGATTTGGCAAAGCAGGGAAGAAATACTCTGGCCTCCTCTCCTTCCACCTTCTGATTTCCTGTAGGTACTTCCCCCTGATCAAACCCAACTGGATGCCTGCAGGCAAAGGAATCTGGGAGATGCAGTCTGCTTGGTCTCCCGGGCCCAGATTAGGGTAGAAAAGGGTGGATCTGGGTGTGGGCCATATCATGTTTGTTGCAACTATTCGCCTCTGCCATTGTAGGGTAAAACCAGCCATAGATAATAGGTAAATGAAAAGGTGTGGCTGTGTACCAATAAAACTTTATTTACAAAACAGGCAGTGGGCCAAGTACACAGTCATAGTTCGCTAACGGTTGGTCTCAGAAAATCATTTATACATTGAGTCCAGCATAAACACAGTCGTTCAGTTTCTGGGTAGCAGCAGGCAACAGCAGCAGTGTCCTCAGATGTTTTTGGTGAGGGCCTGCCTCCACTTGGTTTCTGCCCTGAGTGTCACATAAATCGAAACAATTGCCCCAATATAGGCTTAACGCACACCAGGGTAAATTTGGGTCGGAGCCTTTAACAAGCTTGAAATGAGGACATGAATAATTCAGTTGAATACATAAATGATTCAAGCCAGTTCTTCCAGTAGTGTGTGTGTTATGTTGTATGTCATGAGCAAAAGGACAGCCGAAAAATTATGTGCGGATAGATCACCAAACGCAAGTGATCTGTCTGCTACTTGAGTCAGTGGACTTTGAGACGGATGTGGGCCCTGGTCAAAATTTTAGGCAGTTTCGGATAGCAGTAGAAATGAAACAGTGACCATCCAAATGAGAACAAACAGAAGCCCAAATTGGTGTTGGGCAGAGGCCCCCAGGCAGGCAGGGGAGAAGGGATGCTGTAGAGCGAAGCGACGCAGGGTTTCAAAGACGCCCTTCTTGGCGGCTGTTCTTACGCGGAAGCTGGAGGCAGGCTAGAAGCGGGGCAGCCAGAGCATACGCGGCTTTCCGAATTTGGTCCTGAGTTGGAGGAGACAAAAATTAGGGAAGCTGGGTGTTAGTGACCAAGCCCTGAATGTTTGGGGTTGATAGTTGCAGTTTGTGGTTTGGCTTCCTGGGCTGGCTGCTTCAGAGCTTATGGGTCAGAGCTCTCTTGTCACTTACAGTCTGGCCATCGGTGTGTGTGTACTCACTCTCTCAACAGGTTGCTGTGGAGTCTGTGTCCTAGCTCAGCCACAGCCTGCTGATGCCCTACGTTGCTCCTTGCCGCCTGACACGGGCCACCATGACGGTGAGCTTTTCCCGTTCTGTGCACGCAGCTCTGCGGTGACTCAGAATGGACCTGTGGTACCCGATTGTCATAACACTGGCTCAATTATCACCACGCCAGGAGAAGCCACAGTCCGGTTCTCTCAAGTCCTTACAAAACTCAGCCCGAAGTCAACCCTTCCACATAAACCTCAAATTCTTCTCTCGGTGACCTCATCCTTGGTGGCATATCCCTCCCCAGATCTCCCCGTGAGCCCGACCCAGCCGGGTCACGTGTGGATTCTTCTCCCTTGCCTCATTTGCACGTGGGCCTTCTCATTACACTTTCATCACCAGAAGAGGCGCACTTGAGCCGGGATGACCGGGAGTGGAGTGTGCCTGGGGGCTCTCCCTTCAGGCCCAAACGGACGTTCCTCTGCGCCCCGGCTTGCCGTCTTCCGTGCCGGGGGAAGACTGCACAGCCTCTCACAGAACTGCTTGTCCTTCCTGCCTCAGCTCTTCCTTCCTCCGGGCTTTACCTTTCTCTCCTCAACACTCAGCTCAACTGGTCAGTTGGTCGTGAATTGGCTCAACTGCTAGAAGCTTTTCTCTCCTTCTAAACTCAAATTTATGACCTTCTGAATTCTGTTTCTGTTCAGTGCTTCTCTCTCGACAGCAACTACCCTCTCTGCTCTGAAGCAGACTAGCCCTGCAGGCAGTTCATTTTTTGTGTGTGTTCATTTGCTCACCTGAGTCAAGTGATAAAATTCTTTTTCAGAGACTTGCAAATCCCTGGAGCGGGGAAGGGAATCTTAGAGGTCAGGGAGGCTAACGTTCCCCAAATGTGACACATAATCCACTGGGGTATGTAGGAGGGTGTTAGCTAAACATTTTAAATAATGTTAGTTGTTCTATGTTTTACTTAATTCTGTTGGAAAGAAGTGCATATCCAGTACATGAGACCACACGAGTTCATAAATATTACTGGTCAGGATGAGGCCGAAGCAGATGGCACTGTGGAAACCTATGGTACTCAGTGTAAATGAATTGCAGGTGCTAACAGGTAATACCTGGATGTGACAGAGATTGTGAAAGTCGAATCTTTGGAAGCACCAGTCTGTTCTGATCTTCTCCAACAAGGGAAAGCGGAGGCTCTGGAAAGGGAGAAAGTTTGTGCAAGGCTCCTCAGGGCGTGGAAGCAGGACCAGGGGCGGTCCCGATTGCCCAGATTCTCCACGTTCTTCCATTCGGGACCCCGTCTTGGCCCCCGGAAGTTTACCTTGAGGTCGGAAACCATGACCAAGTCCTCAGGAGGCGCCGTGGGGATGAATTTTCAGAAGCACAAGAAGCTGGACGAAAGCCTGTTCTAACCACATGGTGAATTACCTGAACGAATCTAAGAGCCTCGTTTGCAAAGACAAAAACTGGTCATTTATTGGATCTAGAACAACTGAAAGTTAGCTGGATAACAAGGTAAATGAATGCATTGCAGCATTCACCAAAGCGGAGGCCCTCAAGCTCCTGGTTGTTTGGCGTAATGGGAGGTTCAGAATGCAGTTAATGGGTTAGTGTAGTTTTTATTGTAAAAGCAAACTAAATTAAACTGATAGTTTTAATTAAATTTGAATTGGCTGTGATTTTACTCAGTTTTACAGGCCACTTGAGACACTAGTGTTGCACTTAAAATCTAGTGTTGTAATTAGTGACATCTACATTTATTATAATGGTTACTGCACTTTATTGAATTTATTCAGGAGCAAACAAAAGCTCAGCATCTAAAGAGCTGGGATTCCAGGCTAGGTTGGCTTTGGGAGCCTGTTTTGTTTCTGTTGGAATGTCAGGTGATGATGCCGATCTCGAGAAGGGAAGTCGGTGATTCCGCCATCCAGCCACGGGGTTAGGACCTTGGGTTACCTCGAGTTGAAACTGGCTCAGAACATCGTATTTATGCTTTCACTCTACTCTCTCTTCATCTGGAAAATCCAAACTGGTGAATGTTTGAGTGTCCCTCATTCCCCCAGTACGTCTAGAGTCCAAGGTCCGCAAGTCTAGATTTGGTGACAACTGGTAAACAACCACTAATTTGATCTGTGCATCAGAAATGCCGTCTTGGAGCTCTGGGAGGTGTTGACCAGGGAGGCGGCCACCGTCTTCCTGAGAAAACCTGGGATAGTCCTGGAACTTGTCTCTGACACAACTGGGCTCTGACGCAGTGGTTCACACAACTTTGGTGTGCACAGAATTACCAGAGACGCTTATTAAAATGCAGTCTCTAGAGACTCATCTGTAGGAATTCTGGCGTAGTATGTATATGGGATAAACCTTTTTCGGGAAGCTCTGCCCTGATGCATTAATTCAGTCTAATGGAGTCTTCAGAAAGACCAGCCGATGGATAGAACTAGGAGTATATTGTCAGAGGGTCACCATAGTCTATACTTTGTTGAGAGGTCTGTGTGGCAAAGGTCTGTTAGCAGTTGTTTGAGGAGAAGGAGTTAGAGCAAGGATTATAGTTTATTTCACATTAATAAATGCTTATAAAAATAGTACAGAAATGTCTAACATAAAAGATGAATTATCCATTGGTAATTCATTCAACCCCTCTCCCCACAGGCAAATAGTTCGCTGTCAGGTATGTATTACTTGTAGATACTTGCCTCTTTACTTGTCAGCATGGTTATGGGTAGATGCTTCCCTATTGGATTTTCTCTACTTGTCACTTTGTTCTGAGTTTTGAGGGATTTCCTCTACTGTTTTTAATGTTCTTGGGATATTCCTTTTATGTAACATCCCATTCTTGTTTTATGGATATAAATAACTACTTTGCCAGTGTCTTTGAAGATCGCGTTCAGGTTTGTTATTGTTTTGTTCTGGTTTTTTTGATGGGGGAGGAGGGGATACTATCTCTATTTTCTCTGTTACCACATTTTAAAAATTTATCTTGACCTTTTTCTGGCAAGCCGTAGTAGGGGGGTTCTCATTCATTCATATGTAAGAACGAGGCTCTACAAGAAGGCTCAGGGGGACTCTGGGATGGCTGGGGTGGCCAGGGTGGTTGGTTGTTGGGTTTTTTCTTTTGAGACAGTAGGCAGTAATCTGGACATCCTGCTTTGGAACTTCTAATGCCAGCGTGTAGAGTGCTAACCACATCCACATACATCCTAGTTGCCCTGGTTTTTCTCTGTTTACTCAATATTTTTAGAGGAAGAGTCCGTGTTACCATTAGTGTGTGTGTGTGTGTGTGTGTGTGTGTGTGTGTGTGTGCATGTGCATGTGTGGTTGTTTTTATTGCAGGTAAACACTTGCCTTTGGGATGTTTTGAACATGAGGGAGGGGAGTTGACTACTCTGAGGTTTAGACCTTTAATTAATCCTGCTTCTTTCCTATCCTCATTTATGGCCTGATGTTTATGAGTTCCCAACCTCACTGGAGTTCTCTCCTTTTGAGACAGAGTAGTCAAAACTCAGAGTTTTTCAAGCGAGTACTCACAGGCTTACTAAACAATCTAAAGTTCAAACAAGTTGATTAACAAACAACAAATACTAGGAAACAAGTCTGGGTATTTTAATAGGAACCAAGAGTTGGGATAGTCTCACATCGTTCACATGAATTTTAGGTTTGAATCTTTAGAACTGTCTACAAAGAACAGTGACTTTTGAACTAGGATGAAACAAATCTGAATCATTCACATCTGATTCCTTCAGTTCAAGCTCATTGATGACTTGGAATCTATAGAACCTAAGAGTACTTAATAATCATCAATTAAACAATCAAAAAACAGCAAAGCAAAATCCCAAGCTCGATGAACATGGATGTGTTGGGAAAACAATTTTGTGTGATTTCTTTTTAATCAATATAAATCCAGTTACTCTTATACCTGTTGTCAATGTAAACCTCTGATGCATTGAACACCAATTTCAGAATTCCAAATTTGTTCACAAGAGCTAAAATCTCAAAATATTTTAGATCTTGAAAGGGCCTTATAGAACAATTAAAACAAATTCCTACTTACATCGATAAAGAAATGAAGGAAGCCATATGGAGAGGAAGTTAAAAACGTGAGCTTTGAATTTGGGCAGGCCTGGGTTCTCATCCGCCTTGGTCTGGAAGTGGTTCTGTTGCCTGTGTTCATGGTCTTCTGGTCAGAAATAATGACATGGCCGTATCCTAACTGCAGGAGAGTTTGGGAAATACGGGGACACACACAATGGTGAACCGAAGCTCTTTTTACCAGTATCATCATCATGGTCAAATCCAAAGAGGTGAATGCCTTTTGTCTAGGTTTAGAGTCCTATTGACAGAATTAGGACTGAAGCAAGGTAAGTTTTGTGGCACATTGTAAGATTCTGTCCGCAAGAGTCTTTTCTCTTATATGGAATTATACTTAGGTTCCCAGAGGCTGAGCAGACATCTTAAGATGGATGAATTAGTAGCAGAACTGATTTTGTTCTTTCCACCTAACCACGCTTTCTCTCTTCTGGAGATTTCTGTAGTAGTACCCTCTCACCATTATTTCTGTGACGTTTTTCCTCAAAATTACTGAATTGTTTATTATCACCTAGAAAGAATAAGTCTTTCAATGATATGTATGAGCATGTAAATTTTATGATAATGAGAAACGTTTCCTCCTAAAAGTAGGATAGAGCATCTGGAAACATAAAATGCACATTAAAATGACTGAAGAGACCCCTCCCCCCCCCTCAATCAAAGTAATTAAAGTTTGGTTGCAGAGATTTGTGTTAAGATCGGAAAATGCTTCTTTAGATACTGTAATGGCGAAGTCTTGTCACAAAACAGTCTTTTAACACGTGGGTCGCATTGAGGCTTCATTGGCGAGGAGCGTCCTTCTAGCACAGTGGTTCTGAGCTGTGAGGTGTCAGTAAACTTGTGTGAAGTTAGTGGGCTCCATCTCCAAACTAGGTTGGGCTTCCACTTTGGCCGATTAGAAATGGCCACAGATTTTTACCACACTTCCCACTAAGAGGTAGGGTCCCATGGAGAGCATGGCTTCTGTGTCTGCTTAGACCAATAGAATATGGTGGACGTGACCCTGTGTCAGTTCCCAGACCCAGGCTAAGACAGTTTCCGTTTCCTGCTTCTTAAAATCGTTTTCCGGGATCTCTATGACCTTGACCTTCATGGGGACCAGTTTGAAACCTTGTGGAGAGAGAGGGCTCCAGCAGTGCCCAGCTTTCCAGTCAATCCTGCCAAGACACCAGACATGGGAAGGAGGAAGCCATCTTGGAAGCAGATCCCTCCAGCCTCAACTGCCCCATCTAATCAGAGACAAACTGCCTGGCTGAGCCCTTTCTGAATTCTTGGCTGACAAAACTGTGAGCAAAGTAAAATGGTTGTTCTATAAGAGTGCTTGGTGATGCGGCAATTGATAACTTGTACATCTGTCATCTGTGGTTCCTATCTAGTTACAAGCGTGAGCTCTGGATCCAGACTGCTTGGGTTTGAATCTTGCCACCAAGGCTTAGAAGCTGTGTGATCTCAGGTAAATTATTTTATTCTCTCTGCTTCAGTCTTTTAATCTATAAGATTAGAATACTGGCATTTACGTTAAAAGGCACTTGTGAGGGCCTAAAGTACTTGAAGCAGTGCTCACTAAGCATTCAACAGGTACTTTTTTGAGGACCTATTTTGTGGCAAGCACTGTTCTAGGTTCTAGGGGCACATCAGTGAAAAAAATAGGCCAAAAGTCCAGCCCTTATGACATTCACTTTCTAGTTAAATATTATTATGCCATATACATTTAACATTAACCAAATGAGCGAAACCCGGAGCTCATGGAATCAAGGACCTGTTAAGACTCAGCATACAGCAGTCAAATGTGTGGCCCCTTGTCACGTTTCTGAACAGCCCCGCTTTTTAATGTGGGTAATCTTGGATTATAGTGATGGTCAAGTCACTATTGTAGTGATTATGGTGACTTACGGGGACACAGGAACAGCCTTCAAAAGGTAAGCTGCTGTGTAACCATGGCCGTATTGAATGTCCTCAGTCTGTTTCCTTACCTGTAAAATGGGCCAGTTATACTGAAGGAAACTTAAGGTGTCACGTACCCCTGATAATTTGCATCTTTGTGAGTGGAAGTGGTAAGAGGACAGCCACCCATTGGTTATGTGGAGGGTGAGGTAAAGGCACACTGCCCGTTGGCAGGGGGGAGGGGCCTCGTGCTGTGGGGACCGTATTTTCTAAACTTTGAATCTATATATGTGGTCAGATATGTATTAGTGCAATTTTGGGGCAGTAGGAAAGCATTTTTTAAATTATTTTATTTTATATTTTTCATCATGATAATTGTACTCCCTAACCCCCATCACCTGTTTCACCAATCCCCCTTCCCTCTGATAACCATCGGGAATTTCCTAAATTCCACATGTGAGTGGGATTGTATGGTATTTGTCTTTCTCTGACTGACTTATTTCGCATAGCATTATATACTCTCTAGCTCCATCCACGTCACTGCAAATGGCAAGATTTCATTATTTTATACAGCTGAATAATATTTCATTGTATATACATATCACATCTTCTTTATCCATTTATCTGTCAGTGGACACTTGGGCAATTTCCATGGTTTGACTATTGTACATAATGCTGCTATAAACATAGGGGTGCATGTGCCCCTTTGATTTAGTGTTTCTGTGTTCTTTGGGTAAATGCCCAGTAGCGCAATTACTAGATCCTGGGATAGTTCTGCTTTTAATTTTGGGGGAAAGTAGGAGAGCATATCCACAACGTGACTTGGATAAGGTAACCCGAGTGGCTCCCACGTTGCAGAGTCATTGCATGGAGGCTGCCGTGAAGAGAATGTTTGCACCAGTGGAGATCACTTTGTTCTTCCGCTAAGCTCATCCGGCAGCAGCTCCCTCTCTCCGTCTCTTTTTCAGACTCACAGGCTCATATCCTGTGTGCAGCGGGGCAGTTGCCCCCTCTCACGGAAGTCACTGATGCCTCTACTTGGCGCTTCGTGAGGTGGTACTTATTCATTGGTGCATTCGTCCTGTGAATACGTGCTCTGCAACTGTTCAGTGCTGGACGTACACAGGCGACAGTGATGTGTTGCGTTCATTGTGCCAGTGGAGGTTTGCCCAGGACTCGGTGAGGGCTGGCGAGAGAGGCTGTCCTCCCGGCCCGCGTGGCTCAGGATGGGCATCAGGACAGCTTTTGGCTTCGTCTCTCCAGTCTTCCTTCTCTCTGCAGGTAACAGACCTCTTCCTAGTGAGGAGCAAATCCTACAGGTTCCAAGTGGGACTGACTCAGCAACCGCTGGCCTGTGGCCCAGACAAATAAACGTCCCCCCTCAGAATTTCATGACACAGACCTTGGTGGAGACTCATTTCGTCAGGATTGCCAGTCCGAGGGGGCGTATGTATTTGGAGTGGCCGCTGGTCGTCTTTCCTTTCGTTTGGAGAAAGTCTGCCTATGAATGGAACGTAGATTAAGACAGCTGAAGTGATCCGCCCCAGTCAGTCTAAGGTAATTAAAATTTGGCCTCAAAGATTTATATCAAAATCAGAAAATACACCCTTAAATTTTAGAGTGCTACTGTCCTGTTACAGTGATGATGCTCTCCGAAACAGTGGGGATATCTGCTTGAGAACAAAACCAGAGAACTGGGGAAAGCAGCCCCCAGAGAAGAAGGGAATGACAAAATCTAGTATCATCCAAGCTCCTGGATCCAACCATGCCTGAAGCTAGACAATGGGCCTGTATATATCTTGTTATATGACTGAATGAATTTCTTCCTTCGTCCACCTTTTTTTTCTACCATAAACTAGTTCAAGATAGGTTTCTGTTGTCTGCAAAGGCTTTCTAGAATATGTAATGCCTGAGCTAAGTCATAATGGATGAGTAGGAATTCATCAGGCAAAATAGTGATGGCAGGTGAGGTGGGTAAGATTTTCCAGGCAGAAGGAACATAGAAACAAAGCCTCGTGGAAACAATTTTTAAGGCAAATATCTCTGCAAAATAACTATACAATGGGCATTGTCATGAGCCCAGGCTGTTCTCTTGGAAAAATACTGATGAGTGGCCAAATTAATTTGGAAACAGTACCCACAAGACCGTGGCCTTCTGAGTAAAATCCACAAAGCAATAATGAGCTGGGAAAATTCTAGCTCATAAGATTCACTCGATAGCCTTCTGGGATGAAGTTATAAGTGTGATAGACACAGAAGAAGTGACAGAAGAGAATACCTTTAATCAGAAGTTCAGTCTATTAGCGCACACTCACAGGAGTTGGGGGAAGTCAACTGCATTTGCTCTCTGCTCTTGTTTATTTAGAACGGCCGAAAAATGAGAGGTTTCTGTATAATTGCTTATGAGTTACAGAATTGTTTTCACCTGAATTCTTGCATTTTACAAAATATACCAAATTTAGTCCATTTGATAATAAGATGACTCTTCTGCATGGCTTGCTCAGTGATAGTAAAGCCATAAGCAGTTTGAGCCTATCATTCCCCTTGCTTGGAATGAGTCTTTGTCTCCTCCTCTTCACTACTGTCTAGATTTACCTCTCCTTTAATACCCAATTTCAAATTCTCTTTCTTCTAAGTAGTTGTTTCAGAGTGTTACATGTTCTGAGTACATGGCTAAGTTTACCACGTGGTCTACAAACTACTTATTGTCTCTTGAGGAAATTAACTTGAATTACAACTTGACTTTGGGTTATGGTGTACTTGGATATAGCGTCCAGGACAAAGGGGCTTAATACCATTCATGATTCATGTGTGTGTGTGTGTATGTCTGCAAAGTATATTCTGCATATAACTCTCCAAGACTCCCGTCAACATACCCCTGCCTTTTAGGAACGATACCTCCAGGAATTGTAGTTTCATGAGATACTAAGTGTTGTGAAATGTCTCTATGACAAAATACATTTGGGCATTTCATGTATTAGATGAAATACTCTAAATACTCTAAATTCAGTAAGTCTCTATATTGCAGGACTTATCAGAGATTTTAACATGCTTCTATTATTTTTCAAAAGGAGGGTATAGTATGTAGCTTCATATATTATCTTGATTGACCTGTTTTCCATAGCATTTATTCAGGAATTCTGGACTCCTTGGTTTTCTAGAGGAAGATGTGTTACTCTTCTGTTGTGGCTCAATAAATGACTTCTAGAAACATCTTTTCTTCCCAGATACCTGTTTCACTTGGAAGGCAGAGTATCTCTGGCTTCTCTTTTTACGATAAGAAACAGTCTTGACCCAAGAGACAATGAGGTGTGTGCCTCGGTCTTCTAGTCTTCTCCTTTCGGGGGTCAGCAGTTAACATTGGGAAAGCTTATTTCACTAAATGCTGGAACTTATAACCTCCGCCATTTACCAGACAGACCTTTTTCTCCTCTTTCAAACCTTAGTTCAGAAGGAGGCCAAATGTTTTTTTTTTTTTTTTTTGCTGCTGAACCCGTTCAGTCATATTCGAATGTAGGAATAGTTTTAAACACAGTAACTCCCCACACCTACCCCAACTTCTATTTATGGTGTGTACGAGTGGGCATATTTTAAGCTGGCTTCATCAACAGTGGTTTCTGTCCCTGTATTTGGAAATGCCTGGAAAGACTGCTCCTTTCTTCTTTTCATCCTTAGAATTGGCGGCTCTGGGAGTCGCGATGTGGAAAGAGTGGGGTGAAGAACACACTGAACTTGAACTTGAATAGCTGCTCTATTTCTTATGTTGTGGATTTTGGAAAAGAGTTCACTTTTCCAAACTTTCATTTCTGCACCTACAAAATTAGAATGTTAATATACCCTGACCTCATGGGAAAGTTGTGACCTTTCTCTCTCTCATCTTTGCAGGCTGAAATGCAAGATGATCCAAAGCAACATTATTCCCCTGAATCCTTCTGTTGTTCGTGTTGTTTCCTTCCCCCCGCAGGTGACACCTTTGTCCCCATACCAGCCTGCAGTGGCTGCTCCCTTCGGTTTAGCACACTCACCTTTCCCAGCTGTCCTCTTGCCAGTTTATCTGCACATGTGATGTCCACAGACAGCAGGTACCATCGGACTATTTCAGAATATCTTCGGTCAGTCGTCACCTGAAATAAAATCTTGGGTCATTTCGCTCAAATGAGTTAAGATTGCCCCACATTGAGTCTTGTATGCCTAATATTCTCTTCTGAGATATAGCTTGGAAACAGTCTTGACCAGAAGAGAAATCACCCTAAATTTATGCCATCAATCTTTACCCAAAGCATCACAAATTCTTGACACCCTCTCACTCTTCCGATCACTCTCTCGCTTTTTTGAGTTGATGAATTTATTTTAACTTTCATTATGGGAAAGTTCAAACATGCAGAAAAAGGAATACGAGTATGATGAAGTCCCGCCTCCCTCACACCCAGCTTCAGCAGCTGCCGGTTTATGGGCCGTCTTGTCTGACCTGTATCTTCTCCTTGCTTCTCACCGTTGGATTCTTCCGGGATAAGTCCAAGCCATCTTATCATTTTATCAATGAATATTTCAGTTTGTATATTTCAAAAATGATAAAGGCACCTTATAAAAATATAACTACAATGGAATGATCACATTTAAAAAGTTAAAAAAATTTTTTTAATGTTATTCAGTTTTTGACAGAGAGAGACAGAGCATGGGTGGGGAAGGGGCAGAGAGAGGGAGACACAGCATCTGAAGCAGGCTCCAGGCTCTGAGCGGGCATCACAGAGCCTGACGTGGGGCTTGAACTCATGAACCATGAGCTCATGAGCTGGCCACAGTCAGCTTAACCAGCTGAGCCACCCAGGTGCCCCCACATTTAAAAATTTTTAAATAATGTTAAATGTTATGCCCATCATTTTGAATGGGAGCGGGGAGACAAATGGTACAGTAGTCGAGATTCAGCACCGAGCCTTTGCAGACTGAGAAAACGTTGATTTCCACAGCCTGAGCACTTTGCGATCTTGGCCTCCAAGCCCTCTGCAGATTTAAGGAAGCTGGGAATTTCTAAAACCATGAAAGGAGAGAAGCGAAGTCTGGGGAGTGAACACATAGTGGTCCTGAATTCCCACCCAGCAAGGTTACTGGAGGGCAGAAGTTCCTGGAGACTTGCAGAGCTGGGCGTTTGCTGGGCTGTGATTTTTCACCCTCTCACCGATTGTCAGTAAACACTGTAGCACTGGCAGAAGGTGATTTCTTCCAGTTCAGAATCAAAGGAGTTTGCTGCAGTATGGATTTTGGATCCAAATGGGAGAATCAGTATGTTTATGATATCATTATACCTTCCAGAGCCAACTCTAAAGAAAAAGGAAGAAAAAAATCTCCCAGATGAGTCCACAGTGTGCCGAGGACCAATAAGTATCCCCAAGTGGCAACATTTCCTATCGAAGTATGGCAGAGTTCTTTTTTTTTTTTTTTAAAAGGTGCCAAGTTAATTAGCACCTTAGAGGACCTTGTTATAGCTCAGAACGACTTTCCATCTGCTGATAATTTAATCGTTACACATGTGACACAAGGAAATCGAGCTTCACATTCCATTACATAGTATAAATCGACAGTTGGTGAGTGCTGCTCAATAGCTTGGTGTCATTAATAAGGCTGGTTCTTACACTCATAGCAGATATCAAGTCGTTTTCTTGTAGGTTAAAAAAAAATAGACCCAAGCGTGTGACAGTTTTGTGACGTGAAATAGCCCAGGCACATCTGATATACTTCCAGAAGTTGTGGGCTACAGATGGGAAGGTTGTGTGGGCATCGATCTTTGTTGGAAGTCAAGAAGTTTCCAGAAGGGTGAATGGCAGGGCGGGGCGAAGGGCTGTACAGCCACTGTTCTGCCAGGTTGTCTTTGGCTTTGCACTAGTGGGTGAGGGCTGGGTCCTGTTCCTGTTCTTGCTGTAGGGGCTCCTGCCTGGCCAGTGTGGACATGGGGCCAAGGCAGCGCCATGTTGGAAAGAGGGAAGGAGAGCTTTGTGAACAGACGCAGGGAGACAGGCTTCCTCTGATACTTCCGTAGCCTTTCAGAATTGGGTCCCAGGATGCTCTCTGGTGAGCACGTTCCTGTTGCTTCTGGGCTTCAGTGCTACTGCAGAGCAGCCCAGGGAGGAACCATACAATTCGGGGACAGTAGGAACCTTGTCTCCATTCTGACCGCCAGCCCAGATGGCTGGAGCAAGTTCACACAGAGTCAGCCTGCCTCGTAGGCCCTGTGTTGCCTCAGGAGGGGGCTTTCTCTCCAGCTTGCCCTATAATGCCATCCTAATCCTTACTGTTGCCTGGAATTTCTTCATCCCCGACTTAGTTATACTTCTCCTCTCAAGCGTCACATTGTAGGCAAACAGTAGAAGTCTTCCCACATCTTGCAGGTGGGGTAGGGTCATGCTCAGTATTAGGAAACGAAACCAAAGCAGACAGACAGACACAAGCAAAAGGCAAGGCCAGGCCAAAACCAAGGAGGGGGCAGGGGACAGTGAGGATCCTGACTGTGGAAGGTTTGGGCCGGTAGGGCAGAAAGACTGAAGATGTCGTCAGGCTGCTCAGGGAGGGGGTTTGTAGACAGCAGGATTCTGGAAGATCTGAGGGGAGGGGCAGGCAGAGGAAGCCTGCCCCTCCGCAGGCAGAGGACTGGATTTGAGGAAGGGGGTCTGAGCCCCGACTCCTGCCGTGCTTGGAGAGTGGGGATTGGAGCAGTGCTCCCCCTAGAGCTCCTGGGTCAGAAAGGCCCAGAGGAGAGTGTCTGGGTGCCTGTCTCCAGGGAGGTGGGCACCACGTGGGCAAGTGCAAGGCCAGGTGCAGAAGTGGGCCCTATTGTCAGATTGGCTGCCGGAGGGGGTCCTGGACATCAGTCACTCCACGGCCTGGTTTGCAGAGTGTGAAGAATGAGTCACATAGTGGAAGGTGTGGTGGCCAAGTGACCAAACTAGGTAAGACAGACTCCGAATCTGGCTTGTTTTGTGTCCTTGGAGTAAGGAATTGCCTAGCTTTAAGCCTAAGGTTTTCCCCCCCTTCTTAGTAAACAAATTCATGGCAATTATAGAAAATCATAAACTTTAGGTAGTAAAAATAAAGGAAAATATAGATAGGCAACCTCCAGTATTCTGTACTTATCTAGAGATAAGTCACTATGATAGACTTGATATTCTTCCTCTCGCCTCCTCCCTTCCTCCTCTCTTCCTCCATCTCCCCTCCTATATGTGTGTGTGAGTATATAAATGTAAGTATATATGTATATAAATAAATACATATGTATTTAATACTCTATTCTGGACCGTACACTTTCTCTCTAGTTTAAGATAACTCTTCACGTGTCTACAACATTATCTGTGTTGGCTGAATGGTGTTCCACTGGGGGGCGCATTCAGTCTCGTGGCCTCGTGATTGACATGATGCTCTCCCCAGTGTTTTCTTTTGGGGGGATTATCTTGCCTGCACTGTACCTCTAACAGTGAACTCCTGTGGTTTTCTGGGGAGAAGAAAGGAGGAAGCGCCCAGACTCACGGACTCTCCGGGTGGGAAGAGAACTCCCCTGCGGTTTTGGAAATCCTCAACCTTGTTTTCTTTGTTGCCATTTGTAACCACTTCTCCCCTTGGGTGGCCCAGCCTCTATTTGATAGTGACTAGGAATTCACTAGGTCAGAAAGCCACTGATGAGCTTATTAAGTCTCCATCATAAAATATTTTTCCATGAAATGGTCCAGCATCTGCTTTAGAACATGGGGACCAGGAGTCGGACAGACTGAAGGTAGAGTCCTGGCCTCTCCACCCGCCGGCTCTGTGACCTCTGGGAAAAGTCTTAGCCTCTTTGATCCTCAGCTTTCCTCACAGGTGGAACACAGTAAAAGAGAACATGCCTCAGACAGTTAGAAACCTCACATGAAGGGCGCTGGGATGGTTCAGTCAGTTAAGCACCTGACTTTGGCTCAGGTCATGATCATGAGTTCGAGCCCTGTGTCGGGCTCTGTGCTGACGGCTCAGAGCCTGGAGCCTGCTTCAGATTCTGTGTCTCCCTCTCTCTGTCCGTATCCCACTCGCACTGTGTCTCTTTCTCTCAAAAATAAATAATCATTGAAAAAGAAATTGAAAGAAATATCAAATGAGACAAGCAGTGGGGAGTGCACAGGAAGAGCTCACTGACAGTCAGCTTCAGTGACCATGACGTCTGCCCATTACTGTAACAGAACGTGCTTAGTCCCGCCTCTTGGCAGGCCTGTGGCAAAGGCAGGCTGCCACATGCGTCAGGTGTCCCGTGTCCGTCTTCTCTTTCTTTTCTTTGGGAGCGACTTCGTAGGCCAGCTCCTCTCTCCTGAATGGACTAACGTTTTCACCCAACTGAATGGCATTAGTTCTTCTCTTCGTCCTCTCCCCACCCTCCACTCTCCCCTGGATGAAAACCTGCCTTCGTGACTTGATACCCAGTGAGTCCTCCACTGAGTGCCGAGAGGTGTTCCCTTCCCAGAGCCTCCACTCCATTCCAAGCCCAGGAAGCCGGGTGGAGGGATGCCCCTGTGCAGAGGACACGTGCACTGTTTAGGTACTCAGTATCGTGTGCTTCCCGGGTCCTTCTTCAGGGCGGATTTTGATGGAATCATCAGCGTGAAAGCATTCTGCGTGTGGAAATGGCACCGTGGCCTTCTCGAGATGAGGGACCTTACTTACACTGTCCTTTTTTTTTCCCCCTAGTCTACGGAACACGTTATTAATGGTCACTGTGCATGGAGCAGTTACTAGGTGCCTGATTCTGTATCAAGTGGCTCAAATGCACTGTAATTGTTCCAACAACCCTGTGAAGGGAAGTATTCTACTCTCCCCGCTTTGACCTTTGAGGAACCTAGACTTCAGGGGGATTAAGCAAAGTATGCAAAGTAAAACAGCTGCTAAGTTTTGGGATTTTTAGTAAGTCAATAAACAGCAATATTTTCTTGGTCTCATGAATTCAGAACTAGTTGATAGACACTGGAGTCAAATGGACGAAGATAAAATACTATGTTTGGTTCTTGAAAGCTGGCGGAGGGCCGCCTGGGGTGGCTCAGTCGGTTAACCATCGGGCTCAGGTCATGATCTCACCGTTCGTGGGTTGGGCCCCGCACGGGCTCCGTGCCGACAGAGCAGAGCCTGCTTGGGATTCTTTCTCTCTACCCCTCCCCGACTTGTCCGTGTTCTCTCTCTCTCAAAAATTATTAAAGATACTAAAAAAAAAAAAAAAAAAGCTGGCCACAGTTGTAGGTTTATGGCCAACAGGGCCGGTAGACTCCTTTTCCTCCTTAGGAGTTAAGATTTTGGGAGCGCCCGCTCAAGGGAAAACTTGGGAGTGAAGAGCAGTTTTCTGCCCTCCAGTGATCTGGGATCAGAGAGGAAATAAAAGAGAGAGAAAGAGAGAGAGAGGGAGGGAGAGGAGAGAACATGAATTCCCAGAACTCGCTTCCTTTCAGTAGACTGACTCTGCCCCCTCATCCAGCAGGGACAATCAGTCCCCCCAATCCAAGTGACTCTTGTGTGGGCAGAGCCCAGAGGCAAAGGAGGACCCTCTGTTAGTCTCCACCAGGATTTGAATCCAGACCAGTGTGACTTTGGGGTGCTCGCACCTGTCAGCAGACTTCCTTGCCTCTCCGTGATTTGTTTACTGAACAACTTTGATTTCCTGTGGAGAATACCTTCGGAGGAAAAGAAAAATCTTTGGAGACTTCTCCATGCATCAGTATTTTTAAGAAAAATGAAACACACAGTACAGTTTTCATTGGCAGAATTCCTGCTCTTGACACAATGGAGGCCTCTGCTGTGCCAGCACCCCAGAGTGTTTCCACAACCCCTGTGATGGGAGCAGTTCGCTAAATGCCATTAAGTGACCGAGAAGGTTGACAGAGTTTCCAGGCCTTCCCACCCTGACCAGACATGTTGGCCAGACCAATGTCTCGCTCCCATTAGAACAGATCAGAGAAAATGGTGTCTCGCCTCTAATTAAATTCTCATCTTTGCCCAACTGTTTGAAAGGGCAACTGTCTTACACCTTTGAACTTTATCTGTAATACAAAACTTCAATTAGATAAAGGACAATAATTAGCAGATCTTTTATCTTTGGGTATAATTAAATCTTTAAGAAGGGACGTTTTAATCAATGAATTGTAATGACAAGTTCATAAATTAATTAATCCCACCAATGGAGGCTTGGCAGTAATCGATGGGTCTTTAAAGAGGTTCGGGGTGAGGGGACACGCTGCGGGAGCACGGCTGCTCCCTCAGTTCAGTTTGGTGTACAGATTCTAATTTGTTAAGGATTAGCTGGTTCAAAAGATTGCCTATTTATTTAAGGGGAAATCACTTAAAATATTAACTCTCAATGTGAAGAAAAACCTTCTTCTTGCAAGTTTTTGCCTTCAAAACTTTCTTCTTAGAGCTCTCAGTTCAGACCGTAGCTGTGGACGAACACTTGTACCCTCGTCTTAGAACTGTTGGCCAATTTACTGATTCGATAGCTAGCTTGAAGTAGAGAGAAACCAAAACTAAAGTTGGCTATCGTTAGGTATTTAAAGGCGTTTCTTCTAAAACAGGAGTCAGCAAACTCTGCCCCTTGCTAAAACTGGCCCACTGCCCGTTTTTATAAAGTTTTATTGGAACATAGCCATGCCCAGTTGTGTTTATATTGCCCGTGACCATTTCACACTGTAAAGGCAGAATTGAATAGTAAACACAGAAACAGTATCACCTCAAAGCTGGCAATATGTACTATTTGACCCTTTTTACAAAACAAGTTTGCCAGCCCCAGTGTTAAAACATTGTGTCCTTTCCACCAAACGTTGAGGGTTTTGAAGAAATTTTAACTCAATACGGCACTACATAGACAGCATTTAGTCTAAGAATGTAAATTAAACATTTTCGGATATGAAGTTCTGTGGCTTTAATGGGCCATAAACAAGATTCCTGGTATTTATCTGGGAAAAAAGCAAGGGAAAAATGATCTGGATGAGGTAGAGGAACTGGCACATGCAAAGGTCCTGTGGCAGAAGGAAGCATGGCTCTTTCAAGGTGTGGAGGGAAGATCTCAACGGATTAATAGGAGGGTGGAGGGGCAGGCTGTGTGTAAAGACCAGAGGTTGGGCAGTACTATCAAGGGCTGTAAAGGCCATTATAATAATGATGAATTTCCAGAGTGAAAGTCCAGTGGGTCCTCCTTCTCTCACGGTAAAACCCTTCAAGGACTTCACATCTCTGCCGGATAAAGCCCTGAGGCTTGTTTGGGGCTGGGGAGGGGAGTCTGGGGGATGGTGGGGCGGGAGCACGGAGGTGGGGGAGTACTGGCGGGGTTAGCAGGGTGCCTCCGCAGAGTCCTCCACGCTCTGGGGATCCCCTATGAGAGAACATGTCTATATGGGCTCGCAGTGGTCTCTGTTCCTGTATTGTCCCCAAATCAACCTAGCTTTTCCGGGACAGGGACCTTGTCTTGTTTATCATCATAACCCCAAGCAGCCAAGGTGGAGCCTGGTGCTTCGTGTCTCCTGCTTAGAGCCATGGGAACCTGGAGGGGGGGTTCTAAGATCACACCTTGCACCCCACCTCTCTGGAGTGGGGTGCTCCCGGTCAGGATGATGGCGTGCCTGACGCGTCCGCTCTTGCCTCCGTCAGTACTGTCACCTCTGCTTCGGTGTGCTCTTCTCCTTAGTGGCTCTCACTGGAGCGTAGCAGCACTCATGTCTGGACACAAATGGGGGCTCTCTTCACGCCCCTCAGACACGTATTTGTTCCTCGAGGGCTTTTGGTTATGGACAGAGAATATGTTGGCTCATCCTTCATTCCATACACCATCCCTGAAGAAGCAGAAATAAAAAGGAGAGAGGAAACGTGGCCCCTTTGCGGCTTCATTCAAACCTCTGGTCCATGTGAATTATCCCATTAAGTCTTGATCGTGTCTCTGGAGCGGGTTCCTCCAGAGAAACAATATCAGGAGGAGATTATGTATCTATTGATTGATCGATGATCTCAGGATAACCCCCAAGGTAAGGGGCTCCTCCTTGGAGCAGACGAGCTAAAGCCTGAGGATGACGTGGAGCAGCTCAGGGAAGAGGGTTGTTGATGCCGTTGGTCCTGTGGACTGGAGGACGTCATGTGCAAAGGCCCTGAGGCAGGAGCTTGCTGTGTTCCACAGAGAGAAAGGCCAGAGTCATGAGTGGTGTTGCGGGTGGGTCGGTGGTAGTGAGGCATAAGTTGAAGCTGAGGCTGTCGTCGGGGCCAGGCAAGGAGGTTGGACTCTATTCCAAGTGGGAAGGGAAGCCATGGAAAGATTCTAAGTTGGGTATATTCATTTCCTGGGGCTGCCACACAAAAAAATCACCACAAACTTCATGGCTAAGACAACAGAAATTTATTCTCTCACAGTTCTGGAGGCCGGAGTCCTAAATCCCGGTGTCGGCAGGGCTCTGCTCTCTCCGGAGGCTCTAGGAGAGGATCCTCCCTGGTGGCTCCGTGTGCTCCCCGGGAGCCTCTGTCTTCACATGGCTGTCTCCTCCAGGTCTGTGCGTCGTCTCCCTGCTCTTCCTCTGATGAGGCCAGCGGTCACTGGGTGGAGCCCGCCTGAAATCCAGAATGATCCCCTCTCGAGATCCCTGATGACATCTGCAAAGACCTTTATTTCCATATACTGTTCCGTTCACAGGTACTGGGGATTAGGACGTGGCCTTATCTTCGTGGGGGACACAGTTCGACCCACCGTACGGGAGATAGCTCGATCTGCTTTCCTGGGGCAGGAGATTGGGCCGAGGAGGCTGAGGCCGTGAGCTGGGACTGAGAGGCTGCCCGGAGCTCCTGGAAGGGAGGTGGAGCGCGGCGGCTCCGCGGTAGGCAGGGCTCAGGGCGGTGCTGAGGGCACCGCTCTGCGGCCCAGAGGAGGTTATGTCAGGGGGTCGTGTGCAAAGTCGGTGATGTGCCCTCCCTGCTCTGAGAGCCTGTGCCAAGAGAGGGCCCGAGGGGAGCGCGAAGGCGCTGTCTCAGGGGCGGGTCTGACCGCGTACACAGGAGGTGCTCCATGAGCAGGTCCTGGTAGAAGAAGCACAAGCGGAAGACTCTTCCAGAAGCCTTCTTCTCGGAGTGTGTGTTGGCTTTGGGCAAGGATGCAGGTCTTCCCTTTCCAAGATGTGAAAAAAAAAAAAAAATAGCAAACTTGTTTGAACGGGGCTTAGAGGGCCTTGGCAGGGAGACATAGGGCACTTGGAAATATTACTATTATTTCTGGAGCCAAATTTAGCAGAGGACAGCTCTGTCTTTAATTACTAGTTGATGCTGAGTGGTACAGGCAAATGACTGCACGCACAATTAGTTGTTCCCACAAGTAGCCAATTATGGGAACGATTATTTAAGAAAATTGTGGCTCCTACTGAAGGGACTTTACAGCGAAGCCTCAAAATACATTTCTGTGTAAAAATTCGTCTTATCGCATGTATTATTATTTTTTCCTCTCTGCTGGGCTGCTAGAAAAAGTGGCCCTTGTGGTCTCATTTGTGGGGAGAGAGAGTGCTGGAAACCCAGATCTTTGGGGCACTGTGAGATCGGCAAAGAGTGAGGCTGAGTTCTAGAAGCTCTGCCAGGACCCAGCTCACGCTGGGGACCATGTCTTAACCCCAGAGATGGGGCCTAGGGGCAGGCTCAGGCCTCTGGACGTTCCATAAGGGGGTCATTTGGAAGCACATGGACCCCAATGGCATAACCTCGTGCTGCTGCAACTCCCGTCTTTGCCTTTGGCTCATCACCACACTTTCCGTTGCTTCGCGATGACTCCGCTTCTTCCTAGGCGCTTCTGCCACCGGAGCTTTCCAGGTGCCTCCGTGCGGCCCTGCTGTCCTAAAATCGCAAGTTCTCAGACTCAGAAGAGACATAAACATCATCCATCATCGGGTCTCATTTCAGATCCGTCTCATTTCAGAGATGGTAAAACGAGGGCCAGACGGGCAGAGGACTCACCCAGGTCAGAGGTCTGGCTGGCGTGTGACCCCATCTTGCTCGATTCCAAGCCCTTGGCTCTTTGTCCCCTGCCACGGCTGCTGCTGAGGGTACCAGCTACGGGGCAGCATGCCGTGACCACTGTGGCCGAGAGGCAGCCAAGTACCAGCACACACCGGAGAGCTTGCCCAGTAGAGTTGGAAGGGACTTCAGAGAACCTTCGAGCTTAGTCCCCTGATTTTGTATCTGAGCGGAATTTGGAAAGCGTGTTTATCTAAGCTTCTCTTCTCCCTCTGAACATTTCTCATGATGTAGGCCTCGAAATCTCCATCGTCGACCTAACCGCGCTCCTGTGGGGGGAGCTACAAGTCCAATGCCGGTGTTTGTCTTGGGCCGTATAAACCCCATGCCCTGTCCCCAAATATGAAGTGTGCTTTTGTATCACTGTGTTAACTACTGTTGACCAACAGTCAGGGTTTTTTTGTTTTGTTTTGTTTTGTTTTTTCTTGTTTTCCTAGTGATAGCCACTCTTCAGCCCTCATGTGGTTTATTATACATCTGGTCCCAAGTCTTCAGTGCTCGGTCCTAGCATTTTATGGCCATATCCTTGCCAGGACCTCATGATGGGGAATGTACCTTCTGGCTTCTTGAATTCGGATTTCACTTCACCCTTTGTTTTGGCTAAAGAGTTGTTAGTACGTGCGACGTGAGGAGAGCTTTGGAAACGCTCGCACCTTCAGACATGCCCTTTGTGAGTAGGCCGTATCCTTGGTCACCCATGCCTTGTTTACCCTGTGAAATCTGGAATGAAGAAATGAATGGATAATTTGGACTTGACAATAATTCACGCTTATAGTCTGACTACACATGTCTCTCAGTATAAGAAAAGGACTCCTTTATGTTGTATCAGGGAAGAACAAATGTACAAGTAGTCTTTAAATCCGGCGATCTTATTTGCTTCCCTCTCAAGTTGAGAGAGACCAGCTAGCAACGTTCTCTAGGCCTCAAGAGGCTGCCTGATAAACTCACCTCTGGCCAGACCCGACCTAACGGCACTTTTGTGTATCTTTCAAATGCCACCTGGTGACCTCTGTTAAGGAAGCTGAAAGTACTAAATGGATCTGCTCGCCACAGATTTCTCTCATTGGCTGCTCAGGGTCCTTTGCCTTTGCTGGAATCCGGGGATCAGGCTCCGAAAAGGTGCTGGTTTCACTTCACGAGAATGCAAACCTGGTTTGTTCTCTGGCGGACCATGACCTAAGCCTCCCTTCTCCGGGGACACCAAAGCCTTTTGGCTCTAGAGGTAATGTCTTTCGTGACCATGGCACATTTGAAGATTGGCAGCCGGTTGTTTTAGAGACCGTCCGTCAGTTTGGGTTTCCTTGATGTTTGCTCACGATTACCCTGAGCTCAGAAGTGATGCGGGCTCCTTCTCTGTGTCCTACCGGCAGGCCGGTGGTGTGGATATGTCTCACTGCTGTGAGGTTAGTTTTGATTATTTGATTAAAGTAGCGTCTGCAGATCTCTCCACTCTAAAATTATTCTTTTACCGTATGTCATTAATAATTGTCCTAAAGGGAGATTCTTTGAGATTATGCAAATATCCTTTTTTTGCGTAATTCTTTCAGCCCACTGATTTCAGCATCCGTTACTGATTCTCCATCTACCTTTTAAGCTTGTGAGTGTGTTCGGGCTTGGCCCCAGGCCCCTCGTGGTTCTCCAAGTCCTTGCCAGCACATCTCGTGCCCTCCCTGGCTTCAGTTCATGTACATGCTGCCGGCTCCCGTGGCCACACCTCCAGCCTGGCTTTCCCCCTGGGAGGACTCGGCATGGCTGTATTCAGGGGCGCCTCACCTGACCACCCCCAAACCCATCTTGCCATCCTGGTGTGTAGCACGTCCCAGCCGGCCCCTCCACGCTTCCCTACCTCGTTCGTCAGCTGTCGTGGCCTGTACCCACCCACTCATGTCGCAAAGCCGGGACAGTCCCTCCTCCTCCTCTCCATGCGATTAATCACGGAAACCCGTCTATTCTGTCTCTTCATTCTTTCCATTCCTTTCCGTGTCCACGGCCAGTGCCACGCATCAAAACCACAGTCATCTCTGCCCAGGGCTGTTGTTCCGCCCTCGTAACTGGTTGCCAACAAGGAGCTAGTCGCACACGAGGGGATTTAGGAGTACTAAATGCGTGCATGTATGAGTGGCAGCGGAGGAGAGGGAACAACTTTCTCCTTCCTCGTGTTGGTGGCTCTAAGGAACCTTGCCCAGGGCTGGGACTGAGGGGTGACACATGAGATGTATACCTCAGGTGCAAAGCAAAATTTAAGGGAGTGCCACAACACTCAGTAAGGAGGATCATTTTGCAATGCAAGTAAAAAAAAATCAAAATTAATTTAAAAAATCCATGGTGAACCGAATGTCAAATTTGAAATACAGATAGGATCTTTATTAAGCATCAGTCACCTACCCCAGTCCTGTTTCTCCTCTTGCCAGTGGGGGCATTTATCTTAGCAAATTATAATCACTTAGAACAGGAGTTCCCAAGGGAAGGGAGAGTGGCTTTGCCTCCCCTAAACCCCCCCCACAGTTGGCAGGTGTCCGGAGATGCTTTTGGGTGTCACACCGGGGTGGGAGGGGTTTGCTCCTGGAATCTGGCGGTGGAGGCCACGGATGTTGTTAAATATCCTACAACACACGGGGCGGCCCCCCACAGCGAGGAACTATCAGCCTCCAAATGTCAGTAGTGCCGAGAGTGATAAGCCTTACTTTAGAGGTAACTTGAAAACTACTGTGTCCTTGTCTTTCAAAGCTCTGCATGACTGGAAAGAATAGATCAAGGAGAATTCGGTAGGAGCCAACAACCTCCGTAGTAGGGATACACTTCCCTATCCCTTTGTTAAAAAAGAGTCTGATTAGTCTGAAAAGAAATATTATGTTGTCTCAACTCCTCAGCCATTGAAGTCTCTAGTTTTCATGGGGTGGGGATGGGCTCAAGGAAGATCAACACAATAGTCCCTCTATCTGTCCTTGGTCACAGGGCTTCTTCTAGGCTACTGGGTGACTTGTTTCTTAGCAAACAGTGGGAAAATGAGCTGGCTAAGGTGGTTCTCCAAAGACAGCCTCTATGTTTGGTGTCCTTGTTGCCGTTTATTTATTGTACTTCCTGTCCCCCCCCACCCTTAGTCTAGAACACTGTCTCCTCCTCCTCCGGCTTTATTGGTCTCGGGAGCGGGAGTGATTTCACCCTTTTGCCATCCCAGGGGACACCACCATTCTTTGTTGTCCCCTTGTCCCTGCCTCCACCTTGTATGTTGTCTTTTCCCTGTCCTTTGAACTACTTGGATCGAATGGCCTCACTGCTAGTACCCTGATAGATAAACCCCTTTTCCAAGCTCTATCAGCTTCTCTAATTTCATTCCTTGGTGACCTCAACTTTTTCTGCTCGTTCATCTCTTGCCTCCACATTATTGGTGAGATGGCCATGGGCAGGGCCCCATGATTCCGCCGCCAGCCTTGGCTTTATCATTTGTTAAACTGTGATCCTAATTACCTGGCCTCTGGACCTCACAGGGCAATTCTAACCATCTGAAGAAATAATGAATGCCAGAGAGCTTGGCAAATTATAAAGCACCGCACGAAGCAAAGCTGCTATTAGTATTCTCATTTCCCCACGTTCACACCGGGTTATCACAGCTGCCTTCAGAAGCCTCCCCTGTGAATCCTTAGCAATGCAGGAAGGCCTGTTCTTCTCAGATTTGGAGGAGGACGGACTCCGGTAAGCATCACCTGGAGGCTGGAAAAGAGGCTAAATCATGGGAATCGTCACAGGCACCCTCAGCGAGTCTCTTCTGAGGGACAGAGCAGAGGAATGTCCTGGTCACTCACTCATTTCGCAGGCACCTGCCAAGTATCTTGCATGAGATGGTGGAGGAGTGTAGCTTCGTGTCTTAGGCAGCTCGGGCTCCCACGACAGAGCTACCGACCAGGTAGCTTAAAACCCAAAAACTCTTTTGCCCACAGTTCTGGAGGGCGGAAGGCCAAGATGGAGATGCCAGCATGGGGTTCTGGTGAGAACTCTGCCCGACCTGCTGTATCCTTACACGGCAGAGACAGGAAGCTTGGTGTCCCTTCCTTTTCTTACAAGGGCTACTAATCCTGTCGTGGGGCCCCCACCCTCATGACCTCCTCTAAACCCAGTTACCTCCCAAGGGCCCCATGTCCAAATACCATCGCATTGTGGGAGGTGGGGCTTCGACAGGTTTTAGTGGGGACACAATTCATTCCATAGCACCTAGTGTGCTGGTCTCCCTGTCACCTGGGAAACCTGTTAAAATTCCAACTGGCATCCTCCCTAACGTGTCTGTGGTGGGTCAGAGATTCTGTGTTTTAATTTCCAGGTATGTCCCAAGCTTGCGGTCTCTGGGCCATCATGTGAGAAACTCCAGGGGTCATTCTTAGGAGTGGGACACCTTCAAGTTCTGGTTCTAGTCCTTGCAGCTTGGGTGACCTAGACTAGAACATTCTCCCTCGTGTCTGTCTCTGAGGGATGGAGTTGGATCATCTGTAAAGTGGGGATAGTAATAGAACGTTGCCTCTTACGGGGTTTCTGTGAGGGTTAGTTTTAAATGATTGTTTAGTTATTTGTTATTATTAAGCACTAATTTACTATTAATTATTCATTAACAGCAGCTGTTAAATGCCCTTTATTTGTAGCCATCATCACCAACATCATCAGGTTATTTTCTCTGCCCTCTACGTGATCATGGAATCTGGGTCTTGTCCCCTTTTGACCTTCCAAGTTTGCGTCAAGAGCAAACTCATAGCCCTCATAATGCCAGCTGAGGAATGCATGGCTGTCCCCAGGAGTACCCACACTTGCCAGGGTGACATTCACCACGGATACCTGTCACTGTACGGCCGTTTCGCACTCCCGTAGCCACCCATCAGACAGACCGCCCCTGGGCCGCGTGTTGCCTCCCAGGCTGTCAGCAGGGGCGTGGTCGACCTTTGTTTTGCAGATGTTCTGATGACTCTTTCCTGCTGAAGTTAACTTTGTCCCTTCTGGAGACAATGGACAGGAAGGTAGCGTATCTGTCCCGGAGCCACCAGATGGCGGTGTTCCCCTGCCGTCGCCCTGAGGCCCCAATGACTCTTGCTGGTTTCAGTGCCCGGGCTTCCTGCTCCTGGTGCCAGTCTCCCTGATAACTGTCATGGTGTCCCCGTGGTTCGCCTTTGGGGGTGGCAGGACAGCTCCACCTTCCCTCAGTGGGACTCTCACGCCCCCGCAGGCCAAAGCAACATTCCTTAGTTCTAGATGGCCAAACTATGGTTTGCTAACAGCTTTGGTCCCATTTTGGAGAACCGTGGCCACTGGCTCATAGGAGCCAAACAGTGATTCTCTGGGTTCTGTTGACTTTCATTTCTTTCTTCCTTAGTAAATACCCCGAGTTTTGATAAATGAAACCTCCAGATTAGCCTCCATTATGTGGATGTAAAACCACTTCCCACACTATTGGAGACGCAAAGAGTCCCTAATAAGCTGCGAATTGCCTGAGAACAGAAACACACTGCAGGCAAAATCCTCTCAGTTGATACTGAGGAAGGACTTGAGGTCAGTGTTCTCTCTTGCCACCGCCCAGGTGGTTTCCCTCCGGTTTACATGATGCTGACAGTGGGCTTCTGCGCCCTGCCATAACCACCCATTTTTCTGGGCTGTTCACGGCCACATTTGCTTCTAATGTATAGACCTGGATCTCTTGTTTAGATACTCCATCCTGGGCCTTTTACCTCTCCTCTGTTATCTTCATCTCCCTGTCCCCAGGTAATTTACACCAGCACGCAGCACGGTTAGTTAACATAAAATCAGGCATCAGCCTTGGGTTTGAGTTTCGGCATTGTCATTTATTTCCTTTGTGTTCTGGGGAAGTTATTCGATCCCTCTGAAGTTGCCTCATCTGTAAAATGGGAATAATAATGACACCAACACGTCAGTTTGTTACGAAATGTGAATGAAATAAACTATGTGAGGCTCTTGGAGCAGTGTCTGGCATACCTGGTAGGAGACTTTATTGTGTGACTTAGTCTTGTCAAAAGGTCCTGAGAAGGAAGACACTCAAGGAGGGGATGGAGGAAGAAGACACACACGGTCCGAGCAGCACCCTTAGCACCTTGTCCGATAGACATAGACAGCATTTAGAGTCATGGAGTAAGCAATGGTAGCAAGCTTCTTGAGGGCGTCTGGACTGGCGCCGCGGGCAGGGGCTGCAGACTGCTGGTCACTCGGGGCGATCGTACTGCTGCTGCTGAGCCATGGACGGAGAAGACTTTACTAGCTCTGAGGTGCACGCGCGTGGTCCTGTGTAGTTATCTCTTTCTCCTTCCCATCCTCATCCTCTGCCCTGGACATTTGTAATTACTTACTCATTATTCCCAGCACACTTCTGTTCCTTCTTCCCTGCTGTCCTGTCTGCCTAGTGCCCTCTTCTCTCCCTCCCTCTGCAGGGCCCACCTTTCTGTCACTCGGTCCTCACGTCTTTCCCAGGAGGAGCTCCTGCAGCCCGCTGCCCTGGTCTATCCCTCACCCCCCACATTCATTCATTCCATCTGCCTCATTCATTCCATCCCTTCCTGGCCTCTTTCACCTCGAGCATTTAAAAATTTAATTAATTTACGTTGCAAGAGAAATCACATCACTACGTTTTTTGTACAAAAAGAAGATCAAACATTAAATCTAAGGCTCAGATTCTCTAACGGCGTTCCTCACCTAATCCTGACTCCCCACACACATTTTTGGAATGAGGTGGGTCAGGGCACCCAGTGATGTATTTTTGAAGTATATCCCTCCAGACTTTTTGCTGTTACATTTGTATGTGTGCGTGCTTATCTTTAACCCTCTTTTTGTGCCCTGATAACAGTGTTTATTGCATTATGTCGAAGGGCTTGTTTCTAAAGCTGTCGCACCCAATAGGCTACAAGCTACTTAAGGGCACCCACCGTATCTCCGGGACCCAGTACTGAGCCAGGCACACAAGGGGAGTGTTTCCCTAAGCAGCTGCATGGCAATCAAGTGTGGTTGAGTGTGTGCTCGCTGGTGTGAGGTGGGGAGAAGGACAAGGCAGGGCGTGGAGGAAAAAAATCACAAGAGGAAGGCATAATTGGAGTGTGACCTCCCCAAGTTGCTAAAATTCCCAGAAGACATCTTGGATCTCTCCAGAAGCTGTAAGAAAGGGCAAGGTTGGAGCGCGCAGCTGAGCAGAACACTGAGTTAAATGCAGGCGCTGATCCCTGAAAGACCCAGCTCAGCCGGGGAGAGAGGGCGACTGGAGGGGACAGGATGTACGTTGGTGTCAGCAAAACCTCCCAGCCCTGTGGCTGCGTGTCGAGATTCGCTTGGTCATTAAGATTCAACGGGGAGAAGCAGAGCCTCTCTGTCTCGAAGATGCCTGTTAAGAATAGACCGTGCAAGCGTAGATCTGGACGGCGGAAGGATTCATGAATTATGTCTCCAAACCTATGGGGAAAAGTGGTGTGAAGCGGCTTTTGTTATTAGAAGCGTATTTTATTACTGCAGTTTGGAAGGCTGTTTGGAGACTGGAAGCGCTTTCCCCAGGATCCTCCCCACAGGTGGAGAAGGTTTCCTGTATTTGTAGCCCGTCTGCTTTCCTATTAATCATTCCGATTCTCTCCTCCTGCTCATGTGTCATGCGCCTGTTTGAAGACTTTATCGGTATTTATCTTGTAGCCTTTAATAAATCATGTGCTGATCGTGTGTGATCCAGGGTAGTTTACATGAATGGGACGCCACCCTGTCCCCACTTTACCACCTTGCTTTGACGTGTCTGTGTAACTTCTGTCCTGGCTCTCTCTCTGAAATAGGAGCCAGAGACCAGGTGGACCTGGCTGTCGCGTAACGCTTATTGGGGGAGAAATGGGAATTTCACCTAATCTGATTATCCGTAGTCATTATTTTATTGGACGATGCACATTAGAGCAGAAACATTTATGAAACTAGAACAGTGTGGACGCTGTAAATGAAGTCTGCCTTTCAGTGGGGGTGGGTGCGTGTGCTTTCATTACTCACCCTCCTGAGGCCCTTCGTTCAGGGCGTGTGCTAAGCCAGAGGTGGGCAAATTACAGCCTGCTTCCTGTTTTGTACATGAAGCTTTCTTGGAACATTCGTTTTACACATTGTCTAGGGCTGCTTCTCACGCGACAGTGGCAGAGCCGAGAAGCTGCGTCAGAAACCTTCGGGCCCGCACAGCCTAAAACATGTGCTCTCTGACCTTCTACAAGACAACTTTGCTGGCCTCCGTTCTAGACATTCCATGGATGTCGGCCGGTGGTGGTGCCCTAAGCTCCCTGCAACAGGTGCCACAGCGCTGACGGGACTCCATCAAGGACTACCGTACATACGGATGTGGATGTGGACACGTGTACGTGTGCGTGTGTGCGTGTGCGACGTAGCGCTGTGCTCCCAGGTGCAGGGGGAGGTCTCGCGGGCTGTACACCAGTCGTGGGAACAGTGGTCATCTGGGGGGCAGAATTTTATGTCCGCTCGTTGTGTGTGTGTTTTCGGGTCTTTCTGCCCTTACAGTGTGCTGCTTCTACAGCAGCAACAAAATTCTTCCTTCTTGTGTTGCCTAGTTTTTGCTGGATGGTCTGTGAAAGGGAAGTCCTGTAAGGGAGCTGAGTAGGGGAGGCGCCCTCGTGTCGGGGACTCAGGGCTGTGCGATGCGTGAGTGTGTGTGTGCGGCTCCCCCGATTCCTGGAGAAGGAGCTGTTATGGTTCTCTTTTTTGCATGAAAACAACAAAATAAGTTTATATATATATATAAATTTATATATTAAATATATAATATATATATTATAATTTTAATTTATATATTATAATTATAATTTATATATTAAATATATATATATATCTATTATTTATATATATATAAATATATATATTATGTATATATATATATACACATAGGCACATATATAAATATATGTACGTAATAATTTTTCTTCCGTTTATCCTCCTTTCCTGTGCACTGTCTTTTTCTCTTTATGTATTATTTTTGATCAAAGTAATGATTATGAGAGGTTTTAGGCAAACCAGATGATACCTTTTTATTTTTTTTAAAGTTTTGTTTATTTTGAGAGAGCAAGAGAGAGAGAGAGAGAGAGGGGGCAGAGAGAGAGAATCCCAAGCAGGCTCCTCACTGTCAGCACAGAGCCTGAGGCAGGGCTCAAACCCACCAACAGTGGGATCATGACCTGAACTGAGATCAAGAGTGAGACACTCAACTGGCTGAGCCACCCAGGCGCCCCCAAACGGTACCTTTTTAGACTGATTAGTTCATCTTCTGGTAGGTTTCTCTTCTCTCTCCCGTGAAGAGCTCTCTTCAGTTTCTTACAGTTTCTCTGCATGCCCTGTGCTGGAGGGTGACTCTCTGTGCCGTGACGACCATCTTGCCACAGAAGCCTGACTGCTCGAGGGCAGGGGTGACGTCTAATTCTGGGCCTGGAAGGAGGACTGAAAGAGCAGGTCCTGACGTCAGGCTCCTCGCGTGCATTTTCTCATTCGGTCCACAGAAGGGGCCCGTGACGGAGTCCTTCACACTCTATTCGACACCTTGGCAAAGTCACAGACAGGTGAAACCAGGTAGCCCAGAGCTACAGATGATGGGCTGAGGTTCAACGGGCTCTTTCTGACTTCAGAGCTCAGGTCTTCCTATTATGTAATATTTTGTCCGGTGTTTAACAGGGAGAAAGAAGAAAGAAGGAAGGTTGGAGGGGCTTATAAATTAGGAGGAGAGAGACACATGAAGACACGGTGATGCCGTGGGACCAGGTGCCATGGCAGAAGGACACGGCATAGAAGTAGTGTCCAACCCTGCCCACGGGAGCATGTGGGGGGAGGGTGCACCGGTGGGGGGCCTAGGGGAGGGAACAATGCAAACATAGGGGGGGTTGCTTATACTTGTTTTTTCTAATTGAAAATGAAAAAGCAGTTTTGTTTTTTTTTTAATCTGGAAATTTACTGAGAAAAACAATTTTGCTTTGGTGTCCTCCGATCCTGAATTTGGAGTTTCTGAGGCAGGACTAACGCTCCCTCGTGTTGGCAACAGGGACATGGAGAGACCAGATACTGGTGTGAACTCCAGACTCTAATAAAGCTCTGCTCCCCTGTTTTCCTGCCATTTTCCAATTGAAAACACACGGAACATGGACAGGTTTTTGGCAGAGACCAAGTATTCACCAGGTTAAAGTCATTACACTGGAAACGGAAGAGTCAATATTCTTGTTTAAAGAGTTGAACCCAACTTGTCTTGGAAAGAACACTTGCCTCGTTCTCCACCCACCACTCCCCGAGGAGGACTGGATTCTCTCACCCGAAATAGTCATCTCTTTATCACTCCAGGGTGCTTGTGAGGCCATTATGTGGGATTTCTGGAATGAAGTCCTTATTGGAAGCAGCGGCTTCCTCCCCTCTCCTCCCCTTCAGGAACTTGCGGAATGTGATTTTCCGTTCGGCCGGAGTGCTTCTCTTCATGGGGGCCTGTATTTGGTCTGGTCTCCATTCAACTGTCTTAAGAAAGCCCGTTGCTGCCGTCCTTGTGGCTGTGGGGACCCGCACACAGAGTTGTGAATTGAGCCAATATTCTGGAAAATGCAGGTCCCAAAGATTTCAGCTCAGCACGTCTAAAAGACTGTGCCAATGACAAAATGTTGGAATTGGGGACTGGGGTGTCCCATGTTTGGCCACCCTCTCACGTTTTGGAAGGGGCTGCTGAGGCCAGGTACTCGATCAGCATCTCAGAGAACATTGCTAGCAGATGGTTTACTAGAATCCCCGCCTCTGTCGCCAAGTCCATTTCTACCCACCCCTTCTCCATGTGTCCCTATATCGCTTCTGAAAATATTTTCCTTTCAGGTCTGAGCCCAGTGAGTGGGAATGCAGGGTCCAAATATTCTAGGATTTTGTCCTTTTCTGGCTAATTTGTGTGAGAGTTTGTTGCATGGAATGTGACCCACCAGGCCAGACTCAAGGCCCCAGGTACATTCCCAAGATGCTGGGTGAGGGACTGTGGAGTTTGGAGCCAGGGCAAACTTGGTCCCACGTGAACACCAACCCAGTCACCTAGGACTGTGGGCTTGGGGCCAAGTCACCTCTCTTTTTGTCTTCCTCGTTTCCTCCTTGGTACATTGAGCGTAATACAGCTTCCCCTTGCGATGGCCTGTGAGGTATAAATGAGAACGTGGGGAACACTTGGCACCACCACGGTTGCTTGCTACACACTGGCTGCTTCTCCTTTTCCTCCTCCTCCTTAAGTGCAGATTTGTCACATTAATTATGTTTACTTTTGAGATTCCGGAAATCTCTGGGATACAGTAAGACAGGCAAAGAGAGAAAGGGGAATATTCGTCGAGCGTTTACTGTGTACCAGGCCATGTGGTTCTAGAACTGTCTTGAAATTAACCCCGGGATGCTCTTCACAGGAGAATGGTTGAGTTGTAGGATCTTTCTCTGAAAGCTCTGAGGTGAGTCCACTCATGTTCTTTCATGGGGTCCAGGAGATTGTTAAAGCAGGCCTTGAATGTGATCCTCGTCACGTGTTCCAACCCCAACCAAATCCAAGGTGGTGGAGACACAGGAGTGGCTGCCAAATCACTTCATGCAATCCATCTGCCTGAGTTCAGACAAACTTTCAGATTCCCCACAGCTTTGTCTTCCTTGTTCACCTCCGCCTGCCCCCAAATTCAGCTTAGTCCCAGGCGTGAGTTCTCAGCCCCACAAATTCAGCTTAGCCCCCGGCATGGGTCACGGGCACCACCTGGGGCTTGGGTGGCCAATGTGGGAGAAATGTGTCACGATTAGCCTCCCCTTAGCATGTTTCTAGTTCTTGAGTCCAAAGAACTTCTCTCTCTCTCTCTCTCTCTCTCTCTCTCTCTCTCAGCCTTGAGCTGTGATACTGAAGACCAGGATTGGGGGAGGGAAGGGAGAGAAAACAGAGCCTGTCCCCATACTTCATGTCCCTACACATGAAAGAGAGAGGTGTCCCATGAGAGAGAGATGATTACCCCTGTTACACATGGGGAAGGTGGGGCCCAGAGAGTTTCTACAACCTCCTCAAGGCCACATGGTCAGTGGAGTTGGTTTTGAACATACGTCTTTCTGATTCAAGGGCTGTGTCTTTCTCTTAGCAATCTAACCTTAGCTTTGGGTTTCCAAAGACCTGTGTTTGAATGTCATAAAGTAGTTTTGAATAAGCTTAGTTCATATTGGAAAATCAGATTCAGAGAGAAGGTCTGTCTGTGTTAGATCTTTGTGTTAATCATCTCCAGCCACCCTAACAAAATACCATAGTTTGGGTGGCCTAAACTACAGATTATTTTTTCCTCCAAGTTCTGAAGGCTGCAAGTCCAAGTTCAAATTTCTGTCAGGGTTTGGTTTCTGGTGAGAGCTGTCTTCCTTGCCGGCAGAGTGCACTCTTCTCTTTGTGTCCTCAGATGGAGGAGAGGGAGCTCTGGCGTCCCTTCCTCTTCCTCCGAGGGCCCCGGCCTGTGGGACCAGGACCACACCCTCCTGACCTCATTTAACCGTAGTCCCCTCCTGAAAGGCCCTGTCTCCTGGAGTTACGTGGGGTTAGGGCTTCAGTATATGAATTTGGGGGACATTAAATTACAACAATATTTGTGTTGAGGGTTCACGGAATTAGACATGAGTTTAGATTATGGATTCTGATCGCAGCCTTCTTGGGGGTGGTAAGGCCCAGCTGCAAGAGGGACGATGATAGGGAGAGAGTTGGTGAAAGCATTCAGGAAAAGCAAGTCTTGTTAGAAACATCGTCTCCCTGATTTTGCTTTACTACAGGGAAACCCAGGGCAAGTATCTCAGTCCATTCACTCTGACTCTGTTTTCATCACTCTGACTTGGTTTCCCCAAGTTGTCGGTAAAGCAGCTGACACTGCGTTAGGTTATGCTGAATGCATGTGAATGTTAACTACTATCATTCTATTTGCTGTGGTAGTTTTTAGTGCAGTTAGCCAGATATTTCCAGATGTCCCTGACCCCATTCCAGGAACAAAGTAGCTAGCATTTTCACTGTTGATGCCCATCACTTCAGGTGGAAGTTTTAAGAGCCAGTGCCAGCCTCTTTTTCCCTCTGCCCTTGCAGTCGGCAAAGCTCCCGACGCTGGCTGCTCTGTCAGTCCTGGATGCTAGGAGGGCAGTAGTATAGAGCAGAGCCCCAGATGATTAGCTGTGGACAAGTAGCATGAGCTAGAAATAAACTTCATTGTTTTTAGTCACTGAGACTCGGGACTGGTTTGTATTGCATCATAACCTAGCTTATCTTGACTTGTTTCCTGTCACAGAATCGGCACTCCCCGCCGTCTATACCATGGGCTCTGAATCACTCAGAGCCTGGGGATTCTGTACCACCCACTTTTTCAGAGCTCTTCTCATAAGAATCTGCCATCCACTGAGAACTCCGCATTTGCCAAATATCTCATTTAAGCCACAGAATGATGCTGTGAAGTAGGTGCTACCATTCCACTTTGCCAAAGAGAACACCAAAACTCGTAGTTCTGGAAGTGTGATGTAACGAGAGATACAACCAGGAAGCGAGTTAGGTCTTGAACCCAGATTTTTCCAACTGAGAAGCCTGTGGGATTCCCACACTGGTACATAGCGTGTCTTCTCAGGTACCTGAACGGCCTTTAGAACTCTGCGTCAGGATCTAAGCTGCCGACTAATCAAAGACTATCAATAATTTGGTCCAGGGGTTGGCAAACTATGGCCTACGGGTCGAATCTGGCCTGTTGCCTGGATTTATAAATAAAGTTTTATTGGAACGTGGCCATAGCTATGTGGTGCTTTCACGCTCCAACTGGTCGACTTTGAATAGTTACGAAAGAGACCGTCTGGCCCACAAAACCTAAAATATTTACTATCTGAGTCTTCACAGAAAAGGTTTGCTGACCTTTAATCTACACAGACTATGCTTCTTTTGAAAAACTAGGAAACTGAGAGCAGAGCAGAGGAGTATGCATTCAAATAGAAAGTGATTTTCATGCAAAGCTGTGTGGTGAACCATTAAGCATAAGAAAATAATCCTTGTGGTCTATGTGCACAACCGTGCTAAGTTACATAATTTGAACATTTATTTTTCTCTGCATTAAAAAAAGATGGCTGTTTTTGCTTTTCTTTAAAAAAACTAATAAACTTTTTTGATAACCCTAATGAAATGGAGATTAAATGAAAAAAATCCTCTCTCGAATCGGCTTGAAATGAATTTGTATCATATTAGTTGATACCATATGTCATATATGACGTTATCTCTACTTCAGTTCATCTGACCTTGTATCATGAGCACTTCCCGTGTCGTTAACATTTTGCATAAATGTAATTACTGATGGGTGCATGACATTTGACTGTAGAGAAATGCCATAATTTATATAATCATTATAATATTTAGGTTTTTTAGAAAAGTTTTTCATTACACTAAATCTTTATACATAAATCTCTGTCTACATTTCTGATTTTTTCTTGGCATAGATTCCTAAAAGTAGAATTCCTGGCCAAAGCATATTAGTGGTTTAAAGGTCTCAACTCATGTTGTAAATTTCTTCAGAAAGGATTTTCTGACATATATTCTATTTTGAGGGTAAGGATATCTGTCTTAACTCCCCAAACAATTGCATGTTGTTCTTTATAAAGTCTTTCCTATGACCATAGGTGAATATAGTATTATATTTTTGTTTTAATCAGTGTGTTTGGATCATTTTTCAAGGTGAATTTTTTATATAATAAGAAGGATAACTAGCCATTTATGTTCTGAAAATATCCAATTCCAATTATACACTCTTTTACCGAGAACTCAAAATACTTTTAGGACTTCCCTTGATATGTTTTATTTGCTAGTTCTACCATTTTCATTTGTTGGTGTTTTGTTAATTGGTTGGGAAATGGCCTTTTCTGTCCAAAGTCCTCATCTCCAACCCACCCTGAGCCTTCACTTCGCTCTGAGTGTTCTCATTGTCCTTTTCCTGATCTTCACTTCCTCATCTCAACCCTCTTCTCCTGGGCCACTGATTCTCTTTGGGAACTACAAAGCGTCATATAAATGTTGATATTGTTATTGCTCCGTGGTGACATGTGTAGTTATTTCAGCATCGCTTCTGACAGCTTCATTTCCTTGACCTGCTGTTGTTTTTACCTGGCTGATCCTAAATCTTCAATACACCCATCTCATGTTCGGGCGTGGGAGCACTTTGAGAGGGAATATCCAAAGCGGAGCCATTCGGTGCGTTTATTTGACACGCACTCATGGAGCATTGGCTGTGGGGCGCCTGGGTGGCTGAGTCGGTTAAGCACCCAACTCTCGATTTTGGTTTGGGCTGTGTTCTCGTGGTTTGTGAGTTTGAGCCCTGAGTCTGGCTCTGCGATGACAGCACAGAGCCTGCTTGGGGTTCTCTGTCTCCTTGTCGCTCTGCCCCTCCCCCACTCTCTCAAAAATAAACACTAAAAAAGGTAAGATTTGAGCAAAGACTTAAAGTAAGTGAGGGGGAGAGGTATACAATACCTGGAGGAAGAGTATTCCGGGCAAAGAAAACAGTCTTTGGGGCGCCTGGGTGGCTCAGTTGGTTAAGCGGCTGACTTCAGCTCAGGTCATGATCTCACGGTCTGTGAGTTTGAGCCCTGCGTTGGGCTCTGTGCTGACGGCTCAGAGCCTGGAGCCTGCTTCAGATTCTGTGTCCGCCTCTCTCTCTGCCCCTCCCCTGCTCATACTCTGTCTCTATGTCTCTCAAAAAAAAAAAAAAAAAGTTAAAGAAAAGAGTCCTCAAGGGGCTCAAAGGTGCGGGTGTGGCTGGTGCGGGTGTGGCTGGAGCCAGCAATAATGGGGGAGATGATAGGGGTTAAGGCCAGAGGGGTTAAGAGAATTCAGGCCACGAAAGGCCATCCAAGATGTGTGGGTTTTATCCTGGTGGAAATGGAGGAGTGGAGCACAATCACAGTGTCTTAAATAGAGGAGTGACTTAATCTAACTCAGGTCTCTAAAGGCCCACTCGGGTTGCTCTAACGAGGAGCTCCTGCAGAGGGACAACAGTAGAAGTTAGGCAGCGATCGCAGTACTGGTATAGAGAGGATGATAGCTTGGGTCAGGGTGGAAGCAGAGGAGGTGGGGAGATGCGATCAGATTCTAGATAAATTTGGAAGGTACGGCCACCTGGATTGACTTCTGGACTGGGTTTCAGGTCCTAGAGAAAGAGGAAAAGAAAGGATAACTCCAGGGTTTTTGGAATGAGCAGCTGGTAGGAAAGGCTGCTATTAGCTGAGATGGAGAAGGTTATGAGAAGAGTAAGCTTTGGGATTGAGGATCGGGGATTGCTTTTGGACACAAGATGTCTACGTGGGATTCCCGGTGGATGTGTTGAGTAGGCACGGTACAGCAGGTTTCAGGAGAGAGGTCTGGGCTAGAAATATAAAGCTGGGAACTGCCTGGGTGGCTCAGTTGGTTAAGCGTCTAACTCTCGATTTCGGCTCCGGTCATGATCCTAATGGTTGGTGAGTTCAAGCCCTGCATTGGGCTCTGTGCTGGCAGCGTGAAGCCCGGCTTGGGATCCTCTTCCTCTCTTTCTGCCCCTCCCATGCTCGCTCTCTCTCTCTCTCTCTCTCTCTCAAGATAAATAAAAATAAACATTAAAAAAAAAGAAATATAAAGTTGGGAGTCTCCAGGAAATAGATGGCATTTAAAGCCATTACAGAGCGTTCCCACAGGAATGAGTGCAGGTGGAGAATGACCAGATCCTCTGCAAGTTTTCCTGCTCCGCTGTCGGCTGGACTCTGTGTGCAGACTGCTAATTCTTTTGCTTTTTCCTTGACTTATTAGCTCTGGGCTTTTCAATCTGGGTTATGACTCCTGCCAAGAGTTACAGGAAAGGATTTATGATGGTGTGTACTTCGTATCTTTCTCAACCTCAAATGTGATTCAAAAAACTCAGAAAAAAATGTTTATATTGAAATTATAACTTATGGAGTAGCATGCAGATGATTTTTTTTAAAGGCAAACACAATCTTTTAAGGAACATTCATGCTTTTTCGAGGCTCTCTCTCACCTCTCTAATATGGGAAATTCGGGACCTAACCTTACAGTTCCCCATCACAGAGGAAGGTCCCAGGCTAACACCTTCATCTTTCACCTTCTTAGTTTTGGAACTTTCGATTGTTTCTCAGATCAGATCTTTCTTCCTTTGCGAAGGTTTCTAAAGTATACAACATAGACTCTGAAGGAATATTCCAAAGAAAGGATAAATGTGGTTTGGGCCATGGCGGCACCCTTATAAATGTGTGGCCTCCGAGATCCATTTGTTAAAAATTCAGTTTCAGGTCTTTGTACTTACATTTCATACAGCTTGATTTATCTTCACAATTCTCACAGTTGTATGTGCATTAAAACTCCAGTTTCTCACACAGGATACATGCCAGTAAAATGAGGGGGAAGGGAACGAGAGATCCAGGGAACGGCGCATCCAGCTTAGTGAGTAATGAGGAAAGTCCTGGGAGTGTGGCAGGGCCGTGTTTGTTTCCACCACATCATTGGTTTAGAGTGAAACGGAGGGATGGAAGCCTCCAGAAAAGAGGCATTTTGGGGAGAAAACCTTTGATCCTTACTGGAGATACCAGAAATGCTTAAGGATTTGAGAAAGACAATTTAAAACTCCATGGAACACAGGAAGCTGTATGAGGGGAGCAGTCTCGTCATTGCACCTCACTTCGCTAGTTCGGTCACCCTCACAGGAAACCTGGCCTTGTTTCTCAGCATAGGGCAAGGCCCGGTTAGAGCAAAGTACGCTCTTTGGGTAAAGCAACGTTTATTGGGCATCCGTTGTGTGTTAGTACCTTCTGGAATATAACCACCTTTTATAAAATGCTCAGCTTGCCTGTGGGATAACTACTAAAATTTCCTTTTTAGTGGCAAAACCTCCACCATAGAGAGATGAGAAAATAGCCCCAAATGCTGCAGTCGCCTAGTGGCACGTTGGAATTCCCATCCAACCTGCTCGCTTCCAGAGCCCTAGCTCTCTTCTACCCTTGCTGCTCGCTCCCAGGTTTAGGTGGAGCAGTTGCAGAGATGATTGTTAGCCCGCTAAATACTATGGACGCGATCAGTGTTTTTAATCACAAATATATTGATTAGCAGAAACGAGAGTCCAAAACAAAAAGCTACCCAAATGGAAGCACAATGTTCATTCCCCGGCCTATGCATATTAATTAATAATTAGCCAGTTATTCCACCATAGTAATATTGAAGGTAGCATTTATTAGAATCCTCAAATTAGTGGTTCTCAACCAGGGGCAATGTTGCCCCCAGGGGACATTTGGCAATGACTGGGGGACTGCCCCTGGCATCTACTGGGCAGAGACCAGGGATGCCATTAGACATCCTACCAAGCACAAGACAGTCCCCACCCGCACCCAGACAAAGAGTGAGCGAGCCCAGAATGTCAGCCATGGTGAGGTTGAGAAACCCTGCCCTAAATAAAGAACACATGCAGAGAAAGGCAACAAATACAACTGGTTTAACATGTGGATTCTTTCTCCTTTATTTTTTATTAACTCCAAAAGATAGTCAAGTGTTTTGAGTGAATATTTATTTTCTAAGGTTATTTTAGCTGTGTTTTGATATGAAGATGAAAACGACCCATAATAATCTGGATAAAGCAACTACTTCCTGCTGTCCTGTCAAGGTCCAGGTATTTCTAAAGCATGTTGGTCAGTGAAGCGTGTATCTGCTGTGAGGAGCATTGCGTATACGTACAGGCTGTTGTGTGTATCTGTGTGTGTGTGTGTGTGTGTGTGTGTGCGTGCACGCGCATGCCCTTGCTGATTTTGTTGGGAAATATAAATTGGGTTTTGGAAAAAGATACCCCCCACTACCTCCAACCGTAAGCCTTCCCTGCTTCCTATTAAGATTTCCCTTGCAACTTGGCCTCTTTTAAACTCCTATCTCGTGCATTCTCTCTTCTAATCTAATACCTCCGCGTACATATCTAAACATGATCAGTGACAGTTTTCGCTGCGGGGTGAGGCTTTCACTGACAAGGCCAGTGAGCGCTGATTTGAGACCAGCCATTGTGAGTGACTTCAGCTGTCTCTTCAAGTGACATCCAGCTACTTGAGAAAGGAGCAATGACGAAAGTTCTTTGGACAGAAAACTTTCACTGACAAGAAGGTGACAGGTCCTTGCACAGCTGGTCTCTGATATGCCTTGGAAGGGGCCCACGGAGTGACTAATTTGAGCTTTGCAGTAGCTGGGAGGAGGCGTGGAGCCCATGTACTCATAGGACTTGGAGAAGTCTATAAAACAGACCAGAAGTGGACGCAGGCTGGAGGAACCCATTGTTGGTGGGCAATGGGCCAGGGAACCTTTCTGTTTAGGACATGAGAGCACTGGAAATATTCATGGTGAATGGACATCTATTGTTTTTGCCTGCCCAGCATCCATTCTCCTTCTTCTGGTAACGGCACCTCATTTGTCCTTTACCAAGATACCCCATGTGTGAACCCAGGCCTCCTGGTTAGCCAGTCAACACACCCACTTCCTTCAATTGCAGGGTTTGGTTCGGGGAAGGGCCGGTGACCCCAGCCAATCTAATGAGACTCAGTTCTGTGCCTTCTGTCATAATTGTTAAGAAAGAGATGCTTTTTCTTCCTATGATCACCAAGCTGTAGAAGTAAGCCTGGAATTTCTGGGAATCACCATGTGGAGCAAGGTACCTCAGAGAATAGAATAGCTAAGAAATCTATATCTATATATCTCTATCTCTATCTATCTATCTATCTATCTATCTAGAGACATTCCAGTCCTTATAAAGTAATGTGAGCTCCTAATTTAGCTGTATGTGAAGGGCCTTCCGTCCTAGACTTTTCATTACAGAAGCCAGTGAATTCCTGTTTTCCCTTTAGCTGATTTAAATTGGTTTCTCCACAGACAGGTTCTTGATTGATACATTTTGGGCGCCTGCTATGTTCTAGGCTCTGTGTGTCCACGAGGCCATCTATCCTCACAGTGTCCTATGGGGTGGGCACTATTGATTGTAGACGTGAGAAAAATCTGAGACTTGGGGAGATTAGGTGTTACCTGAGAGTGGCGGCTAGTAAGGGTGGTACTGAAAAGCAAGTTGTCTGTCGTAGAGACATGCAGCTCCATTTTCCGTGTAGAGAAGATGCAACGGTGTGAGTTTTGGAGCCAGACTGTCTGGCTTTGAGTCTGTCTTAGTGCTTCTTAGAGATTTGCCATTCACGGGAGCTGAATGTTTCTGTGTCTCAGTTTTATCATCTGCAGAAGGGAGATTATAAATAATTGGACTTACTTCAGGGTAGTTGCAAGGATTCAGTGAGCAAATGGTTCTAAAGTCCTTAGAACAATGCCTTAGCACAATGAACACTCAGAACCTGTTAGCTATCTTTATTTTCTATGAACAGGAATGAGCTGGGATGGCTGCTTTAGGGGCGAGACCAAGGCTCTGCTCTCTTAGAAAGGACACCCCAAGAATCCTGAACATCTACACTGATGGATAGAGCTAAAATTCATTATCCTTTTCTGAAAAGGGGAGAAGTCATAAAAATAATGGGTGTTTTAAATAGGTAATACACCATGTTTCGTTTATTCATTTGCTCTCCGAGTGTTCATGGAGTAACTTATGAGTGTCAGATGTTGGGGTGGATACAGACATGGAGAGATCAGAGCCTTTCCCTTTGGTAAAAGAAGTGAAGGCACAAATGACACTGATACAATCGGGAAAGTGTTGTAGACTGTGAGAGAGAAGAAGTAAAGCACTGTGGAGGCTTGCTTGGAGGGGAGAAAACATGAAAAAGGAGAAAACGAAAGGATTCAGGGAGCAGATGTTAGTTGGCAGGGTTCCGACACATAGAGTGGTGGGTGTTCGGGGGGGGGGGGCGGAGTAAGTGCCAAACTATAAGGAAGTATGGACTATATTCTCTTCTGTGGGGAAGGAGAGTACACACAGATACCCAGTGCCACGACCGGGCTCCCGGTTTGAACAGGGCCCTACTGCTGTACCGCAGGGTTGGGCAATCACTAGAGTTCACTTGGAGTTGACTACGTTTTATGGTCTGGTCATCAGCTCATCAACACCTGGGAACAAAGCCCATCCGTGCTGGCCTGGCCCAGAATAAAGGAGCAGAAATCTGGTTCTATGTACCTCCCCTTCCATTGATGTTCTTTTGGCTTATCCAGAGTCTGTCACATTCCGACAACCTCTGGGGCACCCGTATGGTGGTCCCACCCTTTCCTCTCTCAGCAGAGTCCGAAGGCTGCCTTGGCTTGTTCACCCATGTTGTTTCTTGGCGTTATAAACTCTTCCTAAGGACGTCAGATTGGCTCTCTCCATTCATTCTCTATTCTTAGTCCCTCCCTTTTCTACTACAGAGGGCCCTCCGTTCCCTCTTCCTGGACCAGAGCATCTTTTCCATTTCCCTGGTTAGGCCTGTAGGCTCTCTGTATTACAACCAAAGTCTCACCAACCCTTTAAAGGGCTGGATAGATGAGGAAGGAGCAAGGGCTGGGACCCTTGGATGACCAGGAACTCTGTGGTGGTGAGTAGGTTTCAGCTTGCGAGGAGCTCATAGCCTAGAAGAGACAGGCATGCCACAATTAAATATAATGGAGTATGAACAGGATACAAATTGGAATATATCCAAGGTCCAGGGTGGAGGCGGGAGAAATCGATCCAATCGGTGGGGACAGAAAATGGTCAGGAAGCTTTCCCATGGAAGACGGTATTTCACAAAGCTGGAAAACAACAGTAAGCACGTTCTGTACTGTCAAGTAAAGTAGCACCAGTCACCCGAATGGAGATGTGCTCTAAGTTTAAAATATACTAGCTTTTGAAGACTTAGGACCCCTCCCAAAAAATAAAACTCTGTAAAGTATCTCCTTAAAAACATTTTTAAATTGACTTTATGTTGAAATGATAATACCATGGGTATTTCGGGTCAACTAAAATATATTATTGAAATGGGTTTTTCCTGTATTAGAAAGTTTAAAATCACATATGTGACTCTCCAATCTGTGCCTTGTTTTAGTTGTGTTTCTATTGGACGGCGCTGCTCCAGGCAAAAGAACTAGTTGTGCATAGGGAGGCAGGCAAAGCTTGAGTGAGTGTGGAAAACTGGCTGCCTCATTGGGGGTAAGAAGCCTTCGAACCTGAGGGGTGGGGAGAGGTGGGAAATGTGGCCAGAAAGGCAGCCCAGAGCGGACCAGCTGAGGAGGCCCCCGTGGTGGTTCCCCGACAACAACGGGAGCCACTGAGGGCGTCAAATGGAGAGACGCCAGAGTCAGATTTATGTTCCTTGTCTTCAGGGCGATCAGCGGAGTGATGGGTCCTGATCTGTAGAAGACCCTGAGATGGGGATGGTTCCGGGCAGGTGTACTCCTTTCCCATGGCTGCTGTAGTTGAGTACCACAGACTCAGTGGCTTAAAACAAAAGTCTGAGTATAAACAGGGTAGTTGGTTGGGATGAAGATGAGAGAATATATTTGAACAAGATTTAGAAGATAATTGACATTAAAGTATGGGATGATGCAATGTCCAAGATTTACTTCACAGAAATCCACAAGTGGGGAGGAAGTGAGTGGGGTATGAGGTAAACACGACTGCTCCGAGTTGAGCAGTTATGGAAGCCGGTAGGTGCATGTCGGTCATTCAGTGTTCTCTTTACTTCTGTGTATGCTCAACATTTTCCAAAATACAAACATTTCAAGAGAAGGTAGGAATGTTCCATTTGCTTATGTTAATTACTTATTAGTTACATTTCAGTTTCAGTGTGCCTGCCATCTGATGAGTCCCTTGTTGACGGATTGCCACAGATTTGTTTGTTTTTCCAGTGATCTGACACGCTCGTACCACCTGACAAATAGGCCTAAAGGTTTACCTTGTGTAGAGGCCCAGGCATTTGTGACAAGATTTTGTCTTGGGATAAATGCCCCTTCATCTCGAGGATGGGAATTCATGTCACTTTGTCCAACCCAGAAGCAGTGAAAACCCACGACCAGCCAGCGTCTTGTTGGAAAGAAACAGTTTGTTTTTCTTAATCATCCCAGTGTCACTTACAAGTAGGAATGAGCGACAGCAGTCTCTTTCTGACTCCATAAACTGACTGTCGCAGGGAAAGATGAGCCCATTTAAGTGAGGGAAAACGCCGAAATAGTTTAATTGTCTTGTCTCCAAAGCAGACGGTTGTTATCAGGGTGGAGGAGGGGGAGGCAAAACCCGATGAAATATTAAATACAGACAAGAATGTGTGGGTGAGCGTGATTCTGTAGTTTAAACCACGTGCTTTCCCCCCCCCCCCAGATCATTTTTAGTTTTCTTGCAAAGCGTGGTATAAAAATGATGTCAGAAGAATGGTTTGCTGGGTTATTTAAAAGCCTGCGTACACCATTTACAAGGCATGTTGTTGACAGTTAAAAATGACATATCTATTATTCATGGGGTCCCCCCCCCCGACACAGAAGAGGTTGCTTGAACTTGGCGGCTGTAAATGAGGAAGGAGGAAAGTAATGGAGTTCGTGATGTAAATCCATGCTTACACGTGTCTCAGGCTATTTCAGAAGCTCAATGTTGCAATTTCCCGGTGAGGGATGACCAGCTCAGGGACATCCCCGTCTGATACAAACGCCACTTAATGAAGCTTCCTCGTACCTTCCTGTCATTTATTGCCGTTTCTTTGCTGTGATCTTCATTTTTTTGGTCTGCCTTCTCGCCGTGGTGTTTAGGAGCACACGCCCTGGACTCAGAGCCCAACTGTGACGGCTGCTAGCCTCGAAGCCCGAGTCTAGCTGCCCGGCACCTGTAGGGACCAGGTTCCCCATCTTTTTAAAAGGGACACCATGATTTCTAGCTTTTTCAGAAAGTTTTCGAGAGAATTCAAGGGTAGAAATTCCTGTGACGAATGTAGCACCACGTTTGCCCTCCGTGAATCCCTCAATCAGTATTAGGTACTAGAGAGTTTGAGATACAGAGATTTACCTCCTGGGCCTTAAAAGCAGCAGCGAAAATGAAACCCACGTGCGGAGTGTTGCCTGCAGACCCACGGCGGCAGCAGCAGCGCCCCACCAGGGAGCTGGGAGGTGTGCAGAACCGCAGGAGCCACCCTGCACCTGCCGAATGGGCAGCTGCACTTTGACGTGACCCCCAGGTAATTTGTATGCATGTTAAATACGGAAGTGCTCAACACGTTCCTGCTGCAGGACATGGTGAGGGAGGGTTTCCCTGTGGCCTGGGAGCCGGAAACACAGGTGCTAAGGAATTTCTGCTTCCCAGAGAGCTGTCAATAGTGGGAGCTAGACACTCTTTTGGTCCCTGACCCCACCCCAGCTTTCCAAGGGTTTGCAGAACTGGCTTTTCCACTAGTCTAAATTAGCAGAAGCCCGAGGATGGAGGTCCATGTGTGTGTGTGTGTGGGGGGGGATTACGAGTCGTGAGTTGTTGGCTTGAAAGTAGAAGGCTTCTAAAATTTTTCCTTCTGCTTCCCTCAAAGCCAAGTAAGAAAATGCCTTCAGGGACATCACTTTTGAAGACGGGGGTGGGGGGCGTGCCGTAAAGAAGTGGAAATTGGCATGCTATACTCACTGGATGGTGGCTGAGTTGTGAACCCTCAGGCCCAGCCTGGGGGATGTTGACATGTGTTCTCTGGAATTTGGAAGTGTATCTGAACACAGGGACTAAGGGACTGATGCTTCTCCCCTAGAGATTTCTGAAGTCAGGGTATGCCTTGAAAGAGAGATGAGGGAACTACCCCATCCCAGGCCCTTGTGACCCTCAGGGCGTAGTTCCTTGACTCCATGTGAATGAGCCTGGATTTGGAGAGGCAGGCTGTGTGCTGCCCTTCTTAGACGGGGTCAGTCGGGGTATGGTCATTGGCGTGGCTGGATAGGAATAAGCTTCTGTAAGGACCCGTCTGTAGGGTCCTCAGTGATGGACACGGTCAGGGGGAAGTTGTCCACCATCCCAGAAGACCATGGCTGCTCTGGGAGGAGAGCGCCGTATTGGCAAAGACATTTGGTAGCCAACGGAATCCTTAGACGATGACAGAGTGACCGTACTGCTTCCCTTCCACCAGGCAGGTGACCATTTTCCTCCTCGTTCTCAATTCCAGGGAAGAGATAACTTGAAATCAGCCTTTGGGTTTCCCTCCCTTCAAAGCGCTAGGAAGGGAGGAGTGAAAATGAAAACAATTCCTAAGGGCTACAAGCTCAGCTGGTGATGATGAAGGGGAGAGATTTCAAAGTAGATGTGAGTTTGGGATCTCGAGGTGGGCTGGACCTGTAATAACTGAAAATGACTGTGCAGTTTTGGAATCCACTCTAAAGTTTCCTCAGAGAATAGAGTTGGAAAATCAACAGAAGGTAGTCCAAGGCAGTGACTGGAGAAAGAAAATACAATGTTTCTGATTTACATGTCTCTGAGTTGTACTACTATAAACTCAAAACACAGGTTCCTTAGTCTTTCAGGTATTTGATATCCATAGTTTTGGCCATGTCATCAATCGTAGGCTTTCATGATTTGCAGTAACTTTCAGTTTTGTCTAAGAAAGAACTCGAAGCCCTCGCTTGGAGCTGAGACCAGAGAGTGAGCATTTCCCATCCACCAGCCTCCTCACCTCACAAACTCTGCTGTGTTGTTTACTTATAAATACTGACGCTGAAAAGAAAACTAGTGCTAATTCAGGTGACAGGAGGGGCATACAAGTGGAGATGTCGAAGAAAGGAATGACTCAGAGACAGAAAGCAGAAATTTGAGAGAACGTGGGTGAAGGATGTCTGTTTCAGTGTGGCTTTAATTTGTGATATGAACATGTTGCCTAGAATTTGATGTTAAGAGAAGAAGAAGGTTTAACAGGTTAGTGCCCCTTCATCTCAGGCATGAGTAGACCTTCCGTGCTCTAGACTAAGCCTTCAGTCATTTGATAATTTCTTCAGATATCCAAAAGATTGTCAGTGCGTAATGGGATTGCCATTATCTCAGGTTATGGACTCAAAACCAATGGAAGAAAAAGTTGGGGCTTTGGAAGTTCTTTGGACCAGTAAGAGCTGCCTCGTGAGGGCAGGCTTTGTGTCACAAGTCATGAAATTTCAGTGTGTTTAGAGCCCTAAGGGATCTACGTTATGATCTACACCTGCTTATCCAGTGTTCCTGACGCTACCCCTGCGTGTGATAAGTCCCAGATGCTGCCAGTAGCGTTGAGATATAAGGGTGGATCCTTCTGGAGCATTAAGTACAAAATCAATGTGTAATGGAACAGAACAGAAATTTGTAGAGTTGTTGTTGCCTTAATCACGATGAAAATAATAGCCAAAATTATTGAATGCATGTTCTGTGACAGGCGCTTTGCTAAAAGCCTCTCACCCATCCTTGCATCCATCCATCCATCCATCCATCCATCCATCCATCCATCCATCTGTTCATCCCTCCACCTACCCACCTACGCATCCATCCATTCATCATCTGTCGTATACTCATCAGTTTCTAAATCTCCAAGAGGACCCTGTGAGGTTTGTATTACCATGCCAATTTTACAGATAGGGAGTGGCTCCCAAGCCTATATAAATATCCGAAGATAAGGTGAGTCTCTAGAACTGGGGACTAGTCACCTCTTAGAGTATAGAAAAAGAGAGACAAAGCAGCAGAGTCTCAGAGGGCAAGGATGCCCCAGGCATTATTCACCAGGGAAGGAATCTTGTCTACATGTCCTGGAACTGTCCCGTACCCCGGCCATGCTGGCAGCTGGGACTAGAGGCTGATGGGGGCGAGGAGCTAGTCTGGTAACCGAGGGACACTGCTCCGCCAGCCTGGCTCCTCTGGTGGCTCTGAGCTGGCTACGGAGTAATGCGAGTTGAGGCGTCTGCCGTCCCGAGGTGGTTTTAGATCCGCAGAGATGAATCTCCACTGTGGACGTGCAGTGCCACCTCACTCGGCTCCTCGTGGAGGCTCCGACAGCAGCATTTGGAGCACTGGCCCATGAGGGTAGCTCGAGTCCGTTTCCCCGCGCTGGGTTTCCAGGATCGGACCAGCCGCAGGGGGAGCTGAGCCAAGCTGGATCTCAGGTCGAGAGCGCTGGGTTCATGTCTTGACTCTGAGCAAGCGTGGAATCCCAGAGGTAAGAAGGGATTCTCTTGGGAAGTGCTGTGAAGCACGTCTTCTTGTTTTTTTGTTTGTTTTGGCTTTTTTGTTTGTTTGTTTGTTTGTTTGTTTTTGTGAAGGGCAACTCCTTTTTTTTAAGAACCAAGAACAATGTCTTCAAAGTAGATGGTTGGGACATTACCACAATTAATTTTGTTTCTCTGATAGCAGGCTCACGTGCCAGAGCAGGTTTTTCTTCACTTGAACATCCTTCCTACCTTAGAATGCACCCTAAGGTGGTGAAGAGTGGTTCCCAAAGGGAAGGGGAAAACCACGCTTAAGCACTGCCCCGCCCCCGCCGCCCGCAGGGCATTGCCGTAGAATTGGTGTTGCCTCTGAGTTCATCCTGCATGTATTGAAAGTTGAGCTGCCGAGGAAGACAGAAGATATGTTTTGCCACCCCAAGAATGCTGCCTGCTTTGGGTGGGAATTCCTTTTTCTTCGTGCACGAGGGTTTCATCCATCACTGGTCTTCCTTGTCCAACTTCATTAACCTGAGCTTGTGTTCCATCGTGTGGCAGCTTAATAACCTTTATTTGTGGAATCCCTCAAAGAAAGCCTTGGTTATAAATCCCACGTCACAGAAATGAAGGCATAAATGCCAATCTGTGTCACTGCATAATATTTATTATTTTAATTAAAGAAAATGGATAGTGACATTTATTAGGTCACAAGTTACTTGTTAATGGCAATGAATGACAAAAAAATTACTGATTTTATGAGCAAATCTTGGAACGTTCCTCAATGATTATTCCGCTACACGCTCAGCGTGAGTGGCACCAACAACGCAGTGGACGCATTTGTGGAAGGCAGTGCTCGTGGCTGGTGAGGCACACTTTCCGTAACAGCAAGCACCAGCTTCCTGAGAGGGAGAGTCAGGACTGGCTGGTGAATTCGGAGTTGCTTTCCTTCCCCAGGTGTCTTTAGGATATATTTTGGTTTTGTGAGATAATAAAAATATGTCTGTGTGTGTGCCAGTTACTTCCAAAGCAGAAAAAAACATGGTGGCAGGAGCAAGGGATTTGTGCTAGAATGTTGGTCTGTCTCTGAGCCGTCCCCACTGAGGTACCCATTCAGATGGGGAAATAAGTTAGGAAGAGTCCCCCAAGGCTGGGGACTCACAGGGTGTTTAAACATGCAGTATTTCATTTAATTTTCATGCTCCTGCCCTGAGGAGCATACTTTATGTCTCCATCTGTTTACTTACTCATTTAGTCAACATACATTATTGGGATTAGTTGTTTTGGGGAATAGTTTATGGACAAGAAAACAAACATTGTTTCGTAACTTGCGCGTGGTCGACAGCCTGTAAATGGCAGTGCTGGCGTATGAACCCATCGTTTGTGACTTCGGAGCCCGTGATCTTATCGATACGCCACTGTGCCCTGCAACAGTGACATCTAATGGTGGGGATTTTGACCACCGCCGTGGAGAAGTTAAGGAGCTCTGTGGCTCTGAGGCGCTCGCTGCTGCTAAAATTAATTTTTGTTTGCCTGTTTCCCAGGGCTTTGTCTCCTTTATCTTTTGTGCAGCTTCTTTCCTTGGTGCACCGTGCTGAAAATTTAAGGCAGATCTGTTTCTGTAACGAAAATTGTTAGCTTGTTTACCATCATAACTGGTTGTAGTCTTTATTTAATGTGTATTTTATTTGCATCCTCTTGATGGGAAAATGTTAGAATACGAGAGCTCTGTTGTTTTTACTTCAGTATGCTGGTAATTGTTTTATTCCTTTAGTCCAGTGATGCCAAGAATAATTTTGCTCTAAAGATAGATACAGTCTACAATCCACATTTACAAGGTAGCTTAAAGATAAAGCCGCACAAGAGAAGAGAGAAAATTAAATATTTATTGAATGCATACTTTGTGTTAGCCATTATACTATATACTGTACAGGCATTGTAACATTTAATCATTTAAGATTTGAATTACTGTTTTCCAAGTGGGGAAGTTGAGGCTCAGACTCTTTCCACTATGCATCTGAAGTCTATTAGATCAGTTGCGCACAATCGGTGTGCATTCCCATGAAGCCTTTGATGTTGGGGCACTCACCGCTTGGCATTTGTAAAAAATCTGGGGAGGTAACTTATATACATCAACATATGTCTTAAGTGTATAGTTCATTGAGTTTTGACAAATGCGTGGGCTCGTGTAACTGAACCCCCAGCCAGGATGTGAAGCATTAACATCACTGCCGGGAGCTCCCTGTGCCCTTTCCAGCCAAGCCCCATCACCTGCAGACATCCACTTTCTTCATTTCTTCATTATGGATTAGAGTTTTCTTGTTCTAGGACTTCATATTAGTGGAATCTTATGGTATATGCTTCTTTCATACAGTGTATTGTTTTTTAGATTCTTCCAGGTTGTTGCCTGTGTCAATAGTAATAGTTCATTCCTTTTTTTTTTTTTATTGCCGAGAGCATCACGTTGCATGGAATATGCCACCATTTATTTCTTAATACGCCTGCTAATGAATATTTGCATTTTTCCCAGGGATGGGCAGTTCTGGGTAAAGCTGCTGTGAGCCTTGTTTCGCAGGTCTTTGTGGGGACGTTTGTTTTCATTTCTCTTGGGTAGAGAGCTAGGATTGGGATTTCATGGTCACAGGGTAGGGTATGTTTAATGTAAGAAACTGCCGAAGTGTTCACCAAAGTGGCTGTGCCATTGTGTGTTCTCACCAGCAGTGTGTGAGAGTTACGGTTGCTTCGTCCTTGCCAAAATCTGCAGCTGTCAAAAGCTTTTTAATTGGGGCCATTCTAGTTGTTGTGTTTGTTTTAATTTGTGTTTCCTTTTTGTTTTAATTTGTATTTCTCTAATGATTAATGCAGTGGGTACTTTTACTATGTGCTTATTGGCCATTCAAATATTTTCCTTTATAAAGTGTCTACTTAAGTCTTTTGCCAGCTTTCTATTTTCTAAAATTGGGCTATTTACATGTATTTTATTTATTTGTAAGAGTTCTTTGTATATTCTGGATCTAAGTCTGCTGTCAGATAAATATTTTTTTTTTATTTTATAATAGTTTATTTTCAAATTGGTTTACATATAACACCCAGTGTTCATCCCAACACGTGCCCTTTTTAATGCCCATCACCCCCTCTCCCCCCTCCCTCATCCCCCTCACCCTCAGTTTTTTCTTAGTCTTTGAGAGTCTCTTATGTTTTATCTCCCTCCCTCTCTGTGTCTTTTTTTCCTTTCCCCTCTTCCCCTCCCCCTGGTTTTTGCTTAGTCTCACAAAGTCCACCTATTCGTGGAAACATATGGTATCTGTCTTTTTCTGACTGATTTATTTCACTTAACATAATACCCTCCAGTTCCATCCATGTTGCTACACATGGCCAGATTTCATTTTTTCTCATTGCCACGTAGTAGTCCATTGTATATAAGTACCATAACTTCTTTATCCATTCGTCAGTTGATGGGCACTTGGTCTCTTTCCATGATTTGGCTATTGTCGAAAGTGCTGCTATGAACATTGGGGTGCACGTGCTCCTATGCATCAGCATTCCTGTGTCTCTTGGGTAGATTCCTAGCAGGGCTATTGCTGGGTCATAGGGTAGCTCTATTTTCATTTTTTTGAGGAACCTCCACACCGTTTTCCAGAGTGGCTGCACCAGTTTGCATTCCCACCAACAGTGTAGGAGGGTGCCTACTTCTCCACATCCTCGCCAGCATCTATAGTTTCCTGATTTGTTCATTTTAGCCACTCTGACTGGTGTGAGGTGGTATCTCAGTGTGGTTTTGATTTGTATTTCCCTGATGATGAGTGACATTGAGCATCGTTTCATGTGTCTGTTGGCCATCTGAATGTCCTCTTTGGAGAAGTGTCTATTCATATCATCCGCCCATTTCTTCACTGGATTGTTTGTTTTTCGGGTGTGGAGTTTGGTAAGTTCTTTATAAATTTTAGATATTAGTCCTTTATCCGATATGTCATTTGCGATGATCTTTTCCCATTCCGTTGGTTGCCTCTTCATTTTGTTGGTTGTTTCTTTTGCTGTGCAGAAGCTTTTTATCTTGATGAGGTCCCAATAGTTCATCTTTGCTTTTAATTCTCTTGCCTTTGGAGACGTGTCGAGTAAGAAATTGGTGCGTCTTAGGTCAAAGAGGCTTTTTCCTGTTTTCTCCTCTAGGATTTTGACGGTTTCCTGTCTCACATTCAGATCTTTTATCCATTTAGAATTTATTTTTGTGAGTGGTGTAAGAAAGTGGTCTAGTTTCATTCTTTTGCATGTTGCTGTCCAATTCTCCCAGCACCATTTGTTAAAGAGGCTGTCTTTTTTCCATTGGATACATATTTTGCAAATATTTTCTTTCAGTCTGTGGCTTATCTGTATATTTTCTTTTTTTTTTTGTAAACTGCTTTATTGAAGTGTGATTGATATATAAAATTTTACATACATTTTCAAAGACTTTTCATTTTGTTTAAATATAATGTATTCTTTTTCCTTTTATAATTATTATTTTCATTGTTCTATCTGCTCCAAGGCTACAAAGATATTTCCATATGTCATCTCCTAGTGTTTTTGCAGTTTGGGTTTTGTAGTTAGGTCTATGAGTCATCTTGAACGGATTTGTATATTTGGATTTGGGTCAAGGTTGAGGTTCATTTTTTTTTTTTACCGTATAGACATTTGGTTGTTTTAGCACCGCTTGTTGAAAAGCTTCCTTTCTCCGTTGAATTGCTGTGCTAACTGTATAAAAAAATCCTACTACCATATATAGGTCTATTTCTGAGCTGGATTCTTTTCCATCGATCTGTATGTGCACTCTGTAAATTATTCCCCAGATCTGCTCCCCTTCATGATTCTGTGTAAATTTCAGAATTAGATCGTAAGTTTCCAAACAACAACAGCAACAACACCACCTGCTGGCATTTTGATCGGTACTGTGTTAGGTCACCAGGTTTGTTTGGAAGAGAACCCATACCTGTATAGCACTAAATCTTCAAATCCATGAACATGATCTCTCTCTCCATTTATTAGGGAGTTCCTCAGTTTTTCTCAGCAATGTTATAGTTTTTAGGGATGGGAGTCTTCATGAGTCTTGCATGTTGTCTACTTCGTCTATGTTGTAAATTTACCTGTAAGTATACTTGATACTGTTATAAATGGTATAATTTAAAAATTTCATTTTGTAATTCTTCATTGCTGGGTCATTGGGATGGATTTTTGTATATTCACTTACTAGTTCTAAAACTTGTTTCATAGATTAAGATTTTCTATATACACAGTTATGGTAATTTGTATATCAAAACATTTTTATTTCTTTCTTTCAAATCTGTGTATCTTTTGTTATTCCTACATTATTGCTCTGGCTATGACTTCCTGCTAAATAGAAGTACTGAGAGCAGAAATCCTTGTCTATTCCTTATCTTAGGGGAAAGTGTCACTTTTCACTATTATATATGATGTTATTTGTAAGTGTTTTTTAATAGATGATTTTTATCAAGTTGAAGGATTTCTCTTTGTTCCTAGTTACTGAGAGGTGTTTATTTGTTTTTTTAATCATGAATGAGAGTTGGACTTTGTCACATTCTTTTTTGAATCCATTGTGATAACTAGCCATAGCATATTTTCTGTTACACTGCTGATAATGGTCAGTTACATTCATGGGCTTTCTCATGTTCAACCAATCTTACATGTTTGTGATAGAGACGATTTGGTTATGATGTATTATCTTTTAATAAATTGCTGGATTTACTTTGTAAATATTTTGACTGTGGTTTTTATATCTCATTCAATGAGGTGGGTTGGGCTGAACTTTTCTTTCTTTCCTTTTTGCGTTTTTCTGTTTTTTTGTATCAGGGTTATATTGACCTCGTAAAATGAGTTGATAAATAGCTCCCCTGCTGTATTTCCAGAAAGAGTTTGTGTAAAACTGATTCATTGTTGAATCCATGAAGGCCTGGAATTTTCTTTGTGGAGATGTTTTTAATTGTGAATTCATTTTTTTCAACAGATATAACACTATTCAGGTTTTCTGTTACTTTTGGTGAGGCTCTGATCACTTGTGTCTTTCAAGGAATTTGTCCATTTCATCTCCATTGTCAAATACATTACATATGTTTGTTCATAAAAGCCCCTTACTATCTTTTTAATGTAGTTGTATCCTCAATTTCATTATCAATGTTGGTAATTTACAATTTTCTTTCTTTTTTCTTGACGAAATTTGTTAGGAGTGCTTGATTTTATGGAACTTTTAAAAGACTCAGCTTTTGGGTTGTTAATTTTTCACTATCGATTTTTATTTCACTGATTTCCTATCTTTGTTATTTCCTCCTTTTAGTTACCTGATTTAAGTTTGCTCTCCTTTTCTGCTCTCTTTCTAGCAGTGGATCGTTGATTTTAGACATTTTATTTTCTAATATAAACTTCTAAAGCTATAAATTTCTCTCTGAACACTGCTTTGGGTGTAACATACAAATTTTGATGCATTGTATTTTTCATTACCATTCAGGTAGAAATGTTTTCTCATTTCCTGACTATTTTTTATCTTTTAATATGGGTTATTTAGAAGCATATTATATATTTAAAAATATTTGGGTATTTTATAGACATATTTTCTTATTTAATTTCTTATTTTATTGTTTTACATTATCTTCTATCAATGTTCTATAAGCTCATAATAGCGTAAAACTTTTCATCATTTAACCCTTATAATTAATTGATTAGTAAATAATGCTGCACTGAACACATTCGTGTGCGTATGTGTGCATTCTTGTCCTCCTTGCTTGCTTAAGGCGTAATCAGGAGTGAAATCACAGACTTGAAGGGTATGCAATGTTTTAGAAAGTCTTTTTTATTTTTGCCACGCTTTCTTTCATGGATCTGCTACTCTTGCCTCATCTTACTGGTCTGGATTCAGTTTTCTTTTGAAGTCGTAGAATCAACTACACACAACAGTACTCTGATTTCCCTGGAGTTTTCCTCCAGAGATTACCTCTGCATGGAGTGTAAAGTCCATAGCGCCCTACGGAAGTTGTACAATACGGCTTTTCTGAGGAGCGTCCTGTTTTATAAACCTCCCAGATTCCACAAGAGGTAAATAGCCTTTCCTGTTTCCTATCTTCAAATGCACTTTCATTTTCAAACTTTAGGGCTGTAGGAATAATCGCCACTCAGAAGTTCTGGTCAGATCCTTAGTGTCTTTCTCCTCCTCCTCCTTTACCTCCTCCTCCTCTTTCTCTCCCTCCCCCACTTCTGCCTCTTCTCCTCTACCTCCCCTTTCCTCGCCTTCCTCCCCTTCCTGTTCTCCTTATCCTTCCCCTTCCCCTTCCTCTTCTCCTTCTCCCCCCCCCCTTTTTTAAGGAAGCGTATGTCTTTGTAAAATTTATGATCCCCATAAAGGAGCCATAGAGATCATTTTCTTGGCATACCTGATTTCTTGGTATCTACCTGGGATTTTGGAGCAATCAATAGGCTTACCACAGGTTAACAGGCTATATAATATTTCCTTTCTCTTTGAGCATCTTAGAATGATAAACTTACCAAGTATCCTGAAATCAGGATCTAGAGTGCTTTTGCATCTGTGTCTTCACAGCTTAGTGAAATCTCTAGATCTCTGAGAACATATAGCCTTCCCCAAGTTCTAATCTGTTTTCGGTAGTCACTACATTCATAGTAAATGTATCACTTCGCTCCTATCTAGGGCTAATAATTATTCTGTGGTGCAAATGTACATTGTATTGGGATTTATAATAATGACAAACAAGTCTCTAGAACGCATTCCTAGTTTACGTGGGCTTCTTCAGCTTACGGGTATAATAACTCATACATAGCAATAACCTCCCGATTCAGGTAAGCACTTCACCTTTGAGTACGTGTGACTCACAGGATAGTTTGTCCCGCTGAGTCTCACTGCTGTTTCTGCTAGATACGGCCGAACCCGCTGCCCCTGAGAGCAGTCCAGTCAGATTAAGGAGAGTGAAACGTTTCCTCTCACTGGGAGGAGTTAGCAAATACTGCCATGTTTAATTTTCCATAAAATGGGAAAAAAGGAAAAGCTATAGTATTCATCTGGGATTAGTCAGGAAAGTGGAGCCACCACATGTATAATGGGAAAAAGAAGTGTATTATATGAATGTGGGAGAAGTCCAGGTTCGATGGTTTGGAAGCTGGAAGATCAGAGACACGTTCACTAATGACCCCGACTTGACACAGTGGGGCAGAAGGGGAAGTCCTAGCCCCTGGGGACAGGGAGGAGCCACTACATCTAGCACCATCCTGCAGTGGGACGTCACATAGGTCTGTGAAGCTGCCACACCTGGCTGCCAGAGTGTTCCCAAAGCAATGTCTTCCACTTCTCTGCCACCTTCCAAATGTCATGCAAATTCCTGCAATTGGCAGATTCTAACCTGAATCCAAATGGGGAAGGAGATCTAGAAATGGACTTCCCAGCCTTATAAGGGAGTGATGGCAGGGTCAACCTGAGCACAGATGTCCTAGCACCGGGACTCTCTTCCTTTCCACCCTCACAGCATCTAACACATGCTTGGCACCATGCAGGTGTTCTGTGAGTCCTGCCCTTGTCCCCATTTCCACACACCAGTGTTCCTTGGAGACCTTGCACTGTGCTGTGGCAGGAAACTAGGAAATCAGCCCCAACCCTCCGCACAGTCACGATGGAGAGTCTGTGTGTGCTCTGACATGCTGGAACGGTGCTTCCACCTTAAATGTGGTCCCTGCAGGGAGCCTCAAGTGCTATAGTCATGTTGCCTCTCTTTCCAGGAGGAGAGATTCAGTTGGCTTAATGTGTGTCCTTCAAAAATGCACATACCCTCAAAACTGAGATACGGTCTATGACTTTAGTGTAAATTCATCTCATTGGCTTGGGGGCATAAAAGGACTCTTGTGAGAAGAGTTAGTGTTAGCAAGGATGTGATGAGTCTAAAGAATGGCTCACTAGGTATTTTGTCAAAGGGTCACTATTTAGGTAAAAGGTCTCCAGAAAGGAAGAAGGATCAGATAATAGGATAATAGGAGCATCAGATTTGAGGTTCATGGGTAGCTAAAGGGTGGTACACAGGTGCCTGGAACCTAGAGGCAAAGGAGAGAAAGCTCCAGGAAGAGAAGAGGAAAGAAAGTGAATATGTCATTGATGAGTGACATTTTTCTTGAAAATTTGTCCCAGGATTCATTCATGTTTAAAAAGAGTCTACAGACTTAGAATAATGAACGTCAAAGTCTTAGATTTGGTATCTTGAACTGAACTAAGGACAAACTGCTGGCGGATTACAGAATTTGGGAAGTGGGAATCCAGCGTAGGGGTTAGGTGATCCAGATGCCGTCTGGTTAGGAAAGCCATCTCCCAGCCAAGCCCTGGTCAGCAGCATAACTCAACCCCAAGCCCATTGGAAGGGGGGCTGGAGTGGCAGACATGTTTCTTACCTCTTTCTCTTTCCAAATGACACAAAAGGCCTAGAGTGGCCTTACAAAGCTGAGCTGCAACTAAATGGTTATGACACCTAAGCAGCCTGGGGCAGCTTGTCCTGTGAAGGACAGCTACTGGGGAACCTTTTTCCTCTCTTCAAGGATGTCACCCAGTTTGTCTCTCAGTTGCTTTGGTCAGAACCTTTCATTGTTAGTCGATTTAACATTTCAAGTCTTACTCTGTATATACATTCAAAATCTCTTTTACTTGTACCTATTTAAACAACTAATGCCAAGTTCTTGTTTTTTTTTTAGCACATAAGGAACCTTGACAGTTAACACAAAGAGTGAGAAGAGAGGAATTCTGTGTGCATTTTCTTCCTGCTCTCAGGATTGGGGTCATCCTCACTTTGTTGACTTCCTCTCTCCTGGCATGGTTTAGGTTGGAGACACCATCATCATCAAAATGATCTTAATAATTGTTAGCACCCAATGGTGGTTGGGAGCTACTGAGGACTTACTCTGTCCCCAGGGGCCTTCTAAGTGCTTAATATGTAATATAAAATTTAATTCTCGAAAGAGCCCTAAGGGTTTGTAACAATTGTTATGGGTGAAGTTACTTGCCCAGGGTCACACCTTAGAGGCAAATCCTTGGTTGGAATTTGGTGGGAAAGACTAAGTAGGTCTTGTTTTACTCCTGGTATGTTGTGCGACATCTGAAGTTGCTAAACTCAGAAACTAAATGACCCCAACAACCATGGGAAAGAGAGAAATTAACAATTTCCTTGTATTTCCATTGCTTCTGAATCTATAGGTACTAACTTTGTTCTTTTGACTCATGTTTCTTTTTTTGATCCTTAAAAATGTGCAAAATCACTCTTTGTTATTCATCTTTACATTATTCCTTTGGTTTTACTCTGGCTTTATTTTCAACAACAAGATGCGTCTGTGCACACTCCTGTGCACGCATGCTTCTAAGGGTGATTCTATAAATCATTTATTAAATTCTACTTCACCTTCACACCCAACTCTAGGATCTTCAACAGGAACTTGGTTTTCAGGGGCTTTCAGAACAGCATGGGCTAGATTAGAGACGTGTTTGGCAGATCTGCAACTCCCTTACTGATGGGGCTTTAGACTTAAAGGGCAGGTTGGGGATGAAGAGAGGTAAGGTGGAGAGCAGAGTCACCGGGGAAAACTTTATTAAACAGCCTTGAGACAAAGAGAAGGGAAGCCAACAGCAGGTGCTCTTTGGTGTTCCCTGGAGCCCTGTGTCCAGAAAGGAGAGGCTCAGACTTGGGCTGAAGGTAGTGATAGAGCCTGGAATACTAGAAAGAGAGGGGGCTAAGGTTATGTGGTTCATTTGTGTTTTGAGAAATATGTTCTAGGAAATATGAGGAGATACCAGACAGGTTAACAAATTTCCCATTTTAAGCATTCATAGCACCTCAGTGGGACCAGGGTTAGGGGACTAGAACAGGATAAAGCATTTCTTTGTCTCTCTCTCAGCTCAGGTCCCTTCTTCATACCAGAAAAACAGCAGGGTCCGTCCTGCTCTGTGTTTGCAGCTAAAACCAAAAAAGTGCAGGGCCAGCCAGTCCAGCAGGTGGAGAGGAAGCTCGTCTTACTGAGAGACAGTGTTGAAGATTCCAGCCATCACCATGTTCACATTTGTGTACATTGCGGACCGCTTTTTCCTAGTGATTTTCTCCTTTATAGTGGCTTGGCTTCAGATTGCCTTCCTATAAGGACTAGTTTGTGCCTTAGTCAGTCACACTATGCTATGGACTGAACATGTCACCCTCCAAATTCATATGTTGAAGCCCGAACCTCTAATGTGATGGTACTTGGAGATGGAAGTGGAGCCATCATTAATGGGACATAATGGGACATAATGATAAAAAGGGACAGGACAGAGCTTGCTTCCTCTTTCTCTCGGCCATGTGAGAATAGAGTGAGAAGATGGGCATCTGCAAACTACAAAGTAGACCCTTACCAGGATATAACTAGGCTGCATCTTGATCTTGAACTTCTCCACCTCTAGAACTTTGAAAAATAAGTGTCTTTTATCTGAGCCACCCCATTAGTGGTAATTCATTATGGCAACTTGAACTGACTAAGACACATCTTTGTGACTGACAGTTTTAAAATCTTTGCAGGAAGAAAAAAGTCTTTGAAATTAATCAAGAATCATTTGAGAAGAGCATATTATCGTGGAAAATAGTACAGGCTTTGAGGTCAGACAGAGCTGGGATTGTATCCCAGTTCTCACATAGGAATTAGGTGACTTTAGACAAGTACCTTAATTTCTTAGAATATCAGTTGCCTAATCAGAAACTATGGGGATATTGCTTCTGAAAGATACAGAACTATAAAATATATAAACTTCTTACATACTTAGTATACGATAAGACCTCAGTAAGAAGTAGCTATTCTTCGTGCCCGTGAGAATGACCAGCGTATTTTGCCCGACAGCACCAAGTGCAAGGGAGGGTGTGGAGCAACTGGAATGCTCATTCACCAATGGCGAGAGTGTGCACCGGTGTGGCCACTTAGGAACACCGTTTGGCACTATCTACTAAAGCTGAACATCTGCAGACATCATAGCCAGCAATTCCAGCCCAGGTACATATCCCCAGAAATGCATACATATGTGGCCCAAAGACATGTACAGGAATGATAACAGAAACACTATTTGCATTTGTCAGAATTCCCCACACACCCAAATGTCTGTCGATAGTAGATCCAGTCATGAAAAAAGTTAACTATTGCTGTATGCAGCAATTTGGATGAACCTCATGAGCATAACATTAAGTGATAGAATCCAGACCTAAAGGAGTGCGTATGGTGTGATTCCATTTACGTGAAGTTCAAAGGCAAGCAAACAGAGTGTATGTGGTACAAGTGATTACCTTTGAGGAGGAAGTGGCCAATGACTAGGGAGTAACAAGAGGTCTCAGGGAACTGGTCACATTCTCTACGTTTTTGTTTAAAAAATTTTTTTTAATGTTTATTATTTAGTTTTGAGAGAGAGAGAGAGACAGAGCATGAGTGGGGGAGGATTAGCCAGAGAAGGAGACACAGAATCCGAACCAGGCTCCAGGCTCCAAGCTGTCAGCACGGAGTCTGATGTGGAGCCCATACTTACAAACCGTGAGGTCATGGCCTGAGCCGAAGTTGGATGCTGAACTGATAAAACCACCCAGGCACCCCGTATTCTCTTTGTTCTTAATCATTTCTTGATCTAGTGACAAGAGTGTAGGCACTTGGTAAAAATTCCTTGAGCTACATTTGTGATTTGTGTAGTTTTCTGTGTATTTCTTACAGTTAATAAAAATTTCATTTCTCTTTATTGTTATTAGCTGACTCTAGAGGTCTTTGCTTTTTCTCTCATCTTCGTGCCTCTTGCTCCAGCCGGAGCCTCATGCTGTGAAGGCGAGTCCCGGTGCTCTAGACTCCTTCGTTGTCAGCTTTCTGCCCACCCCCCTGGGTAATCTCAGAGACAGCACTGTAAAATCAGATTTGACTCTCCTGTACGACAAACACTTCCCTTAGCAGGGAGGGGACAGCAACCCTGCCCCTCAGGCGCGATGCCCGGCCAGCCCCGCAGAGCTCTCGGCTGACTGAACTCTACATCTTGCAGAGCTTGCAAAGTCTAGGATATTGTTTAGATGTAAGCTAGTGGAGGGGGGCCCGCCCTGGTGGAAATGCCCCCCTTCAGAACCAAAGAATAAGGGGCTTGTGCACCATGCACTTAGACACAAGTTTATCCGTAGGTCCTGATAGAGACTGAACTGAAGGCTAGAGAGAGACCTGGTTTAAGAAGGAGATTGGTGAACTTTAGAGAAAGGAAAGCCACCTGAAGCACTAAACGAAGTTGGTAGAAATTTCTATGACCTTGATCTCCTCCATTCCCTCAGGGACCCGTGTCTTCCATGCAAAAGTGTTCGGGCACCTCGTATGCGCCACACTTGGCATGATGCTTACACAAATGTCATCTCAAATAGCATCAGTCCATCTAGATATTGTTAGCCTATCCTCCAGATGAGGAAACTGAGTCTCGGAGAGCTTATATAAGTTTCCCATGGACACAGGACTATTTTTAAAAATTTTTTTAATGTTTATTCATTTTTTTTACATGCACCCTGATGTTTATTTTATTTTATTATTTTATTGTTTATTTTATAATAGTTTATTTTCAAATTGGTTTACATATAACACCCAGTGTTCATCCCAACATGTGCCCTTTTTAATGCCCGTCACCCCCTCTCCCCCCTCCCTCACCCCCCTCACCCTCAGTTTGTTCTTAGTCTTTGAGAGTCTCTTATGTTTTATCTCCCTCCCTCTCTGTGTCTTTTTTTCCTTTCCCCTCTTCCCCTCCCCCTGGTTTTTGCTTAGTCTCACAAAGTCCACCTATTCGTGGAAACATATGGTATCTGTCTTTTTCTGACTGACTTATTTCACTTAACATAATACCCTCCAGTTCCATCCATGTTGCTACACATGGCCAGATTTCATTCTTCCTCATTGCTGCGTAGTAGTCCATTGTATATATGTGCTGCATCTTCTTTATCCACTCGTCAGTTGATGGGCACTTGGTCTCTTTCCATGATTTGGCTATTGTCGAAAGTGCTGCTATGAACATTGGGGTACACGTGCTCCTATACATCAGCATTCCTGACACAGGACTATTAAAGTAACTCAGGAGGAGCTGATTTGTAGATACACCTGTTGGCTGGCCAGGGCTGACGGTCACCAAAGCAGACGAGTATGGGGAATTGTATACTCAAACACCTGATAAAATGGATGCCAGGATTGTCTCTGCAGAAGGTCAGGGGTTAACCTAGCAGTGGTGAGGAGGTTTCAATAAGCAAAAGTTGAACAAGCTAAAAGAAGTCAGCTTTGGCATCCCTATACTCGCTTCTCGTAATTTCTGGAAGTATTATTCTGTCATACTGTGATTTCATGACTCAGGTCCTTGTCTTGGGTTCCTGTCCAGGTTGCAAGCTCCCCAGGGTGAGCACGTGTTCTTACGTGGTGTCTAGACCAGGACTGCCCATATCGATCCCCCTCCCCGCCATGAGCATTTAGCAGTCAGATTTGGCCCTTACCACGTCGCATTGGTCACAGGGAAATGCCAGGTACTTGGCCCTTGGTCATCCTCTGTGACCTGTGATATGCCCAAGAGGAGTAACCCTTCAGCACATGGTGGGGTTTCTTCTGTCAGACCGGTGGGTAACTGCCGCTGCCACTCTGTCCGTTCATTGTCTCGGTCACTGCTCATCAGCTGACTCATTCCTTGAAAATCTATTGATTAAAGCTAAGCCACAGTAGCGGCCCAAGTGACAAAGTCGCAATGCCAGATCTTAGGGCTGCCTGCCAACTCCTTGGGCAGTTCTGCTTGCCCAATTAAACACCTTGCATCGCAGTGGCTGCATTTGCAGAGGCTCCCGTCTCTATTCACCTGTTATTGAGCATTAAAGGCAAACTCAATTTTATGCAGATAAATAGAGTTTAGTGGTAATGTGCCGTGTGACCTTTGAAGTGACAAGATGACATTAATTTTTAGGGATTCTACCTTCTCAGGCTGTCACTGTTGAGCATGTAACTTGATGAGAAGTGGAGGTCTCTGCATTTTGAGGACGTACTTACAGTTTAACATGCTGTTTCAAATGTAAGGAGGCTCTCTCTTTAATTTTTTTCACCAGCTTGACAGTTTTTCAAACATATTCACTGTCAGCCCTAACAACCTGTCAACAAATGCCATTATGTGAAAATTGCCAAGATTCACTTGAGGACTGTGAAAAGTGACAGACATGCCACACGGATAAGTTTCTCAAAAACCCAGGGCTGAAACTTTTGAAAGACACTCTGGCCCTTCCAAGGAAAAAATGAACAGTCAGATCTCCGGAAAATAAAAAAACCCCATACACTTGTCATATCAGATATCTGTTTCTTTCTGGGGCAAATTGAGGTGTATGTGAGAGAATAAAACATACAGAGGACAATAGCTGCAGAAATCCGAGGCTGGGCTATGTCTCCACTGTTATTGTGAATCCAAGAAAGGAACAGAAAACCATTTTTTTCCCCTTTCCACTGGGGAATTGAAGGGGAGGCTTCCTTCATTTTTCAGTTGAATGTTTCTGGGGGTAGAAGTGGAGAAGAAAGTGGCTTAGATAAAGCAAAGTGGAACCAACCGCAATTCTCAGATACAGAAAGATGACACCTTGTCCTAATATTGGGACGGGACATATCTTGGCGGGAAGGTACGAGGGGTGGGGATATGGTGGTGTAATACAAAGAGCCTTGGATTTGAAATAAGGGGGCCAGGATTTGAACCCCAACTCTGCTGTATTCTGGCCTTGAGCATTTTAATTTAATTTCTCCTGGCTCAGGTTCCTAATCATTGCCCTGGGAATGATAATACCCACCCCAAAGTGTTGTAGGGAGGATTAAATGCAATAATGTAGGAACCGGGCTTTGCTCAAAACAATGGAGTTGAAGTCTGAGACTCACACTGACTTGCAAGAGGATGTCTCTGACCCAAAGGGTCATATATTTCATTTTAGATGTTAACCGGGCTGTTCATTTATAACTGAGACTTCTGTTTACCCATGTTCAACTCAGGTGAAATGTTTTGTGTATTGGATGACGTTTCAAATCAAAGTCATCCCTCCCATGGACACTGGTGGTGAGAGAGGGAGTCAGGTGGCAGAGAGGGAGGGAAGCCGACCGGGACTGCAGGCGTACAGTCCCTTCTGTAATATCAGATGGCATCTGTCCGCACTTTGATTTATCCGTAGGACTAAGGCTGCTGGTTTTTGTTGTTGTTTAGACATTTTCCTCATTTTTTATTTTAAACTCCAGGGCTTATTCTCTGCTTCTGTCTTACATCTGCCTCTCCGGAGAGGAGGAATTCCCCCCTAAAGAGGAATTCATGTAGGGGACCCAATAAAGGCCCAAGATAACAAAATCCTATGTCCTCTATAAGGAAAAAGAAGGTTTGTCTTCAAGTCTTGGGTGTTTTGTCCTAAGAAAGCTTATAAAAGTGATACTTAAACAGAATTAGGTCGTGCTTCCTAGGGATCCAGACTCAGCAGTAGAGTCTGGGGTCAGTGGGCATTTCAGTGCTGAGTGTACCTGTGTCTTTTCCCCACGGCCTCCCTATATCTTACTTTCAAAGCCATCTCCCATTTTTAGATATGTCTGGGTACCCTTTGAAATTTTAGAATAGCTTATATTTTCCTGTGATGATAAGGGTATCTTCACAGAGTTGTGTTCGCTTTGGACCTTTTGTGTTGACACTGTGCTTATGGTTCAGAGGAACGTCCTTGCTGCTACTCAGGAGGCCTTGATCCAGTCAGGGGTCTCAAACATTGTTGGGCTGGCACTTGCCAAGGACCCTCAATATCCATATGAAAGTCCAAAGGACAAAAGCCCTCTACACTGACTGGATGTCAAGTCCACATTTGCTGGTTCATAACCCCCTTCTTATGAGCTACACTACTTATGACTGAATGTGGGGGTGGTAGTGATGGTTCAGCGACACCGTCGAGAAGGGCTGGGATGACATGAGTATGTGGTCATGGGTTTTGCCTGTGTAAAGGTTTGCAGAAATCTTGACCTTGACCCTTGTATATCAGATATGACATGTGACGTCCTGTTTAATACATCTCAGTCTCTCTGAGCCTCCGTTTCTGGCAGCTGTGAAATAGGGATAATGTGTGTGTTTCAGAGCCCTTGGGGGAATGAACTGAGACTCGGTGTAAGAGGACAAAGTAGCCACTCTGTGACTCCCCGTGGGTCTGATTTAGGTGTAGTCATGGTGGTCAAGGTCAAGATTTCTGCAATTTGTGATGATAATGCTCTTAGAAGCCATTTGACTGGAGAAAAGGTCAGTATCTAAGACATTCCCTCTTCTGTAAAAGTCGTAAAGTTGCTGTGAGTTGTGATGGTGCTGGTAATGAAAGTGGTGAAGATAGCCCTAGCTTACTTACAGAGTGTTCACTTGGTGCAATGCACTCCGCATGTGTAGTATCATTTTGCCTCCCCTGTAATCTATCATAACCAGGTTAATTATATACCTCTGCTATGTCCCTTCTGATGATGAATCACCTGAGGTCTAATCAGGGTTAATACCTGTCTCAAGGCTTCACAGCTGCTAAATGGAAGACCTAGTCCCACTTTTGTCAGAGGCCGACGCTAGAGATCAGTTCTCAGAGATACATGATTTTCACAAGGTCTAGTACTCGGATTCCTCGAGTCCTCTATGTTGCTGTGGAGTTTTTCCAATTTAAACTTCCCCTGTTCTTCTCTTTGCCATTGTGCCCTTGGGAGCAGAGCCTTCACCTTGATTTTGGCGGTAACTTCCATTAACTCTAATGGGTGTCTAGCACATCTCCCCCAGCATGTTGAGATGAGATTATTTCCCATCCAATTGTTTTAATGTTGTGGGTGTTGAGTGAGTCTACAAACATTTAACCTTTGGTTTCATTATAAGGCTCAGAGCATACAGGGTGTGAGGAGGAGATAAACCAGGACACAGATGCCAAGCAAAGATGTATTGAAGATGGCTTTATGAGAGTACACTGTATGGAATAATAGAAAAATAATCACGAGTGCATTTGAGAAGTGGATGGATCTTTCTTTTTTAACTTTGAACATTGGATGAACATTGCCAAAATGCAGAATGGAAGATGCTGAGAGAAGGAAAACAGTGTTACATAAAATTGCAATAGAGCAGCCGTGTTTATTTTTTTCATTATTTAAAAAATAAAATAATATTTCAGAATTTGTAGAGTACATCAGGGTTTAGTATACACGTTTATTTTCTGGCCCTCATTATAATCGTGTATAGTTTGAAGGTTCAAGGGTATGGTCTTTGGATGCCTTTGCTTTGAGTTCCACGAATACCACTTACAGGTTTGTGACCTAGAGAAAGATACTTAATCCTTCTAATAAGAATGACGCATTCATACCTCATGAGCTTATTACAGATTTATATATAGCATAACTATATGTGAAATATACATATAAAATCAGTATGAGAATATTAAGAATGTAGATATACGACAGCACCTATATGTGTATTTATCTTTATGTATAATGTATATAGTCATGTCTTCTGCAGGGTTTGATACTTAAAAGGTGCTTATTAGATGCTTTTATAATAGAACTATTATTCCTTTCTTTCCACATCCTCCATTTAATAGATGAGTAAGTAAAGGCTCAGAGAGGAGACTTGAACCACCCATGGTTACACGGCTCATTCATGGCAGGGCAAGAACATGAGGGTAGGATCTCTGGATTCCCTCAGTGTCCATTCTTATTGGTTATATAGGTGAAATAAATAGTTTGAGAAATACGATTTTTCTAAATCTACCACTAAAGTCTCCAGAAAGATTATCCCGAACCATTCTCCACTGGATCAGGCAGTTTCTAAGAACATTTCCATACACAGCCCCGTAGGCATCCCCCTCTCCCCATCCCCTGGCTTATGGTGGAGGCTGTCCTTCCAGCCCTTGTGTTTTGGAAGCTGCGTGCCTGTTCTGCTCCGCTGGGAATCACGCTCCTGAGGGGCCCTCAGTCACTGAGTCCCGAAGCCGGGATGGCTGGTTTCTGGGTTCTTACAGCGACGGAATTTCTTAACTCTTTCATTTAACTAGAACGCTTTTTATAACTTCCTTCTCTCTCCAGGATCTAAGAATGGGTCCCCAAGTAGCTGCAAGTTGCTCTAAGTAGCTCTTCTCTCAACTTCCTTTCCTCAGCTGTGTTCTCAGACTACATTTATGACTTTGGGTGAATCCCGCCCCAGTCTGATACATTTTCTAGGCTTCTGTGTGCCCTTGTCCCATGATCAGCATCAATTGGATGAATCGACTTCAGTCCAAAGAGGCCTTTTAGGCTTTCAAAGAAGTGGACTCCTTTCCCAAAACCCTGGTCACACACCCTGGCCTGTATATCTAATGTTTCCATGGAGCAGTTTGCTTCCTGTTGTAGAATCTTCCTCTAGTTGTATTTGTCAGACTTCTTCTGTGTTAGAATGCAGGTGCTGTGAGAGCAGAAGCTATCGTATATTTATACTGTACATAATATGACACAATTATTATATGGATATATGTATTTCTAAACATACGTAATATTTTACTGCTACCTTGAAGTTCTCCTTAGGTTCTAATAGGTGCGTGGTGCTTAGCAAATGTCATTCTTTTTGAGTTAAAAATTTTTAACACTGAGGGTAAAGGGGAAAGAATATAAGTAAGCTATTAGGAGAGAGAATGGTCATGAAATCTGCTTTCCTTACATTAGGTGTATAATATAGAAATAAGAATATATTCACTCTTTCTCATTTACTTTCTTTGCTTTCAGAGGGCATTTGGTTCTCTTCCCGGTTTGGGGTAAGTATGAGGGGGTCCACCTAATTAGGGGCTCAAGGTGGGTATTACTTTGCTGTCTGTTGTTTATGAGGCTCACTTTGGACCCCAACAGCCTATGGAAGGATCACAGTAATGCTTGTAAACCCTTCGGAGCTGGTGTCTGAACATGTTGTAAAAAGGTTTATCTGTCATGAGTTCTGATGGACGCATGAGTGTTCTTCTGAGTGATCTTGTTCAGGGAGGGCAAGTTTCTGAGTGACAGTTTGACTTTCTCAGACAGAGATTAAACTCTGCGTGCCTCTCATTACCCTTCTTTTCTCAACACACCAAAACTCATGATATAAAACATTATGACCCCAAATATTTGGAACTTCTTTTTCTGAGACAGAAAGCTGAGACAGATATTTCCTGGTTCTGATGAGCTCAGAAAGCATTTGCTGTAATGTCAATCTAATCATGCTATTTTCTGGGTTAGGAGCTTTCAGTATTGTTCTGCTGCCTGTGAGCTAAAGATCGCCGTCATTAGCAAGGATTGCAAACCTGATCAGACACTCACAGCTCCTAGAACGTCCTCTGTCTATTTCTTCTGCTCCATATTTTTAGGTGTCTGTTTTAAGGGGATCCTGGATTTGTCTTAATCACATATGGTAAGCATAGACTTGACATTGACTGTCATGAGGGGGAAGTATACACTCACATACCCCTAGAAACAGAAGGCATGCATACTATGCACCAGGGCCATATGGGGAAGCCCCAGGGCCAGCCAGGAGGCAGACAGAGCAGGGAGAAAATGCAAGCAGGAGACTTTGTTGTGGTTTCAGAGGGAAGGAACAGGTGAGGCAGAGTTAAAAGCCTTAGGATTGGCTCATTTGAATGATTCCAGTGGGCTCTGGGCTGTAGGGACTGTCTAGTTGTCTGGCACCAGGCCCTGGGGATGATTAGGTCAGGGTTATGGTGGCCCAAAATGTGACAGCCTGATCCACCTATCGCGGAGCTACATGGAAGAGGATGGAACTGCTTTAAAAATAAGAATGATTATGTCAAGGACCTAGTGGAAAGATACACTCGCAGATGCTTACTGAGTGTAAAGGGCAAGGACAAGGGCATGGCTAGGGTGTGAGGCCTCACTGGGCAGCCAATGGCATGAGTTTGGCCTCTCAGTGCATACACTTGGTGGAAGACTAGAATGTACCATGCTTGGAGAGGTCAGAGTGAGGAGGGCAGGATCATGGTATAGGGTCAGTTCCCCTCTTCCTGGGCCTCTCAGCTAATAGAAAGCATACTTGAGTTCCCTTCAGAGGGCTATTTTTCTGGAACCTTCCTTTCCCAGTTACATGTGTGGAGATGAACATAACCTTCCCCCTTTATGTGTTAGAGAGCTCAAAAAACAAATGGGAAATCTCTGCCTTGTACAGAGTGGGAGCTGAATAAAGTTTGAAAGGTTGAGTGGATGGATAAATGGAAAATGTTATTGAATTTGGATTTTGCTCCTTGTGCTACATGGACTTTCTGTTTCTTTTGTCTCTTCTTCTCGCTAGTTTATGACAGATGTTTGTAAGGTGCTCAGCTCAGTTGAAGCCTCAAGTAGATATTCAGTGAGTGACATTTCCCTTCTCCTTTGAGTTTTCTGCTTCCTGGCAGACCTGGTGCTACCTCTCATTCTGGAGTTGGCAGGCAGGAAAGCTCAGTCTTTGGGTTCCAGATTGCGGGCCTGCCTGGTCACTGTAAAGGGCTGTGGTACCCCGTGCCATGGTCCTCTCAGCACTTTAAGGCCAAAGCCATTCTGAGAAACTGAGCAGCACCAGTATAAGTGAAGAGATACGAAAGTAAATTTGAAGGAAGTCTATTTCTTTTCTTTTTCAAGTAGGTATCCTAGACCAAGGAACTTCCCTCACGTGGTGACATATAAAGCTACAGTGAAATATCTCCAGCAAGACCAAGTATGTTGACAATTGGTCCTTGGACTCTCTATGTTTATATGGGCCTACACCACAGATTTCATAAATTAGCTGGGTCGTTATTTGCCTTTCTATGCAGGTATCTTCAAGGACAACACCATTTCCTCTCTGGCGGTTGATTTCCTTCCACTTCAGATCCCAAGAACATTCATTAAACAGTATCATTTATCAGTTATGCCTTCACACCTTTTTGGCGATGGTTGTGTTCATTCTTATACATAAGGAAATACGAATCGAGAGAGGGTAGGTGACTTGCTTGAGGCCACACAGCTAGAATTCAAATCTCAGTTTGCTCATTCTAAATTCTGATCCACTTCACTCTAGAGCCAAGTATGGCTACATATTTTCTGTTTTGCTGTTGACTTTTATCTGTACTATTATTGGCTGTAGGGTAACTCTCTCAATCAGTCTTGAAGTGATTTGGAACCTGTAGTGTTTCGGACGCAGAATAGAACTTGAAGAGAAGAAATGTGTAGTCATCCCTTTGAGATCTCATCATCCATTCATGACATGGCTATTGACCAAGCACCTACCCTGTCTCTTCCATGTCCTGGGACCTGGGGACATGGTACTAAATACGGCTGTAGGACTCCATCTCAGGGAGATGATTTTCGCTGAGAGAGAGGCTCAGGATAAATGAGTAAACAAATGAATGAACAAAGTAGGTGATTATGGTCCAGTGCCAAGGGCTTTGATGAAATAGGAGCGGAGGAAGGATTTCTGTGTTAGCTGAGAACTCTGTTAAATGGGGTGGACGGAGAGAAGTGACATTTAAACCAAGACCTGGATGGATGATTAACTGGTGTGGGCCGATGTAGGGAAAAGCATTCCAGCTCCAGGGCAGAGCACTAGAAAGGCCCAGAGGTTAGAGGACTTTTGTCTTGAGGCGTTTTGTTCTGTAAGACCAGACAAAGGAGTACGGACAGACGGTGCATTCCACCTGAGGGAGTCTGCTGGGCAGATAGTCTCCTAGTGACCAGCAAAACTTCTACAAGGGCAGCGTATTGCTAACCATGGGATTTATGCACCTGGAAGGGGATGAGGCTGCCAAATGCCAAGAATGCTGCCTGCGTCCAGAAGCCCTGAGAGCTGAGGTCAGCCCCAGAGCACAGAATCTTCTCCCCATCTGCCTGGGGCGGTGGCAGACAGCACGAGTCCGTCATCTCTGCTGCCCCTCCAGCAGTAAATCGCAGCTGGTTATTGCTAAATTCTGGGATTTGCTTCTTGGAGAAAAATAATTAACACTGGCAGGAGTTTGATTGCATTAATTCACAGAAAGAAACACCCGAATGATAAATCCATAGTGGGAGAACTGCCCATATGTTACAGATTGGCTTAACATGGTTGAGGCATTAAATAAAAGAAGTCTGGGAAACAAAAACCTTTATCAGCTTTATTAGCATTGAACTCTGTGGCTTCCACCGGGGCTGACACACTTAATTAAAGACGCTCTGGTCTAATTAGGTTGCACATCAAATATACAAATACGAGCTTTTAAAAAGCCCAGCGATTGGAATTTGGATTCTCTCTGGAGTGCATATTTATTTCATCCCAACACCAGAACCTTCTCCAGTGAGATGTGGACACTGCTAGGCAGTTCCGCCCCGTCTGGAAGGAGTAGGCGTGATGCTCTTTGCACCACACATCTTTGTATCCAGAGGACGCTGGAGAAGGCAGACTTTGTCTTTCTTCCTTTCTCTTAAGAACAAGGATGCATTTTGAAGAATTCATCCAGAAAGCCATTTTGGCCATAGTTTTAATAGAACATTTTTTGGGCTTTGTACTTAGATCACCAGTTGCTGCCACTGTCATCATCATCATCATTACCACCACAATCATTACCCTTTCCTGAGATCCTGATTTGTGTTGGCTGCTATTTTGCATTAGCTGGACCACTTATACTACCATGGCTCTGGGAAATTCCTTCACATCACTTGTCTTAGTTATCTATTGCTGCAGAACTAATTACCCCCCAAGATCTGTGGCCTAAAAGAACTCACATTAGCTATTTCACAGTTTCTGTGAGTCATGAATCTAAGCATGGATTAGTTGGGTCCTCTGTTTCAGCCATCAGCCAGGCCCCGTGTCTCATCTGAGGCCCCCTTTCGGGGAGAGCCACTTGTAAGTTCACTCGCGTGGTTGTCAGCAGGACCCATTTCCTCGCTGGCTATTGGCTAAAGGCCTCCCTTCGTTCCTTGCCACATGAGACTCTGTGGGGCACCTCAGAAGGAGTGAGATGGACATCCAAGACACAAACCATAGTGTTTTTATAAACTGACCTCAGAAGTGCTATTAAGTCCAGCCCACAGTCAAGGGGGGAAGATTATACAAGACTGTGACTACCAGGCGTCAGGGTCACAGCTGCCATCTTAGAGGCTATCTGCCACATCACTCTTCTGGTTTTTCAGCTGTCAAGTGAGGCAACATTAGTGTCCACCTTGGGGCTGTTGTTCAAAGTAAACCTAAGGGTTTCCATCAGTAGCTGGTACAGAGTAAGTATTCAGTGAATGATAGTTATCGCTGATGTCTTACAACCCTTCCAGTAACACGGTGGGTTCAATAGAAATGTTCCAGTTCTAGAGATGAAGAGGCAGAAACTCAAGAAGGTAACATGCCCATGATCATGAGTACTCTCTTGTACTCAGCCTCGAACATTCTCCACCTTCCTGAACTCTGATCTCTCTCTCTTCAACTCGGTGATACTACTGCCACAGTTTGTCAGTTTCCCTGTTCTAGGCTGGAGTCCAGAAAGTGCCTTCAGGTAGAAGCCTGGGGTAACTGTAGTGCTTATCTCATCTATTTCTTGTCTCTCAAAAGGTTTTAAGTCCTGTGATGCTTGCTGTTTGTCTGAAAACAGTCATGTCATGTATCCTACCTCATTTTCTCGTTGTCGATGGCTGTAGAACATGGTATGACCCTCATCTAATTACCCGCATCAATTCAGTTTTTAAAAATTATGTGTCGTTTTACATTTTGTATATTAACTTCATTTAATATAAGGAAGGAAATGAGACTGTCCAAGTAAATCTGGGGCATATTCACTGAGGACACCAGGGAAGGTTGACATCTGGGGCTGCTTAAGCTCTTCCTGCACTTCTTCAGATTTGCCTGGGCTTATGACCAGCTCTCCCCTCAAACAGTTGCTTCCTAGTTATGAAACACAAAATGCCGAAATCTAGTTGTGAGGCTGGACAGTTGCTGTGAGCATCCCATCAGGGTAGAGAACAAAGTATTTAATTCTTTTTCTACAAGAGTGTTGCTTCAGGCTTGAGAAACATGGATTCCACTAAAAATGCTGTTGTTTGGCTCAAGTTTTAAGTTCTATTTGTCTCTGCTTGTTGTAGTTTACCTTTTGCAGGGGATGATAGACATCTGTCTGGCATCCTGGGAAAATCTAGGAGTGAATGCATTTGCCTTAGCGCACAGGGGGCGAAAGAGAGCCGAGGCTCAGTGTCTAGAACCGTGCTCTGCGTTAGTCCTCCTGAGGGATGTGCCGTCCCTTGTCCGGGGGTCTGCTGAGTGGGACATGAACTGTGGGCGCTTCCACGGCCACCCACTCCTGCGCACCAGGTTCTAGTGCTAGTTCCTGGCCAGACTGGGGGCCAAGAAGGTCTCTGCCTCCTTTCTTTTCTTTTTGCAGCGATATTGTGCCCTGTTAACTTACAGGAAACTCGCTCGCCTTGGAGCATCTGAAGATACTTCACCGGACCGGTCTGTTCCAGCCCATCTGAAGAATGATCTGACCGCACCCCACCCACACTCAAAGCTGAACTGCCCATTGTTTGTTCCCACAGGGCCCCGAGGGCTAGTGGCTATCAATACGTGATTTTCCATGCACTCGTCTGTCTAGTGTCCTCTGTTAGGTGAAAGGCTCCCTGGACATGTGGGGCGGGGCTCATCGGTGCAGCCCCCTGCCCATCGCAGGACCCCATACACAGCAGGCAGCTGGGACCCAGCTGCATTTGAATAAAGGAAGGATGGGATAATCTCAGCTGCACTTCAGTCTTATGTGAACACGTACCTCAGGCTTAGAAAGCCTGGGTCCAATCTCAGCTTATTAGCTTGGGGGATTTTACAAGTGGCTTTGCTTCTCAGAAGGTGTTCAACAGGGAAGTAGATCTGCCTCAGTAGTGGCCGTGCATCTTGTTGCTGCTGCTGTGAGTTTAGACATGAGGAAGTGTCTAGCTGGAGGGCTGGTTATTGGTATTTGGTTTATGTTTCGTAGAATCTGGAGACATTTTCATTCTGAAGTGCCCCACACCGTCCTCTGAAAAAATTAACCCTAATGGTTGTACTCTAGAGTAGGTGTGTGTTCTGGCTCACTCACTTTACCAGCTTCAGGCCTTGGTTAGTTACTTCTTTGAGCCTTGGTTCCTTTATCTATAAAATGGGGCTGATACCATCTCCTTCCTCATGGGGTTGTGGTGGGAGTGAGTAGAGAGACTGTCGAGAATCAAGAGTACTTTGGTGTATAGTAGGTCCTCAGCGAATGGTCCTTATACCATAACAGGTAATCTTAAATGCGTCAGTCCCCATAGAGAGCTACATGGAGATTCCACAGTAGAGACCATGACATTAGAATGGTTTAGAATGCAGAAATGCCACATAGACCTCTTACCACATTCCAAATCTTATTGCACAATAGTGGCTGCCTGGAGATCTGTGTTGAGAGGGATTGTGAGGTTGCTTGCAGGCTCACAGGAAAGGGTGGCATGATGGATTAGCAATGGCTGCCCTGTTAGCAGTGGCAGTTCACATGTCAAACACTGATGGTCTCGGAGTTTTCCTAGTGAAACTTTCCTGGTTGTCCAGTGTGGAGTGAAGGAGGAGGGATTCAGAATTTAGCGGGGGGAAGAATAAGCAGGGAGGTTTGGGCACATCTTCTCTAGAGAGATGCTGTGTCCCAGCCCATCCTGACTGCATGTCCCCAGGATGGCTCACCAGGGTTGCCGAGTTCCTTCCTAACCAAAGAGAGGATGCTAGTCAGTCTCCGTGTTTAATGATCCCGTCTTGGTTGCCCTGTGTTTGCCTCTAAAGTGGACTATTGTTTGCTCAGAGTTTCAAGGCTCATGAGGCAGGCCATGTGTGGCTTTCCCTAAAGGGTGACCAGTTGCAACTTTTGCTTTGATACTCCTCACTGTGGCCCGGGTGTCACTCTTCGCTCGTTGTTATCTAATTGAAGGATATTTTTTTTCTCTCCGAGGTGGTTAGGTGATTGCCCCTTGCACCAGCCCTGCCGGTGACCTGCAGTTATTAACTCACCAGATGAAATGGTGACGGGGAATGTGAACAAACAGCTGGAGACATTTTGTGAAAAGGACCCTGAAGTGGAGTATTTCCAAAGCCTTGTCCCAGTGAGGGGAAGCGACATAATGCATGCAGATATGCTTGGGAAATGAAAATTACCTTCAAAATGCTTACTTTTTTTTTCTAGGGATTTAAAGAAAATGACTTTTCCTCCTGGTACTTCTTTGTAGGACAAGCTTCTAGCTTTCAGATCTTACCTAAATGTCACCACTTCGGAGATGCCCTTCCCCTCCACCCTATCAAAAGTAGCCCTGTACCCCGTCCTTCCTTGTCCCTCCGCCTGATTCTCCTCTCAGAGCAACTTTTAAGAGCTGAAGTAATGGGCGACAGATGTGACTAGTGTCTCATTGCCTGCCTCTTTTGCTTCCTCAACGCCAAGATCCCTGTCTGTCTAGTTCCCCAGTCTGTCCTCAATACCTAGTAGATGCCTGGTACATAAAGTAAGTGCTCAATAAATATCTGTCGAATGAATATTTGGGGTCAAAACCTGCTATCAGGACAGGATTAGTGAGCTTACAATAAATGCAGTTGTGAGTTTGTGTCCTGGTTTCATCTCTTATTAGCTGTGTGGTATTAGGAAAGTTCCCTAACTTCATGTTTATAAAAAGAGGAAAACCAAAGAGGAAGGTATGAATATAAATCACTGCATGCAGTGACTATGACAGGTTAGCCCTCTACAAATATAAGCTATTATTGTTAAAATGAGTGACTCTTAATTCATTCCCTTGCTTACTCTTTCAATGGTAATTTATTTAATACGTGCCAGGGGGATTTTCCTCCGGAGAGAATGGTCCATGCGGCCCACAGATGTGCTAGCTTTTGTTCCTTTTTGCTATTCTTCTTTGATCCATTCCGGTCCGGTCTACCTGGCTCAGAAGCAGCTCTAGCCTTTCCTCCCAAAGCAGAGTGGTCTCTTAAGTCCGTCTTCCCCAAATAAGAGCTACTGGACTAGAAAGAAAAGCGGTTCCCAATATAAGACAAAGAGCACTGAGGACAGGACCGTGTTAACTCTGAGCATGGGCTCAAAGTGCAGGTGCAGAAAGAAGCAAAGGGACACTTGAAAGATGCTAAGATTTAGATCTAGATCAAAGACTCATTTAATGAGTGCCAACTCTACGCTAGGTACTGCGCACTTAGATGGTCTCATTTTTGTTTCAGATTTTCATCCTGATACCCCCTCCCATCTTCTTCTGAAATCAAGCGGGTTCCTTCTTCTCTGCAGATCCAAATCCTGCTTGCCTTTTGAGCCCCAGGTCACCTCCCTTGTCCTCCCCAGTGCAGATGACTTCTCCTTTCTTTGAATTCCCCTTAGCATTTTATTTTCACCCTTCTTGTGTTAATTTATGGGACTTAACCTCTCAGTTCCCTGCTGACAATGAACAGAGAGATGGACAGGAAGGTGTGCTGCGGCGCTGTCAAATCTGGAAAGGGAGTGTCGTCACAAGGGAGAGGTTTCTATGATTCCAACCATTCTGTCCTCCATCCTCAATTTTATGAATTTACCAGGAGTTTGTGGGGATGTCTTATGTTGACCAGGTTCAGAAGAAACTATTATTTACATGAGAGACAATATCTTTTATTTATTGTGGAATTCCATTGCCACAGGGACAGGAATACTTGCCCTAGGTGTCCAGAGCTATCCCTGGGGGCTCCTCATCCCTGGAACATGCCACCAAGTCCAGATACACGTATTAAATACATGTACTGTTCTCATCTAACTGCTTCAGCCTGGTGCCGAGGACTCATTGTTGACACGTGTCTCTTCCTTGCTCCATACATCTGAATGATGGCAAACCCCACCCGTTCAGACTCCTACAGGTCTCTTGTGTTGGCTCATTTCCTTCCGTCCTTACCTGCAGTCTCCAAGTGTAGACTCCCATCACCTCCACGACTGTATCACCTTCTAAATCTCCTTCTCCACCCTCGTTGGCCCTCCACGCCACCTTGAAACTCAGTCTGGGGAGTACGTCCAATCATGAACTTCGGTTAAGTCTTTGAAATGAACTGTTGCTCCCTTTCTGAAAGACTAATGTCCCCAGCGGATGAGTCAAACATTCAACTCGTGTTCTCCTCTTGCCTTTCCTACTGATAAAGGAAACTGGAAGTGTCTAGAGTCTCTTTCCTTCTCAGGGATGCTCTTCTCTCCTTTCTTCTTGGTCACCACATGTATGAACGATGCGTACTGGCCCTCAGAACCTAAAATGCTCTTCCTGAATAACTCTCTTAAGACACAGCTTTCTATCTTGTCTGCCTCTCTAATGTAGCAGAAAGAAATCAGTGTCCAAGACAACTCATTCTTAATGCTTTGGACAGAATCCTGGCTGAGAAAGGGGAATAGGAGACTCTTCCTAGGTCTCCAGTTTCAGACGTGTAGGAGAGTGTTCTGTAGCAGAAACATGTAAAATTAAAAAATAAAATAAAATAAAATAAAATACAGACAACTATTGTCTATCAAGGATGCTAGACAAACACACCGTGGAAAGATGCCCTCTCCGGGACCGTATTCCCACCAGAGCGCACATCTGAGGGGGCTTAACCCCTCCCCTAGAATAAAGAGAACTAAAAAACAAAAACAAAAACAAAATCGAAGGCAGAGGACTAAACCTAGAAATACATTTCCAGTTACATGAAATTGTAATTTCTGGAAGACCACCGATGCTCTTCTGGACAAGTGACAGATTCTTCTCTAAATCTATGATTACCTTACCAGCTGGACCATACCCTTACCATTCTGATTTTCTCCCTTCCAGATACCGTCTGCCACCCCTCAATCCTGTGAAATTATTATTCTTTATCCCATTTTAAAATGATGAACTTAAGGAAGATTAAAACATGTTCATAATTATTTCCCAGTTAGTATCAGGACCAAGATTTGAACCAGGGTCTCTGTGTCTATAACACACTGTTTCTATCTGTTTGAGCACCCTGATTCCAAAAATAAAGAAAATAAAACAATCATTTAAAACAACTTTTAAAAATGACCCTTAAGAAGTCTCCTAATTTCTTCACTATGGGATGTTTGCAGAGAACATTTTCGACTTTTTGGAAGAATTCAGAGACTGTGTAGGAGACATTGACTCCATTCATCCACCAACACAAAGTGCCAGAATCTGTTTCTGGGGGGAGAAAAGAGAAGAGGAGAAGAATTCAAAGGAGGGGCAGCTGCTGAAAGAACTTACAGTTCTTTAAAGCTATGAAATAGCACAAGCTCGTTTTACACATTTTAGATAAAACATAAAAATATAAAAAACAACAGTTTTAAACAATAGTGGCCATCTATTATTTATCTCTTTAGCCTCTCCTGCCTTAGGAAACTGAGGCCTTTATTTTTTCTGGTAATCTCGTTTCCTGCTCTAAGTTTATTGTTTCCATGGAAATTTCCATTGTGTTCCATGCTCCTTATCCCCCCACTTTGTGTCGCCCCCTACAGGCCATGGATGATTGGTCTGGAAGCATCACCTGACCTAATATCAGGTAATCACAGCCCTTCCCTTGGAGTTTTAAACATGCAGCTTGAAGGTTCTTCCAGTACTGGAAAGTGTGAGATGAAGAAAATATAAATATGAAAAATACTTAATACTCATATTTCTACAAGTTGGTAAAAATCAATTTCTAGTGATCAGGAATAATAATAATAAGAGCTGCCTGGGTTTAATGCCTTTTTAACTCTTTACCAGCTGTGTGGCTTGGGCAAGTTATTTCATCTTTCTTAGCCTTAGTTTCCCCTATCCATAAAGCGGTACTGTTCTGAGGATTAAATTAGTTACTAAAGTGCTTAGACCATTGCTGTGTACACAGTAGGGACTCTATAAGTGCTCATTGCTGCTGACAGCAGCAGTAATAGTACCAGCTGTAGTACTAGTACTAGTCCTAGTGTAGTAAGGACGGCAGTATTACAAGCAGAAAGACACAGACACAAGAGTGGGTAAGAGAATCCGGGTGGCATTCATGTTTCTTGGTTCAAGGTTGTTTCTAAGATCTGTCGAAAGTTTTTTCTTCTCAGGGTTGGTCTTTGAAACTGTTGTGGGATTCTGTGAGTCAGAATATTCCATTTTTATCTAACCTGGGTGACTTGAGTTTCTTGCACTTACCACCAAGAGTCCAATAACTAAATTTATTGGCCCTTAACATGTTTAATATAAATGAGCTAATCATGAAAGTAATGTAACAAATACCTCTGTCCATTAATTAGAAATAATAAAATTTAACATTTTGATATTTTTACTTCAGATTTTTATATTTATAATTATTATTATGGTATAAACTGTGACACATCGGTGAAGCCTCCTATGTATCTGCACCAGCCACGTTCCCCTTCTCTGCTTCCAGAGAATTCGTCTTGGCAAATCTCCTTCCATTCCATAATTTTATACACTTACTACATCAGTACGTATCACTAGATAATATATGGTATGAAAACGCATTAGTGGTGTATTATGCAGTACTTATCCCTTCAGCAACATGCTTTTAAAATTGAACATACTTATGAATCAAGTTCTTTCATTTAAGTGTTGAATTTTTCATTATTTGAATGTAACATAATTTATCTGTTTCTCTCCTGATGAACACTTAAGTGTTTTCTCTTACTTATTTATGTATTTGCTTATTTTGGTCTTACAAACCATTAACATGCTTGTTAATTTTTCGTGTGTGTGTGTGTGTGTGTGTGTGTGTGTGTACGCTTCTCTAAAGTACATACCTTAGAGAAGTTGGGTTGCCGTTTGGCAAGGTTTGGATGTTTTTAATCTTGCTAGATGCTGTCATGTTGCCAAAATACACATTTATCGGTAGTGTACACATGATCCCTCCATTATTTGATATCGTCATTAAATATACGTGCCACATTTTTAGGTAAAAAATGGTGTATTTAAGTACATCTCCTTGATGAATGGAAATGTCATGGAACCTGTTATGTATTTTGTGATCATATTTCCTTTTTTATGAACTAGATGCTTGTAGCTTTTGCTTTTTTCTTCTGTTGAGTTATTTATCTTTTCCTTACTGAGTACTCAGCGTTCTTTATATGTTCTGTTACTAACCAATCGTCAGTTAAGTACAATTGGCCTTTTACATTTTAATGGTATCAGTAGTTATATAGAAACTGATAATTTACTTTTAGTCAGAATTCACAATCTGTTTCTTTATAATTGGTGCTTTTTGATGTCTCATTTAAGAAATAATTTGCTATCAGTGAGTTATAAATATTTTATTTTACACATCTTTTTTTGTTAAAGTTTTGATTATTGTTTTTAGGTTTTGCACATTGATTTCAGCTAGAATTAATTTTTTTGTTGTATAAAGTAAAGGTCTCATTTTAATTCTTTCCTAAATGGATATCATTTGCAGCCCATTTTAATGAATAGTCCATCATTTTCTCACAACTGGTAATGTGAACCCTTGTTGTATCAAGTATCCTTGTATCTATGACTGTCTTTCTTGGTTCTGCATCCCACCCCATCCCACCCCATTGCACCCCACCCCATTCCATCCCATCCCACCCCACCCCATCCCATCCCACCCCATCCCATCCCATCCCACCCCATCCCATCCCATCCCATCCCACCCCACCCCATCCCATCCCACCCCATCCCATCCCATCCCACCCCATCCCATCCCATCCCACCCCATCCCATCCCATCCCACCCCATCCCATCCCACCCCACCCCATTGCACCCCACCCCATCCCATCCCATCCCACCCCACCCCATCCCATCCCATCCCATCTCCATTTCATCCTATCGCATTCAAACCATCCCATCCCGTCTCATCTTAAATCATTCCATCCTATCTCATGTTATGTTATGTTTAATTGCTATAATTTAAATATCATGTCTTATGGGAACATACCTGCAGCGGTTTTAAAAATTGTCTGCAAATTCTTTGGCACTTCTCCCAAAGGTCTAATTCCCCACTTCTTGATTCTGCAAAGGCTTTACTGACTATTTTAAACACATAGGATGTAGTGGAAGTGATGTGTGACTTTTAAGGCTAGATCAGGACCGAGCCGCCATATTGTGAGGAAGCCAAGCAGCCACATTTAGGGGCCAAGTACGATGTGGCAGTCAACAGCCCAGTCTAGGTCCCAGCCATCAGCCAGCATCAATAGCCATACAGGTGAGTTAATGAGCTTTTAGCTGATGGCAGCCCCGAGCCGTGCTTTGAGCTTCTGCTGGTGCCTCCTGCGGCAGAGAAGAGAGGTTTCCACCAAGAGCTGCCCAACCTGTAGATTTGTGAGCAGGACAAATTGTCGTTTCAAACAATTTAGATTTGAGGCGGTTTATTATACAACAATATATATTGGAACAATTTCGTCTTCTTATTCTTCACAGCTGTATTTGCAATTCTTGGATCTTTCTCCTTCGATATGAATTTTAGGACCTGTTCGTCAACTCCTTGAAAACCCCTGTTGGGATTTTAATTGTAACTGTATTGAATTTATAGATTAATTTGGAGAGACTTGACTTTTTAGTGGCATTAATGTTTCTCATTTGTAAATGCAGTATATATCTCCATTTATACATTTTTATATCTTTCAGTGATTTTTATTATATTTCCGCCACAAGTCATATACATTTTTATAGCTTTATTTCTTCATAATAATCAAGCACCTTGAATTGTTTTCTATAGCACTTTCTAATTGTTTAGTGCTGGTATATAGGAATGTTATTTATTTTTTTTTATTTTGGAATCTTATCCAGAAATCTTGCTTAAGGATAATTTTATCCTTTTCATTGCAGTAGTTTTGTTTTACTGTATAAGCCACAGAATGATACGTAATTTGTATATAAAATCAATTTTTTTCTTTTTATTCCTAATTTTTAACTCTTATTTCCATTTCTCAGCCTACCTCGGGAACTAAGACCTCCAGAACAATGGAATATAGCAGGTTTTTAGAAATCACTTTGTATCAGATTAAAAATGTTTCTTTTTCTTCCTAGTTTCCTAAGATTATGTCCCGACTATTTAAGTTTTATAAAATGTCTTACCCATATCATTTGAAATGATTATTTTCTACTCTTGAACCACCTTTGTATTTCTAGAGTAAGAATCTGTTAGATCATGACATCTTTTTCTGAGGTACAGGGTCGTGTGAGCCGTCAGAAGATCAGAAGTCTATTTACAATATCTGAATTAGCTGGGATATCGATAACATTTGATGATACGATCACCGACGGCTTGCTGGTTTGTTTTGATTCTGCGTTTAAAACCTCCATCTCCTAGGAAGTGTTGAGCACATCCGTCAGGAGGCACATAATGTCTGCTTGTATCTCTTTTTCATTTATTTATTTAATGTTTATTTACTTTTGAGAGAGAGAGAGAGAGAGAGAGAGAGAGCGAGTGCGAGTGGAGCAGGGGCAGAGAGAGAAGGAGATGCAGATTCCAAAGCAGACTCCAGGCTCCGAGCTGTCAGCACAGCTGTTGGTGAGTGCAGGGCTCGAACTCACAAACTGTGAGATCATGACCTGAGCCAAAGTCGGACGCTTAACCGATTGAGCCACCCAGGCACCCATCTCTTTTGGTGATGTTAAAGTTTATCGGTGGGTTCAGATATGGTCAACTCACTCTATCGCTTCATAAAATTTCCCACTGCCTTCCCACCTGATAGCTCAGTTGGCCTTTGATAATCCTTGTCCAGATCCATCATTTTAGTAAAGGCTGCAGAGTGGTCATGTTCTGTGTCTGTCTCTGTTGCATTGTTTAACCTGGAATTCTTCAGAAAAGAAGCAGTTTTCTTTTCCTCTTTCTCTTTCTTATTCTTTTAAGGTTGCTGCAAAGGAGAATTCATATTAGAGAGGGAGGGTAAATACTTGATTTTTCTCCTCTTTGTTTTTCAGTTTTCAAAATAATCAGTTAGTTTCCCAGCATCCTCCAGCAGTGACTGTCTTAGTTCATTCAGGCTGTTCTAACAAAATACCGTGGACCAGGTGGCTTATATGGGAGAAATGTCTAGCTCCTAGTTTGGGAGGCTGGAAATCCCAGATCAGGATGCTGGCATGGTCAGTCGAAGGCCATCTTCTGGGTCTTGGATTTCTTGTTATGTCCTCACATGGTGAAGAGGTTAGGGATCTCTGGGGGATCTGTTTCATGAGAATACGAATTCCATTCATGAGGGTGTTTGTCCACATGATGTAAGTACCTCCCATAGACTCCAACTTCAAATACGATCACACTGAGCAGTATTATTTCAACATAATACTGGAGGGCGGATACAACATTCAAACCATAGCAATGACACATTTTTGAAAAGAATATAATTATAAACACATGAATTTTGACATGATTGATATATTTAAATCAATGACAGATACTGTTCTTTTTATGCTCAAGTTGCCCCATCTTGGAATTTCCTTCAAGTTGGCTTCTTTGTCCTTTGATGTGATCCCAGAAGTCTTGGTGACTCATGCTTTCCTATTTGTCTCTGGCTCATCTTGTTCATTTCCTGTGCTTAGATTTGCAATCAGTCATTTCTCCAAGGAGCAAGTGCTTTCTATCAGTGAGAAAAGGTATTTCGAGACCAGAGTGTGGACCCTCGGCTCTTTGTATTTGGTTGGTCATTACACACAGGCCTTTTCTGCGTATTTTTACGAACAAATATGTTGAGTTGATACTTACAGTTCAAATGCCTAAAACAAATATTTCTTTGCGGCTCTTTTTGACATTAGAATATATCCATTTGAGACTCACGGTCAAATTATTGTATTTTAAAGTCACTTCAAATAATGTCTTTTGATACAGGACAAATAATGTCATGTATAGTTATGTTCTTTGTTTCATCCGGTTTTCAATTTTGAGGTTCTTTTTGTTATTCTGATTTAATTGTTTTAATACAACTTGGGAAAACATTTACATAGCCCTAGAGGCACATCTGAAAAACAAGATATGTTCAGAGAAGTCTGACTTTTGCCCTGACTCTCCATTCTGCTCTTTCACTTGTCCCTATGTGTCACCTTGAAAAAAATACAGGCACTTCTGTGCCTGCATTTTAAAAAATTATAAGCAGCTTCATTCACACATACATTCCTTTCTTACATGAGAGGAAATGTGCCCTACATGCGTATCTGCTCCTTGTAGTTTTGAAATTGACAGTATTTTCTAATGATCACTGAAGGACTGTCTATAGATCTTTTATTCCTTTTTATAATTGCGTGGTGGTTTATCCAACTGGCTACCTATTGATGGGCATTTGTATTGTTTGTAGTTTTTTGCTCTCACAGGCAGAGCTTCCATGGTGAATTTGCTCGTATCGTCTTATTTTTTCCAGCACGTCTCTGGGATTTCTGAGTCAGAGGGTAAATGCACGTGTAACTATGCTAGACATTTACAAATTCTTTGATATAGGGGTTGTACCATCTGAAAATGCCACCACAAGTATTAAAGCCCTTTTTTCCCTCACCAACAGTGTGTGTGGGGGGGGAAGGGGGGGCGCCTGCACGCATGTGAGCGTGTGTATATGTAGGCAACCGACCTTCATAGGCATGAAATTCTATTTAGCTGTGAACATAATAGGTGTGAAATTCTATTTAGCTGTAGTTTTACTTTTCATTTTTCTTTTATTAGCAAGAGTGAGCACTTTTTCACACATTTAAGAGTTATCGTGATTCTTTTCCTGGGACTCCTGTGTCTCTTGTGTTTTTTTTTTTTTCCTATAAAATTGTTGGGTTTTATTTCTCTGTAGAAGCTTTTACTATATTTGGGATGTTAACTTGATTGTGACGTAGGCTGAAAATATTTTTTCCTCTTTGTCATTTCCTTTCTGCTTTGCTTTTTTTTTTTATCACGTATTAAAAAAAATATTTTGCCATCTGTTCTTAAAATTATTCCCCTCATCATTCCTTAATTCCACCCTTCTGACCTCAACAGTTATTGGTAAAGGGATATATTAAAATGCTGAGTTCTAGAAGCGGTGAAGAAAACCCCATGCTTCCAGGGAGTTATGGTTGCCTTCAGGAGAGGGCTTCTTTGTGATTAAGATTTGCAGGTCCTGGAAGAAATGTACTTTCTCACGAAAATGTGGGAGGGAGCTCTGGAGAATCCAAGTTGTAAGAATTGTCTCAGTGTAGAAAGAACAGTGGCTTAAAGCCCGAAGTACAGGTTTGAATCCAGTTTTGTCTCTTCTAGGCAGACTTACCATGGTCAAGACTGTTTCACTTCCCTCACAGGTGACATTGTCAGTTAAAGTGGTAACAGATGTAACAGCACCTTGCATTTAGTTAGCGCCATCTGTTTGACTTGACTGTCGAAAGTGTCATCGAGGTGCCTGGCAGCTCAGTTGGTTAAGTGTCTGACTCTTGATCTCAGTGTAGGTCATGTTCTCATGGTTCATAGAATCGAGTCCTGCGTTGGGCTCTGTGCTGATGGCACAGAGCCTGCTTGGGATTCTCTTTCTCCCTCTCTGTCTGCCCCTCCCCTATGTTCTCTCTCTCAAAATAAACAAAGAAACTTAAAGAAACAAAGTGAATAAGCCCCTTTTCTGTGAGATAGGTGTGGGAATTTTAGCTTTTCCTTTCCTGAGCATTGTTTTTTCTACTCTTTGACAGCAGCTGATTTATTTCTCCTTTGATGCCTGTGGTTTTTTCCAGCAAGCAAGTTACTAGTTTCCTTATTTGGACACTTGTACTTCCCATCGGTTCTCAGACTCCCATGGAACTTTGCCCGCTAGCTGCCAGGCCTTGATATTTCTTATATGAGTTACAGGTAGCTCACATAGGTGAGGAACGCCTGCCTGCCTGCCTTGGAGGCCACTGCCAAGAGACCCGCCGGTCCTGTCGTCTAAGGTGTCCCTTCACGTCTTAGATATTGGGCTTGAGATTGTCTGATTGTCCAACTTTTGCCTCCAGTTTAAATATAGGGACGCATAAGTAATAAAAATGTTAGAAAGCAAATCTTTTGGGGGATATTTTTACAATGAGTGACCAAGTCCTGCGTATACGTGGTCAGCCCTGTTAGCTCTACGTCCAAAATATGTCCCCCCCTCCGACCACTTTTCCCCGTTGCCTTGCCACCTCCTCTGTCCGAGCTACTATCTCCCACCTGTGTTCCTGCAAGAGCTTCTTAACTCCGTTTACCTCTTGCTCACCTGCAGCCCAGTCCTCTCCAGAAGCTCACATGAATATATCTCTACATGACGGGAAACAACTGAACGTCTTCTCATCACCCTTAGAAAGAAACCCAAATTCCTCATCACGTCTGCAAGCACTTGTCTGATCTCATCTCTCCTCTGACCCCACGGGCTTCTAACCTCCAGCTTGCTTGGTTTCTCCTATCATTCTGTCCTTTTTCTCGTCCCTGAACCGGCCAAGTTCAACCCCGCTTTAGAGCCTTTGCGCTAGTCATTCTCTCTGTGTGTTCGTCATGGGACAAACTCCATTTTTAAAAAAATTTTTCGGCTAATTGAAGTGTAGTCGACGTACCATATTAGTTACAGGTGTACAACGCAGGGATCTTACATTTGTAAACGTTATGAAATGATCACCACAGTAAGGCTGGTTACCATCTGTCACCATACAAAATTACACGATATCATCGCCTGTACTCCTCATGCCGTGTTTTACATCCCTGTGACTTACTTATCTTATAACAGAAGTTTGCACCTCTCAATCCCCTTTACCTAGTTTGTTCATCCCCCCACACCCCCTACCTGCCGGCAAACACCAGTTTGTTCACTGTATCTATGAGCCTATTTCTGTTTCATTTTGTTTGTTTGATTTTTAGATTCCACATCTAAGGGAGACCAGGCAGTCTTTGTCTTTGTCTGTCTGACTCAATCTCACTTAGCATAGTGTCCTCTAGGCTCATCCATGTTGTTGCAAATGGCAAGATTTTATTGTTTTTTTTATGGCTGAATAATATTTCGGTGTGCATGCGTGTGCACGCACGTGTGTGCGCCTGTGTGTGTGTGTGTGTGTGTGTGTGTCCCACATCTTCATCCATTCATCTGTCAGTGACACTTGGGCTGCTCCCTTATCTTGGTTATTATAAATAATGCTGCAATAAACACAGGGGTGCATATATCTTTTCAAATTAGTGTTTTCTTTTTCTTACGTTAAATACCAGAGGTGGAATTGCTGGATCACATGGTAGTTCAGTTTTTAATTGTCCTGAGGAAACTCCATGCTGTTTTCCACAGTGGCTGCGCCCATTTACGTTCCCGCCAACAGTTCCTTTTTCTCTACATCTGTGGCAACACTTGTCGTTCCTTGTTTTTTTTTTTTTTTTTTTTTAACAATAGTCATTCTGACAGGTGCGAGGTAGTATCTCATTGTAGTTTTGATTTTCATTTCCCTCATGATGAGTGATGTTGAACATCCTTTTGTATGTCTGCTGGCCATCTGTATGTCTTTCTGGAAATATATCTATTGAGGGCTTCTGTCCATTTTTCCTAGATTGGTTTTTTTTTTTTTTTTTTTTTTTTTGGTTATGAGTTTTATGAATTCTTTACATAGTTTGGATATTAACCCTGTGTTGTCATTTACAAATATCTTCTCCCATTCAATAGACTGCCTTTTTGTTTTGTTGGTGGTTTCCTTTGCTGCACAAAAGCTTTTTAGTTTGAGGAATCCCATTCTTTATTTTCACGTAGTATCCTCTTGTCATTGACTCTATCTACTATTTCCAGTTTTGCTAACTGTCAGCATCTCAGAGAGGACTTGCTTTCCTGACCATCGTATCAAAAGCACCTCCCTGAATCCAGGAACCATGATGTGACTCAGTTTTATTTTCCCCACAGCCCTTATATCTGGCGTCCTATTTAAATGTGGCGACCTGTTCACGGCTGGGTCCCCAGTATTTCAAACCCTACAGAGTGCATTGTAGGTACGTAGTAAATACGTGTTGAATGAATGAACGAATGAAAAGTGTACTCGTGTCTGTGGTGTGGACGCACCTGGACATTGAGCATCAAAGGGTCTCGGTAACACCTGACACCTTTGTCGAGGGGACATCCCGCACATTGGAGGTAACGGCCTGTTCCGTTCACCTATCCTGTATACTTATTTCCTTGTCTTTCGTCCGTGTGAGCCATCCAGAGCAGCTGCTGGGTGTTCCATTTTACAGATGAGGACACTTGGCTGAACGCTTCGTTGAATGTTACACTGCGGCTGAAGCAGGCCACCAGCTGCCACTCCCACCTTCTGGTGCAATGTTCTTCTGTAAGTTCCTTCCCCGCTGTGCTGGCCTACAGGCAGAGAGGGTAGAGACTAGACAAAATGAGTGGTTTCTGCAGAGCATACTACCCGAGGAGTTAGTTTTCCAGAGGCTTAAAATAAAATTAAATGCAAAGACCATGTCCAAATAGAGACTGCAACAGAAAAGACAGGCAAAGCTCATTTCAAAGAAGGAGTGTATATTATTCTTTTTAATGCCACACTTAGAAGAAAGAGGGAGATGAGTTGCCAAGATTTGGCATAACGGTTTTTCAAACGCTCCCTCCTGGAGCTATTTTTTTTTTTTTTTAAACTCTGATCATTTTTTATGTGGCAGTTGGGAGATGGGGTTGCAATGAGGTAGGCTTTGGTTTTCTTTTAAATACATCGCTTAAAGTTACATTCAGGGAGAGTCCGAGCTCCTCAGGGTCTGTTTATCGATTCTGACCTCTCGGCTCAGGGTAGAAGAAAGATGACGAGGCAGCTCATGGGAAACAGATTTCTCTGCTTTGGAAGGAAGGTAACAGGGTACTGGTGTCCCAGGGAAAGGGACCCCGCCAACTCCGCCTTCAGACACTGTCCTCCAGCCCTTTATCCTCCTTTGTTCTAAGCTCTTAGGCTGTTTCTGGCTTCGTCACAGCTGAACTAGTGAGAGAACAAAACAGATCTCAACTCTGGATCCAGCATACTCATGCACAATAAATATCCGGGAACAAAAGTGGGAGAATGCGGTCAAACTGGCAGGGGCACGTGTATCTTCGGAATCGGCAGTTTATTTATATATTTATTTTTTAAATAATTTATTGTCAAATTGGTTTCCACACAACACCCAGTGCTCATCCCAACAAGTGCCCTCCTCTCCGCTAAAAAGTCCGCTTTGGCCTCTGCAGACGGTTGAGTTGGAAAAAAACCACTTAAGTGCACTTCATCAGTTTATGATATTCTTTTTAAAATGTTTGTCTCAATAGCCTTCGGAACTGGCAACAAAATCACGGGTTCCTTCTCTACACACCTCCCCTCTCCCCGGGAGACACCCTCAGCCTTCCGATTCGTTTTACTTTTAATAAAATATGGAATGCCATTTTTTCTAATTATTTCTCATTGAATGTACTCCTTAAGTCCCCTTTTTTTCAAATAAAAAGAATAAAACCGACCATGTAATAGGACAATGGTTCTATCGCTCCTGGTAATTAGACCTTCTGTTCTCATTGTAATTGCCCTGGTTTGAACCGTGCTTATCTTAGCAGAAAGCGTTCATTATTTTATCAACAACTGGCAGACCCCGCTGGTATTTACTGACTTTTCTTTAACCAAAACAAGGATTAGAGCTCCTATCCATGGCTCAGCTGCTACATCTTTGCTAAGAAATTTGGGAACCCCTTTTGAATGAAACACTGTACAAAGCTTTAAGCACTCTCTTTGCAACTGAGTTGTATTAAATGATAGACAAAAAAAGCCCTCTGAAGAATTGGTGCTTAATTACAACTTAATTAGCATAATTATGCATGCTAATAGCATCTCAAATGAATAGCAGTTGTCAGGAGGTTGGGACCATCTGTAAGAATGTCGGATTAATACATCATTTTTTATTTCTAACAACGCTGTAACTCTTTCCCTGAAAGTGATTTTCATTAATCAAGTTCATTTTTATTATATAGAAAATTTGGCATTTTTCATTATGGGCCATTATCTGTTTCCCCATGCAGCCCTAATACAATACTAATGAGCCCCCGTGTGGCTGGTCCACACTGACAATGGTGGTACAGGTGTATTATTATAATTGTTACAAACAGCACAGTGTACCTCTGGAGTAGCGGAGTTCTAATCTCACGGCACCCGCGTTTCCACTTGGTACCTCCCCAGGGCCTAGTACAATTTTCAGAGCTTTATGAAAAACATACATGTTTGTGGTTACCAAGAAGCTATTTAAAGAGAAAGAGGCCCGCGATTACCTGCGGCCAGGATGCTGTTTTGCTGAGAATCCCTTTTGTGGAAACAGAGAGCTTTGGGGGCAGTGAGGCAGTCTGTGCCTCGACCGGCCCCGCTCCGGGGAGGAGGGAGGCAGCGTCTGTGAGGCCTGGGTGTTCACTCTGTTCTGTTCGGCATCACTCATTGCTAAACATGGTCATAAAACCACAGGGGGTACGTGCGTCTTCATGGTTCTTAGCCCCAAGAAGCGCCCCAAATGGCAGTCTCGACCCCCACATCTGCATTCGCGCACACATGCTGCAGCAGGCCCTGTGAATATCTAGGGTCTGCCTCGTCTCCGAGCTGCTCGTTACTTTTGACTTTGGCTTTCGCGTGTTTCGAGGGTTGATCCATGTTCCGGCTCTGGCCCCCAAACCTCTGCTGACCCTCTCCCCAGATACACAGCCACAGGGCTCTTTTTATTCCGTTCTTTTCAGAGCCTCACCTTTGGCTGCATGCACACCACAGACTGAAGCCCAGGGTTGATGTTCGGGAGTCCCCGCAAAGGGGCAGGAGGGCCATGTGGTGCTGTCCCCTCATTTCCAAGCTCAAGGCAAGCGTCAGGCTCACCTCCTTTGTGCACATGCGAAATAAAACGGCTATAGCTTGATCTTAAACCTCAGTGGAAAGAAGCTACTGGCTGCATAGACAAGCTCCGTGGTCCAGGGGTGGATAAAGAACCCTCTCTTTAGCCTCGCGAGTGACATGGGGCTGGGAGGGTGCTCTATGTGGGCACAGGGATGTGTGTTTATTCTTTGTGCTGGCAGATGGGGAAATGGGGGGTGTTGGGGAGGGAGTCTCACACCTTGGTGTGGTCAGAGGGGCTGGGACAGGCTGTGGGCATCTCCCCCACTTAGGATCCTTGGCAAAGGTGAGCCTATCACACACTGCACCGGTCCCACGCATGGGGAAGCACACTGCGTGTGAATCATATAGGCTGTGGGGGAGCAGAGATGTTGCGTGCAACATTCTTATACTAAATCAATTACTTGTGTGCATGTGTGTGTGTGTGTGTGTGTGTGTGTGAGAGAGAGAGAGAGAGAGAGAGAGAGAGAGAGAGAGAGGGAGAGAGATTGTAATTGGCTAAATCTGGCAGCCCAACTCCTGAGCCAGACTGCCTGGCCTTGAATCCTGGTCCTGCTCTTACAAGCTGTGTGTCTCTGGGCAGCTTATTGAACCTCTCTGTGCCTCATCTTTTCCGTAAAATGAAGACACTGCTACTGACTTTAGAAGGTGGTTGAGAGAATTAAGTGATTTTTGTTTTCATTTTTTTCAAAGTGGTTATTTATTTTGAGAGAGACAGAGAGAGTATGTGTGTGAGAGTGGGGAAGGGACAGAGAGAGATGAGAGAGAGAGAGAGAGAGAGAGAGAATCCCAAGCAGGTTCCATGCTGTCAGTGCAGAGCCCGATATGGGGCTCGATCCCATGAACTGTGAAATCATGACCTGAGCCAAAACCAAGAGTCGGATGCTTAACCGACCAAGCCACCCAGGCGCCCCTAAATGATTTTTAGAAGGTTAAGCATCTGGAACAGTATCTGGCAATAAGCACTCACAAAGTGATACCTATTACTCTTGTCTCCTTGGAACTGGAACTTGGCAGCCTCTGTTCTGCTTCCAAGTTTATTGTGTTTCTGATCGCCTGTTCGCCTCTATCTCCATTGTGTTAGACACTGAATATTTTCAAAACCAAAAGGTTTCACAAGCCCTTGAGGCTCGCCGGTGTTTGCCAAGGTCCCAGGATCAGGCACAAGGTGCCACTTGTGGTTTCAATGCAAAACACGAGGGCAGCTGTTGCAAGCGGGAGGGGGGTAGGGAGTGAGAGGTAGCAGCGGGATCCGAGGCGGTGCGGAGCAGTGGTTCTGAGCACCAGCTTTGGAGCTCACGGGATCTGGGTTCCCAGCCTTAATTACGAGCGGCAGGATCTTCCACACGCTTCTCGAGGTCACCTCCTGTGTCCTTATTGGCAAAAGGAGTTATTCACGGTTCCTGCTTCACGGGGCTGCTGGAAAGATCACCGGAGAGATGTGCCGATTGCTCAAAGCAGTACTTGCAGTGTAGACAGAACCCCCCCCGCCCCCCCCCCACCCGCAGCCTAGTGGGAGATAGCCACGGGCCTAGATTCCCGCCCCACATCTGCCCCTTACCAGCTGGGGGACTCTGAACCAGTGTCTCGGCCCCTGTGCCGTGGTTTCCCACTCTGTAACCGGGACGACGGTGGTGCGGCAGCCCTGGGGGGTGATCCGGGAGCGACTGTGTGCAAAGCACTCAGGACTGTGCCTGGCACTTCCTCAGTCATGAGCATAAGCCGTCGTGGTTTTCGGCTGCCGTGATTCCTTATCTCCAGCAAACTCTCCCCTCGTTGGAGGAGTGAGGCCCGGGTTTCTGGCCAGAGTGAGTTCCGGGCAGGGCGTCCATACGGAGCCCGCCTGGCTCACAGCGAGCCGCCGCTGGGACATGCGCTCTGTCGGTGACAGTTCCAGTCAGCCCGAACAAAAGAGCACTGGGCAGTCCTGCCGACAGCCTTCACTGGGGAGGGGGGCGGATGGGGGGGCTCGGGCTTCTTCCGAAGGTCACGGGCCATCTGCTCGTGTCGTTTTTGTTGTTTATGGAATGGCCTGCTTTGTGCTCAGGTATGCATGCGTGCACATGTGTGCGTGCACACGCACACGGTAGCCACTGGCCTGGGAGGGTCCAGGTGTGCTCTCCACTCCTGCTGCACCTGCTCGGTCACCCTGAAGAACATGGGCATGACCTAAGGGGAGACATCTTCATTCACGCTCCAGAAGGGAGAGATCTGGTATCTTCCTGTTAAAAGTGTTGAGTAAAACCCACCGAAAACTGTGAGACTCTTATTAAGTGGCTGTTCCTTCCACCACCCATTCACACACTCCTGGGTTCTTCAGCAGACGTGTGATGAACTGCTTTTCTCTGCAAAGGGAGGAAGGTTCGCATGGTAGGACTCTGAGGAGCCTGGGGGTTTGGTGGAGGAGACGGACAGTCTGGAGGCAGGAGGAAGGGCAGGCGGAGGGAGGAAGCAGGCGCGAGAAGCCAGGTCGAGGTGGAAACTGGGGCAGGTTTCTACTGGATTTGTATAGAGGCACTGCGATAATCCTAACATCCCGTCCCTGATTTAGATGTCCATCATGTGCAAGCCTGCCAGGTCCTACCTGCTCCAGACCTGTGCCGGGGCGGTCTGCTCAGCACGGACTTGAGAAACAAAAGGTTAGAAAGAATCGGGGTGTTCGTTAGTAAGAGCGTGGTGAATAAATGGTTGTATATTTAAACAATGGGATATTATAAACTCGTGAAAAAAGAATAAAGTGGATCTCTATACGGAGACGTGGAAAGGTCTCAAAGCTCTTTTGTTGAGCGAAAAATACCGAAGGCGTTAAGAGTTTGGAATGTTCCCCTCGGTGGAGAGAAAAGGAGATAGCGCGAAATAAAATCCGGTGAGTGGTGCTCGCGTCGCGAGGCAGGGAGGGCCTGGGCTCAGGAGTTTGGAACAGACTTAACCTCTTTGCGTAGGCTATTGTTTCACTTCTGTTTCTTCCCGTGTGTGTGGATTAATTTTTCAGTCAGAGAAAGAGAAGAGCAGGGGCAGGAATCCGTCCTCTGCAGCGGGGTGCCGAGAAGCCTGTCCAGGAGGGGCGGGCCGCATGCCGGGGGGCTGTGGGCCGGGGGCACAGCACAGCTATGGTCTTGCCACCTGAAAGAGTCCTTCCAAACCTTTTCTCAAAGGTCCTGTAACTTGTCAAATCTGGTCACTGGGAGAAGCACTGACGGCTGGCTTCCCACTGTTGTGTCCCACAGGAATGTTGATGAGGCTTCGTGTGGATGGAATCTGTACCCTGGAACGAAAGTAGTTTGGGGCAGAAGAAAGTGGATTTCCTAAAAGGGACATACCAGTTAGAAGCAAGAAGCATCCCTTCCTAAGATTCCCCGTTCCCAGGCAGCTCCCACGAGCCCCAGTCCTTTGCGGTGTGGTTTCCTCTCTGAGACCAGATCCAGGGAGCTCTCCTGAACCCCTGGAGAAAGTCTGAGCTTCTGCCCCACCTGGGTCACCGTGTCTGCAGTTTGGGGCGAGTCCCCTCCGCTCCCCAGCCTCAGTTTCCTTATTTGTGAAAGGGAGGGTTGCTCCCGGTCGCTGCTGGGACCCCTCGGTGCTGATATCCTAATGGTTTTCTGAAACTTAATGAGAAGAGATGCAGGAGAGACTCATCTGGCCTGCGGACACCAAGAGGGTGCTGCTGACCCTTGCTGGCTGAATCTGCCTGCGCCAGTTTTTGGCTTAAATATGAGGCTAATTTAAAAAACAAGACAAAACACCCATAACACTGACTTCAGGTTTCCTACCTCCCTGCTCTTTGGTCCAGAGCTGGAGTTTATGACCAGCAGATATATTTGCTCTAGAGACCCTGTCTGTGGCAGAACGGGACTGGCCCTAAGTCCTGCAGAGAAGCGCTCGCTCCTTCCACTTGTCCCACGTGCTCTGGCCCCTGTCACCAGGACTCCCAAGGGTTATACTCTTCCGATTCCAAAGCCAGAGTGTTTTCTAGCCGGTGTTTCTGAACTCTATATAATGTTACTTTAAAAAAAAAAAAAAGGAAGAAAGAAAAGTTCTGTAAAATGCTTAGAAAGTGGGGGAGGGTTTGGGGAGAGGAGTGGTGGGTGCTATTCATTAGAATTCCTATAGAGTAATCACATCTTTTCATTCTGAAGGGTGTTGTTGCCTGGGAATTAATATTAGATCTGATTTTGAAATAAGCCTAATGATGATGACTTTTGGGAGGGTATATATTTTTTTTTTGCTATATTTGCATAAAGCCCTTTTCTCAGCTTGGCATATGGAAGTTAAAAATATGAGTTCTGTCCTTAAAATGCTTGTTGGCATGTTATCCAGCAGAAAAGGTAATTGCTTGCAGGGACCATGTTTGGGAGGCTAACTTAGCGTCCTTTGAAATGTTGCTTTTGAAATTAAACGGCCTTCTAGGCGTGGAAGGCTTATGGGCTAGGCAGAGCTGGGACGGCTCAGAAGCCCTGGCTGTCTAAGGCCTCTGGGGCTTTTTTTTTTTTTTAATGTTTATTTATTTATTTTAAGAGAGAGAGAGAGAGAGAGTGAGCTGTGGAGGGTCAGAGAGATAGGGAGAGAGAGAATCCCAAGCAGGCTCCTTGCTGTCAGCGCAGAGCCTGATGCGGGGCTTGAACTCACGCATGTGAAATTGTGACCGGAGCCAAAATCGAGAGTCAGATGCTTAACTGACTAGCCCCCAGGCGCCCCCTCTGGGGCTTTCCTCGTGGCTGAGGCAGGATGTGTTGAAGAGGCAAGCTTAGCATATGTTCCTTTTCCTAGGCCTTTCTCTCTTGCAACGGCAGCACCTCTGATACGTTCTGATTCCCCATCGCTGTTCACAGAGTGAAGTTAGTGCATGCACGGTATGGTGTTTTGTCTTGTATTCGTTACCTATCGCCGTGTAACAAAGTACCCGAGAATATAGTGGCTTAAGGTAACAACATAGACTCTCCGAGTTTCTGTGAGTCAGCAGTTTGGGAGTGACTTTACTGGGTTATTCTGGTGCAGGGTCTCTTCTGACCCTCATTTTCTTCCCTTTTTCTCTGTCCACAGTTTTCTCTCTGCTTGCATGCTTTCCCTTAGCCTTCCTTTACCGAGTGGCAAACTCTTCTACACCTTACAAAACCCAGATTAAATAATCCATCTTACTTTTCCACTCACACTGACTAGAAACCGGCTTCTGTCTCTTGGCTTCTGTGGATATCGGGACATCCGTCTTTTAAAGTGAGATCCTCTGGGGGTGCCTGGGGGGCTCCGTTGGTTAAGCATCCCACTCTGGCTTCAGTTCAGGTCATGATCTCACGGTTTGTGAGTTTGAGCCCCACATTGGGCTCTGCGCTGACAGCATGGAGGCTGCTTGGGATTTTCTCTCTCTCCCTCTCTCTCTGCCCCTCCCCTTCTCTATCTCTCAAAGTAAATAAATAAGCTTAGAAACTTTTTTTTCAAATAAATAAAATGAGATCCTCTGGTTTTTTTAATGTGTGTGTACAAGATATATAGACCCTGTCACGTTCAGTGTAATAGACAGTATCCACATGTGACTATTTAAAGATAAACTTAAATGACTGGAAATGAAATAAAAGAATAGATTCAGCCCCTCAGTCACATGAGCCATGTTCCAAGTGCCAGCTAGCCACACGTGGCTGGTGGCCGCGGTGCTGGACCGTGGAGAGGACTCCCCCATCATCGTAGGCGGTTCTTTTGGAAGCATAGTCTAGTGTGTGATCTCTTTCAAATCTGGGGTCCTGTCCTCTTCATCCAAAAAGCAGTTCTTGTTCTTGTTTTTTGTTTTAAAGCAGCAAGTGTCTGACCTGTTCACTTCTGTGTTGCCTGTGTCTGACACAGCGTCTGGTTGAATAAACTGGGGAAGTGGTTTCTGCAGCATCTTGGAGGCTTATTTGACATATGAGAGTTCCCACTCTGTGCCAAACACCGAATAGCTTGTCACTGGGACTGAATGAAAAAGGGATGAGGGGGAGATTGGCTTAATCTCTATTACAACACCCTTCTCGAGTGTCACCTTCTAGCCAGAGGTGGCAATTGGATGCAGTGGCTGTTGGGAAATGTAGGGATAAGTCTGCCATGGAGTCCCCGGGAGTTCTTTTGCTTTCTCGATACTGTTGTTGTCACAATGACCTTTTATGCCGGATGATAAGGTATCACTCTTTTTCATCTCTACTGGAGTACAGGTAGAATGGGTGGGGCTGCAGCATCCATTCTGTGATCAGGAGGTGATGAAGGAGCGCACTGAAATGACAGAGCAAAGGAGAGGGAAAGGCGGAGAATAATGGCGTGCGGGCTCCGCCCCACCCCTGGACCATATTTCTCCGGGTTTCTTTTCGTGCGACGAAAAAGTACATCCTTGGTTTTGCAGATATTGTGGCTGGATTTTTATATTACTTGCAGCCAAATGAAATCCTAATGAATGCAGATGGAGTGTGTAGAAACTCTGATCCCTTCTAATGAAAGGTAAGGGGGATTCTTCTCCAAAGCTTAGTGCCTAAGACATGCGGCCACTGGGAACACAGCAGCTGAATAACATTTCTTACCCTGTTGTCAAATAAAGAATTGGGGACTGGGCTCACTGGGAGCACTGGAACACATGCCTCCCCAGGTTTGAGGAGTGTGGTGCTCTACTCGGTCGCTGCACTCTCACAGACTTCCAGGAGTGTTCAGGAGGCGGCATTGCCGGGGCTGCTTCCTACGGGGTGCCCGGAGCACCTATACCCACGCCGACTGCTGGTACCTGTACAACACGCCACCAACTGAGGGCCAAGCCAGCTCTGGACACGGGTAGTCTTCTCCAGTCTTAGCCTGCTGCAGAATCTGGAAGTGAGCAGAGAAGGTTCTGGAATGACTTCGGAGTCTTTCATTTTACACATTTCTCATATTACACTGTGGACTTCAAGCAGGCTGGAGAGAATACTTTGTTCTGGAGAAACACAGTAAAGTTTGTCGATGGGTGAGGATTCCAAATATAACACTGTTTTTGCCTCACCTGTGTGTCACCTTTGAACGTGTCAATTAAGTACTTAAGCACATCGAAGGAATGCCCTGGTGTCCTTACCCACCACGGGTGTAAACACACTTGTTGATACTGCACGGAAATGCAAACTTAGCTGTAACTGGAGAACCCTCTCTTTAGCATTCTCTGCCACAGACTTTTGTTTGGCGACTGGTTTGCTGGGCTTTGAACCTTTAATTGGCCCATAACAGCAGAGTGACAGCAAGCTAGACTTCAATCAACGTACTCATGGTTTGCCAGTATTTTGAACAATAAATTGCTAGCTAATAAATTTCCTGTAGCTTCCTTTGTAAATGCCAGCTAAAGGCCTAAACATTCTGTGTAGATTTAATTACACATTTAGTGTTCCTGTAATTTTGAATTAATTACATGCCAAACAGATTTATGTTCTATGTACTTAATAAGCCTCAGTAAGTGCCCTTTTAGCAATCAATTGGTATTTAGGACCCGGTTTGTTTTTTAAAAATAATGGTTCACGTTGCTGGGTCTTGTGGCTCCTTCCATATGCTTGGGTGTTGGTAGAATTAGAGGTACCAGATGTTGATGCTGAAGTGAAAACAGTCACTCTCAGATAGCGGGGTTTGGGGTACGAGATGAGGGAGGGGATGAGCTCATACTTGGACTTCAGAGAGCCAAAGGGACTTCGTCTGCAGGTCGGGGCTTGGCATCTCTCTGACCTTGGTGTCGTGGAGAGCAGATGTTATGCTTTGGGGGTAGTGGTGAGTTGCAAGGAGGTGCCACGTCCTTGCGGTTTCCAGGTGGTTGGCGTGGCCCACCAACGGTCACTTGAACATTTTATTTTTTTCTTGAGGTGCTGCTTCTTACCGTGTTTTTTTTTTTTTTTCCCTTGGCACATTCTTATTTCCAAGCTTATGGGATAGCTTGATTTTCTTTATCGAGAGTTTACTCCATGCCCAGCACTGTGCTAAAAGTATTTTGCCTTGTTTTGATGATTTTTGATTTCCCATTGCAACCCTCTGTGGTGGAGACACAGGTGGGGGGACCCATTTATATTTAACAGATGAGGAAACTGAGGCCCAGAGAAGCAGAGTCTCTTGCCCAGGTAACAGCATGAGTCCAGGATGCAGTGGGAAGTCTGACTTGGTAGAAGGCACAGATGTCTGATATTTTTAGCTGGATTTTTATCTCGAGTTTTTTTGTTTTTTGTTTTTGTTTTTTTTTTTTTGTTTTTTAGCGTTTTTATTTTATTTTTTGAGAGACATAGAGACAGAGTGTGAGCAAGGGAAAGGCAGAGAGAGAGGGGGACACAGAATCCGAAGCAGGCTCCAGACTCTGAGCCATCAGCACAGAGCCCAATGCGGGGCTCGAACCCACAGACAGTGAGATCATGACCTGAGCTGAAGTCGGCCGCTAAGCAACTGAGCCACCCAGGCGCCCCTCGAGTTTTTGTTTTTAACCTCCTGTCTTAGTCTCCAGACTGGGTGGCTTAAATAAGAGACTTTTATTTCTTGCAGTTCTGGAGGCTGGGAGTCAGCGGTCAGGGCACCAAGCAGGGCTGGGTTCTGTTGAGAACCCTCTTCCTGGCTTGCAGGTGGCCGCCTTCTAGCCAACCGTGCACTCGTGTGGTGGAGAGAGCAAGCAAGCCCTCTAGCGTCTCTTCTTTTAAGAGCCCTAATCCCCTCAGGGAGTCACACCTCAAGACTTCACCTAAACCTGATCCCCTCCCAAAGGCCTCCTCTCCAGACACCACCACCCTGGGGGTAGGGCTTCGACCTACGAGTCTGGGGGTCGTGGTGGTCACAGCTAGTTCCATAGCACCTCCTGAAATGGCTGATGATGCGTCAGCTTGGAGGAAGAATCCGGAGTCCGTGACCTCTGGAACCTCTCAGGTTTGCACGATCTCCTAGCAAACGTTTCAATGTGTGCCGCGGAGCCGCCTCTCCGCGAGGAAACGGCCGCCATGTTTCCGGAGGGCCTTCAGCAGGAGCCTCCTTCAGAGCAGAACCGAAGGAGGCAGGCCCTGTCCTCTGTCGCCAAGATAAAAGTGGACCGGCAGGGGGATGTAGGGGCAGGTCCGGTGAAATGAAAAAAGCAGCTCCTGGGGGCGGGATTGGAATTCTACATCAAACGGAGTCGCGGAAGGTCCCCTCCGCGCAGGGCCGCCTTCTGATTTCCTTAGCCGTCAGAGGGCAGGGAGGCCGGTTTACAGGCGTGGGCCGAGGGATGCCACGCTGTCCCCAAGCATGTTCCGTTGCGCTGTGCCCACCCGCCTTCCGTCCCCGTTGCTCTGCCTCCTGCGGAAAGCTGCACGCGTGCGGGAGCGGCTCCCTCCTCTGGCCACCCCCACCCCCGCCCCTCTGATGGGACTGTTGAGCTATGTTTACCAAAGGGAGAAACTTGCCATTTTGCCTGCGTTCTCTCTTTATCCGGAAACGTCCCCAGGCCTGTGAAATTAAGCAGTAACATAGCATGCGGCCGTCATTATTGCTAGGTAATTGACTGCGTATCCCGAGTGAAACAAAGGTGGTTACAGAACGGTGAAGTCAATTATCATTTATTAATGGTGGTTACAGAGCATAGCAGAGCAATTTATAAATTGAATTTTTAAGCTGAATAGCTTTCTATTTATATTTTTAAAGGTAGGGAGGCGGATGTATGGGGTAAAGCGTGTGACCTTTAGCTGGTGACAGAGTGCGTATGTTTTTGCAGCTTCTTTTTAAATGAAGACTTTATTAGGCCACCTTTATGATGCATCTTGGTCCCTTGAATGAAAGCTGTTAAATGTGCTAATTCTCTCCAATCTGATTTGGGTGAATGGATACGACAACTGTTCTGTGTCTGTACGTGGGCCGTAATGTGCATTTTATCCACACGCATGTGTGTGTCTTTAAACATCAGAAGAGTACACGTAGATACATGGAAAGAGGTGTAAGGCAAAGTCGGGGGAAGGTTGGAGCTCACCTCATGAGACTTTTTCATCAGTAGATGTGCCCTTTTAACTGGTCCTGAAACGGAAAAGAGAGAGTGCCAAAAAATCAGGGAAAGATCGCTAATAAGTGTCAGAGCTTTCGTTGGAGAATGGTTTAATCTTTGCTGTCTTTTGAAGGCTTTTTTCTCTTTAATGAAAGAATGCTTAACTTGACACTGCTGATTGGCTACAATCACATAATTTATGTCAGGCTGAATGAGTGGCTCCAGTTTTTCTTATAACTAAAAAGCTCCTTTCTAACACTGAGAATGAATAAGTGGGCTAATACGGTACCATCTGTGAGCTCAAAAACGGTTCGGCTCTTCCCATTCATCCGCGTTGTGGGCACACACCTCAGCAGTTGTGGGAGATCTTGTTTCGTCCGTGATTTCATAACTCACGAGACTCTCGTTAATTTATATTCCGAGTCACACTTTGACCAACGTGGTGCCTCTCGGCCTGAGCCAGAAGTGAAGGTCACCTCCAGGGGTATTGTCCAACGGTCCTGTTTTGCTGGTGTTGTTTTGTTTTTATTTCCACGTGACTGCGCTGGTCCTCACTAAACCTGCTACGCTCCGCAGAACTGCTTGAAAGACACAAAGCTGAGCGCGAGTGTCTCCTTTCACCCGCCGGAGTGGTGATTCACAGCTATTTGTTGGCCGCACAAACCATTCTGCTTTTCACCCCCTTCCCCAAGCACCCTTTCTTCACCCCTGATGTTTGGGCCCCGGGAACGTTGGATGTCTTATACAGATGTTGCCTCATGCATGATAAATGCAGTGCGCAACTGCACAGCTGGAATTCCCGCAGACCCTCCGCTCAGCCCAGATCCCCCGTCAGCTCCTCCCCTCGGCTATGAAATCAGCATCGCGCCCTTCCCTTTCCGTGTTTCCATTAATTTTTCCTTCAGCACATCTGATTTCGATTGCCGGGTCTCTGGGTAGAGCCCTGATTAGCTTTTCTTTTGGAGTCGGTCCTCGTGTTGCTTACAAAACGAGTGCAAATCATGAAAACGGTCCTCCACAAAACCCACTGGCTGGAAATAGCGTGGGGAGGGAGCGTTGCGGCAGGGCGATGCGCAGTTGAAAACTCGCTGAGTTGGATGCCGTTTGCCAGAGATTCTACATAAACAGTGGTGATTGTCAGGACTTATCTTTCCTGCAGTATTTATTTCTGCTGAGAACTACTGAGCAGGCCGTATCTGGAAGATTCCGTCTCTCTCCTAAAAAAAAAAAAAAAAAAAAAAGAGAGAGAAAACCTATCATCCCTCTGAGGCATCCCACTTCTAACTTCCCAGCCCACTCAGCACTGACTTGGAATTTTTGGCCCCAAGCGAAGCTTTTGTGCCTTTTTACATAATGGCCGGGCCTCTCTGCGCAGGGATGGGTCAAGTGACAATTTTCTGCATTGTGTCCCTGTTCCGTGAATGGGTCAACAGTACATCCCCGAGACTAGGAAAAATAGCTGTGGGTAAAAACAAAACCAGCATTTCAAATCCCCGCACAGTCGCCCCACCCACCGTGGACGGGCTGCCCTTTGGGAGCCCGCGGCCAGGCTGGGAGGAACAGTGCGGAGGGCGCACTCCACCGAGGCCGAGGCCGAGGGAAACAGATCCTCCTGCCCTCCCCTCCTCCTCTCTATTCCGGCCAAACTTCCTGCTTGGCTGATAAATATTTAAAGCTACAGTCAACAAAGTTTAAAGACAGAAGTTAGGAAACCTAATCCTGTCTGCAGTGCCTTCTGTGTCCTGCGGCCTGCCCTGCCTACCCTTCAGAGGAAGGTCAGTCACGCAGAGGCGTCTGATGCGGACCCTCTGAGCGGGCTCTTCTCGTAGGGAAGGCCATCAGCCCTAGTGAGTGGCGTACACCTTTCCTCTTACGATTCTCACTCTGCTGAGCGTCGGAGGTGACCGTTCGCCAGAAATAAAAATCCCAAAGCAGCTTGCTCTTACGGATCCTTGCCTTGAAAACCGTCAGTTCAACAAGCGTGTTAGGAGCACTCTGCTGGATTTCGGGGATGCAGAATGTAAGGACATAGATCCTCCCCCTTAAGAACTCACGTTTATAGTACGAAGTGCTACATGCTCACAGCGATACCCTGGGAGGCCTACCGAGATGTATACGAGCTGCCCAGGGGGCTGAGAGGGCAGGTTACTTCCCGCGCCCAGCAGGAACAAGCCCTGCACTTCCGCTAGGCATTGGGCTAGCCTGCGAGGAATCAGCGATGAGGCAGCGCTGAGAGTAGGGAGAAGGCTTCAATGAAGGGGCCAACTTCCTTGGATCGTGAAGATGAAAAGGAGTTTTCGAGGTAAAAAAGCAGTTGAGCCTGGGGGAGAGGACATTCCTGGCAGAAGGAAGTCAAGGGCAAAGGTGTGCAAGTGTCCGGTATGGCTGAGGAGCAGGCAGAAGCCCCATGAGAAGTTTCCCCGGGTACGTGGGTACTGGACACCAAGAACCTTGCAGACCGAGGCAATCATGTTGGATCTTAATCGAGCTGGAGACGCTGGTTCCAGCACCACCACCACTCAGAGACTGAGGTATGTTTTGAAACATCGTTCCAACCAGAGGGAGGCTCTTTTCCTAATTCTCACAAGTACCTGGTGAATCCTTCTCTGCCTTGTGAAGACATTGAACTCTGATGCATCCTTCACCTGAGAGGCAGAGCTCCCTGGAGGGCGAGAGGGAAGGAACCTCTTTCTTCCTAACTTGCCTCTGCTTCGGCCTGTTTACCTGCCTGTCTGGCCAAGCAGTGCCAGGCTTCTTGGGGCAGAGCGGATGTGGGCTGCGCCCTGCAGGAGCGAGGCCCGGGTGTGCAAGCCTGGGTGTGCTCCTGCTCCGGCTTAGGAAAAACGGATGCAAGTGCAAGTCATTACACTGGAGAGGCCTTCTCGAGGACAGTATCGGTGGGGGCGAATTTCACCATTGCCGGTGAACCCTGACCCAGAGGTCAGTTTCCGGCTGACATGGGTCTCCCGCTTTCCTGAGTAGAGCTGCCCTCCTCAAGAGGGGGCAACCCCAAGCCTTAGTTTTAAAAGACCCTCTTATGCAACTGCAGCCAAACTTTAGCTAAATAGCATTGAATGGTTTCGATGAATTACACATGAAATTGCTTTAGAAAATAATCTTTTTTAAAAGTTTTTTTTAATGTTTCTTTATTTTTGAGAGAGAGGGAGAGAGAGACAAAGTATGAGCAGAGGAGGGGCAGAAAGAGGGGGAGACACAGAAGCCAAAACAGACTCCAGGCTATGAGCTCTCAGCACAGAGCCCAATGTGGGTCTCACACTCACGGACCATGAGATCATGACCTGAGCCGAAGTCGGACACTTAACCACCTGAGCCACCCAGGTGCCCTGAAAATAATCTTTTTTTTTTTTTTTTTAGTACTCTTTCTTCAGTGAAAAATGTATTACTCTTCACTCAGTCTAAATAAAACATTTTAGTTTACAGAGCATTCCTATATATATATATTCTTGGCAGGAGCTTCCTTATGGTCAGGGGCAGATTCTTAAGCCCATTCCACATGGGCAAGAAGACACAAAGCCAGAGAGATCTGGGTTTGGTGGCACGTGACTGATTTTGGCTAGCAGTTCCTCAGGAGGTGTGGGGTGGCTCTCAGTGTCTGTACGAGGCCCTCTGGGGATTTGAGCCCTGATCTCAAATCCTGATGCAAAATCTGATTGGGTGCCTTGCCCGAAGGTCCTGGGGCTGAAAGGGCTTCATTTGATACTAAGGAGCTGTGGTTTCAAAGGACACATTTGTATGTCGATGCAAGTATGTGATCTGCAGCCTTGACACTCTGAGATGGCTCTGTGAGGACACCTACCGCAGGACACACCACTGCCTTCTGTCCCACAGTGTGGCATGTGGGGTCAGCCCCCTGGCTCCACAGTGGTCCCTGGTGGTGCTAAAGGACTCACACACACTTGGACACTCTGAGGAATCTGTTGGGGACTTTGCCGTTTGGTGATCGAATGGCAGAGTTAAGGGTGTTGCTGTGATTTAGTTTTATCCTTTGAAGTCACCTGTAGTAACTCTGTATGGCCTGAAAGAGGCTCCTGAAGACTTTGGAAGTTGGCTGTGTCGATTCCCGAGTGGTATTGTATTCATCTCAGGCCTCAGTCCTCTCCTCTTTGCCCACACAGAGAGAAGTACTCTGAAATCCTTCTTTCACCTCTTAATCACATTTGCCTGTGACTTGTTTTTGAGCTCTTCCCTGTACGTGGCCTTATTTCGTGTTCTCACATTCTCACCCAGTGTTTCTGTTCCCTGGTCACCCGTCTGAAATGCTGGGCCAGTGGTTCGCAGTGCCTGGGCCGTGTACTTGGGAACCTAAGATGAGCTCTCGCCAGTTGCGTTCAGTCCCGTGGGGTCTGCGAGGCCTGAGCCTGAGTCAGTGGGTGCGTTCATTCCATTTTCCACAGGGCCTGTCACTTCTGGGCCTGTTGTGACCCTGCTCGTGATGGAGAAGTGGCAAGGGGGCCTGGATGGTACCTCTCTTCTGAGATAGTTCCAAAGGTTGCAGTCTGAGGCTGAGAAAATCTGTGCGGGGTGAGTGTGTGTGTGTGTGTGTGTGTGTGTGTGTGTGTGTGTATTCTCACCTCTGTCCACGCATATATAGTTGCTGGTATGATACAAAATTCTGGAAGCTATCGTAAGGTTGGATCACTCACAGATTCCCGTTACCAGTTTGGACCTAAGGTGGTCATAGTTTCATTAGAAAGTGAGGAGACTTTAATCCACTCAGTAATACAGTTCTGTAGGACAGCAGCTCCAAAGCAAACTTGTTTCCCTTTACCCAGGAACCACGAATTCCTGGTCTTTCCTGGGTGTGTTCCACCAGGATGGAAACTGTTCCCCGCACCTTTGCTGGGTGACAGCTGGTGTGGGAAGACAGGGTGAGGTGAGGGGACTACACCTTGAGAAGGCTTTCCTGGGAAAGAGCCCCTCCAAAGTGACTCACTTGTTCACAGAGTAAGACGAGTGATCTGATGTGAGCATGTTGTAGAAGGGCGACTGTGTCCGGGGACTGAGGTCTGTTTCCAGGGCACCGTGCTTCCTTGGCCACAGTCCCCAGTCACCTCAGACTTAATGTCTGGAGGAAAATAATCAGACTGTCTTTGGAGTTGTCTGTTGTTTAAGAAGATTACGCAAGTGTGGGGCGCCTGGGTGGCTCAGTCGGTTAAGCGGCCGACTTCGGCTCAGGTCATGATCTCGCGGTCTGTGAGTTCGAGCCCCGCATCGGGCTCTGTGCTGACGGCTCATCAGAGCCTGGAGCCTGCTTCGGATTCTGTGTCTCCCTCTCTCTCTCTGCCCTTCCCCTGTTCACGCTCTGTCTCTATGTCTCTCAAAAATAAATAAATGTAAAAAAAAAAAATTTAAAAAAAAAAAAAAAAAAAAGAAGATTACGCAAGTGGTCGGCAAGGTCAGAAAGCATTATGGCTTAGTGGGCGCTGGCGACAGAGCACCTGGATTAAGCCCTAGTTTCACGGGTACTAGCTGAATGACCTTGGGCATGTGATTTCATCTCTCATGCCTCAGTTTCCTCTGCCTGCACAGTGGGAATAACATTACCTGCCTGCGACAGGCTGAAGAGATAGCCGTGTCCTAATCCCCAGAACCTGCAACTTTTAGCCTATTTGGGAAACGGGACTTTGTAGATATGATTAAAGTTCAGGGTCTTGAGAGGGGGAGATGATCGTGGGTAATCGGGCGACTGTTGATGCCATCACAGGGGTCCTCAGAGAGGGAGGCAGGAGGAGACTTCCCAGACACTGGAGGAGAAAGTAATATGAAGACGGAGATGGGATAGAGAGAGGGATTCGAATGTGCCAGACTTGGAAATTGGAATGAGGGGGCCGCAAGCCAAGGAATGGCAGTGGCCAGTGAAAGGTGGAGAGGCACGGAAGGGATTCTGCCCCAGAGCCTTTGATTTTAGCCAGCGACACTGATTTTGGACTTCGGTTTCCAGAGCTCTGAGAGACTACATTTCCATTGTTCAAAGAAACTTGTGCTGACTTGTTCCAGCGTCCACATGAAACAAATACACACCTTCACGGTGTGATCGAGAGGATTAAATGCAGTAATGCCTGTAACAGGTTTTGCATAGCCCTTGATGTTATATAGCAAACTCTCAGTAAGTATTAGCTTTGATTATTATATTTTGAAGCTAGGAGGAAGGGTTACATACAACAGTGAAAACTGACCGAGGGGGTCAAAAGGAAGGGTGTCACGTCCTGGCTGGGTCACTGTCGCTTGCAAGCTGAGTTTCTGTTTTTCTCCCAGCTGACAAAGTCCTGCCCCAGTCTCCTCCCCCGAGTTGTGAGGATCAGATGAGTTAATGAACGTGAAAGCACTGTGCGCGTCACCCACATAAACCGTTAAGCTGTGGCTACAAAGACCGGGGCCCAGCTGAGGCAGCATGGCCGAGGGCTGGGCGGGAGCTTTGTTCCTTCGGCTCTGTGAGGTGAGGTCACCTCTTTCAGCTTTTGTTCCTGCCTTTCTGAGCTCATTTGCTGGTTTGCCCCCTAATCCTGGCCTCTTCTGCCCTGAGCGGAGCTTCAGATGACAAACTCCAGCAGTCCCAGCCAGCCATGAGCATCCCCTGGGGCTTATTTCTTCCTGTTTCCATTTTTAAGAGACACAAACAAAAATAAAAACAAAACCCCAAACACACTTATCTTAAAAGTGATTTGCAATGCCCACATGGAGATGAGGTCAACGGATTCCAATTTAACTTTGCTAAGGCTTTGAGATGTTTTCAGTGTATTTTTCGGGCCAGAGACCCACGAAACCCAGCAAAGGGTGTCAGCTTAGATGGGAACAAGTCAACCTTTGTCAAATGCTTCGAAGTGGTGAATTCATCTGTAAAGATACCCAGCCTCCCAGGAAATGTGCTGTTTTAGCCTGAATAGGCAAAAGACAACACACAGGGTGAAAACGAGCCATTTCTGGCCTTGATTTGCTTTGTCTTTTAACCAAATTTCCAGTAAAATCTTCATACTCCCTACGATGGTCAAAGATCAGTGCTGTGAAGAAAGCCCGTTCGCTGAGGGGCTTGGGAGATTCCTCCAGTTCGTTTATTCCAATCTTGTCACCCACTGGAAATTCAAGGACCCCACTCACATGCCTTCGCTCATTTAGCAAAAATGTTTTGAAAGCCTACTGCACTCTAGGCATGGTGCTAGGCACTGGAGAAACAATGCTGAACGCAGTGCCCGGCGGTCATCTGGAGTTCGGTGGTGAGTGGGAATGACAACATTGGCCACACGGTGACACAGCACTGACAAGTTGCACCTGTGCTACAAAGGGGCACTGAGTACTGAGAGAGTTTCCAGTAGAGATTTCTCTGTGAAAGCTCAGTTCGGGAGACATCCAGGGATCAGTTGAACCAAAGGAAGGGGAACACAGTAGATTCAGAGACAAAAGAGTATGCAGAGGCCCAAAAGTGGGAAAAACATGGCCTGTAGGAGAAAGCAAGAGGAAGCCAGTGTGATAGGAGGAGAGGGAAGAGAAGAGTTTGGGGTGAGGCTAAAGGAGTAGTGGGGGCCAAAATGGAGGTATTGTTGGCCATCATATGGTCACACCCTATCTGAGGGAGATTGACTTCCCGGGTCACACCCTCTTGCTGGTGCACTGGTGTGGACCCTCACTGGCGGGCCCCCCAGGCCTGCCCAGTTGCCACACCCATCTTGCCAAGGTAGGACCATTAGAAAGTTGAGCCACTGTGTAGCTCATAGTGGAACCCAGCTCAATGCCAGCTTGGAACACGGGGTCTGGAGAGCACGCTCGCCAAGTCCATTCTAGGCCTCCGTTTGGGCTAGTTCATGCATAAGGGTTTGCCTCCGCTTCCCTGTAGGTGTAGGTCTCTATTCTGTACTCATCAAGGCTTGCTCTGGCCTGGACCTCCCCTCTGCCTCTAGTTTGTTCATTTACTCAACTCTTATCATGATCCAGGTACTGGGCTAGGCCCTGGGGATGCCTTGCTGGAGTGCTCCTTGCTCTAGAGAAGCTTCAGGTCCAGTGTGTGGGGAGCAGGCAATAGCTTGGACCCCCTGCAAGCAGCCGTCACCCTCCCTTTCGCCCACTGCGCAAACCTCCTGCTGTCTCCCTCCATGGGTTACCACCGCCTGCCTTTACTAAGCACAGGAGCTTGCAGTGGACTGCAATAGTCCCCCCTGTAATGGGCCGTGGTTCCTTCCCAGTTTGGTCCCAGCTCCATTCTCTGGCATCTTGGCTGCCTGCCTGCAGCTTCAGCTGGAACAGAGACACCAAAAGTATCTTGCGGGGATCTGCCACACTGCACTGTGACCCCAGGTGGCCAGCAAGGCCGTCTTCCTTGTTATTTCCCCGTGGGCACCGGTCTTCTGAACGCAGCGTAAGTACGTTCGAACAGCGGCATACTCCCGCTTGCCAGCAGTTAATGAACTGTTACTGGGGATGGTTAATGCCCTGTGAAATCAGTCATTAATTGTAGAAACAACTGATTTCAGAGAGATCGTGGCAATTATGAACCGTTTATGATGGCAGAGGCATAAGAAAACAAACTGCCACGTTGCCCATTCGTCACGAGGGAAAGAGTCTGCAACCTGACTTTGAAGCTGTCTAACAGGGAGTGGTCACAGGCCACTGAGCGTCCTGCCACCACACTCTTAAAGCCCGGGTACAAAAAAGCGAAAGTTAGCAACTGCGTTCCTTGGGGGGAATGTACACCTGCAAAAGGCCGGCTGAAGGAGGCAGCATTGGATAATGGATAAAGCCGCTCTCGGGCGGCGGCCTTTCCTGGGCTGGTGGCTTCCAAACTGCAGTCCCAGGCACCGCCGAGGGTCAGCGAAGGTTCTCCCCGCGGTCTCCGGGCTGACTTCTGAAAGCGATGATGCTGAGACTTCTTCATCTGTTTCGTTTCCTGGGAGAAGCGAAGAGAAGCTGGCCCCATGGTTGGCGGTGCCTTCACAACATTACCATTCGTTTGTTCTTTTTATAATGCAAGCTTCCCTCCCTGCACTCAGAGACCAGTTACCTTGATGGGGCCCTGGACAGTCTTCCTCTGTATTGTCCCTCACAGCACTGGGTGAGATTTCTCGCTTTCCCCCGTCCAGTCGCTGGCCCTGCAATTCACAGGCACTTGGTTCTCTCCCCTCTGATATCCACAGAGGGTGGTGAGCATAAAAGGTTTCGCAGCAGCAGAATAGCGGGACCATTATTCTGTTTTACAGAGGTCAGCTGGGTCATGGTTGGGGAAGGATGTTAGCGCATGCTCACAGCATGGTGGGCTATAACACTGAAGTACTGGAATTACCCTATACGATCAGCATAGGATTAGCAAAATGCATTTTGGTATGTCAGTAGGTGGGATTCTCTGCAGCATTTAATTTGCTTATGAAAATCTGTGCTTATTGACATGGGAAAAAATGCCCATGGTATATTATTGAGTGAAAACAAGCTGGCAGCCAAGTATGCACGATTCCAGCTTCTGGAAAATGTGCACACGTACGTGTATGCGCAGGTGAGAGTCTTTATTGATGCATCCCGACATGCTAATCGTGGTTATTCTGGGAGATTGAAGGTGACTTTTAAATTCTTCCTTATACTTTTGGAGAGGGTCTGAATTTGTTGTAAGGAGCATGTCTTTGTTGTACAATAGGAAAAAAAATGTGCATCTAACTGAAACCTGCTCTATTTATTGTAACATAATTATATCTCATCAGGGTTTCCTAAAGCTCTTTACACGACTTCATTACTTGCTCTTACTGGACAAATTAAGGGAGATTACCTTTAGAAAAATTTAAAAAATTAAATTTGGAAAATAAAATCTCCAAAGAACTTTAAAGATCGAGTTGTAAAAGTTGAAAAAGAAATGACTTACGTATTTGATGGATCATATTATAAACTGAAACCGAGTATCACTGGCAGGATCGGAGAAGGCAGACTGGGAGGGGGTAGCGCTGACCTGAAACAGAGGTACGGGCACAGAGTCGCGTAGAAGTAGCCCAGTGAAGATAACGCTTTGGCAGTGATGGCGGGTGCAACGGTGTGGTACAAGGCTGTGTCGTGACCACAGAAGTGATTCGTGGCCAAAGAAGGCTGAGAATCTGTGACATGAGGAATTTTCACTCGGTCTTAAATTCACATTTTTCTCGATTCTCTGCCTAATTTCATATGCAGTCGTTCCTTTTCCTGGTAATTTGTCTGGTCTCTGGATGCTGGTGGTGTTCCATCTGGCTCCCTGGCTGAGAACAGGCTCTCCCAGATACCCAAGGATGTGATTGTTGCTCCCATGGCTCCTTAGATGAGGTGTTTTCCTGTTCAACACCAGCGCACACAGACCTCATTTTAAAATCTTGTGGCACAGCTGGAATTTCAGCCCGCGGTATTTTCGGATTCCAAAGCAAGAAGATATTTCTTTAATGAAATTTGATGCAAAATGCAAAACCTGAAATCTGAAATCAATATTGTGAATCCAGGTTTTATGTAAGTTACGAAGCGCCTAGAAGGAGGGAGCAGGAATTGTTTTAAACAAGTTGAATCAAATGAAGTATTTTTTAAAAAGTTATCTTAGGTCTGAAAGGAAACAATAGTATACACACATTTAAAACCATCTTTGTAAAACATAAAATAATAAAATAAAATAAAATAAAAATAAATATTTGTAATCCTGGTCAGAGAATTCTGAAACAAACAAATTCCACAGCATAATAAGCATCGATATCATTCTATTAATGGTTGAACAAATCAATATTTCATACACAAGCCCAATTTTTTTCTACCAAAAAAATTCCTGTGTTTTGTCGGAAGTTCCCTAGCTTTGGGAAAATATCTTATAAATAGAACCATAAAGTGAAATTAGTACAAGACTCATTCTGATCGAAGTGGAGTCTCTCCTAGGAAGAATGCTGCAAGACCCTGGGCAAAAGTAAAAACCAAGGAAGTCTCGAAATTATACCTTTACAGAGTATCTCCTTTACCAGTGATGAAAACAGTCTGTCCTTTACTAGCTGCAGTAATGCAGCTTTAAAACAAATCCGTTCATTGTTGCGTGTGTCTGTATTTCATCTCTCCAGCAAGATTTTGGGCTGTCCAGGGCCAGAACCATTTGCTCTGTTTCTCTTCTATTTCCCACTACTTTGGTTGTCAGGATTGCTGGGGATACGGCTGGTGCTTCGGCATTATTTATTCTGCAGGCAAGAGTCAGATTCAGAAAAGAATACATTTTATACCACTTGCTAACTCTAGTTGATTGAGAATAACTTCTTGGAGTCCCACGTTAAGAGAGACTCTGAGGAGGTCTGGGCTACACAGAAAGAATACTGTGGTTGATGGGTAATGTCTGCCAAGAGTACAAGAATGGTGGTACTTTTGCTGTGTTCAGTGCCTGTCCCCGAATCCACCAATCCTAGAGTCATGACACTTCTAGATAAGTGAGATGAACGTTTACATCTCTTTATGTAAGCCACCTTTAACTGATTTTTCTTGCAGGCAGCTAAGAGCATCCTATCTTATACAGTCGCCTATTCACCAACCCCAGTACTTCAACACAAGCTTTTTTTAACTCATAAATTATAATTTTTTTCCACTTAGGAATTTGTTTTCATGAAGCGCCATGTAAGGTACAGGGCTGGAAAAGTTCTCAGATATTGATTCTCTTCCTTACTAGTTGAGTAGCTTCTGCGTAACTGTTCCTAAGGCTCTCCAATCTTCTGTTTTCTAACTTCTAAAAAGAGGACAGCGTATATCTCATAGATGCAGTGAAAACGATCTAGATAAGATCCCCAAGCCGTGCACACGGCCGGCACACAGGGAACGCATGACAGGTGCACCGCCTAGCCGGGCCAGCCCGCTCTGACCTCCCCAGGGAAGTGGACCACCAGCCCCTCTGCAAAAACATCCACTTCACTTCGTCACCGGAACTCAGTCAGCATCTCTTCACACAGAGCTCTCGGAGCGAGGGGGTGGACAGGCCCTGCCTTTGGACTGATGGAATTTTTGTCACGAAACCGTCTGGTGGTTCTGGCCTCACGTCCCTCCAGCTCCGGTGCAGCTAAAAGGCAATCTAACCAGGAGAAGAAAGTCAGTGCTAACTGATATGCAATTTGCAAACCTTCTGAGAGTAGATACATTTTATACTTTGGAAGATTTGGATCTTATTTTATTACTGGGACTCCTGATAAATTAAAGAGAGATGAGTTGTTCCGGGGCCAAAAGAAACCCTTACATTTAAATTAAAATTTAAATCTTTTCTGTGTTTGCTGTCAGGCCCACAGGGCTTTGTCAGAGGAACTTGAGCTATGTGACACTGTTTATGTATATATTTTCCTAGTCAGAAAGGTCCTATTGACTTTTTCTGTGAATCTGTTAGTTTGTCACTAGGACGTTACTCTCTAATATAAAGGAAATAACTGAAGCTGTAGGGAGAATGACTTAACATTTAAGAATTGATTCAGCAGTGGATAGGATTTCATAATAATTAAGAATGGGCTTAAAAGTCCAGACAGATTTGCTTGTTAATCTTACCGCTGAACAGTGACCTTGAACAAATTGTTAACCTCTCGTGGCCTCTGATTCCACATCTGTAAAATGAAATGATGCTTGTATTATTTAACCATTGCTGAATAAAAACTCCCAAAATTCATGGGCTTAAAACAATCAAAATTTTTTGTTTCTAATTTCTTCAGCATCTGTGTGTCAGATGAAGTCATCTGCACTTAGTTGGGTGGCTCTGCTCAACTTGGCTGTTCTTAGCCATGTGACGGTGGGTTGGCTGAGAGCCAGCGGGGGTGGCTCTACTCCACTGGTCCCTCATCCTCCTTGGAGCCACAGGCTACTTGAAGCCTGCCCTTTTCATGGCGATGGCAGAGGGACAGGCTGGCGAGCCCAATCATTAAACCCCCTGGCAAGACTTTTGTCACTCCTGCTAACACTCTAGTGGGCAGGGCAAGTAATATGGCCAAGCAAAGGTCAAGAGCTAGAGAATTCTGTGCCCCGTCCACCCTATTTTCTTCCTCCCTTCCTCTCTTCTCCCTTCCCCTCTCCTCCCTTCCCCTCTCCTCCCTTCCCCTCTCCTTGTCCTCCATGTTCCTCCTCCCTCTCCTCTTCCCTTCTCCTTCTATGTCTCCTTCCTCTTCTCTCTGTGAGCAATTTGAGGGCAGAAAACCCCATGTTTTATTAACCTCTCTCCACTTAACACCTCGCAGGTACCTGATGCATATTGACTGAACAAACACTATAAGGGAGTTTGCACTGAGCTCACGTAAACACATGTGCTCCTGTGTGGACACACACGCACGTGCGCGCATACACACACACACACACACACACGGTTGGAAGATGTTGGACACATTCTGCTTATGAATAAAAAAATGACCTCAGCCTTGTCAAATGCTTCAGGAGAGGAAAAGCGTTTTCTCTCTCTGCCATCATTTGCTCAAAGGCAGATCCAGAGCGTTAGTTCAAATGTTTCTTCTCCCCTGATTATCTTGTACAAAGCTCTCCATTTGGGACTAGTTGCAGGTTTCCTTGTCATTCTCCAGCTCTGGTTTATATAAAAATGGATCATTTGTTGAGGCAAACTTCAAAGCCAGAGAGTGCCCTAAGTCATAAATGGTTCCGTCTTTTAATTCAGGCCTAATCCTATTAGAGACACAGCTCTCAGGGCTGGGGAATCCTTTTAGGTCTCTTTGATCTAGGGAGCACATTTGAGTTCAGCGGCTTCAGCTGCCCGAGCCCTAAAATACCAGGGAACCCATTTAATATCTGGAAATGTCAATCTCTCTCCCTTCTGGTGAAAGACGTATATTCTCGGGTGGACCAGTATCCGTGTCTAAATTCAAGGGAAAGAGTTGTGCTGTGTTGCCCAAGTGTGGGGGCACCCTCGCTGGTCTGCCAAAGAACTTAGGTGGTATTCAGTTGGGTCTGGAGGTGTTCGGTGCCCTGCTGGTTCATTCGCCGTCTTCTAAACCATCTTTCTGATTGCATGAGATGAAAGTTTCAGTTTGGCCTTTGTGTTTTGCTTCTCAAACCCTTGTTAACTTGTCTGTCTCACAGAGAGCATTAGCCAGCCTTTACTGAAGACTTAGAGGTTCTTTGCGCTGTGCTAGCGTCTGCCTCCCTGTGGCCTTCGGTCGCTGCTCAGCCCCACCGTTCTCTCCTGCTCGCCTTCACGCCGCTCCAGCTGTCAGATGTGTTCCCACCTCAGAAACTTAGCACTTTGTTTCTTCTGTTCTGGAATGGTTTTCCCCCAGAAATCCCTGTGACCCATTCCCTCACTTCCTTCTTTTTAAATTTTTTGTTTATTTTTGAGACGGGGGTGGGGGGGGGGAGGAACAGAGAGAGAGGGAGACACAGAATCCGAAGCAGGCTCCAGGCTCCGAGCTGTCAGCACAGAGCCCGATGTGGGGCTCGAACTCACGGACTGCAAGATCATGACCTGAGCCAAAGTCAGACGCTTAATGGACTGAGCCACCCAGGCTCCCCAATCCCACACCTCCTTCTGATCTTTAATCAAATGCCGCCATTTTCACGAGGCTAGCTCTGTCCGCCCTGTTCACGCTGGCACCCATCTCTGGCATTTTCTCTCTTCTGGCTCTGCTTTGTTTTATTTTCATAGCCCTTTCCACTACTCATCACAGTATAAAGTCACTTACGTGTTTATCGTGTGTCTCCTCCGTGAGCAGATAAGCTTCTTAAGTGCAGGAATTTTTGTCAGCTTGGTTCATGCCATATTCCCAGGATTTCGCACGTGCCATCTCATAGAAGATGCTTATTAAAGATTTGTTGAATGGATGAGTGACAGAACTGCTTTTTGGCTTTGGTGGGTGATCGTGTTTGGTTAGAGTCTGGTAACGCTGCTCGGTTTCCGTTGTACTTATTTTTACCCGGCCTTTCTATTTAAGGAAGATGACACTGACATCTGGCCCCGCCGTTCCTGGACCGGAATTCCTTTTAACCTTCCGCATTCTGATTCCTCAATTATCTGTCAGGCCTCTGGAGTTCATGGCAATATTTATCACACTCTTGGGATCATTCATAGTCCAGTTGAAATATGGGTCTCATTGGGTTTAGAAAGGCACATTTTGAGGCCCTATTTCGATTTATGGTTTTCATTTGTTTTTCTGAGTTTTCCATGTACAGTCCACATTTTTCATGATCTGGGAAATGAAGTTTGTGGACAAGGAGGGCTGCGTGCTCTTTTTCCATCAACTTGCTTCAAATGTAACAGAAGAATTCTCCAATGAAATTTAAAATGACGTATCCTGAGCGCCATTTTGGAAGGCGGAGTCCAAGAGTGGGCTTGCCTCAGATCGGGCATGTCAGGCCTTTCCCGACACTCAGAGAATTTAGTTGGAAGAAGCAGCAGCCTCGGAGAAATAATAATAAAAAAAAAATGGTGAAAAAGCCTTAAGGAGGCAAAAAGAGTCTGAGGCCTGTGCTTGACAATCGTTGGGAGGCAGAAGTCTGTGACTCTGAGGAAACAAACTCAGATGTATCTGAACTGTCCCACCCAGCTGGTGTAGTGGCCCAAATCACCTGTGAGGCAGCAAGTGTACTGAGCTGTTATTATGTGCCGGGCACCGTGCTCTGTGCCCACCACCCAGTGATGAAGGAGCAGAGGATGGAGTTTATGTCTAGTCCTACGAAGCTTAATGTCTAGTAGGCAAGAAAACAAGCCAACACACTAAATAATTATCCATTTCCAACGTGGAGAGTATCTCTGAAGGAAGAGGTAGAGAAGTGGTCAGAAACTAGCAGCAGGGGTCAGAGACTATCAGGCTCTGACTCAGACGGAGGCAGAGGGCATCTGACATGCAGTGGGGGTGGAGGGCTCTGACTTAGATTAGGATTCAAGCTGAAGGCTTGGCCAGGCCGTGTGGTGGGGTCCCCAATCTCGGCCCACTTCTCTCTTCTCCCAGGAGTTCCTTCCTGTCCATTTCTTACTCATCCTCTCCTCCCAGGCTGGTGCCCACCGAGCCTGGCTAAAGATCGGAACCTGCTAGGGGGATTACAAACGTATAACTCTGTGGCCCTTCGCAAACTTAGGGACTCTGAATCTCTAGGGATGGGGCCAGGGAATATGCATCTCGATAATAACTACCCCTTCCCTTGTTTGGTTAGCTCACATTTGGGGGCTCTGTTTCAGGAGAGCTTCTGAGAGTCCCCCGCTTCTCCCGCCAAATGACCCTCTGGAACGTTCGATGTCACTGCCGGCCTCTGCATTCCCTCCGTCATCATTTGCCGTCGCTGTTCTGTAGCCCAACCACACCGGGCTGTAGCAGTCGACTCTCACCTGCCCATCTCCTTTGCCTGTTTGGAAGGCCCTTGAGTGCAGGGTGGGGATTTTCATGTGAGCATCCCCAGCTTGCCTTGGGAGAAAGTAAATAAATTTTAACAGCCAGCACTTACGTGGCACTTCCTATGTGTCTGGCAGCGTCCTGATATTTACATACCATGTTAAATCCTCCCAGATTCCCCAGGAGGTAGATACTGTTGTTATCCCTACTTAAAGGGAGAGAAAACTGAGACACAAAGATATTCAACAATGCAAACGCATAGCTAGAAGTGGCAGAACCAGGCAGCCTGATCCCGAAATCCAGATCCTCAAGCATCGCACCCTCAGTGAATGAATGAATGAATGAATGAATGAATGACTTTTGTGTCACCCCATCCCATTTTATGCTTGAATAATTAGTACATACTGTGTTGGGGAACCCCTTAGAGTGGTAAGAAGCTTTGATCTCTGTTAACACCAACCCTGTTTTGACTTATCCCCAGCTTTTGAAGATTTCATTACAAATACCTTGAGACAGGCACTGGACAGAAAGTCCCCAAGGGGCAGGATTTCCTAGTAAATAGCCCGTGTCTTTCCCCTTTCCCCACCCCTAGCACAACTGTTCCCTTAGTGCACATTGTTAACCTGTTGATATTAAGGCAGCGTTGGATATCCACTGTTGATGCCTATGGGTGGTTCTTGCATGGGGCTGGGGCAAGATATGGGGAGTTAAGCGTAGTTTACAAACCGATGCACAGAGGGAGTCTCTGGATTGTGTCCGGTGTCCTGCAGAGCCAGAACCATCTTCTCTTGCAGCTCGTGCTAGGGAAGTAAGGTGTGGTTATTTACTCAGGCTTGCTACAAGCCCGGCTTGTACTGCACAGGAATCACCACTTAGCTCATAGTGACTCCTTCGCCAGATGGTTGGATTGCCTGACCCACCAGACACTGCCAATCAGCTAATTCACTGGTTCCCAAACTTGAGTCATATTAAGACCACTTGGAGAATGTGGCAAAAACACAAAGTCCTAGGTTGTATTTCAAGGGTCCTGGGCTCTGGTCTTCGGTAGCTTTCCCGGTGATCCTGACACACACTTAGGTTTGAGATCCTCTGTGCTAAGAGAGCCATCCCTGCACTTTAGGAAACATCAGAATTAACCGGGGGAGCTTTTAATGCCAAGCAAACTGGTGCCGAGGTGACTCTGATTCAGAATCATGCCTCAGGCTTCATTCTCACCTGCAGCACGGCGACCGTCATGGGAAGACAGTGGGTTGGTCACCCCTTCTGAGTCCCAAATACTCCAGCTTACTCTTCCCTCCAGGCTCTGTGGTCTCCTGTGGGAAGATCTCGATGGGCCCAGCATCCTTGGTGCAGAACCCTGGGACTGGAGGCTTTTGTGAAGATAAGAAGATCCTTGCCTTTTATTTTGAATTCAGTTTTTGTGCCCTAGGTGGCTTTTGGGTTGGGTCTGCTGTTTTGAAAGCCAGATCAATGTGGTTTCCTAAAACTCTTCAAGTCCTGAGGCTGGATATCTGTTCTACGTGGGTTAAGGTAGGCCCTGTCTTTAGTGAAGTCTGTTTTTGTGTTACATTTTCCTAAGCCTGTTCCCACCCAGCCTGTCTTCTGGTTCTCCCCAAGTTCAGCAAGATTGGAAGGGCATTTTTTAGAAGAGAGGGGGCTGAAACATAGTGGAGACAAAAGTGGCAGCCAGGGGCTCAAGTGGCCGGGGTGATAACCGAGGGCTTCTGGCTCTAAGGTGGTGTTTAAAGAGGCAGTGATGAGCCAGCCCCTGCACACTGGCTCCTGTGACAGAGACGGTCCTTGACATCTTGGCTGAAGGTGGGGGTTCTCCAAAACTGCACCAACTGCAGCTTCTACCCCAAGCCGTAGCGATGCTAGCTAGACTTAGGGCCCTGGTGATAAATTGGCATTAATGAAATCTCAATAATCTAGCCACAAAGAGAAAAACAAAAATCCATAATGAGCCCTGATGGGCCATTAGGTGTTAATAGGAATAATACAAATGCCCGACAGAGCACGTTACGAGCTCAGCAAGCCTTGCCTGGTCCCTCACAATCTGTAAGGTCTCAATATCTTCACTGTGGACATCTATGTACACGGGAATTGGATTGGGGATGATAGGGACTACGATTGCAGGGGAGGGACTCTGCAAGTTCATGGTGGCAAACCTTCATTCACCAGCTGAAGAGATGGGTTTGGATGAGGCATTGAAACTCTTCTGACCTCTTTCCAATCTATAAAATGGGAACAAGTCATTTTCTTCAGTCTTTTAGTTGAGAAGATGGAAACAGGCCATAAGATCTTGTCTTAACTTGCTTTTCCCTCATTTCTAGGTGAATTGGACACCACCTTTTTATATGTGGCTGTTATAGTCGTTCCTGCCTGCCTACCTTCCAAGTTTCCTCTTCTTTCGAAGTGTTGAACTGTACATTATGGACATTCAGCTTTTTTTCAGATACGGTCAAATATTGTCTCCCTGTCTCTTTGTTAAAATAGCTGTACTGAAGTATTCACACACACCGTAAGATTCAAACGTCACAAGTCTACAATTCAAGAATTTTAAGTGGATTTACAGAGTTGTGCAGCCATCACCACAATACAATTTTAGACCTCTGCCGACCCAGAAATTTCCCTCCTGCCCATTTGTAGTTAATCCACACTCCCACCTCCCAGCCCTAGGCCACTACTGGCCTGTATTCTGTCTCAATGAATTCCCCTTGCCTGGACTAAATGGGATCATACAGTATATAGTCTTTTCCATCTGACTTCTTTCATTTAGCGTAACGGTTTTTAGGTTCATTCGTGTTGTAACGTGTCGGGACTTCATTTCTTTCTGTTGTTGGATAGTATTCTGTTGGAGGGCTATGCCATGTTTGTGTCCTGCCCACACAGGGCAGTGTGTGTGTGCGTGCCTGCATGTGCGCGTGCACACATGTGCATCCTCAGCCAGGGGTATGCTGTCCCCAGCTTCAAACAAGTAAAGCCATGGGCCCTCCCTGCCTCCATCACCTTCACCGATAATCCCTGTGGGTCTGGGCATTGTCCGGTGGTGGCATGAAGCTGTCACTCCTCAAAGCTATCCCCGCGGGCAGGACCTCTGTTAGCCTAGTTGGCAGAGGGGCAAAGGCGCTCTGGTGACAGTGGTGGTGATGGCAGTGGTGGTGGTGATGATGGTGATGGTGGTTGTGTTTGTGGTAGTCGTTGTGATGGTGATGATGGTGGTGGTTGTGTTTGTGGGGGTGTTGGTGATGGTGTTGGTGCTGATGGTGGTGGTGATGATGATGGTGGTGGTGGTGATGATGATGGTGGTTGTGTTTGTGGCGGTGTTGGTGATGGTGGTGTTGGTGGTGGTGAGTTACGGTTACAATCCAAGGCGAGACTACTGCAAAGTCCTACTGTTCTTATCGAAAATCTAGCAGTTGTATAAGCACAAACACTTTGCAGGTTGTTGTGTGCCTTTGGTGATTTCCGGGGTGCTGAAATGGTTGTTTTTGTCCATTTTTTTCAGCTTTAGAGTTGCTTTTGGGGTAATGCTTTGCCGAACTATTCATTCTGCCATAGCTGGAAGGCTCACCCTGCTTCTCAGTCTCTTGATGGCTTTCAGCTTAGCTGTGAGATCTCTTGCTGTAACGGTTTTAATTTGACTGCGGACGTATGTGTCATTGTTTCTATTTTTGCATCTATGTTTTTTTCTGTCGTGTTTAGAGACACATTCTCCACCCTGAGATCGTTAATAAATTCGCTTATAACTTTCCTCTGATATCCTTACTGTGCTATGACTTACATGTAAAGGCCCTTGATTCATGTGCAGTTGCTTTCTAGAAGGGTTGCACACATTTATTCTTCCACTGGAAAAGTATTGGAATTTAAAAATCCTATCTTAGCTAGTGTTAAAATTTGCATATATTTTCTCTACATTAAAGGTGTTTCTTAACTAGTTGTTTATCTTGTTTTTTGAGTTTATGCTGTTTGCTGTGTATTTCTTATGGAGTCCCTACACAGAAGGTATTGAGCCCGTATTTGTCATAATTGCTGCAAATATTTCACCAATATGATGTTTGAGTATTAAATGGCTTTGTTTTCTGATGATAAGAATATAAAATCATTTTAGAAAAATGGAAAAATAAACACAAGAAAAAATTGGAAAGTACAGTTTCATTTAAATTTTAGTATTTATGCTTTTCATGGTCTGTATAAATATATACACATATTTGCACAGAAAGGCCACCCGATGTATTTTCAATTATTATATCATGAACCTCTTAAGATCAACAGAATTGTAATGACTGAAAAGTATTCTACTGTATGGATATACTCTAAGTTTATATCATTCACTTCCTTGGGTTGGTCACGTGGGTTCTTTGCAATGCCGTATTCTCTGTATCAGACTCTGAAGAACAAGTCTGGAGTGTCTTGTTCATTTCCTAGCGTGCTTTGTCAGAGCGCATGCTGCTGACGCCTCTTGACAAACTGGCCTCCGGAAAACTTATTCCAGTTTACATTTTCATTGGTGGTGTGTAAGAGTAGCTTTACTTTGAGAACGGTAGGTGTAATCATTTAAAGAAAATCTCTGCAAATTTGGGAGTCAAAATTGTATCCTTTCAGTGTGTTTAGAATAGATCCATAAATTTGTATGTTTTTAGAAAAAGTACAGTATATAAATAATTATATGCTTATGTGCATATGTGTGGATGCATCTGCATGCTTACATTCATGTATGTATGTGTATATATGTAATGTTGAATTGCAATGATTTAGTTACTGATAAGTTTAGACGGTTTTTAGTTCAGGCAATTGCATTTCTACTATGAATGGTCTCATCATGTCATCGCCCAGTTTTTAAGTGAGTATTGATCTTTTTCTTATTTACTTATGGGTTTTTAAAAACTATTTTCTTTTCGTTAGAGTTAACAGTGTTATATTAGACTTATGGGTTCCTTACATGTTTTCACTTTACAAGTATATGACTACAGTATTTTATAGTGTGTCTTTCTCGATTTAGACTATGTAGTGAATATAATTCCATATCAATAGTAAATTTTTATATTGATATCAAGAAGATGGCCTCTTTTTACCTGCTCTCAGGTAGACCGACTGTACAAACCAGAAAGTTCCCAGTTGTCTGCCCTTTCTCCTATCTGTGCTCTGCGCAATGTGACCAAGCCCGGGGTTGGCCTGCCGGATGAGGAGAGGCACAGCCCGGTCACCGTATTGCCTTGGCAGGCAGGAAGCCCGCTGCCAGGCTGGTAAATGTGGTGGTCACTGACCCCCAGACCCAGACGACCTGCCAGCTGACCAAAGGCACATGAGCAGGTCAGGCCAAGATCATCCAGGACGGTCCCGACGGACGAGCCCTCCAGCCATGTCCCCGCGTTGTTAGCAGTAATACATAGTGGTTGTTTTCACACTGCTGCAAGTTGTGATCGTTGTTAGGCAGAAACGATTTTTTTTTTTTTTAAAGAAAATGAGGTCATGCAGACTTGGGAATTCCTTTTACTCTGCAGGTGATTGCAATTTTATATGTATCATATTTTTTCTTGATTATTTTAATTGAATTTCACTTGCGTCTTATTGCAATAGGGACGTTTTCAGTATTCACCACCGGTCATTTTATACAAGGTGCTAATGTTTGAGTTCTTCATTTCGACTTATCTCTTGTTCTGTTTTTGTGCATATCGATGAGGAAAAGGTGAAGATACAGCATGATTTTAAAATATTTCTGTTACAGTCACCGTTTATGGTCATCTCTGCCATCATTTGTACACGGCAGGCGAGAGGTGCTTTCTGTGGGTTTCATTTGTTTCTTAACTCCACGAGGCGAGGGACTGCTTTTATATCGGATGAGATAATTACAACAACTTCAGAATGTTCATGGTTGTTACGTTTGATGAGTAAACTAAAATTCGATTCCCTCAAACAAAAACACAAAGGGTAAATAAAAATTCCCTATTAGAAACAAACAAGTGAAGTTAAAGCAGCATCTTACCTCAGAGCTTCAAACAAACGAACTAGACAGAATTCAGTTTTTTTAATGTTAAAAACGTACTTCAAACAGGAAAGGATTTTTGCTCCACACTCGCTAATATTGAATTTTTCAGCATATTTAAAGCGTCTGATTCTTCTCCAACTCTGACCTTTGTATGCTAGGATGTCGTGGTTTGTGCATCAGATTCTTGCAGCTTGATAGCGACAATCAAAATTTCATAATCTGTCAAGGTTATCTATGACCGCTGTTTTTGTCTGTCTATCTGTCTATTTATTTCATTTTTAGAGAGAGCACAAGCGAGCATGTGAGCTTGGGAAAGGGGCAGAGGGAGAGCTGGAGAACCTTCAGCAGCTTCTGTGCTGATGTGGAGCTGCACCCCACGACCCTGGGATCATGACCGGAGCCAAAATCAGGAATGGGACACTCAGCCGACTGAGCTACCCCTGCCCCTCTATGACTTCTCTTTTAAGCACGATTTTCATCAAGGCTAAATGAAAAACATGGGATTTATAGTTTTCTCTTTCCCCTAGTATTTTAGTAATTTTATTCCCTAAAATCATAACTGAACGTTAAAAGTCATGTGTCACTAGTTATCTAAGCATGTCATTTAATTATCTTCAGATGCTCCTGTCTATTTGGCTGGGTATAATATTCTCAGGCTACACATTTTCAAAATACCGTTTGCAAGGACGTTGTTCATGTTTCTTCTGGCGTGTGCTCTAGGAAGGCCAGCCCGGTTTTTCTTTGTTTACAGTTAACCAGACTTTCCTACCTGAGTCCTCTTCATTGTCGTCTGTTCTTGAATTTAAAAGACAAAATACACAAACAACCACAGTAAAACAGGTTTTCGTCTAGCTGTTGGTTCCTTTATGTTGATTTCGCCTGCCTTTCCCGCTTACAGATGAACTTACTCAGCTCCATTGTAGCTTTGCATTTTACTTTTATTTCCTTTGTTTTGGTTTTCTGCAACATCGATTATCCATATGGTGGAGCTGGAACTTTGCCATTTGTTTTTCTTACCTACCAACTTCCCTCTCAACTTGTATTTGCGCTTTTACTTGGTGTTCTGTGAAAAGCACACCAAGCTTGTTCTCCACTTTTTTTTCCCCCAATGTCACTTTTAGTCGTCGTGGTTTTTAATGCTATCTCCTTTTTAATTCAGTTATGGGGTTGTTATGTCTTTCTTTACCTCTGCCAGGAACCATTATATCTCTAGATTCCCTTATCCACATGTCCTTTTGAGCTCCCTCCTCGCAAAGCAGACCCTATGCTCATAACAGTTAAGAGAAGAAAACCAGGAAGGGACGAGATACTAAACTAGGTGACACAGTGGCACCTCAAACCAAAGCCCGAATGGAAACTCTGGGAAATGGTATAAAACATGTGCTCCAAATGATCTCATCCAGTGTGAGGAATCTGGGGTTTTTATACCACACACCTGGCAGCCAGTGCTTAAGGGCTCTCCGAGCGGGGGGGGAGAAATGTTAATTTCCCAGGGACCGCAGCTCACCGCGTCCCGAGGCAGAACGGGCTCAGGCGGGCCGGAGTGCAGACATCTGAAAAAGATGCAGGCGTAGGCCCTTGTAAACGAGGCCAGTGTGCACAGACATTGGAGTTTTGAGGGACTGCGAGAAGAGTGTTACTTTTGGCCCCATCCGACGAGAAGAAAATCAGCAAAACTGGTTGCTGCCCTGATAAAGCCAGGCTGACAAGGATGTAAGTACACTTTCAATTCAGTTCACGTCTAACACCTCTTGGCCATGTCTGACTTTGCTCAGACCGCATTTTCTTGTGTGTAATTTAGATATCATTGTAGGGTAGCTTTCAGAGTCAAATATGATAGTGCCTGGTATCTAATAAGTGCTCAAATATACAAGTGTTTATTAAAATCAGCTGTGACTTTACCTTCCCATGTAGCTTTGGCCATATCCTTTAATTGTGTGACACGGTATTTCTTGTGATGTTTTCAATAATGTGAGGGGTGTGTGTGTGTGTGCTCCTTACCTCACTTCAGACCATTTTCAGAGCCACCCAGCTGCCAAAGCCGGGCAAACAACAAAAATCTGAAATAACAAGACTGTGTTTGTTTTGTGTTTTGATGTTTAAAGGACTTTCTTCTTGAATGTAAATATTTTTCTGAGAGTACCTTTGTGAGGTTTTATGGGAGAAGACCTGTGCTCAGAGAGGTTAGGTAGTTGATCCAGGGTCACCCAGGGAAGTGACAGTCACAGCCAGAGCTCTCTGAGTCCTCTCCCTTGGTGGTGGTCAGATCCCGGCCCCCAAAGATGTCCACATCCTAATCCTCGGAACCAGTGAACGCTATTCTCTACGGTGAAAGGGGCTCTGAGATGTGATTAAGCGTCTTCGATGGAGATTTTCCTGGGGTATCTGCATGGGCCTAACTGAATCCTCAGGGTCCTTGTGAGGGAGGGGCGGGAGGGCCTGAGTCAGAGATCTGATGGAGAAGCAGGTGCGGGGGTTGACAGGGCAGGGAGATGGGGGAGTAGGAGGGGAGGAGGCCATGAGTGGGAGAGAGCTTTGAAGGCGCTGTGTTGCTGCCTTTGCAGTGATTGAAAGGGCCCTGAGCCAAGGAATGGTGGGGGGCTCTAGGAGCCACAAGAGGGAAGCAAACTGTTCTCCCCGGAGACCCTCCCAAAGGAATGTGGGTCTGCCGCTGGCTTGACTTTAGCCTTGTAATTTCAGACTTCCACCCTCTGGAGTGTTAATAAACCTATGTTTTTTTTTAAAAGTTTTTTTTTAATTTTTATTTATTTATTTATTTTTATTTATTGAGAGAGAGAGAGAGAGCATGAGCATGGGAGGGGCAGAGACGGGGGAGACACAGAATCCAAAGCAGGCTCCAGGCTCTGAGCTTGTCAGTACAGAGCCTGATGCGGGACTTGAACTCACAAGCCATGAGATCATGACCTGAGCCAAAGCCAGACACTTAACCAACTGAGCCACCCAGGCGCCCCAATAAATCTATGTTTTAAAAAGATTTATTTTTAGAGAAAGAGAGCAAGTGGAAGGGAGGGGCAGAAGGGGAGAGAGAGTCTCTTGCAGGAGATGGCAGAGCCTGACGTGGAGCTCGGTCCCACCATCCTGGGATCGTGATCTGAGGTGGAATCAAGAGTGGGATGCTCAACTGACCGAGCCACCCCAGCACCCCAAATTTATGTGGTTTTAAGTCCTTAAGTTTGTGGTCATTTGTTACGCCAGCCATAGGAAACTGATACACTTCGTAATGGGAAGCGATTTGCACACCCACGGGTAAACTGGAGGCATTTAGAAATTGCTGATTCATTTTTCATGCAAGGAACGGTAGTAGGAAGGACAGGCAGGGATAAAGGCAGGCTCCTGCCAGCTAAGACCTCCGAGCTGGGAGCAGTAGCATGGAAAATTAGAAGGCTTTGGCCGTCGGTTAAAATAGAGACCAGCTTCCATGGTCCAGGAGGAGAGAGAGTTCAGAAGAGGTCAGGGCGCAGCTGGAGCAGAGGGCGGGGACCCGGCCGCCCCAGGCGGTGGGAGCAGCATGTGCACAGCCGTGGGAGGAGGCAGAGGAGTGCGGGCTGGGCCAGAGGGAGCACGGAGAGCCGTCAGGGCGGCGTTCTGTATGCGTGGAGGAGGGTGACAGACGTGGCTGCACAGGTGCTTCTCCTCTCCTCCCCGCACTCCCCAGGTTCTTCCCAGTAACAGCTGGCCTCTGTACCTCTTCCCCACGCCCCTGTGGGCTTGCTTCGGGCGCTCCGGGCTGGGGTTGGGTCCCCTCAGCAAGGGCGGCACCTGCTGGCAGTTCGCTGGCTCCGGAGGGGCCTTCAGTCTGCTGATTCACAGGCACCGAATGTCAATAAAAATAATCAAAGGAAACCAGCAGCCCATAAACAATATTAACTCCAGGACTGGTAGGATACCTGGGGTCGGAGAGTGTGTGCGTGAAGGCTGGACCAGGCCCCAAGGTGGAATGGGTTTTCTCTATTAGTAACAGATGTGGATCAAAAGATCGAGATGGTAAGGGCTTAATTTTCGATGTTGAGGGGAAGGCCACGTTCTTTCCTCTTTTCTCTGTATCTCATCTTGGAGACCGGTCTTCTGAGCTCAGCCCTGAACACTTCAGGTTTTCCAGGAGAGCTCTGGACACTGCACCTGGAGCCTCCCTGCTGCTGGGTCTCAGGCTTGGGTGAGTTCATAGCCTTGATCCTACGACTCTCTTTTTGATTTATTTTGATAGAGTGCAGGAGGGACAGAGAGTGGAGAGAGAGAGAAAAGGAGAGAGAGAGACAGAGAGAGAATACCCCAAGTCGGCTCTGCCCTGCCAGCCCAGAGGCCGATGTGGGACTCGAACTCATGAACCAAGAACCATGAGCTCATGACCTGAGCCGAAACCAAGAGTCGAATACTTAACTAACTGACTCACCCAGGCACACCGATCCTATGACTCTTTTACACCAGAATTCAAATTCCCTTCTACCCTGTCCCTTAAATAAAATTCACTAGCAAATACTCAGATATCCAGCTCACATGTAAAAAAAAAAATCTAGGTTGATATGTTTTGAGTGGCTGTTAAGAATGGGAAAAGTAACAAAGATTAGATACTGACTTGGTATGCTGCTTTTTCTTTTAGCATCCCTTTTCTGGTTTAATTAACCAAGTTAATTGGTAGTGCCTTCCAGGTCTCCCCTTTCTCTTGTGCTGTGTAGATGGAGCCTAACACCCAGAGGCTGGGTCAGCTGGACACCTGTGTTCTCCCTGAGGCTCTCTTGCTTCCGTGTTCCGGGTGCATTCCTCTAGCACGTTCTGTGTGGCAGGGATTCTTTTAAGCACTTAAAGATAACACTTGATTTGGTCTTCATAACATTCCTACCTGGCAGTGACAATTATTATTGCAGGTTGAGTGATGGAAAAGCCGGGGCACAGACAGGTTAGTTTCCCGGGGCCTGGAAGGGAGTAAGCGGCAAAGCTGGGATTCAAAGCCAGACAGTTTGGTTGAGCTCTTTTTTTTTTGTTTGTTTGTTTGTTTTTTGTTACTGTTTTGTTTTTAGTGTCTTTTTTTTTGGGGGGGGGAGAATTATTGTCAATTTGGTTTCCATACAACACCCCGCGATAATCCCAACAAGTGCCCTCCTCTGTGCCGATCACCCACTCTCGCCCCTGCCACTCCCCCTCTCCCTTCAGTTTGTTCTTAGTCTTTGAGAGTCTCCCATGTTATGTCTTCCTTCTTCTCTGTGGCTTTTTTTTTCCCCTTCCTTCCCCTCTTCCCCTCCCCCCTGGTTCTCTGTTAGGTCTCCCAAAGCCTACCTATGCGTGGGAACATATGGCATCTGTCTTTCTCAACTGATAGGCCACCAACAGAATGGGAAAAGATAATCGCAAGTGACGTATCAGATAAAGGACTAGTATCTAAAATCCATAAAGAACTTACTGAACTCCACATCTGAAAAATGAATAATCCAGTGAAGAAATGGGCGGAAGATATGAATAGACACTTTTCCAAAGAAGACATCAAGATGGCCAACAGACACATGAAACGATGCTCAATGTCACTCATCATCTTTTTATTTTTTTTTTAATTTATTTTAATGTTTGTCTATTTTTGCGACAGAGACCGCATGTGAGCAGGGGAGGGGCAGAGAGAGAGGGAGACACAGAACCCAAAGCAGGCTCCAGGCTCCAGGCTCCCAGCTATGAGCACAGAGCCAGACGTGGGACTTGGACCCAGGAACCATGAGATGGTGACCTGAGCCGAAGTCGGACGCTCAGCTGCCAGTCACCCAGGTGCCCCAGCTTGTTTTTGTTCTAATGCTGCCTCCTGGGGCATGAGAGATTTGGGCCCTGTGCGGTGTCCTCCTGCTTGGCCACCTCTTCTCCAGGTTAGAAGCCACGATTATCACACCTCACGATCTTCCGTCTTCTCTCACACGAGCCCTGTGGGCTTGAAGAGAGCCGAAATCTGTCTGCTCGCCCGACCTTGGCCCAGGGCGTGCCCCCCTCTCTTCCTCTTTCGCTCTCAGTTACCAGGCCCTGAAGCAGCCACCCCGAGGGGAGCACTCCAGCTCCCTGGGCCTGCCGCCGCCCACAGACGTGCCCTGCTCCCAGAAGTACAACCAGGCCCTTTCTTGGAAACTGACAAGGGGATGCCAGTGGACAAAGAGCTTAAACCTCCTGCTGTATCCACCTCACTTACCACCTATCCCCCACCACAATCCCAGAGTTGAGGGCGAAAGGGTCCATGTTCTTTCAACAGCTCCTTTGAAGTCCCGTCACTGTTCTGTGGGGTTTGAGGGGTGTGCATTCCAGATAGGGTAACTGGAGTGAAGGCCTGCAGGATCAGCCCTTCTGGATGGAGCCTTGGCAAAGATACATCTCTTCGTCGCCCGTGCCCTGCACACAGAGATTTGATTTTCTGAGTTCGGCACGGCGCTGGGCAGTTCACTCCGGCTTCTTGTTCATTCTGTCAACAGGTATAGACAAGCCAGGCCCCGTGCAAAGCACAGGGAGACCAGAGACCAGTTCCTGCCACAGTTCCTTTGTCCTTGAGCTCATAATCCCCTGGGGGGGAAACAGATACATGGGCGATTACATCAAAGATGAAGAAATGCTTTGATAGTAGCAAGAAAGTGGGAGGGACAGGCAGCCTCCTGCGGAGAGATGTCTTAGAAGCTGACCCGGCACCGTGTCCTGGGATCGGTGGGGTTTATCTGTGCAGAGGAAAAAGAGAGGCTGTTCAGGTGTAGGGAACAGCATACGCAAATGTGCGACCAAGGGAGAAAGTACTTTTGAATGTTGCCTAATGTGACAGTCGATCGTGGGATTAAGACTCGCCAGTCAAGGGGCGCTTGGGGGGCTCAGTTGGTGAAGCGTCCGACTTCCGCTCAGGTCATGATCATGGTTTGTGAGTTCATGCCCTGCATCAGCTTCTGTGCTGACAGCTCAGAGTCTGGAGCCTGCTTTGGCTTGTGTGTATCTTTCTCTCTCCGCCCCTCCCCTGCTCACTCACGTACACTCTCTCTTTCTCTTTTTCTCTCTCAAAAAGAAACATTAAAAAGCAATTAAAAAAAAAAAAAGACTCACCAACCAAATGGATACTCTTATTAAGAAGTGATGTTTGGCACTTGAGCAGCCACCTTATGATCATGAGGCTGTGAGCCAGAGGATGGGGGCAAACCCATTTGGGATGTTTTGTGAAGTGTTAAGTATCCTTAGGATCTAAGCTACTCTTTTTTGTTTTTGTTGCTGTTATTTTCAGCTTGAAAGATATTAACCAGTACAGCCATGATGAGGAATTTGGCCTTTACGTTATAACCATGGGAAGCTCTAAAATGTAGTGTAAGCGGTCTTCTCTCGAGGCATGTCCTGCCCATAATCGGGGTGTGTGTGTGTGTGTGTGTGTGTGTGTGTGTGTGTGCGTGTGCACGACGTACATTTGAGTGTATTTTCCCAACATTACATCCTCTGGTTGTGTTCCTGCTCTATGGGTCTCAGTAAGCACCAGTCCACATGGAGGGACGGGTGCAGCTCTCCTCCTTCCCATCCTGCTCCCCCGGACACAAAACCTTTGTGAACGGTCATCCCCACGACAAGCCACGTTGGGGCAAACGATCACAAGGAGGATGCCGGCCCGCCTCACACCCACCCTGCAGCTTTGGAAAACTTTCCAAGTTCATCATTATTGAGAAAGTCCATGCTTATAATGAAAAGGTTCGTCTTTGATGTGGGAGTGTTTTCGAAGCCGCCGTGACCTATATTGCCGACGCACTCTGTGTACGAGGTGAGGCAGGGACCGGCTGGGGAATTACCCGTGTTTAATGAACACTAAAATTAGAATTTGACTGAAATCCACAGAAATGGCTCGACAGCAAGTTCGAGATGCCCCTGGGGAGCTGTGGGCAGCTCAGATTTACCCACAGGCGTTTTGGAAAATGTTTTTTTTTTTTTTTTTTTTGAATCAGCATAGTTGGCTCTTTTGAGCGGAGAATGCTGCTTGTACTCAAAGCTCGCCCTCCCCCCCCCCACCCCGACAGTGATGCTTCGGGGACAGCTAAGGGCCTCTGTGGGGCCTTTGTCACCTTGGTCATGCCCCAGTGAGCACCGAGCATGGAGCCTGGCAACGGTCCATTTCCCCTGTGGCCAGTGGCCAAGCTCCTTCTGGAAAGTTCTAAGAGAAATCAGCATCATGATCAGACATACGGTCGGCCAAAAGGGACCCTCGATACCTTCCTCTTCTGGAACCCCGGAAAGGGGGCCTCGAGGTCAGTTTTGATATTCATAAAGGCCTTAAAGGAAGTCTGTGTGCCATGAGAGTAGAGGCCCCACATGCGTAAACAAGCCGAGTTTAGTGATCTGCTCTCCCAACCCGGGAGCCATGTAGATGAGGAGTTTAGGAAGTAGAGTCCCGAGGTTGACGAGGGCTGGGTTTGGATGGTCCAGGGCGCCGTGGGCCGGGGCCTCTCACCCCAGTGTGCACACGGATGGATGTTCCTTTCGTCCTGTTGGGATTCTCAGGTCTCAGGGAGCATTTGACATGCGTGTATCATTGTAAGACTGCCTTTTAGTTTTAAGCCGTAAAAACATTTATTAAAAGTGCTTGTTTTAACAAGTGAATAAAATACATATATTGAAATGTCAGCACTCCCCACACTGCTCAGGCTCTGCTTCCTACCGAACTGATGTTAACCTTTGGTGTATGGTATTCTCTAGTTCTATTCTTACATAAACATATGAAAACATACGAATATATACATTGTAGCCATGTATGACTGTATTCTTTAAAAGGGATATTATACTCTTTACTCAGCTCTTTGCTTTTTTTACTTATTACATCAGAAGTACCTCTTGATGCGTTTGCATCCTTTACTTCAGAAGAATTGTTCCATAAAGCTCTACAGCATGGCTTTATCAGAATTTATACTCCATTCCTTGTTGATCCACTCTTGCACTTTTCAAAATATATTTTCATATGTCCTCTTTTCCGTCACTGCTACCCTGATTCAGTACCTCTCAAAGTTGAGAACGTGTAAGAGTCACCAGGTGAGCTGACTAAAATGCAGATTCCTGGGCCTAAATCCCAACAATTCTGGTTCAGTAGGTACAGGTGAGGCCGGGAAATCTGCATTTTCAAAGCTCCCAGGCGGTGGGGTGCTACTGCTGGCGGGAAACCTGGCTTTGAGGAGCTCTGCCCTGATCTAAATCCATCAGTTCCTAGTGTGATGGGTAAATTGGTCTCTTAGTGTTTCTTAGTTCGCTGGCTATACCACACCTCCTCTGTCTACTTGTGATCTGTTTGTGGTGCAGCCAGAATGATCTTTTGGAAACAAAGCTCACTGAGCTGTCACTGCTGAAAACCTTTCAGTTTAATCTTTTGTGGGATGGTCTACCGGGCCCTGCCCCCACTTCGTTCGCCCTGCCTCTTCTCAAGGCGTGCTCTCCTTGGCCCTCTGCCCTTGAGCCACTATGACTGTCTTTAGTTTTCTCCTACTTGCCCGCCTTCCTGTAGCCTCAGGATCTTTACATGTGGCTTAGCTGCCTCCCTCCCCACCAGCCTGTTTCCTGCTGTCCCTTCCCAGCATAGTCCTTAGCACACAGCAGAATTCAGGAAATAGCTGTGGAATAAAAGTGTGGACAAGGCAACCTTACCATCTTTACAGCCTTGGCAGACTCCAAAATGGACTTGTTGGGGAGCTGAGGTGTGCAAATGCCACCCACTTGGTTTGTTTGTTTTCTCCAAGGTCAAATCGAAACCACCTGTGCTTTCCAGGACGCAGAGCAGACTGGTGGTATGCTGAGCTGCTCTCCAAGGTGTGGTACTCACTAGTTCTGGAGAGAAAATGGATCTCTGGTCTGTAGTGTTCCATGTTGCCCATCCTTGAATCCAGACCAGTCGCTGCCGGAGGACTTGGCTGGCGACGGCCAGAGAGCACTAATCCAAGTGGGCTGAGCTACAGCCACCGTAGAAACTGCCCCTCTGGGTGTCTGGTTTTGCATTAACAGGCCCCCTTCCCGTGCCTCTCACCCTCTCCCTGCTGTGTCTTAAACACACCCCTGTGTTCCTTGGCAATCTGTTCTGAACTTCTGGACAGTACAACCTGCCAACATGGGTAAGCGGGAGCTAGTCCCTATTTTCATGACTCCCCGAACCATAATGCATTTAAAGTGTTCAAATGTTTCCGTGTCCTATTAAAAAAAAAATTATGTCATTGCTGGACATAAACTATTTTAGGGATGAAATCATGATTATTTTTGGCCTTTTTTTTCCTAGTCGATTTTCCTCTCCTCTGTATCTTTAGTGGCTGGCATGTAGTAGGTGCTCGTCAGACAAGTGCGTCATGCCCATGGGAACGCGGGGACAGACTCCCAGTACACGCCCTGCCCGGTCCTTCCCACACTCTAGGCCCCAAAACATCTCCCCATCTGTTGAGGCCTAATGCCATTGCCACGGGCTCTGGGGAGGTTTCCCAGGTGCCCGCAATGAGTTTCTCTCTCCCTGTGTTGAGTGTGACTCCTAATGGCTGTGAGCGCCACACTGGATTTGAATCCTAATCATCTCCCCTTTAACATCAATAATCCGTACCTGCACCTTAGACACTGCTTGAACACATTCACCGGGGGTCTGGACCCTGTGATTTTTTTTTCAATGGGAAAAATTACATGGCATTATATATCAACCCCAAACCCTTAACACCTTTCTTAAATCATAACTAAGACTCAGTAAAATCCCCACATATGTAATAAGCTATCATGTTAGAGTGTAAAATGCTTAAAAATTTGCATTTAACACCAACAGATAATACAGATGTTATCAATAGGTTGTCTTGTTTGCTGTGAGGCTGTAATGCATTTTATTTTATTTTATTATTATTTTAATGTTTATTTTTGAGAGAGAGAGAGCAAGTGCAATTGGAGGAGGGGCAGGGTGGGGGAGATAAAGAATCTGAAGCAGGCTACAGGTTCCCAGCTGTCCATGCAGAGCCCAATGCAGGGCCTGAACTCCTGAACCGTGAGATCATGACCTGGGCCAAAGTTGGAGGCTTAAGTGACTGAACCACCCAGACACCTCATGTTTTTTTTTTTTTTTTTTTTTTTTTTTTTGAGGCTGTAATGTATTTTATTGCAGCCACATCTGAGACATGTGTCCCATTTGTTGGCCCTCATCTAGCTCTTTAAAATATCTACATGTCATTGTGACATTTGGCTGATTTTTTCTGGAAAGTCATGCAATTACTTATTTGCACTTTATTTTTAAAAAACATGGCAGAGATTTGGGAATGTAAATAGGTATTTTCCTTGATAAACACTGGTAGAATAATGTTGAGAAGTAGTTGCGTTCCTGAAGTTTGAGTATTAAAAACCAAAGTGTTCTGCTAGAAAAATGTTAACTGAGGAGATGTTCTCTCTGAAAAAAAAAAATTACATTTTTTCCTAAAACTAGCCAATCAGTCGCACCACCTGGAGAACTCTCTCTTAAATGATTCATAGTTTCCTCCCCCCTGGAGATCCAGTGTCAATAAGTTTGGGGACCTGGGGATGGGGCTCTCAAATTGATCCCCAGCTATTTGACACGAACAGCCAGGTTCAGGAATCATTGGTTTAGATGGTTTAGTTTTTGCCAAGTAGCTCACGAATTTTTCAGTGACCCGAATTCTTGCGTGTCTTTATGCTTGGGTGCCTAGAATGGAGTGGTGTTACAGTGGAGTCGGGTAGTACTGATGCTGTGTATACAGCAGGCCTGCTGTTGTGCTTATTCAGAAGTCTCTGTGTGCGACGAGGCTTTTTGAAGATTGTTCTTGCTGCCTCTGCTACGGGGCAGCGAGTGTAAGGATCATTTGAAGATATTTCCTGTCCATAGATCTCGAATAGTATGTCGTGCAGAATGTTCCCTCTGCTCTTCCTGAGTCAGGCGGGGTTGGTTGTTTTGCAAGACTGAGAGTTTCTGGAAGCATCTGTAAGGCTGAGTGAAGCCTGATCTTTGTTTTAATCCTTATTGTCATCTGGTTCTCATATCCTCCTGTCCACCCTGGGGCCAGGTCAAGCTGCCCCCGTCCTAAGCTCTCGGCTCCCATAAAGCTTCCTGCCCTTGACCTTGGGGCCCATCAGCTTGCACTTCACTTTGCCTCTCCAGCAAATTCAGGGTTGCCGCTGGGGCTCTCACCTTTCATTTTATTTTCGCTAAATCCTTCTGGGGCTTCTATTTTTATCCTTGTGTTTGAGATGTCGGGGCTGTTTAAGATGAGGGCTTGCTATGGTAGTAGCTCTCCTTCCAACGGTGGGGACGGCTGTTCCCATGTGGCCACCTTGTAGCATTCACCTGGACACCTCGGGGTGACTTCCTTTCCCGTTCCTCCTCCTCTTCATGCATAACAACGCAAACACATGCTGCCATTAGACAACTGATAAAAGGGAAAATAGGACTTTGTAAATTTCTGCTCACCTGCTTTTTCTGCGTTGGTCACTTTCTTCTCTTCCCTGTCACTCATTTTAAGCTCTGAGTATTTTCTGATTAACATCAGTACTTCAGTTTTGATCATGTGATATTCTGTCCCTTCAGTAAGACTGTTGGACTCTTCGAGATCAGGAGTTCATCTCCCCACCTCTCTGCAGCACCCGGGGAGCTCATTCATTTGGCTGAATGAAATGTTAGGCTCTGGATTTCAGAAGACACAGCCACTGATGCTCAGCAAAGTAAAACACTATAAAATAAAATGCTCAAAATTTAAATTCTAAGATTAAAAAAAAATTCACGAAAATGCTTGGTTTTAACAGGTAAAAAAATAAATAAAAAGTTAATAGTCCTTCCCCACCCGTATCCAGCCTCTACGCATTAGGGGACCAGTGTGAACATTTGATGTATGGTATTCTGTAGCTTTTTCGATATTTACATCAACATACAAACAGAAAAATGTATAGACACATGTGTCTATATATTTTTAATGGGATTTTTCTTGTGTTACCCATTTATAGTTAGATGTAAACAACTGAGCAGCACAACCTGCCCTCGTGTCCAGAAAAGAGGTTGGTGAATGCGTCAGAACCCGGCCTCGCACACGTCTCCATGGTGACAGTGCCTTACCTTGCCTTCCTCTGGAGAAGTGGCGGGGGCCCATTTGAGCAGAAACTGATGATGAAGAAGAGGGAGCAGTGACAGTCCTACAGTCCACACTGAATCATCACCTACAGCGTGTCTGTAGCCCAATCTGGTTTTTTCCTCCCCTCCTACAACGTTTTGCCCCCTAAGCTTTGGCACATCTTTCTCCTGGAAACACTGTTGCCTTGTTCTCTTCACCTGAGAAAGGTCTGTAAATTTTTCACATCTCAGCCTCCGTGTCCGCGCTTTGGAGGGGCCGATGCTGACCGCATTGCCCCCTGGGACAGTATTAGGGGCCTCTCCTCTGTTTTACCATGGCCTCCATTCTTCCCTCCCCTCAGTGTGTTCTTACCCTCTGTAGCAATTTCCAGCATAGCAGGGATGGAGGTGCACCGCCCGGCTCTGCTGTGAGGAAGGACTGGATACCCAGCAGCAGGAAGTCTAGTTGGCGCCTGGTGGGCTGCTCCGAGGTTTCCCTCAGCTGCAGAGAGCCCTGTCAGCCGGGGCAGCCCCTGTGCAGTGACCGAGTGAGGCGGGCATGTAAAGACCCTGCCATTTCAACCAGGTTCAGGACAACCCCAACACGTGATTCCTGCCCAGCGTGTCCTACTTGGCGAGCCAAGGCCCTCTTGGACCTGCCACCCAGCCCCCCTTTCCCTGTGCCCGGTCCTGCTCCTTCCCTTCCTGATAAACATCTGCACCTGAATCCTTCTGGAAAACCTGCCTTCTGACATCTAGTTAATTGTCTGTCTGCTTCAGGTGAGGACCGGGAGCGTCTTTCACCACCTTTTGCACAGCAGAGAGTATTGTTGACGTATCTATTGAATGAATAAATGAATGAGTGGAATGAATGAATTTGGATGGCTCCAAAGAAGCCTCGGATGCTGGTTTCCCCCTGACCTCGGCCAGACGCCCCTCTCTTGCCATCACCCCTGTGACCTGAGCCCTGTCCGTCTTCTCCCCCTGCGGAGACCAGCACACTCGCTGCCTCTCTTCCCTTTTGTTCGCTCTCCTTGCCTGTCCCTGGGAGGGCTGGGCAGGGGTGCAGAGGAGCCCGCAACAGACAACCCCTTTTATTCCTTTTGACGGCCTCGGGGAAGTTTGATGGGGATATTTCCATAATCGATGAGGGAGCCCTGTCACCCCAAACATGGAGTCTTTAAAGAGAATAGGTTTATGCAAATTAGATATTGATGGAGTAATGATTAATTGGCCCTGAGCCTTTGTTAATATGCAATTGTAGTAACAGAGATACATTTATAATTATTTTGGTTAATTGTTCAAACAAGCACCCAGGACTTAATTGCACAGAGTAATTGAAGAGCCTTCGTATTAGGATTATTTTTTTCCAGAGAAAAATTGGAGGTGTTTAACTAGTTGGACTCCTGTGCTTAGGGAGACATATAGGGGAAGAAGTCTGGTTCTTTGAGATCCTTGTATCTGCACACAAGGTGAGACAGTCGTGTACAAGTCTTCTCGTGTTCGCAGAGGGTTGGGGATATGGGCTTCGCATTTGGACAGGTAAAGGTTCAAAGTTCCAGCTTTGCCGCTTCAGTAGCTCTGTGCTTATGGGCAAGTTATTTAGCTTCTCTGAGCTAGTTTTTTTAAATCTATAAAAGAGGAGGAGTAACACTTAACTTACCCCGCGGTGGGAAATACAAACGAGGCAGTCGGTGCGAAGTCCTTAGCGTGGTGCCCAGGACACGGTGCACAGCCCTGATGGGAGCCGGGGCCGTGGTCATTGGCTGCCCTGCCGTTGGCAGAGGCAGAGGCGAGGGGAGATGAGTACAAGCCGCCAAACACCTGTGAGCTCGTGCACAGGGAAGCATTTGGGAGACGAAGGGCATAAAAGGCCTGACTTAGAGAGTTTATTTAAAAACACAGAGATGGGAACAGATTGGAGGAACATGTGCCGGCTCCGTTGCTGATCTGCAAAAGGTGATGACAGTGCTTCGCGGGGAGCTGGTTGGCCACCCACCCTGGGGTGACCCACTTCTGGACGATACTCGTGTGAATTCCAACTTTTTCTCATTTGCCTCAGTGCAAACTCTAAAATCACACACACACTCCACAATTAAAAATACTGCGATGGGGAGAGGGAACTCGAAGCTATCTGGTAGGGGGAGGGTGTTCCAGTAGTGGTCCCCGGGTTTCTCCCGGGCCCTTCCCGAAAGTGGACCCTGCCCCCCCCCCCACCATGCAGGCAGGAGGCTGCAGGATGGGCTGGTCAGTGCTGATCAAGGGCCACCTCAGCACCTGAATCCCAGCCCCAGCGGGCGGGGAGAGGGCAGATCGTGGTATTCAGAGCACGGGCTCTCGAGCCCTACCCACGTATTTGCCAGTCCAGGCTTGGCCAAGTCTAAGTGTATGATCTTGGGCAGGCCAGCTAAGCTCTGACTCAGTTTCCCCATTAGTAGTTTGGACTTCAGTGAGCTGAAGTGACGCCTCTGTGGGATCATGCAAGTCAAGTCTTTAGCCTGGTACCTGAGCCCTGTAAGCATTTGCCAGCTACGCGGTGATGGTAGTGAGGATGGCGAGCTGTGGGGTGCTCTCAGGCAGCCTTTGGGAAGTTTTAGAGGTACCACCAGGGAGGTGGCCCTTTGCCACATCACCCTGTCAACTGCAACTGTCAGCGGGGTCACCCAGGCTACGTGGAACTTTTATTTCCCTGATCTTTTGGTGGATAGGCCATTTTTTCCAAGAGAAGAGCTAGTGACTTTTTTGGCTGCTGCCCTTCACTCACCACAGCCGACCATGCTGCCTTCCGTTGGTCTTCTGCTGAAATCACAGCACAGAGGACACGGGGACAGGGAGGCTCTTTGTGGGAGACACACCATCGAGATCACGAGCGTACTGGTTGGGTTGCGACAGATGCTGTGCAACGAATAATTCCGTGTGGTGAATGATTGCTCTCCCCCATTGGTGTGGGTCTCAAGACAGAGAAATGCTGAGGGCACCCCATACCACTTCATCTGGTAAACGTGGCCCCCGTGGCACGTGTCTCGTCAGGATGCCGTGAGGATTAAATTCACGAAGACGCATCCAGGATTTAGCATCGAACATGGTTGGCTGCGATGCACTGGCATGACAGGTCGTGTTGTCTGTTTTTGTCTCTTTTTGAAAGCGTAGAGGAAAAGCACCGAGGAAGCTGGGGGTGGGGCCGGAGAGAGGGGTAACGTCAGGTGTTGACAAGGGGATTGGGCAGGATTGCTCTTCACTGGGGAAGGCATTAATTTTTAGGAACTTCAAGTGTCTCCTTTCTTAAGTCTACTCTGGTCTAAACTTGAAGGTGGGGGAGTGGGGGAGTTGTATCGCATGTAACACAGTTGCTTTGCATCCCAAAAGGAAGGGATTCGGTTTTTCAGTGAACGCCAAGGAAACAACACAGCAGAGTCCCCACCATGTTCCATATCCACTGATTGGTACAGAGAAAATACTCCGTGAGTATGCGTGCACTCCACGAATAAATGAATGAACTCTGGGATTTTCCTGCTTCTAAGCATTTCCCTCTGGGCTTCACTCTGTGTTCTTCTCTCCTTCCCCTCATGCCTTTCCCATCTGTTCCCCCTCCTCTCCATGGGAATCTGGGGGACCAGAGACCCCTGTGTCTCACGATCCTGTGGGAATGCTGTCTGAGACGCTGCTGAGACACTGGAATCGAAGTCCAGGGCCTGAATGAGGGCTTGCTCACAGACATTTGCCCTGGGCTGCTGCCTTCACCTGTTTCCGTGTCCTTCCTTCCCCATTCCTGAAGCATGAACGCTGCTGCTTTGCCCATCCAGATGCAGGGAAGAAGGGCTTGCCGGTTCTGTGAGCCTGAGCCCCTTTATCCTCCTGTATAGTGACTGTTCCCTCTTTCTGCCCCCACTGCGTCCGGATCAGGTGACAGTGCTCCTCGGCACTGCCGTGCATCAGGAAACAAATCCCCACATAAGCAGAAAAACTCCTTGAGTTAATTTGCTTCCTCGTCTTTCCTGGCAGCTTTTTGGTCCTGTGGCCTCTGTCAGCTGTGATGAGCCAGGTGGCATGGAGGAGGCCAGATGCATAAACGCGTTTCAGAAAACACTTCCCTGAGCACTTTGCTGCCAGCTGCAGGCTCGGGCTTTGCTTGGGGTGTCCCCCACATCTGCCTCCATCCCATCCTGTGACAGCAGGTCTGGCCCTGGGCCCTCAACCTTAGCTGCCTCTCCCTAGGCCCTGGGTCCCCGCCTCCCTGACTGTGTCTTCAGGCTTCCTAGAATCGGGGAGTTTAGCGACTTGTTATATCCCACAATTCTCAACTACTGCTTGTTTATTTCACTCTCCTATCTGAAGAAAATGGAACTGGGAAGTAAAGGACTGTCGCCTAGGGCGGGTCCAGTCCAGGCATTTTATACGGTGGGTGTTTTCCAGTGGCCTTCTCCTCCCCACCTGAGGGACTGGACTGCACTCTTTGCAGCTCCATTTCTGGAGACACATTTTGTGTTCAGTCTACTTGGCCAGGTATTACAGTAGATGAAGAGTTTCCTAATGGCCTGTTCTACTTTGGTGCATCTAGCTTACTTTCAACGTATCTGTGTCTTTATGTTTAAGACAGCTCTCTTACAGACAACATATGGTTGGGTCTTCATTTTTTTTTTTTTTTAAATCCATTCTAACAATTTCTGCCTTTTGGTTTGGAATGTTTAGTCCATCAGTATTAAATGTAATTATTGATGGGATTTGATTTCACCTGGTTTACTATTTGTCCTCTCCTTTGTTCCGCCCCTCCCCCCTAACCCCCCTCCCGCTTTCTTTTTGGTGTTAGTTTAGAGCATATATAAGAATTCTGTACCAATTTATCAGCTCTTTAGGTGGATCTTCTTAGTAGCTTCTGCGGGTACTTGACCGTATATTCTTAACTATATGCTCAGTCTACCTGGAGTCAATATATCGCACTCCAAGTGGAATGTAGAAAACCTCCAACTGTGTGCATCCGTCACCTCCCTCTCTGTTACAGTTCTACATCTTGTATGTACATACGTTACAACGTCCAAATAAGATTTTCTAATATTTGCTTTAAATATGGAAACCTCTGGCCTATAGGGCAAAGCTTAGGTTTTACTTTTGTAAATAAAGTTTTATTGGAACAGCCATGCTCAACTGTTGACATATTGTATATGGCTGCAAGTAGCTCCAACAGAGACCGTATGGGCTACAAAGTCTAAAATATCTTCCAGCCCTTTGCAGGAAAAGTTTGTTGACCCCTGCTTTTAACTAATAATGCATATTATAAAGGGACTAAGAAGAGGAGAAAAACCTCTCACGGAGTCCCAGGTACTTTACACCTATGAAACTCGTCGTTTCTTCATGAATGTCCAGATTTCTGTGTGCTGCCATTTCCCTTCAGCCCATGTCTTGTAGCTCAGATTCTCTGAAGAGCCATCTTCTTCTTAGAATTATTTATTTTTATTAATTTACATCCAAGTTAGTTGGTATACAGTGCAACAATGATTTCAGGAGTAGATCCGATGACTCAGCCCCTATGTGTAACACCCAGTGCTCATCCCAACAAGTGTCCTCCTCACTGCCCCTTACCCTTTTAGCCATCCCCCCACCCACAACCCCTCTAGGAACCCTTGGTTTGTTCTCTGTATTTAAGAGTCTCTTATGTTTTGCCCCCCTCCCCATTATATTATTTTTGTTTCCCTTCCCCATGTTCGTCTGTCTTGTATCTTAAATTCCACATATGAGTGAAGTCATATATTTGTCTTTTTCTGATGCAGTGCCATCTTCTAAGTGCCGAGGCCCCTCCAGTCTCTGTCTCCCCTGCGTCACTCTCCAAAGCCTGCAAGTAGATTTAAATATTTTGTTCAGAGTGTTCAGTTATCTGCAGGAGTAATCTTTTTGATAAGAGTTACTTTGCTCAGCTTGCCCTGGAAGCAGAACCTCTAACAGGCTCTGAATTCTAAGTTATTAGACATCTCCACCCATGCGCTGTACACTGTGATGCAAAGAGACTTTGTATATCCGATTGCAGAGTGGTTTGTAGAAGGGGGAGCTGTGCTAAATGCCACGGATTTCCTGAGATTGTATGAATATTTGGAGGTGGCTTGGGCAAAGGAATCCTACTATTCTTAGGACTTTCACAAAGATAGCTAACTCTGTCTCTGCGGGATGACTAGATAGCAGGTGCTATGGTAAATACTTGAGATACTTACCGCATTGCGCCTTTATGAAAACCCTTCGATTTGGTCTGAGGGATGAGCGATGTGCTCAAGGTTACACACCCAGTAATGGAGCCAAAAACCAAACTCATGTAGCAGGATGGGACAACTCACGCCCTGAACCAGCACTGTGCTTGGGCCTTCGTTCCACTCTTTCTGCCTCATGTTATCCTTTGTGGTATGCTTCTGTCTTGCCTCCCTGGGCAGCCTCCGTGGGCCCACAGCCCCGCACTGCCCTTAGCATGCACCTGGTCTTACAGGTGTGGAGAGTCAGGGCTGTTGTGAACTAGCTGGGGTCGGGGAGATACTCAAATTAGAAAACAAGTGGATTGTTAGAGAATCAGAAGGCCATGAAGGGATGGATAAGGCAGGGGGCCAGGGAGAAGGGGTGGACTGGGTTCTGGGCAGGGTGAAACCCTGGAAACAATAAACCAGTAAGGACAAACTTGTCTGTGGGAGGCAGAGCTGATAGACTGAAATCTGTGCCCATAAGAGAAGAGGGACTGGTTTCAGGGACAGGGTAGAGAGGTAAGCCATCAAGAGAATGCCTGGATCCTACTAACTTGCTTTTGGAGGGTTTAGAATCTGCCACACCTTCCCCAGCCAAGCGAATACACCTCTCTCTCTCTCTCTCTCTCCCTCTCCCTCTCTCTCTCTCTCTCTCTCTCCCTCTCCCTCTCTCTCTCTCTCTCTCTCTCTCTCTCTCTCTCCCTCTCTCCCTCCCTCTCTCTCCCTCTCTCTCCTTCCCTCCCCCTCTCCCTCCCCTCCCCCTCTCCCTCTCTCTCCTTCCCTCCCCCTCCCCCTCTCCCCCCTCCCCCTCTCTCTCCCTCCCTCTCCCCGTCCCTCCCTCTCCCCGTCCCTCCCTCCCTCCCTCTCTCTCTCTCTCTTTCTCTAAGTTTCAGCTCCCAGAGTTTGGCTCTTGATAGCAGGTGCACAATAAATCCTTGTTGAATTAAATTAAAATGTTTAAGGAGCCATTTTCTGAGCCAGGCCTTTCTGTGCTGTCAAGGAAGGATTTATTTAACAAGATCTACCCTTTGGCAAACAAACTCTACTTCTCTTGGCTGGTCCGTGGACATGATTTAAGATGCCGATATTGCTGCTCACTGTTGGGAAATAGGTTCTTGGTTGGGGAAGGGGGTGTGGCTTGCTTGATGGTTTGGGAAGATAATTTCAAAGTGCTTGAAAATGATAGTTGTTGGACACGCTGGTCCTCCAAAGGACTCTGAATCCTTGAAGTACATGCCTGGTCCTCAAAAGTAATAATTCTCTGAGTGAAGTTGGTCATTTGTGATGTAGAGGCAAAGGCTTTCGTGTCCGAAAAGCACCTCCAGGTCCTCTCTGGCAAGAGGCAGGGAGTATTGATGACAGCATTGCAGTGTCTGGTGCAAGTTTTCTTTCTATCCCCCCTGTGAATGTTGGCCATAGCAAGCCTCGTCTCAAGTACAGTGTATATTTGCTCTGTCTGCGAGCAGCGATCAGCAGTCGGAAGGGGCCCCTAGTTATCACTTCACGGTGTGTCTTTCCTCTTCTTTCATGACCAACCTTTCCTTCCTGGGCCAGAAAAGTTGTATCGTTTTCCAGACACCCAGGGCTAAGATGGAGCATCTGTGCCAGGACTTAATGACCACCTGTTTCTCAAGAAGACAGCCCCAGCAGTTAGAATGAGCCCTGTGATTCAGTGAGGTAAGAACCCAGGGAGATGTTTTAATGTTAGTGGACAAGTGCCTTGTGGCTGCTGGGAATCCGAGCATTCAATCTCCACTCCAGCGAACACCAGCTCTGTCCCCGGTTCCAGGGGACAAGAGAGCCAGACCCTGTTGGCAAGAGAGGCATCTGCAAACTAGTTCTTGCTTCTTCAGCAGAGAACAGAGATCAGAGGCTAAAGAAGCCAGTGAGGCGCTGGTTTGGCAGTGTGGCCAAGTACTCCGGATGCTGTTAGATCCTTCCAGATCTAGCCCTTGGTCTCAGCTGGGGAGGAGTTCCACCAGGCAATCGACAAGTTGCTAACCTTCTTTATTTCCGTCATGGGATCTTCAGATCCCTCCAGGTGTAATTACCTGAGAAGTAGGCTCCCTTGACTTAATTATGTAGATTTCTCTACTAACCCCAAATGATGCCTTTTGCAGAGATGATGGGAAAGATGTAAGAAAGTTTCAAAGTTGCCAGACACGTGGGCAATCAGAGAGTTCATTTTTCCTTCTGTCCCTGAGGGTCGAAGTTAACAGTGAAGAAGACATTGCCTTTTAATTCATCTTGAATACTTCAGTGTGGAGTGAAGACAGCCCTCCTCTGAGCAGAGCGGCGTGTGTTCAGCTTCACAGCAAAGCCCTTTGAGAAGGCACTCTTCTTCCTTTGGCGCTTCTTTCCCAGATCCTACTCCTGCGTATTTTAAATAAGCAATGCAGACATATTAATGACTTTAAAAATCGGAAATCTGGGACCCCAACTGACTCCTCATGATTTCGTTTTTGTTTATCTTCTCTGCCTGTGTAATTACAGAGAACAGAGCACCAAAACTAGTCCTCTGTGTTTTATTTGCACTTCGACACTTTCCTCTGTGGTTCCACAAACTCATTTTGATGATCCCTCAGTATTCCGTCCTGTTGCTTTACGAATATTGACCAAAATTGACCCCAAATATTGAACATTTATTTTGTTTTCAAAGATTAACTTTTAGAGGAAGTATGCATTAAGTATCTGCACACATATTTTCTGCTGTTTTTGCTGAATTATACCCTCATAAAACTCAGGAAAGCAGGATCGTTACCTTAAGAAATAGGCGTGTTTTTGTGAATCCTTTTCTTTTCTTCCAAGATTTTATTTAAGTTGGTTAACATAGAGTGTGGTATTGTTTCAGGAGTAGAATTTTGTTGCTTCACCCCTTACATGGCACACCCAGTGCTCACAATAACATGTGCCCTCCTTAATGCCCGTCACCCATCTAGCCCATCCCCCACCCGCCTCCCTCCAGCAACCCTCAGTTTGTTCTCTGTTGTTAAAAGTTCCTTATGGTTGCCTCTGCTCTGTTTTAATCGTGTAGTTTTAAGTTTATTTATTTTGAGAGAGAGAGGTGGAGAGGCAGAGAGAGAGAGAGAGAGAGAGAGAGAGAGAGAGAGAATCCCATGTAGGCTCTGTGGTGTAGAGCCTGACACAGGGCTCAATCCCATGAACCATCAGATCATGACTGGAGCCAAAATCAAGAGTCAGACCCTTAACCAACTGAGTCGCCTGGGTGCCCCTGTTTTAATCTTAGATTATTTTTCCTTCACTTCTCCTATGTTCATCTGTTTTGTTTCTTAAATTCCACATATGAGTGAAATCATATGGTCTTTCTCTGACTTATTTCACTTAGCATAATACACTCTAGTTCCATTCATGTCATTACGAGTGGCAAGATTTCATTTCTGATGGCTGTGGAGTATTCCATTATATATATATGGAATATATATATATATGTATATATATATATATACACACACATATACATATATACACACACTATTATATATGTGATATATATACCATTATATATATAGGTACGTATACACACACACACACACACCACGTTTTCTTTATCCATTCATCAGTTGGTGGACCTCTGGACTCTTTCCATACTTTGGCTATTGTTGATAGTGCTGCTGTAAACATTGGGGTGCCCGTGAATCTTGTCCTGTGTTGTCAGAATGCTTTCCAACATGGCTTTGTCCATTTCCCAGGGGGGAATGAATGACTATAGGGCCGGCTGAACACTCTGTGGGATTTGGTGTTCCAATTTTTAAAACTTAGGTTTGAGAAAATATCTCACTTTTCTTCATTTTCACACACTTGGTTTCTCTCAGTTGATGGTCAGCTTTTGATCTTCATTCTAGCAAGAAAGTCCTGGTCTTCCCCAAGCTTGTCAAAGGCAGAGTTTACTTGGCTTCAAGGCACACACCATCCTTTCCCTAAGTGCTAAGAATTCCTATAACGTCTCCTTCCATGAGCGAAACCTAAAAGAGAGGGAATACGTCATCTGGCAATGTGATAACCCAGGGTTGTTTTTCCCTAAAAGGGAAAATATTCTACCTAATTATTTTCTCCCATCTGAGACCCCTAGCTGTTGTCTGTCCTTAATCCCGTAGATCCTTAATCCAGTGGAAAATGTTAAGTCTTCATCCTACTGGACCCTCAGCAGCACTGGATCCAGACCATTCTCTCTCTGAAACAGTGTCTGCCTTTGGGGTCCATGGCCTTGTCTTCCCTGTGTCCTTTCACTCCTCTAGCTGTTCTTTGAGGTCTTTTCCCACATGGTCTTTGAATGTGAGACATTGCTGATGCTTAATTTAAGGTCTCTGTAGGCCTTGTCCTCTATGTACCCTGGACAATCTGACCCTCACAGAAGCTCAGCAATGAGCCTCTCTGTGCCTTGCCTCCTAAATGGAAATCTTCATCCCAAGTCAGAGTGCCAGGCACAGAGATCTGAGCATCACTTAAGCATCCCCACTGACCTTCCAGTACAGTGTGGCTGGTTCAGACGTCCTTGGGCTTCTCACTCACAGCACTGGTACCTCCGCTTGTTCATTCAGGCAAACCAGGGACCAAGCAGCACCCATGATTGCCCTTTACCTGCACCCACCTACAGCCGTGCCAGTGCTAGGGCCTGTCGCTTCACCTCCTAAACTTCTCTGACTCCATTCAGCTCTCGCCGTCTCCAGTGCTGCTACCTGGGTGCACATGAGCCGGTCTTGCCACACCTGCCTGACCTCACCTCTCCCGGCTCTGCTCAGTTCTGTTCTCTTCACAGCAACAGTTGGCTTCCTTTGCTTAAAAACCTCTGTGGTTTCACCTTACTCTTAGAATGAGGACCAAAACTTCCCATGGCCCCCAAGGCCCCACATGATCTCATCCTGGCCCTGCTCTCCAGCTTCATCTCCTTCCCCAGCTCTGCTTCCTGTCCCGGTCCCCACATGAGCCTTCTCTGCATTGCTCACATGTTGATCCACGCGCTCTCCTACCACAGGGCCCGCACACAGGCATTCCCACTGTTGGGGATAGCTCCCTTTCTCTTGGTCTCTAGCTCCTTTTAAGGATGTGAAAGGGTGGGGGTCATTGCCCACTGTTCCCATTTAAGCATTCACCCATCTCTACTGCTGGGATTGCCATTGGCTGACAGCTGAGTCTTTCCCCAGATGTTGTCCTCAACTGAAGGGAGCTGCCTTGACTAAAGTTATGAGCGATTGATGTGGTGGTACAAAGTCCAGGCCTCTTGGCCTCAACTGGGACATTTCTCATCAGTCTTCCTAGCTCCCGAGCTTCCTGTGGGCTTGGCTGAGCTTTTTTTTGCTACTTTTCACTCTGCCCGTTGCAGCTTCCCTCCCTTGCGGGGGTGATTCCTGAGAGGGCACCCCAGCAGACTCCCTGCTGAGCTACCCATTAGAGTTTCTTTCCCGGAGACCTGAGCTATAGCCCTCCTATTCACCTTTTGGGTCTTGGCTACTACTTCAGGCATTTTCCCCCGTTGATAAGTGCATGGCTAGGCTTTCAGCTCCTTGAAAGCAGGAAGTTCCGCAAATACTCAGCTTTAGGGATGGTGCTTGGCACAGAAAGAGAGTTCATTCAACACAGTGGTTCTCATTCCCCACAGTGGTTGAGTTACAGAACATTACAGGGGGCACTGCATCAGCCATCCCTGAACCACTGTTCCTAGGAGAACTACAGGGTTAGGTTCCTGCCAGTTTCTGGTCACAACGTCTTCATCACTTGATCAACCTAATGTTGTTTGATGTGTGTTTGTTTGAAAACACCTCATTTAATGTGTATTGTTGCTTCATTAACCTAGAACTCACGGCCAGTAGAACTACAGCTTATGCCCCAATGATACCAGTGTTTTCTTCATAAGGCGCATCACAGCCTTGTCGTACTCGGGACCGCCAGACAGCGCTACGCTTAGGGGCCATTTTAAACAGCAAGATCTCCAACATGCAAGAACATTATAAGAATGTAAAGTGGCGCTATGTAGATTACAAGAAGGAGGCTTATTCTGAAACAAGTGGGTGGGGTCTGACTTCAGCTGGGAACATGTGTGTCGAGTGACTCCATTTTTTCACCATCTGTGAATCACCACTAGAGTGCTGTGACTATTGATTTTGGGCTTACAAATTAATGAGTATGTGAATTTACAAATATGGAATGTGTGCGTAATGAGGATCAACCCTTTTGTTTAATGAGCAAATGTGATAAATTCATAATGACCACATAAGATTCCCTGTAATGCCCTCCTGTACTGACTCTGAGCTGGTCTCGGGACCTGGTCAGTGGGACAAGAGCAAACAGAGCAGGCAGAGGGTTGGGAGATGCTTCTGCATCGTCGCATGCCTTCTTAGTGTTCTCTGGAGCCCCGGTGACCGCCGTGTGAGAGAGCCCGGGCCAGCCTGCTGGAAGGCAGGGCGTGTGGCCAAGTCATCCCATGCTTTCTCCTCATCTGACATTGAGTCAGAGCCAGGTGCTGTGAGCGAGGCCACTCTAGATCCTCCCTCCCGGGCAATCTGGCCCAGCGCAGAAGGTCTATCAGTCAAGCCACAGAATCTTGAGAAGTAAAAGACGTGTGGAACAAGTTGCTTTAGCTTCCTACATTTGAGATGGTTGTTCGTTGTGACCTCTTCCAGTTACAGATGTGAACACTGAAGCATCTACAAAGGGCAGACTTTGTGTGAGTAGATAGACTAGATATCAACAGTTAAATACCAACATTCTAAGCATATCTATTCAAGGCTTCATAACTTAGTAAGTGGAATTCTGACTTGCTCTGCCTCTGGGTGAAGAAGAGAGGGTGAAGCAAAGTGCGAGGGGGAGAAAATTATGCTAGGCTAGGGAGCAAATGGGTACCCAATAACAGAATTTCTTTGATGCCTTTGGTGTTCTTAAGCCAAGTCAACAGTCCATCTCCAGACTACTGAATCCAGCACGAAGTGAGTCACAGGATGGTGATTCTTTCTGCCTTTTGGTTGCATCTTGCTAATCTATGGACTGACAAATCTCTCTCTAAGGCAGTCTGCTTGCTGACACATTTACCTTTGATGCTCATAGCCTTCATGTTTAGATTTCCTAATGCCATGTTTAAAAGCACTTTCAAAATCCCCGAAAATCATTTATCTCAGGCCATCGTACATCTTGGGGAAAAAGACATCTTTGCATCAAAAACCAGAGCAGCCGTATTTCTCAATAAAACTGGGGGAAAAATCAGAGTAGCAATTAAAAAGCATAGAGGTCTACAGGGGTAAGTGTAAATTGAATTGGGAATAGGATGTGCGATGGACTTTTCAGAAAACCAAGAACTAATCATGGAGTAAGCCAACAAAGTTATTTTGTAAAGCAGGCTTTTTCAACTGCTTCTACTTTTTTTTTTTAATGCTTCAGTAACTAAAAATGGCAAAAACATTTTATTTATTTAAAAAGAAATCACTTGTATGCAAAGTTGCAGCTGCTGCTTATAGGTATACAAATGAATAAAAGCCTTGGAAGCATGTGGTTTTTTCTTTTTTTAATGGAAATCTTGATTCACTCTTCAGTGTGGAGTTGAGAATCCTTCCTTCAGTGGTATCTTGGAGTTCGAACTGGACTGATGGCAAGAAATGAAATGCTAGGCAGGCGTCCTCTCCTGGTTATATCTCATTAGATGCAGTTTTGCTTCTGAGAATTGAGACTTTCTTGACGAAGCTACCAAATAAAAATGATGATGCTAGTGGCAATAATAATTAGTAAAATTTCTAATCAGTCACTGTTTATTACTATCTGGTATACTTTTCTCATGCCCCATATGCCTGTCTTAAAATCAGCATTTTTTTTCCACTGAAGAATGTTCAAAAATAGAATAATGACTTTAAAATTGTTCAGAGAGGATACCAGAAAATATTCTGCACTTCGATTAACCTGTTTTTGGTGACTCAAAAAAAAAAAAAAAAAAAAAAAGAAATCCATGGTGTATATTGCAGACAGGAAGGATGCTTTTCGAAAAAAGAGGACATAATCACTTCTCTTTCAGAGTACCATCCAGTCTAGTTTATTTGTTCATTTTTTTACTTTTTAATTTTTTTTCAATGTGTTATTTTTGAGAGAGAGTGCGAGTCTGTGTGTGTGCGCGCGCACACGCACGCGGGGGGGGGGAGGGGCAAAGAGAGGGGGAGATGCAGAATCCGAAGCAGGCTCCAGGCTTTGAGCTGTCAGCACAGAGCCCGATGCGGGGCTCAAACTCATGAACTAGGAGCTTGTGACCTGGGCTGAAGTCGAAGGCTTAGCTGACTGAGCCTCAGTCACCCTCAGGCTAGTTCATTTTCGTTTGAAGCCAGTAAGGTCAACTCCGGAAGGCAACCGTGGTAGGGGTTTAAAGGATGGAAACTGGGCCGAGGCCAGAATGCTCTCACGGTCAGGCCCTGTGTCTGGACGCCTGTCCTGAGGAGGCACTGTCTGGGCAGAATGGGCTCAAGAGAAGGCGAGCGTGCTTGGAAGAGCTTGTGCTCTAGTAGCAGTTTTTAACAAGGGGCAGCTTTGTCCCTTAGGTGACATTTGGCAATGCTTGGACACATTGTTGGTCATCAAAACTGGAAGGGAGGTGCTACTGGTATCTACTAGGTGGAGGCCAGGGCTGCTGCGGAGCATCCCACAGAGCACAGCGTCCCCGCAAAGGATTGTGGGCCGAATGTCAACTGTGCAGAGTGGGAAGCCTTCATCTAGTGAGACTGTTTTGAATGGCTACAAGGCTACCCCCTGGGCACCGTGGGGTGTTTGTGAAGAGGAGTGGGAGTGAGTGGCAGTGAGGAAGCAGAGTCACTGAAGGAAGTCAGCAGAGCCCAGCTGGACATTTGGTCCCCAAGTAAGAGCGGGTGACACAGAGTCTAAACTTCTAGTTCCCGTGTGGGACTCTCCCCGGGACAGACACTGGAGTTGGTAACAACAAGGGCTTCCCCCCATTTGGCAGGAGCTGGCTGTGCCACGTGGTGAAGAAGGGCTGCTACTCAGAGTCCAAAATCTGGGGTTAGAGTCTGTGTTCTGTGGGGTGGCCTTGGGTCCGTCAAACCTGCAGGGGCTGGATTTCGTTGCCTGTAAAATGAAATGAAATGATCATTTCATCACATGATCTCGAAGTGTCTTTCCACTTGCAAGTTCTAAGCTTCTCCATGATTGCATGACTTTTCTGCTTTGTTCTGGAAGGGTTTTTAGGCAGCTGACCCACTGGTGGGCATTTGGTTTTTCCACAGTTGTCCAGCATCCTAGAGTCTCCCAGTTGCTTTTGACAAAACCACTACAGTTGACAGAGTCTTCCAGAAGCCTTTTTTCATGGTGTCCTTTAGTTTTGCCAAAAGACACAGGGAGTGTTGGCTGCACCTTACAGGGAGGCAAGCCGAGAATTAGCACTGATTCATGGTGCTGGAGGTGCTGGTGCTGAACTTGATGCCTGCAGTACTCCCCACTGTGGTTCTGGGAGGTGGAAGCTTCAGGGGAATGCGTGTTGCCCTGTACGTTTGTATCAGGTAATTGCTCTAAGACGCAGTCAGTGCTAAACACGTCCATCAGAGAGAGTGGTGGGTCTGGGAGAGAATCGTCCAAAGCTGGAAAGTTAACAGGACCGAGCAGAGTTGGGCAGGTGTCACAGCAGTGTCCCTCCACACCAGGCGCCCCCAGAAATAGGTGTAGCAGGAGTCTCTGGTTCACCGGCACTGTCAGAAGGTGTCTTCCTCAGGGCGTCTGGATGGCTCGTTAGCCCAGGCCCAGGGTCTGTTATGGGGGCCGTTTGCCTGATGCCACGGGCTTTAGACGTGATCTTGGGATGCCCAAAGGCAGTTATGGGGTGTCTCTAGTGGGATCCTGACAGCGTGGCGGCACGGAGCTCAGCCCAGTCGGTCCTGGAGCAGCATGTGGCAATGACAGAAGGTGGTCCAGGCGCCTTCTGCTTCCTGGAAGTGCTTTCCCTCTTTCGAGCTAGGCCAGCTGAATGCGAGGCTGAGAGCCTTTCTAGCAATGGGCATGAGGCTTTTCTTTCATTACTGATCAAGTTTCCTGTTGCCTTCACCCCCAATCTGCCCAGAGGTTCTGCCTCGGAGCTGGCATGTGCCAGCCTCGCTGAGTTGACCATGGTTTTTTCGAGGGTACAGACTGTGTTATATTCTATCAACAGCTGGAATAGCCCCTGGCATGTAATAGACACTCAGAATCTGTAGGAGTGGCCCAAGTGACAGCAGAGACAGGACCCTTTGTTGTCGGGGACATTCAGTAAGCCTTACTCTGTACTGGACACTGTACTAGGACTTTCCATGGAGTCAGCCACTTGGCCCTCACAACAGCCCACAATAGGGACTGCTGCATCACCGCTTTGCAGGTGAGGAGGCTGAAGCCCAGAGCATTCGAGCGACATGCCCAGGGTGCTTGATCCCCGGATGGAGAATCTGGAGGCTAGCCCCACAGCCTGCCTCCCCACGGGAAAGCAGGACTGCCCAAGGCATTCCCTGTTCTGTTGACGCCTCCTCTAGGCTACCTCTGCCCCCCAATCCCATCCCCCTCCTCTCTGTGAAGTCCCATTTTCATTTTTGCTCTTGGCAGTTGTAGAATCACATGGTCCCCCAGACCCTGCACCCCCAGTTGGGAGACAGTGACATGGCTCTTATTTATTTGTTTTTGGAGTTTTATTTAAATTTATATATTTTGGGAGAGAGAATGTGTGTGTGTGTATGCAGGAGGGGCAGAGAGGGAGAGAGAGAATCCCAAGCAGGCTCTGCATTGTCAGCACAGAGTTTGCCTTTGGACTCGAAAGCACGAAATGTGTGAGATCATGACCTGAGCCAAAAATAAGAGTCCTACACTTAACCCACTAAGGCACCCAGGTGCCTCAGAGCTGGCTTTTATCTTACAGGGAAGCCGGGGACGCAGTGGACTGTGGGGCGTGTTCCTACTCTCATCTATGCACCAGCGCCTCAGTCCACTGTTCTCTCCACCCTGTCTGGTCTTCCTCTGCACCAGCCATCCCCGCGCCCAGGGCCTTCAGCCAGCAGTAACACCCTCTCTTTCCTGCAGCTTAACCGCTCTCACCAAATCTTCAGCTCCGTACCTGGCCGCTGGCTAACCGTCTCCGTGCCCTGACAATGTCTTTCTCCTCCCTTCTGCACTCGTGGTCTCTGCTGTCCCCAGCAAGAGCCACCTTCCAAGAGTAGCTCTCTGGCTCTGCTGATACCCTCCCCTTCATTCTGTGCCCACTGCAGTGCTGTCCTCTTCTTTCCAATTTTTAACTTATGTATAGCCGCTCTCCTTTTTTTTTTTTTTTTTTACCAGAATAGGAGCTTCTATGTTACGGCTCTGTCTCCAGTGCCTAGAACAGTACGGGCGATGTAGGTAGTTAGAACACATGTTTTGGAAGGAACACGTAATGGGCAGTGCTTAATTAAATTTATGAAGGCAGGAGGCCTCATCCGACGTGTGGGTCTCTTTCTTGTCCTGACCTCAGCTTTGCTCCCAGTTAGCTTCATTCGGAGGGAAATCAGTTGTGAGCCACCTTTAGGAATTGAAAGTGTGGTGGGGTTGTCTCATGTTCCCCTAAAAGATACTCAAGTCCTACGTCCCAGTACCTGTGACTGTGGCCTTATTGGGGAAATTGGGTCTTGGAAGATGTAATTGAATGGAGATGAGGTCCCACTGGCTTAAGAAGGGCCTCAAATCCAATGACAGGGGTCTTTGTGGAAAGAGGAAATTTGGCCATAGGCACATAAAGTCACAGGGATGGAGGCCTCAATTGGGGTGCTGTGTCTACAGGCCAAGGAACCCCAAGGATTGCCAGGAGCAACCAGGAGCTAAGACAGAGAGAGAGGACAGATTCTCTCCTAGGGGCTTCAGAACGAGTGTGACTTTGCTCATACCTTGATATCAGACGTGCAGCCTCCAGATGGAGAATAAAGTTCTGTTGTTTTAAGCCACCCAGTTTGTGGTCCTTTGTCCCAGCAGCCCCGGAAAGCCAACACACAAGGCGAACTGTCTCAGAGTGTTCCTCATACTTCAGCCAGGCCTCGAAGTTCAGGAAATTTGCCCCTGAAATAAACTCGGCACGAACTGGCCAACTCAGCATTCCAGACAAAAGGCTGTCGGAGCAGCGAGGCAGCGGATGTTTCACTCCCACAGGGCGGGGGTGTGACCCGAGGCAGCTCTGGGAACCCCCACAGGCCCGAGTGGTGCAGGACCCATGTGGGGCCTCCTGATCGGGACTCCCGCATGCCTGGGACCCGGGGAGCTACTACTGGGGACGTGAGGCAGCTTCTAGCTTAGACAAAGCCTAGCTTTGACAAATGTCCCCTTCATGTACATTGTTGTGGCTTCTGCGTATGCCCTTTGGAAGGGGCGCCTGCTTGTCATTACTTACTGAATCTTCGTCTTTTCTCTTAAACTCTAGGTTTTATGAGGGAAAAGATTGTTTCTCTCTTTCTGACCACTCTGTCCTCAGGGCCTGGTTCCTGGTACACGGTAAGCTCTGTACCATATATATAATTTGACCACGTTGATTGGAGTTATATATCCTTGCAGTTATATATCCTTTGATAATGTTTTCATGTCTTAAAGAAAATTTTGATGATTCCTTAGGGGTAGGAAACCATCTAAAACAAAGCATCTCAAAGCCCATAGCATATACAGCACCAAGAGTGAGCTCTGAGGTAAACCGCAACTGTGGTTAGTAAGAGGGTATCCGTGCTGGTCCATCAGTTGTGACGAATATATCGCACTGAGGCACAGTGTTAATACTGGGCCAGCTGGGGTGAGTGGGGGAGGAAGAGAGAATACATGGGAACTCTCCTGACTTCTGCAAGCCTAAGAGTGCCCTAAAAAATAAAGCCTATTCATTTAAAAAACATCTAAATACAAAAAGGATCCCATTTTCTTACCATATCCTTCTTTTCTGGAGACTTACACTTCTTTCCAAGGATTACTATCAAGCTCTCGCTCTCTCTGTCAAACACACACACACACACACACACACACACACACACACACGAGTAAATACCTTATATGAAATTGATTACAAGAGGGAGTATGAGAAGAGGTTGTGCTTGCCTCCCTCCATCCACTATTTGAAGCCCCTGTAGTGAGTTTTTACCCATATTAACTCCATAGATTAGTTTTTATATGTCGAAGCCCAGGTACCAATGAATCAAGATGGAACCTATACCAAATTGCACAGTTAATGCCTGCCTGAATCCCGAAGTATCATTTCTGCCACTTTCGGTCTCAGCTTTGAGGGCGGACACTCAGCCTCTCATTTAGTTTCAAGAATTCCTTGACACAGCCTCTTGTATGATTTTTGTCTGTGACTCAAATCTATCGCGATTGGAAGGCACTGTTCTGGCTAGCACCATAGTCTGTATTTTCTTTCTTATTCCACTCCCCTGCCTTTTGGGGAAAATCCAGAAACTGAATCTGACAAAGATGATGTGTGCGACCTTAGTGAGATGAATGTGCTCATAGGCGCCCTCTCCCCAGAAGTCCCCCAAGGAGGAAGCTGTGGTTGGAAGCAGGGAGAGGTTGTGCCTGCCAGAATGTTTCTGGCATTTTGGGATGCAGGATCAGGTACTGAGTCAAGTAGAGATGCCTGGATGGTGGGAGAACTGGGTGAGAAGGTCACCCTGAGCTTCACAGACACCTGACATGGCCAGGAGGAGAGAAAGTAAAAACTTGAGCAGGCCAGGGAGGCGGAGAGGATTTGGGGGGCAGCTTTATTAAATGGAAGTCTCCGGAGAGTGTAGGAGGTGAGAATCAGGAGGAAATAGAGGGGGCTCAAGACAAGTTTCTGGGGTGTGCTAGGTGTCCTTCAAGGGAAACGTCTTCTTCCAAGTCATTTGTTGGCTCTTAACTTTGACTTCCTTTTTAAACATAATACTTCTCAGAGACAGAAATGGAGGCCTTGTGCCTTCAGGACCCCTTGTTGAGTGTGTGGGACCCCAGAAAAATTTTGGGAGTCCCGTCGATACAAGCAATTTGCTAATAAAATGTATTCAAAATTCACGGGCCTGTATAAAGGATGGTGATCTGCTGATGAAGATACAGAACAATGGGCAGAAAATGTAAATTTATTCAGTGACCGAGTGGCGCCTGCAAGGAGTCCAGGCAGCATTAACTCCAGTCTGGGGGCCACTTCGTTGTGCTCTTTATTGTTAGTACACCGTTCCTGGTGAATTTCATATCCTCTACCAGCAGATGCTATTGCTTGTGATGCCATGGCTTTTCATGACCTGTTTACATTCAAACAGTACTGATACTCTGATGCTGGCAGTGCCCACTAGCATTTATTTATGCTCGTTCCATCATTACTCGTGGTGATGCATCATCCTTCATGCTGTCTGTGAATACTAGTAGCCTAGTGATTCTTGCAAAGGTTGTGCTTCGTTGATGGCGGCCACAAATATAGGAAGATGGGAATGACAATTCATTTCCTGGTCATGTTAAATCTGCTATTCAGAATTTTTTTGTGTGTCCGCATAGAATAACACATCCAAGGGTGTCTTCTTATGAAATCTTGAGGATATACTCACTGTGTGCCTGGCATTTATTTTGATGTTGATGGTACCCTGCGTTTCACCCATTGGGATGCATAGGGGAGGACAAGGGCCCATGAACGGAGAAATGAGAGTGGTTCATTGGTGCAGAGTATCTCTGTCTTATGCAGCATGACCTTAGTAGGTCATACTCCTATAACTAGGACCTGGCCATGGGGGCCTGAGGATGACCCTACAGGTAGGAATTCTGGAGGTGTTGGGACATCTGTTTGACTTCCTCATATGGGATAAAAGTCTAAGAGTACCTCAAGTGGAGAAATGAAAACCCAAGTTTGTTTCAAGGAAGGTACTCCAAAGTAGGGAATCCCTAAGGCATGGAGCCAGGACAGAGGCCCTACTAGCCTGGGCCTGAAGCCTCCTAGCTTGCTCTCTGCCGTCAATAAGATTATGAAGACAAGTCTTCAAGTGGTATCACTTCTCCGCAGTCTCCTGAGGTGTTCCTTCTGACCCACCGCTCAGGTTACTGTGTTCTGTCAGCTCCTTGTTCTCTCAATGCAATTTCATGTCCTGTGGTTGGATAGTAGACATTACAAGTGAAATTCCTCCTCCCGGAAAACTTTTATCCTCCTCCTGTTACAGTGAATACTTTTTTCCTTCAAAATCCAGCTTATTACCGTTATCATCAAACCTTCTGGTACCTCTCCATCTGCCCAGTCCTTGCCCATGGGAACATCTATTCTTCCCTTTATCCAGCCAATGAGAACTTTTTAGTGAGCGCCTATCCTGTGCCAAGCTGTGTTCCAGAAATAGTATCAACGACAGTGAACAAGAGAGATCTTCTAAGTTGCCATGTAGGCTTCCTATGGACTCTTTATATTACTTTTATTTTTTTTTTAAGTTTATGTATTTTGAGAGAGAGAAGAGAGAGAAAACAACAGAGAGAGAGGTTCAGAGAGAGAGGGGTACAGAGGATCTGAAGCAGGTTCTGTGATGACAGTAGAGAGTCCAATGTGGGGCTTGAATTCATGAACCATGAGATCATGAGCTGAACCGAAGTCGGATGATTAACCAACTGAGCCATCCCAGTACCCTGGACTGGGTATTTCTAGATAGAAATAGACTATGTGTTTCTATTTCCATGTCTCTTGTGTGAAAATTACTTCTATTTGCCAGCACATGTTTTCTGTAAAGGGCCAGACAGTGAATGCTTTACACTTGGAGGGACGCATGGCCTCTGTTAGAACTACTCAGTCCAGCTGTTTTCGCACAAAAGGGACCAGAGACAAGATGCTCACGAGTGGGTGTGGCTGTGTTCCAATAAAACTTTATTTACAAAAACAGGTGGAGGGGTATGGATTTTGTCTGCTAGCCTCAGTTTGCTCGAATATAAGCTCTGTAAGAATAGCTCAGAACATGTTAGGTGAAAATGGATTGAATAGATGAACGAAGGATGGAAACCCCGCCTCCCATCAGCACCTCTGCCGCGTGGGCAGCAACCTTATTCCAGGCTAGCCTTATTACCGCACCTCTATCACAGCTGCCTCCTCGGCAGCCATGGCTTTGCATGAGGAACCAATAACAGGACTACAGACAGGCCTTCCTGCAGCCAGCACATGCCCCACGGCCAGCGGTGACAGCCGGCTGCAAGCTTGTAAGGCAGAGGCCGAGTTTCAGGGAACTCGGCAGTGGAAATGGCCGTGAAAGTTAAACACGACTGCCTGTCAGGGGAAAGAGTGACAACAGGAGCCCTTCTCACCACCATCAAACTACCTGTCAGCGCCAGCCGGTTGGCTTTCCCCGGGTGCACCATTCTGGCGCTCCTTGCACTGGCTGGGGCCGGTGGGGCCTGGTGTTCAGTGGGGTGCGACAGCTGAAATCCAGAGGCCAAGCCAGTGTTATTTTTGGAAATTGGGGCATGGCAGGTGCAGCCAGATAAAGACAGGAGGAGGAAGGGAGGGTGGGGGTGCTGCCTTGGGTGGGGGGCCTGGCCGGCGGGCCCTCTACTGCTGGGGCCTCACCCAGAAAGGAAGCGGCTCCTCTTCTGTTTCATGTCGACTTCGCTGTCATTGGATAGTCTGTGAGATTTCAAACAGATAAATGCCCCTTTGGGAAGCCGGAATGCCTTGGCAGACAATTTTAGGCCTTGATTTGATTGATAAATCCTTTGTGACAAGAGGGGATGAAAGAGGCCCCCGGTTTGGTACATATAAATAGGAAATTAGCTGGCAAAGTTGTCAGAGATAATTAACTTTCCGATTCTGCGGGTCTATTCAGGTTGACATCCTGAAATTATTTAGAAACGCACATGTCACCGCTCTGACAGAATTTGGGGCTGATCAGATAAACAGATTTGGAGACGTTTGATTGTAAAATGATGTAAGGGCTTAGCTGGTGTTTTATCACTGTGTGCTTCCGTTCCCCGCGGTGGATGTTGCCGGGAGAGGGTTTGGCTGTGTGGGGATGGGGGAGATTGGATGGGACACACAAGGTACCACTCACTGCCTTCTTCCTGCTTTGGCTCTCACGGAGTTGAAGAATTCCTAACCCTCAGTTCAGCTGCACCTTCTCTCTAAACCTCAGCCTCCAGTCGGAAGGAAAACGTCTGAAGGATTCGGCAGCGTGTGTCCTGTCTCTCTCTGAAGCCCAGTCTTGGCCAGGCGAGCACAGTGTACAAAATCATGTAGAGTCACTGCTGTTCCTTATTCATCACGACTTTGGGTAAATCACTGAGCCTGACATGCTATTAAGAGGAGAGAATGCCGTCTCTGGCATTTCCATCTTTCTATTGGAAATTGCCTTTTAAAAAGCAGATGGGTTTGGAGCCAGATCCTTCCAATGAGGAAACATCCTTCCTCCAAGTGGATGAAAACTAGTATTAAGTGGGCACCTACTATGTGACAGAGGCCAAGTTGGACACTGTATTGCATGATTTGCTTATGTCAATCTTCAGAAATTTGGTAGAGGTTTGTCTTTCTCATTTGGATGAGAAAACCTTACAGAGAGAAGTTAAATCGGCTACTGGAGGTAACCACCCTTCAAAGTGAAATTTGGATTTGAACTTGGGTTTGACTGTCTCAGCCCTTCCCCCAAGCCCAACATTATTTTATGGTTAATTACATCAGAGACTTTTAGATGGAAGGGAATTTGGAGATCGTCAAGTTCAGGGTTTAATAATCTGTAGGTCAAACCATTCTGCTACCTGTTTTTGTTTTTGTTTTTGTTTTTGTTTTTATAATGACCCACGAGCTAGGAATATATTTACGTTTTTAAGTGGTTGGGACAAAGTTGAAGGAAAAATATTTCATGACGTGTGAAAAACTAGTGAAGTTCAAATTTGAACCGTCCATAAGTCAAGTTTTATCGGGACACAGTCTCCCTCGTACATTCATGTATCACCTATGCGTGTTTCTGTGCTCTCAAGGCAGAATGGTGACAGAGACCATATGGCCTTCAAAGCTGCAAATACGTACCGTTTTGCCCTGTCCAGGAAACACTGGCTGAGCCCTGGTTTCCCTCTGTCGCAGTGAGAGCTTCCTGAACTGAGTGTGACTGGCACCGGCAAGCCTCTCAGTAGGCATTACCTAATTTATCGTAACTGCTCGAGGCGGGTCCCAGCGAGTATTATACAGGTGAAGAAGCCTATGCTCAGAGAGGTTCACGAAGCCGGCTAACACAGCAGGGCCAGGATTCATGGCCAAGCCAGCCTGATTTCACACTCAAAGCTTAAACTCTGAATTCCCTCACCTTGTTGCCATTTCACTGTAACTCCACGGTACCTGGATGTGGCTTTTCTTGGCCAGGCGCTTAAGACACAGGGGCGATTACCACTGCGATGGGCAGAATAACGCCCCTGCAAAGACGTCCTCATCCTGCTTCCCAGAACTGTGACTGTGCTACCTTCTGTGGCAGAGGGGCTTTGCCGATATGATTAAGGAGCTTGAAACAAGAAGATGGGCCTGGATTATACTATGGACAAGGGTACTTCCGAGAGGGAGGCAAGAAGGTCAAAGAAAAAGAGACAGCAAACCGAAGCAGAGGTTGGAGGGATGGGGCCCGCAAACCCACCTCTAAAGGTGGGAAGGACAAGGAAATGGGTTCTCCTCTGACCTCCACAACTGTGAGAGAATGGATTTGTGTTGCTTAACGACACTAAGCAGGTGGTAATTTCTCACAGCAGCTACAGGAAACTGGTACACACCCACCTTGCCTTCCAGCCATTCAGTCTGTAGGAGATTCAGCCATCAACTGGAATGGGTTTCAAAGGGAAATCTGAGCTACAGGCATTTCGAATAACATCCAGCAATTTACTGGGCGTTGGGATCAGCCCTCACAGGCCTTCCTCAGAAGGGGCCCAAGCGCTTGCAAGGGTGCAGAGCTGTGTCCTAGAGGAGGTCTGTCTTCACTGTGGCTTCTGGGGCCAGATGGTGGCATCTCCCAGGGCAGCCGCAGAGCAGAAGGAGGAAGACCAGAATCGGAGTCCCATTCCCTTCACGTTCGCCACGCTGCAGGGTCCTCACTTGGCACTGCCCATCTGGGGCCAACCTGAGGCTTTGTGGCGCGTGACCTGCAGCTGGTCCTGTGCTCTTCAGCGAGTTTGCTGCTGGTTATGGAGGACCTAGACTTTTGCAAACGGGAAATCACAATCTCGCCTGCATTTTATTAGTATTGTGACCATTTGCAAATTAATTTCGAAGGCAATATAATTTGCCTCTTGTATAGAATTCAGTTTTGATTACTGCCCTGTCACTGAAGTTCCTGCTTTCACGAGAGCTCTGATTATGAGGAATTAAGATACCTTTCTCCCTCATCCAAATAAAATAAACGTATGGCTGTGGGATGCGATCAAATTAAAAAATATCATTTAATCCAGGGAAGATAATTATTTGAATGAAACTGGAGAGGAGAAACTCAGTCTAGGGTTTGAATGTTGATGTGGAATTTTGAAGGCTATTTTCACTCATCACTGACTTTTAATAGCATTTTGTACAGAGTAATTTGCAGCATAAACCTTGTTAACGTGAGACTGGTTATTTCAGAATCCTGTTGGATCCCAAGCCAGAGCCTTTCTCCAGACCCTGTTGCTGTGCCCCAGTATGTTTGAACAGATACTCCAGGAGCAGCATTTAACCAGGCGTTGCTATGCCTCTCACTCATGAGTGGTGACCACAATGGCTTTATTTAACTTGGTCGGGCTTTGTTCAAGATGCCGTGTGGGAAGGAAGCAGAAGAGTTAGCTTCTGTGGTTGTACCGTGTGTATGCTCCGCAGCGTATCATACATGTGTCGTGTGTGTTTGCGGCATGGTTCATACACTTGAGGGAGTAGCCTTGGTTTTCAATGCTGGACCGTGTGCCTTGAGTTTTGTTTCAACACTTAGGCCCCTGTCATATATGTCCTTGGAATGTAACACTTTGGGGCCCACTGTGCCTAATTCCCACCTGCCAGCCCCTACGATTTTTTTAAGTGCTTTCACTGGTCTCTGAAGCCCAGTCTACCTGCTTTGAAGGAAGCTGGAAGTGTTCTGGAATTCATAGTCCTCAATCGACAACTCATGTGCTTTGCTGGGAGGTGGAGACATACTTTATCTCAGGGTGGAGTGTGCATGGCCACACAGCTCTTCTCCTCTGTTCCTAGTGTTCCCTAGTGGGAGTCCCAGTTGCCCATAATGGTAACAGGCATGAAAATCCATCCTTCCCCCGGTTTCTTTCCTTGCTCTGTGTCATTTTTCCACTTCCTTCCTGGTTTTTCCTGAAGTTACCTCCCAAGTAAACCACTTGCATCCAAATCCTTTGTGGGAATTAAAATCAAAACAATCATTATACCAACAAATTCATTTGCTTGCTTATTCAGTAAAAACTTGTCTTGAGCCTCTTTAGAGCAAGCAGCTGGGAATGAGGTTAGACCTCTGACTGAAGGAGCATAGACCATGGGGGGCAGAGAGAGGCCGAACAGGCAAAGCAGGTAGAGAAAGGATAGTTGTGCCGAAGCAGGGTCATGGGAGAGACGGAAGGGAGACAGTTTGTATACAGCAGTCATCAGGTGTGCTCTGGTGAGCTGGTGGCCTAAAACGCAGCGGATGAGAAGGAGCCAGACATGCAAAGACTAGGGCAGCATCGGAGCGTTCACGGAGTGGCAGGGAGGACGTTGAGCTTGCAGTGTTGATGGGGATTGACGTGTCAGGACCCAAGTCATCCACCTCTCATGGGCTGTGCTAAGATCTATTTTATTTTAAGGGAGAACAACAGCTCGAGTTAAAATCCACATGAAGAAGCCAGAACACTTGAAGTGAACCTGACACTTGAAGAATTTATCAGACTCCATGATCCCCATTAGGTGCCATTAGCCTGATAAAGGCTGCATTCAGGGTTCAAGGATAATAAAAACGGGGATGAAGGAAAAGGAAGTGGCACTTGCTGTGAACTTGCTTAGGGCAGAGTGCTTTGTGCCCGGTAATATCCTACTTCAATGCTTTCTACAACCTGTTAAGTCGGTTGTTTCCCACGTTGTTTACATGGTGAGAACACTGAGGATCCATGAGTTTGGATAACTTACCTAAAGCTTAGTGAGATTTGAACCTAGATCTCTCTGGCTCTAAACTGCTACCTCAGTTACTAAAACACTGCCGTCTTTGCTTTATCTGAAGCACTGTTTAAAATAATTGAGAAGCAGTGAGTTACCAATAAGAAAACTAGTATGAGATTTTCGATTCGGTGAAGAGAGGGGAAGGGTTTATTGACTCCATTGCTGTTTAACTTGTATGTTTCCTATTCCATAAAAGCATTACCACACATGGTCATTCTACCTTGCCAAGCTTGAGTCTCTGATCTGCTGTTACTTTCCATGCTTAGAAAACTCACTAACTGGGATGTGGGCAGGGTGCACCCTACGGGTGTGGTGCTTGACTGCCCTCGGTGTGCTCATAGTCAGATACCGTAAAAGGTAGGAAAATGTTTATCTCCGTTCTGGCTGCCTAACACTAGAAATGAAAATCTTCCTTCCACTGGCTTGTATCTCTAAGACTTGCTTAATTAGACAAAAGTGTTGTCCATTGTCCATCACCTGTCGATGGTTTAAGGCAGTCCGATGATCTCTTAACAACCCTTATAATTTGCCAATAGAAAGAGAAGGAAGAGGAGTGAGTGTAACAGAGGAATATGTTTATTACTCTCAAAACCCCCACCTACTATTGATAAGCAGTTTAGCCCCTTCTTAGCTTGTTTAGCCAAAGCAATGGCCACTTGCTCCCAAGGCAAGCCTTTGGCTGGGGTGATGGGATGAAAGGTGGGGTGATGGGGGTGGTGAGGAGTCCATTAACGTCTGGAATACTTGCTGGATTAATATTAGCAGTTTTGACTGGATTCACTTTGAATTTAATGTTAGTATTACCTCAGTAGTTGAATCACCCCAGCTGATATTAATATTTTGATTGACATGCCCCATCAACTCACTTATTTAAGAATTAATGATTGAGCACTTACTATGTACTGAGCACTGCGGTGGTAGCCATGATCACAAGATAGAAGATTGCTTCTCCTCTGGAGCTTCAGTCTAATGAGAATTTCAAACAAATCCCCGCACAACAGGTATGCACGTGTGTTTTGGCGATGCTAGAAGCTAGCGAAGTGACAGACACGAGGGGCAGGGGATCTTCAGACAGGGTGGTCGGAGAGAGCATCCTGAGAATATGACAGCCAAGAGCTGAATGTTGAGGATGACACCATGCAAAGATAGGAGAGAAGAGATTTTCAGAAAGGGGGAAGTATAGACGTGAAAGTTCAAGGTGGGATAAATTTAGTGCATTTTCAAGAACATAAATCAAGGCACGTTGTTGGAGATGAGGGGCCGAGAGGGAGAGAGGCCGAAGGAGATGCTGGTGAGGTATGCAGAGTGAAGAGTTTATACCGAATTGTGCTGGGAAACCACTAGATGGTTTACATCAGACTCATGACATGATCCGATACTCATTTTTTAAAAGATCATTCTAGCTTCTTGAGGAGAGCAAGACCAGAAGCAAGAGTGCTAGCAAAGGAGCTGTGGCAGCACTAGGGGAGCACTGTGTCTGGCATTAGGCAGTAGGAGGGATGGAGAGAGCAGTGAATGGGTTTGGGAGAGGCTTTGCAGGTAATTCAGCAGGGCTTACTGATGAATTTGATGATGGGAAGGAAAGAGGGGGAATAGGAATAGTTCCTGGAGGGGTGGGCCAGAATGACAGGGCGGCGCCATTTTTTGGGATAAACATCACTGAGGGAGAAGTTGGCTTAAAAAAAATAATTCAAGAGGGGGCGCCTGCGTGGTTCCGTCGATTAAGTGTCTGTTTTCAGCTCAGGTCATGATCTCAGGGTCTGTGCGTCCAAGCCCTGCATCGGGCTATGTGCTGACAGCTTGGAGTGTGGCGCCTGCTGCGTGTCTCTGTCTCTCTCTGCTGTACCCCTTCTTGTGCTCTCTTTCTGTCAAAAGTAAATAAACATTAAAAAATTTTTTTGAAAATAAAGAGTTTTGTTTTAGCCTTGGATTTTAGACATCAGTGGAGAAGTCCTATGGGGAGGTCTGTATATGATTCTACACCATTTGCTATTCTAAGAGTTTACAGATCAAAATTTAAAACTCAAACTAGTCAAAATAACTTTAGTTTAACATGGTATAGCTCCTCCATTGTGTAATAATAATCTTTCTCTGAGTCTTTGTCCAGGCTAAGACAAAATTATTTATTTTACTCATATGCTTCCAGTGAACTTGTGATGAAAACTTTAACCTTGAAGTATAGTGTGTGTATGTGTGTGTGTGAGAGAGAGAGTCTTTGTTTCATAGTTTTTAATTCCAGTTAATTAACATACAGTGTTCTATTAGTTTCAGGTGTACAATATAGTGTTTCAACATTTCCTTACATCACCCAGTGCTCCTCACAACGAGTAGACTCCTTAATCCCCAACAAGTATATTCCTTAATCCTCATCACCTATTTCACAAGAGGGATAATCTTGTATTCCTTCCAGGCACTTTGCACTCACCTTGGCTTTATAGGTCTCCCAGAAAATCTGTGGAGTTGGTACTTGAATCATTATGATTAAATTTGGCTTCACTTAATGGAAGGTCTCCTGTAGTGGTTTGAATATACAAGGTTCATTCTCACAAGTGAAAGAATAACTGGAGCTGGGCAATCCAAGGGTGGCGTGGCAGCTTCATGAAATCATTAAGGGACGTGGCTGGGTCCCTTCTGCCATGCTGCTCTGCTAGTTTTAGCATGCTGCCTCATGGACCAAAATGGCTGTTCAAACTCCAGCCATTGTGTATATTCCAGGCCACAAGAAAGTAGGAGTAGGAGGTCTTCTTCTCAAAGGACATTTTTGGAAGTTTGCTACCCTACTTGTACTTACAACTCATTGTTGTATGTTTACAGTTAGCTTCAAAGGAGTCTGGGAATATAATAAAGTGACCTTTGCTAAGGGAGAAAGAGGCTGTGGATGTTAGCAATCATCTAGCAACTTCACCTGAGTCCTAGTAGGCCGGCTTTACTTGCCCGCAACCACATAACCTAAAACATCTGGGTAGGGCTGGGACTTCACTTTTCCTATTATTCTCTTACTTTCTGCCTTTCTGATTCTCTGCTCTTCGGTTATCTTCACAGTTGAGAAAATGGCTAGTTTTTTCTGAAACACCCTCTCAGAGCTATTTATTTTTCCATTTCTAGTGTCAGGACCTTTCTCTGAGTTCTGCGAAGTGTTTTGAGGAACAGAAGAAAGGGGAAAGTACTGATTTTCAACCTTGCAGTGCAATCTCTCCCAGCTTCCATAAATCAGCGGGTTTTCAGGAGGTGGTAAGGAGAGTGCCATCTGATTTTTACACCTGATTCGTAATAGAATGTGCACAGGGGCTTCTGGGGTGCTTACGTTCCCCAAAGGCTGAAGCAGCAGAAACATATCTCTTAGGTCAGGGGAGAAGGATTCACCCATTGAGAATTAACTGGCAACGCTGGTAGAGGGACCTTTAACTTTCAATACCTGTTTTTAATACAACTTGGTGGGACACATCCTTACACGTGTCTTTGTACATATCCAAGACTCCCAGAGAGGATCCTTAGTGACTTTTCTGCTATAAACCAAAGCTCAGTTTTAAAAACAAGAACACTGAGTACCTGGACCTCGATCTCTTTCATCAGCATGTCTGAGTGGCTTTACAAACAAGGTCCAAGGGTGCTACTTCCTCTTGCTGAAGAAGAATATTCTCTTCCCTCCACTGAAGATTCATATCCAGTGGGTTATATGACTGCAAACAGATCTTGGGCTTGGTATCAGTGTCTGTGCCACATGTCAACACAGGGGCAAAGCACAGCTCACCCACAATCAGAGGTACCTGTTGTCTTGACATGCAAGCCACTTTGACACTTGGGTCTCAGCCTCCGTCACCTCCAGATGCAGGTCCACTTAGAACATTAACACATTAACCAGGTGGTAATGGTTGGGACCAGTTATCCTAAGTGTGCAGTCCTGTGACTGAGGTCGTCAGCTCCTTTGAAGAGATGTCTTCTCCTGTACCCTGCATATTGTCAAATCTTCCTCTTGGTAGCTTGACCATGTAGTTGCTAACATCCGTGTTTTACTATCAGGGAAACTGAGGCTGGAAGAGGGGAATAGCTAACTCGCACTCTACCTCCCAAGTACTAGAGCTCAGATTGGAACTCAGACACCGATACACGAGCTTTCTTTCAAGAAAGATATTTTATCTCAAGTACACCCAAAAGAAATGGTGTTAAAACTTAGCAGCACAGGGCTGAGTTAGGTTGAACTATATGAAATCACAATACTCAGCAGCACTTGTGCTATAAAAAAATGTGTGGTCCAATCAGAACCTAAAGTAACCCCTTGCCAGGTTATTTTATTCAGTTTGGGTTTGGGCAAAAATAATTATTGAAGAACTCCTCTGGTGTTGGTATTAGAACATGGAATTCCAGCCCAAATGAGTGTAGCGCCAATAGTTGATGGCATCATCGGTGCGCTTGGCCTATACTCCTTGCCAAACATCTGTTGTCCCCTCCCCTTCCGCACCCCACCCGGAACTGCTAGCTTGCTACCAATAGGAATGGCACTTCTTCAGTGAAGTACTGTTACCTAACTTAGGTAAGCTGCATTTCGGAAGAAAAATTCTTTATTCCTCCAATTAGAAAAACTAAGAAGATATCTCTGATTGAAGTCAGTACCCGAAGGTCAGACTGGAGGATGTCGCAGGGTGTCTTAGGGACCACCAGTGCGATGGGGCTGAGTCCGTTTTTATTATTTCCTTGTATCATATACATATTATATATTTATATATATATAGTACAGTATATTATATAGTATGTAATATATAGTATATTTTATATACTTAAGTGAAGAAAATAAAATCATCAAAAATGAAAGAAAACTCTTCAAAAATACAATGAAAACATGGCTGGACAAAAATACTGATGTGAAGGGGAAGTCTTTTGGAGAAGAAAGAGTTTGATTTGCTAAGAGACCCTGCGTCTACAAAAGAAGTGTAGAAGAGAGGTTGGGGGGAAGGAATATGAAAAAGGGGGAACATCAGGATGGTGAGCTGGGAGGATCCTAGAAGGAAGGGACAATGCTCACACAGTGGGATGTCCCACTGTGTTGCCACATCCTCCCTGGCGCCTCCAAGAGCGCCACTCCAATTAGAGTCTCCCAAGTGCATCTTCATGTAGGATGACATGCCTGTTTAACCAGGACTTACTGGTTTTAGCGCCGCAAGTTTCATTTCCTGGAAACCCACGGATGGTTGGTCACCTGACCTCCATGGTGCCCTTTCCTGTCGCTGCACTTAGCACAATTGAGCGCAATTGTTTGTTACAAGGTGTATAATTTCTTCATCTCCTGCATTTTCTTATAACTATTTTCTCCCATTAGGCAGTAGAGTTCATGAGTGCAAAAACTATACAGTGACTTGCACATAGTGGGCACTGGAGTATTTACTGAACGAAGAGTTATCCTGGACAAGAACAGGCAGTCAGGCTGTGCACGTGTGAAGGATGGTGGGGAGGGAGCCTGGTTCGTTCCATAGCCGGCATGTTCACAGCAAGGCCAGCAAACAGTCAGAGGCTGGAGAGAGACCGTTCTAGAGTATTTGCATTTGGAGGGCCATCGACCCCCTTCACTGTCTGCCAAAAGCTACGGACCTGCTCCCCACAGAAAGATATAGTCGCATGTCATTTTTGCATATAGATTCAAAGGTTGGAGCTAGAGTGGCAAGACTACATCCCATTGGATAAATCTGGCCAGTGGCATGTTTGTAAACAAAGTTTTAATAGATCACAACCATGGTCATTCATTTGCCTATTGTTAATGACTGCCTTCTTGTCATAGAAAATGTGATGGGCCTACAAAACCTCAAGTATACCTTTGGGCTCTTTACAAAAAACATTGGCTGGCCCCTTGTTTAGAGAGTGCTGAGGGCCTGTGGGTGTCTAGACATAGGATCAGCCCTTGCTGTAGTGGCTTGTTTAAAGATGGCAGCAAAGCTCTCAGTCCCCCGTTGGGGATGCTGGCTCTGGCTGTGCTGTGGAGGTATGGAAAGCTTAAAACTGGCAGTGGGGGTATCTTCGTAACATGGCCCAGAGGTGGAATAGTAAGATTGAACTAGGACGGGGGAGGAGAGGAGAGCACAGAGTTTCAGATACCTGCCTTTCCCGCTTGCTCTGCTTCTCCGTACACCCCACTCTGCTTTGGATACGCCCCCAGCAGTTACAGTCCGCACTTGACCACGACCTGCTGGGTCCCACACAGATACTGTCAAATCAGCCCCTCTCCGGCTCGTCCCTGGCAGCGTGCAGAGCTCTAATCAGGGGAATTCACTCATACGCTTCTGCTTTGTGCAGTGCTGGCTTTAAAAAGATCTAAACGCAAAAATTGAAAAAAAAAGTCTAAAACCCTGTGGGGTTCACAGAATGAGTCAAAGAGCAAGAGCTTATTGTTGGCATTCAAAACAACCGTTGCCTTTGAAATGTGAGGTCTTGACAGTTCTGCATCAGGACAAAATGAGGATGCAATGAGATCTAGCTACTCACCCTCTGTACCAATGCATCAGCCTTTGTCTATGATGCTGGGAGCATCGAGAAATAAAGAACAACACGTACCCTCAGATGTACCCCTCCTGGGAATCCTCTTTTCCCATTATCTATGTCAGGGTGCAGAGGCCAGATCTTAGAGATGAGATAGATATTGGAAGCGAGTGCTCATCCCACATTTACCTTCAATTTTTTTCCTCCACTTGTACAATTATTTGGCATAAGCTGTGCCTTAAAGGAAGAGCTCCACCAGTGCTGGGGTCTTGTGGGGTCTGAGGATGTTCTGAGGGGTGGTACAAGGTGGGATGAGCCTTGGGGGGGAATTGCACAGATCATGCTCTGGTGTGCATGAGCCTTGAAAACACAATGGTAAGTAAAAGAAACCAGTCACAGAAGACCACAGATTGTATGATTCCATTTATATGAAATGTCCAGAATAGGCAAATCCATAGAGAAAGAGGATTAGTGCCTGCCAAGGCTAGAGGGATTGGTGAATGGGGAGTAAGTGCTTATTGGGTCTAGAGGTTGTACTTTGGAGTGATGAAGGTATTTTGGAAGTAGACAGAGAGGGTGGTCTCACAAGATCATTAATGTACTAAATGCCACTCAACGTTCATTTTAAAATGGTTGCTTTAATGCTATATGAATTTTACCTCAATAAATTACTCTAAAAAAGGAGAGGAGGAAGAGTAGGAGGAGGAAGAGGATATGTCCCTTAAAGGACTACACTTCTTATGCGATTCAAAAGCCATCTTTGTCCATCTCCCATGTAGAACTGTCTCCTGTATGTAGGTGGCTGTATTAGTTCTTCCATTTTTATGTTCTCTCCCTGTCTTGCTACCACACGCCATTGATTTACGCCCAAATCTCTCCAATCCACCTCTTCCTTTCTTATCTTGCTGTTACCCCCTTTGTCTGGGACCTTCATCCTCCCAGAGTGGGAGAGGCCCTTTCTCCTTGCCTCCAGTGTCCCCACTTCCAATCTGTGCCCAGCCCTGGGCTGGAGAAATCTCAATAGCACACCTCTGGAATGATTTCACACTGCTGTGCCCCATGTCTGTTCTGGCTCCCCTACTTGAGTAGAGAGTTTTAGTTCACCAGCCTGGTGTGATTAAACAGGACTGTGGACTTAGATTCAGAAACTCTAGCACATCCTGATTCTGACCTTCACTAGGTTGGCATCTTGGCCAACTTGTGTGTGTGTGTGTGTGTTTGTGTGTGTGTGTGTGTGTGTGTTAATTTACACAGGCTCAGTTTTGTTTTCATTTGTTTTTTTTCCTTCTGTTGCATAGTAGTAATGACAGTCTGTCTTGGGGTTTGGTGACAATCAAGTGATATTATGTGTGTCTGACAGTTGCCGAGCACTTGCTCTGGCAGGTCCTACACTGAGTACATCATTTGAATTTTCTCAAATAATAGAAGGCTGCATTCAAACTAAGGCTCTATATGTGTTTGGTGTACCATTTTCATCAACATCATCGCCACTTTTTACAGTTTTCTTTGGTATGCCCTATTGTTCTGATTCATTGCTTTCATTCTGTATGTTAGGTCAATTTCCATACCCCTGAACGTGTCTCATGTATGCTGGCCTCCACACCATTGTGTGGACTGTCCCCTCTGCCTGGATCTCCCTTCCTTTCCTCAGAGTCAGGCGACCTGTAGTATTTCTAGTAGCACACTTCCCTGCAGGGAAGGTTTGAGAGGACTGTGGCTATTTTCCCAAAGATTTCTCAGACTCAAGCTGCCTGAGGTGGCCCTGGGGAGTGAGAGAGGCAGAGACCCTCAGTTCTCTCCTCGCCTTGACTGCTGAACCTCTAGCAGAAATTCACAGCTACACCTGCACTGTGTGTTCCAGCATTGGCTCAGGAGAATTCATATCCTGGTTTGCTAAATTTTAACCACGCAAATATTTGCATTAACATGTCCTACCCTTACTCTCTGGTCAAATGCCAATGTTGGATAGGACATTCCTTGTAAATGCCACGTGTTTAGTGTGGCTGATTTAGCCTCTGACTCTCTGCCCTGGGATGGCCTTGCTTCTTGTGCATGGCCCAGAGCTTGGGTGTTGCCGTGCGGTCTCCTTTTCCTTTGATCATTCAGGTTGTATCTAGGAAGGCTGATGAGGAAGGAGACTATAGAGAGGCAGGAAACTGACAATTGCTGCTTTTGTGATCACTTGACAAATAATGTGACTTGCCATACATCCAAGCAGAAACAAACTTTCCCCCCTCCCCCTATCCACTTCTTTATTGGAATTTTAGCTTTAGATGTGGCTGAAAGGGAGTTTGTAGGCCCAAGTTTTGGCTGGGGTGCTATGGATAGTGGTTGGCTTATTGATCCCTTGGATAAATGTCTATCCAGTACGTGCTCTGTGCCAGGAATTATGCTAGGTGTTGGAATATGAGGTGAAGCACACAGACATGCTCACAGGCCTCCCAAAGTTTACCACATAGTAGGGATGACAGATGAGAAATTACTGTCAGACAGTATTGTGAGCACAGTGGTAGAAATCAGAGTGTGTATAGGAACATAAAACAGAGCCATCTCACTGGTGACTAGTCTGGGAGGGCTTCCTATAGGAGTTAACATATGAGCTGATGCCTGAAGAATGGAGAAGGATGAGCTGTAGGAGGGTGTTATAGGCCACTAGAATAGCATGTGCAAAGGCTTGGTGGTGAGTGACAATGTGGAACATTCAAGAAAGTGAAAGGGGGTCAGTGTGGTGGCTGGAGTGAATGGAGAGTTAAGTTGGGTTAGGAGGGACAGGGAGAGAGGAGGAAAGTGAGAACCGAGGCTGGAGAAAGTAGATGGGTCTGACATCTGAAGGGTACCCCAGGGTACCCGGAGAGAGTTCCTTCTGTGCCCTGGTTGTTGAGAGGGTTGGAATCACAGGGCCTTCCATGTTCTAGTTCCCCAACACTTAACAGCAAGTCACTACTACTGAACCTTGGTGTCTTCTTCTGCGAAGAAGCACAGGCGGCCTTGCCACTCACAAGGATGAAGTATTGGAGGTGGACTGCCATTGTTGACTGTTTCCATGTGATTACCACTCCGCTGGAGATGCTGATGCTGTAGCTGATGGAGCTCAGGCTCCTCTGGCCTCAGCTGGCAGACATAAGCCTGAAAGGCTGGCCAGTGAGCAGGCAGGAGGGCATCCAGCTGCATCCAGCCACAGACAGAATACTTGTGATATTTTCTGACTCCTTCGGTAGAGGAGAGGGCTTTGACCCCAAACAGATGCATATTTGGCTTTGTTTTGTTCTCTGCTCATTCTGTTAATTGCTTCTCTCACTCCAACATTGCTTGTCTGTTGTGCACAAGGATGCTCTTAGCCCCAAGGAGACACTGAGGCCTGGTGAGCCAGATAGACATGATCTTTGCCCTTGGAGACCTTACCATCTAATCAGGAAGAGAGAAGGTTAACAAAGAAATGCAAAAGTAATGACCAAGATCGTCACAGGAGCTAGAAAGAACCAGTAGGGCATGACTAGGGTTCTTTTACCACAATTGAAGCTCAAAATTTAAATCTCGGCTCTCCCGATTATCAGACGGGGAAGTTATCGGACTTTTCTATGCCCCCTGTTTCCTCATCTGCAAAACTGTGAGGATTAGGGCTAAACCATGCAAGAAATGGCTTTAAACTTCGCTGCATCAGAATCTCCTGGGGAGACCTTAAGATTCCCAGTGACCGGATGATACCCACACCAGAGCAGTCAGGATTTCCGGAGGTAGGGCCAGGCACCAAACTTTTCTTAGAGATGCTTACGTGATTCCAGTGTGCGGCCAAGTTTGGGAAGTGGACCTCTAGCCCAGCACTTCTCCTACTCGAATATGCCTGTCAATCACCTGGAGTCTTGGAATACGCAGATTCTGACTCCTTAGCTCTGGGATGGGGCTGGAGTGTTTACATTTCTAACGAGACTTGAGCAATGGTTCTCAGCCTGGGCGGTTTTGTCCCCAGTGGACCTTTGGCAAAGACTGGAGCTATTTTTGGTTATCAGAATTGGAGGGTGAGGAAGCTATTAGTATCTAGTGGGTGTGGCCCAGGGATGCTGCTAAATATCTCACAATGCACAGGACAGCTCCCATAACAGAGAACTTTCTGGCCCCAAAGGCCAGTAGTTACTGAGGTTGAGAAATCCTTTTCCCAGTGAGGCCGATGCTGGTCTACAGACTACACCGAGTGGTAGCAGAGTCCCCTTCTCTGGCTTGGCCATAAGGACTCTGGGCTAAGCTACACAAGCAAAACTGAGAGTTTGTCACAAAGTGAGCCGACAAAATTAGCGAAGATCAGGTTTTTTCCCTTGTTAGGATTTTGGTGGAAGGTAGAGAGGATTTCACCAGCTCCCAATCCTGGCATTAAAGAAGTAGTCATTTGAATGTTTGTAAGGATGGGGCATTCAGAAACCAAAGGAGGACGTGCACACAGCCACTGGATTTAAGCAGCAAATACGAAAAAACTGAAGAAGGCAAGGGCATGAATTATTAACAGGGCTGGGTGTGAAAAGTGTAGTGCAAGCCTTTTTAACACCTGTTCGAGATCAGGATGAGGAAAAATGGGCAGAGACTTAATTGTTTCATTGACTTCTGTGGAGGAAACCCGGAGTCATCAAATACACACACAGAGAGCAGAAGAAGAATTCACACACCACACTTTCCTCTTTTTTTTTTTCAAAGATTAATTTGTAATTTATAGCTTTAATGACCTGCCTGGTGATGGAGTCGAGATCTGGATTTAGGATTCATAACACAGCGACCCTTCCACAGTTCTCCAGAGTATTCCCTCCCCCACCCCAGTCCCCCTGCCATACTGACACCCTCATTGTTTCTCATCCAGATGAATGCAGTGGGCTCCTAAGTGATTTTCCTGGGTTGACTCTGTCAGCCTTCCCTTCAGACCATCTCCACACTGTGGCCATTGGAAGGTTTCTCAAAAGAATGTCTGATCGCTCCCAGCCCTGGGGGAAGTTGTCCATTGGCACTTCCCTAATGATCAGTTAAGCTTCCTAGTGCTAACTGAGGCTGAGGCTCACCAGCCTCACCATTGCTGAGGCTGTCTGAACATGACCCAGGGGCCCTCATGGGTCCCCAAGACTTGAAGGAGGTCTGCCAGGTCAAAAGTATTTTCCTAATGTTAAGACATTATGTGGCTTTTTCATCGTACTGACAGTGAGTCTGATGGTGCCAAAGCCCTGGTGGATGCCATTGTTGGTGCCTTGGCAGGAGTCAACGCACTGGTTATAAAAGCTGAGTTATACAAGCTGCCACTGTCGTCTTCACTCCCATGCTCTTACATTAAAAAAGAAAATAAGCCAGTTTTTCTTAAGCACATCCTTGATAGAGTGGTAAAGATTATTAATTCCATGAAACCTCAACCCTTGGCCACACATCTTTTAATATTTTGTGTGATGAAATGGGAAGTATGTGGAAAGTATTTCTGCAGCCTAGCAAGAGTCCGGTGGCTGCCTCAAGGAAAAGCACTTGAGCGACCGCGTGCTTGAGTTGTGAGCCACTTTGTTCATGTAGCACCATTACTTGGAAGAACAACTGACAGACAAATAATGATTATGCAAAGTTGGCTATTTGGCAGATGTTTTCTTGAAAATGAGTAAGGTGAGACTGTCACTTCAAGAGACACAACTGACAGAACTTATTGCCAATGCTAAAATTCAAGATTTCAAGTGAAAATTCGAATTTTGGAACACTTGTATGTGCAACCGTGAGCTTGACAGATTTCCAGGACTGTAATACTTGTGGATGAGGTTGGTGGTATTAGCACACGTGGGATTTATTTTTTTTTAGTATCATATAAATGTGAAAATATTTAGAAAAGATCTGCATAACTCGGGGAACCTGTATTTTCTTCTTCTTTTTTTAATGTTTATTTATTTTTGAGAGAGATTCAGAGTGTGAGCAGTGGAGGGGCAGAGAGAGAGGGAGACACAAAATCTGAAGCAGATTGTAGGCTCTGAGCTGTCAGCATGAGCCTGACGCAGGGCTTGAACCCATGAATGTGAGATCTTGACCTGAACCAAAATTGGATGCTTAACCAACTGAGTCACCCAGGCGCCCCAGGGAATCCATATTTTCCAAACGATTCATCATACGTGATAGATCATTCAAAGTGTGAGATGGACTGATGAATTTTAATTGGACAGATTAAAAAAAGTATCGATATGGTTTCAGATTCTACATTGCAGTTAACCTTTGAGAAATACCCCTTGTTGAGTTTTGGAGTAGTATCAAATAAGGCTACCCACAATTATCTGAAAAGACTATTGAAGTATTCTTCTCTTTTCTAGTTGCATATCCACATGCGTCTGGATTTGCTTCATACACATAAATTCTAACAGATTGAACGCATAAGTAAATGTAAGAATCAAGCTGTCTTTTATTAAGCCAGACACTGAAGGGATATGCAGAAAATGTTAAACAGTGCCACTGTTCTCACTAAATTGTTTGTCTTAAAAACTATGGTTGTTTAAAAATGAAACTGTTATTTATGTTAACATGTGATGGATTTAGTATTGTTCTTTTAAAATAATGAAAAAATATTTTAAAATGTCATCAATTTGAGTATTGGTAGACATAATTCACATAAACCAAAGCTCCTTGGGGACTTCCAAAGATTGTCACTGTGAAAATGGGTCCCTGGGACCAAGAGTTTCAGCACTGCCATCTTAGACCTTCACCACCGACACCTCTTTGATCTTCTCTGTGCTTAGAGGGATGTGCTACTCTGGTTTTTAACCTGTAAATGTGCACCACCCCAGAGATTGTTGCATTCCAGAGAGTGATCACATTACATTATCAGCTGAAGTTTCACAAGTCTAAGGAGTTTGGGAGTTTGGAGGCTTAATGACCTGCAGCATGGAAAGCCATGCTGTGAAAAATAATACCAAACAGCTGGTGGGAATCGAATGCCCACTGAGAGTTGTCCTTGGATGTGTCAGTCTTTCACCCTGAACTTGTAGACCTGGAACTATCAATCCTCTTTAAGCGGGAGTCAGGCTGGGCCGTATGTAGGTTATTCCTTTAAAGGGCTATTATAACAGGTGGATTGGATTCTGGGGGTTGCCTTCTCAGTGTTGTATCTCTTGCTTTCTCAGAGATGATCCATTAGTTGCCATCAAGACCCAAATAGACCGGTAGCCAATGAGAATGTCGGCCCTTGCACAAGCCCGCCTCCACAGAGCTGCAGGCATTGTCAGGCCTCATCTAGCCTCCTCATGGGGTAAGTTGTCTTGGCCTGGACCAGATGGATTCCCCCAGGAGGTTTGGCTAAAACATCTTCTTTTTCTGAATGTTTGAAGCCCTGATGCTCATAGGCACCCATCTGTTCCTCTTGGAAATGTGTCTCAGCCATTGGGTTTGGGATGATCTGGAATTTCCACTGCAAATGAAATATCTCTGCCCCATTTCCTCTGACACCCAGTTTCTACTTTCACAGGTGATGGGTTTGCTGAGAAGACTTAAAATGACTTTAGCATTTTGGAGTTCTGTGTCTGATTGTGATGTCTAAATTCTGCCATTCGCCCTCTTGTTCTCTAGTCTCCCGCGTCAAGGGAGCTGTATGAACAAGGGCAAAAGCTAAATGGAAAACAAAGAAAGGCTTGGACAGAAATTTATGGACCAAGAAATTTATGGACCAAGATTCCTACAATAAGCAGCGATTAGGCCAAGGGCTTCAGAAAAACTACTTGCTTCTCCTTCCTGAATCGCTGCTTGTTTAACCTGCAAACAAGAGAGAGGGATATTATGACTATAATTCAAGAACAAGCCAGATCACTGGCATCGCATAGAGAGGGTAGCTAGCCGCAGGTGGCCTCAGATACTGGCAAGTTATTGGCATGGGCAGTCTAATCCTTGCTGGTCCACATTACTAGGTTAGTAGTTGGACAAGAGAGAAGGTAGAATGAAGATGAGAAGGTTTGGTCTCCTCCCACGTCAGGGACAATGCTGGCCTAGACTGGAACTGGAAATAGAACTAAGAATATGTCCTTCTGGGCAGAGTTTCTCAGTCTCAGGACTATTGACATTTTGGGCTGGATAGTTCTTTATTTTGATGAGGCTGTCCATATTGTAAGATGTTTAGGAGAAACCCTTGATCTTTACCAAGTGGATACTAGTAGGACCCTACTTACCCCAAGTCACAAGAAGCAAAGATGTCTGCAGACATTACCAAATAGGCCTCCCCATCCCTTAAGCTGAGAACTACCCTTTGGGTCTCTGTAAGAGTGGCCTGGGCTTTTGCCTTGAAGACACAGGAATTGGTGACATGTAGCCCAGTGAATATCCTCCACCCCTGGACAACCAGCTTAGAAAGTCATCTGATGAGGGAGAGCTTGGCAAAGGAGTGAGCCCAGGGTCTGAGGCTCTTGCTCCACACTGCTCCCATATACAACCCCTCTTCTACTTTCCTCTTTGAAGAAAAGCAGAAATTCAACCTCTCTCCTCCACAGTCCCCATAAGAAAGAAGATAATGCAAATGGCAGAGGTCCGTGCTATAAACATCGAGGACTCACAGTAGCAGCCCTTCTCCAAAAGGTGTTTTCTGGCTACCCTATTTCATATAGTTTCTCTCTGAAATCTTTCAGTGTTTGACTAAAAATCATTTTGTGTTTTTCAGTCATTTTAACAGACACTTTTTAGTTCCTTTTTCCCCCACCCACTAGAAGTAATGTTGCCAGGTCTCTTATTTATTATTAGATACAAGGAAGGTGTTTTTTGATTATCCATCCCATCTCTATGGAGGTAGAAGCATGATGTTACTGATAAGGGCTACACTGTGGGTTCCAATCTGGCCAATCTGAATAAGCATCCATTTCCCCAAATTATCAAAGGAAGAACTCGAGTCAAAAGCAATTAGTGAGAAGAAAACATCTAGACATATCTGACAGAGATCCGTCAGACACCATCGGTTACAGCCCCTTCCACCTCTATTTACTGTTAAGCTTTAGCAAGTCACTTTACTACCTTAAGCCCTAGTTCCTTAACCTGTGCAATACAAGCCTAGCAACATGTGTATTAGAAAGCTTTCATAAAGTCGAAATAAGGAATGGATACAGTAAAGACTGAGCCATGTAGAGGCTCAAGAGAGACTATCAAATCTCTAGGGGCTGAGTTTGGGTGGAGCAGGGGACTTGAGCATGCATGTCATTGTAGAGAGATGGGCTCAAGAATATTTTGGCTGCTATGAGAGTTTGGGAAGGAGTAGAAACATCTAACCATAATTTCTTCACAAGAAGTTGTGTTTGTGGAAAAAAAAATCTGTCTTCTACTTTCAAAAAAAATCTAGGTAATTGCTAGTTTATTTATATAAGCTTTCAAGTCAGATTTGTGTCTCTTTCCAGGGGCAAATTCTACAGAAAGAGCCATGAGGGAACTCCCCTTAAGTTCTCACCAAACACTGGGTTCTTCTTCTGTCCTTCTCGGATAAGATCCTGTGAGGGTATCTTGTGTGGAATCCATGGGTCCTTCACTTGTAAGTGACAGATACTCTAAGTGAGCCGACATGTTAACAAATCTGACTAAGATGACAGGGGCAGGTGATGCCACTTGGATAAAGTTTGTGATATATTTTTATGATGGGAAAACTAGCCTTACACTTTTTGGTCTAGACAAGAAGCAATCAAAGATGAGCTTGGACCATGGTTGATTCTGTTATTTCAAAAGGCATATAAGACAGCAGCCCTAGAGTGGAGCAACTCAAGTTGCCAAACAGACTTGGCCCAAAGTGCGTTCCCATTATTTCTGGGGCTGGAGCCCCATACTGATTTGTTACTGAGGCATTCAGAGCGGGCTTCCTATGATGAAACTGTGGCAGGACTTGGTGGAGGGTATTTGGTTCCCTGTTGACTTCCTGGATCCCAGAGAGGAGAAGTGGGTGAGCATTGAAGGGCCAATGGGCCCCAAGGAGGCCCCACTGCCCAAGAGAGGCAGCCCTGTGTGGCGGGGAGGCCGGGGTTGGGGAGAGAAGCTACAGCATGTTGTACATTTTTTCTCTTAGATAATAGCTTTATTGAGATACTACTCACATATCTAAGATTTACCATTTTTAAACTAGATTTTATGCTTTATTTATCTTTATTATTATTTTTTAATTTTAGAGAGGGAGAGAGTGCATGAGCGGGAGAGAGAGTGCTCAGTGTGGAGCCTGACGCAGGGCTCGATCCCATGACCCTGAGATCATGACCTGAACCAAAATCAAGAGTGGGGCATTCAACTGACTGAGCCGCCCAGGTGCCCCTAGATTTTCTGTTTTAGAGCAGCTTTAGGTACATGGTATAATTGAGTGGAATGTACAGAGATTGCCCGTACACCCCCTGTTCCCACACATGGAGAAGCTTCCCCATTAGCAGTGTCTCTCACCAGGTTGGTACGTTAGCTACAGTCCATGGACCTGCACTGACACCTCATTATCCCCCAAAGCTAATGATAGTCCACATCAGGGTTCACTCTCGATGCACGTTCTCTGGGCCCGCACAAGTGGATGATGACATCTATCTACCATAATAGTGTCATGCACAACTCTAAAAAAAACTCTTTGCTGAAACTCACCACTTTCAAGTGTAGAGTTCAGTGGCTTTTAGTATATGAACATGGTTGTGCAACCATCTCCACCATCTAATTCCAGAATATTTTCCTGGCCTTTAAGAAGAAACTCGTTAGCCCTTAGCAGACACTCCTCATCCCCTCCTCCAGGGACCCCTGGCAATCGCTACTCTTTCTGTCTCTCTGGATTTTCCTGTTCTGGACACTTCATATAAAGGGAATCACGTAATATGTGGCTTTTTATGACTGGCTTACTTCACTTAGTATAAAGTTTTCAAGATTCATCATGTTATAGTGCATATCCATTCTTCATTCTTTTTAATTGTCAAATAATATTCCGTGGTTACATTACAGATTTTGCTTATTCATGCATTGGTGGATAGACATTTGGGCCGTCTTCCATTTTTTGGCTGCCATGAATAATGATACTGTGAACATGGATGTAAACGTTTTTGTGTGGACACGTATTTCTCCTGGAGATTATCTTGGAAATATGCCTAGGGATGGAATTGGATCATATGGTGTCTGTATGTTGAGGATTTTGAAGAGCTGCCAAGCTGTTCTCCAAAGTGGCTGGACCGTTTTATAATTCCACTGCCAACATATAAGGGTTCCGATTTCTCCAGATCTTCACCAAGGCTTGTTATTGTGAGTCTTTTTGATGCATCCATTTATTCTTTCATGTTTTCACTCAGCAGTTAGTCTTTGGGTTCCTGTGTGCGCTAAAGACTAGGGTACAATACTGAGAAAATCACACAAGAAGCTTATGACATTTTGGTAGAGACAAATAGCTATTGTAGGATAATATAAATAAGGATGCAATTATGTGAAGAATTACAAGGGGGAAGCTGTGCCCGATGCCATGAGATTGTATACCAGTGAGATCAGACTGTCCAGGGGTTTGGTGATGGTTTCCCTGAAGAGGCAGTGACCAGGCTGGGAGGTGCAAGGTAATGAGAATTACGTGGATATTTGATAATGAGCAATCATGTGAATGTGTCCGTGCCTCCATTCTTCCTTTGTGATATGGAGTTGCCCAGATGGACACAGCAGACTGGTTTGGGCAACTCAAGCGAAGCCATTGTCAGGCACAGGTGAGTTCTCCTCAATTAGTGACTCTCTGGTTTCCACTTGTAGTTTTCCACCCCTACCCCCACACTCCAGAAGAGAGGTCCCGAGACAAGTGATGGTGAGGATGATGGTGATGATATTGAGGTAGGCTAGGATTTGGTGAGTGCCTTCTGTGTGCCAGGTACTGTCCTAAATAATTCACATTGTATTCGTTCCTCATGAGGGCCCTGCAGTAGAAGGTCAGCGTGAGATTAGAAAGAGGGAGGAAATGAGGCAATGGGGAAAAAGGCCCCGAGTTTATGTCTGTGGGAATTGGGCCTGTGGTCGAAGAAATATATTCTAAGGCTACGTTTAGAAGTGCCTGAAACAGGTACTTGGTCTCATAAAAAATATTTTTATGCAATTTAATTCTGTTTATACTTAGAAGGGTATTTTATTTCTTGAATATGGAATGCAATTTCTTTTATTTCAAATTACTTGTCTGGTATTAAACTAAATAGTTTAGCTTAATCACATGTAACAAACCTCCGAGTATAAGGGCCTGGATCCCAAATCTGGCTACAAATTAGTTTCTAGCCCAGGCAATAAATGCATACCTGGAGCAAATTCAAAAAGGGAAACCACTTTAATTAGGTTTGAAAGTGTCTCCAATCAGTTCCAGAATAGCTGTCACTGGATTTATGATGCACCTTCCAAACCGTAGATCTTTTTATATCCCGCTGAAGTGAGAAGGCCCTAGAGAAACTGAGCATGATTTCTTGAAACCTAAATATTTATCTCCCCCAAATAAGTGCCCCAAGAAAATATAGACAAGACCGATGGAGGGAAAGCTGGCTTACCTCCGCCAAGCCTGTCATTTAGCCTCTATCATTGTTTCCACTTAATTGCAAGGGTTCTAGAAGGATTAATTCAATCAAAACTTCCTTGGAACATTTCCATAAGTATAGTCTGACCCCACTCATCCGTCACACAACAATTACCTTCATTGTTACATTTATGTCCAAATGGCAGTAACACAGGGCCTTACCGGAGCAGGAGCTGGCATGGAGACTCAGAGAGGGTAAGTGACTTGCAGAATATCACTGAGTTCTAAATGTCAGAACCAGGACTCGAGCCCAGGTCACAGTACCGCCAGGATTTTGAGCCCAAAGAACATACTCAGAGGGAAATGTTGTAGTAAAAATAATGAGCAGTCATCTCATTTATAAGATTCCCAGCTGTTTTGAGGTTGACTCACCTGTTAATTTCTGTTGGAGTCTTTTATCCTTGTTTTCCCAGCTGTAATACATGAATGTGACACAAACATGAGAAAATATACAGACAGCATGGGGTTAGAAGTTGGATAAGCAGGACTAGAGCCTGGCTTTCCATTTCTCTGTGACGTGGCTTTGGGCCTTACCACTCTGGCCGTTACTCTCTTCTCTGGGTAGAGAGAATTGACACCTCTAGGGAGAGAGTCATTGTGAATATGAAGGGAGAACACGTTACTTTCTACCTTTAAAATCTACAAGAGTAAGTCTGACAAAAGAAGTCGTCACCTGTCTTCGCTAAGTGAGTTCGTTGGAGATGTCATTGTGTTAGGAAGTCCCAATGCCACTTATCCTTGGGCGTTCAACAACCAGCCCTTTTCTTCTTGCAGGAGTGGTGTAGTAGCTGCAAAGAAGGTAGGACATCAAAGTTAGAACTAGTATTTTTTTCCCACAGTGTGATGGACTCCTACCAGATGCTTTGTGAATATCACCTCACTGAAACAATCTCTGGAATTGGTAGCATCATAATCTTCACTCCCCAGATGGGATCTGAGCACAGATTGGCTCAGTTTGCTCAAGTTGAACCAACTAAATGATAATTTCTTTTGTTCCAACTTCTTTTGCCCTTCTATTTCTTTCTTATTTTCAAAGTGATTTGCCAATGGAAGTTTAACTCTTCTTCTTAATCTGACTGACTGTAAGATGGGCTAGTAGACAGAATACATCCCTGCCCCCTCCCCTAAGATGTCCAGATTCTAGAGCAAGCGTCGCGGACCTTATGGCTGGAGCTTTTTCTTCCCCTGATTAGTTAGTCGTAGTGCCTGGTCCCTGAATAGTTGTGCATCTGGTTGCCATGCTGGGAACTGTTGTGTCTGTGAGGAGTTTCAGGTTCCTTATACAGAGCCTTAACCACCTAGATGAAATTCTCCTCAAATTCATTTTCCTAAAGAGTAAATGTGGTGCTCCCTAAAAAGCTGAAAAACTGTCTGGCACCCACTGATATTTGTAGTAGCAGCATCCACAATAGCCAAAAGATGGAGGTAATCCACAGGACTATGGATGGATGAATGAAGAAGGAATACCCGCTGCTGGTCTCTGGCGACTCTTAATCTGAGAGGGACTGAGACCAAGAAACTCTCAATCGCAGGGATTGGTAGGAAGAGGAGTTGGAGGCTACAGGAAAGAGAAAGCGAAATCCAGAGAATCTGGGGAGACTGAGGAGAAATAGGAAATGAACCAAAACACACTTTGCCAAAATGACCAAATGGAAGAACTCCCCTCAAAAGACTGTACAGAAAATAGTGACAGCACAAGAAATGATGAAAGCAGACATAAGCAACTTAACAGAACAAGAATACAGGATGGTAAACATAAAAATACTCGCAGGGCTTGAAAAAAGCATAGAAGAAAGCAGGGGGACCCTAGAGGCAGAGATCAAGGTCCTAAAAAATGATCTACAGGAATTAAAAAATGTCCAGATTCTAATTTTGAGACCTGTGAATGTGTTGCCTGAAATGGCAAAAGGAACTGTCAGTAACTGGCTAAGGTAAGGACCTTGAGGTGGGAAGATTTTCCTTGATTATGTGGATGGACCCAGTGTAAGCCAAAAGTCAGAGAAGGAGACATGATGACAAAGCAAAGGCTAGAGTGGTTCATTTTAAAGATCGAAGAAGAGGTCAGAGCCAAGAGGTGCAAGCAGCCTGTAGAAGCTGGAAAGTCAAGGAAATGGATTCTCCCCTAGAGCCTCCAAAAGGAACTTCTGATGACACTGCAGTTTTTGTCCAGCAAGACCCACTTTGGACCTCTGACCCCAGAACTGTAAATCATTGGTTTTTAATTCACTAATCTTGAATTGTTTTAAGCCACTAAGTTGCGGTAATTCGTCATAGCAGCTATCAGAAACTAATACAGAGGATCAGACCACATAATTGTTCATGGCAAACCAACCAACCACAAAACATCATCATAAACATTCAAGTAAGTACAGCTCTATCATGGATTATAAACATTCAGAGTGGCAATGGATTGGGACGCCAGCCAGCGAGGTCGAAGCCACACAGCTAGGAAGTGCAGCTCCTGGAATCCAAAGCCAGATCTTTCTGACCGTGTCTATCCTCTGTCTTTATAAATATGGCCTGCATAGCAACTCACTCAGGGGTCGACAGCTGGTTACCAGCAGAGCCAGGCTTACATGTGGTCCGTATTCTCCAAATACATCTTCTCAAAAGCAGCAATGCGAATGCAGACTCATCCCAGGATGGTGATTCCAGCCTTGGCTCTCTTGCCTCCTCCATGTGACTGATTTCTGCAAGCACCTGAGTGTGGTGCTCATTCATCACTTGTGACTAGCTTGTCCGTGCTCAGGTTCCTGTGCCAGTGATTAATCGGCATACAATAGAGCTCAATGTGAAATAATCACTAATGAAGTGGTTAATGTTTGCTGAATGTCCCAAGACTGCACTTTGATTCCTTGTCACCACCACCCATCTTTGAAAGAGTGTCCTTATAGGAGAATCTCTTTTGATGTAAACAGAAGCTAGGGTTACGCACAGTTCAGGGCATAGCCTACAGAATATCATGTCCTCCCCAGGGCTGAGATTAGGGCGCAGCTATATGACAGAGGGGACGGAAGGAAACTACGTGTGGGTGGGCACCCATTGCCTGTACACAATTATACATAGTGCTTTCAGATTTCTTAATCCTCACAGTGGCATTGTAAAGTATTAACGTTTCCTCTTTCCAAATGTGGAAACTGAGGCACAAATATTATGGGCAATAGGACTAGAAGCAATGCTGGGAAGTTTAAAAACGGGATCAAAAAAATGTGGAGTCAGTGGTGTTAAGAAACAAAATTCAACGGAGGAAATTTGAAGCTCGAATTGGCTTTATTAAGCAATTCATGAATCAGGCAGTGTTCTTTCTAGCGAGTAGAGAGATGCTCTGAGGAGTTGTACAAAATGGAAGGTTTTTCTAGGAAGGAGGGTCAGGGGAGGAAGTGATGGCAAAAGAAAAGAAATGATTGCTTCAGGTCAGGACATCTTTTTGGGGGAAGGGACCAGCAGGACTTTTATCATGCAGATTATCCCCCCAGTGCTCATAGGAAATTTCAGATGGACTGTTAGTTAAAAGGTCACATTCCTGGGAGAGGTTGAAACTGTAATTCAGTCTTGGTTTGCTATCCTGGGGGTCAGATGACTCTATTTTTGGCTTATTGTCTCTTTTTTAACATTGGGGGGAAAAACAAAGTTGTAATTCATACCCTTGGGTAATCAAAAGGTACTAAATGTCCCGTTTCCACCTACAAACAGGAATCTTCAAATTTCACTGTTGGCCAACACATAACATGTAGTTTATGTGGACATGCAAATGTCCTGAACAGAGCTGCTCTAAATCTGTTTGTGTCCTGCTGGGTGAGTCCCTGAAGGTTGGTGCAAACTAAACCAACATCAGATTCAAAGACTTGGATTGTAGTTGGGTTATTCATCTTATTTATTTTTTTTTATCTTTAGCAAGTTAAAATTTAAAAAAGTCTTCTCTCTGGACTTTTTTACCTGTTGAGGCAGTAGAGTATGAAAAAAAATAGCACAGGTTTTGAAGACAGGCAAACGCTGATTAAAATTCTGGTTCAGCCAGGTGTTAACTGTGGCCTTGAGGAAGTCACTTAACCTCACTTGTCCTCAGGTCCTTCATTAGGAAAAGGAGGATAATGATATGTGGCCAGTAGGGCTGTTTAAGAACTGTAAATAATAAATTATAAGCATCCAAAAAGCCAGTTGGCACATAGTAGTTCCCAGTAAGTGGTAGCTCTACGAGAGACGTTTAAGTAATCTCTAGATCTCTACATGCCTATAATTTTAGTTTTTCAAAACCTTCAACTGCTGTTTATGGGGAACTTATTACATAGTAGGCTCTATGCCAGGGATTATACTTGCCTTATCTCATTAAATCTTTGTCTCAACCTTAGGAGGTACGCCATCAAATCCTTATAGATAAGGACGTCAAGGCACAGAGAAAATAAACTGCCCCTGTTACAAAAGCTAGCGATAGAGTCAAGATTTAAATCTAAATATCCCTGTTTCCACAACTCCCACTCTTAAAATTAAGCCTTAGTTAATAATATGTGTCCAAGTATACTATTGCTTTTATAGAAAAGACTGGACATCGATTCTCTCTTTTCCTCTAATGTGGGTTGCCAAGCAGTGACTTAATGAGTCCTTGTGAGTCCCTGGATGGCATCAGGACAAGAAAACACCAGCACAGACCATCCCAGTACTTTGGATAGGAATTTATAACTGAGAGCAGTGGTCAAAGCTGTGGAAAAAAAGTGAGATTCACATGCTTGGTTGACCATGTTGTCAGTGAGAAGAAGAGTCACTGCTCAAGGCAACCTTTTCTCTGAGATGTTTGGGCTGCTAGCCCTGTGCTTTGTCCCATTCCTCCGTGGTGACTCTCCTCATTCAATAGGTTAGACAGCTGGAAAAGCTGCTGTCTGAATTCTGTAACTATCTCCTACTTGCTTCCCAGAAGGTTCACATTTAATAAGCATCTATAATCTGTCATGCAGATTGCTAGCAATGAGAACATAAGAAGATAAATCCTTATCCTTAAAAAAAATAAATAAATAAAATCCCTGATGTGTAGCGTCTGCCCATGTTCGTGGTGTAAATACTCCCACCATGGCCAATTTCAAGCTCCAAATGTGATGTTACTGAACATGAAGTTGGGAAGAGTTGCATACAATTGGCTCTGGCGAACTGGTACAGTTTCATGCCAGCCCCCACCCAGCCCTCCTCCTGCGTCCCTAGACATGTTCTTCACTCCCCTGCCTCGTTGATGCTGGCTCATACTTCACATCTCCACTCAAATGTCACTTCCTCACAAGTTTCACCTGGACCTTTGCCCCGGATGAAAAGCCTTCTGCAGGCTTGAGAGGCCTTTCCAGTTTTTTTCCATTGTTTCATGAGATAGAAGAGCATACTCACAGATTTGGGCTTTGACTCCGTGTGAGAACCCCTGAGCAGGATACAGAGTCTGGGGTGATGTGCTCATAACCTTGAAGTAATCTGTTGAGCTGGAACCTTTCTGTCAAAACAGCTCTTGGAGTGAGTCCTCGGTCCCGTGGAAACTTTTGCAATATATCAAACCCAGTCTTCCCATAAAACAACTAAAAAGAGACTAGCTGACCTGTGCATTACATAATACTGAAAAGCTCCCATCCCGTGTGTTTATTGTGGAACACAGCATAACTCTCTTAAGCTTTATAAGGTTCCACCTTCTAGTGGCATTCTACCTTCCAAGGTTCTACTCTTTAGGGCAGAGAAAAGACGTTTACTCTTCAGGGCTTTGGAAATACTGTAGCAGCACCCTTGTCTTCTCTCTAGAGGCTGCTGAGCTCATTTGGGTAAAATAAGAAATGACTTTACCTCTTAGCCTCAAACAAAATTAGGACAAAGTTAAATGTCTGAACTTTAAAGGAGTTCGCCCAACTTCTCCCCTGCTGGTCTAACTTGCCTCTCGTTTCCCTTCCTAATCACGCATGGCCAGCTGTGGGGATGTCCCATTGGAAGTCAGCTCAGCCTGGGGTATTTCTGGCTTCACCTAAAATAGGAAGAAGCCAAGGTCTCCTGAGAGCCATATCCCCAGAGATTTACTGTCTGAATCCAAAATCCCAAGAGAGAGGAACATTTGCAGGACTTGGTGTTAGAGGCTGAACTCTTGCCTGCTCATCGAACTAAAGAGAGCCACCTACTTTTGAGAGGGTCACATATTACCATTTGTCACCATTGCCCGGGACATTGATTTTTTTTCTCATGATCTCTTCTGACACCAAAGAGCTTTTCTGCTGCCTCCTCTTGAGTCTAGGTGGCCTTTATCCAGAAAGGCCTAACCAGGGACACTTGTATTGAACTCCTCCTTTGTGAGAAGAGCAAAGAATGGTTACCACCTTCTTCACCTCTACCACCGTCATTGCACACATTCACAGAACTTTCACAGTGCTCCAGTGTCATGCCAAGCATGAGTGTTCTACATGTAGTATGTCATCTAAGCCTCACAACGACCACACACCTACGGTTTTCACTTTAAAGTTGAGGATTCCAGGACTCCGAGAGTTTAGGGAGATTGCTTAAGATCATATAGCTTGTAAGTGACAGAATCGAGACTCAAATCCAGGTCTGATGAAAAAGGCCTGCATTCTGTCAATAGCCCATCTAATGGAAATTTATGGAATGATACAATTTCATTTGGGAAAAAATAACTTGTTGGTAAAGAGATCACTTAGGGGTTGTATTTTCTTCCTGTCATTAAGTTACTCTCGAGAAAACTTGCTGCTGAACTCTTTCTGATAAAGACAGACGTAAGCCATGGGCACCTCAGACATGCCTCAAGGCCTCCAGCCCGGGGCTCTTTGGGGCCTCACCAGCAGATGTGCTATTTAACCCATGGCCGTCTTGGTTGGCCCCTTCCCTCCCATAAGGACCTAACTGGTTTCTCCTCCCATTTCTCTAAGAGCCAAGTAAGATGATAGGACATAAATAAATAGTGAAAAAATGTTTTTAATAACTTTATTCCCACTGCACATATACGTGCCTTAGATTCAACGACAGGAGATATTTGGGTCTTTCATGACTAATTTCAACAATTTTTACTTTTCCACACATAACACCCTTGTCTCCAAAGGCCTTTGGGCTTCCTTCACTATGTGGGGATGGGGCTGGTCATGTGGTCCTCGCAGGGAGGCCACAAAGGTAGAATTTCCTTAACACAGTTTGAATGACAGATTCTGCCTCAAGGCTGCCTTTGCTGTTTTTCCTGGATAAAAAACACTCAAAGTGCTGAGTGGATTCTGCATTTAGTATCGTGTGGTACAAACAGTCTCACTGTGCATTAGAGCAGTGGGCTTGTGAGGACCTCCTGAGGGCCCCAGGGAGGAGGAGAGGAGGCAGTGTCTGAGTTGGGAAGGGATTGGGTGGCCTTGCAATTGGCCTGAGGAAGTTCAGCCAGGCAGACCCGAGCGCTCTGCCCAGATGATGGGGGAAATCTACAGTGATTCTGGCCCAGGAACTGAATCTGGAGGGCGATTAGGCAAGTCCCCAAGTCAGGTTGAACCGGCGTCTGTATTAGGAGATCTGCCTACATCATAAAGAAGATAAAGAGACAAGAGAGAAATTATACCTGGAGAGTATTTACTTTGTGCCATGTTTTTTTTATATACCTTATTTTAGTTTATTGTGGGACTGGAGCATCAGATGTGCGTTCTATTTCTGGACCTCCCTGAGCCTTCTCCACTTCTCCACTTAGGAGAATGGAGTCAAATGATTGGCAGGCTGGGTCACGTGCTTAATTCTGTCTCATATGAGTTATGGATCATTCCTATTCACTTAGATCCCACAGAATGGGTTCCCTGCAGGAAGTGTATAGTTACCAGAAGTGAAGAGAACTGAGGTGGAACAGCCAGAAGCAACAGGTGCCTGTTCAGTGATTGAGCCTCAAGTCCCCCAGTATTGGTTAATCTCTACACTGAGGGTGGAAGGGAGAGGAGGTAGAGGAGGTAGCCTCCAGAGCTCAGCTTCAAAGAAGTATGGAAGACAGATGTGAACCACGAAATAGAACATTTTAATCTAATTAAAGACTAATTTCCTAGATGTTAAGAGAAAACTAAAAGGTGATTGGTTGTCTCTTATTGGGTGGACACCTTGACCCAGAGAACCTGGTTTCACCTGCCAAGTATGAATAGAACAAAAACGAGACAGGGAGGGAAAGAATAAGGGCACCATTCTCACCCTCTCAAGTGTGTTGACAAAGAAGGAAGGTAGAGACTATCTTGTCCCAGCCCCGAGAGCTCCCATAGGTCCACTTTGAGGTAGGGGGGCACTGCCATTTCCATCAGCTGCTGTCAGCAGCACAGTTACTGTGTTGGCCATGTGAATCTGTCCTGCAGGCCCTCAGATTCCAGGGAGAGAAATGTACCGAGCCCCACCTGAATCCTTCACTCTGTTTGTGCCAAGTGGCACTCTTCCTGTGGGCTGCTTCCAGCTAGTGACTGAGCACTGCAGCCCTGTCCAGAGACACAGGATGGGTTTGACTGGTAACTTTAGGTCGAGAACTCCCCAATGATCCTCAACAACTTTCCTCAGACTGCAAAGGGGTCTAGGATTCTTGCTTTACACAGGATGTTTTCCTAATGAATTCCCACTAAGCTCCTGTATGTATGTAGTTTCCTATTGTCGCTATAACAGTTGCCACAGACTTAGTTAGTGGCTTAAAACAATCCAAATTTATGCTCTCACAGTTCTGGAGGTCAGGAGCCCAAATGGGTTTCACTGGGTTAAAATCAAGGGGTTGGCACAGCTGTATTCCTTCTGGAGGCTTTAGGGAAGAATCTTGTTTCCTTGCCTCTCCCAGTTTCTAGAAGCCACCTGCATTCCTTCTTGGCTTGTGGCCCATTCCTTCATCTTCGAAGCCAGCAGTATTGTGTCTTCAAATCTGTCTCTGACTCTGACCCTCCTGCTTCCCTCTTATAAGGACCCTTGTGATTATGTCGGACCCATCTGGACAATCCAGAATGCTCTCCCCATCTCAAAACCCTCAACTGCTTCAGCCAGATGTCTTTTTGCTGAGCAGGGTAAACAGGTTCACAGGTCCAGGGAGTAGGCTCCGTCTACCACGATCTGTTGAAGGCTCATCCAGGAATCAGCTCTTCAATGAAGCCTTCTTTTACTCTTGATTCAAAAGCAACTGGAAGCAAGTACTCATTCCTATGAAACACATAATGTCAGTTGTCATACGATATTGTGTCATTGAACACATCATGCTGCAATGCCTAATTTTGTTATTTATATCCCATGAACTAGATGGTGAGATCTTTGGGGTAAAGGGTCATACGTTACTCACCCCTGTAGTCCTCCCAACTGAGCGGAGTCTGAAGCACAGCTTAGATTTCAGTAAATACTCAGCCGAATGGAAGGATACACTTTGTAATGTATAGATGGCTTTTTAAATATTTCTAAGGTGCGGGGAGGGTAGAAGTCCACTAAAATATCATTTGTAGCTTGCCCAGTATTTAGGACCAAGAAGACAGAGGGGCCATGAAACAGGTAGACATCTGGGGAGATTTCAAAATCTAGTCTAATTTAAAAAGTTTGGTGGAAATGCCAAGGCAAGGGAGTGTGCTCCACGTAGTGTCTTGGGACAGTAACCATCCGTGGGAGTTGCTGGCACATAAAATTCAAGTAGGAGCAGAGCCGAAGTTGAGGCTGGAGGGAAGGACTGAAAACCTGTGCCAGACTCTTCTCCGTCCTACTAAGGAGTTTGGGTCTCGTTCTGTAGGCATCGGGGAGCCATTGTTCTCTTTCTAGTTTGAGTGATGTGATCAGGTTTAGGTCTTCTGAGGCTGGAATGTGGAGGGTACAGGAGAAGATGGCATGCTGCAGGCAGGCGGGCGGGGATGGTTCATGAGAAGAACACTCAGGTTCTGAGTGAAGGCAGTGAGCACTGAGATGGAGAGGCAGAGAACCCCAGGGAATGAGGGAGCGACCACGTAAGTCTCTGCTTACCATTTTACCCCAGGCCCCACAAAGAGTCAGCGGACCTTCAGTGAATATATATCTACTGAATAAGTGACAGAAGTGGTTCTTGTGATGTTAAAAAAAAAAAAAACAGGATTGGTGGAGCTGGGTTGTTGGGACATGTGCAAATAAACATGGTGCAACTGGTCACGCAGCATGGGGGAAGCCCACTGTGAGGCGAGGCTGAACTGGGCATCAGATGCCCGACTTGCAGCACGTGTGAGTAGGCATATGTGTGCGAGGTGGGGGGTGGGCTTGGGGTGCAGGAGTGCCTCCCTCTTGGGTTCCATATGCTAGCTCTTCCATGCTTCCTGCCCTTTGACCTTGGAGGTGCCTCTCTCCTGGCCTCTCCCTGCCCCGCACATCTCTCTGGGCTAATTCTCGGCTACTCGGGTTTCTAGTCCTGGCTTACCCCGAAGGGCGTCATGCGTAACCTTCCTGCTCCAGCCCACTCAGGGATTCTTAAATGTTGCCTCATTTCCATACTCCCAGCATTTGCCAGCAAATTCATTTGGGTTCATTTTTAATAAGCTCCTAGGCGCTTGGCTCAGACCTTAAATATTTCACTTGATTTGTGTTTGAGAGGGGGGAAAAAACCACAAACAAACCAAAAATGATGGCCCTATATAAAGTGACAAATATTTATTGGACTTTTCTAAATGCACCCAGTACTTTTAAAGGTCTCTGGGAAAATATTAAATTAAAAACTGTCTGCACATTAAACAACCTGCAAAATCAACCGCTCTTGGTACGTAAAGCTCCATTTCCCCAACTGGTGTGTATGGGTTTAGACCATTTGGCCACCGCTGTCTTTACGAACAGAGAGAAAGTAGTGATGAAACATTACCTAGATCTCTATGCTTCTTCCTCGTGGGCCAATTAAAGTAACTCCCACCCACCGCATTTGCTCTTCCCTCTTGCTTTCGTGTGTGATTTGCCTCCCTCTGATTCAGTAGACCCAGAGAAATTGATCTATGGAGAGATTCTGAAATCTATAATTTTACCACAGTTGAGAGAATATGAATAGCACAATTGACCAAATATGATTCTCGTTGCTGAGGCTCACCCATGATATGTCAATATTTTAGAAAGGAACGAAACCAACATTTATTGAGCACCTACTGTGTGCCAGATATTGAGCTGAGGGGCTGTTTCGATCCATGCTCACTGCTGCTTCATCTTTCCTGTAGCAACAGTATTCCTGTCTTTGTCATATCGATCAGGGAGAGGCAGCTCAAAGACACCAGATGCCTCGGCCAGGATTGCACAAGAAGTGTGAGTAGCAGCATTCAGGACTCAAGCGTCTGTTTGTCACCTGCAGGAGCGGTTAGAGGTGTAAACGCAGTGACAGCCGCCAGCCGCTTCACGGGTAATGCTCCTTCTCTCTCCTGGTCTGCAGAGCATCAGCTCAGGCACTGCACACATTGGCTAGGTGGAGTCCAAGGCCACTGTGTGCAAGAGAGAGAGGACCCTTCTCCCCAGAAAGCCCCACTCCCAGTTCCTAGTAGCCTTCGGGAATTACTGCCTTGCCGCCGTGTCAGACGGGAATGCTTTTGGTGTGTCACAGTTAAGTGTGATGTTGGCTTGTGGTTTAGGGTGGTGTGTCTTGTTTCCTATTGCCACTGTAACAAACCGCCACAACTGGGGAGCGTCAACGCTAAAGAAAAGGATTCTCTCCAGTTCTGGAGGCCAGAAGTCTGAAATCCCCATGTTGGCACGGTGCTTTTGGGGTCTCTGAGCAAGAAACTGTCGTGTGCCTTCCTCCGGCTTCTGATGGTTGTCCGCAGGTCTCGGGGTTCCTTGTCCTGGAGCTGCGTCGCACTCCTGTCCCTGTCTCCGCATACATCACCGTCCCTGTGCCTCTGTGCATCCGTTTCTGTGTCACATAAGGACACTCTCCTTGGATTTAGGGCCCACCCTAATCCAGCATGATCTCATCTTGATCCTGACCTTAGTTACATCTGCAAACACCGTGTCTCCACATAGGGTCACGTGATGGTGTTCTGGCTGGACGTGATCACTTTGGGGGATGCTATTCAACTCATTACAGACAGACATTGTTTACGGTATTTAGAAAGGTATTTTGATAAGATGCTATCAGCATTTGGTGCTTAATTTCATTAACTATATTTTTGGCTTTCTTTAGGATAAAAAAAATGTTTTTCTTTAACAGATTGAAGAAGATCAATCTATTCATAGACTCCTTATTATTAAATGATACCTTAATGATGGTATCAAGCTCTCTTTAGCAGAGAGCTACATACTACTGAAATGCTTATAGTATTATTTAAATGCATTGCTAGATTCACTTTGAAAATGTATTATTTAGGGGCACCTGGCTGGCTCAGTCAATTCAGCGTCCAACTCTACCATAGGTCATGATCTCGTGGTCTGTGAGTTTGAGCCCCATGTCGAGCTCTGTGCTGACAACTCAGAGCCTGACAGGTGCTTTGGATTCTGTGTCTCTGCCCCTTCCCCTCTCACACTCTGTCTCTCTCTCTCTCTGTCTCTGTTTCTCTCTCTCAAAAATAAACATTTAAAAAATTAAAAAGTTTATATATATGTGTATAAATTTTCCATTATGGTCCCAAATGGGGGTGAATTTATAGTTTGTCCTTTAGAGTATTTCTACTTAGCTACAGTCCTTCCAACTGAAGAACTTTGGGAATTGTCTCTTTCGTGTGTGCTGGATAAGATTACATGTTGTAAAAATGAGTTAATCTTTGAAGTGATGTGTTTTTTCATTCTTCTGGACCCAAGGCTATTTACGTAAGTGATAGTAGGAAACTTGCTAAAAAAATTCTTTTCAAATAAATATTGATCTGGGCAAATGGATCAATTTTGATGGCCTCCTAGAAAATGTTTAATATCTAACGGTGATTTTTTCTAATTAATTAGTAGACTATCTATCATACAGTATTCTGTTTCACAAACTCTGCCTTGATTCTTGTCCAAACATTGTACTTTTCTCTTTCTTTTTCCCTCTGTTACTTGACTTCTCAGAGTTCACTATTTTCTACCCTGCCACACCCGTGTATCTACGCTTAGACACTTTGGTTAGTTGTGTACTTTTTCTGTTTCTTGCTTTACTAAGTTACCATTACTTACATATGTCCCTTTGTTTTTCTTTTGTTTTTTTAATTTTTTTTTTTAATGTTTATTTTTGAGACAGGGAGAGACAGAGCATGAGTGGGGGAGGGACAGAGAGAGAGAGGGAGACACAGAATCTGAAGCAGGCTCCAGGCTCCGAGCTGTCAGCACAGAGCCCGATGCGGGGCTCGAGCTCACAGACCGCAAGGTCATGACCTGAGCCGAAGTTGGACGCTCAACTGACTGAGCCACCCCGGCACCCCTGTCCCTTTATTTTTCAACTTAAGTGGAAAAGATAACATGCATGTGTATATATACATACCTACACCTAAAACCTAATATACATGTATAGCATTTAGAGTTTAAAATATTTTTAATTTACCTGATATTTAATCCCATCTTATATATATATGCATAAGTATATAAGACATTTAAGGCACCCGGGTGGCTGAGTTGGTTAAGTGTCCGACTTCAACCCAGGTCATGATCTCATGGTTCATGAGTTTGAGCCCTGCATTAGGCTCTGTGCTGACAGTTCAGAGCCTGGAGCCTGCTTCAGATTCTGTGTCTCCCTCTCTCTGCCCTTCCCAGCTTGCATTCTGTCTCTGTCTCTCTCAAAAATGAATAAACATTAAAAAAGATGTTTTTTAAGTATATAAAACATTTACCCTCTGAATCTGCTTTTGACTCTAGTATTTAACACATCTCAAATGGATTCATTGGTCACCTACTGGCATTTTATATATTGTACATCCTTTATTGTGAGTGTAGGTGGAAATTTTCATTTTGAACTTTTTTCTGACTCATAAGTTAAAGGTGTGCTTACTCAAAATAATTAGAATTTTTGAATAAACTGTTTGCTCTCCATTTCTAATGTTTTAACTTTCTGATTAAACCAAGGCGTTTGGAGGGCTTGTGTTTTGGGAACTTTATTTAGATGATTAGTTGTGTAGATATGCCAAGGACATTTAGGGAAAATAAAAAGGCATTCTGTAGAAGTAAGGTATAAATTATTACATAGACAATCCAACTTAAATTTTCATCTCTCTGAACTTTCAAAGAGTGCTACTCTGTCTCATTTTAGTTAGCTCACCGTTGGTGAAGCATTAGTTAGACTCTAAGTTGGTTAGTGTCCTTGGTCTCCTTCTAGGAGGGATTGATAGCTACAGACAATACCATTGGTGGTGGGTTCTTATCTCTTACATTTTGGGGGTCAATTTCTCTTTCTGTTTCTAATAATTTTGATATTATATTTTGGCTCTAGTTTGTTCATAGAGCTGCATGATTAACTTTTTTTTAATGTTTATTTATTTTTGAGAGAAAGACAGAGACAGACAGACTGCAAGTTGGGGAGGCCCAGAGAGAGAGGGAGTCACAGAATCTGAAGCAGGCTCCAGGCTCTGAGCTGTCGGCACAGAGCCCGATGGAGGGCTCGAACTCGCGAGCTGCGAGATCATGACCTGAGCTGAAGTAGGAAGCTTAACCGACTAAGCCACCCAGGTGCCCCTATATTAAATTTAGATAATTTCTTTGTTTGTGCAAAACAAGACTGTTGCTGGTGCTCTTTAAGGCATTTTATTTTCAATTCTGCTCTGTCTACCTGACTAATATGAAATATCACCCCCTATTTCCCACTCCTTTGTGGTTGCCTCCTGTATATACACGTGCGTTCCATCCTGGCGGTCGAGGAGAGGTACCTTCCATTCACATTTACCCATAGTCTGTGTGTGTGCACGTGCGCATGTGTGTTGTATGCAGGTATGCAGAAGAAACTTTCTAATAGAGGAAAGCAGTGGGGGCAGGACACAACTCAAGGGTCGTTCCCAGGTTTTACAAGACCGACGGCTCCTTCGCCACCACTTTCTTTCAGAAGAAGCTCTTAGTGAGACAAGGGGACCCCAAAGACTACCCTCCTGAAATCTGGGTTCCCACGCCACGGCTTCCACAAAATAGCATTCCACCTCAGTGCTTTGGGGTGTACACAGCCAAAACAACAGTTCCTATCACGACAAACACATAAGCCACCGGGGACATCTGTGTGCCAGCTGAGTCTGGTGGCCATATGTGATTTCTTCGGAATTGGCTGTGTTTTGGAAGATAGTTCTGGAAAAAAGACATAAGTCATGCTACCACACCACTCATTATTCATTCATTAAACTTTTAGAGAGCAGCGAATGTGGCCGCGTGAGGGAGACTGGCCCTAAAGACAGAAAGGTGAATAAAGCAGACCTGGCCCAGAGGCTCCCTCACGGGAACAGAAAACCTCTTCCCCCGGAAGAGAAATAAAGCTGTGGTTGAGGTCACCTGTCTCCAGAAATCACCTTCCCAGTGGCGAGAGGAAGGAGACATGGGTCGCTAAGAGACATGGATCACATCTTGGAGAAGACAGTGCGGAGCGATGATTTTTGTGATGAACCGCTGGTGAGGAAAGTAACGTGACAGAAAGTGTCATAGCCTTGGGCTAAGAGAAAAAATCAGCAATTAGCCGGAGAGAGACTTGCCCCCCTCCCTCCCACAAAAGAAAATCAAAGATGGAAATAAAAATTTCCTTAATTTTTATATCTACACTAAGGAAAGGGGACCCTGTGGGGAGTGACTTCCTCTGCCCAGGGTATAAATAAGAGTACGGTCCATCCACACATCCTGGCAGACTCAACCGAGAGCACCAGGGAAGTCCTGAGGTTACATTTTTCTTTTTGAAGAATGCTGCCAAATTGCTAATTTGGACTTACGTTCTTTTTCTGCAACATAGCTTTCTCTGACCTCGGAGGAACGAGGGTGTCGGCAGCTGAGAATCTTAATGTTTGAGAATTGCCAACTCTGCTTCTCCTCCCAAACTCTCGGGTGGATTGGTCCATAGGGTTAAATGGCTCATTGCAATTCAGCAAAGTGGCTTTTATGTGCAATTAATGTTTGTTAATTTGGTTAAATGTCAAAGTATACATTTTTTTTGGGGGAAAAAAAAGTTCCTGCAATACAGCCTCCACCCCCCAACCCTTCTAAATATCGAGGGGTGAGATGTTATTCTCAAACAAATGCAGAGGCGAACATATTCAGCAACTGCTTGAAATTGAATGGACGATACCTTCGTTAAATGTCCCTCTTGGGAGAAGGGACAGTAAGATGTCAGCACATCTGAGTGTAGAGCCAAAGCTCACAGAGTTGAGAAAACCCTCTGGGAAACTACTGCCTTTACCACCTGGCCCCTAAAGAAGAAAGAAGCGCTTTGACTCAATTATTGGCTCATTGTTTTGGTCCCCCATCTTTTTGTTCCCCTGATATTTTAATATTTTCTCCTTATATTTGTGTCTTGTGTGCTTTAGGTTTTGGTTTTTCATCTTTGATGTGTCCATATGTGTATGTTCTGGTTCTGTTTGTTTGGGTGCTAAAGGTTCAGGGATAGTTACCAGATCCTTTTTATAATGAACATTTTTACTAAAGTCTACCATGCATTTATGTAAAATATGTGTAGTAAAAATATACACCCTAAAAATTTAAATAGGCTAAAGCTCTTGATTCTTCAGCCTTGGCATACATCTGCTACGAAACTAGAACAATGGTCGTCTTTTCCAAATTCACAGGGAAAAAATAGATATAAGAGTCTCAGTGTTAGGATTTATCTCATACTTTTTATTTTTTCCTTAACGGTTTGATCCCTGCTACAGCCCCGTGCTGGTTAAATCGCGCTGCTTCCATGCTTAGTGTGACTGTGGGTGTCCTAGATATTTTTAATTCCATGTCCCGTCCTCTTTTAAAAAGTCACTCTCTCTGTGCTGCTCCTCTGCCGTATCCGTGGTATAATGCCACGGCTGTATCTGTGGTATAATGCCGTGGCTAAGTTTTGTCTGCCCCCTTCACTGCCCACTCACCCTGCTGCATGGCGGGAGGTGAGGCCAGTCCCTTCCAAGTCTCAGTGATATATTCCCGCTTCCTTTTGTTCCATCACCTGCTTTACACTCATCAGTCCCTTCTTCCTTTTAACCTTAGAAACGAAAGACCCCCAAGGGGCAAGTTGTGGGATCTCTGGGTACTTGCTTTCGTTCGCTGGGTAGGTCAGAGACAGAGGGCATCCGAGTGGCTCCTCCACTCTAGGAAGGACCCCCAAAAGCCAGCTGATGGTAAAGAACATATATTTTCTCGATTACATTCTCTCTTCATATCATTCTCAGGAGCCCGTCACAATGGGTTGTCTCTGATAGCGCAAGGTCTGTGGGATTGTGGCCTGGGGGCTTTAATGCTCTGCCGTTGCTGTCTTAAAAATTCTTAGTCATCTCTGAACAAGAGGTCCCACATTCTGATTTTTCATTGCATTCCACCATAGTGGAGCCGGTCCCGTTTCTCTGTGCAGGATTCTGACCATTCCTCTTGGGACATCATCAGCCCAGCAAGTGTTGTTGGCCAGTAAGTGGGAGTTTCCATCCTCCTCATCTCGGTTGGGTCAGGGACATCTATGTACCTCCCTGGGCGCGTTAATATCCCCCAGGGTTCAAAGGGGAGAGTTGAGTTCAACAATGATTTAGCTTAACTGCCAAGGAATTGACAATTACATTGGGTGGTGAGCTCATTCACTGATAGCAGTGTTTTTATGAATGGAAGGGGACAAGGTCCAAGGTGCTGATCTGCACGGTGGAAATCAGTCATGGCTTATCTCGGAAGCACTACGAATTCTGTGGCCCTGGGATGGTTGAGGGTTACATCACTTTAGGTTTGATACGGAGTCCTATTTCCTACTTTACTTGGGTCCCCACTAGTTGTCCTTTGGTTGCTCTTTCTCCCACAACTTCTGCAGGGTCCTCCAAAACTTTGCAGAAATAACCTGCGGATTTCGACCCAAGAATGTACCATTGCTTCTCATGGGTTGTGCTGCGTTCAGGAACGAGACTGTGGTAAACCTCCAGGTGGAGGAATCAGTTTCAAACTCACTGTCTTTCCTACCCAGGCCCTCTCTTGCCAGGAAACGGTCAGACTGGGGAAGGAGTCTCAGGAAGGAACTGGGATGTCAGATTTCAGGTCCCAGCCTTGTGAGTGAGTAGCTGTCAAACTTCCAGTCTCCTCGTCCCCACATTTGAGAAGGGGTGGGTGAAGCTGTTATATCACAGTGGCCACGATGGTTCCAGAATGCGGTGTGTGGAAACTCCCTTTCCTAGTGTCTTGTGCCATTGGGAGATGCTCACCTTGTATTCAGTTGAACCAGAGAAGAGGAGTAGCCGTGTCCTAGTGTTTTTATTGTTACTAAATGTCCTTTTGGCAGGAAACTAGGGTTGTCCAAATTCTGCTTCATCATTTGTCTGCTTATAATGTTCGGTGATTTTATATGTGTTTACATGTGTGTGTGTATGCACCCATATATGTACATGTGCGTAAACGTGTGTTTACGCACATGTACATATGTATATATACACATATGCATATATGAAAGATCGTGACAAGGAAACCAAACATTACAGTAAGTGGTATTTTTGCCCATGTCTCACTGCAGGGAAATACAGTGAGGCGGAGTGTGCAGAAATCTGTCTGACTAACACGGTTAGGCTTGAACTGTTCCTGGCCAATTTAACACGCTCCTGAGTCCTGGGAGAACGGACCCGGATAGCAGGGAGGGAACCGTTTGCTCCAGCCTGCTGCAGAGGGGTAGCCCTGGTTCTGGTGGACAAGTGAATCAGGAAGGGCAACGTGGCCACCAGGAGGCCTCCACCATGGGGACTAGCCTGGTCCCGCAAGAGGGACAGAAGGAGAGAGGAAGAGGGAGAGCCAGAGTGAGAATGACCGGGAACCAGACCAATAACATGGCGCTCGCATGCGTGGTGACCCTGGCTACCGACCAACAAGGCTAGGTCAGACACCGCTTCCCCTTCTGCCGAATCCATAGGAAGTCTTCCCCTTGGGAGAGAGAGAAGCATTTCGAAGAGGAGGATGAGACGTTCACCTCCAGCCTAATGGCCCTTCAGGGGCCACTCCTTGTAGATTGGATCTGATGTCTCTCAAGGGAAACATAGATTTTATTTCTCTCGGGGGAATTCTGCGGCAGACCACACTCATTGGGGTCTTGCTTTTCCTGCCTGAATAGAAGAGGGGCACGTTTTAGGCCATCATGGAATTCCAAACTCAGATTCCAAGAAGGAAATTGCATTCGTTCATACAATAAATAACAATGCATTTGGGCCTGACAGCCACTAGGCATGGCTTCAGAAGATATATAATACAATTAGCCCTTGCTGGGAGTTGCTGGCTGACAATGGGGCAAGATTTATGTGGTTGCTTTTTCCATAAGTACAGTTCTATTTGATAAGTACAGCCCAAAGTTATAAAGAATTAATCCGAGGTCCGCATTGTGGGATATTTCCTCTGTAATATTAAAATAAATATCACCCCTCTATCCAATTACATAAAATTACGTTAATAATATCTTCTTTGTTGTTGTTGTCTGCCTGTTTCATCTTTGTAGCCAAAGAGTTTATTAAAAGCAGTGACTGGCTTCCTTTCAGAAAGAGGTAGTTTTTTTTTTTTTTTTTTATCATCTTAATCAGAAGAGTACAATTACCTCTTTTTAAAAAGAAACCCTCCTAACTGGGATGGATGGTTTGGTGACCACTGGGGTTGGTTTTCATGAAACAGCCTTTGCCCTGAAGTCACTGATGTCTAGCTGCTCCCACATGGCAAACTTGAACTTTTAGGAGTAGCCACCTCACGCTCTACTGTGATTGTGGTGGGTGGGGGGGGGGGGCTGGGCGTACGTAGAGGGGGAAGGTGGGCTTTGGATCAAGTTGAAGGATTTGATATTTGGCTGCTATGGGGAATTAACCGTGCAGTGTGGGAGAGGGCAGAGGGCAGAGGGCAGAGAGTCACACCTTGTGGAGGGGCTACTTTCTTTTTTTATATTTTTAAATTTATTTTGAGAGAGGGAGAGAGAGAATGGGGAGGGGCAGAGAGAGGGAGAGAGAGGATCCCGAGCGGGAGCTGCGCTGTCAGCGCCGACCTGGGGCTCGAGCCCTTCAACCATGAGATTGCGACCTGAGCTGAAATCAGAAGTCGGCCTCTCAACCGACGGAGCCCCCCAGGTGCCCCGTAGAAGTTTCTTTCTTCAATGCCCACATTATACACAGGCACTCAGGGTGTTTACTGGCGGCTGCTTGGGAAGAGCTTGCCTGAGGCCAGGGCTGGTATAGATCGGGTCTGCCGAGGGGCCTGGAACCTGGGAGAGAAAGCAAGAAGGTGGAAACCTTAGAGTGTGCAACGGCTTAAGAGAGAAATAACACGTGGGCGTGCACACTAGACACGCTTGCCCGCTTCACTGAAAGTGTGCTCCAGCGTGTGGCTGGCCCGTCTGCGAACTGCCGGGCGCTTACCATCCAAGGTAAGGGACGCACAGAAATCGAGAACCGGAGTGTGATTGCGTTTACAGCAGTTGGACACTGTCATCTTACGTCTGTGCACTCAGTGTTCACAGCCACAAAACCTTGGCATTACAGCTTGTATTTCACGTCACTGTTCGAGTTGTATCATTTTCTCATAGTTACTTTTTATTAATTGGAAGTGCAGCGAGTTGGGGAAAAAGTAAAAAGAGCCTTGAGTTTTTCTCCCGATGATTTGCACAAGTGCAGGTCTTAATGGATGGACCTTTTGCTATCTCCAGAGCCCAGTACAAAAATTGATACGCGGCAGTGCCCCAGTAAATGTTGGTGACCCTGGCATGAGGTTTTCATTTATTTTTTTTGTTTATTTATTTATTTTGAGAGAGAGGGAGAGAGAACCCCAAGCAGGCTCCATGCTGTCAGTGCAGAGCCGGATGCAGGGCTAATCCTGCTTGTGAGATCACAAGCTGAGCCGATATCAGGAGTCGGACGCTTAACCGACTGAGCCGCCCAGACGCCCCAGGCCTGAGCTCTGGATGTCATGCCAGCACCTCTGCTCAGCCCTAACTTGGGGAGGAGAAGAATAAGAAGTAATGGATTTACCACAGGGCCCTGTGTCCTAAATATGCTCATTTCGAGGCCTCCCAGACCTCCCTGGAGGAAGTATGATTGGAGACCTTTGACAGGAGAAAACCGAGGACACACAGGCTAGCCCGCCGGAGAGGGATGCCGCCGGCTTTGGCCCTCAGAGTGGCTGCTTTGTGTGGACGTGCCTCTGCTCAGCCGAGACTTCCAGCCAGCGGGTGGTGAGTGCCCGCTGTGTTCTGGGCACAGTGTGGGGCTCCTTGCAGGCGTCCTCCCAGTAATTCCTCCAGAAGCCCTCAGGGCTCATTTAGCTCTTTACCGAGGACAGTTGTAGGCACGGATTGCTTAACTGCTGCAAGAAAAACCAGACCAACCGGTGTCTGACACCGATCCTGTTGATTGAGAGGCCCTGTGGCCCAGCGGTTCCTTTCAGGTTTGAGAGTTGAACCAACCACGTGTTCATATCCAGCAGGAATAGGGGTGGCACAACTGCCATGTACAGCTGTGCAGGCTGTGCACTATACAACATCGAGGATCGCCGTTTACATCATCATCTATTAACGGAGCCCCCGGAGTTGTGCCGTGCGTAACCTGCATGGCCGCATCGACGGGCCTGGCTGGGAAAGGCTGCAGGGTCTGAAACCTGCTGTTCAAAATAGTCCCAGATGCACTTTTCAGAAAACACACCCAGCTCCACCCTGCTCTCCGCAAAGGGAATGCCTCCACGCACTCCCCCTGGTGCCCCTATTGTGCTGCCCCCGGTGCAGGTCACTGGTCAGAAACAAAGCAAGATGAGCTTGCGATACACCCTTTGTTGGCCCTTTAATCTCTGGCTCACTGTGCTTTTATGAAATGTGAAAGTAGATTATGGGCTGTGAAACTCTATAGAGCCCCGTTAGGTAATGATTAAAACATAGCGAATGCCGCCAACGATAATAAAGGAAGAATGAGGTCATAGGAAAACTTACTCACGTTTCAGCTACTCGTTGTTTTAGAAGATCCAGCTTCCCCGAGAAGAACAAAACCAGCATTTGTTCTTATTGAGATCTCTGTTGGCCTCTCTGAGTGGACTTGGCGTGCACTGTGCATTTAGTAAATGCTGACAGATGAAGGAAGGAAGGAAGGAATGAGGGAAGGTTAAACGATTGAATAAATGAAGTCGCAGGGGCAGCAGAAACTGGGAGCTTGCTGCCCGGCCGTAATGTTTTGGGAGAGGTAGATGGGTGCGGATTATGGGATGGTGCCTTTCTGGGTGTAAATGCTGGTTGTGGAAACCACAACCGGCAATTCTTGAGACCCAACTGTATGTCCGGCCCCGTGTTAGGGGCTTGTCCCCATGCCGGGTCATTTAATCCCTCCTCAGCCTCACAGTGTGATTACCATGATCTCCCTCTTACAGGTTAAGTACCCGGTTTAGGCTCACACTCGTTAAGTGACAAATACAGGGTCTGAACACTGCCCCACAGGACTCCAGAACCTACTCTTTCCTGTCCCGTTTGTGAAGCCAAGCAAAACCTCCCCAAAGTTACGCAGAGATAAACTCCCTGTTTGGAATTGTGGGCTTCTCGGGGTCTTGGGTTCCCACGCCCCCACCAACTTTGTGTCTGTTGTTAGGGTTTTCCTTTCCTGAGAAGTGCCTTCTTAGCATCCCTGGCAGAGCCTTGGCTCCAGGGGTGGGGGTGGGAGGCGGAACCAAGGGTCCTGTTTCATAGCTCGCTCAGCTCCACGTTTTGTTCGGGCATCAGGGTATTGCTGCTGCCTGAGAGCGGCCCCCCCTCAGGTCCAGGGCCAGGCTAATGGCTGAGAAGGGCTATTAACAAATCAATGTGCACATATCAGAAGATCATAACGAGAACTTTCTTCGAAAGGGGTGGGGGGAGAAAGGAAGGAAAGAGAAAGAAAGAAAAAGACTTAAGTTTCCAGAGTCGATCATTGAATTATTGGATTCACTATTTTCCTTCAATGATTAGTGGTGGAAAACACTGGGGAGAATGAAGATTCAGGGTCATGAAAAAAAAGGAGAGAAAATAAAAAACCCACTTCTTTGTCCCGCCGTTTGACGCCCCTGGATGCTGAGGTGGGGCCGCGCGCTGCTGGCCAGTGTTCGGCTGATGTTGTTAGTTGTGACTTCAAAGCTCTGGACGTCTGAGCGGCAGGCCTGGAGAGGAATGCGCTTGCAGGGAGGGAGGGCGGGCAGGGTGTGGAGGTCAAGGGGGAAGCGGAGACTCGCCAAGTGTCAACATCGTTCAGTCTTTCAACCTGTCAGCTTGTTGCCGCTGCTTCTGCCGAGGCCCGAGGCCCGGAGCTCTCCCTGTGGCCCCCATGTCACCTCACATCTGACTTTATGTTTCCAGGGCATGGCTTGTTAGCCCCCTCCCCCTTCTCTTCTGCTTCTACGCTGACCCACCATTCATTGCTTTCACCGCCAGGGCGGCGGGGCCCAGGCGGAGCCCTCACTCACATCCCAGAGGGCCCCGTGCTGAGCCCACACCTGGGGACCACTTGACAGTGCCAGCGTGATCCCCCCCACCCCCCGCCCTTCCTGCCCTGCCGCAAGGAGGCAAGGGCCTGGTACCCTGTCCGTGGTGTTCGTGTCCTCAGCAGTACATTCTCTTAGGATTTGAGGCCAATCAACACAAAGTTGTCGAGCATGTTGAGTGGGCCTCTTACCTACTGATGCTGCAGAGACGCCGGAGGCCCCGGCTGTTTCCAAGTGCCATGCTCGGTCCCAGTAGGGAATTTTAACATGTCACCCTTAGGTTTCATTTCTTCCGACTGCATTTTAAAGATATCCCTCAGAGTTCTGTAATGCTTAGACACATGGTGAAGTCTTCTGGTATTTTATTATTATTATTTTTTACTGTGTGCTCTTAATCCTGAATTCTTCTTCAGGATTTCAGACCAGCACGTGCATGTACTCTGTGCGTGAGGTCCAGGTTAGGCCCAGAATCCTGCAGTTTGCTGCCTACTAATGAATGGCTCCTGCAAAGCCTGATCTTGGTGCCTCTGTTTGGAGGGTGGCTGCTGTACAGGTTACAACTAGCACCGTCCCTTGTCCTTCAACCAAGGAGTTGGGGCAAAAAAGGCAATCCTATGGTTGTTTGGTGGTGAAATTCTGCCTTCAAATAACCCAGGATGTCTGGGGCCTTCCTATCTGTTGGATTTAATCCTCCGGAAACTTTCCAAATAAACCTTCTGGTCGTGGTTCGGGGCTGTTGCTAAAGCAACTGACCAAGTGTTTACATGTTGATTAGAAACTTTAAAACTCACATAGGATCTGGTTCACAGGACTCTGGGGTCATGCCTTCACTCCTTTGACTTGGAAACCTTTTTCCAAAGCCCACTCGAGTGTGTGGTAGGTAGATGAAAGAGCCCCACCTTTGCTCTGCTATTCCTCCCACGAAGGGGGAGAATCTTATTCCCCTCCTCTTGAATCTTCATGGCCTCGTGACTTGCTTAACCAACAGAAGGCAACAGAAATGATATTCAGGGACACTGAAGGCTGGGGCATAAAAAAGCCTTGCAACTTCGGCCCGGGTGTCTTAGAACACTCGTTCTGGGGTTACGTCCTCTGGGAACCCAGGCGCTAAGCCCTAAGGAGAGAGCACATACATGCAGTCCGTTTAACAGCCCCCAGGTCAGCAGCCTTCCCAGCCCAGGCTCCAGGCCGCGAGTAAAGGGACCGCCTTGGAACAGACCCTCCAGCCCCCTGGCAGGTATCATTCCATATTAGAGATGACTCACCCAGCTAAACCCATCTTGAGTTTCTCATCCACAAAATTGTGAACAAAGGCAAATGGCCTTTTCCTTAAAATGTCGAGGCAGTTTAGTATATAGCAATAGGCGACTGGAACGCTCGATGTACAGAGGTTTGAGTCCTTGGGAATCTGAGGTGCTGAGAAGCGTGAGTGCACCGAATTGGAAGGGAAAAGGAGTGGAGGGCTGTGTGCCACCTGTTTACAATTTCTATGCCACCTGATCCCCCCCCCCACCTCCTCATTTCTTACAGTCTAGCCAATCAGATTAACTAATTTCCCAATTCGGTGTTCCACCTAGATATTTTTGTTAGCTTGAAAGTGGCTTTAGAAAAGGCAGAAGCAGCGATATTTTGAGGCTTAGGATGGTTCGAACTTGGAGTTGCATCTTTGCTGGGTTTTACTGGGAAAACCTTTGTGGTCACAAGGTCAGAGAGATGAATGAGGCAGGCCTGGCCATGAGAGTTCCACCCTGTACTATAAGGGGGGATGTGGGTTCCGTGTCAGGTGCCAAGTGCAGTCGTCCTGTAGCAACTTCCTACGGTCCAGAGTTGAGAAGATTTCTGAGGCTAGCTCCGGGCTCAGTGGGAAGGAGCATTATCAGCAGTTTGTGATGGTTGACCCAGCAAGGACTAGTTGAGGCCACACCGTGAGTTCCCTGTGGCCGGAGACAGGACCTCTACCAAGGACCACTGGTTCTGAGGCAAACCATACATGGCTCGTTGAGCTACTGAACCAGAAGGGACCGTCAACTCTGAAAAATGCCTGAGGAAATTTTAGTAAACTATAGCTATGAATCCTGGGAGCAAAGCCCGGGGAGCATGTGACTTCTCCACGGTGTAAATCAACGAGACTGGGGAGGTGTGCGCTCTTTGGATTCAGAGAAACTATGAGGTGTGATACACAGAGTGGATTTAATCCTAGACTGTAACCAAATACACACACTTCCCGCTAGGGTGGCAGAGCGAAAGGCACCTCAGACACGAAATGAGAGACCTGGTGTGCTCTGGCCACCATGACAGCATACCATACACTGGGAGGTTCCAACAACAGACATTGATTTTCTCACGGTTCTGGAGGCTGGAAGTTCAAGATCAAGGTGTCATCAAGGTTGGTACTGTCTGAGTCTTCTCTCCTTGGCTCGTAGATGGCTGCTACTTGATCTGAGAGGGTCTCTTTGTCCTAATGTCTTCTTATAAGGACACCAGTCCTATTGATTTAGGGTCCACACTAATGACCTCACTTGAGTCACCTCTTAAAGACCCCATCTCCAAATACAGTCACATTCTGAAGTACCTGGGTTAGCTCTTCCACACACGAATTGGGGGAAGTGGGCAGCACAGTTTAGTCCATAACATTTGGGTTTGAGTGCTGGCTTTCCGACCTACCGGTCATATGACCTTAAGTAAGATATATAACCTTCCTGAGCCTCAGTTTCCTTATTTGGAGAACGAGAGTTAAAAAATCACAGTGTGTTGGGCTGTGAGCCGATGTGAAACGTGCATACAGCAGGCGCCTTGTGTATACCGGCTGTAGGTGGACAGCCGCTCCTTCCTTCAGTCTCTTCGTAACAGCCCGTTCTTGGATGGGGGACATTAACCACCAACAACTGTAGGATTATTTAGAGACTATAAGGACATTTTTCAGATGCAGTTCATTTAATGTCAAAAATTGGGTCATTGCTATTAATACCAAAATTTTTATTAGTGCCATGATTCTACTGACTTGACAAGTAGGAAAATAGGTCTCTGTCTCTCATTGTAAACCCACCAAGGCTGAGTATCTCATAATTGGTAATAGCTTTCACGACCTCAGGCCCTGGTAGTGGACTGTCTCAGCCACCAGCCTCACCTCCGGGAGGTCTGTGGCAGTCTTAGGATCAAGAATATGAGGGAGATACAGGTTGTCAGGCAGAGTACTTGTAGCTGGAAGCCAGTGGTCCGTGGCCTCAGGCATGCTCTTTCTGTCTTGCTTCCCATTGTAAAATCACTGGTGCCTAAAACCCGGCGTCTTCATGTATTCTCTGGATCCTATTCTAATCTCACAATTTGATTCCAGTGACTTCTTATTAACTCTTCTTGTTAACTCTTAGAATAGAACTACCTCCGGCTGGCTCTGAAGAAATGCCTTATCAAAGTTCAAAACTGTTATCTTGAGGAGGTCACTGAGAAGGAAAACAACATCTTATCAGCTGGGAGCCAAGTTAATGTTTGGCCATTTATTTGAGCCATAGATGAGGTATCAGAGGATTAAGGGGCACATGAGTAACGATAAAACCTCTGTATACGGCATGTGGCATGTCACAGAGGAGACTTACTTAGTTTTGCAGCGAAGGAGGCTTCCGCTTTGGGAATAATTTGAAGAGAAGAGTCATTATTGGGCTGTGTTCAGGGAATGTGGAGAACTTGAATGTGTCACAAGCTCGTCATCGTATGAACTATGGGAGCCACCATCTGGCATGGGCGTACCGTGAGCCGGGAATGGGGCAGGCGCTGTGTAATGGAATATGGCTTCATCCTTCCGCAAAGCTATGAGGAGAAGAAAGAAACCAACTGCAAAACTTGACACGTATATTCTCAGTAAGGGCTCTGGAATCAGCAAGATTCAGGGTCAAATCATGGCTCAATGATCAATACAAGATTGAGGCTAAGTATAATAGTTCTCCAAGCTTCCGTTTCCTTACCTGCAATTAGAGGTGCTGTGAGCCAAGTGCTCAGCCTGAGGTCGGCTATGTAGCAAGAGGGCAGAAGCGGGTAACTAACCTTCACCACCATCACCACTAGATGCCTCGATTATGTCATTTTCTAGAAGGCTCAGTGAAGTAGGGCTCAGTGTTATTTGGCACGGAAAATGTTTTAAGTTGTGCTGATAGCCTTCTTTGTATACTGTTTCTTCTAGAGAGGAAGTCGATTCCTTTCCAACTATTTTTCAGTCCTAACTATCTGACGGAGGATATCAGCATTCGGTGCTAATAGGACCTCCCCGCCTCTCTAACGCTTGGTAACAAAGAGAACTCAGGCCTTAGGCTCAGAACTCTACGCAGGGGATGGCATACAACTCGAATTCAACAGCATGGCTTTTATTATCGTTTCTTCATGTTTTCTTTTTATAGATAGCAAATAGTCGTAGTTTGACACTTAAAGTGGTGTTTAAAGCATCTTATGTGATTAAGGGAAAGGATAAAGTAGTAAATTAAAAACGAGGAACATGTAGGGCAGAATGTAAATGGATATGGCAAACATGGGGATGGTGGGACGTGAATATTTGTAGATTGGAGTGCTGCCTCCAAACAAAACAAAACCCGTTAATCTTGGCTCTATGCTCAGAACTGTGGCGGTTTTCTATCTATTTCTGCTTCTCCTGAAAAGCCTAGCACGGTGTCCCCTGCGTCCGAACCATCCATGGGAACCTACTAAACACGTAGATTCCTGGCCCCGTCCCCACGGTGTCCTGGAACCGGCTCTTCCCAGCTCCCAAGAGCTGAGTGGGCACTACTCTTCCCAACTTTGTTCGGTGACATCACATGGGTAGCTGCAATTTGCCAAAGTGAGAATACGTACACCAGGAAATTGGCAAACACCACAAAGCAGGGGTTTCTTCTTCCTCTTTTTCTTCCTCTTCCCCCCCCTCCCCCTCCTCCCTCTTTCTTCTTCCTCCTCCTTCCACCTCTTACTCCTTCTTCAAGAAAACTGTTGGCAAAATTTACCAGCACACCAAACTGCCCCTACCCCAAACCTGCTGAGGCAGAAACTCTAGAAGGGCCCAAATGTCCAAAGCTCATTAGGGTGCATGCCACCCAGGCGATTCTGCTGCTCGGTCTACATTTTGTAATCACTGCCTGAGAGCCTCAGCAACGCTCTGGACCTGCAACTTTTCTCTAAGCCACTGTCCCTCCCCCCCCCCACCCCACCCCCTCGTCCCCCAGCCTCTCTGGCTGTGAAGGCTCAGCTATCTGGAGGGAAAACGCTGCCGAGGCTTCCCTATCTGATGAAGCAGAAAGACACTGGACAGGGACCGAGAAAACACTCATTTAAACACAAATAGCTGAAATAATTGCTGAGCAAATCTAGAAAGTGACTGGCTAAGTAAATTGCTTTTTTGTGTGTGAAGTTTCTCGGAGTTTGCCCCGGATCGCGGGGCGGAGGGAGAAAGTGGCTCCCTGAGAAGCTCAGGCAGTCTCGGAATCCCCGGTGCTACCTCCCCTGGGTTATACAGGCATTTCCTCTGGCTTTGGGTCACGGCTGCCTCTGCCCGCATGACCCCTGAGCGTCCCTTGGAGGCTTGGGAAGGATGGGAGGGATTACTGCAAGACACTGAGATGTCAGTCCGGTGTTGCCGTCGCGTTGGCTTCTCAGTCATGCCATGGTACTTTCGGGATGGAATTCAGAGCAACACGCAGCCTGTGAAAACGGTGGTCTAATTTTTTTTGCAAATAAAAGCCTTAGGGATGTCCCTCCCATCGTTAAGCAGTTAACATGTGCTTATTGTGCTAAGGTGCTTTTATTTAGAACATAAACATAGCAACTCAACACAGGGGGCACATAAGAGGTACGTTACAAAACCCTTTTCATACATTCACTTATTAAAAACATGCAAGTCCATGAGGTACGTGTTCTTATTCTCCACTGAGGAACAGAATTAAGTCCACTTACCCGGAGTCACAGAGCCGGGATTCCAGGGCGGCCAGTCTGCCCCTAGAGGCCGAACCCTTAACCACACAAGGGAAGCTTCCTCTCAGGGCATCAGCTTTCCCTTCTTAAAGTCCTGTGACACAGATTCTTGGTGGTGGGTGTGTTGCTAAGGACAGTAAAACTCAAACAAGATAAGAGACTTACCCATGATCACCCAGGAAATGAAGGGACGGCTGGAAGGAGAAAAAGAACCGAAACAGAAGTAGACACATAAGGATGTGTCTACTTGACACGTCTGTCTGTTGAGACGTTGCTGCTCACATCCACGTGGAAACCTCAGGTTCACAAAGCTCGAGCAGGAGAGACCGGGTGGGGTCCCCCGATGATGCAGGCCCCTCCTCCGTCAAGTTCTAGCTCCGCGACCCTGGCAAGTCCTTCAGCCTAAGACTTTATCTACCCTCTTGTAAAATGGCCTTTATAATATTAGCTCGAGACATCGTCAGAAACATTTAATAAACTAGCATGCACAGCCCTTCTAGCAAAATTCCCAACAAAGCAGGGGGAAAATGTGTTGTTATTATTTCAACCCAAAGCTGGATGTTTTTGTGAGTTTGTTATCATGGTGATTTACAGGAAAATCCCTCAAAGCCTGGAGCCTGCCTGTCCCCAAGGTTAGTCCTGTGATAAAGCCCTAAACCCAATCAGGGATTTCTTCCTGGCTGGCATCCCACAGACATTAATGAGAGAGGGAGAGAGGAAGGGAGAGGGAGGGAGACGGAGAGGGAGAGAAAGATAAGCAGTGGAGGGAGAGAAGGGAGAGAGACCCAAGGTAGGAATGTCCTGACCCTCCAGAAGAGGCTGTCTGGACTCCAGCAAAAGTCCAGCCAGGGCCCCCAGTCTGTGGGGAGGGACGTGTAAGTCCGGCCAGGGCTCCTGGGCTGCGGGGAGGGCCCTGATCTATTGGTTTTATCTCCCCAGAGGAACTCCGTTGTTTGTCACCACCTAGTCTGACCTTAAGGTTGACTCACTTGCCCTCACTCAGCAGCAATCTCAACGTGGAGCCAGCTGGGGATCAATTTGATCTCAGCGTGGTCCCTTTGGACCAAGAGGAAACGCCCCTTTCCTGTCAGAATGAAGGCTGCCTTGTCTCCCGCTGGACTCAGTAGACATATTGGTTTCAATTTTTGATCCTAGAACGTCAGCAGTCATCCAGATGTAATGCAAGAAGCTGCCTGGGGCTTCTTTTTATTCTTATTTATGTTTTAAAATACTTTCGAATATTATAAGTGCAACACTTGGTGATTGAAGACAGTTCGGAAAATACAAATAAGCCAAAATAAGGAGGAAAAAAACCCTACAAATCCCAACTTCCGTAAATGTAATAGATTGCTATTCTCAACTCACCTCCGATTCTCTTGAAAGTAAGGGAATAAATAAAAAGCTATGCAATGCTAAGTGCTTAAACCGTCTAGATTTCGTTGCTTCAAAAATTCACATGGATGAAAAACTGGGGGCACTTGCTTTGAATTTTGAAAAGGAAAGAGCGGTGCCTGCCCTCTTGTGACTAAAGGTTTCAGGTAGACAGGGAATATTCGTGGCCTTTGCCCCCCATCTCCCCCCCTTCCCCCCCCCTGTACCCACAGCAATGCCGTATTCCAGAGCCTGAGAGGAAGCGGTGAGGAGCATGTAGACTCCTATTCCAAAGTGCCTGCCTTCCTGGGAATGAACAAGAAAGACAAAGGTAGACGGAAGTCTGCCGGAGGAAGTCTCTTTCCCACCCACAGATCCTCTCCCTGGGTTTTCTGATCTGCACAGAGAGAGAGGGGAGGTAAGATCTCTCCATGTTTGCCAGGCTGGCAGCAGGCAGGAGAGACCGGCCCATCACAGCCCCCTTGGCAATGCTTTGGTAAAATCACCATGATTCAAAGTGCCGCCTCGTTTTTGCAGTCCCAGAATTGCCAATGCCTTGCAAATGGAAAGGTTCGCGTTGGCACAACTGGCCCAATTTCCAGCCTTTGAGTAGTTGCAACAGAAGCCAAATTGCAATCAGAAGATTGCCTGGTGAGTGTGCCATGAGAAAAAGCTAATGAGTAATTGAAGCAGCCTGGTGCCTTCAACAGAGCGTTCCGTCTCTGCCTTGAGGAGAGGGTGGCCAGGAATTCTGGCCTTTCCTTTCCTGTCTTTTCTGCTTACTGTGTTGCGGGATTTGGAGAGAGTAGAACTGGTAAGTCTCTTAAGTTTTCTTTGCCTCGGTTTTACTACCTGTGAAATGGGAATGATGTAGATCGACAGATGCTGGTTGATGTAAACCACCTGGTATGCTGCCCTGCTGTTACCGAGAACCATTTTCTTTCTTCCTTTCTTTTGGTGTAGACGTAGTAATGGAACCTCTTAGGTTACTCTAAGTTCCGGCTTCGGTCAGGGGCCATCCTGTCCCATTAAGATGACCCTCAGCCTTCAACTGAAAGTAGTTGCTGACAGTCCATGTCCACGACTGCCCCATTTGGTTCCTGCCTGTAAGAACCACCCAGACTTCCCAGAAATCCAGGGGAGGTTGAATGGCGGGGTCAACTCAGAGAGGAGATGAAGAGATCCACACTTAGATTACCGTCCCTAGGAAAAGTCCACATTCTGAGTAGAGACTGGATGTACCTTATGATCTTCACCGCAGCCTCCCAGCTTCGTAGATATCTTGCTTTGCTTCAGTCCCATTTTGTGGGGGAAAGCGCGTGCATACACACACACACACATCTCAGGGAAAATCTTAGTATCTAATTCGAGAGGCACCACCACTCAGAACTAACAACGTATGACGTCAACAGACCATAACCTTAGGAATCTCTCAGACTGTGTATCATTTGTGAGAAAGTATTACTAGGCGTTGAAGTTATCAGAAGTTAGTTTTAACCCAGAAAGGAGTGTATTTTGCAGGCAAGCAGAAACACTTCAGAATTTTTTATTAGCTTCAATTGACATCTTGGGGATTTGATGTTTTTTTTCTTAAAGAAAGCTGGTTGGAAAGCCCAGTCATTCATGTGTAAACTTTCCCCATCAGTCAGGCTAACTGCTCATGGACTTGCCCGCTAACCTGCCATCTTCTTCTCACCTGAAGCCCCTTTTGTGGTTCTCACGAAGATATCTATCCTCTGCTCATTTGCGAACATTCGATCAGTTGATACCTTCAAAAGCACAGATGCCAGTCTTGGCTACAGGGAGCCCAAGACGGTCTGAAGATCTCTCTTGTCATTCTATTTTCAGTCCGTGTTTTCAGGCAGCCTTTTACAAAGCCAGCGACCCTTGTTCCCGGAGGGACCTTTCTACTTCGGTATCTTTGGTTCAGCTGGTACCTAGTAAACAAGGCATTAAATAATGTTATCGCACATTGTAAGATAATTATTTCCTTTTCAGTTTTCTTTCAGTGTTTCTGAAGATGTCTCAGAGAAAAGGTCAGTGTGATGCTGGGTGTAAATTGTCAATCTCTTTCTAGGCTTGCCAATTTTAGCAAATAAAAATATAAGACACCCGGTTAAATTTGTCAGAGAAGCAACAAATATATTTTTAGGATAAGTATGTCATGGGCCATACTTAAAGAATGTACCTGTTGTTTATCTGACATCTGGATATCCTGTATTTTCTCAGGTAATTCCAGCTCTTTCTGATTTCTACTAAATGGCCTCTTTTCTTAAAATAAATTGTTTTTAACATTTGTTTATTTTTGAGAGACAGTGAGTGGGGAGGGGCAGAGAGAGGGAGACACAGAATCCAAGGCAAGTTCCAGGCTCTGGGCCGTCAGCACAGAGCCTGACCTGGGGCTTGAACCCACAAACCTTGAGATCATGATTTGACCCAAAGTCAGATGCTTAACTGACTGAGCCACCTAGGTGTCCCTACTAATGGCCCCTTTTTAACAAAGATTAGCAGACTTCAGGCTTGAGATGTATGCTTGGCAATGACGTCTTATTAAAGTTTAATAACAAGATTTTGTTTTCACAGTATTTATTTTTACATGACGTTTTAACTTCAGAGAAACAACTCCAGTCATGTACTTATAGTAGGTCATTTAAAAATAAAAATTAATTTTAAAAGAAATTTAAGTAAAAACGAAAGCTTGGATAGGTTTAAACATATTAGTACAGAGTGAACTTGAGTGTGGCCCAGAGTGACTGAGGATGGGACTTGCTTCTTCCCTTTCACTGTAGTAAGAAGTATGTTGTACGTGAGCCTGGGATAAAATATAATACTTGGTGCAAGCCTGAGGAATCCACACCTCTGTCTGAAATTCTTACAATGTAGGAAGGGAGAGAAGAATCCCAAATTGCCTTCTCTTGTTTCTTGGTTATCTTGAGATACATTGAGACTGGACTCCTAAGTGAAGAAACTGAAGCTTTTGCTCACAGTGTTTTCTCATTCGGAATTGTTTTCTCTTTCTTCCCAACTTCTCTTAGTTCAGTGGTTTCTCAAGTGTAGGACCAGAGCGCTGAGTTAGTTGGGAGCATGTTAGAAACACAGATTTTTCTGGCCCCACCTTGGACCACCAGTCTCTGTGTTGACAAGCTCTCCAAGTGATTCTGACGCGCCTTCAAATTTGAGATCCTCTGGCGCAATCCGTACATCAAGTCACAGCTACAAAAGCTGTGAATGCTGGCGGTGTCCTCTCTCTTATCTGAATATCCAGAGCAGTTCATCTGAATTCCCTCATTTTCTTTTGGGCACTGAAGTTACTTGCAGGCAGCGTCTGCTGTCCTCTTTCACTGCGAGCTCCCTGCGAAGAGGAACATTATAGGTGGGTGTCTAAAACTTACCGAAGAAATATCAGAATTCTTTATCTGCCAAGAGGTTTTTAAAAATGCATTCATAAGAGGTCTCAAACATAGGGATCATTAAGAAAAAAAAAATCACTAAACTCTTAATAGCAGTACCTTGGGCTAAAGGTACAAGCAAGACAAGACACAGAGAAGCAATGCAAATGGCTAAATATGCAAAAATATTCAGTTTCCCTGGAAAGTAAGTTAAAGCAAATTAAGATATGAATAAAGAGCTATGTTAGGTATAGAATTAGCAAAGATTTCAAAGAGGTAATATTCAGGTTTGGCAAGAATGCAGAAAAATAAGCACTCATATAAAGCGCTGGAGGGAGTTTAAGTTGTACAATTGATATGGAAAGTAATTTGGCAGGATGTAGAGAGAGTCTAAGCAAAGGTCATGCCCTTTGACACAGCCATTTTTCTTCTTGGGGAAAAGTCAGAAATGCATATGAATATTTATACACAAATATGTTCATTGCAACATTATTTATTAATAGCAAAAATGTGGGAATGGAATGCATGCCAAAATGGTTAAATTATGTTAAATAGAAATGATGGAACATATGCAGCCATAAAAAAATAATGTTTTCAAAAGACATTTAATGACATGGAAAATTTGTGTCTTGCAATGTTACGTTAAAAAAAAGAGCAAGATAAACATTTATATAGACAGTATCCTAAGAGATATGTTAAAAATGTGTGTGTGAACACGCAAAAGAAAATCGACCAAAATGTTGGCAATATTAGCTCTGAACAGTGGGCAGTCTTTTACTAGAAGATGTTGGGTCTGTTTACTTCCTTCTAGACTTTGTGGTATTGGATAGACAACTAGTTCAACAGGGCGAAAACACGTACAGAAACAGGTTCACATATGTTTAGTCAGTTGGTTTTTGTGGAACATCTAGATAAGCATAGAGATGAGAAAAAACTCTTGATCCCTACCTCACACCATGCTTAAAAGTTAATTCGAGGTAGGTCTTAGACTTACATGTAAAGTCTACACCTTTCTAAATAAAACATAGGAGAATATCTTCATGACTTCAAGGTAGACAAAGACTCTGTTTACTGGGAGTGGGGATCAGGTACGGGGAGTCCCCAGGGTTAAATATATCTGTCCCCAGTTATTTCACATTTCTTAACCTTTCGAATAAGTGTCACAGGTTTCATCACTTTTTTCTTTCTCCATTTTCTCTTTCCTTAAAGGATGTATCTGAGAGGGAACTGTTGGAAAAGAATGAGACGGCATTGCAGAGTAGCTCAAAGAACCCCAGCTCTGGAGCCAGGCAGATGTGGGTTTAAGTCCAGACACCTCTTTCAGCAGCATGAGGAGGCCCTCAACCTCAGAGCTTCACAGGATCATTTTACCAATTAAACGAACTTATAATGTACATAGAGTGGCCAGCACATAGCGTAGTGTCCATCACATCATAGGTACTCACATATCTGTTCCCTTTCCTCATCTCCTTTATCCAGGCACAGATGTGGCCATCTCCAGGCTGGTGTATAATACATGAGAAAGTAGTGGTTAGAGCACAGGTTGTGGGGTTAGCCCTTTGGGATCGAAGTCACACACACTCCCTGAGTAACTTGGAACAAGTTTCATTTAATCTCTCAGTGCTTTAGTTCCTTCAAATGCAAAATACTGAATTAACCCATAAGGTTGTTGCAACATAACCTATATAAGATGCTTAGCACAGTGGCAGCGTGTATAGTGAGTACTCAAGATGTTAGCTGCAGTACTCTTTCTGAAGAAGGACTGTCTTCGGATGTTAAATAGCACCCCCCTCTGATTACGGGATAGAGAGAATAGTGTTTAGGACTTTGGAGGGCTGTCTGAGTCACAGAGATGCCTCGACTCTTCAAGGCCATATTTTCTGTGTTCCCAATGTCAATTAGATGCTGGAGCACAAGCTTCTTGGAACCCAGAACTATGCCAAGGTCATTCTACTTAGCCCAAGTGACAGCTGAATTATGAACATTTCTCATGTCCTCAACTCTGGGTCAGGATAAATCACCCTGTATTCTTCCTTATTATTTTCATGAGGTCTGTGACACAGTCTCTTGAAATCATGTGGTGTTGAAACATTAAGACAAGTAACATCTGTGGAGAAAGCCCAGTATCGAACTAGAAGCTGAGTGTTCTCTGTTGGCTTCCTTGCCCATGCTGGAGCGACGGCTATTTGTAGAGTATTCCTTGTTTATATCTGTGGAATGGCAACTTTCTTGTCTCTTAAGGAGGAATTATGAGCAGGTACATTGTCTCTGAGTGGCCTCTCTACAAAGAAAAAGACTCAGTGGATATCCAAAAATCATAACAAAATCACATTACAGCTCCCATGACTCAGAGAGGTGTAGAGAAGATGATTTGTAGCTCAGTGATTAGTAAGAGTTAGATTCTCAGCACTCTGGGCAGGAGGATAAAGCAAATGCCATTGAAGGTAGGGTGTGCTGCATCCTGGCAACCTCAGGGTCCCTGAGAAGTGCTGGATTCTACTTGTCTGGTGTGAAGAGGGTCATCAGTTCAGCCAGCAGTAGCTGTATGCACAGCTACAATGGCATGGCCCAGAGAGAGGACAAGAAGACTTTTCTTTGATGCTCGGGACTTACGCAGTCATAACTTTCATTGAGGGATGTACGTTCATAGATTAGTCCACAAAAACACAAGTAACCGCTTGTACTTTGCAATTATCCTTCTTAAAGCCCATCATGCATGTAACTCAGACCTTGTGTTTGTATCTAGTACCATACTTGAATGTAGGAAGTACTCAGTAATTGAGCAACTCCTCAAACTTTGCCCATAGGATGTAATACTGCCCTAGAGGACATTTTAAAAATTATTTCCTTCATTCCCTTTCCAAGAAGATGGGTAATTGGTGAGGCCCTAGGGAAGAACCCGGGGAAAAAAAATCAAGAACATCCCAGTGGTGCTATAGAAAAAGTTAGACACATCGGGGTCTTCTTAGTTAGGAATCTTTTGGTTGCAAGCAACAGGAATCAGCTTTACCTAGATGAACTTGAGAGAGAGAAGTTTGTATTATAAGGCTTTAGGGTAGAACATGATCTTCAAGGGCAGGGGAGGAACCACCACTGGGCTTGGGTTTGAATCCAAACGTGTCATCAGGACTTTCCCATGTCTTGTCCTTGATTCTCTCTATGTATCTAGTCTTCCCCTCATTCTTGCTGTCGTCCTTCTTTTCTAGCACACATGACTAAAAATGCCTACCCACGTGTCCACTCTCAGGACCTGGCAGACCAAAGCTGAGGTTTCTTTGTATCTGTTCTATATTATCAGGAAAGAGACTTTAGCCCTTCTGGGTTACATACCATGTGTGTTTTATTCCCTCTTCTCCGGGGGCCCACTCTTATTGCCAGATGGATAGAGTGCATGGGGCAGGACAACTCCCAGCAGAAGTGCTGAGCATTGTGGCTTAATTGGTGGGTATTCCATTCTTAAAGTTTCAAGATGGTCTGTCCCTTCCCTAGGAATGTCAGAAAGGTTTGAGAAAGGATCCAGATACCCCAACAAAACATCCAGGATATACTTTCTTAAGTGATGCTACTAAGACAAAAGATGCTACTAAGATAGGACACCAAGAGGGTAGCCTTATAATACAGACGATTCATGGTTAGGGACAGAACATCGCACCAGTTTGTCACTGGGAATATTTGCTTCTGTCCATCCGCATGGCCATTACCTTCTTTGAAGTTCTCATCCTCTCCTACCTCAACAACTCAGTGACATGACTATTTGGCCTCACTACCTTATGGACTCCCTCTTCTCATTCCAGTCCATTCCTAAAGTGCTTTCAGAGACTAGGAGTCCTAAAATTCAAGCCTAGTCATGTCACTTTCACTCTTGAAAATGTTAATGACTCTAGTAACCCTAAGAAGTCCATAAGCTTCACTCTACTCTTTAAGATACCAACTAGTGATTTGGGCCTCACTTCCTCATCATGCACATCTGCCAGAAGGTATATCTTAGGTGTGTCCAACTCGACCGCCAGGAAGGGCAATAGAGTCAGATTCCCTGGATTGAGTCCTCCTTCACAGCTAACTAGCTCTGTGACAGAGGCCAAGTTATTTAGTTTAGTTTCCTCCTTTGTAAAATAAAAGTTAAATATAATACCCACCTCTAAGTTTATAGGAAGAACTAAATGAAATAACCTACATAAAGGGCTTGAAATGATGCCTGGACTATGATAACCATGCAGTAAATACTACCTATCATCATCATCGTTAGCATCACCAATAAAATTAACACCTTGGACCAACAAAGAAGCCATCATTTTGATTCCTAGACTCCCAGTTCTCGTAAATTCCAAATTTTGTTATATCACTCTTTTCTCTGAAGCCAAGTTGAACATATTCTTTTAATATGACCAAAAGGAAGCTCAGAACTCTGGAAATAATGAATAAAATGCTGCCTCATTAAATGAGCCCTTAACCATGCTTTCCTCAGAGGTAACTGAAAGATAAGAATACATTTTTTTTTTTTTTAAGAAATAAAAAAAAAATATCCTGGGCAGAGTGGGTGGAGCTTTCTAGTTCTTGACCTTGGTCTGTCCGCACGGGAACCGACAGGTAGAGGACATGGGCCCAAGATGGCTGCCACTAGGTCTGTGGAGCACAAGGTCTGACTGAGCCCTAGCACCTAGCTTGTCTCTACTGTCACAGGGGAAGGATGTGGCAACCCTGTAATTCATTACCAGTGGAAATAGAACATCATTGCAGAGATAAGGACAACAATGGCTTTCTATCCAGTGATAAATTACTAACAGTCACATTATTTTCCCTTATTTATATATGGGTCTCTTTATTGAATTTAGGGGGAGATAAATAAACGATCTGCCAAGCGTCTGGTTAATATTACTTCTCAGAGACTCGTTTTAGGCCCATCTAGACTCCTACTGATAATATCTGCAAGCTTTTCGGGAGGGAGAGACATAACATTTGTTTCTGACAAGAACCCTCTGTTTGCCTTATCTGTTTCATTTGAGAGGCCGTCGACCCCTGGCTTCTTTGGTTAAAACAAACTCTTTCCAGTCATGGAGGAGTTCTTGAACTTGATTCTCACCACACAACGTGATGGGGTGTTGTGGCTGCAAATCTGAGGTCCTCTGTCATATCCAGGCAGACTTAGTGCTGCTTCCTGTTGGCCACCAGGAGACAGTGAGGGACATGGTGCTGAATTTCTTCCCTTTTGCATCAAGACAAAGATTCAGTTTTCAAATTTGAATATTCTTTCCTGGTCGGAATTGAGACTTATTTTTTCTTTTAATCATAGCATTTACATTTTTTTTAATTTAAGGAGGTATTGATACACATTGGTTTAGAAATGCACAGCTGGTCTGTGGCAATGCAAATTAGCTTTAAGCCATAATAAAAAATACCCGATTAACCTTAAGTTTCCATCAAGAAGCTGCAAAAGGGCTGTTAACTCAGAGACCCTCTTTATTTTCAAGATCCGCCATTCTAATGTTCTGACTCTGCACCGTATTGAGGGCATTTTTCTACGCGGTCCTGAGGAAACTGTCCTCCTTCTCTGCTGGCCATTTCAGAGGTAACAGCCTCTGAGAACCTTTTTCCTGATCCTAGGTCTGTGTCTAAACAGCTAATTGCTCTGCTCTATGCTGTTGGCACCCATCCCTCTGCTTTGCTGCGTTTATGTACTCCTTCTCGTTCCAGACAGTGAGTTCCTGGAGGACACACCGGCTTCTCTCTGTATCTTCAGGGTTTAGGACAGGGCTCGGCATGCCACGAGTGCTTAGTAAATATCCTTAGGCCATCGCAAACTCTAATGGGACAGCGTTTCTTTCCCTGGAGTGCTGATCTTAGTTTTCTTTCTTTGACTTTATTTATCATTTGAGAAACGCATCTCTATCTCACCAGACCATAAGTTCGATGAGAGCAGAAATTGCATCTATATGCACACAACTTTTCCCCAGTGTCTAGCACAATGCCTGATATTTCATTGACACTCAACATATGATTACCGAATGAATGAAAGAATGAGTGAAAGGCACTGCAGCTTGTGATTCGAGGCCTATGCATGTGGGACAGTGTCATAAGTACCACATAGAAGACTGCACGTCTGAGTCAAGCATGGTTCAAATTCTAGCTCCACCACAGTCATTGGGGAGAGACAAAACACAACAACAACAAACGTAACCTCTTCGTGCCTCCATTTCATCATTTGTCAGTGTGGGAAAAATCTTAGGGATGTTGATAATAATAAATAACTCTTGACTCCGGAAGCTTCTACTTCCCTTAGAGGCACCGTTTTGATGTTAGTGACTCTCTGACTCATGTCCTAGCCTTGACAGCTTCCTTGAACAGTAGTCAGCCTGCAGCGAGATGGGTCCAGGTGAGGCTCATGAAGAAGTTCTGGACCTGGGTGACTCTCAGCTTGCAGGAGCAATGGTACATAAATGAGACAACCAGCTGGAAAGAAGAGGCTATGTTGCCATGGCAACAAGATCTGTCCCTGGTCCCTTCAACTGTGCATTTTCCCTGATGAAGGTCTTGAATGGGCTATCCTTGTTTTGACCCTCAGTGGTTCCTTTTTCCTGGAACCCTCCTCACCTTATCCTACATGACCCGTTCATTCTATTTCTCTCTCTTTCTCTCTCTCTCTCTCTCTCTCCCCCCTCCCCCTCTCCCTCTCTCCCTCTCTCCCTCTCTCCGACCTCTTCTGCCCCTTCACTGATCCTCCATTTGAGCTAGGTGCCAATTTCCAGCTGGGACTGAACACAGCAAGAAAACCCTTCTAAAGCATAGGTGGGTGGGTATCGTTTGGGAGTCTGGCAAGTCGCACTGTAGCAACAGGCTTTGCATCATCCCACCCAATTAGTGTGCTGAGTTGTCCTAACCCTTTGTGTCCTGCACGCAGCTCACCCTCTCATCCTCCGCCACCCAACCTCATGCAGGCTCCCTGCGTTGCTCCGAAATCGCTGAAGGCACTCTGGCTAATGAGCTAACTTCTGGCTAAAATTCAGTTTCAACTCTGAAATTCTTCACATTGCTCCCAATGTTATTTTTTAAAAGCCAAATTGGGAGCATTATACTCCCTTTATCCCATCCCCTGAATGAGTTTCTAATTCTCCCAGTTAAATTTCATATGCCTCATCCTGAGATTTAATGCTTTGGATATAATTTGCCTTTAACTCAGCTTTCTAGCCTTGTTTCCCTCTGAATCCTGACAACCCCCAACTCTGATGTCTCTCTACACCCCTTTTGAGGGGCAGGGGATATGGAATACCACTTGTATCTCCATCCTTCTTAATCTGTGTTTGTGCTTTTTTGTGTATGCCTTCCTTGGAATATTAAAGTCATGATCACCTTTAATTATCACCTTCTCTAGGAAATTTTCCTAGAGTCCCACGATTAAAATAAATTTCCCTTTGGGGCACCTGGGTGCCTCAGTCAATTAAGCGTCCAACTTCGGCTCAGGTCATGATCTCACAGTTCATGGGTTCAAGCCCCACATCGGGCTCTGTGCTGACTGTTCGGAGCCTGCTTTGGATTCTGTGTGTCTCTCTCTCCACCCTCCCCCCCTTGCTCATTCTCTGTCTCAAAAATAAGTTAACATTAACAAAAATTTAAAATCCATTTGCCTTTCCCCTTCTCCCAGGGCAATTTGACAGGGGCCCCACTTAGCCCATCACAGCTGGTGTGGTTTCCAGAGTTATCCTTACTTATGACAGCATCTTGGTCAGTTCAGGCTGCTATCATAGTACCATTGACTGGAGGGCTTAAACAACAAATATTCATTCCTCACAGTTCTGGAGTCTAGGATGTCCAAGGTTAAAGTGCTGGCAGATTTGGTGTCTGATGAGAGCTCTCCTCCTGGTTTGCAAATGGCCACGTTTTCATTGCACTTTCACCTGATGTGGGGGGAGAGAGAGAAAGATCATCTCTGTTATGTCATTTTTTTGTTTTAAATGTAAGGACACTAATCCCATTCATAAGGGTTCCACCCTCATGACCTAATTACCTCTCAAAGGCTCCATTTCCAAAACTGTCACATTGGGGTTCAGATTTCTACATATGAACTTTGAGAGGAGACAAACATTCTGTTTGTAGCAAACATCTCTGTCTTCAACCAGGAAATGAGTTTCTTGAGGACAGTTTCTTGTTTCCACTCTATCCCTTAGCTCGGACTCTAGGACACAGTGACTGTTAATGTATCTATGGGAAATGAATTTTAATAGTTTTCCCATAGATATCCTTTTTCCCTCTTATTGCCAGTTCCTTTTAAAGAACTACTTATTATGGAAATTTTCAAAGTACACAAAAGTTGTGAGAATAGTTTGGCAAACCGTGTATTCATCATCCAGTTTCAAAAATCCTGTCCATCCTTTTAAAAGCAAAACTCTTCTGCAGACAAAGCCTTTGGTGGTGAGGGGCATAAAGAAACCATTCTATAGTGCCCAATTAATTCAAATCAAGTTTGAGCAGAGTTTCGTCCCCTAGAATAACATCAATAGGACTCCAAGTGAAAGGATGTCTTCCTAAGGCAATTCTGAAGACAAAAACGCGATATAAGAACACACTTCCCAATAATGCGAAGATCTATGACTCTACTAAATAAAAATGTTCCCTTAATGTGCTGTAAAAAAATAAAGATGTTTGGCGAGATTTATCAACCTGCCCCAGGAGCAGAATTAAATTTCCATGCTACATTTTTTCTACTTATTTAAAAACACCTGAGTTGTTATATAGCTAGTCAGACAACCGCTTCATTATATAAATATAATACTTGGGTGCCCTAGAGATGTATGGTTTCAAAAAAAAAAAAAAAAAAAGGCTTTGGTGTTCTCAGGCCTGCAGGATAACTTGTTGTTTACAAGAAGACACAGATATGGGTGCAGTTAGCTACCCGTTAAAACATTACTAAAGATTTTAAGAAATTAATAATCGATCTGGTATTTAACATACTAGAGGTTCTGATTGTGTTCTCACAAAATGCAATTAAAGCCAACTTAAAATTTTGAAGTTATGCAGTTTGGAAATCTAATGACAAAGGGGGCCAGGGACAAAAATCTTTATTCTCTATGGACTGGATCACCCCAGGAGATTCATAGTTGGTGATGAGTATATGCGCATATTGACACATCATTATATCACATTTTCATTTTAGAGTCTTGCGAAGTTCATGGCCTTGAGTTCCAACAAACAGTGAGTGAGGAAAGGTTTTGCTCCCATCTTTGCTCCTTACATAAGCTGCTCACCAGTGTTGCCTGCAGCTTCTAACCTGGGCAATTCACAGGCCACGAGATGATTGAAAACGATCCAGTACAGAGTGCTAAAACAGTCAACCGTGGCCACCAACCTCCTGGGGGGAGCAAGGCTGAAGGTGGGAGAAGGCTAGTGAGAAGCTACAATATTATGAAGGTGAAAATCAGGGCGGGTGGGACTTCCTCATTTCTTAGAGCTAACTATAAAGTCCATTTATGATGAAACCAGGAGATTGGGAGTAAGCCAACCAAGTAGACAATGGCTTCTTCTCTCAAAGGCTTCCTTAACTGGATTGGTGGAGTATTAATTTGTTGCCTTTTTTATTTCCTCTTTTCTCTCTCATTGTGAGCCCAAGAGAGAGGTGGAATATCACATTTCACTGGGAAAATCACTCCAAGCTCCTCTGAGCAGCTCTACCTCAACCAATAATCCTGTTTATGAACATAGCACAGTGTAGATTCCTCATGAGCCTTTATCAACAACTAATTGATTTGCTTAAGTTTAAGTAATGAATGATCAGTCTATGCTGGCCCTCTCTCCAGTTCTCAGTCTCTTCTGATCGGGAGTGACATATCAATGTAGTGAACTGACTCCGTTCTCTTGTCTTCCCACTATAGAAACACCACCACTTCCAATTATATTCTCCATGATTGATGGAAACCCACAAGCTCATTTGACTTAATTCGTCCCTCTCCTAGCCATGTGATCCTATTAAATTTCTTCCTTAAAATCTAGTGCTCTCTACTCTGAAATGGTATGGGTTGTCATGCACAAAAAAGTTGGAAAAAAGAATAGGCTAAAATAATAATGGCTTCCTACCACTTAATGGGCAGTACCATGTTCCCCTCCCCCCCAAAAAAATGCACTGGGTCCTTTAGCGAAGAGTGTATTCATTATCTTATTAAATCCTATGAACCTCTATTAACTCCCCTTGAAAGAGGATATAGTGTCCCCGTTATATATATATATACATATATACATATAAATATATATATAAATATATACATATATAAATATACATACATATGTATGTATACACACATATGTGTATATATATAAAATACAAAGTCGTGGGATTTTCCTAAGGTTCCATAGTAAGTGGCAGAGCTGAAAGAAGAGTCTCTGGTTCATAGTTGACCAACAGTCATGTTACTCATGATTCCTAATCTCGGTCCATGCTGTGGTTGGGTATCTGTGGTCTGTATACTTCTAGAAGCCTGGGAAAGTATTACTGGTTTCTAAAACCATTTTTTACTATTTGATAGAAATAATTCATTCAATGAGATGGTGCCATGATATAACAAAACGTGTTAATTTTCTTTATTTGGACTGGCATTTTATTAACTCAGAGCAATAGTTAACTCAATCCATGCTGGATTAGAGTACTAGCAAGGTAAAAGAAGTGTTATTAATGTGGTTTGACATTCAAACAAGGCAAAGAAACAAACAAATCAAAGTTTAGAACATGGGTTCTTTGCTCAAAAGAATAACAATAATCATGAGAATATTTGGTCGTGTAGTGAGGAAAACATTGTTTTGAAGAGACAGAACAGATGTGTGTATAATAGCAAAGGACAGACTTGACACATGTAAACCTGTCGACCTCAGTGGAATGCTTTAGTCTATGTGTTTCCTTCCTTTGTATCTCTAAGGAATTATGGATGAATATCGGATGGGTGAGTTAGGCCAAATTATCATTTAAATAGTGAGTTTTAAGCTGGACTGAATAAAGAATGGGGCTTGAGTAAGAAAATGGACTGAATATGTGTTTCCATGCAGAGAACGTAAATGTAGTATAATAACAGCTTCACCTGTTTATCATACTCAGGTAACAAATGTGTCCTGAGTCAGGCGTTAAACTAGATGCTGGTGTAGGAATGAAAAAGTCAGGGACTGGGGCGCCTGGGTAGCTCAGTTGGTTAAGCATCTGACTTTGGCTCAAGTCATGATCTTGCAGTTTGCCGGTTCGAGTCCCTCATCAGGCTCCACACTGACAGCTCAGAGCTTGGAGCCTGCTCCATATTCTGTGTCTTCTTCTCTCTGCCCCTCTCCTGCTTGTGCTCTGTCTCTTTCTCTCTCAAAAATAAATAAATGGTAAAAAAAATTTTTTTAATTAAAAAAATCAAGGACTATCACTCATGGACCTCGAGTCTAGTAAAGAAAGCTGAAGCATCAGTAAAATAATTTACTATGGAGTGATTAGGGCTACAAGGGAAACATACAGTTAGGCAGTGACAAAAAAGAGGGCATAAGTAAGACTTCCCTGATCTACCCAGGCTGAGTAAAACATGTGAGCTCCTTCTTGGAAGATGACTGACTGGGAATTGACCAGGTGCGAAAGGAAAGAGAAAGGGGAGCCCACTCATCATCCTGAGACATCACAGTGGCTATGGGTATTCAGCAAATTCAACTGTGTTTTAATATCATTTAGTAAGACACTTATTTGCCTGTTGAGTCAATGGAGGATATATGCAATTTGCCAACTGAGCTTCTTAGTCATGAACCTTGCCTTTGTATCGTTGCATCCTTGAGGCATTGACTTGCTTATGGTAGCTGCTTCATAATTTTTTTTTTTTTTGGCTCTTAGTTAGGCATAAAGACATGCAGAACATGTGGTATGGTGAATAGTGTTATACTTTTTTGAAATGTATCGATAACTTGCCTTAGAAGACAGAACACATTCCATGTGTCACAGAACTGATTACATTTACAGGAAATGATTTGGGGGAGGGGGAGGTGGGTAAGCAGTGGTGATAAACGTTGATGTGGTCACCAGTTGGCCCCAACAAAACAAATATTTATATTGGGGCTATAGACTGTTTGGTTGTAAAGAGCAAGACACTGGAGTGAGTTACGGGGCAATGTCTTGCTGAAAGAAACTCTCAGGAACAAGAGAAAAAGACATGAATTTAGTCAGCGTGGGTCTATCCTAAGAGCTCTGGTAGAACAGCAGGTAATGGTCCTTGTTTTGATTTGGCAGCTGTTCTGTAGACACTGATTGTGATTTAATACCATTTTACTGCCCTTGTCCCAAACAAACTGCTCTCCTCAGTCTCATCTTCCCAGAGTGGTTTCTAACTAAGCATTTCATCCTGTGAGACTCAAACCACAGGAGTGCTCGATGGCTTCTCTCTTGTAACATGCATTCTTCTTGAAGTCATACAAAGCCATGATGGAAGATGAACTTGTAATATGAGCAACTTTCATGTGTACTCTGTTGTGAAATCCCAGACATAATTTTTCTAAATATGGACAGGTCTTTATGGGAGAGGGGAGGGGCGTTAAGAAACTTTCAAATGATTAGTAGCTAGGGGAGAACATCCTTTTCCTCCATGGGGACTGGAGCATCAGTGAACTGAAGCCAGGGAGCATCTTTAGGTTTTACTTCATTAAAATGTCTAATGTTAGTGTGGAGATACAGAGGTTAATTGCGCCATCTCAGAGAGCCAGGCACATACATCTACAATCAAGAGAGTTTCAACCGCCAACCAAATACCACTTTGATGCCTGAGGGATAATAAGTTTCCATTTTCAAATCCTGTGCCTTCCTAGAATTTTCTGGAGCCCACCCTGTTATCAGCTTGAAGACTAATGCTTGAATATTAACAGATTTAAGTTTTCTTAGTCGTCTGAAGATCATCTCGGTGTGAGACCTCGTGCTGTTTTTCTGCCCTGTTGTCCACCGATCCAAATCCTGATGATTCTGTAAGTTCCATGCCTTTCTGAAAGCCTTCCATCGTGGCTTCTTTGACTCCCTAGGCACTCAGAGGCTGGCTTTGAATGGGAACTGTCCTCTTTCTGGTTCTGTCATATCTGTACATGTGCCTTCAAGTAGACCACAAATTCCTGTAGCTACTTGCACATCTTAGGTATCTTTCATGATTTCCATCCCAGAATAGAACATGGAATAATCCCTCAACAGGGACCATGACCCTGTCCCATATGCAGTTTCATAAAATCAGCAAGGAAACAAGCATATATTGAACACTTACTGTATGCTAAATCCTGGTTCAGGTTCTTTACATACATTATTAATTTTGATTTTGTCAGCACCCTGAAAGTGAGTACTCACATTTTAGAGATGGGAAAACAGAGTCCTAGAATGTTAATAAGCGGAAGAACTAATATTCAAGGACAAGTTGTCTGACACCAAGGCTCTGCCTCTCTCCTCAGTCCTATGCCATCTTTTATCCCGACCAGAGGCCACTCAGGCTTCTGATTGTAGCTAATGTACTGCAGAGAGAATGAATTTAAGGATAGAGTGTTAAATAAGTCTATGCCAACGGCTTGACACTATTCCTCTACTACCACAGCCCATGATGGGTATTGCTATGAGGCCTAGAAACTGAAGCTAGTGCGGTAAATTGTATGGCTTACTCTAGAAGGTACAGCCAGTCATTATCATGGGACCCATTTTAAGTGAGATAATGGCTCACACAGTTTCTTCATCCATGGCCACTTTTTCCAATTAAATTCAGTCTGTGAGGAGAAAGAACCAGAGGACAGGAGATGTGGCCTCAGAAGGATTTGGCTTTTGTATGCTCAGTCACTGACTCCTGGGTTTTAAATAGCTTTTTGTTACCAGGACATTCTAAAGAAATAATTTTTTATGACCCCTGAGATATCTGGCAGTCATCACTTTTTTAAACATTGGTTTGCATATTCAAGCATTCACTCAAACCTGACCTGAGAGAGATTGGCCTTTGCCCGTGATGCTGAACCCAGATGCTGTCTCATGACTGACCCTTGCTTTCGCCAGGGCTGCCGTCTCTTTCTCGCCATTTGCCAAGTGGAGACATCCTTTCTTCAAAATGTCACTTAAATTTTTTTTTTTTTTTTTTTTTAACGTTTATTTATTTTTGAGAGACATAGAGACAGAGAGTGAGCAGGGGAAGGGCAGAGAGAGAGGGAGACACAGAATCTGAAGCAGGCTCCAGGCTCTGAGCCGTCAGCACAGAGCCTGACGCGGGGCTCGAACTCACAGACTGTGAGATCATGACCTGAGCCGAAGTCGGCCGCTTAACCAACTGAGCCACCCAGGCGCCCCCAAAATGTCACTTAAATGTCACTTTCCCCATGAAGACTTCTCTGAAACCTCTCATGCCCCTGCCAAACACAGATAGGTCCTTCTACCTCTGAGATCCCAACTTTGGGATGCTTTCAGCATCTGTCTCCTGCTCTTCGATATGTATTAAAGCATGACTCTCTATTCAGGACCTCTAATTATTTGAGGAGGCAGCGCTGCACGGTGGTCAAGACGGTCTGACTCCTAACCCAGACTCAGCTTCCACATCAGTAGAAGTGGCTTCCCTTAGGTTGCTGGAAGAGCTAAATGAGATAGATGCTCCTGCTAAAATCCTTAGTACATACCCTCAACTAGCGTTAGTTATTGCTATTGCTGGCTACTCAGCAATCCCCCAGACTCACTTTGACCGTCTGCTGTGTGCAGAGAGCTGAGCATAGGCTGGTGAGCCTTGGAGCTCATAGTGTTCCTCCCCAAGGACATTGGTCCCTCTCCATGTGTATGGCCCCTGCTCTGCACTGGGCAAGTGCCATTTGTTGTGCTTGGCATGTCTTCCCCAACCTCTCTGTGGCATTCTGACCTTGCTGCCTAGGTTGACCCAAGCCACACCTCCTCCCAAGTGCCCCCTGACCTGCCCAGCCCAGGGATCCCACAGACTGAATTCCTACAGCATTTATCTAGGATGACTAATTGCCAAATTCTGTCTTTTCTCACCAGTTTGCTTCTCAGGTGTCTGAATTTAATCTCAGACTCATGGTGAGAAGCTTGGAGGCAGGGACTGTGCCAGATTCTCCTCTCTTCTCAGAGCTTGAATAAGGTTGTCTCACACCATCTTAGGGCCCCAGTCACTGTAGATTACAGGTTGGTCTTTCAGTGAATGCTATTTTTTTGGCATCTTCCACTTCACTGGGCATTGAAGTGCATCTGTGAACCGAGTGGCCAAGCCCTCCACACCCCCCTGGGTCTCCCCAGAGTCCACACTAGCCCAAGTTACAATCCAGTAAGGATGTCAACACATAAGTGAAGGTGATAGTTTGAGATAGTGTTAAATCCTACACAGAAAGTGTGTTACAAAATGACTGGGAGTGACAGCCTACATTCAGCTTTCTCTTCCCATCACTCCCCAATCATATACAGTATTTCCTAAGGAGCCCCTGGACCGGAGGCTCAACTACAGGAAAACAAGGGGGCCTATTGTCAAAAAAACAGTTGGAAAATACATCCTACATGTTTAGTCCCTGTTGGAGCTACACAATTTTTTATTAGTATAGTAAAGGCATTGATACTTACTGCAGGGAAGACATTGCTATTTTGCTTAAGCTGGCATTTCCTAAAACTGTTTCAATAGAACTCTTTGTCTACCTTTTAATATTTAGCACCCACTAACGTTCCCTGAAACCCATGTCTGTGGAATAAACTTTGGGATATATTGATTATGTTGAGTAATATTTATTCTTAGCAAAACTCTTATTTCCATACACCACAGAGAGTTGGTCCATGTCATTGCCAAGCTATAATATTTAGAGCAGAAGGAACTGCATTGGGTGAGCCAATAATGAGCTTTTTCTTTCTTTCTTTTTTTAATAATTTATTGTCAAATTGGTTTCCATATAACACCCAGTGCTCCTCCCAACAAGTGCCCTCCTCTGTGCCCGTCATCCACTCTCCCCCCTCCCACACCACCCTCACCCCTCAGTGTGAACTTATTTTCTTAACAGTATTTTTTTTAGGTTTATTTATTTATTTTGAGAGAGAGAGAGAAGGGGAGGGGCAGAGAGAGGGAAAGAGAATCCCAAGTAGGCTCTCCATTGTCAGTGCAGAGTCTGACATGGGGCTCGAACCCATGAGCTGTGAGACCATGACCTGAGCCAAAACCAAGATTTGGACGCTCAACTGACTGAGGCACCCATGTGCCCCATAATGAGCTTCTTTTCTTTTCTTTTTTTAAAAAAATGTTTGTTTATTCTTGAGAGAGAGAGAGAGAGACAGAGAGTGAGCAGAGGAAGGGCAGAGAGGGGGAGACACAGAATCTAAGCAAATCTGAGCTGTCAGTGGAACCTGACCCAAACTTACAGACTGTGAGATCATGACCTGAGCTGAAGTACAATGCTCAACCGACTGAGCCACCCAGGTGCCCCACGTACCCTTTATACAGTATTCTATGGGGGTAGAGTACTTCTGGCTGTTTTGGCTCCCTGCTGCGTCCCGGTGCCTAGAATAGTACCTGGGTCATAGCAGGTGCTTGATAAACGTTTTTGGCTGAAGGAAGGAGCTTCATGAAGAAAGACACTAGCAACAACTGCACAATACCATTAATGTAAACAGATTTCTGATGTCAGGTAGTGATAAGAGGCATGGAGAAAACAAAATGAAGCCACCTTACATGGACAGTGTTTCATCATCATTTTTAACAGTCAGGGAAACGGAGGCTCGGGGAAGTTAAATGGATTGCCCGTGATCACATCCGCAGTGGACCAGCCTGGATTTGAACCTGCATCCAGGGTGGTGCTGTTAATATCTAACATCTGGCTCTCGTTGCGATGTTCATCTGTTTCCAGGGTGTATATAGTCCCACCTGGCTGATTTCAAGGGACCGACACAATGTCACTGAGCTCATAGTAGGAAAGAGATGTGTACAATCTGTGCCCCCCCCCCCCAATGCACTGTGCAAGTTCCAGTGCACCACTGCCCCTGACCTTGAGGTCCAAACCTGGAAAGAGGCAAGCAGACCCTTCTGAAGAATCCCCACTGTCCTGAGACTGCACTCTGGAATCCTTGGCTCTTGCGGTGACCTCCGTCCCCCCAAACCAGTTGGGTTTACATCCGACCCATTTGAATGATGGCATTTTCCTCCTAAGAGGATCATGCTTATTTGACGTGACAGAAGAAGTTGCTCTCAGAGGGTTCTTTCCTCCACGTTAGCCTTTGAAACGACTGCCTAGATGGCACAGGTAATCCTAGTGGACCTTTGGGGCCCGGGCAGACTAGTTTTTAATTGATAATTCCGTGTTTCTATAATAAGTGGCCTCCTTAATAATAGCCTGCCACGTCATATATGATGATTGCTAATTTAGGTTTTCAGGCTTCCTGGATGTAATGAGCTCTAATAAGCCCGCGACTTGTCACAGACTCAGTAAAGCCTGATTCCCCCCTTGAAGCAATGATCTCCCTCAATCCCTGGACACAGTTGGGCATACTCTTAAAAATATTAATAAGTATGACTGGGACGTTCACCCCTTTCCAAATAAAACATAGAGTCCTGGTTTCATTAAGCCAAGCTATTAAATTAAGAAAGTGTTTTTAATTATCTGAGCGTTTCAGGGAGCTCATAAAACATTTAAGGACCTCACAGGAGTGGTGCTGAAGCCCTCTCAGAGTGAATTAGAGCCTTGACTTCTGGAGCTGGCTGGGAAGGGTGTGGGCCCGCAGCCGCGGATTCCATTTGGCCCAGAGCACGCACCTGCCCGAAAGGAGGCAGCCGCGGGTCTTGTTGTCTCGGGGGTGGGTGTGCACCTGTGTCCGGGCTGCAGCAGAAAGCAGATCAGCTTCCCCTAGGAAGGAAAATCTCGAACTGCAAAAACGGACAAACATTTCCTAGCACTTCCTTTGTGCCTGGCTCCCTGTTGGATTCTGGGGTTTCCGATGAGGCTCCTGGCTTCTGAGGAGGCTCTTCTGTGCTCAGCTCTCTATGTATGTCGAATCCTGGCATCCTTATGAGAGTCAACAAGCTCCCTGTTTGTTACCAACCCCATTTGATGGGTGAGGAAACTGAATTCAAGCTGCCCCTGAGAGGGAAGTAGTGAGGCCAGGCCCTGTGAAGACCGCCGATCCTGTCCGACCCCAGACCCATGTGTTCCATCCTGGTGAGGGAGCTGAGCTCACACTCTGTTGCCCTAAGACAAGAACCTCTATCGCTGTCACAACGGAATAATCGGTACTATTTATTAGGGTGCTGGGCACAGTGGTAGGCACTCTACCTAGCTTGGCTGATTTAATCATGACGATCCTGTGAGATCATGAGCCCCTACATTACACATGAGGCGTCGTGGAGAGAGGTGAAGGGAGTTCTGTGAGGTGTCGCAACCAGTGTTGGAGGTGGGATTTCTGCCACGACGACTGATCCCTCGTCTGTTCTCTTACTCGCCATGACCCTCCAAACCCTCGTCTGAGCCTGTCTCGTCAGCTGCCCACACTGGTGTTTTGTTATGCACGTGAGCATAGGTTGGACCTGAGCGCTCACAGTGTGGGGAAGGCGTTTGTCTCTATGATTCAGACCTATGTGTCCTTTCCAGCTTCCTCTTTTCCCTCCTTGCTGCCCTGGTCACTCCCGGTAATGCACCTGCTGCTCAGGTAGGCTCTTGTGTTCATTGGATGAAGGACCAGATAAATGATAATGGGTCTTTTACTGATAAAAGTGACCAGTAACATTATTTTTTTTCTTGAAAATCATAGTCTCCTAAGTTGTTCATACAGATTGCTGAAACATTGCTGGCCTGCTCAGAAACCACATGTGCAAAAGTCACCCTGGTTCATTGTTAAGTCTATAGCATTTAAAAGATCTAGTCGAGGGGCGCCTGGGTGGCTCAGTCAGTTCAGCATCCGACTAAGGCCCAGGTCATGATCTTGGGGTCAGTGAGTTCGAGCCCCGCATCGGGCTCTGTGCTGACAGCTCAGAGCCCGGAGCCTGCTTTGGATACTGTGTCTCCCTCTCTCTGCCCCTCCCCCACTCACACTATGCCTTTCTCTGTCTCTCGAAAATGAATAAATAAATGTTGAAAAAAATTTTTTATCTAATAGAATCTTTTTTTTTTTTTTTTGCCTACCGGAGTGATAAAAAAAGGAAAAAAAAAGGACTCTTCTGGCAAGGTTGTGGAAAACAGGCTCTTGTGAGTGAGGTCAGTTAAAACTCCCCTGGGGCGCCTGGGTGGCTCAGTCGGTTAAACATCTGACTCCCGCTCAGGTCATGATCTCGCAGTTCGTGAGTTTGAGCCCCACGTCAAGCTCTGTGCTGACAGCTCAGAGCCTGCAGCCTGCTTCAGATTCTGTGTCTCCCTCTCTCTCTCTGCCCTTCCCATGATTTTGCTCTGTCTCTCTCTGTATCTCAATAATAATTTAAAAAATTAAAATAAATAAATAAATAAATAAATAAATAAATAAATAAATAAATAAATAAATAAGACTCCCTTGGAGGACACTTTAGCAATGTTTATCCAAATTATGAGTGCCTAATCATTTATACTCAGCCGTTCTTCCTCTAGGATTTTATTCTTTAGGTAAACTTAAGTGCTGCGTGTGCATGATTATTTGCTGCAATATTGTTTAAAGTAGGAGAAAAAAAGAAAAAGAAATGACATAGGGCTTTGTGAATGGGGCATGGTTTATGTAAATTATGGAACATCTGTAGACTGGAATACTATGCAGCTATAAAAATGAGGCATCAGTCTGCGCAGTGAGACACAATCAAGTAAATTGTTGAGTAAAAGGAGGAAGCAAGGCAGATCTGTGAGTAAATGGCACTACCGTCAGTGTAATACCGGAAAGAAGATGACATATGTGTGGATGTGCTTGGATACGCTTTAAAGATCTCTTAAAGCATCTGGAGGCGGAGACTGGGTATGGGGAGGAATGAGGAGGATAGCGACAGAGTCGGGTAGAGAATTTATTCTGTATAAACGTTTAGACTTTTGCTTTATAAATCAAATGGCTCGCCTATGCAAAAATTGTGGCAGGAGCGTGGTGAAAGGAATTCCAGATGGAGGGGTGACACATGCAGGCAGGAGCCTGGTATTTGTAGGGAACTGAGAGAGGGTCGGCGGCCAGAGAGGAGAGAGGGGCCAGAGCATGGCTTCTAGGCCTTTCTGAAGATTTCTGGGTCGCTATCCTCAGAGTGACTGAAGGGTTCTGAACAGACTGGGGGTGTCTTGATCACACGTGCACTTGGGAAGGATCACTCTGGCCCCATGGCAGGCTGGTTGCAGGGAAAGCTGCGAGGAGCATGTTGGCTGTGCCCAGATGAGGGCCCAGTGAGAGGCCGTTGCATCAGAGTCAGAGGTGGCCGGAACAAGGAAGCGATGGGACAGATTGGCAACATTGTTAGGAGGTGAACTGATATGCTCAGCAAGGGATTGGATTTGGAGGCGGGGGAAGCAGAAGAGGCAAGGATTGTGTCCAGGACCTGGTTTGGGCAGCAGGCATGTGGGGCTGGTCCCAAGAGAGTCTGGGGACCAGGCGCGTGGCAGGGGGAACCTGACTGTAACCTTACCCACTGAGTCCAAGTCTGTTTGACATATCACTGGGGAGATGGCAAGAATGCGGCTGGAGGTAGAACTCTGGAATTTGGGGAAGTCTGACCACAGCCAGGAGCTCTGTGTGTAGATAGAAACTGAAGGTGTACCCAGGGATGAAATTTCCTGGGACCTAAGTCGTCATTATGCCCTCCTCCCAGAGATGTGGGCAGAGCCTCCGGGCATTTATTTGCAAGCACCATCCACATCATGGGTGCTCGTTGGGTGGCTGTGTGACCAGTGACAGAAGAGCAGTCGGCAATTGTGGGGGTTGCCTGCTCGCTCTCCATCTCTCTTCTTCCCCGTTGGCCCCCTCCCACCTGGGCGGCCCCTCCTGTGCCCCTTGAGTCTGTCTTGGGACCACCCGCACAGTCTCTCAAGTGGCATTCCTCCCGCAGCGTGGAGGTGAGCTGGTGATAATGCCCTCCTTCCGAGCACCTCCCAGCCCAGTGAACAGCTGCAGCCTCCGGGAATAATTGATATTACAGAAAACACAGGGCCAGGTGCCAGCTTCACATTCTCCAAACATTGAATGATTCAACCTTTTCAGTTTCATCAAAGCCAAGCTTGGAAACTCCCTGATGGCCCACTGCTAACAAATAGCAGGGTGCTTTTGCAGTGCTGGTCCCCAGCTTTCCTGGGGGGTGGGGTGGGGGGATAGATGAGACTCTTGGCTGGATGACAGTAGCCAGGTGGTCCCTTTGGTGCCTCTGTGGCCACACAGAGCCCTCAGGTTTGTCAAGCTGGGTGACCCCTCACTCTTGCAGAGGATCAGCCAGCCACGTTGGCTCGAGGATCCAGAGGTTGGCACGAGCCACCTATTAAAATGTGTTTGTTTAAGCTGTCAAGACAGGAAACAGCTGTTTGTGACAGGGAAAGGGAAGCACAGGACAGGCCAGCTTGTGTGGTAGAAGCAAGGGGGAGTCTATTTGGAGAGTGCCAAGGCCACTAAGGAGGGGGCTGAGAGAGGATGGGGGAAAGGGAGCAGGGTAGGGGACCCAGGAAAAGGGGAAGGAATGGGAAGCCAAGAGAATAAAAACAGACAAACACAACAAAGATAGAGACCCAGAAAAAGAGGCACAGGGAAAGTCGGGAATCAGAGCCGTGCACATAAACAAAAAGAGACACTAACACAGAAACAGGGAGGGCACAGCCTGCTTCTCAGACTTCAGACCACTGAGCTGGGTTCAGACTCACTGAAAGACACTTGGCTTTCACAGTTTGTTCAATTCCCGACCACAGTGAGCCTTGAAAGCTGAGCCCTCCCTGGTAAGGGGTCATTATTTTTTGTAGTAACAATAGTAGAAGCAGTCATTGTTGTGGTAGAGAGAGACTTGTTCTTAGAGAGAGGTTCGCAGGCTCCTCACACAACTATCCAAGGTAGACTTTATAATCTCTGCTGACAGTTTAATAGCTGAGAAAACCAATGCTCTGAGAAGTCAAATCACTTTTAGAAAGCCACCTATCTGGTCAGGAACAGAAGCCCTGGGTTTATTCACTATGCATCTCTTGGTATTTCCGTTCCACCTGTCTTTCCTTCTGACTCATTCCATAAGATGAATGCGTTTCTTTGAAAGCAAAACAGACATAAGAGGAAAACAAAACTTCAGGTGTACCATGATTTAAAAAAAATCCCAATCTTCAGTTTGCAAACATTTCTACCTCCGTCCTGCAGGACTTGACCCTTGAGAACAGTGGGGAAGGAGACGGAAGTGAGACAGGAAGGAAGAGAAGAAAGATGGCAGAGACCTTTCGCAATTGGTTGTTAGGTGTCTGCACCAAGTTCCCAGTCCCCACCGTGTGACAGAAGGCAGGGTCAAGGAGTGCATACCTGACCTGTGGTAGCATGACCAGGTTTCCTCTCAAGGAGTATTTAAAAATTTGAAACAAGAGACCCAGGGCTTGAGCTCTGGGAGCTGAGGTGTGGCCACAGCAACCCTCTGGGTCTGCTGGTCTCAGGTATGCTCTGGTTTCTACCATTGTCAAGGCCCGCCTGTCCACGTACGCCGTGAATCCTTTGAGGTCCTGCCATCTGGTTCGGGGGTCAGGCTCTGTGTTTAATTCACTTGGAACCCCTACTTGGGAATCCATTCTTCTCCCATTCCACATCATCCTAGGAAGGGCTGACCTTGCCACTTGACCTTATGACACAGCCTGGCCAGTCAGAGTGCACCCCCTTTCTCCCCATCATGATTGGGCAAGATCAGGCCAATCAGAGGCCTCCCCTGGTCTTATTGGAAAAGCCGTTCTTTCTCAGGGCTTCTGGGTTGGATGGGTGAGATGAGGCATTGCTGCTTACGGACATCTTCCCCAGATGCTTGAAGGAAACACGTGTTAATGGCAAAAATGGAAATAACTGACAATACAGGAGCCCCAGGACCCCAAATGTCTCAACATCTTCAGGTACCATCTCAGCCAAGGGAGCCAACATGGACCTTTTGTTGGTTTGAGATTTGTGTGTGTCTTTTGCCACCAGAAGAGTTCTGATAAATGCATCTTTAATTAATTCTCCCTTTCAATTGTAGGTACATTAGTTTTCTACTCCTCGTACGTACAACTATGAAAGCTTTAATTTACACAGTTATTCTCTATTGACAATGAGAAACAAGACTACTCCTGAAAACGTCCCTGCTGTTAGTAGCCTCTGGGGACCGTATCTTGACGCAAAGCAGCTTCTAAGTAACTATGCAGGTGTCACCAGAATGTGAGCATGCTTGAAGGCAGGGTTTATTTCTACAGACTTTTTCTTTGCCTGAACCAAGCCTAAAGCACACTCAACAAGAGCAATGAATTCAAATGCAAAGAGGGTTCCTGTGCGAAAGGAATTAGATGCTCTCTGAATGGAAGTTCTTCTACTTGGTGGCTTGGAGCAGTTAGATATGGCTGCATAACAAAGAACCCCAAGCCAGTAGATTCAACGCTTAGCTCTGACTTTGCAGGTGATGATGAGATTCCACTGACTTGAGCTGGGCTTGGTAGAGCTCACCCATTTCTGCAAGGTCAAATGTGAGTTGGTTTGGCAGCTTTGCTGAACCCGATGGGGTTTTCCTACATGTTCTGGACTCTGGTCCATGTGTTTGCTTATCTCCCAGCAGGCAAGTCCAGACTTATTCCCATGGTGAAGACACAGAAATGAGAGAATAAATGGAAATGACTCTTTAAGCTTCTGCTTATTTTGAGTTATCTTGTATCCTATGCACTGAAGTAATTAGATTGCCAAGCCCAGAGTCAGTGTGGGCAGACATCACTGAAGGGCATAGATACCTGAGTATCTTCTGTTGTCATTAGTGAACTTCCAGAAAGTCTTAGAAGTGAACCCTCTCCGCACCTGTATAGCAAATGATAATTGCTGATGTGAAATACTGAGAATCCAGCACTTTACCTAGGGGCGAATTGGGGAGTGGACCTTTCCATTCATACTCAGGAGGGAATTTAGAACTGTATGTACTGTTATTCTTCTGTTATTCCAGAGCTGGAGGTAGGCCAGTGATGACATGAAGGACTAACATGGAGAACTTTTATTCCGCATGTGCGTGTGTGTGTGTGTTTTATTAGCCACTTCAAATCCTTCTTTTCATGCCAGGGCCCTTTTCTTGTCTTTTCAGAAAAGAAAGTCCTCAGAGGACTTACACTCTAGAATGAGAGGCAGACGCAGAAACAGAAAATGTCAAGACCAAAGAATAAGGGCTGAGGCAGGAATAAGCAGAGATGTTGTGGGAGCCCAGAGTCAGGGCACTTAGCCCGAGCAGGCAAACCATTTAGAGAAATCTATTTTAAATTGATTGTTTTATTTGCTGGATTTTATATTGACATGTTTTGCTTTGTTCTCAATGTGTTCTGGGACTGCAGCCTATTCATTTATTATTAAGAGAACGGTAATTATTTCCAGGAGCTCCTGAGAATACACTTTGCTTCCCCTTCACCTGATCTCTGCTGATTCTGGTGTAACCTTCATATCTGCGAGGATGTCTGTGGCAGGAAGTGACAGCCCCCCAGGTGCCGGGTGGAATACACCAAAGACCCCGCTCCGTAAGGAAGGTTCGCCGACCACCGCTTCTCAAACTTTAATGAGCGTAGGAGTCCCCTGGGAATCTTGTCAGAATGCAGATTCTGATGTAGGAGTTCTGGGTTGAAGCTTGAGGTGCTTGTTTTTCTAGCAAGTTCCTAGCTGCTGCTGCTGCTGCCGCCACTGCTGGTCTGTGGACCACATTTTGAGTAGGAAGAACTGTAAAAGATCAGCAGCACTTCCCGTGCCGGTGATAGTCTAGCAGGGCTACGCAGAGGATTACCTGTACCTTATCTGTCTACCTTTCTAGACTGTAAACTCGGTGAACATACCACCTTTTTCTTGCCTGCAACTCTGTATCCAGTGCCAGGCCCATAGAAAAATCTTAGTAAATATTTGTCAAATGAATGGCTCCTGTCTCCTCACCACGACATTTCCATGGGTATGTATGTGTGGAGGTTTGCCTGGTGTTTTCATTTGGTGCTATGAGTGGAGCCTGGCCCTGCATACATCCAGTGGGCCACAGTTTTGATCTCTTACCTAGTTCAAGATAGCCTGGTAGCCCAGGGCTGGCCCATGGAATCTGCGGTTCTCTCCTAGGTTTGGATAAAGCTCATCCTAATGCTTGAGCACGTGTCTGATTTGAGGCACTCCTTCCACTGACTACCTTACTGCTCTCTACCTATATCATGCCCATGGACCAGAACAACTGGGTATAGATTCTGTCAAAATATTTCACTAGGGTTCCTTATGTCCTCTTCAACTTGCCGATTGACACTGTTGACTTCTTCCTATTACAGCTCTTAGGGCTTGGTTAATTTCCTCCCAAATCTTTTAGCACCTTCCTGCTTCCTTACTTGGAAATCCCAGCAAAGCTGCATGGCTGGAGCTGGAGGTAGGCCAGTGATGACATGAAGGACTAACATTGAAATACAAGATCATCACCAGTCTCCTAGCTTGAGTTCCCACCCAGAAACTTGGCACCCTCTCCTTAGAATGCATTTTTAAAAAGCCAAAAGCAATTAACCATTATGCAAACTATCTAATCCTCAGCTTCCTCAACTGCAAAATGGGAGTAGCTGCACCCTCCTCCTGGGATTTTAATTAAGATTGAGTTGTGATGTAATAAATTGCTTAGCTTAAGATCTGACACTTGGAATGTACCCCATAAAGGATAGTTCTTTTTATTTTTACTTCTAAAGGGTGAATCCAAAAGTCCAGGATCCCAGAAGGGGAAGGCTCTTGTGAATCTTGGCTCATTTCTTTAACAGCTCATCATGGAAAAGAAAAGGTTGGGTGCAGGAGGGGACAAGGTATAAATAGCCAAAGTAGTGAAAATGCAAGGCTGGCACCCCACACAGAGTTCTGGACCTTGAGAGTAAGTGGACCATGAATCAAGTCAACAAATTGAGGTGCCTCAACTCCTAGGGGTCCCTTATACTCCTTCCCCCTGTCTAATGCCTCTCCAGTCTCCTTGCTCTGAGTATAGCTTATAGTCATGTACACCACCCAACACTTGTCCAGAATTGCTTTCATACCGATGTTTATAGTTTCTTTTTTTTAAGATTGTTTAAATATTTATTTTAGAGAGAGAGAGAGCATGCAAAAGCGGGGGGAGAGGGGTAGAAAAGGGGGGAGGTGGAGTATCTGAAGCAGGCTCTTGTACTGACAGCAGAAAGCCCAGTGTGGGGCTCATACTCACACTCCATGTGATCGTGACCTGAGCTGAAGTCAGACACTTAACTGACTGAGCCATACAGGTATCCCTAATGTTTATATTTTCCAAGCAGTTTGGATTACCTTGAGTTTTATTTGTCTTCTAAGATTTTTCATCGTCAGAGAATATGGTAATTTAATTTATTCAGTTAGTCAACAAATATTTAGCAAGCGTCTTTTTATGCATAGGACACTATCCTAGGATAGGGTGCATCGAAAGATACAGTGCTGAATAAGCCTGAGAAAGGTCCTGTCCTTATAGAGGCTAAATGTATTTTGCAGAAGTGGTATAGATTTTTCACTTAGTCAGAAGACAAAATGGCGACTAGAATGAGTCCCAGCCTAGTAGAGATTCTAGCAGAGGTCCCAGTAGGAAGGTATACACAGTAGATACTTGTCTGCTGACCAAATCAATGAATATACAATTGTGACGTTAAAAAAAGAAGATGGAAGTTAAGAGAGATGGGGTGGGTGGATTCCCCAGGACCCATTCCAGTTCTTCCTGGGGGCCACTCACTTGTGGGATGACCAAAAACATGTATTTTATAGTCAACAAAAATAACGAGACTGGCTTTGAACTTTCACCATGTGATAGCTGTTAAAATTGGAAAGACAAATATTGCAGTAAGCAAGACAGCCTAATTCTTGTCTTTATCAAGTTCACTATCCATCTAAACATTCTTCCTGGGTTCTCTGAATGAGCTCAGAGCCTCTTACCATATTATCTTAGATCCTGGAAGATCCATCTTGATCTTAAGTTTCATCGAACATATTTTAACATATGAGGACTTTTTAAGTGTGTGTGTCTGTGTACACACATGTACCCGTGTGTGCACATACATGGGCTTCAGGTCAGGGATATATTGCTGAGAAAGAACTAACCTCTGTGTGGCTTCAGAACTCCTTGGCAGACCATGAGCCATCTGGAAGGACACTTCAGAGCACAAGCTTTGGAGAGAGACCTGGATTTGACTCCTGGATCTGCCATCCACGTGCTGTGTGATAATTTCGGTCAAGTTGTATAACCTCTCTGCCTCAGTTTCCTTATCTGACAAATAGCAGTACCTGTCTTATAGGATTATTGTGGTGGGGGGATTAAAAGAGATTATGGATATGACACTACAGGCTTAGTGCCATGCCTGTGGCCATGTCAAGTTTGCTCAATAACTATTAGTTGTTGTTGCTATTATTATCTGTGTTATTTCGCCATTGGGTACATCCCTGGGGGTAACTTCAAAGCAGATAGTGGCCTCTTTCCAGGAGTTTCCTATCGTGCCAGAGTAGCTCAGTCAACAACTTCCCTAATGAGCTCAAGACTCCATCAGCGGGACCCTTTGTTTTCCCACTAACTCTCTGTCAACATGGTTTCCGCTCTTGCATCAACATTACACCAATTGCATATTCACTAGCCTGCAAGGGCCTCAACACTATCAATTGCTACAATGGAGTAAATGATATTCATTGTTAAAACAGGGTAAATGCCTATTTCCTTTACACAATAGAAGCAACCGTTATAGGCTATTAAGTAAATAACTATAAATAACACACTATAAAATGCTTTACATATGCCTTATCGCACTGAACTACGATGCTGTGAAGTAGCTGTTATGGCTGGGTAAATTATATGTGTTTTTAAACACTGTCCAAAATACATATTTACACGTACTTAAAATCCTACACTAAACAGTCTCTATAGCAACCGGTAAAACACAAAAGCCTTATTAAGCATTCTTTGTAGTATTTTTAGGAGTTTAATCATTAGGAGAAAGCTCATAGGCCATGTAGACACCAGGGAACACGAAGAAAGAAAGTCTTTATAGGAACAAAAGAATGAGGTTGGCTTTGAACCTGGTGGGAGAGGATTTTATTTTTTTAAACTAATAATCACCAAGGGCCTTCTCTTTGTGAAGGCGAGGCTGTGTTTGGGGTACATCAGACACAATTTTGGAATTACAATCTGGTTCTCAACAGAGAAGAGAGATTCTTCAATTAACATATTCCAGCAAAAGACCGCTTTCAATTTTCTCTCTTTAGTCACAGCAAAAAAAAAGATTTCCATGCCGTTTGAGTGTGAAGAAATATGTAATGTCTCCGTTGAGCCAGAGTCACATGACTCTTTGAAGGGTAATTCTGAGGGTTTCCTTGGGGGTGGAGCCACATCCCATCGTTTGAATTCTGTATTCAACCTATTATCTATATGGCATGCTGCTGTGACCATGTATCCTAGAAATATCAGTGACTTAACATGGGAAAAATTTCTTTCTTGCCCATTCTACATGTCCAGTGCCAGTCAGTAGGGTTTATGTTCCATGGGTCTCTCAGGGACCCTAGGGAACTCTATCCTCTTGTGATGCTGCTACTCAAATACTTTCTTTCCAGGGTTCTGCAGCCAGAGAAGAGAGCGCTGGAGGGTGGCCTGTGGGCCCAGAAGCAGCACACCTCATTTCCACTCACGCCCGTATTGGCCAGAGCCAAAACAAGTAGTTCCAACCAACCTGCAGCAAAAGTTGGAAAGGCAGGGGGCACATGGCATATTTACTGAGCACTAAACAGTATTGAGGAAAATGTCACTTAAACATCAGAACTATGCCAGATACTTTAGACTCCCTGATTTGATCTTTAAAACAACTTTGTGACATAAAATTTCCCTTTACTGATGGAGAAACTGGCTCAGGCGTCTTAAATGACTTACTTAAGGTCATTCAACCAAAAATTGGAAGGGCGAATTTAAATTTAGGTCAAGCTAGAGCTGAACGTAAGATACTCTGTGATCCAGCAATTCTACTCTTCAGTACTTTTGTAGAAAGATGCTCATATTTTCACTGAAAGACATGTTTGTAGACTGTTAATACGAGCACTCTCCATAATGCCCTCTTGATAATAGCCCCAAACCGGAACAACCCACCATCCACTACCAACAGGGGGATAAACTGATTGAGGTATATAGACAGAATGGAATATTATTCAGAACTGAGAACCAATGAATGGTAACTACATACACACATGGATAAATCTCACAACTATCACGCTGAATAAAAGAAGTCAGATAAAAAAGAGTTCATGCAGTATGATCGTACATGATATAGCTCAAAAGCAAGCAAAATTAATCTGTGGTGATAGAAGTCAAGATAATGATGACCTTGGAGTTTGGTGTGATGAAGAGGTTGCATGCGTAGAGTTTCTGATTTTCTTGTAATGTTCATTCGTCTGGATGCTAGTAACATGGATCTGTTCAGTTTGTGGAAATTCATCTGTCTGCACAATTAAACTTCTGCCTATTGCTCTTTAGGTGCTATATTTTAATAAAACGTCTGCTTGGAAAAGAACAACTTGCAAAAGTATAAATTGTAGGTTCAGGTCAAACTGGTTCTAGAACCCTGTCTGTTATCATGTAGCATTCATTTCTTCTCCGACTGCATTCAAGCAAAGCTCACTTCTACCCTTAAATAGTTGAGCTTGATTCCTACTCTGCCAACACAGCCCCTCCATTAAGATAGTTCCTTAGAATAATGGTTTAGATAGAAACTTTCTGCAAATTCGAGAGAATTGTCAAAGTCGACTATAATTCACTTTCACACTGACTTTGGTAAGATAGTTTTCTTCCCTGAAATAAAATGTAAACCTGGGATTTCCAGAGAATGGAGAAAAGACAGTGGGATCTACTTTCTCCTCAGACTAGAGGCATGAACATAGCCAAGTATAGTGGAGAGCATGAAACTTAAACCCCAAACTGAGACAATACAATAATATAGGTTGGGGCTGGAGATGTTTCATCCATTTCATTTGGAACCATCATAAAACTCAAAAACCATTGTACCTACCCAACTGAAATGAACTGACAGCTGAAAGATTAATCCCATTGCTTTTCTCTGCCCCTTCTCTATCCCCCAAACACACCCAACACCAAAACAACAATTTGGTGGAGCCCTGACTGCCAAAAGACAATGTTGTCTTAGGGAAGGTATTAGTGGTAAATCCTCAAGCTGTTTTATAAGCACCTCGTAGGTTGGCAACAGAAAGCTAAACACAAAATTGCAAGATGAGCTTGAATTTAATTTTGCAGTTTTCATCTGTCATCACATTATGACAGTATGGTGTTCTGGGCTTTTCAGAAGGTTCAGGGCACGGGTATGATAACTCCTACTGGGAAGGCCTACTCTCCCATCGGTTCCTGTCTTGGAAGCAGTGCTTTTGGGATCATGGATTTCAGAGATCTAGCGGGAGTTGCCAGAGCCCACTCTCAAGACCTGTTAGATTCTTAATCAATGACACTCTTTATCTGCATTCTTTGTTTATTCATTTATTTGGCATGTTGTTCAGGTGCTGTGCATGGCTCTGGGCATGAACTAGTGAACACAGAAGCTGTACTTCCTGCCCTTGAGAAGCTCCTGATCAGTAAGTGGCAAAATTTTAAGAATACTAATGGTATTAAATAGTGTGCTGTAAGAGCAAGTAGGAGGCATGGCCACCAAGTCTTGAGGAATAACATCACTTCTTAGAGGTCATGACATCTAGAGTAAAACATGAAGTGTGCAGTGAAGCTGTCCTGGTTGTCCACCCACACACCAGTCCCACTGCTAGGCTTCAGAAATAGGATGGATAGAGCCTGGTCTGAATGAGGAGGTAGAGTGTTATTTGACAAGGGATAAAGAGAATCAAATGGGCTATTTCAATAGATTGATGAAGTTCAGTAGGCTTGTTTGGGAACAAGCTTGAATGAACAAGTTCATTCTGAGCAAATGAGTGGCACTTAGAGGAAGAAGCATGGAGTAAGAAAATGGAGGATGTCCTAAGAGAAGGGACGCCATAAGTCGGCATAGAGTCATGAAACAGTGGAACTACTGTGGATACTTTGTGTGTTTTAGTGTAACTGGAGTATAACACTTTGAAGCTGAGGGCTGTGGCATCTGAGAAGTGCTCAGTGTGGCAATCACAGTGAGCCATGGTAATTTTGGTGAGTCACCAAGTGATGGTGGTGGTGACTTGATCCCAGTGTGCTTGACAAGGATCACTCTAATACCAGTTTGGTGAGTGGATGAAATTTGAAATCCAAATTAACGTGACCACTGTGCCAGTGGTACCCGCAAGCCTTATGCTTTCCTCCCTTGGTCCTCTAGGCCATCAGAAACATGAAATCTAAGCCCAGAGAATGGCCACTAGGAATACAACAACATGTTATCCTGCATTTCCCTTCTAGACATTCGGCCTCAGTGTGGATTTATACAACTACATTTAGGACTGATGATAGAATCATTGTTGTTGCTTTTTTTTTTTTTTAATCCCTTCCATGACACAAACCAAGAAAAAAAATCATAATAAAATTTTACAAGTTAGCTGCCACCAAGAATAAACAAGAGAGCACTATAGGAAATGAATCAGAGGCTCTAACTGAATCTGCTCTCAGGACAATAACTCTAATGTAAAGCCAGGGTCTGAGGAGGTCGCGGTGGGAAACTCTCCTGGGGCGTTTCCGAGGAGAAAGGAGATATTCTCCTGCTGTCATGTTCACTTCATGTCTGTCCTAATATGTCTGTGGATGTGCAGAGAAAACATCATCCGCAGCCTCTGCTCTGAAGCAAGGTTTGGATAAGCAGGGCCATTAAAGCATCCCCAAGGATCACAGAATTAACCCTCTCTGAACCTAAGGAAGCCACTGCTGCTAAGGCACCAGAAGAAAGTTGCTTGATTCTAATCACAGCTGAGCCAAAATGTCACTTACCATTAGGTCAATGGGCATTCCCCCCCCCCCTTTTTAAATTACAAGATTACCTTTAAATTGTGTACAGGAGCTCATAACTGCTGTCCGTTGGAGGTAATCGGGAGTGATTTCATTTTACCCAAAGACAGGTTGCCTCTTCTAGAGTCTTTGTTCATTAAGCCTCTGTGTATCTCAGGTTCCATCTAAGCATCAATGAGGAATCAATTCTGTAGCACTGAAGACATCACGTGTTTGCTTTGAGAGTCCCCTCGTTTATTGGCTGATGGTGCCTCAGCATCCTGGGCCCTCCTGGAACCTCTCAGGTGTATGTCACAAATATGCATTCTGTATGCCCTCCGGGCAGTCTTTTCAACACAGATTGCAGTGCTGGGCTGACCCCATGAACTCTCCAAAAAAATCACGTAGAAAGACAGGTCTAAACTGCTTGTCATTCTTTGTTGCCTTCAGTGGAAGCAACCTTAGTATAACTGTTTATAGAACAAGTCATAGCATTGTTAATTAATCAACTAATTAACCCTTTCATTCATTCATTTGAAATAATTATTCAGCAACTGTGGGTAAGACATTGAGCCTGGCCTTGGGTATCCTGGTAAGCTGGAAACTTACACTATAGTGGTAGATGGACAAAATTAAACAGCCTATTTCACTGCTATGTGACAATAGCCATGAAGTGGAGATAATAGGAGGCCCAATCTGGGTACAGGGTTCAGGGCATAAACAGGCTCCTCAGAAACTGTAACATCTGAGCTGATCCTGAAGGTTGACAAGAGTCTCACTGGATGAAAGGGAAGCTCGTTCAAGGGTTTAAAGGGGAGAGGGGAACTTGGGGACAAGGAGAATGGAAAGTAGCTGTGTATGTATGAAGAAAGCAGAGCAATGGATGAGATGGCCAAGAAGTGAGGTGGAAGGAGGAAGACAGGGATCGTATCACAGGGAGCTTCGTCAGCCCTGTTAATGAGCCTGCACTTTATCCTGGGGGCAGAGGAGTAGACAGCACAGATGTGAACAGACGTGCATTTGGGAAACATTGCTGCGGATATTTTACACACAGTAGGTGACTGGTGTTATGGGAATCTGGTGCATTTGTAAACCTGGCGAGTCTCATAGGCATCATCCCTTTCCCAGAAACAGCCTCTAAACAGCCACTCCTTTTGATCTTTCCCCCTGAGAATGCCCTCTGTACTCCACTTACTCCACTTCTGCATGTGATGGAATAGAGTTGCAGGAAGAGCCCATATAATGAGGTTCATAGGAAAGAGCTGAAGGTGACAAGATCATAAACACTTTTGGCCCAAGACCTTCGCTAGAGGCCACTTGTAGGCAGAGGAAGACTTTGGATTTGCTGTACCAAAAGGACTTAAATCACTGTATTGTCAAGTCCTTCTGCTTTACTGACAGAAGAAGTTTAAAAACCTGGATTATGAGTTGTAACATCCCTGATGCCCGCCAGCATTATTTTGGAGACACACCAGATTTGGAGTCGTCAGATCCAAGTTAGAGGTTCCGTTGTGGTACTTGAAATCTTAGACAATGTGCAAAACTTTGTAGTTCCATTTTTCTTTTTCATAAAAGGTTAGTATAGTTCTCACACTCTAACATGTTGTGGGGACTCACTGACATATGCCTAGTGTATTGCAAATATTTATTGAATGAATGGAAATGTGATATTGGAGAAAACCTTGACTCTTTAGGCTACGGTCTCCTCATCTGTAAAATGAGAAGGTTGGGCTAGATCCTTTTGATATCTCTGCAGCTCACATAATCTATAGCTCCTTGATACTTGTGTCTTTTGAGGCTGTACTGACCAATGGCATGGTGTACTAAATATAGAAAACTCTGGTTTTGTATCTTATAAAGTCAAAGGACAAGGAATAGAAGATTTCTAAGAGAAGACCCCTAGCGACAACTCTCTGGCCCCACTAAAATCACTCTTATCCCAAAAGCCAGGTAGTGAGAAGAATGTTGATTTGCTGTGGTCACTGGCTTTACTTGACTTCTTTGGTAAAGACTTGGTCTCAGAGGATGCCACTGACAGCAAATTTCCTCTCAGACCACTTTGAACTGCAAGAAAAAAATTGCTTTATCCTTTTATGTTATCTCATGAAACACTATTGATGCAGTGTTCTTGCTAAAACAAAAACAAAAAACTTTATATTTTTCTTGAGTAAGGACTCGAATAAAGACAATCTGAGGACAGAAAATCTGATATTGAATAAATGTTCTTGCTAACTTCTGGAAAGTGACCTGATTTGGAATTTAAGCACCTCTGGGAATTATCCCTTCTATTCGGCACCACTGAGGTATATGCATTCTGTCCTTGCCATTTTGAAAGAACATGTGCTTTCTTATCAAGTAGACATTGGCATGACTCAGTATTTAATACCTTAGCTGATCGGCCTTTCCTATGATGATGTAGCTAAAAATAGCCACATGTGAGACTGTTGCAAAGACAGTGCAATGAAATATTTGGGGAATAGCTCTCTTATGTATTTGGGAATGACTGAAATACTGTATGCCCCAATTACAGTGACTATCTTTTGGCCACAGTGGGCGATCTCCTATATTGTTAGAACTTGGCACCTGCTGATTTCTGTATTATCCATATTTTTCTTCTGTAGCTTCAGAAAGGCTGACTATAATAGCGATCACATAGGACCATCCAGATGCCCTTCCTAGAATGCAATCCTTAAAATTTAGGAAACAGAGCTGCAAATCCAGTACTCGGGTTAGCATGGAATAGTTAGAAAGCGAAATCACAGTTTCAGCATCCTTTTCTCTGGGCAGACCCCTTTGTCGGTTGCTTCCCCAGAGAGCAGCCTCATGGCATGTATTTTGTCATGGTCACTTCTTTGATATGCTTCTTTTAGCTGGGCTTTACATTCCTAGGGGACAGGAAACCTGGTTGCTTGCTCACCTCTACTATTAATTGTCTGGCACATAGTAGGTACACAAGATAATTTCCAATAAAGGGTATACACCTGTTAGTGTTGCATTTTATTTTATCTTATTTATTTAAAAAAAATTAAGTAATCTCTACACTCCACGTGGGGCTTGAACTCACAACGCCAAGATCAAGAATCACATGCTCCACCAAGTGAGCTAGCCAGACACCCCTGTTAGTGTTATATTTTTTTTGTCTTTCTTCCTTACTAGACTGCAAGCCCTAGTAAGAGTTTTTTAAATGAAAATAATGTATTAGGAGAGTGCTGGTTGCTAGTCAGTGGTCAATAACTATTAACTGAATGAGCGAATGAGTGAATGGATACACATGAACCAGAACAACCAGTGTAAAAGAGAAGAAAGTGTTCAAACCTTTGCACTCAAACCCTACTATCCCGAACAAATACATTGTGTTAAAAATGGTTGTGAAATTAGTGTATCTGTCTCTTTATTTTGAATCATCAATCTACTTTGTCTAAAATATGCTTAGACATATTTTAAGAATTCTGACACTAAAATCTTTCCAGTATTTTCTATTTAAAAAAAGAGCTCTATTGATGGAAAATTGACATAGAATAACCTGCACATATTTAAAATGCACAGTTTTGATATATGTAGACAAGTTTTCTTGGGTCCCTTTGTAATCACTTCTGTCCATTAGGCAACCGCTGATCTACTTTCTGTCACCACACATTAGTTTGTCTTTTATAGAATTTCACATCAATGGGATTCTATGCATACTCATTGTTTGGCCTCTTTCACTCACCACAGTTTTGAGGCTGATCCATGCTGGAGAGTGTATCAGATGTTCATTCTTTTTCTGCCTGGAACTATCCCATTGTACAAATATACCTCTGTTTAACCATTCACCTGTTTTGGGGTATTTGGGGAGTCTCCAGTTTCTAGCTATTACAAACTATGGTTCTACAAACAGGCACATAAAAGACTTCGTATATGCAAATATTTTCATTTCTTTTGGGCAGATACCTGGGGGTGGAACGGTTGGATCAGAGGATAAGTGGATGTTTTAACGTCTTAAGAAATTGCCAAACTGTTTTCCAAAGGAGTTAAGCCATTTTCCACCCCACAATAGTATATGAAAGTCTTTTCCAAGACTCATTGACATCAGCCATTTTAATTTTAGTCATTCGAATAGGTACTTGCTTTCCGTATGTCTTTTTATTTATTGGGTATATCTTGGTTTGCTTATTATTGACTTTCAAGAGTCCTTTATATATTTTTAGTGCACATTCTTTGCCAAGTATATTACTTGTGAATATATCCTTTCAGGCTGTACCTTGTCTTTTCATTCTCTTCACAGTGTCTTTTGAAGAATAGACATTTAAAATTTTTATGAAGTCCAATTTATCAATTTGTTCCTTTATGAACTGTGCTTTTGATGTCATGTCTGAGAAATCATTGCCTAGTCCAATGTTAAAAATGTTTTCTCCTACGTTTTCTTCTTGAAGTTTTATATTTAGGCCTGTGATCCACTTTGAGTTAATATTATATATTAGCAAGGAATGGATCAAAGGTAATATTTTTATATGGATGCTCAGTTATTCTACCACTGCCTGTAAAGACTACCCTTCATCTGCTGAGTTGCGTTTGTCCCATGTAGAAAAGCTGTTGTTTGCATATCGGCGCTTTGCTATAAATCTTGAAATCTGGGGTATTAGCTCTACAGCTTTCTTCTTTTTTTTAGAGTTGTTTTAGTTACTTTAGCTCTTTTGCATTTCCATATGGCTTTCAGGATATTACGAGTTTCTTCCATGAGAAGTCTGCTGGGATACTGATTATTGAGAATTGACATCTTACCATATTGAGCTTTCTGACTTAAGAACACGGCATAGCCTCCATTTATTTAGGTCTTTAATTTCTCCAGCAATGTTTTATAGATTTGAAAGTGAAGGTCTTACACGTCTCTTGTAAAATTTACTCCTAAGTATTTCATATCTTTAAAAGACATTAAAAATGGTATTTTTAAGATTTTGATTTCCAATTGTTTGTTAATAGTATATAGAAATAGAATTGATTTTTGTATGTTGACTCTGTATACTGCAACCTTGTTAAACTCATTTATCAGTTCTGGTATCATTTTTGGGGATCCCACCAAGTCTTCTCCATTGAAGATCTTGTCATATGTAAGTAAGAATAGTTTTAATTACTTCTTTCGAATTGGAATCACATGGATGGATGGATGGATGGATGGATTGATTGATTTTTACTTGCCTTATTGTACTGGCTAGAACATCCAGTATGACATTGATGACAGGTGGTGAGCGTGGATATCCTTTGCCTTTTCCTTGACTACATAGGGAAAATATTCAGCCTCCAAGTGTGGACTTAGAAGATTTGCAGACAGAGACCAACTGTGCTCTGCAATTTGCATAAAGTCCCAAATATACACATTTGCCCAATTCTAATGAAGATTGCTATGGAATATGGAATATCATTGCACAAAAATTGGAGTCAGCAGCTGACACTAAACCAGATGATGAAAAACAGGATTTAAGTAGGGTAAGGATAGACATACTCCCCTCACAAGCAGAGACTAGGAGCCTGAGGAGAAGGGACTGAACTTGAACATCAGAACTGCATTTTAGATTATTTATAACTTAGCATTGTCAGAGTGATATTAAGTACAAACACTGATCATGATTTACAGGTTGTTATAGCCAACCAGGGTTGTCTCGTGCCTGAGCCATGCTGTATGGGAAAGAGTTTGAAATTAGCTCTAGATCAACCTGGGTACAGTGGTGTGCTGGGGCCAGCTCGTACAGGCTCTCCTGGCCAATTTTGCTTAACTCTTTGCAACTTACATTCAATGATGTCACCTTGGTAGCTTGAAATTGACCATGTTAGGAGTATTTACACCATGAAAATTTGGCAATTGCTATAAATCAGGAACTTTTTACCCCTGGAGAACTAGTTGTTGTAATTAGCACTTATCAGCACACCACTATATAATCAGTACTCTGTGTATAATTATTATACTGATCAAATAATATATTCATATAGCATCTAGGAGTAAGACACATGATTTGATGGATAATCTAAGAAAGAAAAAAATGCTATCAATTGCAATTTAGCGATTCCACTGATGGAGGGCACCTCCTATTTTCAGCCATGCTAAAATGTGAAACACTCTGACCTGTAACATTGAAGAAATCCAGCATTATTAAAGTTTGTTGTATAGGAAAACACCAGATTATTTTATTTTATGTATTGGTCATTCACATAAAATGTTTAACTATTATTACCAAGTCCCGTTAAAACAAAACAGTTTTTGGATTTAACTAAAGTGTTACAACTTGGTGAGCCCAATTTGAGTCAAGATTTTGAGACTTTATGTGGGCAAACCAAAGATACAGCCCTCTTTGCCCTAATCTCCCAGAGCACTTGCTACTTTTTATTGGTATAGTCTTTTCATTATTCATCTGTCTTTCCCAACTAGAGAACAGTATGCTTGAGGGCAGAACACTCGTGTGTCTTACTGCCCTTTATCTTCGCAGTATTGTTATAGTTACCCAACTATTTCCTTGTAAGTAACTAAGAAATGTTATGGGAAAAAAGAATCAGTCAATCTGTCCTTATCTCCCTCCCTCTCCCTCTCCCTCCCTCTCCCTCTTCCTCTCCCTCTTCCTCTCCCTCTCCCTTTCTCTCCCTCTCTCTCCCTCTCTCTCCCTCTCTCTCCCTCTCTCCCTCTCTCCATATAACTATCTATCATGGCTCCTAAAGAAAGCATATCCATGTCTATACCAACCATGTGTGTACCACACAGATAGGAACATGCACACAGATGGCAACACAAAGATGCTATTTTCACAGATAGGTCATTATAACTTAGAAATCAGATATACTGTTGAGTAAACTCTTTCCTCCTGAAAATCTCACTAGAGATCAGCACTCACTGTTGACTGAGTAACGTAATTGGTAGGGTTGGCTATTTCTTTATTTTTTTATTTTTTTTAACGTTTATTTATTTTTGAGAGACATAGAGTAAGTAGGAGTAGGGCAGAGAGAGAGGGAGACACAGAATCTGAAGCAGGCTCCAGACTTTGAGCTGTCAGCATAGAGCCCGACGCGGGACTCGAACTCACAGACCGCGAGATCATGACCTGAGCTGAAGTTGGCCGCTCAACCAACTGAGCCACCGAGGCGCCCCAGGGTCGGCTATTTCTGAGAGATGAGATGAGTATGAAGATAGTCCCTGCATGAGCATACCGAATGTATCATTGGGTTGGCATGCTGGCATTTGCGCATTTGGACATGGGTAGATTTGTCCTTTCTTGCTCTTTTCTTAAGGACTGAACGCACATGAGTCTTCAGTCAGCTTTTGTGTGCCCAGTTGCTTAACAAGCTCTGAGAAAGTCTTAGGGCAGTTCTTCTCAGGCATCCTGGTTGAGCGTGTGAAATGCTGACCATTACTGCCAGGGACCGCGCCAGCACATCACTCTGAATAGATCCATTTGGACATGGTGGCTTCTCTCCTTTCCCTTTTCCAGAAGCTGAAAATATCCCCTGATAGCTCCACAGAGAAGAATAAATTGTCCCTGTGTATTTACACAGAGGAGAAGATTTTCCTCATTGTATTTGCAATTCTGCCTCATGCGATGACCCCCATTTTCATAATCCTTCATGGAGTATCATGATTTAAAAAGCTTTCTCTCCCTGCTGTTTCTGTTAAAAGGTTTTCTGGTGCGATTCTTGGAAAGTGAAATTCTGCATTTAAATGTTGTATTTTTGCAGATATAATTTTAAAGAGGCCATACTTCTGGAATGTTTTTCTTTCTGGGAGAGGAGCAAGCAATTCCACCCGTCTGCATATATTGGTAACCAAGCCACGAGAGCATACAATGGCTTTAATAGCAAGGCAATTGTGATTACATCTTGCTCGTAATTACATTTATTTGCTCACATATGTCCAAAAAGGCAAGCATTAGCCAGACCGTATGGGTATGTGTTTGTGCAAGGAAAATCATCTGGCAGATTGACGGTGAGGAAAATAGCTCTCAGCCACTTAGGCCCCTTCCGTCACGGACACTCGCGAAGTCTGTCAGAGCTTACTTCGTTTTTGCTTTCATGCCTCTAAAATCGATTGCATTTGGAAAGCAGGGGAATTTATTATGGGTGATGGATTTGCATCAAAATAATCAAAATATCAGGGGCTGCGTATAACAAGGTGCATGTCCGTGATCCCTGAGAAAAGAAAGTTGAGAAGTACCTCGGTTCAAAGCAGCTTTGGAAATGGCCACTGTCCCATCGAGGAAGGGATGGATGTAGCTTCCGGGAATTCAGAGGAAAATGAGAGGGTTGTGCATGCGAAGGGATTTCAGATCTGTGTCCCGAACTGTCCCCAAAGGAAATGAGGAGGTGGCGAAAAATGGCATGGGTTTGTTTGTGAGACAGAGGTGTTCGGATCCTGGCTGGGTCGTTTGTAACTCAAAAGACTTTGGAGAAGTTACTTTATTCCTCTGTATCTTCAGGTTCTTATCATTAGAATGGTCATAGCAATACCAGCCTTTTTGGTGTGTCTTCTTACTTATTATTCTCTGGCCTAAAAATAAATTCCTGACTCTTTGGGCCACTGCTGTGCCCACAGAACCTGGCACGATTCCCCGGAGCAACGTACTTACTCAGTGAATATACTTTTTGAACAAATGAATGTAAATTACATGATATATACATGACAACAAATAATATTGTATTAGCTTGCTGTCGCTGCTCTAACAAATCACCGTAAACTTTATGGCTTTATTATCTCACAACTTGGAGGTCAGAAGTCCTAAAATCAACACGTCAGGGGCTACACTCCTTCTAGAGGCTCTCGGGAGAACCCGTTCCTTGCCTGTTCCAGTTGCTGGAAGCTGCCTACATCCCTTGGCTCACAGCCCCTCCCTCCCTCCTTCTTCAAAGCCAGCTGCACCTGCCTCTGACTCTGCCCTTCCTGCCTCCCTGTTACAAGGACCCTTGTGATTACATGGGGTCCACCAGATAATCTCAGATAATCTGTCTCGAGATCCTTGGCCTAATCAGATTTGCGAAGTCCCCTTTTGCCACATAAGGCAACATAGTCACAGATTCTGGGATCAGGGCATGGAGGTCTTTGGGAGTGCCATTAATCTATCAGAAGTTTCTGTTTTGGCATAGAGCTCCCCCCCCCCATTTATTACTACCATTTCTTTTTATTACCTGTTTGAAAGCTCCTATTGAAGACTCTCCTAACAAGTCACTGAAAACTTCCAGATTTATTTTTTGCCTCCATTGGCAGTGGTCCAGGGATGTTGGACACCAACTGTGTCTCCTTAGGCCTCAGTTAATGATGATTTATCTCGCTTATATTTGGAGTTAGGAGGGCATTTGTTGGGTTGAAGAAAGTTCTCTCAGCAACTAGCAGAGGATTTGGCATTCAATCAATGTTTGCAGAATGATGAGTAAATCAGTGTTGAAAAGGTATCAGACTACCTTCCAGGATCATTTCCAAAGACAAGGGGTGCCTTAGAGGGAGTTCTTTGTAACCAGCAGAAGAGCAACAGAGAGCAGTGAGCCTGTATCTCCTGGGACTCACTTATCAAGAAAATGTTGTAGTGGTTCATGTGCCTCTCTTCCCTTGGGCTGAGAAATTGTCAAACACAGGGATAGAGCCCCTGGGGCCAGAAGCTGGTTGGTGGCCACCAAATACTGTGGAATAGTATTGAATTCTGTGAACAACCAAGTAGTTCAGGGAAAAGCCAAGATGTCCTACAGGTTTGGGGCAATGAGAAGGTGAAAGGGCCATCAAACTTAACCTTTTATCCAATATTTAGGATTTTTCTGGCCATGCGGTCTAAAAGTAAGCCATGGAAATCCTTCTTTGATGATGTCAGGATAAGTGAATTTTCTATCTCTGCCAAATCTGATGAGAAGTTCTCTCTTCTACTGAACCAAAATTATCTCCCTGTGGTGCCTGTCCATTCATGTGTTCTCTGTGTCAGGCTTCACCTGCCACGGACTTCTCGTGCCAGACGAGGGTCTGCCTCTCCTCCTCTCTCGTCCACACGTTCCACATGACTGCTGGGGCTCCTGTAATGTCAGATTTCAAGAGGCCATTTTCCATCTCTCCTACTAGACTGTAAACTTCTTAAAAGCCAGTTTGTTGTATCTTTATCTTTGCATCTCACAGCTTAGCAGAGTGTCCGATTTATAGCATACACAGAGTCAAGTTCGCTTGAGTTGACACCATCGGTAATTGAGCATAATGGAACAAGCCCAGGACATTCGGTAGAGAATTGGGTTTGAAGTCTGCCCCTGCTGCCTTTGAACCGTGTGGCTTGGGCAAGGCAATTCTCCTCTCCGAGTCATAGATTCCTGTCTCTACGGCAGCCCCCTGGGGTTGTTTTGAGGATAAAATGTGTGAGTTATGGGAGCGTATTATGCAAATGGGAAGGGTTGTCTCAGTGCCCTTGAAGCCACACAGAACCGATCTCATCCTCTTAGTTTGGCAGTCCTTCAAATATTCAAAGGAAGAGATCTCACACTCCATATCCCAAGCCGGCAATATCTATATAATAACTACCTGTGCGATGCCCAGATTTAAAGCTCTGGGCTTCAAATATCTGCTCTACTGCTTGTTGGCTGTGTGATCTTGGGCAAAGTACTGCTCCGTGCCTCAGTTTCCCCTTCTGTAATTGTGAGATAAAGATGGGACCCATTGTATAAGGTGGGCATGAGGGGGCACCTAAGTGGTTCAGTCAGTTAAGCGTCAGACTTCGGCTCAGGTCGTGATCTCGCAGTTTGTGAGTTCAACCCCCACACCTGGCTCTGTGCTCACAGCTTGGAGTCTGGAGCCTGCTTCGGATTCTGTCTCTCTCTCTCTTTGCCCCTTCCCCACTTGCGCTCTGTCTCTTTCTCTCTCTCTCAAAAATAAATATTAAAAAAAATTATAAGGTGGCTGTGAAGTTTGGCTAAGATATTGAGTATCAAAGCTTAGGACCGTGCCTGGCATGTAGCAGTTAATCAACTGATTATTATTATTGCATGATTGCTGTTATTTTCCCCAGGCCTAATGTCCCCTATTCTCATTCAACTCAGTCAGACGAGTTGACTGTTTTCTACTCTTCAGGCCTCCTCTTCCACTGACCAGGGGTTCTAAGTTGCCCGCACACCTCACAGATTGAGGTGAACAAAAGGAAAGAAAGAAGTTCAGAATAAAGAGAGAGCTCGAGCAAAGGCTGGAGCCCCAGCTTGCCCTTTTGTAAGACAGGATCATAGCATCCGGACCAGAGTCTTCTGGTCCTGTCTAGAGACCTGAGCTCAGGTGTTGTCTCTTACCCCCTAGGAGGTGCCCTGTTGCCTCTGAGGGAAAGCATTTGCTTACTTGAGAATCTTGTGGAAGTGCCATCAGGCCTCTGCCACCACTCTTCCCCCCCCCTCCTCCCCCCTTCCCCTCTCTTTCCCAGGCTGCACTCCAGATGCTACAGGCGCGAGCTGCCTCTCCCGCCACAGACAACCCTGGACAAAACGCACACTTAAAACCACTTGAAACTGCGGTATCAACTTGAGCATGAGCGGGTCTGAGATCTGCAGCAAAGCACGTGACTCCTGAGCCGCAGACCCTGGCTTTATTCACGCGGTGTGAGAGCCAGCCACATCCTGCGATCTGTCCTCTGCGTTTTTTCCTCCTTCAGGAAGAATATAATAAATTAAACATAGTATGAAATGCAAAAAGGTTACATTGAGACATATACTATTTGAAGGTTTAATTCATTTTTCTAGTGTATAAGACACAAGGCTATTAAATTTTTAAAGCTGTGATCTCCTAAACTCTCTACTTTATGAGGGCTTTCTTCATAAAGATAAATGGTTTCCTTGCCAAATCAAATGCAGATTTGAAACAAATTAAGTTAATGTTCAATGGTACAAGGTAGAATGGATGGGGGAGCTGTTTTATTTTGCATCGTAATAACCATACACACCTAAATCAATAGCTGTGGAAAAAAGGCAATAATATCACGTAACTGCAGGAAATGAAATATAGTGGCTGGGTGGGGGGGGGACAGGCTGCAAAAAGAAAGGGTTTGTATGGGAATAATGACATTTCATTAAACAGGGAAGGAGTAGTATTGAAGAGAAGTCCATAGCAGTAAATTCTATTTCTTATAATAACACTTGAGACAAGTTAAAGTTGGCTGGGTATTGTGATAAAGGATAATGCCGTCGTCAGTCCGTGCATGGTGCCGTAATTTTCTGTTTAAAGAAAACCTGAGGTATTAAAGAGGCAGCATATGTTTTCAGAGCGCGTCCCATTCTCCTAACCTTTTGCTTAATTTGGTACAAGCCCCAATAATCTGTCTGAAAGTCAGTAGTTGGATAAGAAAGGTGGCCTAGTTTTTTGGTTTTTTTTTTAATTCCTTTTGAATAAAGCCAACAGATTTCCTTTTAATTTATGATTATGATTATGATTATGGTAGGGGGCAGGGCAGGGACAAAGGGGTTTGCTATTGAAGAAAGGGGCTTTTTCAACAGTTATGAGAAGGAGATACGTTCGCAGATGGCATCACTGTGTGAAAACCGTTTCGACTAAACCATTGCCATCTTCTCAAACTGGCTCTGAAAGAGCGTGGGCAAGGACCACCATCTCCTCCTCCAGTCACGGCCCCTCTGGGTGCATTCTTGGCTCTCCCTGGTGCTTTGGAATCAGCCTGTAGGTGCCGAAAACTTGAACCTTTAGAGGAGCTGCTGTATGTTTCCCCCGCTGGACCTCATTCTGCTCTCTTCACCGGACGAGATAGAAGCACCTTTTCTCTTTGCCACGTACTTGCCTACCTGGGGCCGGGCCTACAGGGATGCTGGTAAAGCAAGCAAGATATTAGAGGAGTCGCCTCTCCCAGAAGCCTTCCTTGCCCTCGCCAATTAGATGACCTTTTCAGTCTCCATTTACAGTGCTGCTTTCGAGCGGGAAGGCAGGACAGTGCATTTTACTGTATTATCTCAACTGACCCCAGAAGCAGGTATCCCAGTTAAACACATGGGCTCAGGAAGACAGGCCACGCAATACCAAAGAGTAGCCCTGCAGTCTTAGGCAATTCCCTTAACCTCTCTGTTCCTCAGTCTCCTCAACTGTAAAGTGGTTCCCACCCCTCAGGGATGTTGGCAGGATTAGACGAGAGGATGCACAGGAAGCGGTAAGCAGCGTCTGGCATGCGGAATGTTCGATACTTGGTCATTGTTAGTTGGTACTGGTATTAGTGCAGTTATCCTTGCCATTAAGAATGCAATCACAGATTATTCTCCCCTGTTATATTTCAGGAACTTGAAGCTCAGCGGTGTATGGGGCACATAGAATGCACTCAATAAAACCTCCTTCTCATCATCCCTTCTTTCTTTCTGGAGCGATCGCAGTGCTGTAGGGTAATATTATGCACGAAAGGGCCCCTCTCCCAAGCCGATGAATAGACAGGGTTGCTTTGTTGAATAGGAAAGGAATGTTAGGTTTGTTTGTTTAATACATTAATCTGTAAATAATGCCTCAGCTGTCTCCACCCCAGACAGGTGCCTCAGTGCCTCTGGGTGTCTGAGCCTCCCAAGTTAAGCCCATTTACCAAATGCCGCTTTAATGACTAGGAAGCATTACATAAACTGTAATAAAAGAGCTCTGATTAGACAACCAAGGGTATAAACAGAGCACGTTTAATTACCCACCAAGCACAGCTCCTGGAATTAGGTCTCACGCTTATTCTGGCCCCATATATTCTAAGTCACTCTTCACTCTCCCTGTGCTGGAGAACCACCTGAAGCCTCAGCCCTGAAGGCACTGGCTGGGGCCATGGTGGGGGACACACAAAAGTGGAAGTGGTGTTCTGTCTAGTGCCCAGGGTTGGGTGGGGGCAGAAGCACCCAGCTCCCCAAGCAGGCAGAGCACAAGAAAGTCTGAAAGGACCCTGTGGTTCTCAGACACCCATCTGTGGGAACACCACAAGGAGAGCCGTCTTTGTAAATTCTGCAGCAGTCTATGGCTAGAAAGGGTCAAGCCATGATGCCTTGTCCCCGGGCACCACTCATCCTCAATTTCCTGCTGGCGTGACCAGGAGTGAAGCCTTCTTCATTCCATCTGAGTGTGGCACAGCTTGGTCTGCATGGGGGGGGGGGAGAGAGTGATTCTCTTGAATTCCCTTGGTCTTCACACCTGCCCAGCCAGAGTCTTCTCTCTCCAGCTCATTTGTCCGTGACGTCTCATGTACTGATGTGATTTAGCGTGGAGACTCCAGTCCCCTGCCTGGTTTCTATAAAAAAAAAACAAAAAAAAAAAAAACCACCTACCACTTCCTAGCTGTGTGGCCTCAGGAAAATAACTTGGCGTCTCTAAACTTTCATTTCCTTCTAAACTGAAGGAGACTCCTCATGGTGATGATCTGAGGATTAAATCAGATGCATAAGATCTAATACTGTGCCAGACCGATAACACATGTTTAATAAATGCTGGTTAGTGTTAATAGCTGAAGACTGACTCACTGGTCGTTCAAGAGGCAAAAATTCAACCAGCATTGGTGGCTTAGGAGAGAATTCCTCATCCTCCAACCTCTCTCCCCACCTCCAGCTCTTGTATTGACATTAGGGTCTCATTTGATAGGCACATAGCCTAGGGATGAGCATATTGACTCTGGAATCAGACCTCTTGAGTTTGGACCTCAGCTCCAGCCCCTCAGTCTCTGGCACCCTTTATGCTTCATTTTCATTATCCTATAAAATGGGGGCGATGACAGAAACTTCCACATAAGGTCAGAGTGAGGCTGAAATGAGCAAATGAAGGTTATGTGTTGGAATGAGGGAAGTGCCCAAAGTACTAGAATGGAAACGCATACTGTCCAATCCTGTGACTACTAAGTGGAAGAACAAGTATCTACAGGTGAGGGAGAAAGAAACTGAGGGCCAGACGTGAAACAGGGCATTTCCCTAGGTCACAGAGTGAGAAAGTGACAGGTTTGGGTAAAACAAAGTCACCAGTGGTGGTAACTCCCCACTGTCTAGTTAATGAGCCACCTCTGCTTCGCCCACTTCTGCTCTCGGCCACCCCCTCTCCTTCCCATCAGCTGGCTCGTCCTTGAAGCCCCAGCCCATCATTTCTTCCAGAAATCAGCCAATCCCTCCGCCAAGCACAGTTGGAATTAGGGGCCTTGCTACGTGTGTCTGCCTTATGACTCTTCACACACGTTATCTCACAGCTTCTGGCCTTGCTGTGACGGTGTTCCCATGGCTCTAGAAGCCCCTCTATTGCCGAGAAGTCTGTTAACTGTTCAGTGTCCGATGGCTTGACCGCTCAGTAGCAGGTAATAAATATCGGTTGGATGGAAGAGCTAAAGAAAGAAAGATTGAAGGAAGGGAGGATTGAAGCTTTGGTTGGTGGAATTTAAAGTACTGTTGATTTCCTGGTTGTTTTTTTTTTTTTTTCACAGTCTTTCCTAAAATTTGAACCATGAGCATGGCATAATCACACAAAAATGAGGTCAACAATAACTGTTTGCAAAACGAGGATTGGTTCTCAAGTTTTCTGGGAAACGCAAAAGTCAAGAGCTTTGTAACCAAGAGGCAATGGATTTGAATCTTGGTTCCGCAAGTTACTAATGTCTCAGTGTACTCATTAGTGAAATGGGCATTCGGATCACCTAGCGTGTGAGGCTCTTGTGACAATTAGAAATAAATGATGGGAGGGGCATCCCGGCGTTTCAGTCAGTTAAGCTTCTGACTCTTGATCTTGGCTCAGGTCATGATCTCACAGTTAGTGAATTCGAGCCCTGTGTTGGGCTCTGCACTGACAGCACAGAGTCTGCTTGGGATTCCCCACCCCCCTCTCTCTCCCTCTCCCCCCCTTCCCCCCACTCCTCTCTGTCTCTCTGTCTCTGTCTCTCTCAAAATAAATAATCTTACAAAAAAAGAGAAAGAAATGATGGGAATGTGAGGTCTGTGTGTGTAGTTCAGAAAGTGGTGGCCCTTTCCTCCTCACCTTCCACGGTGCTGCTGTGGTTACTGTTGTTTGTCTTAAGAGCCAAGCTCCTTCTCTTGCCACAGATTTTGTTTTTCAAGGGGCACACACTCCCAGCAAATCTGCAGCTCACCCTGTCTCTCCTATTAAATAAGTGCTGGACCCTGCCCTGAAGAGAGCTTGGTACCACTTTGTGTGCAGGCATGGAGTTCATGGTCCTAAACTAGGAAACTAGAAGTCATACGTCGGCCAAAGAACCAGGCTGAACTCATTGGACAGTGTCTTTGTTCAAAAGAAACAGAAGACAGGGGCGCCTGGGTGGCTCTGTCGATTGAGTGTCCAACTTCGGCTCAGGTCATGATCTCACAGTTCATGAGTTCAAGCCCCTCATCAGGCGTGAGTGCAGAGTCCCCTTCGAATCCTCTGTCGCCCCACCCCTCCACCTCTCTCTGCCCCTCCCTCCTGCTTGCTCTCTCTCAAAAATAAATACACCTTTAAAAAAAGAAAAGAAAGAAACAGAAGATAGATGTTTGTAGGGGATTTGCATTGTCTAGCTTCAGTGCTCTGTTAGTTTATTCTTGTTGCTATAACAATTTACCACAGACTTGGTGGCTTAAAACTAAGCACGCATGAGTCACCTGGATGGCTCAGTTGGTTAGGTGTCATCTGACTTTGGCTCGGGTCATGATCTCACAGTTGATGACTTTGAGCCCCATGTCCAGCTCTGTGCCGACAGCTCAGAGCCTGGAGCCTGCTTGGGATTGTGTGTCTCCCTCTTTCTCTGCCCCTCCCCCGCTTGCGCTCTCTGTCTCTCTCTCTCAAAAATAAAGAAAAATTCAAATAAAAAATCTAAAACTACGCACACATATTATCTTACAATTCTAGAGGTCAGAAGTCTGACGTGGGTCTCACTGCACTAAAATCACTTTATCAGCTAGGCCATACCCCTTCTGGAGGCTCCAGCGGGGGGATCTGTTTCCTTTCTTCTAACTCTTAGAAGCCACCTGAGTTCCTTGGCTTCCGGCCTCTTCCCCCATCTCCAAATCCAGCAGCGCATCATCTGCACGTCTCTGACTCTGAACCTCCAGTCTCCCCTCTTCATTTATAGGGATCTAGGTGTTGACACTGGGCTGTCTCAACCCATCCAGGATAGTCTCCCAATCTCCAGATTCTTTAAAAAAAAATTTTTTTTTAATATTTTGTTTACTTTAGAGAGACTGAGTGCCAGTGGGGGAAGAGCAGAGAGGGGCCCGCAAGGCCCTCTCTGCTCTGTAAGGTGATACAACTCACACGTTATAGGGATTAGTATGCGGGCATCTCTGGGCAGGCGTTTTTCCTGTCTGCCCCACATTCCACAGAAGAGACAAGCTCTCCCACAAGGGGTCTCGAGTGGCGATTTACAGAAATGCGGGGTAATCTACCAAAGGCTTCGGCAAGTGGGGCTTGGGCAGATTTACAGGGAAACATGGAGACAGAGTTTTCTGTGTATCACCCTTTTCCTAAAAGGGCATTTCCATTTTAGGTAGGAGGTAATAACCGTGATGCTAACTGCCCTTTATTGAACGTCCTCAAAGAGTCACTTATTTTGCAAAGTGCCTGGTTACAGAAATTTGTAATAACCTAGCAAAACATTAGTTCCATCCTGTTCAAGGCCCCATAGCTATTATACTGTGCGGTGAGATTCGAATCCATGTCAGTCTGATATGGAAGCCCCAATTTGTTTCCCATACGACCTACTAGTTCCTGGAAGCGAATTCCTCAGTTTTTCCTTGAACTGAGCTACTGTCTCCCAGGCAGATGGGGACCAATGCAAAATGAGGGGGCCGCGATGCCTTTTTTGCGGGAACACTAGCTTGACCGGGGAGACCCGGACTGGCAGGAGCTCAGTCATCTGCTCTCTTCCCAGTGCCCTTCGAGAAGCAAGCTGATCCAGAGAAAAGGATTTCCCTCCAGCCCGACATCAAAAGGTTCCAGTCAGGGGCACCCTGGGCCAGGATGCTGTTAGCATGGGATATTAACCAAACACACTTCACCCCTGCGTTTGTCAGGGATGGTTGTGTCTCTGACGCAGCCTCATTCCTTGGACTTAATTAAAACCCAGTTCCCTCTTTTATTCAATTTATGAGGCCTAGCCGGCAGGATTAAGCGATTACAGACAAAAAGCCCCATTTGTGAAACACTCCTAAACTCAAGCTGTTACGCTGCTTACTTGTACTCCATTAAATTAATAAGGAATGAATCGGCTGATCCATTATGAATAAAGCAGTGGGGAGTCTCTGCCCCGGTTCATACTTCCTGCTCCCTCCTCAGAGAACATTTGTGTAAAATGATTATGTTCATATTCATTCAGTTGGAATTCTCTAAAAGTGGAATGCATAAATTACTCTAAAGACACAGAGTTTATCTTAAACATTAACTACGAAGGGTGAATTAATAAGACTATTATAAAACCATTAGCATTCAGTGTATTTACCTACAATTGCAGTATACCTAAACCATATTCAACCCACAATTGCCATTTGTGTTGGGTGATCAAGCTAGTTTATTTTAGCTCACAGTTCATTTAAACTCATAACATTCCCTTGAATATCCAATCTTTCTACTAGCTTCTTTTTTTAGGGGTTCTCTCGGTTGGAAAGTGACTTTTGTTATTTCCCGATTCAACCACAAACCTCTCTCCAGCAATTATTATACCCAAATGTTTCCAAATATTGGTCGTTTAACTCTACAAAATAGGAACCAAGAGGGCTAGCCTTAATCAGATGAAATGTAAGTTCACATATTGAGGTCCCGAGAAGTTAATTTTCTAAGGGATGTGGGGAACACAATTGGAGAGAGGGGGCATTCAAGAATTTTTAGTCGACCACAAGCCCAGGCTATTTTAGGAAGGCAATACGGTTTTGTAGAAGTCAAATCGCCAAATCTTACTTTATCCAGGATTTTCCAACCTGAAAACTCTTGACGTTTGGGGCTGCACTGCGTGTTGTAGATGTTTAGCAACATCCTGGGTCCAATTCACCAGATACCAGTAGCAATATTTGCTCCCTCCCGAGCAGCTGTGACAACCAAAAATGTTTCCAAATATCGCCAGGTCTCTCCTGGGGATGAGAATAGCTCAGAGTAGCCCCTGGCTGAGAACAACTTAATTCTCAATAACAATTAACAATAGGGTTAATCTGTATAACCCTGCAAATACTGGCTTATGTTGTAGAATATATACCTGCTTAGAGACAGTCGCTTCTCTGTCCTTCATCTGGTGGGAACACAATAGCTTGGAAAGAGGAACCACTTCATGCTCTAAAACCATCTCCTCCCTTCTCCCCCATCTTATCTCCTGCTCACAATTTAATTTCTCATTCCAGGCTTGATGATAAACCAGAAACCCACCGGAGAGAACCTCCACAGGCTTACATCCACCTTCCCACCTGCATGTGTGTCCACACGACCTGCCTTCCCCCTGGTAGTCTAACTCAGAATCGAGTCCAAATTTTGTATTGTCCGACTCTACATTTTGAATTCTTTATTGTCGCCTAAAAGAACTTAGGTAGGAGATGCTTCCAAACAAGGGCCTGAGGTGTTGCCCCTCCCCTGCTTAAGATTCCGACGTGAACACGTTCCCACAAACATACACCTTCTCTAAGAGATCCTACTCCAGAGGCCCCCTGGCTGTCAGGAGGGGCCTCGGATGCCCTGAAATCCAGGCTGTCTAAGCTTTAGAATGGCAAGCTCTCTCCCAATTGCTGTGGTGAAATTCACCCTGCAACACAATCCTGGATTCCAGGTCTCACTCTCATTCCAGGGAGTCTCCGGAAGTGGGCAGAAGTGGTTCTGAGCCAAGCTCACAGGAGGAAGTAGGGTACATGGCAGCACACGCAGGTGTCGGGGTTGACTTAAAGCGTGTAGAAATTCTCTTCCGATGCCTTCTATTTTCCTGCTTGAGGCTGGACTGGGAATTTAGTCTGTTGTGAGGCAGTGCTATCCTTGCCGTGGGCACAGAAGCTGAGACCGAGAGAGAGACACAAGTTAACTTACTCAGTGACACACGTCTGGTGAGAGGCAGGAAGAGGCAGAAGTGCTGATTGCCTGAAACTCAATCTCTTGACCCTCTGACCTCCGCATTCTGCTTTCTTATTACCTTCAAATTACCATGGTCATTACAACCTATCAAAAACCAACCCTTCATTGCCAGGGCTGAGCGCTGAGTAATTAAATGCATTAAAAGTCTTCTTTGTACCCAGAGTTTTGAGCTCTTACACTGCCATTTTTTTTCTTCTTTCTTTTCAATAGTGTAGTAAGCACTTTTACCATTGGCTGGCTTTCCTCTGGCGTCTGTAATTTTTTCGCCTTTTCTCTCTGTGTCAACTGCTACCACGGCCCGCATATCATCAAGTTTTAAGAAGAAGGGGAAAGGAAGCCAGGGACACAGATAAGCAGCTATGTGGGCTGTTCGCCACCTGCTCAGTGGCCGAATGCACCATTGGGTGTCATTCAGTGCAGCAGGAACTGTCCGCGTGCTGTGTGTACATGCCCCAGGGCCTCTGCCTTCATGGGACAGGGCGACACCCCAGCTGATGTTGTATTTGCTGCACGCACTAAGACAGGTTACTTAAAATGAACCTCAGTTTTCTCATCTAAAAAGTTCGTCACGTGTGCCCCTCAGTGCTGCCGCGGTTTTATAAAGTGAGTCCACTTATTAAGGTGCCCGTTAAGTGGTCCGGGCACACCCTTTTCACACACAACTGAAGTCAGGAGCTCTCTCCCCTGTGGGCCCCTAAACTCCCCAGCCCCAGCCCAGTGGGAAGGATTAATGCATTCTTTCTTGAAAGAACTTACATGTACACATGGAATTGGCAAAAGTCTGCCTCTTTGGCCTGATTCCAAGCAAAACTAATCATCAGAAACTTCATGCAGATTTACGATTACTCTTTCTATAACAGGGTTAGGCCTAGGCTGCTAAGACAGAATTAAAAAGGGGCCGGTACAAGCGGAGAAGGCTCAGGTCTGCACAAAGGAGGATTTTCACACAGGGCACCTCATGTGGAACTCTGACTCAAGGTTGGCTGTAAATTAATATCAAATGTTCAAACAGCCCAACGTCCCTTTCTGAAGATTGTTGTGGTGAGTCCTCACAGCTGGGCTGTGGGCTTTCGTTTAAAGTTAATCAGGAGTCACACTGGATCTTCTCAACATAGTATGCTCGATCCAAGATGTAATTTAATCATATCATGGCGGGTCTCTCTCAAGCCAGAGGTGTGCATGGAGGTCTTTCTCATTGTGGATGGGATGGCCGTGGCATTGAGCTATAAGCCTAGGTCCCAGACCACACCTTGTCACGTGCTAACTGTGAGACCTGTTATGGTCCGTCTTCTTTCTCTGCAGCCCCGGTCCCCGTTCATGAGATGGCAGGTTAAGGTCAGGACGGAGGACATCAGCTGCAGGCAGCCTGCAGAAATAGTTTGCTACACACTGGCTACGCACTTGGAGGAAACATTAAATTTATTACCAGTACTAAAAAATTGGCAGAGTTCACATACAAAAAAATGTGCATTTTTGGCCTCTTAGAGAAAGCCGGGGGATTGGGCAACAGGCTTGCGTTCCAAAATGGCAGCAGGTGGATAGCACTGATTGGCCCATTTTGCTTGGTCGCAGCCTGGCTTTTCAGTTTGCCACTGTCCCCACCACCCCCTCTCAGTGCCACCTGGCCTCTGTTATTCAATTATATATTTTCTATTCCTTGTGTTATAGTTTAAAGTCCCTGTATTGCAAAAACTCTTCTAGTTTTTGAATGATTGATTGAATGATTTAGGATTTTGAGGATGGTGTCCTCTGTGGAATTTTCTGAGTAAAATTACTGTTGCCAGGGAGATAGTTTAGTGAGAAAAAAATCGAGTATTCTTGTACTGACATACCTAAGATGCTTTTGACTCAATTTATTCAATAACTTAATTTCAAGAGCCTACTATGTGAAAAATGTTTGCTGGTGTATACTGGAGATACAAGGTTGAACAAAGGTTGATGGAAGAGAAGACAGAAAATGAATAAGCAAACAGCCAGACTAATGTTAATGAAATTAACATCTGAGAGAATTCCAATATCACAGAAGAACAGTTTTCATGAAAAAGAACCATTCAAGGGATGTCACTTCAGGCCGGGGGTTGCCATTTATGCTGAGAATCGGGGTTGCAAAAGAAGGCAGAAGAAGGTCGGTGTAGCTGGACTTTAGAGGGTCAGAAGACAAAGGCGATGAGAGGGATCTGGGCAGTAGGCAGTGGCTAGACCAACAGGGCTTGGAGGACCTGACTGAGAGCCCTGCTTGATTTTTCAAAGTTTGTGGATAAAACAGATGGGGCCAATCGTGAATGCCCTCTCTGGCATGGGTCAGGAGTCTCTGCTCAGGGACCACACTGAGGCTTTAAACAAATAGGCCCTCCTCACCCTTTCCCCCAACTTTCTGACCCTCCCTCTGTGCCCTTTCCCCACATGATCAGTGCCCCCGTGGGCTGATGTCATTAAAGATGTCATTTACAGATAGAGGTTGCTTTTCTCGCACAGGTCATGATCGAGTCATTTGAGGAAAGAAAACTAGGACTTCTTGAAAATGTTTTATGTGCCAGGTCTATTTCATATAATAAGAAAAACAAAACAAACAAACAAAAAAACACCTTTGTCCCAAAGTATAAATTTTTGTCCAAGTCACAGATCCTAAGTGTACAGGTTGATGGATTTCCTAGTGAACAGCACCCAGATCAGGAAAGAAGGTGGCCAGTGTTTGAGGTGCATCCCTGTACCCCCTTGGATAGCCCCTTCCCTGGCCACGGGTACCCACCAGCTCAGATTCTAACCCTAGAGCCCAGCGTTTTGCCTGTTTTTGAACTTTAAGCAAGTAGAACCGTGTGGTATTTATGGGCTTGTTTTGCTCAGTACTCTCCTTTGTGAGACCCATTTACATTGCTGCCTGCTATTGGCTTCCATTACCCCAGGGGTTCCATATGTGAATATAGGGCCGCCCATCGGTAGATGGACATTTGGGTGTTTGAGACCATTGTGAATGGTGCTGCATTGGACATCCGGGTACTTAAATCGTCATATGCATGCACATGTATTTCTGAGGGCTAAATATCTACACTTTGTGTTCTGCTTCAGTACTTCCTACCAAACAGCTTTCTGTCCCTACACCTTTTACATATGTTTATGCTTTGAGTTTTTGCATCAACCTTTTGATGTAGATATTTCATCCACCTTGACAGATGGGGGAACAAGGGCTCAGAAAGGCACTGCCAGTTCCTCAAGGTCACAGAGTCGGTCAGCGGCAGAGCAAGGGCACGAACTTGGATTTGGGTCACTCCGTCACGCCATGAGCCCCCAATGATTCAGTTCCTGCAGGCCCCACTCAAATGCTACCTCTTCACCAACTCTTACTCTGACCCAACCTGGAGGAATTAATTGTGCTGCCGTCTGCTCCCCGGGCACTTCTGGGGCTCCCTGTGGCCACTATCATGGATAGTATTATACGTGGTGAAGAGGCCGGCTCCGTGGTCAGACGGGCCTGGCCCGAGTGTCAGACTCATGTCAAGTTGCGTTTATTCCTTGGTACGATGAGGGTAATAATGATGGAGACCTCACCCTGTGGTGTGAAGGTTGCAGACATGATGGAGCAGGTGCTTAGACAGGACCTGCGCACAGTACAGGCAGTCATCAGGTGGCTGGATAGAGAGCGGGGTAGGTACTCCCACAGACGATTAGTCACAGTTGCATCTATGGGTGCATATGTGTGTGTGCCTCATACCCGTGCAGTTACATCTACGTTTACCCCCACTTGACAGGCTTGGCATAACCTTTCTCCTTTTGGGGGTCTGGCTCTCCTCCTCCATCACTGAAGAGATGCTGGGAGACTGAGAGTTGATCAACTACTCTCTGCCAGAAGCCTCTAGAATCCTCGTACCCATTAACTCCATTATTTTAATTAAGTAATTAATTGAATTAAGTAATTAATTCATACCCAGTTTAAAGCTAGGGAAAGTGAGACTCAGAGAGGCAAAGCAATTTACTTAAGATCACCAGTTTCTGAGCACCAGGGTCAAAACTCTGTGTTGAGTCTCATTCTCAGAGCAGCGTGTTTCTCCTGGTTCCTGCATCCTAGTGTTTCCTTCCCAAGTCTTTGGTCCTCTTGGATTCTTCAGGGGTTTTCTGTGTTCCTGCCTAAGGAGAGTTTTGCAGAAGCCTGGTCTATACTTGTGAGAAGTAAGGGAATGAAGAAAGCTGAAGGGAACTCAGTGGAAAGCCGGAAAGCCAGGGATGCTGTGAGCAAATGAGCATCGCACAGCCCCACGTCCTTGGTGGGAGTGGCTTTGCATTCAAAGACACCCGGCTCAGCTCCTGTGCCACGCTTACAGCGCTGGGTTGAATAGCGTCCTCCTCAAAATGTCTGTGTCTGCAAAAAAACTCAAAATGTGATATTTTTTGGAAAGAGAGTCTTTGCAGATGTGAATAGTCAAGGATCTGGAGGGGCACCCGGGTGGCTCAGTCGGTTAAGCGGCTGACTTCAGCTCAGGTCATGGTCTCACGGTCCATGAGTTCAAGCCCCGCATAGGGCTCTGTGCTGATGGCTCATCAGAGCCTGGGGCCTGCTTCGGATTCTGTGTCTCCCTCTCTCTCTGCACTTCCCCTGCTCTCTGTCTCTATGTCTCTCAAAAATAAATAAACGTTAAAAAAAATTAAAAAAAAAAGGATCTGGGGTTCAAATCACCCTGGATTTAGGGTGGACTTTAAATCCAATGACACGTGTCTTTATAAATAAAGGAGAGGGCACAGAATTACCAAAAGAAGAGGCCATGTAGAGGCAGAGATGAAAGTGACTGTAGTAGCTACAAGCCGTGGAACCTCAGGACTGCCAGCAGCCTCCAGAAGTGAGGGCAAAGGCATGAGGCCATTTCTCCCTTAGAGCCTCCAGAAGAGCCAACTCTGCCTCCTCTTTTATTTGGGCCTGGTGGCCTCCTGAACTTTGAGCAAATATATTTCTGTCCCTGATGATCTGCTCTGGAGCCCCAGCAAACTCATCCACTTACAGGCCGTGCTCTCCTGGGGAGCCATTAACCTCTCTGAGCCCCACTTGCACACATGGAAAATGGGTCTAGTGGATGGAAGCACTTGGTGGAGTTCTGAAGGTTATAGATAAGGCATATGGAAAGAACCTACACCAGGGTGGCCGGTTGTGAAAACTACCAGGCCACATCGTCCCTCCTGAGAGGACCCTCCCTGGGTCTGGCCACTCTTGGGCCTGTGGACAACACCACCCCTCTCAACCAAGCTCCCAAAGGCAATGCTCGTAAGCTGTTTCCTGAGGATTTTGCAGCGGCCGCTAGAATTCAGCACACCCTGTTGCTTTTGGTTGCGAGCATGTATCGCCAAAGACGCGTATCCCCCTTAGAACCATAAACGCTCTAATAGCAGTAACGGGGCAGCCTCGATCATGACCAAACGTGATTACATTCCACATAAAAATATAAAAGCTCATTTGAGCCGGGCTCCCTCTGGGCCCATTGCCTGAGCTTTTATTGAAAACCCCACATTCCTGACTTCGTGAGCACTGATGTAAGGGCCCAGTGAGGCCGGATCTTGAGAACCCCAGTAAAGCCCCGAGGTGGCCTGGAGGGCTGGACTCAGCTGGAAACCCCTGATGTATTCTCAGGCCCAGAGCTTCACACTTCATTGTCTGGTGACTCCTATCTGCTCGGAGCTCCCTAGACCTGCGCCGCCACCCCCCCCCCCGCCTCCTCCGTGCCAGCCTAGGCCTCTTGCTTTGCCCCCTGCTAAAATGTAAGGCTGTGGAAGCAGGGAACTGGTCTGGCACATTCCCTGCTGTGTCCTCAAGGTGCAGCCTGGTTCATGGTGTGTGAATGAACAGACGTTGTAGGACATCCCTCCCTTCTCCACACCTGGCCCTCTCGCTCCTCTTCATTAACCTCCCGCCTTTTCCCGTCTCACCTTTCAGCCACACCCTACAGCCTGAGAGTCAGCCAGGTAGCCTCTGTCACTCCCCCATGCGCCATGCTGTTCACTCTGGTGCAGCACTCCCTCCTCTGTGCCTCCCCAAATCACCCTGACCAGCCCACAGCCCCTCACCTGCTCACCTGTCTGGACATGTCTCTAGACTCTAAGCACTGCGAGGTCCTGGACGATGTCTTCTTCACCCTTCTCTCCCAGGCCCTGGTGGAGTATCTGGCTCTTGACTGTGCTTGTTAAGCATTGGTCAAATCAGCTGACAAATTGCTGAGAGAGGGAAAAACCAGGTCATCATAAAGTACCCAAAAGGGAGGGAAGAGGATAGGGGGACACAGAGAACTCAGTCACTGTGATGGCAAGTACCGTGAAACCTAGTTTTACAAGTTTTTTCTGTTTGATTCCTACAACAACCACGTGAAGATGCCCCTATTCTCCCCACTTTCTTTTCTATACAAAGAAACAGTGGTCAGAGATGGAGTCACATACATCATAGGAGTGCAAAGCCAGGATTTCAATCCAGATTTGTTTGACTCCAGATCCAAATTCACAGCAAGGCGAGGACATATAAAGTTGTAGGAACAAAATTTTAATAAATGTTTCTAGAAAGTGTAACTGTTAAAAGCACACAAATGGGTGTCAAGGTCCTAGAGGGCCAGAGACCAATCAGTTCACTGCTCTGGATGTTGGTTTCCTCATCTGCAGTGAAGGGCTGGAGACATCTGTGAATCGGATTAGGTGATTTCAATAGCTCCAAAAGTATTCTGAAATGATTCACAATTTATGGGAAAACATATATTCTGAAATTCAGTGTTTGAGACAACAGCTGTCAGCATGAGGTTTTTTTTTTTGTCTAGCCTTAAAAATAGATTATATGGAAGTGTATGCACGTACGTATGTGTGTACACACTCCACATGCTTACAAACCCATGAGTTGAACAATGACAACTGTGGCTATGGCTCCTTTTTAGAACATTGTCCTCACTCAAATCTCAGGGCAGAAGAGTTGCTTTCAATACCCGTCTAGCTCCACAAGTATTCTGAAATGATTCACAATTTATGGGAAAACATATATTCTGAAATTCAGTGTTTGAGACAACAGCTGTCAGCATGAGGTTTTTTTTTTTTTGTCCTAGCCTTAAAAATAGATTATATGGAAGTGTATGCACGTACGTATGTGTGTACACACTCACATGCTTACAAACCCATGAGTTGAACAATGACAACTGTGGCTATGGCTCCTTTTTAGAACATTGTCCTCACTCAAATCTCAGGGCAAACACAAGCAGCTTGCCCATAGACATGCTCTGGAATCAGACCAAAGAGTGCGGGTTCTGTCAGCACTGTGTCTTGGTTTGCCTGGATTTCTGTGCAAGTGGAATCTCTTTTCTGATTCCAGGAGACAGTCAGGTCAACATGAAAGTTGTGGGTTATGGGGGGCAGGTAGTGATGCTGAACAAGCCTGGGGGAACAGGAGAAGAAGGCAGCCCACTATTAAGATAGACACGTTGATCATCCCTAACAAAGCGGGACAAGTAGGTGGCATCATCAGTCTCGCCTCTGCTTACACCTGGTGTGACACGAATCCCACCTGTGGTTTCCAAAAATATAGAGGCTAAACAAATGCTTAACAAGCTCTTCATAGATTTTTTTGCAAGATGATTTCTTCCTTCTAATAGAGGCATTACATTGTTCATTCATTCAAAACACACATGCACATGCACACACACACACACACTCCACCAATGTGCCATGTACTGTACTTGGCTATGATGAGCAGTCCTTGCTATCACAGAGCTTACAATCTAGTTGGGGACTGTAGTAGACATAATAGTGCCCCCCCACCCCAAAGATGTCCATGTCCTATTCCTAGAACCTGTGACCATCTTACTTTACATGACAGAAGGAACTTAGTAGACATGAAGGATCTTGAGATGAGATTATCTTGGATTATCCAGGTGGGCCCAGTATAATCAGTAAGGATCCTTAATAAGGAGAGGGGGAGGCAGAAGAATCAGGAGGTGGAGAAGGGGTCAAGAGGCAGGGAATGCAGGTGGCCTCTAGAAGCTGGAAAAGGCAAGGAAACAGACTCTTCCCTGGAGCTTCTGGAGAGGAATGTGGTCCTGCCAACACCTTGACTTCATGTGGCCCTATAAGATTGATTTTGACCTCTGACCTCCTGAACTATAAGAGAATAGATGTGTATGGTTGTAAGCCACTATGTTTCTGGAACCTTGATAAACAGCAAGAGGAAATGGACACTCTCTTTGGGACACCAGAGGGCAAAAGTATATGTAAATGCACAAAGTCGGGAGTGATAAGAAGGAGAAGAACAGGGTAACATTAGAAGACCAGTCAAGGTCCGGAAAGCTACTGGCTGGGGACGGCTTCCCTGAAGGAGAAGGACATTGGTGCCTTGGGGATGGTGTGTGTGAAGGAAGTCCCACGTAGAGGATATTCTTTGCATGCAGGGCTGTGCAGGGAAGGAAGATGGCGCAGGAGGCCAGAGGGCCCGGTGCGTAGAGTGTGAGCAGGAAACAACGCCAACCGCATGGAAACCACCTCTGGGAGCTGAGTTGGGCAGAGGGCAGAGCCTTTGTAAACCGTGCCATAGATTTGGGTTCCTAACCTAAGAGAAATGGGAATGTTTTGAATGGTATTAAACTGCAGTGAGATTTGGCCAGCTTTGTATTTTAAATCTGTGCCATCCAGTTCTGTAGCCACTAGCTATGTATGGCTATGCAAATTTAAATTAATAAAAATTAAATAATTTTAAAATCCGGCTTCTAAGTCACACTAGGACGTTTTAGGTGCTCCGTAGCCACATGTAGCCGGTAGCTACCACATAGGACAGAATAGATCTAGAACATAGCCAGCACTGCAGAAAGTTATGTTGGGCATATGTCAGTACTGCTTAGAAGAAACACCACAATGACAGAGTGGACCATGAAGTAGGGAGGGAGGCAAGAGTGGAGGTGAGAGAGCAGGTAGGAAGAAACTTCCCAAGATTCCAGGTGGAATTTCATGGTAGTTCACCCTAAGATGGTGGCAGTGGACATGGACATGTGTGGGGAGATTGGAGATCTGTGGAGGAAGTAACCACGGATTTTGGAACTCAGATATTGGGAAGTTTCTGCCCCATTTTGACCCTTCATTAGAAAAGTTACCTAAAACAAGTTGCTTAAATACATGGAGCTTCAATTTCCTTATCTGTGAGTAGAAATAACATCTACCTCAAAAGGGATGTTGTAGCATAAAATCTCTGGCATAATGGGTGTTCAGTTTTGGGTACATCTCATGCCCTTTGTACATCTCCAACCTAAAAAGGTGTTTTCGATGTCACTAAGATCTGGGTAGAATCACTTTGGAACTATAAACACCTTCTGGCCAGGTGAGCTCTCTCTCTCTGTCTCGAGTGGAGCCTGATCAGACTATCTTTCACTTGGATGGATAAGCCCTTACTCTGGACCTGCCCTTGGGTGTGAAGGTCACGGGGAAAGGTACAGAGGGAAAGAGCCATATGTAGAAAATGAGCAATTTGGTTCCCACCATGACGGCAGGGCGTCCAAATGGAGCTATTTTGTAGTCAGAATACCACGTAGGACCACACTAGGAGAGCGAGCTTGGGGGAAGCAAGGAGAGGAGCGTGCCATCCGTGTAGAGAAGATAATTGAATCCATGGGAGGTCGACTGGGGCTCATTTCACACAGAACCGCACAACAGCACGTGGCTCGCTCAAAGACAATACAGGCCTTCAAAGCGAACCGCTAAGGGGAGTGCATTTCTATATTAAGGGCACAACATCCTCTAAGTGAGACACATTGTTATGCCTCTTCTTCCCAGCCACAGCCTGGAAATAGCCATAAAAGAAATGAAGTATATTTGCCTTGTTAACACAGTTTGTATTACATATTCATAAACCATTTTGTGAAACTGCAAGGGAAAGATTCAATTGTCTTGGAAGCTGATAATGGCCAAACAGCCATACAGAGAGCAGGCGGCATGTTATGGAATTAGCTGCACAATGAATGAAATGCAACGCCTATAATAAACCCATTCAGATATAAATTATGGCCGAGTAGATGCAATGTTTGTTAAGCAATAAAGCTTGCCACCCTACATGGGAAATTGAACGAGATTTATCATAAAATATGGCGGAGAATGTGCTAAGAATCTGGCTCCCCAAACTGGGCTTAATCAAAACAATCTAGAGAGCAGGCTTCCAGGAACAGGAAACCAAAAGAAAACGATAGCAGTGGGTCCAAAGGGGCATTCTGACATCGTGACCTGAAATACCCTTGGTTTCAGCAATTCCACCAAGCATATTTGTATTTGAAAAAAAAATCTGTTTTGATTTTTCCTTTGAGAATTATCAAAATGCCTTGAGCTCTGGGAATATGAAATGTGACCAATAATTGGCTTTCTGGTTGGCCAGGGCAGTAATTGAATTCAGGGACAGGGACCTTGTCCAAGTGACATTGGGCTCTTGGTTTCCCTTGGAAATGGTGGAGGCTCATGATCCCCGGGGAGACAGCTGGCTCTTAGACTGCACTGTTGGATGTTTTACTGGGTCCTTGAAGGACGTGCAGCTAGTTTTCTCAGAAGACCTCCCTCGAATCTTCCATGCACAGTGCTAAATGAATATGAGGGCGTGTTGTGTGTCATCTCCTGGAGCTGGATCTTGGGTTTATCTTCACTTTCTGGGAAAAACAAAATGAAACCAAATAAAATAAAACAAGAATTAACCCAACATGTTGCAGCCTTTCTGGTATTGTTACTTGAAAAGAACGGCAAATATTTTATGGCTTTACAAGCTGAAGTCAACGTTTGCAGTGTATTGAGAACAATGAAAAATACCTTAGGAATGTATTATAGTCCCAGAGTTGGATTAAGAGTGTTCAGAAGCGGAAAGGAATTTTCTGCCTGCTAATAACATTACCCTGAAATCTAATGAAATGATCTCCCTAAAGCCAACTTTATGGCATAAGCTGATTTCCCATTTGCTTTTAAAAATAAAACATACAAATGTCCTCTTTGGTCAGCTCATCACTCAATCCACATACTGTCAAACTGTGCTTCAGATAGCCAAGTTGTACAACTTAAACAGGTCACTCGTGATGTTTTAGAGATAAGGATCGTTACCGACGTTCAATGAAGTGACCATAGGATTTGAATCTGACAACAAGCTTCTACCGATATCCAAAGAAGCTTAAAAAGCAGACGGTTTGAAATTGCTGCTGATGACTTGAGCTATTTCATACTCCCTGTGTCCTCACAGTATGTGTGTGTGTGTGCACATATAAATATACACACACATATACATCTGTATGCAAATCTACACATGCACATGTACACACGTATCAGTAAGAAAATCTAAGTATTAACAAAAAGATTAGAAAAATCAGAAGTCATATTAGATTCTAAAACAATTGATAACAAATCTTTTCTTCCCTTTCCTCATCAAAACGTATTCTCCACACTCCTTCTCTCAACTTAGATGAGATGAGTGCCAGATAAGGTAGTCAGAAAAAGGGGACTGAAATCAAACATGAGGATGAATGCAGTTCTCAGTATCGTAGTCAGGAGCATTATGCCAACAGCCTGCATTTCTATACGCTATTTCTTTTTTCCTTGATATGATCTCATTCATGTCTCACAAAAATCTCTGCAAAGCAAGAATCTCCATTATCATCAAACAGGTCATGGGATCAAGGAATCTTGTGTGTCATTAGAAAGCATTCTTTCTGGACTTAAAATGATGACAAATTTATCTGTCCTACCTAACGAGAAGTCGGGTGGTAAGCCATTCAGAGTAGAATGTACCAACAAATACTCAGAAACCTTTCTCTCTCTCCTCACCATCATCCTGTAGACTTTCCAGAATGAAAAAAAAAAAGTGAAGGGCTAAAGAGCAAGGGCCACACCCTCAGAATGTGTCCTTTGTATTGCCAAAACCACAGCTCCCCTGGAAGTCCTGTTCTGTGGACTTTTCCACTTTCGTTTTGTTGATCAAAACTGTTGCTTGGCCACCCAGAGCCCTGGGAAGTAGTCAGAAGGAGGGGGCACTATAGATGTAATATCATGCGTGAATTAAATTTAAATCCGAGTTTACCCACTTGGCACTCCTATATAATGGAGATTACATTGAACTTAATATGAACTCACCAGATCCATACGCTACAGATTTCCAAGTTCTGGTTTATGATTCTAAATTATTGTAACCAATAAGGATAAGTTAGCATAATTTCTGAACCATTTGGTTTTTATGGGAAGATTAGGTGAGGTAACTGTTAGGGATGATTTTTAAAGTCTTATAAGTACTAAGGGCTCTACTTCCAGTTGAAAACTCCCTGAAATGAGCATTACATAGTCTTAACACTAATGTGCATTGAAGATTGGTTAACTAATATCAGAGTAATTGTGTAACTAGGGTATCAGCCATTTTTCCTTACCTGAAAAATGATCAGAATTTGATCTGAGAGTTTCAAGATCTACGAGAGAGAAAGAATATATTTTCCTTTTAAAAGCCTTTTAGTCATATCCGTTGATCCAACCAAATATGTAGGAACCCAATGTTACATTCCATACTTAGGTTATCAACTCTTCTTCTAAAGCACCAGGTCTCTGTGTTACAGGGTTTGGCTGAGGTAGAAATGTTCCCAAAGTTTCAGTTATCTTAACCGTGCAATAAACCATCTTAAAATCTAGTGACTTAACATCCTGCCTTGGCTCAAACTAGTACAGTTTCGGCGAGGCTGGTGGTAGCTGATCTCTGTTCCAGGTGGTGTTGCTGTCATGTGACTCATTCATCTGGGAGCCATCTGGGGGTCTACTCTGAGCTTTTTTATGTGGCAGCTGGATCCTAAGAAAATGAACATGGGAACATCCAGGCCTCTGAGGACTAGATTCCAAAACTCACACATCCCCCTGCCACACTACATTGGTCACAGCAAGACACCGGCCAGCCCAGATTCCAGGGAAAGAGAAACACATCCAACTGTTAATGTAAACAGTGGCATGTGCTCAGAGGGACAGGAGGAGTCCTTGGTGACCATCTTTACAGACACCTGCACATCCAGGATGAGCAACTCTCTGATGCTTTTATTGATTCCCTCAAGAAATCATCACCACTCTCCCAGGAACCTGTGCCTCTCTCAAATGGACCAGCAGTACAGAGTGGAGAGTTTTAGAGTGAGGGGTTTAAGTTGGGATTGCTGTATTCTAAGCCTGGATATTCTAGCTTGCTCACTGTCAAATCTTGGTCAAGTTACTAAATGTCTTTGAAAGTTAGTGTTCCCCTTCGCAAAAGGAAGATCACAGTGCTGTTCTCTTCAGAGGCTAGTTGGAGCCTTTTACAGAGTTAATCCATGTCAACCATTCAGGGCAGTGCCTGATACATTGTCAGGTATAGTAACATTGCTTCACACTTGCCGCCTCTTCTACGAGTTTCTGAGTGCAAGACTGGTGTTGTCGTCTCTGTGCTCCTGGGATGCTGTAAAGATTTTAATATATAAGGTGTTCAGGGAAAATGTGATAAGTGACTAATGAACCAGGGCTGTCTTTTTCTTTAGTTGCACCTATCTGAAGCAAATATTTATTTTTCAAAAAGATTGGGGAAGCATATGTCATGTGTGCCAGAAGCATTGATACATACTCATTCATTCATCCAGAAAATATTATTGAGCACCTATTAAAGGCTAGAAAGTCCATTGGGTTCTGGAGATATCATGGTAAATAAGCCATGCATAGTTCCTGTCTCATAGAAATTATATTCCAGTAAGAAGAGAAAATTAATAAACTCAAGCACAGAATATAATATTAAATAAAATCTATGTTTTGAAGAACATAGCTAAAAGGTAGAGTGTTCGATTGAACCAGGAGTGGGATGAGATGCAGCTTTGAGATAGTGATACAACTTTGGTTTGGTGAAACTCCCACTTTTCAGAAAAGTTGGAATTTTAGCAGAGATCTCGAGAAGAAAAAGTCAGTCATTTGGTGGTGTGTGGACGGAGTCTTCTAGGAAGAGAGAGGAGCAAGTAGAAGATTCGAGGTGGAACTGAGCGTGGGGTTTGAAAGACATGAGGAAGCCCCACGTCCCTGGATCTTGAGGAGTCAAGGAAAGAAAGGCGGGCAGGGGCTAAACACTGTGGCACTTTTGATTCAGAACTTACTCCGTGTGCAATGGAATACCATTGAAGGGGTTGAAACATGAAGGATAGAAATAGTTTCCCTTCCTTATTTTTCATTGTTGGGTTATTTTAGTGCTGATAGCCACTCTACTCAACCATGACCCCACGTTCACAGAACTTGGGAAATCCTCGTCTTTTGATACATGTATGTGTGAGACTGTGTGGTGGTGGTGGTGGTGGTGGTGGTGATGGTGTAGTGTTGGCAGAGGGTCCTTTTCCAGTGACACTGAGAGTATATTGATTTCCCTGAGAAAAATCCAGGTGATCAAGATTGTTTTGGTACCAAGAATGACATGGAGATGTTGCATGATGATGGTGACTGTCTATCTCACTTTTTACTATATTCCAGGCACTGTCACGTTCTTTACAAACATCCCCATGTCTGGTTCTCACAGGAACTCAAGAGACATGCCATTGGCATCTGGGGTTTAGAGATGAACGCACTGAGATCTATGAGCTGAAGTGCCCGCCAAGGTTAACCCACTGGGGATTTGAGTCTGAATCTTTGGACCTTTGCTTCTCAGCACATTTCAAAGTTCTGCTCATCCACAGCTCCTCCCAAGAAGCCTCCCAGACGGTGCAGATAGACAGCAAATGAGACTCAATGATCGGTTACAAGATGTTCTCTAGAACTTGCGGAAATCATAGGGTGGGATGGCTGTGCCGGTTTTGCAACAATGCTCCTAATGAGCAATTTAGCAATGAGTGGTGCACATGTGTGGGGGAGTCTGAAGCACAGCCTGCCTCTGGCACACATTTGTGTCATTGTTTGGTGTCTGCATACAAGTGGAGATTTCCAAAATGTTACCCAAAGAAGGGGATGAATGGCATTTCTTCGATTCTGTAGATTCCAGGCTGAGGCAAGCTAAATGTTGGCCTCAAGTCACACAGCGAGGTGATGGAATCTTCAGAGGCCTGCATGGAGAAGCCATATCCCCTGTCTTTCTGTCTCAGTGATAAGTGATTGGACCTTCATCCAGGGGTCAGTATTTCCAGGAAAGGTTTGCTGGATCACGCTTCACCAACTTCTTGAATTTACTCAACCAACATTAAATAGGTCTTAGACACTCTGTTAGGCAAGGAGAAGGCCGGAATGAGGAAGATGTGGTCCCTGCCCCTGAAAGATATCAACCGTTTCCATCTGGATTCTGCCCTCCTCAGTGTGTCCCAGTCCAATCCAATAGTGGTGAAGAATGTAGATTGTGATATTTGGCTGCCTGGGTTCAAATCCTGGCTCTGCAGGACCTTGGGCTAGTGCCTTAACTCTTCTGCCCCTCACTTTCCTCACCTATAAAGCTGTGAGATTAACAGTACTTAGTAGCTCATAAATAAAAGAATGGCTGTGTAAATAAAGTGACACAGTGCAGGTTTTTTTCCCCAAGTTCTTTGATGATAAGGTTTACTTGAGATGCTTATAAAAACTGCAGCTCCCTTGGCACTGGGTGGCTCAGTTGCTTAAACATCCGGCTTTCGCTCAGGTCATGATCTCACAGCTCGAGTCATGGGTTTGAGACCCACGTCAGGCTCTGTGCTGCTAGCTCAGAGCCTGGGGACTGCTTCAGATTCTGTTTGTGTCTCTCTCTGCCCCTCCCCTCCTGCTTGCTCACTCTCTCTCTCTCTCTCTCTTTCAAATATAAATCAATATTTAAAAATGCAGCTTCCAAGGCCCTTCCCTTGTAAATTCTAGTGTAGTGGCTTTGGAGCCCAAGACCTTGGTTTATATTGTCATTGTTGTTTGTTGTTTTTAAACAATATTCTAGTGACCATTGTCGTTGGGATACTCGGGGAAACACTGATGTAATGAGTGGGGATGGCACTTCTCACCTTGGTTGCATATTGCAGTTTCTTGGGGAGCTTTAACAATACAGATGTCTGAGTTCCCCTCAAAAGGTTCTGTTTTAGTAGGTTGGGGTGCAGATCCGGATGTTCAAAGGCTCCCCAAGTGTCTCTAATAGGCACTCAAGGTTGAGAAAAGTGCCAAAGTGTCACTTGAAGCACCATCAGCATTGTCATCCTTTTCATCTTCTCCAAGGAAAAAAGGATCCACGCAATTACCAAGAAAATTAAGAATGTCAATTGCTGTCTAAGCAGAGTGAAAAGAGTCATCCTGAGCTCCTGTAACAATCAGTATCTCATTATGACATTTAGGCTCTTTCGTGGTCTCCAAACCTTACACATTTTTGTGTCTTTTCCCCCCTTGACTATAAGCTTTTTTAGGAGTAAGAAAACTTTCTGGTTTCATATTTTAATATCTCCCAAAAGGTTTCCCCAATACCTTGTATACGGAGTAGTTACTAACCAACTATCAGGTAAATAAGATAATGCATTAGCGGAAGTATAGTGGAGACCAAATACTACAGGATAGGCGAAGAAGGAAGGATTTCAGACTGTTAGAGTTCATGTGAGTTAACACCTGAAGAATGTGTGGATGTTTTTTGAGTTGAGCAGAAGTGGGATTTCTGGCAGGAGAAATGGCTTGAGCGAAGGTGGGGAGGAGAAGATGTCTTAAATATGTTCCAGGAAACAGGGCCCCCCAGGCTGGGACGGGTAGACCTAAGCTAAAAGGGTACATGGAGGAAGGTTTGAGAAAGTCATTGGTACTGGCTCCTACTTACTCAAGGACGAGGAAACAGGCACAGGGAGGTTGGGTCCCTTTCCCAAGGCCCACAGAGGTGGATCTCGAACTCGAAGCTTGGCTCAGGCAGCCTCCTCACTCCTTACACCTGTGGTCTCCCAGTGTCTCCAACAGCAGGGCGATAATGAAGACTTTCCAAGCAGAAACATGACAACCTCAGAGAGATTCTGTAGAACAGTCATGTTGGTAGCTGTGAGGAGCAGTGATCGCAGAGTGGTGACACCGGGGATCTTTCCAAAGTCACTTTGCTTACCGCAAACACACACACACACACACACACACACACACACACAGGCGCGCGCACACGTCAAGGTCGGCACACAAATTCAGTAAATACCCGTCAGGCATGGTCCTCTCCTGCATAGAGGCAGGCCACCAGTTTGGATCTCAGGGCTTTGGAAGCCAACACCAAAAGGACATACGATTTATGGAGGCTATAAAATGAAAATACACGGTCACCCAGGAGATGTCCAGCCCTTGCTATTTCTGAAACCAGAGAGCAAATCCCTCCTTCGGTTTTCAAAGTGAGGACCTCTTGCAAAGTGCTGGATGTCACCCTCAATGGTAAAAACAGCAGAGCCCATGGTATTGCTTCCTGAATGGTCTCTAACAAAGGAGGCCTCGCCAGTGGGAAGCACTGCATCTTAACCCTGGAGTGTCTACTTGCAGGACTTGGACAGTCCAGCTTAATGCTTTCAGAGCATTTTCATGTATTATTTAATAATAAACAATAATAAATGTGTCACCCCCCCAAAAGCAATGGTTGCCTTTTTTTTTTTTTAAGTCAACTAAATGATTAATCAGTTCCTACCATATTCCACTTTATTTCCAGGGCTGAAAATATAAGGCTGGGGTTTTAAATATGTATATTGTAATTTCTTGCTGTCATATCTTCGGCATTCATAATGAAATGTCGATAGCTGTGGTAGTATATTAATAGGAATCTTCCCAATGATATATTAACAGAACAGAACCATCCAACCTTTCTCCTTTGATGTTTTTATGCTGATTTTAAAACCCTGTGTAGTCCGTTTGTGTAGGACCATAAGTTCTCATGTTCAAAGTTGCCTAAATCTTACACACTCACTAACTTTTTTCGTCCTCTTCCCACTGCTTTCCAGTCACAGGATGTTGCAAAATCAGTTTGAACATGGCTTTTCACACTCCAGATGCCACTCGCATCATTGCTCCAGGAGAGCCGTATCAGGGAGGCAGACAGGGAAGGGGAAGTAATAAATGAATAGTAATTAAGCACCTTCTCTGTGTGAGGCACTTTGCACATTACCTCTCTGAACTAGACGACACCCTCAGTGATGGGCATTCATCTCCCAGCTTAACAAGGAGGGGAAGCGAGGCTTATGGAAGGCCAAACAAATGACATGTCTGGGTTTACAGAGCTCATAGTAAGTATCAGAGACAAGTTCTGTCTCAAATCTGACTTCAGTACCCACGTTCTGTTCATGGCAGTATGCTTCTCCAAGGATAAACCTGAAAACATAAGTGCAGTAGGTTTCATTCTCAGCTAAAATGATATATACATACTGCATTCTGTCTCTTCCACTGAACGAAGCTATAAAACCTCAGCAGAATGCATGGAGAAGCTATTTGAAGACTCTCAAAGTAACGGTAGCAGCCATATTGGGGACAAAGACCAGAATTCAAAGTGCTCCTGGACCCGTGGTGAGTTTGCCATTTCTTTTCCTTCCTCTGCCCTGCAGCCTAGAATCAAGTCAGCTCAGAACACACGAGTGTGCATCAATACAGAGAACACTCCAGAAGAGCAGGAAAGCGAACTCCCAAAGCTCAGAGCGAGTGGGGAATTTGTCTGTTTTGAAAAATAGCTGTACTCTCTTGAGCCCCAATGCCCAGGTGTTCATTGCACAGTGGTGACAGTGCAGTGCCAATGATGAAAATGGGGGGTCTTCCAGACCCAGAATTTGTGGAGAAGATGAACCCTTCTCTTTAATTGATCCCAAGAGGGTGTGATGTACCTGTGTCATTTTTTCCCTCTCCTCTCTTCCCACTGGATGCAGGGGCAGATGTGGGGAAGCCACAGCTGACCAGGGTAACAAAGAGCCCAGTTTTCTGGTGCGGGGAACCAGAAAAGGGAACCTTGGGGAAGTAGAAAGTATTGGGGAGTTTATGGAGAGAGAGGAGGTTGGCCCTCTAAAGGATGCCCACTAAGTTGTGTATGAACTGGGCTCGTTCCACATTGAGCATGTGTGTTTCTGATCCCAAAGCATACCAAAGCCTTTGAGAACTGAACTAGTAGACTACCACCCAGGTCCCAGACAGCCTGCAGGATGAGACTTATGCAGGAGAAATCCAAAGAGAACTGCAAGGGGTTTGAGAATGAGACTTAAATTGAAACCACAGCCCACAAAGGGCTGGGGAGAATTTGCATCCTTGACCCAACAGGGTTGACTGCCTGGTAAAACAAAAATGTGAACATTCCCTGTAAGATTTAAACAAGATCTAGTGTCTCCTAAGCTCAGACTCAAAATATTCAGGACACAATCCAACATTACCTGGCATACAAAGAACCAGGAGAATATTAATTCGCATGGGAAAAGATACTCAATAAAATATCAATGCCAAAATGACATGGATATTGGAATTCTCGGACAAAGGCTTTAAAACAGCCATTCTTCAAATGACCCAAGTAAAAGTTTACACGTTTGAAAAGAATGGAAAAATAGAACGTTTCACCAAGTAAGAGATGATATATAAAATGCGGGAACTTTAGAAATGTAAAAACAATAACAACAAAACAAACAACCCCTCACTGAATGTCCTCCATGCCAGAACGGGGATTACAAAGAGGAAAGCGTCACTAGATGAACCTGAATATGGATCAGTAGAAAATATCCAACCTCAACAACGGATAGAAGAAGAAGGAAAGGAACTTAAAAGAGCCTCACAGGCCTGTAAGGACAACACCAAAAGGTTAAACACTTGTGTTCTAGGAATCCTAGAGGGGAGGAGAAGTAGTGTGCTGCAGAACAAAATACTCGAAGCAATAACAGCTGAAAATTTCCCAAATCTGGGAAAAGACATAAATCTGCAACCCACAAATCTCAGTGCATTTCAAACAGAATAAACCAAATGAAAGACTCTTTGATGCATTATGATCAAACTATTTCAATCTAAAGATAAAGGAAAAAATCTTGAAAACAGCACATTACTTATAGGCGAATAACAATCCGAATGACGTGGTTTTCATCCCAGAAATCAGGCCAGAGGAAGTAGAAAAACACCCTTTAAGCGTTGAAAGAAATGAAATATCATCCCCGAATTCTGCAACCAGTGATGGCCTCCAGGAATAAAGGTAAAATTTAGATACTCAGGGAACAAAACGTCCCTGTTTCCCCAGGATTGAGGGGCTTCTCAGGATGCAGGACTTTTAGATCTAAAGCTAGGAAAAGCAAGACAGCTGGTCACCCAAACTTTCCAAGATGAAAGAAAACTAGAAGAACTTGTTGCCATTGGACCTGATCACCTGCTCTAAAAGAATGGCTAACGGAAGTGCTGTAGTCAGAGGGAAGTGACACCAGCTAGAAACTTGGAACATCCAAGAAACAAAGGAAGGAAGATTAAAGTAGCAAATATCTGGGTAAATAAAATGGTGAATTGTTCTCCTGTTAAGTTTTTTAAATGTGCGTAATGGTTGAAAGCAAAAAAATATAACTATTGTCTGGTGAAGTTTTCATGCTAATAGCATCACACTTAATGATGAAAGGCAGAATGAATGCTCTCTCCCTGAGATTTGGAATAAGCAAAGGAGATATACTCTTAACACTCTTATTTAACTTTTTTTGTGGAAGTTCTAGCAAGGATAAGAAGGCAACAAAGGAAATAAAATTTATAGAGATTAGAAAGGAAGAAATAAAACTGTCCTAATTCACAGATGATAGGATTGAATTGTTAGAAAATCCTCATGAATCTACAAGCAGTAGCAACAACAAAAAAAACTTTTAGTTCTACTGAGTTAGTTTGGAAAAATTGCAGGGTACAGAGTTCACATATAAAAATCAGTTGTATTTCTGCATGCTAGCAATGCAGCCAGAATGTAAAAAACAAAGAGGCAAAAATCCCTTCTACAACAGACGAAATACTTGGACATAAATCTAAAAGTCATGTACAGAACATATATGCTGAAAGCTACAAAAGGTGATAAAGAAATAAAAGAAGACCTAAATAAATGGAGATATATGTGTAATCACAGATTGGAAGGCTCAGCATGGTAACATGTCCACGCCTCCCAAATTGATCCATAGATTTAATGCACTTCCCATCCACATCCCAGCAAGATTCTTTCTATACGTCTAGAACAATTTATTCTAAAAAGGCAAAGGAACTGGGTAACACAATGATTTTATCAAAGGAAAAGGAAAGTGGAGAAGTACTCTACCCAATAGTAAGACTTAAGTTTGACTCTGCAGTAATCTAAGTATATGGTGTTAGTTGACAGAGAGACATTCAGACCCAATGGAACCAAGTAGAGATTTTGGAAATAGACCTACCCCAATTTAGTAATTTTAGTTTTGAAAGCGGAGAAAAGAATTAAATGGAGCAAGGATATTCTTTATAACAAATGGTGTTGGGAAATTGGACTTTTATGTATGTATATAAAAGAACCTCGACCTAAACTTAGCATCCTACAAGAAAACTAACTCAAATTATGTAATAGATGTAAAAGTAAAATGTAAAATAATAATACTGAAGAAAACACAGGAGAAAATATTTGTTTCCCGGGGCTAGGGAAAGAGTTCTTTGACTTTCCAGAAGCATAGTTCACTAAAATAATACTAATTACATTATTATTATTATTATTATTATTATTATTATTAATTAAAATTAAAAATGTTTGCTCTGTGGAAGATACTGCTCAAAAAGGAGAAGATAAGGTACAGTCTAAGGAAGAATATTTGCATATCCAAAAAAGGACTGCCATGCGTGATATATAAGGAACTCTAAAACTGAGTAGTAAAAAAGCAAATAACCTAATTCTTTAAAAACATCGAGACTTAAATAGGTATGTCACCAAAGAGAAAGTAAATTAACACATGAAAGGATGTTCCATCATTAGCAGCTAATTAAATGCAAATTAAAACTGCATTGAGATACTGCTACACACTTGTCAGAGTCTCAAAAAAAAAAAAAATACTGACACTACCAATTGGTGGTGAGGATGTGGAGCAACTGGAATGTTCCCTCATTGCTAGAGGGAGTAGTAGTACAAACTGGAAAACCAATAGTTTCATGGTAGTTTCTCATGAAGTTAGTGTACACTTATCATATGATACAGCGATCCTACTCTTACTGTAGAGGGGTAGGATCCTTTCTTTACTCTAGAGAAGTGAAAACTTATGTTCCCACAGAAACCTGCTCATTAGGATTTATGAGCTCTACTCGGAACTGGAAAATAAAGGAAACCAGCTGATTGGTTTTCAGGGGATGAATGGATAAGCTCAGTGTGGGGCATCCACCTGCTACAGGATTTTCAGCAACAAAAAGGAATAGTTATTGATACAATAACTTAGATGAATCTCAAGGACCCCATACTAAGTAAAAAAAAAAAAAAAAAGCCAGTCTCGAGAGATTATATTGTACTTCATTCATATGACGTTCTCAAAAAGACAAAACCTTAGTGACAGAACAGGTCAGTGGTGTGTAGGTGTTAGGGATGGGGGAGGGGTGGCTACAAAGAGAAAGTACGAGGAGCACTTTGAGGGGTGATGGGCCTGTTCCCGTCTTGATTGCGGTAGTAGTTAAGGAATCGATGCATATGTTAAAATTTATAGAATTGTACAGACACACACAAAGTCAATTTTATTATATGTTAAGCTAAAAGAATTTTAGAAATAAACACAGCAGTTGCTTTTTAAAAAATGTTTATTTTTAATTACGAATGTATTTCCTAAAGAAATTCTCATTGCAAAAACAATAATAATAAAGACACACAGAAAATTCCTCTGTCACTTTGACTAATACTGTCAGTCTTACTCTTCTTCCCTCTGGGGGTAACCTCTCTTGTCAGTTCAGGTATGTTCTTCTCAAGGAGCAGTGGTTTCTAATGTTTGGGATTTTATGTCAAAAGCTCAACTCTTTAATTAAAAAAATAAATGAAACAAGTTTCAAGCATTTAAATCTCACACATTTAAATATGTGGGAAAACTTGGTGCAAAGTAGGCGATGATACCGTTGTTATGACATTGTGAGACATGCAAACACGTGTCTGTGTTCATTGAGCGTATTTATAAGTTATTTTCTATTCCCACCTACTACACTCACTCGTACCTCAGTTCTGTCAGTGTTATGTTATGTTATTCATTTTAAATGGCTTATTTCATTCCTTTTAAACCTTCCTGTCTAAACTCTCTCCCATCAATCATGGATGATAACAAAATCAATCTTAGGGCAGATGTTGTGAACAGACACTCAACAGATGCAAAATTACAACAGAAACAAATCACTCCCTTTTGATGTGCTGGTCCCCTGTGCTTTCGCTTGGTCTCCGTGTCTCGGATATTCTTCATGCCATCTTTTATCTAGTGTCTGTGACTAAATGGACCGAGTTCTCATATTCCTGGTTTTAAATCTGAGCTCCATTTTCCAGGTTCTGACTGTCTCTCTTGTTTTAGTGTAGAGTGATTCCAGACTGAGTCAGTAATGGCACCTGTCTCGCACACCCTTGGGGAGTCCCTTATTGGTTAGCAGATTGTCCCCTTCTTCCTGGCCCCAGGCAATTGCCTCCTATGTTCATAAAAAGCAAAGCTTGGGCCTCGACTCAAGTCTCAGACACAGTCCATGTTGTCCTATCTTGCACATCCACGTTCTGGATTGTTTTTCCTCTTTGCTCAATCATAGATGGTATCTCTATGCTGGTACTAACTCGACCATATCTTAATCACATTCGTTAGTCCGATCGTCGAGTGGCAAAAAAAAAATAGATGAGTAGCTTGAATAGTTGAGCTAAAATGGTTATTTCATCATCAGTGGTTGTAATGGTTCAGTGACCATAATGGAATCAGATTGAATATTTAGGACCAATCCATTGAAAAGAAATCGACCTAAAACAGTCTGAGAGCCAGACTCAGTTCTTTTTTTTTTTTTTTTTAATTTTTTTTTAATTTTTATTAATTTTTTTTAATGTTTATTTCTTTTTGAGAGACATAGAGACAGAGAGTGAGCAGGGTAAGGGCAGAGAGAGAGAGGGAGACACAGAATCTGAAGCAGGCTCCAGGCTCTGAGCTGTTAGCACAGAGCCTGACGCAGGGCTCGAACTCATAGACTGTGAGATCATGACCTGAGCTGAAGTCGGCCACTTACCGAATGAGCCACCCAGGCGCCCCTTTTTTAATTTTTTTAATGTTTATTTTTGAGAGAGAAAGAGAGATAGACAGAGACAGAGAGAGAGAGAGAGAACACAAGCAGAGGAGAGGCAGAGAGAGAGGGAGACACAGAATCCGAAGCAGGCTCCAGGCTCTGAGCCGTCAGCACATAGCCCGACATGGGGCTCTAACTCAGGAGCCGTGAGGTCATGACCTGAGCCAAAGTCGGATGCTTAATCTCCTGAGCTGCCCAGGCGCCCCAGACTCAGGTCTTATTTTTAAGCATTATCTTTCTCAGTAGGATCACAAGGCCACTTCCCATGGCCATTTGTGTCCTGACTTGAATTTTCTTTGCTAAGCATTGTCCTATGACAGGATTCATCACATCCACAGATACAATGATAATGGGCTATGTGCTAGGTGGGATTTTTCTAGTTCCTAAAATTCCTGTGATTGCTATGATATGGATTTTATAACAAAACAGAAACCAAAAGAGAGGCCACCTTTATCAATGTATCTGTGAAGAGAGGAGCACCCTAGATATTTAACACTCCCCCCCTCCCCCCCGCAAAGGAGATGGTTCCCTGGTCTTCTACTCTTTCCTGACTCCCAGGACATGAACTGCATACAACAGGCACTCACATAGGGAAGTCAAAAAGTGTGGCCAAAACTAAAAATGTGTGTAGTATGTCAGGCAGTGTGCTGCATCCTTTACTTGTGTGATGTTTTAAAAATTCCCACAGTAACTTTGTGAAGTTCAATATTCTATTTTAGAGGTGGGAAAACTGAGGCTTAGAGTCAGGGCCACCACAAGCTTATATAGTGACTTTGTACAAATGAGACCTCTGGAAGACATAGCTCCATGAGCTGGCTAATGGGGTACAGGTAGGATTTCAGTCTTCACTTGCCTCCTTAGCTGGGAAACTTTTTGGAGTTAACAACCTGTACAATTGCACATGGTCATCCTTCTCAGAAGAGTCAAGAGATTTACTCAACGTCACAAATTAGAAATCAAGGTTTAATCAACATCTGACTCTGAAGTTCATGCTCACGCTATTTTAGCAAACTACCTGTAAATGAATAAAACTCATGCTCTCCTTACACTGAGAATATTCAGTGATCCAGACTCTAAAACTAGAACTTTTAAAGAATGGATGTAACAAAATACATATGGCTGGTTTCTCCAAATTCAGCTCAGATTGCCTTTCATCGAGAATCTCTTTATTTTTGAATGTTGTGGTTGACTTTAAATTCAACTTAATGAAGCTCCAAAACCACCCCTTGCCCCCACCACCTCCCTACCTCCCAACTTCAGGAGCCAAGTTCAACAATACCCTTGCCTTATGTCATAGGCAGGGCCCTGAAATATTGGCTGTAGCATCAGGGAAAGCCACAACAGCGTTAGGGGAATTCAAAGAAACCAATTTGCTTTTAGTAGCTCAAATAGCCAACTCTTTCCAAAAATATCTTCAGCTTTGTCTAATGCAGATTTATAACTCCGCTCCTAATAATGCTTTATTTCCCCCAAGTTGTGGTGTTTAAAATTCACATGATGCAATGCTGTTAACTAATGTTGCAATTTATTTCTATTTAAGGCATTATGTAGGGGAAACATAGAAGAATAGCTGAACGGGAGAGACTCAGAATGATACTAAGTGTTAATCAAAGCACAATAAAGCAATAATGAGCTGGATTTTAGACCCCGGTCAGAGGTAAAACTTCCCTGAATCTTGTCCACCCCCTTATTAATTTGTAATGCTGTGCCCCCATGAACTTCCCCTCTACTTCTGCCTCATTGAGATTTGGGTCCATGAATGATTACCTGTACCTTTAGGAGTTCTGTTTAAGGACGTATGCAGCCAGATGAAAAACAGCACATCTATTTTCTTAATAAATGGGAAAATCTGGCAAAGATATGCAAACATCCTGGTGTAAAACAAAGTTAAAGAACATGTACCCCACAGAAACAGGTACATGTGTTCACTGACAGACACAGAGTACAGAGACACAGAGTTCATAGGGGTACTTTTTGTAATAGCACAACTTGCCATCAACAGTAGAACGTGCTACTGGAAGACTCGGCAAGTGGTTGCTCTCAGTGCGTGTCTTCCTTCCCTTGCCTCTCCTCCTCCACATTTGCTCATTTCAGCTGATTCCAAACTGACAGCCATGTTGCTCGGTTCCTAGCATGCTCTGGGGTGCACTTTGCATCTACCCAAAGGACTTGTGAACATGAGGAAGCACAGTGCCTTTGAGCCATTGGCCCATGGGATGAGCTGCGGAAGCCAGCAGTGCTTGTGGATGATATAGGAGAGACTGAGTTTTCCTCTCCAAGCCCATGGGGAATACACTGAAGGGAAAACATTAGATCTTGCTCTGTGGCTGCTGTATTAAATGAGATGATGTAAAGGAAGCCCTGGGAACCCAGTAATCACTTGATAAATACTGATAATTGCTTTTCTTAGCTTTTAAAAGAGGAACAGAATATAATGAAAACATCATTGTTGCTTCTTGGTATTGCCTCAAATGTTCAAATTAAAACCCATTCCCTTCATATTTTCAATGGGTCCTTAACGCTTATAGAATGCATTCCTTAATAAGCTGTTTCAAGCCCAACATGATTTGTTACCATTTCACCCCACTAGATCAGATCTTGCAGACTATGGCCTACTAGACAAATCTGGCCTGCCATTTGTTTTTGTTAACAAAGTTTTATTGGAAATGGCCAGTGCCTATTTGTTGACATATTGTATATGGCTTCTTTTGGACTTCAATGCAGTGGAGTAGTTGCGACGGAGACTATATGACTGACAAGCCCTAAAGTATTTACCCCCTCGTTCTTTTCAGAAAATGTATGCTAACCTCTTTCTAGCCCTATCTTCCCTCCAGGTCTCACCCCAAAGGGGGTTTGCTCTCGCCCTCCTGGATCAGTGATTTTTCCTGCCTCTAACTGTTCTCTCACAGGGTCCCTTCTTCCCAGAATCCACTTTCCACTGTGCCTTTCTTTTAGAAACTTACTCATTCTTTCTCCCCCAACTTTATTGAGATATAATTGACATATAACACGGTGTCATATTAAGGTATACAGTGCGATGATTTGATATCCATATATATTGCAAACTGATTACCACAATAAGGTTAGTTAACCCTCCATCACGTTAGAGGTTAAAGTCTGGGATTGTGATGTATGGTATTGGCACAAAAACAGACGCATAGACCAATGGAATAGAATAGAAAACTCAGAAATGGACCCGCAAGTATATGGCCAACTAATCTTTGACAAAGCGGGAAAATGTATCCAATGGAAAAAAAGACAGCCTTTTTAACAAATGGTGCTGGGAGAATTGGACAGCAACATGCAAAAGAATGAAACTAGACCACTTTCTTACACCACTCACAAAAATAAATTCTAAATGGATAAAAGATCTGAATGTGAGGCAGGAAACCGTCAAAATCCTAGAGGAGAAAACAGGAAAAAGCCTCTTTGACCTAAGACGCACCAATTTCTTACTCGACACGTCTCCAAAGGCAAGAGAATTAAAAGCAAAGATGAACTATTGGGACCTCATCAAGATAAAAAGCTTCTGCACGGCAAAAGAAACAACCAACAAAACGAATAGGCAACCAACGGAATGGGAAAAGATCATCGCAAATGACATATCGGATAAAGGACTAATATCTAAAATTTATAAAGAACTTACCAAACTCCAAACCTGAAAAACAAACAACCCAGTGAAGAAATGGGCGGAAGATATGAATAGACACTTCTCCAAAGGGGACATTCAGATGGCCAACAGACACATGAAACGATGCTCAATGTCACTCATCATCAGGGAAATACAAATCAAAACTACACTGAGATACCACCTCACACCAGTCAGAGTGGCTAAAATGAACAAATCAGGAAACTATAGATGCTGGCGAGGATGTGGAGAAGTAGGCACCCTCCTACACTGTTGGTGGGAATGCAAACTGGTGCAGCCACTCTGGAAAACGGTGTGGAGGTTCCTCAAAAAAATGAAAATAGAGCTACCCTATGACCCAGCAATAGCCCTGCTAGGAATCTACCCAAGAGACACAGGAATGCTGATGCATAGGAGCACGTGTACCCCAATGTTCATAGCAGCACTTTCGACAATAGCCAAATCATGGAAAGAGACCAAGTGCCCATCAACTGACGAATGGATAAAGAAGTTATGGTACTTATATACAATGGACTACTACATGGCAATGAGAAAAAATGAAATCTGGCCATGTGTAGCAACATGGATGGAACTGGAGGGTATTATGTTAAGTGAAATAAGTCAGTCAGAAAAAGACAGATACCATATGTTTCCACGAATAGGTGGACTTTGTGAAACTAAGCCAAAACCAGGGGGAGGGGAAGAGGGGAAAGAAAAAAAAGACACAGAGAGGGAGGGAGATAAAACATAAGAGACTCTCAAAGACTAAGAAAAAACTGAGGGTAAGGGGGATGAGGGAGGGGGAGAGGGGGTGATGGGCATTAAAAAGGGCACATGTTGGGATGAACACTGGGTGTTATATGTAAACCAATTTGAAAATAAACTATTATAACCCTCCATCACGTTACATAAACTACAATTATTTTTGTGTGGTGACAACACTTTGGTTCTGTTCCCTTAGCAACTTTAAAGTCTATAATGTAGTTGTTGTTAACTACAGTCACCATGCCATACATTAGATGCCCAGGACTTACTCATCTTGTAACTGGAACTAGTCCCCCTTTTACCAATATCTCCCCAGTTCTTCCACCACCTAGTCCCTGAAAACTGCAATTCTACTTTCTGTTTGTATGAGTTCAACTTTTTTAGATTCCACATATGAGTGAAACCATGCCCTCAGTGTCCATTCATGTTTTGCAAATGGCAGGATTTCCTTCTTTTTTTATGTCTGAATAACATTCCAGTGTGTCTGTAGGTGTGTGTATGTGTTTATATAGTCAGATTTTCTTTATTCACTCGTCTGTGGACACTTAGGTTGTTTCCATATATATCTTGGCCATTGTGAACAATGCTGCAATGACATCGAGATACCGATTTCATTTTCTTTGTATGTACCCAGAAATGGGATTGCTAGGTCATATTGTAATCTATTTTTAAATTTTTTTTTTAGTATTTATTTCTGAGAGATAAAGAGACAGAGCATGAGTGGGGGAGGGACAGAGAGAGGGCAAAGCAGGCTCCCGGCTCCGAGCTGTCAGCATAGAGCCCGATGTAGAGCTCAAACTTAGGAACCATGAGGTCATGACCTGAGCCAAAGTCTGATGCTTAACCGACTGAGCCACCCAGGTGCCCTATCGGAATCTATTTTAAATTTTTTGAGGATTCCCTATACCGTTTTTCCTAGTGGATGTCCCAATTTATAATCCTACCAACAGTACACAAGGGTTCCCTTTTCTTCACATTCTTGCCAACACTTCTTATCTCTTGTCTGTTTGATAGTAGCCATGTTAACAGCTGTGAGGTGATACTCACTGTGGTTTTGCTTTACATTTACATGATGATTAGTCATGTTGAGCATCTTTTCATGTACCCGTTTAACATCTGTATGTCTTCTTTAGAAACATTTCTATTCCAATCTTCTGTCAACTTTTAAATCATGTTACTTGTTTTATTCCTATTGAGTTATATGAGTTCCTTATATATTTTGGACTCCTTATCTAATATCTTATATATGGCTTGCAAATATTTTCTCCCAATTCCATAGGCTCCATCTTTATTTCATTGATTGTTTCTTTTTCTGTGGAGAAGCTTTTAAGTTTGATGTGGTCCCACTTGTCCCTTTTTATTTTTATTGCTTATGCTTTTAGTTTCATATCCAGAAAAATCATTGCCAAGAACAGTATCATGGAGCTTTTTTCCCTATGATTTTTTTTTCCCTAGGAGCTTCATACTTCCAGTCCTTATATTTAAGCCTTTAATCCATTTCAGGTCAAATTTTGTGAGTGGTATAAGACAGTCTAATTTCATTCTTTTGCATGTGAATATCCAATTTTCTAGCACCATTTATTGAAAAGACTATCCTTTCCTCACTGTATATTCTTGCCTCCTTTGTTAAATATTAGTTGACCATATATGCACGGGTTTATTTCTAGGCTCTAGGTTCTATTCTATTGGTCTATGTGTCTTTTTTTTTGTGCCAGTACCATACTGTTTTGGTAGCTATAGCTTTGTAATGTAGCTTGAAATTATTAAGTGATGCCTCCAGCTTTGTTCTTTCTCAACGTTGCTTTGGCTCTTCTGGATTTTTGTGATTCCATATAAATTTTAGGATTGTTTTTCTATTTCTGTGAAAAATGCCATTAGACTCTTGATAGGGATTACCTTGAATTTACAGATGGCATTGATATCAGGGTAATTAATACTAGCCTTATAAAATTATTTTGGGAGTTTTCCCTCTGGAAGAGTTTGAGAATGATTGGCATAATTTTTTTTTTTTTAATGTCTGGTAGAATTCATCAATGAAACCATCTTGTCATGCCTTTTTTGTTGTTGTTGGGAGGTTTATGCTTACTACTTCAGTCTCTTTAGTGTTTTATTTATTCAGATTTTCTGTTTCATTATGCTTCAGCCTTGGTAGGTTGGATGTTTCTAGGAGTTTATCCATTTCTTCTAGATTATTCACTTTGCTGCCATATAGTTGTTCGTAGTAGCCTTTTTTATCCTTTCTGTTTCTGTGGTGTCAGTTATAGTGTCTCCTCTGTCACTTATAATCTTATCTGAGTGCACTTTTCTTGGTTAACTAGTGGTTTGTCGATTTCATTTATCTTTTCAAAAAACCAATTCTTTCACTTTTTTCTATTATATTTCTAGATCCATTTCATTTATTTCTGCTCTAATCTTTATTATTTCCATCCTTCCACTAAGTGTTGGCTTAACTAGTTCTTTTTCTAATTCCTTGAAGTGTAAAGTTAGGTTCTTTATTTGAGTAATTTATTTTCTCTTAGTGCAGGCACTTACTGCTCTAAGCCTTTGTCTTGGAACTGCTCTTGCAACATGCCATAAGTTCTTGCGTGTCGTTTTCTTTTTTTTTTTTTTAACGTTTACTTTTGAGAGACATAGAGACAGAGTATGAGCAGGGGAAGGGCACAGAGAGAGGGAGGTACAGAATCTAAAGCAGGCTCCAGGCTCTGAGCCGTCAGCACACAGCCCGATGCAGAGCTCGAACTCACAGACCGTGAGATCATGACCTGAGCCGAAGTCGGCCGCCCAACCAACCGAGCCACCCAGGCGCCCCTCATTTTTCTCTAAAGATACTTTCTGATCCCCCGTTTGATTCCTTCGTTGACCCATTGGTTGTTGGTGATAGTGCTGTTTAATTTCCACATATTGGTGAATTTTTCCTTTTTCCTCCCATTATTTATTTTCTAGTTTCATATGTTGTAGTCAGAAAGGATACTTGATATTATTTAAATCTTCCTACGTTTGTTAAGGCTTGCTTTGTGGTCCAAAATATCATCTACCCTGAGGAATGTTCTGAGCATGCTTGTGAAGAATGTGTATTATGATGCTGTTGGATGGAATATTCTATATTTCTGTTAGGTCCATTCATTCGATAGTATTATCTAGGTCTGCTATTTCCTTACTGGTTTTATGTCTGGATTATCCAATGCTGAAGGTGCAGTATTGAATTTCCCAGATGTTACTGTATTGCTATCTGTCTCTCCTTTGAGTTCTAGTCATACTTGCATTGAATATTTAGGTGCTTCAGTGCTGGGTGAATATATACTTATAATTATTTTATTCTCTTGGTAAATTGACCAATTTGATAATGGTAAAGCCAATATCTAGACATGTCCTTTGTTTCTTGTATCTGATTTTGACTAACAGTCTATTTTGTGTAATAGAATTGTAGTCGTTCTTGCTCTCTCAGGTACCATTTATATGGAATACTTATTAATCCATCCCTTCACTTTGAGACGATGTGTTTTTAAATCTAAAGTGGGTCCCCTATAGGCAGAATACTGTTGGATCAACGTTTTTTTGTTTTGTTTTGTTTTTCTTTATGCATTCAGCCACTCTGCAGTTTTTGTTTGGGGGATTTAGCCCATTTACACTTAATTACTGATAGGTAAGGACTTACACTTTTGTTAATTGTTTTGTGACTGTGTTTTTTTTAGTTCCTTTGTCCCCTTTTTCCTCTTTGATTTATTTTTTTGAAGGGTATATTTTAATCTTTTCTTTTTATCTCTTGTGTATCTACCATAGGTTTTTGCTTTGTGGTTACCATGAATTAGGCTTACATAAAACATCTTATAGATATAACAGTCAGTGTTAGACTGATAACAACTTACCTTCAGTTGTATACAGAAACACTTTTTTCTCTTTCCCCCACATTTTACGCTATTGGTGTCACACTTCACATCTTTCTGTGTTGTACATCCATTGACAAGTTATTGTAGCTATAATTATTTTTAAACTTTTGTACTAGAGATAGAAGTGATTTACATATCAGCATTACAGTCTTCGGATATTTTGAATTTGACTATTTACCTTTACCAGTGAGTTTCATACTTTGATATGTTTTCATGTTATTACTTAGTGTCCTTTCATTTCAATTTGAAGAATTCTGTTAAGCATTTCTGGTAAGGAAAGGCTAGTGGTGAGGAACTCCTTAGCTTCTGTTTCTCTGGGGATGCCTTTGATTTCTCCATCATTTATGAAGGACAGTTTTGCCAGGTGCATATTATTTAGATAGGTGTCCTCCTCACAGAGGTGGCCCCAGAGCTTGCCCAACTAGGTACTCCATCTAGGTCAGTGCAATGAATAAATGAATGTAAATGGGCCCCAACCATCTCATTAAGATCCTGGCCTACAATCGAGGCCTCGGATATCAAGAGGCCTTTTCCTTTCAGAGACCATCTCCAGATTGATGGCTTCTTCCCTGCAGTGGCTTCTGGCTTACTATCCCTGGCAGCGAGCAACAGGAGTGATTGGATTGGGGTTGTAAAAGTCACATTCCTTAATGAGAAACAACGTGGGGACTAGATCCAGGAAACCAGCCCAGTTGGTAACACCCTTGTAAAGAAAAAAAAAAAAAAAAAGACTGATAAATAAATAAGCTAGCCATCCAACTTTCTTCTCCTCAGCAAACGAGACGAAGCAGCTGGCCTTGGAAAGAGGCCCTGTTCTTTGTTAACTGGAAACAGATTAGCAGACTCAATCGGCCAGCCGGTTTTTTCAGTCTCTGGCCTTGCAACCGTTGAAAAACGGAATTTTTGTTAAAAGTTTCTCAGGCAAAGGCCAGGCAGCAAATGACACACTAGCCTGGCCTGAATGTTTCACACTGGTGGGTAAAAATACTTTTTTTTTTTTTTTTGGATTCTCATCTTTAACTTTCCTGTGGGTCTTTGACAAAAACCTCAGGGAATTCTATAGAGTGCATGTTGTCAGTATTTTAATCAGCTTCAGCTGTCAAAACTCTTGTAACCCGCCTCTTCTATTTAAAATGTGTCTTCTAGGCATAAAATAATTAAAGGTGCAGGGCCATACAGTAAGCTCACAGCCATTGCAATGTGACAAAACCCTATGGATAAAAGGTATTATTTCAGGAAGTTTTAAATATAAATTTTGTTTTGTCAGAAAGCTTCAGGGCACACATTTTCTATACTGTCAAGCTTGATAGTAACAATATTTATATTTCAAATAAAAAGATTAAATTGCAGTCTTTTGTGTTTCTGCTTTTCATCAATTTTTTTTTACTAGTTTATCATATCATAGTGCTGCTTTCTCAGTATGTCATCATGCTTTTTTTTTTGCTTTTTTTTTTTTTTTTTTGCTGACAATACTTTTATTTTATTGAAACATTCTGCCTTTTGCTGTCAGTCTCAGAATTGGAATAATGAAGGCAGACAGCCGTGCCACTCGGGTTTGGTTGTTTTACAAACGTCTTGTTTTACACCTTGTGGAAGGTTTTGTGAAGAAAATGCAAAACAACAAAACCAAACCAAATAACCAAAAAAAAAAAAAAAGCAAAAAAAAACACAAAAAAACACAACGACAACAAAAAACAACGCTCAGGCCAATGTGGTTAGTGCCTGTGTTGGAAAAAGCTTTGAGTGCCTCACCTGGAGTCACGTGGCTGCGTTTTCATCTGGGTGTCCGGCCACAGAAGGCTGCGTGCGTCTCCTGCAGGCAGGGCCCCTGAGCCCCGGGAAGGGGGTGCGTGCTGTGCGCCGTGAGCGGCTGCGGTGGCCGCTCTGTGTCACAGCCTGTTAGCTGAGGTGGATCCAGTGTCTCCAAAGGGGCCGAGGCAGCCAGGGGAGTGTTCTGAGGCATGGGGCCTGATGGGTTTCTGAGTTCCCAGGCTGGCTCGGCGTCAGCTCTTCACGATGGCCCTTGGCAGAGCTGTTCAGGGGCAGCCTGCAGAGGGACCGTCTCAGCCCCACTGGACCGGAGCCGGGCTGCCGTTGGGGGCGCCGGGCTCGCTGGCCTGGAGATGGACGGAGGGTCCTTGCCTGCCTTCAGATGGCAGCTCTCTCTTCTCCCACTTAGCGCTTGGCTCTGTTGAGGGAGAGACAGCAGGCTCTGAACTCCTCTCCCACCCTCTGTAAAGTTTGCCTTTTTCGAGTCAACAAGGCCCAAGGGAAGTACCCTCCTCTCCATCTGAGCAGACAGGTCACAGGGGAGCAGGAATTTCTCCTGCCAGGCCCGCAGCAGACATCACTAGTCAACCCCAGGGCTTCAACACGCAACCAGCAGCACCTCAACATCCCTTTCCGCAGGTTCCAGGCCCCAGTCACAACTTGTCAGGTGACAGGCCGCCTTTGCCTCACCAGCTCCCTCTGCAGGGCACAGGGGGGGCACCAGTCCAGGCACACATGTCCCTAGCTGTCTCATGACTCAGGCAATACTGTCCCTTTTTTTTTTTTTTTAATGTTTATTTATTTTTGAGAGACAGTGAGCAGGGGAGGGGCAGAGAGAGAGGGAGACACAGAATCCAGAGCAGCCTCCAGGATCCTAGTTGCCTGCACAGAGCTGGGACCCGTGACTCATGAGATCATGACCTGAGCTGAAATCTGACGCCCAAACTATTGAGCCATCCAGGCGCCCCAGTACTGTCACCTTAATGTTGCAGTTCCCAGAACCAAATAAGTCACCCGTTAACCATACTTCACTTCACAAAGTCCTTTCATATCCTGATCTTACCTGGCAGATTAGAACTCGCAAAAGCCCCAGAGTGAAAGGTGCCAAGCACAGAGCCACTTCGGCCTCATTCTGTTGGTGAAAGAGAGAGCTCGCAGCCGCCCCGATCCTGCACGGAAGGCGAGCCTCACCGGAGGCTGGCTCTGGGGTCTGACCACGGCAAGAACGCTCACTGCACACTATCATCTCGATGAGACCATTCGGCTCTCGTGGAAGGATTTTCTATTTCATCAGTTCCAAAGTGGCCTTTTAGTATAACTCCCAAGGCCTCACACCATCTAGGTTCAGTTTGTGTGGTGTCAGGCTGCCATGCTTTTCCAATATATGAGATGATGTCTACGAAGCACTTACTTTCTTCAAGTTCCTCATCCCTGTGCGATCACCTCATTTTCTTGGACGACCCAGCCCCAGGGGTCCCCTACTGTTTGCTGCCAGCTGAGCCAGAATGAGGCATCACTTCCCCAGAGTACTTACAGGACCATGAAGGGAGGAAGAAGTGGAAGAGGAGAAAGAGAAAAACAGAAGAAGAAAGAAGAGTTACTTGTATGAATCATAAGCAACAGGGAAAGCTAGACAGTTCCAACCAATGATTGGATGGGCATAGATGACGCAAACATTGTCTTCAGTGTGTAAGCACACACACACACACACACACACACACACACACACTCAAGTTGCAATGTCAGAAGCTGAGTCAGAGACCTTATTCTTTCCCGTCTAAACTTCATTGGCAACCTGGAAATCTAGTGATGATCTCACTCCGTTTAAACTCATATTGCTGTAACTTTTCCAGAGGACAAACCCAGTCTGTCATATGCATGTCACATGTTAGCCTGTACAAGGAAAGGAAAATAAAGTTTTGGTTAAATCTGAGTCATTCACTCTATAAGGCAGGTTAGATGCCAGTCTCCTTTGATCTTATGTCTTGTGATATTCAGTGGCAAAGACAAGCTTAAACAAAAGTAGAAGAAAGTTTAAAAATAAATGAAACAGGGGCACCTGGGTGGCTCAGTCGATTGAGCGTCCGACTTCGGCTCAGGTCATGATCTCGCGGTCTATGGGTTCGAACCCCGCATCGGGCTCTGTGCTGACGGCTCAGAACCTGGAGCCTGCTTCAGATTCTGTGTCTCCCTCTCTCTCTGCCCCTCCCCCACTCATGCTCTGTCTCTCTCTGTCTCAAAAATAAACATTAAAAAAATTAAAAAAAAATAAATGATACAGAATAGGGTGTTCTAGAAGCCAAGGAGAGGAAGTGGAAGCAAGCCTCTAGCTATGGGAATGTTATCTGCAGAAACGAGAAGTTTGTTTCTCGGGTCCTATCCGCTTTTGTGTCTGATTCTCTGCAGGGGCCTCTTCCCTCGCTCTCGTCCTCCCTCCCTTTCGTTTGTTGCAAACCAGGTTTCTTCACCTCTTTGCATGTGGTCCAAACATGGCCATACCTTTATCGTCTCCATGGCCGCGTCTTAAGACCTGGTATTTCTATGTCCTGATTCCATAGTCCCAAGGGGGAGAATCTGATTGGTCTAGCCAGCTACCAAATATTTCTGGGAAAAGTGGCCACTTTTGGTCTAAACAGACATGGCTACCATGGTGGGGAATGGGGACTTCACGTTCCACCACGTGGTTTTAGGGGCTCCTTCATGTTTGTTGTGGGAGAGATTTTCTCAGATAAAGTCTTGTGAGGTGGGTGAGAAGAGGTCTGCATATGCTTACTAAGGCTTATAATTACTATTTTGTAAAGAAGAAAATGGAATTTCTGAAACTTTATTTTTGGAGAGACAGACTCTGTCACACCTTGTATTTAACACAGAGGCTGTCTTTGTGGACCACATCCAAGTATCTCCTTCAGCCCAACCTTGGCATAATCTGGTTATCTCCAAATACCAGCCTTCCTTTCCCTCCCTCCCTCTCTCCCTCTCTTCCTTCCTTCCTTCCTTCCTTCCTTCCTTTCTTTTTTCTCTTCTTTTCTTTCTTTCTTTCTTTCTTTCTTTCTTTCTTTCTTTCTTTCTTTCTTTCTTTCTCTCTCTCTCTCTCTCTCTCTCTCTCTCTCTCTCTCTCTCTCTCTCTGTCTTTCTTTTTTTGTCTGTCTGTCTTAACCACAGAGGGGACCATCATTATGACACAGACTACAGCCAGTTTTCTTTTTCTTTCTTTCTTTCTTTCTTTCTTTCTTTCTTTCTTTCTTTCTTTCTTTCTTTCTTTCTTTCTTTCTTTCTTTCTTTCCTTCCTTCCTTCCTTCCTTCCTTCCTTCCTTCCTTCCTTCCTTCCTTCCTTCTTCCTTCCTTCCTCTCTCTCTCTCTGTCTCTCTGTCTCTCTCTCTGTCTCTCTCTCTCTTTTTTGTCTTTCTTAATCACAGACGGGACCATCATTACGACACAGACTACAGTCCATTTACTTTGGGGTTGACAAGTTAATGGCATGCCTAGTATGTAACAAAAGAAAAGGCACTCCCTAAAATTCCTGGGGGTACATGGCTAACCTCCGGTTTTGTGAGCAGAAATTCATAAGGATAGAGTCACTAGGAAAAAAAAGTGGTTTTTCTGAATAGGTGATTGATAGCTTTTGAATAGTTTTTGAGTAGGTAATAGACCTGAAATTACTGGCAAAAGAGGGTTTCATTATCAAGAGCCAAAAGAGTCATTCTTAGCTTAAACAATTATGTGTCACAGGATAGTTTTCAGTTTCATACATTTAGAAAATGTATGACAAAGCCCATTATAATTCTCCTCAGTCTATCAAATGACTTTTAAATCTTCATTGAGAAACTTAGTGTCTGTTGTAAAATCAAAAAGGAAAGCAAAACCAAAACAAAACAAAACAAAAAAACAAAACCAAGCCAAACCAATATTCTAATTGTGTGAAAATATAGACTAGAGGTTTATCATGTGGATTTAACCCATTTTCAAAAAAAAAAAAAGGGTACGAGGGAGATCACTGAAGCAGAGAGAAGACAGGGCTATGTCAAAAGCTATAACCAAACTATTTAAAAGCAACAGAAAAAGAGGTGTAACAGCAACAGATCCTAGGAAGCAGGTTCATTTAGGTGATCTCTACTCAACTACCTATAGGAAGCCTGGTCTTGAATACTGATCTAATTGCAAGTAATCTCCAAAGCAGTTTCCAGGACCTGCAAAAAAGGGGAGATATTATGAGTGTGATTCTTCTTGAATAAAAAGTAAACACTGCATGAGCTCAAGCAAAGAGACTGCACTCTGTCTAAAGTCAAGCTTAAAGGAAGAGTTTCTCTCCTAGGGCACTTAGGACAAATGACACTTAAAATGTGAGGAATTGGCATACAACGGGGGGATACAGTCTTTTTTCAGGGGAAGAGAATCAACAGGGAAGAATTAGGTGGGAACAATATGCTCGTATCCAACTCCTCTGTGAACTGTTATTGACAATACCAGCACATTAATCAGGAAGCTTGCTGGTTTGGTGATAAGGAAGCTGTCATTTTTCCTGCTGAGATTGACATGCCTCATGCCATCAGTATAATTGATGTCTGTTCAATAATACTCAGATCTGTCCCAGAATCTGTGCAAGAACATCTGATAGTTACATCAGATTTAAAAGTGAAATGCTAGAGAGGAGAGCGTCCAGATGGACCCAGATGTTCTCAGACAAAATAAGATTTAAAAAAAAATTATTCAAAGCTGTTTAACAGATGCCGTGTTGAACAAAGGAATGAGTGGTTCATGGTACACGTGTTGGTTTTGGAGTAAAGTATTTTGTATCCAATGAAGCCTTGGCTTCGTTACCATTGTTCTCGGGGCGATGATGTTGAAGATTGTTTTTGGTGGTAGCTTACATTTTTGAGCTTGCTAGATGACAAACTCAGCGGTAACTGACCAGCATACCTCATTTCCTCCAACCCCAACACCATTAGGTAGCCAGTATCCCATTTTACAGATGAGAACACTGAGGCCTCGAGATACTGTGCCATTCGTTCAAAGTCATGTAACCAGAAAACGATGGATACTAAATGGAACCCAGACTTGCTGCAAGGAGAGCGCATGCTTTTGAAATGGTCAGGATGAGAACCTGAGCTTCAGTTCCACTCAACACATGTGTGATTTGTGCTTCCTCTTGCCCTGACCTGACTGAACACAGGGAACACAGAGGACAGCAACGACCCTAAGAATCACACACTTTCAGGTTCACGACCTTAACTTAAACTCAGCCCTGCCCTGGACTGAGGCTCAGAGAACTTATGCCTAATTTCTCTTTCATGAGCATCAAGTCCTTGCCGTAGCAGTGCTCAGAGAACCATCCCAAACTCCACCACCTGCTGCTGTGACTCCCCAAATATTTATCTATCTCATGGAGATGAAAGTAAGAAAATGGAATTTAGTAGCTCACATTTATCTAATGAACAACACAAACCCATTTGTATTCGTTTACTCATTACTTTCTTTTGCTCATTACTTTCTTAAGAGAATTAAGTGAGGTGACACATGCAAAGTACCTAGTGCGTGTTTAATTATTAGTAACCGTCACTATTACGACCTCATGCTCAGACTCTTGATACTTTTCAACCTCTCTCATCCCCAGAAGAAAGCGCTTGAGTTCCCATTTAGTATCCTTTGGATACTAAGGGCACAGAAGTTGCTTAAATGGCGGATAAGATTTGTTTGACAAAGCAGTTTTCTACCCAAAAAGGCCCAATCAGCCCCGTGAGGCACACAGCTCTTAAATCAATCTCTCTGGAGCTGGAGGCAGGATCTGTTACATCGCCGTCAGCTTTCTAGGACCCACAGAGGGGAAAACCTCCCCCCAGCCCTCCCAGATCTCTCTCTTCAGAGGAAAGGAGTTTAAATCAAGGATAGAACAGGCCCTCAAGCTAAGAGTCCGTGAAGCACCTCACTGGAGGGGCCAGTCTGTTGTGGATTGTCGGTGGATTGCCCTTGATCCAGTACACCTCCCACCAATAGGAAACTCCCTTTTTTTTTTTTTTTTTTAGATTTTTGACTTATGTTTTATGTTTCTCATCTTCTTTAAGTAGCTCATTTGCCTCAGGGGGACCTTATTCCATCCATAGCATCAAACATGAGCTGGTTTAGTTGCAAAGAAATTGTCACCCCTGTCAGTGGTTGTTCCATGAAGAGGGTAGTACCCCACTGGGCTAGTGGATACACGAAGCAGTGTTCTGGGGGGTTCCTCACTCTTCTGGGAGAACTTTCTAGAGCCATGCTGAGCAGTAAGATAGGCACCAGTCACACGTAACCACTGAGCACTTGACGTATGGTGAGTCTAAACAGACATTAGATCTCAAAGTTAGTATGAAAAAAGAATGCAAAATCTCTTATTAATATTTTTACTGTTGATTTCATATTGGAATGTGGGTATTGTGCATGTATTGGGTTAAAGAATATGTATTTTGGTAAATTTAATTTCACCTATTTCTTTTTACTCTTTTTATTTAAATTTAGTTTTTAAATCTAGGAAAATTGACACACAGTGTTATATTAATATATATGACCTAATGATTTAACAATGCTATACTTACTCCATGCTCATCGTGATAGGTGTCTTCTTAATCCCTTTCACCTTTTTTCACCCATCCGTCCACTCACCTTCCCTCTGGTAAACACCAGTTTGTTCTCTAAAGTTAAGAGTCTATTTCGTGTGTGTGTTTGTCTCTTATCTCTTTATTTTGTTTCTTAAATTCCATGTATGAGTGAAATAATGTGTTATTTGTCTTTCCCTGACTGACTTATTTTTCTTAGCGTATGCTCTCTAGATTCATCCATGCTGTTTGAAGATTTTGTTCTTTTTTATTGCTAGGTAATATTCCATTGTAAGTGCATACCTCCTCTTCTTTATGCATTCATCAGTCATTGGACACTTATATTGCTTCCATATCTTGACTGTTGTAAATAGTGCTGCCATAAATGTAGGGGTGCATATATCTTTTCAAATTAGTGTTTTTGTTTCCTTTAGGTAAATACTCAGTAGGTGGGATTACTGGATCTTTTTACTTTTTTCAAATGACTGTTAGACAATTTAAATTATATATATGGCTTACATTCTACTGGACAAAACTGTTTTAAAGTGACTCCCTTTAGTCTTCTGACATTGCTGTGTGCAGATAGGCCAAAGGCTGCTGTGGCCATGTTGCTGCCAGCCTGTGGGTAAAGCCAATACAGTCAGAAGGACAGAGTGAGGAGACCAAGTCAGAACATGATGTTCAAAGAACCTCTGCCATTCCATTGATGTGACCTAATGGACATCTTTGTTGTTCAAGCAAATTTGAGATGAGGTTTCCTCTTAATCGCTATCGAAATAATTTAAACTTGTACATGGCCTTGAAGTCTTACCTCCAGAGAACTTGGGGAAGGCAGTACACTGAGGCGTGAGTGTCTAAACCAGAATGAGGAAGAAAAAGCCTTGATCTTCCAAGTCTGGTGACCGAACTCTGAAAGAGCTGGGCACGCAACCTCTTAGAGATGGGATATGACAATGTTTCCAGAAGGTTGAACTGTCACGTGTACCTTAGAGCTGGGAGACCATCTGTGAGGATAAGCTCCAGGAGGGGTACTCTGGGGCAAACACAGAGCACAGGCCTCCTGGCCTTCTACACCCCTCCAACAACACAGGAAGGAGAAAATGAAGCTTAGTTGACCTGAACAGTCAGAATGATTGTACCGGTCACCTCCCTTAGGCTCTCCAAACACTCTCCGCCCTTCTATGCCCTGATCCCTCTCTGTAGGTCATCAGGAGCTGGCAGTATCCCTCAACTTGAGATCCTGGTTCTTACCAGGTTGTCCTCTCCTTCTAGGTTCCATTTCTGTCCCCTTGTCCATTCAGGTCTGGCAGCCATCATGGTGCCCCGCCTTCTATTGGCCCCAAGATTCTAAACATGGTGGTTTACTTATACCCTGCCCATAACTTCATCAGTTGTCATTATTAAACTCTTTTCCAGTGAGCCAAATTGACCATGGTATCTTTTTATTTAGGGGCTCTGATATCATGCTGCTTCTAGCTCTCCCATGTTTTCTCTGACCAGGTTATAGGACAAGGTTACTAAGGTCACAGACTGCCACATTCCAATACGAAGAGTCTCCAGTGATCAGAGAGTAGGGATATGATTGGTGGACTGGGGCAGGAAGCTGAAGGGAGTTGGCTCAAGGAGTAAGCCACGTGAGACAGAGGTGATGGGCTTTCCCAGCTGATGGTGACTTGGTTTGGACTGTTGACATGGAAAGCTAGGAGTGCAGGTCAGAATGTCCTGATCTTCACTCTTGACTCGTGACCTACAAAGTCATCTGTAAGTCACACTCATATCTGGACTCTTTAGGGTGCTGTATAGAGTTTCTAGAAGCCTTTCCTAAAATCCCACATATACAGGGCATTCATATTGAATGAGCTTCCTGGAAATGCCATGAAGACTGAGCTTCTAGAGCTATGGAACATGTATTGACTATTTATGACTCAGGTAGGTAGCCACGTGATATGGTCTGGGTCAGCCCAGAGAGAAACCGGAAGGTTAGAGAAATTTGACTCCGACGTTCTTTTCTCTTTCCTCTCAGTTCTGCTTTTGATTTTCTTTTTTCACCTCTTCTTAAACTTCTTATCCCTTGGGGTCTATTGACTCAGTATTTTTCAAACATCAGCCATTCCTTTGTATACTACTTCAGAATTTATGACAAACAATTACAACCAATATTAATTTATTTAATATTTTCTTAACCTGACTTGCTTGTTTTTTTTTTTTGTTTTAACTTTAACTATCCTAAACATTGGCATGTATGAAACCACAGATTTGACAACTGAGTTGTAATATTCCTTTTATACATACCCACAGATACATAATCATGACAATAAAAAAAAAATCATGTGTCGATTACATCATCCCAGGGGCCATCAGATCTATGGGTGCTCTAGCTCAGGACACGTGAGACTGTCCAACAGTTTCTGGAATAGTGCTGATGATGCGAATGTCTATGTCTGCGCTATTTGGTCCAGCAGGCAACAGCCCCATGTAGCGACCGGGTACTTGAGATGTGGCAAATGCAACTGTGAGACTGAATTTTTAGTATATTTAATTAATTAATGTAATGAATGTAAGCTTAAATTTGAACCACCACATGCGGTGAGCGGCTACCATATTGGATAGCACAACTCTAGGGTATCTGCACTTAAAGATAAATCACAGCAGAAGGGATGAACCTCAGGCCAGATACTGTATAAACAGTTTGCATATTTTTTTTCTTATGTGTTCCTCAGGACCCCGTGAGGGAGGTATTTCTTCATTCAGGCGGTAGGCACAAGTCAGCGATGGGAGGATTTTTCCATTGCATCCTTAAACACACAAACAATGAAGCCATTCTCTGTTATTTACAGAAAGAGAGAGAGAGACCTGTAAATGAGCAAATTGTCATCCAGTCCCAGCCACATTCAAGATTTAAAAGGCTGGCATTCCTTTTTTCCTTGTCTCTCCCTTTTTTTAAACACCCAGCCCTCCTCATTAACCAGATCTCTTCATTCTCTAAATATTTACCTCGCAAACGAAATTTACAGTTTAATTTGCTGTATAAAATCATTTATTGACTGATAAACCTCATTACTAAGCTCTAGCACAGCCCTTGGTACTCCCGACAGTTTTAATTCTTGTAACAGCAGGCTCCTGCGAGAGAAAAACAATCCTGTCAAATGAACTGCGGGGGTCTAAATTATTCAAATACACTAAATCCATGCAGAACCCTTTCCCCTGCTCATAATTTTTCTTTCGGAGCCAACAATTAACTGGCAATATTCTAACTTGAACAATGACAGCCATTCTGAAAGAATTCTGGGAACAGGGAACATCCCGCCTTCTCACGTGTCTTTTGCTCTTGGGGGCACCAGAGGGGTGACCTCTGCAGGAGCCCCTGTCTCTACTGAAATGCCTCACCTCTTCAGAGCATATCATTCTCTGTGCCTCCCTCCCCTGTCCCCAGGTCAGAGACTGTGTTCTGGACATCGAGGTATGTGTGTGTCTGTGAGTGTTTCTAGCATTTATGATGAGCATAGGTCTGCAATTAGTTAATCGCACATGCATCCTTCTGCCTATAGGGGAAAGAGTGCCTCCAGTTTTCTACCTGCAAATGCAACCAAACTAATTACTGAGCTGCTGATTCAGAAGGCAGACCTATCTAATTGAGTCTGCAAAACACGCACACACACAAACCTCTAAAAATGTTATTAGCTCAGAACAACAAATAACAAGAGTCCATTTCACATTTGAGAGGGAAAGTTTTTTTCCACCATTTTGGACCTCAGTCATGATCTTCACAGTGAATGGCCTTGAATGTCAGTGGGTATGGTTGTTTGTCTCATTTCCCATAGCCTGTAGCCCCCTAACAGTCATGGATCCCTCTGCATGACACCCAGTGTCAAAGTTCTTAAACAGGAAAAAGACGTTTTTAAACACTGATCTTGACAGTTCATCCATGTGTTCATTCTTTTATCACATATTTAGCGAGTGTCAACTATCTGCCAGCTCATAGAGCTGAGGAGGCATCATGGTGCTAGATATGAGAGGAGAAGCAGAAGAATGACACTTAGTCAAAGTGGGGCTTAGTCCTTGACCGCTAGCCAGGGCTGATGTGAGTCTGTGAACCAGAATAACCTCAGAGGTTTAGTTAAAATGCAGATTAATTGGACTCATCTCACACAGAGTAAATCAGAATTTCCGAGACGGAACCCAGGAATCTGCAATCTTACGCACTTTCCCAGGTGGTTCATAAGTACTTGGAAACTTCAAAGCATTGGCTTCCAGCTTGCCAGAGGACTTAAACCCAAAAGCATCAGGCACCAATGGATGACCGTAAAAGAAATGTCAACATCAATGGTACAGGTTAATAACTCAGAAAACCTCAGTGAGAGGCATACCCAGGGTCTGCTTTCAGAGCTGGCTTAGAGCTGAAGAGGCGAGGAGTGGGGCGGCATGCAGAGGTGTGTTTGCACACCTGCAAGGGGCCAATGGTCATTGTAACAGGTGGTCCTCCCTGTGGGGCTCATGGGGGCCTTTGTCTTGTGTCTTGTGTTTCTTCATGCCTTTACATATTTACTTTATTAAGTATTAAGCTTTTAGTTTTAGAATGATGTGAACTTTGGAAAAGTTTGCATCGATGGTAGAGAGAGTCTCCAGATACCTCACATCCAGTCTCCCCCATTATTAACATAAGTTAATTACTTACCATTACTAACCTAAGTTAGTGTGGTACATTTGTCCCATCACGAACCAGAACTGATATGTTAGTATTCACTAATCTCCATACTTGAACCTAATTTCTATGTTTTAAACTGAACATCCTTTTCCCCATCCAGAATTCCACATGACACTTAATCATCCCATCTCCTTATCTTCCTCCTAGCTGTGACTGTTTCTCAGACTCTCTGTTTTTGATGACCTTGATGGTTTGGAGCTATATCCTTCAGGCATTTTGTAGCCTGACCCTCAGCTGGGATTTGCCTGATGTTTATTCTCATGATTAGGCTTGAGTTGTGGGTTTGGGGAGGAAGAAGGCAGATGTAAAATGCTATTTTCATCACATCATATCAAATCAAAAGTGGATGCTATCAACAGGTCTAATCCCTGTTGATGCTGACCCTGATCCTGGCTGAAGTATATTTGTGAGGCTTTCCCTCCCATCCCATTCTCTATTCTTAAAACAAAGTTCCCATCCAAAGTTGGTCCTATGTACAGTCCAAATTTAAGGGGTGGAGAATATGCTCCACCTCCTATAACACAGAGTATACACATAAATTATTTGAAATTCTGTATGGAGGATTTGTGTATTCTCCTTTATTTATTTATCCATACATTCATTCAAACATTTATTATATCAGTATGAAATTATGGATATTTATGTCGTACTCTGGGGTTTAACCCAATATACTATGTTATTTCTTTTTCTTGCTCAAATTGTTCCAGGTGTAGTTATTGGGAGCATTGTCACTTGGCTCTTGTGCTCCTCTGGACCATGCATCACACAGTTTTGTCTTTTGAGAACTCCTTTAACTCTTGGCACTAGAAGATGCTTCAGGTTCATCTTGTATATTCCCTGTTCCAATTCTAGAATCAGCCATTTTTCCAAGGAACCTTGGTTGTTTTTGTTTTGATGATGATGATGATATTTAGAAACCAAGATCTGGATGTTGTATGTGCTCATTACTATTGGGATGTCATTGATACTAGGCCCTCCCAGAACTAGGACAAAACTAGGAAATATATATGTCCATATTAATAAATCTCTGTACATAAACACCTATTTATATCTACATCTGTACTTGTATCTGCATCTTTGTCTACATATCCATAACCGTATATCTACATCTAGTACCAATTTATATCTATATTAAGCTAAACATGAATTCATACTGTGGTCTCTAATTCTAATCTATTATCACATGGATCATTCTAACCTCTCCTCCCCCAAACCCAATGCTTACCAACAGTGAGACACTTGGCTTTCACCATCTGCCACCAATTTTTTTATTTGTTCAACCTCAGATAGATAGATAAAGGCTTCAGAATGAACCTGAACCCTCACAAGGGCCCTCTTTTTATATAATGTCCATTTACCACCAAAGCAGTGTCCATTACCCACAACATACTTTGGGATCCATGACTTTGGCTTGAAGAAACTCCTTTCTAGCACTACTGTCCTGGAGACACAGCGAGTGCCCTGGACCACATCTCCTTGGCCACGTCTCCTTTTCTTGGTCTGTCCTTATAGATCATGGCTCAGATTCCACTGGCAGCCACTCTGGAGTTTGCCCAAGATATTTATGTTATACTATGGGTTTTAATCTAATACAATGTTATTTTATTTTCTTCCTCAGATTGTTCCACTGGTAGATACGGGAGGCTATTTCAGTTGGCTTCTCTGTTCCTCTGACATATCTGTGTAGTTTTGTCTCTGGAGCCCTCTGCCATTGACTTTCTAGGCCATAGAGGAGTTATCAAAATCCATTTAAGAAGTGCTTGCTAAGAGTACATATTGCATGCCTTGGTCTGTGGTAAAGATAAGGTTATAGAAATTAAGGTAACAAGGTCTTCCCTCTAGTAGCTCTGTTTCTAATTTGGGGCAGGGAGAGCTTGACCTTTATTACATTTTGCCATTGTCGGTTTATTTCTCTAAGTGCAACCATACAAAGGAGCATGGGATACCACGGTGTCTCAGAAGAGAGCGCATTTTCATCTAGTTTAGAATATATGGGAACTTTCAAAGGAGGCAACTCTTTAGCTGAGTCCTGAAGAATTGATCAATATTTTGCATATGCATCTATTGAGTGTTCTAGTACAGGCTGAGTGTTGAGAACATATTGGAGGGGAGAAAAACCCAGATAAGGTTACTGGTTTCATGAAGACCTCAGTTAAGTGAGAAATTCAAGCATTTAGTAGCATAAATGGCCCTTAATCAGGTGATGACATGGTGTTTCAAGCCCTGAGGTTTTGCCTGCAAACTTTCTCTTCTGTTCTCACAGCTCTGCATCCACTGAGCCCCTCTGGGAGCATGTTCTGCAAAGATTCCAAAGCCCCTGGCTTACCCGGAGCTGTGTACTGATTCCTGTGCATTGCATCAGGCACAAGGGAGAGGGGAGGAAAGGCGGGGGCCAAGTGGGACAACATCCGTTTTATCCTTTTTATATGTAAATGTGACTTTAAATAATATTTTGTAATGACCTGCATTTCTTAGGAAATATCTCTTGATGATTTATCTTTCTCTCTGCAATTATGACAGCCTAGTGATCTTGTTAATTAATGCCAAAGTGGGTTTTTCAGCACCTCATTAAAGGTTTTCCCTTTCAGGACACCGACACTCATGCCAGGGGCACAGAAAGCCATTTTATTGTGGGTGGAAAGAGATCTTTTGATGCTTCACCTTTTCCTTTTCCTTTTCCTCTCCTTTGTCCTCTTATATTTCTTGTTTCCCTGTTCTGTATCTCCTCCTCTTCCTCTTCATTCTCAGCCCTCTCCTCTTCTCCTTTTCCTTTTCTTCTCTTCCAAAACACAGTTGCTCCTTATTGCTCTGAAGCATTGTTTTAAATAGCTCAGCTGTCATCATCAGGTTCCTTCGGAGGGTCTTTTTCTCCTGGAAGGATTGCTTTATTTTACCATTTAATTCGATATTTCCTGTTCAGTAAGTTTTGGTTACCTTATAGACATCAAGGAAACAATAGTGAACCAGAGAGTGTCCTGCCTTCAAGACTCTTAATTTTATCCCATAAAAGTAACATTCACTTATTCATGAGTGAATGAAGGATTCTGTGGTCCAGTAAATGTGCTAATCCTATCTCAGGGTTGGCAAACTATGGCCTGAAGGCCAAATACTTGCTTGTGTTTGTAAATAAAGTTTTATTGGAACACAGCCACACCCACTCGCATATTATCCATGGCTGCTCTGCTACTACAACCACAGAGTCGAGTTGTTGCACAATAGAAACCATGTGGTACACAATGCCTAAACCATTTACTTTCTGGCCCTTTACAGAAAGTTTGCTGATCCCTGCTCTGTTCCATCACTGGTGATTCTCAATGACCATTATATAGTCAAAAGTCTGAAAAAATTCTGCAGTCAGAATTTTAATTTCTTAATTAATGAGCTTAATTTCTTCAGTTCATTTTTTCCCAAATGTATTTGATCATTAACACCCTCTTCCAACCCTCATGAATTGATTCATGAGTTGATTTTGTAGGCATTTCCCTTAGATGAAATGCCTAGACCTGAAGTTTGTCTTTCTCTGCCTGATTTCACTTTGGTCACCATTCTGGCCCTCTGTCCTCTGGCTGGGTTTCCCCTGGCTAAATCCAGCTCCTCTCTCAGCCTCTTTGAAAATATCCTTCCACTCAGGCATGAGGGCAGGGATTCTCCTCTATTCCAGTGAGACAGGTTTCTCTTTCCAGGAGCAATGATGTGTAAAGCCCAAGTCACCACTAATGGCAAAACAAGTTAGACTGGTTTTATATCCATGGGGTTTCCACTCTTGCCTCTTCTGACTCATCTCAAAGGAAACTCGTTTTGATTTGTGGTTTATTTTTCTGAGGCATTCTTCAAGCAGAGATTAAACGGGGAAGGCTTAAAGATCAGCCTTGAAGGAAGGGTCACGGGGGTATTGAAAAGTCCCAGCAGGTGTCAGTTTCCCCTAAGGTCCCCAGGGGAGAACATGGGGAAGGTACCACAGGAGAGCCGTCCTTCCTATCCTGGATCATGGGGGTTGGTTTTAGAGGAGAAGACTCCGATTACACCTTGGCACTTGGAGAATGTCTTAAAAGTAGACATGGGCTCAAAGGTCTCTTCCCAGTCCTGCTACTTTTGTTCTCATAAATGAAGCTTGAGGAAGACAGCAGAGTGTGGGGTACCACAGGTAGGGTGTGGGGACGATGGGGGCATGAGGTCAAAAGGTACCTGCCAGGTACAGAAACTGGAGGAGGACATTTCCAGAGCCAAATAAATAACCATAGGTCTCAAGTCAAGGGAACACCATCCAGAGCCCAGTCTAAGTGTGGCAGGCAAAATTATAAAAGAATATTTTCTCTCAGTCTCCAAATTCCCTAATATCCATAAAAATGAACGTGATGGTGTTACTCCTATGATTATGTGATATTACATAGTGGAAGGGGTTTTGTAATTAAGATGTAATTAAGGTTACTAATCAGTTGGCCTTAAAATAGGAGATCAACAGTTCTCTTTGTCTAGTGGCAGGAAAAAAAGTCAGAAAGATTCAATGCATGAGAAGGACTGCCCTGTTTCTGGCTTTAAAGCTGGAGGGAGCCATGTGTTAGGACAAAAGAACAACCACCAGAAGCAGAGAGCAACCCCCACTGACTACCAGGAAAGAAGTGGGGACTTCAGACCTACAACCACAAGGAACTGAATTCCGCCAACAACCTGAATGAGCCCAGAAGCATGTTCTTCCCCAGATCCTAAAGATAAGCGTTTAGCCTGACTCACACTTTGATTTTAGCCTCGTGAGATCCTGAGTAGAGACCCTAGCCACATCATGTTGGACCTCTGACCTTCTGAATTGTGTGAGGTCATTTGCTTAGTAGGAAACTAAGATAATAAGCAAAGATCAAGATGACTAACAATTTGATGAGGAGTGTTAAAGGGGGCATGTTATAATGTTTTTATAACATCCCTCACTTTGGTAAACTAACACTTCCCCCTTCTGTAATAATCTTGACCATATGTGTGTGTGTGTGTGTGTGTGTGTGTGTGTGTGTGTGTGTGTGATTTTTTAAAAATTTACTGCATGTCTCCACTCTATCCAAGAAGTTGATACCTGATCCAAATCTTCCTAACAACAGGATTTCACCCTCCTGGCCACACTGATAAAGTCAGGAGTAAGTTTGTACCGTAAGTGGGGCAGACAAAAATTATTAGAAAGACAATCTCAATGAACTCTTGAGCCAGGAAGACTATGTGAGCTTCTTTTCTAGCAGTTGGAGAAAGTTGGCCTGGAAATGAAGTAAATACAGAGGAAAACCAAATTGATAGATGGAAAAAGAAACAGAGTTCTGATCTAGCCATACCTGAAGCCAAAAATACATTGAAATTTTCAGTTATATGACATCCCTCCCTTTAATTTTGCTTTAATTGCTTTCAGTTTAGTTTCCATAACCTTCAGTTGAATAAAACTCCAACTAGCACCAATGTTAAAGTGAAGGATTTGTGAGCCCCAAACCGTTCTCCGAGTTCGGCTAGTTTTATAGAATAGGTTGAATCCCAAAACCATACCAGCTGTAATGGAACAGGCACACCAATCCCTCATCTGCCAGTCAGGATTTACTCATGAATCTGCCACTAACTCATATGTGACCTTGGGCCAGTTGCTTCTCCTCTTTTATTTATAAAGTCAAGGTTGGGATAAGAACTAGCAGAGTTCTTGAAGATCAGCTAACACCATGTGATATGCGTGATTCCCTGGATGCACGTGTATGATCCAATTCTCTAATGGGTGAGGACCTCTGCATGTGACCATCAGAGATTTGGAATCATTTTTTCCATACTTATTAATATAGCAATCGTCAGTCAGAGTTTTACAGTACCCAAAGATCCTTCATGGGTATGAAACTCACGGTTTTCCCCAGTTTTGCTATGAGCATTGTTATCTACATCTCATGGAAGAAGTAACTGTGGTTCAGAGAGGCGAAGTGACTTTCTCAAGTTCAGGGAACTAGTAAGTAGCAGAGCCAAGATGAAAACCGGGAGAGCCCAACTCTGTGGCACTATCCTTTCTGCCACTGTCCTTACGTTGTTCAGACTACTCAGTGAGGGTTCTTCTGCACGTGCCCGCACTTCTCTCTTCCGCCCGCTCATGTTTGGGTTTGCGTAGGATGAGCCAGGTGCATTGGCCTGGAAGCGCCCGCCCTGTGGCTGCCCATTATAAGACCATCTCTGCTACAGAATCAGTTTGCAAGCATTCTCCCCAGAAAAACTTGAGCAAGCCCAAGTCTTGCCCTTGGTTTGAAGAACTCGAATAAAGGATTGATCTGTATCCTGAGCCTGACTCTAAAGAAATTGAAAAAGAAGACACAGGTGAAGAGATACAGATTTATGTTTCTTCTAGTGTCTAGCTTGAAAGCCAAGTCTTCAGACTGCACCAAGAATTTTATAGACATTCACTCGATTCCATGCTGTGCTGAAGGAGATGGCCTCCCACGCATGGGACGTGCCAGGGAAGGTTGACAGGAGGAAGGTGTGGAGCAGACCTTCTCCCTCCAGCAGGGCTCTGAGCCCAAGAGGAATAGGGAGGAGCTGGGCCAACCCAGGCTGGATATTCTCCTCAGCTTCAGCATCCAGCAAGCCACTCCCTTCTCTCCTGGGGTGGGAAGTGACATGCTAGCCGAATTCATTCCAAGTGGAAGGAAATATCACGAGTGAAGAAGCATTTCTTCTTCAAATAAATGTAATCCTTGCACAAGTACGTACCTTTACCTGGACTATCGGCCATGAGAAGGTCATTGTCCTTTTGTGCTGCGATGTACCATCTGCCCATCCATCCTTCCTTGGTCTCCAGCAGTGTCCTCGGATCCCTTTGGAGCAGAGATGAAACGTGAGTGTGCTCTCACACCTTGCCCTCCTTTGACTTTGTTGCCTGTGGTTAATAAGATTAGTCCTGGAGAGCGATCCTTATCCTTCCTGTGTGGAAAGTAACTTCCACCCCTTATGGTGTCTTTAATCTCTGCGCCATAGGCAGAAAAAATTCAAATAGCCATTTTCAGGTTTTAGAAAGAAAACCAAAATAAACTAGTCTGGCAAAGGGTATCTGCAGGAAGTCCCAAATTCTCCTCATTAGGCACTAACATGAAGGAAAAGTGCCCGAGACCCAAGTTCCCTAAAGCCTTACGACTCAAACTGTGGTCCGTGGACCTGCAGCATCCGCGTCACCGGAGAGCCTGTTCGAAATGAAGAGTCTCAGGACTGGCCCTGACTCACCCTGAACCGGAACCTGCATTTGAACAAGATCCCAGGTGCCAGGGTCCTTGTTCCGGCCAATCTAGGGGTCCACGAAGGACGGACGGTCAGGCGAAAGGAAATGAGAGAGCCACGAGAGAGATGGAATCTGACGACCAAGCAGGCAGCCCTGGCAATTCCGGCGTCTCTGCCCTGCTGGCCTCAGTGTCTTTATTTAAAGGTAGTGAGTTACATTACAGCAATGAGTGACAGCCCATCAGTAAGCATAGTTTGAACAATAATGTGTTATATCGGTAAAGCAGTGATTTCCTCAATCTTGCAAGTTGTTTTCAAGTTAGCATATAAATTTAAGGCTGGGGAGAGAGCAGGAAGTTACCTAGGCCTGCCTATGTTAATTATCTATAAACAGGCCAGGAGTCATTGCCTATTGTTCCAATGGGGGGGGGGTACAACCCGTCTGGCAAGGACAGAATTCTCAAATGCTGGTCCTTTGCCCGTGAATGAGTGAATTTACGTAATAGGAGCCTAACATTTACACAAATCACACCAATATTCAGCCAGCTCCTAACTGCTATCAGTCTGTGCAACCCATCCCCAAGATGCAAATTTAAGGTGGTCAGGCTACTCTCATTCAGATGCAATCCATCAAAGCACCCTGCTCCAGGTCCTTCCTTTTATCTAAATGCGGTAAAACAAAAGAGCATTACATTCCTTCGGCCAAGGAGAATAGTTGTAAGAGTAGGCGCCAGTTTGGCTGGCGAGCTTTTGCTTCAACCTTTTCCACGCAGGGAGGGGTCTCAACCTGTGAGCCCAAATCGGCTCCCAACACCCAGGTGATCTGTATGCTCATTGTAATTTGAGAAGCACTGCAGTGAAGTCCTTCCCACCCAGGGGAAAGGAGACTCCAGTCGTGAATTCTTCAGTACACATCCATCCCACCTCCAGGAAATAGATGGAAATGTACTGATTATCAGGAGTGAGTATTGGGGAACGTGTATTTGGGTGTGTGTGGGGGGCACCACTGGTCCTCCATCTCAGAGAAAATTGGTTGACTGTTTTCATAAAGATTGAGCAGACCCATTCCTTCATTTACTTCTTGTTGGTTTTGAGAGATGACTCTGGGCTCCACGCTTTGCAGTAATCTCGGCATACTCCGGTGAGAAAACAGACCTCAGTGCTGTGCACGTGGACTTCATCATCTGCTGGGAGAGATGTGTGTTTACTTTTATATTTGCCTGCAGTTGTCACCGGGGGCAAAAAACAGGGGCCACACAGGAACTACTCAGTTACCTTGGTAGGAGCGAGGTGATTTCAGGGCATTTTGGAGGAGGAATCCTACAAATCATCTCGCCCAGGGACCAGGAAACTAGAGCTCATGGGTCCACTCCAGCTTGTCACTTGTTTTCGTAAGTGAAGTTTTAATGGAACAAAGACACTTCCATTTACTCACGTCTTTATGGCGGCTCTGGCGCTACAACAGCCAAGTTCAGTAGTTGGGACAGAGACCATGTGGCTCTGCAACTTCTAAAATGTTTACTCTCTGGCCCTTTGAGAATAAGTTTGCTCCAGCCTTTTAGGGTTTGTGTTTTGTTGTTTTGTTTCGTTGTTTTGTTGTTAATGAGTGAAATGATATGCAGGCAGGGGACGTTAATTAATTACCCACGATCACAAAGCAAATGAAGGCAGGGCAAGCTTAGGACTACCCCCTTGCCTGACCCTCAGGGTTACCAGGGGCACTGGGAGTATCTAGGTCATGCTGTGGCAGAGGGACAAGTGGAGCCAAGGACCCTGCGTGGGCAAGGGCCCCAAGCAGTGAGCTGTGGACTTAGAAGCTGGCCTTGGGTAGCTCCCCAAGGCCCAGCCGGGAGAGGAGGTCACAGAGCACCCAGGCAGGAGGGAGGAGCTAAACTCATGCGCGGACACCCAACTGAGGAGAAGTGAGCTGAAGATTTACAGAGCAGCAGTTCAGAAATCCCACAAACAGTGCCTCTCTCCAGAAAACTCCATTTCTATAGACCTGAAATGCCAACCCCAGCAGAACGAAGATGAGAGTGTGTGAGGGGTGGGTACGGTGGTGGGAGTCCTGGGCCAAGGAGGCTTATAGGCAAGGAGAAGAAAGATAGAAACCCAAGACAAGCAAGGGCATGAAGCAACTAAGAAACTCTGTGGATTGTCCAGTTTGCACATTTTCTAAACTTGACCTCCCTCTGGGTAAGACCACCTCCCTAGTCATCGCCAAGACAGGCTCTTCACTGGGGCTTTTGAGCTGCATGCATCTGAGCAAAGCCTTCCGCCTCTAGGAAGAAGGGGCTCGCTAATGCATTACTCTGGCTCATGCTTCAAGGAGAACGAAACAAGACAAAGCAACAGAACAGAAATCCCTGGTGCTAACCATCTGATACCATCAGGTTCCGCTTCTGAGGGAGATTATTTTTGACTATGTTTTTCAATTAAGAGAGTATACTGGAAATAATATAGAGTCTTTAGAGTTAAGCCACATTCATCAATGTGTATTGATTGATCTTAGCCATATTCAAATAGGAGAATGGAGGCCCCTGGGGGGGGAGGCGTTTTTGTTTTTGTTTTCCTGTGAAGTCCAGTTAGATGCTCTTAGAAGTAGAGAAAATAAAGGCATTAAATTGACTCTTCAGCCTGTCAAAGAAAGACAGCAAGTACTTTAAAAAAGTAACAAACTCAGCTTTCTATTTGGCTGTTTGTTGTTCTTTTACTCTTCGTGTTCTATGGTTGAATCTCTTTGTTAGGGGCAAGCCACTCTGCCCCTGGATTAAGGGGCTGTTCTGAAACCTGTAGTCACTAATTATTTGGGACTTTTTTCTGCATAATATTCTCATTCGAACTAAAGGCTAAGACTAGAGAGTCTCATTTATTACCATGTTTCCTCCATAACAGGGAAGACTATGGAATTTAAATACAACTCTCTTCTAAAAGCCACCCTGCTTGCTCACACACAGAACTGTTCACTGAGCACACTGAAATGTCGAAAGCAAGACTCTTACGGAATCTGGTAGCAGTGTCTGACATGCTCTGGAAAATTCTCCAGTGTAGCAGACAGAGGGCTCCAAGGCTAAAATTTAACTGTTTTCCCCTAAAGTTTAATTTCCATGGCTTGATTTCATAAAAAGCAATTTTCATCATGGTTTTTAGGTGGTCATAATTGAAAGAGAAATTTCTCCCCCTGAGAGGATCTCTGAAGATAGCTGTCTTTGACATTGATGTGTCTCCCTCTTGGCCAGAAGCCACAGAGATGGGTCCCCCTCATGTTAGATCATTAATTGTTCTTCTCCAGGTCTGCATACACTAAGCTGAGAACCAAGGCAATTATGCAATTAAGTCAAGCAAAAAACGATGCCTGTGCTCCAGTGAGCCACAATTTTAGTTGACAGTTGCTTTGACTTGACTTGTCCTGATAATTGCTTCAAGTCCTCCATGACCCTCTGACAGAATGTGTGAACTCCTTTAGAGAGTGTGTGATGTGCGGGGCACAGTTCCGCCATCTTCTTACAAAAAAGTGGGGAGTGGATACTGATGTCTTTCACTGAAGTCAGACACAACCTGTGTCAGTTGGGATTTGCCCAGAAGCTGACCCTGCGACAAGAACCCAGGTGCAGTGGTTTATCCCAGAAGTGATTCCAGGAAGTGTTTGGTAGAGGGATGGGGGTGTAAGACTGCAAATTACCTCTCTGGGTAATGAGCTTAGCCCACAGGGCACATCTGAGAACCAGTGTACCACTCTGCTTGGAATTCCCACCTGAGGGGGGGATACACACTCCCAGTACAGGGCCTTTACTGGGGGCATTCGCTTTTTAGCACTTGGGCCAGAATAGGCTCCAACTTGCAGGGAAAGCCGTCAGGCAAAGAGAGGCCTGCGCAGTCTGGCTGGCAGGCACCGCAAAGAGGAGTCCCAAAGGGAATGCGTGGGGTACCAGTCTACTTCCAGACCTCCTCAACCCCAAAGCCCCCACTTTTTATCATTCCATATCTAGCCCCACCTTTCTTTTATTCTCTGCTTTCAGAACAAATTCGAATGTTTGGACGTGAACTTGAGGAGTGTTCACCTTGATATTCTCCTGGAGAAGGTAAGTCACCAGCAGAATGTGTACATGACTTTTTAGTCTATTTGCAAAATTCAAGATATCAGAGACACTTCAGATAAAATGGTCCCATGATATATTATATTAGTATGATGATTCCTCTTATAAAACTAACTCCGTAATGTTATCTGTTTTTACTGTCAAGTACCCTTTTCTCTTTTAAAAAGAACAAAGAATCTAACTCTAAAACTAAAAGGACCCCACTGTTATCTGGTCTTTTTGTATGCCTTTCAACAGCCGTTGGCTCGAGGTAGTGTAATTCTGACCAGACTATTTTCTTTGGTCGACTACACACATACTCAGGCCAAGCCAAATCAACAAGTATGTATTTAGCACTTAATGTGTATCATGATTACATAAGGTAAGTACTTCTAAACCACATACTGTGTAACTTGCTCTAAGTCAACTTTTCTTCTTTGCCTGTGGTATTATTTGCAAACACATCTAGGAAAGAAAAGGACACAGAGCTAACAATGGGTTTGTAGGATGGAAAGCATAATCCTTTTTCAGCATTTTGCCTCATGTAACATTCTTAGAAAACCTGCGTACACAAGAACTCAGGAATTGTCCCTACAAGTATTTACAATGGGATTCTTTATTTCAATTACAACTCCTCTAAGAATACTTGATAATATTAGATTTATCTAAGTGTCATGTGCACAGAAATTCAGGGTAATCTTTTGGCTCTCTGAAAGGAAGTCCGCATGTATAGATAAGTACTCAGAAGAGAGTTGTAAGGGAGCAGCTCTTGTACGTCCTTCTTATTAACTAGGATCTCATTTATCTCATCTACTGAGCCCTTCATGTAATGTTCTGTGCTCTAAGAGCCTGGACTGAGCTCTCAGACTCTGTCTGAGACTAGCTCCTCTGGACCGAGTGTGTTGTTTTTCTGATTCCCTTACCCCCAGCACTATGTATGCTCTTTACCTATTTTATATCCTACATGGTGAATCTTTCAGAGCAAGGATAGTATCTCATTCAAAATGAGAGTTTAGGGGGCGCCTGGGTGGCTCAATTGGTTGAGAATCTGACTCTTGATTTTGGCTCAGGTCATGATCCCAGGGCCATGGGGTCAAGCCCTGAGTCAGGCTCTGGGCAGAGTGTGGAGCCTGCTTGAGATTTTCTCTCTCTATCCCTCTCTACCTCTTCCTTTGCCCCTCTCCCCCACTCACGCTCTCTGAAATAAAAAAAAAAAAATGAGAATTTAAAATTCTCCTCTTGCTTAGGATAGTGACTAGGACATAATGGGTGCTCAGCAAATGCTTGTTAAGTTGACATGAGGAAGAGTGTTCTTTATTTTGATAAAGAACATATACGGAAAAAAAAATCGACACCAAATATCATAATTGCTGGTGAAATATTTAAAATTTCCCTTGAGATTGGGAACCAAACAAGAATGCCTAGTATCTCTTTAATGTCACATTACATGTCCCAGACAGTTCAGTGAGGAAAGGACATGAAATTTTAAAATATAAGGATAAGAAAGGAAGAAACAAAACTATCTTTAGACAACATTATTGGAAGGTAGAAATCTAAAAGAGTCTATAAACAAAGTATAAGAACTAATAAATGAATTTAGCAAGGTTGTTAAATATAAAGTCAGTATGTAAATATATACTTCTATGTACCAGGAACAAATACTTAAGAAAATTAAATGAGGGTCACCAGAGACACATTAGCAATAGCATCACATACATTAAGTATTGGGGGGGGGAATCTAACAAAAGATGTACGAGACTTCTAAAACTATAAAGCATCACTGAAAGAAATTAATACGGTGTTTTCCCACCCCCCACCTCCATACTCTCCATGTTTGTGGAAGTACAGAGTATTGAGTATTCTGGGAGTCTAGAGCTGCCAAGAAGGATTGCAGAGCGATCAGGAGGCCGGTTCATATACAGCTGTGTATGTAGGCTATTCTAGTTATCAGTTGCTGTGTAACAAACGACCCCACACTTTGTGGCTGAAAACAACAGTCAGTTGCTTGTCGATCTGCAGTTTGTGGGAAGGACTCGGCAAGGGTGGCTCGTTGTTGCTCCGTGTTGCATCAGCTGGAACAGCCGGATGGGGCACCAGGGAATTTCTAGGTGATTCTGATATGCGTCTACTGAGTTGGTGCTGGGTGTTGGCTGAAATCTCCACACAAGGGTTTGCCTCTCTTGGGCAGCTTGGGCTTTCTCCTGGAGTGGCCTCGAGAGAGTGTGCCAAGAGAACAGGATAGAAGTGCATGATGTTTGTATGACCTGGCCTCCCGAGTCACACATTGTGTCACTGACACCACACCGTGATGATCCAGGCAGTCACAAAGTGGTGCCCAGTTTCAAGAGGAGGAGACATAGACTCTACCTCTTCACGGGGAAGCAGCAAGGTTCCGGAAGAACATGTGGGGCAGGAGATGTTATTGTGGCCACTGTCAAAAATAAAATCTGCCACATAGACCATGGTGAACTTTCTGGATTTTCTCTTTTGTTAGAAAGTTTTGAGCAGAGGGGTGACATGACCTGACCCGGGATATATTTTGCTTTATTTTTTTACCTTATGTTTTTATGTGGGCTTTGATACCACAGATATGATTTTGTTTAGAACTGAAACACATGGGTAATAGCGTATATAACTATGACCTTATGGCAGTCAGGTGCCCAGCATTTCATAGAATACCATCAAGTGCTGAGATCCTTTAGATTTTTGTGTGGTCATATCCAGCTACCAGATTTGGGCACATTTGCCCACGAGCCTCAGCAGTTCCATCCACACAGGGATCTTTGTGTGCCAGAGAAGCAGGGGAAGAGACTGGTTTTCTCAGCCTGGGGTGCTGGCTTCCTGAGAGAAGACCCAGACTACCAAAAGAGACAGCTGCCCAGTAGAGGCAAGGTATTTTGGAATGTGTCTTCACTCTACCATAGAGGAAGTTATGCCCTTCTTGATTTGGAGAGGTTTCCTCACTCTTACACAGAGGCAGATGGAGTCTTTGGATAAGGTGAGTGAAGGGAGACAATGCACCTGCTTTCTGTCCTCCCAGGCACTGGGGAGAAGGCAAAGGAGCTTAGTAGGGCACAAGATGCAAGGAAAGAAGAGCCCCAGAGATAGAATTTCTAGGGGAACCCTCACCAACTTGGATGAAACATTCTCTAGATTACTTCTACAGCTCAGTGTGGCATCATGGAGAAGTCACCAGGAGGCCGGTCAGAGAGAACCGCATTCGAATTTTACCTCCAGCTCGCATGGGCTGTGTGCTGGTAGACATGTGATGAAGATAAGAAGAGTTACCAAGGAGCATTTCGAGGGTTGAGGGGAAATAATGTACCTGGGACAGTTACAGTCATGGTGGGCTCTGAAAGTGGTGTGTACCTTCCCCTCTCTCTCTTGCTTCCATCCATCCTTCCTTTCCATTCCCTGGCCTAATGTAGTGAAGATTGTGCATATTCAGCCAGCACTCCTGGGGAGTTTGTTTAGAGATGAGGCATAAGATCCACAAAAGAAGACTCATCATCTTTTCCACCATCTTTTCATGGGATTAAACACACTTGCCAGGTATTTTGAGTTATTTAGTAATTATGAGGGGGGAGGGTGTAAGGGAGGAAAAGGAACTCACTTTATTTGATTTGTAGCAATAAGCACTCATTTGTTTATGAAAACAAAAGGAAAACATAAAAGAAAAGTGGATGTGTTGATCGCCATAAAGCCAAATAAATTTTAGTGGGTCCCCCGATAAACCAGAACTTAGTCCCTCCCCCCTTCCCCCGTAATACTCTATATTTAAGTGTGTTGTTTGGGTCAACACAGTGATCACCACTTTCATTGTTGAGAAGCATTTGTCACGCATCTCAGTGTGCATGTGGCACAGCCGAGAATGAAGTACATGTTGCTGCCATCTTGTTGGTAATATTCTAGATGGACAACACTCATAGATTCAGACTTAGAGAGGAAGACTCAGTGGTGTGCCAGAACCAGCTTGAACCAGCTCATGAAAGCAGACTGTGCAATCTCTTCCTAACTCCACATTCATTGTCGTCCCTCACTTTAGTAGCTTAGAATCATGAGCCATGCTGGAAGTATTTGCATCATGGAAACTAGCAGAAGTCACAGAGTCAGTGTGTACCCTCTCCCTGACCAAGGTTGATCACTAAACATCTAGTAGCACACCACTGGAGAGACAGAGAATGAAATGAAACTTGTAACAGCTTCATTAAAAGGCAAAGAAACTATATTACATATTAAGATTTTGGTTTTGTTTTAAATAGGCAAACATTAGTTGTGCACTTGAAGCTATAAAAAAATCTCAATTTAGAACTTATATTTTGAGTTCCAAAGGAGTGCAATGATTACCATCCAGTTTAATTTTAAAAAAGAATTTCATTGGTTTTGGATTCAATGGAATGGGGATTTTTAAAGAATTGATTTTGGTTGTAAAGTTCAATAAAATTTTATGAATTTAATTAGTTCGTATCAATTTTTAAGTAAGCATTGCCTTAGATTAAATTTGTGTGCTTGGGGTGCCTGGGTGGCTCAGTAGGTTAAACGTCCAGCTTCAGCTCAGGTCATGATGTCATGTTTCTTGAGTTCAAGCCTTGCATCAGGCTCTGTGCAGACAGCTCAGAGCATGGAGCCTGCTTCAGATTCTGTGTCTCCGTCTTTCTCTCCCCCTACCCTGCTCGCGCTCTCTCTCTCTCTTAAAATAAACATTAAAAAAAACATTTTATATTTGCAGGCTCTCTTTCTCTCTCCTCTCCTTTTTTAACCCAGCCTCCTTTGAGCATATTAATGGATCTAGGCCATCATTTCGTGGATAGAACACTATGGGTGATTGTAAATCAGATAAATGTTCTGGGCCAGAATTTTGAGGTGTTTCCATAAGGGTATATGTTACCCAATCTACAAACCAGGAAAAAGAATTTGGGTAGATGCAGGACAGGGGTTCTGTTTGTGATGGAGGTTAATCTAAGCCAGTTGCATTGGGCGTCACACTCAGAAAGTTGAGTTAAGAGCAGGGTGGTATCAGGCTTCAGATCGACAGGATGGTCTGAGTTCATCTTCCGAGTACATGTGGGCACGGGGGTAACGAGGGAGGAAGTGAAATCATGCAGTGTGATCAGAAGAGGGCCAAGTTAGAAGATAAAGGGCCCACAGTTCTCCTTCTTTTAAGGGAGAAAATAACTTCAGAACAGGATTGAAATCACAATGCAGAGGAACTAGAAAAAGGAATAAATAGGTAACAAGACGGGAGTTAAATTCTGAGGAATGAGAATCCAAGTGTGGTGAAGCCTTTCCCCAATCGCTTTCTTCTACCCTCTAGTCCTACGTGATGCTTTCCAAAACAAGGATTTGCAGTCCAATAATTTTGCAGCTTCATGGTGGGATACTGTCTGCCCTCAGAAATACATAATGGGCATTGGTAGAGTTAAAGCTCCGACATGTCTTGTGGTTAATAAAGCCATTTACATTTGTGAAACTGACGCCTTTGAGCACAGAACACATTGTGGGCATCCCAGTGAGCACATTCTGAGATTAGAGAGACAGAGCATCTCAGATCAGTCTGAGGTGTATGGCAGAAAGAGCCTGGGCTCTGGTCAGATACTCCCAGACCCGAATCTGGAGATCAGGTCTGCAAAGAGACGAGCCCAGAACCAGGCACATAGCACACCCTTATCACGCAGCCGCCTGAATTCTCCCAGGGTAGAGGTGGGTGTGATTCCGAAAGAGGGGCGGTCCTCACAGGAGAGTCAGGTGGGCCACTTGCTCTTCTCACTGTTACCTGTCTGGAGTGAGGATGTGAGAAGATCTAGAGAAGTTTACAGAGTCCAATAACCTTATACCCATTCCTGATTCTCCTGCGGTCTTGGCTTGGTCTTTTGGCTGTGAACTTGAGTTTGAGCCTCATGTTCCTCAGGGGGCTCCCAGAGTTCACGGGTTCAGAAAATCAAATCTGGGAGAGATAGTGAAGGCTAAATATGTACCCAGGATTAGCATCCTGGGTTTGTGAAAGGCAATATCCGTTGTTGAGTATCTGCTTTCTTCCCTCTCAAGCAGTCTCCAGGGAAAGAGTGGTTAGAGTCTTCCAGAGGCACCCAAGACCTGAAATAAGAGGATTAAAGGAAACGGTGTTTATAAAAACGTGGTCATAAATAGTAGGACTCTGGAGAGAAGCAAGGGGTGCTGTTTGCCCTATGACGATGATCAACGCTTCTTGGATGGTTTTACCTTCCTGCTTTTTCTCCAGGGTGTGATCCCCTGGGGGAAACGCACTATGGGATTTGCATACAGCCAGTGTTCCCAGCTCAGCGGTCATTTTTTACTCAGTTGGCTGAGTCATAAGTAGAGGGTGGGTTCAGATACTCCTTTCTAAAATATTTGCCATGCAGGCCTTGCGCTAGCTATCCAGAGTACAAAGAAGGAGATGGGGCACCCCCTCCCTGAAACCACTCATGGTCTGGGCGGGGGAACAGATGTACATACTAACTGATCATTAAGCCACAAAGCAGTGAATGCTGGGATAATCCATGAAAAGTGCTTAGAATACTGTCTGAGCACATGATAAGGGCTCAATACATCTTGATTACTATTATGATCGATATAATTATTATTATTAAACAGGCAGGTTGCAGTGGGAGCATCGAGGAGTGTGTGTGTGTTGGGGGTGGCTCGTTTTGCCTGGGAGCTCAGAGAAAGCATCACAGACAGAAGGTAATATTTCCCTTGAAAAGCTGAGAATATGGCCACGTTCACAAGAGGGAAAACATCCCTCTGCTCAAAGAAACGTGTGCAAAAGGCTTGACATGAATAGCCAAGCATGTCAAAATAACTGCAAATATTTTAGCTCATGGCTGAGTCATAAGGGGTGTGTGTCTGTGTGCATGTGTGTATGTGTGTCTGTGTCTGTGTGGCCAGAGACAAGATGGGAAGATGAGAGGTTAAGACTCAGCTGGAGCTTGAGAAGGTGATCACTTACTGAAAGATTGGGATTACACGTGTTTACAATAGGAACACAGCTATTGTGGATTTTTTTTAAGAAATGTAAATTAAAATAATTAACTACGATTAATACAGTAATGCATCTTTGAAAGTTGCTAAGAGAGTAAATCTTAAAAGTTCTCATCTTAAGAAAAACATTTTATAACTGTATGGTGACGAGTGTTTACAAGACTTAACTGTGGTCATCCTTTTGCAATACACACAAATGCTGAATCATTATGTTGTCTACCTGGAACCAATGCAATGGTATAATGTCAATTATACCTCAAGGAAAAAAAATTTAATCTCTTTGACCAATTGATTCCAATTCAGGAAATCTATCCTCATAAACAGAACTGTTTATATTAAAACATTAGGAAAAAAATCTGAACCAGAAGTCATGGTGGAGTAAATTTTGATGTCTCTCTGATTCCATTAGGTGATGATTCAGATTGTTGTTAAAGAACAGAATTAGATAGTTTGGGGAAAAAACAGAGAAGGTAGCGTCAAGTGAACAAAGTCTAGAAATAAAAACACACACTAAAAAAGAATCTCGACTGTTACAAAATGTGCTTAGCTGGAAGGTTAGAAGGCAGTATTTTGAAAGGTTAAAGGTGTTATTTGTGGGTGGAGGAGTCAAGGGAAACTTGGATTTTCTTTTCTGTATTTATTCCAACCAGGGAAGAAAGGTGGGGGAAGGGGTTATTCATGTGCCCCAGTGGAGAAACCAGCAGATACAGCCTCTCCAAAGCGGCCTGGTTTGTGACATCCCTTCCCCCACCCACAGGACACTGAGCCGTGCCTCCTGGATTCGCCTTGGAGCTGAGAGACCAGCCTTTGTCAGCAAGTGGGTGAACCAAGACCCCACAGCTGCACCCAGTAACAGTGAAGTTGAACTTTCTGCAACAGGGGCTATAAGAGTTCTTGGGGGAGAGATCAGGGTGACCGGGGCCAGGGGAAAGGCTTCTCGCAGACGGCAGGATAAAAGCTGACTCTCAAAGGGTAAGAAGGTTTAGATGCTAAGAGGAAGGAAGCTTAATCTGAAACCCGCTTGTCTTTTCTAGCTCTTGAATGAGTGAGTAAACCCTCATTCTTGAAGATCTGCCGCCCACTGGTGCCTTATCTAAATGTCGATGCCTCTTTGTAGGAAGTGAGCTAAACCGAGCCATTTGCTGGTAGGAGACACGGTTATAGTAACTACCGGTTACTGGGCACTCACCTAGCACATTACCTGCCTGGCTTCTTCATACTCACCAGGGCCCTATTAAAAATCAATGTTTTTACAGACTAGAAGACTGAGGCTTGGCGAAATCACCTAAAACAATACGTAAGAGCTATGTTATAACTGGATCGAGGCCAATGTGGCTTCAAAGCCTGTGAGTGTAAGCCACTGCCCCACTTTTCCCCTGCGCCTCCCCACCTCGTGTCACACCTGCCCTCATTATCTGGGGGAGAAGCAGGGCCCCCAGAATGATCCCCATTTTCTGAATGGTGACAGTGAGTTACTGAGATCCATCATTTTGTCCTTTCAACCAGTGTTTGACTGTTTGTCGAATGAGCACCGTGTGCAGGATGCCGTGCTGGGTGAGGGGGAGCCAGTGCGCACAGGCGCTTCTGGAGTGGAACCATCGTGGGTTCCCAGGCTCCTCGCTGGTGTGGGGGTAGGGGTGGGGGTGGCGGGGGCCCAGTGTCCTTAGCCCCAGCCCGGAGCCAAGTCCCGCACTCTCTGGGGCAGTTAGTGCAGGAGCCTTATCATCTGGGGCAGAGACCTCTGAGCCGGCTGTGTGACCTCAGGCGAATCCCTTCCTCTCTCTGAGCCTCCTCCTCTCACTGCAACAGGCTGAATTCAGTGCTTTGCCGAGTCTCTCCATTCTCACACATGATTCTCCTTCCCACCTTAGGAAAATACGCTGCCCGGAACACAGAGACAGGGTGGACCACAGGCTCGGAACGGGGAGAGAGCCGTGCGCCATGTCTAGTTTAATTTGTATACAGTTCGCAAACGGTTGAGACTGCCTAACCTGTGGAGTTAGAGTTCGTCAGGATACTGGTCCCTCTTGGAAGGCGGGAGGTGACTGGGGGAAGGAAGGAGGATGCTTCCAGGGGTGCTGGCTGGGTCCCGGGTCTGGATCTGGCGTGTTCACTTCGCGATGCTGCGGTGACCTGCACACTTAGGACTCTGGGTCCTTTCCTTTATGGTTAAAAAATACTTTAGTTAAAGAAAGTATTCAAACAGCATCAAAAGAGAGGGGTGGGGTGGGAAGTGTTCCCGAGGGGTTTCCAAGAGAGGGCAGGGGCTCCAGAGTGGCTCTGTGACTGGAGCAAGTCACCCACCCGCTCTGGGCAGTAAGGGGTCACTCAGGGCAACGGCTGCGCTTTACAGATGATACTGCGGGGTCCGTGCCGTTGGGGCTGCCTGGGTTTCCCGGCGGCTCTGAGCTTGAATGGGAACAGGGTGCTGTGCTGGAAGCCGGCGCCTGAGCCCAGGGCCCTGGGAAGGAGCACGCTATCCTGAGCATTCAACAGGTGGCACTCTTCCCTCAGCCTCGGAGCTCCGGGTGCCACAGGGGCTGCCTCGATGCAGCCTCGTTGCAGCAGCCTTAGCCAGGATGCGGCTCTCAGGGGCAGGTCTCTCCACTCCCTGGAGCAGGGGTCTGAAACCCTGGGTCCCACCGCACATATTCTGCTCCTGGCCTTTCTTCTCAGGGGTCCCAGTATCCCCGCGAGGAGCCCGGGACTGGTGGCCCTCAGGCCCCTCCTCCATGGGAGCGTTCCCACAGCCCTTCTGCCAGAGTCCGGGGTCCCAGGCCTCGGGCGGGGGAGAGTCCTCCTTCCTGTGGGGCCATCCTTGAACACAAGAGAGAGAGAAATTTCTGGGAACCTGGGTGACTACTCCAACAGAGAAGGGAACATGAATATTTCATTAAGGTGGTTCAGGCTATTAAACAACATTACAAAACCAAGTGTGTTGGCAGGAATCTGAGAAGCACATTTACATGGGTACAAATAGTGCGAGAAGAGGCCCAGTGAGGAGGCAGCCTCAGGGAAAGCCCCCTGCTGGTCTGCCTGAAGCGGCCTCCAGGGCCCCCCTGTCCCCACTCCAAACACATTCCAAAGGGGACATGGACAGGGAGCTCAGAGATGGCAGGACCCCCAGCATAAGGGCTTTCAGTGCCCCAGGGACTTTGACCCTCAAGACTGGGTCCTTCTAGAGGAGGGACAGCAGGGTGGGGGATATTTTTAGGCACGACTTTCCTGATCCGAGGGGCCCAGGGGCTGAGAGAAGCTTAGAATCCATGGCTGCCCCCAGGAGGCTACCCTAGAATCTCCGCTGTCTGGGCCAGAGGAAGTCAAACCTGGCAAAACAGGGTCAGACGTTTGTCACAGTGAGGGCGGGATCCAGCGTGAGGCCCTGTGACACCCTCTGAACCACCAGTGGACCAGCTGTTTCTCCCCCATGTGTCCCTCTGGCTGAAGGACAAGAACACCCAAAGGCCTTTTTATGTAGCCTCCACTTAGACTGTTGAGAAGCCTTTAAATCTCATGTATCTCCCCTCACACAACTCAAGGCTACCTCCACAGAGACCGCATTTGTATTATTTCTGTACAAAATAATATTACAAAAACGTGCATTGAATTTAGCGTTTTGCATGTTTGATTTCCTAGAAAGCTCTGACGTAGATGCTAATTACAATCTCCATTTTACAGATGAGGACACTGAGGCTTTGAGAGGTTAGGTAAAGCTCCCAAAGTCACACTGCTTAGTAGATGTCACAAGGCACTTTAAGTCTAGATTCGTTCGAATCCAGAACCTACACTCCAAATCCTTCTTGGCTGGAGAAGGTGTCAGGGCCCCTGGTTCTCTGACTCCCTGATCATACCGAAGAGAGGTGTGATGGAGGGAGAACTCACAGAAGAAGCTGGAGAGTAGGCCATGGGACAAAAGACCAGGTCATTTATGAAGGCTGCTATTTACTCTACGCACTTAGATGGTCAACTTAGCTGCTTAGAGACTCCATTTTGTCCAGTTACCTTGAGAACTAATCAAAGAAATACCTGTGAAGTGCAGAGCATGGTGTCCGGTACATAGTAGGTCCTCAGTAAATGGGAGAGCCCTTTCTCACTTCCTGCTGCTCCCTCCACCTTCCCAGCTAGACATGGTTCTCTTCCAGGTAGATTCTTTCTGCTCAGGAAGAGTTTCCTAGAGAGGCTGTGAGTGGTGACTCCAAACTCAAGCTATGTGTTGGATGTTCTTTCCCTGTACCTTGAACTCGTCCTATCTTAATACTTATCACATTGTGCTGGAGATTGTTGAATTTGTCAGATATCTTTCCTCAAGTGAGGAGTCGATGTGGCAGGAAATGTGTCTCCCTCGTTCCCTGTGGAATCCCAGCAGAGGCCCTGAAATGTTAGAGCACTCAATAAGTATCTGTTGGTGGCTGTCTGCCTGAGTGGATGGCTGGGCTGATGAGTGGGAGGAGGGACAGATGGATGGATGGATGGATGGACCGACAGGTAAATTGGATGGGGCTTTTGGTATATAGATAATCAGCTTGAGTATCTTCATTTATAACATTCTGTCACATGTGTACACACTGGGGTTTCCAGGAATATTGTCCTCCTGTTTACCATTAACTCCACGGATTTTACCGTCCTGAGAGAGGTAGAAGCAATACCCAAGGCTGGCCCTGCCCAAGCTGATAAGGGCCACTGTCCGGCCCAACCCCCACAAACAAACAAAAGCCTTTTCTGAGCTTTCTCCATTTTCACAAGCTTCCAGGAGGAAAAAATTCCGTTGGGGAAGAGTAGATGTAAACTCTATCACTCATTACCACAAACTGCCCTCCGCACAGGAAAAGGGGCTGCTTATGATTTCTGGAATCTTAGACTCCCTGTTTTTCCTTTGGTGTTGATGGCAAGGAGGGGGTCTGATAACCAGGCTGCTAATTGCTCTGCTTATCAGAAGATGGTCTTTCATTGCAGTGTATATGTGGGGAGTGGGTCGTTCAGAAGGCAGAGCAATGCCAGAGTCTGCGGCCTGGCCAGGACAGGGTCCCAGTGGAGAGATCAGGGTTCAGAGAGAAGCGAGGGAGGGCAGGGCCAGTGGAATGCTCTCAAGATAATCTCTTGTTCTTATCAACGGCACGTTTCCCCAACACACATACTTAATGTACTTGAACTTGTAACCTTGGAAAGCAAAATAGCAGCTTCAGTCTCTTGGGCCCCAAGAGAAGCAGATTCTGGTTCTGGTTCTTGAGTGGGCTTGACCAGAGATCAAACCTGGGGTTGGTCTCAGGGGCCGGACTCTCTCTCCTTCTCATGCCCCTTTACTCCCTGTAATGCTCTTCCTCCCACCTCTAGGCAGATGTTATCTGGGGGTCTCTTCAACCCCACCTCACTCCCCCTTCTAAACAAGTTCTCAAAATAGACCCAGATCAACGAAGACCTGTGAGGTGCTAAGGACTGAGAAAGCTCTTGGCCGAACCATACCTGTCATGTAAAGCTCCCATTCGTACTTGCCCAAAGAAATGAAGTTCATGTCTTAAATGAATAGATTCTTTAACAAAGTGGTGTGCAGGGGTGACCTGTCAGGGACTCTTGGAATTATTCTCTAAAGGAGGGACAGACAGGATAAAAAGAGAGGAAGGAAGGAGGACGGCAGGGAGCGTGAGCTGAAAGGATGGGTGGGCAGAAGAGAGAGGGATGGTACATAATGTTTATTGAGTATCTACTTAAGTCAGGGACTAAGCCATCCATTTTAGCACATTTTTCTCTAAGATCTACAGCGATCCGGCAAGGCAGATTTGTTGCCTGCCTTTGAAAACATGAGGAAGCTGAGGCCCAGCAAAGTTCATGAATATGCCTAGGGTCACACAGCAACTGGACGTGAAGCCTAGTAAACCTGACTCTTGCAGGCTGCCTTCTGTCTCACCCCTGAGACATGGGCTATGACCCGATGGCCCATTAACTTGGCCCAGTGAGGTTCTACTGGTCAGCAGGACCACCACGCTTAAGCACCAACTAGGGTCCCCTTACTGGGCCACGTCTTCCTTCTCAAACTCAGAGCTGGAGTTGTCAGAGCTCAGAAGCCACTGCTGGGAGTCTGAGATGCGGTGAGAGGCCGGGTCTCATCTGGGGCCCCGCGGGTGTTTGAGGCTGGAGCCGGGACTAGATCTGGAATTCCTGAACCATGGGCAGTGCGGTTGCTTTTGGGACACTTCAAGGCTCCTCTGCAGTCAGTTCCATTATTGTGTCTGTTGTGTAGACTCAGTTCAGAGGAGAAATCACAGAGGAGGATGGGATGGAGGATATGAGGGCGTAAGTCTTGATGTCTGCCTTTACATAGCTTTTCTGAAAAATGGGACTGTTGTGCTATACTGTGTCCACGGCAGTCCTCACACTTCATCCATTTAGTCTGTTTGTAGAATATTTTGAAGACTTTATAGAAGTAAACTTTGGTACACATAAATTATACGCTGTGACCTATGACTCTGGAAGGGAGTTCATGGGTATGGTACTTCCAACTCCGATGAGTGGGGTTGGTCAATGGGCTGATAGGAAATGCAGGGAAGATAGCTGATGAGGTATAGGGAGGACACCTGAGGTCAGAACTCTTGGTTCGTGCTCAAGCATTGACCAATTGTTGGATGGTTCCCATTGTGCCTGTGATAAGGCCTGGACTCCTTAGGGTAGCCAGTGGGGCCTCTTCTCAGAAACCTCATCTCCTATCCTTTTATCCCTCCCCATCCCATCCTGGGGCCCTTGGATTTGTCATGCTGTCTCCTCTGCTGGAACATTGTACCTGAAACCCACCCACCCCTCCTTTTCCTGCCCAGTTTCTCGTCTCTGATCTCATCCCTGTTGTAATTTCCTCAGGAAAGCATTGTGATCCTTGCGGGCTTGTCAGCTCCCTTCTGTTGTGTGTCTTCTCTCCCAAATAACTCTGCGATCATACTTTGTTTGTGGATTGCCCTCTACAAAACAACCATAATGATAAACTCCATGAAGTTTGGGGTCATATTGGTTTATGCTGTCTGTTTTATCCCTGCTCTGAGAATGTGTGATAAACTCAAACGTTTGTTGAATAAATGAATGAATGAATGATAGGACACTTGGAGGGAGGGGTTGAGGAAGGGGTTGAGGGAAGAACTAAGGAAGGGAGGGGTGGAGGGGGGAAGGCTGATCCCAAGATGTAGTTGACTTTTCTCCAGAAGACATTTAGCCTCAGTCACTAACGGGTGGACCAGTCAGATGTGAGCTCAAGTCAACATGGCCCCTTTGAATTCCTCCCAATTCCCCAAGGCCGAATCCTCATGGAACCAAGCTCCGCCCCCTCTGGTGCCTGAAGCCCTGAGGGGAGATTCCATACTCTCTCAGCTCTGGCAACCAGACTGCACACATTGTTTCTTACTAGAAGACTGCTGGCTTGTACAATGCCCATCCCCCATTCTTTTATTACTTACTTTCTTGATCAAACTGTAAACCAACAAGAGAGTGCTGAGCAATCATTAACAGCTGTTCTTGGAAAAGGACTAGATCACATAATTGTACACTTTACAACGTTCACCCTGGCCACTGTTCCACCTCCGTGGTCTTGCATGTCCTCTGTGGCTGGAAGCATCGCAAACGAGGCTCCTGGCTGAAATCAGAAGGGGCAGGGGCAGGGAGTTCAGGAGGAAGATCCAGAAAACAATTTACTTGTTATAAAGTTGCTGAGAAGCTTAAGGCCACTGCATTTCGGTTGGCTGTTAAGTGAATATGTAACTACTTTATATATTTCAACAAAATTAAACTTAAACCTACAGAATTAGGTTTATTAATTTCTGTCAGGGCTCAATGGGGGAATAAGAATGGCCATTCATTATGGACACACAATTACTGGAGACAAAAATGAAGCCCAGCACTATTAAGTATAATAAAAATGTTGAACACTGAAGAAATTTTCATTAAATATAATCTATTCTTTATATTACTACACTTAATCCTTTGCTGTCTGCTCCTCTGTTTTTCTCCAACCTATTTAATTTTATTACTTAACTTTTTATAAATGTTTCTTAATATAATTATGATTAAATATTTGGGAGAAGAGAACTAAACGTTTAGTCTCTTAAAAAAAGAAAAAGAAAGAAAGAGGGATTTTTCTTCCATCTCCTCTTTGCTTTACCCCTAAGATGGTGAAAAATGATGTTTTTTTGGAAAAAGCAAGTGCTAAGTGGGATTTTATTGTGGGGGCAAGGCCGGTGCATGAGAGAAAGGAAGGCAATAAATAAGAAAGAAGCACCCATCAGCAAGTGCAGTAGCTTTCTTTATATTACACATTTAAATAAAAGTCCAGCGCCTGACTACAAATATCTGAGACTATTTGCATGGCCAAACCATGTAATTAAAGTTGGGCCCGGCTAGTGTTACCACTTGCATTACATGAAAACGTTTATGATCTGAGCATTTATTTTTAAGCCACGCTGTTTTTCCCTAAAAGTTGCATTCTCCTCTTGGTGAAGGATGGGAGGACGGATCATGGGAAGCTCAATGGGGAATTTAATTTTCTTTGCTAAGTATTGTCCTGCTAGTGTGTCTTCAAGCTTCTCATTGGACATATCATGGTCTTAGGTATTTTTTTTTTAACACAGCTCAGTCAGGAAGTAGCAATCCCCATAAACATGGGATATAGAGATGTTGGAATAAAACAGTGATTCGACTTTTACCCACTAATGAGTGCTTTAGTGACTGTGTTCAGAACAGAGTGGTCTTGGTCCCAAGTCACTTCAGGAGTTCAGTTCTGGGCACCACAGGTTCAGGGTCAAGCATTAACTATTTTCTCTTCTTCCAGCTCTGTAAGATGAGAATCACGCTTTTGTTCGTAGCAGCCACACAGCCCTGCCCAACCTCCGGGCCCCACCACATACTTGCATTCATATTTCCTGGACCCCATCCTCTCAACGTGCTTATTTCATCATTTTGCTAAGCTGGGCGTTTGGTGTTTATGTTGTAATCGATTATATAAACTCTTCACAGCTCAGTCATGTATCATAGAGTATGATGCCTTTTCTCATTAACAAGATGTCTTTGTTACTATTACTATTCTTACTATTTGCATAGTTCTTGACAGAATTACTCTGCCCCCAGTCCTGCTTACCATTGGTGTAAATCTTCCCAAACAGGGGATATTCTATCCATACCATCTTCTCGAAGAACTCTGCACATTCTGAGCTGCTCCAGTCTGGATTCGTGCCCCCACCTCCCTTCCCTGGTGGCTCACAGCGTGATCTTAAGATCTCCTCCTCTCACCCTCGAGGAGGCCTTTCCGTCTCTCACAGAGTCCCTATTTCCTGAGTCCTACACACCATCCTCTTGGTTTCTCCCCCTGTTTTATAGAGCATATCTTCTAGTAACTTCCAAAAGGGGAATGTGTAGGAACTAGAACTTTGGGAACTTGGCCTTTAGAGCAGCCTTCCCTACCAGTACCATCTAAGTAATCTCCCCACCCCCACCCCCCCCACCCCCGCCGCTTCATCTCCTTTTCAGCTCCTCTGCGTAGCCTTTGTGTGAACTGACACTCTTCAGACTCACTTCTTAGCTTACTTTACATTCCATTGTCCCCATAAGAAAGTTAGGTCATGAGTGGTGGGACCTCATTGTCTTTGCTTACCGCTGCCCCAGTGCCCAGCCCAATAACACCTTTAGTAGGCACTCCCTAAGTATCTGTTGAATAATGGAACCAATGAATTTATGGGCTTGCTTCAGTGTATGAATTTATAAAGAAAAGGAGGCATTGGAGAAGTTTTGGCCCTCACCTGACACAGATCATCTTTAGGCAGAGAGCATGTGGCTTGCCGTATGACCAAGAACATACATCAGTACTTTGAACATGAAACTGATGGCAGCTTTGGCTGTATCCCCTGCTCCTGGTGCCTCCAGCATGTAGCTCCCCTTTCAGCAACCCCACAGAGCGCAGGACTCAAAGCGTTGGAACCCTCCCCTGAGGGATTTGCCTTTTTCTCCTGCCATAATTTTGGGGCAGACACATTCCAGAGAGGCAGGCTAAGAGGTGGATCGCTAAGGATTCAGTAATCTAGATTGGCATTTTCCAAACTGTGTGTGTGTGTGTGTGTGTGTGTGTGTGTAGAAACATAAACATTTTACACATACACGCTAATTAAAAAAACTTTTTTCTTAATGTTTATTTAGTTTTGAGAGAGACAGAGTGTGAGTAGGGGAGGGGCAGAAGAGGAGGAGACACAGAATCTGAAGCAGGCTCCAGGCTCTGAGCTGTCAGCACAGAGCCCAACGCGGGGCTCGAACTCATCAACAGGTGAGATCATGACCTGAGCCAAAGTCGTACGCTCAGCTGACTGAGCCACCCAGGTGCCTCACTAATTATTTTATATAAACAGACTCATTTATAGTGTTGTTCACATGTACTATGGTCATTATAAAACATGTGAAAAATTGAAATGAAAAATAGAAGAAATAAAAATACATTTTAACAGAAATTTTAATATTTTCTTTGTTGGATCACGATCTTTTTGTAGAGTCTGGGTTAGATTGGTATTTCTAAACTTCTGTGTGCTGGGAACCACCTGCGCGACTTCTTAAACATTGAGATTTCCCGGCTCCTTTCCGAGTGTGACTCATTCAGGTGTGAGTCTGCATTTTCCCCCCGCACTCTCGCTGCTCTGATACCCGTGGCTGGCAGACCCCACTCTCAGACATTCACCTCGATACTCTGCACTTCGCTTCTTTATTTGGGCAGATCTGAGGAATCGTCCCCATATTGGGACATGTCAGGACCACGTTAGCTTAGCTTCTGGTCGAAATGCCTTCACAAATGCATAAAAACAGTAGGCTCTTGCCTTTGGTGGGAAGGGGTGTCAGTTAATGACAACCAAAAAGGACCTTGTTCCGTTTCTCCATCTCTTAAAAAATTTTTTTTTAATGTTTATTTCTTTTTGAGAGTCAGAGTGCCAGCAGGGGAGGGGCAGACAGAGAGGGAGGCACTGAATCCAAAGCAGGCTCCAGGCTCCAAGCTGTCAACACAGAGCCTGACATGGGGCTCAAACCCACAAACCGTGAGATCATGACCTGAGCTGAAGTCGGATGGTCTCTTATAAAGACTTATAATCAGTACCTTCCATGCTGGCTGTTGATGTTCGTTAAGTTATAAATTCTTCTCCAAATTTAGTGCTAAGTAGTTGTCATTTTCACTTAAAAATAGTGAAATAACACAGCTATTTTGGACACCGTATTTTACAACTCTTTCAATGCTAATCACTCTTATCGTTAGTACTCATAAGAAAGAGGTAGGTCATATTATCCCCATTTTATGGATGTAGTAACTGAGGCCTAGAGAAGTAACTTCATCAGCTACTCCTACCACCAATCAAAGCAAAACAAATGAAGTCATAAACAAACACCTCTTGACTCTAGACTTACAGAGTCACGTGTTAAAACATAGGGGCTGTAGCACTTGCTCAGAAGCCCAGAGCCGGCAAGTGGTGGAGTGGGATGCTAGCCGGAGCCCCTGACTCAAGTTCCATGCTCATGGCACAAGCTAGATGCCTGCCTACTTCCTCACGCCCCTCCCCCGATGCTTGGCTGCCGGTGACTGGTACACGGCCGACTCTGTAGTCCTTGCCTCTGCTTCTCTTCCATGACAGCCCCAGGCGGCTGCAGAACTGTATACCTCCCGGGCTAAGTCGTGGGCTGCCCAAGAGGCTTCAAACAGGACCACAAGGTATCACGTCCAACACGCCTCAAACAGGACCCCAGAGTTCTACTTCAGGGGTTCAACCCTGCCACGTTTTCCTGGGAAACTCTCAGTGCACCGAGCCTCGGGATGGTTTGCTGCTCAACCCATTATTCTGTCCACGTGCTTGGCCTCAGGTACGCAAGACAGGTAGACGCCAACAGCTTTCTCTCTTTTCATCCCTGTGTTTTGGCATTGTAAACACAGTGGCCTCCGGGGGGCACTTTGATGGATGTTTTTTTTCCCCTCCATCACAGTAATATTAACCTTGCTTAATAATCTATTAACAAAGAGGATAAAGGTCTTATTAACATTCACATACTTTCTTCACTGCTGAAATAACACTGCCTTTTTGTGTATTCGCAAGGCTGATTTTTTTGTTCCTTTTTTTTTTTTTTTTAATGACAGAGGTTGATGAATGTGTGTAAAGGCCCCTGGTAAAAAGACTGCAGGTCACCTGATTCAGACTCTGGTCTGCGGTTCACCCTGCATGACCTTGGTGAGGTCGCCCAGCCTCTCTGATCCTCTTTCCTCATTCGTAAAATGGAGACAGTTGAATCTACATGCCTTGTTAATTTGAAGGTTCAAGAAAACAGACATAAAGTGTCTGACTTGGGACACAAAAGGCATGAACATGAGTTCATTCTTTTCACGATTTTTACGCCCCATGAAATGGGTTTTCATGGAATTGTAATTAAAGCCATCAGTGAGTAATGATATGTAATCGAGGGGGGCCTGGGTGGGTCAGTCGGTTGAACGTCTGACTTGGTTTCAGGTCAGGTCATGATCTCATGGTTCATGAGTTTGAGCCCTGTGTTGGGCTCCATGCTGACAGTGCAAGGCCTGCTTGGGATTCTCTCTCTCTCTCTTTCTCTCTGACCCTCCCCTGCTTGTGCACGCTCCCTCTCTCAAAAATTAATAAACTTAACATATAAATATATATATGAGAACTCCCTTGAAGACATTCGCCTTTGGTTTCTGAAACCAGCGCTATCCTGTCTACCATGACAGTGTGTCTCTTCCTGGGCTCAACTACTTCTTGTTGAGCAACGACAACAAAAAGAAACCCAGTGGACGGAGCCATGGTGGATCTTAGGGAGCATTTGAAAGGACGCAGATTCTCTTCTCTTCTGAAATGGTTATTTTCACAAATTACATATTCTGTCCCCAAATCATCCTGGGCATGAGCAAACGGAGCAGTCTCTCTGGCCGTTTAGAAGGAGTCGGAAGCCGGTGGTGTGTTTGCGGTTAGCCATCAAGGAGAGGAAGAGAAAGGGAGAGGCGAGGCGAGGCGAGGCGTTAAGCCCTCACGAGAGCCTGCCTCCCCACCTCTCGCTGAACACCCGTGGGGTGTTTCTCAGACTTCGCCATGCACACGCGTGGCCTGGAGAGCTAATTGATTGCATATGCAGATTCATTCCTAAGGGCTGCGCTGGGGCCCAAGGCTTGGCGTTCCTAAGAAGCTCGCACTCGCTGCTGCCTGTCCTCAGACCGCGCTTGTGCGTGCATGCTTACACACCACCCACGGGGCGCAGCCACGTGCACACTTACTCCATCTATAGACCCCTCTTCTGCCGCCACATGAGCTATAGTCTGCTTCCCCTTTCTCCGCCCCATGGTGCTTTAATGTCCCGCCTGTCCTCCTCTGTTATTCCTATCATTCTCTGTCCTTTTTGGAGCCAAAGTGGCTTCAAACAACCCCAAGTTTTACCTAGAAAGGAGGAATTTGTACCTGGAGATGGTGAAGCAAAACAAAACAAAACAAAACGACAAAACTGCAAAGCTCCAGAACACAGTTCCATTGTAGGCAGGTAAACATCACATGTGAGTTCGAGGAGGGGGCCGTCCCTCCCAGCACACCTCACATGCCTGAGGGCCACATCGGAAGTGTAAATCCGTAGCACTGCTAGGACGTTTCAGGGAGATGCGCGGTTAAGAAACTCCACGCCCTTAGGGAGGCTCACCCTCACTGCCACCCGAGCCGGCAGACTGGGTACGAGACTCTTGTTTCTAGCGCGTTGGCCTTAGAGCTCCCTGGAGATACAGATCTGCCAGATCAGTATCCACGCCCCTCCCCATTCAAGAGTCCGTGTTGGGATTCAGGTATTGATATTTTTAAGCCACTGCAACTGAGACTAGTGCCCCAAGGTAAATGGAGGGGCCGGGGTGCAGGTTGGTTGAGAGACACACTCTGCCTTCCCCCGTTCAGGATTATCTGGCAGAGAAATGTTTTGCGTGCGTTTCTATAGGGATTCAGAACTCATCTTCATTTAAAAACAAAACAAAACAAAACAAGTGTCTCCTCCGTGGTGTTTTTTTTGTTTTTGTTTTTTTCGAGTACATTCTTCAACAGAGGCATACTCATTTCCCTCCTGGATTAATCGCAGCCCTGTTGCTGATGGCTTTTGCATGAAGTTCAGCTGCTGCTTGCAGTGGGGAAGGAATGAGCTCCAAAAAGCAGAAGGGCCGCTTCGATTCGTGGGGGAAATTATCACCATTTCAGATGTCACTCAGCCTGATTTGTGACTAGGGGGAGCTGGAGACCCCGCCTGTCTGGCGGCTACAAAAGCAGAAATGCGCCGTCCGGGCCGGGCACGCTGCATTGTCAGAACCAATGCCCGTCACCTCCGTTCCGCCTCCTCCAGCGCACCCAGGAGCCTGAAGCATTTAGCTTCAGTTACAAACGTCACTTGTCATTTCTGGGATGCTGACTACATTAATAAACTTTTTTTTTTCATTTTTTGGAGAATTTGATTAGAGTGCCTTGTGGATAAATAACGTTTATCTATTTCTCTTTCATTGCTGTGTTGTGTAAACGGAATAGCGGGGAAGGAGAAACACCTGAACTTTCGAGTCCCTTGAGTGGGCAGCTGTGGCATCTCACTGGGTACTCCAGAGGCTCTTGCGCAATCCAAAGGGGTTTTTGTTTAACTTGATACACTGAACCGTTCGTTCAGCTGACGGCCTCCTTGTGCACGCAGGACGAGGTCAACTGTTGGAAGGGGAAGGAACAGTTCTGCAGGAAGTGCAGGACCTCCTAGAGCCAGGAGGGCCAAGCAGGGCTCAAAGTGTGCGTGTGGCGCGGCGAGGCCAGGACGCCGAGGCGGCCTGGTGTGGAGTGCTTCCTCGCAGGGCTGGGGTTTTGGGGGTTGCGTGTGGCTCCAGTCCAGCTGGTGCCCAGAGCCGATGGCGTTTTCCACCAGCAGCAGGGCTCCTAGTAAGGCTAGGAGCTCTGGGTGAGACAGAAGTGGGATTCATCCTCAAGGAGGCTGGTCCAGACAAGCACTTGGGACCTCCACCTTCAGAGAGTGGAGGCACATGCTGAGGATTCCATGAGAATGGTAGGTAGGTAGGTGAGCGAAGCTAGCACTGTTCGCTTATTAGCCATGCTCGCCGGTGACCCTCACAATGTATGATGACCAGTGAGACTGGTCACCACTGTCACAGCTCTGGAGCCAGGTGCCAGACGCCTGCTCCTGGGTCAGGCCTTAACCCTTTAGTTGCTGGATTGTAGAGATCCATGGACAAGCCGTGTTGGGGGAGGGGGAGGCCAGTGGCTCGCACCCAGGTATCTCCGTATCGTAGCAACGGGAACAGCTGCATTGGTACAAACAGGCTGTACGACAACCTTGGGCCGTTCACCTGGCGGCCCGCTTTGTGCCAGTCCTCGGCGTAGCTGGGCCAGACAACGGGTGGAATCCCAGGGCTTCATGGTGGGATCACTGGTCCACCCAGAAGGCTCCTGTTGGGACCCTCTGGGTCATTCATGGGTGCTATGCACCTTGTGTGTTTAAGCCCCTGTTTCCACACCAAGTGACAGAGGTGGGCAGGAAATGCCTCAGCTCTCAGTGAGCTCGTGGTCAAAGGAGGGAGACAGGTGTATAAACAGATAATTGCTCATAACATCCAAGGAAGTCAAAACCATATAGATGACCAGAGAAATGGATTATGCCAGGGAGACTTAGAGCACCAGAGACATTAGAGCCTTAAAAAAAAAAAAAGTATTAAATAGTAGCCATTCAGATGACACAAGAATTAAATATCACTTATGAAAAATTAAGACTTTAGAGATAAGGTTGAAGACACCTAGGCCGCCCTACCTTAATCTCCAAGCCTGCCAATAATTGCAGTTATTAACTTGATGTGAACCTTTGAGGCGATTGTTCTAGGAAACAGTAATGGTGCATCTCTGTGGGTCTCTGTGCAATGCAAGTGCACATGCACACAAATTGTATCATCCTGTCCATACCAATATTCAACTCACATTTTATTTTATGCTCGTATTTCAATACGCCCAGATGTCCGTAGAAAGGTGCTGCTCGAAGTTCGGTCCCCAGACCAGCAGCCTCAGCGTCACCTGGGAATAAGTGCACAATGCAAGTTCATGGTTCCACCTCACCCTAAGTGAACCAGAATCTCTGCTGGCGGGTCACTCTCCACGTGATTATTTTGCACACCAACATGTGAGAAGCCTTGATGTTCAAGATTACATCCAGAATTCCAGGGCTTGGATCCCTGAGTCACCCTCCGGAGGAGAGCCACTCAGGAGAGCAAGCTGAACCGGATTGCCGGCATTGGGCTTTATGCAAGGGAAAACGTAAATGCTTATGTGGTTGAGCCACCGAGATAATTACCGTTTGTTACCGCAGCTAACCTGGGCTACGATGAGCCACACACAGTTAATTTAAACGAGGCTCCAGATTTCTGCTCAGGGGCTCCCCTACCAGACATTTTCAATACCCCCCTGGAGAAGAATGTTTTTATAATCAGTGGCCAGGTTTTGCAACTTGCCAGGTGGTCAGAAGAGACTAGAAATAGAATTAGGTAGGTCCTTCCCCTCCTAAGGAGTGGAGAGGGGACCAAAACCAACCCATCTGGCTCACCCAACAATGTCGTTGTAAAGAGCAACTTCTTCCTTGTTTGGTTGGACATTCTTCAGATTGAGAAGTGGCCATAGCAATTCCATTATTGGGAGGAAGGCCTGCAGCATAAACACATGGAAATTCTTGCTTCCCATTTGCCGCCCGTAATCCTTTTAGCAATAGTTGCCCCTCAGAATAAACATCTGTATCAGAGCCAGCCAGGTGCCTCCAGTCAAGTATCCTGCGTGCCTCTAGCTAGAAAAAAACAAAACAAAACAAAACAAAAAAATAAAACATGTAGATGGTGGCAAACTGGTTCCATTTGTGTGCTTACATCATGCTGTTACCACCCCTGTAGACCAGTGGGTTGAGAAAGATTCTGAGGCTTTGTTGTAACACAGTGAGAGAAAGTGCCACTTAGCATTGCTACATATTGCCAGCCCTGTCCTGGTTGATGCCTAGCTTGCCTTCTCCTCTGACCCCACAAAGTTTCTGCCCTACCTGCACAATGAAAATGCATTCAGGAATCTTGGGATTCTCTCTGAGGCTCCTTAGGATTCAACCCAGAAGTCTCTTGTGGGAGTTTCTCATTGACCTCTCAGAGCGTTAGTGACTCGGGAAGAAGGTGCATAGGCGAGAAGCAGTACCTAATGCTTACTATCCACCCCAAACAGCAGTTCTTGGTTTAGCACAGAATCCTTGGATTTTGGTGCTGGAGGATGCCTTCAAAGCCACTCAATCCACTGTCCTCTGTACCAGAGTCAGCAAACTGTAGCCTACAGGCCAAACAGGTCCACCACCTGATTTTGTCCAGCTCACAAGCTAAAAATGGTTTCTACGTTTTATTTTATTTTTTTAATATTTATTTTTGAGAGAGCATGAGCAGGGGCGTGGGGTGGGCAGAGAGAAAGGGGGACAGAGGATCCAAGGCAGGCTCCGAGCTGACAGCAGAGAGTTGGAGGCGGGGCTGGATGTCAGGAACCTCGAGAGATCATGACCTGAGCCAAAGTCGGACGCTCAACCCACTGAGCCATCCAGGCATCCGTAGAATGGTTTCTGCATTTTAAATGATAGAAGAACATTCAAAAGAAGAAAATTTAATGATGCATGAAAACAATATTTAGTAACATATAACGAACAATTCAGTTCCAATTCCAGTGTCCCTACGTAAGTCTTACTGGAACACATCGATGCCCATTGGTTTCCATGTTGTCTGGGGCTGTTCCTGCACCGCGACGGCAGGGTTGACTGGTTGAGATGGAGACATGTATGGTATGCAAAGTCTAAAATGTCTCGTATCTGGCCTTTTCCAGAAGAAAGGTTGCCAACCTTTGGTCTGTAGAGTCTGTAACTTGGAGGCTTACAGTTACACATTCTCATGCTGTCAAATCGATTTCCTGGACTGGCACAGCCTCTGTGTGGCTACTTTTTTAAATTATTGAGAGTGGGGAGGTACTTTTTCAGGGTTTTTCAATCGAAAACTGGGCTTTGGGAGGGGTGTGGCGTCGGGCGCATGCCTTGCCTGAAGCTCCCTGAGCTCACGCAGGTGTGAAAGAACTTGCTCTGTTGGCGGTGGCTTTCACCTTGGGAAGGAGACCGGAGCGAAGCTTTAATGGAGAGGTCTTTTGCTTTCGCAGGTGCCGTTCTTTTTAATTAGGGTGTGGGCTGGCGAGTCCCAGCTCCACCCCAGAGGCAGCACGGGAAGAGGTAGAATCCATCAGACATCAAACAGATGGCTTTGGGTGAGTGCATCTCATAGCCAGCGCGGGGCATAATTGTGGGGCTCATCGCTCCCAGTGGGTGCTGGGGAAATCAAGATGCGACTCAAGATGACATTTCTAGCCATCCCCGGAAATGGGGGGAAATCAGTTTTATTTATTAATTCCATCTTGCCGGCTCCCAATTTGGTGTGAACAGTTATGTTCTGAAGCACGTTTCCTCCCTGCAACTAGCAGAGTTAATTTAATGAAATGAGTAGTCTTGTGATGACCTGAAGGGGAAAAACACATTAATCTGGAAACTATCAAAGCCGTCTGACATGTATTATTGTAGGACTCAGAAAAAATAAACAGTTTATGTAGAAGATTAAGTGGCAGTGTGGATTTGCTTTTGACATATCTTGTCTCCAAATCTAAGTTGGGGATTTATTATCACACTATCATGTCACAGCTATCTCATTTATATGATAACACATCTGTAATGTTTTACAAGTGCAGCACTGGTTGTTCGAAATGGGGCTTTTTTAAGTCCTAAATTATAGTACCTGGAGAGGCATGCATAATTATAGTGCGTGTTAGCAAATGAGAGGGTGCATTTTCCACCCGCACTCAGCATTAATCGTCAGCACAGTGGGTGCAATAAAATCATAATTGCTTCTTCCAAACTCCTCATTTGAGCTGCACAGGTTGAAGTCAGTGGTTTGGTGGAAGGATGCCTGTTGTTAGGATGGGTGGAGGCCTCACTCGCTTCTTCCCAGAGAGTCCCCAGCTTGTATGGCTGCAGGTAGCGTAGAGTCCAGGCGGAGAGCTAGACCCCACTGTGGCTGCACCTTGAAGTACCCTGATCTCATTTAAGCTCTCAGATCAGTACATCAGAAAATACTGGAGAACAGGTGATCACAGGTCCTGGTGTGGGGACCTGGGTTTGGAGTCTAGCTCTGCTTTTCAGCTTTGGACAAGTCTCACTTCTCCGAATGACCGCTTTATGGTCTGTAAATGAAGGGCGACGGGTGGTAGTCTCTAACTCTAAGTGTCTTTAAGGTAATTGGCGATGTTTAGGCAGCACAAAACACACCTGTGATACAGAGTAGGCGTGATTACAGCTCTCTCCCCTGAAGATGATTGTCCAAAGCCTTTGCTGTCCAATATGGCGGTCACTGGCCCCATGTGGCTGGAGAGCACCCAGTCCCAATGAAAAGGACTAAGTTTTTGAAGACTAAGTATGAAAAATAATATAAAGTACGTCAATGGTGTTTTGTATTAATTGCATTTTGAAGCGATAATATTTTGCCTATATTGGCCTACATATATTAAAATAAATCCCACTTGTTCCTTTTTACCTTTTTTATTGTAACTACTAAAACATTTTAAATTGCACAAAGGCTCACATTATAATTTTGCTGGACAATGCTGGCCTAAACAGATGCGTGCTGACCAAAACATCACGTAAATATGTGTTTTGAGTTGCAACTCATGGTTCCTGGTATTAATATTATTATTATTATCATTGATTTCTACTTAGCCTATTTTAGAAAAAAGAATATTTTAAGTGGTTTGCTAGGGAAAAACAGAAAAGAGTTGGCAATTGCAATGAACTATCTAATTTAACTCCAAGCTCCCTGGTAGCTAAGGCAAAAAAAAGAACACATATTTGGATCAGGTGGGTCTTTTTAAAAGGTAGAGGATTCATGTATTTTCATTTGAAAAGGAAAACTTTCTCCTGGCACTGAATCCTCAAAAGACCGTGTCCCTGTGTAATCCCGAGATTGCATATACACCTGCACCTCTCTGTCCGCACCAAACAAAGCTTTTATGGACTTGGAACGCTGTGAGTCATACAAACGCAGTGATGATAATTACACCTCCCTTTGTTTGTGTAAATTACCTGATTTGATCCTCGAAGCGGCCCTGCAGGATGGGTCGTGCAGGGACCATTGTTCCTTTTTTATGGATGAGGAACCTGAGGATCAGGTAGAGCTTCAGTGACTTGCTCAAGTTTTCACGGCCGGTACATTGGCTAGGCCAAGGCTCAAACCCTCACTGCCCAAACCGGAAACTCCTTGTGCTTTTGCCAGTGATGCATGCTTCAGTGAGAGGCAGCCCAGCACAGTGACTGATGGGAAAAAGCCTCTGAGGGCCTCTGCCTTGAAAGAGGGCACACGCAGCTTGGAGGCTGAGAACTCCAGAGATGGCCTTGGCTTCAGCTTAATAGAAGAGACAGGTGTATACACAGGCATGCCATTGTGTTATTGACTCAAGTAACACGCAACTCAAGATAGCCTGTGACTGGGTCCCAAAGGATAAGCTGGCTCACCTCTGAGGTCAGCTCTCCTAGGACCTCAGGGCACACACCCATCACCTAAGACCTCATCACAATGCATTTTCATTCAGAGGCCCGGCAAGGGGGCTGAGCATTTGCACTGCTCACAAGCTCCCGGGTAGTGCCTGCTCTGTTGGTCCGAGGGTTGAGTGGTGAGCTCTAACATGTTTGTTTTCTTCTTTCGCCCCCCACTTCCCCAAACTACCTCAATCGTTGGGTTGTGTACAAAGAGCAGAGGACTGATTCTTAAAGTTGGCTCTACATTAAAACTTCCCTGGGGCCTTTTAAGCGTTACTGATGCCCGACAGCTACCCTAGGTCAGTTAAGTGAAACAGTTTTTAGGAATGGGGCTCTGAGATTGGCAAATTTTCACCTCTCCCTGGGTGTGTTTAGAAAATGCATCCATGTTAGAAGACTACATTTGTGAACAGTGGGACCATGTGGCTTAGAAGTTTCTTCTGCCTGGCAGTTGCCCAAGTACCCCAAATCTGAGCACTGGCTGCCCGGAGGGTGTTTCTCCTGTTGCTGCCTAAACCAGGGCGTGTTTCATGCCGCAGTTCATTCCTTCTTAAATTCATCTATTGAGAGCCAGCAGCGTGCAAAGCACTGACCTGACTGTGGCTGCACCCGGTGAGGTCCTGCTCTTGTAGGCTTTCATATTCCAGTGGGGATAGGTGTGAAGAGCAGGGGAAGGAGGTTCTTTTAGGAGGGAACCCCATGTTCATGGGTTGGGCCAGCTACCAGGAGACCAAAGTGGGACCTCAGCTGACTTCAAGCAAGAGCAGTTATACAGACACCAGCAGAGAACTATAACAATGCAGATTCCCGAGTGCCAACTCCAGCCTGGTTCATCAGACTCTGCAGGTGGGTCTGGGCATTCTGCACGTAGAAGCTGAACAAAACTGGGGTGATTCAGATTCAACCTCCAGATCGAGAAGCCCCAATCTCGCTTCAGAAAGCACGAACTCTGGCTAGAAATAAAAGGTGTGTTGTCAAGCTCGCTCTCTGCTAAACAAATAGCTCACATGCCTACTTTAAACTACACGCACGGTTGAGAAGCAGCCTTCCGAATGCCCACATCACTCCCTTTCTTTTCCTTTTTTTTTTTTTTGAATAAACAGCTGGCAAATACAACATCAATTTAACTGTAATGACTGCTTTTAATTTTCATTTTCAATCTATACTGTTACTATATATCGGGATCCCGGCTGGTGCCAACTGCTCCGGCCCACACGTCTGGTTTTCATTTAGCCTCTGAGTTCCTTTGGGTAGTCGTGTTCAGAGGCCTGGTTTAATGCATGACCCTAATTGCAATGTGGAATTAAGTTGTTGCTGACTGTAGCATTTCCAGTGTTAGAATCAAGGAAAGTATCTAATAGGAGGGGAAAGCAAAGCCTCTCCAGAGTTTCACCCCTTACCAGTGCCTTATCTTTATAAATTGTTTACATTCAATTTTTTTTTCAGTTGAGTGCATAATATGGCTATAAAGCAACAGTTTAGGTAATGTGGTCAGGGTGCTGGTTTATATAAGTCTCTTCTCAGCTTCAAAATGTCCCCTTCTTGTCTTCCTAGTCTGACACTGCCTTCATTTCTCATTAAAAATGCTGGCAGCTTGGAAGTGAGGATAGAAATGAGGGCTGAACTCCTCCTTCCAAGTTGTGCTTGGTGCCGAGTCCTTCTGGAAGCCTCAAAGGCTTTGAGGGAAGCTAGGTTGCCAACTGATAGTCATTTCCAACAACCGTTGGCCCGAGATCTACTATGTACAGGATTAAATTCAGTGTTTTCACATCAAATGTATTTAAGAAAGAGATTTCCTCCAAGTAGGCAAGTACCTCTTGGTAAATGAGGGTGGAGCCATAGCTGTGAAAATTCACCCATGTTTCCTGTTCATGGGAAAATACAGACAGAAGGAGATACTGAGTGGAGATTGGATGAGATGCTGCCTGGGAGGGCCAAGTGAGATCAGACAATTTTGGGGTGAGATGGGAGACGCAGATCAGAAGCTGTGACAGGGCCCAGCCCCATTTTTGATGCATAATCCTCACTATACAAATATTTGCTGAACGAAAGTTAGTCATTAAGGTAGATATATTGATTCTCCACCAAAATAGATCTCTTGCATTTGTTCATTCTTCTGCTTGTCTCTTCGTGTATTCATTCAACATGCTGTTTATTGAGTAATTGCTGTGCTGTCACCGGGGGCCATGGGAAACCCTGGAGCCCTCGTGCTCATGTGCCTGCCCTCCTGAGCCTTACAGTCTAATGATAGGGAAGAAAATCTGCAGTGAGAAATAGGTGTCCTGGGTCGTTTTGTAAGGAGTAGTGAGGGATACTGTGGAGTACCAGCTGGGACCCAACCCAGGCGGAAGGAAACACGAACGCCACCCCCAGGCCCACAAAGCCCAGTCCCTGCCCAGACTATCGGAAAATGGCCCACTCTTACCGAATGGTCCTAGCATCTGCCTGAGGCCTGACTTGGAGGCTGTCAGATTATCACATGGGAAACTTGGTATCGACTGAAATGGTATTGTCGAAGATGACTTTGAGTCTGTTATGGCAGAAATTTCTCTCTGGTCTCAACACAAGGAAACGGTGTGCTTTTTCTAGTTTGGGGTATCTTAGGGGCTCTGCAAACTTTGTCACTGAATCTCTTGCCCAGAGAGCTAGGTAACTCAGTCACGTTTGTGCTTCCCTTCTGGAAAGTGCACAGCATCATAGAGTACACCATTTGAATGTTAATTTTACCCAATCTCAGTATTTCTCTACCCTTATTTTCTCACTTTACCCAGTTCCTTTTTTGTTTTGTTATTTTGCGTTTCATCCATTTTTTTTTTCTTGAAACATTCTCAAATCCACCAGGCACAGGGACTAGGAGTGAACTTGGCATCATTGAAATCATCTGAAGAAATTAACAAGTTAAAATGGGGCAGCATACTCAAGAGTTGAGAAAAAGGAGAAAGGGAGTGTGGAGTTAAAAAGTCAGGTTTTAATTGTGGGGTGATTCAAAAATAGTTAAGTTAAATTTAAAAACAAAAAGAAAAGGCAGAACAAGAGCAAGCTTTTCCAGTTTCTCCAAATTCTGGACATCTGACACCCAGCCAATGCCAATATTAGCTAAAGAGGTTTGGCCCCTGTTCAGTCTGATCAAAAATAAATTAGGAGGGTGCTTATAAACAGGGCTTACAGGCGACACACACACACTCAGACACACACATACACACATTTACACACACATGTACATATACATACACATACATACACACATACACACAAATACACACACACACACATACACACACTCCACGAGCAGGAATAACAGTTATAACAAGGCTTTTAATAAATGCTAACTTAGTGATAACAATTTTACACACAGTTGCTTATGCCAAGGTCTGGTATTAGTCGATTTGGGATTTCAGCCGTTGACCAAAAATCCAACTGGTGTGTTCTCCAGATACCTCCTGCTTCCCCTCTCCTCCACGTCCAGTGCCACCACCTAACAGCTCCAATCAGCTGCCTCGCGGTGACTCGACCCAGGACCCAAGTGTGGCTCCAGGTTGCTCCCACTGTGGGGCCTGACGTGCAATGCTGTACCTTGACCCCAGTCTCTCGCTCTATTCATCAGGATGAGTTTCTTTCCTTGTCTGTGAAAGGAACATCGAGCGCCTTGTAGGGAAATTCAGGCAGTTAGGGTCTAGATTTACTTTCTTGCCTTTCTCGCTCTCTGGTCGGTGTTGGCCCATACTATTTTCAGATCACAGGAGGGAAAGAAATGTTTTTTCTTCAACTCTGCACAGGGATGCCTTGTGAGCAGTGAGGGAAAAGGAGAACTAAACTCCTAGTCACCAGTTCTAGTGGAGGTTTGAACACGTGCAACACAACTCCACACGTCAGCTCTCCCTGTGTTCCCCCAAAGCCAGGTCCCCCTGATGGACCCTTGTTTAGACACAGTGACCCAGTATTGAAAGCATGGGTTTTAGTCTGATGGATCTGTGTTCAGACTTGGCTCCCTTGTTTGCTAATTATGTTATGGGAGACGAGCCGCCTACCACCTTCTAAGTTCAGTTTCCTCATCTGTAAAGGGGCACGAGGGTTAACTGGCGGGCGATCAGTTATGAAGGTTCAGAGCGTGGGGAGGAGGAGTTCTGTGACTGTGCCTGCTCTGCGGCACATCCTCACCCAGCTGACCCCAGCACATGTTTCTCAGGCTATGACGTGCCGGCCACTGTGCTCCACAACTCATGTGCAGTTTTTATTATTGCTTTTATCATAATCTTCCTCCAAGCAAGCTCTAAGAGGAGTATCCTGAGGGCATAGTAGCTACTCCATAAATACGTGTTAAGCGAACAACCAGTTTCATTTAATCCTCAGAAAAACCCCAATTAAGGTAGTGCTGTAACTATCCCCGTTCGTTGGATGGGGAGGCTGAGGCACTGGCAGTTAAATGACTTGTGTGAGACTGTGTCCGGGTGAGGATTAGATGCAGGCACTCCTAGGGCCTCACCTGCTCTGCTCTCCCAGCTCTGTAAATAATTTTATGGTGGAGCAAGCAATTCCCATGGCCTTCTCTGGTCTTCCTCCCTCCTCTGCCAAATACTAGTGTGCACACCGGCCCTGCAGGAGGGTCCTGCTCGGGCCTGGCTGTCAGTAAGACTTGATGCCAGTGGGTGTGTGCCGGGGACGTAAAACAGCACATGCTATGCGAAGTCCCAGGAAGGATTCATCTGACACCAAAGCCACGCAGACAAGGAAGCTGAGCCTCTTGGCAGGCCCCAGCTTGCTGCCTGTGGGCTGTCTGTGAGCGTGTTCACGGAGGCTCCATGCCAAGGCTCCAGAAGAAGGGAGACCTTTCCCTGAGACCATGCTCCCTGGCCCCTTGGGCCCTTGGAGAAGCTGGGTGGAAGGAAGGGTGAGGGCAGGGGCTGGGAGACAGCGGAGAGGCAGAGCTGGAGGAGGGGGCCTGGGTTCTCCTGCCCCATCATGCTTTCTTTCCTCGCCCAGGTCCCAGCAGACTTCTCCTTCTCTTTTCCTCCCTCCCCCCTCTCTCCTTCACTTCCTTCCTTCCTTTCTTCCTGTCTCCATCCATCCCTTCCTTCCTTCCTTCCTTCCTTCCTTCCTCCCTCCCTCCCTCCCTCCCTCCCTCCTTCCCTCCCTCCTTCACTTCCCTCCTTCTTTCCTCTCTCCCTCTCTTCTTTCCCCTCCCTCTCTCCCTTTTCTCTCCATCTACCTTCCTTGCTTGCTTCATTTTTATTTTCTCTTTTTTGCTCTCATCCTTATTCTTTCTTTTTCTAAAAATTATTTTCCTCTCTCTTCTCGTGTTCCTGTGTTTCTTTGCCCTTATTTCCATCTCTCTCTCATATAGTTTTTCCTCTTGCTCCACACTCCTCCTTCTCTCTTTCTTTTTTTCCTGAAAATTTGAGTTTGTTTTTTTTTTTTCTCAAAGTCCTCACAGTCTGGTGGGGAAAGGGGAGCTAGAAAAATAAACAGCCAACTATTCTTTTCTTTTCTTATTCTTCAAGTTGGCAGACAAGGGCAGGGAGAAAGTCATTCCCTTCACCATGGTCACCAAGCTATAGGTAAAAGGGGCACATAGAAATATTGTTTTTGTTTGTATCAGTGGTTCCCATCCAAGGGTGATCTTGCCCCCAAGGTGATGTTTGGCAGTGTCTGGTGACATTTTGGGTTGCTATGCTGGGGAGGGAGGTGGTGGTACTGTGCTACTGTCATCTGGTGGGCCGAATCTCAGGATGTCTTGAACAGCCTATGGCGCATAGATGGCCGCCTACCACAAAGAATGATTCAGCCCCAAGTGTCCATACTGAGGTTGAGAAACTCTGATTTATATCAAGAGAGAAATAAACGTTTTTGGCTTTAGAGAGACCTCTCCGGCTGTGCTATGACAGGAAGACTGAGCAGGAGAGAGACTGAGGCCGAGAGAGTAGCTGGGAGCAGATGCGGGTACCTGGGGGATCTGTTCTTGGTTGGATTGAGATGGTCCTGGTATTCGAGGCCTACATGAGAAGCCATCATTTAGATGTCGCTCATGGAGGAAAAGAACACAGGGGACAATGGTGGTCTGCCGTAGGACCCAGAACCAAGTCATCCATTTACCTTGTCTTTGGTTGTTTACTGAACACAAGGACGTGATGACAAGCATGACTGTACCATCTGGCCCATCAAGGTGATCACTCCAGTGTGGAGCCCTCCAGAGCACGTGACACTCAGGCACAAGCTAAGCCCTAAGAAATGCTGGACTAAGGCTTGACTTTATGCCACTGAAAGGCGCCTTTGGCTTGGCACTGCTCCATTCTAACATGCGCGGTGAGTGAGGCGCCCTGTCACAGAGCCTTGTCCAACTAAAGAACCGTCTTACAGATGTGACAGATCCCGTCCTATTTAATGTCCCTCATGAGTCTAGAGAGAGATGTTACCAGGCTTAAATTATGTCAAAATTTTGTCATAACAAGGTAGGAAACATAACTATGCCTCATGTGTCTACTCTGAGTCAAGAGCTGAGCTAGGCTCTTTGTATGCAATATCTCATCTAATAATATGTAGCTGGCAATCATATACCCCCAATCATGTAGTAGGTATTCCTCTAATGCTTGCACCAATACTGTGAGGTAGCTGCTGTTGTTATCTCCACTTTACAGATGAGCGAACTTAAGGAGTGTCACACAAGAGGTACAAGGAGACAAGGACCTTTAGGTGGGCTGTACCTAGTGACTTCCGTGGAGTCCTGTGTGAAGGAGGAACGGGAGACCTGAGCCAGGAGAACCCTGACAAACCACAGCTCAGCCAGGTCATCAAACTCTGTGTCAACAGTGATGTCATGTCACATGATAAAAATGGCACTCCCCCCCCCCCGTGCTCTTCCTCCCCAAAACTGAACCCTAGTACAGCCGCAGAAGAAAATTAGACAAATCCCAACTGAGGGGCATTCTACAAAACATCTGGCCAACACTGATCAGAACTGTCAAGGTCATCAAAAACAAGGGAAAGTCTGAGAAACTGTCACAGCTAAGGGGAGCCTGGGGTGGTGTCAGGGTTAAATGTTGTATGGTGTCCTGATAGGTTCCTGGAACAGAAAGGGGTATTCGGTAAAAACTCAGGAGGTCCGAATAAAATATGTACTTAATTTAATAATAATAATGTACTTGTATTGGTTCATTAATTCTAACAAATGTACATACATTAATATATCACCAACACGGGGTATGGGGTCTAGGAGAACTCTGGATTATCTTTACACTTTTTCTGTAACTCTCTAATTGTTCGAAAAAAAAATCTTTTTTAAGTTTATTTTTGAGAGAGAGGTAGAGAGAGTGAGTAGGGGAGGAGCAGAGAAAGAGGGAGAGAAAGAATCCCAAGCAGGTTCCGCACTGTCAGCACGGAGCCTGATGTGGGGCTCAGACTCACAAACTGTGAGATCATGACCAGAGCTGAAACCAGGATTCGAATGCTTAACCGACTGAGCCACCCAGGCACCCGGTAAAAAAAAATCTTTTTCAAAGAGTTGAGAAAGCATAGCTTTCCATTTGGTTGGAGAAGCTAAAGAAAGTTTCAGGGAACAGTGGTATTGAGAGGGGCCTTGAAGTCTGGGCGATATTAAGTTAGTTGAGATAGTAGAAGAACCAAACAGATAAGCAGTAGCACAGGGCTGGAAATATCCAACGAATAAGTGGTCATAGGCTATAAATTAGGGTCAAGCTGAATAGCCCTACATGATACTGAAGGTCGTTTACAGTGTATATAAAGAAAAAGCTTGGAAACATAGGTGGCTGTATTTTCTATGGAGCCATGAAAATAAAGGGAGACACTGCATCACTAGATGGTTTTCAGCAGCAGGTGAGAAAACTGGGGGGTGGGCTGGTTGCGTGACTCCACGATGCCATCAAAGACTCAGGCCGTTTTCACATCTCTGCCATGTTACCCAAATGCTGTTGGCTTTTCCATCACAAGTGTTTGCCTTATAGTCACAAGATGGCTGCCACAGCCATGGGCATCAGGACCTTCCCTCTCCATTCAAACGTAGAAAAGAGGATAAGAGAAAAGTTTCCTTTTATTGGAAAGATCAAAACTCTCCCCCAAGTTCCTCAGCAGACTTCATTATATCCCACTGGTAAGAATTTCAGCACATAGGCTGAGCTTCAAGAGTAAGCTAGCTTCCAATAAAGGGCAAAATGATTATACTCATGGCTTAGATAAATTGTCATTCATCTCTTGAGATTGGGTACATTAGTGCTTAAAAAATTCAGAGGTCCTGTTAGTAGTAGAAGGGAAAAAATGATTCTGTGTGCAACAGACAGTGTCTGCCATAGTTAGGGCACAGTATATACGTAAGAGACATTTTTAAAAATAATACGTATCTATGCTCTTTATTAGCTTTTTGACTTTGGGGTCCTTGCTTAAACTCACCATGCCTTGATTTCCTTGCCTGTAAAGTCGGGTAATAATAATACTATCACCCAAGTATTCGTTGTTCGGGTAAGTGAGATAATTCCTATAAAGTGAACGGAACAGTCCCTGACACTTAATGACCCCTTAATAAATGTTGCTACAAAGTATAGAAATGACATAAAAATATAGATATCACACTCTGAGATGTCTTCTTGCCCAACAGTGTGATATCTTTATTTTTATGTCATTTCTATACTTTGTAGCAACATCTGTTACGGATTTCGTTATTTCATAATTCAACATTTAGCCTTCTATATTCACTTTTAAACTTCATATCAATGGTGGGAAGAAACCGTCTTCTACATACTTTTAACCACAAAGTTTTGTTCGGAATATATAAAAAAATGCTTATTATTTTGTTGAACTAGATCTTTTGCTGAACAGAGACCTCTTGCATCTATAAAGTTCTACACTGCCATAAAAAAAAAAAGCTTTATCTGTTAAACCCCTGAACTTGCAAGAGAGTCTCAGCTGCTAACGATAAAATAATTCTCTTGGCAGATTCTTAGTGATTCTTCTAGACTTGTCCACACAACTTACCCACCGTCACCTGGTTCTTTCTTATTCTCTCTTGGTGCAAATGTGTTGGGGGCCCAAATTTCTCACTCTATTTGGCTGCAAATAAAATATCCCACCAGGTTATTTTACAACCCACTCGTGTTGACAGTTTGGAAGACAGCGAGTCCCTCCCCGCTGTTACAGATACATTGATGCCATTGTTCTCCAACTCTGGTCTCATCAGACAATGGTAGTTCATTGAGAGTAAAGCTCTTGGCTTATTTTCTGTTTGTGGCATCATAGCTCAACTCTATTGGCTCATACCGGGGTAAACAATTAGCACCCAGACTGTATGAAGTTTTACGTTACTTAAGATGTCAGTAGCAGACACCGCTCGGGAGAAGAGCAAGGGCTGGTTCCAAAACAAACACTCATTGTCTTAACCAGGGGTTCACGAAGAGGTGATGGAGGAAGTCAAGAGCCAAGAATTCCAGTCACAGGTCAGGAAATGGAGTACATGTTGGTTCAAGATGACATCTGTGAAAAAATAATCATTTCCCTTAGGTTCTTACTGGTGGCTGCATCTTACTGTGGAAAAGGTCATGCGGGGAAAAGGCACAGGACGAGAGGGGTGCTGTGCCCCATGAACAGGCATCTCTGATCGCCTGTGTGATCTCCATGGTGTCACCCAGTTTTACCTCCCAGTAGTCTTGTGCTTTCTTCTCCACGATTCTTTCAGCAACCACCTGTCTGTCCCCCGAACGCATGAGCAGTTCCCTAACGGTTCTGTAGAGAGGAGATTGAACAGAATTCTATGCTTTGTCCATTACCTTGTTCTAATGAAACGCATTATTTGAAAGAATTATTTAAGCCTATGTAAATTGGTCACTGTGCGATGATGTGGTTGGGGGAGGGTGCAGCGGAGTTGAGAAGGATGATAAAAATAGAGTTTTATCTCCATTTGGACTGATTTTGAAAAGGTTTTTCACCATTGCAACTGAATCCTTTTCAGAACCGCCACCCCCCCCCTTTCTTTCCCTTCACCCGAGTTGTTATGAGAGCATGAATCATCTCTTTAGCACAATGACAGCAAGTGTAGCATTTAGGAGCGGACTCTGATTTTTCACTGTTTGTTCTCTGCTCTCGACAAGATAAGCTGTTGTTATTTCTTTCTTCTTGAACAAGCACACCATGATTGCTGAAGTGGTAAGAATAATTGGACCAAATAGTCATGCGATTAATGCAAACAGAGAGAATTCATCTGTTTCGAGTACAGTAAATGCACTTCTGAAGATGCAGGAGCTTGCTCTCTGTTTATTCTTGGGCTGGGGAACAAATGTTGCTGAGTTCACTGCCACAGATTCCCGCGTTTCTTCCACGGGGTGGAGACCTGAAATGAACTGAGTTAAGGGAGAAATCAGCCCTGTCTCTGAAGCGGGTGGGCTCGAAGGGAGGGGCTGCTCTGTCCCAACATGACACCCTCCTCCCCCTCCCCCGCTGCGGAGGTGAGAGGACTCCTGCTTTCTTAATGATTTGTTTCAATTATAAAGGGTGAGCGACTGAAACAGAAGGGACATTCACATTGATCACAGCCTTCAGGTGCTTAGCTCTGTGCTCAGAATTGTGTCATTTAGACGCCACAGGCACGAGACAGGTTCCATCGTCCCCGTTGGACAAGTCCGGAAACTGAGGTTCAGAAGTAAGTCTCCAAATTCACGAACCTGGAATGCCGAAGTGCGGGGGTTTGAAACCAGATCTTTCTGGTTCAGGGTTGTGTTCGTGGCATGGGCTTTGGGGCCCATCTGTTCACTTTTAATCCTGACTCTGCCACGTAGCCTCTGTGTGACTTTTGAGCAAGGGACTTCACCTCTCTGCATCTCGGTTTCTCACCGGTAACCAAACTGGGGGGGGATAACAGTACTTTTCTAATAGGGCTGTTTCAAGGATTAAATGAGTTATTACATGGGAAGAACATAGAATTGTGCCTAGCAGACAGAACATTCCTGGTACATCCTGGCCGCTTTGATTATTCAATGCCCAGGTCCCTTCCACTGCACGAGAATGCCTCCACACCATACCTGTGATTCACCGCAGTCATGCCCTGGCTCGTTTGTCTCCATGCAGCCACCCTCGCACACCCTGGAAACGTTGATATCTCTAAAATCCCCCTCCCTGTTTATTTTTCTTTCTGATCACTTGATAACGTTCTGTATGGGAAAAGCTTATCTGTTCACCCGTTGACTGTCTGTGGCCCATTTCCCCCATTAACGTCCTATTGCATTCCCTCCCCCCTTCTTGCAACGGCTCCCTCAGTGTGCCTGTCTGCTCCCACCTCTGGTACTAGGCCTACCCACCTGTCCTGTTGTCAACCTGCCTGGTCCTACATACTTCTCAAGCCCCCTCCCAAGTCCATCGTCCCCCAGAAATGGCCCCTGCAACATGAACCCACAGAGATGTCAGCCCCTCGGCAGCTCCCGGAGTCCCTCCCGTTGGTGGTGCTCTGTCAGTGTTCCGTGTTCATGAATTCCTGTGTCTCCTAATAGCAGGTGCAAGGGAGGAGACCGGGGTGGTCACACTGCACTGCCACCATCCACTGACTTCCGTTGTGTAGTGACGTGCAATGGGTGCTGTGGTTCCAGAAGCCCAGGAGACCTGGAGAAGGTTGCTTTAGGAAGAGAAGCCTGCATCTGGAAGGATCAGTTGAGTTTGGCACATAGGAAAGTAGAGTGGAGGAATTTTAAGCAAATGTTTGTGCAGTGTTGTGGATGCGTGAGAATGGACATGAGGCAGAAGTCTGAGTTTTAAGAGATGACAGAGGGCACTATGAAGAGACGTGGAAATTTCTTGGCGGCCACATGTGGCAAACGTGATTTCTCTTCCTGGCTTTCACCCGCCGCCCCTCTTCCCCTCGTCTCTGGAATCGGGCTTCGGCCCTGAGCTCGGTTCTTCGTTCAGTTTGATAAATGCTTACCCCATTTCTCTTAATCGTCTCCTTCCAGTATTTATTAAAGAGAAAGAAGATTAAATCCAGTTAAATAAATGAAGCACCTCGCTCTGATTTTGATCAAGAGAGTGTCATCCATTTGTGTTTCTGTTTGAAGCCAGGAGCCCACTGGGAGCTGTTTCACTCTAAGTGGGTCCTGTGTCCTAGCTTGGAGACTGTGTTCTGCCCTTCTGCTACAAGGCCTGTAAATCCCGTTTCGGTTCTGGAATCGCCAAAGTTCATGGCAAAGGGTGAATATCTAGCACTGCCTTGGGTGTCTCCCCAATGTGGGAGGCTCGGCGACCATTATCCGGTGAAGCTGTAGAATCACCCTATGGGAACGGGTGTCACCTTCCTCCTCTGATAAGTGGGAATAGGGAAGCTCGGAAAAATAGGGCACTTGCCCAGTTTCATAATCTCAGCGAATTTTGGCGAATAACAGATCCCCTTGGGTCTCTACCCCCTGTGGATTTGGGGTGTGCACTGACCTGACTTTCCCCTGGGGCACTGGCTTCCCTCAACCCAATCACTTCTAGGGAGGAGAACTCTAATATAGTGTTCTGTTCTGTCGAAGCTCCCAGAGTCCCCCGCGGAGTGAGCTCCAGTTACCTACAGTCACTCACTGATTACTGGTTTTTGTTATTCTGATTGCTCCCTTTCCTTCCCCGCCTCACCTCCCTACTCCCCTACAATGTGTCCAGAGATTACCTACCCAGTACTTGCACCAAAATCCTTGTATCTGGGACTGCCTCTGATATTTGAACAGAGATCTATCTGACTATCAAACCTACTCGTGAAGGATTTCACTGGGACAAGGTGACAGTGGATACAGGAACGCACTGGAGGAGTGTCAGTCGGATTCGGCCTCAGGTCATCTGTGAGCAATCAGTGGCAGTTCCCTGGAAGCTTCCTGGAGGGTGACTTTGAGGCCGTTAGGAACAACATGAGGATGGAGCGAGCAGTGATGTCCATGTGGCTGAGGGAGGGGAGAGGACCGAGCATGGTGGGATCTGCCTCCTGGCCCATGCTCCTCCTTCTCTGTACGTTTGTACTTTACGCCCTTTCTGGGAGGAAGCTGCCGAAAGCAGATGGAGGCCATGTACATGAACTCTTTGACTAAGTAGGCACAGGGTTGAACAGCAACTCAGAAAGTCTGAGTTTCCATGTTGATAAAAATGCTCTTTGGACATGTCTCTTGTCCCTTTCTTCCCTCTTTTTGTGATGAAGGCATTAAATACAACTGCTGCAAATTTGGCTGGAGGTTTCATCCCATCCAGCACATCCTCCGTCCGTAACCTCAAGACTGGAGTTCTATTTAGGGAACAGTGTCTTTAATCAAGGGGTTAATTGTCACTCGTGACAGACATTTCTTTTTAAGGGGGTATCCGCCCCCTTCTAAGCTTCTTCTTTTGGTTAGCACACCCCAGTGTCTTTCCGAGGATCCACGTCCTCTCCTGCTCTCAGTATGTGTCTTTAGCTCCAGGAGTGGTGCTGTGCTATGGTTATGCCTAATTAGGGCATGGCATTTCCCAGTCACTGTGAGTGGTTTGGCGATTAGAACAGGATTCAAATTACAGCCCTCAGGGCCATTGCTGGCCACCTGTGACTCTGGAGAGGGGCAGATCTGGGCCTGTAGCTCCGCCTTGCTCCCCTGTGGTTCGAAGCAGAGGAATGAAAGTAAGGAAACTGACAAAGAAGAATGGAGTCTGGGTGTCACTCTGTGATCCCCTTGATCAAGCCAGGCCTGAAGCTAATCATATTCTGGGGATTTTCATTTGTATGAGCCCAAAGATTCCATTTTTTTATTTCACTAAGTTTGGATCGGACCGTCTACGTCTTGCAAATATAAAAGTACATAACTAATTCATGGATACAAAATTTTTTCTGAGAGTACCTACCATGTTATGCCCACATTGAGTCTTCTAATCCACCAGACTTCTTTTTGGTTCACCAAATAGGGAAAAATGGGTTCCCCGAATTAGAAGGAGACAGTGGTAACTCTCCCCAGAGCTGCTCACCTCACCCCACCCACACGTCCCTACCCACCCCTGCTCATGACTGGGCTCTCCCCTGCCCCAAACACAGAGAAAACTGACTTAAATGGCTTTTATGTCTCAATCAGTAGACATTTATTATGGCCATAAAACGATTTCCCGGAGACTCCAGCCAGGCATGAGGCCTTTGTGTTCTGAATTTACCAATTTGCTAAAATAATCATCTTCACATTTGCTGCTAATAATCTTGCTTCAGGCTGTTACAACCAAATGGTTGGTCACTTCCAGTAATGGCCAATTTTTCAGAGATTATTGCTAAAATGATTAGGCACGTCATGATTTCCCAGGGCACATGCTTTGGAATTGCTCCATTAGCAAATAAAAAGCCTTCTGGGCCGATTGGGAAAGTTGGGGGGGTGGTGTTTATCTGAAAAGGTAAATATGTCATCATATCTTTTTTTTTCTCCTTAACTAAGTCCTAACTTTAGGTTTCTTCCTGCCCACTGTTGGCTCGTTATTTAGTCACTGCACAGACTGCTGCTTTTCTTTCCTTGTTCTAACCTCTTCATTGTAGCTGACGGGCCTGGGAAATAATTTATAGTAAACTGAATAGATAAATAAGGAGACATCCATCCTTGAGGTCCTCAGTTGAGCCAGGCACCGGCCTAGAAATGCTGCACAATATCTCATTTAATTCCCACAGCAAAGCCCTAGCCCCAGTTTGCACGGGAGGACACTGAGGCCCAGAGGGATCAATTCACTTATTGCCCATCATCCAGCTAGGAAATGCATGCCTGCATTTGAATCCAGTGTTCTTCCCACGGTACCAGGAAGCCGGCTTTTCTCATTCACCTCCACTCACCCAGGTCCCCACTTGTGCCAGGGCCAAGCGTGGCACCTGTCAGCCCGGCCCCAAGGTGGAGGCAGGTTAGGACCCTGGCAGGCAGAGAATAGAGAGCCACAGCAACGATCCTCCTGGTTTGCAGGTGGCCGCCTGGTTCACACCGAAGGCCAGCATGGCTGCTATAAACTCTGGGCTTCCGGCCCCAGCTCCTGAAGCTGGAGAAACCAGGTGAAGCCGACTTTATGGAGAGCACTCTAGGAAGAATTTGACCTGAGAAATACTCTTCTCTTCCAACATAAAAGGAAGAAGGTGTCTCTTCGTTGGCGTTGGAGGAGGCATTTTGCAGAAGGAATGCACAGACCCTCAGCTGAGAGTAGACACAACTCACACCTGGATCGTCTTCTTTGGCATTGCTTAAATGCGTGCAGGAGCAGACGGGGACCCAGATGCTAGAGGGCTAGGGAAACGATGACAAGGTGGAGGCAGGCATCGTGCGGTCTTTTCAGGGGGGTAGGGATTGGGAAGGCCGGCCATTTTCTGTAGTCAGAGCATCACCTCTGGCACCAGAAAACAGCCATTCTAAGATTTTCTTGTTTAAGTAGTCTCTACCCCCAACCTGGCCCTCAAACTCACCAGACCAAGCGTCACCAGACGCCCCAGGAAATGGCCGTTCTAAAATGGATCAGTGTGAGCAGGAGAAAGAGGTTCTTACACGACACAGATCCCACCGGTATGAGAGCAGACATATCTCTAGCCACACCTGGCGAAATGTTCACCCAGCAAACTAGTGCGAAGGCTTCGGTAACCGATAGCAGGGCCCCATTGTACTTTCCTGGGTATTGCATCCTTGAAATGTCTTCATATCCTTAACTTTTAAGTTGCTTATTTTTTATGACACAGCTATTATTTGATTGCCTCACAACAGAAGCACAAGAACCTTTCTCTTTTCTAATTTTTTAAAGTTTATTTATTTATTTTGAGAGGGCCAGAGACAGTGTGAGCGGGGGAGGAGCAGAGAGAGGGGGAGAGAAAGAGAGAATCCCAAGCAGGTTCTGCACTGTGAGTGCAGAGCCCAATACAGAGCTCAAACGAACTCAGAAACCATGAGATCGTGACCTGAGCGAAAACCAAGAGTCAGACACTTAACCGACTGAGCCGCCCAGGGGCCCCAGCACAGAAACCCTTCCTAGCGTGACGGACCTGTCCATTCACATTCAACAGCAGGGGCGCCTGGCTGGTTCAGTCAGTAGAACATGCAGCTCTTGATCTCAGGGTTGTGAGTTCTAGCCCCGCGTTGAGGGTAGAGATTACTAAAAACATCAACATCGAATGCGCTTTCGTGGTATAATAGTAGAGGCATTTTAATTAAAGCCCTCGGGGTGCCCAAGCTGGACATATCGATACATATGTTCAATCCTAGGAAAACGCACAATAGTTCATTCTGTGAAGTGGGCCAGTCGATCGACTCTGGCTGCTCGGAGAGATTTCTGTTGCTCACAGCTCATTGGTCAGAACAGGTCACATGGTGCTGACTTAACTTCAAGGGGCCGAAAAGTAATCTCCCATGCCTAAGAGGAAGCATAGGACAGATGAGTTCCCAGAGACCCGAGTTCGAAGACTCTCTGCATGTCTTGCAAAGGAGACATATACCCAAAACATAGACTTTCTGATACAATCAGTCCCTGCCCCCTGGCCATGCTTGACAGACGGGGAAACAGGTGCCCTCACAGAAAGGCATCCTGGCAGAGGTGATCCCTTCCTGCAGTAGTAGCGTTTGCATCTGAGGTAGGCTTTAAAGCATGAGAACGAGAAGGAAAAGCATGCGCCACCACATTGCTTCTGCTCTAGGATAATAAAGAAAACGACTTCTAAGAACAAAAGCGCCACAGCGTAAGAACTGAGGAGGCAGTCATGGAGAAAAAAGCTTCAACCATACGTGCCCCTGGTGGTGTGCTGGGCCCTGAGGGTGTCCGTCAACCTCTTGTCTTCTTCCGTGAACCCTTCCGTTAGAATTTCTCACAGTAGACTGAGGAGGCGGTTGAGTCTGTCCTAAACCAGAAACACACTGGAAGCAGGTGGTGAGTAGGAAATATTTTCAAGGAGTGTTTCTTTCTCCAAGTGGGATTTTGCAACTGCCTGATGCAGACTTCCTTAGCAAATCAGAAACTCCAGGGCCGAGGCTGAGAAAGGCTTGTTCGAAGGAGCTCTACGGTAACACTATATCCACCAAAGTTTGAAAGTAAGTGGCCCAAATCCTCCCCTCTGGCTATTAAGTCATGCTTCGTCTTCTAATTCTGCTCCGAGTCTCTGGATTATTGGAAAGCAGTTTCCCATCTCTCCTTTTCTCTTCAGCCATGAAAACCGCTAAATGAAGCTAGGAGAAATAATTATCGCTACGAGAAAAGACGTTCTTCAAGGGGACGTGACTAGTCTCAGATGTGCCGGTTTGGGCCGTAACTCTTTTTTCTTTGTTTATGCAGCCAGAGAAACCACACACCTCTCCCAGACCAGGTTCTCACCAGTGTTTGGGTGGCTGGGTAGGGGTGAGTCACTGAACACCGCTGGTGAAGCTATTTGGGGTTTGCGTGCACTGAGATTCACTGCCTCTTCCTCACCTTGAACCTGTTTCCAAATCTTAGGCTGGGATTTGTCATGGGTTCCAACCGCAGAGGAAAGCCCACCTCTTCTGCCCTCTGTGGAAGGCAGTCTCTTCGTCACCGGAGACGTGCCAGAGACCCAGACGAGATCTGAATTGATGTCTGAAGCTGGGTTTTGTGTCTGAATTAGGAGCTTCCCTGCATACGGTAGAGCTTGCCAAATGAGTCACCGCGCTTTGTATCACTGTATACTTCTTTTTTTTTTTTTTAATGTTTTTAATCTTTATTTATTTTTGAGAGGGAGAGGCAGAGAGCGAGCTGGGGAGGGGCAGAGAGAGGGAGATACAGAATCCGAAGCAGACTCCAGGCTCTGAGCTGTCAGCACAGAGCCCGACACGGGGCTCAAACCCACGCACCGCGAGATCATGACCTGAGCTGAAGTCGGCCCCTCAACCTACTGAGCCACCCAGGCACCCCCACCGTAGACTTTCAAAACTCAAGTAAAAGTAGAACCACTTTCCAAGAGATGGAAAACCTTTTCAGATTTTGTTCACCTGCCGGCATATTGAAAACAAAACTGACCCGAATGACCGCACGGCAAACTACAAAACCTGAACAAATTTTAAGGATTACCATTAAGTCAAGAAGCTTTCTCATGAGTTCTCCTTTTTTGCTCTTGCAGCTAATCTGGGTGAGACAGGGCAGGGATGATCCCTGTTTTCCAGATGAGGAGACTGAGGTGTGAAGGAAGCAAGCGGTATGCTAGGGGTCAAATCCCCTGGAGGGGGAAAGATCCTCTGATCTTCTGATTCCAAGTACGCTATTGCACGATGGAAAAGGGGAGAGCATCAAACTCAGAGCCTGGATGAATCCCAGCTCTACCACTCATTGGCTAACTGACTTTGGAGTATTTCCTTAATCTCTCTGGGTCCTCGGCTGCTTCTCTTGGACATTGACCATCATATCTTTTCTCTTTCTCACAGGGTGATTGGGAAGTTAGATGAGTGTTTGTTTGTTTTTTTGTTTGTTTTTGTTTGTTTTGTTTTGTTGCAATTAAAAATAAATGTTTATTTTTTAAAAATTTAAATCCTGGGGCTCCTGGGTGGCTCAGTCGGTTGGGCATCTGACTTCGGCTCGGGTCATGATCTCACGGTCTTTGAGTTTGGGCCCCGCGTCGGGCTCTGTGCTGACAGCTCAGAGCCTGGAGCCTACTTCGGATTCTGTGTCTCCCTCTCTCTCTGCCCTTCTTCTGCTCACTCTATGTCTCAAAAATAAATAAACATTAAAAAAAATTTAATTCCAAGTTAGTTCACATACAGTGTAATAATGACTTCAGGACTAGAATTTAGTGATTCATCACCTACATATAACACCCAGTGCTTATCCCGACAACGTCCTGCAGAATGTGTCTTGCCCATTTAGCCCGTTGCCCCACCCACAACCCCTCCAGCAACCTTCTGTTTGGTTTCTCTATGTAAGTCTCTTATGGTTTGTCTTCCTCCCTGTTTTTATATTATTTTTGCTTCCCTTCCCTTATGTTCATCTGTTTTGTATCTTAAATTCCACATATGAGTGAAGTCATATGATATTTGTCTTTCTCTGACTGACTTATTTCGCTTAGCATAATAGACTCTCGTTCCATCCATGTAGTTGCAAATGACAAGATTTCATTCTTTTTGGTTGCTGAGTAATATTCCATTGTGTATATGTGTGTAGGTATATATATATAAACATAAATATGTATTTATATATATATGCATATATATATATATATATATACACATACACACCACATCTTCTTTATCCATTCCAGATAAGGTAGTTAAAAAAATTTTTTTAAGTTTATTTATTTTTGAGAGAGAGAGAGACAGAGCATGAGCGGTGGAGGGGCAGAGAATCAGGCGCAGACACAGAATCAGAAGCAGGCTCCAGGCTCTGAGCTGTCAGCACAGAGCCTGACGTGGGGCTTGAACCCATGAACTGTGAGAGCATGACCTGAGGCGAAATTGGATGCTCAACCGACTGAGCCAACCAGGCGCCCCATAGATAAGGTGATTTTAAAGGACCCGGTATAGTAGACATTCAGTAAACTAAGGACCTTTCTTCCCATTCATGCATTCATTTCCATTCATCACATGTGCACGGGGTGTCTAGTATATCGCAAGAACTGTCTTACTTGTGGGTGGAGGAATTGACAGAATGCACTTGGTCCCTGACTTTGGGGAGTGTATCGTCCATTCCCCACTGCCTCAAGCCAGGAACTGGAGAGCCCTGTACCAGCTTGCTCCTGGTAGTCTGCAAGCACACCCAGCCTTCTCTTGCTCACCCTTCTTTCGTGCCGTGACCACCACGGAGATGTCATCTGGGCTGTCCTTCCTCCCCTACTCTTCACATCGCCATCCTCCTCCTTACTCATCCTCATCGTCCATTCTCACAGTGTCCTGTTCTGTTTATTCAGAGCACTTGTCCCAGACCTTTATAATTATCCATTGACATACCTGTATACTTGTCTGTCTTCTGTCGGAGAGGGAGCCATGAATTCCACACAGTATATATTTACCTGTGACCTGTCACATGATCTAACACTCATTATAAATTCAGTAAAAACAGAAAAAGTGAATGGATTATTAAACTAATACCCCCAAGCAGTTCTGAAAATAAATTATTGAAATTACATTTATGTATACGAGAAATAGTAGTTCAGCATATTCCAGCTGGTTCTTTGACAACAATAAACGTACGAGCTCCTAATTCACTCATTCATTCACTCACTCACTCATTTAACCAATCAAAGCTGTCCTGGTATATGGTCTAAGGAATCATAAATTTCAGCTGGGAGATCCTATGCACTGTGCTTCCACTTCCATTAACTTTCCCGTGACAGAGATCACTAGTCAATTTTGACTCGTTCCCTGTTTTGTGTGCAGAAGCAGATACTTCTAGTAGATTCTTTCAGTGGTCATGGTGGGCCTTTAGGAGCCCTCGCTCCAAGGCTGAGAGACTACTGCTGTCTCTAGAAGTCCCTGCTCAGCCTTGTTCTTGTGCCCAGCCTCTTGACCCAACAAACTTCCTCAGTTGTGAGGACGTCGCTTGCGTATGAATCTCGATTACCGGAATGTGCAGCACAGTGATGATGTTTCTGGGATAGAGACAATACAGACTCCTTAAAAATTTTTAAATTATTCCCATCCCCTTCCTCATTCATCGTTCCAAGCATGTCGGTATGAGATGAGAGATTTTCTCTTGGCCTCTTTGGAAACTGAGAAGACAAAGTTCTTTATGTATGAAGGCCAGGTCCTACCTTTAGCATCAAGGCATAACCTTTCCACCTTCAACCGGAACACAGAGAGAAGCTGTAGAGGTTTCCATTCTCAGCTCATCTCCTTTCTCAGTGCCTCGGCACCCAGCCTCTCATCTTAGAGATTTCTCTGCTCGAAACATCCCGGCCCATCTCCTGTGTGCAGCTTCCCAGCTGGCTGCAACTCATAATTTCTCATTCTTTGCAAAACTTAAATTTCCCTAAGAGCTCTGAGCTTCTCCCTCTATCCACCAGCTCAATCTTTTCCTTCCTCTAGAGCAGTAATTTCCCACCAGGGTTGATTTTGCCCTTCAGGGATATCTGGTAATGCCTGGAGACATTTTTGGTTGTCACCACCAGGAGATGAGGGGGTGGGTATGCTCCGGGCATCTAGTGGGTAGAGACGAGGGATGCTGCGGAGCATCCTACATTGCACAGGTTAGCCCTAAAAGAATTATCTGGCCCCCAAAATTCAGCTAGTGCTGAGGTTGAGAAACTTTGCTCTTGTTTGGTACCAGCATCCTTCCAGGCATTTCGAGGTCTCCCTAGAAATTCTGCCATAGTTGGCACACTCCATACACAGCACATCTACAAACCAAGGCCTTTTCTTTTCAGTTCTCTGACTCCTGCTGGCTCAAGGGAATCCCATGATGTAAATGAGTGTTCTTCAAGCATGCATCCATTTTATTTTCATCTCTAGGTGTGACAACACTACCTCAGGGCGGGTAATACGAGAATCCAGTAAGAAAATTAAGTTATTTTACCAGCTAGGACTGTCCCACAGATGGGGTGTGATGAACCGAGTTCTCGCTGCATATATATTGTGACCATCCTTGTCACTATTATTCTCTCCCCACAATACCTGACTTTGACCCCAGGTCTCTGTGCAAAGCTATTTCCGCTCTCCTCTTCTTGTCTTTCTGGTCATTGCCTTGTCTGCCTTGGTTACCCTTTTGATACCTTTTACCAACTTCAAACTTAGGGGGATAAAGTGAATTTAATTTCCTGTCACTATGTGTTTCCTGTAGCTGTGAATACCTTTGGCCCAGACTCAAGCTTACAACTGAGAGTTTCCGTTTCCAAACTGTGAGTCACTTAGCAAAAGAGCACGTTAGTTAAGCGTGTAACACCCCAGGACTCTTGACAATGATGGACCATGTCTCTGCCCCAGGACTCTTTGAGCATGGTGCTACTGACCCGTCACAGAGTGGTTACACCCTCCCAGCCCTGACAGCCCATTAGTACCAGACACATACCACCTTCTACCTAGAGGGGATGAACTGAATTTTAAAATTCACGTTAAGCTCACCAGAGACATGTGGACACAGCCAGAACCGTGTATCAAATCTTTTTTATTTCATGCAAGTTCACCAGATACCTATTGCTGGCATCTCAGAGCCATATAAAAACTGTTTTACTGAAATATAGCATAGATCCTGAAAAGTATACAGTTCATACACACACATCTCAAAGACTTTTAAACAGAAGACTATAACCATGTGGCCCATAACCCAGATCAGAAAATAGACAGTTGTTAGCTGCCTAGAAGCCTCCCATGTCCCTGTTAGTGACCAGCACCCCCTCCTCCCCAAATGTCACCACAGTCCTCGTTTCTATTATCATAGATTAGTGTTGTCTGTTTTTAAAACTTATCTAACTGCTATTATATGAGAACTACTTTTTCCTATTTACTTTTATTTTTGCTCAATATTTGAAAATAAGCTCTCCTGATAGGTATAGCAGAAATTGATTTCACTATTATCTGTGATTAATTTGAAAGCATCTACCATGATATATTTGTTCTATATTTGTTCTTGACAGTTACTTGGTTTTTTTCCAGGGTAAGGTTTTTTGTAATGATTCCACTGACAGTCTCATCGCTGTCTCTTGGGCTTATAAACAGGAGCAGAATTGTTCCATTATAGAAGTTACAGGTGTCTGGCCTGTGGAGACTGCCAGTTTCCCAGAGTGGTTGTATTAACGTGTCCTCCCATGAGCAGGGCGGTGAGTTCTATTTGCATGACGTTTTTGCAGACTTTGACACTGTCCATTACCTTTTGTTTATTTGTTTTAGCCATTCTGGTTGGCATGTAGTGGTATATATTGTGGTTTTAGTTTGCATTTCTTTGATGACTGATGGAATCGAACATCTTTTCGCATGCATATTATCCATTTGGTTGTCCTTGTGAAATGCCTGTTCAAGTCTTTTGCCCATTTTTCCATTGGGTGGTCAGTCTTTAATTGATTTATAGAATTTCATGATATATTCTGCATAAGAGCTCTTTGATGGCTATATATCTGTCATCTATCTTTGTAACTAAGTACCTATATATCGCCAATTTCATCTATGTATTTATATGCTATTATGCCACTCTGTGTCTTATCCTTTCAGTAGGCTAATGATGTCTTTGGATGGGCAGACATATTTTATTGTACAGAAAGCCAGTTTATCAATTATTTTCTCTAAGATTAATGATACGTTGAGTCCAGTTTACTATTTTCTTATCTTAAGATCATGAAGATATGCTTTTTATTATATTCTAGAGACTCAACCATTTTTTTTAGGTGTAGGTTGACAATATACCTGGAATTGACATTTATATATGGTGTGAGGTAGGAGTCAAAATTTGACCCTTTTAATTAATCGATACTGTGCTACTTATTTATTAATGTTTATTTATTTTTGAGAGACAGAGAGACAGAGACAGAGACAGAGGGGGCAAGTGGGGGAGGGGCGGAGAGGGAGGAGGACAGAGGGTCTGAAGTGGGTTTTGTGCTGACAGCTTAGAGTCCAATGTGGGATTTGAACTCATGAACCATGAGATCATGACCTAAGCTGAAGTGTGATGTTTAACTGACTAATCCACCAAGACACCCCAGATCCTCTGTCATTTATTAACAAACTATAATTTGCCCCATTCCAGTGCTATTATTTGATATAATATAATATTTATATAATAAATTGATTGTATATATTTGAGTCTGTTTCTGACTCTCTGTTATGTTTCATTGATCCATTTGCCTATTCCTGTATCAATAACTACATGGTTTTAATTACTATATGTTTAGGATTAGTCTTGATGTCTCACAGAATAAGTTTTTTAACTTTGTTCTTTTCTAGGATTGTTCTAGCTATTTTGGGCCCTTTTCATTTCCATATAAATTACAGCGTCGGCTTGTCAATCCCCACAATCTTTGTTGGGATTTTGATTGGGATCGTATTAAATCTATAGGTCAGTTTGGGGAAAATTAATATCTTACCAACATCTTTTTCATCCTTTTACTTTAAATATGTAATGGCTCCTCATACTGTAGATGTATCCCTTACAGGAAGAATGGAATGTTTTTCCAAAAACAAAACAAAACAAAACAAAAAAAACATCAAACATTTCCCATTCCCATTGGCTTGTTACTTATACATTATTTTATTTTCACTTTAGTCATCACATAAGAGATTAAACCATAAATCATTTACTGATTAGACTCTAATGTAAATAAGTATATTTATCAATTACCAGAAAGCATGAAGAAGTTAGGACACTTTAACTCCATTTATTCTCTCACATGTAATGTGTTATTGCTATCATTTATGCTCATCGACACAAGACATTACTGTCATTTTATACAGTTAATATTATTTGAGAATGATCTGTGTACTTACCCTTTCCACTGCTTTTCACTCCTATATGCTTTTCTGACCTTCCATCTGGGTTTATATTTCTTGAACCTAAAGCACTCCTGGCAGTTGTTCTGCCGGAGGTGAATTTTCTTGGTTTGTGTTTTCCGGATATGTCTTTTATTTTTTACTTCATCTTTTAAAGATATTCTTGCTTGGAAAAGGATTCAAGGTTAGCCATTATTTTCTTGCTATTTTTTTTAAATGTGTCATTCTGCAGTCTTTTAGAGTCCATCTTCTCAGTTGAGAAGTCAACCTTACTTACTGTTGCTCTGAAGATAAGGTCTCTTTCTCTGCAAGCTTTTAAGATTTTCTCTTCAACTTTTTTGATATAGTAAATGAAATTATTTTCTCAATTTCACTTTTGGATTGCTTATTGCTAGCATGTAAAAGTACAACTGATTTTTTATGTAGATTTTGTATCCTGCAATTTTACTGAATTTATTCTACTAGTTTCTTTGTGGCTTCTTTAGGATTTTCTATATATAAGATGATCTCATCGACAGAGACAATTCTACTTCATTCCTTCTGATTTGGATTCCTTTTTCTTTTCTTGTTTGTCTGCCTTGGTTATAATTTCCAATACAATGTTGAATAGAAGTGGTGAGCACACATGTCCTTGTGTTGTTCCTGGTCTTAGAGGGGGAGCTTTCAGTCTGTTATTGTTAAATGTGATGCTAGTTGTGAGTTTGTCATGGATGCCCTCTCTTAGGTTATTTCTCTTGTTAGTTTGTTGAGTATTTTTATAATGAATGAGTGTTTGATTTTGTCAGGTACCTTTTCTGTATCAACTGAGATGATCATGGGCTTTTTTTTCTATATTCTATAAATTATGTGTTGTTACATTGATTGATTTTCATTGTCAAACTACCCTTGCTGCTGGATTAGTTGTTGAGGTCTTTTTATATTTGGATTTTTAAAATAGTTGATATGCATAGTTGTAATTTCCTTTGTGTTTATCTTCCTTGGCTTGGTTATTTTATAATATATAATATATATTCACTGCTCTTGTCTCTTCCTATATCTCTTTTTCATCTTTCTGTCTTCTGCTTCACCTTTGATTTCTAATTGCACATATATTAGACCTTTTTCCCATGCCTCATGCTTCTCTTACACTCTTGAAATAGTTTTCATCGTTTATACTCTCCACATTTCAGCCCAGATTGTTTTAGCTAACTTCTGGTTTCTTCCAGTTACCGTCTTCCTCTCTGTGTCTAAACTGTTGAGAAACTCATTTCCTGTGTTCTTGATTTCAGCAACTGTATTTTTCAGTCTTAGAATTTCCATTGTATTCGTTCTAAAATATTTTGTTCTCCTGTTAAATTTTCTATCTTGTCATGGTGATCATAAAAATTTGACAACTTCAGAGCATGTAGGTGGCTCAGTTGGTTGAGTGTCCAACTCTTGATTTCTGCTCAGGTCATGATCTTGCGGTTCCTGAGATTGAGCCCTGCATTGGACTCTGTGCTTACAGCATGGAGCCTGCTTGGGATTCTCTCTCTCTCCCCCTCTCTCTCGCCCCAACCCTGCTCATGTTCTTTCTCTCTCAAAAAAATATATATATTTTTTAAATCTGACATCTTCAGGGGCGCCTGGTTGGCTCAGTCAGTTGAGCATTGAACTTCTGCTCAGGTCATGATCTCACAGCTTGTGGGTTCAAGCCCCATGTCCGGTTCTGTGCTGACAGCCCAGAGCCTGAAGCCTGCTTCAGATTCTCTTTCTCCCTCTCTCTCTCTCTGCCCATCTCTGCTTACTCTCTGTCTCTCTGCCTCTCTCTCTCTCTCTCTCTCTCTTGCAAAAATGAATAAGCATCAAAAAAAATTTTTTTTTAATCTGACAACTTCAGTGTTTACTTTGCCTTTATTTTGTTTCTTTTGCTTATTTTTTAAACTCATTGTTTTGTCCTATCTCTTGTTAGCTCTGGTAATTTGTTATCGAGCACTAGACACAGACGTTGTATATGAAAAATTATATAAAGTCTAGATGAGCCTTCAGCTTCTGGTAGGCAGTGAGAGTAGAACCAAGCCTGGGAAGATCTCGTCTCTTTCCTCTTTGCACTATATAGAGAGCGTAGTTCCCTTAGAGTCCTGACAGAGAGTCTGGTGGTGAGTTACCTCTATTCAGCTTCTTTAGTGGAAACTGAACTCCAAATTTCATCTCCCCAGTACCACAAAATACCTGAAATCTCTGTTAGTCTCTTCAGCTGACTGCCTACTATTCCTTGGCCTCTCTAGTTTAAGAATTAGTGAATGTCTCCTAGGGAGTCATAGCTCAGACCTTTAGGCTTTTCCTCCCTACCTCCCCTTGCAAGATCCTGGCCCCTCAAATGTTGGCTACCTTAGAAGCCTAATCTTCACTTTCTCTCTCGCTCACACCTTAAGACTGTCAAAAACCCTATTTAGCTTTTTTGCTCCTTAGAATCTGTCACTACTTGGCTTCTCACTCTGTGTGCACTGGGTTATTACAAATTGTAAATGCCCCAAAGGAAAATGCTGCATTGAGTGTTGGGCTCGCTTCGATGACTTTTTCTTTTCTTAGACTTTGGCCCTTGTTGTTTTGGCTGCCTTGATATCTTTTTAATGGTGTTTAGGTTTTCTAGTCATTCTTGGAGAGAGGTTTGTTTACTATGGGTTAGTCTGCTATCACCGCAAGCAGAGCCTCCCCAGGGCTGCTCTGGATTGTGCGCCATAAATGTGAGAGGACTAACCAGGTAACACTCACCATAGCGAGTGTTCAGGGAACTTTCTTTCACTTCTTCTTCTGAGAAGACCCCATCCTCAGGTCCTTATCGTGTCTTACTTCTTTTAGTCTCTCCACCTCAAGGCTGTTTTCCAAAAAGACCCTTAAGCTTCGGACCAGAGTATCCATGTGATACTGAAAGTATGAAGTAATAGTATGTAGTAATGTTTTAAAATATATATATCTCTGTATATGATATTATATATATTCATCCTGAAACATTTACAGATATGATGAATACACATTCATCACAAGGAAAACACTTCTTTCTTTTAAATCGTACCTATGTGGAAAAGGTAGATATTGTGATAATCATTGCACAATATGGATAAATCAAACATTGTGCTGCATGCCCTAAACTTATACAGTGATGTATGTCAGTTTTTTCTCAATAAAACAGGGAAAAATTGACAAGTACCTAAAATTTGCTTTAAAAGAATCCAGCAAAGAGTTGCACTGGGAAGAGAAGATTTGCCATATGTTTTTATTTGTTAAAGTGGATTATGGGTACATGGTGGTTCATTATACTATTTTGATATTTCTGTGATAAAAAAAAAAGCAAAACAAAAAAACAAAAATAAAAACTAGGCATGGAAAGAGAGTCATACCCATGGAAAAAAAACATGCCAAACCTCTACAGAATAAAAATCAAAGTTTCTAGACTATTGTACTAAGGCCCATATACTGCTTGCATCTCCAGTCATGCCATGTTCTGGGTTCCTGACGAAGGCCAATACATTTTCTTATTTTATTTCTTGCCTAATATTATTTTAAAATAATTTAAAAATTAATTGTGTTTACTACTGCCAAGATAGTGAATTTCAAAAGAGTTCAAAGGAGAATTTACAAGCTACTGGAGGTGCACCAGAGAACCCCACCTCCCCACTGAGAAGTTTTTCCAACTGCCACAAGACATAAAGTTACGAATAAGCATCCCCCGACTCCCTCCCCGCCCCCCACTCCAAGCCCTCCACCATATTATAAAACCACGGCCATTAAAATCAGCTGTGGGTGGCTCAGCTGAGTGTCCACCTCTTCATTACAGCTCAGGTTATGATCTCACTGTTTGTGGGTTTGAGTCATGCTGTCAGTGCAGAAACTGCTTGAGACTCTCTCTCTCTCTCTCATAGATAGATAGATAGATAGATAGATAGATAAATCAAATTAAAATCAGTGCTAATTTTCACTGCCTGCCGTATGTAATATGTCATTCTAGATGCTTTCCCCTGGGTTACTGCGGTTAATCCCCAGGAACTCTGAGATGATTCTTATGTGTTATTCCCTTGTGCAGGTGTGGCAACTGAGGCTCAGAAAGTCTAGGTAGCAAGCAGCAAGGTAACAGGTACTAAGTGGCAACCTCAGGTGGCTGACACCAGGGCCCCCTACCTGATTAATGGAACAGTAGTTCTCAAACGTGAACCTGTATCAGAATCATCTGGAGGCCTTGTTAAAACACATACTGTTGAGCCTCACCCTTCAAGTTTCTGGCTCAGTAGGTCTGGGGCAGGGCCCAAGAATTTGCATTTTAATAAATTCCCAGGGGACGCCGATGCCACGTATTTGGGGATCACACTTGGAGCAATGTTGTTGTCGAGGGCATTATTTTAGGGAAACGGTGATATGATTTGTTCCCCTTAGATATGCAGAATAATCTTAGTGGTTCCTTCTAGGTGTTGGGGAGACAGGGACTTTGCTGTGTAGAAAATAGGGGGGAAAATGCCCCACGGCTTTAATTTCTTTTACTAAAGGAGCGCTGGTAACTTCCACGGCCAGGAGACTGGACCTACGTGCTAGTCCTGCAATGCATCCAGGGTCTTTCCTGTTGCTTTGCCACAGGTGGGCAGCTTCACCTTGCAGCAGCATGCGTGATCTCTGTTGAGGAGAGACTTTGGTGGTAAATCCGTTAGTACCTCTCAAGGCCCCAGTCTCCAGTGTTGGATCCATGAGGCCTTTTCCTGGAGGGGCCTCAAGTGCAGTCACAGTAAATCTTTGCTCCTTCCTGGCCCCTCCTGCCACTCCAGCCTGGTTCTCCACTCTTATTTCCCTGCCACACAACCTGTTCTTTCTTCCTCCGGCATTTTCTGCAAGGCTCTTCCAACCCAGTTAGGGGATGCTCGCGTTCTGCAAAGCTGTCTTAAGTCAAGATGGCGAATCAGGAGAATGTGATAGAGAGGCTTCGTGGCTGTGGGACCCTACTGCCCAGCAGTTAAGAAACTGCCTGCCTTCTAATACAGCCGTTGTGCTTTGCAGAGGGATGGGTCTTGTAGAACTTAAGTACTCAGTGCTTCAGTTTCCTCATTTGCAAAATAAAATAAGTGTTATGCATTTCAGAGCTGTTTGGGATTTTAAATGACCTATTACACACAAAGATCTTAATAAGTTGTCTGGCACCACATAAGAGCTAAGTGGGCTACCAGGGAGAGGCGTTTCTTCTCATATGCCCAAAGGTCAAGAACACTGGGGAGAGACTGGAGGTATGGCATTTGGACTGGAATTTGTAGTGACCAATGCTGGGATGAGTTGTTTGGACTGTTCTACTGAGAACAGTCTCAGTGGAAAGGATAGGATAAACAAAGGCACAAATATAGCCAAGGGGTCCAGGGATGGGTCTCTGGCAAAGGAAAGGTCTGCTCCTTGCCTATTCCTTGATTCTCTTCTCCCTTTCTGCCTACTACTCATGATGGGCTAGAAATTCAGAGAACGGCTTACGTTCCTTAGAATCCTGGTCCTCTCCAGCCCCGGAACACATCACACCTAGCCAGTCTTACCTGGGCTTCTTCCTGCCATGCTTTGGGGGGCTTTCCCTCATTCACTGGTAGATTCACTGCCCCATTGGTGTACCATGCTGCAGAACAACGTTCTTCTGTTTTAGACCTTATCGTGTTCAATTACGTGTGTGCGGGAGGGGGGGCGGGGGGGACGGGAAACTGATTTTCTCTATGTTTGCCATGGAGACACGTCCATTTTAATATTCCCTGTGCTTGACTTATGATGAGAATTCAGTGGATGCTGGCTGCATAGTATGGACCCACAGTGAAGGGGTAAACAAATGAAAGGATGCGTGAAGAAAATATTTTCCAACTGAAAAATAGCCCAAGGCATCATGAAAATATAATATAGAGCCTTGGTACTCCAGATATGCTCCAGAGACCTGTAGTGTCTGCCTAACCTGGAAACTTGTTGGAAATGCAGAGTCTCAGGCCCCTCCCCAAACCTGCTGAATCAGAATTTTCATTTTCACAAGAGCCCCAGGTCATTCACGTGCACTTTACAGGGGAAGAAGACTGGTCTAGTGGTTAAGACAGAAAGCTCTGGAGACTGGATTCAAATTCTAGATCTGCCTCTTACCCAGCAGGGTGGACTTGAGCAAATCACTTTTTCCCGCTGGGCCTTAGTTTCTACATTTCTCAAATGGGCACAATGGTAATACCTCACGGACTTGTTGTGAGGATTAACTATGTTAACAGGTACGAAGTGCCTTGCACAATCCCCGCCCGCCAAACGGTAAGTGCTCAAAAAACACGACTGTATTATTATCAGCCAGGCCCTTCTGACTGCACACGAGGCCACAAGGGAAAACAGAGCTCACTAAAGATCTGGACAGACCCCGTGCCCTTGTGTTTCCTCTCCACACCAGTACCCCAGGGGGCGGAGTCCGGCCGGCCAGGGGCTGTCGCTTCCTGTGTGGGGCTCCCTCGGAGGGGCACTGCTGACGTGGGTAGCACGGCCTTCCTCTCAGCTGCCGCGCCACAAGCCCGAACCTTCCTGGAGCTGAGGACACCACCAGCCTGTCGTGGAGAACCACCCTTCCCTGGCGCTGAGTCATGCTATCTGTATTCAGACGGGGATCAAGGCAGGTGGGACGCTCCACAGGCCTGGCGGAGGTGCCCCAGGCGCGGGTCTGGGTGACTCATGCTGTACCATGAGTCATACTTATTATATAAGGGCAGATCAAGAGCATTCAAATGCCACACAAGCCCAAATCTGTCCCCACAGCCTGGGGAGGGGGGTGTCAGTGGGAGACCCGCCTAGAGACACGTCCTGGAATCTCCAGAAATTTGGCCCCACTTCTCAGAGATTTTTTGTTTCATATAGACCCAAGGACTGTCATCACCATTACCGGCACCATCATCATTGAGGTGGTTATAATTTGAAACCGAGGGGAAAGTTACTTTTCAAAATAAGAGGAAAGCTGTAGATAAAGAGAGAGAGATTAATTAGCACCCAAAGACTGGGGGTAGGAAAAAGCAATAACTCCTTCTTAAGAGCTGTGTGAAAAATAAATGCAGAGTCAAATTAAAAGGCAACTCAATAAAGGCAACACATTTATCCAGTAAAGGAATAAAGCTTTTACTCCAATGAAGTTAGCAAAGCTCTTCCCTAAAAATAGGACTATTCAGGCATGGTGAAGGAAGAGAAGGGCTAACACCCGGGCTCCCACCTCAAGGCAGAAAATCAAGAGATTTCTGATGGCAAGTTGCCTTACGAACACTTGTGATGTTTGACTCTCTAGGTTTGAGCTAAAGACATAGTATGAAACTACAAAATATTTACAAGGAGAAAATATATTATATATAATTAGGAAATTGAAAGCACCCTTTCAATACAACTTGTGGTTTGGGTTTGTTTATAAATATTAGACTTACTGGTCACTGCCGGTGTCAGAAAGGCTTTTGGAAAGTCCTCAACACCATGGAAAATGCTGCTGTTAAAATACAAGGTAAAACAATAAAGCAGAAAGCAAGATTTCTTTTTTTAACCTTCAGGTCAAAAGTACATTAATAACAACAGAAGCTTGCTCTACTCTTAAATTAAAAAAAAAAATCAAAATTTGAGGGGCACCTGGGTGGCTCAGTTGGTTAAGCATCTGACTTCGGTTCAGTTCATGATCTCACCGTTTGTGAGTTCGAGCTCCGCATAGAACTCGTTGCTCTCAGCACAGAGCCTGCTTTCGATTCTCTCTCTCTCTCTCTCTCTCTCTCCCTCCCTCTCCCTCCCTCCCCCCTCCCCCCTCCCCCTCTCTCCCTCTCCCCCTCTCTCCCTCCCCCTCTCCCTCCCTCTCGCCCTCTCTCTCCCTCCCTCCCTCCCTCCCTCTCTCTCTCCGCCTCTCCTGCTCACACTCTCCCTCTTTCTCTCAAAAATAAATAAACATTAAAAAAAATTAGAAAGACTCAAAGGAAACATGAAAAAATTACTGGTAGTTACCAAGATTCAGCAAACATTTTTCCCTCTTAATGTAAATTTTCAAAATTTCCTGTAATTAACTTTGTTTATATAATACAAAGGTGTATATATATATACATATATATATATATGTATATATATATACACACACATTTGTGAAGATATGTTTGCATAGAACATATATGAATATGTACTGTGAAAGCAGTATATAGTATATTTGTAAAAAATATAATGTGATGTAATAGAATATAATATACAGTAAACTCTAAATTTAAACTCGAAGGAAGAAGTCTTTGTACCTGGTGCATTGGAGTTACATTCAGGTCTTGTTCTTCATCACATTCTCCTTTATATATATGTGCAAATGGTGCCGAACAAACAAAACTTAGCCGATTTGCAACTTTAGTCCAGTGGACTTTAGATCTTTTGCTTAATGTTTATTTATTTATTTTGAGAGAGGGAGCATGCATGTGTGTGTACGTACACACATACACACATACGTGGAGGGGGGAGGACAGAGAGAGAAATCCCAAGTAGTCTCCACGCTGTCAGCATGGAGCCTGATGTGGGGGCTCAGTCTCACGAACCACGAGATGGTGACCTGAGTTGAGTTCAAGAGTCAGACGCTTAACCGACTGAGCCACCCAGGTGCACCTGGCCTGGTGGACTTCAGAAGAAAGTTCTATGGCTGTGGATTGCGGACTGTATCAATCCTGGTGGACTAGACATTTCTGTAGGGAGGACTCTGGTTGACTTCCCTACTGCTGGCTGAGCCAGGGACCAGCTTTTGGTTGTGGCAGTAACAGGCATTTTCACTTCATGGTAGATAAACGGGGTGGCAACTGGGTTCTTCCCTCTCATCCTTTCCTTCACCCCTTTAGTAAATGTCAGTGGTTTTTCTGGACTACAGAATATCTGTGTTGGGGTTGGGGGAAGTTCGCAGGCGTCTCCAGTGCAAACATAGCTGTTTGCTATGGTTTGGAAGTCCAAACCTACCTGAATGTCGATAGGGCTGTGGTCCTGTCCCAGAAAAGGCGAAGAGAGAGTCTCTCAAGCAGTCTCCAGAAAACCGTTTTATGAGAAGAAGAAAATGAGTTTAATCAGACATCTGTATCCTGATACGTCACTCTAGATAATCCTCTGATCAGGCTAGGCAGCAGGGACTTCCGAAACACAGTTCTTCCCCAGTCCTGACAAACTGCAGCCCATGGGCGGTCCCGCCAGCTGCCTGGGTTTTTTTTTTTTTTTTTTAAGGCCCTCGAGCTAAGAATGACTTTTATATATGTATTTTAACACAATGGATTTTAATGCTTACATCAATATGTACCTATTATTCTTGAGTCTGCCTTTTGGCCTTGATTTTGCCTAAAATATTTACTCTCTGAGTCTTTAAGGAAGCACTTCCTGAATGTTTCCGTCCTCATCAGTCCAGCCCCAGCTATTCTTTCCTGTTGGAACTACTTCAGTGTTTCTTTCTGGTACCCCTGTTCCACTCTGCCCTCCCCCCCACATTTCTTTCTGCACATGGCGGCCAGGATGCAAATCACAGCATGATTTTCCCTTGCTTAGTGCCTTCCGACAGCTTGTGCCTGCTCTCGAATCATATCTACACTCCCTCCCTTGCTCCTAAAGCCTGTATCCCCTGCCGGCCTGCCCTCTCCACCCCTCCACCCCACATACCCACTGGGTTCCAGCCGCCCAGCCTTTCTGCTCTTTCTCACATTGAGCTTGAACATGGCCCTATTATATACACCTCACAGACACACGGACCTGGTCTTGGTGACATCATACTCCCCAGAATGGTGTCCGTCATGTAATAAGCACTTGATACATGTGTATTGAATAAAGGACCTTGAATCTTCAAAGTAACCCTGTGGGGAGGATTTTTTTTTTTTTTTAATCATCCTTTTACATATGAATAAAAAGTTCAGGAAGGAGGGGAAATCCAGTAAGCGGTAGAACTGGAATTAGAGTTCAGAACCTTCTGACTTCCCACTAGACAATATTCCCTTAATTCAAATATTACGACTTTCTTCTACTAAACTACACAGGACAGATCACTGTAAGTGTGGGCACGTGACCTCCTCCTCGGGGAAACACCTTTCTCCTGTGTGAGTCCTGTGCCCGGCTCTGCTCAGAAGGCCCTGATCCTGGCTGCTCTGTGTTACCGAACGACTCGAATTAAAGCTTGCCTGTAATCCTCCAAAGCCAGCGTCTGGCTTTGGGGCGAAGAGCCTTGTTTTCATGCTGGAACATTCCTTCGTAACTACTGCCTAGCAGAGGCCTTAAAACACTACCTGTCCGTCCTCTCCCCTCCCAACTGGGAGGCATGAGGCCACCCCTTCAGGACAGAAGTCTGGCCTCCTCCTGCTTTCTTTCTGATGTTCAGAAGACTCTGCAAGCTGCATATTCTTGGGTTATGGTTGGAGTTGGGTCAGGGGCGAGGACTTCCTACATCACAGTGCCCTCGCTGCCCTTTATTGGGTCTCCAGTCATCATCCACGGTCTTTCTCAAACTTCGCTTCTGTTTTTGCTGTCTTCGCGAGTTTTGCTTTATTTACTTCATAGGCTCACTTTTTTTTTTTTTAACTAGTTGTTTTGAAATAGTTACAAAAAATTTATAGGACTTCTGATATACCCTTCATATAGATTCTATGTTAGCATTTTACTGCATTTGCTTCATTATTTTCTTATATAGAATTTCTGACTTTATACATATGTGTGTCTGCATGCGTGTGTATATATGTGTAGGTGTCCTTTTGAGCTATTGAGAATACATTGTAGATATGGGTATGCATTTCTTAAAATGAAGGGCATTCTCACATAACCACAATGCATTTATCAAAATTAGGAATTTAATATCATTGATGTGATACTTTTACCTTATTCGAATTTTGCAAATATCCCTGAAGATTTCCTTTATACCAAAACAAATTTTATATATCTGAATATTTGTGTGTGTGCATGCACACGTATTGTCTACTTTGGGATCAGTTCAGGATAAAATATTGCATTTTATTGTCATGTCTCTTTAATCTTCAGTCTGCGACAATTCCTTGGTCTTCGTCATTCATGACCTTGAAATATTTAAGAGTCCAGGCTGGTTATTTTGTAGAATGCCCCTCAGTTTGGGTTGATTCAGTCAATGCATGTTGGGCAGAACATCATATCAAGAGGCACACAATGTCAATTGGTCCCATTACTGGTGGTGCTAACTTCACCCCTGTAAAATTATCCTGTTCTCTTTCATTAATAAATATCCTGTTGGAGGTACTTCATGATTCTGCAAATACCCTATTTCTTGTCAAACTTTGATCCACTACTTTAAGCCTGATTGTTGAATCTTGCCTGAATCAATTATTACTATGCTGATTGCCCGAGGGTGATTTTCTAATTCCTTTATTTTTTTCTCTATTTGTTAGGTGAGATTCTATCACAAGGAATTGTAAATTCTCCCTTTCCATCCACTCTGTTATCCATTCCCATGTTTTATTTATATATTTATGTATTAACTTCTTTCAGTATACATTTGCATGTTCCTGTATCATTCCTGGAGTTACGATCTGTGGCTAGCCCTACTTATTCTAATACTCAAATCATCCCCAGGTTGGCCAGGGAGAGCCCCTTCCAGCTGCCCCCTGTGTCCTTTTGATATGTTTCCATATTTCTTCTAGAACGTCCTTGCTTTCTGACTTGATGAGCTCCTCCAAGCTCATCTCAGGCTTTTCTGGTTCCAGCTCTGGAATCAGCCATTTTCCCAAGGGTTCCTGGGTTCTTTGGAAGATAATGATCATCCAGATAACAAGTGTCTCATGGTCTTGGGGACGTCGTTGCTTCTAGGCCCTCTCAGTGAACAGACCTACAAAAGAGAAGAATGATACGTGTGTGTATATATGTATGCCCACAGAAACAGACCATAAACCTGCACGTCTCTCTCATTATCTACCTATATTTTTATCTATCTGTCCATCTATACTATAAATTATGGTTCCACATCCATACCTTGAATTCCAACCTAACACAGAGGGTTCATGTTGATCTGGCCCGTTTCCACATTTCTTTCTCTCTTCTTTAACCATGAGAAACTGAGCCCATTATCCACAATATATTTACTTATTTCATCAACCTTAGAATGCATGAGAGTGGTTTCAGAATTGCTAATCCATATTACTGTGAAGAACAAACTGACTAACTAGATGTCAATATTTGCGTATAGCTATTTTTGTCTTTAGTCTGAGGGATATCATCCGGATACTGTATTTAAGTTATTTGGATTTCTTCTTTGGTCTTCTTTCGGTATGGGCATGCTATTCTTTCAATATAGAGTTAGTTCATCTGTTACTGTTTGTGTTCCGTTTCAGGTTTTTTTTTCATTATCCCTTTTTGATTATTTTTATGTGAAACATTAACATGCTTACAAATGTCCCTCTTCTACAAAAAGGTGCCCTCAGAGAGATACCCCTCCCCCATTCTTGACCCCAACCCTCCAACCTTTCTACGCTTCCCGATCCTGTTCCCATACCCCTGCACATAACCAGGGTCATTTGGTTATGATTTATCTTTCTGGTATTTAGAAGAATACATGTATACTTTCTCATTTTCTTTTCCTTCTTACGCAAAAGGTAGCATATTATATTCTCTCTACTTTGAGTTTTTTCACTTAAAAATAATTCCTGGAAATCACTCCCTGTCGGTTAGCAGAACTCATCCTCATTATTTTTCACTGGGACATCGTACTCAGTTCTGTATGGATGCGCCAGACTCGATTCAACCTTCCTCTGTGTACGGGTGTTTAAGTTATTTCCAATGTGTGCAATCGCAAACAGGGCTGCAGTGAATAACCTTGTGTGCATATGTTGTCTTTTTGTTGGAGTTATATCTTCAGGGTAAATTCCTAGGAGTGAAATTGCTGGGTCCAAAGCTAAATGCAGATGTTATTTTGTTAAATATTGTCAAATCGCTCTCTCCAAGAGTGGTATCAGTTCACATTTCCCCCACCGATGTATGAGAATGCCTAAGACAGTTCACTTTTTAAAAACTTACAAAGACTTGTTTTAAAATTAATATATCTATCACTAACATGATTGAAAAAAAGATCACTTTCCAGAAATTAGCGAACCCTCAAGAAATGCTGATGAGCCACCAGTGTCGAAGTGACTTTCTTCGTAGCATAAGTAGAAGATATAAAGTGGGGTTGAAAGGGCAAGAACACCATCTCTGTGATCCAGGGTTCATTAGTGCGGGGTCAGTATCCCAGGTAGAATCGGACACATTCCACTTGCTTTACGTTTGGGATACACCCGTCCGTTGACACTAGACCGAAGTCCTCAGCAGGGTCTAGAAGCTCCGTCGCTTTCTGCCTGGTTTGCATCATAGCCCTCTCTCTTGCACACTACTCCCATGTCTCATTAGAAGTTTCTTGTGACCGAAATCTCATCCCGGTGCTGACTGCGGCCTTGCCCGAGAGCTTACCTGTCCGTAGGCTTTCGTGCGGCTTGTTTCTGTTAATCCTCCCAACCAGCCAGCACCTTGCCAAGGTCTCACCATGACGAAGCAGGACAGAACAGGTTGAAATCCTGGTGTTGTTCCTGTATTTACTTTTTACAGGCCCACTCTCCCTCCCCCGACTCCAAACTGACTTCTCTCTCCAGGTCAGTTTCTTATAGCTGTAAGCCCAGGAACAAGCATGGTTTTGATGCTCTTAACTTTTTCTCTAAAACTACTCAGTGACTGGCTGGTGACTGGAGGGGACCGTAACAAAGCTTGTCACCTGTGCCCTGGAGAAAGACATCTCAAGCTTTATTGTGTTGGCCAGACGAGGAGAGAAACATTTTAAAAGATTTTTCCATGAAGAGATGAAGAAGAGGAGGCATACCCTGGTCCCCTTCCAAATCAGCAGCAAATAAAGGGTCCCGTTTATTTATTTATTTTTAACCCGGTGCAAACTCTTATTTATCCAGACAACGCATTTGCTTTGCTTCTTTTATTTCCCCCTCGAGGCTGCTCCCAAGGCCACAGAATGAAAAGGGCCGCGAGAAGTAAGCCATCAGTAAGCCAGCCTGCCATTCAGTCCCTTTTCTTATACAACAGTTATTTGTAAACTAATCAATAAACTTTTCTTATTTTGTTTGCTCCTTTAGAACTCTTAGGCAGCCGCCCGCTGAACCATGAAGAAACTTAAAATAGCAATGATCTCCCTTCCACGCTGCCTCTTTCCCCCCATAGAACCCGCAAGCCAATCTGTGGTGTTTATTCTCGAGGCCATATGAAGCTAATCTGTATGGAAATAAAGGATAGAAATATTCAGATTGAGTTTTACTAAGTGAACCTGAGGTTTTTCTGTTCAGCAAAATAGGCCAGGTAAATGCGTTTCTGATACAGAATAAATCACTTGTTTGAAGACCTATATTTCCCTTTTGCCATTTTGCTTAGAAGTGAAGAATTCATAGTCCTCTGCATAGACTGTGAAAAGCGCACGTCTCTCCTCCTCACCCCTCCAGGTGGTTCCCTGAGCTGAACTCGTCTTTCCATTAGGGTTTGAGAGCCCTGCTCTCCCAGCCTAGGGCTGCCTAGGGCTGCCGGCGCCAAGGCACTTCACAAAGAGCCAAGGAAGAGCGAGGAAAGGAGCAGAGTCTGAGATACATTTACTGAGCACCTTATTAACCACATCCTGAGTCTTCACTCGGAGAATCTCTAACGTGAAAAAGGCCATCTCCGGCTTTGTGCAGTAGGGTATCGCCACACATTCAGCTTTGTGAAGGCAGAGATTAAGACATGTATAGAGGTGCCTCAGGAGGACATGGGAGAGGATACTCACCAGCAAGACATGTGTCCCGCCCAAGTTTTCTGAAGCACTTGATGCTAGAGTAGCCCTTTTCACTCATTAATTTATTTAATCATTAATTCGACCAAGATCTATTGTACGCAGGTCCCTTTTTAGGAGGATAAGGAATGGACAAGCCAGACAAGCTCCCTTCTCTCGTGACGCACACAGTCTTAGTGTATGATAAAGCGTGGTTTGAGAGGTGGGGAAGAGGGGAACAGAGGAGAAGAAAGACATTCCAGGTAGCGGGAACAGCAGGAGCAAACACGTGGAGGCCGGAAATAGGCCATTGTTTTCCGCAGCCACACTGAGTGCATTAATACTTCACGGTAACCTGAGGCTGGAAATGGGGAGAAATAACAGAGAGGGCTCTGCCACTGGCTTGTCCAGTAGGCAGACCGACAACTTCGAATACCCTCTCTTTTGTGATTCTCGCATTTGCTTGCTTCTACATCCTAGGCAGAGAAGACAATAAATGTTAGGATTCTTGGGATAAGTTTTTCAAAGACAAGTCTTTGATTCTATGTAGCCAACCTATTTCAGTGCCATTGGGCAGAGAGAATGGAAGCAATGCCTGGGGCAGGTACTGATGATTTGGTCTTGGGAGAAGACCATTGGCCAAGGTCAGCCACCTCTGGCCATGTGACTTACATACTCAGCGACAGAGCTTGCCTAATGGTAATCTAGTACGTGTAGTCCATCTAGAGAATCCACTTGAATGGGAAGCATCTGAACATTCTCCGGTTTGAGAATCCTGAGGGAGAACAAATGACAGACATGAATAGCCCTTACTGAATTATCAGAATTTTTTTCAGAAGTGAAAGCTCTATTAACTGATAGTGCTCCTATTAACCGATAATTTTTTTAAGTTTACTTATTTATTTTTGAGGGTGGGGGATGAGGGACAGACAGACAATCCCAAGCAGGCTCCACACTGTCAGCACAGAGTCTGACACAGGGCTCAGTCTCATGAACCGTGAGATCATGACCTGAACTGAAATCAAGAGTCAGATGTTTAACCGCCTGAGCCACCCAGGTGCCCCTTTGCTGACATTTCTAAGTCAAACCATATGACACTGCCGGAAGTTGACCATTTTTTCTCTGCAAACATGGCAATGTCATATGACTTAACTAATATGTTATAGGGACAGTAGGAAGCTCTTGATATTTTATTATCTCACAAAGTCTCAACCCCTAGTTGATGTATATGCTATCAAGTTCCTCATTCCGTAGCTGAAGAAATGAAGATTCAGTAAACTCCCCAAAGCCAGACAACTAGAGGAACCAGGATGCAGATTTGTGTAGTTGTTGTCAAAATCTTGCTGTGATTGAGATGCAGGAGTTCTGTTCTCTCTTTATGGGAGCTGTGGGGCTGTTGAAGGCCTTGTGGCCTGGATCTAGCTGGGCCTTTTCTACTCTGAATCAACTTCTGTGCTCAGAAGCCAACCGAACTGCCGGTGTATTGGTCTCCTGCTTGATGGGAACCACAAGGAGCTAGAGGACAAGGCATAGACAGCAGCTGGGGACTTGGCTTCTGATGAAGGTGGAGGCCAGACAAGATTCTGGAAGTGTTTTGGAGGTGACTCAGTCTCTACAGGGTTTTTTCTTAATGACTGGCTCAGCACCTGTTTGCTCCACTGTACCACAGACCCTGTCTTGTCAAGAAGTCTCCCATGACTGGATTGTTAACGTCTAAGCTTATAGGGCTGCCAGTCCTTCCCCACATCCTGAGCCCTCAAAAGGGGATGGCAGTCAGGGTGGGCCAGCTCATGCTGGGAAAACAAACACTCCACAACTCTCAGTGGCTTAACCTCATCAGTTCCTCTCTGAGTCTGTCTGTCCATCTGGCTGCCTGCATGTCTATCTGTGTCTCCCTCTCTCTCAAGCTGCCTGGCATGTCTGTCTGTCTCTCCCTCTCTCTCAAGCCACATCTGTAACAAAGTGACGTCAGGAGGGTCTGCTCATCAGAGTCACTCAAGGCTACTGGCTGAAGGAGGTGTCCTCTCAACATGTGCTTCTATAATCACCTCAGCTTAGGGAGCAAACAGTTCAGATTGCACACTGGTTTTTAAAGCTCCCACCAAGAAGTGGCACACATCACTTCTGTTTATATTCCATTGGCCAAACCAAGTCACATGGCATAGCTATCTTAGAAGAGGGTGGGGAAATACATTACTATGTGCTAGGAAGACACAGCGCAGAATTGTTTGGTGACAGCACCAATGACAGCACCAATGACTTTCACAGCTGTTCCAGGTAGTATAGAGGAATGCATGATCATTCCTGGACCAGTAGATAAAACCTCATGGAGGGCTGATTCAATAGGACAAGAGGCTGACCCAAGCAAACTCTGACAACCAAAGAAATCATGAGGGCATATCTTAGTGTAATTCTATCACTGAGTGTTGCTATTGTGACAAGAGGCTAAAATCCAGTAAGCACGGAGACTTTTCTTTCCAGCATCTCTCAGTATTGCCAAAGCATCTCTTTTCCCTTGGTCTTCTACCCCAAGTAGGCCTGGGTCCAGAGAGTAGTCCTACTTGAATAACTGCTAGTAAATTTAGACATTACATGTAAATAATCATTCTGTATGAAAACCAATGGTAATTATATGGGATAACACGTCAAAATACCATCCCAGAATCCCCTTCCGAGTTAGGAAAGCCAAATAAACGTTTTGGAATCTTGCTTTGGATAGGTGTCAGTTGCTGGGATGAGTTGCATACTATAAATTTATGACATTTAACGTTCAGATCGAATCACTTAAATATGCTTATAGTTTACATGTCTTTATGTGATAGATGATGTTGATGGGTTCTTACAAATTCTGATGTGTCTGATGTGAGTACAGTCTATAGGCAATATTAGGAGAAAAGAAGAGAAAGCTATTTAGTATGTATTGTGACATTAAATAGTTCCACCCCTCCATTTTCTTATTTTTTTAAAAATTTTTATAGTATTTATTTATTTTAGAGAGAGAGTGCAAGCGGGGGGGGGGGAATAGAGAGAGAGGGGGAGACACAGAATCCGAAGCAGGCTCCAGGACCTGAGCTGGCAGCACAGAGCTGGACACAGGGCTTGAACTCACAGACTAGGAGATCACGACCTGAGCTGAAGTCAAATGCTTATCCGACTGAGCCACCCAGGCGCCCCAAAACCCTCCATTTTCTTAAACTCCATCTGAATCTGGAGCAGATAGAGGTAATGGGTAAAGAATTTAAATAAAATTTATATGCCAACACAAGTTTATGTCTTCTTCGCTTCCTTTCTTATTTAAGCCAAATGATCACGTCTAATATGAATTCAGGAAGTAAAAGTTCTAAGAACGTTTCGCATCTGTTATTTCTGCCAATAATATCAATCATTTATTCAACAAACATTTATTTAGTGTCTGCAATGTGCTGTGCACTGAACAGTGAACGAGATGGACAAGGTCCTTGATCTGTTGGAAATTACATTTTAGTGGAGACACGGACAGTGAGTCAGGAATAAAATACATGTATAATGGAATTTTAGGTAATAAGACTCTTTTAAAGAAAAACAAAGAGTGAGGATGATGAATGACAGGTTGCTTGAGGGAAAGCAGTCAGAGATACTTCTCTGAAGAGGTAATATTTGGGTCAAGAAATGAACAAAGTGAGTGGGTGAGTCATTGAAAGGTTTGCGGGGAGAGCGTTGCAGTCGGAGGGAACCATGAATGCAGGGGTTCTGGTGTGGGAATGAATCTGATGTGTCTGTAAGCACTAAGGCCGTCGTGGTTGAGCTGAGTGAATGAGGCAGAGTAGGGGAGGTGAGTGCAGAGAGGTAGGTGGGGGTAAGAGCATGACGGCCAAGGTGCAGAATCTGGATTATAGTCCATATGTGATAGAAAATTACTTTTGTGTTTTATGAAAAGAGTGACATGATCCAATTTATGTATATCTGGAACAATCTCACTCTGGCTGGTATGTGGGGAGAGTCGACAAAGGATGCAAGTTTGGAAACAGGGAGACCAGGGAGAATATTGCACAAGTCCTATTTCCAGATCATGGTGGCTATCCAGCTGGTCAGGAGAGTCAAATTCTGGTATATCTTAAAGATAGAGTCAACAGGACTTGCTGATAGATTAGATGGGAAAATGATGGAAAGAAAGAAAACAAGAACAGCCTCTTAGTTTCTGGACTGAGTAGCTGAGTACAGGGTAGTGCCATTTCCTGAAAGGGGAAGGAAGGAGCTTGAGGAGGGAAATTACAAATTTCTCTTTTGTATCTCTAATGTTTGAGATGCTTATTAGGCCTCCAGGTGGACATAGCAAGTGTGCAGATGAATCTATGAGTCTGGCCTTCCAGGGAGGCATCGGAGCTAGATATATCAAGATATAAATTTGGAAGTCATCAGCAAAGAGATGATGTTTAAAACCAAGAGTCCAAGTGAGGTCACCTAGAGAATGGTTGTTCATACGGAAGGGAAGAGGGTGAAGCCCCAAATCCTTGGGTGAACCAACACTGAAGACTGGGAAAAGACCAAAGTTTTTGGTCTGGATTGGCCAGTGATGAGGGAGGGAAGCCAGGGAAGTATGGTGACAGGAAAACTAAGGTAACAGAAGGTTTCAAGAGGAACGAACCAGGCCAAGTGTGGGGAATGACACTGAGACTCAAAGACAATGCAGTCTAAGACATGGGGCTTGGACTGAAGAGATGAAGACCACCAAGGGATTTAACAAGAAACTTCTTAGTGGAATCATAGGGAGGAAGCTTTGAAGTATTCTAAAAGGGTAGAAAAGAAATAGATTGAGATACCAGAAAGAGTTGCAAGGTCTTTATTTGTACATGCTCCATGTTTGGGCACGTCCAAATGCTGATGGGAATAATTGAGTTGATTGATGATTCAGGGGATGGATGAACAACTTTAAGAGAACATTCCTGAAGGTGAGATGGAGGAGGGTGGGTTCAGAGAGCAGTAGAGATGTTTGATCTTCCTAACAGGAGAGGAGAGAAGGCCGAGTCTACATACAGAGATGCAGGTGGAAAAGAGAAAACACCCTTCTGATTGCTCCTATTTTCTCAACAAAACAAGAATCAGGGTCATTGACAGTGAGTGTTGGCTGCTGCCTGAGGAGTGAGAAGGTGTCAGAAGTTATCTGGAAAAGTGGGAGGAGGCACTGAAGGCACACTTAAGATATGTGGCCAGAAATCTCACGTGAGGCCAGTAAGCATGGTCATGGGTTTTTCTCTTGCCACATTCTGCTCAGGTCCAGGCACGGTGCAAGAAGAGGGATGAGTTTAAGTGGGGACGAGATTTACCACAGCATTGACAGAGAAGGAGCAGGAACTGAGGTCAGGGGGTTGTTGTAGGGACGGACCATGGAATCCAAACTGGAGAAAGGTGGATGACGGCGTGTGAAGCCAGGCCTGGAGTCTCTGATGGATGTCAACACTGTTTGTCGAAGTATGTAAGTTATAAGTGATCTTGTTTGTGGCCAGAAAGTCTGATGTTTTAAACATACATATAGGAAGGGGTGCAGCTATTGGTAACATACAGATTTGAAGTACATCTTTGAAAGAGAGTTGTGGTGTGTGCTGGAGAAAAGTCACCATATAGTCACCATCCAGGGAGCAGAAAATGTAACAAGAAAAAGACTGACATTATTTTTAGACTGTGGCTACTGAAAAAAAAAGTGGGCGAGAATGAATTCCTAACTTTAATAAGTTATGTGGTCTAATGAACCCTACCCAAAGCAATTTCGAGACCTACTAATACAATTTGCTATTAATATTGCAGTGTTAACATTTGATATAAATGACATGTTTTTTAAAGGAAAGTAGACTTAAGGTTAATCTTTGTAATAATCTCACAGTGTATGGCTCACATTGACCATTTTTTCTTGAATGTGAGAGAAGAAACAGATTTAGAATGGAGTGGGAAATACTATGAATTCCATAACCTCTTTTGGCAATAATGTAAACTGCAGTGAGTGACTTTGGATGGATGTGCCGTTATTAGTTGTGGCGATCGTGAGTTTTTGTGATATGTTGTACTTCCCGTGTGATTTGGGGGGCTTTGTGAACAGTTGGACACCCACACGGGTGCATGTTAGTCACGTGAATGGCATCCAGTATGTCTTTATGGAAAAATAGGGGACGAGGCTGTCCACTGCAGCTCTCGACAGACCACATGACAGCTCGTTACAGAAAGGATCCCAGTGAATCACACTCCCTGCAGAGTGACTTTGCTCCTCCTTCCATCCAGAAGTAGAGTTCATCTTCCCATGCTTCGATGTGAGATGACCTTGGGGCTCGTCTTGACTAATGAAATGTGGTAGAAGCGACATGGTGCGACCTCTGGGTCTAGGCCTCTCAAGAGGCCTTGTAGCTTCTGCTCTTGCTTTTCTGGGACAGAGCTGCCTCCACACAGAGGTCCAGGCTAGCCTTTTTGAGGCTGAGAGCTTGGCAGACAGACGTGTGAATGAGGTCCCCTTGCTCCATCCAGCTGCCATATAAATGACCCTCATTTCAGATCAGCAGAAGAACCACCCGCTGAGCTCAGCCCACACTGCCAACCTGTGGAATTGTGAGCTAATGAGGGACTATAGTTTTATACACTAAGTTTTGTAGTTATTTGTTACACAATAAATGGCTGATGCAACCAGTAAGAGTTACTAACAATAAGGACAGGGAGGGAAAGAAGTAACATTTATTGAGTACCTACCTTTTATTGAGCAACTCCCAAGAATATTATCTTGATTTTGTCTTACAACACATCTCTGAGGGTTTTTCTCCTCCCAGTGAGAAAACTGGAGGTCAGAGAAGCTCAGTAGCTGGTCCAAAGTCATACCTAATGAGTGATAGAGCTTAATTTAAAACACACCAGAATCCCCTCTTTAAATACATCAGTTTCACAACTTTAACTTACTTATAAGACATCTCCATATACCTTTATGCTGTCTGAAACATTACTTATTTAATATTTTCTTTTAATTGGCTCACTTGAATAAGTTACTGGAGAAATAAAAATATTTAAAGCAAAAACACTCTGTTACTAGGACGAATAACTGTGGCTAATATTTATTGATTCCTTTGCATAAATGAATTGCTTTACTCATACAGCAATTCAGTCAGGTTAGGGCTGCTGTCATCATCATATACATTGGAAAGAGGAGAAAGATGAGGTAGGGGAGATTAAATAGTTGCTCGATGTCATGGAAGTAAGTGATAGAGGCATGGTTTGTGCTACTGGCATCCAGTGGGTAGAGACCAGTGATGCCACCAAGGATCCTACAATTCACAGCCTCCCGCCTCCCGCCTCCAGTGCAGCTGTCAATAATGCCAAGGTTAAGAAACCCTTTTTCTGCCTTTCTAAACTCTAAACAGCAATAAGCATTACTTGCCATAAATAGAAACTAAGAAAAAAAAAGTAACAATAACTGAATCTAGAATCTATAGAAGCTGTTGCTTGCCAAGGCTGTCTTGGGAGCTCTCTTTTTGTTGAAAAAGAGGTTAGCAAAATGTTAGAGAGATAGTCAAGGCTAGCACCCTATAGAGACTCTCTGCTTGGTGTAATCAGAGGATTGCAAGAGACTGAGAGTTGGAATTAAACCTCCTTGTGTGATCCTAAGTCATTTATACCGTGTCTGTGTCCCTACCAAATCATCCCACGGTCTACTGGTGTAGAGCCCATCCTTTGGGAAATGTGACTCTATACACCAGCTGGCCAGTCTGTATCCCACAGGCCAAACCCAGCCCATCACCTTCTTTGTTCATCAATTTTGGGGGAACCTAGATGTACCCATTCTTTAACACATCATGTATGGCTGATTTTGTGCTACAGAGACAGAATTGCTAGGTGGCATCTGAGACCATTTGGCCGGTAAAACCTAAAATATTTAACTGTCTGTCCCTTTACCAAAAAAACTGTGCTGACCCCTGCCCAGAACTATGCTTGGTACATAGTAGGCACTATGTACTTATGCACCTAGGCACAAATATCAGCCTACTATGTGCTGATATTTGCTGAATGAATAAAGCCCTGGGAGACTACTCCTCACTATGTAATTGTTTGTTCGTTTGTTTGTTTGTTTTTACATTTCCATTTTGCCCCATATGAAATGACAGCTCCATTCTTAAAACAAACACTTGTCCACTGAGTAGTCGATCACTGTAAGCTGCTCCATGTTAGGGCTCAGAGATATAAATGGGTCTCCCTGAGAGGGGATAGTGATGGATCACCGTGTTCTCAGGAGTCTGAGCTATTCCCTCTCTCCTATAGCTGTTGGCATTCACTGCACTCTCTCAGCTCCAGAGCTAAGGGATATATAATAGACACAGGAAGACCTATAAAAGTAACATCTGAAACTGCCGCAGAGCTGAGTATTGATTTATTCATTACTATAAATTTTTTGTCATTACTATGCAATTGCTCTATCTCAGGAAGAATTGATAGATGTGGTTGCAAGCTGCAACCCACTGTGCAAAACTTTTTCCCCCTCCTATAATTTCCTGTAACTCTTCTAAAGAATCATTATTCCTTATTACATGGCGCTGGCATGCCACCTATTTAGATAAATGCGTGAACAAGTGTGCAGTAAATATTCATAGTGGCCCATGTGTCAACTGTATATGTCACTAATTAGATAATTTAGTAGTTCAAATAAATAAATAAGAAAATAGGAGCACACCCAGGAAAGTAGTGAAATAAAACACAGGCTCCTTGTAGGAATCTGGGCAAATAGGACAGCTTTTTGGGTTAGAGGATTGTCTTACATGTTGGAGGCCAATCAAAAGGTCACAGTGATGTTTAAGGACATCGCTCACGCGTGGAAGAACACCAGACCCATGAGCGCATATGTCTATTTGGGTCTTCTTAGCAAGCTGCATTCTTGTTACTTAAGCAAGACCACTCTGGATGGGTCTCAGAGGATTTGGTGGCCTTTTGCCTCTTCTATCCTCTTTTTTTCTTGGGTCTGCTATTTAAAACCTGCTGATACCAAGAAAACTGGACTCAGAGCCTGACAATGATGGGTTCAAGTTTCGAATCTGATACGAAGTGGGTAAGTTGCTCATTCCACTTGGGCCTCAGTGTTCTTATCTGTACAGTGGAAGTGGTTATATATGGGGGATAACGACAATAATGGCGATGTTGAAATGCAAATGAGGCAAGAGACACAGAAGCCCTTCTCAGAGTCTAGTTTTCCAAACAGATATTAAGAGGTTTTTAAAAAAAATTTTTTTAAATAAGTGGTCTCAAGAAAAGTGAAATAGGCAGACAGAGCAACTATTTAGCGAATCAAGGTACTGGGAGCTCCAATTTTGGGTGCCTCCTTTGTATCAGGCATTGGGTACCGACTAGAATCCAGGTTGGTGAAGTAAAGGATGTTTTTCCTGTGTTTTACAGATGCGGAAACTGAGGATTAGTGACACTCATTGTAACTTCCCCAAGACCACAGGTCTGGTAAGTAATGCCAGATAGAAATCTACCTTTCTCTGGCTTATCTCCCCTATCCACTGGCTGGTGACATGCTTTGTTGCCTGCAGGTTTAATTGAAAGGATTTACTTATTTCATTTTTTAGAAATCAGAGTCAAGATTTCACTCTGAGTCGTCCAGATAGCTTGACTATATTGGCCACACTCACGGTGATCTTCCTCAGCTGAGCAATTCAGAGTTCTGTTTACATAAATGTAGTTATCCCACAAAGTCAGTTTGATTAAGGGTGTCTTTGGTGGCCTCGTAAAGTGGTGTTAGGCAAAAATAATTGGATCTACTGAATCCTGAGATCTGGCTGATGAGCTCCTAATGCCTGAATCTGGCCTTCACCCTTTCCAGTGGTGTGTTAGAATATGAGGAAGATGGATTCACTTTGTCAGACAGCTAAAGCCACGTCCCTTTAGACATGCCTAAACTAGTCACGGCCTCGTCCAAGCATATCATCCATTTCTCAAATGCAGATAGGATGAATCCTGCACGTTGCCATTAAGCAATCATATCAAAAGTAAACTTATTCATACCAGCCTCAGAGCCAGCCAGATTATCTGATCAAGGCGCCACCTTTCTGATCTGGGTTTATCTAGTCATAACTGAGAGCACTCATTAATTTATCCAGCAAATATTTAATTTGCACTTCTGGGTGTCAGTAGCAATGAGAAACACTGGGAGCACAAGGAAGAATTACATTCATGTGATCGTACCTATTCGGGGAGCCCTGATTAAGGGCCACTACTGCAGTTGTTGAACAATACAAATGTAGATGAAGAGATGGATAAAGTTTTGGATGTGTGGATATGTGAATAAACGAATGAATCAATGAATGGGTGGATAGATACACGGAAGTGTCTTAATCATCTTGGCACCTTTTTAAGCTTCCTTCTGACCCTCAGGAAGGCTCAGAATTATTTATTAATATCTCTATGATATGAGTAATTATGGTACTCAAATAAATCTCTGTAGATTCAATATTCATATGCCCTATTTCAGATTGTCTTACTTTTTAACTGGGGTTCTGGTCTTTTTTTTTTTTTTGACTCTTGACTTTTTTTTGTCTTTTGACTACTTTTTGTCTTTTAGTCCTTCCCAACTACGATTTTGGTTGCACTGTCTGCATGGACTCTCTTTAAACCTTACTGGGAATCTCCCAGGTAACCATGTCAGTGCCAACAGGGGGTGGAATTCTACAGGGTATATAAACAGATAGATGCTGATCGATGGGAGATTGTAGCTGGATGGGGGAATGGGTAAGCATACTGTTCACATTTGTTTGTCTAACATCAGCACCAGTGCCTGGCTCATAATAGGTGATTACAGATTCAGAGAATAGGTGGTTGGGTGATTGAATAAGTAGGTGACTGGGTGACAGAATGAAGAAATTGTGGGCGATTTAGTAGGTGATGAAGGGATGGATGCATCTATGCCTGAATGAGTGGATAAGTTACTGTATTGGTTATTGGGTAAGTGGGTGGATAATTCGAGGAATTGTTAGGTAGATGAAAGATTAAAAGGGAGTATATGGGTGGATACTTGCATCAGTCAGTGAATGGATGGGTGGGCAAAAGGATGAATAGATGAATGGATTAATGGATATGTGGATCTATAGTTGCCTGGGCAAAACTTGGAGGGTTTAGGAGTCCATGGATGATTGCGCGAATGAAAGAATGGATGATGGGATGAATGTTTGGATTATAGCCCTAAAGCTCTGTTGGGCACTAAGAGAGGACAGGCTGATACTTAAACTCTGCCCTAATTATGGCCAAAGTAAACAATCCTCTTGGTTTAGAGGAATGATGCTGCTGGCTTTGAGAAGATTAAGAGCATGGCACACAAGGGCATGGAAAGTCTGACTGGCTGGCCAGAAGAGTGATAATGACTCGTGGTTTCCAAGCACTGTTTATAAAATAACCAAAGATGCAATGAGTGTGTTTCTTGGGTTCCTTGAGGCCACAATGAGGAGGGATGTAACCTCAGCAGGGACAGCTTCATGTGAAAGGCTAGCCAGCCAGCACAGAGTGCATGACTGCTTGGAGGTTACAGACCGACTGTTGACCAGATGTCCTTGCTCTTTTCTGCTTTTCCTTTCCTCCCCTCTTCTCTCCTTTCCTCCCCTCTTCTCTCCTTTCCTCCCCTCTTCTCTCCTTTCCTCCCCTCTTCTCTCCTTTCCTCCCCTCTTCTCTCCTTTCCTCTCCTCTCCTCTCCTCTCCTCCCTCCCTTCCCCTCCCCTCTCCTTTCCCTCTCCTTTCCCTCTCCTTTCCCTCTCCTTTCCCTCTCTTTTCATCCTTCCTTCTGTCCCTCCTTTTTTTTATTTCCTTCCTTCCTTCCTTCCTTCCTTCCTTCCTTCTTTCGTCCTTTCTTCCCTCCCTCTCTCCCTCCCTCCCTCCCTCCCTCCCTCCCTCCCTCCCTCCTTCCCTTCCTTCCCTTCCCTTCCCTTCCCTTCCCTTCCCTTCCCTTCCCTTCCCTTCCCTTCCTTTCCCTTCCCTTCCCTTCCCTTCCTTCCTTCCTTCCTTCCTTCCTTCCTTCCTTCCTTCCTTCCTTCCTTCCTTCCATCCTTCCTTCCTCTTTATTTCTTTGTCACTACCCTGCCCCAGGCAGGAATGACCCAGGGCCAGAAAACAGAGTCTTTTGGGAACTGACACATGCTTTGCCTTGAAATTTGGAACTTCACCTCAGAGACCAGTTTAGACTTCTAGGTCAACTGCCTGGATGATTTCCTGCTCAGGATCATTTACCTCATATGTGTCCTGATTGACTAAGGGAATCTGTGGTAGAGAGTGGAACGAGCATGGGTCCAAACAGATTTATTTTGTGGTGACCTTGGAAGGTTTCCTATCCTTTGATACTCTACTTTATCTGCTAAAGATAATTGGGGAGAGGGCATAAAATTAAAGAGACTTGCTTCATATAGTTACTGTAAGAATTAAAAGAAATAATGTGAGGAAATCACTACCCGATTGGCCCCTACTAGGTGTCTTATACAAGTTAGTGATTCTTCTTTGTTTTGTTAATTCCTTAGTCTCTCTTCTGTAGTCAGGGTACAAGAGTCCATATGAGACCTGGGTATGGCTTAGGTGTCAAGTGGGCCCATTTATTTGGTCTCTTGAAGACTTGAGGAAAACACTGTGGTGGTTCCTCAAAAACTTATACATAGAACTGCCACACGATCTGTCAGTTCACCTCCCATGTACATAACCAGAAGAACTGAAAACAAGGACTCAGCCAGACACTTTCACACCAGTGTTTCCTATCAGCATTATTCCCAATACCAAAAAGGCAGAAACAACTCAAGCGTCCATCAACACATGAATGGATAAACAAAATGTGGTGTATCCATACAATGGAATATTATTCCACCTTAAAAAGAAATTAAATTCTGATACATGTTACAATATAGATAAACCTTGAAACATTATCCTAAGTGAAATAAGCCAGACACTGAAGGGCGAAAATTGTGTGACCCATTCATGTGAGACATGTTCACAGAGTCAGAAAGTAGATCAGAGGTTACCAAGGGCTTGGGGGAGTGGGAGTCGGGGAACTCTGTTTGGGCTGATGAGTAAGTTTTGGAAATCAATCGTGGTGATGGTTGCGCAACACAGTGAATGTACTTTATTCCACTGAATTGTATACTTAATTTATTTGATTATTAGACATAATTAAAATGATACATTTTGTTGTGTCTATTTTCAATTAAAAAAAAAAGTTGCCCCCTCCAAAAAAATTCTCAAAAATACGTGAAAAAAAAAGATTGGTGTCTGTGAGCTACAAAGGTGTGCCTCCATTTATGCGGTCAGACAGACAGCCTGGACCAGCTAATTAGTCTCAGAATATGGTTTAAGCTATTCTACCTCAGGTTGGCTTTCCAGGATGGGAGGCAGGGATGACCGAAACTACTTCCATTTTTTCTCAAGTTACTGCAGGCGTCTCATAATTCATTTCATTGGCATCAGTGAGATGGATAGCTTATTGTTAGTGGCCATTGTTTTTTGTCTGGGTGAAAGTACTCAAGGAAGGTCTAAATTTCTGGAGGCGAAGGTGTGATTGGCCTAAGCGCTTAGAAGAAGGGGATGGGCTCTTGACAGACAAGAGTGACGGCCATGAAGAGGAGAGTCATGTTCTTACCCCTTCCTCCATCAGTGCCCAGAAGCCTTGAAGACCATTTTACCCCATCATGCCTACTGTTCCCAGATATGTAGACCAGGGAGGCCACAGAACAAAGTAAGACTTTTCTGGCCCCAACAGAATGCCATACGTGGAAAACCCGAGTTCTGCTGGAATCCTGTTCCAATATATGAAGAGCCAGAGCCTCAATTATGGGTACTCTGAGGACAAAATTTCAGACTTTGCTCTGGCTTTTGTCAGCTTAAGGCTCTTAAGGTAGTTTACACAAAGATTTGTATGTCTGAATTTTTCCCTGGCAGGTTCTCATTATAACCCAGATAACACAAATCCTGAATATTTGTGGTTAGCAACAATCAGGAGTTTTCAAGTTGTCTGACATTTTCTAGCCTTGTAGATCACCACCTAGGGTCCATGTTCAGCTCCGAGACAAAAGGAGACATAGAGATGGTGGGAACTGTTTTCACGGCTTGTGCAATGTCTGAGTTTAAACTCCTTCTCTAACACCTTCAACACCCCCCCACCCCGTCCCTCTTCTTTCTCTCTCTCTCTTTCATCTGCACACACACGCACACACCCCATACCTTTTACCCTCCAAAGGGTTCTTTGAGAGCCCGGCAAAGGAAAATGCCAGCGTCTCACCACCTCACAGAGGTATCACCAGCCAGTGCTGCAGAAGGGGGAAGAGATATTTAAAAGCGAGTTTTTTTGCATGCTCTTTTCCTTTGCACTCTCCTGGCCAGTGGTTATACCCTCTGCTCCCGTGGCCAGCCGGTTTCAGATCTTCCAGAGTTGGGCAGAACGACTGTTACCACGTCTGTAAACAGAAGACTGTTTACATAAAAAATATAGATTTCCTTTAAGCACTTTGCTTAAGCCTTTAGTACGTTGAATTTACATTATTATTGTTTATGTTCCCAGAAGTCGGCAGGAGGATGGCCTTGCTGCAGTTTATGTGGTTTCGTGATTCACACTTGCTGAGGCAGCTATCACACAGGGCGGGGCGGGGAGGCGGCGAGAGTCAGGGAAGCGCAGAGAAGATTAGAGCAAGCTCACTTGTGGGATCTAGAGCCTTAACGTAATGGTACGGCCAAGGGCCCGGGGATTTCTGAGTCAGTCTCTCAGATTCCCAGACATGTTTATCAGTCTCGAGTTTCAAAATTGGCCCACCCAGGACAAAGCTGTGTTGCACCTGATGCTTCACTTTGGCTGTGTTTTTCGGGGGATTCTCCTGAGACCCACGCTCCCCACCAGCTGGCAGCTTGACAGAATACTCCTGGGTCCCGAGAGTGCCCTGTGGTGATCCCTGCCAGCCTGCAGTTGGCTGGGGGCTGAGTTCCTTCCCAGTGCGTGCAGTGCCCATGTAGGTGTGCTTTTCAGGCTGCTGGGCCCTGGCGGGGAGGGGGAGTCCCCAGTGCCGGAAGTGTCAGGGTTTAAACCTTGGTGGGTCATCACCACACGCTGTCTCCCAGACACACATTAACTAGTTCCGAATCATGATGCGGGAAAACAGGAGAACACGTTCTCTTTTATGAGGCGCTGAAGCAGAATGGATAAAAACCTTTGTTTTGGAAATATTCAGATCTTTGCGTGTGTGTGTGTGTGTGTGTGTGTGTGTGTGTGTGTGTGTGTGTGTGTATGCCTTGATTCTTTGTTGTTTGTTTTGTTTTTGAAACCTAGCTCTGCTTCTTGTTAGCTCCATGGCTTTGGGCAAATTTCTTAACCTCTCTGTGCCTTAGTGTACTCCTCTGTAAATGGAATATGCCCTCCGCATAGGCTTCTGGGAGGACTAGATGAGATAATGCATGCAAAGCGCTCGGGATTGTACCTGATAAATAATAAGTTCATAATGTCCAGTAGTAAGACTAGAACTGTTTTTAACATATAAAGGCAGTAAGCAGGAAAACAGGCTGCTAACGTGGAAGGAAGGTAAACCAGGAGGAATTCTGTGGGTCGTATTTTAGAGGCTCTGGAGGCATCTTTGAGTGCCTGCTGTTTCCGGCTTTGGTGCGGGATGCGGGGGATGTTACAGGAGACTCCGGTTGTGGACTCTCCTGGGAGTAGCGGAGAACTGAAGGGTCCCAGGATCCCACTCTCATTCCATAGGGTCTATGCCCATGTAGGGACTCCTTGTCCTCTGGAAGGTCACAGAACCATCTTTTAACCAATTCTTCTGGGGCTCCACGTGTCTTGGACACTTGATACTTTAACTTGTAAACTTGATAAAAAGTCTAGCCAGATATGGCCACCAGACATGAATTAGTGTTTGGGGACAATATCTGTTATCAAGTATGCTAACTTCTACAACCAGATGTCTTTTTTTTTCTTTTTCTGAAGCCAACACATTCATTCCATTATTCTTTTATTCAACAAATATTTATTGTTTGCCTCCTATGTGCCAGGCTCCGTGCTAAGTGTTGGGGATGTTATAGTGAGCAAAATACATATAGAATTATCATTAAACACAGAATCTAGTGAGGGGGACTATTATAAATAATCATGAAAATAAATACAAATTATAAATTATTATAAGTGCTACGAAGTTAAAATATAAGTTCTTCTGAGAATATACAGGAAGGTGCCTGAGCACCTGGGGTGAGGGTTGTAGGAAGACTCCTCTATGGGAATAATGTTTGAGTTGAAAAATAAGAAGGAATTAACAAGGCTAAATGGACTGGAGCTATAGGGTGTTCTGGTTATCTCCTGCTGCAGAACAGATCACCCCCAAACTTGGTGGCATTTAATAAGACTTGACAATCACCTCTCCTACTTCTGTGGTTGGCTAGACTCAGCTGGGTGACTTCTGCTTATAGTTGCAATCAGCTGTCCACCAGATTGGGCACCCAAGATGGCTTCCTCATGTAAGTGACAGTTGATGCTGGTGGTGGGCTAGGAGCCCAGCGGGGTCAGTCTGCTCATGGCGCATCTGCATGTGACCCCTCTGTGGAGCTTGGGTTTCTGACAGCACAGCACCTGGGATCTGAGGGGGAGCATCTAATGACCTGGCCTCAGCAACCCCAGAATGCCACTTCTGTCCCATTCAGACTGCCAAGTGAGTTGCCAAAGCCAGCTCAGATTCAAGAACAAGATATGAGATGTGAGATATGAGTCCCCTTCTCAGTGGTGGGAAGGCACAGACATGTGGGGAGTGAAGAACTCATTGGCAGCCATCTTAGGAACAAGTTACTCCATGTGGCTTTTGTTCTTGCTATTCATTCTGGAATGCTCCTCCCAGAAATAGTCACATGACCTGTACTGCTTATATCTCAGGGCAAAATATCTCATTTCAAATATCTTCCTCAAAGAGGGCTTCTTTGACCTTTGTGTCCTGTCATTTCCTCTCCTATTACTGTGTTTAAGTATTTTCATAGTACTCATCACTCCCAGATTATCTCTGGTTTGGATTATTTGCTTCAGCATTCCCACAATTACCCCTGTCTTCACATACCCATAAAACATAAGCCTCCTGAGGTCACAGTCTTGGTCACCAATGTATCCCTTAGGAAAGTGCTTAACACATAGTGGGCACTGAAAAAATATCTATTGAGTGAAGGAAGAGGATGCTAAGTGAAAGAAATGGCACGTTCAAAGATCCTGAGGCCAGCAATGAGCTTGATGATCTGAGGAAACGAACAAAGCCAGACATGAATCTACACGTGGCCTCTCTATGGAGCCACATGTGTTGGATCATGGGAGTATAGCGACAGCTGCAAACCCGAGGGCCTAAGAGGAGCATCTTGCTTGGCCACAGCCAGACCAATTCAGCCCTGACCACGGCCACCATTTCTGAAGTGCCAAAAGTATGCTTGCTTTCTCTTCTCCAAACACTCTAGTTTGAATGTATCTAATGTGTGCCCAGAATGACTCGTTCAGTGGATAAATGAAGCACACTGAATTTGGACTTCTTACTATTGTGTCTTAACTCTTTCTAAAAATAACTAAAATAATAACAACAACAAAAAGACTCACAAACAACTAAGTAATGACCACTTACCTACCAAGAAGTTTTACACTTTTCCAGGTAGATAATAGGACCTTGTTTCACTTATTTCTTACAACTCTGGGATGTTGATATTTTCAGTCTCCCCTTTTGTTACTCACACGATGACACTCAGATCTCAGGAAACTTGCTCCAGTCTAACACTGGTAGATGCTGGGTTCAACTATAGGTCTGATTTACCTCAGAGCCCTGCGGAGTTTGGGGTAGTGGTGTAAGCTGGAAGGAGAAAGAAATCAGGGAATACAAATGTCTCAACCAAACCCCAGAATGATATATTTTCCCTTTGACATTGAAGCAACTTGCCGAGCCCCATGATAACTGCCCCGCTCTGATTATAAGGCAAAGATCTGATTCCTGCCTCAATTATGACTGAATAACCACTAGTTAAGAATCATGAAAGGGCCCAAATGAGTGCAGTGGGGATGAGGAGAGGTCCGTAGGTTGCCAGAGATGGATACAAAGACATTCAGAGGTGGGGACACTTCACTCAAGCCCAAACCAAAGCCACAGAACATCATGTTCTTGACCAGGGCAAGGGGAGGGGGCTGTGGTTGGGGGAATTGTTGACAACTGTTGGCTGACAGCCATCATTTTTAATTGGGTGCTTACTCTTGGTGAGTAGAAGTCCCACATCCAGGAACTTCTAGTTGGTTCTCACTTTATACCCACCGGAGCCAGGGATCTCTGCCCTAAACCTGTGTGAACTGTGATCATTTCAATACTTTCCTGTGCTTGAATGGCCCTCCCAGTTAATACCTCAGTCTATGTTTTGAGCTATTTTCCCTCTTTATTTTTTCTCCATATGGCAAAGACTCAAATACTTCTTTTTTTTTTAAAGAAGACTATAAAAACTTTCTTTAAGTCACAACATCGATAGTGCTAGGCACATCAGATTTTTCTGGGAAGGATAATTTCTTTTCCTTGTTTTCTCCTGTTCTTTGGGAAATCCAGTCAGAAAGAAAAGAAGAGAAGAGAAGAGAAAAGAAGGAGGGAAGGAAGGAAGGAAGAAGGGAGGGAGGGAGGGAAGGAGGGAAGGAATAAAGGAAGGAAGGAAGGAAGAGGAGAGAGGAAGAAGGGAAGAAAGAAAGGGATAGAGGAAGGAAGGAAGAAAGAGAGAGATAAAGGGAGGGAGGGAGACGAGAAAGAGAGAGAGGGAGGGAGGGAGAGAGGGAGGGAGGGAGGGAGAGAGAGAGAAAGGAAGAAAGGAAGAAAGAAAAGAACTATCCAAAGAAAAAAAGCTTTCAGAGGAGACCTGAAAGTTAGAGAAATTAAGATGCCTAACAGATATTTCAGCAGAGCTTGAACCATATGTCATTTCTCAGAAGGGATACTCAATAAAGGGATATACTGAAAAGTTTGCCTTGGTCTTGAAGATCCAGTGATTTGTGCTACTCGTTTTTGGCATAGTATGTGTGGGTCAAAGCCAAGATTAGCTTCCCAGGAGAGATTCTCGGTAGGTTTGGAAGTGGAAAAATGTGGAGGCCGGAAGAGGAGAATCAGTCAGCCAGTACAGGCCATCCATGAAAGTGACGTTCTTGGCCTCCATTGTTTACCTTGATGGCCACAGGGAAAACTGTGACCTCAGCGGAACACCCACCTGCTAAACGGTACTCAGAGCCTTCAGTGCCTGTTCTCATTCACCTTAGATCCTTCCTTGGCTCATTCCTGCTACCCTCTTTGGCACCAAGCCTCACTCTATGGATGGTGAGTGGATCAACTACAAATGGACCGACGAGGTGACAGGAATGTCCCCACCCATTGGACCAAGGTGCCAACAGCTGATGAAACTCCAGTGGCTATTCTAGTCTCAGTGGAGATATTATTGAACCCAAGCGTGGGATCAGAATTGAGGGATCTCATTTTCCATCATTTGTTCAAAGTCAACGATGGGCAAGACGCTGTGATCTTATGCCCCTTACATAGAAGAGAAAATTGGGACAGAGAGCTGTTACGTTGTTTAATGCTACATGTGTCTTAGGTTGGAAATGAGGTTTGAATGGAGGCCTTTCTGATTTCAAGGATAAAGTCAGTCAGTCACTTAAAATTGACCACAGAGAAGATCCAGTGAAAGGAAAGGGATACCTTTATTCATTCCTTCATCCATTTACTCTCTGCTTATTTACGGATTGGCTGTGGAGCTCGCCAGCAGACTGTCAGGCCCCAGAGCTGCAGAAATAATGGCCATGATCTCTCCCCTCCTGGAGCCCATGATCCACGTGAGTCTTGCTACTCAAAACATGGGAGCAGGGTCCCTGGGCGCTTGTTAGAAATGTGAAGTGTCAGACTCCACCTCAGAATTCCTCAGTTCATTCGAAGCTGGTCTCTAGGCCATTTGTATGCACATTAAAATTTGAGAAGTTGCATAAAGCATGAGAGCAAGGCAGGTAGAAAAGAAAGTGGAAATTGGGAGCTCGCAATCCCGACAGTGGGCAGGCTGTGTGCAAGAAATGAGCTGAGCACATTGAAGACAAGTGAATGATAAACCAGAGCAGGAGAGGAAAAAAGGGGAGGAAATACTTGAAGTTGGGGTAGGCTGCTTGGGTGTGTGCACACCCCTGCGTCTTACTCACTGTGAGATCTCACCCAGCTCAGCATCTTCTTCCGTGAAAGGGGAATAGTACTGGTATCTGTTTCACAAGGTTGTAGCAAAGATTAAGACTCACCGTATGTAAAGTGTGCAGTTGAGTACTTGGCACAGACCAAGTCCTAAGCACACTGGGTCTTGTCTTTGTCATTATTATTCCTATGACATCGCTTCTCTGAGGACTTTGGAGCACACCGGGTAGGGCACATTTTCTCCTTGAAGTACAAACAGTTGGGGTAAAAGATAGAACAAATGCTTGTGCCTGGGCAATTGAGACTGAAAACAAACACCCACACTTTCTAAAACACTCTCGAAAAACACTTTCTAAATTGTCTTTAAAAAGGATCTCTCAAGTATCACCTCCTCTTAAAATCACCCATTTACATTTTTATTAGCATGAACAGTGTTGCATCTAATTATGTAACTAATCATAGTTAATATCAGTAATGATAATAGCCAATGCTTATTGAACATCTATTACATGCAGGTACTGTGTGAAACCTTCTACACACATTACCTCAATTTAATTATTTCACATCCTCACAAGTTTTGAGTAATTTTACACTCCCCCCACTTTCCATAATTGGGAAAAATGAGTCTCAGCAGAAAGACAAGAAATCCATCTGTTGATGTGAAAGCCTATGTCGGAAGCATAGGCAGGAGGCAACAAGGGCGTACAAAGGAAAGGCTCATCCAAGACACAGCCCCTCCCAGACTCCTCTCCACCCACCGCTCAAATGCCCATCCTCCAGTGCCCAATTTTATCTTTGTAGTAAGCAGAATTCTAAAGCTGTCCCCCACCAAGATTCCTATCCCCTGATTATCCAGTCAAATGAGAATCTAGGCTCTGTGAAGGAGTTTTGCAGATGTGAGTAAAGTCCCCAGGCCCTGTAACAAACAGAAATTATCCAGTTGGGCCGGACCCCATGAGATGAGCTCTTAAAAAGCAGAGAGTTTTCTTCGACTGGTGACAGAAGGAAGTCAGAGAGACTGAAAGCAACAGGACTTGATGTGCTATCGCTGGCTTTGAAGATGGAAGAGGCCCTGTGATGAGGCCTCCAGAGGAGGCTTGAGAAGCAGAGAGCAGCCCCACCAGCAGCCAGGAAGAAAGCTAACACCTCAGTCCTACAGCAGCGAGAAACTGGATTTTGCCCACAACCTGAATAAGTTTGGAAGCAGATTTCTTCCTATAGCCTCATGATAGAGTCCTGCCTGGCTCACACGTTGACTCTGGCCTTGTGAGACCCTAGGCAGAGAGTCCCGCCAATCTCTTCTGCACTTCTGACCTGTGAAGACTGTCAGGTAATAGTGGGTGTCATTTTAAGCCACAGAGTTTGTGATATCACAGAGATTGTGATAATTTGTCACAGTGCAATAAAAGACTAATACGATCTCCATCCGTGAAGACGTTATAGTTTATCACACTGTTGGGGTTTTGCTCGGCCACTTTTGTTTTTGCTGTGAAAACAAAGGACATTGTTTTATTTTTCCATCAAACTAGTAAACATGAAAGTGACCAAAATAGATTTCCTTAAGGAAAGACTGGATGGGGCATAGGTGTTTCTCCTTTTGACTACTGGCCCCTGGCATCAGGCTTCCCAGATTCAACATCCTTCTTCGTCCCTTGGTAGTTGTGTGGCCTGGAGTTTGCCAGTCAACCTCTCTAGGCTGCACTGTGTTTATCCAGAAAATTGGGATAATAATAGGGCTGTTGGAAGGATTAAATGATACAACACCTGTCAAGCATGGAATTCACTGCCCAGCACGTGGTGGTCACTCACTAAGTATTCCCCATGCACAGGATCTTTACCCAAGTGGGTTACTGAGTGAAAAGGAGTGAATGAGCTCCAGCAAGGAGCTAAGCGATCACCAGGAACCCAGCTCTCACATTTCGCCGCTCAGACCACATCGTCTACCTGGTCAGGCCAACCCCGTGCTCCCGGCTCTGGGAACCCGATGGGTGACTCCCACCATAGATCCTGCAGTGCAGAGCCAGATCCTGAAGGAAGTGGTTGGACAACCCAACTCGAGATGCTGCTTGGAAACTGGGAGGGCCACACGGCTCAGTCGGGATGCTTCTGCAGGTGTCCGAACCGCCGCCTGTTCACTCATCCACGTCGCTGGCTCGGAGCGGACTGCTCGCGAGGGCCCGTGGAAGAAGAAGACGGTCCGTTCCGTCAAAACTGTTGAGCCAGCAGCTCCAGGTAGACAAAGCGAGACTTGACAACAGCCTGGTTCCCCGCATCTGTTCATCACAAGCCTTGCCAAGGAGCCAGAGGTAGAACTCTCTGAACATGCTTCCATTTTCATTGAGCGTGCACTGCTCCTTTCTTTTCAGTCTTCCTAAAAGCCACGTAACTTTGGTCGCTATGTCTATGGCCCATTCTGTATGTTTTTCATTTTTATTCTACTGTGCTTTTTCAGAGAAATAAGATAGAGAAAACAGTTTGTTGATGAAAATGCAAGACAAATATTCAAGGCAAAACAGCACCCTGGCACACAGCAGCAACTGGAGGTTTTAATTAGAGCGGGGTATAAGGTGACATCATGAAGTCAGCCACATAGGGAAGGAGAGAGGGCTCCATTCACACTCAGTGACTAGAGTCTCTCTTGCCATCTCCCCGCCTTCAGCCATTATTTGCAGAGCTCTCAGGCAGGCTCCCCTTTCTCCCTTTCTTCCCCTAGGTTCCTCTGCTCTCAGTTTAGCTAGTTGGACAACATCGTGGCAGGCTGTGGAGGAGGAAATTGGAATATGGGCAAATGACTGGTGGGCGCAAAGATCCGTCTCAGCGGAGGGGAAAAGGAGAATGTGGAGCGCCACGTGGTCCCTGCATGGGTGTGCGCTTGGGGTCCGGCACCGAGCAGGGGACAAAAGCAGAGAGGGCTGGCCAGAACAATGGGCCGTCAGAAATGCCATGTTATGTAACCGGGTTATCTGAATTCACAATTGTGAAGGCCACAATTGTAGGAGAAGGCCTGTTCTCCTGCTCCATGGTGGGCGGGCGGCAGGCTCCTCTGCTCCCACCCAGGTGCCCCGGGAGCAGGCTCCGAGACTCCCGATGAGGCCGACAGCTGCCCCTCAGGAGAGAGGGGCTGGGTTCCTCCTGACCCCACAAGGTGCTCGCAAGTCTGCGTGGAGCTGCCCTTTTGGATATTGATACTAATAATAATAATAAAAAGAGCAAGGCGATATCTTCCCCCACCAGCAACTGGCCTTTTGGAAATGGCCCGAGTCTTTCCATTCAGTGCATACTTCTCGAGCTTGAACGGTGTTCTCTGGACGGCACCTGGGGACTGTGAGTCACATGTTCCACAGCCGCATCAAGACACATGATCATTGCAGAAGGGTCACCATAGCAGGGAGTCAGGGAAAGCTTCTCGAAAGAGGTGAGCTTGAAGATAGTGTGGCTCTGGCCATGATAAAGACATGGAGGATAACTTCGAAGGCTGCTTTCCATTTCGGTAGCACTCGATTGCCCGGCGAGAGCAGTGAAAGAGTTATCTCTCGCCTGCCTCGCTGTTTTGTGCCAAGTTGTCTGTCTACAAACCCTAAGATGCAGCCACACATAAGTGTGCCAGGGACACCCTCCCCACCTCAATTATGGCAGGACCATCCGAGTCCTCTAACCCAGCCAGCATCTCAGTGATCTGTAAAGCCTCCCTCAGGGACACCCCACGCACCGGCTCCTGCCCCTCACTGGTGTACGTGCCCCCTCTCTAGGGTTCGTATGACTCTGTGTTTCCTTTCTGCACGCACTACCCTTCCCCACTGACATGGTCTGTGTGCAGACCTGCCCCCTCACTAGGGTGTCCCCCAGGAGGGTAGGGACCAGATCTTCTCAAGTCTTTATCTGTCAGCTTCTGCCCATGAGATGGCTTTGTAATGCCTGTGTGGTAAAGTCTTTCTCTTGAACCCTGGGTGCCCTTACAGGAGCTTTAGCATCAGTAGGCTTACTTGCAGCCTCAGACTCCGTGTGGCACGGTCATGGTGTCATTTTTGTGCATTTAAACTGGGCGTCAGCAAGCAAAAGCTTTGTTCCGATTCCTCAGCCATTCCACCTGTCTGGGCAGTTCGTCGGTCCACCAGAGGTGATGGGCAATTCCAACTGGAGAGCATTCCAGGAAGGAGCAAATAGCTCAGCGGTGTGTCCCTCACTGGGGTCCTCAGATGGAAATACAGGAATGGTGATGGTGTTGGTGGTGGCGATGATGACGATATTGAAGGTTTGAGTGTCTCTGGCACTTCAAGAACTTCCATTTCTTTTCTTGGCTCTATCCCAGAAGCAAAGCAGAGGACAGGTATAATCATTATTCTCATTTTTTCTTTCCTTAAAAGAAAAACACTTTATTGAGGTATGATCGACACATAAATCACTGTCCATATTTTTTTAACACCATCCATATTTAATGTTTACAACTCAATGAGTTTGAGATCAGTGTTCACCTGTGAACCTGTTACTACCATCAAGGCCACAGAGAGACCCACCTTCTCCCAAAGCTTCTTCCAGCTCTTATTACTATTGTCATCATTGTTGTTGTTATTTTATGACATGAGAACTTAACCTAAGATCTACCCTCTTAGAAACTGTTGGTATACAGCACGGTATTACTAACTATAGCCCTCTGCTCTATAGCAGATCTCCAGAAATGACTTACATTATGTAAAACTTACAGAGTACCCTCCCCCAGCCCCTGGCAGCCACCATCTTCTCTCTGCTTCTGTGAGTTTGACAGTTTTAGATCCCACATATAAAAGAGACTGTATGGAATTTGTCTTCTGTGTTTGGCTCATTTCACTGAGTGCGACATGGGCCTGGAGGACGCTGTCCTCATTTCATGGCATGGAATGGCTCACCCCAGATCACACATCTCCGGGAAGCCGGGTCCGGAGCCCTAGCCGCCCCAACACGGCTTCTTACTGCTGTACGTGTGTAAGTACATGCACACTTACGTTTATGCACGTGTGCAGATGAACGCATGGGGGTGGCTGTGTTATAGGGGTTTGTGTGCATATAGGTTGAGAGCCGGGTGTGTCTATCACATTAGAATGTCCGTGCGTAGGTGCACTGTGCAGGTAGGTATCTCTCTCAACCCAGACAAAGCATCGAATCGGAGCAATCTTCATATCGTGTGAGGTTCCCCGAGGTTGGGGGTGCCCCTGCCCCGGCTCCTTCCTTCCCTGTCCACTCTGAAGTAGAGGCTGCCTTGTGTTGGGTGGGGATTCTGGTCTTACCCCAAGCAGTGCTGCAGAGAGCTGCAGATTACTGGGAGGTACACTTCCACCAGTGAAGACTTGCTTTTCACTGGTAAATTTACATTTAAATGCACCCTGTCATTTTTAATCTCATGCACTTGGCACAGTGGCCTCCCAGGGAGCAGACTGTCTCGGTAAGGCCCGCTTCCAGCCGGGTAACACCCAGGCTGCAGGAACCCACTGCAGACTCCAGGGCCCAGAGGCATGTATGGGCGTGGATGGAGCAGCCTGGTGATGTATGCAAATTTTACTGACAGGGGCAACTCAAACACAGTCCAGGGAGAGTGCCAAGGGGCATTTTGTGTTACTGGGCCTTGGGCGGAGTCCCCTGAGACAGGAACTCCCCAGGTAGGAGGTAGGACTGCTGAGTGGCTTGTTCAGTCCTATTAAAGGTGGGAATGCCTTGAAGGAGGCTGACAAGGTGGAGAAGCTGCTCTTTGTCTTATAAAGACAAACCCTTGACAATTCAAAGGGAAGCAGACTTCCTCAAAGTCCCCGTCACTGCTCCAAGCTCCTGGTTCAGGGTACAGGAACCTGGCTGGGCTCATTTGTTCCCTCCTGTCAGAAAGTGAGCTACTTACTCCCGGGGTCTGTTTTGTTTCGTCTCCTATTATTTGACTGTACTCAGATTTTCAGGGTAGCCGTAATGAGCGAGGCCCTCAATCATACCAGTAAATACGCACGCCAAATCCTCATTTCTGTCCCTCATCACTGTTCGTCTTGCTCGAATCTGTATAAAACTTCCTATTCCTCCGAAGTCCCTATCTGAATGAAGAGTGGACAGCTCCCCTTAGCACATCAAGCAATCCCGAAGTAGCTCTGGAATGTTTGCAGTGGGTCTGGAGCGTGAAAAGCCTTTTTGCTTTACCAGAAAGACACCGAACTCAGGCTCCAGCGACATGTCTGAGGCCACTCCGTGAGTAAACAAAGAAGAGCCCGGGACCCAAACTTGACAGGCAAAACTATCCCGTAACGGTGTCATCTTGTGAGCCGTGGCGGACCGCCGGGTGACACGGAGTGACCATCCGTAACAGAGGATGAGTCGGGGAGCAAAGGGCCAGAAACCCGATTCTATCTTTGTAAGCCTGTGGAATGAAGGTCTGGTATGGAAAATAGTGTGGTGAAGGCAAATGGCAGGTGCGAAGATTCTAGATTCTGAAACAGAGCTTTTCCATTATAGAAAAGCCAGAATGTCTAAGGATGGGATTTTAAAAAATATTTATCTTTACTTCACCCCAATGTGCCTCATTATTTCCTTTCAGTCTGTCAGCCTGCTCGCCTAACTCTATCAGTCTAGAGACGGAGGAGGGCCAAGGCCCTCAGCTGGCTGTGTGTGAATGCGGACTGTGGGGAATTCATCATAGGTCCTTCCCCAACACCACAGGGACTGTCGCGGTTTGACATTCATGCTCAGTGATAACTAATATGCCAATTTTAAGAAAAGTTGGTGTTATGGGTTAAATTATGCCCCCCGCCCCGCTGTGCACGCTCAAGACATGTTAGTCGTCACCGCTAGGATCTCAGAATGTGACCTTATTTGGAAACAGGGTCTTTGTAGATTTACTCAAGTTTGTAGATGAGGTCCTTAAGGTGGGCCCTGATCCAGTGGCTCGTGCCCTTAAGTAAAGGGGCATCTGGACAGACACTCCTAGAGGAAAGGCCACGTGAGGACAGCTGTGTAATGATGGAAGCACGGATGGGAGACATGCGGCACAGGCCAGGGATCGAGGGCCACCACCAGGAGCTGGGGGAACTCAGGGAGCATAAGGCAGGCTGGGGGCAAAGTACAAGCCAGCATACACCCCCACCGCCCCAGGTGGGATATGTGTGATATTCCTTGCATACTCCTGGCTACTCCAAAAACAGGAAAGGAAAACAAAAATATTAAACTGGTAAGAGTAACCATCAGTTTACAAGAAAAAGCCAACCTTATCAATAGCCTAAAGTCCAGGAACTCCCTACTGTTTTAATGTTAATGCTTTGCAAGAGGGAAAAACAGCCTTAGCTTGACAATAGCTAGGCCTCCACTAATCTGTGAGTCTTTAGCATATGAAAGACTCTCTGGAAACTTCTCTTTCAGCTTTATCTTCCCCAGCCCCATAACACATAACCAGCCACTGTTCACAGCCCCAGTGCAGCTCTTCCTGCCCACGGGTCCTGTCCACGTGCTTTAATAAAATCACCTTTTTGAACCAAAGGTGTCTTGAAGACATCTTTGACCATCAACTCCAAACCCCATGAACCCATACCATCACGCCGAAACTTCATCAATGGCAAGATTCCAGCCAGCGGTTCAGGGGAGCAGGCCCCGCCGGCAGCTTGACCCCGCCCTTCTGCCTTCAGAACAGGAGCGAACACGTTTCTACTCTCAGCCCTCCGGCCCCTCGACTTGTGGTCCTCTGGTGTGGCAGCCCCAGCACGCTCACCCGGCGCCATCCTTGTTTCTGGCTGTGTGTGAGCCCTGGCACCATTTCTGTTGGTGTCTTTGGTTTGGTTTTGGATAAAGAGACCAGAAGTTGTAAGACATAAAAGTTTGACACTCAGGGGACATGAGGGTGCTTAGGAGTCAGCAGAGCTGCTGTGACCCTGAGATTGAGGCCGTCAGGCGCAGCCTTCCACATTTCTATCACAGACTCTCTTTCTGCTGCAGTGACCACGGAGGCCACATGCTCTACGTGGATGGGTACGAGACAGAGGGGAGCCCCCCCCATCCATGACCCAGTCCCCATCTACCTTTACAGGTGATGAGATACTGGGCTTTATTTGTGATTTCAGAAAACCCTGCCCTCTCCTAGGAACCCCCGAGGTTGTTCTCGAAAGGATTAAAGGGGACACTTAAGGATCTGTGAATACAGCATCACTGACCCTGCCAGGTAGCTTTTTGTTTGTTTTTTGTTTGTTTGCTTTTTTTTTTTTTTTTGTAATTTTATTAATTTTTGAGAGAGAGTTGGGGTGGGGGGGAGAGAGAGAGGGGAACAGAGAATCTGAAGCGGGCTCCACGCTGACAGCAGAAAGCCTGATGTGGGGCTGGAACCCACAAATCATGGGATCTTCACCTGAGCTGAAGTCGGATGCTGAGCCGACTGAGCCACCAGCCACGCCAGGCAGGTTTTCTAAACGAAGCCCACTCTCTGAGGCCCAGCTGTTCTCCCACCATATCCTTGCAACCCGGAGTAAATGCAATTCAATGAAGTACAGTAGCTCTGGGAAACCCTGAATTTTAATGTACACCAGCTATATGGCCCCAGGCAGGCCCCCATGTGCTCACCCCCTCCGTTTGCTCAGGTGTAAAATGGGATAAGAGCAGCTATCTCATGGAAGTGCGGAGAGGTCAAACCGAATGAGGTATGTAATGTGGATGAGAGCGTCTGTCCGGAGTAAAACAGTGAATGCAGAGCGTGGCACAGAGTGCATTTGGTTACTGCCCTTCTACTTTATGAAGAAGGCCGATCCTCTCATGGGGGAATGAGCTGCTCTCTCTGGGAATTCAGAATCTTCTTACCTATGAAGACCATTGGCTATATACAAACCCATGAACTTCCTTCACAGTTAGATACCTCTCCCTCAAATTTCCCTGCGAATTCAGTTTCCAGTTGCGTTCTCCACACGGTGCAGGTTAGTTTTGCTATACATGGAGGGACTTGGAGCCATACTTCGTATTTTAAGATAATGCCATTGCTTATTATATTCAAAGAAGGAAGATATTGTAGCCATGTATTTAAATGAAACCCACCTTAATAAAATAGTAGGGATGGGCGGAGGTTTCTTGAGGAGAAAGTGAGATTTCAGTGGAAATAATTAACATCTGTGCTTACACTGCTCTTCTTAGAGTGGTTTTCCGCCTTGAGTGTGTTCAGTTCACTGTACCCAGAAATTATAAACCCCAGTTTCTGGAGTGGGGCATATGTGTTTTTTGATGACCCTGAAGCGATTCCAGTAGGCAGCCATGTTAAGAAACCCTCCTCAAGAAAATACTTGATCAAAGACGCATAATAATAATTCTTACCATCTTAAGGGTGCAGTTGGCAGAAAGGCTTCTAGAATTCTCCAAGACTTATCACAGCCTTGCAAAGTGAGGATGAGACCATTAGCATTCACTCCATTTCTCAGGCATGGAAACAGAGTCCCAGAGAAATGAAAAATCTTTCCCAAGTTCACACAGTTAGGAAGCATTGAGGTTAAAACTTGAGCCTCCGTGTGTCTACACACCAAGTCTTCTGAGGAGAAGGTGCCTCCCATTGTTCTCCCAATTCCTCTTGAGGATGGCTCAGGCACAATCCTGGTCCTGAGCATCTGAGTGCCATGGCTGCCTCTGATGGTAAGCCAGGTCATGGATTTCTTGGAGGCAACACTGTGGTACAAAAGAAATTTTAAGTCGATTTAATTATTTTGAGAGAGTGAGAGTGGGATAGGGACAGAGACAGAGAGAGAGAGAGAGAGGATCAGAAGCAGGCTCTACATTTTCAACATGGAGCCCAATGTGGGGTTTCATCTCATGAACTGCAAGATCATGACCTGAGCTGAAATCTGGAGTCAAACGCTCAACTGACTGAGCCACCCAGGAACCCGTGTTACACTTTTTTTTTTTAATGCAGGAGCCAGTGACGTTGGTCATGGAGAGGACAGCTAAGTCCCTTCATATTCTGCTCTGAAAATTCTGATGCTGAGGCCAGCCTGTTAATTGTACAGAACCACAGAATAGAGGTGGGGATAATTAGTAACAATGAGGGAGAAGGTTGGCCCTCTTGGTTGAGAGATTTGAGAAGACCAACTTATGAGTCACGCTTTTGTACAACAGCCAGGGCCCTGTCCATTCAGATGGACCCTCTCCTAACTCTAAATATTCTTTGATTCCCCAGCCTTCAAGAATGCCATCTCCCCACTGATCCTTTCTCCCGAGTAACTCTTACTTTCCTTGCAGAAGTTTTAACTTCGGCAAGCAGATGACAGTTCCTGTTTTTGCTTTGTTTTGCTGTGTTTTGTTTTGTTTTATGGCCAGTAGTCCTTTCCAGAATGGCTATTTTCACTCTGCCACCCAAAGTCAATTGACCTGGCAGTGCCCCACGACAGGGTCAGCCTCTCTAGGGTTGCGACTGTGTCGCCCTCATCCTGGTATCCGAGGGTCTGGATTAGGCAGATAGTAGGCACATGACTTAAAAAAAAAATGGATAAATGATAAATTGTTGGGAAGTTTGGTTCTTCTGAGCTAGGCCCCGGGATTCCATAAGCCAAAGGATACCTGCTGGTTTTCCAACTGTATTAAAAATAAAAACACCTTGGGTCATGTGAGTGGCTCAGTTGGTTAAGGAACAGACTCTTGATTTCAGTTCAGGTCATGATCCCACAGTTCATGAGATTGAGCCCCACACTGGGCTCCATGCTGACAGTGCAGAGCCTGCTTATGATCCCCTCTTTCTCTTTCTCTCTCTCTACCCCTCCACTGCTCATGCTTGCTCCCTCTCAAAATAAATAAACTTAAAAAAAATTTAAAGTAAATTAACAAATAAAAATAAAAACACCAGCGTCATGCGTGGAGTCATTTGCTGCCAGCCTATGGTCTGTTTTACCATAGGAAAGTCATTTCAGCATGGAGCCCGAGCCCTGGCTGATGGGAGCATGTCATCCTCTGCCCCATTAAGAGGATTCCCCCCTCCCCAACCCCAGTAATTACAGGGTAAATGACTTGTTAAATCCGGAGACCTCACAATACACGTAGTTCATATTCCTTGGGCGGTTTATCGCACTTTCGAGTAGTACATATTTTATAGAGAAGGGAGAGCTCTCCAATTAATAGTAATTGTGATCGAAGTGGTGTAATGATCGTCTCCAGCCTCATTCCGCAAGAGGAGACTGGAAGACCCATCTTAATTGCCACAAAGAGCTATGTCTATCCGCGGCAGTATATAAATAATAAACTAGGGGAAGAGAGGGCCCTGCAATTCTTACGGTCTTAGCGGAGGTATGGATATTTATGTAGTGATGATTGCTAAAAATCCTCTCCAGGTAATTATTAGTAAAAGTGGAATGTCTACATTTGTAAGGGAATTTTAATTAAAGAGAAGGTGACTCTCATTATGGGGAAGAAGTAGTGTTTGGGGATTAAAATGTGGGTCTAGGACCAGAGTGTCCAGGTCTGATTGGCTTTCCCTGCTGCCGCTTGGACAATGGCAGGAAGCTCAATCCCTCTGGGTTCAATTTCCCTGGGTTTTTAAACTTGGAGAAATAAAGCAGTTATAAGTGCTTGAAGTTCCATTGGGTAAACAAGACCCACAGTTAGAGTCTTCGTATCATATCTGGCTCAGGATTGTCTGACAGGGAGGGACTCCAACTCTTCTGAGCCTCAACTTCTTCATCTATAACCTGTGAAAATAACCATTTTAATGACTTTATGTGGAGTAAATGAGACCAAGTATGTCGGAGGATCTGGAACCATTTCTGGTATATCGCTGAGTTTCATAATATTGGAGGAACAGCTCCTGTCTATTTGTCCCATTTCCTTTGAAGTAACTGACTGGGCTGTCATGATTCAGAAATAAGGAGGGCATTCCTTGTTCTTGAGCCCCAAGCTACTCACCATCTGCAACTGAATGAGATACTCTCAATTCATGATCTCTCTTCATTTCCACAGTGAGTATAGTAATTCTTCACCTTTTTTTGGGCTAGGGGTGGAAGCAGCCATAGATTCCTCTAGGGAACTGATACAGGCTATGGAATCTCTTCCAGAAAATTACACATGTTTTGCATGAGAGTTCGGTTATTTTAGGAAGCCGATGGTGACCATCAATGTACCTTCATTTAAGGACTCATAACTCAGGGGGCTGGACTAAGGAGGTTTCCAGAGCAGGAAATGGAGAAGTAAATGATCCCAGGTGACTTAGGAGCCCTGGGAGTGATGAGCAGACTCCCTCTTCCCCTGTAGGAAGAGAAGTTAATTTCACACTCAGCCCATCCCTTTCTCTACATGCCAGAGAGGAAGCCCTTATATTCCGGACATGCCTCCATCAACAGATGGTCAGGGATGCTCATTTGGCCTGTGGGAAACACTGGTTAGTCCTGACTCCCAACCATCCCAACTACACACGGCCATAGACAATCAAGAAATAACAACACTGAAGGGGAACTGGCCTTTGGAGAGGAGAAATAAAATTCAAATAGAAAAGGTAATGTACAAGGAAGTAGATTTAACAGAGGAAACGGATAAGTTGAAATTTATCTAATATCCCTTAGCTGATTCAGCAGGACATAACATTAATACAAGGACAACTTAGTTGTTAAAAATTTGAGTTCTTGGAAATATAACTTGCAGTTCATTAAGGGGATGACTGGCAGGAAGATCACAATTAAAGGTCAAATTGACAAACCAGAGCAGGAGCTGGCAACACTTTTCTTAAAGGGCCAGGCAAGTCAATGTTTTCCATTTTGTGGGTCGCAAAGCCCCTGTCACAACTGTTCAGCTCCGCCCTTGTATCTTGAAAACACCCATAGACAGCCCATCGGGGATGAGCGTGGCTGTGCGCCAATAAAATTGTGCTGGTGAACACTGAAGTTTGAGTTTCATGTAATTTTCACGTCACAAAATATTCTTCTTTTGATTTTTCTCTAACCATTTAAAAACGATACAGCCATTACTATCTCATGAGTTGTACGAAAGTGTGGGCGATGGGTTCTTTTGGGTCTGCAGGCCATCGATTGTTGACCCCCTTCTGAGGGAGGTAATGAAAATGGAAGGCAGGTTTAGCTCAATTTGTTTTCTCACTGAAATGAAAAATGTATACCACCCCATCTTATAGCTTGTCCATTCACCCATCCGTTCTTCAGGGGCACGACCCTATTAACTCACACGTGAAGAGAGGGAATTAACATTGGAGCAGTCACTGTTAACAGGCTAGGAGATTGGTTATTTTTATATCTCACCTTCCTACAAGGTAGGCATGATTTCAGTTTCAAAGGTGAGGCACCTGATACCGAATGGACAGAGTAACTCAATTAAGAGCCACGAGAATTGCGAGTAGTGCCAGGAGCAGAGTGCGGTCTTGTGGGCTCCCCAAGCCTTCTCTTATTCTCTTTGAATGTATGAGGTTTTGAACCATTCTAACCCTGGTCCTGGACTCGGTTCTTTCTGTGTTGTATCTCATCATCCAGTGTAGTTGAGAAAACCAGAAATTGAGAGCAAATGTCAATCCTGTCCAGCTGATAAATGCTAGAGCCAGGAGTCCGAATTAGCCATCTAAGCTGGCAAAGGCAAAAACCAACGCATTAATCTTAGAAAGTAATTAAAATATTTTTTTAATGTTTATTTTTGAGGGAGAGAGAGACAGAGCGTGAGCAGGGGAGGGGCAGAGAGAGGGGGAGACACAAAATCCAAAGCAGGCTCCAGGCTCTGAGCTGTTAGCACAGAGGCCGACGCGGGGCTTGAACTCACAGACTGCGACTTCACGGCCTGAACTAAAGCAGGATGCTTAACTGACAGAGCCACCCAGGCGTCCCTCCAGAAAGTAATTTAATGACACAGATTTTTTTTTAATTCTGTAGGTATTTGACTCACAAGGCCTCACAGTGGGTAGGAGCATCTTAGATAAATGTGGCAGTGGCCAGTATGCTTGGACACCTGCTTTTTGCAAGGCGCTGTGCTGAGAGCGTTCCTGCACATCTGCACAGCGGCTGCATGGAAACAAGTGCTACTTCGATTCAGTTTTGCAGAGAGGAAACCAAGGCACAGAGAGGTTAAGAAATTTATTTAGCACTCTTTAATTACCTCGTGTTTATTCCTGTTTTTGTTTACCATCATCTCTCTCCTTTAGAATGCGTGCTCTGCGGGGAGAGGGTTTTTCTGAGTTGCTGCTACATCCCCAGAATTTAGGATGGCAACTGGTTCATACATAGATGCTTAAAATAATTGTAAAATCGCTGAGTGAGTTAAGGAACGAGTAAATGGATGAGTGAGTGAATTTTCCCCCCGTTACACAGTGAGTAGATATTGGTACAGGGAGGCCTAAGCATCCATATGTCATTCACAACCCTCAACTCCTGCTAAGAAACATAGAAGGAAGTGTGAGGAATTAGCAGCAGTCAGGAGTCATGAGAAGTGAAGAGGAGGGAGGGTAGGCCTCTCAGGGTTTACAGTGAAGCTCTGTGGAAAGAGTACGCAATTGATGAAAACCCAGCGTCTGCTCTCCTGGACATATCTGATTGCAAAGAGGAGTACTTAGGCCCATGATCAAGACACAGCAATGGTATTTTCTAGACCACATCATGTTTTCTTAATGTATTTTAAGCAAAGCGACTCCTATAAGAAGCACTTCATAAATATTTGCTGTAAGGATTAGTGCAAGGGCACAGTGGTGGTTTGTTGGTGTGGCAGAGGGAGCAGACTTAGTAAAGCTGTCTTAGTAAAGCATTCAGAGGGGAAAGAAGGGAGAAAAAGAGGGAAGGAAGGAAAAGGAGGAGAGAGAGAGAGAGAGGAAGGAAGAACTGTTGATTTGAGTTGGCAGATACGTGTACCAGTAAGAATACAGAAGCAGCCAGAGAAATGTCTGTCTTCTTAGACTTTTTTCATCATCATATTCCTGTCAGAAAGGGAGTATACTCATGAAATTCATATAGAACTTACATAGTTCTGAGCTAGAAGGACCTAGAAGGTTCTGGAAAACCTGCAGAAGAGCCTGACGGAATGTTCTGGGGAGATGAAATGGCAGTCACATATGAAAGGGAACTTATTTGGTCCTATCAGAGAGCAGAGCTTTGCAGTCACTGAAGCTACTGTGACTCCCTGTGATCCTGCAGAGGGGTTTCTGCTGTCACCAAGACCGCAGGGCTGTCATGGTGGAGAGACCAGTAGCTCGTGACAGCACTGATGCTGACCTCTCAGTCAACGTGGGCACACACGCATTCATACGCGATCATGTGTACAGCACGCACTCTGACGTACTCTCACACACACATGCACACACACTCACCCTGAACACTCACACACATTCACACATGATCACGAGTACAGCACGCACTCTGATACACATACTCCAACACACATGCATGCTCACCCTGTATACTCATACAGACTGGCCCACAATCACGTGCACGGCACACACACACGTGTGTACACCCCCATATACTCCCTTTCACACACTTCATGCACACACACAGTCACACATACACACTCACCTGTGCACTCCCACACACTACACATATGCACCCTCACAGTGACACACGTACTCATGCGTACACTCATTCATACTCACAGTGCACATACAGTCCTCACACATGCACTCGGACACACCTGAATGCACGAAATCTCATATCAGCACACACTGCGCTCTCCTACATACAGAGACATACGCTCACAATCAAAGCCACACATACAGTCACCCACACACGTGTGCTCACACCCTGACACACTCCACACACCATGAACACATGCATACATCTGAACATGCCATTTATTCTCCAACCTCGGGAATCATTTCCTTCTCCCATACAGAACTGGTAAGCCTTGCTCCCTGAACATACAGAATGCCTCGCTCCCAGAGGGACTCCTGTTGGCATCCGCGAGTCATTCTGGCCATCAGGCCACCTGCCTCCTTCAAGTCATTTCCTTACTCCTAGAAAAATCTTGAAGAACCAGGTCAGGCAAATCACTGAAAAGCTGGAGAGAGTCGGGGGAAGGGCCCTCTCTTTGCTTAATAAGGTAGCCATTATGCTGCTATTATTCCCCCCCGCCTTTGTATTATTCAGAAATCCATACATTGTGTTTGCCTTTTGTGTCCAGCTTCCAACAAGCCTCCCTTTGTCCCCGTCACAAAGGCCAATAAACTCTGTGTGGCAAATAAGTTTCAGGGGCTTCTGGATATGATGACTAATTGTAATGCAGTCTATATCCTCGAGACTATAAACTGATATGAGAAGACAATGGCAGAGAGGGAGCCCATTGAGATGAGAGAGTCCCCTGGTAACCCCACGGGGGCCGCCATGGGCACAAGGAGGCTATTGATGGCCACAGCCCCAACACAGAGCCTGGCGGAGGGGGAGCGGGGTGGCGGGACTGCATCGCTGGGCTCCAATGCTGCTTTTGTTTGCCCGGGGAAGTGAAAACTGGCACATTAGAATTAGTTCTGTTTAGATTGCCCAGAAACTTGTGGAAGAAGAGGAAAGAGAGAGAGAAGCTCTCCCAGCCCCCTTCCCAGCCCTGTGTGTTAAAGGAGTCCTTTTGTGCTGTAGCTCCTTGGATGTGCCCACACACGACTGTGCTAAACTGCAGGGATAGTAACGAGGTGGGGTGTGCAACCCCATCTCCCTTCTGCACACTAAAACATATTGCTTCCCCCGGCGTCCCTCCGCCGTGGGACCGGAGATGAGGGTGGGGGACTAGTGTCGGGCCCCTGTCTACCTATGATGAGATGGGTCTTTGGGTCTGCTCAAATCGCCCATGATGAATTTCTGAGGGGCAGCTCATTGTCCAGGAGCAAATAGAGCTTGGTTATTCATTTGACGAATATGTATTGGGCGCCTCTCAAATAATTCCAGAGTGGGTCAGGCACTGGCTCTGCCTATCCTCTCTCTCTCTCTCTCTCTCTCTCTCTCTCTCTCTCTCTCTCATTTTTGAAATAGCAGTGTTGATTTATTATTTCCTATTTTTAATGTTAATTTATTTATTTTTGAGAGAGAGAGAGAGAGGGAGTGAGTGCGAGCAGGAGAGTGGTAGAAAGAGAAGGAGATGGAGAATTCCATGCAGGCTCTGCTATCAGCGCAGAGCCCGATGCAGGGCTCGAACCCACGATCCATGAGATCGTGACCGAAATCAAGAGTCAGATACTTAACTGGCTGAGCCACCCAGGCACCCCATTGACTTATTATTTTTTGATTTACAAATTATTTCCTTTTTCAAAAGAATCAAACAGACCTTAAAATATTTTTCCCTCACCAAGTGTCACAGAACAGCTAAATTTGGCATATAGTGTTCACTTGGGCAGTATTAGAAAAACCTGGGGCGCCTGGGTGACTCAGTCGGTTGAGCATCCGACTTCGGCTCAGGTCATGATCTCGCAGTCTGTGAGTTTGAGCCCCACGTCGGGCTCTGTGCTGACAGCTCAGAGCCTGGAGCCTGTTTCACATTCTGTGTCTCCCTCTCTCTCTGCCCCTCCCCCACTCATGCTCTGTCTCTCTCTGTCTCAAAAATAAGTAAATATTAAAAAAAAAAAAAAGAAAAACCTGAATTCTCAATGCAAATAAAAGTGTTGGATTAGATTCATTTTGGTGCTGTTTACGATTAAAGTGAACTTCTAACAAAATGATTGCTATGATACCTTCATTTCTGGATAAAATTTGCTGTTTATATCTTTCTGTCTATCAGTACCCCTTAGACTCTTCTCCTTCCTTTTATTCACGCTCTTGTTCAGGATACGGAGAATAGACTAGACCTCACTTTCTTAGCCTATCCTCTTTTTGAACCGAAGGTCAAGAAAGTTGAAAGGCAGTGGGCTCTGGAATGTAAGAAGGAAGATGTCAGAAGCTGCTCCATTTGTATCTCACTTGCAGGAAGCAAGTTTCCAAAACACCACAACATTCCCCACGTCCTTAAAGTATATCCATTTGAAACCAACATCGTTACTAGCCTTACTGGTTCTAAAACTGTGATTGGGCATGTTTAGGATCGGCTTATAATCTATTCTCTTAAAAAAATGTAATTGCCCTGCCCTCTCCAAGTGGACCTTCTCCTGGGAGAGAGATCATATACCTGAGGACACATAATGGTAGGTGTGCAGAAAGCAAGCACGGAATGGGATGAGTAGACAGTGGGATGCTCTTGCTCGTTTGGATCCCCAGGAGGCCTCCTCGCAGAGGTGACTTTGAACTCAGACCCTAGAGATGAGAAGCATCCTGAGCCAGCAAGTCCTGGGGAGAACTTTAGGAGGAGGGAAGACTCTATGACCCTATTCAGGGGATGGAGAGAGTGTGGCTGAGGCTACAGAGTGTTGGTGGTGGGGGGAGGGAGCTGAGGGAGGTGAGCATGAGGCCAAGTCAGCTGCGAGGTGAATCCCTCTGCACTCTGGTTGACAGACACACCTAGGTCTGAATTCTAGTTCCGCCATCTGCTACTTCATATCTCGTGCCCATGAATGAGTAGCTTAAAGTCCTCGAGCTTTACTTTGCTTGTCTCTAAAATGGGAAAACAATTGTACCCTTCTAACACAGTCGATGGCAGAAGTCTACGAAGACCCTGGTATGGTTCCTGACCTATGCTCACCATGAAGTTATCTAATACGGTCATTTAATCAGTAGAACTGTTATTAATAGTAAAGATGATGGGGTGTACAGTGTTGCCTGGCTTACATTTTCTTCTCAAGCCAGACAGAATGTTACACAGAGCAGAAATCCATCGGGTGAGAGTGGCCTTCCTAAGCACCCAGTGTTTGGCAAACCCAGTCTTTGGTGCTGAGGAGAAAGAAATGCCAAAAGATTAAGAGAAGCCACAGACTAACAGGAAAAGTAGGCAAAAATGTCAAAAAATTCCATCAAGCATGGTAGGGGGTGCGCCAGATACTGGGGAGGCACTGATCTAGTCAGAAAGGAGCAAGAGCGCTCCTCAGAGCAGCTGATTGCTGCCTGGAGCAGGGATGTTCTAACGGGAACGATCAGGCAAAGAGGGCAGACATTGCAGACTCCGGGTCCAACACGTCCCAAGGCAGGAAGACGTGGGTGCCCTTGGCTCTGCCGGGAACTCCCCGGACAGCTGGACTACGGCGAGCAGAGATAGAGGCAGTGACAGGAAGTGGGTCAGGAGGCATCCTATCTAGGAAGCCCATTTTCAAAGCCAGAATGCAGAAGAGAGAGAGAGAGCGCGCGCTCTGCAGACAGGTTTGTTCACTCTTGCCTGTCCCAGAGTTTGGTTGTAAGAAATAATAAACTTCCTTGGGACGCCTGGGTGGCTCAGTTGGTTAAGCGTCTGACTCTTGATCTCAGAATAGGTCTTGATCTCAGGGTCATGGGTTCAAGCCGCACCCAGCGTGGAGCCCACTTTAGTAGTAGTAGTAAACAAGTAAACAACTTCCCTCTTTGGTGAAGCTAGTTTGAATTTGGGTTTTTCTCATTTACCACCTAAAGCATCCTCATACAGTGCCAGGGTAACTAGAAGTCTTCGTAGGGCAGAACAACAACATACTCCCTGAGCTCAAGGATGACCCACTCAGGGCTGCGGAGCTCTTGGCTGCTGCTCTAAGGAACCATCAACCAGCTAATCCAATTTTCAAAAATTAATTACACAGAATAATCTGTCAAATGGATGGGTACAGTCTATGATTCTCTCTTTTTGGCATTTAAAAATCATATTAAGCATCTCTCTCCCAGATTATTATAATTGTAACTGGTGTCCAGGGCATCAAATCTTGCCCAACTGCCCCTCCCCACGCACCTTCTGCATCCCTACGTTAGCCAAATGAAAATTGTAATCAAGCCGTGCAACTCTCCCTTTCTCCAAAATGTTCCCAAGAGAAAGGGCAGAGTTTTTCTCATGGGTTAAACAGGCACTTCAGAGTCTGTGCTCTTGACTTCTCCCAACCTCTATTCCCCCGACACCCCCAGGCACTTGACATTATTTCCAATTTCTGGAACATCCCATGCTGTCATATCCAAATCCTCAAATGCCACGTCAGCCACAGTGGGCCTTCTATTTGTAAGTCTCATCTTCCCTTCATCCCTTCCCTCACTTGCCTGTTACCTGCTTTGAAGGTCTCTCCTTAGATGCCACTTCCGCTGGGAGTCAGGAACAGGAACTCTTTCTTTGGATGCTTGAAAAACTGTGTCCTTTGCAGTCTGTGTGGCAAAGATGCTCATGGCCACCCAGCTGTGTCCCCTTTCCCTGAGATCACAGCTAGCCTCAATTTTCCAGCCTCCCTGGGAATTTGGCGGGCCATGTGTTGGACTTCATCACTCCATGTGATGGACAAGGTGGTAAGCATCAAGAATACAGTAGGAAACAGAAGGTCGACCCCATTATCATCCTATTTGATTCTAGTAAGGGAAGATAGTCAATAAGGAATTAATTAAGTTAGGAATAGCTTAAATAAGTTAACTTTTTTTAAATTTTTTTAACGTTTATTTATTTTTGAGACAAGAGACACAGCGTGAACAGGAGAAGGGCAGAGAGAGAAGGAGACACAGAATCCAAAGCAGGCTCCAGGCTCTGAGCTGTCAGCACAGAACCAGATGCAGAGTTCGAACTCACAGACGGCAAGATCATGACCTGAGCCAAAGCGAGCCGCTTAACCAACTGAGCCACCCAGGCACCCCTAAGTAAGTTAATTTTTTTTAATGTTTACTTATTTTTGAGAGAGAGAGAGAGAGAGAGAGAGACAGAGCATGAACAGAGCAGAGAGCGATGGAGACACAGAATCCAAAGCAGTCTTCAGGCACCGAGCTATCAGTGCAGAGCCTGACGCAGGGCTTGAACTCATGAACTGTGAGACCATGACCTGAGCTGAAGTTGGATGCTTAACCGGCTAAGCCACCAGGTGCCACAGGAATCAAGTGAGTTAATCTCAGATAATAATATGTGCTGTGAGGAAACACAGAGTGATGGGTTACAAGTCCAGGAGGTGGCAGAGGACAGTGGGGAGCCCTCAGCTGAGGTGGCCGGAGAATCCATCTCTGGAGAGAGGACAGGGTTCCAGGCTTGGATGATGAGAAGAGAACATCCTTGTGTAGATGTAGGGCAAGAGTTCTCTGTGCTGCCTACTATGTGCTGCTATGTGAGGAGTGGTAAGATACACGTCCTCCTTGTATCCCCACAGAGATTCTGATTTCACTGGTCCAGGTGAATCCCAGACCATTTATATTTGAGTATTCATTTGATTCTAAAGCACAGTTATAATTTATAAGGCCTCCAGTACTGAAAAGTTAGATGGCAAGAGTGGAGGAAGAGCGATGAGAAACCAGTGCCAGAGGTTAGAGGTCAGAGGTGAGCAAGGGCAAGGTCACAGGAGGTCAAGTGTGAGAATCTGAGTTTTATTTTGATTACAGTGGCAAGTCATTGGAATACTGTCTTCGGCAATCAGATTTGATTTACACTTTTAAAATATCCTGTCTGTGGGGTACCTGGGTGGCTCATTCAGTTAAGCGTCCGACTTCAGCTCAGGTCATGATCTTGCAGTCGGTGAGTTCGAGTCCCATGTCAGGCTCTCTGCTGTCAGCACAGAGCCCACTTCAGATCTTCTGTCTCTCTCTCTTTCTCTCTATCTCTCTCTCTGGTCTTCCCCTGCTCATGTACTCTTTCTCTCTCTCTCAAAAATAAACATTAAAAAAATTTAAGTTATATTTAAAATATCTTGTCTGCAGAAACAAGAGAGAGGGAAGATACTATTACAGGAAGAATCCAGGGGCACGGGAGGCGGTGACCCAGAGTGGGGGGCGGGAAGATGTTGCAAAAAACTGTATGCCAGATATATTCTGGACATAGAACCATCACAGTGAGGCAGTGAAGGAAACATGGAAACTAAGGGTGACTCTTGGGATTTGGGGTCCAGCAACAGTGTGGGCAGACATGCCATGGACACAGAAGCAGCAGTCAGAGGAACAGTTTGGAGTGGGGGGAATTAAGAGTCCTGTTTTAGACACATCCTATTAGGGAGTTCTAGTGTATGTCCGCAGGAAGAAGTCAGGGGAAAGTTAGGTTGGTACCCATGGAGTTCAAAGGAGAAGAAAGGGTTGGAGATGTAAGTAAGAGAAGTGTGTGAACACAGGGGGCATCTGGAAGTTGGAGTGATTTCAGAAGTGAACATCAACTGTGCCAAATGAAGCTAAGCCAGTGACTAAAAGGAATTCGGATAATTGAACACTGAGCTTGGCAAGAGGGTGACCTTATCAGCTATTGAGGTGATATGGAAAGAATAGTAGTTGAGGAAGTGGAGAGCAGGGCCATAGATGTTTCTGGAGGAATTTTAATGCTAACAGGGGCAGAGAGATCAGGCTGTGGCTGAAATGCACTGTAGAAGGTCTTTTATCATTCCGTTCAAGATGGGCCATAAATGAACGGATGAATATAAGAATGAATGAATGAATGAATGAATGAATGAATGGATGAATGAATGAATGAATGGGCCAACTGTAGATGCCTTTAGGTGAAGCCCAAGCTAAATGCTTGAAGCTGTGTACACCACACAAACAATCCTCTAGCTTTGTGGGCTCCACACAATGAATTGTTTGGCATTGGCTTATCAAAGACACAGTTCATTTCTCAAATGCCCTCATGGAAAAACAGCCATAAATTTTCCTTTCAGTATTGGGGATACGTCCAGGTGTTTCCTGGATGATCCAGGTGGATCTACAAAAGTACTTCCCAGGGAGGCCTGGTACTTTCCTTGCTTAGCAGGCCAGGTCCTGAGAAATCCCGTTGCAGTAATCAGACTTGAGGCCCTAGTTTTGAGTCTACAAATACAAACAGCGGCCCATGTCAATAGCTTTTAGGAGTAAAATCAGACTTGGTGTCTGTGTTCTTTCCAACGGCTTGCCTTAATTTTTTCTCCTATAAGCTTTTTCTTCTTGCTTAAGAAAGAAAAGAAAAAGAAACTCAAAGAAAAAATTAAAAATCAAAAACAAAAACAAAAAACCACACACCAAAACACAACCTTCTTTTGTTTTTTGCTTTTTGTTTTTTGGTTTTTTTTTTTTTTTTTAGTTAACCCAAAGCAAACAGCATCAGATCAGGTGCCCTATCCTGCAATCTATTATTTTGGTGTTGTTCTGAGCATTTCACTCCCCTGTGCCGGAATAATGTTCTTTGAAGGCTGCTTCATCAATAAAACTCTCTGGTGAAATTTCACAGACCTAGAATAATGAATAACAATTAGAGGCATTTAAAAAGTAATATTTTTTCCTGCAATTTGGAAATTGATTTATGAATTTGGGGATCTTCCAATTTCATCAAATAAGTGGTTTCTTCCACTGAGTTCTTTTGCCAGTAGGAGAAAAAGCCCCCTGAAGGCTGGCAGGCTTGTAGAAGTTTCTTGCCAGTTTATTGATTTTGATAGAATAGAAACTTTTGACACTTAACAAAATTTGGCTACATGCATGAAGAAAACCTAGACTCATTTTCACCTAGATAATTACTACGTGGAAAGTATTTGTCAAACACTGGATTTCTCATCACCTGATCCCAGTTCTCTCAAGAGAATTTTTCTAAGCAATTGGTCACAATGTTTTGTAAGTATATCTTGAAAATCTATGACAGAATGTAGAATGTATTCTCTCATTATTAGAAAGCAGTAGATGATTGATTAATAGGTGATAGATTGATAGAGGATAGAGAGATAGGTAGGTAGGTAGGTAGGTAGGTAGGTAGGTAGGTAGGTAGGTATGTAGGTAGGTAGATAAGATAGATACCATTGAGCATTGAGAGAAAACTTCATATTTTGGGACCTCTGATTCTTGGCATAAGAAATAAGATTAACTCTGTCATAAAGTTCTTTTCCTTCCCTTCCCCACATTTTCCACCATTAACAAATAACTTCCTTTTATGGTCCCTCTTCCTTGTATGTTATCATCTCTCATGGCTGCAAATGAATTAGCAAGCAACATGTGCCTCCTGCAAGGTTAAATACATTAAGAGGTCCAGAATGTGATCAGATTTGGGTCTTCATATCTTTGCCAAAACTGAGCCAAAGGATCACCTCTGGCAGATTTCTTTGATTAATTTTGACCAATTTGAGCCATTTCATCAGCACTGCTGTCCTATGATCCTTTAGCTTAGAAAGATAAATCATCCAACAAACACTCACTGAGTGATGTTCCAAGAACTGAAATGGGCCTTAAGGCTACAAAAATGGAGAAGATATTGTACCACTCAATATAATTGGCAACCTAGACTCTAGTACAATAGAGAGTAATTAAAATAATTGAAAGGTAAATGTCTAACTCTCTTACTTTCCACTTGTTATTATCATGATGTAGAAATAAATTTGTTTCAATGGGCTTACTTATAATAAAAACAGAGGACTTTTGTTTCTTTTAATTTGGTCTAGAAGTTTCCTCCCTGATATTATATCCACATCATGCTTCTTAATTCGCTTGACTCTTTTCAGTCAAACCACAAGGTCTACATGACGTTTCAGGTGTGTTGTGGAGACTAGCAACTGCCAAGCAGCAAGTCCTAAGTCTGAGCTAATTTCTTATTCTTCAATGGATTGAGCTTTGAGATAGAGTCTCTGGTCCTCTTGGGGCGTATGTGCCAAAGAAGGCCACAGGATTCATCTTTGTGCCTTGGGCAAGATCCGAACTAAAATATTAGGTAAATAGGACTGTTTTATCCCAAAGAAGCAAAATATTTCAACATCTAAAAGTCAATCATGTTCCTTGGAATTCTCCATTTCTACCTTAATTGACTTAGTTAATTCTTATAGAATCATGATTTCAATTTCATTGCTTCTGTTGACTATTTTAAGTCTATATTTCTAAATATTTCTAGTCCCACCTTCAACCTGTTATGGCAATCTGGATGTCAGGATATATATCAACAACTCCTCTTGGATATTCTTCAAGCATTTAAAATTTAAAAATCAGAAGAAGTAGCTTATCTGGCATCTGGAGGCGAGTGGATCTGGGTTCCAACTCTAGCCTGGGTGTTTACAACTGTGGTTGAATAAGAGAGTTCCTGATTTAATTAGTTTAGGGAGAGGCTGGATATCTGTTTTTTTTACATGTTTCCTAGATGTCTCCTAATACAGTGGATCGAACTTTGCCTATTTTAAATATCTTGAATGTGTAACCTGCATCCCACATCAGAACCTTTAGAAGTGAGATTCAAACGCCAGTATTTTTTAAAGCTCTTGAGAGATTCAACTGTGTAGTCACAATGGACAACCAGTGCCCTAGCCCTGCTACACATTAGTTGTGTAATCTTGGTGAGTGAGGCTTGACTAAGCCTCAGTCTACTAATCTTTAAATCGACTATGATCATCATGCCTGTTTTAGAGAGTGTTATAAGGATTATATGAGATGATTTATGTAAAGTACTTCACAGTGTTAGGCACATAATAAATGCTCCGTAAATACAACTATCATCATCTTAGTCAGCTCAGACTGTCATAACAAAATACCACAGACCGGTGGCTTAAACAACAGAAATTTGTTTTCTCACAGTTCTGGAGGCTGGAAGTCCAGGGTCACAATTGGATCCTGGTGAGAGCTCCCTTGCTGGATTACAGACGGGCCCCTCCTTGCTATGTCCTCACATGGTGGAGATTGCTTTCCCTTTGTCTTCTTAAAAGACCACAGTCCTATAGAATTACAGCCCAACTCTATTGACCTCACTTAACCTTAATTACTTCCTAAAGGCCCTGTCTCCAGACAGTCACATCAGAGGGGGGTAGGGATTTAACATATGAATTCTTGGGGAGGGAGGAAGAGTTCAACTCAGAGCAATCAGCATCATCAATATCCATTTCCAAAACTTTGCTGCTGGGGTGACTAACTGAACTGTCAGTGGTTGCTCAAGGTGTTCCCGGTTTCAACACTTGAAGTCTTGAATCCCTGGAAACCTCTGTTGCAGTCCCTACCACGTCCATCCAACAGAATGCCCACGCTACAATCCTTAGCCAGCTTGGAGTCTTCCTTCACATCTGCTTTCTGCATTGATCAGTCACCAAATCCAACAATACTAATTTGTAAAAATAATCTTAGATTTGCCTCCATGCCTCCATTTTTCCTGCTGCCTCTGTGGGTTATGTCTTCATGATTTCCCCTCTGGAGTGTTTCAGGGCCCTCTGTTTTAGTTTCCCCTCACTGTAAACCAGAATTTGAGCATGCCTCAGAGTTCCCTCGGGAACTCGTTAAAACATGGAAGGCTGCCCCTCTATCCCTTCCCATTTTCTGATTGTGTGGGTTGGGGGTGGGGCCTGAGAATTTTCATTGCTAACAGGTGATGCTGCTGCTTTTGGGTCCAAAGCTTTGGGTTTCAGAACTGAATGGCTGGGTGGCTTTCACTCTGCATATCCAGAGCCATTGGAGAGATGGAGCCTGCTGGAGATTCCAGAAGCATGCGGGTCATGCAGCAGAAACACATTCCCATCCAGGGGCCCTTTGAAACTGCAGAATTCCACATCAGCAGGAAAGACCTGGCACCAGATTAGCTTATTGTCAAGTGACCTGCCCAGCTGGGAACTCTCTTTATCCCATCCTCATTCCTGTTCACAACAGTTACTCCTCATTTAAAATGCTGAGTCAGTCACTCTTAATAGATGATTTGGGTTGGAACATCCCTGAATTGTGACTGGACTGTATTAGCATTCATCATATTCAAGACCGCAGCACACTCCACACTCTTTACCAGCCCAAGGGAGAATGAATGTCTCCAAACAACTGGGAGATCACTTCTCCTAAAAATCTTCATCTTGTCTAAATATGCTTTTTAAAAATTATATTTTAGAGAGAGAGAGAGAATCTAATTGGGGGAGAGGGGCAGAGGGAGAGAGAGAAACTTAAGCAGTCTCCATGCTCGGTGCAGAGGCCAACACAAGGCTTGATCCCACAACCCTGGGATCATGACCTGGGCCAAAATCAAGAGTTGGACACTCAATGAAGTGAGCCACCCACACATCCCTACATATGCTTATTCATATAAACACTCAACTTGGATCAATTCTGGATTTTCTTTATTCAATCATTAATTCATTCATTCGTTTAATAAGTAGGTATTGTGCCTGCTAAGTGCCAGCATTAAAACTACAGTGATGAAGACATTCAGAACCTGTTCCAAATCCCATGAGGTTTAGAGTCTAGGGAAGTTCCTTGATGTCTGAAACATAACCAGAAACTCAGCTGCCCTGTTTCTGGTATTCTTTCCTAAACACAAAGCAATGCATTTTCTCCTCTGCCCTTGAGCCTCAGCAGAAACAATCTGACCAGCTCCCAAAGTTTCTACCTACTGCTATGTTCTTAACATCCAGACACACACACTCTCACACACACACACATCTTTCTTGCCACATTTTCATCATCACTTCTTCGGAGAAGCTTCCATCAACCGATTGTGTTAGTAATTATTACTGCTTAACAAATTGCCCCAAAACTTCTCATCTTAAAACAGCATATAGGTCTGTGAGTTCGAGCCCCACGTCGGGCTCTGTGCTGACAGCTCAGAACCTGGAGCCTGTTTCGGATTCTATGTCTCCCTGTCTCTGCCCCTCCCCCACTCATGCTCTGTCTCTCTCTGTCTCAAAAATAAATAAACGTTAAAAAAAATTAAAAAAAAAATTTAAAACAGCGTATATTATCTAAGAGATCCTTTGGAATAAGAGTCTGGGTGTGGCTTACTTAGCTGGGTCCTCTAATTCATGGTATCTTACCTGACTGCGGTCAGGGTGTCAGCCAAGGGTCTGTAGGCTCATCTGAAGTCTCAGTTAGGCAAGTATCTGATTTAAAGCTTCTTTGTTGGCTGTTGGCAACATTCAGTTCACCAGGGGATATTGGGGTGAGGACCTCCGTTCTCCTCTGTCTGTTGCTGTAGGTCACACTGTGTTCCTTGTCCTGTGGGCCTCTCCCACCTGGCAGCTTGCTTCATCAAGAGGTGATAGAGAGTCTCCCTGAAAGATGGAAGTCATAGTCTTTTGTAATCTAATCACAGTACTGACATCTCATCACCTTTTGCCATATTTTGTTCATCCAGTCCTCATGCGAGAGGAGAAAGCTGTGAATATCAGGAGGCAGGGATCCTTGAAGGCCATAGCAGAAGCCTGCCTACCCTGCCCACAGAGTAGGTTAGGCCCCTTTCTTCTGTGCTCTTATGATACCCCATACTTAATGGTGATTACCTCTATGGTGATTAATTTTATGCATCAACTCGACTAGGCCACAGTACTCAGATATTTGGGCTAACACCAGTCTAAATGTCACTGTGAAGGTTTATTTAGATGAGATTAGTATTTAAATCAGTAGACTTTGAATAAAGCATATAACCTTCCATAATGTAAGTGAGCCGTTTGCAATCATTTGAAGACCTTAGGAAAAAAAGGCTGAGGTCCCCCCAAGGAAGAGGGAATTCAGCTCCAGATGGCCTTTGCACACAGGCTGCAATATCAGCTCTTGACTGAGTCTAGCCTATTGGTCTTCCCTGCAGATACCGGATTTGCCAGCCCCACAATCCTGAGAGCTGATTCCTTAAAGTGAATCTCTCTCTTCCCCTCTCTCTCTCCCTCTCTCTCTCCCTCTCTCTCTCCCTCTCTCCCTCTCTCCCTCTCTCTCTCCCTCTCACTCTCCCTCTCTCTCTCCCTCTCTCTCTCCCTCTCTCTCCCTCTCTCTCCCTCTCTCTCTCCCTCTCTCTCCCTCTCTCTCTCCCTCTCTCTCCCTCTCTCTTCCCCTCTCTCTCTCTCTCCCTCTCTCTCTCCCTCTCTCTCCCTCTGTCCCTCTCTCCCTCTCTCTCCCTCTCTCTCTCCCTCTCTCTCTCCCTCTCTCTCTCCCTCTCTCTCTCCCTCTCTCTCCCTCTCTCTCCCTCTCTCTCCCTCTCTCTCCCTCTCTCTTCCTCTCTCTCCCTCTCTCTCTCCCTATCACTGTTGATTCTGTTTCTCTAGAGAACTGTGACTAATACCATCCCCTATTTTTATTAAATCAGTTATTTATATGACATTTGTTTTCCCTGCAAGCCTCAATTTTAGTAGTAGTGAGCCTACTACTGTGTTTTCTTCACTGCTGTCTCCCCTCTGGCCAGAAGTGGATTTGACACTAAAACTATACTCAGCAAACATGTAGAATTCAACACATAGGTGTAATCTGCAACATTCACTAAATATTTAAAATCCTACTAAGTGGCACCCATTTTGCACTGCCATTCTGCCATAAGTCATGCTTTATATTTTAGCCATCTATGTGGGTACAGAATCTTTTAGAATTCTCAAATAAAAGAGGTGAATAAGCCTACTCCTGGAAAAATCACTCATCCCCCATGGAGCAGCGGCACACATGTGAAAGACTGGGGCATCTTTCCCTTTATGGGACATTAGCCCACGTCATTACTTCTCTGAAAACCTAAGGCTTGAGAGTAGATTCTCCTTATAGTAAATGGACTTGTAATTTATTTTCTAAGAGAGGAGCATGAAAATCAGCTGTAATTAACTTGGGGATGTAATTTGATGAGAGCTGGCTCACTGCTATGGTGGCTCCTGAACTGTCCTGATGAATCAGCAAACTGCTGGGTGATTCAGCACATCCCTCACGATGGGCATAGAGATCACTTTCCAAGTGAAACTCTTGTCTCAATTGCTACTTTTACAAAGCTTTCTCCATGACAAAGACTCATAACGTATAATGGGGCCAGAAAAGGAGAATCCAGACACCAGACATATTTACCCCCCACTGTTCTTTTAACACTGGCATGTGTGAAATTTGCAGTGCTCAGGCCTAATGTGGGTTTTAGGGTATGGGATTGAGTCTCTGGGCCACAGAATTACACACAAGGCAGTGTTATTAGTGGCTTACTTAGTGTGATAACATCAACTAGAGAATACTTCCTAGGATCCATTCCCACTGATAAGAACTTATCAGTGCACATATTGATCAGTGCACACATATTATCTGTACCATCTGTGGCTCTGGAAACTAATGATCTGGGCCGGTGTTTCCTCCAAAGGTGAAACACTGAGAAGTACCATTTGGATATGTAGGAAGCTCTCACACTGATAACTTCCTGGACCCACGCCAGTATTGCAAAATGTTTTGTATGGTAGTTTCTGGACTGTTGGCCTGGACTGAGAGTGTGCAGGGACAGCACGTCCCAGAATCAGAAGAGGTGATTTCTTAGCTCGGAGATTCACATGGTCTCTATAGTTAGGGGGAATTCAAGGAAGGTGGAACTCACAGATCTAGCACAAAAAGAGCCCAAAATGTGAACATTCAGCCATTCGCATCTGGCCAAATTTCTGTTTATGGCTTGAGAGTTTCTGGGGGCAGTCCTCTGGACAGGGAGGCTCTAGAACCATTCAGTGCTCCATGCAGATATTCTGTGAACTGAATAGACAAGGGCCCTTTAGGTGGCTGGTTGGGATGCCACAAAGATGAGGTTGAAGGGAATGGAGATTAACCAGTGATTATGATATTTGACAAAGGCCTCAGCTTCTCAAAAGACTGTGCATGGATCAAATGTGGAAAAGTGAGCCCAGTGTTGATGGGATGTATTTTTAGACATTCTAGGCTACAACTTGGAATTTCTCATATAGGATCAAAGTACTGAGATGTAGGACATAGTAAATACTAATATTAACACTAACACTAAAAACGCTTTCAGTTTATTAAGAACCTATTGTAGGGTCAGGGCTTGTACAAGCTACTTTATGTATGTATCACGTATCCAAACTGGCACTATGCTAATCAAGTATTAATTAGTCTTTCCATTTTAAAGATAAACACACCAGGGTGCCCGTGTGGCTCAGTCTGTTGAGTGTCCAACTTTTGGTTTCGGCTCAGGTCATCATCTCGCAGTTTGAGCCCTGCATCAGGCTCTGCACTGACAATGCAAGGATGCTTGGGATTCTCTCTCTTCCTCTCTCTCCCTCTCTCAAAATAAACTTAAAAAAAAAGTGATCAAGATATTTAAAAAAATAAAAAATACAGATAAGCAAACAAGTATCTGGAGAAGGTAAGAAGCTTTCTCAGAATTAAGTAACTAGTAATTCCTGGAGCTGGGATTGAACTCAGTTATATTTGATGTCAAAGTTCAAATTCTATCATACCATTGAGCCATAGAATGTTCTGAAAACAATAGCATTATTTCATTCATCGAGCTTTGGTACGGATTCCTAAACATCGTTTTTGTGAGAGACTTACCTGCCTTTCTGTTTGAATATTCTAGGAACAGGAAGCTCACTACTTCTCAAGGTAGCCCAATTTAGTATTCTGGAGGATAGATGGAACTTTTCAAAATTCTTTCTCATTTCGCTCCATAAATTTATATATACAGCACATATGTAAATGTGTGCGAGTGTGTGTGTGTGTCTTCATTTTTCTAACTTCTTTCTATCCTGCAGTGACCATCAGAGATAATCTATGGAGATTTTCAAAAATACAAATATGCATGCCTTAGGAGTCCAGATACCTGTTCTCTGAAAAATGTTCCAGATGGGATTCTGAACCATATCCCTACTTAAGAATTTTTTATACTCATGGGTTGGCAAACAATGGCCAGTAGGCCAAATCTGGTTTCTTTCTTTTCTCTCTTTTTTTTTTTTTATCAACTCTGTTTTTGTAAATAAAGTTTTATTGGCCCATAGCCATGCCTACTTATTTATGCATGGTCTTTGGCTGGTTTCAAGCTACTATGGGCAGAGTTGAGCAGTCCTAACAGACACCGTCTGGCCCACAAAACCAAAAATATTTACCATTTGGCCCTTTACAGAACAAGCTTGCTGCTTTTCATTCTGAAACATTTTAGTGCTCAGGAAAAACTCACCTGGAGAAATTTTCAAAATGGCAAAGTGCCGAGGGACGAACTCCCCATGCATTTGGAAGAGCCTGTAAGAGATCCTAAGGCAGGAAAGAACTGGGCTTAGTCATGGGGTGAAGAGATGTTAGTGATGCTTGATCAAAGAGGACAAAGGGATGACAAGGAGGTGCCCACTACGCGTCACACAGGATCTCATGAGCTCTGGGCACTGTCTGATGTGCATTGCACTTATTAAAACAAATAAAGGATTTAAAGGAAGGGAAGCAATATGAACATATTCATGTTTTAAGAGGATCACGCCAGCTGCATGCAGCAGGGGGAGCGGGGAGGGGCAGGAAAGGACACAGGACGACCACTGGAGACTCCTCTGTAGCCTAGTTGAATAATAACGGTGACTGAGACAAGGCTATACCAAGGCATATATCCTGGCAAGAAGTCCAACTGGGGCCAATGGAAATAATGGAAAAATGAAGTCTGGGCAGCGAGGAAATCTTCATGAAAGCTGATGGAATTGAGAAGGGACTTAAAAGATGGCTGGAATGTGGATACCCAAGAAAAATCAAGTGGTTTCTTTCTCTCTTACCACATTCTAATTTAAGAAGTGGTCTAAAAAATATAGTAAGTAGGCAATAATTCTTTATAAAAATTCTTGAATTGGTATTTCCTTTTCTTTGCAAAATTGCCAACAGCATATTAGAGTTACACTCCTACATAGTTTTACATTCTTTCTCCAGCCCACTGAATCTTGCTCTAGGAGTCTGCCATTTTGAGGGTTTCATATTAATCCATCTTTAATAACAATTACAAATGGAATGTTTACTTTGCTTGATAACATTTGTAGTTCTTCTGGTTGACTAGATTTGTTCTTCTTTGTTAAAAACCTCTTATTACTTGCACTATTGAACTTTTGAGCATTTTTATTGTTTCTTTTTTTATTCTAAAGGTGTTACATTTCATACTATGGACCAGGATTATGTGCATATGAGCTATGTGAACACACACAACACATACATGGTAGGAAAGCAGACTTTTTTTCTGATAAAATTAATAGGGATACTAATCTCTTTTCAACACCATCAACTTGATTCAAATAAAATATATAGATCCATTGACTGACCCTTCTGGGGCTTAACTCTGTGTTGAAATATGACCAAAGAATAAGTTACATTAGGGGTATCTGAGTGGCTCAGTCAGTTAAGTGCCCAACTCTTGATTTTGGGCACTTAAGTCATTATCTCACAGTTCATGGGATCAAGCCCTGTGTTGGGTTCTGCACTGACAGTGCGGAGCCTACTTGGAATTCTCTCTCTCCCTCTGTCTCTGCCCTTTACCTGTGCTGTGTCTCAAAATAAAGAAATCAACTTAGAAAAAACCAGTTACACTTATTTTGCTGCCTTCTCTTCTTCTCCACTGACTAGGAGAAGTAACACCATCTTTAATGGTTGGATCACATATTTTCAGTGGATTGCCCAGTAGGATACATTAATGCTCTGTGGAAAGGAAATGTGGTCTGTGACATCACAGAGTCCCATGAGTGAAGTATTTCAAGAAGGCTGAGAGATAACCTGCAGGGTATTTTATTGATGTTTCACCTCAAGAAACGTTGGAAGAAATTCAGTATTCACGGTGTAGCAACTGAAGGATATGCAGAGAGGAAGAGAAATGAAAGAGTGGGGACAGTAGGTGAAGCAATTTCATGGGTCCTACTGACCTGGCTGGTCTCCGGGAAGCTCACCGTTGAACGTGTCCGTGCTTTGGAATGGGTGGAGGCTGCTCAGAGGCCCTCTTGGCAGCCATGGTGAGAAAGGAAAGGAAGGTTGAGGAAGGCCACATTGAAGGTACTCATTCTGTGTGAGAAAATGGTTACTGTAAATAGCTTTCGTCCTGGCCAAAGGACGCACCAGAAGACACTGGGCGAGTGTCATAGTTATGGCCAGGAAACATCTGGTTTAGTCAGGAAACGGATGGAATTTGAACACAGGCACATCTGTGGTGATGGTAGGATAGGATCCAAAAATATGAAGAAATTTTAACTTCGGAGAGAGGAGATATAAATGAAAAAAATAAGAAAAGAAAAATATCCAATTACCTGTGTTCTCTCTCTTTTTTTCCTTCTGATTTGCAGCAAACAACCTTATTTTTAAAATTTTACTTGGAAGAGGTTTGCATCAGGTATATTATGAATGCTTGAGATAGAATGCTCAAGAGAATACATATCCGGGGAAAGGCCAAAGAAAGAAGACAACCAAAGTCTTCTGGAAGAGATATCTCAAATTTAGTTTCTGCAAAACTATTATCAGGACCCTCTTGGGAAGTGGCAGATTAGATGTCTAATTAACATATGGCCTGTGGTTATACTTGATGGCTACTTTCCAGTAGGAAGGAAAACATTTTCCTCAAAATATTTTAAAGATTGCTGAGTCAGATAAGAGACTTTAAAAAAGGATTAAACAATTGAAAGTCAGAGAAGCAAAATGGAGATTAGCGATGGGGCGATTTGGACTCTTGCAAGTACTTGGGAAGCAGGGAGATAATAGGGAGTCATCACAGGCAATTTAATAAGTGAGGAGCCAGAAGCCCCTTTCTGGGGAGGTTTGTATCTCCTACCAATTGGATTCATCCCTAACTGTACTTCTCTCTGCTCTCCCTCCCCTGCCTTCCCCCCTCACACTGTATTAGGCCTCATACATTGGTTTAGGAGTGGCTAAGGGGTGAGGTGGGGAATAAATAAAATGAAGAAGGAATCCAAGAAGACAATAAAGAAAAGGCGTTAAATGTGCAGAAATAGGAATATCTTGGTAGCTTGTACCTTTTGAAATTTTCATTTGTGAATTTTTCCCAAAGCTCAAAATGTCAACTGTTAGGTAAAAGCAAGCCATCAGCCAGTGGAGAAATGGGTGGGAAATGCATGTGAAATTGGCCCAAATAAGACTTTACAGCCAGAATAGAAAAGGAGAGAGAGAGAGAGAGAGAGAGAGAGAGAGAGAGAGAGAGAGAGAGAGAGAGGCACTGAGGCAGGAGCATTTTCAACTGTGAACTCTAAGAAGCCGAGTGAGGGCAATTTTCAGGACATTCTTAGCAATGAGCGTGTTTCTGGATCAGCATCTCCGAGAGTTTGACCTGGTTTTCCTCAGAGGTGATGGAGGCTGTCATAGGTGACAGTAACACACTCATCCAGGACTTGAGAGCACCCTTCTAAATCACGAACTCCTTGAGGACAGCATTTCTCTCTTTCTAATCTAAATCCTCATACCTCAAAGACTTAACTCACCGCCTAAGGGCAACAAGTTCTCATAAATATGTGTCAGACCGAGTACTCCTCTTAGAGACTTGTTCATGGTTCCAGAAATGCTTGGATCTGGATGTCTATGGAATGAGCACCAAAGGGAATAGCCTTAACCTGTTGTCACCTTCTTTTACCCTTAGATTCCTCTTCTAAACATGGAAATAGCAGACCTATCATGTAAGCCTCTTGGGAGAAATAAGGCTGGGATGAGACCTAACCTGGGTATAGCAGCAACAGTTCTTAGCCTCTTTTTCAACCTTGCTTAGTATGGGCTCTTCTAGAAAAGCTGAAGCATCTTCTGATGCGGAATCAGCTTGATTTGTGTGGGAAAAGCCAAACGTGAGGCATTGGGTGTGGGCCAAATCGTCCACAGTCAAATCCATCTGTCCCTCTTCACTGAGGCTGCATCCTGCGAGTAAAGTGGCCTGGGGGCTTGAGAGGATGCTTGTAGGGGACAGGTGCCAAAGAGGCCAATAATTCTGTCAGGTTGTTGAGAAGATACAATGGGGCCTGAGGGCGTGAAGCCAACTGCAGGCCTCCCTCAGAACGAGGGCACCCACACTATCACCTGCCTTGCTTGTTCTGTGGATTTTCCTCACCAGGCCCTGGAATCTTCCCTTTTTTTTTTTTCCCCCATTTTTGTTGGTTGGTTGGTTGGTTAGTTGATCAGTCGTTTTATTAAATTAGACACAGGAAACCTGGTTAAGGAAGCACTGCATGAAAGGCTCGCCTTGACCTGGCCTGCCTGTCTGGGCACTCAAATCCTGTCTGGGCTCTTTGGGAGTCCATAGAGCAGCGTGGTTAACCACTCAGGCTTGGGAATCAGGCTGACCCGGTCAACATTTCCGCTCCTCCGCTACTGGGTGGAGGGTCTAGGTGTGGCCAGTCACAACCAGTTTCATGGAGCCAGAGATGGGATGCACTTCTAAGATCAAGTATACTGGTTTCCCCTTCTCTGTCCTTCCTCTGAAGGAGGCTTTCAGGTCTTAAAGTTTCACACTGGATTTGAATCCTGGCTCCTACATTTACTTGCTGAGTAACCTTGGGGAAAAATAAATCCCTTAATCTCTATAGGTCTCAGTTTTCTCAAAGGGAACTAATATTACTTGTTGGAGGATTAAACAAGATATAATTCGTAAAACACCTCTCATAGTTTTTGTCACATGGTACGCTTTCAATAAGTGCTGGCTATTATCATTGTTCTCTTGTCTGGAACATCTTCCTCCAGGTGCGCACATGGCTAGGTCACTTCCTTTGGGGCTTTGCTCAAAAGCTCCTATTTTCGAGGGAGGTCTTTGTGCTTACTTATAAAACACTGAAGTTCACCTAGCCTTTCTCCATTCTTTCCTCTCCTTTATTTTTCTCTGTGGTGCTTTTGGCAATCTCAAACTAATTCTATCTATGTATTGATCTGTCTGTTGATCTGTCTTTTCATTCATCCATCCATCTATCCAACTATCCATCTTACTATCTAGCTATTCATCCATCCATCCACCCTTCTAGCTGGCTAGCTATTTTCATCTTGTATCTTCCGTCTAGGATATAAGTTTAAATAGGGTAGGCATGTTCATCTGTTGTTATTTTTCTACTGCTCTATCCACAGCACCTAGAACAATAAAGAGTATAAATAAATATTTATGAAGACTCAGTAAATATCGAATGGCTTAATGAATATTACTTTTATTGTTATTCTTTGAATTGGGGCTTTAGGATAGCAATATAATTCTTGGTTCAGAGTTACTTCAGGCATTAACCTGAGCTAGCTATACTAACTTCCATCTATTAACAACCGTTCTTAGAATAATTATGTATATGTCACACATTGGGATCAGTGACATAGCTAACACAGTGGTGTACCATTAGACCCAATTTCAGGACTAAAGCTTGCAGGTGCTCATTTGTTCACTTGCCAGGGGCATTACCTCTTTGGGAATTGCCTTGGCTGTTAAGAGTTGCCTTGTCCAAGGCCCCAACTCCTGCTTAAAGGTAGTTCACATCCAATGACTTGTAGATACATTGGTGTAAATGGCTGACCAACTTGTCCCAATTCAAAGCACTCTAAAGAGTAATCCCAGGTCTTGAGAGGTAGGTTGAAGCCTCCATTCATTACTACTGTGTCCCAGGCCCACTTCTTCATTTGCCCAGTCCTGCTTCCTTCATTCCCCATGCTGTGTTGATCCTGAGAGCTTTCTCTAATAATGTGTCTGCATAAATATTTACAACTCAGACTCTGCTTCCCACTGACCTACAATAGTTGTGGAAATTTCTATTCTTTGCAGGTACAAAGGCCCAAACTTTGCAGCCCATACAGGCCTCAATATATGATTTCTCACAAACAGTGCTTCTTTCCAATGCGATGCAGATAAATTTTTACCTGTGATTAGCTTGCTTTTTCTCATCCAGTGAACAAATGTTGAGTGCCTGCTATGTGTACAGCACTGTGCTAGACTTGCTAAATGGCAAGTTGGATCTATATCTAGGTTCTCCACCATGATCTGTATTTTGCTGTGACTGGAAGGGTTATATTCCATTCCCTTCCCTAGGTTGAGAAGAGTAACTTGTTGGCTGTGACCCAACTTAAAAATGTATATCTCCATTAAGCATAATTGTCTAGTCCATACTGCTTTCTGTATGAACTTCCTCAGATCAGCTCACGAGTGTGATTTTGTCTAGACGTATACCTATATCATCAAACTTGAAAATAAGTTGAGTTATTCTATGTATCTGTTCCCTAATGTGTCTTGAAGACTTGTCCATGTTCATTCTTGCAGGTCTCCCTCATTCTGTTGTAAGACACACCAGTGAGCCTGCATAGTTTTCATTCTGCCATTGATTCATTGAATAATTCAACAAATATTTATCAAAACCATCCAAAACCATCATACCTCATCAGCTCTGAGCAAGACCAATGATTTCTGTACCTTCAAGAATATAAGATTCTAGTGGGCAAATCAGAAAACAAACAAGAATACAAAAAGACGAATGAGATCTTCTCAGAAAGTAGGAAATGGGAAGAAATGGGATAAAATGATGGATAGTGACAAGAAGAAGCTGAAAAACCCCTTCCCAAACTGACCATCAGAGAAGGAAGGGACACTAAAGTTGAGTCCAGAGAGCTGAAACAAGACAGACACAGAAAAGTATGGTGGTAGGCACTGCAAGCAGAAAGTAGAGCATGTGTCAGTGATATGAAACAGGAGTAACTGGGGCTTCCTCCAGGACAAAATAAGAGACAGCATGCTTGGGCTCAGAGAGTGTAAGCATGAATGTGAATTGAGAAAGCTGGGTCTAAAATATAGCCTAACCTTTGACAGAAACATCTCATGAGACATATATTTTTAAAATTTATTATTCACTCAAAAATGTTTATTAATCATTGACTATGTTTGAAAATTAAAAGAGGAAACAAAGTTAACATAACATCTGCCCTCATTGAGTTTCTGGCCAATAAAGGAGATAGAAACTTTAAAAAAAAAATCATTTCACTAGAGAAGTAGATATTTGGCAACTTAATGCCATTTGAGTATTACATTTGTAGGTGGTAAAGTCCACCCCCTTAACATAACTCTTTCCCACTAAAGCAATGAATGGTCATACTTCATAAAAATTAATAATGTCATCTGTAGGAGCTCATCGGTCTTGGAATTTATTTTAACCGCATGCTTAATTCTCATTAATCACTGTTACACATCATTTGTTAGATGTTGTCTCTGGAAGTTACCATTCAGACCATGCTATCGTCCTAAATACAGTGTTTTCCTTCCCTACTTCCTCAAGTTCTAGAAAAATGGCTTCTCTGCCAATGGTAATGATCACTAGTATTCAGAAATTCTCATTTAACTTAGGTTCCTCAGCCATCTGTCCAATGAATAAGGTCTTATTTCAATTCCTGTTTTAACATTTGATTTTTGTTATAACTATTGAAAAGGGTTTAGCTATTGATCTGCCTTCTATTTTCCCTCAATTCCATTACTAGCATTGTCCTTTAGGGACATTGTTGCTGGCAATACCATCATGTTGCCTGGTGCTCCCACCTGCCCAAGTGGTACTAGATAAGCCTTTTTGGCATAGACAACAGAGGGTAGAAAGAGCAGGGCTTCAGAGTCAGGGCTTTCTGAATTTGAAATCTCCTCTTGTGTAGAATAGACACATGACCTTGGGCAAAGGCCAACTACTACAAGAGCCTTACTTTCCTGATTTGCAAAACAGACATCAGGGCCAGGACTGTAAATTGAGTGAGACATTTGCTTCAGGTGTACAATTTAAGGGGGCACCAAAAATCTCTGTAATCAAGATAAAAAAATATCTTGATGCAATAGTTTATAAAACTCCAAATTAATGTAAAAATCCATGATAAAAAAATCAGAATTTTAAATAAAGACAGGATCTTACAGGATAAAGTGAAAAAAACAGAGTTTTACAAGCGTGGGGTGCCTCCTTAAATTTTGTACCTAGAGCTCATGCCTCCCTCACTCCCCCGGCCCTAATCACATTACATGATAAATCTGTTATGAAAATACATTTTGATAATTGATGTAAAGAACCTTACATAGTGACTTCTACCCAACTTAAGATATTCATCTCCCCCAACTCCGCATCTTTGACATCTTAATCCGCCTCCCCAAGATGATACAAGATGGGGGATAGACCAAAGTGAGCCTTCCACTCTCATATTTATCACTATTGTGTACAACTCATCAAACCTCCTAAGCCCTAGAACATTGGTCTAGCCAACTGTGAGATGCTTCTAAGTGCTTTTCTTTCATATGGATCTCTTTCTCCCTCTCTCAATACAATATTGGCAGCATATTTATTTACTCTCTGCAACAAAACCACTGCAGTCCTAGGCTGGGACACTTTCTGGCTCCATGAGACTTGCCCAGACATCGTTTAGATCTATGACTTGAAACTTTTCCCATCAGCCTCCCTCCCTTGTACAAACCGAGGCATCATGCACACTCATCACCTCGAGTCCTGTGCCAAGTTCTTGCTTTATGCACACAATTTCAGATCCATTGGCCATTTGGGCAGGAGGCCTAATATGAACTCCTAAGTATCTTCTTGGCACCAGTTCCCTACCTAGTGCTGTTGCCAACCTCATCTTCCCCCATAGTGTTCTCTATACTCACTAGTGTGGAAGATGAGGGTTTTCTAAGCTTCCAAGAATCTGCTCATGCTCCCTCACCATCACACAGCATTCTCAAACCTATGGATTCTTCCTATAGCCCCTGACCTACTGACATGTGATGATCTTAACTTGGGGGTGCAAAGTGCTGACCAAACCTGCCACTTGGGCAGGTGGGAGTGCCAGAAAAACATGATAGTATTTCATGGGGGCATGTCCCTAAAGGACAATGTTAATAATGGCCTTGGGGGAAAACAGAAAACCTATCATGGCTAAACACTTTTCAAAGGAAAAGCTCAAAAGTTATAACATAACCAAGAGCAAATGTTAACATAGGAATTGAAAGAAGACTCAGTGTACTGGACAGAAGTCTGAGGAACCTACTGAGTTAAATAAAAATTTCTGAACACCAAGTGGTCATTGGTATCTTCAGATAAGCCATTTTTCTCTAGAACATACTCAGGGAAGTAGGAATGGAAAACATCTTATTTAGGACACTACAATAGAATGAATGGGAACTTCCAGAGACAACTCTAGTAATCTAAGAATGTGGTTAAACTAAATTCAAAGACCAATGAGCTCCTATTGGTGATATTTATTTATTTTTACCTGGATACAGGTTATTACCAGAGAATCATGTCACCTTGGGTTCCCCAGGCCCCTGGAGAAGGGGTCTGCTACTTGGGACAGTATGGCAGAGCGAGATGATCATGGACTTCAAAGTAAGACCAACCTCATTTCAAGTCTATCTTTTATAGTGCAGCGACTTCATGAAAACCCCTTCAAATTTCTGAGCTTTAGCGTTCAGACGAGATCGGGCACATTCAGGGTGGTATGGCCGTAGACTGAGCTTTAGTGTTCAAAGTGTTATATAAATTATAACATATATAAATTACATATATACATTTATGTGTATATATATATATATATATATATACATATATATATATTCCATCAAAAGATTCCATTTTGGGAGACCTGGGTGGCTCAGTCGGTTGAGCGTCTGACTTCGGCTCAGATCATGATCTCGCTCATGGGTTCGGGCCCCACGTCAGGCTCTGTGCTAACAACTCAGAGCCTGGAGCCTGCTTCAGATTCTGTGTCTCCCTCTCTCTCTGCCCTTCCCCTGTTCATGCTGTGTCTCTCTTTCTCTCTCTCTCTCTCAAAATAAATAAATGCCAAAAAAATTTTTAAAAAAAGGTTCCATTTTGACCCAAAGTCTGCAGAAATCCATCGATTCTAGCAACAGATCCAAATTGAGAATCTGTAATGACATAGGCACAGCCACTGCCCCCCCAGTGATTCAGAGACAACAGGGAAGAGAACCAATGAGCAAACATGAAATCAAAAGGACAGGGAGCTACAGGACAGTGTGAGTGGAGATACAGCAAAGGCCCAAGGAAGCTCAGGAACCCAGTCTGGGAAGTAGTTGGGAGTTAAGAATGCCCCCCAGAGGAGGTGCCACCTGAACTAGGCTAGGGATTAGTGGTTGGCAGAAGAGAATGATCATGTAAGGACAAAGATGTGGATTCAAATGCATTATGTTTCTTCCCGTTGTCACCTAGGGGCCATCAATCAGCAGGGCTGTCAATGACTTCACAATTTTAGTCCTTCTTTGTTCCTTTGTATTATTTGATTATTAGTTTTGTTCTCACCCAACAAGACATAGCGTCTTCCTCCAAGAATGGTATTTTGAAAAGCATCACCCATCTCAAGGAGTTTGCATTATGCAGAATAAGGGATTCTGAGGGCTCCACCAGAGGATAGCCTCATGATACACAAGGTCCAGGAAGAGGGACAAAATCTTTGTGTGGGGACATTAGCCATTAGTGGCTGTTTTGAGTCACAGCCTGGAGACAGCAGATCTGGGATAGAACCTAGTTCTTCAGATCCCCGATGTTACTTCTCTATCCACAGTCCTAGCTAAATAGAAGCAAAGATGTGCTTCCACCATTCATGAGTGTCAATCTGACTGATGATAGAATCCTTCAGGTGGGGGGTACTTTTATTTAATATCAGCTACTGCTCTGTTGCAATTCGTTGGGTCTCGTATCTGTACTTTCAGGAGATGATGAACTTCCTGAGGCCAGGTATGCATGCCGTCCTTAGTGACCAGCATAGAGGACTGGCACATGGTAATTTGTACCACAATGGGTGATCTACCTGCCTCACATTTGTCTGTTTCATCTTAAAAATGCTGATTTGTGAAACTCACCTTAGACCTACCAAATCAGAACTCTCCAGGCATCAGAGAGGCCTGGAATCTTCTTTTTAATAAAGTTTCTAAGTAAGTCTTATGTTTAATCAACATAACCTCTTATCATGGGGACTCAAACATAGAGGGTGGGGATATAGCTGGTAGAATTGTGCCCCCCCCTTTTTTTTTTCAGTACTTGAGGATGGTTGGAAGACCCAACAGAGATTCAGGCAGGCAGAGCACGAGTCATTGTCCTTGGATGGGACACAGAACACAGAGAGAATAAGAAGAAGTCTGTCCATTTAGGCTTGGTGTGATAGTGAGCCACAGGAAAACCTGGAAAATGTTGAGGGTTGAGTCAAATCAACAGTCCTAATAGATGCCTGTCAGTATATCCCAGTGAAAAATTCAGTAGCCTATGCCTGGCTAGCAAATTTTGGCAACAATTAGACTTCAGTGGGGTCATTAAAACAGCCCCTCAGGGGTTGGCTTCCTCTGTCTCTTCCTTTGTGTCTGGCACTCTGGCTGATTTGACAACAATACCCACGTTAGTCCTTGTGAAGGAAGATGCCTACTGTGTGCCAAATCCACTGTGAGTATCTTTTGCATAAGTCATTTAGGAATGTGGGCAGATCGACAGACCCATCACTCCAGAGAGACCACCTTGAAGTGTGTGTGTATGTGTGTGTGATGCTGTATCCATTTTTGAGCACTGTGCCAATGAAAGGGAAGCCTATGTTCTCAAGAATTCTGACATGCTTGACCCCAAGGCATTCTGGGACATCAGTGACAGCTGACTCTGACAGGAAATCAACTCAGGTTATACTAAAGCACTGAGGGTTTGGTTCTCAAGTCAGACAGATGAAGTTTGAATCTCAACACCACCATGATCTCTTGATCTCGTGCAAGTTATGGGAATAAGAACAGTAACACCAACCTCAAAGAGTTATGAGGATCAAATGAGAAAATCTATCCTTATAAAGGACTGGTCACCTGCAAATGCCAGTAAATGTTAGGTTCACAGTCCCCCAGAATAATTCAATTGTTTCGAGTCAGCAACAACATCTTCCTAATAAGCCTATCTAACCTTGTCAGTCCTATTTTATAATGTTTAAGAGTCTCCCTGTGTTGGTCAGGAGGGAGAGAGCTGGAGTGTACCAAAATCCTAGTGGGTTGACCTAACAGAGGCTTATTTTATTACTCATGTGAAGTCTGCTGTGGGTCTAGGAAAGTCTCCAGAATAATCTACCGCCATGTGGTTACTAGGTGTTCATGGCTTTGCCTTCTCCATCGGGAGCTCTTTGGGTGTTCAGTGAGAAGAGAAAGGTGGACAAGGAGGGGGAGAGAAGGGTTTCAGGTCTACCTGTTATTAATTTCAGTCTGGGAGTGGCAGTCATCCCATGTGCCCGTAGCCTGTTGGCCAGAGATGATAATGGGGCTGCCCTCTGAATGTAAGAATGCAGAAATGAGGGGGGGTGGATAGAATGGGAAGCGATTGCCACTTTCTCTGCCACAACCTCCTTCACTATGGAGTTAAAACATGGTGGCTTTCATCGTGCTATCTCCCTGCTGCTGTATCTGCCACCATTTTCCACATTCTGTTTTAAAATAGTAGGAATTCCCTTGGTGTGCCATGAGCTATCACATGTCCCTGCCTTTGCCATCATCTTCCTTTTAACTGGGGGCCACTTCTCTGCTCATCCACCTGACCACCTCTGATGACTCTGAAGTCTCAGTCCCTTGGAGGGTGATCTTTCAGGGATGATGAACTTTTGGGACAAAGGTTTGAGGGATATCCCATCACTGTCATGAAGCTACCCCCCTGCTATTCTTCACTCCCACAGGTAGTGTTTGAGCCCAAAGTCTTTACTCTCATTGGTTTTAAGTCATACTTCACAGTGACCTTAATAAAAATTTAAAGACCGTATAACATACATTATCCTGTGGGTGTGTTAATTAGTCTTATATATGACATCATCTGGACTCCTGGGATTTTTTATGGCTGTCATATATCTTGAAGGAAAGACTTAGCCATTCTCCACACAACTATGTAGAATCGTGGTTAGTTTGCCAGGGAACACAAAGGAAATATATCCCTCTGAAATATCACTACATATTTATAATAGCAAAATAGTTATAGAACAATATTTAGAGAATATTAGCTCTTTCAAATAAATATGCAAGTTTTCAAGTATTAATGTTTCACAATTAAAACTGACACATAGTCAATTTCAGTCCATGTTTCATTGGGTCATTTTGGAAGATTTTAATATTTGGAAGACCTTCTGTATTTATATATAAACACAAAATTAAACATTCATGTAATATTGTCAACTTCTGCCTTTAACTCATCATGCCAGATCCGTGCAAAAGTCTGTCAGTCTTTTGCAGTCTGTCGGTCTTCACTTGGTATATATATTTAGGGACATAGTTTAATTTTTCAGTTTTCCCTTGTCATTTGGTACTTTATAACCTTAGCCTTCACTCTTCAGACCCAGACTGAATTATTGAAAGGAAGGCAATACAATTGACCAGAGAGTTAGAACCTTTTTTTTTCTTCTTAAAAATCACTCAAGTGTTATTTCAGATAGTCTGAATAGTGTCCCTAGAAATGTATGCATTTAAGAACTATGGATTTAGTGTATACTGTGTCCAAGGAATAGGGTCATGTAAAAGTAAAAGATAAATCCCATTTTTCACGTGGTTCATATTGGCTTGACTTGTTTTTCTATTCACTGTAAGTTCCTCAATGCAAAGAAAGAACTGTCTTACTTTGTTAGCGTGGACCTTCTCGTTGTACCTTGAGTATGTTAAACGTAATGATTTCCCCAGGGTGTGTGGATAATTTAACCAACAAAATAAATGTAGCCCTCCTCCTTTCCACTGAGAATTTTAACATATGGTCCTTATTACACAAAAGATGATACAAACAGAACACACAATTATATTCAAATGGGATTGGAGAACTGTATGGAGCCAGAGAATGTCATATATCATCCTTAGGGTTCATGTAAGTGACAGGAAGAATGGGCCTTTGGTATCTTTGTTTGAATCCCTGTTGGATTGCATGTTCCTCGATCACAAATAATCTGACAATTGGCGTTCATTTATTTAATTCTGCAAGTATTTATGAAGTGCTCACGTGTCTTGCACTGATCTAAATAAATGCGTGCTTAATTAACATTTTTACTTCATATAATCCATTCAAGGGAGTTAGAAGTGGTTTTCTGGTGGTAGTGAAGACCTTGGCATGCATTCATCTCCTCCTACCTCTTTAGCCAATAGCACAAAATGGCAAAGATCAAGCTGCCTAGGATGGGGTCTGGAGCCATATTCACAAATCAGAAATCATTCCACGGCTACAAAAGGGACTAACCCTCACCAGTAGCACCCTGCTTGAACTCATTAGGCTCCCCATCCTTTATTATTATCCAGAGTACATATCTACCAAACTGATATTGTTGACTGGCCCAGCAAAAAGCCAAGAGCAGGTATCGAGGTAACTTCATGTTTCCATGGCAATCCTGTCCTGCTTCAGTATATGAAATTCATTAATAATACCATGTCTTTGTGGTAAAATCAAGAAGTGTGAAGGCTTTTTATAAAGTATAGGGTGACTGCTGAAAGTGGGCTTGGTAAATCTGATTTTAAAATTCCAAGGAAAGGGGTGCCTGGATAGCTCAGTCAGTTGAGCATTCAACTCTTGATTTTAGCTCAGGTCAGGTCATAATCCGAGGGTCGTGGAATCAAGCCCTGGATCAGGCTCTGCACTGAGTGTGGAGCCTGCTTAACATTCTCTCTGTCTCTCTGTATCTCTGTCTCTCTTTCTCTCATTCTCTCTCTCTCCCTCTCCCTCTGCCCCTCTCCATCACTCATTCTCTCTCTGTCTCTAAAATAAAATTCCGAGGAAAATAAATTTGTATAGGCCATGCAGCTATTTCCAGGGATGAGATATAGTACACTTCCTGTTGCTTGAGGGTGAGGAGGGGAATTGCCAAGTCATCTAAACAAAGCACTAGAACTTGTTAATGAATTAAACCCCATCGATTGATGGAAGAAAAGGTTTAGATTCGAAGACTAGTAGAGAAGCCCCAAAAGGTAGAAAGCCCACAATAATTAGTTTGAACAGTTTTTGTTATTTGCGTTTTAGGTATCAGATCAATAAAGCAACATTAATAATTAAAGACCAGGATAAATATACCAATTCCAGATTAGAGCTTTGAGCTTTAAATTGCTTGTGCCCAAGCCTTTTTTTTTTTTTTTTTTTATAGGCTCTAATCTTTCCAGATGTACTGAAGGGCTATAAAGTGACTTCTTACGCTGTGGAGTTGGTGAGAAATATGAGGTTCTTCTAGATGAGAGCTGTTGAGAGGTGACAGAGCAGGCGTCTGGGGGGGCCATGACAGAAGGGATAGTAGGTATGTCTCATTAAAAAGAGCTGTGTCTCTGTCATACTGCTTCAAATTCAGCTCTGCACCTCCTAAACAAAGGGCAGGAGTAGAACTTTCTGCTTATGGGGGGCTAGCTGAAACGCTGCTTTGAAAGCTCAGAGCTTGGAAGAGAGAGAAGGAAAGATCTAACTGAGATGTGGCTGAGAAAGGGCTCCTGGGTTCAAATTCGGTGGGGTATTGGATGGACATTGGAAATGCACTGAAAAGGTAGCTCCTGGCAAGGAGAGCTTATGACAGCCTGGCAGGGGGCGGGGGGGCGGCGGGGGACAATTAGGAAGTGGTACTTGACACTAGGAAAGTGTCAGGACTCTCCGCAAGGCTGGTGGAGCAGAGAAGTGGAGACGGAACATGCACTTCACAAGGCTTTAGTCCAAGGAGGTGTGCACTGATTCCAGCTCCCCAAACAGCCATGCCCTGTGAGGGGAGAGGGCAGCAGCCCCAGCAGGTCAGGGTGCTTACCGACAGTCTCTGGTTGTGAAGAGCCAGTTCTGTCTGCATCCACATTTCCTGTGAAACCATCGAGATGGATTTCCGGAGGAGCTCTTCCCATCGGGAAGGAAGTTGACTATGTCCACATTGGTCTGGCCTCAGGCCAGGTACATCTCATACTTAAAAATAAAAGACACACCCACATCCACCACTACTTCATGTCCTTCCCATTCTTTCTGGCTTGCATTTTGTTGTTTAATTCTGCCATTGTCCAGTTTCTCTTTTTCTCTTAACAACATATGAGTTGTCCGCTACCCTTGGTTGTATGCCTCCCACTCTGTTTGCTTCTCGGTCACTCAGAGATCACTCAATGCCTTTATCTCTCTCATTCTTCCCTTTCATCTCCTCTAAGATAATGGCCCCTAGGTTTGCTATGACATTAAATTTGGCCACAGCTAGGGACATCGATGTGGTTTTCTCGTATGAGTTCATGGAATCTTGAAGTTGAAAATAATTTGGAGATCATGGACACCAGTGTTTCCTAAAGATCATTTTGCCACGCCTCTCTCCCCCTGCCCCCAGTGTGATATTCACCCTTCAAGAAATTTCTATTGTATTGTCTGAAGTGGTGCATACTAATATCCCTTCTTGGACAGTTTCAGTGCTAAAGATGCTGTGACATGTTGAACTTAGGTTAATTAATGGTTCCCCTAATTACTTGACCTGCAAATCGTCCTCTCATTATTTGTTCTCTAATAACTATGAATATCGTGTAACAATATTTTGGTAAGCACATGGGGGTGGTGATTGAACCTAACATTTCTGTTCAGCGAAGTCATTCCCTCTTCAACATTCCTGATAGATCATGATCTGAATCTGTTTTGATGCCTCAAGTGATGTAGAGCTCACTACCTCTCAAGGGAGGCTCCTTTCTTCACTAAAAATAATTGTAACTTGCATCCTTTCACCAATATCGGCACCTCTGGTTTTAATTCTGGGACTTACTGTGGTTACACGATATTTCTAGATGGTTCTCACACCTCTTTTCTGCCTTTATAGTTCTTTCTACTTGGTCTCTTTCATGTCATGTGTCATCTTCCTTTTTCTCGATTATACCCCCTCTTTTTCCTGAAACCTACCTATGAACGTTTCTCTACACATTTTTAGCTTGTCCCAACACACATGAAAAATTTAAAGGCAAGCAGCTGTTTCCTTCTTAATCACCCTATATCTGAAATTACTGAGTACAAACACTGGAATTTGCTCGTTTCAGGACACTTTTTCATATCTTGAGCAATCAATTTTGACTGTCTTCGTTGAATTGCATATCAAAGGGAGGCTTTCCTCCTCTGTAGGCCACACCCTCTGGTGTTTCTTGCATAGAAATACAAGTTCATTTTAAAAGACATGCATTTCAGACCACTAGTAGGTCTATTAAATTACACCTTCTGTCCCGTACATACGTGATCTTAGACAGTGGTTTAATGACATGCCATAATTATTTTCCCTTCTAATCTTTATATAATTTGCTGTTAGGAAACACACCTAGCACTATCTTTTTTGTCTGTTGGTTTGTTTGTTTTACTACATCTAAGGAATCCCCCTCACTCTTATGAAATCTCTCATTTAGGTGTTCATTCTAGGAGCTTCCATGTTCATAAATTTATTCCCACTCCAGAAGTACTTAATTCACTCATCCATTTCCCCCTCTGCACAGTCCTATTTCTTGGTACTGAGCTGACCCTGAGATTTGCAGTTCTGTGAAAATATCAAAGGTTACAGCTAGGCTATGAGAATCATGGACTGACCCATACTGATGACATGTTATCAAGGGCCAGGAAGCACTTGGCTAAGTGTTTTATAGGTGTCGTTTTCTTTCCTCATTATAACTACCCTAAAAGAAAAGAATTATTTTCCCTACCTTAAAGGTAAAGAAACAAGAATTAAGAAGGTTAGGTAAACTCACCTGTGGTCACCTCTTACATGGGGACTAGAGTCAGGCTTGAACCAATCCAGTTCCATGGTGAACAGGTCTTAGCTGCTAAATTATGCTTCAGTCGTTGTGGGTCCAATGACAGTTTTCTATATCTTGACCTTTCTTTTGGAGGCTTAATTTCTATTTATAGTGGACACTTTCCTTCCTGCCTTCCTGCCTTCCTGCCATCCTGCCTTCCTTCCTTCCTTCCTTCCTTCTTCCTTCCTTCCTTCCTTCCTTCCTTCTTCCCTTCCTTCCTTCTTCCTTCCTTCTCCCTCTTCAACTTCCCTCTTTCCATCATTCTTCCATTCTTTCTTTCTGTCATTAATCCCTCTTCTCCTTTCTCCTCTCCCTTTCTTTGTCTTGTCTTCTTCAGTAATAATATTAGTTTCACTCTATTCTCCTTTCACTTTTCCTTTCCTTCTCTTTACCTACACAAGAGCCTCTTCCAGCTTGGAGAAACCATGGTCTAGAATGAAAGAGCCTTGCAATCGGGCCTCAGGATGCTTGGCGTCTTGTCTCAACCATGCCAGTTGGCCCCGATCTTTGTCCCTTCACTCCTGCACTATCTTCCTAGAAGGAATTTGACAGGCCATGAATATTAATTATGTGCCAGTCACAAAGGATACCAAAAACTAAAACATGGCTACTGTCTACTAACCCATATTTGCCTATTTCTTTTCCAACTAGTTTGCCTGCCTTCTCCTCACTTTCTTTACTCTTTCCATCAATGATCCTGCTAGGTAATGTGTTTCATTCCCACTTAACAAAGAAAACAAGCAATGGTCATAGAGGTTCCATATCCATATTTAGTAAATGATGGAGCCGGGACAGTAACCCAGGCTCAACATTAAAAATTCCGATTCTGTGAATCACCACACTAGTGTGAATTCCACAAAACTGGAATATCAAGAGGTGTTGTGAAATAAAAAGGCCTCTTTGATCCAATAAGTTTGGGACATTCTGGTTTAGGTACAGTTTAATTAGATCACACTGGTAACAAGTGGCAGTTCTTGATTTAAGATGAGAAACATGTGAATCCACTTTCGTTCTCTCCCTACAATCCTATACCGCCTCTTTGGAAGATTCCCAGAGAAAACTCAAAAATACATTTGAGTTTAAAAACATAGCCATATTTAAGACTGTGTAGGACCAAGAGGAGTTCATAAGAATGCATACTTATGCTAAATGACATTGCACATGTAAATGTCATGTGTCCGTATTTCTTCTAAGGATAATTCATAACCAAGAGGCGGGTGCGTGCTCCAGCGATGACGACAGCAGAACAATTCTTTACAACCGATGGCCGCCTTTTTAGTAATTAACATGCTCCATATAGATTGAAAGGTCATTTCTTCTCCTCTTTCTCTAACAGTCTTTAATATTTACCAAATAGTGTCGCATTGTTGGAAATGTCACAGGCTCTACAGCACAGGGGCGATTCCACACAGTGATTCATGATGACTTAGTTCATTAAGAAAATTACAACTCATTTATTTGGATGCTATATCTCTTCTGCTCTCAAAGAATTCTCTTTGATTAAAAAAGTGAATTATGTTGACTTGTTTCTGTGTCGTAGGTGGCTTCTAATTAAAATAAAAGATAATGTGTCTTAGCTTTAAGTACGTATTTCCTTTTCAATGACCATTGGAACTTTCAATAAAAAAGTTGGGATGGCAAAGGCAAAGCGATTCAGAGCTGAGTTCTCTTTTCTTTCCCCAGTCGCTTGCCTCTCATTGCATGGTACCTCCATTAAACTTCTAATGGAGAAGACCAGGGAGCCATCCTGGAACCTCACTTCTCTTTCTTCCCCACAATCAACCCATTGACAGAGCTGTGGATTTCATCTTTAATATTTCATTTAAATGTGTTCCTTCTTCCCTTGTCCACAACAACTGCCAATGTCACTGTCCCCAACATAATGGTCTCCCACTTCACCTCCCTTCTTTCGGTAGCCTCCTGCATCCCACTCTGCAGAGTAGCCAGAGGAATGTTTTTCAAACAACCTGTGATAAAAGATTAGGTATTTTCCTCCATTGCAATATTGACCAACATTCTTGTAAAATACAAAGAAATGCAATAAAAATGTGTGTGGATGTTGCAGCAGTCAAAATGCTGTGGAGGTTTTTAAATGTCCATGCTCCACTTCTGTGGTCATCTTAGCATGGTTTAGAAACAGACTTTGCAATCTGACACTCATCTGAGGCTCACATTTTGGGTATCACTGAATCTCTCTAGAGATTTTAAAAATATATAAATTAGATCACAACCCCACCCCCACCCCCGATTCTGATTTGTATTAAAATACCAACTAAAGGGGTGCCTGGGTGGCTCAGTGGGTTGAGCATCTGACTTTGGCTCAGGTCATGATCTCATGGTTTGTGAGTTCAAGCCCCACATCAGGCTCTGTGCTGACAGCTCAGAGCCTGGAGCCTGCTTTGGATTCTGTGTCTCCCTCTCTTTCTGCTCCCCTCTTGCTCATGCTCTGTCTCTCTGTCTCTCAAAAATAAATAAACATCAATTTTTTTTTCAAAAAATAATAAAAAAAAAATACAAGCTAAAATAGTTAACATCGCTACATGGCCAAGCCTCATCAGGTCTTTGAACTCTTTCCCAATATGTGTCCTCTGGGCTTGCCACCATCGGCCATCCCCACTGTCTTTCAGGTCCTTAAAATGCTCAGTGTCTGCACATATACTTTTCTCTGTCTGGAATGCTGTCCTCCAGCCCATGAGCCTGGCTTTTGCCTACATTCTTCAGGGCCCACCTTAAATATCTCTTATGTAGAAAGATGTTCCCTCACCCCTACTACCACTACCACTGCTAATAAATCTCTTTGACACTCCTTCCATTGAGAGGTGGGGTCTATGCCCACTCCCCTGAATCTGGGCACACTCTATGACTGCTTGCCCAATAGAATAGAATATGGTGCAAGGGAGACGTTGCCAGTTTCTAGGCTCAGGCTTTAATGTTGTCCGCTTGCAATGGGTGAATTTTGGATTAGGTGCTATGAGAAGGTGTCCACCATATAAAAAGTCTGACTGGCCAGAAACCTCATTCTGGGAGGGAGCCCAACTAGCTATGTGGAAAAGCTCCATTCAGAGCTATCTCTGGTCTGGTCCCCATGCCGGGGAAGTGAGTGAAGAAGTGACTCAGTCCCTGCTATCATCTGACTGTATCCATAGAAGGACCCCAAGTGAGAACCATCCAGCTGAGTCCATCCACCTGAGACCCGTAAGAGATAATAATAAATTACGAATATCAGACACTGTGTTAGACACTATGTTTTGTTTGTTATTTGGCAACAGATAACTGGAAGAGTTTGCCTGCTGTGTTATTTGATGGTATCCTTTAATTTTTTTTCTAGAATGCATATGGTAAATATTGGTATGAGCTTGTCTTGGTTTGGAGTTCCCTCCGAAGTGGAACCTGAGATGAGGATTTCATGGCAAATGGCTTCTAGGTCAAAGAAAAAGATAATATTTCCTAGATTAAGTATGTATTTCCTTTTTTCCACCTGGTAAAGGTTTTGGTGCAAAACTATGAGAATAATTAAAGAACAGAGCAGTTTACAGTTGCCTTTGCCTTGTTTCTCTTATCATTTGGGAAGATGATCCCAAGAGACCCTGTGAGCAAAACAAGACTGGCTCCTTGGAGGCTACTGAGGCTCCATGCCACTGGGGACCCACTAGAGACCATGCAGAACGTGTCTTGCAACTGCCACATTGCCACCAGGGGATGCAAGAAAGCTGGGGTGTCGACTCGCCAACTCTCACTGTCCTTGGTTGAGGGTCCCTTCTGGAATGTTAATTCTCAGACATGTTAGCCTGTATAGCAAGAACTTTCACCACCTTCCTGAAGCTGGAAAATGGCTTCAGGCAGAGGGATGCAGGCCATGTGCTTAGAAAACTCTGTGGAGACCTCTAGAGAGGAAGGAGAGGATGCGGCGACTAAGTTCCATGGGCAGGAGGCACGTCTGTTTCTTTCCCTGCTTTATATGTAGTGCCTAGTGCCTGCGGGGCATGGAATAAATATTTGTTGAATGACCAAAGGAATGGAAAAGACACCTTATTCTATGAAGATGGTAGCAATGATCTATGCTCTAGAGGTCTCAGATTTTGCTGTTGACCTTGGCAAGGCCTGTCTCCTCTCTCTAGGCCTTGGTTCTTTGCATGTGTGATAAAGGGATTGAGGTTCATGATTTCCATGAACCCTTCCAGCTACATTGTATGGCTTATGGATAGAATATATATAACCTCATTAGTCTAAGAGATCATATTCTAAGCCAAAGGAATTAGTTGGTTTTTACCAAGAAATGGAATGAGTGTTTTAACAAGAAAGTTTAATTAATGATATCATGAGAATTACATTATGATCTTCTGTCCTTTTGAAAAGGAAGGTTAATTATTGCATAAATTGGGCTACGTATACACAACAGAATTAGTTAGCAGCCATTAAAAATCAACTTTATGAGGAATGTTTTATGATATTGAAATATAGGCATATATTATATATATAAAACATTTGTGAGTGTGTATGTGTGTGTGTGTGTGTGTGTGAGAGAGAGAGAATATATATCTGGAAGAAAAAAAAGGAATATCTGAGCTATCATCTAAGGTTGGTAGGATAATGGGCTTTATTTTTAGATTTAAACTTATTTACACCTACTAAATTGTGGGAAATAGGCATGCATTATTTTTACGATCAGAATTTATGTAACGAATGTGCACATAAATGTGTTGAAATGGTGCAAAGAAAAGGTAAGGAAATGCAGTCACAGAAGCATTAAAAGGCCCCTCTGACCTCACTCACTTGCTCAAGGGAAGGCTAACGTGCTGTCCTTATATAGACCTGGAAAGCGATACAGATGAATGAAAAGTGTTGCATGTGGTTTTAGATGCATATTCAGGCATTATCATCAGATGCATATCTCTGCTAACCTATTTTATCCTCAGTATCTATATCTATATAATGGGTATACCAATACTGAATTTGCACAATGGTTATAAAGACTCCAGGATATAATAATAAAATACTGGTACATTTGAGGACAATTAAGCTTTCATGAAAGGTAATAAGAAACAGAACCTAGGAAACTTGGTAGACTACTTTATAATAAATGGATTTCAAAGGCAGGAAAATGATAGCCTTGTTTTTTTACTTCAGAGTCTGGCAACTACTTCTGGGTCAAACAATGGGCGCTCTCACATTATAAGATGTCAGTGGTGCTGAGGGCATTGATTTGAGCTGCATATTTTTAAAAATTGGTAATAAAAGATAAAATAGCATCTGCCTGGGGCGCTCTCTTGGGACGTGCACCTTGGGAGCCCTGAGCCAAGATGTATGATCTCCAGTGACCTTGACCTCACCATGCTGGAAAGTCTGCATGGAGATACCACACAGAGAGGGAGCCCCGTCTTCTCCCGGCCCCCTCTGGTTGAGTCTTCCCAGCCTAGCACCAGACATGAGGGTCAAGAAGCTGGTGACATTATCCCAACCCAAGTCAGCCGCTCCTGCAACTGAATGGGAGGCCCCGGGGCCAGAACTGCCCAGCCACTCCTGAATTCTGGACCAAGAGCAACCATGAGGGAGAATGAGTACTGTGGTTTTGAGACACTAAGTTTTAGGGTGATGTGTTCCACAGTAACAGATAACTAATCAGATTTACACGACAGGGAAGGTGCAGACTGATATATCGCTAAAGCCGCTTCTAATTCCAAGGCTGTGTTTGTGTCATCGTCATTCATTACAACTAACCTAACATGACTGCAGGTCCCTCCATGGGCAAGAGGGTTCAGGGAGGAAGCAAGGTCTGGGGCTTAATACAGCCACCCTCTCACCTCTGATGCTCTTTAAATGATGACTTATGTATGTGTATTGTGGCTTTCATTTCATTTTGCCCTGTGTAAACACATTTTTCTAACCTCATTATTAACAATGGCCAAGTAGAAATTAATCAGTGGAGAGAGAGCCAGCTCTTTAATTGATGACCGTGAATGTGGACTTGGGGATGAGGTCCTGGTAAAGCACACAGCTGCGTTGCTTCTACGCTTTCCCTCTGATATTTTACCTGCTACTAATTCACAAAAGCAGACATAGGCTCTATTTAAGACAACGCAAAAACATCTCTAAAGGAAATGAACATAGACGTTTTTCTACTTACAAGTTACAAGAATTAAAAAAAAACAACAAATAAAAAACTCTGCATTACATTAGCTACTTTTGGATTGACTTGCCAAATTCACTGAGGCAGTTTGGTACAACATGGAAATTAATATATTATTTCACTTGTAACTCTTCAATTTTATCCTTAATAGATCCAGTAGTTAAAATATGGGATATTGCGCTGATTCTGTATGTACCTCCAGCCATGCAGCAAGCATTGTACGAGTCACTAGAGGTGCAATGGTTAAAAAAAAAGGCACGTGTGGTTCTCATCCTCATGAAATTTATAGTCTAGTTGAAAGGATAAACATTCATTGGACAAGCAGACAAAAAACGTAGTTGTTGTGTTGAGAATGTGGAACAAGCAGAAGTTCCTTGTATGACTGATTGAAGGATATGTTAGAACAACCACACTTAACCGATTTGATATTAACTATTAAAACTAAACACTCTGGATATACACCCAACTGAAATGTGTTCATATATTCACCAAAAGACATGTATTAGAATATTCACAGCAACACTATTTGTCATCGCACCAAAAAGCAAATGACATAAAGATCTCCATCAACAATAGAAGGTATTAAAAATTACGGTATATTCCTATAATCAAATGCTATAAAGCAATGAAAAAGAATGAGCTGCAGGCCTACAGAGCAATAGTAATATGATGAATCTAACCAACATAAGACTCGGTAAAAATACATATGATGTAACCGTAGTTACATGAAGTAAAGAACTGAGGAAGCTAATCTATACTGTTAGAAATGAGTGGAGGCCCTTGGTGAGGAAGTAACCAGAAATAGACATGGAGGAGGGGCTTCTGGTGCTGGTCATGGCCTTGTTTTGGATCCAGGAGTTGTAACATGGGTGTGCTCATTTTTCTGTTCATTTTTCTATATGTATATTATTCAGAGTCGTAGAAAGATGAGATCCTTTATGTTGTCTGCAAGTTAAACCCCAAGGCTTTGTGAATGTAGATTGGAACTCTTTATGATCAAGTTCTAATCCACCCCTCTGGTCTTTCTTCCTTTCCCTCCCTTGCCGAAACTTACTGACTGCAATACCCTCCATTTCTCACGAGTGCCAAAATGTTTTCCAATCTCTTGCTTCTATAAATGTGGTCTTCTTGCCCGGAATATACCATTTCTCTTCCCCATCCAAGCACCCCTTCTCATCAGACGCCCCAGCTCCGCTGTGATGTTATATTAGCAGGAAACCATCCCAAATTGTTCTCTCTGCTCCTATAATCTATCTCCTGTGTTGTTCAGTTCCCTTGCTATATTTCTTATTATGTTATATTTAAAATGGCCCACATACATGTCTGGTGAGCTACCTCTGAAGCCCTGTATACCCTAGACTATGAGAAACCTCGGTGGAAGGAGTCTCACTTATTTGTCTTTAACTCCCAAGTGCCTGACATAGTTTCTGGCATGCCACGTGTCCTAACAAATGCTTGAATAATGGAGGCATGAAAGGATTCCGGAATAAGTCTGACTCGGAATTCACGAAAACTAGGTTGTCAAATAAAGAAGGGAATTCAGGGACCCACAAATTGTCTAAAGAGCAAAACTAACAACTCTTATTTGATCAACCCAATGAGGAGATGGGATTTCTGGAGCATTCCAGAGAAATGGTGTCACCAGACAGAATAATGACAGATGTAGGTTATCATTTATCCAATGATCAAGAAAACCGAGCACACAAAAAGGACTTTTTAAGCAAATTAATGTTAAAGGCAATTTCCCTACAGTAGAAAACTATAAGTTTCTCCCTCATAGCTAATCTCTGCCTCTAATTCATGCATCTACCCAGTGGTTCATTCTGTCACTCATAGCTTTTATTGAGCAGTGACTATATGCCTGGTTCTGTAGTAGGTGCTGGAAATCACTTACAAAGGGAAGTTCCTGAATACATAGGGAAGAAAAAATCTACAAACATATCATTAGGTGGATCCAACTTGATTCTTGAGAATCAAGAAACATCTCTACCATTTCAGGTATTTTTGGTGTCTTTGGTAGCACCATTTTGTCTTTATGAAATGTTTCTAAATAGTCCCCAAATCACTTGTATTGTTTCAGTAGCTGCCAAATTTTTGCCTGTCTGTATTACACAGGCAATAAATCATATTTCCTTTTCTTTTAGAAGATAATAATTATAATAACCAAAAAAAAGAGAAAATAAAAGAATTTTAAAGTAAAAGTTACTTCCTATCCAAGAGGACATACAATATATATTTTCTTTTTTTTTTTTCCCCCCAGGAAAGTCTTCTAACTTACCACTGGGAAACATTGAGAGGCTTGGTCAAGCATTATCTCTGCTTGGTTGATAAATAGGTCATCAGGAGGAAAGTGTTATGGCGATAAAATGTGATCTGTTTTATAACCTTAGGGTCTATCACTGTCAAAAGTTCCTCTGCCACTTTGGGCACATCTTTTTCAAAAACATTTAAATATGCTAGAAACCAGAATTCACCTAATAAACCCCAGCTTACTTGTTTTCCACTTTCCTAAATGTTCATCACAACTGTTCAGATCGGTAATGGCCCTGCGGACAACTGGCGAAGTCCTCCTTTGTGCTCTTCACTTGTGTATGTCACTGTGCACTCACCTCTCTCTCCGCACAGTTGTGCCCCAGGCATACATGGCATCGCATTTCGTAATTTAGTTGTGCATCTCTGTCTCTTACTTGAGTGTAAACTTGTGGAGTGGACAGAGTAGGGCTCTTCATCTTTACACCCCTGAATCCAGGTTCATTGAGTGGCCCGATATGAAGATTTTATGTTTGGGAAATTAACCGAGTGAACGAACGACTTCCTTACCTTTGGTTATTTTCCTCCCTATTTCTCCGAAAATACATGCTGTAAATAGTCCACATTGTGCGAGGCTTTGATTTTGCTCATATGGAGTCCTCTGATCCCACATTGACCTGTCAGGATTTTAAAGCGCTGGGCTGATAAAATATTCACAGGGACTCTAGATGTTGATGCTCTTAATTGTGTGAGGGAAGACACGCTAACAAATGCAGATACGTCCCCCACAACAGAGAACCACAGGAAATGTGTGATGTCACCCCTCTGGGAATCCCACTGCCCACTAAAGGTGGAAGTCCGTCTTTGAAAGTTGGCGTGACTGTTGGATGCTCAGCTGTCACTTTTTTCTCACATTTATTCTGAATGAGCACAATCCATCCATCAGTGCTTAAAGAGTTTTCCAACAGTACATTGACCTTGAAAGCGGCACATTGATTTTCAGTAACGCACGGCAAATAGGGTCGTTACTGAGTCACCCAACAGTGAATGTGATTGGGAACAGATTTCTGAAATTCCAATAGGGTGCCACCTGCCCCGGATGATGGATCAGCCTACTGTAAACCATCAATCCTTGCCGAGGTCTTGAAAAGGGTGACACCTGTATGAAATTTATCATTATATACACCACCAGGCACAGCATAAGACCACAGCTAGGCTTTTCTGCAATGGCGGGGCCTCTGGAGTAAGCAGTCTGTTTTGTTCACAGTCGCGTTTACTGACATGCTTTTCTGAGAAGGAGCCACTGGTGATGGTGACAAAGATGTAAGCACTACAGGGAATTACATCTGCAGCAAGGATTGAGCGATAGATAAAGAGCCCATGTCTTAAGCTGTTAGAGGTTAACGCCCGATCAATTAAGGTGATTGTTTCTTAGATTGCATTGGACAAATGTACGCACACAAAGGGGACATTAGCACAACCAGAGGAGAAGAACAAAGAGAAATTAACTGATGCTAAACTCCAAATCAAACTGGAAAATGATTTTATGTTCTTTTGAAATGCTGAATTGTCTTAATGAAGAGTTTTCTTCCAAAACGAAACTCCTATGTCCTTTTATACTTCATCGTAAAAAACCTAAGAGTGAAATAAGAGGTTTCATAATGAACTGGGTAATTGTAGAGGCCATGCTAATTTTGCAAAAATACGGATTTGGGAATGTATGTCTTTCTTTCTTTCTTTCTTTCTTTCTTTTTTTGGTAAAGCGATAGTGTGTAGTGTTAATACAACAATAATTGTCATTTATTGTCAGCTGTGTGTAGTCACCACTCCTGATACGTTATAGGCATTACACTGACTTTTAAATAAACTTGCCATGCAGATTTGATTTTTCTTCCCATGTTACAGATGAGGAAACGGAGAGTCCAAGATTTTGAGGAAGTCTCTAAGGATTTATAGTTACGGATGGCAGGACCGAGGCTGAAAATCTTGTTTTACTCTCTGACTTCAGTCCCCCCCAAACTTTCCATTATGCCCTGCTGTTACTCATGTACCATGAGAAATTCAGTCGCGGGCATTTAGGTATATCGCCTGGTTTTAGGATTGCTCACCTTAAAACCAGTCAGTTAGAGCAGACCACATCCCGATTCTCCGTCCACAAGGGTTAACGGTTGTTGGTGGGCATGTGCACTTTGTGAAGGTGCTCCTTTGGGAGCTGCTAAGCTCATGATTATCCTTCCCTAATTATAAGCTGCTTGGGAGAGGGAAAGTGTTTGGAGGTCTGGCTATATTATAATTGATGCCTTCGAAACACACACCCCAACCCACCAGCCGCCTCTCCTTGTTTCAGACACTCCGGCACTGGATGGACATGATTCCCCCTTCCAGACCCAGGGGCTGACATCCAGCCAGGTAGACCCTGCAATGATGATAGGGAGGGCTTCCACGAGTCCAAACTCAGCCCAAGCTGCTCACAGGAAGGTTTGGAAAGTGCTCACTTCACTTCCTTTTGATAATTAAGTTCTGCATTTGTGGGGGTTTCAATGTCTGTAGCCAGGGTGAGCTGCTTGGCAATTCTGCTTGTTCCTGGAGGTCTTTTCTGCTGGACTTCCTTTCTGGAGCAGGCACAGAGGTCCCTTCCCAAGATACACCTGCATTCATCTTGATCCCCACCTCTCTTCTCCATTCGAGTTTGGGTTCCGAAAGCATCCTGTATGCCTCTGCACTATACGGTTTTGTAGAGCTGATGTCTTCTTCATATTTTTTTTTATTTTGAGTGCCTAGTATCAAACTTTGTATATATAAGAAGACCCTTGTTGCATGTTCATTGGAAGACAAAAAAAAAAAAAAGTAACAGAGAGATCCATCGTTGTCTACAGCGTTTGCTTGCTCCCATTCTTCTACCTCACAGAGGCTGCCAGACCGTGTGGCATCAGCAAAGCAAAGATTATGGCCTTTCTGTGATGGCGACATAAAGACAGGAAGCTTTCCTGGGATTTAGATGCTCAGGGTGTGAACAGTGCAGCTGCCAAGACGACCCATTCCCGTGTCTTACATACAGCAAAAATTTAACAAATGTCCATTGAAAACACAATTATTTGTTAGATAAATGGATGAATAGACATCTATTGAATGAATAAATATCCGAGTGAATGGATACTGTAAATAAGTAAATATTTGCTGAATGAACAGACGGAGGGCTATTTGTTGAATGACATGACTTGGCGATGTTAACTTTCCCACAGTGCGAGGAATTCAGGCTGAACCAATACAGTGGACGACTGTGGATCTAAACTTGTCAATGTGTTGTGTTCAAACTGCCCAAATACCTAAACTCCCTGACTACACAATTGATTGAATTGACTTGACTGCATAGACATCTGTCCTCGAAATTCCAAAAACTTCCAAACAATTCTAGTTTCTGTGTCTAAAGATGAACCTCCCACTCATTTTTGCTATTCATTTCCTCATTTTTGAGTGACGAGAAAAATGGTATCCTGGGTGGTGGGCACACTGTGTGTGTTCATAGAATGAATGGAGTTTCCTAAACTTCTATTCCAGGAGCTATCAGTATTCATAAAGGAGACCAAACACATGACAAATGTGATTAGAAACGACTGTCAAATAATGACAAATAAGTTCTAATAAAAACAGGCACAATCTGAACAATTACTTGAAATGCAGGTATTTATCAAACAGACCGAGATTAAAAATGACCATATTGCATTAAAGAAATCAAACCAGTGGAATTTTAAATATGCAACTTGGCTGTTTCCCTTTGCTCACGCCTCCCTCCTCACCAGGCTCCTCGCACAGAAATGGGGTGGGAGTGAATTTAAACAAAGAACATTCTAAGGCGCACTGAAGTATTCACATTTTTTACCCATGTTATCTCCGGAGTTGGACACTGCAGAAAAATGAGACCACAGTATAGAGGAGAGTGGGACAGATGACAGCCTCTTAGACTCCAATTGTGAGAAACAATAGAGAGAAGGCAAATAGCTGACTGTTCTCTGTGTGGGTGAGGGGTGCTCCTGGGCCCCTTGGATGCTGTTGTCAAAGGGCCATGTCTTATTAGTGGAAAGGTCCAGATAGACTGATCTATGGAAAAAGAACTCACCGGACACTGATGGTCAGGAAGCCTTTCTCTTGCCCCCCACTGTCAATTCACACATTATCTATCTTTATTTTAGAGACTTTAAAGAAATTTTGTGACTCTGGCCACAAGGCAGCAGAAGAGCCTGAGATGAAAATTTTACCCACTCTTTAACTTCCTGTCAAAGTAGTGAGCATATGTGTAAATACCATCACTCATATTGATACTAGTGATAATAATAATCAAGATATATATTTCTATGTTAATTGCCACCATGATTTATAACTTATTAATATGAAAAATCTTAAAAAGCCCTAAAACATTAAATAGATCCCCTGCCATCTACCATTCAGTGAATGCTATCTACATGCCAAGTTCTGAGCTCTGGACACTCTACAGGTTCTGTGGAGCCTGAAGATTATATAATTTGGGGACTGTCCTTAAGAAAAATAATGCATGATTATAAATACAAAATGACAAATATGAAAGTGAATATTTATTTGAAAAGAGACGATACAAATTATAAATTTTTAACAAGCTTTTAAAAACTACAAACATCAAATACTTCCAGAGTGTCGGGAGGAGCCTACAAGAGAGAAAGGCCTAAAGCTTAAGCTTCATCAGCGTTGACAAGGTGGCCCTGACACTCTTCTGACACTATTTGGGATTATGTTCTTTAATCGTCCTCACAATCCTACAAAACAGATGCAACAAGTTTTGGCATGCCACAGGTTCAGAGATGGTGGCTCAAAGAGGTGAAATCACAGGCTTGGGGTTGCAGAGCCAGGATTTGCCCTCGGTTTCCGGACCAAAGGTGATGTTCATCATGATGCTTGATGCCCCCAAGTCAGCCTGCATTCCGCATGACCCCTCAAACTGCAAAGACGAGAATTACATACTGCACGGATCTAGGAATGTCAGGATTAGGATACGCATTGGTTGGTATCCTAACAGGTACCAACTCAATTAAAAGAAAGGAGGTGAGAAAGAAAAGAAAGGAAGGAGGGAATGAGGAAAGGAGGGAGAGTTGGAAGAAGAGGCAATGGTCTGGCAAATTCCCATTCTTTGATCATTAGCTGTGTTGGGCAACTGTGCCATAAACGGAACCAAAGATGGGCATCTTTCTTGACCTTAAGAATCACATGATAAGATGTCTTACTGGTTGAGAGTTGACTGTTGCCTATGGTGCCAATCATGTTTGTTTGTTTTTTTTTCTGGAAGAATCCATACCCTGTCCTTGAATACCTTCCCCACCCAGGGGCCTCCATTTACTTATTGTGGCCAGACCCCACTCCCATTTCTCTTAGACAATAACCTCTGGTTATTCATCCACCTTCCTTCAGAATAAGAAAGAGGACAGAAGCTGTCAGACTTTTGACTTTTGAGTTTGTAGAAAGCTGTTTTTGGCCTTGGTCTCCAGTGCTCACTGAGTTCTCTACTATCAACATCATTTTACATTAATCCAAAATGATTTACAGGTTTTCCTTTAAAGATTCCAGATTTGTTGAAATATTTTTGTTTGTTTTTCCTGCTTCTCCACTAGGACGTGTGGTAGCTATAGAGAAAAAGACAATAATCATCTTATCCCTACATGCTTTGAAAATGAAACAGGTGGGAAATGAGGCCATAAATAGAATGTGGAAGGGTGAGTTTTTCAGGGATGTAGAGGGTTTTTGCCCCAGCACATCCAAGGATCCATGGAACTGGCTAGTGATAAAAGTGATGGGAGCCCTTATCGGGAAGGAGACTCTTTGCCTTGCAAAAGTTACAAGTTTTGCTTTGGCCTAGGGCAACAAGTCTGGTCCAATGAGGGGTGTAGATGGCTCTCCTTCTTTATCTTAGGCCAATTCTGACTCTCTTCTGACTTCAAGTCCTGGTGTGTTCGTATTAAACTGTATGGGTTAGAAAGGTTTATTATGAAATCAGCAGTGATATCATAGGGATCTCCTGATGTAACATTCCAGAACTTCCATACATGGCTTGGTACCTATTTGACCCTTCTTGACTGAGCTGACCATTAGGATGTGGTCTCCAATCCACCAAACCTTCAGAGCCTATCCAAAACTCGTAGCCCAACCTCTTACCATTTAGAATGATGACACTTATCTTAAGTCTACCTACCAGATGGGGCCACCTTAATTCATTTATTTATTTATTCAGTATTCACTTAACACATATTAATTATGCATCTGTTATGTGCCAGGAGCTTCACTGGATTTTTCTACATCAAAATCTGAGTTTGATTATAAGCGAAGTGAAGAAAAGAAGTCTGAGAACCTCACTCACCATATGCTTGTCTGTTGGCCAACTTTAACACAAGGTCTTTGGGGAACTGCTCTAGCATTGTTGACTTCCAAGTCAGGGAGTTCCTTGTTTAGCCAATTGTCTCTCCAGCTTTCATCACCCAGAGCTTGTGGAGCATGAGAAGCAGTTTCCAAACAAGGAGACAAGAATCAGAGGCAGAGGCCAGAAAGCCACTATGACTCTTCTCTATCAAGATATCCTCTCTCTTTCCCACATCACTTCCTTTCTGGAAATGGACCGTGCCCACCAGCATGCAAACACTTAACACCTTCACATCCCACCTTATACCACTTTTCACTCATTCTCTATGCTCTGGATTTTCGCATGTCCTGAACTTATCAAACTCTTTCCCAACATGAAGGCTTTGCACATGCTGTCCCCTCTATGATACAAAAAACATGTCCTAGCTGGCTCCTTGGCCATACTGCAGATATCATCTTAAATGGTTAATCCTCACAGAGGCCTTTCCTACCACCCTGTCTATAGTTGATCTGACCCTCCTTTTCTTTCTGTGATCCTCATTTGTTTCCTACTTAGCTTTTACCGCAGTATATGATTACCTTGTTTTTATTTTCTATTGTTTTCATCATCTCCCCACTAGAAAGTAGCCTCCATGAGAGCAAGGATAGGTTCAAGAGTGAAGAAATCTCCATCTTGTTCAACATTGTTGTCTTGGCATGAATTATGTCCTTTCTATATATTTACTGAATGAATAACCATTTAACTGAATGAATGAATGGATGCACCCTATAGTAGCTTTGCCTCTCGTGTAGAATAAAGTGCCACAGAATTAGGGATGGTCAGTAATGTCCATTGTTTTCATGGATCAACAGGATATGCCTGTTCAACCGCAGGATCAAAGATGGGAGTGGAGGGCAGGCAAAGAGGACCCAGGCAACAAAGATTTTGTGTGAATGTAAGATGTTTACTATCTATCATCTTTGGTATCTGTGTGTGTGTGTGCGTGTGTGTGTGTGTGTGTGTGTGTCTGTGTGTCTGTGTGTGTGAGCTCATCTGTGGTTCTCTTGCTGGTCATCCAAGTGATGGCAAACACCTACCTGGAAATGTCATTGCATGGATTAGCTCAGGTGTGGAACTGCTCATTCATAGGGATGTGGGGAGGATGACAAAGGCCAAGGTCAGCAGACAAGCTGCCCGGCTGGCTGGCTGCTTTGTGTGAGCTTCCTGTTTACCTTGAAGCTCCGTGTCCAGTCATTGTCCTTCCCTACTGGGTGGACTTCCCATCTCCTGCACAAGAACATGGAAAAAGAGAAAAATAAAAAACACATTGTGCAAGCCTCATGGAGATTCAGAAAGATCACAGGCCTGGGGATTGGAGAGACCTAGTGTGAGTCTGAGCCCTGCCATTTGCCAAGGCAGGGGTGTGGGATGGTCCTTGAATCCCTAAGCCTCAATTTACTCATCCATCAGAGGAGAACAATAGAAATCCCTCCAACACAGAACTTCTATGATGGCTAAGTGCAAAATATATGTAAAGCGTTTAGCACAGTGCTTGGTCCCTAGTAAGCATTACCAAAAATTGCATAGTTTCCAGTAGCAGTATTACTAGCAAGGTAATGGTGGTAGTTGCAGTAGGAGTAGTGGGAGGAGGGGCAGCTGTCATAGAGTAGTGAGAGGAGTTGTTCTATTACTAGTAAGCAGAGGAGGAGCGAGTATAATTGGGTGGTGTTGATGGTCATCGTAGCAGGAAAGGGTAAGATGGCATGTTCTCAGAGAGGCAGTGGTGGTAGTTGTAGTAGCAGTGAGGGGTGCAGGAGCAGGTATAGACCTGATGGTGGGGATGGTATTAGTCGTAGCATTTGTAGTGGTAGGGACAGACACAGTAATAGTTTCAGAAATCGTAATGGCAGTAGACACTAGTACAATAATTATAATTACAGCAACACTAGCAATGGCGGTCTAAGAATCATGTCGATAAACGTTCTTCCCGTCCTCTTGGGCCTATGCTTTCAAAATTCACAAGGTTGATTTGTAGTAAGTACTATATACTGGCTAATTTTGAAGACTCTCTGATATATTTTGAAGTTTTTTTTTTTTCTTCATTTATTGATTTTATTTCTTAAGTTACCATAGAGGAAAATTGACCGTGTTGGGGTATGTAGTTCTTTGAATTTGAACACATGTATGATTTATGTGGCCACCTCCAAAGTCAGGTTACTGAACAGTTATGGTGCCCCAAAAACCATCTCGGGAAGTTCAAAAAACAGATGAGCACACCCTACAAATAAAGAGTGGCTTTCGGGAAGTTCTAGGAGATAACCATGGAATCTGGCACACCGGGAGGGGGCACTTCCTGCCAGAACACAGGGAACACACGTGAGAATTGTGAGCACCCTATTTCCTTCTTTACCCTTGGCAATAGTGAAAAGCCTAGTGAAAGAAGAGAAAGGATGGACTGGCCCTAATCTGTGCCTACCCAGTCTAACCGGTACCAGGCATTGCCACGTGCCCCATTCACTCCTGTGCAGAACATGAAGGAGGAGGTGATTCTCATGTTATAAATAAAGGAACAAAGGCTCATGGGTAGGTAGAACCTTGGCCGAGGTCACACAGCTGGTCCAAGGAGAGCTGCGTTTGCAATCCAGGCCTTCTCATCTCACCCGAGACCTGGCCAGCCTCCTAGAGCCCTCCTGTTGCCCTCTGCTGAAGGCCATGTTGGGTATGGAGTATGAAAGTCTTAGCGTTCACTTTGTGAATACACGGGCATTAATTTGTCCTCAGCTGGATTGTAAACCCTTCAAGAGAAACCCAAGGATGTTCTTTGCATCCCACATGGTACCCATTAAACCACAACAACAATTAAAACAAAAAGAACCGCTTTATTGTTCAACTATCATGTGCTGGCAATTGCCCTCAAGACAGAGTTATTTGTAAATAATAATAATAATAATAATAATAATAATAATAATAATAATAAATAACCAAAGGGAAATCAAACTAGTGCTTTGACATGTTTTTGGCTAGAAAGAAAGCAGACAGAGGGGAGACAGAGGGAAATTGAGATCCAGGGAGACAGGGGAATTGAGATCCAGCCTCATCCCTTATTATCTGAGAAATAGGAGAACAGCAAATTATTTTGCCCTCTTGAGCCCATTTCCACATTTCTCAAACAACCAAATTTCTCTCTTTGAATCCGCACACTTGGAAATAACTTAAGCGTAATACACAATGCGGTGCCTGGCAATTGATAAGTACCAGCTCTGGGCAGAGAAGGAGGCACTGGATCCCTGGCTTAGCTGTTTACTAGCTGTGTGAGCTTGGGCAAGCTCTTAACCCCCCATTGCCTCAGTTTCGTCACCTGTAAAATGAGGGGATAATAGGATCTCATGGGGTGAGGACTCCCTGAATGAATATATAGATGGTGTCTTTGGGAGTGTTTGACACACAGTTAATGCTCAATAAGTTTTAGGAATTAGCAGAATCGTTATCCATATCATGGAAGGCGCTCTAAAAATAAAAACGAGGCAAGACCATATAATCTGTGGAAGAGAGGGTATTCACGGTCAGCTTTGAAGCAGAGGCTGTTTTTCAGTGAGGCTAAGAGGTCCCACAGAGGCTATGCTTCCAGCAGAGAAACTAGCATATGCATGGTGGTGGGAAGGGTGCGGCTTTCATAGAGAATTGGGAACAAAATTATCGACAGCGTCACAGGCACACCTGCTACTTCAGGAAGGTGGGATGAGGTAAGTGAAGGGCCAGGCCATTCCTTTGCCGCATCTGGAATGACCACAGGCATCATTCTAACCCTTATATGCCACTTATTCTCCTTGTATTTTACTCTGCACACTGTGTACTGATTTGTCACTGTTTTAGGGTAAGATTACGTCTCTGAGTAAGCTGATTAGTGTTAGACTGATTGTTTTAAAATAACTCAAGCGGCATCTGAATTTATTTACATACATGATATTGCCTTCTATAAACACAGCTGTATGCAAAAAGAAAATTCAACGGTATTTTGGGAAGTTAAGCCAACAGTTTTAGCTGTAATAAAGGCAGTCTTCTCATTCTGTTTTCTCTTTATTATTTTTTTTTCTTCTGGATGATGTTTTTACAGGAGGGGTGGACCCAAGTATTCCTGCCCAGAAGGGTCTCAGGCACTGAGGAAATAGATGCTTTGGTGGCCGTGGGGAGCATGTCACCAGCAGGCAGAGAATGTCTCTGAAGGAGGTGACTCTTCAGAGGCTAGTGAACTTGACGTCCAGTCCTGGCACAGATTTCCTAAAGCCATGTTGACTTCTTTGCCAACTCAGGCACCGTTATGTGGGTGAGGGCTGATTCTAACTTCTGCCCGCATAGAGAAAGCCTTTTTTGACAATCCATGTGCATTTACTGAGCACCATTCTGTGTGGCCAGGCTCCGGGTTAGCTCTAGAGATAGCATAATAAACATGTAAGGTATAGATCCTGCCCCCCTGGACCCAAAAGTCTACTGACAGAGTCAGGCATTCGGTTGTTTAGGTGTGGAAATGACTTTATAATTGCAAAGATAGCAGGTGCCACCAAGGATAGGAGCCCATGAGAAAATGCATACCCTTAGCCTGGATATGGGTGGGCAAGGGAAAACTCCCTTGAAGAAGGGGCATTTAAAGTGAACAAACAAAAAGATGAGTGTGATTTGGCAAGTTGGAGAGACAAGGAAAGCATGTTGCCTGGTCTTCCAGGAATCTGATATGTCCAAGGAAGTAGAGATGGGTCAGGGTGGCTGCAGAGGAGAGGGAGGGGTGGCTCCTGGGGACGTCAGAAGCCAGAGCAAATAGGATCGGGCAGGCTGTGTCATGGATTTTCACTTTATCCTCTGAACAATGGGAATCTGTCGACGAGTTTCAGCCCTGGAGTGACATGCTCAGATTTGTGTTTCAAAAAGATCACTTGGGCTGCCAGGGGAGAATGGATTTATTTGTAGGAGAGCCAATAGTGTTTGGGGCTTATCTGTCAGTTGGCTACTGGAGAGATCCAAGCAAGGGGGAGGGTGATTAAGAGGTGAGATGGAAGCAGGCGTAACCATTGGGGTTCGTGTTTGGATGTGAGGAAGGGAAATGTCAGAATGTCAGGTCCAGTTACCCTTCCCCTTCCCCCCCACCCCGCCATTGCCTGTTCAGATGTGTACATAGTGGTGCCGCTTAAGGAGACAGAATAGATAGGAGGGAACCGGGTTGGGGAGAAAAAGGAAATTGAAGAGTTCTTGCTGACCGACATAAAATTTAAGATGACTCTAGGCTTCCAACAGGAGCTAGTGAGAAGGTAGAGAATGGAGAGATCCGACTGTTTCAGGAAGGACTGGGGCTGACGATTTCGTTGGAAGATGAAGTATGGAAAGCCACGGGAAGGATGAGGTTAGCCCCGGAGAGCAAGGACAGGGAGAAGAGGTTTCGGAACACACGGCTGCTTGAGAACATCTCTGTTCATTTCAAAACTCAACAGGCAGCCAGACGTCCTGCCTGGGGAGCCGGTCTCTGAAACAAGTTTTGTGCATCACAGGGAGGGACTCAAAAAGTGAGCTGTGCACACAAACCAGGGCACTGATTCCAACCAGAGGATTTACGCTCTTTGTCCCCCGATGCGTCACGATGCAGGAAAATGTCAGCGTTAAACCCACAAAGGATTTATGTCAGCGCTCCAACGCTGCCCATTTTGAAATCCAGTGCAGAAGGGATTTATTAGGCGCTGCTTCTTGATCATTTTTTTCTTGGAATTTTGACCGTAGCATGTTATTCTTTTGATTATTTAAGCTCTTGTTATATTTTAACCCACTGCCACAAAGTCTTCTGGGTAACGTGGCAACTTCAGTGCCCAGGGAAAGGGAAAGAAAAACAAGAAGGAAAAAAGTTGGTAGGAGGATCATTTTCCTCTGAAAATGCCTCCATTTGGAAAAGTTATCGCAGTGGAATTACTATCACATGTCAAGAGGCGGTTTGGTGGAAGCTAGAACGCGCCCCAGTCCCAGCTCTGCCACGCAGTAGCTGTGTTACCGGGAGCAAGACACTTCACCTCCATGTCAGTCACCTCATCCACGAAATGGAGAAAGTGATAGTGCCTACCTAGGAGGTTGACATAAAGATTAGGTGAATTAATGTAGAGACTTAATTAGAAATATTTCTGACACTTGTGTTTTTTTTTTTTTTTTAATGTGTATTTATCATGGAGGGAGACAGAGTGCAAGCAGGGCAGGGACAGGGGCAGAGAGAGAGGGAGACACAGAATCTGAAGCAGGCTCCAGGCTCTGAGCTGTCAGCACAGAGCCTGATGCGGCCCTCGAACCCATGAACCGTGAGATCATGACCTGAGCCAAAGTCGGGTGTTTAACTGACTGGGCCCCCGCAGGCGCCCCTGTAAGTGCTTCTTAAGTGTTAGCTAGTGTAATTCTCACGTAGACAACAGGAGCCTACAACCGAGAGAGGAAGTCCCATTGTTTTACCTAACCAGCTGCCGATCCGACTCAGGCAACCATACAGCTTGGAGTATAAATTCCTGGGAATAAAAAGGATTTATTTTATCCAAAGTCCTACTGAGACCTTTTTTTATTTTTTATTTTTTGGCTAATGTTAAAATAAATTGAAGTCCCGAAATACTGAAAAAAAAAAAAAACCATTATGTGCAAAGATGTTTATCACAACATCTTTTATGATGGAGAAATATGATAAACAACCGAGATTTCCCATAACTAGGAAATGATTACATAAAATCTGACCCATATACTTGATGAAATATTAAGTAATTAAAATTATTTTATGTACGTGTGAGTGGTTATATGTACATATGCACATCATATATATATACATATATATATACATCATATATATATATATGCATACACACACATATATACTATTTATTCTAGAAAATCCATAACTGAGCTTGGGATAGAGACACAGGGTGCACATTGTGCATATTCTATAATGATTGAATATTATTAGATAATGGCCTTTAATTTTTCTTCTTTATATATTTTTGTGTCAAAGACAACTAGTATTTTTATAATCAGCTTTACTGAGGCAAAATTTATATAAAATAAAATCCATCAATTTTGAGAATATAATAAATGAACCTTATTTTTTTTAAGTAAATGAGTCTTGACAAATGTATCCAGGTGTATAAACATTTTTACAATCAAAGTATAGAACCTTTTCAGCATCCCCCAAAACTCCCTCATGACCCTTTGCAAACAGTTCCCTCCTCTCCTCCATCCCTAAAAACCATGATTTACTTTCCATGACTTGACTTGAGTTCGATCTGGAATTTATATAAATGGAATCCCACCGTGTATAGTCTTTAGCCCCACCACCTTGACTTAGCAGGCTTTGGAGATCTAACCATGGTACTTGAATGTATCAGCAATCCGTGCTTTTTTACTGCTGAGTAATATTCCATTGTCGGGATGTATCACAACGTGTCTGTTCCCATAGCCAGTCATTTGAGTTGTCCCTAGTTATGGGTTATAATAAATAAAGCTGGTATCAGCCTTACATAACTGTCTTTGTGTAAACAAGCTTTCATTTGGTAAATAGCTAACTTTGGTAAACGCTGAGAAGCGGCCTTCTGCAGTTGTATGACAAGTGTGCATTTAACTATGAAAAACTGCCTCATGGTTTTCCAAAGGGTCTGTACCATTTCACATTCCCAATGGCAATGTATGAGACCCCCCACTTGCTCCACGTTCTCACCGATATTTTGTATTGTCTGGCTTCTAAATTTCAGTCATTTTGGCGGGTTTATTGTTGCATCTCTTGTGGTTTTAATTTGTGTGTCCCAGGTAACAAATGATGTTGAGTATATTTTTATGTGCATATCGTCTCTCTCTTTGGGGAAGTGCCCAAATACTTTACCTTTTTTTTTATAGAGTTGTTTGTTTTTCTATTGCTAAATCATAAGACTTAGTTTGATATTCTGGATATAATTCTTTTATCAGCTCTTTTATGAGTATTTTCTCCCCAGTCTTAGTAGGTTGGTTTTTTTTTTAACAGTGAAAGTCTTATCTTTGATAAAATTCAATTTATCACTATTTCCTTTTATTTTTCATGTTTTTGGTATTCTTAGCTATAAATTCATTTTCTTTAATAGATATAAGCCATATTGGTAATCTATTTCTCTTGAAGCTACTTTGGTTGTTTTTGTATCTTTCAAGGGATTTGCAAATTTTATCTATTATCAAATGTATTGAAATCAAGTTGTTCATAATATCCCCGGTTTGTCCCTTTAATGTCTGAAAAATCTATTGTGGTCTCTTTTTCTTGATGCTTGATATTAGTAAGGTATGTCTTTACCCTGCTCATCTGTCTCTTGTGTGCATGAATGTGTGTGTGTGTGTGTGTGTGTGTGTGTGTGTGTTCAGTCTAATGATTTACCAATTGTGTAGCTCTTTTCTAAGAACTTACTTCTTCATTTATTTTCTTGATCTGTTCTCGTCGATGATTGTTCATTTTTTATTATTTCTTTACTTCAGCTTCCTTTTAGTTTGATTTTCTTCTAATTTGTTAAAGTGGAAGCTAAGATCACTGATTTGAGACCTTTCTTTTATCCAACATAAACGTTTCATGGTATAATTGTCCCTCTAGGTGCTGCTTAAGCTGTATCTCACAGATTTTGATATCTTGTGTTTTCATTTTTTTTAATTTAAAAATACTGTCTGTTTTCTCATGTTTTTTCTTCTTCTTTAGTCGATTAATTATATTAGTTTTGTTGTTGTTTTGTTTTGTTTTTTTTGGCTTGTGTGTGTGTGTTTTGTGTGTGTGTCTGAGGGGGGGGTAGATTGAAGAGGGAAGGAGAGAGAGAGAGAGAGAGAGGAGGAGGAGGAGAGAGAGAGAGAGAAAGAGAATATCCCAAGCAGGCTCCATGCTGAGCATGAATAATGGGGCTAGATCCCTTGACCCTGGGATCATGACCTGAGATGAAATCAAGTGTTGGATGCTCAACCGACTGAGCCACCCGGGTGCCCCTTGATTAATAGTTTGTAGTTTAATTTTCAAATGTCTTGGGATTTTCCACATAATCTTCTATTATCAATTGGTAGTTCAATTCAGTTGCAGCAAGGAACACATTTTACATGATTTCAACTATGGTAAATTAATTAAATTTTGTTTTATGGCCAGGGATATAATTTCTCTTGGCGACTGTTCCATGTGGGCTGAAAAATAATGAATATCATGCTGTTAATGGATGGAGTGTTCTAGAAATGTCAAGCAGGTCAAACTGGTGGACAGAATTGTTTGAGTCTTCTACATTCCTACTGATTTTCTGTCAACTCCTTCTATCATTTACCGAGAGAGGAGTCTTGAAGTCTCCAAATATAATTGTGGTTTTGTCAATTCCTCATTTCAGCCCTATCATATGTTGCTTCATGGAATTCGAAGCTCTCTGTTAGGTACACATGCATTTAGGATTGTTATGTCCTCTTGATGAATTGACCCCTTGAGCGTATGAAATATCCTTCTTTATCCCTGGTAATATTACTCGTTTTGAAGTCTACTTTTTCTGGTATCAGTACAATCTCTCCAACATTCTTTTGGCTGGTGTTTACTTGGTATATCTTTTGCCATAATTTCTCTTTAACCTATCTATTGTTTATGTTTAGAATAGGTGTCTTATAGAAGAATATAATTGAATGTGATGGTTAATTTTATGTGTCATCTTAGCTAGGCTATGGTATGAGTTGTTTGGTCAAGCACTAGTCTAGATATTATTGTCAAGGTAATTTTTGGATGAGATTAAATTTCAATCAGTAGACTATGAATAAAGTAGAGCCTCATCCAATCAGCTGAGGCCCTTAAAAGACTGAGGCCCCTGAGGAAGAAGTAATTCTGTTTCATGTTGCCTTCAGACTCAAGATTGCAACATCATTTCTTCCTTGTGTCTCCAGACTGTTAGCCTACCCTGAGGATTTTGGACTTGATGTCCCATAATTGCATGAGCCAGTTCCTTAAAGAAAATCTTTCTCTATATACATTCTGTTGATTCTGTTTCTCTGGAATCTGGTTATTACATTGTGTCTTGCTTTTTGATACAATGTGACAATTTCTGACTTTAATTGAAAGCATTTAGTCCATTTACATTTAATGTAATTATTCATATAGTTGAGTTTTACTCTATCATCTTGTCGTTTGTTTTATATTTAATCCTTCTGTTTTTTTTTTCTCTCTTTTTTCTTCCTTCTTTTGGACTAATCAAGTATTTTAAAATGTTATTTTATCTCCACTATGGCTTACTGTACTAGGTCTTTATCTTTTTAAAAATATTATTCTATGAGTACATATATATATATATATATATATGTATATGTACATGTAACATATATATGTAACTTACTACAGCCCACATCCAAATAATGTATCACTTCATGTATAGTAGAAGAGGCTTCACAACAGTTTACATCTTTTACCCTCCCCCTAACTTTTTTGATATTCGTGTCATCTATTTTACCTTTATAGGATTACTCAATCCCACAATACACTGTTAATTTTTCTTTAAATAGTCAATTATATTTTTAAGAGTTTTTTTGGATGAAGGAAAATTAAAGGAAAAGGTAATTCATATTTTATATTTATATATTTACTCTTCCCATCACTCTTCATTAATCTGTTTAAAGACAAATTATTATCTCCTACCATTTTATGTTGCATAATTGTCAACAGTGATTCTTCTGTCATTTTTATCTTTGTTCTTCTGTACATAATTTGCAGTATCCCTCTCATTGCTCTTAAGATCTTATTTTTATCTTCAAATTTCATCAGTTTGATTTTGATGTGCTTTGGTGTGGTTTTCTTTGGATGTATTCTGTTTGTGGATTGTGGAGCCCCTTGGATCTGTAGACTTCTAGTTTTCATTACATTTGTAAGATTTTCAAACATTGTTTCATCAGTTTTTTTTTTTCTGCCTCCTCCACCCCCTTCTTAGAATCCAATTACTTATATGTTAGACCACTTTCTATTTTACAGAGGTTACTAACCCTCTGTTTATTTTATGTATGTTTTTTTCCCTTACTTAAAAAAAAAAGAACTTTCTATTCTATCTGCAAGGTCATTAATTTTGTCTTCTGTGTTGTCTAATCTATTATTCCCATTACATGTATTTTTAATTTCTGATATGATATTTTTCATGTCTACAAGTTCCATTTGGTCTCTTAAAAATATATTTCATTTCTCTATTCATCATGTTCTTATTTTCCTTTATCTTCTTGAACATATGGGATATATTTAAAATTGTCTTAGAATAACTGTTATTTTTAGTTCTGATGAATGATTCTTTTTTTCTCTTGGTTTTGATCAACTTTTTTGTATGTCTGGACATTTTTTATTGAATATAGGACATTGTAAGATATTGTTAATTGCTGGATTTTGTTGTATTTTTGACTCTCTCTTAAGTTATTTAGAATTTGTTAAATCCTTTTGAGATTTACTTTTAAGGTTTGTTTTGCTGATTAGCATTTAGTCTGATTTAGCCCCAGTACTAAGGCAATAGCCTTCTGAGAATTCTATTTAATGTCCTGTGTTTTATTAAGATCCTTTTTCTATGGCTGGTGAGAAGACACCTATTCTCAGTTCTATGTAAGCTGGAGGAATTTTTTTCCCTATCACTCTCATGGGTAGTTTGTTCTTACTCATGTGCAAATCAGTACTCCACCAAAGAATCCAGGCCATCCTGATGCACGTTTCTCAAGCTCTTTCTGTATGTACCTCTCTTGTCATCTTACTCTGACTCACACGTTCTAGTTGTCTAGGTTTTCCTTTACTCTGATTTCTATCTCCTTAATCAACAAGACTGAGTTGAGTCTGTTTAGGTTTTCAGTCTCTGTATTCTGTCCTGGTAACTGCCTCCAGTCAATAACATGTTAAGATCACAGAGTTTACCTTATCCATTTACTTTTTTTCAGGAATCATAATCTTATGATGCCTGTTGTCCAATGTCTAAAAGCTGTTATATATGTATATAATCTTATATAATAAATAATTTATATATTAATATATATAATTTATTTTTAGTTGTTTAAGAGGATAAATCTGATCTTTGTTAATTAACATTAGTCAGAAATGGAAATCTGGAGTTATGTTTTATTCTGATGTTTTCCTGACAATAATTTAACTATAAAATGTGAACATTTTGCAGAAATAAAGGAATATATGTTTTCATAGTGAAAATCAGAATATATGTATACATATAAATATATAAATATATATATATATATATATATACATACATACACACACGTGCCCATTATTGTCATTATGCCATCTGTACAGAAATGGCATGAAATAGCGTGAAAAGATATTATGGGTCCTCATACGGTTGTCTTTAGACAGCAAGACTATACAACATATGTTTTTCTTTCTTCTTACTTTTTTTTGTATTTTCCTTTTTAATAGAAATTAAGAAATTGCCTTTATGTTGGAAAAATAACCTTTATTTAAAAACTAATTGACGCTACTAAATAGTTCTACACTGAGGAAGTAATTCTGGAGTAGAAAGGTCTCTTGCATAAAAAAACAACTATACATGAATTAACACGCACATGCGGATTCTCTTTTTATAAACCCCATCCTGGTATATCCTCCTATTTTCCTTATTTCCAAAATATAATTTAGCCTTATAATAAACCTAGATACAATAAAATAATAAAAGTGTCAAATGGAGGTTAAAGTTCAAGACACAGGAAATGAATTGGGTGGAGAGTGTATGGGTTGAGTGAAGAATGGTGGGCGGGGCATGGCAAGGAAGCGCTATAAATTTAGCAGCAAAGCTAGGTTAAGGACTGTGTTGGAAACTGAGCACAAAACTTGTCCAGGAGCTTACTGGCAGCCAAAACAAAAAGGGAAACAGTGGGATTTAGACTCTCAGAGTTTAAAAGTTATCTCATCTAGGACTCTCTTTTCAATGTTATATATTCCAATTCTTCGGAAAGAACATTTCCCCCATAAATTAGATCAAAGAAGCACTCCACAGATAGACATGCGCTCAGCTCTTTTAGGACCAAAGAGAATGTCAGGCATAGACCCTTTCCTTAATGGGACTGGATTCCTAGAGAGTAGGGACGACACATAACATAATCCTGGAATCGTCTCAGACTGAAACAAGACAGCAGATGATTGATTTTAACTTAGAGTCGAAGCCTGCAAGGTTCAGGTTGGAGGGCGACCTTTGGTTCTTAATGGATGGGTGAGTATGGATAAGCACAGAGGAAGGGAAAGGCATTCTGGGGGGAATGCACAACACAGAGCAGGCAGAGAGGGAGCTGAGGGCATTGCAGATGGCCTGGGGAGGGTAGGTGCAGAGCATGCCTATGGGGGAGCAGCCTGGGGGTGGAAATAAACACACTGACTCTGCCCTGATTAGTTATTCCATTCAAGTCATGCAGGAGTCCTGAATGTCAGGGTGGAGGAAGCACTGACAGTAAGCCCACAAGCTCTCAGTTCCAATCCTATCTTGGCTACATCAAAGGAATTAAGTAAAGAAATGCAATCCCCACCATCTTGAGGTATTCAGTAGGGCCAGATGAAGATTCATATTTTAATGCACCGGGCTCTCTCATACGTGTTAAGGCTTTTTGTTCCATCTCAAAGACAGTGCAAAACCTACATATACCACATACAGGAAGGAATAGTTTTGAGTTCAAATCTAGTCTTCATTATTTTTATACTGGATTAATTTTACAAGCCATTTCTGGCCAGCAGAACGGACACGGGATTTCTCATGGAAAGTTCCCTGACGCCGAGCCCGCAGCGTAGCATAGAAATTTTGTCTTGTCAGTTACTCCAACTGGGAGTTTGGGTTTGTTGAAAGGGTGAGGAAGACAGCCGACTGGATGGAGCGTCTAACCTGAGTTTGAAAGCCTCTGATTGGAGGATCGAGGGCGCGAGACAGACCTGTGGCCAATGCGTGTGCGCATGCGTGTTTTCGCCTTGGCGTCCGGGTCCTCTGGGAAGAAGCAAGGTGCTCTCAGACCGAGTAGGGGAAACCAGGAAGTTCTTCTGAAAAGCGATGCCTGCCTTTGGCCCTCACCCCTTGCATCAGCAAAGACCTGGTCCAGAAAACACAAACTGTGCTGTTTCAGCTGAAGAATCCAAAGGAAGCACTCGGTTGCCTGGGCATTGGAACACGAAACAAGCGGAAACAGGCACGCCGAGGTGACCCAGCCGTCATACCTGCAGGAGGCGCCTCCCGCACCCGCGGCCGGGGCCCGAACATAGATGGTAAGCGTGTCAGAATCCAGGCGGTCGGAGACTGGGCCTCGTAGAAACAGGTGATTCCCAACTGTGCTCAGGCGAGGGGTTTCAGAAGCCGAGACCCACAAGTCTGTTGGTGTTCGTGCTCCCCGAGGGGGCGCCTGGAGGCTGCTTGTGGGGGTTCTCAAAGTGCTGGAGACCGGAGTCAAGAGTTGCTGCACAGATGAAATAGAGAGAAGGTAGCCCACCGCTTCTCCTGCGGGTGCCCCGCAGGGCGCCTCTAGCGCCGCCTATCGGCAGGTCGCAGCCCGGAGCCAGCCGCGGGCAGAGATGCGCACCGAGCCCTAGCCCCAGCCTCACCGGGCAGCGAAGGGGGCTTCGAGAACGACCCGCACCGCCTCGTAACCGCTTCTCTGCCGCAGCACGCAGGTGCTCGCTGGCTTCGCGGAAACGGAAGGCACCCGGCCTGTTTGGAGGAATGGCTATAGGCTGTGTGCCGAGATGAAGCATTCACGTTCCCTTACTGTATTTAATCCTTACACTAACCCAGGAGATGCGTGGTAGTAATTCTATTTTACAGGTGGAATATTTGAAGCTCAGAGAGTTTGTGTAGCTTCCAAAGGGTCACCAAGCTAGTGGGCGAGAGAGGCAGAAGTCAGGGACTCCTACCCTCTTCTACGTTCACTGAACGATATCTGTCGCTACACTCCCCTTGGTCATAGGAACCTGCCTGGAACACCAACCACGCAGTGACATGGTCCCCACTACCGCGTGGGTTCCATGAGCTCCTACTGAGGATACAGGTTCATGGGCACTTGGCAAATGCACATTAAATAAAAAATATACATAGATTTCACGTATTTTAGTATAATAGGAATGTGTATCCACTTATACAGTTCGGTGCCCAAACATATCTAACTTCTGTGTGTTGTATGTGTGTGTCCAAAACACATTTTGGCACCGCACAAAGGAAAGCAAATGCTTTTGCCAGCCAGGAAGGACACGCCTGACACTCACATGCCCATCTTTCCTTCTTCTGAGGGTCTACACGTAGTTTTAAAATGAGGCAAATGTGAATACATACCTGATCACTGGATTAACTCTCCCATCGAACTACGGTCGCTCCTCCTCCCACCCCCGCCCCTCCCCCACCCCCAGCCCAGCCTATCATTAGCCGCTATCTGGAATCGACAGTAGAGTAATTTGAACTCTGGTTCCCAAGGGCCTATTCTTTTACTTCCTGCTGTAGGAATACGGTGTGTATTGATTAGATATCAGACCGTAATGGGCTTCCAATCTCTCTGCCTTAAGATATATGATGGAGATGACAGGAAACAGATACGCTGTTACTACTTGTAAATAGTCTGCTTGAACAAAATGGTTGGTAACCACTTCGCTGCCGAGCACTTTTCCCACCAGGAAGCAGCTCCTTTATCACTCTTTCTAATATAATTTCTTGGAAAGGCAAGGCGGGGGATTTCCTCGTGGGGGCCAGAGTCACTATGAGATTGTCATCTCCTCTGGAAATGCTGGGAGGAGAGTAGCTCCCTGGCTCAGACAGCCCCAGCAGCAGCCGGAGCCGTCTTGCCCCAGCGTGACTGCTGGACGGGAAGAGAGGGAGGGGGCGGAGCAGAAGCCTAAGCAGAGCTGGACTTCTCTCCTCATGAGCAAGACCTAGAGCCCGACACTTCTAGCAGCCTCAGTTTCCTCATCTGTAATATAGGTGCAACGATCTCATTCACACCACCGCCGTGAAGACCGAGCGAAACAACGCGTTCAGGGTAGCTAAGACACTGCCTGCCCCGTTCTCTTTCCTCCCCCCCCCCCTGCCCTACCCCCAGAAGTGGAAGCTTTCCCTCTGCTGGGATTCTGACAGTCCTTCATCTTGGGCCACACTCAGTCTGTCTCCTTGTGTGGCAGCCTCTCACACCTCAGAGGGCACACAGTGGTGGCATTCGTAGGCCCACGGGCTCCAAGTCCCAAGCTGAGCTACGCCTCCTCCGGCGCTGGAGGAAACGCTGGTTCCACGCTGCGGATGGCAGCCCGGCCCAGGCCCTGATAACTCCCTGTTTGAAGTGGACCCGGGCCTGTTTGGTGGGCTCAGCCCACTTCCTGCGCGAGGCCTGGCGATGTTCAAGTGAGCAGGACCCGACTCCCAGCTTGAGAACTGCAGAGGCAGATAGGGGGTTGGCTGGGACATCTTCCTCTTCCTGGTGGCCCCGCAGACGCCGAGGAGGAGCTTTACACGCCGCCCGACCTGCCTCGGGAGGTTCGATGGTGCTCAGAAGGGGGTGTCTTCTGCCGGATCGTCAGTTTCCTTCCTTTTCCTTATCAGCGCACCGTGACTAAAAAGCAAGTTGGCCGGCAGTTCCAAAAGGATTCCAAAGGATGATTGTAAACTTTTAAGGGGGAGTAAAATGTGAGTTTATACATTTTTAATTACACCCGGCCTGAAGCTCGTATTCCTTTATTACCGGCGCTATCGGCCCCTTCTCTGCCACTTCTCTAATCTTTGCCCTGCAAACAGGCCTGACCTCTGATCAGGAGAGATAAGAGGAGAATGAAAAATGGCTCCCTGCTAGGAACCGATCGGAAGAGAGGGATCAAAACGCCAGAAGCCCCAGCGAATCCTGGATTCCTTCCTATCTTTTCTCCAGCCTCCGCCTCTGCGGAGGACCAGTGGACCCACCCGCCTCCTTTGCTAACGTTTCCCCATTTCTCCTTCCTCCCCTGCCCCCATTAGAATAAGGAGATCAATAAGGCCGGCTTTGAGAGAGGAAGGAACCGATCTTCATGCCGGTATCCAATGCCGGATCTCCGCAGCACGTGGAGAAGGGCCGGTGTGCCAGTGACCTGACTGCACCTTCCTTTTAAAATCACTGAGTTCGTATTACCGGCTTCCTCGGCGTGGCGGCTCCTGGAGGTGGCTGGTAATGAGCCCAGGAGAGGACTGGGGGAGAGAACTGTGGCTGTTAGCTTCGGTACCCAGGGGGGCCGGCCAGGGAAGGAGCAGACACGCGAATGATGGGCACGATGTATCTCTGGTCAGCCCCGAGCTCAGTTCCCGAGGGTCACGCGCAGTAGTTCTTGGAAGGCCGTCTGAATCTTCCTGTCCTGCAGATGGGGATAACTGAGACTCGAAAACCTCGGGAAGTCTGCGCTCATTGGCACAGCTGGTAATTGCCACAGCCGATTCCACACAGAGGTCTGTCTGACCCTCTCACATCCCCAAATTCCAAAGTGAAGGCTGGCTCTGAGTTCCCACCCTGTCAGGCCGCCGGCGCTCCGTCCGCAGAATAGAGGAGGCGGTGCGTGAGGAAATCGAATCCAGCCCCTCGTTGGCAGATGAGGAACGTTAAGTTCAGAGAGGGAAAGTGACTTGCCCAAGGTCACACAGGCAGCGCTCTCACTGAGTCCCGCAATAGTGGGCCCTTAGCCTGAGACCTTGGCAGCTTTATCCCTCACTGCACCTTACTTGCTGACTATACCTGCAGCCCCTCCAGACACTAGCAGGAAATTCCCCACTCCCCAATAACGTGGAGCTACCAAGTCCAGAAAAGTGGAGAGACAGAAACTTGACCTAATACAAGGGAATTTCCTAGGTTATTTTGTTAATTCAACAAACTTTAATTGAGCATCTAATATATATAAAGCACAGGTTTAGTAGTTTAGTCTAGTAGTGAAAAACAGAGACAGCGAAGGTTTGCTGGTGTGAGGATTTATTTTCTTACTTTCCAGTAGCTATTCTAGAGACAAATTTGAGCTTATAAGTAAAAGGAGGCAAATAACATTAAAAAAAAAAAAACTAATAAAAACTGCACACACCCGTAGACATGCATTCCAAATGAAGGTGTCAAAATGTACATTTGCTTCAGAATTTAACTCGATCGCCCAACATGCTTTCTATAGTATCGAAGTACTTGCTAGTTATAAAGTAAATAAAAATAAACTAAACTAAGAGCACTTCTAAATTGGACGTTCTTACCTAGGAGTAAAATGCTGAGTATTTTGGAAAGAAGGGATAATGACACGCTCATTTGCTGAGTCCTTACTCCAGGCCAGGCATTCCACAGACATTACCTCGTTTAATCCCCTCGAAATTCTCGCAAGGTGTTATTAGCTGCAATTTTACAGAAGGGGGACTGAAAGAGTAACAAAGTCCCACTAAGACCCAGAACCAGACAGCAGAGAAATAGCCAAATTAATTGCAGAGCTCGTAACGCAGGTAGGATACCTCCCCACTTAGTCACAAGCGAGTCGTGAGGGCCATATCATAATGATCGAGTCACAATGATAAAAATAATAATTATCGTACCTCGAGCATATGCAGTGTATCGAATACTGTGCTGAGCATGTTTCAGACATTCTCCTATTCGATCCTCACAAGACACCCAGGAGGGAAGCACCATTACCTCCGTTTTACAGAGGAGAGTGCAAAAGCACAGAGAGGGCAGACAGCCTGCTCAGGTCACACAGCTACTCCCTGTGTGAGAGCCCTTGACTCTTAACCACCGTGCTCTGTTGCCTTTTTAGTAAGACAAAAATACAGTTCAGCATGGCTAAGTGTGTTTCCCCTAAAATATGGTTTTATATCCTAGGTCAAAACATACCGAAGGGGTAGAGGGCTTTGAAAAACTAAACATCGGTGAATAAGGAAATCGAGAATTCTAGAAATATCAAAATATCCCAGTTATCGCTCGCTTCAATCATTGCAAATGTGGTTTAAATGAGAAGCAATTGTCCCAGATTATATTTTCACTGAGGAACTGGATGATTTTTTTGCCCTGTCACATATATGGCAATATTTCCTTCCCAGAGACGTGAAGGACACAGGGATGTTCATGTCGGAAGCTCTAAGTTTTACAGTTGTGGTTAAGGGACTTTCGATTTTCCTTAATGTACTTCTTACCCATGAAGCCCGTTCCAAGCAGCCAAGGACCCGTGTTCTTTGTCCCCTGTCGTAAACTTGCCCGGATTGTCTGTGTGCCTGTCCGTTGGATTAGCAGTTTCCCCCACCGCGTCCGGGAGGAGTTTCTTCAGGCTGTGAGATGCTAACTTGCTTCCCCCATCCGCTGCCCTCATGGTCTCCCAGGGGCTTCCAGAATGCTCTTTGAATGCCCTATTCCACTTCATCCTTTATGCTTCAGGACACAGGAGTATTTGGCTACAGGAACGTTGGGCCTCTTTCTTTGCTGCTCTGTTTATCAGACTCATAAATAATTCTCCAGGTCACCCTTAGCCGATAGGAGCATCCTCTCCTCATAAATGCCAACAGCCAGTTCACAGAAATGTCATTACTATGGCCTTATGAGGGTCGTCCAGTAAGTAAAATCAGATAGGAGAATCAGGTGCCGCTTTTTAAGCTTCTACCTGACACCTGGCTCTTTACATATATTATCTCATTTAATTGTTGTAAGACCCTTGAGAAATTGGCGTTACCATTCCCATTTTATAGATGAGAAAACTGAGGTATCTGATATGCCAAAGGTTACAAAATAAATTTATCACTAATAAACACAGTTAACATTTATTCAGTTCTTACTGTATACCAGAAACCACTCTACAAGTGTTAGTTTCTGGAATACCACAGTAACCCTGAGGGGTAAATATAATTGTTATCCCTGGTTTATAGTTGACAAAACTGAAGCACAGAGATGTTAAGCAACTTTTACAAAGTCGAACAGCTAGAGAGCAGTTTAAAGCCACAGAGTATGGTTTTTGAACTTGCACTCTTCAGACAAAATAAGCGACTACCAATTTTGCCACGGACCAGAGTAAGGTTCTGTGACCTCCGTTTTAGAGATATCAGCGGAGGGGACTAGCTCCGGACAGTTGCCACTCTTGGGATTTGGGGTCAGACAGTAGTGACTGGAGGATTGGTCATGCTGCTTCTAGCCATACGATCTTGGCCAAGACCCCTCTGGGCCTCCCGGCAAAGCTGCAAATTCTCTCTCTGTGAGAGAATGTAGGAAAAGGATAATCATAACCGTAACTGTCCAAAAAATAATAGAACCTCAGAAAACCAAACAAAAACTCTGCTTCTAAAGAAGAATCAGCCCCCCTGCCCCCCACCTCCACCAGTTTAGGGCCACAGCTTAACCCAGAAGGTGTCCGTTTTAAATTCTTCACCAAAACACCTACGTTTCGTATCGGAAAAACAGACCCTTAACCACAATCCAAGAGAGTGCTTTCGTTACATTTTTTTCTTTTATTGGAGAAATATTACTTGAATTTTTTAAATTATTTATTTATTTATTTGTTTATTTATTTATTTTTTGTAATGAAGCTAGCACAGAAACGTGTAAAATAAGAGAGAAGTTTCTGCTCCCACTTGCAGGAGAGATTTTTAGCGGGTGTGTGTGATCCGAGTTCCACACTTGCCCGTGGGCCACGGTGACAGATCACGGGTGGGCTCCTCTGTTCTTTCCCATGGCCTCGCCTGAGCAGCCCTGCCGCGTGGAGGTGCTGTCAGGGTCCTAGGGCTAATCTCCTGCTGGCTTTAGTCCCTGCAGATGCAAAGGGGCACTTCTATCCTATTTCCGTGGATACCCTTGCATGATTGCTTTTTACAAGTTGATTTAAACAGGACAAAACACCCACATTGAAAAGCCGCTGAGAGATGCCGATAGGCGTGTGATTCCCACACATCGGGAAAGGGGTACGGGGTTTCCCCAGACCCTAAATTCTCCTCCTGGAAAGGCATCCCTGTGCCACAGCTCTGTGTCCGCTGACTCCTTCCCGACCGTGTGTGTCCTCCACCCCACCCCAGCCCCGGTCTGCCTCCTGCAGACCCCTGCCTTTTATCCAGCTAGACCACCCTGTCTTGTGAACCAACTCTTCTGAGGGTATGGTCTACCATCTTCCTCAAAGTAAAAACTGATTTATTAACAGCAGCAACGACAGAATATTTCAGCGTGGGTCACCGATTGCTTCCGGCCAGAGGTGTCACAGCCACGGGTCTGGGTGCACGATCCAGGGCAGACCCTCACCACATTTACTTAGCGAGGTCACTCCCATGGAACGTCCCCCTTTGTCACCTCGTGCAAAACCTATGAGGTGCTCAGAAAAGAGGTGTCTCCTCCCTGAGACCGGAAATGAAAACCAGCGACCTCGAGTTATCCCAAAGATTTTTGCTCTAATTTTCCCTCCTTTTAGGAAGAACCACTGGAGCATCTGTCTCAGTCTCCCAGCACCGATCATTAGGGTCCTTAGAAAATCTTCGGGCGAACTGCATGTGAGAGTGAATGTCTTAAATCAATTCCTGCTACTTTGGTTTTTCAACCTCGCCTTGTCAGACGGGCCCTTCGGCGTGTTTCAGCCACAACGTTAAGTCCGGCCCTGCGCCCCTGAATCTGCCCAGCATTAATGTGGAGAGTGTATTTGGATACTTACGTGGACTTACCTTTTTCCTTCCCTCCCCACCTCAGCTGCCAGCGTCCCACTAGCTGGGAAGTGACCATTTTTTGGAGAACTAAGCAAATCTTTCAAGACAGTTTTCAAGTCTTATAACAGCATGTCTGTGCTGCTACAGCTGGGAACTGTCAGGCCTCCAGCGCGCACCTTGATTTCAGCTTAGCAAACAGAGCAAAATATCCATTCTGTGCATGAAATCGCCTGTGTTCTGCGTGGGAATCTCCGCTGCTCAGCACCCTCGGCACGCAGCGGGCTCCGGTGGGCTTTTCCTTGTGTCTGGGAAATTGGGTCCCGGAGAATAGGCACCTTCTCGCCCGATGCTGGAAAAGCCATCCCCAAAGAAACAGAATTCAAAGTGAGAGCTGCGAATCCTCACTTAGAACGTTTCTCCTTGGGAAAAAAAAATCTACTTTTTTTTTCTTGAGAGAGCCCACATTTAGTGGGGATATGATCAAATGTTCACGCTCGTTCAATAGTTTCGAAAGTCCAGATGGCTCTGAACCCTGACGGCGTGAACTTATTTCGTGCAAACAAATAAACCAACCGCAAGAATGACAACCACGGCTGCCCTCCGTGTGCGATGTCCACCCACATCGAGAGCCTCACAGCCCTCTCATTTCACTTACTGGGATCAGCGCTGAGGACAGAAGCCTTAAGGCACATTTCCTAAGCACATATAAGTGTTGTCTTCGAAGCATTACCGAAAAGGGTAACACGCTGGAACATCGTTAAATCAATCACAGTGCGTCAGGTAGAACAGGTAGATGGAACATTCTGCAGTCGTTCACCTGAGTTCGTAAGAGGGGTTTATACTAATATTATGGCAGACTTTTTATAGTAAGTCTTATCGAAGCATGACACAAACACACAGAAAAGTGCCCAAATTATAAGCATACGTACAGTTCACTGAATTTTCTCAAAACGGGCACACTTGTTTCCCCAGTATCTAGATGGAAAAACAAACAAACAAACAAATATCCTAGTTTCCCCAGAAGCCATCCCTCTGCCCCGTTCCAATCTTTACTCCACCTCCCCCCACCCCGCCAGGCTAACCCCTTCTAAGACTTTTGCTCAGTCTGGCTGTCTTGAAACTGGATAAATAGAGTCATCATTTCTATAGTCATTTGTCCCTTTCTTTCCTGAATATTTTGTTGGCAACATTCATCCAGGGTGGTTGGTGGCCGTGCAGACTGTGGCTTCCTGGTCCCCCTTCCATTGTGTTAATATGCTACAGTTACTTATTCGTCCCGCTGTTGGTGAGCATTTGGGTCGTTTCCAGTTTTATCTGTTACAAACAGTACAGCTATAGTTATTCTTGAGGAGGCCTCTTTAGGTGATCGTAGGCACACATTTCTGTCGGGTACGTACCTGGGAACAGAATTGCTGGATCATTAGAAATGCACTCACAGCTTTCACAGAGACCACGGAGTGGTTTTCCATATGATTGTACCAATTTCTACTTCCCCCAGCAGTGTGTGAGGGCCGCAGTTTGCTTCAAATTGTCGCCAACCTGGTGTGGTGTGTCAGATTTTTTTTTTTATTTTAAAAACATGTAGCCCAAATTACAAATACCAGGTAATCACAGATTTGTAAAAAAAAAAAAATGTTCACAGAAAGAAGCCTGGAAGGAAATACTCCAACATGCTAAGCATCAGTAGCTCTATGCGGATAATGGAGTTTGTTCTTTGAAAATGGTTCTATCAGGGAGCCTGGGTGGTTCAGTGGGTTAAGTGTCCAATTTCAGCTCTGGTCCTGATCTCAAGGTTTGTGAGTTCGAGCCCCACACAGAGCTCTGTACTGTCAGAGCAGAGCCCACTTCAGATCCTGCCTCCCTTTCTTTCTGCCCCTCCTGTACACGTGTGCACTCTCTCTCTCAAAAATAAGTAAACATTTAAAGTAAAATAAACTCGTTCTATCATTTCTCCCCTGACATCTTGTTGTTCTCTATATTAAAGAAGTATTTGTTATTCTAACTCCTATTCTTCTCATGAGGTTATAGGCGAGGCTTTAGAATTAAGCAAAGTAAGCATGAGACCAGCTCCCCAAGTGATGGTCACTTTCAAATGCTCTTGGCCTTGAGAGAAATCACTGTTGTCACCGGACACCTCCACGGGCCCATCAGGCATTTATCCATCTAACTGTGCGTGCATCTACGTACTCACCCACCCATTAGTTTATGCTTGTGTTCAGTAACCGTTCGTGAAACAGCTACTTGGGGCCAGGCATTTGGTTGCATAGAAAGGAATCATGAAAAGACTTTAGAGGTGTGGGAGGCTCATATCACATATCAGTAATGAGGCATCAGTAATATCGCAATATCAAGGGTATACTGGTAAAAATATAGTACCAATAAATATGTTTTGAAGGCTTACAGCGTCCTGGGCACTGTGCTGAGAGAGTTACGTATAGACAGTCATTTAATCATAATCACCTGGCGAGCATATGCTTTTGTTTTGTTTTGTTTTTACCTCCGCAGAACAGATGTGGAAGCAGGGGTTTAGAGAGGGTAGAGTACTTGCCCGAGGTTACAGAGCTGGCCTGGGGTTCCAGCCCAGGTCTGCAGAACACCAACCACACACCTCCTCCGCCCTGCTTGCTCTCTGCAGTGAAGCGGGCACCGGGGAGAAGGGAGCTGAGTGGAAGTGACATTGACCAGCAATCTCAAGATGGGCTTTGAATGTGCTCTTAAAGGATGCAAACGAATGCGTTAGGCAGAGGAGGCAAACAGGACATTTTAGGAAGCTCGTGCAATGCATAGAAGGGTGATTCCAACTCTGAATGAGGGAGGGCTGGAAATGAGAGAGAAGGCAGGAGGTGAGACTATAATGGATTTTAAACTTCCCATAAGGCTGGTCCCCCATCTTCTCCATGTCATCCTGAATTTGGAGGCCGATCCAAGATGAACTAAGATACGCAGAGGCCTCCCATTGACCCTGTGCCTCCAACTGCCCTTTCTCCCTCCCGGGCTGGGAAATCTCCGCTAACCTTTCTGCTCCCACAGATTCTGTTCACACTCCCATGACCACCTTGAGGTCTTCCATAGCCGGATTGTCCAACATGGCGGCCATCAGCCACACACGGCTATTTAAATTTAAATTAATGAAAATTAAGTAAAGTTAAAATGCAATTCCTCAGTTGAACTAGCCACATTTAAGTGCTCAATAGCCAGACATGGCCAATGGCTGCCATGCGGAACATTGCAGAACATTCTACTCGAGCGCACTGCTCTATTATCTGTCTCCTGTGCATGGAAAAGCACCTAGGAGACAGGGACCTTGCATGAAGTATGTTCCCAATGGCTTGTATGGAACCTGGTGCAGAAAAGTGCTCAGTGGTTATTAAGTCACTAATTTCAGGACTAGACTGGAGCTTATGCCCCATACCCTCTTTTAACGAGGGGGAAGTCTACGGCTGATACTGACTGGTGACATATCCTTGGACAGGGGACTCTGTACACTGTGTTCTTCCAGTGTTAATGACCCACAAGTCACCTGCAGCAATTTGCAATGTACAGATCTTGGTCCCATGGCCAAGATGGCTTCGGGGCCATCATGGCTTCGGGTGGAGCATAGATTCTACATTTCTGAGATGATCCCAGGTGATGCTGACCTCCTTGGTCTGCCGACCCCACTTAACAGTGGCGTGTCCCCATTATCGGAGAAGAGACACAAATAAAATACTGAAGGGCAAATATGGGAAGTCTAGCTGCTGGTATAGAGATGAGTCCACAAATTCATTTTTTGTCGACACAGGGACAAATTTAAGCTACTTACTCAAATGTTTCTTTTGCGATGCATTTATATCGCCTTTGAGAACATGAGACAACCTGAGAGTACGTTCAGAAATCAGATATTAAGAAAACCATTGCCCTTTCCCCTGCTGATGCTTCCATCATAACCACGTTGAAAAGTTAACAACAATAACAAAAGCTTAAATTCAAGGAATAATCAATTATGATTCCATTTAGCAAGAGAAATCTTAAAACAAACAGATCAACAAGCTTCTGAGACATGAGTCAAAGAGGAAGCAAAAAGGCCAATGTGTTTTTAAGAAACTTCAGGAAGAGAGGTACATAAGCAGCGTGCTCTTCCCAGGAAGAAAAATCTCTTTGCCAGTCTCTCCCTCTTGCCAGCATCTCCTTCAAAACCACATCTGACACAGGTCTAATTTCCTTGCTCAATAACATCATCATTAAATGGCCACACATCACAAGTAACATGTTTATCATTTTAACATTTCTTCCAAGATTGGGTTTGAATTATAGATTGTGAAAACATAGATTCTGTTGCTTGGGAGGGGGAGGGGAAACAGAGACCTTTCAGTGTTCTAGAAAATGAATTTTTAATACCATTTGAAAGACAGGTTGAAAATACTCAGAGGTTTTCACTCTTTAAGACCACCTTCATGCCTGAAACAAATATGTTTAATTAAGCAGGTAACAGCTGTCCTTCATGGTAGAGAGCTGGAGAGAAGCACAAAGAAATTCTTTAGAAAAGGAGCAGGCATGTTTAGCTCAGAATGCTGATTCTATGGTCAAAGTGAAGCAATTTCCTCCATACGCCTTTCCCCAGCTTCAGGGAATCATCGAATGTTCGACGTGAGTCAAATGGATGTGGGATTAAATCTGGCTGTCGCCTCTTTCTAGCCATTTAATTTTGGCCAAGTTACTTAATATTTTCTGAGCCTCAGCCATCTGGGCCATAGTAATACCATTTCTGGGTTATAGGAAATATTAAATGAAAATAATGTATATAAAGTGCCAGATACATGGTGACTATCGTTTTAATTGAGGTAGTAATATTCATAATGGTGTTTGGCCTTCATTCCGGGATGGAGAATTTGAGTGGTGGGACAAGTGTGAGTTTTCAAGGACATAGTGAATCCATCTGTCCGCTGACCTGCGTGGATGACCACTTTTCCATCTCCAAAGGTGTCTATGAAAATACATACCAGATATGGCCATCAAAGTAATGATTTTCAGAGTAGGGGTGAGGATGCAAAGAACAGATGAGGGTGGTGGGTATATCTACAGGTTGAATATTATAGTCACTGTTTCACTTTTATTCACAAATATAATTCACATTGATTATATCCCAATTCACACCAGGCAACATGGGAAACATTTTCCATGCATTACCTCATTGAGTCTTCATGGCAGCCTTGGGAGGTTGGTACTACTATTATTTCTACCTAGTACAAGGTTTTCCAACTTCAAAACTGTGGACATTAGGGGCCAGATAATTCTTTGTTGTGGGAGCTGTGTGGTGCATTGTAAGATTTTTAGCAACATCCCTGGCCTCGAACTCCATGCCAGGGGCACACCCTTCCTCCCTCCCCAAGCTGTGACAATCAGTAATGTCCCCAGGTATTGTGTGATGACCCATGATGGCCAAAATCACTTCCGGTTGAGACTCCCTGGGTACATGAATAAAGCAAAGTAATGAAATTCTTGACATCCCAAGACCATCCAGCTAACTGTGGAAGTCAGGTTAGAAGTCAGGTTGGTGAGTTTATTTAACCTCATCCCGAACATACAAAAGCTGTATTATTGCCTGGGCTCAGAAAATAAGGTAGAGAAGAAAGCTCTGTACTTGCTTGGATTTGGGTTGGGGGAGGAACCTTCGTACAAAAATTCCTCTGTGATGAATGAGCGTAATAAGCCGCCCTACAACCTGGCCACATCTGACATTTCCAGCTATGTGTTTTCTCTCAAGAAGCTCTCGCGTGATTCCTACGACACTGTCCGTGCACGGATGATCTGAAAGTTATTCCTTGGGAATGTCTCCCTTAGCCGGTTCACAGCCTTCAGGAAAAATCTGACATTTGGCCCCAAACCATCATCTCCTCCGTATTAATAGGACTTGGCAGTGGAGATCTTTTGGCTTCAAAAAAATATAAAGAAAGCAAGAAATTGAGTCTACTTTCAAAGATGCGAGATTTGTCTCCACTGAGGACATCCTAATGACTAGATCGTAGGTTCAAAAGGCAAACTGAATGAAAACTTTTTGATTATGCTCCAATACCTGTTTGGTGTCCCAAATGGATAAATTTCATTGAAATGAGTGATCTCCAAGTGATTTGTTAAAACGTAGTTCCTCTTGTTCTTAGAGTCCCATCTGTGTAGTTCAGCTGGACCTATCCCAGGCACTGGGGAGAGCCCCTTGTTACATCACCAAGCACTGCTTTCATAGCACGACCTGCTCACAGAGGTCTTACAGTCACAGAGTGCATCCCTGTTTATCGTAACTCATCCCAGCAACAGCTCCTTAGAGGCGTTATTTTTACATAGGCGGAAACCTACACTCAGGGAGGGTAATGTCCATCGGTTGACACCTGGCAGAGATCAGGCTCCAGTTCAGGTCCTCTAATCCCAAAAGGGTAGGTTAGTGCCGAGGGCCGGGTCAGGCGTAGGCTTTGGAGGCCAACTTCATCTACGCCGCTCAGGCCTGTGAACCCCCAGCAGGCGCAGGAGAAACGCACTAGCTAGTGACAGTCCAGCGGTCGGTCAGGCAGCCGCTGTGGCCTGGACATACCCAGGGCCATGTGAACGTGTGTGTCTGTGTGCCACGTCACATGGCCCAGGGTGGCAGGAAAACGAGTTGGTAAATGTGGGCATGGACAGAGTGCATAAAAATCAGAATGCCAGCTCTCAGACCGTGCAGGGGTCAACTCATAATCAAAGCAAGAGAACGGTCTGGCACCCAGAAGAGTCTCTAGTGCCTAATTATATCCAATTGTGTCTTTAATTATTGTCTCAGTCTGCCTTCAGAGCCCACGTCCTCACCTACCCCTCCTGCATCCCCAAGCGTTCACTCCATTTGCTCATCTAAGTCCAATTCCTTCCTGGACTCTGTGCAGTTCAAAGCTTATCTCTGTCTTTCAGTGCCTCAGACTTTTCTTGTCCATAGTGCGTGAGACTTGGCTCCAGGAACACCAGTGGAATAGAAGGGCCATGAGGTCAGAGACTGAGGATAGTTTATGGTGATGTGCCCCAGCCCCCAGAGGTGTCATTGGCACATAAGAAGTGAGGAGAGGGGCGCCTGGGTGGCTCAGTCGGTTAGGCGGCCGACTTCGGCTCAGGTCATGATCTCACGGTTTGTGAGTTTGAGCCCCGTGTCGGGCTCTGTGCTGACAGCTCGGAGCCTGGAGCTTGCTTTGGATTCTGTGTCTCCCTCTCTCTCTGCCCCTCTCCTGCTTGTGTGTATCTCTCTCTCTCTCTCTCTCTCACTCCCTCTCCCTCTCTCCCACAAGTAAATAAACATTAATTTTTTTAATTAAAAAAAAAAGATTGAGGAAAGGTTAAAAAGCAGATTGAGCCACTGACCCTGTGACCACGAATGAGCCACTTAAATCATGGCCACCTCCCAATCCCCAGAACCTATAAATAGGTTGCCTGTAGATAAGCAAGAGGGGATTTGGGTGGCAGGTTGAATTAAGGTAGCTAACCAGCTGACCTGAATATAGACTTTAGCCTAGAGAATCCAGGTGGGCTCAATGTCCTTAAACTTGGAAGGGAGGGGAAGAAGTCAGTGTCCCAGTGACGCTCTGTGAAGAGGACTTGACCCACGCTCGCAGGCTTTTAAGGTGGGGAGCCACAAGTCTGGAGGAGGTTTGTAGAAGCTGGGACCATCAAGGAAGTAGACTGTCCCTGGGAGCCTCCAGAAAGGGGTACAGCCCTGTCCACATCTTGATTTCAGCCCAGTGAGAGCCGTGTTGGACTTCTGACCTCGAGAGCCACAAGATAATACAACTGTACTGTTTATTTTTTTTTTTTTTTAATATTTATTTACTTTTGACAGAGAGACAGAGTGTGAGCAGGGGAGGGGCAGAGAAAGAGGGAGACACAGAATCCGAAGCAAGCTCCAGGCCCTGAGCTGTCAGCACAGAGCCTGATGCGGGGCTCGAACTCACAAACCGTGAGATCATGACCTGAGCCAAAGTCAGTGGTTAACCAACTGAGCCACCCAGGGTGCCCCCGACTGTACTGTTTCAAACAACGAAGTTCATGGTAATTTACTACAGCGACATAGGATGCTAATTTGCCAAGTGTCAATTTCACCATCTTTAAAATAGGGATCAGAAGGGGCGCCTGGGTGGCTCAGCCGGCCAAGGGTCTGACTTCAGCTCAGGTCGTCTCACAGTTCATGGCTTCGAGCCCCACGTCAGCTTCTGCACTGACAATGCAGAGCCTGCTTGGAATTCTCTCTCTCTCCTTTCTCTCTGCCCCTCCCTCACTTGTGCTTTCTCTCTCAAAATAATTCAAGAAACTTAAAAAAAAAAAGAATGTTAAAAAAATAAGATATATAAAATGGGGATAATAACAGTACACACCTGACAGTATTAAGGATCATGAGATAGTACTTGACAATTTCACGGAAGAGGACTGGGCTAACATAGTCGAGTTTAGTGCTTATTAGATGTACAAACAAGTTTGTTGAACACGTGAGCAGATAAACAAATGAACAGAGTTGTTGGAGGCAGGAAGAAAAGGGGCCTAGCACAGGCTCGATGAAGGATCAGAATACCTGCCAATTTAAGATCGAGCGTAAAAAACAGTTAGTTCCTTGCACTTTGCCATTCTCTGCAGAGGCTGAAAGTATGCGGGCACGTCATGGATTTCACCCCTGAGTTTCCCCCTTAGCCTGCTTCTGGCATGTTCTCTGTGCTACCGTGCTGATTTTCTCCAGAAGCTGTTGGAGTCAACCCCCCTAGAGTCTCTCCGCCAATAAATAAATAAATAAAATAACGGGAAGAGAATAAGAAACGGTTAAACTATAATGTGAGAACAGCGAATGGTGGGGTCTTCGAGCCGCTGTGTTGACCGAGATGCAAAGCGATTTGGCCTCCGTGCTGTTCCCTCAGAATCATTTGTTTTCACAGCCTTCATCTTTGCCTGTGGGAAACAATCCACCCTGAAGGAACCTTGTCTCCAGCAAGATGTGTTTTTTTTTTTCCCCCTTCCTTTTTTTCTTTTTTTCTGCGGTTCCCCCGTCCCGGGCCGTCAGACATCTAACCTACAACAGAACAGCCTGCTCTGTCTTCACTCCCCAGCATTTTCTAAATATTCACATTCTTCAGATGCCAGCTCCTTCCTTATTTTCTCAATTCTGTATTTGTTTATCCTCAAAAGCTCCTTTGTAGCTGCCCACACGGAGCTGGGAAAATGCGGAGGCCAGCCCTCTTCCCCTGGGCGGCCCTGGGGCCGGGGTAGCATTTTCCATGCTCTTCCTTGGGGGCATTTGCTGAGAACAGAACTCACAGCTGGGTCCCCGTGGACCAAACCACTGGCCCAGGCCTTCAAAGGCAAACCGATCCTCTGAGGATCCGGGTCCCTGGCAGGTGCGGGCTCCCCGTAACCTCGGGGAGATTGGCAAAAGCCACGGCTCCCACTTTTGTAAGCAAAAGCTGAGCGTTTGAACCTGAGGCCTCTCAGACAGACGGCAGAGCCCAGGGCGCCCAAAGACCAGGCATCGGCCCCGGGCCAGGGTGCCCTGGCTGGGAGCTGTTCCCAGAAGGTTGCAGCCCTCGCCCATGGTCACAAGGTAACGAGGAAGCTGACCGCCTTCCCTGTGGCCCCAGGGTGTCCTCACTCTGTGCAGGGCCGGGGACCCTTGCAGAAGGTCAGCAGGGAGGGAGCCGGATTTGCCCCGGATTTGCCAGCTAAGGCCAGCCCCACAGGAGGGATGCAGAGGAGACGCCTTTCTGGAGGCAACCCAGAGTCCCTCTCCTTCTCTCCAGCATGGGCTCCAGTGGGAGCTAAGGCCCTGGAGCTGGGTTCTCGAATTGTTTCTTCTTTTGGGGAGAGGGAGCCATTCCCTCCCTTCACACCTTTTAGCCTCTCCCACTGCCTTTAGAAAAACCTCGGGAGTCCTCGCGCCCGCTTCCGCCTGCCTCTCGACCCCATCTACCTCCCTCCTCACAGCTGCCTTTCGGTCCACCGCGAACTGCGGGCGAGCGCCCCCAAACCCTCCCTGCCCTCTGGACTTGACGCCTTTGGAAAAACCGTGTCCTCTGCCTGTGGGACTCTCTTCCCTTCCCCACCGGGGCAGTCCTCAGTCGTCCCTCTTCACTCCTCGGCACGGCTGTGACCTCTCCAGTTGGGTGAGAGTTCTTCCATCACAGAGAGGGTCCCGGTGGTTGCGTGTGTTAACTGTCCCCAGCACTTGGCACGTGCCTCATTCCTCACCACCACCCCGTGAAGGAAGTAATACTGTAAAACCCATTTTACAGATCAGGACATTAAGTCTGGGGATTGCCAATCTGGCGAGAGGCGCAGCCGGGATTCGACTCTAAGTGGCTTAGCCCTGGTGTTAAGAGTGTGGGTCTGTACTTGGCTGGAGCAGGATTCCAGTCCTACCCCAGATCCTCACCCCATGGGACCGTGGATTGATCGCTTACCTTCTCCAAACTTCATTTTGTTTTGACATCTATTCATTTTTGAGAGATAGAGACAGAGAGCGAACAAGGGAGGGGCAGAGAGAGAGGGAGACACAGAAACTGAAGCAGGCTCCAGGCACCAGCTGTCAGCACAGAGCCCGTCACGGGGCTCAAACCCACAGACCGTCAACCTTCTCTGAACTTCAGATGCCTCGTCTACAAACCAGAATTACAAGAGAGGGGCTCCTGGGTGGCTCAGTCGGTTAAGCGTCTGACTCTTGATCTCGACTCAGGTCATGATCCCAAGGGCTTGGGATCAAGCCCCACATCAGGCTCTGTGCCGACAGCACGGATCCCGCTTGGGATTCTCCCTCTTCTCTCTGCCCCTCCCTTGCTCCCACCTGCTCATTTGCATGTACTCTCTCTGTCTCTCTTTCTCTCTCTCAAAAGAGGTAAACATTAAAACAACAACAAAGCAGGATTACAAGAGGATCTTCAGGAAAAAATCAAAATAGTCATTTAAGTAAACACATAATGAATCCTAAACCCGTACCATGGAGCAGACACTCAGTGCAGACCTGCCGGCTGTGGTATTCCTATTAGTCATAATTAGGTCGCCCTCTTAGCACTAATGAAAACTGGAGCTCCCCACGGCCTGAGTCCCCACACAGGGCAGGGACCACGTCGTGTCCACCTCACAGTGTAGCGCCTGATTTGGAGTTCACCAGATATTTGGAACTTTGTAGAAGAGGAAGGAATCGTTGCCTCTACTGTAACATTTTCGCATACCAGGCGATTCTGGAGCATTCGACTAATATTAATTATTTGTGTTCTCGTTCACTTGGCTGTTTAACAGAGACAGAACGTCTCCACTGGGGGGACTTTCACTTATGCCGTGTTTAATGAAAGAGCGTCACAATCTTCTAGTGCATTCGGCTCTCGTTGGGAAGTTTGCTGCCGTACTCTCTCAAGAAGACCCTTAACTGTGCTGTCCGATTAATTGAGATTCCCGTCAGTACTGTCGTTGTTCAAAACAGCGGTGGGATGGTGGAAGAGTCAAATGGGGTAAAAGCCAAAACAGTCCAATCATTTACCCTGCGATGGAAATCACTAACCACAGGGCCAGGGTCAATATTAGGGCAGGTTACATATCAATGTGGGGTCATTAGTCTCTGCCCTTCCTAGTTCTGGGAGAGCAGACTGGCCCTGAGCCAGCCCCATGGGAGGTGGGGAGCCGGCCGAGTGGACTCTAACCGTGAAAAACAAGATGCTGGGAGGTTTTATGCTCCTAGAGCTTAAAGGTCAAACTGAAGCATGGTTACAGTGTCCGTATGCGTCCAGGATGTGCCGCCCAAAGGGGTGAACGAAGTCCAGCTCACAGGACGGAATCGAGGGGCTGTGTGCTCGCTAACGACAGGGATGCGGTGGCCTTCCTGGGTGTCCCCGTGGGGCTCTGGGAAGAGGGGCTGAGCCAGAGTCAGGGGATTTAAGGCGCAGCATCGCCATTCCCATGACTAATGGTCATGGTTACTCTCGCACGCTAGGTGCTGCAGACTGTGCTGGGCGATTACACATGTGACGTCATTTAAACCCTTCAAACGCCTTCGGGGCATCATTACCACACTTACACAGATAGCGAATCTGGAAAGGTCTAGATTGCCCAAGCCGAACATCTAGTAAGTGGCAGGGCAGGGATTTCCCGATTCGGCGCACCTCCAGACCCAGCCGTCGGATGGGTGTGGGCAGAGCTCACCCCAGACCCAGCCGCTCCTTTCTCTTGTCCAGGAGGTTCCAACTTCATCCAGAACAGCAGTGTGCCCACCGCCTGGGGAAGACTTGCTCTCCCAGATCCCCTTGCAGCAGGGGTAACCGCAGGACAGAACCGCCAGTGAGGTTTAAGGGAAAGCCCAGTGGGAAAGGGGTACCCTTTTTGCCTGTGTTTGCTTTCCTAGGGGGGACAGGGTCATCTATGCCTTCATCTTCTGCCTCAAATGATTTCTTTTTTCTAATGTTTATTTATTTTTGAGAGAGAGACTGAACATGAGGCAGAGAGGTGCAGAGAGAGAGGGAGACACAGAATCAGAAACAGGCTCTAGGCTCTGAGCTGTCGGCACAGAGCCCAACACGGGGCTCGAACCCACGCACCGCGAGATCATGACCTGAGCTGAAGTCGGAGCTTAACTGACTGAGCCACCCAAGTACTCCTGCCTCAAATGATTTCTTAAGCCTGGAATAGCAGAAGCCTCCCCCAAGCTGGCTTTATTGAGGTATAGTCGACAAGTAAAAATGATGCAACATGTAAGGTAATACATACACAACATGTAAGATAAAGGTGTTTATTGTGAAATTGATGATCACAATCAAGCTAATTAACACCTCCATCACCTCACACAGATACCGTGTATGTGTGTGTGTGTGTGTGTGTGTGTGTGTGTGTGTGTGTGTGGTGAGAACACCCAGGGTTTACTCTCTGAGCAAATTTCCATACTGTATTATCAGGGGCGCCTGGGTGGCTCAGTTGGTTAAGCATCTGACTCTTGATTTCGGCTCAGGTTTATGAGATCGAGCACTGGGTTGGGCTCCGGAGCCTGCTTTGGATTCTCTTTCTCTGCTCCTCCCCCTGCTCACACTCGCTCCCTGTCTCTCTCTCTCTCTCTCTCTCTCTCTCTCAAAATAAACATTTTTTTTTGGAAAGTATATAGCGCCATATTATTATCCGTGATTACCTTGCTGTATATTTGCTCCCCAGAACTTATTCATCTTACAGCTGAAAACTGTATCATACATGAGTGATTAAAGAAAATGTCACAACACAGGCGCGCGCACACACACACGCACACACACCAGAATACTATTCATCTGTGAAAAAGAAAGAAATCTCATCATTTGCAACAACATGAATGAACCTGGAGGACATAATTATGCTGAGCGAAATAAGTCAAACACCGACACATTCTGCATAATCTCACTTCTCCATGGAATCTGAAAAAAATAAAAAAGGCAGAATCCTTGTGCCGCTCCCAAGGGAAAGGTGTCTAACATCTCCAGGTCCTTGAGCAGATGATGCAATGCCTGCGCACACCTCCTCCATGCGCGACAGAACCCATTGAGCAAGAGGGGCAACCCATCCCATTCTCACAGGGCAAACCTGCAAGGTGCCCACTCCCTGGGGAAAAGGGAAGAAATTAGACTTAAAATAAACATGGGGCGCCTGGGTAGCTCAGTCCGTTAAGCATCTGACTCTTGGCTTCGACTCAGGTCGTGATCTCACGGTTCGTGAGTTCGAGCCCCGCGTCGAGCTCCATGATGACGGTGTGGAAGCTGCTTGGGATTTTCTGTCTCTCTCCCCTTCTTGCTGCCCACCCCCTGGCTTGTGCTCTCTTTCTCTCTGAAAATAAATAAATACACTTAAAATAAGCAGGTCTAAGATAAATGTGAAATGTAAAAAACCACAAAATCTCAACAACGACTGGAACTTGGCGACGAGTCTTCAAGACTTGTTTTGCTTCCCAGTTACTCTCGTGAGCTGGGGAACTGGTTTTCCTTGGAGTGACCGGCTTAGCTGCCGGAGGGTTTAGCAGGGAGCTCCGACCCTCTAATTGCACTTATCATGTACTAATTAGCATTTAATAAGCAGCAGCTGGGCACCCATACCTAAAACAATAAAGCAACCTCACCCCCACTTCAAAGATGAAGAAACTCAGATTAAGGTGTTAACATCAGCAATAATGAAGGCTGCATAAGCCTCATTGGAGGGAATGCCACGTTCGGAACCCAGAACCACCCAATCTGGAACCTGCTTCTGGGCCGGAAGGCTTCCTCATCAGCCACCGTGATTCCTCCGTGTCCCTCGCTGATGGAATACTTAACGCGGGCAGAGTTTGTTTCAGTGGGAGCCAAGTCTCAGGTGGCTAGATGTACACCGAAGGCCCCAGAAATCTCTTGGGCCCAGTGTGAGAGTTCTTGGGGCTGGGAGACTGCAGAGTGTAGGGCGGGCCCCCTGCCGGCTTTGCCTTCGGGCTCCTGACTTGGGCAGGCCAGAGTCAGAGGGGCTTTCAGAGTGTCCCCAAAGCCTATGCCAAGGATTTAGTGACTGGTGGGCCACGTTTTATAATCTTATTGCCCCAACATTCTTGCCTAGGACTCGATATCTATCTGGGAAGAGCCTCGGCATCACCCGGAAACGTTACAGAAATGAAACTCTCCGGCCTCACCCCAGACACAGTGAATCTGAAATCTTAGAGGCGGGGCCCAGAAGCCTGCATTTCAATATGCCCTCTGTTGGATGATGTCTGGGGAGTGTTGGTTTAGGATGAAGATAGGAGCCCTCCTCATCATTAGGGCAGGACAGGTGAGGAGCCCTCACCTGCCCTCATTCTGCAGGAAAGGCCTCCTCCCGCGGCCCGCATGCCGCCGGTCACCTCTCACAGAACTGCTCATGCTCGGGGACCGTCCTGCAGAACGGCTCTCTCATCCGCATGTCTCATCATCTCCCCGCTTTGTTCTCATGGTTAGCTCTGTACACGATGTCCTTCCTCTTCCAGGGAGCCTTCTCAGATTGCTCTCTTTGTTCTGACAGCTCAAAATAGCCTGTGAACTTTCGTCGATGTAACTTGTAATGTATCAGTCTTTCCCTATCCCGTGCAATCCACATAGGCAGGGACGGCGGAACTCGTGCATCATATGTCATCCGTGGCATTCTCCTGTATGAAGTCAGTAAATTTTTTTGCGTTAATTTCAAGAACATACCCCATGTCATATTTTCTTATATTTACTGTTTATCCCCCTTCCCCATTTTACCTTATATATAGATTTTAATTTTTCCTCCCCCTGCCCCCTGTTTAAAAGTACATAAATGGGGCGCCTGGGTGGCTCAGTCGGTTACGCGGACAACTTCGGCTCAGATCATGATCTTACGTTCTGGTCTGTGAGTTCAAGCCCCGCGTCGGGCTCTGTACTGATGGCTCAGAGCCTGGAGTCTGCTTCAGATTCTGTATCTCCCTCTCTCTCTTCCTTTTCCCTGCTCGTGCTCTGTCTCTGTCTCTCAAAAATAAAAAAAAATTAAAAAAGGACATAAATACAGGGGTCTCTTCTCTTCAAACTGGTTCCTTTTTCCCTCAGTGAAAGTCAATGTTTAATAACTGGGTTTGGTGGACTTTTAGACACCGTGTCGTCTCATCATGGTTTTTCACCAGATCAGCACCTCTTTACTGAGTGTCCCCTCTGTGCTGCTAGAGAAATATACAGAAACAGATTTCATCGATTGGTTCCGTTCTTCTGATGTCCAGACTCTGGGCCAAGACACAGCCTTTGAATAACAGAGACGATCCTGCCCCAGTTAGAGGCAGTTCATCCGTACAATCCAGAGACTGCTTCCCTGGGAAAGATCCCAAGTCCCACAGGGAGCCAGGGCAGAGCAGAATTGTGTTTGAGACGTCTAGGAAGGCCTGATGGAGGAAGTCGGTCTTGAAAGCCGGAAGGAGGATGACCCGTTGGGGATGAATATTAGGAACCATCGCTTCATTAATCGACCACCTACCTGCTCATCACGGGGGGCACCACTGACATGAGTCCTGCCTGTAGGAATCTTACAGTTTGGTTAGGGAGACGTCATTTAGACCCACAAGCCTCATGCAGTGGGGTAAGGAAGGGGTTTTCGGACTCGAATGTGTGTCAGAAAATTCAGATTGCCGGGCCCCGCCCCTAGAGCTGCTGATTCAGCGGACCTGGAGTGGCGCCTGAGAATTTGCTTTTCTGACCAAGCTGCTGGTTTATGAGATCCTCCGTCTAAGGGAAGGAACTGTTGCCAACACGTATGGAGCTCACGTGATACTCAACACCCGCCTGGGTCCGGTGGCGAGGGTCTACTATTGTTTCGATTTTACAGGTGAGAAAGAGAGAATGTATGAGGCTGCACCTTCCACCCCAGGCCCCAAAGGTAGCAGATGTTGGAGCTGCTCTTATCCATGTTCTTTGAACTTGACCATGCTGTTCGCCAACCACCTCTGATTCTCAGGCCGGCATGAGATACAGAAGGTTGGGTGACCACATATGAAGATGTTAGACTGTCTTGCTGCTATTTACTGTGGTATAGCTGAGGGACTGTGGGCAGGATACACAGGGGTGAGGCAGTGAGCCGGAGTTACCTCGCCCCTGCCCCAACCTCTCGGCCCCTGCCGGGGCTGAGGCGTGGGTCGAATTTTCCCACGGCCAGTCAGAGGAATGGATCCCTCGGGCTGCACACCATTTCAGAAGCAGGAGATAGCGAAGACAAATGTTGAAAGGGTCAATAACATGGTAAACGCTGATTATCAGCTATTTAATCTCCATTAAAGATTTCACAAGCAATTCAGGTTCCTTGAAGAAGAAGGAAAGTCACCACTTTAGCGTGTGCCCTTACTAATTGCGCGTGCGCGCACAAACGCTGAGTGTGCGCAGTTAAACGGGCCTACCAGACGACGATGTATTTCTGGATACCACCTGAGCATAAGATGTCAGTTTCTGTGGCTGGGACGCTCTGTGGTCTCAGCTGATCTTAGAGCAAGATCTACGCACATTGAGAAACACGCCAGAGGGTGAAGGAGTGCCTCATCTCCTTGAATGCTCATGGTAATCCCACAAAGGAAGTGTGATACCTCTGTTGTGTTGGGTCCTAAGAATGAGGTCACACCCTACGTGAGGAGCATGGCACCCAACACACAATATGTGCCTTCAGTCACTAAGAGCTGATATAGTTATTACTCTTCGACCTCAGTTTCCTTTCTTTTCCTCCTTCTTAGTGGCCCTGTGGATTTGGGCAACTCTGTTTCTCTAAGCTTTAGGCCCTTTGTCTATAAACTAGAAAGAACGAATGGATAGTCTAGTTCAGAGGGTTCAGGAGAACTAGAGTCTTGTGTTCGAACAGAATCGTATGTGGGAATTTATAAAAGGGCAGCGTTTCTGGCTGGTTTGCATAAACACTCAGGCTTCAATTAAAGGCTCAGACTGACTTAGTCTCTCAGAGCATTGGTTTTGCCTTCTGAAACACGGGGACCATTCACAGAAGCGAGCTCATGGGGTCGTGGCAAACGGTCCATGTGCAGTGTTTTAGCTCAAAGCGCCCACGTCTGCACCCTGCAGTGTCTCCTGTTGGAGGAGGCCTGGCTCTGACCCCCGAGTCCTTGGGACCCACTCAACACCCCTGGGAAGATGCCCTCTAACACTGCTTCTGCCTCAAGCAGCGCGAGGGTCATGATTGATGGTCGGGCCTCTAGCGGGCAGATGAGGAGCGTCTGCACAGGTGCAAAGAGCTCCTGTCAGACAGAATGGTCGGCGCAGCGAAGGCTGCAGATCAATGGGCTTTTCAATATGCCCGATATGTTTCCACCAGGATCCATCCCACCCGTGCGAGTCTTGGTAACAGTGAGGTGGGGGTGCTTTAAGGGGAACGGGCTGGGCAGAGGAGACGGAAGCGCACAGGGTTCTTTGTACAAGCAGTTTTAGAACCCGGGGGTCTTGTTCCTGCCCCAGAAGCTCAATGTATTGAGCTGCATCAAATTACTGTACATCCTGACAGAGTCCTCGTTGCCATTGATCAGGCCTGAAACTCTCCTCCTCATTACATCACCATTTCAAGAAAGAGGATGTTCTCAGAAATCCGTGTGATCTGGGAATGACCCCTGGGCTGCGTCCTGCCCGCTTGGAGAGAGAGGGATTCTGGGAGATTGGCAATCGATGGGCCGGAGACGCACCTGAGTAGGGTGGGTGGTTCCTACCTGGGCTGCTGTCAGTCAGCCCACGCCTGGCTCAGTGAGCCGGAGTCTGGCATAGGTATGCCAGAGGAAGACTCTCCATACTGAATACAGGGGTGAGAGGAGGAAGCAGAGCCTGGTCACGCTCTTTTGATTTTAAAATTGAGAATATTAACTTCTTAGCCCCAGTGTGGATTTGGTAAACATTGTGCAGGCTTTGGCCCTTGTTTGATGTGTGTCGAATACTGCTATTTAATGATCAGTGTGCGTGCTGTGTGCAGGGTGTGTGTGTGTGTGTGTGTGTGTGTGTGTGTGTGTGTACCTTTGTGTGTGAGTGTTTCCAAATGGCCGAAATAGCTGAGAATTTCGTTGGGAAAAAAATTTTAAGAAGACTGTATCTTATCACTTAAAATCGTGAGTCCCAGGATGGGGTCTTATTCCTGTTGGAAGTTCAGCAAGTATTTCCTAAAATTGAATTATACTTCTACATTGATTTTTGTTATAAAATAAGTGCAAACTCGTTGGAATTTCTTTTAATATCCAGAAGAGTATAAAATTAAAAGAATTACCTGTTACCCCTTTCTCAGCATCCAAATATTCCCTAGAGGAAATCTATGTTGAAAATCTCCATAATGTGTATGTGCCCATATATTTTATGTTATGTGTATACACAAACTTATATAAGCATATACAACTATTCCCTTACATTTCTTAAACAGAATCATGTATACCATTTCTCAATTTTGTTTTGTTTTGTTTCCTTTTCTTTTAACAACATTTGATTTGAAGTTGGATGGAATCCCTATCAGATTTGCAGTCAGGAGAGGAGAGGTCATTATGAGCTGTCAGTGAAGTTCAACACAGAGGAAAGGCCCGTGTCAATGTCATGAAGGAAAAGCAGGAAATCAAAACCCAAAGTGGGAGACAGGATAGGGGGAGAGACAGGCCAGAGAAGAGGAAGTGTCAGGTCTGAGTAGGGTGAGCATGAGATGAAGAACCCATGGTCAAGTGTGACTAGCAGCCCTTGGCGGAGGTTGACAAGGTAGACAATGACAGTGTGGCAGCTCTTCTCCCGAGGTGGCCCCCAGTGAACCACACCTTCTGGCTCTCACACACCAGTGTAGTGCCTTCCACTTTGAAACTGAGCTGGCCCACACTCCTATTTCACTATGGAATGCAGAGGAAGTAAAGCCATATTGGTTCCACCTCAGCTCAAGAAAACTGGCTGCTTCTGCTTCTTTCTTCTTCAAACGTTCCTACCTGGAAGCCTTTAGACACCAGGGAAGAAGTCCAGCTGCTCAGTGGGAGAGACCACTTGGTGAGGCCACAGAGAAAGGAATGGCCCTGAGACAGCACGTGGAAGGGAAGACCCATCTCGTGTCCCTGTCTTCACATTAGTACAGTCCTAGCCACCCTCTGACCTCAACCATGAGAGGGACCATTGGTGAAACCAGCACAAGATCCGCCCAGATGAGCCCAGTCAATCCACAAATAGAGAAATAAAAAAGTGCTGTCCTTTTAGGGCACTGCACTTTGGGGTGGTTTGCTTCACAACAACACAGAGCTAAAAGCATAGGTGTTGAGTTGAGCATGAGTTCATTACAAACTCAGATGCATTTTCAGGAAAGAAGGAAATTTGTGGGAAGGGCCCCTCCAAGTGAGATTCTTTACGTCTCCTTAGTCTTGAACTTGCTCACATCTGTGATCAACATCTCATCTTTTTAACTGAATTTTACTTTGGAATTCCTTTGAGAGAACAGGAAAAGGAAGGCTCCAGTTTTACTCGTGGTATGACTATCATAAATCCCTGCCTGGCCAGTGTCCATTCTACAAAGGGTAGAAATAGGTCTGTGTCTTCTTAAATGGAAGTATATACCAGGAAAAGACAAGTGAGCAGACCTCAGTCCATGGGCATTTAGTAATTCGATTTCAAAAAGTGTGAAAGAAAAAGAAGAAAGGCATCGAGGCAATCTAGAATGTCTCTATATATTCGAAGAATATAATAATTTGCAAGCAGATTACTTGTTTGGCCCCCTAGGACACTGGTTGACATAATTAGCTAATTCCTGGGAAGGGTTATGTGTGTGTCTTTATTAATTGACATTTTCCTTTAACAAGGAACATAAGGACCAGGAAAAATTGTCATTATCAGAGAGTAATGGGTTTTCTTTTGAGAAGCCCATGTGTTTAACGAGGATAGCATCTTTCATCCTGCAGCATTCCAAAGGTATTTAGAAACTTTATGGGGCTTGAAATGGAGCCACCTCTGGCATGAAACCCGGGAACACCTCTCGCCATTTGAGGACAGGATGTGCGGAACGCCAACCGAAACTACCCAGAGCACGTAATTACCAGTTGGAATTATCAATTACCAACTGGAATGGATCCAGGCCCCAGGCTCAACTCTTGTGACAAACATCAAGGGCTATTTAAAGACCACACACAGTTTGACATCTTTGCTTTGGCCTTTTCACCATCTGGGACCCCAGAGCAGAGAGTGTATTAAATAGATTAAGTCTCCCCTGATGGCTGATGTTGAGTTCTGACTCATCCAAGATAGGGCTCAGAATCAGGCCCGTGAACCACATTCACCCCTGCCGAGCACCTGGTCTTGGGTGCCAGCAGTGAGCTTTGAAGAGCAGAGGGCTCTAAAATCTCTGGTCTAGCCTCTTTCATCTCTTCCAGGCCAGGATGCCACCATATAAAGCCAGCCAGGCACCTGGAATTAGCGAGAATTGTCTACGTGCAAAGAGACGTGGGGATGCCTGAAGGACGCACAGAACAACTTGAGACATAGAAAGAGATAGGCAGAAATCCATGTGTGTAACTCACACTCGTGGCTTGTGTGTGGACCTACATCGGAGTGTGATCGGGAATATCTATGAGTTGGGGGTTTCTGTGTGAGTTCATATATCGGCTGTGCAAATGTGGTTTGGGACCCATTTGCTTGCTTTTCTCGTTGTATTTACTTTTTCAACAGATAGCTATTGCAAGACACCAACAGCACAAAGCAAACCAAAATAAATAAGACTCTGTCCTCTAAAGCTCACAGGCAGGTAGCAGGCAAGAGAGGGAATCAGGCAATTATGATTCATTGTGATAAAAGTGTAAAGCCATTCGCTGCAAGTGAGCTTCTCAGTGTGAACGCCTCTGTCCATGGGAGCGTGTGGAAGAATGCATTGTGGCATGTTAGAAAAATACCAGAAGTTTGCCAAGTGGCCGAGGAGCATTTTTGGCCCTTGGAGCACTTTATGGTGAAGTCAGTCCGGGTCACGAACGGACCATCGGAGATGTCCATGGGGTTTGGGACATGAAGAGCGGAGCAAAACCGTGACCTGCAAATTGTCTGGCCCCAGTACCTCCACGCCCACGTCTCCCATGGCGAAGTCAGCGTGGACTGTGGATTTTGTGTTCACAACAGAGGGAGTGGCGTGTTTGTTACTCACAGTAAAATTGTGGTACTTGAAGGGACAGAGTGCAGCGTGTGTGTGTGTGTGTGCGTGTGTGTGTGTTTCCCTGTCTGGTCCGCAAATGGCTTTTTGGGTCTCATGATAGTTTTATATCCTCTGAAAAATCTGGGATTATGAGATTTTTGCCATCTTCCACTGCTAGACGTGCCCCCACTCTCGTTGGGCTAAGTAGACCACGGAGGAAAAGAGAAAAGAAGGGAAGAGGAACTCACATTTATGTCATGGCACCTGCTTCCAGGCACTGAACTGAGCACGTGCCCCGTGTGGTCTCTTCTCAGCCTCCGAAGACTCTTTCCAGGAAGGGATCAGAATGTCCCCTTCCAGTCAAGGAGACCAGCTGAGGCTGCTTGTGCGTCCCGTATATCTCTCTTTGCATTTCCTTCTTCTCCCTGTCATTGTACGTCCCCAGTTGCTGGTCACGGTCTCTGACATTCAAAGTGTTTCTCACCTTGAGAAACCTCATCTCCACCACAGAACCCAGAAGATTATTCGAGTGCCTCTTTCCCTAACTCGTCCAAGGATGATATACAAGTAGAATCATTTTAGATGCATAAAGAAGTCCACTCATCGCTTGCGATAGACGGCTTACAGTATGATTCTCTGCTGAGCTGCAGCTTCTAGAGGCTTCTAGGGTCAAGTTCCTGAAGTACTGTTTGATACAAGCTCACCTCCTTTAGAAAAATCCTCTGTGGCTCCCCACTGATTTCGCTTGGCTACCCCCTTATCCTTTTTGGAGACGCCTTTTTAATGCCACCTCCTCGGAGAGCCTAAAGTAGATGTCTCTGTTCCCAACACTCTCTGCAGTCTAGTTATTTCCTTCCCAGAGATTATTACAGACAACACTTCAAGTGCTTAACTGTTTACTTTCTCCTTCTCTGTCTCCTCTCTCTGCTAGGAAAATTTTGTACAGAGAAGGGTTAATCTTTCTTGTTCACTGCTGGGTTGCCAGCATTTAAATCATGGGTGTAGAGTATGTTCTCAATAAATATTGGTGGGGCTGATTAACTATCAATTAATCCTGGGATGCGTCAATTTCTAGTAAGAACCTTCAAAATTAAATAGTTGTTTATAATGCACACACACACACACACACACACACACACACACCCAGAAACATCTGTTTCTTGATTTCTCCCTCTTTTTCATCAACTTCCTGAACCCAGCAGACCCAGAATCTGCTCTTCCCGAAAGGCAGGGTCGTAAATATTCAGCCTGGTTTATCCCTGCCTGCTAAGATTGTGTTAGCCCGAAGGCCCCCACATAGTCTTGCGGGAAGAACAGCCGGTCTCTGGAAGAATGACAGGAAGCCCACAGCTGGGGGGCGGGAAGGGATGGAGAAGGAGGGGACGGAAAAGGAAGCCGGCCCCCGTTCATACCACTGAAAGAATGATGGGTGCATTGCCCAGATATTGACAACATCTGCGTGGCTCTTAGAATTGACAGTTCATCACAGCCAGGCTGCGGCTCCAGCAGGAGGAGCCAAGGGGAGCGTTTGGGAAGGGTGCCCACAAGCAGCCCTGGAGGGACAGGCTGTTGGGACACAGTGGTTTTCCAAGGCAGTGGGGCCTGCCCAGGCACGCGGCCCCGCAGCGCGTTGGGGCATGCGTCCTGCAGCAGCCCACTTGGGATGAAATTGGACCTGCAGAGCCGCGAGGAAGCAGGGAGCTGCCCCGCGGGCCCTTCGGCATGTGGCAATTTGATTTCATTTTTATTTGTCAGATCATGGGGGTGCTCTGACCTCAATCAGAGCTGAAATGAATATTACAGGGGTGTCTGGGTGGCTCAGTCAGTTAAACCTCCGACTTGGGCTCAGGTCGTGATCTCTTGATTAGTGAGTTCAAGCCCCTCGTTGGGCTCTGTGCTGACAGCTCGGAGCCTGGAGCCTGCTTCGGATTCTGTGTCTCCCTCTCTCATTCCCCTCTCCCACTCATGCTCCGTCTCTCTCTCTCTCTCTCAAAAATAAATAAACTTTTAAGAAAAAATCGAAAAAAATTAAAATGAATATTATAACATCCATTGGTAAATACCTACAAAGTTATGTTTATAGGATGCATGTATTTATTTACACATAGCATGTGTATGTCTATATATTTCCTCTTGTATTCAAGCCATAATAATATCCTGAAAACAGCTAATGTTCTATAAAGCTGTGGCTGACGCACGGCAATTTGATTTATGGATAGGGTTGCCAGATTTAGAAAATCTAAACACAGGACACCAACTGGGTATAAGTATGTTTCAAATACTGCATGGGACATACTTATGCTAAACAGGTTTTTATTTTGTTTTCATTAGCTAAAATTAGAATTTCACTGGGTATTCTGTATTTCCCCTGGCAAACTATTTATGGGTGTGTTCGATTCCTAAGGGTGCTGTAACAAATTACTATAAACTCAGTGGCTTGAGAACACAGAAATTTCTGCTCTTATGTTCTAGAGGCCACAAGTCTGAAATCAAAGTGTCAGCAGGGCGGTGCCCCCACTAGGACTATGAGCAGAATCCTTCCTCGCCTCTTCCTAGCTTCTGGTGGTAGCTAGCAATCCTCGGCTTGTGGGCACAACACTCCAATCTCTGCCTGTCCTCTGTGGTCACAGGGAGCCCTCCCTGTGTGTCCCATGTCTCTGTTTTCTGTCTTCTCATATGACCCCAGTCACACCGAATGTAGGGTGTACCCTACTCTGGTATGTCCTAAGTTTAATAATTACTTGGCAATGACCCAATTTTCCAATAAGTTCTGAGATATTGGGGGTTAGGACTTAAACGTATCTTTTCAGAGAACACAATTTATCCCATGACATGGGTTTATCGTCCTCAATTGTAAGTTTTAGGATAACTTGATTCCAGTTCATTATGAAGAACCCTCTTTAAATGATGAGAAACTGAGTCTTAGGCAGAGTAAATCATTTGCCCGAGGTTGCACAGCTACAAGGAGATCTTGGTGAGACCCACACCCAGCAGCTCAGGTCAAGAGCCTGTGCTCACAGCCCCTTCTAGAAAGGGGAATAGTGCCCAAGGCGGGGAATGAGAACTCAGAGCTGTCGCCTGAGTCTGTTCAGAATAGACTCCTTGTGACATGGCCTTGGCTCCGTCCCCAACCCTCTTTGCCTGAGGGTCCTGCTGTCAAAAACGAATTGATTCGGGGGCACCTGGGTGGTTCAGTTCATTAAGCGTCCAACTCTTGGTCTTGGCTCAGGTCATGATCTCGTGGTTCACTAGTTCGAGCCACACTTGGGGCTCTGAGCTGTCAGTGCGAAGCCGCTTGGGATTCTCTCTCCCTCTCTCTGCTCTCCTCCCCCCGCCTCTCAAAATAAATAAATACATGAATAGTTTTAATGAAAAGATTTTGCTACAGCTGCTGTGCTGTCCACCCCAGGATCCACAGGCACGTGTGCCATCAGAGGACCTGAATTGGGGCTAGTTGGTGTGGAGCTTGCTTAGGTGTCGAATACACACTGGGTTTCAAATACAGATTCCAAACCAAGGGACCAAAAGAACCTCCATACTTCTTTAAGAGCACACATTCAATTGATAATAATTTGGATATGTGGGGTTAAATAAAACATCTTGCTAAAATTAATCCACAGATTTCTTTTAACTTTTTAAAGATTTCAGCCTTGAAAAACACTTTTATGTCATTATTTTATGAATGTTTTTCTTTAACCTCATTTAAATATTTTATGCTTGACTTATACTGGCTTTGATCCTTAAGTGTCAGGCCATGTATTTGATTTTTTTTTAAGTGGTTTGTCTTTTAGCTATGGAACCCTTCATTCAAGCACCATGTAGGGTCTACCCAAAAAATCAGTTTTATTTATGTAATCATGTGTTTATTCAACAAATGTTCATTGAGCACATCCCAGGGAGCACGAACTGCTCTGGGAACCTGGCATTGAATGGGACACAGCACATGTGTTCTCTCTTCTCCTCTCTTGGAGTTTGCATTCTCAGAGATGGCAGAGAGAGAAGGTAAACAAGCAGACAAATTAAATATACATTTAACTTGAATACCAAAGTTAGGTTTTATGTGCAGAAAGTACCAGAAAAGAAATCAGCAGGATAATGAATTGAGAGGACACCATAGAGTCCCTCTTTAAGATAGGGTGTCCAGGGAAGACCTCTCTAAGGGAGAGCACCTACATGGAGCCCCGAAATCTCCAGAGGAAAGGTCTTGAGTCCCTACTCAGCGTCCCTTTCTCTGCCTTCCCTTGACCCCCAGCCCAGCCCGACGGGGACTACATTCTTAATTCTGGGACACTTGGCTCACTCACTTCTAAAAGGAAGGATAGTAGCTCCTTCTACAGAGTGGAGATCTGAAAAACCGAGGAGAATATTTTAATGCCATGTTACCAATTTTCCCATTTAAATAGATGGACCAAGAGGGGCCCCTGGGGGGACTCAGTCAGTTAAGCATCTGACTTCACTTCAGGTCATGATCTCATAGTTCATGGGTTGGGGCCCTGAGTAGGACTCTGTGCTGACACCTCAGAGCCTGGAGCCTGCTTCAGATTCTGTGTCTCCCTGTGTCTCTGCCCCTCCCCCACTTGCACTCTGTCTCTCTCTGTCTCAAAAATAAACATTAAAAAATTAGAAAAAAATAAAGAGATGGACCAAGAAAGGATTGATATGGAGGCTGAAAGGAAGGAGCAGAATGCCTGCAGAGAATCAACAGAGGGACCAAAAGAAGGGTCTTCTCTTATGAAACAAAATCAAGAATAAAGACCGAATTGGGGAAGACCAAGGTGGAAGAAGGAAGACAAAGGAGGAGGTAGGGCAGGCAGAGGGAGAAGAGAGAGAAGAAATAAGACAAGGTGGGGAGATGGTGAGATGGTCCCTTGTAGGTTTTGACATAAACCAATGTTCTTTCATTCATTTCCTTCAAAATTTGATTCCGTCTTGAGTTGTTGGTCAGGCCTCAGAGCTCCCAATTGCTCTAGAAGTTACAGCTGCTGCAGATGGTGAAAGCATGATAGGTGGCCCTCTGTCATACTCTGGGTAGACATTCCACTGTCCCAGGGGGAGGGATAGGTTCAGAACTATGGTCAGAATTGCCTTCTGTCTTCCCAAGGACCTGGACAGGGGAGAGCTACCTAGATAGAACCTGTCCCAGATATCCTTGCTTCCATGAAGAAGAGTAGTTTGTCTAGGCTTGAAATGCATTGATTTACCCAGCACATGCTTGGGGCTGAGGGTTTCCCACTCTGAGCTCCCCTTATCCCACACTCCTTTTTGGGAGCAGTGTTTGGTGCCCTGGAGCTTGAGCTCTCTTTCCTGAACACTGGGATAGACTCACCCCAGTGGGTTTTATATAACCTTTGCAATCCCTTTGTCTAACCCACCACCGTTGTCTCCCACTGGAGAAGAGGACCCAGATCACAAAACACAAATTCTAGACAAGGTGCTGACCGTATCAACCTGTTATCATTGGACCAGCAGTGTATTGTATATTTCTTCTTATTCTCTTTTTAATAGAGTCTATTGATTCTGTTAATGGAGAGAAATTAAATAGAATTAGATTCAACCTTATTATAGCACTGATATAGTTTCAGTCCTTAACTCTGATATGAAAAAGATGTGAAGAAGGGAAGTTGAAAAGAAACACACAAAATCATTATGAGCATTTGACAGTAGGGTAAGGAAGAAGGACATTTTAACCCTGAACGATTGCTCTGATAGTGGACGTATATTAATTTGAATCCCTAAGATATAATATTTATATGGAGAGATAATGACATAAACATGCAAGACTATTCAAATGTTATTTTGAACATAAATTTATAATTTTGAATATGTAAAAATATAATTGGATCAAGTAAAAAAGCGAGAGGACTGCATTTAAAGTTTTGAACTATAAAAATGCTGGAAGAACATTAAGAATCACTTTAAGAAAAAACACCCCCCCCAACTATCCTAGTAGCCTGATTCCATTGTTTTTGCAAATTCCTATCTCTGTCTGCATATGTGTATTTACATATTGTAATTATAGTACCAGTCTTGTTTTTATTTATAGATCTTCCATCCATCTGTCTTCAGAGTCACAATAAACATCACATCCCAGTTCACTCACATGTTCCTTGGGGAAATAGCCAAGAATCCTCACTCCCTCACTTGGTCAATATTCCCTCTCTAATCACAAGAGGACCATTCTCCTTAACACTGATCAGAGCAGTGTTACTTTTTTTGTGTGTGTGCCTTTGATTGAGATCTGTTTCCTTCTGGAGAAGCAGAAGTTTCTTAATGTATCATTTTTGCTCACAGTTATATCCTAATCCACAGTAAGTGCTCATTAACTATTTCTTAAATACACGGTACATAATAGCTAATGATATCTCGTTGTGTTCTTGCTGCCATATTCGTGACTTCATGCCACTGGCATTTCCACTCATTTGCTTCAGATGTGTTTCTTGAAGAAAATACACGTAATAAATGTCTTTATGCACCTAATTTTTAACAAAATTTTAATTTTTTTCTTTAAAAAACAAATCACCAGGCCAATGTTTATGGACATTTTAAGTTGCTTGATGTTTTTCGAAAGGGTTGTTATTCAAAAGGGTTGGACATATTTATAAAGACTATCAAATAATGAAACTATTTTGAATCAGCTGAGATTATAAATTAAATATACATAGCATAATCAACTTAAAAATATTATAAATTATAAACAAAACCTTTCGTAACATCCATAAGCCCATTATACAAAGGTGATCACCATGAAACTTTCCTTCCAAGTTGCATTTCATGTGTGTCCATTTAAAGCTAGGTCCCAATTACGTAAATTCTGAATCATGGGATTTACATAGTTTAATACTCTGCTCCCATCCCTTCCGTTTGCATTACATAATGGTAATGTTCAATTCTTCTCACCACTTAGTTTTCATGGCTGTATATACCTTCATTGTATGAATAAGTTAATTTAATATTGTCCTACTATTCAAAACTTGTTTTCAGTCATTTCTTAATTTTATAGATATTGCAGTGTTGAGAGGTTTTTGTATATAAAGTTGATTCTCAATATCCTCAGTAGTTATGTTGTATAAAGTCGCCATGATTACTGAATTCGTGAATACTGAACTAGTCAATACTGAACCACTGCTCCTAAGGGAAATACATGGTTAGGTTCCTGCAAGCCTCTGGTCACATTTTCATCAACCAATTAATACAAAACTGTCAGGTTATTTAACATATATTGTTGATTCGGTAACATTGAACTCACAGCCGATAGTGCTATAACCCATGCCTGAGTGAAGTATTTAACACAACTGTTTTCTCCATGAGACACAGTCCAGTGTTCTTACTCTCAGGAACACTAGACAGCACTTCAGCTCTGTGTCTACAGGACATTTTAAAAAACAAGCTCACCAAAAGAAACAAACAAACAAACAAACACCAAAACATGAAAAGTGGCACTAAATAGACTGTAAAAAGACACTATTTATAGTAAGATCTGAAATAATGAGGCAGAGAGTCACTTTGTTTGACTTCAAGGGAACATGAGCATGAAGCAACCCAAATATTTTGCTGCTCTGCACGTGGCCACGAATGACCACAAAAACCCTGCAAGGATTGATTTTGGGGTTACAAATAAATTTTAGGAAGTATGGGACGTGTGACTGATGAGGATTGTCTGAACACGTTTGGGATATCATCACATATGTCCTTGGCATGAACCTGAAGTGAAACCTAACATTTGCATTCTTTGAGAGGGCTTTGGAAAGGCTACAGGATGGCCATCTGAACAGAAAAGGTGAAGAAGGCCTGGTCTGGGGCATTTTATCTAGAAAGGTATATGTTACAGAGGATCTTCTGCCATGATTAGCTTCAGAGTTGTTGTTAGCCAGCTCATTTCAGCACAGTCTGACCCGGGTTCCAGTCAGTCCCTGGGTGCTGCTGCTTACTCGAGTGACCCTGACTCAGTTCCTTACCCCTTACCCCCATGGGGTAATCTTAGAACTTAGAACTCAGAGGGTTGTTGCAAAGAATGATCAAGTAAATGCAGATAAGGCCTAGGACAGGGGCCCGGGACAGATTCAATAAACCGTGGCAAGAGAGAGGAAAACTTTCAAAGCTAACGTTCTTTAGAGTAAAACTTTGGAATGGTAGAGGTTGCAGTTCTCCTGAAGGCTGGATGTGTGCCAGTTAGGGAAGTCCCCATATCTTACCATTTCAGAACTGCCCAAGGGGATCTATAATTAAGACTTTTATTTCAAATTCCATGCAGTATTCAACCACTGGAGAAAGGACAAGAATCCACAGTTACGATTTAAGGATCAAAAGTTACCAAAAGGTCCTTGTTTGAGCTCCAGGCCAGTCTCGTTATCAGTTAGTTACAACCTTGGAGGGCTTTGATTCTCTCTCTGATCACCAAGGGATATAGTCTTTTTGTCCTCAGCAGTGCGGTATCTAAAAAGGCCAACTGCACTCCACTGAGGTGGCCCAGTGGAAAGATGACCAGGTTTTGAGTTGCACTGATTCGAGTTTGACTCACAGCTTCTTTCTCTTGCTCTCTGTGACTTTCAGACCAATTGCATTTTGTCCTTAAGACTCGTTGGGGTTTTTTTTGTTTTTTTGTTTTGTTTTGTTTTGTTTTTTCCTCCATCTGGAAAATGGGCATGAATAAGGAAGGCATAGTTGACGGTTTTGTTGTAGATGTTTGGGACGTTATTTGTAAAGGACCTAACCTGGTGACTAACAGCTCTTGTTAGAGTGCCTGTGTGCATTCTTTGTGCATTATTAAAGGGCTCATTACTTTGATTCTTACAAACACCCTGCAGCTTTCCTGTGCACGGGTTCAATTTCCATTGCCTTCCTCTTTTTCGATCTTTTCCTCCTGACAGAAAATAGGACTAACTGTATCGTAGGACACAAGGAGCAAGGAGCAAAATATATTGGTGTGTAAGAAAAGGCATTGCATTGACTTCCCCTTCCTTGAAATCTATTTCAAAACTCCTGAGGGAAGCGAGGCTCTAATAGAATGATGGTGGGAGGGATGACACATGGAATTGTTATAAAACGATGAGGGTGCCAGAGCCAAACTGGATTGATATAAAAAGGAAAAAAAAATTCCTGCCCACTTTCTTCTCAAAACCAAGGGAGCCGTTCAACATAATTATTACAACCTCCCCGTCCCCAGTAGTTATAAATTAATATCGTATTTCAAACACTTTATTTAAAGCTAGAGTTCGTTTTTTTTCCCTAAAGAGAGAAGAGTTGTCTTTTGTTAGTTAATAATGCAACAATTCCAAATATGAGTTTGATAATTTAATATGCTAGTAAAATCATCTAATAATCTATGTGTGTGTCCATCCCCTTATCCACATACATGCATACACATGTGTGTATGCATATGCACTTTTGCCCAGACAGATGTGGAGATTTGTCTGAGGGAAGTGAACTAGTTACTCTTGATACTGGGACCTTTGAGAACGAAGTGGCTGTCTTTATTATTTATGTGTGTATTTTTATTTTCTGCAAAAAAAGAACTGGGCATCAGTGTACTCTGAGTTTCCTGGTTGGGATATTATACCAAAATTACAGCAGGTGTCAGAAGGGGAGAACCAGGTGGGAGAACCAGGTGTCACTATATGGAGTCTCTCTGTATTATTTGTTTTAACTGCATGTGGGTTTACAGTTTTCTCAAAATAAGAGTGTAAAAGGAAGAAGGAGAGGGAAAGAAGGAGAGAAGGAGTGAAGGGGAAGAGGGCAGCTTGCAGCCTGGCCAACACATCCCTGCACCTCTACACGTTGCTTTGAGGGCCGTCATGCACACTTGCCCATAGCACCCTCATCCACCCCTTGATGTGGCCCATGGATTCCCCACCTTCAGATCTGGGCTCAACTATTGCTTCCTCAAAGCCATTCATTCACCTGAGTCCTTCAGCCTTTCCTATTGAACAAATCTCGTGGTTCTCTAGTCCACAGCCCATCCCAGGATACCCACTTAATTTAAACTAAAGAATTAAATATCAGTTGGGGCATCAGTATCCTCTCCCAGCGAGGATGTGGGCTCCTGAGGAGGGCACTCTATCTCCATTGCCCCCCTTCCCATCACCTGGCTTTGGGCCAGTTCTCAGCGTGAAATGTATATTTAATAAATATTTAATACAAGTGATCATTTCTTTATTGCTTAGCAAATTAATGCTTTTGCAAAAATGTTGGGAAAGCCGTCCCATAACCCTGATCAGTAATAACTTGAATTTTTGTTGACTTTCCAGAAATAGTGGGAATAGCTTCTTTTGTCTAATTCTCTATTGTCTGTGGGAATGAAGTCAAACTCCTGAACACCACATCACACAGCCTCTTCAGCCCTGGGTCCCCATCCTGGTTCAGCTTTCCATCTGCCTCCCTCCCTCACATACTGATGCCACGTGCCACCCTACCTGCCCCGTTTGACACACTTGTTCATGTCTTTATTTCTTTGGAACTCAACTGCCCGCATGGTGGTTCTCACATGTGCCTATTCTCTATATGAACAGCCCACTCATGTGTCCAGCAACCCTCCCGTTTTATGATTCCATAACACCCTGGACCCCTTGGTGGACCTCCATGGTCCATGTGTAATCATGATCACACATCCCATTTCATCTTCCATGTCTGTTACTTGCCACTGCCTGTCTCATACACTCAGGCGTGCAACCAGCACAGTGCTGGCCCAGAAAAATGCACAGCACATCGTGTTGGTTGAGGCGTTAGCACAGTCCCTTCTGCACGGTTGGGATTCATGGTGGTTATTCCCGATTCACCCTGCTGGTCCTCTGCACCCATAAAGTCTTCACTGACCGCTCCCAGCAACTCTCTCCCATGATCCTGTGATCCATGATCCAGGGAATTAGCATCACCCAGAGCCTATTGTTTCCTTCTCATTTTGCCCACAGGTCCATCCCTCCACCTAGGCTCGTATGTGCACAAGGGCTGAGACCATGTTCTGTTAAGTCTTTGCAACCACAACACTATGGAGATGTGTCTGGCATCCAGGAGGCATTCAGTACATGTGTGCCAAGCGAACTGACCTTCCTCTTGTGTGTATTCTCTAATGGTTATGGCTGTGCATGTTAAGATGTTTATTGAGGTGGGGAGGGGTAGAGAGAGAGGGAGAGAGAGTCCCAAGCAGGCTCCATGCTGTCAGCGCAGAGCGGAGCACGGCTCCATCCTACAAACCATGAGATCATGACCTGAGCCAAGATCAAGAGTTAGACGCTTAATCAACTGAGCCGCCCAAGCGCCCCCACAAAATGTTGGTATTATTGAATTTATCTCCCTGTGAGTGGTCTCAGGCTTCCTGGACTTGGGTGTGAGCCCCGTGGCGTGAGTGAAGCAGACTCCACAGTTAAACACTGTGTGTCGGGCCCGCTGTGCACCCAGAGGGTTGAGAACACTGGCCCAGGAAGGAGCTTGAAATCTGCAGTCAACAAAATGAGCTAAATGTTCTTTGAAGGATTTTATTGAAAGTCCGACACCAGGAATAATAGCATGGACACCAGGAGTGGGCAAGTGAGTTTGAAAAGAGATGCAGATATGGGGTCTGAAGGATTTCCCAGGCTCTGGGGGTCCTGACAGCGATGGGTTGTGGGTCTGTAGCTCAGCCATGGATGGGGAGGGAGCAGCATCAGAGGTGGGGGAACACGTTGGTTTAATGTGTGGGGCTCCCAGTTTTCCTCCTCCATACCTACACCTCCCATCTGACTGCCTAGGAAAGTCGTGTCTCACCTGCCTGGGTCCGGGGCTGTGGCAAGACTCTGGAGGGGAAGCTCCAGGAAGAAGGGAAGGGAGTCTGCTTTGTGTTCAGCCCCTGGCAGGGCTCCTTCTAGGGGGCGGGGAGAAGGGAAGGGGGAAGACAGACCTTTTTTTTTTTTTTTTTTAAGGAAAAGGGAGAAAGAGAGGAAGGGAAGAAGAGGAAGAAGGTTTTACAAGTTTAGAAAGGGAAGGATCTAGAGTAGCTGGGGACCAGGTACAAGGAATGGAGGGAAGAGGCATTTTAGGAAGGGGTGCTCAGGAGTTCGGTCCTTTTTGGTCTTGTTCCCCTTAATCTCCTCCGCTGCTAGACTGGGCTTCTTCAACATGAGATTTCCTGCAGCGCTGTGCCACTGGGGACCCCAATGCCTGCGCACGCGTGCCTGTGTGTCTGTGTCTAAGTGTGCGTGTGTGCGTGTGTGTGTGTGTGTGTGTACTGATCAGGTAACAGATTCAGATGGGGCTCAGTCTGGACCCAGACTGCCAAGATTCGCTCATTGACACCAGTGCTTCCCACCCCTGCAACCTCACAGAGTTGCTCACCCCTCCTGTGACTCAGTTTACTCATTGGCAAAAGCGGGATGGTAGCGGCCTCATGGGATTGCAGTGCAGCTTACCCAGGGGAACGCAGAGTGGTGCCCGCACACAGCAAACACTCACGCGCCTAAATATCAGGCACCAGCACGTCCTCACAGTCAGCGACTCTGGGCACCGACGCCTGTCTTCTCTGGCACCCTGTCCCTTTAGGGGCCAGTCCCCCTGTTCGCAAGGGACAAAGGGGGCTTCCGGGGGACCCAGGACTCCTCAGTTTAAAACCAGGGCAGTCCCGGGCACACAGGAACAAGTTGGCCACCCTCTCGGTCATCCTCCACCTCCTCTTCCAACCGCGTTCAAGGTCCGTATACAGCAAACACTTACGTATGATTGGTTCTCCAAGCCAAGAAATTGCTTGGCTCCTGGGATAATTATTGAACTCTTCCTGGGCTGTCGGTGCACCGGGATGTCTGGGCCATCCATTGCCTAATGCCTTCCCAGAATGGGCACGACCAGGTCCAGAGGGGAAGCTGGGAAGGGAAAAGAGGCAGGGAGGGGGTGCTGAGGACACTCAGGGGGTGACTCAGCACTGAGTCTGGGGGCTCTGTCACGACAGGCTCACCTTTCCGTGGAACGCCCACGCCCCAGCAATGCGCCCCGCCCTGAGCTGTGAGTCAGATGAGGCGCTCCGGCTGTCACTCGGTGAAGGGCTTTCTAGGGCCAGGACAGCCCCTCCTGTGTCACCTTCTCAGGGCAGCAGCCGGGACAGTGAGCTTAGGTACCGGAGGGGGCTGCACACTGGTCACTTCGTGGAGATGCACGAGCTGAGTCACTAGAGCCAGGTGCCTTTGCCCTGCCTGTGTCCTGAGCATAGGAGGTGCCCTCTGCACACAGCTTTTGGGAGGGGAACCTCCCAGTTTCGGTTATTTCCAGGCCAAACTCTTTTAAGCAAAAATGTGATTGGAAGCTTCCAGGCTCAGCTCCCCAGGGAATAAAGAAATGCTCTCTTTACAATGATTGTATCACTGCTACCATTTCCGGTGACTTGCCATCCTTCCCCAAGGCCCCTACTGTGTGTCCAGCTCTTTTTTTTTTTTTTTCTGGGATTTTTTGTTTGCTTTTTTGTTTTGTTTTGTTTTTTTTTTTTTTTGCTTTATGCCAGGCAGCCCTTGAAATGGCCCTGGAAAATAGTTATTACTATCCACACCTAATATTTACATCATTAGCACAAGATGAAACGAAGACTTTGGGAGGGTCTAGAACATGGGCAAAGTCACAGGGCTGTGACTGGAGAATCCTGGACTCCAAGGCCCATCCCCACCTCCCCAAATCCTGCCTCTCCCTGGCCACCCCACCCTGAGCATGGGCCTGACACACCTCGTGCCCTGGTTTTTCTCCAGAAAAAAATATGAAGAGCTGGACAAGTAGTTGGATTCAGAGGCAGGGTGACAAGAAAGGGATCCAAACGGGTAAACGGTGCTTTAAACTTATAAAATCGTTCATTGTGCTGAGCAGAATGACCTCGCGGTCTGTTGCCTGGTTCTGGGTCACTTTCCTGCTGGCGCCGACTTATAGATGATCCGCGGCTGCCGTTTCTGTGTGTTTCCCAACACCTTTCAGGCTCGCAGTTCCTCTTAAAGGATCCTTCTTTGCTCTTGGGTTCATTTGCCAAAACACGCTCAGCCCTGCATCTGTCTGCGATTCCGTCGTTTCACTGTTTTCATTCTGTCTGAATTAACCGACAGGATTCTTCTTTATTTAAAAACCAGCCAACCAAACAAAGAAATCCAAATAATACTGTATTGCTCATTCGAAAGTTGCCGAGAGAGGAGGTCTTCAAAGTTCTTGCCACAAGAGAAAAAAAAAAAGTTGATAACTAAGTGCGGTGGTGGATATTAGCTGGGCTGACAGTGGACGTTTCGCAGGGTGTACAAATAGCGAATTGAGATGTCGTACACCTGACACGTTGCAGGTTGTGTTATCTGCTTGCAAAATATGCTTTTTTTAAATGTTTATTTATGAGAGAGAGAGAGAGAGAGACAGAGCATGAGCAGAGGAGGGGCAGAGAGAGGGGGAGACACAGAATCCAAAGCAGGATCCAGGCTCTGAGCTGTCTGCACAGAGCCCGAAGTGAGTCTCGAACTCACAGACTGTGAGATGATGACCTGAGCTGAAGTCAGATGCTTAACCAACTGAGCCACTCAGGCGCCCCCAAAATACGCTTTTTACAAAGTCCAAATTCCTTGGACTGACTTGTCTCCCCTTCTGTTTCTGACCTCCCCTGTGGGCTGTTTCGGGAATGGCAGGGAACCGTCTGTGCCTTCCTCTCTGACGGGGTGCCCTCATGCCCTTCTTCCTCTGCAGTTTCTTCCTTCCCTCTCAAACCGTAGTTCCACCTCCCTAAGAGGGCTTCCCTGAGTCCACTTGGCCCTAATTATATCTGTCACAGAACTTTGAGATAACTCAAACACTGTTCTCAACCTGCCTGTCTGCTGGGTTTCCAAACCAAAGGGCAAATTAGAGTTTTCCGGGATTCTGGCGAAAAATGAGATTACCAGGGCCTGTCCCCCCGCCATTTTGATTCCGTCAATCGGCTGCCATGGAGGTATCTGTATTTTTAACACATGCTCTGGGGGATTCTGACTCAGACGCTTCCTAGGCCGTACTCTTAAGAAACCACACATCGTTGCAACTATTTATTATATCTCTGTTCCTGTGGCCTCCACCGACCACCCCCTCAATGGTCAAGAGCTCTCAGGAACAAGACCAACATATGTGCATTCCGAGGGTCCTGCTACTTGCCCTAAGTACTGAGAAAGAGCAGGTGCGCAATAAGTATGTGATGACTGAACCCATTTGGTCATCTTGGCTAGAATTACTTATTAAGTACCTATTATGTGCACACAAGTATTTTATGCCCTGGGGAGGAGCAAGAGAGATTAAAATCCCTGCCGTTGGGGACAAAGCAATGGATGAGTGAATTACCAAGACCAGGTTCTGAGTTCTGAGTTTTAACCATCATGTCTCACAGGGCTACTGACAGCCAGTTGTTAAGTATTTTCATGGACACTATGCAATTTGATGTCACGATAAATAAGATAAATAATATAAGAGAATGGCTGCTCCTGTGTTTTTTTCCCCATTTCGGTGACTTTTTTAAAAACTTTTTTTTATTAAAGTATAGTTGGCACATGATGTTACATAGGTTTCAGGTATTCAACACAGTGATTCTACAACCGTATACATTATGCTGTGCTCGCCCCACGTGTAGCTACCGTCTGTCCCCATATAACACTTACAGTACCACGACTGTATTCCCCATGCTGTCACGTCCATCCCCCCGACTTATTCATTCAGTAACAGGAAGCCTGTACCTCCCACCATCCTTCACCCGTTTCGCCCATCCCGGTACCCACCTTCCATCGGGCTATCATCAGTTTGTTTTCTGTATTTATGGGTGTATTCCACTTTTTGTTGGCTTTGTTTTTTTTTGATTCCACATGTAAGTGAAATCGTAAGGAATCTGTCGTTCTCGATCTGACTTATTTCACTCAGCAGAATACCCTCTATGACCCCCACGTTGTCCCAAATGGCAAGATCTCATTCTTTTTTATGGCCGAGGAATATTCCACCGTATTGTCTACCACATCGTCTTTATCCATTTATCTCTTGATGGTCGCTTGGGTTGCTTTCCACATCCCGGCTCTTGTAAATTATGCTGCGCCAAACATAGGGGTGTACGTATCTTTTCGAGCAGGTGCTCCTGTTTCTTTTTTTACAGTGAGGAATTTGAAAATTCAAGAGGTTGTGGCTGGCAGTGTGTTACAGAGCTACTCACCTACAGAGTCTGAATTCAAAGGCTGGCCCGTTGGTCTCTAGCACTGAGGTCCTGGTTTCTCCCCAAGGGTTCATCACCGCCTTGGCATTGCTGCAATGTGCTTCCCCCTAGTACAGGTGCCCACACTCAGCAAAGCCAGAAGTCGGGAGCACGGGCCACCCAGCAGCTGAGCGACCCTGCTGTCCCCAGCACACTCACCTGCAGAGCGCTGCGGGCGCCAGAGTCGCACGGAGCCAGCACGCCGAGGGCATATTGGTACAACTGTGCCTCGTGACAGGAAGCACGCTGTCATTCCTCACGCTTTCATTAGGAGGATTTAGAACAGAGGGGGGCTGAAAAGGCTGCGTGTTAGCACAAAAATTCAGAGATTAATAGTAAACCTAGAAAATAGTGAAGCATCTGATTTGAGCTTTTCCGTCGACAAACCCAATAACACAGAGGAAACTATTAACATACAAATAGACAGGCTTCCCATTAAAACAGCAGCAGACAGTTCTGGAAAAGACCTCTTCACGCAGAAAGCAATCATGACGGGAAATCGAGTCCGATTCAGACACATTTGCAGCAAGCTCGGAAAATCAAAATGCAACCACTCCTAATCGGGGAGACAGCCCTGCTGTGGGGGAATGGGCAGCCAATTCTTTATTATTATTGCTACTATTATTATTTTAGTTTTACAGAATTCAGTGTTACAAGCTCCAAATCTTGCAACCTCTGCTCAGAGGGTTATGGCACAGTGCAGACACATTTATTCACATACAAAAAAAAAAAAAAAAGAAGAAGAATCAGCCCATATACAAACAAACAGAGTTTTTTCTTTGCTCAAATTTCTGGAGGTTAATAGCATTTCTAGCTGAGATGCCACTCAAACCAAGAACTTCTAAAGAAGCAGACAGCTCCTTTGAGTATCTGTACTCTCTGCAAGTCAGGTGCTTCAGCCTGGGCCCTTCCGCTTTCGTGGAAGCTGGGAAAGTGCAAACCAGAACTATTATAGGCATAGCCGAGTCGAGAGATGAGATGCCAGAGCAAACAAAATTGGAAGCTCCAGGTGAGGACCAAACCTTTCTAGAAAACAGGAGGCCCTTCCTCCACATGGTTGAAAAGAGGTAGCAGGCTGGGCTGTGACCGTGAAGTAATAGACACGCCACTCCAAGACCTTCATAAAAGTGCAAGAGGTGAGTGACATTGCCCGCGCGGTGACGTCACATGGATTGGCTGGCTAAGACCCCTGCTGTGCCCTTTCCTGTCACCAGGCAATTCTTCTGCGATAACATACTTAAAAAAATTTTTTTTAATGTTTATTTATTTATTTTTTCGAAAGAGTCCTGGAGGGGCAGAGAGAGAGGGAGACACAGAATCCGAAGCAGGCTCTGGGCTCCGAGCTGTCAGCACAGGGCCCCATGCAGGCCTCCAACCCGCTGACCACGAGACGGTGACCTGAGCCGAAGCCGGACACTCCATCCACTGAGTCACCCGGGTGCCCCTGCGAAAATATATTTTACTCTGATCGAAAACGTCTAGCTTTCGGGGTACCTGGGTGGCTCAGTGGAATCTGGATTCTGTGTCTCCCTCTCTCTCTGCCCCTCCCCTGCTTGCACTCGGACTCTTTCTGTCTTTCAAAACTGAATAAACGTTAACAAATTTTTTTAAATTTTTTAATTAATTTTTTTAATTAATAAAAAAAATTTTTTAAAATAAAAACACACACAAAGAAAAAACATAGCTCTCTGTCTCCTATGCTCCGTTGGAGGTTGAGTACTCTACAATCTCTGCTTACCTTTTCAGAGGAGGACCAGCTCCTCACATCTGACTAAGACACGCGACGGGTGGTGGCCCTGCCTCCATCTCTGGCAGTGCTCTCTGGGCTCGTCCAGGCCCCAGCTGATCTGCTCGCCTTTAGTTCCACAGACACGCCGTGCTCCTCATGCCCTGGGCCTTTGCACATGCCTTTCTTTCCGCCCGGATGCTGCTCTGCTTCCCGCCTCCCCACCTCCTGCCCCCTGCACAGCACCCTTGTTAACTGCTGGGTTATATGCACACATGGCAAAGAGCTGGAGTTCTTTTCTCTTGGCGCCTCTGTCCAGAACTATAAATGTACCTGGGTAATTATTTGGTACATGTCAGTGTTCCTCCTTCCCCCCCAGACTCTAAGATTCATTTGATCCTGGAGCTGACTTTTTCAGAACCTAACACAACACCTGGCAAAAGGATGAACAAGCCATTCCTGGGCACCCAGCTCCAACCCTGCTTCCAGGCCAGACTCTTAGACCTCCCGAGAAGGGTCCAATTCTACCGTGAAGGAAACTTTCAGAGCCACCTCATTCATGGGTTCACTCATCACTGAATCAGTCATGCAACAAATAGCCTCTGATAATTTGTTGAGTTAGGACAATAATCCTGCCTTATACTTTCTAATGGAAGGAGCAGGTGTCGAACAGATGAGCAACTATGGTGAGGGATGTACGGAGTGTAATGAAGAAATAAGCAGATGATGAGAGAGCCGTATTAACAAGAGCCATACTAGAAGGTACACGAATAGAAAGAATTATGTCTTTTCCTTCCTCCCTCTCTTCCCTTCTCCATCTAATCTCCTTCTCTCTCTTGCTCTCGCTCTCTCTCCCTCTCCCTCTCCCTCTCCCCCTCCCCCTCCCCCTCCCCTTTAACTGGTTCTGCCTTCTGGGATTTGTGCATGTTCACTTTATACCATTCATCTGTGCCACTTACCCCAGGCTGTACTAGGCTAGTTCTCCAGACAAATGAGTATAGGACAGAGGGGCCTCGTACTCAGCCCTGCCCTCAAGAGGCCTACAGCCTGGAAGAGACAGACACTCTATAACTAATTGTGATAATGCTGAAGACAGCTAGGTGCACTAAGTTCTGTATGGAGGTTTGAGAAAGAAATGAGTTGCTCAGTAGAGAGAGGAATTAGTCTTATGTCTGGAGATGGAGTTTGACTTCCATCACAACGAGGGACCTGAGGTCTGTCTCCCATTTGCCAAATCCAATTCCACGTGATCGCCATTGTCATATCTTAGAGAATCATATGGGGATGAATCTTCCACTGATGGGCTGGGCAGACTCTTAAGAATTTTGTTCTGCAGAACCACAGAAACACTGGTTCTGCAGCTTCCAAAGTTCCATATTTTGGTACCCCAAGTCCCTTTTACCAGTAAGAATCCCCACAAAGTGCCCAGGGCACAAAGTTTGAAAAGGTAACGTTCAACAGGGGTTGCAGTTGCTGGTGAATTCTCAGGACCCAAAATGTTTCACAGCTTAGTCAAGATGTCCTCCCGTGGGAAAGTCTCTAGCTTGCAAAGGTGGAGAGAATTTTTAATCAGTTAGTAACAGGTCCTAGAGAGAAGAGTAGGCAAGATCATGTTTTATCCATCTACTGAAATTTTTATGTATAAAATGAGCTTAACTTTTTTTGCATTTGTAAGGGAGTGTGTTTAGGGTTTACACAGGGCAAAAGTGTTTAAAATCTTCCCACTCTTCAAGTTAAAAGAAATCTCATTGTTACCAAACCCTGTACATTGAATCTATCCCTTGCGTAAAATACTTAATACAGATTCTCTTATGTGATTCTTAACTGTGACAGTCACCCTCCTCGATAATGATAAGTTCCTAACGGCAAAGGGCGACTCTTTTGGTATTCCTTCTGGAATGTAGATAGAGTTCAATGCATGGATATAGATGGGTGGATGGACAGATGAATGAATGAGTAGATGGATGGGTGGGTGAATGGACAGATAGATGGATGGATGAATAGACAGATGCAGTCAAGGAGAGAAATAGAGAGCTATTGACTTGGCACAGAAGCATAGAATGAGATTATAAAGATATTCAAGTCCAGTCTATCCCGCCTTTCATGGTTTTGAAAATATGTTCACAGAGATGCCTTGATTTTCTTCATTTCAGCAGTAGAAACTCGTTCTCCTCCCATGCATATGGACTTGAGTTAGTGATTCACATGTAAGCAATAGAATGACACAGAAATGAAAGTGAGCATATTCAGAGACTCGGTCATAAAAGGACATTGTGGCTTCCAGCTTGATCCCTGTATTGGGCAACTTGCTCTAGAAGAAGCCAGCTGCCAAGCCGTGAGGACACCCAGGCTGCCCTGTGTAGGCAGCCTCGTGGTGGGGACCCGAGACCTCCTGCGAACCACCATGGAATAGGCTGTCTTGGAAGCAGCTTCTCCAGCCCTTGTCAAGCCTTCAAGATGGCTGCAGTCCCAGCCCGCAGCTGACTGCAGCCTCAGGAGAAATCTTGAACTAAAACCACCCAGCCAAGCTGCTCTCAAATTCCTTACCCTCAGAAACACTATGAGATGATGCATGTTTATTGTCCTAAACTGCCCCATTTGGGGTAGTTTGTTATTCAGCAATAGATAGATAATTATACACCACCCCACTCTTGAGATCGGATACCTGGAAACTCTGCAATGGTTCATTATTGGAATAAACCCGATTATAGGGCTGCCTCGGTGGCTCAGTCAGTTAAGCGGCCGACTTCAGCTTAGGTCTGTGAGTTCGAGCCCTGCGTTGGGCTCTGTGCTGATGGCACAGAGCCTGGAGCTTGCTTCAGATTCTGTGTCTCCCTCTCTCTCTGCTCTGTCCTTCCCTTGCTCATGCTCTGTCTCTATGTCTCTCAAAAATAAAATAAAAATGTTAAAATCAATCAATCAATCAATCAATCAATCCGATTACAGACTGCACTGAGTCACCCATAACTTGCTTTCTATTTGTTCAACCATGGTGTAACTTCACCAGAACTAGAGACTCAATTTGTGCAGAATCCTTTCCCCTTGTTTATTTATTTGTTCCTTATGGAATAAAATGGCCAATTGCATGGATTTGAAGTCAAACACACCTGACTTCAAGCCTTTCCTTTGCTATTTATTATACAGAGAACTGTTGGAAAATTTAATCTCTCTGAGATGAGATGTTTCACAATAAAATCGAAGGATAATACTACTGACCCCATTGAGTTGTACACTCCAGGACACGAGAGTTTTATCCAGATCCATTTAGATAATGTACATAAAACATTTAGCACCGTGGCTTATACCTATTAAAAATGCAAGTAATAACATCTTACCCAAATTCCCTCACACCAGGAAATAGGAAATTCCTTTAATCCAAAGAACTGTCCTTACTGAACTCAATTCTGGTAGACAGCATGTTGTAACAGTGGAGTGTTCTGGAAATATGGTCCATGGACTTTCTGCATTAGAATGATCTGACGTGTACAGAGCACCTGGGTGGCTCAGTTGGTTAAGCGTCCGACTCTTGATTTCGGCTCAGATCATGATCTCACAGTTGGTGAGTTCGAGTCCCAAGTTGGCCTCTGCCCTGACAACACAAAGCCTGTTCGGGATTCTCTGTCTCCCTCTCTCTCTGCCCCTCTCCCACTCGCATGTGCTTTCTTACTCCCTTTCTCTAAAATTAAATAAATAAACCTTAAAAATAATGATCTGAAACGTTATTAAAAATGAAGAGTTTTAACAATTCCAGACCCATTAAGTCAGTGTCTTTGGGACGGGATTAGGGTAGAGAGAACAGAATGGGAATCTGCATTTTTTACCACACCCCTACCCCCCACCCACAGCTTGAGTCTAGTGTTCAGAAAATCTCTCAAATCACTGTGGCAGAGGAAAGATGATTCATCTCAGAACTGGACGACCAGAGGTGCTAGTCTGGCTTCTGCCATTACTGGCCAAAGCGAGTTAACCTTTGTCATTCCCAGTTTCTCTTCTGTGAAAAGGCAACACTAATCTCCCTCTCCAGCCTACAGAGCAATCGTAAAGATCGGTTGAGATAATAAAAACATTAACTGACTTCTATCTAGTGTGTACACAGTTTACCAAGTGATTATATCCACTTTATCTCACTGAAACTCAGGACTGTCCTCTGAAATCAGTCTCCCTCCCTGTTGAGAGGGATAGGAGCTAAGGTAGGCGGGGTCACTGCCTTGTCTAGGCTGCCTCGTGGGAGAGTTGGTGTGCAAACTAAGGTCTGGGCGGCCAATGCAGAACTGCAGTAAAACCAAGGTGGTCTGTCAATGCAGTATTTCTGGACATCACTTTGATCAAGACTGTTTCCCTGGTTACCCTACCGAGAGCAGAGGAGAGACCACGGAAGAATCTATGTTCTCACTGCCCAGATCACAATTACACATGCAAAGGGCAATAATTATTTTCAAACAAAAACTGTGAGGTCATTGGAATACATTTCCTTAGCAGTGACATTAGAGACAGTGCCAGGCTTGGTCTGTCAAGTATTTCTAACTTCTGCATCATTAAATTCACTCATCTTAAATTATAAACCCAATTAACTTCATTCATTTGCTCTTTCTGGGTAATTATTGTGTTTCTTCTGCCTAGGTGTATGCAAGAGAAAAATATTTGGAAAATCATTTGTATTCTCTATACGCCGTCTATACTCTATACACACGCTCTGTACTCTATAAATAAAGAAGAGGGTTTCTATTGGATAGTTTATGTTTTTATTAATAAATTAAGGGCCTGCCATTACACCATGCAGAATGGCCAGATAGATTTTCACCAGGTTTGGAGGGTGTGTAGGAGATGATCTGTTGTGAAATATAGGATGGTTTATGTGTGTTAAGTAGATTTTTGTGTGTCAAGGATGGGTTCCCCTCATAAAGATAGTCACACATCCTCTGGCATAGCTGCACGTGAAGAGGACTCTGTGCCAGGACAAGCCAGATGTATTAGATTCATTAGCAGAGGAAACAAAGTGCTTTCAAACATGAGCTCAAACCTGAAGGCACAAGGTCAGACCTTCTGAACTGTCAGTGCTCTTTGGGATCCAGTTGATTCTCATAAGACAACCCCAAGTTGAGAGCTTGAGGATCACTGCAGTACTTAACTCAAGTGTTTTAGGTTGGATCCCCCAAAAGTAGAGCTGGGTGCAAGAGTTTGAGTGCAGATGGTTTATTTGGGGAGTGGTGTCAGTGCACTGGTAAGGAAAGTGGCAAGTTTGAAGGGGAGGTGGGAAGGCCATGGTCGAGTGCATGGGTGTTGAGGCTACTGGTGTGGGCAGTTGGGGTTCAGTCCTAACTTCAGGTGTCTGTGAGACTGTAGAACACACCTGGCAAGGAAGCCAGGGGGTATTTATGCTGTAACTCCCATCTGTCATGGCCGTTCCCAAGTGTTAAGACCCTGGCACTTCTGACCTGCCCTTGAGTGTTCAAAGAAGACCCTCAGGCAGGGAATCAGAAACACTTATAGATAAAATCCCTCAGCTTGACTGGCCACCTACAGAGTTTCTGTAACTCAAAAGGCTGTGGCCTGGGTAAGTCTGAATGTGGTAGTGACGATGGCACACTGAAGATACAGCAATAGCCACGTACAACGTGCCTGTCCTATAGCAGTTACCAGAGCAGGTCCATCATGCATCTCACTTAGATCACTCAGGAACCCAATGTCAAAGGCATTATGGTTCATCTTTCACACCTGAGGAAAGGGAAAGTCAGAAAGCCTCAGCTACCGGCCTGTGGTCACACAGTTGGCAAAGGAAAGCCAAAATCTGAGCCCAGGCCTTTGAGTGTAGAACATACTTCCTCTGTAGAGCAGGTGGCAAATACAGATTTGTCTAACAGATGAACAGTACATACATAAAGAGGTTTTATTTTTTTTAACTCTGACACTTCGAGGTACTATTTTTGTTGACTTATATCTGTCTTGAATATTTTCTGAAATTCACCCCTCACCTGCCCCTCTGACCTCCAGGCAAGGCTGAAGTATGTTCTGTAATAAAATGTGGATACTTTTTAGGCCTAGATAAACATGTGTGTACCTTCTGTGTGTATATGAAGCCTCATAAAATCAACACCAAGAATTGGGAACAGGTTGAAGACACTCCGACACTATCATCGACTCACGACCAGAATAAACAGACTCCCTTACTCCCTACCACAACTCCCTGCCTTCCACTTAAAAGAAAATGCTCAACTTAGCTTCATATAATACCTAGTTATTCTCTGGGCTGGTTCACAACAAGTATTATCAAAGTTTAAGAAAATATATTGGGTTTCCAGCAAGGTTCGAAGCATGCAGGCGTTCGTGGGATAAAAACGTGAGATAATCTGTTTCCTGCCACAGGAAACTTCAGCTACTGAGAGTGGGCCTATGGTTGACAGAAAAAAAAGTGAAAAATAAAAAAAATAAATAAGGACAGACATGCATACATACAGAAAGAGAGTCTGAAAAGCTACAAAACTGTGTTTTCCAAATGCAGTCACACCGAAACTCTCAGGTAACCTGGTCAGCGGAGGAAGGACACTCCAGAGGAGTTCAGCTTTTAATCGCCAAGGGTTTTGGCCACCAGCACGCAGGGTTCATCTACTTGAAGCCATAAAACTTTAGAATTTGGAACAGTGAAGATCTGCCATGCAGTAAACTGTATAACAGTGTCTTTGTTTATTACTCAGCCGCCCCACTCAGCTCCAAGAGGGAAACCAAAGCTATTTTTCCAAACGGATCGATGTCTGAAATATTGGCTTCTATTTCTGAAGAACTCACTTTTGATCTTGTTTGTCCAACTCTGTAGTTCAAATTAATTTCACCCTTCAGGGATCTGTAGGCATGCTGACAGATTCAATGACAAAAATGGAGTTTTATTGGAAAGGGTGTTAGTCGGGGAAGCAAAAGGCTCAGGGAATAATTTGGTAATGGGCTATGGAGACTTTCTTCCTAGGTCACTGGTTCAAATCTAGAACCTGCTTGGCAGTGATTGAAAATCGTTACCACTTGACAGCTGCCTGACAGGCAGCCAGTAACATGTCGGCGCCCTATTCCTGCACTTCCTTCTAGGCAAAATGGCCGCATGATAGGAGGGACACCATGGATTAAATGAGATCACAGGGGCTGAATTACCAGGTTTCTCTCTCCACAGCTTGTTACTTTAACAGGTTAAAAGATCTTATCACTTTACCAGGGAATAGCCCACCAAAAGACTCCAATGCCTACCTCTCTCTTTTTTTCTTTTGATGCCTTCATGTGCCCACTTTGGCTATTTATTTGTACCTGGATCATGATTCTTTTGAATTGAGGTATAACTGACATATAACATCATATTCGTTTTGGGTGTGCAACCTGATGATTCGAGATTGTATATGTTGCAAAATGATCACCACAATACATCCAGTTAATATCCATCACCGTGTATAGTTATAAAATTATTTTCTTATGATGAGAACTTTTAAGATCTATTAGCAACTTTCAAATATGCAAATAGTATTATTAACTATAGTCCTCATGCTGTACATTACATACCTGTGGCTTATTCATTTTATAACTGGAAGTTTGTGCCTTTTCATAATCCCATTCACCCATTTCACCCACCGCACACACCCCCAATTCTAGCAACCACAAACTTGTTCTCTGTAGCCATGAGCTCATTTTTAATTTTTTTGTTTGTTGTTAGATTCCACCTGTAAGCAAAATCATACAATATTTATCTTTCCTGGCTTCCTTCATTTAGCATAATGCCCTCAATTTCCATCCGTGTTGTCGCAAATGGCAAGATTTCATTCCTTTTTATAGCTGAATAATATTCCATTGTGTATATATACCACATCTTTATCTGTTCTTCTGTCTGTAGTCCATTGCCTACCTCTTAACAGTGGTTGAATCTGGTTAAAACCAAGAAGAAAAATGGTGAAATAGTGAGAAGTGAAGGATGAAAGAGTTACTACAAAACCTCACATCATCCAGCTGCTTATAGCTTAGCTAGGAATCTATATATTTATATAAAGAAGAAAAACAAATCTCATGAGGCCAGAATGGGCATCAGGGAACACACAGGGACAACCCCAAATAGACTGGCTGCAGCAGGAAACTTGGCATATTTCCATCTCATCGGCCCTTAAGAGACAGCCAGGCCAGGGAGCCACATAGGACCCATTATGGGAAGCTTGGCGCCATATTAATTTCAGCATGGCCCTTCTCAGCTGGAACCCAGTCACCTGACCGCATCTCCACGGGGGTCCATCCCTTAATGCAGGCTGGGCCAAAATAATGAGAACTTGATTCTAAGCAGGGTAATTTCCTTATTTCAATGGGCTTAAGCCAAAACCTTTAAAATTATTTTAATGTCATTTTTCTTCTTAATGGGACATGTAAGTACTAGGAAAATTATAGGCATTAAAAGGGTTTCTTTGGACTTTTTTTTTCTTTTTGTAATTGCCTTTTAGAGGGTAAAATTTTAATTCATTCTGAGTGTTTTACTCTGATGTGGGAAACCTGACCCAGGCCTTATATTCTGAGGTAAGTTCCTCACATTTCCCCCTAAAACAACATTCAAGATACTCCCTTGTTTGAGCTCAGCGTGTGTTGATGTGTAGATGAGAAACCACCGGCTTTCCAGAGAGGTGACAAGATTTATCCACAGCTGTTGGCCCAAGTGAAGAGTTTCCTACAATGACAGTAGAGATAAACGTTTTCAGTCATATGACTGAATTTTAGATAATATCACAACCTGTCCATCTAAATGAGCATTGCCCCCTTCAAAGTACACCTGGGTGAGACTGATGATTTTAAATAGGAGTCCCTGCCTTAAGGTTTAACTGCAGTGATGTCAAGAACAAACTCCCAAATCTGAGTGGCCTACAACCGTAAGCATATTTTTCTTTCTCGCTGCCAGGTCTGCATACTGCTGCGGCTTAGCTGGCTCTGGCCAGAGGCTCCACACGCCTCTGATTTTCAGACCCAAGCTGTAAGGGACAACACCTGGGGAATGTTCTTCCCATTGTGGAGGACAGGAGATCAAGAAAGATGAGAACAAAGGTGCGGAGCCTTTTACAGCCTTGGCTTGAGCTGGCACCCAGTCATGTCTGATCATGTTCCATTGGCCAAACATGACCAACCCCCAAGTGGGATGCTGGGTCAGAGGGAGAAGGGGTATTTGTCGATCATGAATACAATCCATGGCTGTCACATAACTTCGAGGCCTCTGCTGTGCCAGTGTTATTCTTTTATTGGCTTAGCACATGTTTATGGAGTCCCTACTCATTACAGGAACCGTTTATGGAATTGAGATGAGCGAAGAACATTCATTATACCACGTTCTCCTCACAGTGAACCTCCAGAGGAGGCGCCTTCCCCATCTTACAAATGAGTCCATGATAGCCTGGCATAGCGAAGTTCTATGCCTTGGCTCTAACTCTAGGAGGCAGTAGAGCTGGGATTGGAGCCCAGGTGCTCCTGCAGTGCCTGGCTCTGTGCTGAAGCCTGGGGCTGGGAGAGAAAGGTCATAGTCCCCAGTGTGCAAATCAGACCATCTGCTGAGATCCTCAGGCCAATGCACACACCATCATGTGAAGGACAGGATTCTGTTTTGGACAGGATTCAAGGGCATTTGGCCAGTTCTGGAAGCCTAGGTGGTTGATTAGGCTCAGTACTCCCAGTTGAGGTGTGAAGTGACATGTGACAATAAATTAACGAGGCTGATCTTATGCGCCTTATAACCTGCTTAGGAGGAAATTCTGAAGTGGTGTCCCCACCACGTCATCATCGTCTGCCTGGAATGGAGGCTGGGAGTATCTTTACCATTGAGGTTCGTGCATTATTAATTATTTAGGGAGGAGTAGGAAGATGCTATTCTAATGTAGTAAGTATAAAGGGACATATTCAGTATGTATTTGATAGTGTTTAAAGACCTAGATGCCCTACTGAGCACAGGAAATGAAAAACTAACCAAGAGAGTCCTTACCCTCATGGATCTTACAGTCTAGAAGAAAAGACAGGCTTTCATTAGGTAATCACCTTAGCAACCGTAGAATTACAAACTGGAGTCATCCGAATGAAAGGGGCACTTTTCATTAGAGGCTGCGACAAAGACTTTCACAAGACGTGACAGAAATTTGAAGGAGAGGGCCTTACAGGGAAAACATCTGTACATGTGTTCCTGTGTGGGGGCCTGCATGTGAGCATGAATGTGCTTGTGTACGCGTGCAGTGTGTGCCTGTGTGGATGTTAGTGGAGTGAAAAGTGGTGGGCATTCTAGACTGAAGAAATCATGTCCAAATCCTACAGCCAGGTTCAAAGAGACTAGATGTCATCTCTGGTGAGATCTTCCTTAGTACCTGCTACAGGTGGGAATGAGTCCCCATTTTATACGGGAACCTTTTTTTTGTTTGTTTTTTTGGCTATGAGAAATCAACTTCCCACTGCCCCAGAGAGCCCTGCAGTATAGCTAAGGAACAAGACCCTGCCCAGGTTAGAAGCTGAGTAGCATAACCACACTTTGCCATCAGCTTGTGGAAAATCAGTGCTTTCTCCTGGTTTTCAACCCATGCGTACAGAGTACATGCTATATTCCAGAAGCATGGGAGAAAGATAAGATGGTTCCAACCCTTCCATCAAAGAATTCATGGTCTATACAAGAAAACACACCACGGGCATGCAGTTACAGGACAGTATCCAGGACAGTGCTCTAGGGAATTGAACATGGAGTGTCCCCTCCCTCAGATTATGGACTGGGATGTCAGGGAAGGCTTTCTGGAAGAGTGGAGGGCTGAGAAAATTCCTGGATGATTATCAGGAGTCCACCAAAAAAAAAAAAAGCCCAATTAGAAGGAACAGAAAGTACAAAATCAAGGACAGGTGCAAAATAAGAAAGCAAAGCAAAACAATCCACAATGTATCCGGGTGCCAAAAGAGCCTGTAAGCTGCAGAGTCAGCATCCCACCTGGAAGTTCTCTGATCGAGCATCCTTCCTGTTCCATCTACAGCCATATTGTTTCATGCTTTTCTCTCCTACCAACCCCCCAGCCCATCCCCACTGTCCCCAGCTTTATTGAGATAAAACTGACATGTAACGTTGTGCAAGTTTAAGGAGTATGGTGATTTTGATACAGTTACATATTTTGGAATGCTTTCCACAAACAGTACCATATCCTTTTCCTCACGTAGTTACCATTTTAACGCTGTTGATATGGTGAACACAAATAGTTTTTTTTTTTAATTTTTTTTAATGTTTATTTATTTTTGAGACAGAGAGAGACAGAGCATGAGTGGGGGAGGGGCAGAGAGAGAGGGAGACACAGAATGTGAAGCAGGCTCCAGGCTCTGAGCCGTCAGCACAGAGCCCGACGCAGGGCTCGAACTCACAGACCGCGAGATCATGACCTGAGCCGAAGTCAGATGCTCAACCGACTGAGCCACCCAGGCGCCCTCACAAATAGTTTTTAACTGTAGTGACGGTGCCGGGCATTAAATGCCCAGGATTAACTCACCTTATAAGTGAAAGTTCATATCATTTGACCAACATCTCCCCATTTCCCCCACCCCTAAGCCTCTGGCAACCATATTTCTACTGTGTCTGTGAGTTTGCTTCTTCCATATATAAGTGAAACCTTAACAGTATTTGTCTTTCTCTGTCTGACTGATTTCACTTTGCCTTATGCAACTGTGCTTTCTGCTTCTGAGCTTGACTTTCTGCGGCCTCTCTAGAGCTACTGCCAAAACTCCCATCTGGATGTAGGGTGTCTTGGGCAATGGGGTTGCATGCCTGGGTTGGTGTTGGTGTTTTTGGTGCAATTACTTTTTATTTCATGGGCGCCTGTGCTCCTGAGCCCTGGAGGTCATCCACACAGCACGTACAGGTAGCACGATGAGGTGTGATGGGGCAGGTGACACGATTCAGTTAATAGCCAGGTGCTCTGAGAAGACTTGAGCCATTTAGAAGTCACCTTCTGCTCCTTTGATGTTTCTTGGGAGGGTTTTCTTCATTAGGTCTCTGTTTTATATACGTCTATAACCTCTGCTGCCAGTTTGGGAAATTGTGGAGGGCTCTGTCTAGTTGATTTGGGACATGTACAGGGTAGTGTTTATAGGCAGCGCTTTGAAGCTCTGCCACCTTCCTGCCACCTCTCTGCAGGTGCATGCTGAGCCCTGTGTGCCTCTTTCAAAATGTCATCTAGTCTATTTCTGTAAGAAATGCCGTTGGATTTTGATAGGGGTTGCACTGAACCTGTAAACCTCTTTCGGTAGTATGGACACTTGAACATCATTAAGTCTCCAATCCGTGAACAAGGGTCGTCTTTTCCATTTGTGTCTCCTTCAATTTCTTTCATCAATGTTTTAGAGTTTTCAGTGTCTAAGTCTTCCACTTCCTTAGTTAAGTTGATTCCTAAGTGTTATTAAGGGGGCTATTTTCCCAATTTCCAGATCAGATAGTTTGTAATTAGTGTATGGAAACACAACTGATTTTTGCTTGGTGATTTTGTATCCTGCAATTTTGCGGAATTTGTTGAATTAGTTTCTATTATTATTAGTGGAGTTTTTTGGGCTTTGAAAAAATAGTCGTAAAATTCATATGGAACAAAGGTAATTCCCTGAAATTATTCTATACATTTAATACAATTTGAGCAAAAATATCTAAAGAGCTTATCATGGAAGTTGACAAAATTATTCTAAAATTTATTGGGAAAATTAAAGTGCTGCGAACCCATTTTAAATCAAGTGGAAAGCATGGAAAATTCAATACAAAATACTGGAATATTGGCATCCAAACAGGGAGGGAGACTAACTCAGATCTCTGTTTCCCACAGTGTCCAATAGTGAATTTCAGTTGGATTAAATATCTTAATTTGAGATGCAGAATTTAACACACCATTTTAAAAATGGAAGACTAAGTTTAGGACCTTGGAGTGGCAAAAACTTTCTTAAATAAGACACAGGAAGCATAATCCTCAAATGAAATTTTTTTAGTGTGAAACTTGTCAACAAATGTTAATTTAGAAATTCACAAACTCAGAGAAATACTATTTTTATAGTACATCCAAATATGTAAATAATTATGACATATTAACAAATAAAAGATACGCAACTCAATGCAGGGTGGAAGGAACAGCCAAATGATAAAATAAAGGAATTTCAAAGAAGAGGAAACCCAAATATTTCGCCAAAAAATGTGTCCATCATTTCCCTCTTTGACTTACAGGACCTTCTTGGTCACACACCAGACGTCGCTGTCTGTCTTTAGACTCCCTTTTCTGTTGCTTCGGCCTCCTGATCTTCTCAGTAAAGTGATATCTGCTACTTGGTCACAGTGCTGTGATGCTCTAAGTCTGTGCTGTCCAGTCTGGCAGTCACTATCACATTCGGCTATTTAAATTTAAATTAATGTGAGGCGTCTGGGTGGCTCAGTAGGTTGAGTGGCCGACTTCAGCTCAGGTCATGATCTCACCATCTGTGAGTTCGAGCCCCGCGTCGGGCTCTGTGCTGATGGCTCAGAGCCTGGAGCCTGCTTCAGATTCTGTGTCCCCCTCTCCCTGTGCCTTTCCCTTGCTCACACTCTGTCTCTCTGTCTCTCAAAAAATAAAATAAAAATGTAAAAAAAAATTTTTTTTAATTTAAATTAATGTAAAATATACAATAAACAGTCAATTCCTTGGTCACACTAGCCACATTTCCGGTGCTCAGTAGTCCTTTGTGACCGGTGGTTACCATTCTGAAGAGCAGAAGTATAGATTGTTCCCATGATTACGGAAAGTTTCATCACACAGTACTGCTCAAGCTCCTGAATAAGTCCTAATATCATTATTATAATCGGGCATGTCTCCTTTCAGTATTCCTCCTCTTTGAAATTGCTTTGGCTCTTTATTTTTCCAAATAAATTTTAGGCTAAGGAATCAGGGAAACATAAGTTAAAACAACAATGATATGCCACTCTGCGGCAACTAAAATGAAGGCACTACATGTATCAAAATGGATGCCTGAACATAATGGGCGTGCGTGAGAAGAGCAGGTTGCAAAAGGAGTGTGTGTGTGTGTGTGTGTGTGTGTGTGTGTGTGTGTGTAGGTGTAATGCTATGCCACAATTTAAGCAACTTTTAAAAACACACACATTAAACTTTTCTATTTATTGTTTATGGATCATCAGAATAGCTAATATTAATTAAGCATTTCTTTTTTTCCCGGCTCCGTTCCAGGGACTCTAAATATGTTAACATTTGACTGTTGCGCCCAGGCTGAATTCACCGTCGTCTTCGTGGTTTGACAGAGGCGTGGAAAAGGTAAGCAGCGCGCCCCAGCTCACCAGCTCGTTGGTGCAGAGTTGGATAGAGCTCATGGCCAGCCCGTCCGGCTTCCAAGCCTGCATTCGTAACCACGGTGCTTTCCTGGCCTCAGCCCAAATGACACTCACTCGACATGCATGGGAATGTGTCCAGAGAGGGAGAAAATAGAAACGGGCTGTAGGGCTTTGCCCTTCTGTGTAATGTGCGTGTGTGTGCATGTGAGGTGTGTGTGGGGCGGGGGAGCTAAAGGAAAAGCTAGGAAGCGATATTAACATCCGTTAATATCCACGTTAGGTCGATGGATTTGGTGGATACCATGTCCTGTTCAAGAGAGATGGAAAATAGGTTTTTAATTGATGAAGTAAAAAATAAATAAATAAATAAACAATGGGTTCATTGTTGGAGGAAGTAAGGCTTCCAAGACTTGCTATGACCTGAGGTGTGCTAACTGGACTTGGGCATTGTGAAGACTTATCCCTTCTGCTTTGCAAAGCCAGCTGTGAAAGCTGCAGGGTTTGTGAGGGCAGGTGGAGACGTAAAGCCGTCTGGGGCAGATGGGAGACTGTCTGGGGCAGAGTCTTGGAGCAGACAAGAGCGGGGGAGGAGCATCAGTGTTAAAAGAAGGTTTCAGAATCCCCCCTCTCCCCCCGGGGCTGGATGGAGTTCCCATCCCTTTCCCCGGGGAAAGCTTTGGTAGAATCCATGTTTTCCACATCTTTGGCTGTCGGATTACTATTTCCCTTTGGCGTGTGAGAAGAGGTGAGACTGGCTTCAGGGAGACCGTGGTGGTCATGATGTGTGGCCCATGTGGGTGACGTTATGTGGAGGTCACTTATAGGAAGTGCCTCTTCTCAGCATCCAGCGGCCGTTGCCAGGGCAGTTGGTATTAGTAGGTAGCACTGCTTCCCGTGGAGTCTCTTCTCACCTGGCGCCTTCGGTCATCTGATTGGGCCGGCGTGCAAGCCCCATGCCTGTGTCACCTTGCTGCAGTGACAGAGCTGCCTGTTAGCCCACCTCCCCAGCGTCCCAGGCAAGGAGGCTCTTAGGCTGTGTCCCTTGGGCCGGCTCACGTGTGGGGTTTCTTGCTCAACTGCTGCCCTGGGAGCAGACAAGCGGGAGTGGCGAGGTGGGGCCTCCTCGGGCAGGTCTGGGACAGTTTGACCGTGTGAATAGCAGACACCTGCCAAGCCACCAGAAAGGGGGGCTGGGTTCATTTAGGGGAGGATGGGGAAGAGGGGAGGCGAACGAGGGAGGGAGGTCTTTGCCCTCTGCTCATCCAGAGCAGCCGCTCTGCCCAGGGGACCCACTGCCCCTGCCCACCGAGCCCCCTCCACTGCCAATTTATGGCTTCTATTCTGCGAGCTCACCAGCAGTCATGAAACCAGAAGGTTCTTATGAAGCAAGCATCCTACAAGGTGCAGTCTAGCTATGGCTCTTGGATGCTAAAGGAGGTTTCCAGATCCTGGGATTGCGGCGGGCCCGCACCTGCCTCCCAGCCAACAGCAGGCCTCATGCCGCTTTGTACAGTCCAAACGTGGGGCTGCCGTGCTAGCCTTCCACACATGCCGACGCGCTTACTGCCAAGCCAGAAGGCGCCAGTGGCGACTGATAAAGTGTTGGCGTTTTTAGGGCATTTTGCAGCTGGACGAAGCCCTGTGAGCCTTGCTGAGGGATGTACCACTGTGTAAGCTCCCACTCCACGTGGGGACAGGGCTCTCGGGCCGGCAAGAGGAGAAGGCACCTGTCATAGTTCATTCCTGCTGCCTCGGCCACCTGTTCCCAGATCTCTCTAAAGCCACGTCTGAAAGGCCTGCCTTACATTTTGGATTCGTGGAAGAGGCAGGATAGGCTAACGGTAAAGAACAGTCCTCGGGGCGCCCTCGGTTAAGCGGCCGACTTCAGTTCAGGTCATGATCTCGCGGTCTGTGAGTTCGAGCCCTGCGTCGGGCTCTGTGCTGATGGCTCAGAGCCTGGAACCTGCTTTGGATTTTGTGTCTCCTACTCCCTCTACCCTTCCCCTGCTTAGTCCGTGTCTCTCAAAAATAAAATAAACCTTAAAAAAAAAAAAAAAAAAAGAACAGTCCTGGGTCAGTTAGGGCTGCGTTGGGACCCAACTTACCTTCTGGTCCTTGGTGGCTAAGCCTTCTGGGCTTGATCAGAATGGAAAACTTAGGTGTTGTGAAGAGTTTCTAAAATTGGAACCAATGCATGCTCGTGTGGCTAGTTTCTCTCATTAAGCCTGCTGGGGTCCATGACTGAGGCTATTTTCCAGTTCTCAGAATATTCTGTGCATTATAAAGTCAGTCGTGGGTGCTTAACGCTGGTTGGTTTTAAATATATTTACTATTAATGAAATTGTCACAGAGTATATACATATGTATGTTTTAAAATCCTCCCCATCGCAAAGTTGAATACATAAACAAGGGAATGGAAGGTAGGTAGCTCCTTCATTTATTTATTTGGTTTTCATTTATTAGTGTTACATTTTATATAGATGTTATGTAAAAATATAAAATATGTATTTAATATAATTATATATTATATATGTATATGTTACATATTATATTGCACGTATATATATTTATATATTATATTATATATAATATACTATCATTATGGCTTAGTAAATAAGAATGGGGCTCTGTATAAACAGACTTGGGTCTCACTGTTTACTGTAACATGTCACAGCTTTGCAACCTTAAGGAAGTTAATTAACCCCTCTGAAACTGTTTTTCCTTATTTTGGGCGACAGTATGCCGAATGGCTATGGGCTTCAACTCTGAAACCATATTATCTGGGTCTGAATCCCACATCCACTACTCACTCGTTTCTCTGTGCCTCAGTTTCCCCAGCTGTCATTGGGCATAAGACGAAGACCTACCTCATGGCGATGCTAGGTGAGGATTAAATGAGCCAACAGAACGTCATGTAATCCAGAGAGCTTAAGTGACTGCCTGGGAGGCAGCATAAAATTGTCCCTCAGAGGGTTGTGGTGAGGATGAGGCGAGATAATGCGCGAAGCACAGGGCGCAGAGCCTGACTCGCAGCTTCAGCACAAGATGGTAGCTGTGGGGGAGATGGAGGTGGGGAGCGGGGTGCTAGGGTCCCAGGCTTGGGCACAGACAGGGGCCGCAGAGGCTGCACACGCCACACTCTAGGAAGCTGGGCCTGTGCTGCACCCAGGCCAGGACCATGCTGCTGAGCCACTTCCTGCTGCCAAATGTTGTTCCACCCAGAGCTCTTTGATCCAGTGCCAGTCCTTGGGCAATGGAGGCGAGGTGTGCCGGGATCCAGGCAAGGCCCTTGGGGGAGGGCCTGCCGATCCCAACAGCCGTGCCAGCATGGGGCCGGGGGGGAATGGCTGGGGACGGGCTGGGCGTCCCCGGGCTCTCACAGCCAGGAAGGCAAAGCCACTTCACAGGGACGGAGGGGGGCTCCCAGCTCGGGCGTTCAGAGCGTCCACGGGGGCCACAGCAGCTGGCACCTGCAGCGGGAGGTGCAGCTGTGTCAGCAGCGTCGCTAATGGAGCCTGTGTTCGGCTCCTCATGCCCACCTCGTTCCGACCTCCTCTTGCAAAGGTGAGAAAGCGAGGGCCAGCGGGGGCGAGGAAATTCTCCTGCAGTCACAGAACGTCCATGCCACGGGGAGGCCTCTCAACCTGGGCTCTGGTGATACTGGGGGTTGTGGGGCGCCGTCAGCTGTACTTCCTGGAGGAGGCGGAGCAGCGTCCCCGGCTTCCACCCACTAGATGCCAAATGCCCTTCCTCCCTTAGTAGTGACAACCAAATGTCTGTAGCCATTGCTCACTGTCTTCTGGGGGCAAATGTGGCCCCCGTGGAGACCCACTTGCTGCCTTATGTTCTGAGGAAGGAAGGAGAGAGGAAAGGGTTTGCCTACAGAGCAAGCATGGCCTCGGGAGCCGACCTCCCTGCTTCTTCAAGCCAGGGACCTCCCTGTGGCTGGGACCGAAGGGAGATTGGTGGCAAAGACACCTGGGAGCTGCTTCTTCCAGAAAGGGCCAACAGAGTAGCACTGGCCGACACATCAAGCTTTTCCCCAGAAATACCTGTTTTTCATCCTCTTCGCCAATGTTTGCATCTCTAGTTCTCACGGATGTCCCCGCTCAGGGGACAGGACCAACACCGTGTCCTCCTCGGCGGTGCTTGTGTTTCCCTGACCACGTCCAAGTGCCCAAAGCGGGTGGTACCAGGGATATCCGGGATTTGAGCCTCTGGCGGGCCTCGCCCTCTGCCGAGAACAGCTAAGCACTGACAGGCTTGCCCAGCACACCGCGCAGACACTGGCCTTGAGTCCTTCAGTCTCAGAGTGCGTGTCGTTTATCTCCAAGGCAGGTTTAACGGCGCCTTTCGTATTTTTATTGACAACTCAGACCTGACCTCAGTGGCTGGATTGGGAAGAGACCTAGTGGTCCAAAGTCCTGCCCCGTCACACTCTGCCAGGAAGGTCGCCAGCTCAGGAGGGCTGAAGTGGGACCATCCTGCCAAACGGCAAGCTGATTTCATCCCTGGTGAGAGGGGGACAAAAGGAGGACATCAGTCCCTTGGGTAGAACCCAGCGCTAGGGCAGGCAGTCACTGAGGTCCAAGTGTACCCCGGGGTCTCTGCCGCCCACTTACACTCAGCGAGGGGTAGGATTTGCATTTCTCTTTGCATCTGTGCAGATGCCCTCGGCGCCCATTTAGAAGCCGGCCCCACTGGAGAGCCAGGAGGTATAGAGCCAGATGTGACTAGATGGCTCACAGGGATGTTACCATTCACTGGGGGATTTTAGTCCTACTCGTCTTTTTATCCAGAACTTTACGAGGTCCCTGTCTTACAAACGAGCCCCTGGGTGGCTCAGTCCATTGATGTCCGACTTCAGGTCACGATCTCTGGGTCCGTGAGTTCGAGCCCCGTATCGGGCTGTGCTGACAGCTCGGAGCCTGGAGCCTGCTTCGGATTGTGTGTCTCCCTCTCTCTCTGCCCCTCCCCTGCTCATACTCTGTCTCTCTCCCAAACATAAATAAACATTAAAAAAAAATTAAAAAAAAAAAAGAGCGCCGACTGTACCTGCTACCCCAGGTGGATCAGTCTCCAAAGCATATTTGGATAAGGCGGTGATAAGGAAGAAAGGACCCAGTCCCAGAGGCCCGGGCAGAAAGTTTGGGTTGACGCCACCCAGCCCTGAGTCAGAACTCAACTCTCTCGCTGCCCGTGTGACTTTGGGCGAGTGACATGCATTTCTTGGAGCTTCGGTTTCATCTGCTAAATAATTGGGATAATAATACACACAGTGTAGGGTAGTTAGGGTTTAATGAGAGAATGCATAAGAAGTAAGTACTCATCAATCGAGCTATTATCTACCTCAAAGGATTGTTGGAGAAGTATAAAAGGGATCTGAAGGAAAGAAAGGTGGTACTGCTTCATAAATGGTAATTATGATTATTGTTACCAACACCCTTTGGAATTGGTTATTCATTTACCAGAAGCCACTCAAAAATTCTATTCCGATCGCAGAAGAATTGGATAAATGACTTCTTTGATAAAGTAGCTTTTCACCTGGGGGACCGGGTTTGCTGATCCTACTCAGGTTAAAATGACTGAAAATCAATTTGATTTGACAGCTGTGAAAAAAACAAAACGCGTGTACGAAGTGTTGAGAAGCAGGGCCCCTCAGAAGTGATGGAAAGTGAGACACAGAAGGGGCCTGGTGCCTGCGACCCAGGCCACCCCTCCTAGCCTATAGGATTGCAGGTCTCCCTGCCTCGCTGACCCCGGGTCTCCTCTGGGGCCCACAAGGTGCACACAGGAGCCCAGGCGTGGGGATCCTGCTTTGTTTCTCTGCTCCCGGTGCCTGGCCTTGGCAACCTGCCCCAGGCTTGCAGACTCAAGTTCATTTTCTGCAGCCATGCAGCACGGTGAGTGACCGTTAACAAGCAGAACCCCAGGGACATGACAGCCGTGACTGCTGGTGAGGCCCAGGGAGGCCAAGGTAATTTCATCCGCTGGTCTCTTGCCCACGACCGGCTGACGGTGTCTGCCCCCCACCCTGCCTCACTCAGCCCCACAAGACCCCTCTTTCCAGGGCCTGTACTCCTCCAGTCTCTAGAGTCCCTTTGGGTCTACCTGCTCAGCTCTTGATGACAAGAAATGACAAATCCTCTGAGGTTAGGAGGAACAGGTGAGGCCACCTGTGTACCCTCAGGAAGGGCTTTTAGCCTCCTTAAGACTGCATTTCCATTTTGGTCAAGAAGCGGGGAGAAGTGGATGTAGGCATGTCTGTCTTGTGTGGTTGCTGAAAGAACCAGGTGACATATGAAGGCCAAAAGGGCTTTGCAAACTGGGTGTGCCTGCAAATGGGAGTTTGAGAGCCTTGGCCATGCCCTAGATTGCTGCGGATGGCCTCCGTACAAGAGTAGGGACGTTATTTGTTGACCTCATTCTTCTTGCCTTTCTTCCGTGTGTCCTCATTTTCTTCCCCTTGCTACGGGGTAGGGCGGGGATTGTCGCCGGGTCCATTCCACAGGAGACTAGACGCCCTGAGTTTTTAGTGTAAGTAACCTGGTACCCACATTGAGGAATCTGGCTACTTGGAATATTCCCTATGGGTTTATTTTAAACTTATTTTTATTTATGCTAAGAACCATCCTTAATCAGTATGACATAAATCAGTCCTTGTGGCTGCTCTCTCTGCCAAATGAAACTGCCCTGGTGAGCAAAAGGGTCTTCCCAGACCCTACCTGGCCCTGAAGACCTTTACCTTTTATTCTCTTTCTCTCTCCACCCCCAGCTCTGATCTTCATATGTCATGAACTACTTTCCGAATCAATGAGCCACATGGACCAATCTCAGGGTGATCTACCTTGGAAGGTGCTTGCCTATTTTTTTTTTTTAAGTATGGAACACATAGAATCCCTATATACTACTTAGCCTTTATTTTGAACCAGATCTGAACACACCCTCCAAGTCTGGTGAACAACCACTCATCTAGTTTTATCTACCCAAAGAGGCTTGTTTTAGTGGTAGGGATATACAGGTAGGCAACTGTCTGTCTTCAGCCTAGAGAAAGGAGTGTACTAGACAATCCTGAGCAAGTCGCTTAACTGTGTTCAAGAAAGTGCCGGTTACTTGCCATGCATTGATAATAGCTTTCATGTGTGTGTCAGGCATCATGCCATTATCTTATTTAATCAGCAAGACCACTGCCAAGGTTTAGGTACTATTATTATCCCATTTTATAGATGAGTAAAATGAGACTAGGAGAGATTAAGCAATTTGCTCAGAACTAAGCTAATAAGTAAGAGTCGGGATTCAAAGCAAGGACTTTAAATAAAACGCTTCCCACTAAGCCTGCTAATTAACTCGCAATGCTTTTGTGTGCACAAAAGGGCCTGGGAGGTGCGTGCTGGTGTTGCCCTCGTTTTATAGAGGAGGGGTGAGCCCAGGGAGCCTTCGGTGTGATGACTTGAATGGAGAGAGATGAAAGATGCCCTCCAACCTCAGCGTATGGGAGGGGCCTGGGAGCTGCCATGACCCAGCCTCGCGGCAAGTGAACACTCCGCGTGTGATTATGCATTAGATTGTTTAATTAATTCCATTGCTCACCTGTCACAAAATCTACCTTCACGAAGTGTCTTTCATCTTGGATCTCCAAAGCAGGTGTAAAAGCTATAATTACTTGTAATGATTGTTGTGTTTTTTAATAGTTACCTGCTATAATGTCCCTTTGATAGGTGAAGGTGCTGAAGCTTTGGGTCAGAGGGAGATATCCTGAACGTGGAGACCCAAGACATAAATTAGCCAAGGCCCTCCCATCTCAAATGCCCTTGAGCCTCACAGGAAGACTTAGCATGTCAGAAAGCAAAGAACTGCTGTGGTCTCTACAAGTCTGTCTCCTCTTGCCCCTAGAAGGGACCCCTCTCGTTCTTCCTAGATAGAGGAAAGTGGTTGCTTTCCATGGCATTTAAAACAGGGATAAATAGTCCAATCCATTACAAAGGCAAAGGGAGTTCAAGATTCAAGATGCTACTGCAGCATCCACCAACCTGTGTGCTCAGTGACAACAGAAGGGCATGAGGTTCCAATAAATTCCAAATCCCATTGGTTTTACATTCTCTTATGTGATGGTCAGCCAGGTGCCGCTACCAGAGGCAACACAGTGAGGTTCAGGAAAACAAAGTTTTTTTCTGGCATCAACAGTGCTAGAGACAGGAGGGACAGCACACTGGCCACAGGGGAAAGACTGGGTGGTCAGGAGGTAGAAAGCAGGAGCAGAGGAAGTCTTTAGGTTACGGTCTCGGTCTTTATTGGGGCATCTGAGGGAATGGCATGACAGGGCAGAACAAACAGCTTAGGGTTGGCAAGGTTGAGTAATTTTGGCAGGCTTTGGGCTGCAGGGGTGGTCTCTAGCTGCCTGGCACACGGCCCTGAGGTGATTAAGGTAGAGGAATGTTGCCTCCTGGTGCACATGGGCCAAACAGAGGGGGTCCGGCTCTGGAACGGTTACTTTGTATATCAATGGCATGCTCCTGGTCCTTTGCTACCTTAAAAATTGGCCAGTCCAGAGAGGGACAGTTTCTCCCCAACTAGAAAGGTTTTTTAAAGATGTCAAATCGTCATAATTTATAGAGAATAAATATACATTATATTATATATTAAATAACATTAATATATGTTTTTAATTATATACAACTGACTTCCATAGAATACTGCGCGTGTGTGTGTGTGTGCACACATGTGCAAGTGTGTACATATACCAGGAGATATAGAGATTTTGAGATTTGGGAAGAGAGTAGAGAAACTTTCTCCTGCCTCTAATAAAAAGCAAGAATTAAGAACAGGATGAACTTATCTACCTTCCTTTGAAAGAGTTCATAAGATCCCCTAAGTGAGAGTTTCTTCTCCCCTTTCCACTGACCCCAGTGACTATATATTTGAGTCCAGAAGAATCTGAAATACAGAAATGATGACAAACTAGGTCATTGTAAAATGCACAGAGAATGGCCTTTGGTTTGGCTTAGAGATTCCTTTGGATTCCCCTAGTTTCTTGCCCTTCCATAGCATACTCATGAGTCTAGAATATTCTTCTAGTTCTGTTTCTTCAGACGTCATAATCCTGAAGTCTATTCTATCGTAATGGCTGTTCACTATAGCTACTTGGATTTTCAGTGCAAACCTGTGAGGTAAACAAGATTTACCCAACGTCATTACTAGTAAATGGAAGAAGCAGGATTCCAACAGGGGCCTTCTTCTCAAACTACCTCCACTGCATCAGTGAGAGAGAGGTAAACCTTGGCTGGGCTATTCGTCAGGAAGTCAGGAAGTAGAAACTCACCTCTGAGAGATAAATTTTGCAGAAAGAAACAGGGCAGCTGGTTTGGAACAGACTAATGAGAATCTTTCGATCATCAGAAGGTCCACCATGGGGGTAGACCTACAGACCCTTCACTCTTGATCAGTCAACTGCTGAGTACGTACTTTGGAAAAACTCTTCTTCATGCGCCTCAGAACACATATACAAGAATGTCATAAAGTCCTGTTTCTAAAAGCCAAACCACGACAGAAAAGCCGGGTCACTGAGAATTACCCCATCAACAGAAGAATAAGTGACTGGAATAGAACACTACATAATACGGGGAAAAAATGGTGTAGACACCAACATCTTAGAAATGTAACATGAAGAGGAAAAATCAAGGAAAGTGAGATTCTGTAGCATACAGTGACACTTTTACAAAGCTGAAGACAAGGGGCGCACACACATAGGCGAGGCATACCTGCGTAAGAAGTACAACTTTGGGGGCGCCTGGGTGGCTCAGTCGGTTGAGCGTCCGACTTCGGCTCAGGTCATGATCTCACCGTTCCCGAGTTCGAGCCCCACGCTGACAGCTCAGAGCCTGGAGCCTGTCTCAGATTCTGTGTCTCCCTCTCTGTCTGTGCCCCTCCCCTGTTCATGCTCTGTCTGTCTGTCTCTCTCTCTCAAAAATAAATAAACATTAAAAAAATTTTTAAAAAAGTACAACTTTAAAGAAAAACAAGAGACCGATAAACATAAAATTTGGGGTTGCAGTGACTTGACAAGGAAAAGAGAGGGGCCTTGGGAAGGAGGATTCACCGATACTGGTTTATGGTTCTGAAGGTATTGTTTTACCGACCTTGTGTAATCATTTCATGGCTAACCTACAGATGGCATATATAATTGTATGTCTCAAGAATACATATTTCAAGAAAGAAGCTTCCTAGCACTAATGGCCCAAAGGCAAACTGCCCCATTCAGTGAAAACGGGCAAACATGAACTTAAAGGAAAGTGCAAGCAAGGTAGGGGTCTTGGGGGAGGGAGGGGCACCCAGGACGGACTGGAGAAGAAGCAGAGAGTGGAGAAAAACCCTGCAAGCAAGGACATTGAGAAGTGCCTGTGGGTCTTGATTTGATTTCTCCTGTGTCCATAAAATACTCTCAGGGACTGACCGCCTCCCCTTCCTACACCCTCTACGATATTCTTTTAAGGACTTAGGCACAAAGGAGAAAACAGGAAACCGCCCCCCCGCCCCACCCCAGGGTGTAAGGCTCACCCACTTACATGCTGGACGAGGCAGACAGGAGCGAGCCCTCAAGCAGAGTCAAAACCACAGCGTCCTACTTCCGCTCTGAGAGATGGAGGTCTTCATGCCTGTCCGTTGCGGGGGACATGTGGCCAAGCGCCCAGGAGGTCGCGTGGTGGCCTGCAAAGTGCTGTGCTAGTATGCGTTCCTAGCCCCAGGGTCACACTTTTTTGCTCCGCCGATAGGAGCCTCAGCTCCGTTTGCTCACCCCACTTTCCATGTCGTGTGGGTTCCGCTTTGCTGTACGTAGGAATACCATCTCACTTTGAAGGAGGTAGAAGTACCATTTCCCTCGGATGTGATGACTGAACCTATAATGCCACATATCATAATAAAAAACGGGGAGAAAATTGCCTGGATATCATAAAGATCTGTTATTGAATACTTGAAAGCCCTTACATTGGATTATAGACTTAACGTTACTTTGAGTTTGGTATGAATTAGACACCCAATGAAGAGCTCCTTAATAATAATACTGGTGATGATGGTGGTGGCGGTGGTGGCAGCTGCTGTCAGTAATGTCAAGAGCATGCCACACACACCGATGGACTCATGTGTGGCGCCCTGTTTATTTGCAGAGCAGTATTTCGAGGTCAGTACCATTACCCATTTACCGATAGCAACTTGCCCAGGAACACTCAACGATTAGGAAGTGGCTGTGTTAGGACTTGAAGCCGGGTCAGTCTGGAGATTAAAGCCACTCACATTGTATCCAGGTCCTGATAGAGTATTTTCCGAAGATGTAGCAGCCAGGAGAATGTAGCAGCCAGACCAAGAGCAACCCTATTTTACGAAGGGCTTCCTTGTATTTAACTCACACGCCTACTCAGAGCAATTAATTTCTAAGTACTTGCGAGTTGCCTGCCTTCAGCTCTAGCTGTGAAGAGGGAAGGCAAATGTCTGTATTTCAGTGAGGCCAGGAATGGAAGGAAAAAGCAAATCCATTCTGATTCTGCTTGCCAAGCCACACAGCTCCCTCCAAAATCCGAGTTGTTACCATTGGCAAAGAGCATTAAAACTCTAACCATGCTTGATTGGGGTGGGTCTCACTTTCGCTGCCTTTGCTCCCGGGTCCTCCGGGCTGCAGTCCAGCTCTGATCCCAAGTGACAGCGGTGAGGGCCGTGCATCACATGCCCCTCAGTCCAGGCTGGGGCAAGGCGCTGACTGCCCTGTACCCCCCTGGGGCCACAATGCAGCTCTGGAAGCTAGAGCCTTTCGTGGGCTCCTCCCTACTGAGGAAGCTGGGCCTACAGAAGACAAGGCATTTGGCCTGGGTCGGAGCTCTCAGGAGGCCAGAAGCGTGAAAGAACTCCTGCCTGCTTCAGACCTCCCTTCATGGACAGGCGTGCTCTGTCTCCGAGGCAGGGCCTCTCAATGGACGGAGACCCCTAGGGACATTAATAGTGCCTGGAGGCATTTCTGGTTGTCACCACCGGCGGCGAGAGCCGCTGCTGGCATCTGGTGGGCAGAGGCCGGGGATGCTGCTAGACATCCCCCCTATGGGTAGAATAGACCCCCCCTCCCCCAGCAAAGAATTTCTGGGACCCAATTGCCAACGGTGCCAAGGTGGAGAAAACTAAGGCCAAGCTTGGCATTAAAGAAACGAATGAGAGAGAGCTCAATCCACCATAGGAAAAAGGTCCCTATCCACAGCACCATGCCTGCCTACTATGGGTTCTAGAAAATCCTGTGCCTCCCTCTGTGCAAGATCGTTTGAACCAACCAGAGATCGCAGAGGAAACCGTCCTCCTTCCCAAATCTCTCTCAAGAGGCTTCCAGCTTTGAGGAACCATCAAGGGTAGGGTCGTCAAGGCAGGAGCGGTGTGGGGAGAGGTGCTAGGTCTCTGGCTTGGCGTGGTTAAGACGGGCAGCACCCAGCGCCAGGCTGCATCTCTAAGGGAAACATCCTGCTTCCCGAAATCACTTCGCAATGTCAAGGGCAACGGGGGAGTTCTGTGAAGGGTTAAGTGCGTATCTTCTCTTGCTGGCCTGTCTCCCAGGCTAAGGGAAGGCTGCTTCGTCTCACGTGGATATGAAAGAGACAGTGCAGATTGAAAACAGCTGTGGGCCGAGCGAGCGGGCCACATGGCCGTGGTGCCATGCCGCTTAGCTAGATCGGTGCCCTTTTGTTTGACTTTGGAGGAGCAGCACAAATAAATACAGTAGGTTCTGTTTAAACAAAAGACTCTGATCAATAGAGGTTTGGATAGCTTACGACCTCCAACCATAAACAGAAATTTGAGGTAAAAATCTACAAATCCCAGATCAATTACCAGACTATTTACCCGTTTGCACTACTAATGTTCCACTCTGCCTTGCATATTAAAAAGCCAGGGAAGAAAAGGATTTCTGTTGCAGGGAAGAGGGAGGGCCGTGTGGATTTATTCCTCGTGGCAATCAAAGCATGTGCTGTGCGTTTTCCATATAAACCGAGCCGCGGTGGTTGTGCAAATGGGCTAAGACAAATTTTAGATCCGGGCACTTTTCAGCCAATGCTACCAGTAGCTTCAATGACCTCTTTTTCCTTTTCTTGGAGGGGGCTTTAACCATCTGTCACCAACCTGTTATTGGGTCGTGGTTTGCCATACAGGAAATTACATGTTAGGAGCTTCAGTCCTCACTAAGGTCCTTGGCGGCTGTGAGTCCTTGAGAAAATCCCCTGCCCTGGGTGGCTCCGGGCTGTTTCCCTCGGTGTAAACTGAGGCTTGCATAGAAAAGTCACTCTGCATCTGTGCTGCGGTAAGTCGTTGGGCTCTCGGAGCCTCTGTTTTCTCATCTGTAAAATGGAAAAACCCAATAGTGTGAGCCTCTGGAGCGGTGATGACATTAACTAATGTGTAGCATAAAAGCGCACAGCTCATGACTGGCACACGGAATGTGACACTCAGTGGACGGGAGCTGATGTTGCTGTTGTCACGGCCATTAGTCTCAGGCGGATGGGCTGAACTTGAACATCTCCATGATGTTTTGCAATGAGCTCTCTGAGTCAGGGCTTTTGGCTGGGAATGACGAATTGGGGACTGAGGAAGAGGGGCCTTAGTGCCACCAGGAAGAGAGGAGAAACATTCTCCTAGTATGTCTCCCTGAAGAAAACCCCCCGGAGTAGGAAGGGTGACGGGTACCTTCGTGGGACCTCATGTCCCTTCCCATCCACGCATAGAAGTCTTCTGGCTGGAGTGTTTGTTCATCAGAACCTATAGATCTACTCCCTGCACAGAAATGGCTTGGGTGTCCCCTCCTGTGACAACCCTCTACACGGTGCTGGCTTTGGGAAACACAGTTTCCCATGCCTTCTGCCAAACTGTTGGTCCTACTGAGCCTGGAAGCCCATGCCTAACTGTTCACCTCTGATCCCCAGCCTCTAACTGTGCGAAGGGCTTGGAGTAAGATTTAAAACGCATTTGTGGGGTGAATGGCTCCTCAGGACTGCCTAGGAACCTCCCCTTCCTCCTCCATCCTGGAGCACAGGCTCTAACCTTTCCCGGTGTCCTGAGCCCTTTTTACTCCCCTACTCTGACTCCCGAGCCAGTCCCAGAGGAGATGTTAGGACTTACCCTCTTCTCCATATCTCACTCCTTCCCACCTGTAATCCAGGACCGATAGAGAAAGCAATCTGTGCCCCACACTGTGTTGAGAGCTTGACACACAGAGACTATTAATTCACACACAGGGACACCATATTATCCACATTTTGTGAATAGGGCAGTGAGTTAGGTCTTCTGGCTCTGGAATCAGCGAGTGGTTCTCAAACTCAAGGAGCATCAGAATTACCTGGAGGGCTTGTTAAAACTCGAGTTCCCGGACCTCCTTCCAGAATTCCTGATTCAGGAGGTGACTGTGCTGCTGATGCCGCTGTCCAGGGACAAATCTTAGAGAGACGTCATTCTAAGTGTACTTCTTCTTTGGCCAAGTTCCCAGCACCCCTTCCCTCCTTCACTCCCAGAGAGCAGGGGCAAAAATCCTCACCCCTGCGCAGTCCATCCCTTTCCTCTATTTCTGGATATGAAACGGAAGACATTTAAGTCATTGAGTGGAAGACAAGCAGAAATGATGACGCGGTGTGACTGTCATCTTTCTTCTCGTGTTTTGCCGTGAGGACCAACTTACCTTGCCATTCTCTACGTTTTCTAATCCATTCTCGAGTACTATTTAGAAGTTGAACTAAAAGTGAAATTCTCATTAACCAAATCTTGGGGAAACTTTATTTTTTTTCTTTTTTTTTTTGATGAAGGAGAAGGGGATGAGAGGGAAGTCCTGGGGGGTGAAGAAAATTCTTCTGAATTAACCTTAGAGATCTCATTATAGTGGAGGTTGGCTGTTTCTTTAAAAGAAACGCAGTTTCTCAAGTTGTAATCATTCTACATATTATAAAATGCAGAAAGTAATGGGGTGGGAAGGAGGAGGAGAAGAGACTCACATTCCTTAGTAATGAACTACATAAGCAGTAAAAGCCCAAGTTAGAGTATTTTTTTCCAAACTTTTACTCAATAAATATTCTGTCTCCAAAGTATCACAAATTCCAAATTAGCAGCGTGTGGATTCATTAAATCCATTCATTTCTCCATTCATGCATCCCACAAACATTTACTGAAGCCGCTGCTCTGTGCCAGGCATCTGCTGGGTGCCGGGCCGGGGGAGGGACAGGGCGGGTGTGTGCAGTTCTGGGATGTTGCTCTTAAGGGAAATAAGATACGGGCCGTAGCCTTGAGGAGCTCGCAGGGCAATGGGGGACAAAGAGTCATGGGGGAGACGTGTGTGCCTTAGTGAAGGGATGGGAAGGCTGGGGAAGGGGTTTCCAGACAAAGGGGTAGCAGGTATTGTTGACGGGAGCTGTAGATTTTGCTGGTGCTTCTTCCAGATACCATTTACTGAGCCCCAGTGTCTATGCCCCAGCTGCAGGCCGTGGTCCTTCCTTCCATCTGTTGGGTCCATCTCAGATCATGTGTCTGGCTGGGACCAATACCAGTTAACAGGAAATGAGAATGTGGTGCTCTTCTCAGCTTCACTAATCAAGACGTACCTTCAAAACCAGGAATGGGGTGCAGGCAGTGATTTGCCTTCAATGACTAACAGCTTGGACTTGGGAACCAGAGTGTTGGTGTTCACACCATGCCTCTGGCCCTTACCAGCTCTCTGACTTCAGGCCCCTGACTGATCTCTCTGTGCCTCGGCTCCTGACATGTATGATAGAGATAACCACATACTCACTTCCTGGGTTGTCCTGAGGATCGAATAAATTAATAAATGCCGGCCGCTTTGACAGAACTCGGTGCCTGACAAGCAAAAGTGTTAGTTCTCTCCATATTGTGTTGGGTCTGAGAAAAATCCGGGTCTAGTTAGAGAAGACAAATAAGGCAGCAGATACTAGGTAGGCTACTAGCAGTGTCCACTGTCCTCTCCTCAGCCCAAGCGCATTGTCTGACTCCTTAACTGTGTTCAGTTTGGCATCCTGAGTTGAGACACCCTGGCCAGGTGGATAGGTTTAAAAACCACTGCATCCTTGAAGTGTTTCTTGACTTGCAGTGTGCTCCCCACGCATTGGGAAATTGAAGCTCTGAGCAGCCCCTGCAGTAATGCCATCTCTCACCAAAGCCCCGCCGGAGCCCGTCTTTAAGCTTCTTCTAGTTTGGATGGAGTCGTCAGCTCCGGGAGATACTAACTCCCTAGGGAGGGCCAGGACCTGCCTCTCCGGGGCCGGCCCATCATGGAGAAGTTGTCCTGGTCAGGCCTGGTTTGCTTCCAGAACCAATGAGAAGGTAGAGTGAGCTAATCATGTCATGCCCCTTCCACGCCTTGAAGACTGAAGCCTGGGAGCCCTGGAGCTGGAGGGACAGGAAAAGGGGTGAGGCTGGCCACAGGGTGTGAGAAGGAAGACTTGCAGTTAATGTAAATAGCAGGAGAAGGTGGAAATACCTCCTTCTCCAAGGAGAAGGGGGACACAGGTGTCCAGTGTGGTTAACAGTCTCTACTAACCCTAAAGCTGGGGGTTATGCCCTGGGGCCTCTGTGCGGGTTTCAGATGACCCCTGAACCCTTTCCTTATGTACATGCAGGTGGGGCCTGCTGCTGGAATTTCCTAGTGGCAAGGGCATCCCCTTCCCATGGGTTCCCAGGAAGGTTGAGATCCACCGCACTGAATGAACTCCCAAACCACGAAGTTCACTGCCTCACTGCCTCACTCATCTTCCAGTGGCTTCTTACCTCCAACAAGGATTTCTGTGAGCAAGTTGCGTCGCTCAGATCCAGGAAGCTGTGAATCTGAGGCCAGGACCTGGGGGAGGCCAAGGAGGGGCGCCTCCTGCCGAGGGGGTGCTCCCACCCCACCACGTCTGAGCCGTCAGCAGAGAGTCAGAGTCTGATCTCTGGGCTTTAACACAGTTGCACGTTTTGCGCGAGGATACAATTAATTCATGAGAAGTCTGGACCGCGCGGCCACGCAGAACCACACTCCGCACTCAGAAAGGCTCGGGTTTCCACCCGCACGTCACCTGGGGTGGCTGCTCTAGTGTGGCCTGGGCATCCAGCAGCTCCTTACAGCTCACACCCACAGAGGTCGAGACGGTGGGTCCACAGTTAGGACATTTGATAGCACCCTGACACAGTAACTTTGCTTAATCTGGTGGTTTAAAAAATGGGGCTTGCATTGCGTGTTCCTTTTCCTCATTTTCCCAATAATCCTTTTTTGTTGTATTTTAGAAAAGTATTAGTTGGGAAAACAAAACAAAACAAAAAAACCAGCTTTTCTTACAGAGTCTGAGAAGCAGTGACCCAGGGAACCCATCTCGGCACTCCCAAGACACCTGTTGGGAGGGGCTATAGAGACAGGGAGCCCACAAACCTGATGCAGAAATTCAAATGTGGAATTTCCTTAAGGCCTCCTGTATCCTGAAAACGCGTGAACATTTCGCCTCAGTTGAGGATAAATCCCCTTCTGTTTTAATGTAAACATGGGTTTGCCGTTCTGTTTCTTTTCCTTCGAGTAAGTCGTCAAGTTTTAGCTCCAGGAAGATGCATAGTGAGTTTTTAGTCTGCGTCTTCGAATAAATCACACATTATGTCCATGAGTCTGTGCACCCCCTAAAACATCGTCGTGCACCCCCTAAAACATCGTCACACACCCCGAGGAGGAAATCGCAGCCTCTGTCATCCGGGGAAGCAGCCTCCCGGCAGATCGCCAACAGCATTTAGGTCTCGATTTGAGATTTAAAAGCAGCTGAGTTTTGCTTTTCGGAAAGCAAATGTAAGTTCAATAGTTTTATATAAGTGTGACTTTCTCTGCCGTCTTAATAGATAGTAGTCAGTGCAGTCTTAGTATATAAGAACAAACTCTTAGATAGTTTTTACTGTGTACTAGGGAATGTTCTAGGTGCTTCTTCTACCTCAGTTCATTTAGTCCTTAGAGCAGCCCTCGAGATAGGTGCTATTAAGAGCATTGCCGTTTGACAGACGCAATACTGGTGCACAGGGATGCTAAGTCACTTGCTGAAGGTCACACAGCCGGTAGGTAGTAGAGCTCAGGTTTCCACTCTGGCATCCTGGGGCCAAGGACGGGCTCTGAGCATGTCCACTGTGCAGTACCTCCCCAGAGCCCTCCACATAGGACAACCTTAGAGGCCACGTCAACTCAATAGAGTAGTCTTGCGTGAAGAACATTAGTATACTTGACTCAGGACCGGAGGCTTACAGGGAAGCCAAGGTGGTACACAGGTCTGCATTAGACGGTGCCCGGATGAAACCAACTGGGTTATGAAACCGGCAAACAGACTCACTTTCAGCACCCATTCTGCTGTGCATTCTGCTACCCAGGCGATGCCTCAAGTCTGGTCCACCTGCCAAAGAATCGGGCTGTCTCATTCAAGGGCCCTGGCTAGAGCAATGTGCTGGAAAGATTCGGGGCAATTTTATAGCCCCAAGGACACCCCATCAATTCCACTAACTCTTTCGGACGTGCCTGATTTTGTCGTAGCGGTGAAGATTCAGCCCTTGCGAATTAACCACACACCAACCCCCATCGGCATCCGATTTAGTGTTTCAAGCATCCCATTTGGTTTTGAAATTAGTTGAAGAGGATGCTATTTAGGGGCCATGTGAAAAAAAATATATAATCGGTCTTGTGCTTATGAAAAAAAAATTGCCGTGTTCTGATTAACTGCACGTGGCGCTGAGATATATCCCCGCGAAAATGACCTCCATTTGCGGTCTGCTTTTGATTTGCAGGCTGTGGAATTAGATTCCACCTCATTGGTTTTATGTTTCTCCCACCGTTTGTCCATTCATTCCCCAAACATTTATTGAGCACCAACTATAGCCAGGTCCAGTGCTAGGTGCTCGGGGGGAGGAAACGAAGGAGAATATCCAGGGGTGACTAAGTCCCGATTTCTGTCCTTGAGTTTAGTTTTGTCAGTGAGACGGACAAGGAGACACTGGTAGTGCAGGCAACGTGCAAAACCCAAGCCAGCATGGATCCCAGCTTAATTAATTTTCTTCTTTTCTCCCAAACTAATTTATTTTCTAATAGCTCGGTTACTTTGGATATTGCAAATATCAGGTTGTATGGCCTGAGAGCCGGTTCCTGAGCTATTAGTTACTGTTTATCTACAACTAGGGTTGAAACAACCCAACCTGGTGTCTGTAAGGCTAAATTCGGGATGACGAATTTGCATACTCGAACCATGTTAGTTAAAGTTGAGTCGATCCATTCAACTCTTAGAACAAAGGACAGAAAGCATGTTCTGAATTCATCTACATCTATCCCAGTAACACAATCTCTGTCTGCCCCAGGCTTCCGGGAGCACTTCCGTATCCATAACTAAAGTCCCTCCGAGGTGATTACCATTACCGTCTTGGGAGAGTTAGGTGCCCAAGGCCACCCAGCTAGTTAATGGTAGAATGGGGGTCCCTAATCCATGTCTCCTCATCCCAAAACTGTTAATTTATTGAACACCTATTGTACCTTCAACTTCGGATTCACTTTATGATCAGGCGGCATAATTCAGCCTCCAGATGTGGGTCCTCTGAGTCACCTGGCCAGTCGTTTTATGACCGTAGGTGAATGGCGATTCTGTACCCAATAGCATTCATGACGAACCCATTTAGGACAGCGGCATCTTCCAGAAACAGCTCTTACTAGTCCACTCCATTTTTCTGGCCTCAAAACCTTGATGCTTGCTTTTATTGTTTGAAGGAAGTATCCCTCTGGAATAATCTTCACTGTGATCATTAAAAAAAAAAAAAGTTTTTTTCTGTTTTGTTTTTGTTTTTGTTTTTTTGGTTTGACTCAAATGGCAAACTCAACTCAGCTTTTTGAAAGTCAGAGTGGCCTTTGTGTTTGGAAATTAACTTTTTACAGCACCCGGGGGGGTAGTTATTACTCACTGGAGACTTTTAGGAATTTAAATGTGATCGATTAATTGATGGTAAAAATTATATTATGTAAATGCAAATCCACAGTTGAGTTTGGTGTTCGCAGAGGCCTGAAAACATTTTAAAAGGCCAGGGTAGGCCTGAGGAAATTGAAGTTTTAGTCATTGCTATTAAAAAAGAAAAAAAAAAAAGCATGAAGAAAGAAAAAGTGAGTTTGCAAGAAACTCAGTAATGAAGGCCAGAATTTTCTTTTTCTTTCCTTTTGGACAATGTTATCACAATCCGTTATCACAACCTAACTGTACCATAGAAACTCCAATGTAAGGAATCAGGCGAGCTTTTGTTTGACCCTTTTTGTTAGAAATTCTGCCCTAGGAGTCTTATCAAGCTTAGAAAGCTCATAAACACTGGAACCCCAAACAACTTCGGAAGATAGAAAGACAGAAACTGAAAGAGAAGAAGGGGGAAGAAAAACGAATGTTAATAAAATGAAATTGAAGAGGGTAACACAATAGAATCTGGAGCCATTAATTTTTATAGCTGATGCAGCTACTAATATTTTATGAGGTTTGGAAATCCGAGTATGAAAAACACCCTCATATCTGCCCTTGTTCTCTTTCTGTTGTTGTTTTAATACAAAGATAAGCCCATCATATTTCGTACCTTGAATACGGCCTTATTACAGTTAAACACCCGATAGTAGAAAAGATTCTGTTCGTTGGAGTTTTTCCAAATCAGTGTCCCTTTGTTTCTGCTTAGTTTGGTTTTTTCACCTTTTCCAACAGAAATCCACGGACCACTTCCTGTGCCGTTTCTCTCCCTTGTTTGTTTCTTTCTTTTCTTCTTCTTTCTTTTTTTTTTTTTTTTTTTCTTTTTCACTTATCAGAGCTTATTTCCAGTCAAATTGCAGCAGGGGCTGCACTGCCGGCAATGTCTCCATTTAAATGTAGATTTTGACTTTACACTGCGGAGGAAGGTGAGAGCCTTACTGCTGCAGAATTAACATCAAGGTGAAAATAGGAGTTTGAGATAGATGCCTGTGTTTCCCTAAGCAGGGCTGAGTGAGCCCAGTTCGGATATTCGGAGGCATTTATTTACAAGTCGCCTGGTACCCCAGGGGGGAAAATATTGCCTCATTTGGAGCTAGATTCTTATTGAGGCCACAACACCAACCTTTAGGTCAAAGAAATCAAAATGCGAAAGGGCAGTACAGAGACTGGTGTGCGTGCTGACCTGATGCGGTGGGGGCTCTTCCCGTGGCTCATTGGAATTAATGATAAATATGATTAAAGGGCACGTTTAAGAACAATTCACATCTCTTCTCATTGTTCAGGAGCTATGTCTACCATGAAGAAGTGGAATGAAACTATACGCACCGTAAATAAAGCTTAATCACGTGTAGAACATAATGCGCTTTGAATCATACCCCCCCACCCCCCCACCCCACCCCCACCCCACCCCCACCTTACCGCTTCACATACACTTGGTTTGTTTGGTTGGTTGTTTTGGCCGAACCGTGGTAGAGATCTAGGAAGTGCATTTTAAAGGAAGTTAGGGGCACTTGGGTGGCTCAGTCCGATTTCCGCTCAGGTCACAATCTCACAGTTCGTGAGTTCGAGCCCCACATCGGGCTCACAGCTGTCGGCACGGAGCCTGCTTCGGATCCTCCGACCCCCTCTCTCTCTGCCCCTCCCTTGCTTGCTCACTCTCTCACTCTCTCTCTCTCAAAGATGAATAAACATTTCCTTAAAAAAAATAAAGGAAGATCATGAAGTTCATGATTGGTCCTCTCTCCCTCTGCCCTATTTTATTGATAGGCCATTAAAGAGGTGGCAAAATTAAGTAGCTCTACTCTCATCTAGGTAACCTATACAAGTTGTTCCTCAGCTACTCACGAGACCATTTTACTCCCAACTGACACCGACCTGGAGACTCCTTTACCTTTCAAATGATTCAATGAAGAAAGCACATAACTTTATCAAGAGCTCTTCAAACATCCTACTCCAGGGAGGTCATAAGGATACTTGTAAAATTGTGTATCTTGATTTGCCTTACCAAAAACAACATACTCTACCTTTCTTTATGCCCCAGATAAAACCCAGATCACGCCATGGGAAAATGGGTCTCAGCTTTAGCCATATATGATACTTATCCTGCCCCCACATGCAAGCTGTGTGATTTTGTTGAAGTTACTCAACCTCTCTGTGCACAGTTCACCCCTCTGTAAGTTGGGAATAATAATAGCATGTGTACCCCAAGTGAATTTGGATAACTGATTCTTTATTGGCAAGGAAAGACCTTAGAATGATACGTGACACAAATAAGTGCTTGGTAAGTATTCAGGATTCGCACCCACCCTCCCACACGCGCCAACAGACACACATAGACATGTGTGCTCCTGCACACACACACTCACGTTAATATAGAATTCTTTTCTGGAGACTTAAGGAGCCACGGAGAAGAGAGAGAAAGGAGTAGCCGTAAACTAAAGTCAAGTATCATCTGCTTTTTTGGAGATCGTGATACAGGGGAAAAAAAAAAAAAAGGACTTCCCGAGATAAGAACACAGTAAGGGAGTGATGTCCAAACCAGCAAAGCCTGACAGAGTCAGGAGAGGAAGAGACGAAGGTAGAGATTTCAGCTCGACTTAGCTCAAAGGCCCAGGGTCTCTCGAGGCTAAAAATAAATTAAGATTCCCTACCCGCTTTGACAGTCAGACCCAGAAAGCAATCATTTGCACCTCATCTGGTCTAAATATTCAGTTTACAAATGGATGTTGTTCGACCTCGTGTGTTATAGATGCTTTATGTTTATTTAAGAACTCAGTTTCAAGGAATGTTTTCCAGACGTGTGGTTCACCGCAATAGACAGCTGTTGATATTCTGATCCCATGAGCATTATAATATGTTTAAAAATTGCGACACTTTTCAAACCAGATGTTCTACATAAACTGCACACGGGGCGGGGGGGGGAAGAGGGCGGCAGAGAAAGAAGGAAAGGAAGAAAGAAAAAGAAGGAAGGAAGGGAGAGAGGCAGGCAGGAAGGAAAGAAGACTGTCCCTTGGCATAACAATGGAGCTCTCAGTGCTCCCAGAAAATTCACAACAGATTGAAGTGAACCCCATAGAGCTTGATCCGGATTCTCTCCTGCAGGAAAGATGAAAGGAAAATCATTTTAACAGAGAGAAAAGTTCTGTCCCCAGTAAAGACACGCCAGAGAGCTGTGGCTAAAGCCTGAAGGTCAACCACGGGCACTCCTGTGGTTCAAGGTTTCTTGCCACAATTATTTTCTGGGATATACTGAGCATGCGCATACTTAACTGGTTTCCAACTCTTCTGAGGTTCTGTGTGTATTGATCAATTTTAGAAGCAACTTCCACTTCCCTCCTAAGAGTTCCTTTGGGTAGAAGTAGGCCTTGTGTGATGCGTTGTAGGTTTGCGTATGCATGACGGAGTCTCATGGCTACTGGTGGAGCTTCCGGGTCAGTGAGTTGAAATCCACTTGGCGCACATGGCCAAGATCCCTTATCTAAGGCTCCCTTGTGCCCTCCATAAAATGGAGACCATAATGGCTTCCACCTAAGGAGCCAAAGCATTTAGCACATCGCTTGGTCCGTGATAAATACTGAAAACATTTTAGGTAATTTATATGTAAGGTGGTTTTTTGTTTTTGTTTTTATTTTTTCCAGTTCAAACTATTTAAGACGAACTTGCCTTGAGAGAAAGTTTGGCAACTATACATCATACGCTGGTATAATTGGATAATGTAGGGTGTCCTCAACTCAGTCTTGAAAATCACTAGTCCACACAATTGGAAATGATCGGTTTGGGGAGAATTGGAGTGGAAGCATGGTGTAATGGAAAGGTGGCATAATCAGACAGCCCTCGGTCTGCGCCTGAGCTCAGCACCGCAGGAACTGTGTGGCCTCGCAGTGGCCCCTTGGGCCCCAGTCGGATCCTCGGCAATACCCCCTCTGGTGTGAAATTAAAAGAAGCAAATTAAGGTGCAGTGCCTTGCATACAGTAGGCACTTGGTCAGTGTTTCTTTATTTTATTCCTTTACTTACACAGTTCCTAAAATCATGTTTTTATGTGCTTATTAAATGGCCTCTTCCCAAGAGCAGAATGTATTCGACTATATTCTTCCTACACTGGCTCTGCTAAAAACCAAGCAACCAACCAACAAAACCAACAAATGAAACAAAAATCATAAACAAAAATATCCGAGCAAAGTAAAACAAAATGTTTAATGGCTACCCATTGACCTTAATGTAAAGTCCATGACGTGACCCCTGCTCGCCTCTCCAATCCCATCTCTCACCATCTCACCCCCTCCCAGTCTCTCATCAGCCACCCTGAAGTGGGTCACTTCTCACGCATCTCCACCTCCTTCACTCTGGCCTCTGCACTTCATGCCACATTTCTGTCCCATACCGTCTTCAGTCTTCGTGTCTCAGCTCAGGCAACGTCTAGAAAGCCTTCCCCAATGTATGCCCCCACTCTTTTGTGCTGTTTTAATACTTAATGCTCCCCCTTATCCCAGCCCAGAGTTCCTTGTATTATCCTTTCTGTTTTTAATTGTTTCTCTTATTTGACAGTAAGAGTTTTCAAGGTGGAAGGTGTATTGTGGTCTCCATGTTACTTTTCCAACCAGTACAGTGCTGTCCCTGGAGAGCTGAATGCATGAATAAATTACTGCATGGATGGGTGGATGGATAAAGGGATGGATGGGTGGTGGATAGATGAGTAGGTGTGTGGATAGATGGGTGGATGGGTGGATGTGATGGATGGATGAACCATCTGGAACTGGAATCTATGACTTCAGCTACCTAGAACATTTTTGACAGGGTGCTTGTGAGATCCAGCAGCTGAATGTAACCCATGAAATCAACAGTGACAATGAATTAATTACGAATCCAGACCTTCGCTAGTTGCTAACTGACTTCTCCTCTGGTGGGTTCTATGTACTCTTCCATGTGGCCTTCTCAGCTGTGGCAGATCTGCTCTGCCTACTTTTCCAGGCTCATTTCTCACCACTGGCTGCCTTCTTATCTGTGCTTCAGACTCACAAGCATTATCTCTGCTCTATATCGTGAAAGTCCGCTTGCCTGTAATCTCTTGGCCATATCATTCTCCCACATTCCCCGGCCTGATGCATCCTTTCGGGATGTGCTTCACTGTAGCTTTTTCAAGTGAGCTTTTCATCGTGTGCTCCATCTTCACCCTTAGCGTCCAAGTGGGGTAAGGCCCTACCGGAATTTCTGCTTACAGCCCCTTCTCTTGCCCACCAACATAGCACTTACTAGAGTTCTAATCATGTAGGAATTGATTTTGATTATTGGTTTAACATCTGTATCCTCAACCACGTTGTAAGTTTGAAGGACCAAGCAGAGAATATTTGCTACTGTAACCTCAGGGCATTGCTGGGGCCTGATAGAGAGTATGTGTTTAAGCAATAATGCTTGTCATTGAAATTAATATGTGGGGAGCAGGGTTTCATGAACCCCATCAAATTGTTTGCAGACTGCAGGATTGGTATTCAGTTGGCATGAACTTATACCGTTGTTCCAGCTGTTTACAGCACACATCCATTCCAGTTAGTCAGATCTGACTGGCTAGTTATATAGACATGGTCAATATCTCAGGTTTTATATCATATTTTCAAAGGGGTTTGTAATAGATCTGTATCCCCCCAAATGAAGTAAAGATCCACTGCTCTGCTCTGGAGTCTGAAAAGAGCTCATATCATGGAAAGTTCTGGAAAGTTCTGGAAAGTCATCAGGGCTTCTGCCCACAGTCCTGGGCAATGAGTCAGTCTGTGTTTCCCATCTGTGCCTGCCTCGTATATGTTCCCTGACACATGGTGCTTCCCAGCTGTATGTTAACATATGAAGGATATTCTGGGGCACTTGAAGTCATCGATGACTCATCTCTAGGGAACGAGTGGCTCACCAAGAAAGACATACATGGAACAGAACACTATGCACAACAATATCTCTCCTTTGAGGAAAGAAAATGTCCAAAAGTGTCTGAGGAGAAACAGGCCTCAGTGGCACACATGGCACATGGGAGCATCTTCCTCTATTATTACCTGAGTATGAGGAGGAGGAGGAAGAAAACAACAAGACAGATAGCTCCCTCTGCCTAAAATGAGAAGGCACAGACCAGCCCAGGTTCTCTATCACAAATGGCAAAGAAAAGGGTCAATAATAAGAAGGCAACGTACGTCGTTCATTGGGAGCCGGGTAATGTGCTCTGTGCCTCCTAGGTATTCTTTACTGATTCATGAGCTTGATACTGTTGTTATCTCACTGTGTATGATCAAAACCAGCCTTGGGGAGGTTAAGTAACTTTCTCAAGGTCACTTACCTCACAAGAGGTGAAACTGGGATTCCATCTGGGATCTGGGTCCAGGTTGGTGTCTATGCTACTGCACGCCACATCAAGGGATCAAGGGCTCTACTTATGGACAATAGGGGTAGCTATGCTGGAATACTAGGTAATCATTAACAAGTATTTATTGTGTCCCTACTCTTTGCTTGGTGCTGTTCAAGGTGGTGGGCATAGAGCAATGGTCATGTCATACTAGTCTTGACCTCTGGAATGTGGTCTGGGGGAAATTAACTTTAAGCAATTACTTACATTGGAAGAGTCTTTATAAAGGAAAATAGAAATGGTGGAAACCCAGAAGCCATCCCAAGGTACTCAATGTTCAGCCACTAAAAAGGTACACCCTCAAATGTACAATTGATCTTTTCAGCAGGAAAAAAAGCAGCCCCTGAAATCGTGATCAATGAAGGTTGTAGAAAGGTCTTCCACTACACTGTAAGTCCTATAAACTCCATGAGAGCAATAATGGTATTGGACCCATGTATTTCTCTATCTCTGGTGCATAGCACAGGGCCTCACATATAAAAGAACACCGCTCAATATTTGTGGATGAATGGATGGAATAATGAATAAAGGTCATAGATGCCCAGCAGAAGTACGATATGAGCCTAGAAAGTTCTTATCAAAAAAATATTAAGTTTGGGAAAGAACAGGGGAAACAAGGAGTAACGGTGGCACCAGGGCAATGTGACACTTAATCAAAGGTCTTCTGAGACGTTGGCACCAGTGCTTTTTCAATCAAGAGCCCAAAGGAGAGGAAAGGATTGAATGAGAACCCATTAGATTACATAGATTGCAGAGGAGGCTATGGAAACTCATCTTGGCTTACCAGCTTCTTCAAAGTCAAGGCATACATACGAGGGCACCTGGGTGGCTCAGTTGCTTAAGCGTCCAAATCTTGATTTTGGTTCAGGTCACAATCTCGTGGTTCATGTGATCGAGCCCCATGTCATGCTCTGTGCTGTCAGCACAGAGCCTGCTTGGAACTCTCTCTCTGCCTCTACCCTGCTCACATGTACGCTCTGTCTGTCTGTCTGTCTCTCTCTCTCTCTGTCTCTCAAAATGAATAAATAAACATTATTATGTATTTTTAAAAGACATACAGAGGAAATTAAGTGAGAAGGCCTGGTTGAAAATTCTTGTCTTACTAATAATTAAGTAAAAAGTTTCCAGGGCCTGACAGATAGATGAGCCTACTTAGCATTTGGTGTTTAACATCACCTGGTAGATTAGGAGGCTGTTATCACATTCAAAATGCCCTACTAAAAACAAGAGGTGCTGCATTCTTACACAGGATATGGAACTATGTAAATGGCATTATGTAACTGATATTAAGTGAGTGGTTCAAATGACAACACCTTTAGATGAAGGGAATTTCCTGTAAAATTTAATGACCCAAGAAGGTTTAACAGAAACAACAGGACTCAAGGGGTGCCTTGGTGGCTCAATCGATTAAGCATCCAACTCTTGGTTTTGACTCATGTCATGATCTCTCAGTTCATGGGTTCTGGTCCCACATCTGGCTTTGCCCTGGCAGCACTGAACCTGCTAGGGATTGTCTCTCTCTAAATCTCTCTGCCCATCCCTGCTCTCTAAACAAATAAATAAAAATTAAAAAAAAAAAAAAACAGCAATAGAAATAAATAACAAATAGCAATAGAAAAACAAATAAAAATAAAAATAACAAACAGCAGTAGAAATAAAACAAATTGTAACTACTATTATTTCAACCTCCAGTGAGGAACAGGCCTTAAATATATGATATACAACATATATGCATGTGTATGTGTGTGACTAGAGAGAGAACAATCCTATTTAATTCTCATAAAATCTATGATATTATATGTTTACAGCAAATACTGTTATTTCCCAACTTTTTTATAGTGGGGAAATGGAAGCATGATGAGATTAAGGGTCTTGCCAAGGTTTCATGGCTAGTAAGTAGCAAGACAGAATCTGAATGGGTATCTGTGCAATACCAACATCCATGATCTTTCCACCGGATGCTATTATTTGGACACATGCTGGTGTTTTTGAAACTCAGAGAAAAGGGAAAGCTTTCTGGCAACTCAGCAAGGGCAGTTATGAACAAACCAAGACCATCCCTGGTAAATACATATGTCTGGCCAGAGTGGACTGTACATGCTGGGGACAAAAATAAACCAGGGTAGCAAAGGTTGACTGGGTCATGGAAGATCTCATTTACCAGAGGATGGGGTCTAGACTCTATCCTCTTGGCAACATGGAGCCTCTGACCCATTCTGAGCAAGAGAATAATTTGTTAAGAACTATTTGTTAGACAGGAAGGTTGGGATGGAGGCAAGGAGGCAAGCCAGAAGTCTGTTGCAATAGCTTACTGAGTTATTGAGTCCTAGACTCATGTTGTCATAGTATCATGAAGAAATGTCTGTGTTTGTCCAAGTCATTGATGTCAACTTCTCAACAAGACGTTAAAGATCATGTACAGTCTGAGGCCATTTCTCTCTTTAGCATCCTGTAGTGCCTTCCACCCACCCTTTCTCATGACAGTTTAGACCACTGATCTTTTAGTCGTTCAGGTTGGTTAAATTTCTGCGCAACTCACATCTGCTGCCTTTGATCCTGAAAAATACTCTCCACTTTCTTCAAAGGATGAACTCCTATCCATCATATAGCCTTCCAGCCTCAACATCAACCCAACTACATCCTGGGAAATTTCCCTACCCCTTCTTAATGCTAAGATGGCCCCCTTAGTACTTTTGCATAACCTCATGGCTTTCACATTCACCTCACTTATTATCACTGAGCTAGTTAATTACATAAGTGTGGAGTTACTCGACTAATGCCTCTCACTTCCTCTCTAATCTGATATTTAATGATGTCAGGGATGGTGTCTATTTTTTTTACCATCATGTTCTTATCTGTGTGAAGCACAATACCTGACCCATTATCACCATAAATAAATGTTTGCTGAATGAATGGGGGATGATTCAGGATGCTCAGCCTGAAAGTGTGGGGTAGATGGAGTGGATTTTGATGAGGATGAGTAAAAAGAAGGATATTGAGTCTGTGTTGGGACATACATAGCGTTTTGTTCTACAGTTAGCTATGGTCAGTGGCCCATCTCAGTAGCAGGAAGTAGAGACTCAGTGATTAGCAATTAATCGATCCACTAAACTAAACCAACTCCCAAGAAAGGAAGCAGCAACATCCACAGCATGAAGCCAGGACACTTCTCACCACAACCGAAGCCGTATCCATGTGCTTTGCTCCCTTGTACATCTTGAAAGGGACAGTTGTCTATGCCAAATTTTCCCTCTTTGTGTGGTAGGAGCAATTATATATATTTATATATATATGTAAAATTATATGAAACAGCCAGATTATCTCCATAGTAATGTCCAAACAAAGAGACACCTTCAAATCCAAGGGAGAAGAACTATATTTCCTGAGTTCTTGTGTGATTAGGAGATAATATCCGTTAACCTCATAGCTGGATGATCGTTTGATTGACTATACATTATAGGTGTCACATCTTTCTTCCTCAATGGTGTTTTATACATTGTCCCACTGTTTTCTAGTATTGAATTATCACTGATATGAAGTCTATAAGCATTCTGATTATTTTTTCTCCTTATAGGTAACTGGATTACCATGAAATTCCCATTGTCTTTGCAACTTGAAAACTAAGTGAGAATATGTCTCAGTATAGGTTAATTTCTATCAGTTTTTCCTAGGACATATTATGGCCTCTCAAGTCTTATCTTGAAATGTTGTTTCTCTATTTTGTTTAGTTCATTGGGTCCTTGTTTTAGGCATAACCATTGTGTTATATCTAATCTCCGCTATTTTCTAGAGCTTTTATTTTGGTCTCTCATACTTCTTAACTTTAATTCAACTTTAATTTCATGTATTATTTTATCTCAGGAAAATATTCTTGAATTATATCACTGAATATATATTTTCTTTCTCTTTTAAATGTTTTTTTCATTGCTTTACTTAGGTATATCACTGATGCATAAAGCTGGCATGTATTGGTTATGTCAAATCTCCCTTTTTTAAATCTATGTTAACTCTTGCCCTTTTTTTAAATTTAATTTTAACCACTTGTCTCAAGTCTGCCTTCATGTCCCTAGTGACTTCCAAAGGTCTTGGTATCTGTGATTATTTTCTATCTCTTTTACACAGCTTTCCTGAATCTGGCCATATCGTTTCTCATTTGCTTCTATTGTTTCGTCATTTATTCCTTGAACACTTATAGGTCTGCTTTGAGGCCTTACCTCACAAAGGTCATGCTTTAATCTCTTGGAACAGTTGGCCAAGCGTATGCAATTGCCACTGCCAGGTTCCCCTGAGATAACGTTCTCACTGGACCACACTGCTTAAGAACATTCTAGCACAGGATATAACTGTTCCCTGGTAACACTCAGGGAATGGAGCGTTTGTAGGGTTTGGAGGAAAGCAGAATCAGCCTTATAGTTGGTCTGTTCAAACTATCATATGTGCCAAAACCAAACTCAGAGAGCCCATCATGGACCAGCATCAACATCAACTGTGAGTTGCTAGAAATGCATAGTCTCAGGCCCTCTAGACTTAATCCAAATCTGCACTTTGACAGAATCCCTAGGTGACTGATGTGCACATCATTCGTGAAGACCACCAGGGCGATGCCCGTTGCCATGAAGATCGTCCTCTCCTGCTGGCATCTTTAAATGGTGGGTTTTGCCCACACTTTGCGAAGAATGTCTCATGAAGCCAGCCCACGGCTTGAGAGAGAAAGCCCATGACTTTATTCGAAGCTCCAGAGTTTGTTAATATTTTTCAAAATGTGAGTCTATGTCAGCTGAGATTTACCACCTATTTGAGGGGGAGAATGGCTGCCTGAGTGAACGTACTGATCAATAATTCAAATTCAGAAATCCCATTTTTAATGCTCACCCCAGACTGAAATGATGGCAGGGCCCAAGTTGTAATTATTACAAACTTCAGCTATTAGAGATTCCACTCTGATTCCTGTAGCCAGGAAAAGAGAAAGATGAGAAAAACCACTCTGCTTCTTTTTTAGAGATTGTGCTTCTTCAAGACATGACCAATGGTTTGTATTATCCCTGTGGGAATCTTTCATTGTGGGCTGTATCACATTCTGAAGGAGTGTGCACTGGGTCTCCGTTAATGAAGATAGAGACACTGGCTTGAGTGTAGCATATGAAGCTTGCAAACACAACAGATTGCTTCCCAAAGATCCAGATATATCTAACGTCCTAAATGTGATTTTGAGGCACTCAACACTCTTGGGCTGTAATTTGTTTTCTGAGAGGACAGTTTAAGAGAACATGGTCTTCCCGGGCACCATGAGAAATGTGAGTTACATAGAAGGAAGAGTTTCCTTACAGCAAAAGGCAGAAATCAATGAGAGGATTGTCTATGAGTGTCTCAGCTTGGGGAATGTCTTTATACACATAAAGGATGGCCGTGTGCTGCAGAAGGATATTCTCTCTAGAGGCTGAAGGATGGAGCTGTTGACCTTCAGAGGCATTTACCAATTTCTCTGGGTTGTAGCTTTGTGAGAAAGCCAAAGGATTTTGGAAATAAAAATAAAAAGTATACATCCGTGGTTTGATGTTTGCAGCACAAAATGTAATGCCAATGCCACTAACTTCAGTACCCTTTCCACTGGAAATGGAGACGTCTCCCATGAAAGTGAAGTGTCCACAGTTTCTAGGACTTCAGTGCAGATCCTCTTTCTTGAATTATATTCTACAAGGGACCCCACTGTACTATTTCCCCACCTTTGTAGCGCCTCACTTTTAAAAATGTATGCACTACTTCAATAGATAATATGTAATCCTTTTCATGGACATGGAGACAGATTATCCCTGTTTTACGGATGAAAGAAATGGGGCTCAGAGAAGCTAAGACATGTTCTTCAGGTTATCTGCCTCAGCTTCTATGAGTCAGAATATGAACCCAAGTAGTTTAACTCCAGATTCTGTACTCTTAGCCACTAAGTAGAGCAAATGGTCTTCAGAGCCAGGCACTGTCCTGAGTTGTCACATCTATAAGAATAGAATACACAGTACACACGAGTGCTGAGGAGGTGTGGAGAGGAGCTGGGGTGGTCTTGGAGCTAGCCTTTGAAGAGAGGTATGGTCCCAGATAGCCCATGGGTGGAGCACCCCGTTATTCAATACCCTGTCATGGTATTTCGAGTAACAGAAAACCTGTCTCCAGAGGCTTAAACAAATAAGTACTTAGTTTTCTCTTATTGCATGAAATCTGGTGGTAGGAAGATTCTGGAATTAGTTTAATCCAGTGGTTCCCAAGTAGGGATGATGTTGCCCTCCCAGAGATCATCTGGCAATGTCTATATATATTCTGGGTTGTGACAACTGGGACACCTGTTTTTGATTGTCACTAAATGCTGCTGTCCCCCGGTTGGTAAAGATCCTAGAGGCTGCTGAACATGCCACAGGTCAGCTCCCGCAACCAAGACTTATCTGGCCGCAGACATCCATAGTGCTGAGGATGAAAACTCTGGATCTAGTAGTGAGAGATATCATGGCCCATCTGTTGCCTTCACCTCATGGTCAATTGACTACTGAGCCTTGCCCGCATTTGAGACAGGGCAATGGGGGCACGGGAGAAAAGGTGACTGCCATAGCTGTGTCATTCCATTTGTCAGGAAAAGAAATGCCTTCTCCTGAGGAGATCACCACTTCCATATGACTGACGAGAACTGTGACCCCATAAAGGATCCAAGATAGGCAGTGTCTTGCATGGGACTGGGTACACTGCTGCCCCAAGCCAGCTCAGGGTCTGTCAGCAAGGAAGGAGAGGATGGGGCAGCTACGACCAGTGGGCACCATATTAGGCCAGTGTTCCTCACGAATGTAGGCAGTTCTTTTCAATCATTCCCCCAGAAGCCATGAAAAGTGCAGTGACCATACCCTCTTTAATGGTGTTAAACTGAGTGGCCGCCCTGGTCTGCCAGCATCTCTATTTAAAGGGCTAGCCCCATCTCCCCAAAGCAAATGTTTTTAAAGCCTCTTTTCCCATTGATAAATCGTCTGAGCAGATAGAGATTGAATAATTTATCTAGAGTCTAAAAATCAGTATGGGCTATTCTCAACGCGGCTATGGTCCAATTTTAGAAAATGTATTTGTGGTGCAATAAATAACAATATTAATCCAAGACTCCATTTATTGCTGTTTGATTCATTCATTCAATAGATATATAGAGGGCTCTGATTATGACTGCTTGGCTTAAGTATCAAATCACAGGCATGGTAAAATTTCCAGAATGTAAACTCCTTGAAGGAAGGAATCACGTTGTTCTTGACCATCAGGGTATCCACAGAGTCCGGCTCACTGAATGGCTTAGGAATGAAGGTTATCTTCATGAGGACTGTGTTCTACTTGAGGGTGATGATGGGTATGGAAGGTACTATGATACTTCACAGAAAAGTCAGGTTCTCTAGGATGGCCTCTCCATCCAGCTTTAGGGGAATCAGGGAAGAGTTCCAGAAGGACAGGCTATCCAATGTGAAACCTGAAAAAAGAAGAAGAGTCAATAATAAGTGAGTCTGCATTGTACCCTCCTCACCCACACAGCCTGGAGCCCCTCCTCCTTTATTTATATTTATTATCTAATGTATTTATTATGTATTTATTATGAAATTCTATTTATAACCTTATTTGAGAAGGTAAACAACTCAATATAAGATTTTCAAATTTCCTCTAATGTCCAACAATTTGCGAGTCTGTGATTTCAGTTCATTCTTTCTGGCTGAAATAGACATCAAGATAGCCTTCCTTCTTGAAGCCTCACTGCATACCAGAGACAGAAGAGAAGAGACAGGAAAAGCTGGACACTCAGACTGCACTCTAAGTTTTTGCAGAGGCTGCCTCCTTAGGTAGGTTAGAGGTGTTGCTGGCTGCCAGCAAATGTGTTTCCATTTCGTTCATGTCCCCTTGGCCTACTCACCCCTCTAAGCCCCCACACTGTGGCATACCAGTGTCCAAGAAACTGCAACCTTCTCTTCGTTGACAGCCCAAGGTGGGAGACAGCCCAGACTTCCGTTACAGAGCTCCCTCTTGGGGATGCTTTTATGACGTTTTTGACTGGAGCAGCTTCTCTGATGCTCCTCTGTAGGAGGGAGTCATAATTCTCTCCAGACTATTTCATTTGCCCTGTGTAAGGAAGACTTCATTCCCAGAAATGGATTCACCAAGCGAATGACTCAAGACTCAGCTCTAGAGTGGTCTCAGTCACATAGTCTTTGTTGACCTTTCAGCCTAGAGATTTGCTTGCACCCCCCGTGGCATCTACATGTCTATCAGGGCACTCGCTAATAGTGTTTATTGTGTCACGTTACTCTCAACCTATCCATCTGTGGCCTTCTAGGATCTGGTGAGCCCTTTTTGTTCTTGCATTCACTGACCTAATTTTACTGAGCATCAACTATGTACTTGATGATCGCAGCGGTCAACGAGACAGACACAGTAGTCCCTGTCTTAATGAATATCATATTCAGGAGGGGAGGTCTTCAATTCAATAGTCGACTGTAAAAAAAAAAAAGTGCGGTGAGGGCGCCTGCGTGGCTCAGTCGGTTGAGCGTCCAACTTCAGCTCAGGTCATGATCTCATGGTCTGTGAGTTCAAGCCCCACATCGGGCTCTGTGCTGACGGCTCGGAGCCTGGAGCCTGCTTCGGATTTGTGTCTCCCTCTCTCTCTGCCCCACCCTAGCTCACTCTCTCTCTGTCTCTCTCAGAAATAAATAAAAATTTAAAAATTAAAAAAAAAAAAGTGCGGTGAGAAACAGAGAAGGGTGCTTGGGTGATCATGTGCCATGGAGGCACTTAGCAAGGGCCCTGGCATATGTAGCAAGTCAGGGCAGTCTCTCCAAGATGTGTAAGCTGAAGACAAGAAAATAAGAACGAAGACCATGTCTCATCTGCCTTATGTCTCTAGGGCCTGGTATGCCTGGAACACAAAAGTGTGTGCTAACTGGAATAAATGAATTGAGTCTGCTGCTGAGATATCTTCTGGGGATCCCTGCTCCTCCTCTCTTCCCCCTTGGCTCGCTGGTTTTTCTCGAGTCCTCACCACAGCAGCAGTCTTCTAGCTGGCTCCGTCACCTCCACCAGTGGACCCTCCCTCTCCAGCCTCCGCTATGTTGAGAACCTTCAATTGCAAAATGGATCATGTATTCCCTTCCATGACTCACAGGGTAGACCCCACACTCTCTGCCCTTCCCGTTGAGGCCTTTGTTTCCATAACATAGATCTTCCCCATGTTCCACAACATAGTTCTTGAATTTGCCACTCTGTCATACCTTTGGATCTGCTGTTGTCTTTGCCCCAGTGGTCATTCCATTTTCCCTGACCTGGTGAGCAACCTAGCATGCTTGCAGAGCCCACACGTTGAACTCATCTTGGTTACATTTTCCCCGCCTCATCCTGTCATAGGTAGGCTCCCATACAATTGGGTCATGATGGTCGACGAGACTTGCATCCCCCAGTAGACTGTGGGAGCCATCCTCAAGAATGGGATGTTATTATTAATCTTTATTTTCCTGGCACTGTGTTTCAAGTGCAGTCAGGACTCAATAAATGTTTCTGAAAGGAAAAGGCATTTTCACTGCTTTCCACAAATGTTCACGATAAGACCCAAATTAATAGCCTTTTGTTTTCTAAAAATGATGGCTACTATTACAGGCAAATTTTACAATTGTTTATTAAATACCAAAAACTTTTTTTTTATGAGCATCAGCAGAACCACTGCATTTGACTTTTGTTTATACTGTAGAGACTTCACTTCAATACAAATAATCGGCTTAGCACTGTCTGTGCCAGGGTCTCTTGCCTACAGAAGATCTTCCAGGGAACTTTGAGGAACATCAAGACAAATGGACACAGCTCAAGAGCATCTTACAGATATTCTTTACCAGAAAGTCATCTGAAATAAACAGCTCTTGCCAAAGGCTTTATTTTCCAACAAATTGCCGGAAAACTGAAATAGGAACACATCACATTTCCTCCTTGAAAAATGCACTGCGAGTCAATGGAAATAAGCAAGCTAGCTCCACTCTTGCTGGGTGAACATGACACAGCCCTAGAGCAAAGATCACCTGCAAACCCTCCAATTAATTGGGGTATTTTCTTAATTGGTCATCAAGAAATGAAAGTATATATAGTACTCTACTTAGTATCACCGTGATCACTTTACAAGGTCGATTTATCATTGCCACTTGTACCTTCCGTAGAAGAGCACTTTATTGCTGAGCCTACAGATCTAATGAACTTGAACTTCACAATAGCTACAGGAAATTAAGCAGTGTCATCTCAGAAGACACCAGCCCATTCATCAAGTTAATACTAGGCTTCCATGAACAGGATGTTCTGGGGTTAGGAAATCTTTTGAAGCATGTGGTGACTCAACACAAGTATCTTTGATAATTTATATAATTGACCATGTGTGATACCTGTTTGCCCAAAGAGCCTCACAAGACAGCGAAGAAGGTGTAAGTTGTTTCTGCTTTCAAATCCCATCTGGCTTCATCAAAGTGTTATTGGAAAGAGAATCGTTGCCAATATCCAATGGTGATTCAAAGTGGTTTTCAAAATGAAGTTGGAAAGAAAGAAATAAGGCTTATTTGGTGGTAAGGAGCCAAATTCTACCTTATTATATTGTCTCTCCTTACAGGGACTCAAACACTTAAACACTTAAAGAGAATCTTGAACCCTGGAGTGATCGTTTCCATCAAACTTCAAGAATTTCACCCAGTCTAATTCTGCTGGTGATAATGTTAATAATATATCTTTCAAAAGTTCCAAGCATGAATTATTTGCAACACAAGTTTGATGGTAATAGCATGCCTCATACATTAGTTCTTGAAGCTGAATAATGCAGGGCCTGTGCAGTGTGGGTCGATAGAATTTGGATTTCTCCAAATCATTTCCCTTTGTTCTCTGACGGAGAAGACAATCTTTCTGTGAGGTTAGTCCCACTGTGATAGCAGACAAGGTCAGTTACCTTCCTTGATGCCAAGTGAACAGCCATGCCCCCTCGTTTAGGATTATGCCCTCTGTGTCCAAGACGTCCACTTGGAGCTCCAGACAATAGCTATTAATTAATTGATGAGGATTTGTTTTCAGACACATTGCACAGAATGTGTGCTCCAGTTGCTGCATGGGCAGGGCAAGTTCAAGTGGAAAGAACATGAGAGAGCATACTCTTTGCCTTAACAAAAGCAAATCAAAACTGCACCAGGATGATAAAAGTGAGAAGCCTCCTCTTGGAAAGCACATCTGGAGTTCCCCAAATGGCCAGGTCTTTCCTGCTCCTTACTTTTCATCTATTCTCTGTCCTCTTCCTGATTCGTGTCTGCATCACCTCAGTCTTGATCTGCATTCAAAGACAATTCTCCTAGCCTCTCATCATATTTTTCCACTAAATGCCCAGTGCCTACAATAATGCCTGATACCTATTAGACACTCAGTGAATAATTGTTGAATGACCTGAATATATATTTGGGATTGAATGAAAGCCCTACGGATGATAATGTGTGTCTCCCCTTCTGCATGTGCTGATTCTGATGACATGCATTTTTCCAAAGAGGATTGGACTGGTTCACTTAGGCCCTGTGGTCTTATCTGCACAGAACTCTCACTCCAGGCTACTTTATAGACCCCTGTGTCGTCCATAACTTGGCCATCTTTGGAAATGGAACTCTTCTTATCTAATCATCTGTGGCCTGGTGCGTGAGACACTGGCATCAAATGACAACCTCTGCCTAAGAACCGACCTCATGTGAATATGCATGGGCATAGAAAACATTCAGGTGTTCTGGACACCTCTTTGGTCCACTGGCAAATATGTATTAATCTGTTTTGTGCTCAACCCTGTGCTAGTTTCTACAGACATCAATAGAATAGAATAATTGGTTAAAGGTGTCTCCTAGGCCAGGAGGAAGGATTAGAACTGGGCCCGGGGAAACTTTTGGGAGTAACGGATATGCTTATTGTCCCGATCATGGTCATGATTTAATAGGTGTATGCAAATGTCAAGACAGCAACCTATATTCTTTAAAGATATGTGGTCTATTGCACATCAAGAAAGCTGTCAAAAATGAAGTAAAAAGATGTCCCCTAGATTGGTTAGACAGTGATTTCCAAGGTTTGGCCATTCCTCAGAATCTCTGATAGGGATGGGCATTCTTACAGCCTCTCAGTCCACTGTCTTTGTCTGAAAGTTAGATGAGAAATATAGTGATCTGAAGTAATTATAACTAGGTCGGAAGAATGGGCCAAATTAAACACATGCCATTTAATGGGGAACAATGTGAAACTTCTTCTTTGTAACTGGAAAGGTGATGGCAATGTATGGGACTAGAGAGAAATGACTTCACAGGGCAAAACATAGATGAGGAGAACATTTCATGGGCAGTAAATTCAACAGCGCACCATGATTACTGAAAAGGAAAGACAGAAAACTATGACTTTAAGATGCATTATCTAGAAGAAGGAAGGAGATCGTTTTGTTCTCCTTCTGAGCTCTTTACTCAGCTGGAATATGGTGTTTGCTTTTTGCGGATCACACATTAATAGGGATATTCGAGTAGGATTTTTAGAGGACATAAATCAGGATGGTGAAAAGATTAAAGATAATGGAGGGGCACCTTGGTGGCTCAGTCGGTTAAGCATCCGACTTTGGCTCAGGTCGTGATCTCACAGTTTGTGAGTTCAAGCCCCGCGTCTGGCTCTGTGCTGACAGCTCAGAGCCTGGAGTCTGCTTCAGATTCTGTGTCTCCCTGTCTCTCTGCCACTCCCCCCTCATGTTCTATATCTCTCTCTTTCAAAAATAAATAAAAAACATTAAAAAAAATTTTTTTAAATGATTAAAGATAATGTAGCATGAGGAACAGTGGAAGGAGCTAAGAATATCTAACCCAGAGAGCACCTTCAGTGATTCGCCAGCTGCTGGGGGAGTGAAACTTGGCATGTGTCGGGCATTCTGCAAACACAGAGCACGTGCCTTAAATCTGTAAGTCTGCAGAGCAAACCTGTGAGGAGATGTGGGCTCACTATGCTCACCAAGCTTTTCTGGTGCTCCCTCTTCAAGGGACTTGGAAAGGTTGCACTTTAAAATCAGGCATAGGGGTGCCTGGGTGGCTCAGTCGGTTAAGTGGCCGACTTCGGCTCAGGTCCTGATCTCACGGTCTGTGAGTTCGAGCCCTGCATTGGGCTCTGTGCTGACAGCTCAGAGCCTGGAGCCTGCTTCAGATTCTGTATCTCCCCCTCTCTCTGCCCTTCCCCTGCTCATGCTCTGTCTCTGTCTCTCAAAAATAAAATAAAATGTTAAAAAATTATAAAAAAATAAATAAAATCAGGCATAGTTAGGTAGCCTTCTCTGGCCGCCTATGTGTGAGTGCAGACGATATATATAGTTTCTGAGTGGAAGCACATAGCAGCTGTTCAGACCTATCAGAACCATCTGCTGGGCTGCTGAGCGAAGGTAGTATAGGTCTGACCCTGCCCCTAGCTAGACCATAGATCATGTTCCACACATGCCCACGTGGCTGCAGGAAAAACAAAACCTTAGTTATCTAAAGCTACTGAGATTTGGGAGCTGTTTGTTACTGCAGCAAGACAAATCTCACCCTGACTGATACAAATAGTACTTAGTATCTTGGCATTTCAAATGAGGAAGCAATATGCCTAAAATCCTGTATCCAGTCAGTGGTAGAGCTGTCATATGAATTCAGACGAGCCTGGCTCCAGTTTGCACCCACTGCATGCCACACAGAGGGGTTAGATCTAAAGTGCAATCTTTGGGCAGAAGAAGGAGCCAAACTAGGAGGTAAAAGAGACCCAATTTTTGGCTCCCGTAAAGGGATCACGGCCCCGGGTCAGCTGCCAGGAGAAGGGACTGCAGGGAGATTTCTGCGTCCCCCTCTCCAAAACTGTTGGAGCAGAAGTTTATCAACTGCTTTTCCAGGATCTGGTAGGAGCCTTGCAAGGATGTTTGGGCTGAAAGACTTGTTAGTTTCCTTCCAGCCCAGATGTCCTAGGAGACTATATCTTTCAAGTGGTAGATACGCCCGGAGGGCATTTCATAAACACGAGCCGACTGCATAAAGCATTCTCCGCCAGGGAGGGGAAAGACATGGCTCGTTCTCAGCAGCTAGGTAGGTAACTGGTAAATTAAATCAATGTCGATGGCCCTTACGCTCCGACTAAGTTCGGCAGAACCTCGCCGAGTCCTCAAATATTAATTGCAGAAAATGATTTGTCTACTTTAGGCAGTAATACTGCCTCGAGCCGCAGGTCAATCTTGATTCTCTAAGATCTCCCGAAAGCAAAATACATTTTTATCTTTCTATTTTATCCGTGACCCGCCCCCCTCCACCCACCATCCCACCCCAGCCCGGGTTAATAAACGCCAATGTTTTGTTGTGACCAGCGATTCTTTCTGCACTTTAAATTCCATTTCCCTTTGGTGGGATGCTGAGACCCGTGCGCCCCCAGCCTGAAACTCTCAGCCACATAAATCATAGAGCAAGGAGATTTTTATGCAAAATAAAGCACTTTCCATGCTTTTTCCCTTGCAATGATTACATGATTTTCCCCTGAAACTGAACAATATGTTTCATAAATAGATCCCTCTCTCTGTAAGCAAACCTTGGAAATGGATTATTTGTTTGGTTTGCATTTTGTCTTTCGGGGTTGCAGCTACGAGAAGCCAGATCGCAGAGGCTCACCACAAAGAAGAGGGATTAGAAGGGCTGAGAGTCATCATGGAGGACTGTCCTTCTCACTGGGACTTGCTCGCTCCAAGTGGCACATTGCCTACTAGAACCAGGATCGTGAAATACTCAGAAAGCCTTGAAAAGAGTCAATTTCTAATCCCGGAGGGGGCGATTCTCAAATTATTGTGGGAGGGGTGGTGGGGGGAGAATGGTAGGGAAAAAAAAAACACTAAAAGATGTGTTTTAATATCTGAAAGTCCGTAGCCTTTCCAAGCAGATGTTTCTTTTTAGTAACCTCATGTCGCTTCTGAAAAAAAGAGAAAGGTTCGTATTTGAGAGAAGTTAGCATTCGCTGCTGAAGGTACCGAACTGTGGGACGTCAGCAACGTTCTTTACAGGACGATGTGTGTGATATGCAGTTAGCTGAAAGAAAGACACCAGCGATCGCTTTGAGAGAAAGGGCACATTTAATGTCGGGGTTGTGAGTGCTCGATACCGAAATACTTCTGAAAGTTCTCTATCCCCCATTTCACAGAGAATGCCGGCAGCGCAGTAAGCCACCCACCCAGGGAAGTGGGAAGGCTTTGGGGTCTCCTGGCTCTCTGATTTGACATGCCCAGAGGCCACGTGAGAGCCAGGGCTCCCTGCCCGGCTTGTCTAAAGAGACCAAGTCATTTGACTCCCAGGACAAAGGGGCCCCATCAAAGTGGACACAGCCCAGCAGGGAAATCCTGACATCACACAAAATAGAGACAACCTCATTATTCTGGAATGTGAGGAGCTTAGGGGAGAGCAGAGTTGAAAAGTGCCTTTGTACCTTACCTAAATGTGCATGAAGCCCGTGAGTTGTCAAGTATCGTCGAGGAGACGGTACATAATTCCATCGCAGAACATTTGCTGCGATTTGTGGGTTCATCCAGTTCAAATTAGCCTACTGTCTCTTAACAAGGTAACACGGCCTCATGGCTTCCAAACAGGGGCCCTGGCTTCCAGCTGCCTGCTCAGATTTTCCTTCCGTTACTACCTATCCAGAGATGGCTTTGCACAAGATCTTTTCTGAACCCCCTTTACTCGCGTGTAAAATGGGATAGGAATGGGTTATTTCAGTGATATCTACTCAGTACGATCGGCGGCATCATTAGGAGGAAAGATGGCCTCAACAATCAACCAGCCACCCTGCTGCTAGTAGTGACCCTGATCTGAAAATCTGTGCCCATTTTTATTAAAGTTTTCTTAATGTTTACTTATTTTTGAAAGATATAGCACAAGCAGGAGAGGGGCAGAGAGAGAGAGAGAGAGAGGGAAACACAGAACCTGAAGCAGGCTCCAGGCTCCAAGCTGTCAGCACAGAGCCAGACACGGGGCTCGAACCCACGAGCCGCGAGATCATGACCTGAGCCAAAGTCGGACGCTTAACCGACTGAGCCACCCAGGCGCCCCTGTGCACATTTAAAAGTACAGAGATCCTAGACCTTGTGGTTAAAAAAAAAAAAAATGCCCAGGGTGCCTGAAAGACTAAGTTCTTTACATTCTAATGCATCAGCATGTGTGTTAAAATGGACTGAATCTCGGCTCTCTACATGAACAAAGTATCAGTCATGGCGCCTGGGATTGGGTGCCGTCTATATCAAGGGCAGGTGCGATCGCTGGAGCGTGTTTCCCTGCCCAGCCTTTTCATGAACTCATCTCCAGGATCTGTGCTTTGACGGTGTCAAGAGTATGGAAGGGGGTCGAGAAATAGCACACCCCCCTGGCTGCTCCTGAGAAAGCGGCCCTTGGAGTGGGGGGGGCCTAATGCTGGTAGTGTTGTCTCTGCCCTCCCGATGCGTCATGGTGTGCTGCAGCCACTCCTGAGCAGAGCTTTGAGGCCCGTCTGCCTTCACCTCTGGACCTCGGGTGTGGAGCAGCTGGAGTGCGTGTGGCTCTGCCTCACCGCCAGCACACAGAATGTGAGTGCTGTGTACACACGCATAGGAGTCCTTCAGTAGGTGCTGATTGAAGGAATGAACAATAGAACACTGCCTTCCCCTAGTGAGCTTTAACCTAGTGAGCTGTATTATGTTTGCTCATCTAATGCCCGGTCTCTCCAGGCAGCACCTATATGCTGGCTTTACTCGGTGTCAGGTCCCCAGGCTGAGCACAGTGCCTGGCACACCCTGGGTGCTTAATAAATGTTTGTGTTGTCAATGAATGAAGGAATGAATAAGTGAGTAAAGCCTGGAGTGGCTCAATGAATATTTAATGGTTCGGGCTAAATAAAACATTTGCCATCTGATGACTTGGGTAAATTGGGATATATGCATCAGCTCATTAAGTAGATGGCAGAGAACCAGTCATGGAGCTTGGCTCTTCATACGATTTGGGGGCTGTCATAACCTGGAATTACATGCGCACAAAATACAACTTTCTTTGTAGGCTTTCCGTAATGATTCTGTTCAACTGTGTTCCGTCCCGACTTGAAGGTCCTTTTCTTTTCTTTTCTTTTTTAATGTTTATCTCTTTATTTTTGAGAGAGAGAGAGAGAGACAGACAGACAGAGAAAGAGGGCAGGGGAGGAACAGAGAGGGAGGCAGAGAATCCCAAGCAGGCTCTGCACTGCCAGCTCGGAGCCCAGTGTGGGGCTTGAACTGGCATTGTGAGATCATGACCTCAGCTGAGACCAAGAGTCAGAAGCTTAACCAACAGAGCCACCCAGGTCCTCCCGAAGGTCCTTTTCTTTAAAGCCTGTTGTCTTTATCCCCTCATCTATGCATCTTATCCCTTCCCAGGGACAGACCTGTAGCTGCCAGCAGTCTTTGTCGTCCATCTTTTATGGGAAAACAACAACAACAAAAAATTAAATGGCATGTGATTCTTTTCATAGACACAATTCAGGCTTTCTTTTATACAGTGGAAAAAGCACAAGAATCTCATCAGAAATAAATGTCCAAATATTACTAAGTGCTAGCAAGGACGTGAAAGGAGCTCTCGCACATCGATGGTGAGCTGCTTCGGAAATCATTGGCAGTTTCCACTAAAACACTGCATACACCTGCCCCGCAACCCAGGAACTGTATCCCTAGGAACTCTAGGGGCTAAAAATGGCGGCATGTGCCCCAGACAGACAGACACAAGCAGGTTTCCATAAGATTTATTCACCTTAGTGGAAAGACAAATAGGTGTGATTTCTCCATGTGGCAGAATACTATATAGCAGTTCAGAAGAACCAACTGCTGGTACAACATTACTGTCCATTTCCAATTGGCCTGGAAGAATCTCACAGATATTTTGTTGAGTGAGGCAAAGCAGACGCAAGAGAGTGTGCACTGTGTAACTCCAGTTACAGAAAGATGAAAAGCAGGCAAAAGTAATCAGTAATTCCAACCAATAGTGGAAGTGTGAAAAAGTGAGGTGAAGAAGACTATATGGAGAAAGGACACAAGGGAACCTTCTGGAGATCTGGAGATGCTTTGTATCTGGGTCTTACCGGCGAGTGCATTGGAGTCCATAGCGTCAAGCTGTATACATAAGATTTGTGCACTTGACATACTTTGCTGTGGGTGTAGCATTCCCCATTCAAAACATTTAAATGGTGGGGCACCTGGGTATCTCCATTGGTTAACCATCTGACTCTTGATTTCGACTCAGGTCATGATCTCACAATTTGTGAGTTTGATCCTTGCATCAGGCTCTGCACTGACAGTGCGGAGCCTGCTTGGGATTCTCTCTCTCTCTCTCTCTCTCTTCTCTCTCCTCTCTCTCTCCCTCTCTCTCCCTCTCCCTCTCTCTCTCTCTCTCTGCCCTCCCCTGCTCACATGTCTGTGCTCACTCTCACTCTCTCTCTCAAAATAAATACATAAATTAAAAAAAACTTTAAATGGCAGCAAATGTCAGGATTCTCTAACTATATACTTCTTCATTACTTTTTTAAAAAAGCAACTTATCCTTCTTTCTTCACTGGCACAATCTTCTTATTTCTTTTAAAATATCAATAAATATCTTTGGGTGAGTTTTCTAGGCACCTTCGTAAAGTCAGTTCCACCACTCTGATGTTTATGATGTGGAACTCTTAACTCAGAGGACAGTTGCTGTAAACTCTATGAGCTTGAACTCAGGAGCCATGAAACTGGCGCTGCTGTGTATCAGCCGTGTGATACATTATTGGAAGCATAATCTTAACCCCTTATATCTCTGTCTATTTACCTAAGAAGTGGGAATAATATTGGCATCTTCATAGGGATTAAATAAGAAAATATATGTGGGTAACTCAGTGCTTGGTACAGAGTAAAGGGAGACTAGTCATAGTATCAGTGGTAATAGAAGTAGTGGTTGTAATAGTATGGAAAGCAATCACAAAGGTAGTAATATTATAACTAGAGTCACATGGACCTGTCCAGACCATAGCTCAGATTGCCGGGGTTTGAGCTCAAGGCGGGGCAGGGGGGAAATACAAGTGCTGTGAGGAGTGACGATACTGTGGCCATATCCACATCAGAATGGAAACCTCTGAGCTCGGCTCGGAAAAAGGAGAACACAGCCTGCAAGACATTTGTTCCTGGATCCGGAATACCCCATACTTAAGGCAGGACGTTTATCCATGTTCCCGGTGTCACCAGAGCCCAAAGTAAAGCCAGATGTGCCATGCCCCAGTCTGAACCCCAGCCTGTGGTTCAATGGGCAGATGGATCACATAATTCTCTATAATGATTCTCCCTCAGCGGGCTGCCACGGGACAGTGCGTGATTACTATGTAAAAAAAGGAAACCAAGGGTTAAACCTTGGTGGAATCCGTGTCTGGTTAGATCATTTACATTCATAATTGCTTTCCGTCACCACAGTGGAGTGTGTCTGGTTGTTCCTAATGGGAAAAGTGATTTGCTGCGGTGTCCACATGGAGAAGGCCGTGTGAGTCACAGGTCCAGGCCCAGCTCTGGGAACGCAGTGCGGCTGAGTCCCTGCTTGAGCTGATTTAGTCTGAGATGTTGCCACTTTTCCTGGCAAAGCCTTTAACATTCAGAGACAAGAAGGGCCGTGAACTCAATCAGAACGTAAAAGATAGGCTGATAATTCTCATGGCAAGTCTTAACTGTTGTCAACAGCAGTGGAAGCTGTTGAGTGTTCAGCCCCCACTGTGAGCTAAGCACTTTATATGCTCTTTGTTGCTATGACCTCACACCTACTCTGACTGTCTAGACATGATCATCCCCATTTTGTAGAGGAAGAAAAGAAGGCTTATAGGATTGAAGTCAACCTTTCACATGACAGAACTGGAAACCACGTTCTTCCATGCCTGACTTCCAAATCTGGGCTCCCCCAGTGGAACCTGGTGGAGTGTTTGAGAGTCTGACATTCAGTTGGCTATGACTGGGCTCTACACTCAGGCCCTCCTCAAGAATGATCTGAGTGTTCCTGTAAGGGCTGTGTCTGGATCAAACAAGGGATACCACTTGCCAGCTCCCAATCCCCTGCCCAAATATCATATCCATTCGGAAAGGGTTTCAAGTTCATGGTGGCCCTTCCTTTTTCCAAGGAAGCTGACCGATGAGGAGTAATCTTCAGGAAAACTTAGAGTCAGAATAACTGTTTCTTCAGGTTAAGTCTCACACATACTTTCAGATTCCTAGAAGACCCCAAGATGAAAAGATGTGAAACTTCATATTGGCTCCACCAAAATGCAAACACACATTCCAGTTCACTGGGGTGCCATATTGGTTGAAGCTTGATAACAGCTTCATGCTGTTGTATTAATCATGCTTAATACATAGGATGTAGTCAATGGACTACAATAGTTGTTTTTATTCTCATTCTGTAAAAGATGAGCATTAGTTTTCATCTCTTATAGATGAGCTGAGAGACTTCATACAAGGATTCAGCTTCCAAACAAGACTCTAAGCCCCAAAGGACTCCCACATGCCACTCTTTTGCATGAGGGCGAGCTTCCACCATTGCCCACAGGCTGCTGGTTCTCCTGGACCAAGTGGAAGCCAACTTCTCCCATGGAATCCTGGGAGTCATGTGTCTTCTGACCACTGGATGGAATCAAGCTCTTGATAATAGAGTGGAATACTGGGAAAAAAGAGACCAGTGTCTAAGCATTTGCTTATGAGAAGCTAACACCTCTCCTGCAGTGGAGTTGATTTTTGTCTGCCCAGTCTGGGGCAGCCAGGAGCCATTGTGCCTGGCAGATGCCAGGGTGTTCTCCCCCATACCATCTCCAGGTGAGTCAGAAGTGTACTTATAAAAACAAATTGTTTGTAGGGGCACTGGTGTTGCCTGGAGTATGGGAGACACTCGAAGCAGAACGAATGGCAAGCATGGGTGTGTGGCAGTCACACCTCCCAGATTTACATCTGCTTAGAATATTTTTAGCTCAATACATTCCTTGTTACTGAAATTGAGCGGGAGCTGTCACATACAATTCCAGATAGGGCCAGGCTTGACTCTGTTTCTTATTTCCCGACAGCCGAAGGCCCACACTTCAGGATTCATTTCAGTGATTATGGAAAGGATGAAGTCGTTGTAGATTTCATCACCAGGAAGGCCTGCCATGTCTCGTAAGTGATTTGATATTTACACAGATCAGGCTTTGAAAATAATGAACTCCCAGGAAATATAGAGTGGACGCACGTCCCCAAGTCACAAAGAAGAAAATGCCCGATGTAAGGGAAGGAGCTAAGGTAGTGTTTCCCAAAGTGTGTCCTGTGGAACCTTCCAGAAAAGGAGGGCTCCGTTACCAAATAATGGATGCATAGTATTGCCTCATCGGAGAGGCTCTTATAGTACATCAGCCAACTAAAGTCACAAAGCCTTCATCTCAGGGTTTTCTGAAAGTCTTTGCTCATGGAAACTTTTTTTTCCCCCTCAATACACACCTATTGCCTGGAATGACTTCTAGAAAATAACCAGCCAACAAATCAGCATCCACTGTTGCAGAGGCCCGGGAACACATTTCCTCTCGATCCGCGTGTCCTCCCAAACAAAAGTCCTGCTAAGCAGATTCAAGTTGGCAATAATTATCTCACGTCCAATCAGATTTTCAGAGAAGGTGCTGAGAGGCTAGAGTAGCATCACCTTCCAAAATACAAAGGAAGTTCTGGAAATTTTTGTCATGGCCATCTGTCTAGGTACATCGAGACTGCCATAACAAAATACCACCGTCTGGGTGCCTTAACCAGCAAACGTGTATTTCTCACAGCTCAGGCAGCTGGGAAGTCCAGATTGAGGTGCCGGCAGATTCGATGTCTGATGGGGGCCCACTTGTTGGTTCATAGATGGCTGTCTTCTCCCTGTGTCCTCACATGGCAGAAGGGACAAGGGAGCTTTCTGGGGTCTCCTCTACAAGGGCACTGATCCCATTTATGAGGTTGGCACCCATATGCCTAATCACCTCCCAAAGACCCCACCTCCTAATACTGTCACGTTGGGGATTAGGTTTCAACATATAAATCTTCGGGGGACAACCACATCCAGTCCATAACATCATGCAAGTTAATATCTCAGAAATTGAGCCAGATCACCAGGAGGGAGACTGATCTTGACCTTGATGAAGCTCTCTGCAGGACATTGGTTCCTGATCTGAGCTCTGGAGTCGTCAGAACAAAGTCTAAGTCCCTCTTCCTTATTAACAATGGTGTGACCTTAGGCAACTTTCTTAACTTCCTACAGCCTCACAATCCTGATCTTTAAAATGAAGACAATATAATAATAACAATAGTATCTGCCTGTGTGAATCTCCTGAGCCTAAAATGAGAGCACAGAGGTAAACCCTTGACCTGTTAGAAGCCTTTGATCAATGTTGGCCATTGGAACCATTTGTTATTTTTCTTATCCTCTTGTCTTCTTACACTGATGAACCCTGAAGCCTTTTAGACAATGACATTATTCTATTCTAAGGCAATGAAGATGGAGGCCACCCGACTGTGGAAACTAGGGAGCCCGAGACGTGGAGTCGGTGATGGTCACTCCAGAGAGGAAAGAAAGCAGGCCAAGAGGCTGGGACCTGTGTCAAACAGGGAAAGAAGAGCAGCCCCGAGGCCTAGGAGTCACATAAGAAAGGAAAGGACCGGATTACCGCCAAAACAAACTTGTAAAACATTGCCACAAAATGCCACGGAGCTACTTACAAAATATTGGCCATACCTTCGGGGAAAGTTAGAAACAGCTATGCAATTTGGTTGCTTTATTTTTCTCTTGCATGTCTTGTTTGGTTGTGTTTTTTTTTTTTTTTTCCTTGTAACAGAACTTTCCTGTTATCTGGGCCTACAAGTTTTTCAAGGTTAGGCAGACCTCTCCATTACTTAGATTACACAAGGCCTTGGCATGCAGGCCTGAAAAAATGGGTACTTTCCACCATCCAGGAGTCAGCAAGGGTGTGTATGGATGGAGCAGCGGGAGATGAAGTGAGGGCTGAACTCATACGTTAATTGCCCAGGGTTGCCGTAACAAACTATCACAAATGGGGGACCTTACAAGGAGAGCTGAAATTAAAGCATCAGCAGACCGTGCTCCCTCGGAAGGCTCTAGAATAGAACCCTTCTGAGCCTCTCCCAGCTTCTGGTGCTCTTGGAATCTTATGGCTTGTGCCACATAACTTCAGTCTCTGCCACTGTCTTTATGTGGCCTCCTCCTTTGTGTGCCCTCTGTGTCTTCTCTTCTTATAAGGACTCTTTCATTCTCATGTATGATCTCTTCTCAAGAGCCTAAACGAATTACATCTGCAGAGACACTGTTTCCAAATAACGTCATTTTCTGAGGTTCCAGGTGGACATGAAAGGGGAGTGGGAAGAGTCCGTATTCAGCACACTCCCACTTGGGAACTGGAGGCAGAAGTTTCTTAGGGGCTCAGTGACAGGCTAAGTGGGGACTGGTCACCTAATAGGGAAAAGGAACATTGAAATAGTAAGTGCTTGCGCTCAGTGTCTCCACACATGACCTCGGTGGATCCTCATGGTAAACACATGGGTGAGTGTTGTTGCTACACCTGTTCTGCTCGGTGACACTGTAGAACTCGCCCGTGCTCATACCCCTAATTAGTGGCAGTCAGCTCTGGAGTTCAGTTCTGTCTGCGTTCGACACCCATGCTCTGAGACTTTGTGGAGGATAGCAGCTGTACACCACAATTCTTTGGGGTCTGGTGCGGCTAATACAGAAGACCACACCAAATATCGGTTAAACTTTTGATCGGCTGTAAAAGACTGTAGAATGCCTACCTAGAAAGCATTGCCTTTACACCGCTCAAAAGCTCTCCCCTCTTTTTTCCCACACTATCTCCAACAAGCATTCCCCCTACATTCCCTGTAGGCCTGGCACAAAGGCACAAAGTTTACATTTTCCAGAACATTCTCTAATTTGGGATGAGCCCTTAGAAGTCTGTGTGAGTAGTACCAAGGCAAAAACAAATACAAAAACAAAACAACCCACCTCAAAAAAATAAAACCCCAAAAAACAAAAACAAAACAACCAAAAAAAAAAACAGGCTTGCAAACAAACAAAGAAGCAAATATGCTCTCTGGGATGGCCATCTGGGCTCTAAGCTTGGGGGTGTCACTGAGGTGTGATGCAAATTCTTCCAGGTCTCTGGGTCTCCATGTCCTCAGGTGAAAACCAGGGGCTTAGAGAAGAGCTTTCTTGAGGTCTGGCCCAGCTCCAGCCTGCTATTGCTCCCCACCCTCCCACGGCCCCGTGGTATCTCCAACAGGAAGCAATCTGGTGTCTCAGAATGAAAACTGGCTCCCAGTTCTGTCTGGCCTTGCTGGCCACAGGCCTCTCTTCTTTGCTTTTCTGTTCCCTGCAGACGTCTCTGTATCCAAAGGAATTAATGATCCCTTAGATGGAGAACTTTGCTTCTCAGTGGGACACTGACTTTATATTTAAGACAATTCTGGGACAATGTAGTCACCACTGCTGTTCTACCCTTCACCTGCCTGGCCTTATCCAGACCTTAGCAAGAGACAGGAACCGTGGAGGGAGACCTCTACCGGGAACAGTCTCAGCCTTGATGGTGATAATTTAGTGCACTGTTAGTTCTATTCCATGTGTAATGCCAAGACTTTAATCCACTTTTGGACTCCTGAGTCTGAGTTTGGGTGCAGGTCTCTGAGCTGCTGCGAGGGGACAATGGTGCACTTGTTCCTGGGCCAACCTCGGTGCTCTCTGATGGCTGACAAATGATCCTTCTCCCAGTGCCACATGCTGCCTCATCTCTGCATTGGACTTCCTATTTGATTTTTAATTGAAAAATGACTTGCACCCCCACCATCTCACTATCTCTTGTGCATCCACTGTTCCTCCATCATTAGGAGTTGGTAGATTATCCGCTCTGTAGACAGAATTGTCCCAGGCACTCTAGAATAAGAAGGGAGAGGCACCCGTGGAGATAAAGTTGGACGTCAGTCACTATAGTTGCTCTTGCTGTGAGCTTCAGCACCCTCCTGTGGAACGGGGGTCAGGGGGGTGGGAGGCAGGACTGGGCAGGTAAGCCTGGGGAAAATTTCTTGGATGCCTGTTTCCCTTTAACTCTTGATAATTGCTTAGAAAAAAAAATTGGGGAAGGAAACAGGTAAAAGTGGCTGAGCCTTCTTGACATTGATATCCTTTTGGTCAGAGTATTCTCTGCCACTTGTGGACTGAAGCAAGGGGCCAGGTGTGACTTAGAACTGTCCTTGACTAGACAAGGATACATTTAGAGAAGACCATTTGTACTGCCAATGACAGAGGCATAATCTATCCACCAAAGAACTGACCCATCTATTCAAAATACTTACTGAGAATCCACTATATGGAATGACATATGCTAGACTCTGAGGCCATTATATAGGTCAGCAATCCAGATATTTTCTTTAAAAGTCCAGAGAATGAACACTGTAGACTGTGGGCCCTAAGATCTCTGCCACAAGGACTCAACTTGACACCACAGTGTGAAAACAAGCATAGATGATACACGAACAAATGAAGGTGGCTGCATTCCAATAAAGCTTTATTTATAAAAACACGTAGCAAATTGGATTAGGCCATGGGCCATAATTTGCAATCGCTGGTGTCCTCTGAGTAGGGTACAGCCCATATTACTTGGGGAAGACATCATATTTTCTTACCATCATTTGTTGCTTGCCTAGGTAGATGGTCAGAAAAGGCAGGGAGTCAAGAAGCAGAGCTGAGACAGCTTCTTGAAAGAGGAGGTACTTTAGCTGGGATTTTGCAGAATGAAAAATAAATCACCAGGCTAAGGAAGGAATATTGCAGACACAAACAGCAGCCTCTCTGAGGGCCCAAATGTGTGAAAGAGCAGGACTTCTGGAAGAAGCCTTTGGTGCATTTGGAAAAATGGCAGAAAGGAAAAGGGTATTTCTGTGGAAAGCGCATTTCTGTACTGAGGCTGATGAGGTCTTGTTTTTGCCTGCTGTGTCAAAAAGGATAGAATGATCCCAAATCCAGGGGCAGAAACTGGTGATTCCCAGCTACCAGGGCAATGGCCTCAGTGTTGATAATGAGAATTCAGTGCACAGTTAATTCTATGGCAGATATCACTAAGACTTTAATCCATTTTTAACATTTAATCTCTTCAAGAACTCTATAAAGATAGTACTATTGGACCCATTTTGCAGGTAAGGAAGCTGCACCCCAGACTCATTATGTAACCCATGAAAATTCATATCGGTCTTCAGTGGCATTAGAGGGGTTTGAATGGAGGTCTGAGTGACTTCAAAGACCATGCCTGTAGGCACTAGCTCAGCTCTTCTCAAAGTAAAATATGCTAATGAAAACTTGCTGGGTGGCTATTAAATGCAAATCCTTAGACCTGCCCCCAGAAGGTTTTGAATCACAGGTGTGGAGCAAGGCCCCTGGGAATTTGCATTTAGCCAACACTTCTAGGTGACCTTGACAAAGTGGTTCTTGGAACTACTCTCTATACAGTATGTTACGCGGCCGCCTAAGCTCATGTCCAAAATAGGGTGGCCAACGGGCTGGGTTTGCACATAGCGAGTCCCTCATCCCAGGGAACTAGGGACAGCTGATGAGACTACAAGCCTCACTCGATCCATGCATATCATCCACAGCTCAGTGCCCGGCACATGGTCGACCCTTGAAAAATATTTGCAGAATGAATGAATGAATGAATACAGTTCACTGCTGAAGCCCAGGTATGATTGGCAGGGCTTTCCTGCAGCGAGAAATTTGAGGGAGTCGTCAAGGGCTAACTCAGAGGGACAGCTTCTCCTGCTCCCCTGAGGAGTTAGTCACAGCCCCGGAAAAAGTGATGCCTCATCATGTTCCCAGTTGTGCTTACGTGTTCAGGCGACACTTGTCCTTAATGCAAGAAGAAAGGAGAAGGAGGCAGGACTAAATCTCTTCTGGCGTGACTACTACTTCTGCCTTTCTGTTGCCCTTTCCCCAAACTCGCAACCCTCCTCTTCCCCTTCTGCAGAGAGAACTATCCACTGGGCTGCAGGGGCTGTAGGACGGATCCCAATGGTGAAAGACTGGATCCTGTCATCCCGTCCAAGGTCTGCCTCGGATGTGCTGGTGGCACTCCTTGGCAAGTTGGTGACACTCTTAGGACCTGAGAAACGGTGTGTAAAGTTGGGGGTATTGAACCCCTTTCCTTAGGAGCTTGCATGTGGACAGGGCTATGCAAAGCAGAGCCCATAAGACTCAGATGATAAAATATATTTTTATCATAAATATCTGTCCATTCATCATTCACCCACTCAGGAGGTGTCTTGACATCCCTGATCAGAGGCAAGGACGGCCACAGGCTTCTGGAAGCCAAGGTGTGTGGGGGAAACAGGCACATAACAAATAATCACATTCCCGAGGGTATAATTACAATCATTACAATCATGAGAGATCTCACAAAGAGGGCTTTGCAAGACCCCATAATATGGAACCTGGCTCAGTCTCAGGGGTTCAGGGAGAGATCTCTGGGGAAAGAGCACTCAGGCTGAGGTCCAAAGGTTGAGTCAGAGAGGTAGCCAGATGAAGAAAGAGAGGAATGGCATTCTAAAACAAGGGAACAGCGTGCAAAAACACATGTTTACAAAGGGCAGCAACACTTCCTTCCATAATCTTTCTTCTCTTCTCACCCTCTCTTCCTCCCCTGGCTCTTCCTCTTCTCCTTCATCTCTGTGTGATATTTTTCCTGTTTTCCTTCTAATGTGATTACTATGAATCTGTGTGCTATTGCTATTAAATACACATCATCCTCGGGTTAGAAATGGGCTCTCGGTTCACGTAAGTGCTATGCTCTTTCCTTCCAAACTCCCATCTCTGTATGCCCCCACATAAATGTGGGGGTTCCATGGTGTGAAAGAAAATACACAGCCCTGGGGAGCTTCTCACTTACATTTGCCATCAAATCGCTCAAGAACACAGTTTCCGGTCCCAACCTAGCACCAGTCTCCCAAACTCTCTGTGGGCTCTCGGTGGGCCCTGCGGTCTCCAGGTGGGCATTGCAGCCACAGCGGAGCTGGTGAAGAGTCTGGAAGACATTTCCCGGGGAGGAGAAACAAGTGGCATCTTCCGGGAGAAACAGAACTCTTTTCACATAGTTCGCTCTGATTTGTGCTACATTAAAGTAAACCTTCAGAGTCAGCTTCTGGTGCGAGCTAAATGTATTGTATAGGACTCTTCGAAATGTATTGTTTTTCACAAAGACCTTTTCATTGTTAATCAACGGGGCGCCATGGATTTGACGCTCTGGTATTGGAGTACAGGTTTTGCAGCTATTTATTTACCGAAAGGGAAACAGAACAGTGGTTCCATTTGCCACTCGTGAATTTATTGTCAGTCCTTCTGCGTGGTGTAAAATTTGTCCTCGTCTTCAACAGCCTTCAGAAATAAGCATTCCAAATATATTCGCCTACTGTACAAAGATGTGCTGATGCCACTCCTCGCGATTTTGCAAGAAAGGATGGGAGATAGTAGATCAAAGTGGTAGGAAATGATTGTTGGGAAGAAAACAAAAACCTGGGGCCTTTGTAAAGCCCAGGAAATGCCGGGAATCACAAAGGTGCCACCTGGCGTGGCCCCCTCGAAAGGGCCTGGATAAATCACCTGTAGACATCAGGGAGCAGGGAAGGAGGGTTTCGCAGGACTAGGACAGCGGTGAAAGGTAACAGGACACACTGTCTCTGCAGGATGCTTACAACTAATGGTCAACCGACAGGACTACCAGGTCATCCATCCACACCCACGACCAGTCAGCTCGTGCCCTTCTCTCTCCTCTACCAAAATAAAGGGAAATGTCTGGACATTGGCTGGAGAATGAGGATTGTGCAAACTCAAGCAATCTGGAAGTCCCCAAACCTTTCTGCCCGGTTGCAAGAAGCTTCCTGAAAACAAACAGGAAGTGGAGCCCTGGTTTCCAATCATTTACCCCCGAGCTGAAGGTCTGTTGGAGCTGGAGGGCCCCCCGCTCACCGGGGCTGATTGAGCACATCTCTTCCCAACTCAGCATTCAGTAACCCTTTATTGGTAGCGCGAAGTCAGCCATGGTGGGAATGTTTTTCCCAGGAAAACTGTTCATTGCTACCAATCAGGACTTCATTTTTCTTAATGTTTGTTTAATTTGCTAGAGATAGCATGAGCAGGGGATAGAGAGAGAGAGAGGGAGAGAGTATTCCAAGCAAGCTCTGCACTGTCAGCACAGAGCTCGATGTGAGCTCGATCCGTGAACCACGAGATCGTAACCTGACCTGAAATCAAGAGTCGGACGTTCAACCGCCTGCGCCACCCACGCATCCCAAGTTTCTTTTGTATTCGATCTGTTGGCACACTGATGCTGAATACCACGCTTTTATCCATCCTGCCCCCCAGATCGCACACCTATTTATTTATTCATTCATCCAACCCATATTTATTGAGCCCTTATTATGTGCCAGCACTCTGGGGTAGGAATTCCACTTTCCATTTTCTCTGTGTGAACACCGAAGGTGAGAGGAGCCGCTGATTTGTGCAGAAATACTTAGTCCCAGCCCTCTGCCCAGCCCGGGAGAAGAAGGAGCACACACAGCCAAGTCGCTGCCCTCACGGAGTTGACTTTCCTTCCACTTTTCACTCTGCATTTTTATATAATTACTCATGTATTTTCCAGCTTTATCAGTGATTTAAAGGCGTGTGAAACTGCCCATCAGAGTTGCACATCGGTTGAAAGAGGCAATGTTGTTATAAAGAACTAATGCCCTCTCCCTGTATAACATTGGGAGGAGGAAGTGTCTTACTGCCTGGTTGATTTTCATTCATATCACTGGTTATCAAAAAGCATCATACGTGAACGCTTGGAGAAGGAGTCCTGGTCCCCCCTTTATATAGGAGCAATCTGAAGAGGTGAACTGGCAGGGCCAAGGTTACATCTTTAGAAAGTGGGATCAGAGTAGAGGGTGATGCCAGGGACCCCAAATGGGATGCAGTCCCAGATGCTTTGTAAATAGGAAAGTTCTTTACAAAAGCCAGCCTCAATTGCCATGAGTGTCTGTTGTTAGCATTTTTGTCACTACTGCATTTAAAAACAAAAGCCTATGACCTTAAAACACCAAACACAATCCTGGACTTCCCTTTCTGGGAGAAAGGGCTCCTGTAGCTTTTCAGGTGTCCCCTCCCCTATCAGCCCTCAGTACGGGGTCTCCAGGGGCAACAGGCTAGGGAGGGGATTTCCTACTGCAGGGGGTTGGAAAACCAGGGGTTTCAGTGAGTGCCAGCGCTCTGCAGTGTCTGAGATGATAAAGCAGGAGGAGGTCTCATTGGCTCCCCCAGTCCAGCCGCTGGGCTTTAGCCAAATCAGAGCCATCACGGGACCCCGAACAAGGGATGAGCAACATCTGCTAGAAATCGAGGCTTCTCGCCCCATCCACACAGTAAACCACTCTTCCTAGCGAAACAAAATGTTCCCGTTTCTAATTATTTGTTTTATTTATTTTTTTTTTTTCTTAAGGGAAAGTCATGCGAGGCATCAGCGTGGTGCTGAAGTTGGTTGCGTTGGAAAACTCCAAAAATGATAACAAATGTTTCTCTTTTATTTCGTTTTATTTTTTCCAAACCATATGGACTTGCCAGCTCAATGCATCATTGCTTGTTTATTCTAGAGCAGCTGTCGGCACCCTGATAATGCTATAGTATCGCTCAAGTGCAGACTGCCAAACCACAGTATATGGAAATCATCTCACAAAGTGAAAGAAAAAAATAATAATAAAACCCCACTTCAGATTCCAACGGTGAACTGCAAGTAGGAGGGTCGGATAGGAGGTGTGGAATCCTAGAAATAGTCTTAAAATTCAAGGTTGTTTTAGCTAGGATAAAGTGTACCTCGTCGGGTTAATCACAACTCGTATTTGACTTTACAAAGGTACAATTTATGTTTCATTGCCAAGTGCAACTTGGTGTTTCCTTCTTTTAATTACTAAACTGTGATTCAGAAGTCAGCCGCAAGAACACAGTTTGGAAACCTGATTCCCTATAGGTTTTAGGCACTTTTTATGTATTTATTTGTTTTAACCATGAAGAAATAACCACTCAAGACAGCGGTAGCCAGCCAAAGACACACATCTTGGCCTTGTGTCCTAGGATCACCCGAGACTTTTATTAGAGTCAGTTGACCAGCCTGGCCCTGTGTCCTACATAGAGAAGAGTAAGCTTAGCAGACAATCTAACTACAAAGAAAAGTCCCCCAGTTGGGAGGAAGTGGCCGTGCAAGAATGGATAGTGTGTGCTTCTCTTTGTCCTGCGGATCAAGAGCCTACCTACTAGAACTTTGTATGGATATGATGTTGGAGCAGCAGAGGAGGCGACTAGAAAGGAAGAGGAAGACAAGTCCTAGTTAAGCCGTCCTGTGCACAAGGCACTAAGCCTTGTCTCATGTGATGCTAGTCCCCACCGGACCTCAGGGAGATGGGCAAGATTGTCCCCATGTTACAGATGCAGAAACTGAGGCCCTGAGTGGGGCAGTAACTAGCCCAAGGCTGTTGGGGGTTGAATTGTGTCTCCAAGAGGGACGTGGAAGTCCTGCCCCTCATACCTGTGAATGTGACCTTATTTGGAAAAAGGATCTTTGCCGATGCAGTTAAGAGGCAAGTTAAGATGAAGTCACACTGGAGTACGGTTGGCTCTCAATCTCATAGGACTAGTGTCCTTATAAGAAAAAGGAGAAGGGACACAGAGACAGACACACAAATAAATGCCACATGAAGACACAGACAATCATAAAGGGAAGACAACGTACAGACACACAGGGAGAATAATGCCATGTGACCATGGAGGCAGAAAGTACAAGGAAAAACAAGGAGTGCCTTGCCAGCAACAAAAGAAGCTAAGAGAAAGGCATGGAACAGATCCTCCCTTCGAGCCTTCAGAGATAGCAAGGCCTTGTCAACACGCTGATTTCGGACTTCCAGCCCCCAGCACTGTGAGAGAGTACATTTCTGTTGTTTTAAGACACTTTGTGGGCATTTGTTATGACAGCCCCAGAGGACTAATACAAAGGGTTAATATGGTTTGGACACCTTACCATGGCTGGATAGCCTTTTCCCAAAGTGGTAAAGAGGACCACTCTCTATGCAGGAATCCCAACACATTTCAAAGAATTCCAAAGATAAGTGGGAAACGCAGGACAGAGATAGAAGTGGAGAACTCCCTCCATGCCTCCATTTACTACTCACATACTGAATGTTTCTCCATGCCACACATCCTACCAGGTGCCAAGGATTCGGAGAGGAGTCAGCCATGGTCCCTGCCTCGGACCCCAATGATGCAACAACATTGGTGTTATTAGCCCGCCCTATGGATGAGCTCCCTAAGAATGGAGGCGTAATTGTAAAAGAGGTCAGAGGAGCTCAGATGCCAACCATCTTTTTAGAATAGAGGATGTTTAGAGCAGTGTGCACTGACTATATGGGATTAGATCAGGAAGAGGAAAGGATGATATCTGAGGAACAACTCCAAATAAGGACCTCTGGTAGTGGTGTCTACACTGGGGAGGTCTGAGAGCATTGAGAAGAAAGGCTAACTGGGACAGAAGCCATGGCAAGAAGGGGAAGCCTTGAGCCTCTGCAGAAAGGTCTTGAATAGCAGGGGAAGTAGCTTTATGGGGCTCTGGTAGCCCACCTCAGGTTTCGAGGAGAGGACGGACAGGCAGGGTGCCTGAACTGGTTCTGAATGACGAATCCAGCAGGAGAGGAGCTTGAGAAGCTAGCTGTGTCCAGACTCACACCTGGGCAGTGGCGTTCTTCGATTAGTTAATTCCTCTGGAACAAATCAAGCCAGTCTGGGTCCTGGGGATCCACTTGTCATTTAGCCAAACCTGTGGGCCACCAAATCTTGGTAGATCTATTTACCCTTCTCTTGAGGGATCTGATACCACCTAAACATCAACACAGGTCATTTCAATGATGCGTTCCATCATCTCATTCAGCAAGAAAAACCTACCAAGGAGAAACCATAGCTCAGTCCGGGTTTAAGGAATGAAGCTCTGGATAGTGGAAGTAAGGATGTGAGCCCATTTTGCTCACATCAAAAGGCCTTTGGGGTTCTTTAAAGTCCTACCATTCACTTAGCGAATCAAGTGCAGTCCTCATTGCACGTTGCAGTTCTGATTTCTTCTGGATTTAAGTTTTACATCAATTGGTGTAAATACTTAGATCTCTACATTTTTCCAGCATACTTATTACATGTCTGTTCTATGTCATTTTATTCAGTATTTATTTGTCAAGCACTGTGTTAGACATTTACATTATTTTGAATATTTGTATATTGTCTCATTGAATCCTAATTGCATAGGGTATTATGATCCCTATTTTAGGGATAAGGAAATTAAGGCCCAGAAAAGCAAAGGATTCTTGCAAGGTCAGCCAGCTGGTAGATGGACCACAGGCCTCCAATACTGGTCTCTTGATTGCAACCCCTATTATTTGACCCTCTATGTCACTTTCCCCAAAATTAAAAGATATGTATAATGTCTTTTTTCCCCCAGAACCATAAATAATAGGTCTATGCTCTATTCATTAATTGGCTGAGAGAGGGAAAAACCCCTCTCAAAATATCCTCATCCTTTGAACCCTATCTATTGCCAAACACACAACACACATACACACATAACTGAGCCCATAACAACATCGTCACCCTTGAAAAGGGCCCCAGAAATACCTTAAAATGAAGATTGCCAATCTTTTAAGCCTTTCATCTAATAAAATATGGGATAAAATCTTCCCTAGGTGTTCTAGGGAGTGACGCTGTAGGTATCTCTCATTCTACATAGTAACTGCTTTGCTGAAAATTTGCATGTAATTGATTATTGGTAAATCCCATATGATTTAAAACTCTTTAGCAGAACTTCTATTGAAAGTAATTCTGTAGCATCTTGGTTTATAAAATGAATAGTCCTTTTGTAACTTATCCATTTATAAATTATATATTTTTTAAACCTTAATTATAAAAAAGTTGTGACCACCCATCTACTAAAAGGGGTTGAGGATGTCTTTCTTCCTTCCCCTCCTCACATGCACCTCTGACTTCAGGCTTATAAATCCCCAAACATTAAGAGATATAAAGCTTATAAATCTGTCAAACATTTAACATAAACTCTTTAAAGAATTCACCTCCAGTTAGGTCTATGCATTCCAACTCTTTGGGTCTCTGTTTCCTCATCTAAACAAACTGAACTAAATGTTTTTTTGCATTAGCTTCTGCTTCTCAAAATCAAACACTCTCCCATCCCCTAGGCTCTCTAAGACAGAGTTTGTAGATATGAGGAAGTCTAGCATTAAGCTAGAAATGATGAAGAGAGTCCCTCTCTCCAAACACATGAAAACAATGAATTATAGCCAGGAAAGAGAAATGAAAATAAACAGATTACTGAAGACATTATAAAATGTTTATTACATAGACCAGTATGTCAAGCTGTATTTAAGTCACTCATTGGAGCCCTCACTGAGGATGTCAGCTTCTCCCAGAGAGGAACAAAGAACCCATGCAAAGAGTAGCCATTAAAAGATAATCCCATTTCTATACTCAACCTGACACCAGATGGAGGTGGTGGAGAGCTTGGAGGAGCTGCTTCTGGGGGAGGACGGAATGGTTTTCCGAAAGACAGGCCAGACCATGCCGAGTAGAGTGTTGGCTTACAAGCTGGCCACACTGACAACTGACTTCCCAGATTCTGGTAACTTGCCACCAGATTCAAACACCGGGGAAAACACATGAAGCATCAGACTTGGTTAGGATTGCTGGATAGGACTCCAAAGTTTGATCGGCTATACCAAAGGCTGACTCATAGTAGCAGAGACTTGCGTTTTATTTAGTCTTCTATCTCTGCCCAATTGTTATGTCTTTGTCTTCTCTGAAATAGTTAAACTTAATGGTTGATGACATAATTCTACACTGTAGTAACTATGTTTCCTTCATAAAATTTTTAGAATTCTCTAAGCCTCCCTTTTCTCATCTTTGAAAGAAATCAAATGGTTGATATGAGGATTAAATAAGTACACATTAAGCACTACCCCTGGTCCACAGAAAGTGCGCCATAATTTGGATGCCCTTGTGGTTCCTGTTGTAGTCATGGTGAGGGTGGTGCCGATGGTGCTAATGGTGGTAGTGATGATGGTGATGGTAGTGATGGCAGTGGTGGTGGTGGTGATGGTGGTTGTGATGATGGGGATGGTGAGGATGATGGTGATGGTGGTGGTGACAATGGTGGTGGTGATGGTGATGGTGAAGATGGTGATGGCAGCGGTGGTGGTTATGGTGAGGGTGATGATGATGATGATGGTGAGGGTGATGATGGTGATGGTGATGGTGGTGGTGTTGCTGCTGATGGTGATGATGGTGATGGTGGTGATAGCAGTGATGGTAATGGTGGTGGAAGTTGTTTCTGTGATAGCCTTGGAGCTAAGACATTCTCTTTCATGATCTTAATTCAACATCCACTTTCCCTTCCACTTCTAGATGCCCTCAATCTCTAACCATCATTCTTCTCTTTGTGCCTCTTTATGTCTACACACCTAACACGTCAATCTCCCTTTCTGCCTATTCCTCTTCCCAAACTGAATTCTCCAATCCCAGACCCATTCTACCTGCCCCTCCCCCGCCGAACTCTATTTCTCTGCTATGTGCCACCATTTTTCTTCTTCTCCTTTTCCTCCTTTAGAACCATTATGGCTCTTTTCATTTCTAATCAGCTCATGCCACTAACCCCTAGGAGACAGTTTGTGTGCGAGAGGTAGCTCTAGTTATGCCCTCATGCTTTCTCACAATACGCCATGACCCACTACTTACTTGTATGGGCCATGTGTGTGATGAGCCACCCAGCGTCCAACATCAGCATTTTATGTTCCTGTAGGGTCTTAGTCCGAATAGAATAGTGACAGTCACCTTTTGCTAGTTGTGGTCAGTTTTGTTTTCTTATTTGTTTGTTTGGTTTTGGTTTTAGTTTTGGTTTTGGTTCCTATAGCATTTCTAAGCTACCCATGAACCCAGGACCCCTGGCTAAAAGTATTTCTCTCCATAGGCTGAGGAAACAGCCAATGGTATTTAGGACAATAAGGTATTTGAGAATACAAGCTTTGAAGTCAGGCCAGGCATTACATTCTGATCTTGACACTACTGGATGGCCTCGACCTTGACAAGTCATTAAACTCCAAGTAACTGTTGCCTCATCTCTATGGTAGAAATGCCAGAACTTACCTCTCAGGGTCAGTTGAAAGTTAAATGAAGAAATATATTTAAAATTCTGGGGTTGCACCTAGCATATAACAAATGTTCCGTAAATATTGCCCACCGTTATTTCTCCTTGGCTTAAAAACTGAAAGTATAATCCAGCAATACCTCATTAAGGGTCATTCCTCTTGTCTAACTTCACCAAGATGCTGAAGGCCAAGGTGACTTCAGATGACAGTCCCAGCAGTAGAGGCCCCAAACAAAGATCCCGAGACCTCTCAGATGAGCAGAAGCAGGGAAAGGTACAATACATGGAGATGAGATCTAGAAACATAAGAAAATTAGGCCCTGTTTAAATTACCTTTACCCAGCATTAATCACAATGAATGCAGCATCTGGTCTATTTTTATACTAACATTAGAGGTCAAAGCCAATGGAAATTTTGAATTTTTTTTCTCCTTCTCAAATTACTCAGGACTCAAAGTGGAAAAGATGACCTGTTGGTTTGCTGACTGGATATTTTAGGCAAAGTCATGAGGCACTGACTTTTCTCTCCCCAGGACGGAGTAAGGTGATGCTTTGTCAACCACCTGGCTAATTTCATTGCTGTTGATAGTTGATCCTAATAATGTGGTCAGCAAAGTAAGCCGGGGGCTCCTGTATGATCTACTCTGGCTCCTGGATTTCCCATACAGGCTGTCTCCATTGATCAGATATAATCGAATAATGGCTGAAATTCTGCTTCTCGATGGGCCCTATAGGCCATTTCTTTATGACATGACCAAATTGGCCATAGCGCATTCAATTTGTTTTAATGGCCAACACAGAGGCAATTAAGCGGATTGACTGTGCAGCGATCCAAATTGTCCATTAAGAAGGTGGCCAGAATAAGCGGACCAAAGGCATGTACCCCCCTCCACTTATTTTGGGATGTCTAGACTTGGCCGCACCTTTAATTTTCTTAAAACCCCTGGTAACTAGTTCTGTTAAATGTTGACACTACAGTTCTTTAGAATGAAGTAAGACAGTTGGGCAAATAAAGAGGGATTTCTTAGGATGACCCTGAACCTTCTGATCTGAGAGAAGTAATAGGAAGTAAGCACCTCATTCGAGCTCTGAAGATTTACAAGGATATGCAAAATTAAATGCGTTGGTGCAGATTGCTACTAATACTCGTTTTATGAGGAGGGATTTATCTTTCCACATTAGCAGCCCCCAAGGTTGTGATCTGTCTCTATAATACGTACCTGCATTTGAACAATCGACCATTGACTTCATCTGTTCCTACTTTGCTAATTCACCCTGCAAAGGAAAACTACTCTTGCAGGAATTTTAAAGATGAAAAACGCTCCCATTATATTATCGAATACAATTGATCTTTGAGTACGCGTGTGTTTAGATATATGCTTTTGATTCCCTTGTACAAATATCAGAGACACTTCATCAAGAAGGCTTGTTTACTAGGCCAGGATAGAGTATGTCTGCTAAGATGCTTTCCCTGAGAAGTTTAGCAGTAGAGGAATAGTTTTGTCACCAGCAGAAACAGGCAAAGATACATGAGATCACCGAAAACCGTCTTCGACTTTCACACTGAGCCTGTCGAAAGCTGCCATTTCCCATTTCATTTGGCACTTTTCCTTTATATATCCGTCATCAATAGTCTCTGGGCAAAATCAAGAGAGAGAGTGTCAAAGTAGAGTAACTAGCGAATGAATAAATACATCTCGACTTCCTTCCAAACAATGAATTTCTCCCACCATTTGCTAAAATGCATGTTGTGTATTTTGGCTTTCAAAACACATTTTATTACAGTTTCATTTTATTCTCCAGGACTCCTCCTGAGTCAAGTGCGACTAACTCCACTTGACTGATAAGTGCCTTACCAAGATTGCGTGGTTATTAATTGCAAACAGAAGAACCAAGGCTGCTGTCTCAGGGCCTGGGGTTTACCAGGATCCTCTGCCTTGGTAGTTGTATCTGATGGATGTTAAGGAATGGCCTACAGTCACACTGACCACCTATGCCAAGAACTCACAGTCTTGGAGGACAGTTCATCTTGGCAACCACATCCCCAACATCGCAACTTCCCTGAGCCCACAGGTTTTTCTTAGAGGCAGTAGGGTGTCAAGGTTAAAAGTGAAGGATGTCTGAATTTGAATCCAGTCTTTGCCATTCCATTAGCTACATCACCGTTTCTCCTTTTCCTTAACTGCAAACTAAAGATAACATGAGATTCTGCTTCCTGGTTTTTGTATGTTCTCTCCTGACTGAGTGTGTGATGTCACTCCTGTTAACTGGTGTATAGTGATTGGGCCACCACAAATACCTCGCACTCAGTGAATATTCGCTGAATGAATGAATGAAGAATTAACAAGATAAAAATGTCAGGTGCCTGGCATATGGCCATAAATACTCAATACACATTCACTATTAGTAATAAGACTGTGAGTGATTATATCAGAAGGACAGAGACAGTGTCTACATCTCTAAAATGGGCTAACCCGATATTGCTCTCTTAGGGTTGTTGGAAATATTTTTTAAAAATCTGTACAGGCTTCCCAGCATGGTATTTACTCTTATTGTTGCGGTAGCTGTGAGCATCATCATTGTTATTATTTAGATGTTCTGGGATCCCTACGAGACTGCATTCAGCCAGAACGTGGAAGAAGTTGTTAGTATTTCTAGCTGCTCACCATATACCAGAAGTTTAACCTACAGCATAGTAACTAGTCTATTTAAAATAGTATTTATATTCCTCTTTTGCGAGTTATAGAAACCAAGGCTTGGACCTCTAACAAGGTCATGGCTGGTGGGACTGGAGTGTCAGTCTGCTTTTCTTTCAAGTCTTTGCTTTTTCTTGGACTGCATGTCACCTCAGCTAGCCGCTTTTGTCCCTCTCCGCTTTGGAGCTTATTGTTCTCTAGAATCAAAGTGAGACACTTCTGAGAATGAAGGGCCACGTAAGGACTACTCTAGTTGAGTCCCCAGTGGTTTGAGGAAATGGCAGGAACTAGTCTCCTGTCCAGACTGACAGGGACTCACTAAGTATCTCCTGAATGGGTGAAGGGACCACCCCCTCAGAAACAGTGTTGGAGGAACAGTGCTCTTAGGGTCTGGTCACATTCCTTGGGCCGCACACAAACCCCCAGAGGCTCCCGTGGATCTTTGTCATGATATCACTACCATAAATAATTTTGAGGATGTATCTCATAATTTCTCTCAATTTAGAGAGAAAGATCAGTTTTGTGGCCCTAAATTAACACTGTCCTTCTGCCCTAACATTCAGCTTACCCATGGTCCACTCGACAGCCTCCCTGGTCGTCCCCATCTATAGTCTACGGCAATTTAACGATACCTGTGAAACGCGAAACACCTTCTCAACCCCTCTCTTTTCTCATGGTCGCACAATTACCCAGATGATAAAGCTCTTTAAAATGAAAGAAAACACTAAAAAGTATTGATTTTCTACAGAGCCATAATATTAAATGTATCGTTCCAAACTGAAGTGGGCACTAATTTAGAAGAGACGCATAAATCTAAAACTATCTTGGTGCAGTGACGTTTTTTTTAAAAAAGTGTAACAAAAAATTATATATATGGAAGCTTGTCTATCATTAAATTACTCAGTTTGGATTTCCACTAATAAAATATAAGGACTTGTTACTATATTAGGCAAGTCACTCCCATTATTAATTTGTTAGATAAATGGCTTCTGTATCTTGGAACTTTAAATGAAATGGAATTCGCTAATCCTAATTGCTTTGCTTCTACCAGAGTTTTTCCCATTAGTTCAGCATGTTTGGTTTTTTTTTTTTCTCTCTCTCTCCCTCTCTTCCTTTTGAAGAGAGGAGTCTTCTTTAACTTAAAGCCTTAGGGTATACTTCATGGGTTTATTAATTATCAGGTATCCATTCAGAGGGGTTAATTAAGCAATAATTTTCTGTTGACTGTGGTATACAACAAACAAAAGACTTGGCTTTGCCTGTTGATGAAACCCCGAGTGACGGAGTGACCGTGCCTTCATTCCCCTTCCTGTGGTTGGGCGGAATGCAAATCTTTGACCATTTCTGGTCTTGGGTTGCAAGGCTGCTCCAGAAGCCAGTTAAAACCAGTTTATGTTTACAATTCAAGCCACCTTGGGGCATCTGGGTGGCTCAGTTGGTTAAGCATCCAACTTCGGTTCAGGTCACGATCTCACAATTCGTGGGTTTGAGCCCCGTGTTCGGGCTCTGTGCTGGAGCCTGCTTCAGATTTTGTGTCTCCCTCTCTCTCTGCCCCTCCCCTGCTCTCTCTCTGTTTCTATCTCTCTCTCTCAGAAATAAATAAACATTTAAAAAAATTTTACAATCCAAACCACCTTGAGATCATCCAAAAAGAATCCGTTCTCTTACTTGTTAGGGTTCCTGAGGGGAAATTTTGTTCCCAGAGTCTTCTGCATTCTTTCTTTAAAGCCCCCAACTTAAATATTTGCATTTTTCCTCCCTTCAGCTAATTACTCAACACACTTTTCTTTTGCTATGGCTTCAGACAATCTGTGGCATGCCTTTCAGTAGTGGAAGGCAAAGAATGAGTTTCATCCCCTCTCTAGGGAGTTTGGTGGAATCAAAATAAGTCAACATGATAACTTCACCAAGCAGGCAGCAATGGTGGTAGTTTGAAATTATTATTGATAATTTTAATTTCAGAGTGCATCCGCTTAGGTTACCATTCCCAAGAGCAAAGTAAAGCTAGAAGCACACCACACGTGCAGGGGTGGTAGGCTCCTTGAGGGTTGAGCTACAGCTCATCAAGCAAGAAGAGAAAGAGATGAGTGTCCCATAACATAGTTCTGTTCATCCAGCCTTTAGGAGGGAAGAAAATAAAGAAACTGTATTGCCAAGGTCTTAGAATGTTCTTCAGTGCTCCTCTGGGAAGAGACGAAAAGTGCACGAAAAACCTACTCAGCAGTGGAACAAACCCTACCTGCAAATTAACTGGCAGCCGGAGAAAATGGGAAACAGCACCTCTGGCTGGTGATCCCAACGTCCCCTCCCCCCCGTCTTCCAGAATAATGCGAACCAGACGACACCTTGTCTGGGAAGACATAGAGCATAGAGTTTAGTGGTCACAGACATGGCTTTGGCATGGTTTGCACATGGATTTGCGCCATGGCCCTGCCATTTATTAGCCGAGCAACCGTGGGCAAGTCATGAAGCTCACAGAGACCCACACACATATGATCTCATTTTTCCCACATACTAGTTGATGACTTCGGTATTTCTCCACGCAATAGATGAGGAAAAGGAGGCATTTAGAGGTTAGGTAAATTACCCAAGACCACATGGCTATCTCAAAGGATGATATGAAATCAAATAAGATGTCTGTAACATCCTTGGTACAGCACTGGTCCTCCTCCACCCCTGTCTGTACATGTCACCGGTTGCTGTTATCGCTATATCAGCCATGCCAATTTAGCCAGTGTTTCTGTAGCTAAATACTCTCTCTTTCTAAAAGAAATAGGTCTGGACATGGTGACTACACCTTTTTTTGTGTTACGGAAATAAATCTATTAAGTTTTCCTTGCATGGAATTCTGACCTCTTAACATATACATATGCGTGCGCATGTGTGCACACACCCTCTTTCTCATAAAGTTCTTGGTGTTCTACTAAATGTACAGAGTATCACAGTAGTTGTACAGGGCATCTGTTCTCTGTACATGGACATGCACACACCCAGGACCACAAAACTGTCGCTGCCGTATGCACCCTTGAACTTCAACACGTTCATATTGGAGAACAAGAGTCCAGATGCCATGGTGACTCCCTTCCAAAGAGTACAGTGTGGAAAGAGGGACAGGTAAACTGTAGAGTGAAGTGCACAGCACAGAAACCTGGCAAACACAACTTCAGCCAGGCTGTCAAGGGCGACGCCCTCAGTGATAAGTCATGTGCCTTGGGTGTGATCTGGCGTGATGAAACTGGCACGTCCCCTCTGGTGTCTTCCTCCCCCGAACCCACAACCCCAGTGTAATCATGAGAACAACATCAGACTAATCCCGACTGAGGGACCTTTGACATAACTCCCGACCAGCACTCCTCAAAACTGGTCAGGTCGTCATCAGAAACAAGGAAAGGTCTGAGAAATGGTCACCGTCAAGAAGAACCTGAGGAGACCTGACTGCTAAATATAATGCGGGATCCTGGAACAGAAAAGGAAAATTAGGTAAAAACTAAAGAAATGTGAATAAATTATGGACTTAATGATGAATAGATTTTTCACTGATTGTAACAAATGCACTCTCCTGATGTGCGACGTTAATAAGGGGAACTGCATGCAGGAGGCTTGGAGAAGTTCATCTGGAAACTCCATACTATCCGTTCACTTGTTCTGTATTTCTGAAATGGTTCTGAGAGTCTATTAATATTTATAAAAATAAATTCACAATAAATTTTAATCTTTTATTTTTAACATCTTTTTTTAAAGTTTTTATTCATTTATTTTGAGAGAGAAAGAGAGAGAGAGCATGAGCAGGAGAGGGGCAGAGAGAGAGAGAGAGAGAGAATTCCAAGCAGGCTCCACAGGGTCAGCACAGAGCCCGACGTGGGGCTCAAACCCACGAACTGTGAGATCACAACATGAGCTGCGATTAAGTGTTGGATGCTTAACCGACTAAGCCACCCAGGCCCCCCTGCGATAAATTTTAAAAAGCATAGAACAAATAGAGGCCCGCCTTACTGGCTATGGGCCAAGGTCTCGCTACCATGCCCAGATTAAGGGGGACCACAGTCAGGCCAAACACAGTAAGATGTTCAAGCTGATAGTTCACTCTTGGGGTCTGGCTACATTCTACCAAGGGGCCCATTTGCCCAGTAGGAATATCCATAGCTTTAGGGTCCCCAGAGCAAATCTAGAGTCTTTCTGAAGAAGAGTCACCCCTCTCTCCAAGTCTGTGTCCTGCCTCCAGCCCTGGGTTAGAGAGGCTGAGGAAAGAGGCCAGGCTCATGAATGAAGTATTATAACAAGAGTTAATAAGTAGTGACTGTGTGCCAGGGACTGTGTTTGGAGTGGTGATCTCAGGAAGCTACCAGTATCCTGGACAAGACAGGGAGGCTGTCCCACTACCAGGTAACACCAACGTCTTGGTCTATAAGGGGAACCAGGAGACTAAGCAGAGAAGGGCAAGAGGGAAATAGAAATCCCCTTAAGGACCAAGGGTAATGGTCTAGATGAACGGTGTTCCCTTATGGGGTCGTTGTGGTACACGGATCTGGGGTCCCTCCCAGAAGCCCACAGCCCTCTCTTCAGATGCCTCATCCCGGGCCGATGGGGAAAAAGCAAGCTTCAATTCGGCATTTAGGAGAACAAAAGGGAAATGGTGGTGACTGGAGACAAATGTTTTTGTTAAGCAACCACAAGGGACAGCCTCTTTGGTGAGCGCACTTACCAGATGGTTGAGGCTTGTCAGCTGCTTCCAATCAAACCTTGCACCACTAGCCTGGTGCGTCCCACACACTCAGCAAGATTCTGCTGAGTGCAGGAATTAAAAAAAAAAAAAAATACATATTTTGCTCCATACCTAGAAAGTGTGCTCTTGGGGTTTGGGGGGGTTCAGAATCCAAAACCAACAAGAAAGTATCAGAAGAAAGCAATGGAAACTGAAGACAGCACCCTGCCCTGGGCCATGTGTTTTGTTTTAACTTTACGGTGTTGGAGGAAAGGCAAGGAGAGAAATTGGCTCTTCAAGTCCACGTTGGTGTGGGCAGAGTGAGGCAGGAAAGGGCTGGAACAGGCCCTGGGGGCGCCGCGTGGGGAGCCACGAAGGAGGAAGAGAGGGAGAGAGAGAAATGAGGGCCTTCTCAAGCATCACCAGGTGCAACCTTCGATTCGTTATTATTAACGTTATTCTGCAAATTATAACTCCTCTTGCGTGATTTTAGGTATGAAGAGAAGCAAAGACAGAATTCATTCGACCCTACATATATGCATGTCAACTGTATGGGTATGTATCCATACGTGTGTATAAACACACACATAAATATATATAGCTACAAAATGGCATGCAATGATATATACAAATTATGTAAATATACAGCTATCAAATCAGCACTCGTGAGAGGAACTTCAGAAAACACACTTGAGTGGAACTTTTATGGATCATACATAGGCAACCTCCCTAAAAAGAACATGATTTCCTTTCAGAGAAAGTGCTAGAACCACTGTTTTTCTGGGAAGGCTGAATACGGTGTGGTGGGGTTTTCGTGCCTTCCTGTCCCCTTACCCCCCTGCATATGCAGTAAAACACAGCTCATGGGTTTGACGTGTTCCCTCCAATATAGCAACAGTCCTCTCCCTCTGAGTCTGCATGACCCGTTTCAGCTTCTTCCTAGAAACAGAACGTCCTTCTGGGTACCCCAGGACAATGCTAGCTGAGCGAGACACCCCCCAAACAGGGCATAGGCCCTTGTGAACAGGGTGTTGCAAAAATGCCCACGTTTGCTGGGGACGATCAGTGTACTCTAGCTCTGTGCAACTGGCCGTGTCCTGCGGCCACCAGACTTGTCACACCTGCTTCTCGTTCCAAGACCCAGGGCAGTGATATCTGTCCCCACCAGACACTCAGGAAGAAGGAAAGACAAAACTCTGCAGTGAAGCACGTCTTTCATGCACCCCACGCCGAGCCATGCGAGATGTCAGGGTTGAAAGGGGTCTGACTCAAGCGCTGGTTTTACCCTGCCCACCGAATCACGCAAACGTGAAAGCGAACCCAAAACAAGTGCAAGTAAAAACTGATCACTCAGGTCCGCACTTCCAGTGCTCTCCCGCAAGCCCCGAGATTAAAACCCCCTAAGATTTCATTTCCATAACTCTGACTCGGGACAGAACCCCAGCTCACGCGGCGGTGGGAGGTTGAAAGAGATGAACAGAGGCAAACCTCGCGAGCCATCTGGAACTCAGACTAGCCCAGAGTGCCTCTTCCTCGGTGCCTTGGAGGGTGCATGACCCCAGCCGGGCAATGCTGTTTCTGCATAACAATGCTTGGCGGCCTGTGAAGTTCAGGTGTGGACTTGGGTGACATCAAGGGAGAAAATTAAATCCCATGCATCTGAAGTCAAACCAAGAGCTCAGGAACTACCTGCAAAGAAAAGCTTGGTTGGGAACAGTGGTTCTTAGTTTTCGCATTTGCCGGCCATAAAGGCACCACCAGAAAAGCTCAGAAGCTGGACGTGCTGAGGTTGAAAGGGACTCTGTGGCTGGCTGAACAAGGGCGGTCAAACACCGAATCTTCCAAGGGTAGAGGAGGGTGCGGTGCGGTTGAAGGGAGGAAGGAGAGCAGGAGGAAAGTGTTGCTTTTTCGTTCTGCCTCTTTGCTTTTCTAGGAGCTGGAATAGAATGCCACCTTCCGAATCCCACAAACTTCTCTTTCCCAGGGGTGACTTTGGAACTTTCGTATCCGTGCAGCCAGTGGCTAACGGTTAGAAATCCATCCACACAATTTGGTCAGAAAGCTATAATTTTCCCTTGGGGAAGATTGCTCCATTGTGTGGAGATGTTGCTTGTTTGTTTGTTTGTTTCAATCCTTCTAAGACTCTAAAAATAGCATGCGGCTCTTTGACAAGTGTAGGGAAATGTTTCTAAATCAGGATTTCAATGAATGTTGCTGCCATTATATGGCAGCTTTCTCTGAGAAAGAATAAGTACCACTGAAAGGGCCAGGATGCAAATATACTCTCTTGTGTATTTTATTTCAGTTCAGGCAAGACTTTCCCCAGTCAGTTAAGCCTGCCACAGGCATTCAAATATTACAGGATCCCAATGAGTCTGTTTTATTATTCATCACTGAACCCCTAGCCCCTTTACTAGTGCGGCCCCCGGTATATAACAGATCAGTAAGTGTGGAACTGGATAAAGGAATGACTGCACAAGGGGATGACAGAACTAACAGTGAATGGTTCCAAGGTTCTGGCTATTTCTTTATCTCTTCAACTCACCACTCAAAATTCCATTTTCTAGAAAATGATCAAATGACTCCAAGTGACCCTGGTTTGGGGCAGCCCCTAGGCCAACACTGGCTTCTCTCCACAACCTCTTCTTAAAGAACCTGTCAGGGTGCTTGCTTCCTTGCCCCTGCAGAGTTTCCAAACTCCTTTGATCGTAAGAATCGCCTGGGGTGCTGGCTAAGCACACAGCCTCCCAGGTCCCTTCCTGCGGATCTCCACCTCGGCTGCACATTAGATTCAACTGGGGAGCTCTTAAAAGTGGTGATGACCAAGCCGTCTTCCAGACCAATTCTACCAGAAGCTCGGGATGTGGGATCCAAGCGTCAGTAACTTTAAAGCTCCCCGGGTGATTCCTGTGTACAGTCAGGTGTGAGAACCGCCGTCAAGATTGTAATTCAGCAGGTCTGCTTGGGGCCTCAGGGAGGGTAGCCAAGCGCTCCAGGAGATCCTCGCCATCCTGGAGAGATCTGGAGAATAATGGGCTATATAGTCTACAGGCTGAGCCAAGCACTGTTTCTGAAAGGCGGGCCAATTTCTCATAAGACTGGTCAGTTGACACTCACTCCCCTGTGCACAGTGGTGGACACCTAATCACGCTGAACCAATCACATTCTCTCGCCTGGGATATGGGAAGGGGAGTCACTTGGCAGCAGGTGGTATCCTTTGTAAGACTGTGTAAAGTAGATTCAGGATGGCCGTGTTTATCTCTTGTATGGTGAAGGCGGGAGAAGAAGGGAAGAAAAATCTGGGGCAGACCTGGTGAGGGAAGAGAGACACCATTTGAAGAAATGGGGAAGGAGCAGAAGGAGAAAGATGGGGACAGAGATCTCCTTAGATGCTGAAAGTTTTCTTTCCATTCCTGGCTCCTAATCTTCACGATGCCCAGATACCTGCTCTACCCTTAGGTTCATGAAATACTCCTTAACTTTTTAATGTGTTCTATGTGTGTCCATATATTGCTTTATATTTTCTAGATTAGTGGGTGTTTCTTTCTGAGGCCAAAAGATGTCCAAGACACCAACTGCATGATAAGTGAGATCCACCAGTAACTGAGTCCAATTTGAAAATTCAGGGCTAGGTGGAAGGAAGAAGTTCATGTCCCATATGTCCCCTGTGGTCACCCGAGCCACTAGCAGTGATGCTTTTGCTATGTCCATCCTATTAGATCATCCACAAAGCCTTGAAGCTTAGATATTGGAGACAGACAACCCACTAGCTGTGTAGACTTGAACTCATTACTCGGGGTCTCTAAGTCTCTATTTCTTCTTCAAAAAATGGTTGTATCTGCCTCATCACATCCTAGAAAGGATGAAATGGTATAATAAATAGAAAGTAGCTAACGTAGGCCTGAGTGTTCAGCAAATGGTCCAGAAATGCTACCCTATTCCCTTCTACAAAATGAGTCGTGAGCAGTTTCCCAGAGGTTAACCTGCAGTGTTACAGATTTTATGTAACCAAGTCAAATAAGTCAAGGAAACGGTAGATGAATCGGAAGCAGGTTTCTTCCCTGCAGTCCTTCACAGAGTGCTTAGATGCTGGGGTGCATTGCGGATCTCCAAGACAGGCGTGATAGGTAGAGTCACTGTGTCTTAGCATCACAGAACCCTCTCATCCATGGAGCATTCCAAGGGCCTGGTATTCTAGGGAACACACCCCGGGATCCTCTCAGCTGGGCCTGGCACTTGCAAACTGTGCTCCATGAAGCGTGGTGGTCCCGAGAGATAACTTGTAGCTTCAGCAAGTAGCATGTGAATGGTGGTGACGGCCACATTGAATATGGCTGCAACGCCTTCACCTCCACTTGGAAATATTCCCACCTGACATCAGGAACCTAGGATGTGAGTTCAGGAAAATTGGAAGGAAAAGATAAGCATATATTTAAAAGTCACTGACATTCACCACAGCTTACCGATTCAGAAATAATTGCGATGAGGCACGCCGGCCCTTCTTCCCAGAGCCAAATGAACGCTCTTTCCTTATCTATCTCAGAATCGTTTTTTTCTAATTACCAAGGTTTTTGTGTTTTCTTGTCCAGTCGAGTTTATTGAGCTATAATTTCTAAACATCAAAATTAACCCTTTGTGTTCCTTACGTGAACTTTGACAAAGGTATATGGTCACGTAGCTCGCATTCTACTCAAAATATAGAATATCTCCATCACTCAAAATAGTTCTCTTATGCCCTCTTTCTGTCCTCAGCTTTTGGAACTCACTGGTATGTGTTCTGTTCCTACAGTTGCTTTATTACTTTTTCCCCTTTCCGGAAAGTCATATAAATGGAACCATACAGTATGTTTGTTTTTGCGCCTGGCTTCCTCCTCTTAACAATGCACTTGAGATTCATTCGTGTTGTTGCACGTCTCAGAAGTGTGTTTCTTTTTGCTGCTGAGTTGTGTTTTGTTGTATGGATATACCATAATTTGTTTATGCTTCTGGCTGTTGAATGACATGTGTGTGTGTGTGTTCTGTTGTTTTTGTTTTTTGTTTTTTTTAATTTTTTTTTGGAGATCAGGAATAAATCCATTAGAACCCAGTCATATTCAGGCTTTTTTTTATGAATGTATATGCTCATATCTCTTGGGTAAACACTGAGGGATGGAATTACTGGGCCATATGTAATGTTTATAAGAAAACGCACACTTCTTTCCAGAGGGACTGCATCATTTTGCTCTCCCACCAGCAACATAAGGAGTTTCTGTTGTTCCCAGGCTTGCCAGCACTTGGCATTGCCAATTTGATTTTGAAAAAGTATTCCAGCCATTCTAATAAATAGGCAGGGGTGTCTCATTGTGGTTTTAGCTTGGATTTTCCTAATGACTAATGATGTTAAGCATCTTTCCATGGCTTAGGTATTATCTCTGTCTTCCCTGGTGAAGTATCTGTTCAAATATCTTGCTCGTTTTTTTTATAAGGTTGTGTTCTTATTATTGAGTTTTGAGGGTTATTTATAGATTCTAGATAGAAATCCTCCACCAGAGAGCTCTTTTGCAAATATCTTCTCACCACTTGTGGCTGGCTTGTACATTTTAACAGTAATTAACTTCTAATTTTGATGAAGTTCTGTTCATGAAAATGGATTGTACTTGTGTTGTATCAAAGAAATCTCTGCTTAACCCATCTTTTCTTCTCATGGTTTGCATTTAGGCCTATAATCCATTTGGAGTTAAGTTTTGTAGGTGGTGCAAGGTATGGACAAATGTTCGTTTATTTTACATACAGAAGTCCCAATAATCCAGCACCGTTTGTCGAAAAGACTGCCCTATCGACTCATTATTTATACCTATTTCTTTAGCTATTTTTAGAAGCTGCCCTTGGGTTTACTGCATACATCTTTAGATTATTGTAGTCAACCTACAAATAGCATTTTAACCCTACACGGATAGTGAAAGAAACTTACAAAAAGAAATAAAATCTGATTTCTTCTCCGAGGTAGGTCTGTGCGCCTGGGCCTCAAGCGTGGGTTTTCGTGATGTCCCGGCTTCTCTTACCCATGGCAGCCAAGCTCTGCCTCACATCTTTGCTGGGCGATAAACTGTCCCTCCCCCAGAAGTAGATCAAGATTATGCCCTATTGGTCTCGGGTGTGGAGCCCAGAACCCTTTCATGGCCCAGATATATAGAGGGATTTTATCTTTATCCTTCCCCCGCCTTAATGGGTCTGGAGGCTCCAGGGTTCGCCCTCTCCAAGCAGCTTAAGGATTTTGTTCTGTAGGGAAGAGGATCCCCAGGGGCTCCCTGTCTTCCCATGGTGGCAGGCTCTCCCCCTCCAGGCCTGCACCCCTGACGGAGGCCCGCTCGGGTCCAGTGCTCGTCCCCAGTCTTGCTGGTGCGCATCTAGTGGAGGTCCGGGTCATAGAGCCTGTGAGTACGAGAGAGCTCCCAGTGTGCCCGCAGCTCCTGTGTCTGCCATCCCACACGCTGGCGCTAGCCCGCACTCCATCTTCGCAAGCCATTACACATTTTAAGATGCTTCTGGTGTTGCTTCTTCCCATGGCCTGCCGTGTGGAAAACCTGTCCCCCTGTCCCAGTTCCCCTTGGAGAAGCCTGTCTTTACTAGGAAATTGCCCTGTAGTCTTGACTTTCTCATGGATTCAAGGAAAATCAGTTCACCTGGATTCTTCTTCTTGTTAGGGTAGGTGCAAGACTTTGCCTAGCTTTCTCTACCCAAGGCAGAAAGGGGACCCCCATTTTCCTTTACGCAAAAAGGTTAAGCTTCCAGCAAATACCCTCTTCTTTTTTAGATACATACAGAATATAGACCAGATCAACAGTTGCTTCAATGTCCAGTCAGGTTCAAGATCTAATCAAATTTAACTGAATCTTTCTGGATTATACACATAAGTATTGATTGATTGGACCCATGAATGACACATAGATAGATAAGCAAATCTCTTTTTCCATATCTCTTCTAATATATTTCTAGACAGACAGTTTCAGCTTAGAATTCTTCTAGTGCTCTTTTACTGCTTGCATTTCTTTACTTTTTAAAATATGCTAAAATAATGTAGTACTTGTCTTAGTTTCTTAGGGCCAGGATGGAGTACCACAAACCAGCTGGCCTCAAACAACAGGAATTTGTTCTTCCACCGTTCTGGACGAAAGCAGTCCACGACTGGGGTGGGGGCAGGCTTGGTTGCATTTGGAGGATCCTAGCATCTGGTGCAGACCAATCGTCCTGAGCGTTCCTCGGTTCGTGGATGCCCCAGTCCGGTCCATGCCCTCACCTCCATGTCACCTTCTTCCCTCTGTCTCTGTCCTCTCTTCTAAAACCTATCATTGGATGTAGGGACCACCCTAAATCCAGGGTCATCGCATCTTGAAGTCCTTAACTTGTTTACTTCTGCAAAGACCTTTATTCCAAATAAAGTCACCTTCACAGGTTCTGGGGGTTAGGAGTCGGACTTAACTTCTTGGGTGCCCTGCAGGACTCCTAGTCTGTGTTTACCAGGTTTTAAGCATACTGTTTTTATAGTTGTAAGTTTTAAATTTCACTGAGTTCCTTCCTCTTGGGGAGCAGAAGCAACTAGGAGGAGGTATCAGTCATTATGATGGCTGTCCAATATTTCTGGTTTGACCTAGAACCAAATGCTGGAATCAGTGAAGACATGTGCTTATAAGATTTTTTCTCTCTCTCTGAAATACCAAGCTAATCATTAGACTTCTATTTTGGCTGGACTCAGACTTTCAGTCAACATCAAATGACCCTCCAGTTGGTCTGTAGCTTCAAAGTGAAGTGGCTCATCGCTGCCAGAAAGCCCACCAAAAATGGAGACAAAACTGAATTAAGAGTAATTAATGATCCCAAGTTATCTGGATCATGACCACAACAGACAACTTCTGTTTGCAAGGCATGGAGTCCTCTCTTGAGTTTACAGTGTCATTAAAACGAGCCACCATGGAACCAGAACATCATGATTTGAATAACGTAATTCTTCTATTGCGGGATTAGGAAGGAAGAACTGAGTTCATATCCTAGCAATCCCTTTACAAGCTGAGGGACCCGAGGCAAGTTACACCACGACTCTGTGCCTCACTTTTCCCATCTGTTCAATGAAAATAACATTCCCTACCTTCTTTCAATGTTGTCCTGAAGACTCTATTCAATGAGACCACTGGAGGCAAAGCAGGGGCAAAGGCCAAGCCCTAGCAAATGTTAGCGACCCCTTCGACCCCATATTGCTCTTCGTTAAATGCACCGTGTCTCCCCACATAAACTGATTATATAATGCTTCGTACAAAAATGAAAGCAAGAGAGAGCCCTAGAATGGAAGTCAGAAGTGGAATCTAACCCAAATGCCAGTGCCACGCAGCTGCTTAACCTGCAGTCTATTTGCTTAGTTCTCTGGGCCTCAGTTCCCTTACAAACAGAGTAAAGTACTCCAAAGTTTCTGGCTGTCTCCGAGTCCTCTCCGTCCCCTCCAGGTGCCTGATTTACATCTTGGGTGGCGAATAAGCATCAGGGACACATCCAGACTTTCCTCTCATTTATTCCAGACTTTCACACCATTGGTGATTCATGGATAATCTCTTAACTCAGAGAGTAAAATCAGCACAATCCGGAGAATGAAAACCAGGCCTCTTTTGCCAGGAAAGAAGACTCCGGATTTGGGGATAAAACAGATGCAAGAATATGTGGTTTTTCGTCAGGCCCAGGGGAGAGGGTCTTCAGTGCCCGTCCCCTCCCACAGGGTCTGGCACCACACCAACCTCACTCTCACACCGACCAGCGTTTATGGCCACTCTAAAACCTCCCAAGTATGTATTTCATAAAAGCAGGGCCTGGTTCAAATCCCCCATAATGTCTCCAAAGGGAAAGAATAGAGTCAATAACCAGGGCTGTGTCTGTGTGTTGTAAATTCCCCAATCCCCTATTCCCTGGCCCGGCTAGCACACGCAGGCGCACGCACACACATAAACACGGCCATAAATATATACACTCCCATTTAATAGACCAGGGATTCAAATTACAGTTACAGTGTAATAAAACTGACTATTCCACAGGGTGTGTGCAGAAGTCTAAGTGTGTGTGTGTGAGAGAGAGACAGAGAGACAGAGAGAGAGAGACAGAGAGAGAGAGAGGCTTACAAGGCTCTTCCTTTACTTGAAGTCTAGGTTCCCCAAGTGTGTGATTCCCCTGGGACATTTAAATAAGCTGCCTTCACAAAAGTGTCCTGCAAGCCTCTTACGTGCAGATTCAGGGCTGGCTACATAATTTGCAGGACCAGTGCAAAATGAAAACACAGGATCCCTTCTTCCAGACTTCCTAAGAATGTCAAAACAGCAATAGGAGAGCCCGAAACCAAGTGTGAGGGCTTCTTAGCGCAAGGCCCCTTGCCACTGTGCGGGTCACAGAGCCATCAAGCTGGCCCCGGCTGAGTACCCACCGCGAGTCCGGCTCAGACCCCTCCCTACTCTCTCCACTTCTGTAGGGTCCCTCACAGGGAAACGTGCGTGGGGAGGCGTGTGACAGCACGGAAACGGGGTGCTCTTTGGACCTAGACCAGTCTGTGTTTGAACTGTGCTAGACCACATGCTAATAGTCTCCTGGGACCCTTCCGCATGTCATTTTGAACTTCGACTTCCCATCTATTAAAAAGAGACAGGGAGACCCATTTCCTGGAACTGCAAGGAGAATTGAATGCAATCAGACCAGTAACCCCCCTTGCCCCCCTCCCAAAGATGAAACCCTGGCACCCAACAAGCATTCCAAATGTCCTTCCTTTGGGCACAGATCTTGCAGCTCTGTTCCAACAAAACACACTGTATATTAGAGGGGAGCTGCTGTGGTTGAGGTTTGCAAGTGGTCGCTGGTGATGAGTTCCGAGTGGGACCTGAAAGCCTGTCCTCTTTTACCTCTAAAGAGCCCCCACCCCACCTTGTGGGGGAAGAGCCGGCCTTCCGAAAAGGGGGCTGAAGCCAGCATCAGCGGAGAGAGGAGGTGCACCGAGAAAGGGTGGGGGGAGGGAGAGAAAGAACGCGAAGTCCGCGCTGGAGTTTGAAGAGTCCCCGGGTCTGTTTTCTTGGCGAGAGCAGGAAACTTTTTGGCAGCCGAGTGGCCGGAGCGGGGCGGCGGCTGCACAGCCCCCATTGGTCCGCCCGCGGCTGTTGCTACGCGGATGGACCAATGGCGCGCGAGCGGCGTTGGGGCTCCTCCCCCTCTCGGGGCCTGGTGCGCGAGCCCCGGGGCGCGCTCAACCCTCTCTGCCTGGGCTAGCGGCTCTTTTTCTTTCTTTTCTTTCCTTTTTTTTTTTTAAGAGGGGTCGGGAGTGAGCTGGGGGTGTAGCCTGGGCGGGGCGGACGCCTCCCTGCGCCTCGCCCGCCCGGGGAGGTTGAGCCTCTGGGGTGGCTCACCTGTCAGACTCGTTCCTCCTCTCTGCGCTCCCTGGCCCTCCAGGCTTTGCACAGCCTGGAGGTAAAGGGCTGGAAGCACGGGTTGTTTGATTTCATGCATTACCCCCGCCCCCCCCCCCCCCCCGGCCTGGTGCCTGTGTGTTTTATGTTTTAATAACTTTATCAACTCGGTGAACTTTTGCAAGAGCTGCTGCTGCTTCTCTAGCCTTCCTCCTTCTCCGCCATCGGACTGGCCGCTGGGGCACTTCCCCAAGTTGAATCCCTCTACCGTGCATACAACTCACCCCCCCTGTGGAACATCTGGCCTTGAAAAGTCCCCGTGCTGCAAAGCAGGGCTTCGGTGGCGAAAATGGAAATTGTCCGGGAGGGAAAGAGAACCGAGATGTCAGCGGCTCTGGGTGCTTTGGATTCTTAATAATATCATTAATAAAGTCATAGGAGGAACTATCGTTTGCTGTTTCCGCGGCTGTGCTAAGTAATTACTGTGTTCATCCTATTTCGAGCTTGTTCAGACCGGTAAACTGAGGCAAGAGCAGTGAAACATTTTGCTTCAGGTGGCCAGGCAGAAGCAGGACTCCACCCTAAGTCTGTTTCTGGCTCCAGAACCCCATCTTCTACCCACTTCCTGGTGTTGCTGGCCGACTGACTGTAGGGCGACCGTGTGGTATGAGGGTTCTTAGATCCCCTGGCTGGGCAGCCAGCAGTGCTCTCAGTGGGCCTGTCTTCACCCTAGGCCTGTCCCTGGTTTTAGCACCGGCATGTTATGTGGATCTTTCTCAAGACTTCAAGAATCCAGGGGCGACTAAGGGGCTCAGCCGGTTGAGCCTCAACTTCTGCTCAGGTCATGCTCTCCCAGTCCATGGGTTGGAGCCCCACGTGGTGTTGACAGCTCAGAGCCTAGAGCCTGCTTCAGATTATATGTCTCCCTCTCTCTCTCCCCCTTCCCCGCTCCTGCTTTCTCTTTCGAGAATAAACATTTAAAAAATTAAAAAAAAAAAAAAAAGAATTCAAGAATCTAGTAGAGAAGACACTGATTCTGTCTCTTTTGGAGCCTGTCTTATCTCCAAGCTGCAAAACACATTCACCTCGGAAACTTCCCACAGCTCAGAGAGGAAAAGTGACTTGATCAAGGCTGCACAGCTTCTGACCTGGCCCATCCGTCACACACCGAAGCCGGTTGCCTGCCCAGGAGAGCAAGCCTGTAAAAGCGTTGCTCTCACAAAAGGCTGCAGACTCACATAAACTCCTCTGCCCGCCGAGAGCCACGCTTTTCCAATTTTGTGGACAACTCTCGAGTTGTGAAAAATGTGTTTGCTTTTTCTACGAAATTTCCCTTTTTCTTTTTTTCGGGGCACTTCTAATTCATCTCGGGATAGCTTCGCCATTGCGGTGATCACTAGGGCGTGCAAAATTAACCCCGTTCGCGGGTGAGGACATTGAGGCACAGAGAAGTGGTGCGTCTGGCCACGCAGTGGCAGACTCAGGACTGGGGCACAGCCGCACCCCCCCCACCCCCACTTCTCCCCGCACTGTAGCTAGCTTCTCGGCTTTCCAAGAATGACTGTGATTAAATGATGAATTTAAAACAACAGTCAAATGTAGGGACTGGAATTTTCAAAAGGAAGGAAGAAGGAGGGAAGAGAGAGAGAGAGAGAGAGAGAGTCAGTGGGAAATGAAATCTGTTCTCCTGTTCTCTTGGAGACGGCGTGGAAGTGGCCCCCAGCTGGGAGCAGGATTGACGGGTGGACGAGCGTCTGCCCGGCCAGGCTGGATTCTCCCTGGCAGACGGCTACCTACCACCCTGGCCCTTGTTCCGAGCCTGCCACCGGGGAGAAACGTGTCTGTACTCAGTCTGCTCTTGCCTAATAGGCTCCGCAGAAAGGCCCCGACTAGCCTTCCTTCTCCTCTTCCCAGAGGGAGAGGGACCTGGGCATGCTAACCTCGTTCCCTAACACAGAAGGAGCCTAAGGGGTGTTGCTTCTCTGATGACTGAAAGGAGATGTGTTTGAACTTCCATACCCAGTATTACCCAGCCGGTGGGAGCCTTTCCAGCTCCACCCATCCCCAGAGACTCCCTCGGTCCCAGAAAGATAGTACTGTCTCCTTCCTTAAATCCCCCCAGCTTAAAAAGCCTAGCCAAAACCCTCCTCATAATCTTTTGCCATAAACTTTATCTGCGAAAACTTTGCTTTAAAACCTATGGAAAATACAAATTGGGATGGGAGAACAGATTATTGCGCTTGCAGAGGCTGATACAATTGCTGGCTGTTTTCCATGGTACCCACTGTAATGCTTTAGGCAGCCCTGAATTGGAGAGAGTGTTTACAAAGCAGCGTTCTTCCTGAGCACTAGCCTAAATCCCACCCGTTGCAAACTCTGCTTCCTCAAGCTTTGCCCAGTGCCACCAGCCACCTCCCTACCCAGTGTTTGGTCTCTCCTGTTTCTGGATTTTTTTTGCCAAGAGCCATGCGGGCCGTCCCTTGTTTCTTGCACGAGGTTTCCTTGGAGTGCGCTCTGTCTCTGTGCTAGGCACTGGGGACTGCCGTCCCCATGCTTCCAGTCATCTGGGAGAAGCCAAGTGTTTCTCAAACTCAACCACAACCACAAGCCCAGATTTCCACCATTAGCCGTGTCACAAAGGGGACAGACGTGCATGACGCAATCGCAGGGGGGGAACTTAAAGGCATTTGGAGCCATCGAGACAGCCTTTGTGGACAACTGGCCTCTCCTGGGTCCGGGTCTGACATCCGCTGAGAGCAGTTAGCCAAGCCTGTTGCAATCCAACCCCCTTTCCATGGGTGGGACATGACTTTTGATTGAAACCGGTAAGAATGAACTCCTCTGAGAACATTGGTCTTTCTCCTAAGACGAGAAATTGGGACCATATGTCTAGGCCCGGTTTTGTTAGGTGGGCGTACAGCTCACCAAAGGGATAAAATCAACACATTTTTCACTGCTTCCATAATCAGCGAGTGGGAACATTCGAGTCCTACTGACTTCTGCCTGGGCCCAATGTAGCTTCTATTAAAAAAATGTTTCAAGTCTCAGGGGCCCTGAACTGAAAGGGTTCAGAATCAAATGACACCGAGATGTACTTAAGTGCTGAGTAGGAGTCTGGTATTTGCTAAGTAGGACCCCCCCTCGGAGCCCTGACAGCAGGCAGCAACACTGGCAGGTAGAACTTTTCGACCCCCTTTTGCAGATGAGACAAAACAAGGCCCAGGAAGCCCTTGGGTGCTGGCTGCTGGTGTGTGTCATGGACATAGAATCAGAGAAAGTATCCTCCGATGGCACACGGATGACCGTGTCATGTGGGCTTTCACATCTTCAATGATTCACAAAAGCTTCTAGCCTCCAGACTTCCAACTGGACCAAACGAAAACGTTACCCTTTCCGGAAAGGTATAGACGGAATGTTTAAGTGAAATCAGTGGGCACAACCAGCATCAGGCATACTCACAGTCGAATCCCTTACTTAGATATGACACCAACTACGCACACACAAAGAAGCAGAAACCAGAATACCTTCTGAAAGATCAGGAACGTGGTGTCTGAGACCCCTTGGGGGATTCTCTGTTGCTCTTTATAATCTTTCCTACATTCTTAGGAGCCTGGACTATGAGGATAAGGTAGTTCAGTTGACCTTTCTTCCCATTGGTCTTCTAGTGGAAACCCTTCTAGACGTAATACCACCAACGTGAGGCTCTGAGTTTCACCTAGGGAGACTTCTGTGTCTGGCTAGTGGGAAGGGCAATGGTGTTGCATTTTCAGAGCACTTGGACTCAGTTTCCCACCTCCACGGGTATCCTGTGCTGCTTTCCATTGCATCTCCATTTCGATGCGTCCTTGATGGAAGCCAATTAGCTCATACCTATCCCCAGCGTCCAGCAGAGCAGCCTCCTCAAATAGAGACTTTCTTAATTCACTCATCCATTGCACATAGTTTACTGAACTCCTACTCTGTGCAAAACAGATGAAGTTAGCAAAGTCGTTCTTTCCCTGCTTTCATGACATTTACTAGATTTACAGTCTAGTGGAAGGGGAAAAGTTAATGTGTACCAGGTCAGTGATAACATGTGAAATCCCAGTGATTACGTACGATCACATTCCCCCTCAAAAAATTCCCTGTGGGCTCTTGCAGATGGGAAAGAGGACCTTGCCTCAGTCAGTTGCTAATATTGCTAACATTTTTTAATTAAAAAAATTAATGTATGTTTATTTATATTTGAGAGAGGCAAAGAGAGAAACAGAGCCCAAATTAGGGAGGGGCGGAGAGAGAGACATACACAGAGTTCGGAAGCAGGCTCCAGGCTCTGAGCCTGACGCAGGGCTGGAACCCACGAACTGAAAGATCATGACCTGGGCCGAAGTCGGACGCTTAACCGACTGAGCCCCCCAGCACCGCTAACATTGCTAACATGTGATCACCTTCCCCAGTTACTTTCTGCAAGAACGCTCATGCCCTCAGGTTATGCTTGTTTCCTCCTGGACCAGTTGACAAAGTGCCTTTACTCCGCTAGATTGAAGCACCATGAGGGGAGGAACCTTTTCCTGGCTTGCTCCCCTCTGAACCCCCAGCGCCTAGCAGAGTTCCTGCAACCTAGCGGGAGCCTCTCTTATCGTTTGAGCCAGTGAATGACTTATTCCTCGAGCTAAGAAACGCTAGAAGCTCCGAGAAGGCTAGCAAGTGTTTCAAGAGACAGTTGGAGTCACCCAGACTTCCGAGGGAAACGTCCTGCTGCTCTGTGCTATTGTCACTCATACAGGCTCCAATCTGCTCCCCTAGGAATCCTTTGGGGATTTGGGAAGAAGACTCTTCTTTGTTTTAATAATTTAATTACCAGTTCACAGTTAAATCCAAGTTCAGAGATAACTTCTTGAGTCTACAACTGAAGAGCATTTTTCCCTTTCACTACCCACCTCCTCCCACCTCCCCACCCCTCTCTTTTCCCAGAAATCGGTGCCTCGCATAAAACCTGGGTACTTAGCAGTTGGCTCTGGAAGCACAAGAATAATCTCTCACCTTGATCAAGGAAGAGAGAAATGGAAAACCTGATCCCCAGGTGGCTTCGTAAGAACTAGAAAGAAAAAAAAAATGGAGATGCTGGCATTGTCCAGTGCTTACAATATTTTCCTTTTTTAAAACAATCATTATTTTTGTGCTTGCACCATGCTTTGTAATCACTTCTGATCATCATCTTCTACATCAGCACAATGTTTATCCATTTTGAGGAAGCGGCTGTTGAGGCAGAGACGGGAGGGCCTCCTTCTCGAAGCCCCGCACAGACAGCTCAAACCCTAGAATGATCTGACATTCAGAAGAGTCTCTGTGCCCTTGCTAAAATTTCTTCTGAAGGTTCAGTCTCCCATGTGATGAACTGCAAAGTGGAAAATCCACCCTGTCCACGGGTTTTCATCCACGACATCTCCGGGAAGTGTTCGGGCTGGAAGGGAGAGCTACACTCAGACTCCCAGCATCCCCCTGTCTCCGTGGCATGGCACTAGCAATTAGGGATGTCATCTCTCATCCCCAAATCACAGACAAGGAGGGGCACGGGTGGATGTCACTGGAGGAGACAGAAGATGGATAGCCTCGGGAGGTTCCTCTGTCCTATTGATGCAGACACACCCGGCTCTGTGTCTCACTGCTTGCATCACCTGTAATTTGGCCAGATGGACATCATGGGGGGAAATTTCGTCTGGACCAGGAATCTTAAAACACTAGCAAAAAGAGCTGGCTCTTGGGAGAAATGAGAATGGGGCCATTAGAAGTTGGGAGTTGGGGCCATTAGGAAGCAGGCCGGCTGCGGGGAGGCACAGGGGATTTCTGCTCAATAATGGGAAATGTGAACGCAGGTTGGTGCTGTGATTACAGCATCCTGAAGGGGGGCCCTGGGAGGCCAGGAATAGATTAAGACTCACTCAAGCCAAGGTTGGGGGAAGGGACGAAGGTCATCCGTTCAGATTCTGGGGAAGGTACCCAAGTGGTCAGAGACCCTCTACGCCACCGTGCAGACAGGAAGGGTCCCGTTGGAATGTCACGCTGGGGAGCAGCACATACCTGTCCCCATACCTGGGAGAACTGAACCCTTGAGATGAGGTCACGTGAAGTGCAAGCCCAGCACAGAACTCTCCAAAGGGAGCTTGGTAAAGGGTGTGCTCCATCCTGGCGTGGCTAGATGGCTGAGCCTCCGTGCCGCTTCTGGGGGGCCGGTTGGCAACGTCCATCCAGAACCTCAGGAAACAGACTCAAAAACAGACGAATTTACTCTGAAAAAAAAGAATTTCGATGTCCACACAAAGATTTATAGATAAGAAGGAGCATTAGTGTGATATTTACACTGCTGAAAAATGCAAAGTGATCTAAAGGCCTAACGACAGAGGAAATAGCTAAATCAATTGTAGTGCATTCCTACAATGGCACTTAGCAAAGCTTTAAATATAAAATCATGCGAATGACACGGGAGAATGATTATGGCGTGTTCAGTAAAAAAATACAGGTTGCATTATAAAAGCAGGTAGGACAGGAACCCAATACAATATAGAGAAAAAAGTTCAAAGGAAAATAGGCCGGACAGTTAACAGTGCTTACCTTGATGTGGTAGGATTATGGATGATAATCTGTATTCTTTTTAATAGTGTTCAATGTTTTCAAAAGTATCTACATGTTAATATCTATTACTATATATGCATATGTATGACTAATACATAGATTTGTTACTCCTGGCTCCCTAGCTTCCTTACCCTGCTCTCGCCTTCTCCACACCGGTGTTTACTGTCTGGCATCCTATGTTCTTAGTTGTTTACTTGCTCTATGCCACTGGGGTTCTGTCGTCTAGAACATAAGCTTCCGGAGGACCAGGCCTTTGTCTTGTTCAGCGCCAAATCTCACTCCCTTCTGCTGCTTGGCACATAGCCTTAGACAGAGTTTAACAAATATTCACTGCATAAAGTGATATTCTCTTTTTATGATAATAAAACATATTATTAAACTGTAAAAAATATAATTGCACATAAGGTTATACGTTCCCTCATTTTCATGACTGTGACAAAACTGGGGGTATAGGCTGTATCAAGCTTCTCCTCATGGCAGCCCATCAATGGTAGCCATCGATCGAGTCCCAAATCGGGAAGAGGAGTAAGAGGTAGTCCCGGCAGTAGAAAGCTTCACTGATGACCCCTGTGTAGCTGAGACTCCAATCATTCCTCAGAGTTGAGATCCCCTGAACTAGATCAGTATGCACTGAAGGCTGGCTTTGGCTGTGTGAACTTGAACTATCCATCCACAATGTCCGGCTTTCCCCCTGTATAATCGTTGCCCCAATCACAGTCGACTCATAATACATTTCACCTCAAGACAGAGGTTTAGAAGTTGCATGGCATACTAAAAGGAATAAATATAGACTGATTTAGAATCCTGACTCCAACCCTTCGTAGAAGTAAGACCCCATTCAAGATATTTAAGCCTTCCTAATCCTTGGTACCCTTACCTACAAAATAATACTAGTCTCTCAAAGTTACCTTAAGTATGAAATAAGACTGTGTACAAAAGGTCTCACATAGTACTGAAGGCATCTACGACCTCCTCCAAATTCACATGAGGCCACCATCATGAAAGTCCAGTTTTCTGAGAAGAAACCTAATCAATAATACCTACGTACGATGAATAGTGATCGCCACATTTGTAAAAAAAAATAAAAATAAAAAATCAGGGCATAAGGTCCTCTCATTTGAGCTGTGAATTCTGCTATCTCAGTGTGGAGACCCCTGACATCTCAACCGTGAGAAGGACTTGTTCAAGTAGGACACGGGTAACAGTGTGGATTCCATGGCCTCACCGGACTTCTGAGTGACAATGTCTGGCAATGAATCTGAGAATCTACAGTTTCAAAGGGTCACCCAGTGATTTACTCACGTTCAAATTTGAGATCCACCCAAAGCCCCATTTCTAAGAACAAATAGATGAGCTTTGGTTAACCACACAATAAGCCCAAGTGCCCAGTTCTCAACGTGGATTCATACAGTCTTCGTTCTACCTTTTTAATTTGCACAAATGATCTAATGGAAATCTGAATCAAAGAAAGGAAAGATCCATCCCTATTTTCATACCTCCCGCATATTAATCTTTTTTTCTCAGTTCCTCTGTATTTCTCCCTTCCAGGTCTTTGAATGCTTGGGTTTTACAAATTCATAATCATTACATTGATAGGCTTCCAACATACAGTTCTTTTAATTTCATGATCAATATCTTTTCCACTTTCCTTTTCCTGCCGTTCCTCCCACACTATAGAATTTCTTTCTTTGTGAGAATTAATTCTTAACCTTTATGTGAGGCTGTGCAGCTCTCAAAGCAGTTTCATGCCCATTATCTTATTAACAGCACCAGATTCATTTATTTAAATGATAGCTTTGTTCTTTCTCATGAAAAGTATCTCAGTGGGGACTCACCCAGGGGATGCTGAGGAAGAAGAGCTATGTAACTGGAGAGACCCAAGTTCAATTCCTGACACTTGATGACAGTGAATTCAGATGACTCATGTCTCTCTCACAGCCCATTTCTCTTGTCCATACCATGTGGATAACCACAGCATCCAGTCCATACAGTAGCCACGGGGAGGAAATGACATAATCACTTTTAAAATGCTTAGCGCGATGCCAGGGTAGAGTAAGGGTTCCATTAAATGCCGGTTGTTATTGTCATTATCATTCTTATTAAATACCTTAGATAAGGGCTTTTCATGGCTGTAGGAAGCAAGAGAAGAACCCCATTTCGCCTGACCTGGCCCCCCAATCTATCTCAACCCAGAAGAGGAAAGAGGGGGCCACATTTCATGTTCCGGGCTTCACTGATTTTTCATCTAATGGAGAGAGCATGGTTCCATCTTAGGTGATGTCTTCATCTGGGATAGAGAGATAACTTTTGAGATCTCATTCCTCCAACCCTTCTCCCAACCAAAAAAAAAAAAAAAAAAAGGCAAATACTTGGGCCTGCCTAGTTAAACTGAAATCTAAACTTCTCGTAGTTTAGAAATGTCTGGAACTTACTTTTCATGGTCCTCAGATGGGATCCTTTCGACCTGGAGTGGAGATGGGGGTGGGGGTTCTGATTGCAAAACTTCTCACGGGGATGCGTGTCCTTGCAGGTCTCAGCAAACTCAGTCGGTTCCAAGAGTTCAGGCTCAGGTAAGCTTTGGACAAACACCTGGGGCTCTGAGAGGCTTAATTGAAATGAGCCCAAACTTAAATGTTTTATGAGGTACGCCCATCGCTAATTTTCTTGGCCAAGTCTGAGGCAGTCTCATTGTGAACATGCTCCTGTTAGCACCTGAGAAACGCGTCTTCCCTACGGAGCCCCCGGTTTGGTTTTGCTTCCCCATGTCTCCAAGAGCCGTAGAACATCTGTACGTGTCACTGTGCACGGCAGGATCACCCTGGGATCCGTCATTTCAGCCTGGGGGCCATTTCTTCCTTGGTACAGTTTGTCTTGAAGTTCCAGAAAAGCCAGGCTTCACCTCCTGCTTAGCCAAGTCCCCAGGCAGGGACCAAATTCTCCCTAGAACATAACAAGCCTCCTGAACAAGGGAACACCTAATCCAAGCATTTTGCCAAGCTCCCGTGTGAATTATAAGTGGAACAGAACCTGTCTTGGGAAAAGAGACATAAAATACCCCGGCGATCTGATGGGGCGATCGGAGAGAGCAGCCAACTATTCTACCAAGATTGGCCATCTTTTAAAATTTGAACAGGCTTCTCCCCACCCAAGTGGAGGGTCATCTGGGGAACTTGCCCACAGCTACCCCCAACCTCCAGGCTGTAAATCCCTCAGGATCTTATTTATTTTTTTGTTCATACTAAGAATCATTATATGCATGTAACAAAAATATTATTAGGACACTCATGTCCTGAAAGTTTGACTGGAACAATATCCGAGAGCCCATGGAGTTTCCAGAGTATTCTTCGGGCCAACAGGAAAGGAACTGAAAAGGCACAAATCAGATAAACGCACATAGAAGTTTCGATCCCACATGGTATCACCCGTCAGAATGTTCTGGATCAGCCACGTTCTGGGCAGAAAGAAGAGTCAAAGCCAGGGAACTTAGTGGCAGAAATTGAACACGGGACACCCTATTACAGAGTACGAAGGTATTGACAAAAGGTACACAGGATATGAGGAAGCAGTCCAGAGATGAGCACTGGGTGGGACCCACTACCACCCTTGGGGCTGGAGAGACCACAGAAGGCATATGGTTTTATCAGAACTCCAAGGCCAGAGCTGTGTGACTTCCTAGGTGCTGCTGGACCTCCGGAGGAGAGAAGCATTGCTCATCAAAGCACCCAGAGATGGGAAGAAATACTCCGGCTTCTCCGTTCTGACTGCCTTACAAACTCCAACCAGTGCTTCCCACCGCTGGAAACCGACCAGAAGCCAGTTCCCAAGGAATCCAGGAAAGACAGTTTTCAGGACTCGGTGTCTCCAGGAAATGGGTCGAAGAGAGAGTCAGTACATAAGCAGTACACACATATGACTGAGGCCTTTGCACCTCATTTTTATACATGTCCCATCAGAGCAAGCTGAATGATCAGAAAGCCTGCAGTTATTTTTAGTGCAGACACTTCCCTTTTCACACATGTTACTGTGTGCCGTCTCTATACAACCAGCTTCGTATGTTATTGTGGATACGGTCTTTTCACACTGCCGATATCTAGTGTGTGTAGGGAAAGTCTGCATGCATGTCTTTGATTCAAGAAAGAAAGAAGGCCAACTCTATCAAGAGCACATTTTTAGTTTTTTTTTTTTAATGTTCATTTATTTTGGAGTGGGGAGGTGAGACAGAGAGAGATGGGGACAGAGGATCCGAAGTGGGGTCTGTGCTGACAGCCCGGAGCCTGACGTGGGGCTTGAACTCACCAACCGCGAGATCATGACCGGAGCCAAAGCCTGACGCTTAACCCACTGAGCCAGCCAGGCGCCCCTCAAGAGCACATTTTTAGCAAAAAGGAAGGTGGCAGGAACATGGGTGGTGAGCAGACTCCTTCGCTGACTGACGTAAGGATTCCCCAAAATATTAGATTCGAAGAAGCCCTGTGGGTATCAGGCTGAGGCGAACACGCCCATTGTTAGCTCCCAGGGCCGCCGTGTGTGCCAGTGAAATGGCTCAACGTCTTTTTTCAGGGTGATGTTGACACATGTCAAATACATTAACATTCCTATTGGAATGACTCATCTCGAAGGAACAGTCAGCTTGGAACGATGGGAGGAGAGGGTGGCAGAAGCATTTTACAGTTGTTACAGCCATTGGGACCGGTCTGTCTTTCTTTCTCTCTATCTCTCTCTCTCTTTTTTTTTTTTTTTTTGGCTTTTGTTTTTTAAAGAGAGTGGTCAGTGTGTCCCTGCAGTGGTGTCCTTGTTCAATGCCATCATCGTCATCGCCATAGCTGGAATTTGGACTTTGCGTTCGCCTCACCAAATCTGATGTCTGAATGGGGCCACCGAGCCCGTGAGTGGATGTGAGGAGGCCTCCCCTGCTGGCCGCTGTCCCTCCACCACCCTCGCCGACTCCCTTCCACGGCCTATCAGGAATGGTGATATCGTTTGGCCTTGAGGAAGATTTGACTGTCGTTCTAGCTATCAGTGAAATGAGAATCGATCAATTGGAACTAAATGTGACCCTCTTTAGAGCCCCAGGCCCACACTCTTCCTTATGAGGCCTCCACAGAGCCGCCTGCAGTGTGCCTTCCCTGTACATGCAGGGAGAGTGGTTCCTCCCTCTAGGGAGTGACCTCAAGCCTCACCCCCAGTGTCCGTGCCTGACCACCCTGGGACCCACAGGAAGCAAGCCGTGCTGTGTACCCGGGTTTGAGACCACCCTTCCACCTCTGCCCTCATGTTGACCCCAGGATGATGGACAGTGGGGGTTCTGTTCCCTTCAAGAGCATGCATCTCCGCCCTCCCTGATCTCGCTTCCACACACGTGCAACCCAAGTAGGTGATCGGGATTGGCTGTGTGACACCCAGACATTTCTCCAAGCCTTGAGCCGTTGACTTTGCGGGGGCTCTTCCCGCAGGTTTTCCGCAGAGTGGTTCAGGGCCATCTGTGCCCAGGGCAGGCTACTCTCTGCTTTCGCGACAGCTTTCTCAAAACGCTATCAACATGCATCCGTTGGTCCTCTTCTGTGTCGAACGCTTTCACAGAAGTACACTTCTATCAACAAGGACAAGCCACAGCCCACAGGCACAGGGCAGACTTAATCTCACTGGAACAAAGGAAATATTTCAGCCCCTGCTCCCCAACAGAAATACTAAAAATGGAAACAGAATGGTGGTTCGCCCAAGCAGTCCATTTTAAGTTACCAAACTTTTTCTTCTAAAATATCTGCATTCAGCTCCGCAGCTTTTCTTCACAGGTTCTCCTCAAGAGCCCTGGGTGGTACTGGTTTACATATGAACCACTAAAGGTAACCTTTCTCGGATGAGAGTACAGCACACACTATGCCCTTAAAGAGGCAGTCATGTCTTTACAGAAAAAGGCTTATGGATTTGAAACGATAGATTTTCCAGCTTTGAGCAAACCTACAAAGGATGCCCACAGCAGGGCTTTCACTATGCATGTATTACACATGCATGTATGTGTTATCCATGAATTATTGTCCACGTGGGGTGTGCTGACCCTGCTCTGGCGTGAGGTATCATGGCCATACACCCTCTCTCCACTTGCTTCCACCATCCGGTGTCATCCGCTCCACCAACTCGTGCCCATATACACACGCGCACCAGGCAAGGCTTCTGCAGGCAAGGATTAATTCAGACCAGCTGCTTTCCCCAGCTACTCCAGATAAACATGCTACATCTAATCACCCCTGTGAGAAGAAATTACAAATTAGCCTCTCAAGACTGGAACATTCTCTCCTGTGACATTCAATATGGCCCCCATGCTCGGAATCACTGGGTTTGTTGTTGTTGCTGCTGCTGATGCTTATTTTGTTCTGCTTACAGCATCCCCAATATCTATGGCAACTCTCCTAGCAAAAGGTCACAGGGACTTTCCCTTGAACTTCCATTTCAGCCACTTTGGGGATAACTGTCTCTTTCTTGGGACAATGGCAGCCCCTATGCCGAAATGTGTTTGTGCCCTAGAATTTCGATTCAAAGTCAAGACATCCCAAGGAAATCTCACAAGTTTTGTGATATTGTCAACTGTCTCTATGTGACACAGTAACAAGTCAGGGTTCCGTTTCGGTTTTTTTGTTTTGTTTCATTTTGTTTTTATTCTTTTTTTGTACATTTTTTAATGTTTATTATTGAGAGAGAGAGAGAGAGAGAGATCGACAAAGAGTGAGCAGGGAAGGGATAGAGAAAGAGGGAGACAGAGAATCCCAAGCAGGCTCCAGGCTCTGAGTTGTCATCACAGAGCCCGACACGAGGCTTGAACCTCCTCCCATAAATCTGAAGATCATGACCTGAGATGAAGTTGGCTGCTTAACCAACTGAGCCCCCCAGGCATCCCATGTTTTGTTTTTAATGGATGTATAGGAGAAGCTGTACTTGGAAACTCTAACCCTCCCTTAGAGACTCTTCTTCCAAGCAGCCGACTGTTTTGCTCACATCCCGTTTCTGCGGGATTATAGGCAGTTTTCCATCTGATCTTAGGGCCTCCACCCTTTCCGAGGTTACCATACTGCCTGCCCTTCAGCTGAGCGCTTGTCTGTTGGGCACCCTGAGTTCCGTGACATGTACTGAAGGCAGAGTTTTGAATTCTACCATCAGTTCATTGAGGAGGGCAGCTGAAGATGCACAGAACTCACTTCCCCTCTCTCCTTCCTTCCTCCTTTCTTTCCTTTACTACTTTTCTCCCCTTTCTGTGACTAGTACTGTCAATATTTCGGGGTGCCTCTAATTCCCACAGAAACTGAATCTACTACCTTCTTGTCCCTAAGATCACAAAAACCAATCTTTGCTCAAAACGAAGACACCCGCTACTCACTTCCTGAGCTTCTCCCCCCAACTGTTGTCAAATTTCTTTCTTTTACTTTGTCCTTTGACACCTGAGCCTAGTTTAGGGGAGACTTCGGAACCATCTCTATGGTATGTCCTCTCCTTCCTATGGACTCAAGAGAGCAAAGGCCTTTCTGTGTAGAATGGTCAGTTCCCCTGGGTATGACTGTCATCCTTGCATATTTCAAACGCCCCCTCATTCTCAAAAGTGTCCAGATCTTCTGGAGCACCTGGGTGGCTCAGTCTGTGAAGTGTCCGACTCTTGATTTCAGCTCAGGTCTTGATCTCATGATAAATAAACATTAAAATAAAAAGTAGGATATAGGATATAGGATTTAGTTTTCATTAACACGAAACTTGCACTACCATTAATTATATGAGCATTTTGGTATACTGCATTTAAATTTGGGGAGAGAGCTTGGAGCGGCCATATTGTTTTCTCCCCAGTTCTTGCCCCTCATCCCCTCTTATCTCCCCTCCTCTGTGAGAAGTAACAAACACATTCCTCTCTCCACCCCCTGCAGAGTCTTGGTGTTCATAGCAAGGTTCCTGGAGGCCTCACCTTGTGTCCCTAGTAGTAGCCAAGGAAATTTTCTAAAGACATATCTTGTTCCTCACCAAAGAAACTCTGAAGAATACACTTTGCTTCATATGTTTAAACCCAACTACCTAACAGTATTTCTTTTAGTTGCCCTTGTCTTGACTCTCACAGGCATATGGATAAAAGTAACCTTTGGCAAAAAAAAAAGTAATAAAGGAGAAAAGAAGAGATGAAAGCCTAAAATAAATTCAAGTCATGGGGCAGGAAAAAAAAAAGGGGGAGACAGAGAGAAGGAGACAGAAAGGAGAGAGAGACCAGATTTTAAGACTTTATACCCCTGAACAGTGGTTTTAAAACTTTCCTACAAATGAGTGTTCCAAGGGTGTTGTTCAACAGTTTAGATTTGTGGAGTCTCACCCACCAAAGGACACAAGCTGGCCTTCGAACACATGGACCACACTTTGAAAACTCTTCTAGAACATTCCTGAGCTTAAGGGGGATAGTGAGATATATCAATCTAACATCACTCAGTTGGGGAGGATTATGATGGTTTTTCCTCATCCATGTATTTGAACTGTATGGAGATCATGTTGTCAGCTTTGACATCTCATTTCGGCCTGAGACTCTGAAGTCATCTTAAGAGGCAAATTATTGAACACAAGCCTTAGAATTTGCAGGTCTTCTTCAAGTCCAACCTTGGCTTAAGCAGTATACACATTAGCCTCACCCAGTACAGTTGCAGACAGATGCACAGTCAGGTCACCCAGGAGGGCGTTGGCTACTTTGCTGGGACATCTGTTGAGCTTCTTTTAAAGCGCATGTCAGAGAAGTAATAATGAAATAATGTATGGAAAGCGCCTAGTACTTTGCCTGGAACCGAGTATTGTTATAATAAAAAGATAGCACTTTATCTGCTGGAGACTTGGAATAATGAGTTACCCAGCATGTGCTCTTCAAGGTAGTCAGCGTCTTGGTGATGATGATGAGAGTGCTTGATCCAAGTTTTGAGGCAGAAGCCAGAGGCCAGAAAACAGGACAGCGTTGACAAAGCCAAGTTTATCTGTTTGAAAGCTGCAGTCACAAATGTTCTATGTGATCTTTCGGTCTGCTTTCATTCCTTCTACACCTGTCATTCAGGCTATTGTCCCCACCCCCTCCATGCTTATTCTATTTCTGGCCACTCCCTCTTTCATCGACAGAGTAGTGCCTGTCTGGAGCTGGGCAGTCAGAGCTCCCCAGTCAAATACCAGCAACAGAAGATGATGCCTCTTGTCTTACTTCATTTGGGCTGCTATAACAAAAATGCCATAGACCAGGTGGCTTAAACAACAAATGTCTGTTGCTCACAGTTCTGAAAGTGTGAAATTCCAGACTAAGGAACCGGTGGATCTGGTGTCTGGTGAGGACCCGCTTCCTGGTGCATAGACAGCCAGCCATCTTCTTGCTATGTGTTAACTTGATAGAGGGGCAACAGAACTCTCTGGGTTCTCTTACAAGGGTATTAATCTCTTCCAGGAAGTGTCTTACTCCCTAGTTCCCCCTCTCCACCCCCCTACAAATGCTATCACATTGGTGAGTTGGTTTCAACACATGAATTTTAGAGAGACACAAACATTCAGTCCATAGCACCTTAAAACTCTCAGGGCTCAGGGCATCTGGGTGGCTCAGTTGGTTAAGCGCCTTTGGCTCAGGTATGATCTCACAGTTTGTGAGTTCAAGCCCCATTCAGGCTCTTGGCTATCAACACAGAGCCTGCTTCAGATCCTCTGTCCCCCTTTCTCTCTCTCCCTCCGCCCCCTGTTCTCTCTCTCTCTCTCAGAAAGAAATATATAAACATTAAAATAAAAAAAATACCTCTACGGGCTCACACTTGGTCATCAGAATAGGCCTGAGGAAAGAAACCCCACAACAAAGAGACTGTACCCATAAATGGGGGTAATCTGTACCTGTCAACCAGAGAACGATACACTCTTTTCAGGAAAATCCAAAGACCTCCATAGCACTGTGAAAGTCTTCCCACTGGGCTTTCTTCTCCATGCCTCCATCGAGGCCCATGCAGGCCAAACAGCTTCTCATTCCCCAGGAATTAGCAAGTCTCCTAAGACCTTCCTGAAGGTCCTCAAGCAAGGCCTCTCTCTCATTTCTCACAGGGTAAAATGAAAGCGATCATCAGCGTTCACCTTTTTTAAGTTTAAAATAAAGGCAGCTATTGTTCTTCAGGTGAAGGAGAAGTGGAGTATGTCACCTGGGGCCAACCAGTGACTTTGCGTGGGATCAGGTCCACACGGACCATTCTGTAAAGGACTCATAAAAAGGCTGATTCTCTTTGTATCCGCTCCTGGTCTGCTGGCCCTGAAAACAAGTTTGGGCAAGATCTATTTCACAGGATCTTACCGGTTCAGAGGCCACTGGGCTGATGACTTCATCATCTTCCATGCAGATACTCACTTTCCAAATCCCTCAGCAATAGCATGAGAATCCTTATTTCCAGGCCATGTAATTCATTGCACACACATTGGTAGTCGTGGGGGGAAATAAAAAGGCTTTCGGGGTGAATCTAGCTTGGTGTGTTTCGAGCACTATCTGATTCATGGGAGTGACTTAAAATAGATGACAGCAGAATGGCGTGCTGTGTAAATGAGATCGTCGCCCTGGTTTGCTCGATCGCTGGTTCAGAAATGCGATTTAACCTGTTTTAGCATTTTCGAGATCATTCTGAGAGGGCTTGAATCGTACGTTTCCTCGTGACCCGGACTTCCCCTTGGCCAGGGGTATGAAAAACACGCAGCAGCCCCCGTCATATTGTTTAGCCCGCCTTGGGATCCTTTCTTCAATATTGGTGGTAGCGTAACGTGACATATCTGCAATTAAAGGGTGATGTCAGTTGACACGATGCCACAGAGGCCAGTTAAACATTGTTCCTCAGAAAATAAGACAGGATTCAACCCTGAAAACGTTGGTAGTGGTCCAGGGACTGAGTCATTTGGCTCTCTCGGAGCGTCTAAGCTAGCTGGAACATGTCAAGAAATGCAAGTTCCCTTCACACCATGGAAGCAGGAAAGCAAGAAGCAGGAAAATGGAATTTTAAAATAATGCACTGCTCCAGGGGTCTGCTCTTTCCCTCACAATTCAGGCCTGACCTTCTTCACGGATATTAACCCCTTGTACTGCAGTTCCCCAACCATGCTGGCAGCTGGCTGGCCGTCCATCTGGAGGGCTTCAATAGTCAACACCCTTTCAGATGCTCGGATTTTTTTTCCTTCGTTACTTCTTTCAAAAGAGCTGGGAATTGAAAGATTAAATCTAATTTAATTTGTGGACACCTCCCATTTTGATGGGGATACTTGGAATGTATTGCGTACTTGTAAAAAAAAAAAAAAAAAGATCTTCACAGAAACCCAACAGTATGCCCAGTGACTCTGTACTCACGTTTACACGACTGATATGTCACACAAAAATAAAAATACCTGGGATTGGAGAGAGGCACTACGGCTGCCCTCTGAAAAGGAGAGCATGGCTATATTTCTACATCAGTTGTCGGTCGCTGTGGTAACAAATCGTCACCGACTGGGGGGGGGGGGCTCACAACAACACCCATTTCGTGTTGTATGGTTCTGTAGGTCACGGGTTTGACACAGGGCTCCCTGGACTAAAATCAAAGGAGCAGCAGGAAGGCAGCAGTCAGCAGGATCACATTCCTTTGGAGGCTCTCGGGGGAGAAGCTGTTTCCTCGCCTGCATTTTCTGGCTTGTGGACCCTCCTCCACCTTCAAAGCCCATCGGTCAGGGTGGGTTGAGCGCTCACGTCTTGGTCACTCGACATTTGGCCACCCCCAGGTAATCTGAGATCATCTCTGTAGTATCTGCAACTCAAACCCCCATTCCGCGTAGAGGGTTAACCTAGTCACAGGCTCCAGGTGTATAAGGTTGACCCAGTCACAGGCTCCAGGTCTTAGGACATGGACGTCTGTGGGGAGGCGGACCCTTGTTCTGCCTACCCCAATTTCTAATTTATTTTCTCTGAAGTATGCAAATAAGTCCCTCTCCTTCTGTTTCGCCACAAAGGGGAAACAATCGAAATTGACTTCGTATGACAATTACACAAGTAAGCTCCGAGTTATAAATTTGTAGTAGAAGGAGAAAGGTGTTTTTTGTTTTGTTTTGTTTTGTTTTGTTTTTTGCCTTAATGCATTCTGGTTAAGAGCCAGAGATTCTTAACTAAAAAATTGTGGAAAGTGGTGCTATAAACAGATGACTATTAAGTAGTCATCAAGTCAAGTTAAATACAATTTAACAACTATTTATTAGGAGTGGAAGCAAACGTAAATGTTGAAAACTCAAATCCTTGCTTCTCAACTGTCTTCTCATTTTCCCACAATGTATTTCTGGCTGTTTGGAGCTAATTTCCTAGATTTTATTAACCTGTAACAGAAGGGCTTTACAGCTAAATCTATCGCAGAGAATAACTCATTGGTAACCTCATGTTGCAGCTTCTGGAGCCAAAAATGTTGAGGGGAAAAAAAAAAAAGCCATGGGCTCAGAAAACCTTGTCGCCTGGGGGCCGACATAAGTTGGAGAGAGGTGGTCGCCTCAAGAAGGGTACGGGACCTGAGCCACTAGCAAGATGCCAGCTTCCCTCGGTAAAAATCTCAGATCAATGGAATCTATCTATACATTCAAAAATCTTTGTAAGCACCTATTCTATACCGAGCATGGTTTTAGGCACTGAGGATACAGTTGTGAACAAGGTTGGCAGGATGTCTCCCCTCATGAAGTTTACACTCTTATAGGAAGAGGAGAGAACAGAAATGGCAATACTTAAAATAATTTTAGAGAGAGTGTAACAACACACACATGTACACAGACACTCCGTGAAACAGAATGCACAAACTGAATAATGAAGGAGAATGTCATCTAAGGGGTTATGTACAAAGGTTCAGGACAGGTTCAGGGTAAACCCAGGAACCCAGCACAGAGGGCACCAGGGAACTCAGTGTTCTGGCTTTGTCTTCCTACCCTAATGCCTGTAAGCACCTCCCCTGGCCAAGTCTAAATCACAGCCTCAGGTCCAGGGAGCCCCTATTGTCCTCCATAAAGATCAACCTCCCAGAGGATGAAAGAAGGTGGAGAAGGGCAGAGACCAGACCTAGAGGAACAAACTCGAACCTTCCAGCCCCTACTCTTCGGAGTGATGAAATGTATTGTAATGAGGCGCCGGGATCAAATATTTTAGATAGATTTCAAGGAGGACCTCTCTTCGGTGCTGGTTGGGGGCATTTGAGCTGTGGTCACAAAACAGAAAGAAGCCACTCACACGCAGAGTAGGGGGCAGATGGCTCTGGCAGAGCGAACGGAGCACAAGTGCAAAGGACCTGAGGTAGAACCTAACTTAGTATGCTGAAAAAGGACAGTTCAGTGCAGATGTACCAGAGTCGGTTAGGGGGTGAGTGGTAGGAAATGAAGGCAGAGAGACAGGCCGTGGCTACCTCCACGAAAGGCTTGTCTTAGGTCAGGTTTTCCCAGAAGAAAACCCTGAGCTGAGAGTCTGAGTGCCAACAAACCAGGAGGCATAGGAAGGGGAGGCGAGAAGGGAAGGGAGGGGTTCCAATACAGGTGATGTTAATACCTGACTGCCATGTGGGCAAGTGGGACCTGCAGGTGGGACCCACAGAGCACAGCCCTGGAGGAGAGGAAGCGGGCTGCTTTTCTGTAGCTCCCACCCATGGCCTTGTGTGGGCAGCTCCCGGGGAGTTGGGCTGGGGGGCATCCCTGGCTGGCTCTTCCAGAGAAGAGAAAACGTCAGGTGACGAATTATGGGTGTTTGCAGGAGGTGTGGGGGAGGGGTGCACAGGGGAGGGCGAGTGCCCGGCGGTAGGGGCGCGGCGCCCTCAGCGTCCGCTCACAGGCTGGGAGTCATTTGGACTTCTAAGTGTGACAGGAAGCCATCAGAAGTGATAAATTATTCACATTTTCTCTAACCGGGCTGAGACGCTACAGGGTAAGAGCCCGTGGGTTCTCTTTTAAAAAATTAAGATAGAATTCGCATACCATAAAATGTACGCTTTAAAATGCGCAGTTCAGGGGATTTTAATATATTCACAGAACTCCGCAGTCCTCACAATTACCTGGTTCCAGTACCTTCTCGTTGCCCCAGAGAGAAACCTGTGCCCTTTAGCAGCCATTCCCCAAGGAACGGGCTCTCAGATGACAGTGTGGGAGGGCGGTTAGTGACAGAAACAGTCGCTGGAGAGGCAAGAGCACTGGCTGCTGGATCAGACACCTCGGCCGGGACCACTGGGTCTCTTTCCAGTCCCGTATCCACAGGCGCGACACCTCCGTGTTCTCAGCTGTAAAACGGAAGCCCCACTGTCCACCTTGGGTGGTATTTCTGATGATTTGAGGAAGTGCTCTGCATAGCCCTTTCCCTGCTGTACCCATCACGTGACTATGGACCTGCGGGTCGGGAGGAAATGCTCACCATGGCTAGAAAAGACATGGGGGAGGGCAAAGCTGGTTGTTTAGGAAGAATGCCAGGGTTAGAAACTTAAGCAGAGCTTGGACTTTGAAGGAACATTTTGGTGAATTGAGGCAGGAAGTAAAGATTTCTTTTTTTTTTTTTTTCAAGTTTATTTATTTATTCTTGTTTTGCTGGGGAGGAGCGACAGAAAGGAAGAGAATACCAAGCAGGGTCCACACTGTCAGTGCAGAGACCCACACAGGGCCTGGACCGCGAGATCATAACCTGAGCCCAAACTAAGAGCCGAATGAGCCACCCGGGCACCCCGGGAAGTAAACATTTCTGAGAGGGCCTAGCTGGGAGCATTGGCTTCCAGCTGAGCAACCGAGAGACGAAGAGAAGTGCAGAGGCACAGGGTGACAGACAGCCACAGCCCAAGGCAGCAGACAGTGGCCCACTGGAGACCAGAATGGGCTGCCAGCCAGCCACAGGTAATGGTTTCTTGCAGGCCCAGCCTGCTCGGGCGGGGAGGGCTGGCCTGACTGATGCGGGAATGGGCAGGCTTTAGAAAGAGGAACGAGGTCACTCAGGGAGTCGGGTGGGCGGGGGGGGGCAGCCTCTAGACGGACCAGGAAGGAGCTAGACTCTGTACCGGGCTGCACGCCTACCATTTGCAAACCTGCCTCCCTTCCCTTTCTGTGGGTCTAAAAAACCAAGAGTGGCCAAGAATGATGTTGCGGGTGGACTGACACCAAGGGAATGGAAAAACCCAGAACAAAATGGCAAACTGCTTTTTTTTTGTTTTGTTTTTTTTGCAAGAAGCAAAAGAGGAAAAAAAAAATATTCAAGTCCCTAAAAGTTAAAATAATGATCAATTTTGATTGGGGAAGATCAAGTGAATTTCTTCCAGTTCTGGAAACTAGACAATCTGAGATCTGGGTACCAGCATGTTTGGGGTCTGTTGGGAGCCCGCTTCCGGACCGCAGACTGCTGGTTCTCATTGTATCCTCCCATGCTGGGGAACAGGGTAGAGGAAGCAAGCTCCCTGGGGACTCCCAAAGGGCCCCGGCCCCACCCAGGAGGGGCCCCACCCGCATGAGCTGGTCTCATCCTGATTGCCTCTCCGAGGCCCCTCCTCCAAATACCATCCCCTTGGTGAGCAGGGTTTCCACGTATGAATTTGAGGAGGGCACCTTCAGTTGTCTTTTCAGAAACTTTCTCTGTTGAGAACTTTTGCATCTCTCCCCACGAGGGTTACCGGTCTCTAGACTTCTCTCCTTGTGATGCCTTTGCCTGGTTTTGGTATCACAGTACGTATGGTCTCAGACTAAGCCAAGAAGTCGTCCCTCCTCTTCTACTTTTTGGAAGAGTTTGAGAAAGATTGGTGTTGGTTATCCTTTAAATATTCGGTGGGATTCACTAGCAAAGCCACGTGGTCCTGGGCTTTCTTGGTTGGACATTTATTTGGTTTAATTACTGATTCAATATCTTTCTTCTCCTCGAATTTTGGCCGTCCGTGTTTCTAGGAATTCGTTCATTTCAGTTAGGTTGTCTCATCTGTTGGCATACAACTGCTCATAAGATTCTCTTACCATCTGTTTTATTTCTGTCAAGTTGGTAGTCTGCCCCCTCTTCTATTTCTGATATTAGTAATTTGAATCTTCTTCTCTCTTTTCCTTCTTGGTTGTTGTAGCTAAAGGCGCGTCGCCTTTGTTGATCTTTCCAGAGAAACAACTCTTGGTTTCATCGGTCAGTGTTTATTTTTGAGGAGAGGTTTTCATTTCATGTTATTTGCTTCCAGTCTGGGGAAGTTTATACTGGTTTCTGTAAGCACAGATGTACTTCGCTCTCTGGGGTGCAGTGTTTTAAAAGCGATAGCTCTGTTTGTACTTGATGAACGGAGTTATACATGTATTGACTTACACAGAAAATTCTCTCCCTTTTGGTAAAACACAGTTGGCTACATCATGACAGATGCAGCCTTGAGTTGGTAATAAGGGAAAATCATTGCTAAGGACACCGAAATGTGTTACAGTCATTTTAGTGCTTATCTTCTTTGCCCAAAACAAGTTAAACCAAACATAAATCTCCAAATGTAAACATGTTCTTCATGTTCTTGTCCTAGCCTGAAATTCTTTCTCAACATTTTAGCCTCTGCCTATAGAGGATGTATATGTGTATCTTTTTTTCCTTATAAGGCTCAGCTCCTCTCACCCTGTAACCCCACCCAAGGGACTCTGTGAGGGGAAACCAGTAAAGAAATCCTGCTGGATAATTATGGAGCCATTCTCTTTTCCAGATCTGAGACTTAACGTGGTCCGTGTTCTGTCTTTTCCCCACTCGCCTTACCGTCTGGCCAGCTCCTTCCACCAGCTAGCCTCTCTCGGAGTCAAGAAGAGTTAAGAGTGTTAGACTTGTTTGTGTCAGGAGAGTCATTATGAAGGGCAGGAGGTGGGTGGACCTTGGTCTGCTAATTAGGGGAAAGACACGGTCTTCTGCACAAGGCAGGTGGGTCATGCATGAGGGGTGTCTGGGCAAAGGTTTAGGGGCAGGAAGAGATGGTCTGAGAGCAGGGCATCACAGGACAGCTCAAGATACGGATCTACAGTCTAAAATAACCTCCATCTCCCTTCCAGATACACACTGCTGTGTGTACAGACGTGTGTACATGCACACACACACACACACACTGGGGCCCTCTTTTTGGTCTCAGAAGCATGTTTGTACAATTGACCTCAAACCCTTTTCTAGTGCATTTTCCTCCAATGGAAAGGAAAGTGAGGGCAAGGCAGAAGGACTCGAGGTGTTTGTTCTTGGGAATCCAGTGGAGGCTCCGTGGTCACCCCATGGCGGAAATCGGGGATGACTGCTACACATCCTGAGCCTTATGGTAGCCGAAGCGAACCCTACCTTTCATGACTTGGCAGGCATGTGTGTGCACACATGTGTGCATTATATTGTCTACATGACAGGCACCTACAGTTCCTCATCTTCCTATATGCGTGTGCTGAAACTTCTGTCAAGAGGAGGAGCCCCTTCCCTTAACGTGCCACTGTCCTTCTGACTCGTATCGACTTAGAGAACTGCAACAGAAGTGATGACCGCGCCTTAAGAAGTCTGGCCATTTCCACACTCACCCTTTGGGGGCCAAAGCATCACGTGAAGAAGACTGGGCTGGACTAGCGAAACACGAGAAACCATGTGGATAAGAGGAGTTTATCTGTTCGTTCATTTGTTTTTTTTAAAAGGCCTGGTGGAAAAACATAGCTTTCATTTTGAAAGGAAAGCAGGACGGCCATGTTTGCGTTAGGGATGGGACTGAACGTTGGCCTGTAAAGTCACACCTGCAGAGCCTGTGTGTAAGATGCCAAATACACTCTTCCAGCACCTGGATCATGATGCCCTTGAACCGTCTCTTTGTTTTCAGGAAGATACACGCGATGTTTCTTAGAGAAGAGAAGAGTCTCAGGACCTGGGTCACGTGGCCATCACCTTTGGTCTTTGTTTTAGTTTTTTTAATGTATTTATTTATTTTGAGACAGACAGAGAGAGCACGAGTGAGGGAGGGGCAGGGAGAGAAAGAGGGAGAGAGAGAACCCCAAGCAGGCTCCCGTGCTGTCAGTGCAGAGCCCGACCTAGTGCTCCAGCCCACGCACTGCGAGATCATGACCCGAGCTAAAACCGAGAGCTGGCCACTCAAACAACTGAGCCACCCGGCTCCCCCATCACCCTTGGTCTTGACTGCTTCTTTGTGTGGGGAACTCATCTACTGTCAGGACAGAAGCTATATTTAGAGACTGCTCATGTTCTGCAGTCAGTATTCTCCCAGGATTCCAGGGAGCCACAAAGTAAGTGTAGGTCTCACCCATGGTCCATTATCCTCTCACTATTAATCCCTCCCAAGGAGCAAATTCAGGGACTAGGAAGGGTTTGTTAAGTTTCCCAGATTCCTGGGTAAACACCTACAGGGTGTGAAACGGGACCCTAGTGAAGAGAGAATGAGACCTTCCAGAGTCTGACTCATTCTCGCTTAAGATGGACGGGACTTTCAGGGGGGACCCAGGCTCACAGACTCACAGATTCAGGTTTATTTCCTTCATACTCACTGAATAAACCTACGTCAGTTACCAAGTGGGTGCAGGCACTGGGAAATGTCTTCACGTACACGAACACCCAGCTGCAAAAAACCTTGCGAGATAAATAATTTTACCTCCATTTTAGGGTCTGATTCAGAGAAAGCTTACCAGGGGTCACACATTCAGTCACCGCCAGAGCCAGAAATCCAGCAAAGTCTCCATACTTCAACGATCATGTTGATTATGCTGCCCTAGTGTCTCCCAAATGTATAAGCTGCCACATCCAGGTTTTACATATAATTTACTTAAATCTTTTTTTTAATTTAATCACTCTAAATAAATTTCAGAAAGTGTGCACAGAAAAAAAGCTGGCAGAGAAAAACCAATGTTACTTGCCACGAATAACAGGGAGTGATGAAAATAAAGCTTTCTTGTTGGATTCTGGCTGCCTAGGAGGCCACCTTCATAGGCTTGAACCTAGAGCCTAAGTTTTCTTTTAAAAAGGGAGACTGGCCGGGGCACCTGGGTGGCTCAGTTGGTTAAGCGGCCGACGTCACCTCAGGTCATGATCTCCCAGTTCCTGACTTCAAACCTCACATCAAACTCTGTGCTGACAGCTCAGAGCCTGGAGCCTGTTTCAGATTCTGTGTCTCCCTCTCTCTCTGCCCCTCCCCTGCTCATGCTCTGTTTGTCTCTCTCAAAAATAAATAAACATTAAAAAAATAAATAAGAAATAAAAAGGGAAACTGGCAAGGGGGTCCATCAAAGGGCGGTAGCAGGGAGCAATCCAAGCTCCAGAAGATTCTTCCTCCGTTCACATACCCCCATACCCACCTTACCCACCCCCATGAATGCAGTTGAGAACGCCAAGCCCTTTCCACGCTCACTCATTCATTCTTTCAACATAATTTTGTGTAGGCCTTCTATGTGTTCCAGATGCCATAGTACCTACTCTGTGTACTGTACCAGGCACAATACTCTTATGGGATATTCAGAGGGGAGCAAGACAGATCTCAGTCATCAGAGAACTCTCAGTCATGAGGAGGGGATACACTAAAACAAGTAAGTAGGCAAATTCATTCATAATCTCAAATTATGGAAATAAATAGTGGGCAATGCTAAAGAATAATGCCAACAGGAATGGTGGTATCCTCACATAAATTTGTGGGGAAGGCCTAGGGAAGGAGACACAGAAGCCAAGATGTGAACAATGAAATCACAAACTTCATAAAGTGGTTGAGGAAGAGTTATCCAGGCTATGGGAAGGTCGTAGACAAAGACCATGAATATACAAAATCCTGGCATGTTTTAGAAGCAAACAACAAAAGGCCCCAGAAAGCTGAATTTGAAGGAGAGAGGAAGGGGCCTGAGGATGAAGGGAGTTTTCACGAGAAGAGCAGGGCAGCTCAGGGAACACTGGGAAGCCAATGAGGGCTTGGTAGCAAGGCACACATTTTCCCATGACACTCAGCAGAGCTCCCTGTGGCTACTAGGAGGCCCAGTGATTGCCGAGGCTGGTCTCTCTGGGCCATTGGCCTGGACTAGGGTGGTCATGATAAGTAAAGAGAGGCAGACATTTGAGGGACATTACTGTCAGAACTTGGTGACTTGGGGAGAGACACCAAGTCCAAGCTCATGGTGTCCTGAGGAAAGCCCAATTGCACAGGATGGAGAGACACTCAGTCCTCGTGCATTACGGGGAGACAGCTCCCTTCAGTCAGCAACAGCTCTTCTCTTGGCTTCTGGAGGGAGACAACCCCTCAGAGGATCCAGGGTGTCCTCAAGTCCAAACTCAAAGGGTGGCCTCGTAACATTTCTCTTGATCTCCAAAAACTTATGTATGCCCCATGCTGCCTTCCAAAAGAGCGTTGGGCTATTAAAAACTAATGAAATCTGGAAATGTGGTATTGATCTGGGGTGTTTTCTTCCAGTTACCACTGGGCTCTAGAGTGACTCAGAGAATGCCCAAAACAGATATGAATAATCTTTTACATACCCGTCTCCCTTAAAGAAGCCACGTCTGTAGGGCCACTCACCAAGAAGTTTGGGGACCACCTCGGAAAGGGGTGGGGTGGACTGCAGTTGGTTACTCAACCAGACCACCCCTTGGTGGGAACTGAGAATAAGAGATTCCTTGGCTGGCCCCACGAAGCTGATCTTCAGCCAGATCCAGCCCCAAAGTTTGTTTGTTCCTTTGTCTCCCTCTTCTAGTTCCTTCCATGGATCCCAAGTACATGGCACTTTGAGCTGGCTCAGACAGAGGGAAGGGAACTGGCGTGTCTTCAGCCAGAAAACACCTGCTATGACCAAGTGCCTGAGTTAGCAGCTTTATGTGGCTTATCTCATCAGAGGCTCATAGCAAAGTTTCAACATGGAGAGGATTACCTCCGTTTTATTAGCAGGAAAAATGAAGTTTGGTGATGTCAAGAGATTTATCTTGAAGTCAGGAGTCTCATAGCTAACAAATCCAGCTAGATCTCAGATAAGGAAATCTTCAGTGTACATTTATATAGCACTGCAGGTGCCCAGCAGGAGGCCACTGACCATGTGACCCTCACCCTAAGTCCCCAGGAGGGGACAGTCAAGAAGCAAAAGACCCATAGCAACCCCTATGAGGAATGTGCTCCTATTATTCCTCATAGCCTGAGGCCACCTGAATAGGAATTGCTAGGATGTGAACTCAGAAATTCTGACTCTTCCCTCTGCCCTAGATTTGCCCAAATGTATATCCTTTTCATTGTAAAACTTGGAACACAGAATCACCTAGAAGACGGTAATTCCAAAGCCAACACAAAGACCCTTGCTGACGATCAAGAATGAGAAATAATCAAACAAACATTTTCTATAATGAATGTCACACGGACCCAACCGATTGGGTTCACGTACATTCACATATGTCATCCATGTGTGGGACTTTCAAAGGACAGAGAGCAGAGTCTTGGAGACCTGTCATGTAATTATCTGTGATCTACAGCATGTGACTTAAGCTTTCTGAGCCTCGATTTCCTCATTGTTAAATAGAGGCTAATCGCTTCTCCATGAGTCTCTATTTGTGGAAGATTTTGTAACACCCAGCGTGTGTAGGGCACTCAACAGATGTCAGTCCCTGTCATGCTTCCAAGGAATCAGCACGTGAAAAACAGATAGAGAAGAGGAAGGTAAAAAAGAAAGAAAGGTGGCATGCAGAGGTTTTCTTTGTATTCAAAGAGGGGGTCCTCATGGAAGACACAGTTGCTAAAATGACACAAGAAAACTCAGAGGGACCAGACCATGCATGTGACAAGAACAGGATGGCAGAAGAAACACTGCAGTAGAATAATCCCTTGTCAGTCAGAGAGCAGGAGGAAGGGGCTGGCTTGCCTTTTCTTTTTTCTTTACAATCTACATATGCATCACCAGACACACCACAGACCATGTGCAGGGACCGTAGGTTGTCAGGCTAATAAGAATCCCCTCTGGAGAGATGGGGGGGGGCGGAGTTGGACACCCAGACTTCTGGGTATTCACTTATCTAGAGTAAAGAGAAATAGAGACACATCAAGAGAATGTCCCCACCTGCCACTGGGGAAAATTGGCCAACAAGGAGCAGAGACAAGATGAAGGGAAGGTGTTCATGTGTAACACCAGAAAGAAGATACTGCAGATCAAAAAACCAGAAGGGATGAGTGGAGAAGTAAAAAAAGTCATCATGGTGTAGGAGAAGAAGGAGGGGCGAAGGACTCAGGGTGGCCTTGGAAGGTTATGGGTTATGTAAGAAGAATCATAAGGAGTTGTTCAAAAACCACTGGACACAGTTTTAAATTCTCAAGAGGTCTTTCTTTCCGGCAAAATGAGAGTGGTAGGGGAACAGGGCTTTAGGGTGACATCTGTAGTTACCTGGCTAGTGCAGGATGGTCTCAATGGTAAAGACTGTGTTCGGTTTATCTGATGGTACCTGCTGCCCAATATGGTACCCGGTACATAGTAGGGGTCCATGTAGTGTTGAATGAAACAGTACGTATGGCACAGGGTGTTCATCTTGATCCCCATGGCCCTTGCCATCCTAGACCATGAATGCCATCCTAGACCATGAATGGGGTCGCCTAGCATCAAGGTGGGGATGCAGGTTTCCACCTACTCTCATTTCCCCAGTGGATCTTTTGTCTTTCTCTTGAGTTGGACTCTGAGTTGTCGATCTGGGCTCACCAAGATTTTAGCCTAAAGAGTTCTGCTGGGGGACCAATCACAGACCTACGTCATGAGACCCTTACTGAGTACTCACTATATGCCCAGCATGTGCTAAGTGCTTTTCCTGCCTCTTCAACTAACCAGAAGAGATTTTGTGCTGGATCATTCCACAATGATCAAAGAAGATTCACCACTTGCTCAGGACTAGCTGGTGAATCAGTTACAGTCTTTCTGACCCTGAAATCACCCCCCACAAAGCTACGGGGGCATTCAGCCATATCAGTATTAATTGCATGGTGGTGGTACTGGCCTTGACGAGGAAGAGGACACTGGTCACTTATATACTATGCCATCACAGCAGTGCTAACCTATTTGTAGATAAGGAAATGGAGACAGAGAAAGTGAGACGTTTGCCCAAGATCACACAGTTGGTAGATAAATCTGCAGATGCACCAGAAAACTCTTTAAAATGCAGCACACTGCTGATGCATGATACAAATGAGATTGGAGGGTGGGGGCTGAAGGGTTAGGTCCTTCCTACACCCAGTTGGTTGTAATCAGGCAGATTGCCCCTGGTCATGGTAACTAGTAACCAGAGCAGAGAGAAACAACCTATGACTTTTCTGTCACCATCTGCCATCAGGATTCTGTTTGCCAGCCTGTTTCTCTTAGGCTGAGGCCTTAGGATCCCAGCATGGAGGTCACAAAGGGAATGAAGAAATCTGACCAGAGAATCAGCTTGGCAAAGAGCACCTGGGAGCAGGGAGTAAATCTCAGCCATTTCCTATCAGTTTTGTCTCTTATTGATCCGTTTTATTTTCCTTTTCCAGAACATGAGCATCCCTGCAGTCTAGCTCATCAGTGGCCTTTAAAGGTTTCCTATTGATCTGTGAAACTATTGTCTCGGTTTGCATTATCCCATTTGGAGACACCCTTTGCTTTTTGGTCATGTTCTGCTTTTGGTTTGCATCCCGAACATGGCTTCTTTTTTGGGAATGAGGGGCAGACATCTTGGGCCCTAGGTAGCAGATGGATTTGACTTTATATTGTTTCTGACACCTTCTGGGGCTCCAGGAAGTCTCCAACTTCAAAGAGCGATGGACAATGTTGGAAGAGGTGTGAGGGTCTAGCAAGGACCTGCACCTCATTCCAAAGGGAGGAAAAAAAGAATGACAACAAAAATTTCCATTTCTTGAGCACTTTCTCCATGATTCTACCTCACAATAACCCTGAGACATAGTTTTATAGATGAAGAAGCTGAGTCCAGATACACTCAGCTTTGGATCCTGGATTTATCTGTAAGGGTCGACGTGTGGGAATAAGCCGACAAAAGTTAAACAGCTTCCATTTTCCCATCTCCAAGATGGGGATAATGATAGAACATTCTAGGATTGCTGTAAGGTTCCCATTGGGTACAGTATCTGAGGCCCTTAGCTGAGTGTCTGGCACAGAGAAGGTAACCAGTGGATATTTGGTGAATGAGCTGGAAACTCTATCAACCCATTTACTTCTAAGATCAGCCTGTTTGCCCTGTTCTCCATTTTTAAAGGAAAACCTGTTTCTTCTTTCTAAAGCTAACATTTCAGGTGAAGTTTTGATTTCAGATGCAGAGAAAAATGTACTTGCCATGTAGTACTGCCATGTAGTAGGTGCTTAATAAATGTTGGCTGATTCGTTTATCCATCCACCCCTGCGCCTGAAGGAGCTACGTCTCCAACATCTTCATGCTTCCTTCTCCTCCATCTTCAGACACAATCTTCCCTCAGACGCTCCGTATGGACCCTTTTCTGATATATATATATATTTTTTTTTCTGCCAAGTAACTTAACCTTCATCAAAATTGTTCATTCCTCACTGCTTGCTGTTTTCTTCTCAACTTCCGGGAGTTTCCCTTGCACTTTTCCGAAGCTTGGGTCTTCCCAAGATTCTAGCAACCTGCTCTTTGCTTTGTGGTCATCTTTGTCCTCCTTGGCCTCCCTCTGGCTTTTGACAATATGCATGATCCTCTCCTCCTTCCCAAAGTACTCTGCTCCTTTGGCTTCTGGGTCACTTCATTAGTTCATGCATTCATTTACTCCCCCAGAAGCCTCTGTGTGTCTCTGTGTGCTGGATGAGGCCCTGGAGTCCGGCGTGGCTACTCCTCCAGGAGCGTTCAGACACCACAGCAGATTCTAATTCTTTCCTCGCCCCTCCACCCGTATCTACCGGCCCACCCTGATCAATTCTTTTACCCCCTGCTTAGATGACTTCTCTGGAAAGACAGCCTGACCACCCTTCGACAGAAAATTACTAATTCTATCAGCAGTAATTTTATTCCTTTCCTTTACTTCCATGATCACCTGTATCCTCTTGGTTTGAACTGTTTTCATTCTGCACCTGATTTACAGTGTGACTTTCTCCGGGGCATGAAGGAGGCAAGGCTCAATAAATACCTACAGAGTTGAATGGAAGGTGTTCAGTAATTCCTTCACTCTCTGCTTGCTTCCTCTCTTATTCTGTCCCATGAATGGAGCTGAGCCTTCAGAAGCTCACTGGTTGCTAATTCATGCTTCTATAGGTGGCCCACTGATCATGAAATGAGCTTGAGAAGATACTGTTTCTTCGACTGGAGTCCTCAACCATCATCTTGAATGCAACCATACAAAAATAGACTTATTTTTTCTCACCTGGGTCCTCCAACCCCATGTGTCAGGATTTGCACATCATATAGCTTAGTGATCTCCATGACTCCAGTTTGTGATCTGTACTGGTTTCTCATACCTCCCGTAACAAACTATCACAAATGGGGTGATTCAAGACAACAGTAATTTATTTTCTCGCAGTTATGGATGCTGGAAGTCTGAAATTGATGAGTCATCAGGGCCATGCTGCCTTTAAAGGCTCCAGAGAAGAACTGTTCCTACCTCTGTCCCAGGCTTCTCGTGATAGCTGGCAATCCTTGATGGCCCTTGACTTTTAGCTGTGTCACTCCAGTCTCTGCCTCTGTCTTCACGTGCCTGTCTTCCCTGTGCATGTCTATATCTTCACAAGGTCTACTTGAAAGGGCACCAGTCATTTATAAGTATTTGTTTAGGCACCCCCTCCCTCAATATGACCTCCTATTAACCAAGTACATCTACAAAAACTCTATTTCCAAATTTGGTCCCATCCTGAGGTTCTGGGGAGACATGAATTGGGGAGGGGAGGGACTGTCGAACCCAGTACATGGTTCCATCCACCTCATCAACCACCACCAAAACCAGATTCCCAAACCCCTGCCTGGCTATGTACTTCCAGGCCTCAAAAATCATCTAAACTTTTAATTTCCTCACTTCCTTGACCACCATAAGCCTGTAAGCAGCTATTTTTCAATTATAATACACATTATCTTTATTTTCAGTACTCAAAACAAAAGTTGTGACCCCGATTGACTATAAAGGCCTTAAGATGAAAGTTTAATCTGCATTCCTTACCTCCATTTCCCAGAATACTGCACAGTTCATGCATTGGTGTTCAATGGCTAACTGTTGAACGAGTATGTGGCGAGCTGAGTATCAGTTTCACGTCCTCGGTCTGACTTTGAAGAGTCCTCCATTACCTGTCACTGCACCATCCGCTCCAGTCAGCATTTGCTAAGTAAAAATTAGGTGCTCTCAATAAATACTTGTTGGTTGATTGATTAATCCATCAACCAGGTTTCCTGCTCTGAAGCATTTTTAATGTGGGTCTCCAGGGGGCTAGAATGGGGGCCTCAGAGAGGGCCAGGGATGGCAACAGAGACACTTGATCAGCAATCCCACCTTAGAACTTCTGGGGCCCGCCCAAGGTTTCCATTTGCCTGAAAACCCACTTCTAGGACTTCTAGGAGAAATAACAACAATGACTTTGGGAATTATGGATGGTTGGGTCCAGAACATAGAAATTAAGATTCAGACAGGTAACACAGCTCCTTTTCTCTGCAGAAAGTGTCCCAGAAAGGCTGGGGGCGGGGGGCAATGACCCCAAATTAGAGAGACACCAGGTGTCTGTCATCTCTCCTGGATCAGGAATGGATGTGTATAAGTGAACAGTTTGTGAGAACCACACCTTCTAACACAGCCCAGCTGGGTGCAACTTGTACCCGCACTTCTAGAGAATGGGGATTCTAAAATTCAAGATGAGGTTGGCCCTAGAATGAAGCTTGGATTGCCGGAAGCAGTTGTTTCTGATGTAGGTAACCAGTCTGTGGATTGGCTCCACTAGCAGAATGTTAATGACTGTACAGGATCTTGACAACAACAGTAAACACTGTGGGGAGGTCGGGGGACCAAGCACTTTACTGTGGAATTTGGTCATAGGCCATCATGATTGCTACCCACGCCTGAGTCAACATTTCACCCCCCCCTCCACCCCAAACTGATGTGACAGGAAGCAATGAAGTTCAGGCATCTAGCAAGTAAAAAGCCACATGCATCCACTATTTTAGTTTTATGTGTTCTTCTTTTCTTCTAAGGGTCTTAAGTCACCCGTCCTCTGTGTATGTATTCCTTTGGGGATTACAGAACTAAAGCAGGCTTTATTTTGTTTCAATTCCCTTGTATCCATTTCACTAGAATCACTAATACCACTCATTTTCAGATTTTGTGTGCTTAATAGATTGGGAATATGAGGTCATGTGTCCAAAAAGATAATTATCATTCTGGGCTCTGATTGAATGGTTTCATTGTCCTCAAAATATATGAAAGGCAAAAGGGACTTTTGTTATGGCTTTTCCTCGTGTGTGTGTGTGTGTGCGTGCACGCACGTGCGTGTGATTTCTGAAACTTCACACGACTCCATTTGCCGTTTCAAAATAACAGAAAGTTAACTTTTCTATAGGGAAAGTAGAATGATAGTAGCAGATCATCTGTGTTGTCAGGATTGCAAGCCAAGCAAAAGCTGTATTGAGCATCATTAACCTGTTGGAGAGTTTATCATATCTGCCTGTTAGTTACCTGAATGTATTCATTCCCTAAATTCTGGACACTCGGAGTCTGAAGGATAGCAGCACCTTCCGATGGCTTTCCACAATAAGAACGCCAATCGACAGCACTTCTTCCATGGCCCCTCTTCACTCCTGGAGGCACAGGGCCCCGGATCTGAGCCCTCCCATTGCCATTCCCATAACTCGTGAAGACCTGAAAGGATTGACACAAACAGTCCTAGGAAAGGACATCCAGCAGCCGACTCAAAGCAGGAAATGGTGGATACCTGGAATGAGGATCATCGATCATATGATTAGGAACAACCTGGAACCTTCCTTTCATGCATTTCAATTCTTCATGGACTGATTGCTGCTAAGCCAGGTGCAGAGATGGCAGGAGTAGCCCTACCTGGAAGTGTGCCCCGAGAGCACCTGGAGAGGACAGCCTCATCTGCATGGCTCCCTGGCTTCCATATGGTTCGAACTCCCCATTGCTCTGGGTCTAACCACCGCTGCAAGACCGCAGTGGACTGGGTTCGCGTCACCATCTCTGGCCAGGCATCCCTTCTCATTTTCTACCTTTTCCTCAACACTTCCTACCCCAATCCCTCACCCCCAAGATGTATCAATATAGCACTCAATAACTCAATTAGCCACTCAATAACGCCCAAAGGATAGTTCGATCTAATCAAAAGACTGGATGCCGAGGGACACCTGGCTGGCTCAGTCAGTAGAGCATGTGACTTTTGATCTCAGCGTCATGAGTTCGAGCCCCACATTGGGGGTAGAGTTTATAAAAAAATAAAATAAAAATAAAAAAAATAAACGTAAACATAAACATAAAAAGACTGGATGTGGAGACACACAGACTTGGATCTGAGTCTCACTACACCACTTCCTAGGTGTGTGAACCTAGGCAAGTGACTGAACCCCCCTGAGCCTCAATGTCCTCATACAGAAAATAGAAACCCAAGCTGTTGAGATTAAAGGTTTCTATGCCATGTAACAGTAGTAGGGCATGAAAGCCATCTTCTCTGCCCAATTTTTTTTTAATGTTTATTCATTTACTTTGAGAAGGAGAGGGCAGCGAGAGATAGGGGAAGAACAGAGAGAGAGAGAAAATCCCAAGCAGGCTCCATACCATCAGCACAGTGCCCGACTCAGGAAACGAGCCATGAGGTCATGAGCAGAGCCAAAATCAAGAGTCAGACGCTTAACCAACGGAGCCACCCAGGCGCCCCTTCTCGGCCCACATTCTTGAATATTGGGTTCTCATGCTAAAATTGATAAAGCATCTTCTGGATTATCTGGATAGTCTTTTATAGTTAAGCCCTGCTACCCTGTTTTAATGTCAGTGATTGCAAACAAGTTGGCATGTATAATATGAATTCCGTGGACTCCGCGAATGAGAAAAGGAAAAAAAAGGGAAATGCATTCACAATCATCATGCTTTACTATCAGATTAATGCAAAAACTTCGCAGCTCCCAGTATAAATGGGAAGCAGTGGTAATAACGTATTTGACACATCACCCTCTGCAGGCGGGGCAAACTGAAAACGTACCCATATTCCAACATCCTGTAACACTTACACAGTGCGTTTTGAACCTGTTTCGCCAGAACCGTATTATCTCTCACATTGAATGAAAACCGTTAGGCTGAATTTTAAATATGATATAGCTTTGTTGGCATTTAAATTATTAATTTGATTTGTTTCATCGTTCTGTAGGAGCAATAAGCATTAGAAGGCTAAACAGAATTGTTATTTTCTAAATAAAGGAAATTTAGCTTTCCATAGCGTCATACCTAAAAGAATGTGTCAGGTTTTTTTTTTTTTCCTGTACCTTAATGTACTTTCCATGCACAACAAAGTTGGAGAAATGCTGTGATCATGTTTGTGAAGTTCCTCGTAATAAATGGCTCACAGAAGGTGCAGAAGAAAGCTGAGTTTCGTGTGTGTGTGTGTGTGTGTGTGTGTGTGTGTGTGTGAGAGAGAGAGAGAGAGAGAGAGAGAGAGAGATAGGGATATATTTTCAGCACGGCAGGGCATATAAAGAGTAGAAGAATAATTAATAGTCATAAATCTATTTTTCATCACTTTCTTGGTGTGCCCAGTTACATGCTAAAGATGTTGCATATATTATCTTCCTAAACCTTCAGGATTTTTTAAAAATATTTTTTAATTTTTCCGGGGTGCCTGGGTGGATCAGTCAGTTAAGGATCCGACTTCAGCTCAGGTCACAATCTCACGGTTCGTAGGTTCAAGCCCCACCTTGGGCTCCGTGCTGACAGCTCAGGAACCGGGAGCCTGCTTCAGATTCTGTGTCTCCCTCTCCCTCTGCCTTTCTCCCACTTGCGCTCCATCTCTCTCTCTCAAAAATAACCATTAAAAAAAAAGATTTAAAACAAATTTAAGTTTCCTCTACACCCACCATGGGGCTCAAACTCACAACCCCAAGGTGGAGAGTCACGTGTTCCACCAACTGAGCCAGGCAGGCGCCCCCTAAACCTTCAAGTATTCTAAAGCACAGGATGTTATCATTGTATTATAGCACCCTCCTTCCCTCAAGGATTTGACAGTCTACTCAGGAAATGGTTTATTCATATAGAGAATTAATATGAACTAAATGTATGCCAAACACTAAAAGAATGTGTGGGCTCCAAGGAGGAATCTGACAGAGTGGGTTGTCTAGAAGGTTTTATGAAGCAAGGGTCAGGTTTGTATTGACAGAGTTGCTACAATGTTCCGTGTGCCCCTCCAGACTCACTGTCCCCCTCCAAACACTGCTGGGGACCACCCTCCCTCAACCTCCTAGGAAGCAACAGCAACAGCTTCTCCTGCCTTCTTATTTCTCTTTGGGTTCCCCCAAACAGTGCCGTCTTCTTGTTCCATAGAAACTTGGGAAGAACCTTCCTTCTTCTAGAAGTTACCTGCTTCTGGAAGTCTTTCGGTGAGCTTCATGGTTAGATCACCAGTGAGACTGGACATCCAGGATGTAGGGTCCTAGAATGGAGCTTTACGGATCAGGTTTAAAATAAATTTTGCTTTTAATATGTTCCGTCTCTGGGCTGGATATCATGCTTCGCTATAGCCATGGTGGCCCCTTTGGAAGTGTTAGGTTCATCTCTTGAACACATGACTGTGCACATAAGATAGCCACCCAGCACGGTCAGAAAGTATTCAGGGAAGGGAGTCAGAGGAGAAATTGCACCAAGATCCTGGCAAGAGCATGAGCAGGCTTAGGAGGGTAGGAAGAGAGGGGTCTGGGTTTACTCCCTCCTCTCCTTCTCCTTGGTGAGTTGGCTGCCCGCCCCCTCCTCCACATAAAGACCAGAGCCCCTGACCCTGTTGGCAACGCTCTCCACACAGCTAACCCCTCTGGGTTCTTCCACTGTTTCTTCCCCTTGGCCTTTCAAGCTGTGGGAGGACCTAGGCAACGGTCCTTCTCAACCACCGTCCCCACTACTGTTGCCAGCCCTGGGGCCTTATGTTTTCCTTTATGGACTTCCTAAACTCTGCCCTCACCCCTGTGAAAGATCCCTTTATTAAACTCTCCTCCTGTGACCTAGTCTGAGAACGCCATCTGTTTTTCCCCAACGTCTGACAGACATGTGACCAGATGCCGTGATGGTGGGGGGGTGGCCAGTACAAGGGACTTCATGGTGCCGGTGGCAGGGGGGTCTTCCATGCAAGCGCAAGGTGCATGCTGTGGTGACAAAGCCAGTGAATCCTGAATACAAAGCATAACACTTACTAGCATGGGCATAAGCGAGCCTGCCGCATGCCAGGCCAGAGGCTGGGATCTCTTAGCTCCAGAATTCCTACCCTTAAAGATACCATTGCACTGCTATTCCCATTGCCCATGGGCAAAAACAGAGCCGTGGATCCAGTTAAGGCAGTTGAGCTATTAAATGGCAAGGTTAGAATTCAGCCCAGGCTCTCCATGCTCATTCAGACCCTGTCAGCCTCTCAGAGACCATTACAGTCTCATGAGGATGAGATACTGGGCTCTCATACCTAATTTTTCTTTTGGGGGGGGGGGGGATGGGAGCGGGGGTATGGGGGAGTGCTCAAAAGGAAGAAAAGATCTTTTGCCCACCCACCTTAGATCCTGGCGGTCTTTCCCTCATCCCACTCCTTAGAGAAGGGCCGGTGGATTGGTCATTTTGGTAGGATGGACTTCCTTGAGCTCTTTCCAACTCCAGAAAATGCCCCGCCGTGTTGGTTGGGACGCCTTCTCCACACGCGGCTAGGATCAGCTTTCAGAACTCTCTGGGGTCCTCTGAGTGAAGAGCTGTCCATCGTGCACCTGGCTGGCTTGGACGCCTCCGGGCCCTGAATCCTGGCCAGCTGCTGGATCGGAGCTGGAACCCACCTGCTCCTCAGAGACCCGAAGCCTACGGAATGAGCGTGTGCTAATGTGATTTCCTTGTGGTTAAGCCGCTGAAAAGGCCTAGTGTGGCTACGGGAGAAAATTGGAGTATCAGGCATGGAGACCTGGGGAGGAATGTGCTGGAAAACCTGGCCTTGGGACAAGATTTAAGGGAAGGGAAGATCTTTCTATATTGATAAAATTTATTGCATTTTTTAATGTTTTCTTTACATGTTCATTATTAAGTTTTTGAGAAAGAACATTTCATTGAAGGGGGAGAGAAAGCACTCAGTCCTTCAGTTATGGGTGACTGTTCTTGAGGACAGTCTAGGAAGGTTTCCTGTATAGAAGTATATATACGCATATTTCTTCATCACAAAAGTGTGTATCCTGTTTATTCCAAGTGGGATCCATGAACTGCAACCTTGGAATCGCCAGGGAACTCATTAGAAATGCAAAACCCTGAGCCTTACCCCAACCTTAATGAAATCAGAAGTCACGTTTTAACAAGATCTCCCGATGATTCGAGGACACGGCGAATCACGGATCTGGGTGGGACTCAGTGAGAGGAATGCTCCGTGAATCATTTCATCAATCCCCTTTGAGTTCAAAATCATGCTCTAACCTTTCATGGGTATATACTGCAACCTCGTGAGATATGCTGCAAAAATCCTTTTACACATGCCTTTAAATAATAATGATCATGCTTAGCATTGTTGTTCTTATCACTTTTTGAGTGCTAATTATATGCTAGGCCCTGGGATGAATGCTTTCTGAGCATTTCCTCACCTGGTCTTTATGAAGGCCTGCAAAGGAGGGACTGGCTTTATCTTAGAAGTGATGTTACTGGGCATTTTTTAAAAATAAAGTACTTCAACTAATTCTGAGGTTTCTCCTATGACTGATGGCACCTGTGATGGCACTCACTGGGCACTTCCTTATTCTGGAGACTATATTAGCTGGTTTTCATTCATTTTAAAATCTAAACCTCCAACCACCCTAAGGGACAAGCATTATTATTAATCATCTCAAAATCCGAGGTAACCAAATCTCAAGTTTAAATATCTTGTCCAAGGTCGCACATCGAGACCGCAGCAGAATCCCAGTCTGGCGCGAGCTGTACCCGATTTCACCGTGCATGAAGAGGACTGTGCTAATTTGCCTCTCGTTCTTCAGGGTACCCTTGGGGCCTCACCTCCCTGTGACCGCTGGGCTCTTAAGCAGGCCATTCTTTCCCCAAAGCCTTTTGTGTGAATCGGCAGAGGGGATTCACAGCACTGCCTCCTCCACCGGCCCTGGGCTTAGGGGGACAGAGGATTTTTCCCGAATCACAGCTCTAACACGGCAGACCTGCAGGCCCTGGATCCTCAGACATTCAGACTCTCTGGCCGCGTGGCAAACATCCCAGGACTTTGCAGGGAACAATGGGCACTGAACTGCGGGTGACCCGACCTGCTAATCGCTGCCTGATTACCAGCTAATCAGTGCCTTGTTTGGGACACTGAATCCCAAATCCCTTTGGACTGGGCTGGGTCCTGGCAGGCAGTCACCTGGTTCATGTGCCAGGGGCGAGGCAGGGGGTCATGTGTTCCAGCACAGAGCGGCCAAAGGCCACCTTCGGGGAAACGGTCACGGGATCTGTCTCTCCCCGGCTGGTCCTGGACAGCTACAGCTCTTGTCCGTAGCGTGGAAGTGAAGAGAGGCAGAGGAATTAAAAGCCAACCTATGGAGAAAAAGTGACTCAAGTCTTCCGGGCACAGAGAAAATAGAAGACGCTTTTTCTCAGAAACTCTCCGGAGGAGGTCTCAGAAATACTGCCAGAGGAGGGTGTATTAACAACCCCACCAATATCCTCATGGCACCTGCCCCATCACAGCTGCCACCGTCGCTGACGTTATGAACCCTACCCACCACAGCCACTGAGGCCACCGTCAGGACTAGCAGTCCCATCACCATCGTCACCACCAGCAAGACCACCAGTACTTCATCGTCAGTGCTGTCATCACCATTATCGTCCCCACTGTCACCTCTGCTATCACCATCATATCATTCCCACTACCACCTCCAGCACCGCTGTCACCATCACCACCATTACTCCCATCATCACCTCCAACATCATCACCTCCACCGTCATCACCACCACTTCATCAGCGCTGTCATCACCACCATCCTCACCGCCACCACCACCACCACCACACCACTATGGCCACCACTGCCACCATTATTGCCACCGCCCCACCTCAGCCACACTACCACCACCATTAACATCATCACACCTCTCCTACCACTACCAAAAACAACAACAGCATCACTACTTAAGCCACCATAACACCACCACGTTAGCCGTCATCGCTACCTGCTACTGCAGACCGTCATATCCTAGGAGAACAATTTTGAGTTTTAAAAACACCGGTTTGAGAGTCAAATTTAGATATTTGAATTTGAACAATTAAGTAAACTTTGAGGAGCGACTGGGTGGCTCAGTAGGTTAAGCGTCCAACTCTTGATTTCAGGTCAGGTCATGATCTCATGGTTCATGGGTTTGGGCTCTGCCTTGGGCTCTGCGCTGACACTGTGGAGCCTGCTTGGAATTCTCTCTCTCCTTTCTCTATGCCCCTCCCCTGAGAGCTCTCTCTGTCTCTTTCTCTCTCTCTCACAAAATAAATAAATAAACTTTTTAAAAAATTAAACTTTGAAATTCAGTTTCCCAAATAGAAAATAGAGATAGCAGTATAATCAGTTCATGGACTCATAGGTCATGAAGACCATTTGTCATAGTACTTAGCACATAATAAGAACTCAACAAAAGCTCACTGTCACTGTTATTCCCATTCCTTCTTCCCCAGGACACAGCTTCCCATCTAGCACACTTGCTTGAAAATGGATGGTGAAAAGACAATCTATCCCTTCAACCCTGATATCATAGGGTCCTTTATGGGATCATCTAGGGATGCCTGATTTCTCTTGGAAGATGAGTCTGGGTTGAAGAAAGTTCTGGTTTGCAATCGGCTGTCTAGGTTTGAATCCACATCCTTTTAAAAGCCATGTGACCTTGAGAACTTCTCTAACCTCCCAGAGACTTCCTTTCATCTTGTGCAAAATGGGGAATAATGATCTCTTCCCTGAAGGACAGTGTGAGGGGATTCATGAGATAAGATAGGGAAAAGCCCCCAAAGACCAATAGGCACACAGTAGGCCTTCAATAAACTGAGTTAACTTCATTTGTTCAGCATTTTATCTTCAAATCAATAATTGCCAGGAAGTGGAAAACATGCCTTGCTCTAGAGACTCTCCTCGTGGGGCGAATAAAGCCAAGTCTTCCTTTCCTCCTTCCAGATGGAGCTGAGCCTTCCACTCTGCCCAGCGCTCTGGGCGTCCTGCTAAGGTCTAATAAAAGCTTACCTTTGCCCAGTTGCCTCAGTTCTAGGAAGCTGTTCAATGTTTGACTATGTTTCTCAAACTGATTTAAAAACAGTTCATCAGGTTAGTCCAGTTGAGTTATTGCTCCTTGGGAGTCTTCCAAACCCTGAACTTCCTTAGAGAGCTGGATTCTGTTCCATTCTTGGAATTCAGCTCCTCGCCCCTCTCTGTGACCCCTAATCACAAATACAGTGTCAATAACCTGCTGTATCCTCACTCATGAAGAACCCCCTGGCCTTCTGCTTGCAGAATGGAATCTCTTCTCTCACGCTTCCCAGAGCAAGAGTATCAACAAGCTCATCCGTTTCCTCCTCCACTTCCACGCTGTTGGTCACTGATGTTTGGGGAGTGCACACTAATGTAATAGACATGCCTTACGGTGTGTGCATGGGATGGAGGAAGATAGAACATTGGTTTCCCCATATCCTAGATGAGATTTACTCAGTGTACTCTGTGAAGCATATAGCAGTGAAAGAACTCGCGGCCAAAATTCCGTCCATGACAGTGAAGCACGGGCTGCATTCGGAAGGTCAAGAGAGGCAGTGATGAATTAGGAACATGACAGAAATAAATAGATAAGAGTTAGCTTGGGCTGACTGGCACCTGGCTGGGGCAACACTGGAATCTGCCCACTAACATCAAGATGGGTAACTCTGCCAGTGGTGCTGTTCTTGATTTCAGAGCTTTTGTTCTTGTAGAAGTTCTGATCCAAATACCAAGTAAGCAAGAAAGGACACAAGAAAAAAAAAATGAATGGCAGACAGTCCAGAAATTCAATTTTAAGAGTTTCCTATACCAACGCCTGTCCTACAGTCCTCAATCTTTTGTCGGAGTGGATCAACCCTTCTGATTTTCCTGCCTGTCGATAGAATCAAATACCTTCTTTGGGCCAGTCACCGTGTTGAGGATTGTATTACCATTTGATCCTTTCAACGATCCTGACTAGTTGCTTTCCTTATATTTCCCCCAGCGCTGCATTTTTAAGAACTTCACATACTGCTGATTGGTAATTTAATTACAGCTAGTTTATTCTGATTGCTACAGGCAGAGTACTCCATAATAGACCCCATGGCGTTTCACTACCCCGTTTCCTCGCCTGTGGACCTCTTGGTTGCCTCTCTGGCCTGCCATCCACAGGTGTCGACTCTATGATAAACTTTCATATTCTCTCTCATGGACCCAAGTGAGGATTCTGTGGAATATTCTAGAGGTGGAACTATTGATTCTAATGTACATGGATACTCAATTTTATGAGATTATTCCTTAGGATGACTTCACTAAGCTATATTCCCAAGGACAAGATGTGAGGAGTCACCATCACATTTCAGACCAACACTTAACAGTCTGATGGTTCTAAAGCTTCTATCTCACTGGATTTGATGACCGATGAGTTTAAACAGCTCTTCATATTGCGTGAACCATTTGGATTTCTGCCTCTGTGAGGTATCTATTAAATCCTTTTCTACTGGATTTTATAATCCTTTCTTGTTATAATCCTTTCTCATTGTCCACATGTTCCTCACATACTCTGGATTGGTTTGTACTCAGTTTTGGACATTGCAAATACTGTGTTCCTATTTCTATTTTTTTCTTAACTTCATCTTTGCCATCTTTTATTGAAAAGAAATGCTCAATTTTGGAACAATCAAAGCCATCCTTCTCCCCTCACTTACAGTTTATGAGTTTAGTTCTTGTTCAGGAAGTTCTCCACCTGTAAACCACAAAAATATTCTTCTAAATTTTCTTCTCCTAACCTTACAGTTTTGCCACTCGTATTATCTCTCATTCATCTGGAATCCAACTTGGTATAATATAGGATACAGATCTTATTGTTTTCCATATGGTGAGCTTCTCAATAGCATCCACTAAATAATCTGTTGCCCATGATTTATAAGCTATGTTAATCATATTTCAAGTGCTCGTTTATAAATAGGCCTGCTCTATTCATCGGTCTCTGTTCTTGAGCCAGTACCATACTGATTTTATTATTATGGTTTTGTAGTATGTCAGTGTTTGTAGGGTTAGCCCCTCCTCCGCAGTCTTCTTTTTCATGCTTGACCTAGCTCTCTTCTGCGTCCATTTTCGCATAATATCTCCGTGTTTCACAACCATAAATTAAAAAAATAAATAAATGCAGCTGGACTCTTGATTGTTATTGTGTTGGATTTGCTTTCCATTCTTTAAGTGAAGCAAGACGTGTGTACTTCTCAGGCGCAGAACCTGAGCGTGGAGAAGCGTGCTCTTTGCACTCCTTAAGATAAAGGCAATGGGTGTCACTCTCGTTTGACCCGCGTGGCCCTGGGGAGCCCGGGGTGGCCATAGATTTGCTTCGAGTACAGCTGCTCATGCCTGATTCTTTCTCGACTAATGATTCTGCTCAGGAAACTGTGCCTCAGGGTTCAGATTTCCCCCATTTACGCTTGTGGCTTCTTGGCCTGGGGCCTGTTCCCTTCCCAAAATGTTTGTTAGTGTAGTGGCTTTTTATGGCACTTTATGGAAAAATTAAAGAGGGGGGAGGCAACTGTATTCTGCGAACCAGCCTGTCTTTAACCTTCGTTTACTGGAATCTGAGTCCTCTGCATACCTTGTGAGCAGAAAAAAAATCTTCAAATATATTTTTTTCCATCCAGGCTCACAATTGGAATGTTCTTTACCTCTTAACTCGGGCCAGGACAAATGCGGCCCAGGCTCTGAAAAACAACCAGCGTTGTGCGGCAAGCAGCCTTGACCTGTTTCAGCTGCAGGATTATCTGCATGGGGATGGCGAGGGGTCCGGCCTGGTGGAGGTGGGGGCCACCATCACTGCGAAGCCGATCCTGGGGGCAGCGCCGTCAGGCCCACTCCTTGCTTCCCCACAACCCCTGCTTCAGCCTTAAAGCCACACATGGCAAACACCAGGGGGAGGCAGTCTCTCTGCTTCCAGAAAAGGGGTCCAGCAGGTTTACGGTACAACCTGTCTCTGTCAAGCGCAGGAAGCCAGTCAGAGATGTTGGCTGTGGTACCGCCAGAGGAAGAGGGACCCAAACCAGGTCTTCTAGAAACATGTTTTTCTTAGAACTAGGGTCTGTCTTACACACAAATTTGTGATTATCTTCGACAATTATCTAAAATTAACTGTGGTTTTCAAATGAAAAACATTTAGGGGCGGATCAGATAGGAAGGAGGCCTATTTATAATACTTGCCACGAGGAGGGGGGGAGAAAAAGCAAAAACAAGAGGGAGGAGAGAGAGCTGCACAAAATGATACCAAATGTACTTCAAGCTCTGTTAGCCAGGCTGCTGACTCTTGCTCGCTGACCCTCATTAATAACAGAGAAGAGAGTGGGGGCGCCTGGGGGGCTCAGTTGGTTAAGCTCCGACTTCAGCTCAGGTCATGATCTCACAGTTTGTGAGTTCAAGCCCCACGTTGGCCTCTGTGCTGACAGCTCAGAGCCTGGAGCCTGCTTCCGATTCTGTCTCCCTCTCTCTCTTTCTCTTCTCTCTCTTTCAAAAATAAATGAACATTAAATTTTTTTTAAATAAAAACAAATAATAGAGAGGAGAACTTTAATTTTGGTTGTTCACCCTTGGTTTTGGAGAAAATTCTGTTTCAGGGAAGAGTGCTGGCTCGCCATCTCATTCCAGACGCAGAACTAAGTAACTGTTACCTCTGAACTACTGAGTTCTGCATAGGTCAGAATGTTTGTCCCTAGGGTTTGAAATATTAACCAGTGACTTCTAGCTCTGAGGTGGCTAGTCACGGGCCGGAACTACCTGGAACAGTTACTAGAGTTAAGAATGAGAAACGGGGCAGGATCCACTGACGAACCTCTGGAAGACACCATTTGACATCTGTGGGGTTCCATGGACCCACGAAGGCAGGGCTGGCGTGGCCCCTGGGCACCTGTGCTCTGCATAGAGCCTGCTGTTCTTATTCCCAGTTTATAGGTGAGGAAACTGAGGCTCAGAGGATTTACTTGGTTAGAAAGGAAATGGGATGGAATCTGAAGCAGGTCTCAGTTCAGACCTCACACTTTTTTTTTTTTAAGTTTATTTATTATTTATTTATTTTGAGAGAGGGGAGGGGCCCAAAGAGAGGGAGACAGAAGCCCCAGCAGGCTCCACCTTGTCAGCGCAGAGTCTGACACGGGGCCCGAACTCATGAACCACGAGATCATGACCTGAGCCGAAATCGAGAGTCAGGCGCTGAACAGACTGAGCCAGCCAGACGCCCCCCAGAGCTCGCACTCTCAGCTACCGTACCACAGGACTTCTGCACAACCGTTTCCATTTCTACTCCACTCAGCACGGTTCCACTGTGTGCACAGTGTGCAGGGGGAGCTGTTCCAAGGGTCAGAGACATGGATCCGGGCGCGTGTGTGTTGAGACGAGAGTTGCATTCAAAGGGGAAACTTTTTGAGGGAAGCACGAACGAAAGTTAAGATAAAAGTGGCCATCAATCGGGGCGCCTGGGGGGCTCAATCCGTTAAGTGACTCTTGATTTTGGCTCGGGTCATGATCTCACAGTTTGTGGGATCAAGCACAGCATCAGGCTCTGCCCTGACAGCGTAGAGCCTGCTTAATATTCTCTCTCTCTCCCTCTCTCTTTGCCCCTCCCTCACTTGATATCCCTCTCTCTCTCTCTCTCTCTCAAAATAAATAAACTTAAAAACAAGTGGCCGTCACTTGAATATCTGCTCTGATAGACGTTGCATGTGTTTACTGAAGGTAGTCTTCAGGGCTATTCGAGAGCCAGAAAACAGACTCAGAAGGGGCAACCACCATGCTCTCCAGAAGCTGAGTGGGACTCAGTTTCCACTACACCATGACACCCCCTCACCACTGAGACATGTCAAGCATCGGTGACCCCCTGGGGCTTTGGGCTGTGCCTACGTTGTTTGTGCCACTCCCCCCACCTAGACACAGGTTGGCAAAGGACAAAGGCTCACAAACACCAAGGACAGCCCAGTGGGAAATATTTAACCCACATACCTCCAGACTTTCTGGCACGGACCGACTCCTTGCCCCACCTTTGTTCCTGGCCGGAACGAAATGGCATGAAGCAAGGGACAGTTTTTATAACCTCTCTCTGCTCTAAACCATGTTTCCTGTGCACTTCGCAGGTCTGAATGGAAACCACACAGTTCTCTCCGGCATCTATATTCTTAACGCCTTAAGTCAAGTGCCCACATGGTTAAGAAAACGGTCCCAACAAAAACAGTTTTTAAAAATATCATAGCACAACATGAAGTGACCATCGCTAATTCAAAGAAGCAGACATATTTCTTAAGGGTTGAAAAGAGGTGAGGGTTTCACAAGACTCCAGCTCAAGGCCACATTTGCAAAAGTAGAATCACTCCCCTAGCAAGGTTTTGTTTATCTGGGCATAAAAAAAAAAAAAAAAAAGTAAAACAACTTTTACTTTCAGCTCTCAGATTAAGAACTGTTTTTCCAGCTGTGTATTTGAGCAGGATATAAGAAACTGGTTTGGTTCTCCCTCTCTCTCTCTCTCTTTCTCTCTTTCTCTCTCTCTTTCTGTGTGTTGTGTGTGTATGTGTGTATACATTTATATGTATATATTTTATATATATGTATATATATATATTTTTTCAGAACGGGAGGGAAATTTCTTACACGATTTTGCTTGGACTAAACTGCATACCAAGCTCTTTAAATATACTGTTTTATCGCACACCTGTTTGGATATGGGCTGTTTTGTGGTATTTAAACATACCATCTCTTGCCAATTGTTTTATCTGCAGACTCTCATGCCTTTGCTGCAAATGTTTCTTATTAACTCAGGAAAAAACCCCACCAATTGTTCCATGAACATTATTAGTGAGGACTAAAATAACCTAATTGTTACTTCGAACGTGTCATCGCTGAAGAACTATACCCCGGGAATCCGTTTAAAATATGGTAACGGCCATTTCCCTGTACTTGAGGGAGGGGGGGATGGATAACAAAGACTTTTTGGATGAAATCCTTGAATGAAAATATTTTTAAAAGCCACCTGCTTATGTTGAGCTAGTATTTCAGGGAGAAGGGGAACACTACCACTTCAGATTGCAGTGTACTCTTTTACCCACTGTAGAAATTCTGGAATATGCAGATGGCAGCATTAGAATTTGCCTGGAAGACCTAATGCCGTTTATACAACCCTCTCTCAATCATTTAAGCCCTCGGCACCTCTCTCAGTAAAATGTGGGTCTTGATAGCTAACCAGTGGTGAGAGAATTTAATTCAACCCATAGTTACAGAATCGCTCTTGTGGGATAAGATCCTGGGGTGTGGAGATGAACGTAACACTGCCAGGAATCCACAGTTCATGGTCTGGCACACAGTATGTCTCATTCAGTGTTAGGGGAATTTGAATATTTGCGTGTAGATTCATAAGTAGCAAAATACAAGCCAAACCTAATCTGCAGAATTGAGATCCAATTGTTTATGTGAAGGAGGTGAGTTTATTCTACTGCTAAAAAAAGGTTGGAATACTCACTTGTATTAGATACCTTTTGCCGTGTAACAAATTGCCCCCCAACATCTAGTGACTGAAAACCAAACCATCTATGACTTCACAGTTTCCGTGGGTTAGGAACCCACCCAGTGTGGCTTAGCTGCATGCCTCTGTCTCAAGGTTTCTCCTGAGGCTGCAGTCAAGGTGCTGGCCCACACTATTGGTCTCCTCTGAAGGTTCGATGGAGGGAGATCTTCCAAGTCATTCACATAGCTATGTGCTTCATGGGCTGATGTGCTGAGGGCCTCCGTTTATTGACATGTAGGCCTCTCCCATAAGGTAGCCCCTAAAGTAGCAGCTGACTTCGCTCAGAGAGAGTCAGAAAACAAGACAGAAGGGACATCCAATAGTTTTTGCCATAATCTCTCTGTTAGATGTGAGCCAGTAGCTCTAGCCCATACTCATGGAGAGTGGATAACACAAGAACATGGATATCAAAAAGCAGGCATCACTGAGGACCATCTCAGGGGCTGCCTACCATACAATTGGAGATCAAACCAAGTAAAAGCCTGACCAGGAGCCACAAGTATGTCTCAGCATAACACTGCTGGTTCCATAGCATCACAGCTTGGCAGTCCCATCCATGATTGCACTAGAAACTTCTTCTTCCTCTCCAGGGTGAATCTGGTGGGACTTAGCCATAACAACCTTTTCTTCAAGCCATTTTATGGAGGAATCTCCAAAGAGGACCCTTCCTGATACTTGACAGCCCCTGTAGTACCTCAAAGAGACAGAGTTTGGATAACACAGTCCTAAGACTTAAAGTCTGGGGATTTTCTCTTTCTATCTCTTTTCAGCGTGGATTTCTTTTTTTTTTTTTTTCAGCATGGATTTCTTTTTTTTTTTTTTCTTTATTTTCTTTTGAAGCGTTGCTTGTGAAATGGGAATAATAAACAACTCTTACCTCATGGAGTTGTGAGAATTATATGCCATAAGCAGTTAACATATATATTACGGATCTTTTAATACCAGGTCTCTACATTCCAAAATTCATCCCTGCTTTCTGGATTCAAAGGGAACAATATGATTATAAGCCCAATAATCATAAGGTGAAGCATGAGCATGGGCAGATGGATCAATCCCAATTAACTGACTCCAGTCAGGGCTGGATGCAAACCCAAGTCACGGTTCTGGAAGTCCTCTGCAGTACGAGGCGACATGTCTTCAGCTGTCCAATTCTGCAGATATGGGGAGTAGGTGGGGGGAAGTGCCCCAGGGAGAGCCAGGGTGGCAAGAGTAATAGCTAACCATCAGCAGTTATGAAAGTATTTCAATATGTGAGTCGGATGGATACAGAGGTGTGCACAGTTTTAGTGTCTACCATTGGCTCTGAGAATGGACACCATGGAAATGTAGGGTAAAAATACCTGAGCTTGTTTAGAGAGGTTGGGAGAGTCTTCTCTAAAGGAGAGACTCTTGGGAAGACCTGGAGGATAAGGTGAGGTTATACACACAGAAGAGAAGAGAAAAATCTTCTTTATGCCAAGGGAACAGCATATGCAAAGACTCAAAGACTTGAGAAGGCTCATATATTCAGAGCTCCAAGGAGAGAATGGTGACTTGTTTTTAAGTTTATTTATTTATTTTGAAAGAGAGAGATATAGCAGGGGAGGGGCAGAGAGCAAGTGAGAGAGAGAGCGAATCCCAAGCAGCGCCCGACGTGGGGCTCAAACCCACAAACTGTGAGATCATGATCTGAGCCAAAATCCAGAATCAGACTCATAACTGTCTGAGCCACCCAGGAGCCCCACAATGGTGACTTTAAAAGCAGAGAGAATAAGGGGGAGACGAGGGTCACTCTGAGCCATGCGAAGGATTTGTATTTTGACTCGATAGGTTAAAAGAAACCACTGAAGGGAAATACAAATCAAAACCACAATGAGATACCACCCTACACCTGTCAGAATGGCTAAAATTAACAGCTCAGGAAATAACAGATATTGGTGAGGATGTGGAAAAAGGTTTCCCCTTTTCGGTGGGAATGCAAACTGGTGCAGCCACTCTAGAAAACAGTATGGAGGTTCTTCAAAAGGTTAAAATTAGAACTACCTACAAGCCAGAAATTGCACTATTAGTAATTTATCCAAAGGATACAAAAATGCTCATTCAAAGGGTACCCGCACCCCGATGTTTATAGCAGTGCTATCAACAAGAGCTGAAAAATGGGAAAGCCCAAATGACTATCTACTGAGGCATGGATAAAGAAGACATGGCATATGTATACAGTGGAATAGTACTCGGTAGTGAAAAACAGTGAAATCTTGTCATTGCTAAACGAAATAAGTCAGAGTAAGACAGACATCAGATTTCACTCGTTTGTGGCACTTGACAAACTCAACAGACGAACCTAGGGGAAAGGACAGAAAATAAGATAAAAACAGAGAGGAGACAAACCATAAAGACCCTTAAATACAGAGGACAAACGGGGGGTTGCTGGGGGAGGGGATGGGTTAAATGGATGATGGGCACCCTTCGGGATGAGCACCTGGATGTCATGTGTAAGAAATGAATCTCCAAGCTCTACTCCCGAAGTCACAGCTACTCTGTATGTTAACTAACTTGAATGTAAGTAAATAAATGGAAAGAAAGCATTGGAGGTATTGAAGTTAAAGGCCTGGTGGGCCTTCAGGTGCGAAAGTGGCTTCGCTGTCTTGACGGGGTCACTCACACTCCTGGTGATCAGCTGTGGTGTCAGCTCGACTCTGTTCCACGTGCCTCTCATCCTCCTCCTGGGATCCACAGGCTAACCTGCCCGTGGTCTTCTCAAGACAATGGCAGAGACAGAAAAGAGAAAAAAAGAGAACAATACATCTTAAAGCCTAGGCTTGAAACTGGCGTACTATCATTTTATTGGCCGAAGTAAGACACGTGGCTGAAGAGAAAGTCAAGGCCAGTGAAATACACTCCTCTCCTTCAGTGGGAAGAACTAAAAAGTCACATGACAAAGTACAGGATACAGACATAGGTAAAGAATCAGGATCAGTAACATCATCTGCAGAAATGCCTGTGGGCTGTATCACAAGTACATGAATATCAGGCATGATCGTCTTTTCTTTATTTAAAAACATGATGTTTTTTACTTATTTATTTATGGAATGAATCTTTTTTTTAAATTTTTTTCTCATGTTTATTCATTTTTAAGAGTCAGAGAGAGTGTGTGAGCGGGGGAGGGGCAGAGAGAGAGGGAGGCACAGAATCCGAAGCAGGCTCCAGGCTCTGAGCTATCAGCACAGACCCCAACGCGGGGCTCGAACCCATGAACTGTGACATCATGACCTGAGCCGAAGTCAGATGCTTAACCGACTGAGCCACCTAGGTGCCCTAAGAATGAATCTTTTTAATAGGGCAGATTTAGCAACTAATTCATCTCTGTGTTCCTTTTACAAGATAGTATCTAGCACAGTATCTCTAGGAGAGATTCCATAAAGGTTTGATTTGATATATAGATGACACTACAGACAAGCTTATCAGAGGAGCGTTTCAATCAGACAAGTATCTACTAAAGGGCCTGCAGTTACAAGCATACTTGTAGGTCAATAGCAATCACTGGTAGATAAGGTAAACTTGTCACTGAGAAGTTAGTAATCTGTCAGGATAGGTAGACCTTGTATCAGTCAGCTTTTGCTAGGTTATGCTGTATGAACAAACAACCCCCACATTTCAATGGCTCAAATAACAAAAGTAGATTTATCCCTCATGTTTCAGGTCCTCTGTGGGTTGCATAGTTTCTGCTCAGTGGCTTTTATCTGTTTCTTCTTCAATTTTAGATCTAAACCAAAGGAGCAGTTTCTACCCAGGGCACGCTTATTTGTTATACGGGGAAAGAACATAGTGCTTCAGTTGCACAACACTGGCTTCTACAGCTTGCTGGGTTATGACATATACCACTTGCTCTCACATCCTTCGGCCAAATCGAGTCCATGGCCCACGTTCATATAAATGGGGTGAAGAATGTTCACCTCCTACAGCGGAATTGTAGGTCACGTGATTACAGACAAGGACACATGATGTTCTTCCAGGGAAAGGAACAAACAATTGGGAACAATAGTCAAGTGAAAATAATTCCAAATGTGATTCGTAGTACAAAGGAGGTATATAGTCCTATGCAAATGACATCAGATGAAAAGAAAACAATCTGGAAAGAACTAAACCGTTTGGAGCCCATCTGTGAGGAGACCCATACAGTAAACGATTGTGAACCAGGCAAAGGATGAATGGACACGAAAAGGGATGTTTCAGGAAAAGGACCCAACACGTTTGCAAGAAGAATAGAAGTACCTCGAAGACTAAGTACCCCAAAGCTTAGTGGTCTAAACAAAAAAAATCATAACTGCAATGAAAGATGGATAATAAAAGCCATTATTAGTATTATTTGTTTAATGTTGACTGTGGACCAAGCACTCTCATGTAGATAATGTGCAGTGCTGGCCGCGAGGTACTCAAAACCTAGTTAGCCGGGCAGACAAGGCATCACCATTAAATTGGCAGCTACAGAGACATGTCAGAGAAATGAGTTGAAGGATGTTTATCTCGGGAATTCCAGACCTGACTAGGAGTCTGTGGACCAGAAGAGTGGAGGAGTTAGAACTTTGGCTTAACTTGAAGGATAAGTAAGGAATATACAAATAGAGAGAAAGATGGTGGCATTTTTGGTATGAAAGATACACGAACCAAGATGGGGAATGGGGCAGGAAGGAGACCCGTAAGCCAAAAATAATAACAAGAAGAATTTATGAAGCGGAAGATAAATACCAATGAGATTTAGGCCCTGAATGCCTGTCTAAATGGAGGGGTTTAGGCTAGTGGGTGACAATCAATGAAGCCGAGAGAAAAGGAGTTCCAAGGAGGAAGCTAAGCGCTCTGGGAAGCTACTTCTCAAAGTGACACCTGTGCAGCAGAACCTGAACATCACCTGCGATAGTCAGGCTGTCTTCCAAAATCAGAACCTCATTTTCGCAGGATTTCCGGGTGATCCCAGTGCATGGCATGGCTTGAGAAACAGGGCACTAGAGGGTTGATCCAAATGAGTTAAAATAAAGAGAGATTGACGGCAGTGCGGCGAAGTAAGCCTCTCCTGAAGATGTCTGGCATGAACCTCTAAGCATCTCGTGAGTAACGACAAGACACAAGGAAGGAGACCAATATGGCGGATGGAATATCAAGAAGCCAGATGCCTGTGTGGCTGGAGCAGGTGATGCAGGGGCCACGTGGTGTTGGGACTGAGAATTCCGGCGCTCTGATGGCAGCGGAGTTAGGGCGAGGCAGCTGGCAGTAGGAGAGAGGGAAAGAGATGGCATTTTTTTTTAACTTTACTTATTTACTTAGAGAGAGGGGTGGGGGGAATCCCAACACAGGCCTGGAACTCACAAACCATGAGATCGTGACCTAAGCCAACACCAAGAGTCGGATACTTAACCGACCGAGCCACCCACGTGCCCCAAGAAACGGCATTTTAGGTGATTGAGTTTGAATTTCCGGAATGGCCTAATCATAGAGGTCTTCAAATGTTGTGGAAGTGAAAAGTGCCCCTCATAAGGGAAGGAGCATCCCTAAATTCTCCATTCCTTTTTCAGTGCTAAGAGCAAAACCCGGCATGGAGTCGGTCTCAGAAAACTCCCGTTAAATAAGAAAGTAGCGTATGGAGGTGCCAGCTGAAGTTCTCAGGAAAGGCCAACGAAGCAGGCTGGGAAGCGGGGAGCGGCATGTCCCGGTGTGGCCACAGACCGCCTGCAGGAGCTCACGGGAAGTGGTCTCCTGAACCCCACCCAAGCCCTGCTGATCCCCCTCTCTCTCTCTCTCTCTCTCTCTCTCTCTCTCTCTCTCTCGGGCGACCCTGAAAGCTGAGCATGCACCAGGCTGCCTGAGACCCTCAGAGGCGTTCTCCAGTTTGAGGACCACAATCCAAAGACAGAAATCAAGGAAAAGGAGTATCCAAGATCAAAGCATGGACAAGGCTCCCCCGCCGGGAAACAAGCAGTGTGCAACTGAGGAAGAAGAAGTAATGAAGGCAAAGCTGGGCGTAGATGAGCACAACCCTCCAGGGGCCTCTCGGCATCCAGGAGCCTCGGTTTCCCTACAATAAATTCATAGTTCTGCTCCTTCTACTCGTTGGGGGGCAATAGTCCCCAAAAGGTCACTACGTGGTACAGAAAGCACAAAACAGAACGTGCTTTTCAGAACCTTGTTGGGCGTGCATTGATGAAGCTCCTGGTACGTACAAAGGCGTGCCTGTGGTCTGAGGGTAGAAAGAGTATGATCCCCGCCCTTGAACCATTCATGGCCTGTTGTGACACACGACCCTGCTATCCTATCAGAGCCAGCAGGGTGGCACGGGGGCAGGGCCAGGGGGTGTCGGCCCCCCCACCCCCACCCTGCAAGGGTCTCCAGCAGGAGCCTTGGAAGACAGTGCCTGTAGGGAGGCTGTGAGGGAGGGGTGGGTAGGGCAAGTCCCGGCCCTGCTCAGTGACTCACCCCTGGCCCTGGGAGCTCCAGGCTGTGCCGAGAAGCCCAGAGCTGCTCCCAGAAGCTGCGGGGAAGTGAACCCTGGCCAAGCAAGGGCCACCCCCCCGCCCCCGCCCTCTCTTCCCTACACTGACCCCACGCAGGCCGCAGGCCCACCCTGCTGGGACCCTCCGGTGCCACCTGATGGAGGAGAAGGTAAGGAGGCATGCCAGCTGAACTGATGGAGAACGAAGAAGACAACCGTACGAGGTGGGGACTCAGTCCTCGTGAAGGGAGGGACCTGCCAAGGCCACACAGGGAGACGGGAGCAGGGCTCGAAATCAGACCCAGACCTCCCGATGTGCAGCCCCGCCAGTGTCTCATGGAGAGTCTCCTTCCGTCAAATGAGAATAGAAACCGACTTCCCTCAGGATTAGTCTTCGACGTTCTTCTGAATGGCCTCTTCCGAGGCCAGCAAGCCGGCTCGCAGGCCACGCCAGCCATACCCAGTTACGTGTTGTCCACGGCTGCTTTCGTGCTGCAGTGCCCAGCAGAGTCATTAGAACAGAGACTATAGGGTCCTTTAAAGGAAAAAAAAAAAAAAGTCTGTTGGCCCCAGTCTAGCCCGCTGCGGCTCTGGCTCCAGCGAGCCTGAGAATCAGCTAGGGAGCTTTCGGAAAATAGTTGGTGTGTTTGGGGTGGGACCCGGGAGTCCCAGCGCTCTTGGTGCAGGTGGGCCACGACCACACTTCGAGAGGCTTCGATCGATCTGCAGCTCAGGGGTGACAGGGCTGACTCCATGGCTCCATGACAGGGCTGCAGTGGCCAGGGGCCGGGAAAGCAGGCCCGTGCCCGGGCCTCCGCTGGGCAGGGCCTGCCGGCTCCTGCGCACACGCGTGGTGCGCAGCTGTGGCTCACCGTGGCCTGGAGCTCCCCCAGGCTGTTACGGCGCAAGGCCCAAGAGGCCCCTGCAGAGTTTCTCCCCGGTATACCGAAGGGGGAGCACAAGGGCCCCAGAGCAGTGGCCCTCTCTTATTGGCTGTGTGCCCAGTAGGTCAGCGGGTATAAATATTAGCGGAGCCATTTCCCTTCTGGGCCTCAGTATTCTTACCTGTTAAATGAGCACCTCAGTCTCTCCATGTCTGCACCCATGCCTTTCTGCCCTGTGGTCGCTGACGTAGCAACAGTTACACACTAACACCAACATCCCTGAAATCCCCAGGATGCCGGCAGAACACCACAGGAGCAACGAAGTGACTTCACATCTGCTTCCCTTCCTAAGGACCAGTCCTCCGAGCCTACGAAGTTCACAAAAAGCGACGGAAGGAAACGGTAAACTGCACGCCGCGTAGACAAACCTGGGAATCCTTCCCCACCTGCAGGCGTTCACGAACATTATTAACCACTGTGTAGCAGCTGTTTTTATGGAGAAACTCTTATGTTGCGGGCTGTCTGGTGGGCCCTGAGACTGCAAAGAAACACACAGACCTTGCTTTGGGGGAGCCCGCACCTACTGCTGAGCCACGGTCCTCTGGCATTTGGCGATATTCACTGCTCTAACTCGGTTCAGTGTTTATAGGCAAAGAGAGGCATATTAAGGCTTCGTGTGAATTCAAAACACATGAGCCTGCTTCGATGCTCTTTGTATTAGGTTAAAAAATCAAAATAAATACCCAACAACAGACAACTGTGTTGAAATAAACACAAGGTTTTCAAACCATAAAAACAATACGCAGCTTCAAAAGTTAAACTAACGAAATCGAAACCGCAAGGAAATGTCACCCCACACCTGTCAGACTGGCCAACATCAAAACGACAAGAAACAACAAGGGTTGGCGAGGATGTGCAGAAAACAGAACTCTTGGGCACTGCCAGGTGGGAAAGCAGAGTGATGCAGCCACTGTGGAAAACAGTATGGAGGTTCCTTTAAAAATTAGAAATAGGACTTTGCGACTATCTAGGAGTTCCACTTCTGGGTATTTACCCAAAGGAAATGAAACACTAACTTGGGAGAACACATGCACCCCTATGTTCATCTCAGCATTATTTACAATAGCCAAGACGGACAGCCCAAGGGTCCATGCACAGATGAATGGATAAAGAAGAGATGAGATCTGTATCTATATATCTGTACCTGTATCTTATATCTATATGTAATGAAATACTACTCAGCCATAAAAAAGAATAAAATCTTGCCATTCGCAACGACATGGGTGGACCTAGAAGGTATCGTGCTAAGTGAAATGTCAGACCGTAAATGGTATAGAGCTCCAGTTATAAAATAAATACCCCTGAAATTAATACAATATAACATGTTGATGCCACTCCAATAAAAAGTATGTACCTCCAAGAGGATTCCTCAACACCAATGCTTTGTTGACGCTGGGAATTGGATACTTCTTTGTGGTGGGTAACTGCCCTGTTTATTATAGGATATTTAAGACCACCTCCATCCCCCACCCCAATAAAGACAACTAAAAATGTCTCTAAGCATTACTGAATGCCCCCTGGGGGGGCAAACTACCCCCGCCCCACACTGAGAAGCGTTAGTCCATAACAAATCTTCAATAACCCTAGAAATTATGTATGCAATATATAAAAGGCAAGAAAAACAGCAAAATAAAAAATCCAGCAAATAGTACGATCTTATCTGTGGAAAACAATAGCAGAAGCCGAAGAAGGAAGAGAGAAAGAAGAAGAAAGAAGGGTGGGAAGAAGGAAAAAAATAGAGAAATAAAAGAGAAATAGCCCTAACGTTTAAATCAATTGCTTCCGAATGATGAGATTGTAATCATTTCGACTTTCCTCTCAAGTCCTGCAGTTTCTGCGATGACTACACATTACTTCAACACGGGGAATGCATGATGAGAAAACAACTTAAAAGACCCAGAAAATGCACAGTAATAAACATTGTTTCTGATTTATTTAGGTGGCTATTTGGGACAAAGCGTATTTTTTTGGACGTCACATTTTTGAAAACTCATCTTGGGCACGAAGACATGGGCCATGTGTCTGGGCTGCTGAGTCGAGTCTGTGGCCGACAGCCAGGCCATCTTAGCGGTTCAGCTCAGAGGGGATTTTCCCCACCCCTCAGCAAACAGTTGGTTCCAATGGAGTGACGCTAATATTGATACAAACTTTTGCTGACTCATCTCCACTGGCGTATCATACAAGCCCTCAGATCTTTCTAGAATTACCCCCAGAAGTTTCTGAGAGGCTTCAAGAAATGTCATACAGGATCTTGACACGTCCTCCTCGGCACGCCTGGGTGGCTCGTTGGGTTAAGCGCCTGACTCTTGGTTTCGGCTCAGGTCAGGATCTCATGGTTTGTGAGATAGAGCCCTACATTGGGCTCTTTGCTGACAGCATAAATGAATAAATACAATGCCTTCCTTAGGACTGTATGTGATCGTCCAGATGCCACTGGAAGGTGGCGCTTCACCCACAGCGCCGCTGCCTCTGCGCACGGATGGATTGTAGAGTGTGTGACCACGGGGGCCAGAACCGCGGAAGCCACCCTAGGGTCTGCTTCTAGGTGGGGGGGACGTTTCTCATTGAAAGAGATGTTTCAGTGAGACCTGATTGACGAGTGCAATTCTGCTAGGTGAAGCCTGGAGGGAAAAGAATTCTAGGAAAAGGGAACAGGGTGTGCGAAGGCCCTGAGGAAGGATGGCAGTTTCGCAAAGCTGGAGATGTTCAGTTGGGTGGAATGGTGGTTCTCTTTCCTGGCTGTACATCACTTGGAGAACTCAAAGACGTAGCTGTTTTCCCAGAACCCTTCTAAACCAATAGAATTCCAAAACGCGCTTAGAGCTGGGCAAACATGATTATTTATTTTGTTCTCCCTAAAATTTCTCAAGGTATCTCTGGGTAGGACCGGTGTTAATTATTGCCCAGATGCTGGAAACAGAGAGCTAAACAGTACCTGTGTTAGTTCAAATCAAAAGTTGTTCAGTTAAAGGAGGCAAAGAATAGCTCATTGCTGTTTTCATAATGTAGATGTCATTTCTGTGTTCGTTTAAGGAGAGGAAATCCATGTTCTGCAGAAAGTATTTCCTTTGGACCAAAGCAGTGAGATTTTAACTAGAGTCACACACAGCACAAGAGTTGGCCAGAATCAGTCAAAATGCTGTTCATTATAGCCGTCACTCTTTTCTTTCTTTCTTTTTTTCTTTATTATTTTGATCGTACTTCATGTCTCTCTCAGCTTCCTCATTGGCTCAGATCAAGATCTCACAGCTCATGGGTTCCAGCCCCGCGTGGAGTTCTGTGCTGACAGCTGAGAGCCTGGAGCCTGTTTCGATTCTGGGCCTCCCTCTCTCTCTGCCCCTCCCCCACTTGCTCTAATGCTCTCTCTCTCTCTCTCTCTCAAAGATAAATCAATATTAAAAAAAATAAATCAAGCAATATCACAGATTTAAGGTTAAGAACTGGCTAGATCTCCCCCCATCCCCTCTCCCGGAAGTCCTGTTCTCTGGGACTCAACTTTTTCACAGGGAACTAAAGAAAGCAATGCCTGGTTCTGTATGTTGTTACAATGTCGACAGCACAGTGTCTGCACAGCTGGGACCCAGCACACCGGCCAGCTCTTTGTAATCACTCAATAAAGAGTCTCTATTATCACAACGACCGAGAAAGGAAGAGTTAATGGAGGAAATTGGTGCCGATTCCCCCGAAATGATTCCCCGACCGGTTACATCCATCAGTCCTGGAACTATGACTCTTTCCCTTCTCCTTCCCCAGCCTCCCCCCGACCCGATGTGAATTAATGTGAAATGTAGGGAGACTCCATGCTGCATAAATAACAGAAGCTCTCACCCCTCTGCCCACAGCTCAGGTCCACCTCCTGCAACACAGGTACCTTGGGGTCTAGTGTCAGGCAGGCGGCAAACCTGCCCAGAACCCGCTCCGCCACGGGGAGCCCACTGTCCCTTATCCTGAGGCTGGAAGGATGTGGTGTAGGGGGAGGCCTCTACGGATCCAGTATTAAAGCGTGCATTCACTCAAACCTGGGACGCATTCTGAGGCTGTAAGTCACCAGCCCTTGGACAAGGACAGCCAAGATTGATCCTCGTTGGCATGCCCCCAAAGATTCACAATCCTGCAATTCAAGGGAGTCAGGGCGTCCCGCCATTGCGTGGACTGAGTGTGTGACTTAGTTCCTCTTTTTGGCTCCTGCGCTGTATCGGGAAAGCTATCTTTTAGAAAAGTAAAGAAGAAGACCCCTTAACTCCTAAGGGCTATTTCTGAATGTGTGTGTGCTCTAAGAGCAATGGAAACCCATTTGGAAACTCTAGCTTCTGCCCTAAAAGCAGGAGGAGAGCCGCAGTGCCTGCGTGGACACCCCCGGCCGCCGGGTGCCTCAGAGCGGCTTCTCTTCTTCCGCAACAGGATGGCGCACGCAACTCTCCCTTCGTGTGTCCCCATGGCCTCCACTGTGCTGGCAAAAATCCTAAGTATCTAAACTCTAAAGGAAAACGGGATGCATGCAGAAGTTGAGCCCATGTTAGGGATGACGGCTAACGGCTCCTTCTGGCTTCTCATGAATGGTCGTGGCATGTAAGTAGAGCTGAAAAAAAGAAAAATATAGCAAATGTAAGCTACGGAGGATGGGATGGAAAAAAAACAAGCCTGTTAGGATCCCAGGACAAAAGTAGATTCACAGTTAGATTTCCATTTTTGTCGTGTTCTTTTGTTTTGTTTTCTTTTAAGTAAAGTGAAGGACATGTCTTATTTGCTTCCTCTTAGGACAGAAATGATTGCAAGCAAGATATAGAAGAAACTGAAAACTTGTTTTCTTTGAGTTAGTATGCCAAGTCCAGATGGGAAAGGAGAAAACATAGAAAGCAAGAAAGAGGGAGGAAAAGAAGAAAAAGAGAGAGAGAGAAAGAAAGATGAAAAGAAAGAAAGAAAAGAAAGAAAGAAGGAAGGAAAGAAGAAAGAAAAGAAAAGAAATGCAAAGAAAAGGAAAGGAAAGAAAAGAAAAGAAAAGAAGGAAGGAAGGAAAGAAGGAGGGAAGGAAGGAAGGAGGGAGGGAGGAGGGAAGACGGAAGGAGAAAGAAGAAAGGAGGGAAGGAAGGAAGGAAGGAAGGAAGAAAAAGAAAGAAAGAAAGAAAGAAAGAAAGAAAGAAAGAAAGAAAGAAAGAAAGAAAGAAAAAGGAAGGAAGGAAGAAGGGAAGGAAGGAAGAGAGAGAAAAGAGGGAGGGAGGAGGCTGATTTCTCTTTCACGTATGGGACACCCAGTATCTAGGACCCACAGTACTTTTCAGGACCCACGGAAAGCTTTTAATTTTAATTTCTTTTAAAGTCAGAAGAAAATAGTGAGTATAATTAGAATGAACATGTACTATCGAATCCTGCCTGGATAATATTCATCCTTACACCCGTGTAGGCATAAAATAGAATATTTAGATTATTTTTTATGGAGGAAGGCGCCCATGAGGGCCAATATGCATAGGGCTTACAAAAGTCCTAATACTGTCCTGGGGCAGAGCAGAGGGGCGGCAGGGAGGGGACAGAGGAGGAGGGGACAAAGAAACAGAGACAGAGGCTTATAGGACACAATTGTGAGGCCTTGTGAGTGGTGATAGCGGGTTGATAAAGATTCTTTCAGAGATAGCTTCTACCTGTGTTATCTGGCTAGACAGACGGCCTGTGACTTAGACGCAATTACTAAAAGTTGTATTTTAACATTCCCGGGATCATTAGTGTGCTAGAAAAAGATTTACAAAGGCAATAAGTTACTTTGTATCATCCCGTGTTTCTTCCCGAGTCTCTGCTGTAGCACATGTGCGGGTTTAGATTACTGAAACCCTTTCAAGACTGATTTTATCATTATTAAACTTTAGGAAGCCGAAAGACAAAGGCCAAATCTTCTCCCTCAAGAGACGGGCTTCCGTTTCCTAATACTGCACTGCTAGGCAGCACTCTTGCCAACCAAGGAACCTAGAAAAACTTGACCTTCGTGTGTAGCATTCATCCTTTCAAACTTTGGTTTTCCTTTTCAGGATCTTGCTCCCACCTAGCTGGTTGCCATCCTGGCGTCCCCACAACCGTGGGGGGGGGCCCAGGAGGCTGCAGACCCCCCAGATAGTCTTTCCAAAGCTGTCTTCCCTGAAGTCCCTGAGGCTTTGCCCAGAGATAACGGCAAACAGCCCTGTCAATGATGAACTAACTAACCCTCTATAGATGAGTTCAGTAAAGGAAAATCCACTATAAGAAAGTGTCCTTCTTTCTGAGTTTGCCTAGAAAACAGCATAGCACTGTGAAACCCGGCTCAACTATTTAGCGGGTGGGTGACTAGGGAAGCAAGTTGATCTGTGCCTCAGGTTCCCTGTTTAAAAATGTGACAAGATATATCTTCTACTCAAGGTGACTGTCAGAATTAGAATTAAATTGTGTACACAAAGCATTTAGCACATGCTTGACAAGTATAGGTATTAATCATAAGATGGCTTTTACTGACACCCTTGTTAATTAACTCTCAGTTCTTCCCCCAGTTACTAAGGAGATGATACTTAGTGTCCAAAATTTGAAGTATTGAAAAGGATAAAGAAGCAAAAATAAATCATACCTATAATCACCCTACCTAGAAGCAACTAATTTGACCTTTTGGCCTACCCCTCCCCCACTCATGGTTAAAAGCGTTTCAGATACAAAATACTGAAAGTGATAAGAGAGGTCGCGGAAGTTGCTCGGTTCCAGCCCAAAACACACAACTCAGTTGTGTTCTTACTCATCACCAGTACGCCATGACAAAACGCATTATCAAATTAGTGTTATTTACACTGGGCAACTAAGTAATAAATACAGAACATGGTGCTTGGGTAGCTTGTCCGTTAAGCCTCTGACTCTCGGTTTCAGCTCAGGTCATGACCTCAGAGTTTCATGGGTTCATGCCCCGCATTGGGCTCTTTACTGGCAGTGCAGTGCTTGGGATTCTCTCTCTCTCTCTCTCTCTCTCCCTCGCTCTCTCGCTCTCGCTCTCTGCCCCTTCCCCCGCTCATGCTGTCTCTCTCTCTCTCTCTCTCAAAATAAATAATAAAAAACTTTAAAATTTTTTAATAAAAAATACCAAAAAGAGTCTAACAAAAATCTAACTGTATGATAAAAAATAGAAAATGTCATAAAAAAAGTCATAAAAGAAAAATCTCACTATATGAAAATACAGATCATGGCCATGGTGAGCAGATTATAAATGGGCAATTCTTTCCAGTTGCTCTACATTTAAATTCAAAGTAATTCCAGTCAAAACCATAGCAAGGAACTTGAGAAGACAAGGCTAACATTTCATCTGGGAGATAAAAGGATAGAAGAGTCAAGGTCATTTTGAATAAATAGAATAAAGTAAGATTAAGGTAAGATTTAGCAGGTATAAATGTTTATTATAAATCTATAGCAACTGTGGCAGTGTTAGAGGGGGAGAAAAATAAACCAACAGAAAGCTCCAAAACGGAGCCAAGCATTTATGGAAACTTGACCTAGAACACGACAGGCACAGAAATCAGTGGGTTGTGGGGGTGGGGTGCGGAAGGGATTGAATACATAATCAAGAATCCTGATACGACTGTTTTTCCCAAAGAAGTCACGTGATATCCCTTCCCATTCACACACACACACACACACACACACACACACACACACACACACACACACTTTCAGGTGGAGTAAGACCTACATGTGAAAAACAAATTTTTTAAAACTTAGCATATTATATAGGAGAGTACCCTGATGCCTTATATTAGGGAAAGATTTCCTACCCATGACTCAAAAAAGCATAATACCTAAAGGAAATTACTGATAAGTTTGGCTTTGTTAAAATTTGAAAATTATATATGGCAAGAGACGCTCTAAACAAAGCTAAAAGGACAATGAGAAGATAGTAGCACCAAATTTATAACCATGAAAGGGTTGGTCCCCAGAGTATCCTAGAGTCAGTAAGAAAAAGGCAAGGAAGCCTATAATAAAATGAGCAAAATATATGAACAGGCAGGCCGCAGAAGAGAAAACCCAAAAGATCAGTAAGTCAGTGAGAAGACGCCCAATCTCACTAGAGACAAAGCAAGGGGGGTTGGGGCACCGTATGGTTCATTCCACATGCGTAACGGAGTCTAGACTTGAAAAGTCTAACAATACCAAGCGCTGGCAAGGACACAGAACAAAAGGAATGCTCACATGTCCTCTGTCGGGAGGAGAGTTGTTTGCAATCACTTCCAAGAGTAGTTTTGCAAAATCGAGTCAAATTGAAAATGAGACGAATGGAGACCCGACACTTCCACGTCCGGGATATGCCCTGGAGATACCTTTGCACGCGTGTGCAGGATATGCGGGTACCAGAACGTTTACTGCTGTAAACTGGAATGTTTATAACAGCCACAAACGCGAAGCCACCCAGATGCTCATCTGCAGGAGAATGGAGAAGGGAAGTGGCATACTCACACAAGAAAATGCCCTCAGTGAATAGAATAGATCGATTAGAAGTACATGTATTAAAAGGAATGAATTAATCTCCCAAACATAGTATGAAATGAAAAAAGAGAACTGCAAAAGGTTATTGGTTAGATAAAAGTTAAAATAAAAATATATCATAATTATTTTGTTTAGTGGCATTCATATATGTAGTCAAGATATAAAACCCTGAGGCGGAATGGTAACCACCAAAATCAAGGTAATTGGTTATTTCCGGCAAGAAAGAGAGAGGGATTGGAGCACCTGCGTGGTTTAGTCGGTTAAGCAGCCAACTTCAGCTCAGGTCGTGATCTCACGGTTCCTGGGTTCGAGCCCCGCCTCAGGCTCTGTGCTGAGAACTCAGAGCCTAGAGCCTGCTTCAGATTCTTCTGTGTCTCGTTCTTTCTCAGCCCCTCCCCCCCACGCTCTGTCTCTCTGTCTCTCAAAAATAAATAAAAGTTAAAATTTAACAAATAAAAAAGAGACGAAGAGGGATGAAACGAGATAGATAGAGTGGAATTTAACTGTCTTTGTAAGAAGGCATTCTTTAGGGAAAAAATTAAAAGTGAATATGGGCAGAAGAAAAGTTTAGATTTCACAAAGTTGAGAGATGACTGCGCTGGCTAAGTTGCATTAGTCTCCATGTTTTTCTATAAACTTGAAATATTTTCTATACTTGAAATAATATGACAACTATATATATTTTTCAGCATATGACAAATGGCTATGAGTATTATAATTAAAGGCATAAAGTCCAATTGTTCACAGTAGCATCAAGTGAAAGGAATATTGTTAGAAAAATAAAGGTGTGGAGAAAGAAAACTTCCCAAGGTGGGAACTCCTAAATGAAAAAGTCGAGTTTTCCTTCTTGACTGATTGACACCCTCTGGGATTCTCTCCTCTTAAATTTCAAGCCATTTGTACCCAGAACCACAGCCTAAGGGCACCCAGACTCACAAATAGGGCCTCTTCCCCAAAGCATCTATTTCCTTCCTCGCAGGGAGTGAGGCCTGTGTAGAGTCATCACAGCATCCTATTGTACATTTCACCCATCATTGCTACTGACAAACACACAACAAAAATACTGAGACTGGGAACACCACAGACCAGAGGGCGGTGGGTATGTTCGAAAGTGGTGTGCTTTACATTTGCTGAAGGTGATTTGGCTCTGAACTTCCGTGAAGCAAACCAAGATCAATCCCAAGCTTTGCAGTATCCAAAAGGCAAAATCAAAAAGCTTTTCAGGGGAAGCATAACGATTTCAGAAGATTCGGGTCTGAAAGAAAGTTCTCCCTCATTGTAATAAAAATAATTACGAAGTGGGAAATGAAGTCATTTGCTCCCTGCCCACCCCCTACAACACATACCTCGGACACCGAAAAATGAAACCAGCCCACCACACACACACACACACACACACACACACACACACACACACTCACACACACAACTTACTGTCTGTATTCCGTTATCATGACATTATTATTCCATTGTCTTCATTAATGTCTTCACTACCCAAGGTGACACTTGGCCATACAGTGATTATTCATTGCACAAGTTTCTCTGAAGACCCACCAGAGCATCAACAGACAAGCGGTGACCAAAAAGTCTCTGAATCCATACTGTATACCCCCACTTAGGACTGTGTGTATGATCCTTCCCCATCAAGTCCCCAGTTTAAAGGAATTACCTTAAACCAAACTTCCAATTCTCGGTCAATTCCGACCTCGTCTCCTTTTCTCTGAGATGTTGCCAAAGCTCTGTCAAGGGTGGTATCTCCCTTAGCGTGCTTTGCCTTACCAACAAGTTGTGTGGTGATTTTCAGGGAGCTGGCAACAGACAGCCATTTAAAACGAAACCTCTGCAAGAAATCGAACACCCTCTTTCCTTTTCTGGGACCCTTGAAAAGACTTTCCAGTGACAGGAAAAGACAGCCCTGCCATTTGCCCTCAGAAGCAAGATGCTCGGTTACTTGTTAACACCCAGGAGCCCATCACCTGGGCATTCAGACCTCCAAGGTTCATTAAGTCTTCCTCCCTGCCAGCACTCCAGGTGCTAGCTCTTTCCCAGTTGGGTTCCTGCAAGCTCTCTGGACGCCTGCAGAACCGTCTGGGCATGTCTGTGACTCTGCTTTTTCTGGGCATTCTTGTTGGCAATAATCAGGGTAATTACAGACTGTTCCCTCATCTCCCTGACTCTCGGGAGCTCTTGAGCACCAGAGAAGGATCAAGTCAGAAAGTCTCCACCCAGGTGGGAAGCTGGAGAAGGCTTCCGGCATGGTTTCTCAGCGTGTATTTCAAAAGAGGAGGGGGGGGAAAGGAGGAAGGAGAGGAGAAAGAGAGGTGGGAAGAGATGCATCACTCTGTCAAAGAAGCTTAGGAAGCACTACTTTTAAATAAAGTTGGACATGTTTTATTATTGCAGTATCTCTCAGATCTCCCCGGAACCATGACTCCTGGCCCTGGCCATCCATTCAGATTAACTGTCAAGAAGCGGGGTGGGGGAGGAGGCTGGAAGCAGAGCGTTAAAAATAAAGATGTCCCAGCCTCACCCCGGGACGTTCTGATTTTGATGGTCTAAGGTGGTGGCTGGCTGGTTGGAGATACTTATTTTAAGTTCTTCAGGTTATTCTAACGTGCAGCTGTGACAAACCTCCTTCCTTGTTTGTGCTAATGTGCTTTAAGGTCCATAAATTCCTTTTCCGTGGATATTTGACTATATTTATCTGCCTCTATCGTGCCTTCTGGGACTAGTATAGTTTTCAGTAGAAAACATACTTGGAACTTGGGATTTGTCTGTCATGGATTTTTTTTTCCTTTAGGTAGAAAGAGGGCGCAATTTGGGTGCTGATATCTGGTACTAAGAAGTGAGTGCCTTTTTAAATGTTTATTAATTTATTTTGAGAGAGAGAGAGAGAGAGAGAGAGAGAGAGCAAGCATGCTAGAGAAAGAGGGACGGAAAGAATCCCAAGTAGGCTCCACACTGTCAGTGAGAGCCTGACTTGGGGCTTGTCCTGAGGAACCGTGAGATCATGACTTGAGCCAAATTCAAGAGTCAGATGCTTAACCAACTGAGCCATCCAGGCGCCCCAAGAAATGAGTGGTTTTTTTTTTTAACTTCAAATTATATTAATACGAACCGTTGGCATTCAGCGAATTCTAAAAACTTTTGCCTTTATGACCTCGTTTAATCGTTAACACATCTCTAAATGCTTCGTCGTGCTATTATTCCCGCTTCACAGATAAAACTGAGGCTCAGACAGATTCAGCAACTTGCCCAATGCCGTAGAGGTAGTGACGATCAGAATCTGAGTCGGATCTGAGGGCCTTCAGGGCCTAGTTCTGCAAGTGCGCTCCGCTGTCTCTGTTGTAAAAGATGTGGCCCGTGCCCTCACCATATCGTTGGTTCTAGAATCCTAGAATCCGTGTAGTCCTCCACGAAGGGAAGCAAGCGTCTGGGATGTTTTCCCGTCTCTGAAATGAGTGCCACCGTGCAGCTAGTCTGAACCTGACTCTGGAGCTCTGTGGGGTTTGTGATTAGCCAAGATTCCTCCTTCACCCACCTCTCTCTCTCCCACCTCGCCCCACACAGGAAGGACGGCCATGGTGCTCCAAGCTCTTGGAGCCCCACTAAGTAGGTGGTGTGGGGCCACTGGGCCCCAGGACCATTTGGCAGTCTAGGCCACGTGGTCGTGGGCCGAGACTCGCACGGGCCGCGGAGAGTGATTTGCAATCAGTCGCAAGTGATTACACATTGTGTCTCGTTGATAGGCGTGAGGGAGCCCTGACGGGATAATGACATGCAGCTGACGGAAAATCACAGCTGACTGTCAGCGGCCAGCGGGGTTGGCCCGGCCCGCCAGGGCTGCAATCAAATCCTCCCCACTGCCACGGCCAGGAGCAAACCTGAAGAATTTTAATGCTGAGCCGCCTCACGGTCCAGAGGGAGATGGACCGGAGGGCCCACCAGGTGGACACCTGGGCTAGGACACAGGGACTCCCTCTGGATAAGCCACAAACCCTCCCGGACGGGGGCTCCGAATAATCGTCCCCAAAGGAGAGCGCAGGTCCCAGACAGCAGCCTGGGGAGGGCATCGGAAACCAGGCCAACAGAGGCTAGGGTCCCTCTGTTTTGCAGGCTCCCTGAATAAACGGCGTTTCTTGGACTCGGCGCATTACCCGCGTCGGGCTGGGAATGCGGCTGTGTGTTTTCCTCGCCGCGCTCAGTGAGAGGATCTGTTTAAACTCCCTCTCCATGGATCAGTTCACTAAGGGCCAACTTGAGCCCTGTTTACCCTTCTGTCGTCAGGGAAAAACAGCTGTTTGCTTAAATTGAGGTCTTCTTCTTCCATGACGGTCATTACCGCCTCCCCAGTAAGAGATAATGGGCTCGAATTTCCCAACTAGATGGGAGTTGCTCAAGTCTTGCCTCTCCTGGTAAAGGCCTAAAGGCCGTCTGTACTCAGGAAGGTACTACCCGACTTAGTCTTCATGCTTAATTACCCTTCCCAATGGATGTGCAATGAGGTCCCTAATAAATGAACTTGTTAAGTGCACAGCTGTGGTTCCAGATCTTTAACCCAGTTTCCTCGCATACCATTTCCATCTACTGCCTTTAGACTGCATTGCCCCCAAAACAACTTGTTGGAATTGTTTATTACGAATGAAATAGAACTGGGTCCATCAATGCTTGGCAAGTGAGTGCCTACAAGAAAAAAAGATAAATGCCAATAGTTGCAATGAGTCAACATTTTTTATTGTTTCGCTAACAACTTACAATATTACACTGTTTAAATTGAACTTTTTTAAAAAGCTTTTTTATTTATTTCGAGAGAGAAAGAGAGAGAGAGAGAGGAGGAGGAGGGTCAGAGAAAGAGCTAGCGAGAGAGAGAGAGAGAGAGAGAGAGAGAGAGACCCAAGCAGGCTCCTTGCTATCAGTGCAGAGCCTGGTGTGGGGCTGGAACTCATGAACCGTGAGATCATGACCTGAGCCGAAATCAAGGATTGGATGCTCGACCGACCGAGCCACCCAGGCGCCCCCAAATTAATCTCGTTGTTATTTTGAGAAAGCTACGGGTTCACAGGCAGTTACAAGAAATAATGCAGAGAGATCTCATGTAGACTCTACCCCCTTTCCCTCCAGTGATCACGGCTTGCAGAATTACGGTAGAATATCACAGCCTGGATATTGACACAGATACGGTCCTTTCCTTCTCAGGCCTTCCCAGTTCTGCATCAGTTTAAGGCAGTGTTATCACGCGGATGCGTGCCTGCATCCGGCACCGCACTCAACACACAGACCAGTTCCATCAACACAAAGATCCCTCTTGCCGCCCTTTTAAAACCTCCCCCGTCTACCTTGTCTGTAGCCCCTGGCAGCAACGAATCTGTACTCCATTTCCTTAATTTCTTCCCTTCAAGAGTGCTGTATAAATGGAATCCTACAGCCTGCGACCTTTGAGGTTAACTTCTTTCACTCAGCATAAAATTATCTGGATTCATCCAAGGCGTTGCGTGAATCAATAGCTCATTCCTTTTTATTGCCAAGCAGCATTGTGTCGTGTGGATCCGTAGTTTGACTGTTCACCTGCTGAGGGACATCTGGGTGGCTTCCAGGCTGGGGCTGTTATGAGCAAAGCTGCTCTGAATATTCATGGGCAGGTTTTTGTATGCACGTCCATTTTTACTTTTCTGGGACAAATGTCCTAGAGCGAATAGAATGGCTAAGTCGCAGGACAGTTGTGTAATTAGTGGCAAAAGAAGTTCCCAAACTGTTTCCCAGAGTGTCTGTACCCACTGTCTTACATTCCCACCGGCAGTGTGTGACTGATCCACTTCTCTGCCTCCTCACTGGCATTTGTGGTGTCACTATTTTTAATTTCAGCCATTCCGAGAGGCGTGTGGCAAGATCTCATTGTGGTGTGAAGTTGCACTTAGCTAATGGTTAATGATACGGAATATCTTTTCATGTGTTTCTTTGCCCTCTCTGTGTCCTCATCAGTATTTATGTCTGTTCATGCCTTCTATATTTCTTTTCTTTTATTTTTTTTTAGTGTTTATTTTTGAGAGAGAGAGAGAGGGACAGAGCACGAATGGTGGGAAGGACGGAGAGAGAGAGAGAGAAAGACAGAGAATCTGAAGCAGGCTCTAGGATCTGTGCTATCAGCGCAGAGCCCAATGTGGGGCTCAAACTCATGAACTGTGAGATCATGACCTGAGCTGAAGTTGGATGCTTAACCAACTGAGCCACCCAGGCGCCCCTTCTGTCTTTTTTTCAATTGGATTTTTTTTTTTTTTTTGGTTTTTTGTTTTGTTTTGTTTTTTAGCATTGAGTTTTGAGTTCTTTGTATATCGTAGATACTAATCCTTTGTCAGGTATGTGGCAAAAATCTTTTCTTTCAATCTATAGCTTGTGTTTTTATCTTAAGGGAGTCTTTCACAGAGCAAAAGGTTTTAATTTTGATGGGGTCCAATTTCTCAATGTTTCCTTTTGCAGATACTTTTGGTATCAAGTCTGAAGATCCCTTGACTAGATCCAGATCCTAAAGATTTTCTTGTATTATTTTTCTAGGTGTTTTATACTTTTCCATTTTCCATTTACAACCGTGATCCATTTTAAGTTTATTTTTATATAAGGTATGAAGTTTAGGTTGAGATTCCAGTCTTTGCCCAGGGATGTCCAATTGCCTCAGCCTCGTTTGTTGAACAGACTCTCCGTGCTCAGTGAGGAGCACGACGTGGGGCTCAGTCCCACGACCCTGGGATCATGACCTGAGCCGAAATCGTGAGTCAGACATTCAACGACTGAGCCATCCAGGCGCCCCAGATTGCATTATTTTAAACCATCTTTTTGCTTTTGCAAGTACAAAAGAGAAGACTTCATGTTGTCAAATAATTCAGATAACAGTGTAATGTAGGGGGTCAGACTGAATTCCTTTTGCGCTTTTGTCAAAAGTCAGTTGTGTATACTTGTGCGGGTAAGTAATTCTTAAAGTCGAAGTACAATAGCAAGTTTCAGACAATAAATCCAGTATGATCCCATTTTTATTAAAAAATATAAATATATAGGGGCACCTGGGTGGCTCGTCAGTTGAGCGTCTGGCTTCAGTTCAGGTCGTGATCTCACAGTTTGTGAGTTCGAGCCCCACATCGGACTCACTGCTGTCAGCGCAGAACCTGCTTCAGATCCTCTGTCCCCATCTCTCTCTGCTTCTCCCTGCTCACTCTCTCTCTCTCAAAAATGAACAGACATTTAAAAAGTAAAATAAAAATAAAATAGAAAAATATAAATACATATACTTCCACATATTCATATGCACGTATTCATAATCATGTCACTATTTACTGTGGTTATTTATTATTGTTTATTGCGGTTATTGCTGGAGGTTGTGGTTGGAGGATTTTCATCTTCCATACTTGAGATGATGGCTAGTTTGTTGAGCATTTATTATGTGACAGTGTTATTCAGCATTCTACAATGAAGGTGCAATTGTAATAAAATAGTGATGATGATAATGGCCAGGATTGCTAATTATTACTGGTTCTCATACAGTCTCATATATTCAGGTAGCCCTCCTGCAGCACTTACATGCTTGATGTATCCATACATTTCCCCTCAGTTGTCACAACAAACCTATGAGTTAATTTCGGTTGTTACTCATATATGATGGTCAGGTAACAGAGGCTAGAAGGAGTTGTGTGCCTAAGACCAGAGAACCAGAAATGCGTGGAAATGAGAGCTCAGGTATTCTGACACTGCAGTGAGCCCCCTGACCCTCTGCACTATACCTCTTGTTATGTGAATTATTTGACAACATAAAGTCCTATCTTCTTTAATTGTAAAAGCAAAAAGATAGTTTAGAATGATGCAGTCTGGGGCGCCTGGGTGGTTCAGTCAGTTGAGTGTTTGACTCTTGATTTCGGCTCGGGTCATGATCCCAGCCAGGGTCGTGGGATAGAGCGCCATGTTGTGCTCCTCTCTGAGCGTGGAGCCTGCTTGAGATTCTTTCTCTCTCTCTCTCTCTCTCTGCTCCTCCCCTGTCTGCTCACACTCTCTCTCTCTAAAATAAATAGATAAATAAATAAATAAATAAATAAATAAATAAATAAATAAATAAATAAAACAATCTGATTTGCAAAAGAACAGACAGGCCTTTTCTTAGGCCCTCCCCTGTTATCTTGAGTTCATGGAATATGTATGGTCTGTGAGTGTATTCTTTTTAGAATCATATTACCCTAAACAAAGTTTAAGAACTTCTAGAATATTCTAATACATTATAGTTTCCCCCAAAAAAATCATTTTTAAAAGAATGTATTTCTTTCTTAAGAATTATACTTGGCTGGATTCAGATGTCTCCTGAGAATTAAGCGGTCTCTACAATGTCTCCTCTATATTCCAAATAAACAAGACAAAGCTCTGTGACAGGACATGACCCAAACACTCAAGTCTTTATGGCCTAAAGTCACCTCGCCAGAATGCACTCAAAGGCAAACAGAGAACATTCTTTAAATATTTCTGGTTAAAAAAAAAAAAGATTTTATTTTATTGCTTTTATTAAATAGCAAGCCCTTAGGAAGGAAATAGTAAAACAGTGTTAAAATGTACATTAATTAAAATATATACATTTTCATGGGAGTAAAAACTCTCAGTCTCCCCATCCTGCAGATGAAGATAAATGAGAGTTCGGTGTAAAAATTCCTGAGCGCGTTTAGCACCTCGGTCTCTTTGTTTGACACTTTTCTGACTCATTGACTCCTCCCCACATTCCCAAACCTCCATGAAAAATAAAACTTATACATTAAAAGAAAATTAAAAAAATAAATTAAGTAGAATTATTTTTCCAAGTGCTGTCACTTCCACCTTGGAGGTATTTCTCCCGTTACTCACATCCTTTCCATTCCGATGGTCGCTGGCTGAGTTCGGGCTCGTGGCACCTGTTTTCATCTGTATTCTTAAAGCAGCACCCTGACTTTTAACTTCAGCCTCTCTTCTCCAGTTTTACCCCAGAAAAACACAACTCTAGCCATGTGAGTCCCTGACTCAGAGATCTTCAATGACTCCCTGCTGCCTGCTGTTTCAAGCACAGTCCGCAGTTTGGAGGGGATTCACAAAATTATGCCGGTCCAGCTTTCCTTGCCTTTCCCCCCACTGGCCTCGACCTGCCATCACGCCGTCCTGTGTGGAGGGAGGACCATTCCCAAGATTGGTTTCCCTCTTGCGTGCTTCTCCTGAGGCTGAGCCTTGAGTGTAGGCTGTACTCGTGGGTCCCGTGGCCTTACTTCTTCCTGCAAAGCCATCAGAGCCCTTTCCCCATTTTTCTCCTTTTTCCTTCATTTTTCTCCAAATTGGCCAAGACCTTGAACACGCGCTAATGGAAATCCAGCAACATTCAAGCAGTCTCTTGGATCTCAGTGTGTATTCTCCACAACACCGTGGGTTCGGCAGTGCTGTGCTGCTGGTAACTATTTAACAGCTGGCTCTCGGGGTGAGAAGAGAGAGAAAGTGTGGGTATCTATGCATGCACAAATTTATTATAAATGTTGCTGATATAAGGAATATAAAGCACGGCATTAACAAATAATAATGAAATAGTTAATACCCTTTTTTAAATAGATTCCATCTAGCCCATTAATTCTCCAGAATGCTTTTGTTGGAATTTTGGTTGAACAGCTTATATCTCAGCCCCACCTATGGTTGCAAGAAACAGTGCGGATAGTTCCCACATGAGTGCATGCTGATATTTGTGATTACATTAGTGGGTAAGATGAAAGCGAAACGAAGCACCTATTCATTAATGATGTGTGTGACTTCTTTGCTGACTTGGATAATAGCTTTCAAATACTGACCCAAGTTTTCCTCAAATTCTGGTGCTATTCACAGCCTCATAGTTGAGAACCTGGTACAGTTTTAAGGTGAACCTACATTGTTAACATTGTTCCCAATACATTCTGAACTCTGGAGAATCAAAACAACAACACATTAAGCCTTGATTTGTAGTGTCGCCCTATTACCATGGTGTAAATATTCCCGTCACGGCCGATTTCAAGCTACCATCCTGATGTCCCTGAACGCAGAGTTGGAAGAGACGTACAGTCATGAATCATTATATAGTATTTCTGCCATACAGGTGCTAAAGAACATAGTTAAATGTCAAGTAATTAGAAATGGTCAATTAACTTTCAAGTAAGAGACCCAAGTCATTCAGTGGAGGAAAGGGATATATCTATATGGAAAAAAAAATGAGCCTTGATTCATACCTTATACCATATTCAAAACTCAATTCGAGAGGATGATTCATAGACCCAAACACAAAAAGCAAAAACTACAAAGCTTCCATCGTGAAACTAAGAGGACACCTTCACAACATTTAAGTGAGCAAAGGTTCTTAGAACACAAAACGTGATAGTCATGAAGGAAAAAATTAATGAACGTGGACTTCATGAATATAAAGCATGTGCCCTCCAAAACACACCTTTAAGAAGTGAACAGGCGAGTCAGACTTGGAGAAAATTACTGCAATACATATATTTGATTAAGACTCATGTTCAAAATATATAAATATATGCACAACCTCTAACACTCGATATTCAAGAGATGAATGACTCAGTTTAAAATAAAATGGACGAAAGACTCGAACAGGAACTTAGGAAGGAAAAATGTCGAATCGTCAATCATCACATGAAGAAAAGTTCCACATTAGTTATCAGGAAAATACAATTTAAAACTATGTGGTAATATTATACATCCACCAGGATGGCCACAGTAAGAGATCAACTACACCAGAGGCTGACGTGAAACTGGAATGCAAGATGGCAAAAATCACTCTGAGAATCAGTCTGGTGATACCGCAGAATTCACCATATCCCTACCCCGTGACCCAGCAATACCACTCCTAGGTGTTTACCCAAAAGACATGAAAGCTTACACACACAATAAGACTTGTACAAGAATTTGTATTAAAAAAAAAAAAAACCTTCCTTAATAGCGTAAGCAACTACAGACAGCCCAGATGCCCATCAAATGAAATGGATTAACGATTTATGATATAGCCATCCAGTGAAATACTATGCAACAGTAAAAAGTAGCAAACTACTAGGACACACCACAACATGGGTGAAACTCCAAAACTATTCTGAGCGCAGGCAGCCAGATACAAGAGTACTACTGTGTGATAACACTCAGGTGATTTATTAAAATAGGCAAAACTAATCTCTGATGAAAATCAAATGTGTTAAAACTTTTTCTTCTTATCACCAAGAATGCCGGGCAATGTTAAACCCTTCGGTGAGCACGTACACACACACACACACACACACACACACACACACACACACCACAACCTTCTCTTCCGACAGATGATACCAAACCTGACTTAGTCTTCTCCTTCACTGAGATTCAGAAATTGGATTTTTTTTCCCTTGCTAGTACAGAATCCTATGTACTCAAGAATGCAAACTGTAAATCAATACCCACATCTTAAAGGTGACATTTCCACAACTGTACATCCTGGAGCCTTCCAGGATCTCAGGATCATTTTGTTCCTGTCAAATGCCTAACTTTTTAAATAATTTATTAGCATCCAACTCCACGGCTTGTGATACAGGATGAACCGTTTTCATTTTGTACGTGCAAGTCTTCAAACAGCCAGTTATTCATTCAGTAAATGTTAGTGAACACCTACTATGTGCTAGACACTGTGCTGTGCAGTAGCAAATGCAGTAGTAGAAAGGAAAGTCATAGTCTGAGCCTAGAATTTACATAAGGAAGAAGACAGGATAGACACCAATTTGTGAGTTGTACCAATAATGGTTAAATTTCAATTGTAAATATTGGTTAAAAAAAGCAAAAGCAAAATGTAGGCTTCTTATGCACACATTTACCAAGAAGTCATGATCTTGTCTTAAACAGAGTGAAGGAGAGTAAGGATCAAGGAGTGCTTCCTTGAGAAAGAAGCTTTTGATCTGGACTCTGAATGGGGAGCAAGAATATACTTGGAGGGTGCCACATTTCAGGTGGCAGAGGCATATGTCAACAGTCCCGATACACAAAGGAGCATGCTGTTTTTAAGGGGTAGGAGAAAGTTTTTCCTTGCAGAAGCTAGAGCTACAACGTGGATCTGGTAAAACTGGCAGTGCTCTTTCGGGAATCTTCACTTTACCGAGTAATAAAATCAGGGGGAAAGCTACTCCAGAGATTGTACTTCCAGATGGGTCTGATCGTCTGGCTACTGGGTGTTGAATGGACTGGCAAGCGGGGAGACCAGCTTGAGGCTAGCACGCACACGTAACAAACAAGTGCCCCTATTAATTTCCAGTGAAAGGCAGGCTCTGAATTCTGTGGAGTATAGAGATAACTTAGCCCTTCTTTGAACCATTAGCAAATCAACTGGAACTACTTTTTCAGACAAAGGACAGACGTGAGGGGTGTAGGAGAAGGAGTAAAGGAGCCAGCCAACACGAGGGACATGGGATGGACAGGTCAAAGAAGAAACCCACAGGAGGCAAACGTCTGAAATACAGGTACCTGCCAGACATTTATTTTCAAATTTTGATTTAAAGTCAGCAAATGAGAGTTCATTCTGCCTCAAAACTGTACCAAGTGCCTTATATTTTTCACAGTTAATGCTCGCCTCTATCTTCGAAGGATGTAGTATTAGTAAGTATTTTCTTACAAAAAGAAACCGGGAGGTTTAGAGAGTTAGAGCAGCGCACTCAAGGTTACTCGGCGTGTAAGAGGCAAAATTTGCGCCCAGGTCTCTCTGATGAAAAACTGTCTCTCCACCACCTCCTTCATCTCCTGCCCATCCCTGTTGCATTTGGGAACAATGCCAAGTTCTTCTGTGCTTTGGCATACATACATCAAACGTTAGCTTTGATGGGGTCTTCAAAATCAGATAAGTCAATCCTCTTGCTTCACAGGGAAAGAACAGGAGACAGACAGGCTGGGGTCCACCCGCGGTCTCCTACTTGGTGGAGGGGGCAGTTCTTAAATGCTGGTCTGAACAGAGTAATCATCAAAACGAGTTTGAGGAAAGAGGGACTAAATCTCGATAATTATTTTGTCTAGCCCTCGCCTTCTCTGATGGGAGGAAGAAATGTTACTTAACATGTATTAAATGTTGAACATTTTAGAACTTGCAGCTGTGTTTGTTGCTTAATTATTCACAGATTGCTTAGGGCCAAACGCTGTCTGCTGGGGCAAGAACGACTCGTTGGTTACCTACAACTCCAGTGCAGAGAGGAAAAGTTATTTCCCAAGCAGCAAAGGAACAGCCTCCATTAGGTCCAACAGTAGACTAGTTAAGATTTCCAAAAGGGAAATTAGCATTATTTATACTTTCAAATTATACACTGGTACCTAAAACAAAGCACAAAGTACCTAGAAGATGTTTGACGATCTCGTCTTGCGTAATGAAATGCAATTAATAGGTAGCTCTTCCAGATTCTGGAACTAACAAATCTCTCAACAACTGTTGTTGGCAGAGAAGCAACCACACCAATCCCGACTGGGAACGGTCTCTTCTGGGCAGAAGCGACCCGGATTTGGCAGTGGCTAGCTTTAAGACCCAAGGGAGACTCTTCGTGTTACCAACAGAAGACTTGGGGACTGTCTCTATGGTGAGCAGGAGGATTCTGGAAGCTCAGGGTCTCCCGGAATGCCAATGCATGATTATTTTAGCAGAATCCCTTACTCTTCGAGATGCTGTCAATAGTCTCTGGGTGTACCTGGAAAGAAATTTTATGTTCTGCACTACAATTGAATTGCTCTTGTGTTTTTAAGATACAGAACCTTAGCTTTCACAACTATGGGATGTCTTGCCCCACATCTCCCCTCTTTGATGAGATATTATTATTTCTGGCCCAACAAATATCTTCTCAACCTATGAAGAGACAGGAGGCTTTCTTCTTCCTGCTGGATTACCACTAGGACTTTCCCCTGAATATATTCTCTACCATGGAAAAAATCGCTCAGAGTTGTAACTAGGAAACAAAATCCCTGAGGTATTAAAAAAAAAAAAAAAAGGGTAATGCAATGTGTGGAATTTGGATTAAGCTCTAAAAGGTTTTTAATTCCGTCTCCAGTGGTTACTATTTGTGTGACCTTAGACAAGTTCAATGACTCCTCCAAACTTCAGTTTCTTCATGGATATAACATTTTCTTTTCGGGTTATCGTGATGATAAAAAGAGATCCCTCCAATATAGTAAGTATCTTGTACAGTCCCTGGCAACAAATTGAATCCCACAATTATTGTCTCTTTTAAAAAGAAATGTGATACCAAGCCCAGATAGCACTTTATAAATCTAGAACAGCTCCCCATATTTCAAATAAAACACTGTGTGTCTTAAAGGGAAAGACAGGGCCGAAAGCTGAGAAGAATTCTGAACAAAAGGAAGAGACAACCACCAATAACAGGATTTGTCATAATCATTTCTGAAGATCTTTCCTGAGTAATACGAGGCTCTTGCACAATGGCCAACAGTGAATTTGACAACCAGAATGATTGTTTTGGTCTGTGGTAGGTCAGAGAACAACAGTAGACCAGAAGGCCATGGGAGGGATTTAAATTAGTAAATCTCTCAACCTTTCCTGACAAGTTAAGTGTAGTCAGCCTTGACAGAAGCTGCCCATGGAGCCTTCTGGGTTTCCAAGGACCCCCACCCAAGTTGACACCCTGGCATCACTGTGTTTGTTTTGGATGTGGTAACAAGTGTGAATAGAATGAGCCCTTTCCTGGATTCTTACACATAATCACTTCTTGGATTTCACTAAATTGAAAAATGAGGTTTCTTATTGAGACTGCAAGATTAGAGAATGAGGTCATAGCCCCTTTTCGGTAGCCGCTTTGGACCAGAGACCAAAGTCAGACTTTCAGCTTAGATCTAACACATTTCAGAAGAATAAAACATATGGTGCATAATATATGCTGTGCATTTATAGGTATGAGTGAGGCTTCTGTGCCGAGTTTCTCCCTCTTCTTTCTGTGCACACCCCCAAAATGCCTGCAGCCAACCACACTTTTGAGCGGTGACGGACACAGATGGGATCTCAGGGAGGCTGCCATTTCTGTGAGTTGACGATGGGAAGGAAAGTATTCTCTATGAGTCAGTCTGTCTCCCACCACCCCATGATGTCAAGATGAAGAAATGCCATCAAGAAAATCAAGGCCAAACACAGAAGGGAGAAGTGCCGATAGGAAATCTGAAGACGGAGTCCTGCTGGTTCATGGTGATGATTGTAATGACAACAGTTGAATTATTTACAGAGCACACACGAAGCACTGTAGTGAGAGCTTGGCATACATTCTTCTTGGTCATTCTCATAATAATCCACTTGTCTTCACCATTTTCCACACAAAAACAAGGAGGCTTCAAGGAGGGATTCAGTCAAACTTGCTGCCAGGCCCACAGCTGGAGAATGACAGTGGAAGGATTTGAACTTGTCTCTGGAAAATCTGTTCCCCACCTCGTGGGCTTAGGTTAAGGATAAACGGTGTGAGCTAGTGGTACATGTGGCCATCTGCTTGTTCTGGATAATCTTCTGGCTGTTGACATGGGGCCAGCACTAGAAAAGGAGAGGGGGTGCGTTCTGTGGTTTTCCATCAAGAAGTCAGGGAGGAAGATCCAAGCATGAACAAATCTCTATGCCCCTATGTGGCAAGTGGAATGCAAGGTTTGGGTCCAGGATGCTCTGGATTCTTTCCTGGCTTGAGTGGAAACACACTGCAGGGAGAAGAAACGAATGAGCAAAACCACAGAGGTAAGAAGGAGTAAGTGAGGTGCCGGTGAACAAGAGCCAACAGCTGTGCGGTGAGGGAGGCAGGAAAGGTGGGGCAAGGTGAGTGGGAAAAGTGAAGGGGTGGGCCAGGTGAGATCAGGGAAGATCCTGTGACCTCAGCTATGGAAGTTAGCCTGTGTCCTCTGCATGCACTGGGGGGTTGAGTCATATCGTTGCAGAGTAGGATTCGAATTCTAAAACTCTCTCTCTGACCCAAAAGCATAAGTTAGTCTGAAAGAAGAAGGGCAAGATTGGAGACAGGAAGCTTGTTTAGAGAAGGACTGGAATAGTCCGAGCAAGAAAGGATGCAGGCTTGAGCTGCAACCGTTATAAGTGAGATTGAGTGAATTCATAAGGTATTTGTGAGATTGGTCGGCAGAACTTGGGGACTAACTGGAGGTGGATTCAGTGTGGAGGGAGAAGGGGAGGAAGGATCTTGGGTGACTCTGGCTACACAACTGTTGGGACATGGGTTAGTCCTGAGACCAATCCATTGAGAATCAGGGATTGAAAAGGAAGGTATTGTTCCCCTCTGCAAGCACCTTGATTTTCTAACCGCTCCCTCATGACCCCCATACACGTCCAGAATTTTATGGACTGAAATAGAGACTTCTCTCTCAACCCTTGTGGTTGGTCCACAAGAGATCGTCGGATCAGTCAATGTCTAGTTCGTGGTCTACAGTCAAACCAAATCTTCATCCTCAGGATTGTATAGCCACCAAATCTGTCTCCTGCAGAATCACGTGGCTTTTTCCCTCTTCCTGGTGTCGTGATCTATGAATAGGTGAGTCATATTTTCCTAGTATAGGAGGTTGCCATGTACACTTCCCTTTTAAATTTTTTTTAATGTTTATTTACTTTTGAGAGAGAGAGAGACAGAGCACGGCCAGGGGAAGGGCAGAGAGAGAGGGAGACACAGAATCTGAAGCAGCTTACAGGCTCTGAGCTGTCAGCACAGAGCCCGACGTGGGGCTCGAACTCAAGAACTGCGAGATCACGACCTGAACTGAAGTCAGACGCTCAACTGACTGAGCCACCCAGGCACTCAACACTTCCTTTTTAATTAGCTATTTTTATCCACATGTGTCGAGATTCTGCCTTGCTGTTCATAAAATGTAAAGTTTTCATTTTGGGCATGTTTACTCTTCCGTACCCATCACAGACTACCCAGACTGCCTTCCTTAGCATGGGATTTTGGAGGGATGTGAGAGATTTTACAGTTCAAGTCCCTTCCCTTCATGGGCTCTGAGGACTACAGCATCCTTTCCAGTTGTCCTCCGGAAGAACTGCATTGGGGTCATTTCTGATACAGATGGCCTGGAAACCTAATCAGAATATCCTCACCCCCATCCTCTAAACCCAGTGCAGCTCAAATAGTTTTGCCGAACTCTGCGTGTGATCACTCCTTCTCTGCTTTTCTCCTCCTCCTCCTCCTCAGAAGCAAATCCACACTTTACAGAAAAAAAGCCACTGGGTGATGTCCGGCAGCAGGAAAGAGACCATTATCATGAGCTGTAGGAGCAAAGCCTCACGGATTGCACTCACCCAAAATGCGAGCCTCCAGCTACAAAATCTGGAGAATCCGCGCGCACACACACACACACACACACACACACATTTACAGACCACACGCACTACTGTTCAGAAAGAAACTTGGGGAAACTGATAGTGTGTTCGCACAGGTCAGTGGGCCAGAGGCATGAAGGCTCACAAACTTCCACAGACCTCTCGCAGTCTGTGTCCCGCCCCCACGGAATGACGTCCACCTCCCTCCCTAAGGATTTCAGGCTCTCCTTCTCCCTCAGAACTATGCAAACACTGCCCCATTTGCCAGCTAGCCCTCCCCACCCTCCTCATCTAAGCTTGGCCAGCCTCCCACCCCCGGAGACCTCCAAACCGGATTAGGTGTTCCTGCTCGAGTTCCCAGTGTATGCCTCTGTGTTCGCACTCTTTGCACCGTTTTATGGTGATCGTTTTACCCGTCTGTATGCCTCAACTTTCACCTCTGCATCTGTAGTAGTTTTTACAGCATGCTACCTACAGTGCATACTCAGCAAATGTTGGATATTGTAATGAAGGAATGGGTACATCGTTCTGCCACCCCCCTTTTCAATCAGGGTGAAACCAGAAAGAGACTATGGCCTCCTATCCAACAGGCCCCATTCTATGGGATTTTTCTAGTGGGGCCACTCCAGCCAGAGCAGAGAAAGAAAACGTAATCAACCTTATCTGGCACTTCCCCAGCCAGGGTGGGCTCATCATGGTGTTGCAAGAACCATTAATCTGTTAGGGCCTAGGAGAACACTGGCCTCTCAGAGGAGATGAAGCTCAAGTTTGGGTATTGGTGAGATATCCTTCAAGGAAGGCTAAGCATCCTTCTCTCAGACACTGGACATGCTTTCCCAGGTCGAGGCCTGAAGGAGAAAGCCCAGCCATCACGTCCTCTTCTTAATGCTCGGCACTCAACCCCAGCGATGCCACTGCCCATTTTAGGCACGTTTTTCAGCACGTTCTCACTGATGCCAGCTTGTCGGTGCAATCCTTAAACTCACTGGGCTGGCTTCCTAATCTCCACTAATCCCTCTAAGTGTGCCCATGTCTCAAAGATGCCTACTACTTGCCAAGTTGGGAAGTTAGGGAGGTGCAACCAGGTTTTAACCTCCCTGCCCACTTCTTTCCTGATGCTTCTGGTATTGCTTTATATACAGATTTTCAAAAACGTATCTCTCTCCTTCCTTCACTGAGATGGTGGGAATTATTTTTTGCCTATATTGGCTCCTCAAAACTTCGGTGTCTTCCATGGGGGCACAACCCCCCTCCCCCTGCCCGGTTACATTGGAGTGGCAGTATAGCATTTTTGGTATCAGGTTCTGCCTCTCCCCTAATGCCCTTGAGAGCACGAATCCAGTCTTACTTTTCTTTACCATCTTGATAGGAATCTGGTACCAGAGACTTACACACAGTTGGCAATTGATACATATTTATGAAAAGAAATGGAATGCAATTATCTGGAATGAAAAGAGTCCATAAAGGAGGCATGATTTGGCAGGCCTGCCATCTGCAAAAGAATGTGGGTATTTAGGAGCCCCTGGGTGGCTCAGTCGGTTGAGCATTTGACTTCAGCCCAGGTCATGATCTCACAGTTCATGAGTTCAAGCCCCACATTGGGCTTGCTGCTCTCAACTTGTCAGTGTGGAGCCCACTTCAGATTCTCTGTCCCCCTTTCTCTGCCCCTTCCCTGCTTGCACTCTCCCCAAAATAAATAAATACTAAAAAAAAAGAATGTGGATATTTAACGATCATTTGAAGTATCTTTGATTCTTTAATAGGGTGCTGATAATAATTTGCTTTTGGCTCAGTAGTAAAAAGAAACAAAAAATAAATTAAAATGTGTGTAAAAATCATTGTGAGCCATGATCTACTCCCCAGAATGTCTAAGGAGGGGAAGACAGATATCATCAAATGACAGAGAGAATGTGGAGGGACTAGAAGGCTCATACATTGTTGATGGGAATATAAAAAGGTAAAATCCACTTGGGAAAACTGCTCAACGCTTTCTTAAAAAGTTATTTCACATATGCCTAATGACACAGAAATTCTATTCCTAGATGTTTGTACAAGAAAAATAAAAACATAAGTCCACAAAGAGACTTGTACATGAACAAACATTCATGGTAGCTTTACTCATAACAGCCAAACACTGGGAAAAGAGCATATGTCCATCAACTGGAAAATGGGTTAACAAACTGTAATATATTCATATAATAGAATATTACTCAGCAAAAAAGAAAGAAAGAAAGAAAGAAAGAAAGAAAGAAAGAAAGAAAGAAAGAAAGAAAGAAAGAAAGAAAAAGAAAAAGAAAGAAGAAATGGCGGAATAAACTACATAAAACAATGTAGATGAATCTCAAAAATAATGTGCTGAGTGAAGTCAGACACAAAAGTACATACTGTACAGTTCCATTTATATGAAATTCTAGAATATGCAAAACTAACCTACAGTGATAGAAATCAGATCCGCGGTTGCCTCTGAGGTAGAGAGTTGACTGGAAAATGGGACAAGGGAACTTTTCGTGGGGATGGAAACATTCTGTGTCCCGGTTGGGGTCAGTGAAGTTACACAAGTATATGTGTTTGTCAAAAGTGACTCAACAGTACAGTCAAGAGCATTTTGCTGTATGTAAATTATACTTCCATTTAAGAAACTCATCTTGGATGTTTTCTCAAGTCTCAAAGAAGAGTCTAGATTCGGGGAGCAGAAAGACCTGGGTCTCACCCATGGTATAGATGGAGAAACTGGGTCCCCAAAGGAGAAGGGACCTGTTCAATATCATGCAGACTTGGTGGCCGAGGCAAGATTAGAACTCAAGGCCCTCACTATACAGGAAGGTTGGGAATCTGCCTGAATGACCAAATCCAAGGGGAAGGCTGAGGATTACTTCCACCATGCACTCGTCTTGCTTTAAGATAGATCATCGATGAATTGACACTGGACCTCAGTCAGCCTCCTGTGCTCTTTTCCGCACACATACCTGCTCTGTGCCTCTCCACAGCCTCTTCTGATAGTACTTCTCCATGGGGGATGATTCCCAGAGTGCCAGCTCCATGGAGACTGGCTCCAAGCTGGGCTAGCCATAAGGAAGTCTTTTAGGTCATCTTTAGACTACTAGAGAGTCTCTAAAAGAGATTCAGCAGCTTAGAGGACAGGTGGAGGAAACCCTAGTACCCAGAGATCAGGGGAAGTATCCTAGGACCAGATTCAGGAGAAACTCAAGCTGTTACAGAGAGTGGGGAGAAGTCACTGAGTTAGGCAGAAATCAAAGTGAGGATAATTAGCCAACATCAACTATACAAACCAGGCCAGCCAACTGGCTCTGTTCTAAACTGTCTCCTTCACTTATCAGACTGAATCTCCTCCTGGTGACCCCTATTGCCACTGCTGATTCTTTTCCCTTTACTTTAACCAGACATCCCTTGGATACCCATGACCATGGTAGAAAGGGTCCTCCAGAGGACATGTGGTTTCCAGCCCTTGCGCCTCTAAAGAAGGCAGGACAAGGAGCCTATCCAACCATATAGCATCACTCTGATATGAAACTTAAATTCTTAATCTTAAAAGTAACAGGATAGAATGTTCCCCATAGGATTTGGACACATTGCATATCAACTTCGACAGAATGCATCTGGTTGCTGGCTGATTTTGTTTCTCAGCTGCTGCTCTGTTCAACCAGCGAAGCCTTCTGTCGGGCACCTGCCCTATCTCCTTCGCTGGGGACCTCTGTACGTCCACTCTTGTCAAAAGAACACATCATGGGAAGGCTGGCCATGAGTTCCCTGTTGGAGGCTCTCTCTTGCGGAGAGGAAACCCAGCTATGCAAAACTCTGTGTAAGTTCCGAGGCGTCATTTCTTATACTAATGTCAGGTGCTCAGTAGAGGCTTTAAAAAAAAACATATCGTTTGGGTAAAGAATGAGTGAACATTTATTTTCCAGAATCCATGGTATTTCATCTCAGTGTATTCTGGGGGAAAGAACCAACCTGAACTTTGGAGCTCAGCCAGTCTATAAGGGCATCATTTGCCACACTATACACAGGCATAGCACATAACTTCTCTGAGCTTCAGTTTGCCTATTTGCTGTATAGGGAAAATAACTTAAAAGCAGGTGCTTTCAGCCTGGAGTCCATGGATCCTTAAGGAGCCCTTAAAACGTAATATAATTTTTGACGTATGTATTTTTTTACGAAGGAAAGAGTTTTATATTTCATCAGATTCTTTCAGTAGGTCAGTAACTTCTTTAAAAAAAATAAAGAAAGCTTGTGGCCTTGGAGTTGTTTGTGAAGATGGAGATAACATTCATAAAGTGCCAGAGAACCTAAGAATCCCTTTTAGCTGCTGTACAATCGCTGGCTTGATGGAAGGAGACTTCTGAGCTTTGTACCAGGATGTCCCCATCCTCACGTGTCTGCAGCCCTCATGATACGCCTTTTGTACAGCCAACTAGGTCATCCTAGGCAAATCCCTTCCTTTCTCTGGCCTCAGTGTCTTGTCTGTAACATGAAACCGTTGGGCTTGGTGTTCACCCAAACCTTGCAGATGTCAACATCCTGACTGTGCAGATGAGAATCAACCTGATCAGCCGTGTGCTTCATTTTCCAGAGAGCTAAGGAGCGTGGCCTCTGCTTTTTACCTCCAAGAATGTCTCAGTTAGTGAATGGAAGTCCGTTTGTGTGCAAAGACAAGTAGGATTCTCAGAACAGGGTGGGGGTGCATTCTCAGGACTGGCCAAGGAGCCAAGTAGACTGGGACCTTGGGGATCCTCCCCTGGAAAATGGTGATGGAGTCAAGGTAGCAAGGTTTTGCAGAAGCAAATGGGCTCAGAGGGGCAGAGTTCAGATGGGGGTCACAACTGCAGTGCTTGCTTCCAATCGCTCAATCAGCTGCAAAGGAAGCGGAGATAAAAATCGTGTTTAAAGGACAAACCACCGATTTGCATAAATTTAGGCCGAAAAGAAGTCCCTCAGTTCTCTTCCTCCTTAACTTGCTTCTAGGGGCTCTTAAAGTTCTCTCCTGAGAAAAACCCGCCTCCTGAAGACCCCTAAATCAGGGTTGACTTTCATGCTCACATTCTAGATAGCTTCGGGAAGAGAAGATGGGAGTCTGAAGCATCTGTTCCCAACCCTTGATGGTGACATCGAAGGCCTGATCTAAGATTCCAAGGAAAATGTCCAGAAAACCCAGTCTTCCTTGGTTGGTTCTTCCATGGGCACATTACTAGGCCAGGGAGAGTTGCGCGTGAGAGGAGACTATGGCCAACCCCAAGGAGAGAGTTCTTCATATGGAGGCTTCAGCCAAATATTCATCTGATTCCCACATAATCCGCAGGAAATTGCACTATTCCCCAAGCCGGGGGTGAACTCTGTCCGTGCAGCTGATGCAAAACGATATGCATCACTTCCACCTGACTCTTCTGCTTACCAGCTCGGGGACGCTGGTCCAGCCACAATTTTACAGAGCCTCAGTGAGAATAATAGTACCAATCGAAAAGGATCAAATACGTTTATGTGCAAAACTATATCTAGCACACTGCCTGCTGGCCTCCGATTGATATTGGCTATTATATTAGTCATGTTACTACAAAAAATTGCCCCAAAACATTCCAATTCCAAAAAACATTCATGACTTCCTAGTTTCTCAGGATTCCAACATGGCTTCACCGGGTCCTTAGTTTCTTGCAACCTCTCAGGAGGCTGTAACCAAGATGTCCGCTGGGGCTGCAGTCAGCCCGACACACGGCGAGAGTGGGAGCCACTTCCAAGCCCACTTACATGGCTGTTGGCAGGACTCAGTTCCTCGTGGGTTGTTGGCCAACAGCCACGCTTAGTTCCTTCCCATGTGGACCTCTCCACGGGACAGCTCACTACACAGCAGCCGGCTTCATTAGACCAAGAAAATGAAAGAGCAAAAGAGAGAATGCCAGGCGGAAGTCATGGGTCTTTTGTAATCTCATAAGTGACAGCCGATCGTGTTTGTTATATTCTGTTCGTTAAAATCTAGGCCCAGCTCTCGAGGGGAGGGAATTGCACAAAGGTACGGATGCTAGGAGGCAGGGATCATGGGGGGAGACTTCAGAAGGCTAGGTTAGAGCGGGCTGCAATTCTAAATAGGATGGGCAGAATGAGCCTGAGAAGGTGACATCTGAGCCAACAGTTGAAGAAAGCTTTCGAGGAACCGTGTTCAGGCACAGGGAAAAGAGAGCACCAGGGCTCTTGGTCAGAGGGTGCCTGCACGAGGCACAATGCCTCCCTCATCCCCGCCCTGACATCAGAGCAACTAGAATGATGGGGGTTAGGGAGCGAGCCCAGCCCCGCTCAGATCCCTGACCCTTGGGTGTATTTGAATTAAACAGAAATCTGAGTGTCTCAAATATTTCCGAACCCCCTAAGTGTACATAACTCTAACCACCTGTACAATAAATTAATTTATTCTTTGGGTAGACAGACCCCTCCCTCACTCCCAAAGATGTCCGCATTCTAAACCCAGAGCCTGCGAATATGTAATCTTATGTGGCAAAAGGGATTTTGTAGATTTCCTTATTCTGGATTATCCATGTTGATCCAACGTAATCACAGGGGTCTTTACAAGAGGGAGGCAGGAGGGTTGGAGTCAAAGATGTGACAAAGGACGCAGAAATCAGAGTGACACAGAGCAACAAGCCAAGGGAATTCAGGAAGCCTCCAGAAGCCGAAAGAGGGCGGGGATAGATTCTCCCTGAGACCCTGCCAACTCCTTTACTTTAGCCCCATAGGCCCATCTCGGACTTCCAGAACTTCTGGAACGTCTGACCTCCAGGTCTGCCAGATACTGAACACATGTAGTTTCAAGCTGTTCGGTTTGTGGTAACTCATTACGGCGGCAAAAGGAAATTAATACAATTGCAAATTTACCTTATTTGATAAAGATATACACAGTGCTCACATAGCACAGGGCCCTCTTCTAGCCCTTTACAAATAACAGTTCATTATTTAATCCCCATAAAAATTCCTCAAGGTCGGTGTTATCAAGTGTCTTCAGGTTCGAAGTGAGGCAATCCAACACAGGAGGTTTAGGTAGTCTGCCCAGGGACACACAGCTCCGAGTGGCATGGTCAGGATTTGAATCCAGGTCTTCTCGCTTCAAGGACAATGCATTTCTGCTCTGGTTGAATTTCTTACGTTGGCTTGTGACCTCAACGCGACCTTCGCCTTTCTCTAGCCCGGATGATTATCGTTGCTCTCACCTCAGGTGGGACCTCCTACCTGCACCTGCTCGCCGACCCACAGACCGTGTTCAGAAAGGACCTCAGAACCACAAAAGCAGCGTGGAAGTGAATATTTGGTTCCCATTCCTGTGGGAAAGGAAACACAGAGGTAAAATGGTAATCAATCCTGGGTTTTAATTCTATAATGTAACCCATTATTTTTATAGAAACATAATTCACATGCCATAAAATTCACTGTTTAAAATATACAATTCGTGGTTTTCAGTGTATTCTCAAGGTTAAGGAGCTATCACCACTAAAGAATTTCAGAAAATTTGAATTGTCCCCAAAGAGGAATCCCATGCCTACCAACTGTAACTCCTCATTCCCCTACTCCGAGCCCCTGGAATCGCCAATCTACTTCCTCTCTGTATGAATGTGCCTATTCTGGACGTCCAAAAATGTGACTTTTTGTGTCTGGCTTCTTGTTTTTCAAGGCTTACCTTGTTTTCTAGGCTCCTCCGTGTTGTAACATGTATCAAGGCTTCATTTTTTTTTTTTTTTTTATATATGGCTGAAGAATGTTCCACCGCACGGATACAGCACTAATGTGTTTATCTCTTCACCAGTTGATGGACATTTGAGCTGTGTCCACCTTTTGGTAGTCGTGAAGAGTGCTGCTGCGGACGCTCATGCAATCAATTGTACCATGCCTCCTTAGAAGGGATTTCCAGGTGGAGCCCGGGAGCATCTGGAGCCCTGCTGGCAGAGCCTTGCGGGAAGATGCAGTCCACGAGCCTGCAACCAGATGCCAACACACCCTGCGAACATACCTCGGGATCCAAGGGAGAGTGGACCCACCCAGAGGGGTTGTGAGGTTCTCTGTCCTGAAGGGGAACAGGAGAAAATCTGGGAGTACACTCTTGCCACCCTGCTTCCCCCAAGCAAACTCAAACAGGAGCTTTCCTCTCTGCGCCTCAGTTTCCCCATCTGTGAAGAGAAGGGCTTTATGAAATGGGGGCGATAAACCCACAGAGGGAAAAAGTCCATGCTACCGAGTCCCAAGCTAATGTGCTAGGATGACTGTTTTTTTATACATTGAAATGCATTGTGTTACCCTGCTTTATATTATGCTACTTATATGGGTTGCAAACACTGAATAGAATCGTCGTATCTTTTAAATTTTTTTGAACGTTTACTTATTTTTGTGAGAGATAGAGAGAGAGACAGAGTACAAGCCGAGAAGGGTCAGAGAGAGAGGGAGAAACGGAATCCGAAGCTGTCTCCAGGCTCTGAGCTGTCAGCACAGAGCCCGACGCGGGGCTCGAACTCACGAACGGCGAGATCATGACCTGAGCCGAAGTCCATCACTTAACCAACTGAGCCACCCAGGCGCCCCTCGTCGTATCTTTTAAATGTAATATGATATGTAATTATTTATGACACTTTTTGTTTCTGACATTCATTTTGAATTGAATTATACAGTGCCTCTTTGGGTAGACTGGAGAGAAGGAAATTATTCCTGGCCTAAAGCTCCAGTAACCAAAGGTTTTAGGTGCATGGTTTTGTCAATAAGAAAGAAACACCACTGAAAACTTTTAAGATAAGAAGAAAAAAGGGGTTGCACCCATCCATCAAGTTCATGCCTATATCACCCCCGACTTTTCGCAACATCTGGGGAGGCAGGTACCCCACGCCCTCACGCGAAGCCCAGAGTCCCAGAGCTGTGACCACACCCCCCACTTGTCCAAGCACACCGCAAGGGGCATGGCACCAGCAGCCTCGCCGGGCACAACCACACAATAACATCGGTAACGCAGGGAGAAGTACTGTTTTCGTTCCAAATACACTGGCAGGAATCAGTGAGGCGGCGGCCTCTTCCTGCCCCGATGCAAGTTAAAAATATTGCCCGCTTCTTTGCTCACTCCCGTCTTAGCCCTGCACATTTAAAAATACACCCGTCAGTGGCTCTGCGTTTGAAAATGTATTTTGCATCTGATAATTATGATGCATTTAAAGGGCAAAATTAGAAACCACAGAATTAGGCTGGCAGGCTTAATTAGCCCATTCTTTTTTTTTTTTTTTTTTAATGGGTGGAATTTGGGCAACCGTCTGCCGGAGGGGCACAAAGACCCCTAATGGGGTTGGTGGAAATTCACCGGCTCCCCTGTCAAGCAGTCACTCAGCGGGCCGGATGGGGATTAACTGTACGCCAGGAAATGTGAGACCCACGAAGCCGGAAGATTGCACCCTCTTGTCCTCAAGAAAACGACAGGAGTGTGATTACAAAGTAATCCATCAACGGATAATAGAGGGCCGTGCCCACGGCTTCCCAGAGGCCTGATGTAATCACGGTGGTGACAAGGGTTTATATGTAAAGGGATGAACTCCACAGCTTGGCGCGTTGGCCGGGATAATTACCACCCGTATCTGCACCTGAAGATCCGTTTCCCCCGAGCCCTGGTCTTGCTGAGAAATTATCGAATGCCTTCCACCGTACGCCGCAGCTGGCCGCTGCTGCAGGTTCATGAGCTATTCACGGAGCGGGCACACCGGGCTGGCCAGGATGGGCTTGGAAACTTCCAAGGACCTTCCAAGCACTGTGTGCTGGATTCTCTGCAATTCGATCCCGCATCCCCGATAAAGCTATCTCGATAAGCTGCCCTGAGCTCATTTTGTGCCCAGACAGGGGGACCCATCCCCAGCATTCAAAAGGGAGTTTTCTTTTCTCAAGTCACCGGGGCCCTTCACAAGACACGACAGGCCACGGGAAGCCGAGTAGAGGCGAAGTGAGCCCAGGTGTGAGTCATCCTGATGAATCAGACGTGTCCCTGCTTTTTTTTTTTTTTTTTTTCAAGCTGTGGGTTTCTTCGTAACAGAGACTGTGTTGTTCTTTTTGCAGCCAGATCTAGCAGCCCTCTGTACACCGAGAAATGAAGTTCTACTGTGCTACTGTGCTGTGTCCGTTAGGCAGAACCCAGGATGGGCTGCCCCCACTTCGGGCCGTGTGGAATTTTCTGAAACAGCCCGTGGGGCAGCTGCACAGCTACGGAGAGAGCCTGGGAGATGGACTGAGGCCTAGACTCGTAAGGCCTGGGTGGTCTCGGGCAAGACAATCCGCTGCTCTGAAGTGAAACGTCGAACTTGTCGAATTGCCGTAAAAATTCATTCTGTGACGAGAGTGGTTCTCAACCAGGGGCCACTGTGCCCCCCCCCCCCAGGAGACATTTGGCAATGTTTGGGGACCGAGTTGATTGTCACAACAATTTCCATCTTTACCACCACCCTCTGTGTGGCATTTTGGCGCTCCAGAAAAATCCTTTGAGTTGCTAACAATGAGTCTAAATCTAGGCATTCGTTTTCAATGTTTCGAAATATCTATAAAGAAAATGTGTATAACCCCAAATTACATAGACACAAAGATGGGGGACAGAACAGGGAAACCATGCCCCTGCTCTATTCATACTGTCAAAGTTATATATTTTTTTAACTTAGTTACCATATCCTCATGACAATGTTTGGCTAGTTCTGCCCAAATAGCTAAAACAGAAAAAAGAGAGAGAGAGGATGGAGGAAGGGAGGGTGGAAGAGAGAGACAGAGAGAGAGAATAGTTGCTAGAAAAGGTATAAAATATTTCAGTTTCTAAAGTCTGGTAATTGGAATTTCCCCGGCTCTGAGCAGAATTGCTTTACCCAGAGACCAGCCAGATGACAAAACCGTAGCCTCCACCAGCGTTCCCGAGAGCAAGAGAGATGCAGGAGCTGCACCCAAACACGCAACCTCGGCCGCCTCTCAGAAGGATGAGAAAAACCAGGAAGGTGTCAGTCAGAAGCTCTGGGGCCTCTTAGCTCCTCCCAGAGACACCTTCGCCTACCGCAAACCCTCACCCCTCCGGTTTGCAAGACAGAAAGTAACGGCGGAGAGGACATGCGGTGTTCCGATTGTGAGCGAGAAAGGAGAAAGCCAGCAAAACCCCACCGTGGGATAAAGACAGCCCGAGCGAGGCTGAAAGATTTCCACATGCCAGGTTTTTAGGGGGCTTGATTTACCATTCAAGTGAGCACAGCTGTGAGGAGGGGCCGCGGCTCTGAGCCAAGAAGGGGAGAGAAGGGGAGAGCGTGAACAAGGAGGAAGAGGATTGTTTGCAGACTAGACTATTAAATTGACTTGGAAATAGTCCCCCTCGTTCCTCCCCGCATAAAATAGTTGTCTATTTCAGATGGATTACCACAAACTCCCAGATACAGCCCGTAAGTGCTGTTTATACAGTGAGCTAATTACTGTAATGGAACCCCCCCGAGTCATTGCTCAGCTTTGGTCCAGTTTCCCTCATGAGCTTCCTTAGCGGAGCCCTATTTGTGGACCTTTCTCTCAGCCCCCAACAATGAGCAGAGTGGGAAATATGTAATTATTCATTTTATTGCTATTGATGGTGCCGACGCCGATGTCCGTTGGCACGCGGGGCTCTGTGGATAGCGGGGACGCCGTCCAAGTGAAGCGGCTCTGTCTGGAGTCAGAATGACCTTCTTCTGGGACAAGGCCTGAGGCTCCCCGTCGTCAGAGCCTTGCTCACAGAGCTTCTGGGTGCTTTGGTTTGGGGTCGCGTGCCCATTGTCATGGGAACTGTTGCCTTAGTTCCCAGCGGGTCTCACTCTTAGCCTAAAACTAGCGGCAGGAATAAATAGCAGGCTATGCTATTCCTTTAAGTAACTGTCCCTAGCTTGGCGAAATGCATCTATCACTGCATAAAAGTCAAGGCCAACCGGACACTCAGTGTGCCTGCGCTGTGGCCATCCACCTCTCACACACTGGGAACTTGCTCCTTGGTGCTTCCTTTTCGACCTCCTTCCCCCTTTATGATGCCATGAGCTCAAGAAGCTTCCACCCAGATCTTATTTTGGTTCCACCAGTTTCTCCCGACCTGAGACCCTGGCTCCTGTATCCGTTTCTTGTGGCTACCATTAATATTTCACCTCAAACAAACTTAAAATGACTCATATTCATTCTCTTACAGTTCTGGGGGTCAGAATTCCAACCTGGTTCTTACTGGGCTGAAATCAAGTTGGGGGCAGGGTTGTATTCTTTCTAGAGGCTCCGGGGAAGAATCTGTTTCCTTGTCTTTTCCAGCTTCTAGAGGCTGCCCACATGCTTTGGCTCCTGGCCCCTTCCTCAACCGTCAAAGTGAGCAATGGTGAGTACTGTCCTTCCCACCTCACTTCGTCCTGACGCCTTCCGCTTTTGTCTTCCCTAGCACTTTTAAGAACCCCCTGTGATCTCACTGGCCCCACCCTTATAATGCAGGATAACATCCCTATCTTAAAATCAGCTGCTTAGCAACCTTAATTTCCTCTGCAACCTGAACTTTTATTTTCTATGGAGCCTAACACATTCATGGGTTCTGGGCAGTAGGATGTGGGCATTTGGGGCGGGGAGGGGGGGTGTATGCCTACGTCACATCCTCTTTCGATGATCTGTATCTCATCTTCTCCGTTTGGCAGTTACAGGACTAATCTTTCAGGGAACATTCTTTGGAGATAACCTTGGATACTGGGACACTCCTGCTCAAAGAGAGAATGTGTTCATATATGCACGCACGCACACATGCATACACACACGCACACACGCACACACACACACACCATCCATCCATCCATCCATCCCTCCATCCATCCATCCATTCATCCCAGCCTCCCGGAGTCATCCAGAACTAGAATTCAAGCTCCATGAGGCACTTTGGGGTTGTATTCTAAGATCTTAGAACAACAACTGGTATATTGCAAGCACTCAATAAATATTTCTGGAATCAATCAACCACCCAATCAATCAATCAGAAGAAGAAGTTCCTCAATAGGAATGGTGTAACAATATGAGACCTGAGCCCCGGGTCAGATATGGGGTTCAATTCTTGCCTCGCTCCTTACGAGTTCTATGACCCTTTCAGGAACCCTCGGCGACCCCATCTCTAGAGTGAGGACAAAGTCACCTGCCTAACAGGACTGCCATGTGGCTGACCGTGTCTAGCAAAAGGCCTGGGATGCCCTGGTGCTCGGGGAGCAGAAGCCAGCACAGTCTCCTCACCCTGATGGTCACCATCTTGGACAGGAAGACACACGTGCAGGTAAACAAATGCCTGGAACCTCAGAGATGGTTTTGGGGAGTTGCGTTTGCACTCGTGGTTTGAGAGACAAAGTACGAAAGGATCAGCTTCAACATCAAGGAGGCGACATAGATGTGTCCGTCCTTGAACCGAATCTGAAACAATCAGTAAGTGTCAGAAAGATGACAGAAGGGAAGAATGTTCCAGGAGAGGGACCGGCATGAACAGAGACCCAAGGGCGTGCGGCCGTAAGCAGGTTTATAGAAACGGAGCAAAGGGAGTTCCAGGGGCACCGGCATGGCGGGGCCTGGGGCCAGAATGGAGGAGGGCTGGGTGAGCTGTGGGGGGCAGCCCGACGTGCTGTATCTAGGGGCTTCGATGTCTAGAGATGGCCGTTGATAGGCCGGGTACGCCACAAACGGTCAGCACACACGCGTCGTTTCCAGCGCTGTCCTTTTTCCCTCCCACTCACTCACACAACCGACGCACACATCACACATACGCAGCGGTTTTGCAAAACCTACACACACGCTGGACACCCGTTGGATGTGTACACAATTCACCAGCTGGAATGACACACGGCGTTTTGGGCCCATACTGTATATGCATACAGGTCATGAGCATCTGCACACAGAGGACGTGTACTCAAACAAATGCATCGCCAACCATGTAGCCAGGCGTGCCCACACACCCGGGGAAGCAGGTACACACTGGCCATGCACACATAGGCACACGTATGGTCAGGCAACCCACACTTAGAACACTGCATGCACGGGCACATGAAGAAAGGCGCACACTCGCTGTCCGTGTGTACACGCAGAAACGGACCGTGCACGGCCTCGCACACGGTTACTACCATGGCCTCGCTCGAACACACACCCATGCGGAACACGCGCTCACACACCGTTCAGTCAAACACACACATGCACACGTGTGGGCCGCGCACACAGATCCCTCATCTCTTTCTGGAATGTGTCCGGGTTCCAAGGCGGGCCGTCTTTTGGCCGGAGGGAAGCTGCGATTATTCTCCCAGCCCCAGCAGACGGAGCAGCTCAGAGACCTGCTTTTGGAGTTCCCCCTTTATACCTACCTCTGTCCCCATGGGTGGGTCAGGGAGCGTGTCCGTGTCCCCTAAGCACCCAGCTTCCGTCTCCCTACCGGCCCGACCCCGGCGAGAGTCTCTGCAGCCCGTGACAGCTGGATGCCGTCCAAAAGCATTGCTGGGTCTCTTGCAGGAGTTTCCCCACGTACTACTCTCCGCCAGAGCCTCCTTTCCAAACCGAGTTGGCAGGGGGCCAGGCCGCCCTGGGGCGGGGGCAGAGCCAAGCGCTCGGTGGCTCCCAGCACGGTGGGGCCCTCATCAACTGCTCTCCCCGGGGCCCCTTTTGGGTGATGAGCCCAGCCGGTGCTCCAGCTTTGCAGAGAGGAGGCTCACCCGGCATCTGCTTGGCCTATATGGGGCTCGTCATGCACGGCTCCCTCTTCTGCCCGCGCTCATCATGGAATTGGGTTCCAATGAGCTGGAACCTTGCGTTTCGCCTGAAGTTTTGACAAGCCGCTGTTTCCTGGCAGCAGCCCCGATGGAGCCGTGACCTCTCTCTGGGTTAATGAGTGGAAGGGCTTACCGTGCACCTGCCATGCTGTCCCTGCTCACTCGCCCTGCTCCAAGGAGCTAATAAACAGGGTCACGCCTCGTATTGGGTGCACAACCTCCTCCTCCTCCTTCTCCTCCTCGGAGACCATTTCTTGCCCTCAATCAGAGGGAGCCTCAGCAGATGGAGGCTCTTTGTTAGAGGAGGAGCGAACCGTGGGCACCAGCGAAGGCGAGCCCAGGGACACTGACAGTGTGACTCACATGTTACCCGCAGCCCTCACTCCAAGCACATTTAAAATTAGTCCAAACCCTAATTCCACAGATTTTCAAAAAACCCAGAGTTGTCCCCACAGTTTACTGCGAATTCCCCCAAGAGCTCTCACCTCCTATTTCTGCCAGCTTCCGAGGTCACGTGGCTTCAAATACCACCCTCCTCAAGCTGAACAAGAAGCACATATCTTATAGGGATTTCTGAAAGAAAGCCACTCATCCAGAACATTCCAGATGCAGGGGCTTTACCGAAAGGTTGGTGACCCCAGGACTGGATGGAGAGCCTTTGGACACCACACCAGCATTGACCCCACACTTCTGAACCTCCCTCTTCCTTCTTTCTCTGGAGTGACACACAAGCCTGTCCCCGCCCCACCCCCACCCCCCCCACCCCCCGGCCAGCTCACATTCAGGCCCAAGAAGATCCGTTCTGTCTCCGATGCCCAAACAGACCGATTTGAATATTCTTCTCTCCTAAGAGTGGGTGTCTGCTCATAAGAAATTCTCAATACAGCTGCCAAGAGAGGAAAATATTCCCCCATGACATTACATAATAGAGCTGTGTGTTGGGCAGAGCAATTCCTCCAACAAAGGTGAATAAACATCACAAAACTGAGCTCCCAGCGGGAGAGTCCTTTCACTAGGAGGGAGATGCCTGACCAGACCGCCCGCTCCCCGCTCCCCAGCTAGATGAAGAGAGATGACGGGCAGGAGGTGTCCAGCCCGACTCTCGTTCACCAAAGCCATGGGGAGGCTACTAAAAGTCAGAAGCAGGGGCCCCTTATCGGGCCCCAGGAAACGTCTCTCCAGCCAGGGCCTGGGTCTTTGTTGCAGGCTGACAACAAAGGTCTGACCTTCAAGCGTCCACCCCCTCCCCCAAGTCACTGTGGTTTCTCTAGGCCAAGAGGGGAAGAAGGGGCAGTAGCAGGTTACGGGCCTCCACCAAGGAGCTGACTGGTGGCCATTCATACGCAGGAGGGCTTCCTTTCAACAAAGTCTGTTTGTTTCCCCCAAGAGCCCTGGGGACTCTATGCCAAGAGAGAATGACTCACTGGATCCCAGGCCTTGCCCCCCTCTGGGAGACACTCAGCCAAGGCTCTTCCCTGGGCACAGCAAGAGAGCAGCCACCATGAGGCTCCAAGTGGATGTTGGCTCTACAGAGTGAACTTGGTTGGAACTGCAATGCAGAGAAGATTCTAGGTGAGGGCTTCAGGCCTCAATGCTAGTACAGGATTCCCTGTCCCTGCTTGCTGGCTTCCTTCAAGAGTTCAAATATCATCTTTTAAAATTTTGTTAAGTTTATGTATTTTTGAGAGAGAGAGAGAGAGAGAGAGAGAGAGAGAGAGAGAGAGGAAGCATGCACAAGCCAGGGAGGAGCAGAGAGAGAAAGAGAGAGAATCCCAAGCAGGCTCTGAGCTGTCAGCACAGGTCAAGCCCCAAGGTGGGGCTTGAATCACGAACTGTGAGATCATGACTTGAGCTGAAATCAAGAGGCAGAAGCTTGACTCTCTGAGTCACCGGGCGCCCCAAATATCACCACTTTAAACAGGACTCTGCTCTCCGTCTGTGAGCCCAAGGCCCTGGAGATGTCTGGAAGGAACGGCCAACCTTGGATGCGAAAGTGTGGATCCTCATGCTAGGTGGTTTGAAACTCATACTTTCTCATGTTTGAGAAGCTTTCAGAAAAGCTTTGTCAGTGACAGAAAGTCCTTTCTTTCCATCAGTCAACATCAATTATAAACACGAGTAAGATATTTTCCCTGATGGAGAGCTGGATAAAATCCAACCGGTTGGGCCGATTGAACTTCAGAGTCATGGCCTGTTAAATTAAGACTATACAGTACCTGCTAGTGGCCCACAGAATGGCCAGGATAATTAAACGTGAAATAGTCACTCCCGGGAGGAGGGGATTTCTCCAGGTCGAGCCGTATGCGTACGTGGTCAGTGCATTCAGATTTCATCTGGCTTCACCCTCATATCCCCAAGGCTCCGGGAAGCGCTGGTATATTTATACCCATTCTGAGAGATTTAACTGCCCAAGCCCACACATTGAATAAATATCATATTACTCAACACATTAGTAGGGCAGTAAGGTAGCAAAAGGAGAGTGCTCAGACAACCGACGGACCGGGAAATGTTTTAGTGGTTTTTGAGCACCTGAGAAGCCCAAGTATGAATTCACAATGGGTATATTCATTATAAAGCAAGTTTATCTATTGACGAGAAACGATTTCCATATGTCTTCAACCGTATTAGCCCCCAGGCAAGTTATTTCCTAAAACAGAGGGTTCCAACCTGCAGGTAGCTTTGGTTGGCTTTTCTCATCTTTCTTCCCAGCAAGAGAGATGTCACTTCTTCCTTCGGCAAGTAGTTACTCGGCATTTCTTTTGGGCCGTTCATTCTGTTGGGGCTAGAGACAAAACTGGTTAGTAGAAGGGACGCAGAACTTAGAGTCTAGGATGGGATTTTCAACCTCAGCACTGTCGACGTTTGAAGCTACATCATCCTCTGTCGGGGGACCTGCCTGATGCGTTCTAGGACATTCGATGGCATCCCTGGCCTCAACTCACCGGATGCTAGTAGCATCCCCAAATTTTGACAACCAAAAATGAGTCCAATCATCGCTCTTGGGAGCAAAGCTATGCCCATAGAGAATCAGTGTTCCAGAAGACAAGTCATTCATCGAACACTCATAGCTGTGAGTGCACAAGGCTCGAAAGACCAGCCCAGAACCTGATTTTCTTGATAGAGGTGATATCTAAGTGAAAAGACTGCGGAGCTTGGTGGAGCTAGGCAGGAAAGCCCATTGGTGGGGGAAGGAGATGGATTCTGGAAACATATTTCCGAAGCAGAAGGAATAGCATGACCCAAGGTGTGGGGGGAAATGTGATCTTGATTTGAAGCCCGTGTGGTTCAACATTCTCAACAGAGCTCTGCCTACAGCTGAGAGGCAGTGTCATGCAGGGTGCAGTTCACACGATGCAGGGCAGAATGGCAGAATCTATATTCCAGAAGGTTTAGACCAGCTAGATCTGTGGGCCAACATTATGATGCACCACCAGGAACAAAGGCAAAGCTCCTGCATTATGGTTCAAAAAAACCCCCAACCATCACAAAGGAAAATCTGGCTCAAACGCAGAAGATTTTAGAAGGTGTTGGGTAAAAACCAGGAGAGCTCGCACTCACTCGTGCATGAGAATCCCCTGGGAGGCTTGTTAAAGCACAGGTTGCTGGGCCCCACCCCCAGCGTTTATGATTCAGGATTTGGGTCGTGTGTGGAGCCAGAGAATTGCATTGCCAACTGGTTCTCAGGTGATGCTGATGCTGTTGGTCTGGAATTCTCCTTTGAAAACCACTGGGAGAAGCCTCAGTTTCCAAAGATGATAGTTAGCAGTGGGGTCAGACTAATAGAAATATGGTGTCTAGTGTGAGGAGGTGAGAACCTCAGTGCCTCAACTACAGCCAGGACGCCAGGAAGAATGCCGAGCACTGTATTTTAAGGGGATCTTTGGGAAGCTGGAAGGCGTCCACAGAAAAGTGAGGCAACCCGGTCATGAAAAGTGATTGCAGAGCATGGGGTGTTGGCCTTGAAAAGAGGATTCATGGGAAGAATGTGGGGGCTGCTTCGGATAGTGAAGGGGTACGCTGTGTAGAATGGTTTCGATCCATTTCTTATTCCCACCCCGTCAATCACATTAGTTCAAGATAAGGAAAACCAGAGTGGGGGTGTCTGGTACAGAGATTTCCATTAACGTAAAGTGGAATCTTACGGCAAGTATACATTTAGTGCAACACTGTCCAGTAGAAATATAATGTGACCCATATATATAACTTAAAATTGTCCTTGCAGCCATAATACAACAAGTAAAAAATAAAGAAATGGGTGAAGGTAATTTTAATAATACTTTTTTATTTAACCTAATATTTCCCCACATATTTTTACTTGGCACGTGTAACCAACGTGTTACAAAAGTGTTTAGTGAGATAGTTTACATTCTTCCCCTTGTGCTGTGTTCTAAATCCAGGGTGCATTTTGCGCACACAGCTCATTTCCATTCCTTTCGAACGAGCCAAAGACGAAATGCTCCTTCCCCACATGGGATTCGTGGCTCCCACACTGGCCAGCTCAGCCCTCGTGAGCCATGAATCGGTCACAGTGGCGTGAACGGTTCCTAATTTTAATCAGTTTCTCTGCCTTCTGACTGTCTTTTGGATTTAATGACACTTGCATCCCACTCATATGTTCCTATTTTAAATTAAAATGAACTCATAAGTTTTTCTATGTATTTTGAGAATTTCATAACACGCTTTAAGTTGTCTGCAGGCAGCCTGGGGAGCAGCCCTAAATAAAAATGGTATCGGGACTCTGGCTTATAAGTGACAAGAGACCCCATGCAGTCTAGGTTAAAGACATACCAAGACAACGTATTGGCTTACATTTTTAAAAGTTCAGTGGTGATGCTGGCTTCTGGCATCACGGGATCCAAATGTTATCAAGAGTGTCACCAGGAACTAGTTCCTGCTGCTCTCCGGTTCACCTACTCCTGGGTTGCCTTCATCCTTTGCATGGTTCCCCCTGTGATAGAAATATGGCCACTGGAAACTCCAGTCTTAAATCATTCTCACAGTAAAGTTTCCCTACAGAATGAACTTCTTTTCTCAAATCATTCTAAATAGTTCTGCATTGGAAGCTTTCTCGGCTTGAATTGGTAGTTGCTGCTCATCCCAAAATCCAATACTGTGGAAATGATTAGGTCATGGCCTTCGCCTCTGGAGCCAGGAACCTAGGGAGTCAGCCCCAAGCAAACTTCAAGAATGGGAGATGGGAGTGGGATCCCCAGAGGAAAGAGAAGTGTTTGATGGGCACAAATATCAGATGTGCCCAGAGATGGACACTAAGGGTAGAGGCCAATGGGTCATTTTGTCCTGAATTATGAAAATTGCCATTGGGAAGGGTTCTGCTTCTCTTTACCATGAAGGGGCTGTTTGGAATTTCACAGATGAGGAGCTCAATTTAAGATGCTGATCTTAAGTGTTAGGGCCACCATGTGAGACTTGCTTTGCTTTGGACCAATCTACTTTAAGAAGCCTTGTCCTATGTGGCTGAATTTAGAAATCAGAATGAGGCATGGAGAGTTGAAAGAAAAAAATTTACATTTGCACATTACCAGAAAATTTGGAAGAGTGAAACTTGGCAAAACCAACTAGAGTCTCTCCTTGTCCTTCCCTCCCCCAAACAATGAGCTTTCAACCAAGATGGCGACCGATCTCACACCGAAGGTCTCTGGGTACTTCGGACTCCTGAACATCCAAGGCACAAACACAATATGCATGTCATCCAAAAACCTGCAGTCCTCACTCACAGACCTTCTGTGTTTTTTGCCAGTTACTCAGTCCACCCTACCCACTAATTTCTGCCCATTGAATCTCAGTTTCCCCAAAGCTATGTACTTCCTCTGCTCGCATTTTCCTAAGAGGTTCACATATTTAGCTGAACCTGAAATCTTTACACGGGCAATGAGTTTGGGAAAAAACAGAGGACTCCAAACATTTACAAAGCCAGGGGACTTTTAGGGACACAGTATCTTTTATTGTATAAAATCGGATTCTTTATCTCAAACTAAGGTTTATTTATAAGAAACCATGGCCAGAAAATACTACTTACTACATGGCAAGCTTTCCTTGAAAGATACCAAACAATTTCTTTGTCCAATTTGCAGACTCCTATTCATCCTTCAAGGGCCCCCCAAACTTTGTTGACTCTTTTCCAAGCGTCTTCTGTGCCCTCTTGTTCTACCACTTACTTCAATCATTGCACTGACCTGAGGCTCTGAGGCAACACAGCATAATGGAGTTAGACTCTCCTGAATTCAAATCTTAGCTCTGGCATTTCTTAACCATGGATCTAGAAAGTTCTTAAACTTGTCTGAGTCTCAGTTTCTTCATCTATATTTAAAAAAAAAATTAGAGGTGCCTGGGTGGCTCAGTTGGTTGAGCATCCAACTCATGGTTTTGACTCAGGTCATGATCTCACAGTTTCGTGGGTTCGAGCCACTCGTAGGGCTCTACACTGACAACATGGAACCTACTTGAGATTCTCCCTCTCTCCCTGCCCCTCACCCACTCACACTCTGTATCTCTCAAAATAAATAAATAGATTTAAAAAGAAATAAAATACTGTCTTTCTGGGTTGCTTTTAAAAACATTTGAATTAATGTGGGTAAGTTTCTTGATGGATAGGCACTTAATACGGTAACAATCTAATTATCATCACGTTGTTCTGTGGTTACATGTTTAAAAGTCACTAGAGGGGCGCCTGCGTGGCTCAGTCCATTGGGCAGCCGACTTCGGCTCAGGTCATGATCTCATGGTGTGTGAGTTCGAGCCCCGTGTTGGGTTCTGTGCTGATGGCTCAGAGCCTGGAGCCTACTTCAGATTCTGTGTCTCCCTCTCTCTCTGCTCCTCCCCTGCTCACAATCTGACTCTACGTCTCTCAAAAATAAACAGAAACGTTAAAAAAAAAAAGTCACTAGAGTCTTCCTGTTAGATTATGATCTCCTCCAGGGCAGGGGCTGCTTCTCAGTAAACTTTATGTCTTGACCTAGAGCGTAAAGACATGCATGTCTGTTGAAATAATAACATAAACAAATGCATGCATATACACAGACAAGCCAGAAAAGTTAATCCACAGCTGTCTCTAGGGGACCATGGCCCTAGAACAGTAATAGTATACCACACCAAACCCTTTCATTGTTGGCTGCATGCTTAGACCCTGTTAGTCTGAGTCACTTGAAAGGTTTCTGAAGAAAGAGTGCCCATGGTCAGCGTGAGCAATCATATATGATTCAAACTGATGAAGAGCTAAGAGTCTTGAGTTAATTCTCAGTGTCTTTCCAATGTCTTTCAAATTAATACGATTAATTGTAGGAAGTATCTTCCTTGTCTACCTCCTTCCCGACCACAGTGACCAGTCAGAGAATAACAGCAGTTATTTGTAAATTGAAAATGTCTCCTTGCAAATCAAACTGTAAGTATCCCAGGCCCTGAAATCTTAAAGTTGGATTTCTGAATGAAACCCCCCATTAACCATGCCCGAGTTTGGAACTAGAGGGGCTGCCTATGCATTTTCAACTTGAGAAAAGACCCATGTTCATCCCATTGAAGGCTACCACCCAGCATCATTCCGGGTACCTTTAAACCTAAAATTTCAAGTCAGGAAGTGAGGAAAAGCAGTGGGCACCAAAATCATCTCTCAGTCCAACTGACTCAGAGGTAGTCGGGCTGGGTAAACTCCCTTATAAAAAAAAAAGTCATCCCTTATTTGGATTCAAAAACCCCTTCAGTCCTTGCTGTTAATCTGGTCCTGACCGTATTTTGTAAATACAAAGCCTGGTTCAATGGTCCCTCCGAGACCACATTTCCCAATAATGAGGGAAATGGTATTTACAGGAAGGTCTGAAACTTTCCCTCAGTAGCCTGTATTTTTGTAAGTCCCGTATGTAACCTCCATGTGGGCATGACTAATGGATGCACCTAATTAAATTTTTACAGCATTCCAGGGCCAGAGTGTCAAATGTTTGCTTCGAGCTTGTCTCCTTGTAACACTGTCAAATAAGCCTCCCATCCCCCTCCCACACACACCTTTTTTAGGGGCTGCATTCCAATGTCATATGAAATCAGAATTTGGTTCCTGAGGATGCAGGAATGGATTGCCAAATACTTTTTGCAAGCCAGCCTACCTCCACCTATGTAGAGAGGTTAAAAGGGAAAGAAAACCAAAAAACAAAAAAACAAAAAACAAAAAACAACCAAACAAAAAAAAACCCTCCTTCTAGCCAAGGTAGGATTCCATATGGGAAGTTGAAAGAGTCACTTCCAATGGATAAGAAGGTCATTGTTGTTGTTTATAAACTCTTGCTCAAAAGACTAGAGTACACATTTAGCAAGATGGGATTTTAACTTTGAAAACATCCTTAAAGTCAGTAGATTCTATGGACTTCAGGAAAAAGAAACCCCTCAATATCTACAAAACATATTTTCTCGTTCTTTGCTGTGTACTTGGTTTCACAGGGGAGGTATACGGTTAGACCCCTGGCCCACCTCCGTACTGGCCACTGAGGGTTCATTGAGGGTTCATCAACAGGTAGACAATTGACAATGTGTTTGGGGCTACTCATTGACAAGAGGAAATAGAATTTGATTTTAGTATTGAATGAATATCAGACTCAAAATAGGACACCACAGGTTTGAGGAAGTGAGCTCCCTCAGTGATATCACGGAGCCTGTCAGAGGAAGCTTCTTGGAGATAGATGCTCAAGATAGACACAAGCCAGTCAATCCCCGCAGGCTTTCCAAGCCGGAGAGTCTCCAGAAGGGGTCTGTGTCGCCTGCATCAGAACTACCCAAGAGCTTGTTAACCTGCAGATTCTCCAACCTCAACCCAAAACTTCCGGGTCACAATCTGGAAGTGATAAGAGGAACTCTACATGTGAGGGAGCTCCTAGATGAGCCCTACCAGCCTGAACTTGGAGACCTCACTCTGGGACTGTTGGGAAGGCCAGATCAGGACTCCACACAATGATGGTGATGGGGTTTCCAAGTGATAAGCAAGGCATAAGTAACCGAGGCTAGATAGAGGCCCTTTCCAGGGAACCAGGTCACCAGCACCAGGAAGCTGCTGTGGTCATCCGGCCACAAGATCCCTGTAGATGCACAGAGCCTTCCTCTCTCACCCCTGAGAGTCCAAGATGATTCTTCCAGCCCAAGGTCTTCAAGAATCAGTCCTAGTGGAGAGTTGCCATCTGCTGTCTTCCATTAAGCCCTCTCTATGCAAATGCTGAGAAATACACATGCACACTCAAGTGAGTTCATCTCTACATACGTGGACAGACAGACCCGTTCTTGCAAACAAACACTTGAGTGCATATGATTTGTGCACCTACTACTACTACTACTACTACTACTACTACACACAGACACACAAACACACACACACCTGAGCATATACAGAAGAAGGGAGCAACATATAGAATCTTCTTTCTGCCATAGAGCCAAAAGATCAATAGTAGCCTAACAGCACATCTCAATGCCTACATCATTCACCTCATTTCATCTCATCACATAGACAGGCAGAGTCACCACATCATATCACAAACAGAATCGTGAATCCAGTACAGGAAGATATTTTGAGAAAAAGACCGCATTCATGTATGTTTAATGACAGTGTATTGCTATAATTGTTCTATATTACTATTGGCTATGGTTGCTCATCTCTTACTGGGTCTAATTTATAAGTTAAACTTTGTCATAGGTATCTATGTAGAGGGGAAAACAGTCTATATAGGGTTCAGTACTACCCATAGTTTCAGGCGTCTGCTGGGGGTCTTGCAACAGACCCTTGGTGGATCACGATCTGCTATACATACATATGCTTCTGCATATCTGCTTGTCTACATGTTCTAACACAGAGACGCTATACCTCAGCTCTTGCGGAGACCAACTAACCTCCCTTCAAAATATTTTTCTTTCTCATTCATCTTAGGAAAATCACTAACCACAGGCAATTCTGGAAACCATCTTCCTCCAAGAGCTCCATCCTGATGTGGGAATCAGCTAAATCCACAACAAATGGTTGACCAGAGTCAGAGGAAGACGAGATGGTCAGAAACTTATGGTGCAACCGAGCAGGGTTTCTTGGCAGCCATTTCTCCTGGCCCCTGATCCTGGGATCAGCTCAGCTCCACACTGGACAAAGAACTAGAACAACATGGTGGACTCAGTAGGACTCTGGCATCCGGCAACTCCACAGAAAGTGTCTTTGGCTGGCTGCGTTGGCTGTATGAGCTTGGGTAAGTTATTGGACATTACTGAGCCTCCAGTTCCTTTTGTAGAAGCTAGAAGTTTACAAAGATTAAGTGAGACCATGTAAGCAAGCACCCAGCCTTGGGTGCTAGGATACTCAGTATTAGGAGGTGATTGATTGATTATTGGCCTGGCAGAGGACACATGTTCCAGAGGCTTTAGATTCAAAAAGCTCTTGATTTGAATCTTACCTCCTCCATTTATTGGTTGGGATGTTTTATGCAAGTTTCTTAACTTCTCTGAACATAAAATTTCTTTTTTTTTATTTTTTTTAATGTTTATTTATTTTTGAGAGAGAGAGACAGAGTGCAAGTGGGAAAGGGGCAGAGGGAGAGGGGGACACAGAATCCGAAGCAGGTTCCAGGTTCTGAGCTGTCAGCACAGAGCCCGACATAGGGCTTGAACTCACAAACTGTAAGACCATGACCTGAACTGAAATCAGATATTTAACCAACTGACCACCCAAGTGCCCCTCAAATTTCTCATCAGAATAAAAATAATAACCCCACTGAGCTAACAGAGCTGTGGGAAGAATTATGTTTGTGTATTGTAAGAACTTAGCACATCTAGGAAGGAGATGGCTGGTTTCTTCTACTTTTTTTCCATCTTCTCTAAAAGGAATTTCCCATAGGTAGGAAGGGTGAAGGCAGATCTTTCCTCCTTAGGGGGACATTCAGGACAGGACACCTTTAGGGAAGGATTCATTCCCAAGGACACAGGCCACCCAGTGATCTTTCAGAAAAAGCAAATCCCTGTTTCCTGTGTCACCTGGGCTGAAGGAAACCCCCCTTTGCGTGCAGTCCATCTGGGGATCAAACTCTCCCGAAAAGGGAAGCGATTTTTCTACTGGCACGAGGGGCAGTTCTTTCTGAAGAGTTTTGCTTTCTTAGACAGCGAAGGGACAGCCTTTTGAATCTGGAGGAGTGGCTTCAATAGGTCTTTAGGCCCAATGAGGCCCGTTAGTTCTCAGCTGTGTATCCTCAGACACGGAGATCCATCTGTCTGTATCTCTATTTCTTTGTTTTAAAACATTGGGAGAATGATGCCTGCCCTCTAGGGTTTTCATGGGATTGAACACTAGTGTCATTCTGAGTGCAAGTTACCTATCCTGGTGATGGAGAAAAGGAGGGCTTCATGGGCGTGTCTGCCTCTCTGTAGCCTTCTCAGTCCTGGGCAGAGAGCCAGCTCCGGAGGTGACCCCAAGCCTAACTCTGGGCTCATCTTGGGTGGAGGACATGTTAGCTGATTGGACACCAAGAATGGTGGTGAAATGAGAGCTTTAAAAAAATCAGTGATTTCTTGGGGCGCCGGGGTGGCTCATTTTGTTAAACGACCAACTCTTGGGTTCGGCCCAGCTGGTGATCTCACTGTTCATGAATTCGAGTCCTGCACCAGCCCCACAGCTGGCAGCGTGGAGCCTGCTTGAGATTCCCTCTCTCCCTCTCTCTCTGCCCCTCCCCCACTTGCACTGTCTCTGTCTCTCTCAAAATAAATAAACTAAAAAAAAAAAAAAAAAAGCAAACATAAGGCACCTGGGTGGCTCAGTCAGTTAAGCATCTGACTTCAGCTCAGGTCATGATCTCACAGTTCGTGAGTTCGAGCCCCACGTCGGGCTCTGTGCTGACAGCTCAGAGCCTGGAACCTACTTTGGATTCTGTGTCTCCCCTTCTCTCCCTCTCCCACTTGTGTCTGTGTGCGTGTGCCTGTGTGCATGTTCTCTCGCTCAAAAATAAATAAATATACTTAAAAAAAACATTTAAAATATAATTGATTCTTCAAAAAGTTAAATGCGGAATTATCATATGAGCCAGCAATTCTATTTCTAGGTGTATCCCCAAAAGAACTGAAAACTGGTCTTCATATAAATACTTACCCATGAATATTCATGGAGCACAATTTACTACAGCCCAAAGGTAGAAACAATCCGTTCCCATCCTCAGCTGAATGGCTAACCAAAGTGTGGTACATGCGGTCTATGCATACAACGGAATAATACTCAGCCATGAAAAGGAATGACGTTCCATCGCAGACTACTGCGTGCATCTGCCTCAGAAACCATACGCCAGGCAAGAGAGGCCAGACACAGAAGGTCACACGCTGTGTGATTCCATTTAGATGAAATATCCGGAGTGGACAAACCCATCAAGGCAGAAAGCAGGTTCGTGGTTGCCAGTGGCTGAGGAGCAGGGGGAATGGAGCCCGCGTATCGTGGGTACAGGGGTTCCTTTTGGGGTGATGACGATGTTCCGGAACTAGACACAGGCGATAGCTGCACAAAACTGTGAACGCACTAAATGCCATTGAACCATATGTCACAATGCATGCTTTTAGGTTACGTCCATTTTCTTATTAATCATGTATTTTTAAAATTTTTTAATATTTATGTTTAAGAAAGAGAGAGAGACAGACAGGCAGAACATGAGCTGGAGAGGGGCAGAGAGAGAGGGAGACACAGAATCTGAAGCAGGCTCCAGGCTCTGAGCTGTCAGCACAGAGCCCAGTGCAGGGATCGAACTCACAAATCGTAAGATCACGACCTGAGCCGAAGTGGGACACTCAACCGACTGAGCCACCCAGGTGCCCATAGGTTATGTCGGCTTTAACTCAATTGAAGGAAAACCCTCCCAAGTCCCCGTGTGGGTGTCTTGATGCCAGAGTGAAGAATATAGGAGAGATAGGAGGCAGCGATTGTCGAGGCACTGATTAAAAATGTGCACTTTGAGGGCAGGGCAGTCCCCTCAATCTCTTTAATTAAGACAAAGAGGACATGCGGTCCGGGGGAACAGCAGTTCAGCAGATGAATAGTGGCCGAGTGAGATGCCAGCCAATGGCTCCTCGGGAAGGGTCAGCCACACGGATTTGTTTCAGAGTCGAGTTAACACGTGAAGTGTGTAAACACCACTGTCGATTCTTTTGTCCCCACTCTCCCCAACCCTCTCCACCAGCTATCTCCACTTGGCATGCGTCCTATTTTCCAAACAGCAGCTGTGCACAGTTGAATAGTAAATCAAACACCCTAAAAAACCGTTGTTTTAAAACAATGTCTCAGATTTCCCATATATTTCATTTCTATTTTCCTTCCCCAAAACCCTCGCCTCAGACAGCAGTGGTAGTAAGCTCATTCAGGTAGTGAAGTCTCTCTCCTGTTCACGGGGGATTCGTGAGCGAGCGAACTCCCACTGAGAAGAGGTTGTGGGGGCAGAATTGACAGGCAGGTCCTGTATGTTCTTAGGAAGCATTCGTTGTTAACGAATGTTCTCGGACAGGAAGGGACTGGATGGCTGAGGTTTTCTAGGGACGCATATCCCCATGGTGAGCCCCAAGTTTCCCAGGGTGTTGGCATCCTGAGAGTCCCAGCCCCTTGGCTTACTGAGCCATTCTATAGCAAGATTTTGCTGGCCATCCCCAACCCCCTGAAGGTTGTGCGAGTTCCAAACTCACTGTCCAGGAGGCAGTCTTCCTGGGAAGGAGAAAAATGGTGCTAATGAGGAATCTTCCCAAAAGGTCAGTGTTGGGCTTCCTGGCGAATCCCACACCCATGCACCCATAATCCCACACTCACAGGCTCAAGCCCTGTGAGCACCTCAGCTCAGCCTCCAACTTTCCTGGAGTCAAGGTCTCTCAGCCTCAACGCTATTGACATTTGGGCCCGATCATTCTTGGTTGAGCGGAGTCGTTGGCGCTCACAGAGCTTGGAAGGCTCACCAGAGTCACACGCCATTAAGTCACAGAGCTTATCAGATATCCACTCAGCAAACATTTCATACCCTTGTTGTGTATCGAGTGTTATGGTAGGCAAGCTGACCAGCAAATATTTATCGAGCATCCACAAGATGGTTGGTGTTACGGATGCGAGAGGGGGCAAGTGCGGAAGAGATAGAAAATAAATATGCAAAGCAGTTTCTCAGCCCCGCCGGCATTTGGGGCGTAATCATGATTTGTGGTGGAGGCTTCCCTGTGCATTTAGCCGCATCCTTGGCCTCTACTAAACTATTTTTTAATTGCTTTTTTTAATGTTTATTTATTTTTGAGAGAGAGACAGAGCGTGAGCAGCAGAGAGGCAGAGAGAGGGCAGAATCTCAAGCAGGCTCCAGGCTCTTAGCTGTCAGCACAGAGTCTGACACAGGGCTCAAACCCACGAGCAGTGAGACCATGACCTGAGCCAAAGTCAGACGCTTAACCGACTGAGCCACGCAAGCGCCCCAACCTCTACTAGATTCTAATAGCATCCGTCTGTCGTGACAACCAAAAATGCCTCCAGGCATTGCCAAATGTCCCATAAGGGGCAAAGTTATCCCCTGTGGAGAACCACTGACACCAAAGGAATTTACGAAAACAACCTTAAAATGGGATGGTGTGGTCTCCGTACTGGTAGAACCCTCTCTGTCCAGAGAAACACAGATGTATTCCAGAGATGGCCTCCCACGGGAAGGAATGCCCAGGAATGCCCCTCCTGAGAAGGAAGGCAGTGTTTTAATCCATAATCGGACCAGCGAATTTATCCGAAATTACCTTTTTATGACTCACGCGTTATTATGACTGTTCCCACTGGACAGTAAGTCCAGAGTATCAGGGACTTTGTCCTTCCAGGTGACTGTAGCAGGCTCAGAGCCTAAAACAATGCCAGTCACCAAACTCTGGGCCATGGATGAAAGAATGAATAAGTTCATGCCACCCCCTTCTTACAAGAACACCGTGACCTTTCTTCCTCTTTTCTTTACCCTCTCAGTTCTCCCTCTTTGTCTTTCTGACCTCTTCTTTCCTCCCGCCAGTACCCAAACATACACACTCTCAAGCACAAAACCAACTACACGGATGCTCCCACAGACAGACAGCACATACTCACCAACATACCAGCAGGAAATGAGAAGTAAACACCAAAAACATGTCCTTGACTCAGTGTTCTGAGAAAATAAACCAAACCCAACAACAGATTGCTGGGACACAGGCTGAACCGGAAAGATCAACCCACTTTCGGGCCACTTGGCCCTTAGCGATTTGTCACAACCTTAGGGCTTGACGCCTTCACCGTAAGGTCACCAGAACCTCTGCATTTGGGCCAAGGAACTGTGCAATCCTTTACTCTCAGGGGAATACACTTTGCCGTCACATTGGCAGTGAAAAATAACATGGAAAGAATGGTCCCCCACTACCCACACCAAACACACACACACACACACACACACGCACTCGCTCTGTGGTTACGGAGCCCATATAAAGTGGTTCCAGTCTCTTGGCAAAATTTCTTACAGGCTGGCAAGAGCAGGCAGAGACGCAGTTCAGAAAACATAATCTTTTATTTACCCAGATAAATACGATACTTGCCACATAAATTTGAGGGCACTTTGTTAAACACTTTATACGCTGCACTACACCCAAAAGACCATAACCGCCTTGAGATTGAGGACAATGATTGAGAAAGAGCAAACCGGGCAAATAAATAAATTGTATGTATTTATTTTTAACTGCTTTTCTAGACATGCCACAAGGCTTCTCTCAGGCAACACACACTTGGCAACCTCAAATGAAAAGTGGCCTCTTGATCGGAAAGAGTTGAACTGCTATTCATCTTCCTCTTGGGCCACAGCTGAACACCTGTCCGTCTGTCGTTCTTGGTGACACGCAGGAAGTTCTGATCCAATGCCGCCAGGCTAAATCAAAACATTCTTGTCTTTTTTTTCCAAACTCTGCACAGTGGAGCTGTTACAAATTAGAAGTCAGAGAAGGAAACTAGACTGTCTTATAAAACGTAGATTCAAACCCCAAACCATATTAAGTTGAAGTGGGGATCAGAACTTCCATGGAAACTACATGCCTTGTTATATAGGGCATTGAGTCTGAGAAATGCCAGTTGATCTTGGATTGGAAGTATTTTTTTTAATTTTATTTATTTTAAGAGAGAGAGTGTGTGCAAGTGGGGGAAAGGCAGAGAGAGAGAGAGAGAGAGAGAGAGAGAGAGAGAGAGAATCCCAAGCAGGCTCTGCACTTCAGCTGTGGAGCCTGTTGTGGCTCTAGTCCGTGAACCATGAGATCATGACCTGAGCAGAAAGCAGGAGTCAGACACTTAACCACCTGAGTCTCCCAAGTGCCCCTTGGTTGACGCAAGTCAACTGTCACAGATGATGTGTTTGGCTTGAGGAAGCATTGTCTGAAGGACCCAATGTAACTATAGCAAACCCATCTGCTGAGAATCTTGTTTTGCCGCAGCCCGTCTTTTCCTGTGGCCTCTTCAAAGAAGAGCTGTTAGAATGAGATGTACAGTCAGTACATCCATGAACAAAGGTATCCTACAGGCAGCACCCCCGTGGAAGCTGGATGGTGAGATCTATGGCCCTCAGTCACCCCCTGACAATGTCAGGTGCATTCCTGGCACCTTGACTGGTGGATGTTTGCACCGGCTCACAGCTGCCTTTGCATTCGGGTCACACTTTTTTGGGGCACACGGCTCATAGCTCGGCCCCCAACACATGTATCTGATTCAAGAATGTGAGCTCTTTGAGGGCGGAGGTCAGTCAAAGACAGCTTCACCTTCCTGTTGTACCTGGGCTGGGAGCCTGGACAAGGCAGGTGTTCAAGAAATGGTTGTCCATGGATCAAATGGAGTGAACGAGAGAATAGACAACTCATTCTCAGCACCATCCCTCATTAGTTGGGTCGTCTTGGTCCAATTTTTCAGTCTCTCTGAGTCTCTAACTACAGAAGTAGAATGAGAGTGGTGCCATATTCTCTGGTTCTTCGGACCTTGTTCCCAATGGATAGAGGATGGATGGATGGATGGATGGATGGATAGATGGATGGATGGATGAATGGATAGATGGATAGGTGTTTGGATGGATGGATGCATGTGTCTGTTGATGAATGAGTGGATTAATAGAAAGTTATTTAATAGATTTACTATATTACACAATTAATTAATTTAAAAAAATGTTCTTCCATCACTGTCAAAAGCCATCATCCATTCACACAGTAAATAAAGTGGCCCAAACACAAATGGTCCTTCAAGAAACAATCCGTCTTGGGACAGAATAAAGGCTCCCTCTGGGCACTGTCTTCAGCACACACCCTTCCCATGGAGAAAAGGGAAAGAAAAGGGAGGAGGGAGAACAGGGCTTAAAAGTGGGTATTTGGAAATTCCGTCACCTCACGAAAGCCTCTATCCTTACCCCCAGCCTCCCAGGAGGCTCCGAGGCTTTCCCTCGCAGAAGGTGGTGAAGACAGGATCTTGAGCTCCCTGTCACTCTGCATTTCACTTCATCTGCCATTCCAGTAGCACTTGCGTGTGAAGGGCTGGTGGAGAGATGTGTAGAATGAGTGGCCCCCGAATGCCTCTTCTATATGTTAGAAGTCACCCCTCCACCTGCCTTGGCTCTCACACTCGCGGCTAAAAGACCCAGCCCTCCCTGAAAACCTGGACTCTCCTTCCAGAGTGCTCTCTGGACCCCAAGACTTCTCGGGCCCCTCCCCGGCTCCGCGGTATCAGCTGAGTAATCTCCCCAAGCACCGACACACAGCTGCAAGGGATGAAAACTGTACTGTTGATAGATGAAACTTTGGCTAAGATTACATGGTTTTGAATATCTTGATGACATATTTGTCTGAAAAGTCTTTCAGAGGATGGCCTAATATAAATGCGCGGAAATGTTTCTAATGACTAGCATTTGTCTACAGACTTCGTTGGAGAAATTAGCATTCATATGTCTCGGGATGTCATTTGCATTTGTATGCGGGGACAAACTTTTGAATAATCATTTCTTCCAGCCCAGAAGAGTTAACTATTTACTCTGAACACAGGCTGGTTTCCTTCTCAGGCTATCTGGCTGGGTTAGCGGTGTCCAGAAAGAGGTAATGATCTTCTAGGCATATATCCCATTGCTGCTGTACCACTGGAACCTTCTAAGTAGCCCTCACAATGCCAGTTGCCTAGCAAATGTTTAGCTGGGCCCTGGCCACACCCACCTAGCTCTTGGAATCCACCCCATGTCCCAAAGAACCTTAGCACTTTCGATGAACCCCAGGCCCACCAGGTTGAAGCCTGAGACCTATCTGGTTGCACACATACCTAAAATTCTCCCCAGGCTAACAGAGGGTCCATTGAGAACTCATGAAAAGCAGCCAGAGTCCTTAGGGGTCTTTTGACTGAAGTCCAGGGCATTTTCCTGGCCCAATTTTGCCTTAAATCATATGAAAAGGAAAGGTCTGCATAAAGCCAAGAAGAGCCAAATTCTCACAGGGCTCTTATTTGCTCTGTGATGTCCAGGAAAAAAATGAACCTCCCTCAGGACCAGTGTTGCCATCCATACTTCAGAGAGGGAATACCACCAGTTACCGGGAATTAAAGAGATGAGAGTTGATCACACATGTAAAATCTCAGGACTTGGCACATAGTAGACATTCAATAAATGTTACTTTCCTGCCCCGACTCCCCGACATTCCGTAGCATTCCATCAACAACAGCATGTAGGCTCCTGACCACAACTGTTGCAAATGGCAAAATACGATGTTCCAGCTTCAGGGTTCTCGAGATGTCATTTGAGAGACTTTCATGGTGGCCACTTTTATGGTGGGGTAGCTAGACAGCCACGGGGTTCGTGTTCTGCCTGAGCTCTGCGTCTCCAGTAAAATGCTCTGAGACCTTACCCCGTGTCAGAGGCAAACCCCAGACAGTTCTGCCTGAACGGCTCACTCTGAAGGCAGAAGACCCAAGGTCCGGCGAGGCCCACGGTGTGGCTCTGCTCTGGGACCCAGCGCCCTGCACAGAGGAGGCGTTTTCCTGCATGCCTGGTCAATGAATTGGTGTTCGAGCTTGGGAAAACAGCCGGCACCAGGCCCCCTCCTCCTAGGATGTGGAGCAGGAATGTGAATGGTCTGTGTTCAAAGACATAGTATCTTTAACAAGAAGATGAGACCAGCAAAAACTATCACAACTTTGTGGGGCCCTCGCTCGAGGCCAGGCCTCGTGCTGAGCGCTAACTCCGACACTCAATGGGCCCATAGCCGTCAGCTGTCACCTCTCCTGCAGGCAGGGACTTGGATGTGAAACCGGAAGAGACAGCTTGACCCTCTAGGGCTGTTAATCTAGGGTGCCAACATCCAAGCACCTCCGTTTGCTATTCCTTTCACTCGGCCTGCCCCTTCTCTGTTCGGTCTTAACTCTGAGGAGGTCATTTCAATCATCACCCTCACTCAGAAATATCCCCCAAACCCCAGATTTGGGGGTGGGTCTTTGCTCCCAAATATGGCCCCATTCAGCCTTTTGGAAGCTCCAAGAACTGGAAGACGGAAGATTATGGGGACCCTACATGTAATTAAAAATGGAAACCATGCTGGCCTGGAAGAGGATCGATGAAGTCAAAGAAAAGTTCAGCCTTTCCCACAATAATGACTTTAATTCATGATTTAAATGGTGGTCGACAGAAATATTTAGGGGGTAGAAAGAGGGTAACAGCTGCTATGCTGTCCCTTGAGCCCGTATTGTCCTGCCTGTGATGCAGCTTGGTACCAGTCCTGGGGACATCCCGTGCTTCTGTTCATCATGGGCCATGTTACTCCTTGTTGTGATCCCAGATTTGTCTGTCTGTCCATCCATCTGCCCTGACACCTCTTGGGGGGGGCAGGTGCTGGCATGAAGCACGGATCTGACACAAAGAAAGTCTGCAGAATGAAGGAACTAGTCCGTATAAGATGTCCTCTCTCCATTTGCTGGTGTGTCCCAATCTGAAAACGACTTCTCATAAACTGGTCTCTCTCTCTCTCGGTCTCACTGTCTCTCTGCCTCTGTCTGCCTGCACCTCTGTCTTTTCCTGTCTGATCTCTTCATCTCTTTGTTTCTCTGTCTCTCTGTTTCTGTCTCTGTCTCCCTCTCTCAGGACGGTGCTCCCAAGGAGGGAGGACTGAAACCTGATTTGTCAAAACTGCATCTTTCTATCGGGCCCCATGTAAACACCCCACGGAGCTCCCTGCCGCCATGGTAATGTCTCTGATGATGCTATCTGGTGGCCCACATCTCATGCCAGAGACAACGCCTGCTCCCAGAGAATCCCAGAACGTGTCCCACCCTCTTGATGTCTGTGAAAGCAGGTTGGGAGAGGCAAGACTAATCTTCCTTGAAGCCCGGGTATCGTGTTCTATGTTTGTTTTCTTTCTTTCTTTTTTTTTTTTAACACTACACCTTGAGAACATTTTTATGTTCTCTTGCCAAATCTGAAACTTGGTGTTGGGATTGTTAGTGATCTTCTGAAAAGCAGGGCCTCACGTGGCACCGGTAAGCGGGACCACTCCCAGCGACACACTTCCTAAGCCACCAGAAACGACACCTTGTCCACAGGGGAGGAGCGGCTGGGGAGAATGGCATAGAATCTTCTAGTATCGCTTTTCATTGTTATCTTGAAAGAAACAAATTAACCAATGGAAATGGCTACTGTAGCCCCTATTTTGACTGAGTTGATTGGTCAACTGAGCAAACCCATCATTAAATGAATGTGCACATTATATATTCATATATAATTGATACGTATAAATGCTTTCCCTTCCCTTGTGTTAGTAGCCATTTGCTTTAAGTATCTGACTGTCTGCAAAGCCTGTGGTTTCTTATCACGCTACCATTTGAGATTTGGACTACTTTAAAGACAACGTATCAACACCACCTCCCCCCATTCGTTCCACCCAAGTCCCTTAAGGACATGTATATTCTTGAAATTTAGATCATATAATTTATTGATGAAAAGGATACAACGACAGAACCGACACTGAGTCTTCATCACCCAAGTGTAGCTCTCTGGAGGAGTTTTAGGAGGAAACACAACTGAGGGTATTTCTAACCCTCTGCTGTGAATTTTAGAGCACGGGCAGGGCTGTGAAGACAGGCGGGCAATGAGGCGCTGATACAAAGGCAGAGCTCACCATGGGGCAGGGGATTTGTTCTATCTGTGAGCCCCGTCTTCAAGCACTCCATGGAAACTTCTGGAACATTCCCTGGTGGGGGATCATTTTAATAGCATAAAGGAATAGGGGTGTGTTGGGAGGCTCTTTCCCCTTGTTCCGTTTTGTACTGAGTGTCTTTTTGTTGTGGCCTCACCCCTCCTGGCTCCAGATACCTTCTCTATCTTTCTCCACTCATTTTGGGGCTCTGGGGGGCGGATCTACACAGATGCATGAATGGACTTGCTAGGCCCCCTGGCTAGCACTGGGTCAGCTATGAGTGCCCCCGGGGACAGATGAGACAGGAGAAAGGAGTGTCTCCTGCCTCCCTCCCTGTGGGATCACTGTGGGCTAGCTGTGCCCCTTTGTCACTTTCTCCTGTTGCGCTAGGACCCAGTCGGGGCTCATACAGAAGGACATGACTGACCTTTATCATTTTCCCAGGAGAGACCAAGATGGGGAGATAAGTGCCTCATTAGACCTTGCTCCCATCCCCTCAGCCCACCTAACTCACTCTAGACCCCGAAATTGGAGTCAAGCTGTGCAAAAAGGCAGAGCGCTGGACCAAGAGTCCAACACCGGACCCAAGCTCTTTTCTTAGCCTCTGACTTTGCCTCCCATACAGCTTTCTTCCTTGAGGTCATCAGTCAAATGAAGACGACAGCCGGAGTCTACTTCCTCATCAGGCCCTCGAAGTACTGGAATTTAAAATTCAGCTTGCAATAAACCAATACATATGTTGTTCAGTTGGTGTAATCGTAGCCTCTCCAGCGAGACTAGGAGTTTTCTGGGTCTGAAATAGGGGATTGTGTATGGTTTCTTATTTCTCGGCACGATCTACCCCAGGGCCAGGCACCTGAGAGCTTATGAAACCGCGACTGACCCACAGCTACTATTTTCTTTGTGGTTTTGGAAGGAAAACAAAAGATTGTCTTCTGGGACTTCTGAGAAGCACGCAAAAGGAACTCCCTCCCGTTGAAACTCAAACTTAGTGGCAGAGTTAGTGGCACCAAATTTTGGAATTTTATTACAATTATGCAAAGTCAAGTCACACTTAAGCGGATAGCCCTAAAAGAAATGAATCTAAGGGAAAACTGTCAAATATAGTTGACTGCCTTAACTTATGTGCCCTTATCTCTGTCTACTATAGAAGTTGGTAAAGCTTAAAAAAAAATCACTTTCCTAGACCCTCCTGCAGCTAGGAGTGGCCATGTAACTCAGTTCTAGCCAATAAGATCAAAGTATTTCAATGGTACCATCAATTTTTATTTTTCTTTCCCCCATCTTGGAATGCAGACACAATGCCTGGAACTTCAGCAGCTCCCCGGGTAAGATGAAGTAACAGAAACAAGGAAAGCACATGATGAGATTTGCAGAGATGCTGACCTGGATATTTTTAAGCCAGTAAACTAATTTAAGCAACAACTATCTCCAGGAGGAGGGGAGAAAGGGTATGTTAACCCTTATTTGTTTAAGTCACAGTTAATTGGTTATTCTGTTGCTTGTAGCGAAAGACATTCCTGTCTGACACAGTGCATAGTGTCAGTAAAATAATCTATCATTCTCTAACACGTCATTGGCTTTGTAAGTTGAAATCCATGTACCGTAAGACTTTAAGTGACAAAACTCCAACAGGATTAATTTGTACCTGGTTCACTCCAGCCCTAACGCCTATAACCCCTCTTACCTTCTTCTCTACAACTCCTGGAGCCCTTTGGGAATTGCCGTGTTGGCATTTATAGTCTTAGATATCAACACACGTTTTTCACGTAACCGGCATTCAATTAAAGATGGAGGTCTAGAGAAAGAAAACAGACTTCAGAAGGTCCAAAGACGATACTACCCGTAACTACCATTTACCGAGAGACTACCATATGCAAAGCACTTTCTAAGCCCTCTATCAGACACATCATATCTCTCTTAAGCAAGCATTTTTATCCCCATTTTATGGGTGAAAACCCCAAAGCTCAGAGTGTTTTCATAATCTGCCCAAGATCCTGAGGCTGACGACCGACACGGAGCCGATGTGAACGCCTCCCTGCTGCTGCCCGAGGGATGTCTCTGCTGGAGAGAACTCAGACTTCAGAGACGACGCAGACGTCTTTGTTTTTCGCGTTGTAGCATCTGAAGGTGCCAGCCAAGCCAGCCAGGTGCCGACCTGCATCTAAACGGATTCTGCATGAAACCTTCAAAGTGCCTCCTACTCAACCCTCAGAGGGTTCAGAGGGGGGTGGTTTGGGCCATTGAGAAAGTGGCCCGTTTGCACTCTCTAATTTGCATGCTGGATGTCTATTGAAAGTTGCTATGGTGATCCGTTTGACCAGAAGTTTCCGCTGAATCATCCCAACGCATACATAAAAACATAAATGTGGTCAGGGGACCCGGAGCCCGGCTGCCAGAAGAGATGTCTCCATTTTTCGCTTGTGACTCACTCGTGGTCGTGCGTAGGCCCCGCTGTAAACCTCTGTGGGCAGGTGTCACTCCCTGGAGAGGTTTTGCACAGCAAGACGCATTGAAATCGCCTCTGGGGAACCTGAAGACTGAGGAAGGAGACATGGAAGGGGCCCTGGGCACTGCCCTGCTCCCCTGGGTCGTGCCGGAGCCGCAGGCCTCGTCCGTCAATGTCCCGGCGTGCAGACCCCTAAATGCAGAGGCTGAGAGGCACCCGAGAGCCGAACCCCAGGAAGCAGATGTGGGATTGGGGGACAGCAAGGAGGGGGAGCCGCTAGCGCAGTGTGGCACCCAGGTGGCTACTGGGGGCAGGGATCTTCTTTCGGAGCTGCCGGGAGGCCGGGGGCAGGACACTTTGGTCACAATGCGTACAGACTCGGGTTCGAATCTCTGCTCAGGGCAGTTCCTTGGCAAGTGTCTGAACGCTGATGCTGATTGCTCCGTGCATAGAAACATAGGAAAGAATACCTCTTGTGGCTTGAAAGAAAGAATACACACCGCGGAGCCTCACACAGTCCTGTGCACGGCATGTCCTGAGTGCATTCTGTTTCCTTTCACTGCACTTCGCCAAAGACATGCAGCTAAAGAAAACCGTTGATCTGAAATCAGAAATAGGAGCTTATGGGCAAATAGTTAGCTTTTAAAGATTTAAACATAATTCTAAAAAAAAAAAAAAAAAAAAGAACGCCCTTTATTTTTTTTCTTTGGAAGTAGACATTGTTTGGCATTTGACCTTCCCCTGATACATGTATGTGCAACTAGGTGGACATGCAGATGGGGGTCTTTATAGATAAGCAAATGTAGATACATAAATGGTGGACTGATTAGTTTCCTCTTGCTCTTTGGAGACATTTAAGAGATGTCACTGAAGCACCGGGCGGGGTTGTTGGGGACAAGAGTGTGGCCGCTTTGTTGGCCCAAAACCAGGACAGGCTAGTAGAGCGTCGTTCAGGAGAGATACTGTCCTTCGAATTGGTGTCGAGTTTTAAAAGCTGTGTGCACATTACATTAACAAGAGTTTAGAAAGACAGACACAACTTTTCTAGAAAATACTTTGTCATATCAGAGCACTAAAATATTTATACCTTTTAGCCTATGTATGAGTCAGTGTTCACCAGAGAAACAGAACCAACGGGAGAGAGAGAGAGAGAGAGAGAGGGAGATAGATAGATGATAGATAGATAGATAATAGATGATAGATACACACAAACACACATACACACACACAATATAAATATATATCATGTCTTATATATCCCCTCTCTCTATATATCCTCTATATATCCTATTAGATAATCTTGCATATATATATATGTATATATATATATATATACTGATACATATATGTATCTTGCATATGTATAGTGATAATACTAATATGTACAGCAGTATATTATATTATATTATATATATGTGTGTATATGCATATATCATCTGTATCTTCCTAAAGAAGACTTAATATAAGGAACTGGTCATGCAATTATGGAGGCTGGGAAGTCCCTCCGTCCGACCTCTGCAAGCTGGAGATGCAAGAAAACTGGTGACCTAACCGCTTAAAACAATGTCCACCTATTACATCACAGCTCCGCAGGTCAGAAGCCTAAGTGGGCTCAGCTGGGTTCTATGTGGAGTGGCTTCTACAAGGCCAAAATCAAGGTACCAGCTAGGTTGAGCTCCTCGCTGGAGACCTTGGTGAAGAATCTGCCTTCAAGTTCACTGAGATTGTTGGCACAGTTGATGTCTCTGGAACCGTAGGATTGGAGACCCCATTTCCTTGCTGGCTGTCCGGGAGGGGGCACTGAGCTTCTAGAGAACACCCTCCTTCCTTGTCACATGCCCCCCTACATCTTCAAGCCAGCGATGTCAGGCCAAATCCTTCTTGTGCTTTGAATCTCTCTAAATTCTCATTCTGCTTCCAGCTGAGGAAAATCCTCTGCCTTCGAAGGACTCATGGAGATTTGAGAAGACAGTGTATGTAAATCAGGGAGAAGAATGATTCATTCAGCGGGTGACTGATCCAGGTCAACTTTGGGACAAATACAATGCGCCGTATATAAAAGGTTTTAAATAGACTTTCGTGGAATAAATGAGTGGATGAAGGCATGAATGCGTAAGCAAATGGGAAAAAATCATCAAGGAAATGAAGAGTTCCTGTTTGGGAAGGGATAAGGAATCAGCGACGGGCAGCTCCAACAGCGAGGGGACATTCTGGTATGAATCCCATCAATCCACATGAAGTGAGGATGCAATTAACACAGCCGCTAAGTAAGGTTTCATCCTGCAGTGTGACAGCACCTGGGATGTGTGTTGTCTGGGCCTGGCTTCTCTGCTCAGAACACACCCAGCTCTGAGGCCCCAGGAAATCTTACTGGTGATTAGGACCAAAGGAGCAAAACTCTGTCTCTAAGCACTTTCCCCCTTAAACTTCAAATTGCTCTTGGGATCATTATGTTTCTTCAACATGGGTTCTGCGCTTGCGGGCACAGCTCCCTTCCCGCGGGATGAAGAGGTGGACCCCACTCAGGTTCTGGCTGGAGGGAATTTTGTGGTAATGCCCTCAATGGCTTCAATGTCTGTATTCATGGTTGTCGTCTGAGCATCATCGAATCATGACCAGCGGGTGTACTACCTACAAAACAACCCGGGTCCCAAAAAGAAAGAACGAAGATGGAAGCTGGTATCTGATGGACAGAGGCATTCCTGCTAAACTCACAAACGCCCCTGGCTGCCAGACCTCCTGCAAAGGGTTTTTATAACTTCCTGAAAATGCTTTAGCATTGGGCTTTAATGAAACATTGAATATGCATCATGCAAATTTATTGATTCTGCCACGGGGCAAAAAAAAAAAGATGAATCTTGTCTTCGGACATCTCCAGCTAAGATGACTGGTATTTTCACAGGGTTTACTAATGGGGCCTCCGGTCGCACCCTGCCAAGTTTGAACAGCACTGTAGGAGCTGAAGAGCGCTCTGGGTTGGAAAGGCAATGGCTCAGAGCAGTTGCATTCATTTCTGCTTCTCAGACTCAGTCCTAAGACCGAAGACATAGGAAGAGCAATTAACGAGAAGCCCATGCAAATGAACCCCCTTTGTCAGAGGATTTACTTCTCTGATCATCTATTTCCCCTTCCTGTTACCATGACTACTCTGAAGTTCTGATCTTTGGAGAAGATGAGCCAAGCAGCCCCGAAAAATACCTTGAGAAAATGGCTCCATACGGGGCAAGATCATACCACCTGCCTGGCATAGAGTAGTTGGGAATCCTGTTAAGTTGGATAGGACTAAGTTTTTGGAGTAAGACAATATCTAGTAAAACTAATATTCTCGTAAAGTACAGCTATATCGCGAACTATTTTGGATTTCCACTTTTCCAATTTTATTGTTAAAATGGCTTCTAAATTCATATAGATCACACTCCCAGCCTTATTAAAGAGGAATCAGGTCAAAGTATTGAATGAGCAGGGAACGCAAAATGCCATTGGCTGTTCTCAGCACTCACATTCATCGGCAGTGGTTCTCAAATGGACAGTTTTGCCCCCCACCCGCCAAGGGATTTAGGGAATGTCTGGGGATAGTTTTGGTTGTCACAACTGAAGAAGTCAAGGGAGGAGTTTCTCCTGGCAGCCAGTGGGTGGAGGCCAGGGATGCATAAATATCCCTCAAGTCACAGGATAGCCACTGCCAGAAAGAAGTATCTAACCTCAAATGTCAATCGTGCTGAGGTCGAGAAGCCCCAGTATAGAAATAGAAGAAGGTCTCCCCTATAGGTTCATATATTAGGTGATCATCTAGAAGGAGAGGTTAAGAACAAATAGGGGCGCGCGGGTTGGTTAAATGTCTGACTTCAGCTCAGGTCATGACCTCACGGTTCATGAGTTCGAGCCCCACGTCAGGTTCTGTGCTGACAGCTCGGCGCCTGGATCCTACAGCCACTTCGGTTTCTGTGTCTTCCTCTTTCTCTGTCCTTCCCCCACTCGCACTCTGTCTCTCTCTGTCTCAAAAATAAACATTAAAAAATTTAATAAATAAATAAATACAACAAACAAATAAAATCTTTGATAGGAGAGCCTGGTGGAGGTTCTGCCATTAACCAGCTGTGTGGTCTTGAGCAAATGAATAAACTGAATTCCATTTATGTATTCATTCACTTGGCCAGCTTGTGAAGAGTGCCTTCTTCTTTTTTTCTTTTTCTTTTTCTTTTAAGCTTGTTGATTTATTTGGGGAGGAGAGGGGCAGAAAGAGAGGGAGACAGAGAATCCCAAGCAGGCTCCATGCTGTCAGCATTGAGCCCAACGTGGGGCTGGAATCCACGAATTGTGAGTCTTGACCTGAGCTGAAATCGGGAGCAGGACGCTTAGCTGAGCGAGCCACCCAGGTGCCCCAAGAGTAGCCCGTTCTAACTGAGGCAGAGGAAGCAAAATAAATGATACATGCGAAGACTCAATCAGGAAAGAGCCAGTGTCCAGGGAAGGCCTGCGTGACGGGACGAGACTCAACAAGAAGCACAAAAGAGCAGAACCGATCCTTGTGGCCCTTCTGGACCTTCAGGAGCTGTACTTGGATCAGGCATAATGAACTCTTCAAGCAGTGAGTAGCATGACCCGGCGTAGGGGGTAGACACTATCTTCTCCTTCTTGTCCACTATGCAGGCTCTAAAGGTGTCTGTTGGATGAGAGACTTTGCTCCCTGCTGCTGTGATGGAGAGACCTGATCAGAGGGAGGGGCGAATCCGAAGGGGCAAGGAGAGAACTCATGAGGCCATCGTGTGGTCCTGGGAAAAGAAGATGGGAAAGAGACAGTTTCTCAAACGAAGCAACATGGTATGATCAGATGCCCCAGCAATTCCGCTCTTAGTTATATACCGACGAGAAATGGCGATAACTGTCTGGTCATAGCAGCCTTGTTCACAGTGGCCAAGAGGTGGAAACAACCCAGCCGTCCATCAACCTATGAATTGGTTAACCAACTGTGGTGCATTCATACAACAGACTATTACTCAGTCTCCAAAAGGAATGAAGTACTTGTACACGCTGCAATGTGGATGAACATGGAAAACATCGTGCTAAGTGAAGGAAGCTGGACACAGCGTACCACATTTTGTATAATTCCGTTCCTTTGAGCAGTCCAGAACTGGCAAATCTGTAGGGACAGAGAGTAGTCCGGTGGCTGGGGCTCGGGAGATGGGGAAATGGAAAACGGGTACTCATGGATCCGGATTTTTTTGAGGAGGTGATGCAGATGTCCTAGAAGTAGACAGTGGTGATGGTTGTCCAATCTCGGGAAGAGATTTTAAAAACACCGAACTGTACAGGGTGCCCGGGCGGCTCAGTTGGTTAAGCGGCCGACTTCGGCTCAGGTCATGATCTCGCCGTCTGTGAGTTCGAGCCCTGAGTCGGGCTCTATGCTGAAAGCTCAGAGCCTGGAGCCTGCTTCGGATTCTGTGTCTCCCTCTCTCTGCCCTTCTCCTGCTCACGCTCTGTCTCTATGTCTCAAAAGTAAATAAAAACTTTAAAAAAAAAAACAAAAAAACAAAAAAACAAAACACTGAACTGTACAGGGTGCCCGGGCGGCTCAGTTGGCAAAGCCTAGGACTCTTGTTTTTGGCTCAGGCCATCATCTCACGGTTCATGAGTTCGAGACTCACGTCAAGCTCTGCACTGACAGGGCAGAGCCTGCTTGAGAACCTCTCTCTCCCTCTTTGTCTTCCCGTCCACCCTTTGCCCACTCTCTCTCTCTGTAAATAAGCAAACTTTTAAAAAAATTAAAGCACTCAACTGTAGTTTACATGGCTGAATTGGGCAGAGCCTGAACTATAGCTCAATAATGTTTTTAGGAAGGTGGTGACCACACATGGATGGTGTGGATAGAGGCACATGGGATTCCCACACTTGGAGACTGACGGCATGTGGGGGAGGGAAAAGAAAGGAGGCAGAGGCCCGATTTCTCAGTTGCTGCTGCTGCTCTTAGCCATTCTTTCCTGGTGCCATATTCAATAACCACAGGATGGTTTTCTCAAAATCTTTCTTCTCATGAGAGTGTCAGGCGGGGAGCGGGGATGCTTTGGGGAAGCAGAGCTGCTTTTTTTAGAGAAATTAAAAAACTTTTTTTGGTAACCTTTTCGCTCTTCCTCGCCAGAAGACTTTGACCTTGGACCCCATGGATGCTGGGGGAGTAGGCTCAAGCCCAGGAAATGTAAATGCAGCAGGCTGTGCATGGAGGGATGTGGTGTGTCTCAATGAGGCTTTCCCAGGCGGCAGGCAGTGTACCGAGAGAACCACGTTGCTTTCCTTTACTTAGAAACTTAGCAGTTTTGTACACATAGAAGTATGACTTCTGGTAAAATCAAAAACAGAAAGAACATTCTTTTGTGCTATGAGATAAGAAAGAAAGAAAAATGATCCGGAACACATAATTCATTACATAAGATATCCAACTCTCCCGTAATTTAGGGGGGAGGGAGCATGTGAGGCTGGTTTTAACTAGACTGTCAAATAATAAACACGCTATGATTCTACAGGCGGGTTCAAGGCCAGAGCACAGGCTGAGTGACTTCGTTGGGTTCTGAGACAAGGAAATTCCCTCCAGCCTGAGGGGCCACCCAAGAAACACACTCGTCTTCACAGCAAGATCTAATTTCCATAGTCGCGGACTTTTTAATCCATCCATCCCTTTACCCAGGAAGCACATCGTTCGCTACCATAGGGCATCTGGGCATACGAGGCTACGATCCCACCCCTGCTCTCGAAGAGCTCACAGGTATATGAAGAGGACACATAGTCGATGATAAACTGTCTTAGAAGTATTCAAAGTACGGGGGTGGCGGTGGCATCAACTCCATACGAGGGAGGGGCACATCATAGAGACGAAAATGGCCCTTTACGGGGCCCCCGCTAAACTATGCGCTGGGAGTAATGGCAAGGAAAATAAGTGCTCTAGATAATTCCTTCCTTTTCTTACATTCAGACATCAGCTAAAGTCTGTACCAGAAGTTGAGGACCGAGGGTCATTCTCTCGGGATTTCACAAGGCTTAGGTTCGACCTCAAGTCCAATCATTCCGAGGCCAAGTGGTTTGGATGGCTCCATGCCCTCCACCAGACCCCTCCGCTGACCCTGGCTTCCCATCAGGGGAGGCGGCGGGGAGGTGGGTTTTGTTTCCCAAGCCTGGGCCTGGCTCCCCACACTCTGCGCCCCGCCCCCGCAGCGCTCAGTCATCTGGCTCCTGGTGTGGGAGGGTGTTCGCCACACGCTGGTGTCGGAGCCCAGGCTCCTGGCCCCGCAGCCCGCCCCCGCAGCCCCTCGGTGCCCGGGCTTCTGCCGCACCTACTTCCTCCTTTCCCAGGCGCTGCTGCGCCCACCTCCTTGGCAGGTGGCCCGGCACGGTTGACCTACGGCGGACCTGTGATTTAAGCCAGGACGGGTGCGTCAAGGGAGAACCCAAGCTGTGGTCTCCCTCGCTGTCCCCGGGGCCCCTCCCGATTTCCTGGTTGCTGGCTCGGAGGCCCCGAAGGAGCAGCCAAGCCATCCCATCTGAAAAAAAAAAAAACAGCTCGGGACCAGAAAACTGGACAAATTTAATACAGAAGTCACCGAGACAGGATAAACAGGGAAGCCTGCGGACTGTGTCGTCCTCACAGAGTGACTTTTCCCGTTACTCTCAGACTTCAACCCAATTAGAACCTGGCTAATTAGTTTTGTGCACTGCACAACAGTTGGGGGAAAAGGTCACTTTGGTATATGATTTTCTTTCTCTCTCTTTCTAAGCCACAGAACTTCCTCCAAAGAACGAGCACTAACCTCCGGTTCTCAGAAGCAAAACAAGCCAAGTCACACATTTCTATGAATTCTCTCGGTAAGCCGAGGATTAGTACTAATAGCTGTGGCAGTATCTACCGATCAAGGGTAGATGGCGGACTCCTCACAGATCTTGAGAGTAACAGAGCCTCCCAGAGTCGTGGGGAGCCCGGCTCATACGGAAGGAAACCAGGTCTCTGCCAGGATCAGGAGAAGAGGCGATGTCCTCAGGAGACCCAGGATCTGGTCCTGGGCCTGCCGGCTCCATCATGGCTTGGGCAAGACTTTTCCTTTCCCAGTGCAAATCCCAGAGCCACGTACAAGAGAGTTATTAGCTGGGATGAGAAAATACATGTTGGTGGATGATTTTATTGAATCCAAGTGTTTCTGCGACAGAGATGATACTCCAGCGGGTATATCGACACCTTCCGGGGGCTCCCAAGATGGAAGGAAGAAGAAAACCATGCATGATTTGTGGCTACCATGTACCAGGCACTGTGTGGACCGCTGCCGCATGCTTTGCAATGGAAATAGCTTTGAAAAATACGGATACGTGTATAGACACCCTGGATGGCAGTTCTGTGGGCCTCATACAGCTCTGACAGTTTACAGAGGAGCGACAGAAGCCTGGAGAGACAAAATGGCTCCCTCAAACATCCTGTCCTCAAGCTTTTGCTAAGACAAGGTGTAAGTACTGACTCCTTTCAAGAATGACGAAAGCCTTGCCTCTGAATATACTGTCAGTAATTATGTCGTTAAGCTACATAAGGGCATATGGCTGTATAACTTCATAGCAGTGAACTTGAAAGCACAGTGCCGTGACCCCAGGTGCTGCTTCCTCACACCCACCGTGGTGTCTCTATTGCCTATTCCTATAAGATGCAAACATGAGCACGACTGGAAGTCCAAGCTGTATTTATCCCTGCCTCTCTCATCCTGCCTTTTCTCTTCCCCACTTCTGAGTGCAAACATAGGAATTTGGGCAAAATCTATATAGATAGGAGTTTTACCCAAAGGGCATATATCACTGTATTTGAAGGTATTAGATTCAGTTAGATTTTTCTTTTTTTTTTAAGTTTATTTATTTATTTTGAGAGAGAGTGAGAGAGAGAGCAGGGGAGAGGAAGAGAGAGAGGTGGAGAGAGAATCCCAAGCAGGCTCCGTGCTAACAGTGCAGCGTCTGATGTGGGAGCTTGAACTCACAAGCCACAAGATCATGACCTGAGCCAAAAGCAAGAGTCCTATGCTGAACGGACTGAGCCACCCAGGTGCCTCTAGATTTTTATTTCTAATAGCTGGAGATCAGCACAGTGTGGAATGAGGGGAGCATTCATCATATGGACACTCGCTGTTTCAGGTGAGCGTGTTGGTCCCTAAACTGGGTTCCCCCAGACACACCTTCAAACCTTTGAGAGAATATTGATTCCATTCAGATTGGTTGGTTCTCATAGAACAACAGGAAGACAGACCAGTAAGAATGAGCTTCTTCCCGTGGGCTTCTATCTGTGAGGTGTTCTGTCACCATGAAGCCTAGCAGAAACTCAATGAAGATAAGAGGAATTTTATTTGCCCTCCGCTGAAACCAAATAATCACAGTGCATTCCATATGTAGTCGATTCCCCCAGAGATCTGAGTAGATGCCAGTGAGGGGAAAAAAATAATAATACTCTGTGAGATTTTCACTTCTGGGAAACAAAACCACAAAATGTGTTGAGTTCTGGAAGTGGGGGATATATCCACAACAAGTTTACTTTTCTGTTCGGATTCTCAAGTCTCTTTCTTACTTAAAGCAGGAGAAAAGTAACATGGGTTCTTCTTTGTCACCAATAAGCTGTTCCACATATATTCTTGAGGTTGGTGTTCTTGTTATGTCTAATTGGCAAAGATATGTTTGTGCCCAGAAGGTATCGTAAAGATGTTCAAAAAGCTACTGTTGCCTCCCTGTAATTTCACATGCCCTGGGACTACTAAAAATGACGGAGTCTGTATACAAAAATGGATACAGAAAGACGAATCAATGGATGGATGGATGGAGGAATTATGGATTGGTGATGGATAGATGGATGGATGGTTGAATGGATGGATGGATGGATGGATAAATGGACAGTAAGATGGATAAACGGATGGATGGATGGATGGATGGATGGATGGATGGATGGATGGATAAATGGACATAAAGATGGATAAATGGATGGATAGATGGATAGATGGATGGATGGATGGATGGATGGATGGATGGACGGACAGGCATATGGAATGATATGTGGATGAGTAACAGGATTTTATCCTTTTTCCACCCAACTACCACAAACCCTGATATCCAACAAGCTTTCAGTAAATGCAGACCTGACACTTAGTGATCACAGTAATGAATCAACTTGTCACTGCCCTTCAGGACTTGGGCTTGGAGGGAACTCAAATTCATCTGACCTACTTTGATATCTGTTTATTCATCAAAACCCAGGGATTCAAAGCCTAGTAGGAGTTTCCATGCATCAGTAAAACCCATGGCTAGATACCTGGGGGTAGCTTGAGGAACTCTGCAATTCCAAGACAGTTTCTGAAAATTCTGCCTTTCATAGATGACACCCAAGAGTGGGCTGGGGACCAATGAAAGAACACTTCCCTTCTTCCAGTCTGTCATGAGATAGTCTAAAGAAAACAAATGCCAAGACTTTTGATGAGTTCCCCCAGCTCCTTGCCCAGGTTACTCTTTCCAGCCAGCCTTCTACGTCCCCATGGCCTGAATCACCACCAGCACCAAGGGAGGCTGAAACCCATTCAGGTGTGGTCTCCGGGAAGAAAAGCTCGTGATGGTGAGGAGCCCTTAAATGTCAAGGGCAGTAACCTCACGGGCCCCCTAGTCATAGAAAGAGGAGGCAAAAGGAACCAAATTAGGACCAAACCAAAGAGAAGTCTGGTGTTTATGCTTCATTTCATCCTCGGATTTTCCTGTGAAGCGGTAGTGGTAGTTGTCACTCTGTCATCATCATCATCATCATTCCATTACTACCAGATCCTGCCAGTGTTGGCAATGGAGTGCTAGCTTTTAGAAATCCAATTGCTCCATCACATAACTTTGCACCAACCCTGTCCTCCCTGTGACACAGAAAACGGACAGCAATCTCATGTTGGTGCTCACATCTGGGAAGGGATTCCCGTACAAAGCAAGCACACGGACTTGTGCAATGGCCAAGCAGGACCGGCAGTGCAGCTGCATTTATCGCTGGGAGTTTCTGGAAACAGACCTTTCTGAGAGTACATTACAAGACAGTTGGTGGGTGTTATATTAATGACTAGACTCTTAGTCACCTGAAGGAACTGAAATCAAACGACACCAGGACGGTGCACAGAGGCGAGATATTAGCAATTCCGATCGCAGATATGAATGCAATTTCAGGGGCATTTTTTATAATTGCTTTTGTGTTTTGATTCAATGCTTCACATGGTCCGAGGCTACCAGGTGGGAGGCAGGAGTGAAGCGAGGAGACCCAAGGCTATTTACTGGCCTTCATATCTCTGCTTCAAGAAGGCCAGGGGTGGGGATATGCTTCATTGTTACGTAAAACACAAAATCTTCACTGTGCAGCCCACCTTGTGCACTTTCACACTCAAACACAAGACCCTGCAAGCAGACCGACGCTTTTTTGTCTGCAGCAAACACTGGTTTGAAGATAGTTCTGGAGACTTCAAAAGTGTCAAAAATCGTTTCAAAGGGGGGAAAGTTTCAATGGCAAAGCTCTGGAACATTTACTTTTGCCGTCAATCTCCTTTTCCACCTCTGTTCCAGGGCCTGTGATTCCCAGCCACGTTCTCTACCCACAAGACCCAAGAATTCCTTGGATTTTTTTTTTTCACCTGAAGTGTCCTATAAGTCTCAGGGACACAGGTTCAGCCCGCTGTCTTTAAACACCCACCACCATTGGAAGCCAGAGAGCTATAGGTCTAGAAATTTTAACTCATCTGACCTCTCCTCACACTTCTTCCTTTTACTCATTTGTTCTGTGGCCAAAAGAAGCAGAGGAACGTAATAAGGTCGCCATGGCAAAAACAGTGTTCTTGGATTCAAGGGTGCGCACTGTACATGTAAAACGATTCACTCGGTCACCTGGCCAACACGCGTCCAACACCGCCGGGGCTCCATGCTGGTGATGGATGTCCTCAGGATGGACCCGAAGATGGGCTGCTTCCCAGCGCCCGCCATGATACGATATTGAATGATAGGATATGATATAGAATGTGATACTATTCCATATTATATAGAATCCTATATAGTATTATATAGTGTACTATCTGATACTACACTATGCTACATGACAGTATAGTATAGTATTTCTTTCTTTGTCTATTTCATTCCCTTGTGTGTCTCTCTCTTACTATAGACAATAAAAGGAGCGGTCAGGAGTGTGACCTTTGCGGCCATGCCTTCATACGAATCCTTGTACCCTCACCTTGGAAAACCTCCCTTAGCTTGCTCCTCCATCACATGGAAATCACAGCAGCTGTTGAGATGAAGCAGTGAGTTAAAACTGGGTGAGTGGTAAGTACGTGTTGGCCGTTAGTAACGTCCTTATTTGCTGGCAGGCTCCATGCTGTGGCCATGAGGGACAGCTCCTCCATCACACTCGGAGAGGCTCAGAGAATTCCTCAGGGCGCTGCCCGCCCCATTTCTGAGTCTAAGTCTCAGTCAGTAAGCCCACTTCATTCCTTTGCGCCAGGCATTGGTACAGGGGTGGGTGGGCAGTCAAATGACCCAGACCAATTCCATCCAAAGAATTGGACCTGCTACAACCACCAAGCTCCCGTGTGGGGTCCTGGTCTGGAGTCCACGCAGTAGGACGCAGGGACAACAGGGGGATCGAAGCCAGTTCCAGTGACATCACAGGACTCCTGCCCCCCGCCAGGCCTCAAACCAGCTCTGTTCCTGTAACTGGGGGTCATGTGAGCCGGTAAGCTTCCTTTTCATTTCATTCGTTTCAGTTCAGGTGGAGGTTTTTTCCACCGGCAAAGAGGGCTAACCTGGCACTGCACTACACACAGAGACTCAAAGGGCGAACAAAGAGCCCCTCGGAGCTCGCACGACAAGTAAGGAGCAGAACCCCACTTTGAACCCTGCTAGGCCTGATGGCTGCACCATGCTACTCCAAAGCCGCACAAGGCTCTAGAAGAGAAGTCAGGCTACAGCTCCGGGGATCCCGGAAGGGCACTTGTGGAGGCAGTCACATTGTGCTAACAACCAATCATTAGTAAATGCTTATCAGATGCCCGTCACGATGTTCAGAACTTCATGTGCAACCTCGGACACGGAGGCGTGCCTTCAAGAATGAGCAAGATTTGGGCATGTGGAAATGGAGGCAGGCTGGCATTCTCCTTGGAAGATTACAAAATATTGTCCATGCGCCTGGAGCCATGGGGAGGCAGCTGTGACTCAAGGCTGGAACGGGGCTCTCTTCGGTGACGGCAGCCGTTGCCCGAATGCAGACAGCCCACCTTGCTGACACCCGGGCACTTAATCGCCGCACTCCATTCATCCCAAATTTCATCCCAGCAAGAGTTACTGATTTCCACCACGGTCCGAGGGCCCCTGACTCTCAGCCATGTTCTCTACCCCCTTCCATCTCGGGAAGACACAGGCTAATTAATGAACAAGATAAGCATCCCGGTAATTGAGGGATGGGCCGATTGGGCTAGTGAGCAGTGAGTGTAAGAGCAGTCGTGTTGCAACAGAGCAGTCAGCCACCCTGCCCCCATCCAAGTCACGTTTTCTGGGACAGCTGGCAGGACATTCTGTGTGCATTAGAACTTAAAAAAAAAAAAGTGGGGAGAATCTGAGTGCCTATCAGTCACTTTCATTTAACAAACATTAATTGAGCACCTGCTGTGTACCGAGCACTGTAGTAGGCAAGGAAGGGGTGAGAGGTGCTGTCCTGGCTTCAAGGGGCTCAGAGGGTCAGCAGAGAACTCACGTGGTACAGTAGGACTCTAAGGCGGTAGGCGCAGACCAGACGCCCAGCCTGCCCGGGGCGGGGGCTGGTGGGCACAAGGATGCAGGGGAGGCTTCTTAAGAGAAACTCGAGATGTCACAGAGAGTCGGGAGATAGGACAGAGGGCAGGGGAGATGGCAATGGGTGGAGAGCCAGGTGAGCAAAGTTGTGCGAAGTCTCGGCAGAGGGGGAGGGGGAGAGGAGCCGCACACGGCGCAGGGGTGACCGCAGCTTTAAGGCAAGAGCATAAGAGACAGAAGGTGGGACACGGTTGCTGACCCCCGGCACGCCCTCGGCCCGTGTGTGTCCAATGTCACCAGACACCCTGGCACCTCGGAAAGACAGAGGTCTCTGGGCACGTACCGGGGCAGGTCGACACGCGCCAACCCCTTGGTGTGCACGCTCACCGTGATCACAAGACCGTCCCCACCTTTGACCCAAGGGGAGAAGGAAGGCCGAGAGGTCGACCGGCTTGTTCAGGCGTCACACCTGGGACGGAGCAGGACTCACACCTGTGTTGGCCTAGTGCCAGAGCACACGTCTGCCGGGTATGTCTCCTTCCCGGGCCACGCTCCGAAATCCCTGCCTTCCTCCCTCGATGTTCTGCCACCAAAGGGTTTCAACAGTGTTCACCTAAAAACCACAGCGTCCCCGGGCCCGGAGAGGCAGGAGGGTTTGGCCCTGCCGTTCTGACCCCGCCACCCCGGCTCTGTCACGTTGACCCCAAAGACAATCTGACTCTGTCATTATGACCCATCGGGGCTCTGCCACAATCTCGCACATCAGCGTTTGTCTTTGTGTAGGGTTTACTGACCCTATATTCAACCGCGAAGGGCGGGGAACATTCGCTCCGTGCGATCCAGAATCGTTGTTAACCTCACGCAGCCCGGTCCATCTGCAGCCTGGAAAAGTGAGTTGGAGGAAGACGGTGAAACGCTTGGCCGAGGTCAGAGGATGAATCAGCAGGCCGTCTCGGGTCGGCCCACCTCCCCCGACCCCGGTCTGCCGGTACCCACGTCACCCGACGCGTCCTGAGCCACCGCTCTTCACAGAGCCTGAAGTCCACAGTCAGGGACGCCGACCTGAGGATGCAGTCCTAATGACGCTGGGCCGGGTGTACTGAAACGGCCTAGACCGCCCTCTCAGACAGGACAGCCACCGCAGACGGCGGGTCCTAAATAACTCATGGGCCCCTCCTGCTCTCCTGCCTGCGTTTGCTGATGAGACGGGAGTCCGGAAAGGCAGATTCTGCAAAAGCCTGCACTTTCAGGTCCTTTTAAGCAAGGCCAGGGGGAGCTGGTTGCAGCTCAAAGGTGGACACTGGAAATCCTGAACTCTCCTGTTCAAGAAGACGCCTTGGGGGCTCCTGGCTTCCAAATTGGCATCAGGAAATGGTAGGAAAGTCGGCGATCTAAAGAGAAAAACCAGGGAGGAAAGAACAGATCTCAGAAAAGCTTTGATACGTACACAGAATCCTTCTGCTTAGTTTTTCTAGGCTTACATCTATTTTTTATTAGTCTCTGAGGTCCCAACTTTGGGCGACTCCTATATATTTTGACAAGGCAAAGGTTTACAAACATCAGGGCAGCCGAAACCTTAGACAATCATCTCAATAATCTGTCCTCTTTGACAGAGAATCCTGCCTATACCATGACGAATAAAGTTATTTTAGAAATGATTCGAAGGAAATGTGTATAACACCCAGATGGCATAATTTCGTTTGAAATTACCCCCAACTACCAAAGAAGGGTTTTATCAGCTTTATGGGGGTATAACTGACAAATAGAAATTGTCTGTATTTAAGGTGTACCATGTGGTATTTTGGTGTATGTATGTATTTTTTAAATGGTGACTATGATTGTAATCATAGTTACTATTTTCTGTGTGTGTGTGCGTGCGCGCGCACGTGTGTTGGGAACTTAAAATCTACCCTTTTAGCAAACAGTAGACGATACAGTATTGCTAACTGTAGTCACCATCTCATTCACTTGGTCTCCAGAATTTACTGATCCTGCGTATCTGGAACTGTGTAACTTTTGATCAACATCTCCCCGTTCCCCCACCCCCAGCCCCTGGTAACCACCATTCGAGTCTCTGCTTCTAGGAGTGGGACTTTTTTTTTTCTAATATAAGTGAGAGCACGCAGTACTAGTCTTTCTGCGTCTAGCTTATTTCGCTTAGCATAATGCCCTCTGGCTTCATCCCTGTTGTTGTAAATGCCAAGATTTCCTTCTCCTTTAAGGCTGAATAATATTCCATTATGGTAATATAATATATATATATATGCAATATATGTGTAATATAAAAATATAATATATGTAATATAATATATAATATATGTAATATAATATAATATAATACATATAATATAGCATATATGTAATATAATATATAATATAATATATATGTAATATAATATATATAATATAAATATAGTATAATATAATATATATTATATTACTTTTTTTTATCCATTCACCTGTCGATGGACACTTAGGTTGTTTCCGTATCCTGGCTAATGGAATAATGCTGCGGTGAATATGAGAACACAGATATCTCTTCAAGATACTGAAGTCATTTCCTTGGGATTTCTGGGTAAATTTCATACAGGTAGTTTTACTTTTTTGAAAAAACCTCCCTACTGTGTTTTTCCTGGTGACTCTACCAATTTCCATCGTCGCCAGCAGTGCCCACCGGTTCCTCTTCTGCACATCTTCACCAGCACCCGTCAGCTTCTGTCTTTTTGATAGAGGCCATCCTAACAGGTGCGAGGGGACGTCTCGTTTCGGTCTGGCCTTGCAGTTTCCGGGGGATCAGTGATGTCATAGACCCGTTCGACTCCCAGCGTCCACTAGGAGACTCGACTCCTCTGTTAGGTCAGTTTGCATAATGATTGAGGTTGGGAAGGACAGTCCCTACTGGGGCACCACAGGGCTTTGTCCTTTCCAGGGTTGCTATCCACAGCTGGGGGGGGGCGGGGGGATAGCAGGAAATGCAGAAGAGAGCCAACCATCTCTGGAGCTCCTCTGTGGCCTCGCATGGTGGGAGACACTTCTGCCGCTAACCCTGACGGACCCGCTGCGGAGAGGTTAAGTCATATAAAAAACACATCAATTTCATTTGCAGCTGGCACAAAGCTGGGAAGCAAATTAAAACGAGTCGATGGCACATTCTGGATCCAAGGAGATTGAGACAAGCAGGGAAAGGGCTGAATCTCATGAGATGCGGTCACCGGGGATTGTTCTACGTTCCTGTGCTCGGGTTCACAAACGTAAGCACAGAAACGGAAGACGGGGGAAACGTGGGAAGGAGAGACCCTGGGGCCGTGCGATGAGTCACCGGTGTGCCGCTTCTGCCAGGGAGCCTCGTGAAATTACGGTCTGCACGGGGAGCAGGCAGGCTGCGGCTCACAGAGGCCGAGGGCGGTGCTCGCTCGTGACGAGAGGCTCGCACCTGGGGATCTGGGTTTAGTTCCAGGACCTGAGCCCACAGCCGGGGGAGCAGCCAGGTGGGCCCATCTGGGAGTCAGCAACCAGGAGGCGGGGGAACTTGACATTCAGGCATAGGGGGAGCTGCTACAGGCACTGTGTTTACAACGAAAACCAAGAGGCAGGACGGGATGTCATATTGGCTGTCTTCTCTTCCTCGGAGCCCCTGAGGGACATAAGGACTCATTATAAAGGACCTTTGAAGGTGTGAAGTCAGGACTCAGGTACAGAAGAAGAGGATACGACTTCATACTAGACAGACAAATGGAAAGCCGTCCTAACAATCTCAAGAACTGTGGAAAAAACAGGTGGACAGCGTGGAGGGTAAGAGTGAGAGGTAGTGAGTGCCCTGTCAGTAGAGGTGATCAAGTGCCGGCCGTTGGGGCCTCACTTGGACTTCTCTGGGCGCTAGGCACTTGGTGTTCTGTAGACCCATAAAAAAATAATTACTATGTTGCGATCGTGTTGGTATAGCAACAGATACAAGCCATGCTCGATTATATTCTTTTCGTCCGATTTTAAAAGACCGTCAAATGTTTTCTTGGGCCCCTGAGTCTCATGGGCCCTGGGCACAGGCACGGCGTCTGCTGTCTCTCATAAATCAGCCTTGCGTGCTGACTCACGTGCCCGAGCGCAGTAAAGGAGGAGGCTGGCAGGAGGGTGCGAAGGTCAGCTCTGTGAACCTCCCCCGGTCTGAGATTCTTTGAGGTGAAGTCTGCCAAAGCAGAGAAGATCCCCCAGCTGCGTTTCAAGATCGCCGAGGTGCGTATGTTGCAGACGGCACGAGCTGAGGAACTTTGGAGGAACTGAGTCCATCCCGCGAACATAGACTCGCGGACCCCCATTATTAGAGGCAGTGGCGCCTGAGGCCAGGATCGGGGGCTTGGGGTGGACAAGGACTTAGTGGTTTCCTTTGTTCGCTGTCCTCCTCTCTCTGTCTCGTTTCAATGCTTGTATTTGGCTAAAAGCCTGGATCACGGTTACGAACTGGCGAAAAAGAAAGACTAACGTGAGGTCTATCAATTGGAAGTTCATTTTTATTCGGTGGGGGGAGCCCACCTCTTCGTCTGATCAGAAACCCTATCGTGACGGATGATGCCTTAAGGGTGTCGCCGGGCGCATGTGGGGTTTCCGGCCAACAGAGCAGCGCGGGAGACAGCACAGCCTCACCCAGGATGCCACCAAGAAGTAAAATGTGAAAACGGGGCCACCGGGGATCCCTTTTCTCAGGCAGCCAAACAAATTCAGAAACACACCGATTCAGAAATCCTCCAACCTCATAAGTATTTCGGTTCGGTGTTCCAGAACTTTCTATTTCCTAGGTGGAGTGAGTGCTACATGTCTCTGGAAAAGGGACTTTCGAATCCCCCCATTCTCAGGGGTAGGAGGAAGAGGGACCAAAACTTCACACAGCTAGCACCACCAACAGCCTGTCCTCTGAGTCACGCTTCGTAAAAGACAGCCTGAATGCACACTGTCCCCACATCACGTCCCTTTCATCAATCCTTTTTTTTTTTTTATCAGTTCTGATTTCAGCACAATAAACATCTTAGAAGGGTTGATCGCTTTCAAGACATATTCCCTCCTCAGTATAAGCTGTGAGTAAGATCAAAAGGGAAAACAATGGAGGGTAACTCTAAGAATTTCCTAATTGGGGGGGGGAGGGGGAGAGGGGCGGGGGATCCTAAGGAGATAGCAATGCCCTGGAAAAAAAAAAAAGGAAGCCATGAAAATCTGTCGATTTGGAATGGCGAGGGTGGAGAAAGAGGCATTGTCATTCTGTATCTCCGTCTACTGCCGAGAAACCAAAAGGAGCCTTCTCACTCCGAGGTTCCTGTATGCGCGGAACTGTCGGTCCAACGCCTGCTGTCTGCCAGGCCACCCTGGGCGTTTTTTTCTGGGCGAAGAAAGGGAGCAAATTTGGGGAGCTCGTCCCAGCAGTTCTCACGTGACGACACATCTGGGTTCTTCACGTCTCTTGTGCCAAAGGAGCAAGGGTTTTAGTGAAGGGATGCGTATTATGCTCTCTCTCGGGAGACCCAAGGAACAAAATCAACATCAACAAAACCCTGCCCAGGGTCAATGCCATTTCACTTGGCTTCCCTGGTTCTTCCCAAGGTGTCGGTGGATGCCGGCCCTTTCAGGACGCACGGCCTCGTTTGTCTAGAGCGTCCAGCAAGCAGTCCAGGGTACAAGAGACTAGCACCCTCTTCTGCACCTTCCCCGGTAGCCCAAGGCAGGCACACCCCCCCCTGCCCCCCTCGCCGCTGACCCCCTGCAAAGAGACCTACACTTCTGGCTTGTCTCTATGTTGCTTCTTCCTCGTGACTCCTTTCCTCCTCTGCAGCCTGGTTTCCCCGAAACCAAATGAGTTGTTCTCTAACCGCACCGGAAAAAATCAGAATTTATTGTACATATGTTTGTGTTCCACTTAATAAAAAAAACCTATATTTTAAGATAAACTTTGTTAGTAATTCATGAGGTAAGTGACTATTTATGCTAATCAGGCAGAAATATATTCTCAAGCATAATGCATTACATAAATTTGAATGCAAAATGTTCAATTATGAAGTAAATACAGGTAATGCAAATAATAAATTACCTCTAATAAAAATTATAAAAGATGTGTCTTCAAAGAGAGAGCGGCTTTAACTTACAACTGTGAATTGCTTAAAGAGAAAAGAATTAATAAATGCTGAATTACTCTGATGATTATTTAGCACATAATTCAGCTATTCAGAACGACTCCTAGTAATCACACTGGTGTTTCACAGTCTCCGATATGAGGCAAGACTGTTTCCTCAGCAATTTAACCCTTATCAGATTATCTCATCTGATTCTATTAATTTTCTTCCATGAATCTGCTCACAGTGATTTGTGATTTACTTACCCAGCTAACGAAAGACTGTTCAAAGGATTTCTCTAACACTAGACCTAAGAACACTATAGGTCTTATCACTCACTTACTCCGAGCAACTCTTTCCTCCAGTCGAGGAAACGCTGCATGTGGCTTTCATGGTGGGATTTAGCAGACCCTGGTGAGTTCTGCACCATAAAATCAGTTCCTGGAAAAACAAAGAGTTCCGTCGCTGCCCCGATGCATCTCGTTCTTTTTAGATTACATACGTCTGATTTTGACCTGATATACCTGAGTTGCTACAACTCGCAATCGGGAAAAAATATATTACTTTTTAGCATTTAATCGTAGTAATTGGGACATGAACAAGTTTCTGCCCCCCCCCACCCTTTGATTTTTGCATGAAGTTCTTATGTATATACCGACATGAAACTACAATGTGCTTTTGATGTTCCGGTTTCGCAATCATCTTGTGCAGGATTCGCTCCATACCCTCCCCCTCCACATTCTTCTATAAATATTCACTGCTTTCAGAAACTTTAATACTACTGGTTTGAATTGGTCAATAATGACAAACGCATGGTTTCTAAATTACTCTATATTGTTCTACAGAGATTACTAGAGTATATATAGCAAAGGGAGGTTAGGCAGTAAGAAAATACAGTTCATATTGTATTTGGATTAGACTGGCTTGGAAGAAGGGAAACAATGTTCCCAAAGAAGTCTAAAGAAACGTGGCCTTGCCGTAATTGTAGAGAATCAAAAATCTGAATAGTACTAATTAAAATGAGAGAGCTCAATTGTTACAAAAGAAACGCCGCTAACAGAGAACCGTAAATGTTTAGACACCCCTGTGAATCACTAAATAATAAAGCAAAAAGGACAAAAATGAGAATCAAGTTCTAAGAGCTCTGCTGCACATCTAAAAAATAATTCTAATCCTCTCCCTCTTTTTTTTTTTTCAAGAGAAAATGAGAGACTGTAAAAGACTCTGTAATAAGAGAAAGAAAAATACCATGGCTTGACAGCAGCGTACAAAAATAAACCATAAAAAATGTGCAGATAATAATACATTTAGCTGCCCAAACATAGGCATTTAATTTCTAGAAATGATATATCATTGCAACAGTTAGGTGCACAGGCCATGAATCTGTGTCCCATGGTCTTCATCATTAGCGAACTTTGTTTATAAATGTTGTTTATTTATAAATGTAGCACTTTCAGAGTTCCTGGCCAAAAACACTTTCACGAGAGGCAGGGACCCTGTCTTACAGCTTTTAACGAAAATGCAATGCAAAAAGATTAAAAAGAAATTTTCACAGACAAAAAATGAGTTAATTCTTCCTAAATACGCTTATATTCATTTTACATGAAATATATACACTTCAGATTTTTGTGGCCAATGAGAAAAAACGATCACTATGGACAATGCTAAAAGATATATGTTTACGTAAGTGAACAGTGGATTTTCCTCTGAATACATAAACTATAATCTCTTAGCTTCATTACTAGATAAAATACTGTTTGAGAGGAGGAAAGCAAAGGAATTCTGTTAGGTTGCATAAATATTGACATAGTTTCACTCTTTCTCCCAACTGGTAATAGACACACTTCATTCCATCCCTACAAAGTACTCCCATAAAACCAAAACTATCCTTATAAACGGCTTCTCTGCAGCAATAATGAAAAGGAAAAAGTGCTTTTCTGGAAAACACCACCGGCACTGGCCTTTTAGGGTTACGATGTGCCTAACCCTTTGGAGAGTCTCTCATTAGGGATTCCGGGTTTGCTGAAACTGAAGGCTGCCAGCATCAAAGAAATTAACACAAGTCTAATCTGGTGTAAGAAGCCAATGAGTGACACCTAAGGTCTCATTATAAATAGTCAAGTATGCTGTGGGGTGGGTGAGAGCAGTTCTGAAGTGCAACGTTCAAGAAGCTGGCTTAATATATGACTAAGTGTCAGAAGTTAGGTTTTCTGAGAATTACTTTTCAGATAAACAACTTTATAGCACTGCACTTAATCATACTTACTAGAGACATCTCATTTATCACCGAATTACAAGTAACTTTAATTCTATTGATATTGCCATAAAGCCGGTTGAAAATCCATCCTGGCACCTTTAAAGGGTTTGGGGCCCTATCACACGGGATTCACTTGCAAAAGTGTTTGCAGAACCACACTCTGAAGGCTTCTGTGTCTTCTGGCCTCTTTGTGGACAGTACAGGGTACGGCGGGGGAAAAAAATGATTCCCGCACCTGCCAACACTGTCCTTAGACCCTTTGCTACAAGGTCGGGTTCACGCACTACAGTCGAACTGACTCTCTGCGCCTCAGTCCCCCTCCCACCTTGGAAAACCAGCTTCTTTGCACTTCAACAAAACTGGACAGGGATCAATTTCAACTGACCTTTGCCGAAAGGTGGCGCTGTTGAGGTAAAAATCCAACAATAGTTTTCACTCTTGGATTCTTTTGCAGGCTTTTCGGATTTTTTTTTTTTTTAAGTGCGCCCTCCTAGCGTCTCCCCCTCCCGTAAAGTAAAATAAATATGATTAACACCAAATGCATTTCATTAATTGGAGGAATCAACAGTCTCAACATCCAAGTAGGCGGGCTGGTCTTCCAAAAGCTGGGTCGGCTTGGCGCACACTTGCTTTCCTCCGAATAAATCTCGGTTTCTCCGACTTGCCTATCGCTTTAAAATCTTAGAAACAGTTGTTGGTTCTTTCTTTTCTCTTCTTTTTCTTTCTTTCCTTTTTCTTTTTTTGCAAAAGGTTTAAAAGAATCGATCTAGAAAACTGAATAGTTATTAGCATCTGCGACGGGGAGGGGGAGAAGCACCCCCCACCCCACCCCCACTGTGGGTTTCCGGGCTGGTCCGAGAAACCGCGGTTTAAAATTTAACCCTTCGAGGGGAGCTGGGGAAAGCTGCGGTGTTGTTTCCCCCCACATACATACACCCCTTGCTCCTCTCCACCGCCAAGTCTGGAATAATTGAGACGTGAAAGTGCAAAGGGCGCGCGGGACCCTGATAAACAGGGTCAGATTTCATATGGGGGTGGGTGAGCGTGTGTATGGGGGAGTTAGGGTGAGACAGAAAGAGAGACAAACATGAATCTCTAAGGCCGAACTCGGGCCAGAGTTGGAAGCCCAAGGGCTGAGCCTGGCTGACCAGGCTCTGAGCTTCCCCGGAGTTAACTCGCGTAGGCGTTCGCTCCCCCCTCCGAGGGCACGCGACGCGAGCGGGCGGCCAGTCCCCGCGCGTAATGGCCCCCAACCAACTTATTTCCCTTCCTTCAAAGAGGGCGATAAAACGGGCTTTCTCCCCGCGGAGACTCGGAACCACTCGGGCTGAGCGCGGAGAAGTGGCGTCCTGCGCGCAGAAAGGACCCCGAGCCTCCCCCGCACCCCTGCGCCACCAAGTGCGCGGGCCCCGGGGAGAGGGACAAAGAGTTTGCGCTCTTTGGCTCCATGGGCCAAGTTTGAGCTCCGGGCACAGCCACCGCTCGGCTCGGGGAAGGAAGGTCCCCCGGACAGAGACCTGGGGGCCAAAGGTGGAGCGAAGAGGAAAAGCTGCAGAGCGAATTCACAGTCCCGAGGATGGGGGCTGCCCGGGGAGGGGAGCCAGGCCAATCCCTGCAGAGTGAGGGGAGGGCAAGCCGGTGCTCCGGAAGGCAGGCCTCTCTCGCGCTCTGAAGTAAAGCAAACGGTCCTCCCGGGTTCCCGAAGCCCCTCTGGACTACTCCTTCCCCTCTTGCACCAAACTTTGCGCCGGGCTTTGCTCCCTCCCGGGGAGGCCGCGGCGCGCAAAGGGTTAAGCCAGCCTGTCCCAGCTGACAGTCAGCTGATTGGGCCCTGATTGACAGCTCCGAAAAGTTTCCTTGTTTCTATCTATTATGCTAATCGCGGCCGCTCTCGCCGCCTCCCATTGGCCCAGAGTACCAGTCAATTTCCCATTTGGACCTGACGTCACGAGTACTATAAAACTCAGCAATTGCTTTAAACTCTTCTTGCTGGATCAGAGGCTTTAAAATCTTTTTTCATCTCCGAGCTGTGGCTCGGGCTGCTCGTCGGCTCGGCCTCCCCCCTTTTGCTCTCTGCCTCGCCTTTCCCCGGGACTTCGCTATTTTGCTTTAAAAAAAAAAAAAGGCAAGAAAGAACTAAACTCCCCCCTCCCTTTCCTCCAGCCGGGCTGCACCTCTGTCTTGCACTTTGCACGGAGAGAGCGCGCGAGGGAGAGAGAGAGAGAGGAAAGGAAAGGAAAGGAAAAAAAAATAATAAAAAGAGCAGGCAGAAGAGGCGGCGAGAAGCATGAAGTGTTAACTCCCCCGTGCCAAGGCCCGCGCCGCCGGACAGCCGCCCGCCGCGCCTCCAGCCCCGAGCGGCCGCCGCGCGCGCCCCGCCTGCAGCCCGCGCCGGCGAGGCGAGCCCTCCTTATGCAAAGCGCGCAGCGGAGCGGCGAGCGGGGGACGCCGCGCACCCGGCCGGGCTCCTCCGGCTTCGCCGCCGCTGCCGCCGCCACCGCAGCCCGCGGAGGACCTTCCCGAGCCTGAAGCCGCCGGCTCGGCACGCACGGAGGCGAGCAGGCGAGGAGGGGCCGGGGCGAGCGAGCGAGCACATTGGCGTGAGCAGGGGGGAGGGAGGGCGGGCGCGGGGGGCGCGGGCAGGGCGGGGGGTGTGTGCGCGCTCGGAGCTTTCGGGCCAGCCACCGCCGCGCGAGCTAGAAGCGCCCCAGCCCGGCAAGCTGGCTCACCCGCTGGCCACCCAGCACAGCCCGCTGGCCCCTCTCCTGCAGCCCATCTGGCGGAGCGGCGGCGGCGGCGGCGGCGGCAGGAGAATGGCATCAGAACTGGCAATGAGCAACTCCGACCTGCCCACCAGTCCCCTGGCCATGGAATATGTTAATGACTTCGATCTGATGAAGTTTGAAGTGAAAAAGGAACCGGTGGAGACCGACCGCATCATCAGCCAGTGCGGCCGTCTCATCGCCGGGGGCTCGCTGTCCTCCACCCCCATGAGCACGCCGTGCAGCTCGGTGCCCCCTTCCCCCAGCTTCTCGGCGCCCAGCCCGGGCTCGGGCAGCGAGCAGAAGGCGCACCTGGAAGACTACTACTGGATGACCGGCTACCCGCAGCAGCTGAACCCCGAGGCGCTGGGCTTCAGCCCCGAGGACGCGGTCGAGGCGCTCATCAGCAACAGCCACCAGCTCCAGGGCGGCTTCGATGGCTACGCGCGCGGGGCGCAGCAGCTGGCCTCGGCGGCCGGGGCCGGCGCCGGCGCCTCCCTGGGCGGCAGCGGCGAGGAGATGGGCCCCGCCGCCGCCGTGGTGTCCGCCGTGATCGCCGCGGCCGCCGCGCAGAGCGGCGCGGGCCCGCACTACCACCACCACCACCACCACCACGCCGCCGGCCACCACCACCACCCGACGGCCGGCGCGCCCGGCGCCGCGGGCGGCGCGTCCGCCTCGGCCGGTGGCGCGGGCGGCGCGGGCGGCGGTGGCCCGGCCAGCGCCGGGGGCGGCGGCGGCGGAGGCGGCGGCGGCGGCGGCGGCGGGGGCGCGGCGGGGGCGGGGGGCGCCCTGCACCCGCACCACGCCGCGGGCGGCCTGCACTTCGACGACCGCTTCTCCGATGAGCAGCTGGTGACCATGTCGGTGCGCGAGCTGAACCGGCAGCTGCGCGGGGTCAGCAAGGAGGAGGTGATCCGGCTGAAGCAGAAGAGGCGGACCCTGAAAAACCGCGGCTATGCCCAGTCCTGCCGCTTCAAGAGGGTGCAGCAGAGACACGTCCTGGAGTCCGAGAAGAACCAGCTGCTGCAGCAGGTCGACCACCTCAAGCAGGAGATCTCCAGGCTGGTGCGCGAGAGGGACGCGTACAAGGAGAAATACGAGAAGTTGGTGAGCAGCGGCTTCCGAGAAAACGGCTCGAGCAGCGACAACCCGTCCTCTCCCGAGTTTTTCATGTGAGTCTGACACGCGATCCCAGCTAGCCACCTTGATAAGTGCTCCGTGGGGGTCCGACTCGGGTGTGGGCTTGCTAGTTCCAGAGCCGCGCTCGCCGCCACCTCGCCCCCTCCCCTGCCGAGATTGCCCCCATGCCCCTGCACACAGGCACGCACACACATGCACACACACACGCGCACACACACACACAGCCTGCTCCCGGTCGGCGGTGGTGGTGGCTGTTTTTAAACGGGGAGGGAGCGGATGTCTGGCTCATGGATTGCCAATCTGAAATTCTCCATAACTTGCTAGCTTGTTTTTATTTACACCCCCCCACCCCATGTTCAGAGATCTCAACAGAGTTCTCCAGGCTCCCCTTCGAAGCCCGCATCATTCACAGCTTTTGTTTTGTTTTGTGTTTTTTTTTTTTTCTTCTTCTTCAGTTCATGAGCTGGTGTTCATTTTCTGTGTGTGTGTGTGTTTTATTTTTGTTTGGATTTTTTTTTTTAATTTTACTTTTTGGAGCTTGCTGTGGTGTTGCCCTTTTTTCCCAGCCTCCACCCTCACGCCCTCTCCACCCATCTCCTCAGAGATAAAGGAAAAAAGAAAAAAAAAAAAAACTAAGTTTTTTTTTTCCCTCCTCCTGAGTTCTTCATATGTGAGATTGAGCTTGCAAAGGAAAAAAAAAATGTGAAATGTTAGAGACTTGCAGCGCGCTGAGTTCCATCGGGTTTTTTAGCATTGTGATGCTAAACTAGAGAGCGAGAGAAAAAAAAATCCTCATGAACCTGCCACAGTCAAGCCTGCATCAACCTTCTGGGTGTGACTTTTGTGAGTTTTGGCCTTATCATGCCGAACCTGAGAGTTTAGTCTGCCATTTAAAAAAAACTCATTCTCATCTCATGCATTATTATGCTTGCTACTTTGTCTTAGCAACAATGAACTATAACTGTTTCAAAGACTTTATGGAAAAGAGACATTATATTAATAAAAAAAAAAAGCCGGCATGCTGGTCATGTATGGTATAATTATTTTTTCTTTTTTTTTTCCTTTTGGCTTGGAAATGGACGTTCGAAGACTTATGGCATGGCATTCATACTTTTGTTTTATTGCCTCATGACTTTTTTGAGTTCAGAACCAAGTGCCACCCTAGAGCCTTCTTCCCATGAAAGTTTGCATCCTCCAAACTGCTTTGAGTTACTCAGACTTCCGCCTCCCATTGGAAACGCACTGAAGGCATTCCTTGTCAAAGATGCCAGAATGGGTTAAAAATCTAACAGGAAAGAACTCTAAACGTTTTGTTTTTAATAAGAACGGCACCCCACTTTGGGGGACTAAAATTGTGCTGTTGCGGAAAGCAGTCTAAAATTTATTTTTAAAAAAGAAAAAAAAAAGGAACCTGCCCCGTTATTTTCGGTTTGTTTTATTTTTATTATTATTTTTTTTTCTGTTTGGCTTTCGGTCATTGTCAAATGTGGAATGCTATGGGTTTCTAGTATATAATTTAATTCTAGTTTTTATAATCTGTTAGCCCAGTTAAAATGTATGCTACAGATAAAGGAATGTTATAGATAAATTTGAAAGAGTTAGGTCTGTTTAGCTGTAGATTTTTTTAAAGATTGATGCACTAAATTGTTTACTGTTGTGATGTTAAGGGGGGTAGAGGTTGCAAGGGGACTGTTTAAAAAAAGTAGCTTACACAAGCATGTGCTCGCAACTTAAAATATAAGTTGGGTATGTGTAGTCTTTGCTATACCACTGACTGTATTGAAAACCAAAGTATTCAAGGGGAAACACCCCTGTTTATATCTGTAGGGGTATTTTACATTCAAAATGTATGTTTTTTTTTTCAAATTTAAAGTATTTGGGACTGAATTGCACTAAGATATAACCTGCAAGCATATAATACAAAAAAAAATTTGCAAGACTGTTTAGAACGCTAATAAAATTTATGCAGTTATAAAAAATGGCATTACTGCACAGTTTTAAGACGATGCAGATTTTTTTACAGTTGTATTGTGGTGCAGAACTGGATTTTCTGTGACTTAAAAAAAAATCCACAGTTTTCAAGGCAACAATCAGTAAATGTTATTTTCAGGGACTGACATCCTGTCTTTAAAAAAAAAATGAAAAGTAAATCTTACCACAATAAATATAAAAAAATCTTGTCAGTTACTTTTCTTTTACATATTTTGCTGTGCAAAATGGTTTTATATCTTGAGTTCCTAACTAACCACGCGTGATGTTCCTATGTGCTTTTCTTTCATTTTCAATTCTGGTTATATCAAGAGAAAGAAGAATAATCTACAATAATAAACTGCATTTTTTTTTTTTTTGATTCTGTGCTCAGCTTCTTAGTGTCCAGTTTAACTGGGCCCCAAACCGCGTTAGAAGGGTCAAATGCATCCTTCTCGCCAGAGGAAGGATTCATGGAGGGGCAGGAAGGCAGTCATTCAGGGTGAAACCTAGGCTGTTTTGTGAGGCTGGGGGTGGGGGGGGGGAGTCCCTTTGAATAATTAGCAATATTTGATGGAAGTGTGAATTGTGATCTCTCAAAACGCCCTTCCCCCCAAGTTTTCAGTTTTCGAGGGAGTTGAGACCTCATTGCCCTGGTGAAAACAAACGAACGAACATCCCAGCCGGAGAGTAGGGCCTTCTCAGCATTGCCCTGAGCTTCGGGTCCAACATAAGCCCATCTGGAGAGAAGCGGGCCGGGCAGCTATGGCCCTGCCGACCGGGCTTGGGCAAACCTGCATTTAATGGTAAAGATAAAACAGTTCTTGCCTTTTGGCTAGAGTTGATCCTTTTTCCTTCTTCCTGCCCCACCGTAGGATTTTCTGGTTAGCAAGGGCCCACCACGACCTAACATCAACACTTGCGACAAATCAAATTGTTTGTGGGTTTTTGTTTTTTTGTAACTTGGAAGGTCATTCGTCTTAAATAGGAACAAGAACCCCCACCTCCCTTTACTTACATAACCCCAAGTACCTCTCTGGATTTGAACTGTGTTATTAAATCATATTTCCCTGTGAGTATTTAGCAGAGGGCTTCGCCATTTAGACAAGCTGGCAAGGATTTCGAATCACCTTAACTCTTAACTCCAGAAATACAAGCGAGCAAGAAGTCATGCCTCGGTTGAATAATAAGGCTGTGCTTTGATGGATGGGTGTTTGCCCCCACGCAGGCTGTGTACGGAGGCCAACTTAAAAGATGCCTCCGAAAGGCAGGCCGGCTGGCTTCCCTAACAGCATTGACCTATTTTAAAATGACACAAATTCATGCAACTAATGTTACAAATCCGTGCAGTTTGCAGTCCTAATCAACTTCCCGGAGACTGCTAAAAGAATGTGAGACAAAGCCAACACTGTTTGGAAAATAGAGCCAAACGCGATGACTTTTGTTTTATTTTTGTTTTCGTTTTTTTGTTTGTTGTTGTTTTTTCTTTAAGATAATACTGCAAGGCTGCAGGAAGGCCTTAGTTTGAAGAAAACCGGTTGTGCTTGGCGCAGATGAACTGTGGCCAGTGGGTCGTGTCTTCCTTCCCCTTCCTCACGACGCGAAGACACCGTATACCCACTGCACTCAGACCTTCAGGCTGAGCGGAATCCCCGCTTAATGCTACTTGACCAAAGTCTTCCTTGTAAACATAGTTCTGTCGTGTGCTCGAAGTTAGCTAGCTGATCTCTGCTTCAGCAGAGTTTCGGTTTTTTGGTTTGGGGTTTTTTGGGTTTTTTTCGGTTCCTTTTCTTCCTCCGATTCCCAACGAGGAGGCAGAAATGGAGGGATCATTGAGACAAAAAGCTCAGCTTCGGAGGAGAGCTTTTAGGCCAACGCATTCTCAATATGAGAGTGCCAGGCAGGGTGGACTGAACTGCGGTCCCCTCCTGAGGGGCAGGACTTGGGAGGAGAAACAGTTGTGCCCCACTTCAGCATTTTGGGAGGACTCCACAGGGCAGCTCGCTGGAGTAAGTGGCGGTTGGCCCCAAACATTAGAGAGCAGGGAGGCGCTGGCAGAAATGGGGTTCGGGTGGCTGGCTTTGAGAGCAGCTTAACTCCTTAGTGAAGGGCCGTGTTAGAAGTCCCCGTTCCTGAAAACTCTGAAAAGCACCAGGAGTGGCCAAGGCCGATGGCGTGTGTGTGCGAGCGCGCGATTTTTTTTTTTTTTTAACGAAGTCTCAAATTCTACCGAAGTGCCCCGAGTAGAAAGAAGTCTCCAAATTAAAAAAATAAATAAATAAATAAATCATGGAAGGAAATCTAGCTCTCCCTTTCCACCGCATCTGAGTCTTTGTCTAAATAGTGTTAAAATTCCTTTCATTCCACTTACAGAACTGAGCCCACTCGCCAGTTGGAGCCATCAGTGGGAGCCGCCACTTTGGGGAAGCCCCAGCCATGCGTACTTACCAGTGCATTCGCAAAATGAAATTTATGTGAGAACCGTGCATTAAAAATTATTATTATTATTATTATTATTATTATTATTTGCAGTCTTGGAGAACACCCTGCCCCTGACTTCTGTTTAGTTTCCTTTTTAAAGAAAAAGGATTGTGTTAGAGAAGAAAGCCAGCAAACGTAGCGCCTCCAGGCTGGGAGCTAGCCCTCTTGCCTGCAGGTCTCCTCTGCCGACCTAGGGGAAGAAGCCCAGGGATGCAGGAAACTCACATAGGTGCCGGCGTTTTCTGCCCGCAAGATCAGCTTTGAAAAATTCACTGAAATTGATAGGAGATCTCTAGGCCCCTTTATAGGAAGAGAAGTTTCCTAGAGAGGTGACAGCTAGCGTTTGGGAAGTGGGAGGTAGGCACGCGCACTCCGAGTTGTACTTTTTCACACTTGGTGGTTTCTCTGGCAGATAACGTTAGTAAGAAGAAGAAGAAAAAAAAGGATTCGCCTCCCCCCTCCCCAAGCAGATGCCCTGGGTGGGAGTTGGAGCCTAGCTGAAGCAGCCTGGCTCCCTGGGAGGCCCCGGATAGTATTCTATCCATCAGGGATGGTGCACGGGGGTCGGTCGTGTAACAGACGTAGCTGTAAGTGACAACACAGCCTGGCGAAACAAAGTTAGTTCGACCACACCCTGCAGGTGCTTTTTTTTCCTCCACTTGGCTGCTCCCAGGCCATTCAGAATATTGCCTCCCTTGGATTTCCCTACTTTATTTTAGTTTTTTTTACAAAAAAAAAAAAAAAGTGTAAGAACTTTTCACAGTGTATCGGACCCATGAATAGACGACATCGAAATAGAGGTTCCACCTCCCGGTCTTGGTGAGGACGTGATGTCTAGATGCCATGTTTATCCGCCTTCGTGCCATCCCCGGTCTGGGCCCCTTTCCCAATGGGAAATTATTTATTATGAAACGCCAGAGTCTAACGCCCTGAGCCGCTCTCCCTCCTACCTTTACCCCGGTAGTTTGTATTTCGTAGTATCAATTCTGGATACTTCTGTTCTTATCCAGGACCTCCCCCTGTGCCAAACCACCGCTTTCCTGCTAGACACGAGGAGCAGGGCAAGCCACGGCCACTGTCACAGACTGCGGTCTGCAGCCGCCCCAGGAGCACCTTCTAGCACCTTCCCTGTCTGAATAACTAAAGTTGCTTCTGATACAAAGGTTCCCAGACTCTAGGAAGTCGGGAGGCTTCTGTTGACGCTGCTGTAGCTTTGTATAGGCCAACCGACTTCGGATTCACACACTCTTGGCTTTAGACAAACGTTCTCCTCCCATACTCTAGGTCAATCGATATTTCTAAAAGTCTGCTCACCACGCAGGTGTCTCGAATTTTTTTTTTTTTTTTTTTTTTTTTTTTTTTTTTGCCTGTCGGTAGCTAAAGGCTCGCTGAAGTGGATTGGCAGCTAGAATCCGGGAGTGACAACCTCCGGCCATCAGACTTCCCTGCCGGTGAGACACACAGGCTCCTGGCCTCACATCTCATGTCAACATGCATAAAAGGAATCGGAGACCGGATTCCTCCCCTTTGAGGTGGCTGACGCGCCGGCCTCCCCACTGTGATTTACTTTCATTTGATTTTTTAAAAAATAATGTTGCCCCTTTCCATGAAGACATGCCTGCCTTTTTTTTTTTTTTTTTAAGGGAAGCTTTAGCCACAGTGATAGGCTGTAATTTCCACCGCTTCTGCTTATGCCTCAAGATGCTGCATGAATTTTTTGGAGTCGGTGTCTTCCTTCTTGTTTGGAGGCAAAAAGAGACCCCCAAAGTTTGTTCTCAGTCTCAATGGGAAAGGTGCCCCAAGACCAAAGCAGGGCGTACCGTGGCCGTCCGGGGCGGGGGGAGGTGGTCCAGGGTCCGGATTTGATGGTTTGTTTTTGCATTTGTTTTCAAAGCGAGCGGGGGGCCTTACCCCACCTTCTGATAACACTGCTTTTTCTCACTTTTGATATAAATCTTCAGACCCTAGACATCAAACAGCCCCCAGAAACGGGGAATGCTCTCCAAGCCTCGCTCCGCCCCAGCTCCTGAACAAACCCAGCTCTGTCTAGCACTTTTTCTCCAGCGGGGCGTAGGGGACAGGGTGAGAGAATTTCAGTCTCCCAGGCTGTCTCATGATTGTCGGGGCATAAAGAAGTACAGTCCTGTAACAACGCGGAAACATCTTTCCCCTTTAGAGAGGGACAAAACAGAACACAAAGCAGACCCGATAGCCCCGCGTCAAGGCACAGCGAGGACCCCAGCCTCCTGTGCTCTGCACCCTCGGTGGGCGGTGAGAAATGAGGGTAGCAGGACAGAATGGTGGGGAGGACTTGGAAGGCAAGACTCCCAGGAAATAATCCCAGGGGCCAGTCTGAATTTCGCTCGCTCCTTGGCTTACGTCGGGCCCAGCGTTCACATGGGCCGGGTGCAAACAAGGTCTGAGTGTCCGCCTCATTCCTACGGGCTTGCATGTCTTTCCTGTCCCCAAACAGCATTAGAGCTTACACCCAAACTGAGGAATCAGGGGGAATTGTCCCTGTCTCCACTTTGGGTCCTTTTATAAGGAGTTCAGCCCGCGATTTTATAGCGGTGACATACTGGATCAGACGGACACGTTCGGCCAATATTTATAGGGTCCCCGCGACAGGTTTTAGGACGTCACGGCAGTTTTTATTGTTGAGATTTGAAAGCACTTGGTGCGTATGTGTGTTTTCCGGAAATTTGCCCGCTCCCGTAAGGCCGAGATAGAAAAAACACACCCGCGGCACCCAGAAACCAGGTCTTTATGTGAAATTCGCATCGGAGTGGGACAGTTTGAAGACACTCACAAAACGCATTTGCCACAGAGAGGCGGCGATTGGAATGACAGTCCCTTACTCAGAGCACAGTCCTCCCCTGGGCACCTCTTCCTCTGTTCCACAAAATTCATTTTCCTCTCCTTTCTTTTTGTTAAATAACAATTTTGTTCCCCTACAATTAGGATTTTGGATTGCAAAATCACATTCCTCTCTTCTCCACAGATTCTTGGATCTTTAGTGGCGATTCGAAAAGGGGCATTAATTCAAGAAGGGAGGATGAGGGAGGGGTGTTTGTGGCCATTCGGGAAGAGGAGGGGAGGAGAGGAAATAGTTCTGTGTTCACCCCCACGCCCCTCGGCCCCCGCCCAGCCCAGGCCCGGGTGTGAGCTACACGCCGGGGATTTGGATTCTGAGTTTATTCTGAAGATTCTGATGACCAACCTTGAGCATTTCCAAGCTAAGATTCCAAAACATGGTTTTTCCTTGTGGTCGGTGGTTTCGGTTAGGGAACAGGAGAGGCTATGAAACCTTCCGGAACCGCTCTTCCGTGAGAATCCCCAAGGATGGCTACGAAGGGGGTCCTGGGCTGAAAAACCCCGTGGGGGCTGCAGATTTCCTTTCGCAACCAGAATTTGCCTCAGCTCCCCCGCCAAGTGGGTGCCTGGCCTTCTTCGGGGGCATTCTCCAGAAGGAAAGCAGTTCTGAGGCTCCTGGAGCCCACAGGCCATCCCCAACTAGGCCAGAGGAGCAGAGAACAGGACGGGGCTGGTGTGCCCGGCTGGGGAGGAAGCCGGCCCTGGCTTAACATCCCAATCCAGGGTCACAGCTAGGTCAGCCCCAGGCCCCCACCTCGCACCACAAGTGATCTGCTTTGCAGGGTGGCTGACCAGGGACTGGTAGACCCTGAGGGGCCCCGTGATTCCTAATGACACTACCCATGTCCTGAGCTCCAGGGCTGTGGCCTCTTATCACCCGACCCTTGCCCCATTCCAGTGCCCTCTCTGTAATCCTTACCACCTTTCTCCCGGGCCTCGTCGCCCAGGGCCATCAGAGAGCCGGAGGTCACTGCCCTGGGCCCAGAAGGCAGCGCCCGAGCTAAGGCCATGGTGGAAGTCACTCCTGCCCCACTTTAGGTGTGGCCAAAGCCAGGGCTGGAGGGAAGGGCTGGCAAGCTTGGCTGGGAGGTGGCTCTGGAATGTTCAGCCCTGGCTGCAGAGTCTAGTGCCAAGGGTCTTGAAGCCTGGACGGCTGGAGGGGAAGGCCTGGGGGGGTGCTGAGGTTGCCCACCTCTGGGTTTTCTTGCCTCCCCTCTTTCCCCCCTCCTCCCGCCTCTGTCCCCCTGCACACAAACCCTCTCTTCTGGCCCTGTCTATATATACATTTGCTCTTCGGGACCCATTCGCCCTGGCCACCACTGCCCTGGGGCCAGGCTGCTGGGGATGAGGGGGGCCAGGCGTGCTCCCCACACTGGAGTCCTGGCGGGCTGGGCCCTGGCTGGGCAAGGCAGGTGCGGAAAGACAGAAGGCAGGAACCCCAGGGGCGGTCCGGGAGGCTGCCTGAGGTCACAGGGCAGTTCCTGCTCTCCCCTGGGCCCCAGGCTGCTGCACCCGGGAGGCGAGCGCGCTCCCGGAGGCCATCCGGCTCCCCTTGGAGAAGCCCAGGATCCTTCCCCCAGGCGCCTGGGGCGCTAACGGCTGCAGCCCCCAGCGCGCCCCTGTGCCCCGCGCCCATGCGGCGGGCACGCCCCAGCAGGGGCCCCGGATTTGTACTGGAATTTGGTTTAATTTTCCAAGAGGCCTGCCCTGGCCAGAGTGGAGCGCCAGGGGACATCAAAACTGTCAGCTCTGCTGCGCGCTCCTGCGCAGAGCTGGAAGGAGCTGGATGCGGCCCTAAAAAGCTCCACCCCGCACCTTGGGACGCCCCCCCCCCACCCACCCGTGAGCCAACCAACGGGGAACCTGAAGATCCTAGGCTTCAGATACTTGGATTTTTTACTCTGTTAATTTCCCGGCCTGTTTTTTCAGATCTTTTTTTTTTTTCCTGCTCTGATTAGAGAGAGGAGGGAAAAGAGAAAGGAAAGAAGGAAGTCCAGATAGCACGTTGTACAGGCTTCGCAGAGCTCTCTAGATGGTTGGGGGTTCCGTGGTCTAGTCTGATGCTCCTTGTAGAGGGAAGCCAGTCGAGCCAACTTTATTAGGCATTCGACAGCAGCCCCAGCAAGAGGGTCCTGCCTGCCTTCCCGGGTTTAACGCAGGGCTCCAGGCCAATTTTGGGGCGCCCAGGAACCGTGTTAAAACCCCTAATTTCAGAAAGGAGTCCTCCCACGGAGGGCCTTTTTCTTACTGGGACCCTCAGATTCTTTTTAGATCCGCAAATAAGGAGGCAAGGAACATGATTAAAGCCTCTTCCAGAGATCCCTCTTCTCTTTTTCCGGCTCTCCAGGAAGGATTGGGTAACGCGCAGATAAATGAGTGAAACCTACAACAGTGACGTCAGCATCTGAGACAGTGTGACGCCGTCAGATTGCACAAAATCCCTTTTGATAGAAATGCGGGGAAACCTTGGTAATCCTTCTAAGATGAAATCTGCGAAAGATAGTATTTCAGTCTTTCCCTTTTCATGCAACTAATGTAACATATTCTTTCACCTGCCATTTATCTATCGGTCTATCTATGACCTGTCTCCCAATCTAGGGAACCCTTTAAAGTCACGCCCTGTGGAGGGAGAAGCTGTTGAAAGACCAGTCTGCAATTTCCATATTATGAAATAAACACGATCGCATGACAGAGGGAGCCCCCCTACTCCATACTTTTGTCGGCAGGAGCCTGAAATGTGTGTCTTAGAGTGATCTACCCATAAATCCTTCGCCTACTTAATGTGAGGCGGGCAGGGCAGAGACAGACACACAATGGTGCCTGCAGCACATTTTCAGGGCGCGCTGTCCGTGTTCACGCCCTGAACTGTGTGAGTACACAGACCTTTTAAAATCTCCCTTGGAATATCCCCGCATGTGCCCACGCTATTTTATAAAAATACTATTTAATCATTAAATTAGGTAAGTGTCTCCAACTGCCGGAGGCTCTGCGCTAGCAGACGCCTGGCTTGGGCGACTCACGGTGGTGGTCCACCTCCAAAGCCTCCACTCCCCCCTCCCATGTGAGAGCCCCTTGCCGCCACCGCCACCCCTCTTCCCCAGATGCCCAGCCTCCGCGTAAAGCCGATGAGAACAGAGAAGCCGCATTGGCTTTTGGACTCTATTCAGGGGTGCACAGGGACTCTCTCCCCGCCCTTTTGAAAGTAAATGCTTTGATAACAGGATGGGTTGCCCGGATGGCCAAAGAGTAGAGGTCATCCTGAGGAAAATGACACCAATGATCTAAAAAGGACATCTGCTTTAGGAGCTTGCGGGCGAGATGCCAAATATCACATTTAATGGGGCCTGATTCTTTTTCTCCAAAAATAACAGAGACTGTCAATGAGACGGTCAGGAAGGCAAAGGGGCATTTTGCAAAGCCTACGTCCAATTATTGCTTTGTAATATTTTTCTAAAATTGAAAAGTGCCTCACAAGTATATGAGCTCATGTAAATACTCCTAGAAGAAGCTTAACACACGTTTGCGCTGCCCCGAAGGAATTACAAAAAATATTCTTTCCGCAATCTCTTAAGCTTTTAAACTATCCACTTGCATTTCTCAAAGAATCTGTTTTTCCTAAAGATTTTTTTTAAAAGGGGGGGGTCCTTATGTAGAAAGGGTGTTTGTTTGCTTGTTTATTTCTGGGAGATTAGCCATCTGAACTTCAGATGGAGAACAATTGATATTAATGATAACGCTTCCAGCTTTTTCACTTAAGCGTGTTTCTTGTTACCTTTTTTTTTTTTGACATAGAAATAATATATTTAGCAAAGATGAATGGATACAATTACATAAATAAAAGTTGTCTGTACTATAAGATTTTAAAGACATTTCTGACACGATGCGTGAGTGAGGGCCCGTGATGTGTCTGCGGCGGCTCTGACAAGGACAGGAGAGCAAACGTGTGGATCCAAGTGTTTTAATGCATGGTTATACCGTCTAGATAGAGGACGTTTGAACTAACTGGCCAGTTATGCTCAATGAAAATTTCAGTAAAGACAGATCGTATGTGCACTTAAACAGATTGCAGCCCGTGTATATGTATCCAGGATTCGTTCGTACAAAAGATAAAGGAATCCAAATAAAAGTGTGGGGAATTAAAGGGAAAGAAGCGAATATCCATCTTGGAGAAAAAAATTCAGATTGACTTACTAGTTTATGGCAATTATTGTATACAGATTTGCTGTAACCATGTTGAATTTTTAAAATTAGATTTTAAATATATTTTGACAGTCTGAACTTGTATGCCATGACTAACTATAGGGAGAAATGACAGGTCTGCTTTGTTATTAAACTGTTGTCTGGAAAATATTGGACTCTGTACAGTAAATGATAATTATTTTGCCACTTACATTAGTACAGCTAATAGCAAGAAGGGTTTTTTGAACCATAGAAAGCTAACTACTTCGAATTACTGGGCTTTGTTATTCACTGTGAAGCAAGAAGACTTTTATTTTTTTTTAAGCAACCTCATTTTCATCTCATGGTTCTAAGAATTCCCTGCTACTAATTTAAACAGAGAGGAAGTAATAAATAAGAGGGCGGGATCCGAATGTTTCTATTTGTTACGAGAACATTTGCAGTGCAGGTCAGTGGTACCAGCAGAACAGACCAGAGCAAGGAAGGAGGAGGGGGAAAATGGAAGAGAATGTGCTAGCAAAGACCCAGAGGAAGTGGGACCAGTCGGGGCCCCCGCGGGATGGGCCCACTGTGCATAGTTTGAAAGACATCATCAGAGACCGTTCATATCCTCCCCACTGCGACCCTGGAGTGACTCGGTTCTCTGAACCGAGGACAGCTTCAAAGCTGATCCAGGCTGTCAGAGAAGTATGTCTCTGCGTCTCAGCCTCCTTGGGGTCAGAGCGGCAGTCAGCGGGGGTGACCTTGCCTTCCGTGCCATTCTCTTCCACGCGAACCCCTCCTCTGGCAGGTGGGAGGCTAGGAGGCCAAAGCAAGTAGAGCTAAACCCCTCTTCTTGGGGTCTGATTCTGCCTTTTTCATAGATAGCTAGGCTGCCTATGACGTACTGTCCTTGCAACTTTCTTCACGGTTATTAATTACCCTTTGTTTATTTTAATATATTTACTAAATCAGGTACCCAAGGGAATCCTCTACATCAGTGATGTGAAAACCCCTGTTGCCTGAAGTCAAAGAGGTACATCTTGATTTCCGATTTGCATGTGCTCGTTTCCATAAGTTTTCCGCGAGGGGGAAAGCAAGCAAGCAAGGGAGGCTGATGATTCCTAAAAGCTCCCGCTTGAGCGGTTTTGCTCTCTGCGTGCCCCGTGTAACTGACACGGCGGTCCGGGGTGCCGGAGGGGAGCCCCGAGTGTGCGGGAGCAGCATGCATGTATTTCTGCATTGACCTCATGACGTAGGTGTGGCGGACAGAGTAACTGATCGAGGCCGAGGAAACCCCACCTCCTTTGCCTTAACCAGCATGCACCCCTTGACACGAACAGAGCCAGGCCCGCTGCTAGAACGCCCGACAGTTTGGGCGAACGGGTACGACTAGCAACCGTGGGCGTCGGCCAGCTTTACCTGGGCCTCGAAAACATTCCAAATTTGCAGCCTCTTATAATTCACTCCATACTCACATCTGGAAAATGTGGTGTCATGTCAGAGCACGGGATCGCCCCCCTTTTGCTTCCGAATGTGACTTTGGAGCCCCTGCCCGCTTCGGTTGAAGGCAGAAGGAAAGGGTAAGAGACGGGTGGGAGGCGGAAATCTGATTCTCAAGTAAAAAATAAAAATGGAATTAAGATATTTAAATCGGTTCTCCATTGTAAGGATCCCAGGGTGAATTTAATAATGACACCTCTTCATTTAGAAAGTGAGTCCAACGCTCGTACCCCAACAAGTATTTAGTGTCATTGTTTTATGTATTCTCGTGACCTCTTATTGGCTAATGGAACGAAATTTGATTTTCTTTCTTATTAAAAGTTGCTTGCTGAAACATCTGCATGCAATACAGTTTTTGATTTCTAGAGAAACTGAGGAGGGGGGCGAAAGTCACACCGTCAAATTGCTACTCTTTGCAAAGGAGACACTTTGAGGATCCGATGCATCTGAAAGGGCTGGAAACCAGAACCCAGCTTTCTCCCATTATTCAAAAGTAGTAGCAGATTACTTACTTTTACGCATTGCTTGAATAACCTGGCTGTGACTGTTTAACTACTATTCCTTTCCTAGTCTTATACGAAATTAACATTTTCCTGAATCGTCTCGCACATAGATTTTAACTCGATGTATGCCTTTGAGGTTAATTTGAGTGTCCATGCACGTACATCCAGTCCCAATACTTCATTCTTCTTGTTTTTCTTCCTGTCTTTTGTCTCCGTAAAGATCTTTATAATTGCAATTTGAAAACCATCTATTAAATGTGATGATCCAGGCCCATTGGCAGGTGTTGTGACATTGAAACCGTCCATTTTGAGCAAAGAGTTAATGAACTTTTAAGGCAAGGTTCACACTGGTCCTGACCCTCCTGGTAATTTTTCATATAAGGTTACTGGTGGGAGAGAAATCAAATTTCATCTGTGAATTTGATTGACAGGTGAGAGCAAGGAAGAGAAAGGCGTTTGGTCAGATGGGGAATCTGGGGGGAGGAGGACAATTCCTCTGAGTTGCTCCGTGATATTAGATATTATAAGCGGACATATGAAAAGTTCAATACTTGGTACTCTTGGGAGACTTACTTAGTGTATATTCAGAAAGTCACTTTGGCTAAGGGATTTTAGTAGAGAAAGCCAAAAATGGAGAACTGCTTGCTTCCTTCTCTCTTGCTAATTTCCACGACTAGAGTAGCAAAATGAAATCACACCCCATTTGGGGAGCCATTTAATTACCTTTCGTTTATTCTCAGAAACACGGTCTAGATTATATTATGGTTCATGAGCCTATTACACAATATTCATCTGAAGCAGTATGGCAAAAAAGACGAAATTCTCCTTTTCGACGGCATCTCGGATCCTGACTAACATTTTCCGGAAGTGCGCGTTACAGCTTAACCCACGCAAATCTACCCAAATGCATGATTTATCAAGATTGTGCCTTCTGAGGAGGGCCTTCTAACATGAATGTCCACGGAGACACTCGCGCACTGCTATTTGATGTAAAAATTTCCACGGTTAGCATCCTTGGGTAACGTGATGCAGCATCTTTGCCGTGGAAACAGGGGATGATGTTGCTTGACTCCGCTACCAAGGGTCGCTTCGGAGTTTGCCTGAGGGACTGTCCCTCAGCTTGAGTTAACTAACCCGACTGCCCCTGGTTTGCACCCCTGTTGAAAGTAGGGCTTCACCACACGTTCTGTCATCTTGCGTGCTGAAACACTAATTTGCAAGGTGGTGATGGAGCTTAGCCTGCTCATGTCTGTGCTGTGCCCATTACAGATGTTCGTGACACTGGCTAAGACCCATCCGGAAGCAGCCAAGCCTTACGGAGCCGCCTCGGGGCAGGGCAGTTGGGACACAGACGTAGGGGACAGGCCCGCTTGTAACTTTCCTGTCGCCTATGGGAGAAGCTGATGGACCTTGTATAAATAGCACTTCCTGGGTTCTCAGGACCCGTCAGTTGTTTCTTCCCCTTCTAGTCTGACAAGTAGCTGAGTGGACGTGTTTTATCCTGACTGTACCTATGCCAATGGGAATGCAAAGAAACGTGAGGAAGGGTCCGTCCTTTTATGAACTGGGATAAAAACCAAAAAGGAAACGAAACAAAACAAAGACAGTAGACGCGTTCAGAAATCTTCTTTTTATTTTCTGTAACCTGCCTTCCCACGCTGCCCATCATCACCCAGAGAACGAAACCGCGAGGATGGTTTCCCGATGCCCCGCGTCAGCGTGGGGGGCCTTAGCACAGCCGTTTCATTCGGACATAAAATTAAGTATGTCATAACCATGTTTCCCTTGCAGAGCCCATCAAAATCTTTTAACAGAAACGGTGAATCAGGTGTCCTCATGCCAAGGGCATGTGAAAACCCAGACTGTTAAGTTCCGAATTCTCGGTGCCTCTGTTTAGAAAGCCCGAGCGAGAATGGTGGCTGGTCTTGACTCTCTTCCTTACGGGCCTCTCAGGGCCTCTAAAGACTCCGTTTTTAAAGTACACCCTCCACCCCCCGAGGCAGCAAGGAACGAGCGCAGCGCTGTCTTCTATGCAGATTTAGACTGGACCAATCCATCAAAAGTTCCATGAGTGTGTCTTAAGCGAATTACATCAATGGATTTGTTGGCCCTGGGGAAAAAAAAACATGGGGAAATAATTTCTCTTGAAGTGTTTATTCCTCGGACTTACCTAATTGTTTGTTTGTTGTTTGTTTATTTAAGTCATGGTCTCATATAGCCAACCACCTCACCCCCTTTCCACACGAGGCCTGCCTACTGTTTTTCCCTCGGTGGGCGCCGGTCCACTCCTGGGCTGAGTCAATCACCGAACTGTGTTGGAGCAGGTGGGGGAGAATGAGTCTAAGGCCGCCATATGAAGCCCTATTTGCAGTGAGCTCCAGGGTACCACTGAGGGGGGCAATTCAAAGAAAGAAACGTTATGCATTTACAGGGGGGGCGGAAAGGGAAGAAAGAGCTTTTGCGCAAGTGCGGCACTCATTACTTAAAACGAAGCGATGCTCCTTTTGTTCGTGCTAAAAGCACACAGTCGGTCACCCGCCAGAGTCTCAGATTTACTGCTGCCGTTCCCAGACGCCAGTGCCGGGACCCTCTTCACCTGCGGACTGCTGAGTCTTCCATTTCCTCCATCCAAAAATCACTGTAAAGTTGATGTTTAGTGTCTGCATTTTTTTTTTTTTTTGCTTGCCCTGGCACCTAATGAAATTATCAGCAATAAATGAGCTAAGCGGAAGGGTTGGTTTTGATATTTCTTTCTTTTTCTATTTGTTTATTTATTTATTTATTTATTTTTGTCTTTTTGCAATATTTGGGAAAGGCTGGGACAGGGGTCAGCCAGTGGGAAAATTCGGGGTTCCTCTGTTTCCAGCATCCACAGGAAATGTTACAAAGGTATTTGCGCTTCTATAATTTCAGATGGGAAGTAACGCCAAGTAGGGGGAAGGGAGGAACCGTTCCAGGCGGTGTGTGTGGGAAACTCAGACCAGCTGTGGGGATCACAGGTGTTGGTCACAGGACACGACACAGCCCCAGGAGCAGGGACCTCAGATGGAAGGCCCTGGAAGATAAGAACACCTAAGTAACAATCCAGGGACATACCTACAGCATACACCCTACAGCATAAACCCTGCCACGCAGGAGGTAAGAATGGCAGGAAAGAGAGAAAGGACACTGATCGGGTTTTGTTTCCATGTCTTCCTGCAGCAAGCGTTGTCTAATGAGGAGGTATTCACACGCAACCAGAAAGAATGTCTTTTGGTCATTTTTGGTCTATGAAAAACAAGGTAGGTTCATTTGCTCCTAGGTAGGCAGTCCAGAGGAGAATGGAATTGATATGAAATTTACCTTGAGGTCACGCTTTTTTAAATTAGGTGCTACAAAGTTTCTTTTCTTTTTCCCTGGCTCCTTCTGCGCAGAGTTGTGTCCTGGGTTTACAGTTTTGTTAAAGGGATCCGGAACCAGGGTCGACTCCCCCTCCCCTCCCCCTCCCCCAACAACAAAGTTAATCAAAATAGAGACCTTTTGTTACCAATGGTAGTTAATTAAAGGGCTTGGATTTGTGCTGCCGTGGTGGGAGCCTCCGGCTCGTTTGTATTTTAAGATGAATTTCATTTCTCATGTACATGAAATGAGGGGAAAGTAACGCGGGGGGCTCTTCCTGGGCTGAACATTTTAAGTCTGAGAATAGAATTTCCTGTTTACCTTTTTACAATTTCTCCTCTTTCCCTGCCCTCCTCTCCCTTTCTTCATAATGGAGCTTTGTAAGGATTCTATACAAACACTCCTAAGGTGCACACGGCACATTTTGCAGTGTCTGGAATCACGCATGGCATTTTAGAAGGCCACGTGAGTTGGCCAGAGAGGATGTATAGCTTCCTCCTCTCGGCAGTGGCCAAGAGACAGCAGAAACGCCTTCACCTATATTGACCTTTTTGACACAAGCTAAGAACTGCTCTCTGATTCTTTGCTCCAGCGCGTAACACATACGTGCAGTTCTGTCCCGATGCTCAAAGGCCGTTTTGTTTCTTCGTTACTGGGCTTCCCCAGACTTTTTTATTTCATTTATTTTTATTAATTTTTTTTTTATTTTTCTTCTCTTTTTCGCCTTCTGAAGCCAGGAAGCTTTTTCTCCCCAGTGCACAGCAGAAGGGAAGGGCAAAGTGCACGGGCTGGCACAGGCTTGCACGGACAGTTTGGAGGCGTGAGCCTGGGCTCTCACTCACTGCCAAGGAGGGAAAGTTCGTGATGGGGACTGGAGTGCCGGTCAGCCTCGGGGCTGCTTTGCCGCCCAGGGCTGATGGCTCCCAGCTGCCCTCCTCCCAGCATCCTGGAGACACCCCTCTGCATTTCGAAAGGCCCCTTTGGGATCTCCTTCTTGCCTTGAACTCCAAGCTTTCCACCTGTTCCGTGTTCTGATGGAGTGGGGCCAGCCAATCAGAACGCGGAGAGCTGCTGCCTTCCGTGGGGTCCCCACCTGAGTGGTTGGGGATGAACTTGTTGGCAAAAAGGGGTGTGTTCTAAACGCTAGTTTCCATGGGTAGTTTGGCAAAGCTATTTATTCAGAACTCACCTGTTTGACGTGACCTTCGGATACTTCGTAGCATCCTGACAAAGCCCCAGGCCAAAGGCCAAAAGGTCATTGGCCAAATAGCACAGGACAGGTGCAAACAACCCTGCCTACAGATGAGTGGGTGGGCGGTTCCCCGGCTCCCACACTGAGCCGGCGGGATTTGTTTGAGTCGGAGAGTTGGGGCCTTGACTCCATAAGGACAATGCGGGGTACCCCTTGGATCCCGATTGAGAGCGGGAGGTTTTGGCCGTCCAGCTGGAGCTCGGAGACTTCACAGCAGCGTGGGGAAAGTCACCCTGTTCGGGAGAGGAAAAACAAAGTAAGGGAGCATCTGTTTTTTATTCTTTTTCCCTCCTGTTTTATTTGAGCCGGCTGATGGTAGTGATGAGAAACTTTGTGTCCCTGTTGCTGGAAAACTTTGAGTTTTTAAGGCATTGCCGGCAAGGGTGGGAGGGAGGGCAGTTTCTGCAAGGTGGTTCTGTCTGTGTCGACTCACGTTTTATGGTGTCATTCAGATTCCCCGTTCCCTGCGCCACCATTTCCTGCCACGATAAAAAAGACACCGCCCTGTGTTTGCCACGGTTAACCGGTCGGATTTTCGCTTTAGGGGTGATGAGTTCCGAGTGTGTGATTTCGCTGTAAATTCATCAGGAGTTATTTGCAGAGCTGTTGAGGGTATGCGGTTGTTCCGAGAATGCATCTTTTTACGGTTTCTTTAAAATTTAATTGGGATCAGGTCCCGGCGTGGTTTGGACTCAACGATTTCTTTCCTTTTCCCCTTCTTTCTCTCTTCTTCCTTCCACCCCCCCCCTTTTTTTTCTTTTGGTATTTGCAATTGCAAGCTGTAATTTATAATCAAAGTTTGGTATCGTTAAGCTAAACTGTAAAAACTGGCTTTGGGGTTTTGCTCATAAAACAAATATTTGAAAAAATATAGCAGTGAGGCTTATACAGTAGAGGCAGTGTCAGCCCGTATATATCTGTGTATATGCATATATGTGTATGCATTTTTTTTCTGGAGACCCTTAATGCTAGCCCCAAAAATGCATCTTACGAACTGTGACTTCCTGTAGCCCTCCAAGTCCGAGCACATTCTGATAAGGATGTAAGCACATTTTCTTTAATGAACTTCTCATTTGTTTTTAAAACTCCGCTCATAATTCACATGCACTTACTTTTTCCGTTATTTTATTTTTCCACTAAAGAGTCCGCGTAGACGTGCTAGAATTCTCTGTCTGTAAGCTATAGTGCTCCTTAGCTAGGGAGACTTTTTTTTTTTTCTTTCCTCCTAACAAGGAAGCTCATTTAGGAAGAAATGTTTATGTGAAGGGCTTGTCAGTTGGCATTTTTACTGGTTTGCTAACCCAAAGGTAAAATATAAAGCCATGTCTTTTCCTCGCTGGCTTGTTGTTACTAGAAGGGTCCCTCCCTTGTTAGCTTGATAAATAATTTTACTAGGGGGACTCTGCTGTATTTTTATGCTCGCTGTCTATTTTCTGCTTGCTGCAAATAAATTTCTGTACTCAGAGGGCACTAAAACTCCAAACACATGGTATTTTCCCATTTTGCTGCTGGTCGCCTGAAATATTTATTCCTTCTCCTGTTTTTAATTAATTTTTTAAAGGAAAAAATAATTCGTGGTTAATACCAAACAAAAATTTGTCAGATCAGGACCGTTGGGTTTGCACGGGGAAGGAGAGCTTTTTGAGACGCTTCGAGTGTCAAGGCCTGTGTCGCGTTTGTCAAAATGAAGACGACAGTTATTTGTTGGGGGGGGGGAGGGGTTGTCCTGAAGTTTTCTCGTTATAGATTTCCTTGTCTGTCTTTCCAGCTTTAAATATTAAGCTGTTAATAGGAGAAATGAATAGGGCTATAGAATTCTATCTAGAAACAACGCACTCCACAATAAAATCTTTACCTTTGAGAAATGATACACGGCCCGAAGGTAGAGATGAAATTGATCATAGGTATCGACGTGCATGTCGGGTTCCACGTGAGTCCCAGGCATTTAGTCGTGGGATTCATCACTAGTGAGGTGAGCTTGGTGCGGTCACTGGGGAACAAGGGGTGGCATGTACCTAAACACACACCCCGTAAAACAATTCCAATAAAGTAAAATAAGGGGCATCTGGGTGGCTCCGTGGGTTAAGCGTCCGACTTCAGCTCAGGTCATGATCTCACAGTTTGTGGGTTCAAGCCCCACGTTGGGCTCTGTGCTGACAACTGGGAGTCTGGAGCCTGTTTCTGATTCTGTGTCTCCCTCTTTCTCTGCCCCTCCCCTGCTCACGCTCTGTCTCTGTCAAAAGTAAATAAACATTAAAAAAAATAAAAAATAATAAAGTAAAATAAGATGAAAAGTAATATATTATCTAATTACAACGAACATAGCACACAGTAGGTATATGTGAAATGTTTACAGAAGAAACGACATGCCTATTGGTAAAACAAGTGATGATTTTAGATAAATTACATGCATTGAAATACAATCTTTTTCAAAGCAGACACTCTGCTTGGTATGGGTGACTTGTTATTTGCTTACCAGCAGGGTTTTATTTTATGAAATTAGAAACTATTAAATTTTTTTGTTTTAATATTTATTTTTGAGAGAGAGAGAGAGACAGAGCATGAGTGGGGAAGGGGCAGAGAGAGACAGAGACACAGAGTCAGAGATGGGCTCCAGGCTCTGAGCTGTCAGCACAGAGCCCAGTATGGGACTGGAACCCATGAGCTCTGAAATCATGACCCGAACAGAAGTCGAATGCTTAACCCACTGAGCCATCTAGGCAGCCCTGGAAAGTAGTTTTAGAAGGTACCAGAAACCTAGATTTGAAACCAGAAGGCCAGCACATGTCACCAACATCCACAGTATTGGGGAGACGGAGTCAGACGTTATCTGGAGTTCAATTTCTGCAAAGACCACCAAAATGAAGAGGAAAATGTAGATAAGGGGGCCCGTGCATGAGTTTTCAAATAGACACAGAAGTCCAAAGGCCAAGATTTTGAACCTTCATTTTCTTGGGTTTTGAACCACAATCCTTGATCAAAACATCTCCCCTGCAGACACATAGGGGGGTTACTACAACCTGGATGTATCTTATCAAACATATGGATGAATTTTATTTTCACATCCCACTTCTCAGGGATTTCAGCCATTAGCTAGACTTCAAGGCGATGTTTTGTTTCTTTCTGACTCCGCAGTTGATAGAGACTGTTGAGAATCAGTCTTGTTTCTATTGAAGGAAGAGTTGATACTCCACCTTGCTTCGGGGCTATGCCAGTTTGTGAGGAGTCAGAGCAGACTTCCATGGGGTCCACGGCCATGATGCTGCGTCCAGCCCTGCCCCTTGGAGGTCATCCAAAGCCTCACAGGCTTTGATGAGAACAGCTTCCATTGATCGAGTGTCCCCTGGGAGCCAGGACCTACGCCATCTGTGATGGTTACAATCACTAGAGGGGCAGATATTTTAATCCCCTTTATACTGATGAGGAAACTCGGGCACAAAGCTATTAAAATATAATTTGAGCCTACCCTGCAGTCCTGCGGGTATTTGTTTCTAGATGGACGCCATGGCACTCCTGCCCTGGTCAGCTTTTCCTTCCTTCCCAGTTAAAAAGCCCAGCGTTTAACCCTAGCACATGCAGTGTGAGCTCAGTAGCCCTCTCCTCTTGGGTCTTGTCTTTCTGAGTCGGGTTGAGCCAGGCCTAGAAAAAACATAGAATCTCATGAGTATCCAGAAGACCAGACTGGTCCTGCTCATGATCTTGACCCCGAGGACCCTTCCAGCTCTGAAGTCGCATGATTCTGTGGTTTGGTTTCGGTGGGTAAGGGAGCAGCCTTTTCCTCCGCAAAGATAAAGACTGCCATTTCAAGAGCGTTTAAAAAATAATAGTCGGTGGGTTTCCTTCATACCCTGTAACGCGTAAGGCGGCAGGTGCCCAGCTGACACTCAGGAAATTGCAGGATAGCGAAGATAAATCAACATGAAATCACTCCATCGAAAGCCCCAGTTACTACAAAGTTGTCAGCAAAATCCGTAGGAACGTGAGAAAGAATACACAGTCTCGGCGTCTGCAGAACAGGGTGGTCAGAGAGGGTTGGAGAAAGGATTAAATCGAGTAACGGACATAGAGCACCTGGCACAGAGGAAACCCGCTGCCTTGCCTGGCCTTGATCAGTGTTCTGTGGAATAAAACTTGGACCTCGACACCTCGCAAGTCTCGGTTTGTTTTAGAATAACTTGGCTGTTATGTTATCGGCTCCTTCCCCTCTGCTAAGTGTTGTCAATTTGGAAAATTGAGAAAAAGCTAGAACAATAGTTTTTTAAAAATTTTTTTAAATGTTTTTTGGGGCACCTGGGTGGCTCAGTTGGTTAAGCAGCCGACTTCGGCTCAGATCATGATCTCACAGTCTGTGAGTTCGAGCCCCGCGTCGGGCTCTGTGCTGATGGCTCAGAGCTTGGAGCCTGCTTCAGATTCTGTGTCCTGCTCTCTCTCTGCCCTTCCCCTGCTCACACACTGTCTCTATGTCTCTCAAAAATAAATAAAAACGTTAAAAAAAAAATTTTAAGAGAGCAGGCAGGAGAACAGGTGATTCCTACAGTTGCATCCTCATCATGGTTTTGAGCTCCCCGCAGAGGTTGGTTCCAGACTCTGGGAATGCAGTTCTAGGAAGAGAAGGCGGAGGGGCTCACTTGGGTCAGGTGTAGATCTTTCATCCAATCAGCAGTGGCTGGGGGCGGGTCCTCCAGATTTTGCTGGGCGGGTCATCCGGCCTTCCCTGTACGATTTTCTGAGAGTCGGTGACACAGGGCTTAGGGCGTGGGCTCTTCCCAACGCGGGGGAGGGAAACTTGGACCAGAGACTCGTGTGTACGCCTTTTGGAGATAGACATGAGTAGAGTTCGGCCATGAGCAGGTCTCCGAACCCAGGGACTAGGTTGTCACCCTTGGATGCCCTTGGGGAGCTGGAAACACCATCGATGCCGTAACCCAGACCAAGGACTCCAGAACTTCTAAGGGCTCAGGCATCAGTATTTTTTTTTTTTTTAATAACCATTCCTAGTGATTTTAATGCACACCCAGGGTTAAAACTCCCAGTAGGAGAATTCAGGGACCTAGTTATTCATGGAAACCAAGAAAGTGAAGAAATAACTGGTGAATATTCCATACTTTCTTGTTCTGTGTCACAACTGAGCATTTCTCAGGTCCAGTAAAATTAAAAGGGGCGAACAATTGCTTTGTGTTTTTCCTGCTTCACCTGTTCTTCCCAGCCCTGTATTAGCACCAAGGCTATGTAAGGAAGGAAGCCAGATAAAGGCTCGCAGGGGAAGCGAATTGGAGGTGGTGTTCAGAAGCCGCCTTTGTACACCCGCCTGACACTGAACGCCTGCACCACCTGGGCAGGCGTATTTCCCTGCGGTCTCATTCTTCTCCCTGGGGAAAGGGTTCAAGTAATCCAGAGCCCGAGGCCTCATGTGAGTCTCCACAGTCGGCCAAGCAACCAGGTCATCATAGACCCTGTGCACGAACCAAAGGGGAGACGGGATTTTGCACGAGCAGAGTGGCTCCTTTTAAACGTATGATGGGGGGAGGGGCGCCTGCGTGGCTCAGTCGGTGAAACACCCGACTTCGGCTCAGGTCATGATCTCACAGTTTGTGAGTTCAAGCCCCACATCAGGCTCTGCGCTGACAGCTCAGAGCCTGCAATCAGCTTTGGATTCTATGTCTCCCTCTCTCTCTTTTCCTTCCCCGCTCACATTCTCTCTCTCTCTCTCTCTCTCTCAAAAATAAAAAATTTGGAAAAAAATTTAAACAAGATGGTATTTACACAGCATTCTGCATAAAAAAGAGAATAATGGATTTCGTTACCGAGTTACGAGTTAGGAGGATAGGTGTCTTCCAAATGATTGGCACCCACTTTTGCAAGTCGCGGGGAGATGTTTTTACCATTTGTTGTCATCGCCACCAGGCACTTACTTAGTACGCGATCGGGCTGACAGTAGAAACAGGACCCGGGCGAGTGGGATGAACTGAGATGTTTGATCGCACACCGTCGGGCCCATTGATCCTCCAGCAAAACGTAGCGTTCAACCGGGCACACACGGCCGGCTCTGAAGGCGCGTTTCCCTCTACTCTGTAAGACCATTGCCTTGTAAATTTCCCATCTCCTCTTGGACTCCCAACTCTGTGAGCGTGGAGTCTGCGCCTCATTTATTTCCGTGTCCAGTCCAGCCCTGCATCGGCGAGCAGCACACAGCATCGGTGCCCCAGAGCCGTTCTGGAAAGTGGCAGAGCGTTCTGGAAAACGCAGGGGCACAAACAAGCAAGCACGCACACGGGTCCTAGGAGCCCGGTGGAAATTTCTTAAGTGACAAAGGTGGCATCCCCGCAGTCTGTCAGAATTAGAGGTTGTTCTCTTAATTCCTTCCCTGCTTCTCAAAAGACCCGTATCCTGACATTTCCTTGACACTTTTGTGGGCTGAGTTTCTTTTCCTGGACAGCTGGTTAAATACAGTCTGCACCAGCCAGACCTATTTCTTCATGTCCTTTTTCGGAGAGCTAGTGGAAAATAAACCCCTTTTCTCTGGCTGGTTTGGCATCCGAGTTATTATGCCTTCTCTTAGGATTTAGCTCCATGAACACTTAGTGGGCAGTCCCCATACACTAGACTGTGGATTCGATGCCGGAACGTTCAGAAACAAATAGGACACAGTTCTTGCTCTCAAGATTCAGTATTGATGCACGCAGACAATTAAATAAAATCCTTGTCCTGTTTCATAAACGCTTTCCGGAAGATGTGGGGTTTGCGGGGTGAGCAGGAAGAGGATGGTCATTTTGTGCACACCTCACGCAGAAACCATAGCTCCGAAGGTAGCGAAAGGAAACTAGATTCTGGGTTGTTTTTTTTTTTTTAATGTTTATTTAGTTTTGAGACAGAGTGAGACAGAGCATGAGTGGGGGAGGGGCAGAGAGAGAGGGAGACACAGAATCAGAAGCAGGCTCCAGGCTCTGAGCCGTCAGTACAGAGCCCGATGCGGGGCTTGAACTCACAGACTGTGAGATCATGACCTGAGCGAAGTCGGACGTCCAACCGACTGAGCCACCCAGGTGCCCCTAGATTCTGGTTTTAATGAGGAATGGGAAAGATGTCCCTTAGCCTGACCTGAAACCCACATGCAATCCAGCAAAGCGTGGGTCACTTTGACTCTGTAAGCTTTTAAAACCTACACGTCACACGAACCCCATAAACAAAATCCAAAGACAAACAGCGAAGTGGGAAGAATCGCAACCCCACCAGAGAGGCAAAGACCTGATTTCCTTAGGATGAAGAGCTCTCATAAAAAAGACCAAAATCTGGTAGGAACATGGGCAGAGAAGAATGCAGAGCTTTAGAAAAAGTAAATACAGGGGCACCTGGGTGGCTCAGTTGGTTGATTGACTTCGGCTCAGGTCATGATCCTGCGGTTGGTGGGTTCGAGCCCCGAGTCAGGCTCTGTACTGACAGCTCAGAGCCTGGAGCCTGCTTTGGGTTCTGTGTCTCCCTCTCTCTCTGCCCCTCCCCTGCTCATGCTCTGTTTCTCTCTCTTTCAAAAATAAACATAAAAGAAAGTTTAATAAAACAGAAAAAGTAAAAACAAATGACCACTAATCTTATGAAACCATGTTTGTCTTCACTCGCAACCCAAAACAGCAAGGATGATGTTGCATTTTGACTAAAATGAGGGGTGATGGGCAGCCTCACACGTGCTTGTGCGTCTGCGAATCAGACAGCCTCTCAGCCAGCTTGTATAATGCCTGACAGTGTGTTTATCTAATAGAAAATGCCAGTTTCTACACGTCTCCTGTTTGGGGATTTTTTTTTTAAGTTTATTTATTGATTTTGAAAGAGGCAGAGCGAGTGGGGGAAGAGCAGAGAGAGAGAGAGAGAGAGACAGAGACAGAGAATCCCGGGCAGGCTCTGCACTATCCGCACGGATCCCGACGTGGGGCTCCAAGTCCCGAAACCGTGAGATCGTGACCTGAGCGGAAACCAAGAGGCGGACGACGGAGCCACCCGGGTGCCCCTTCCAGCAGCGTGGGCACAGCTGGAATAGACAGTGTGTTCATGGGAGTGCGTTGGGGAGGAAGGACTGTCCCGCACAGGGACCAGGGGCTCCACCGGGAGAAGAAATGAAAAAGCCAGACCAGAGCGGGCCCGGAAAAGGAGGTAGATCACAAAGCGGAAGGAATTCGGGCGGCTTTGCCCGATCCCCTTCTCCGAAGCCACTTCTGTCCACGCTGGTGTTCACCAGCGTGAAACCCTCCAGGTACAGCCCCTCCTCTCCGTCAGGCTGTTGGTGCTCTATGCTCCCCACCGGATAAAAGACGCATTTGTGCTAATTGAATTAAGGCCGGTATTGTTCATGGAGCTGTGGCAGCGGTTCCTCTGTTCCAGCCCTTTTCTGTATCATCGGCATTGTCACGGCCAAAAAAAAAAAAAAAAGTGTTGGGGGGGCGGGGAGGAGGAGGGAGGGAGGGGCGTGTTTCAAAGAACGACACAGGGCTTTGGTCACGTGCCTGCCATTAACATCAATCGCGGGCACGGGGCAGGAATGCCTGGCGCGTTCCTACCCGCACCTCTTTGAAAACCGTCCCCTCTGGTGTTGCTACCAGGCTCCCCTCCACTGATACAGGATTTGGGGGCTTTGAAGTCAGTGGTGGAAATTTCACTGCCTTCTTTGACTCCAGCAAATTGCTCCAAAATGCTACAAATGTAAAAAAGACTAAGGGAGCTTTAGCAGCAGCTTAGAGGTGGAATCCCCTTAAGCCATTGACAGAAACACGCGTTTCTTCTTTCAGTTTTTAATTTGCGAGTTCTGGGTTAAAATACAGCAGTGCAGCGGCAGGCTTGTCTTAGGAAGTCGGGTTCCGGCCGGGCGGGGAGGGGAGGGGGTAGATTCCAGGCTCTGGGGCTTCAGAACCGGTTGTGTTTAGGAGCCGCCCGGCCGGCCTTGACTCTGGGTCCGGGGCAAAGCTGCCTGCGGAGAAATGCACATAAGACAGGTTTTTGCCCAGTGGGCTTGGAAAACGTCAGCAACGCGGGGCGCGGGCGTCTCCAGCGTGACTCTGGATTTGACCGGGTGACTCTGGATTTGACCGGGTGTTGAGGCAAGTTGGATGCCAAGGCCAGCACTCCTGCAGACTCGTGCTGTGGGCATGCTGGACGGGACAGAACAGGGTCCAGGGCCGGTGGTTACTGACACACTCACAGTCTTGCCTTAGGAGTTCCCCCGTTTTGGGGGGGAGGTAATTGGGCTTGGATGCAGTTTCGGAACATCTCCCCAAAGTTCTTTCACTCCCACGGTACGTTCACGCTGTACCAGGCTGGGGGGGGGGGAGGGGAACGACCCCAGGGAACTCCCCAGGCTCCTGTTCCCACCTCCCTATATAATAGTAGGTCTGGCAGCAGTCACAGGTTTGCAGACTCATCTTGTTTTATTTCAACAGAGGAACCGTTGATAAAATGAAGGTTTATGGGGGGGATCCCTGTAAAAAAAGACACAAAGAGCCACTGAGGGTGGAAGCCAGCCCTCCAAATGGTCGGCCTTTCTCCCCTACCCCGAGGACTCCGGGAGTCTGCAGAGCCTCTTGGAATATCTTTCAGGAATAGTTGGCTACGCGAATGCTAGCTCACCCAGTCTTTGATGTAGCCAACTTTCCCTCCCTGGCAACAGCGAGAGATTCCCCAGAGCGCCATAGACTGTGTGGCGTCCAGCTTTGTGACTTTGGAGAAGTCCCTTCCCTTCTACAGATGGGACGACAGAACCAGCTGCATGGAATTCTTAACACAGGTTAAGTGGGTCAGCAGAGGCAGCGTCTGCGAAGCGCTGTGCGGGCTGGCTGCTCTCATTGCTAAGGGGACAGGCAGGCGGGGCCGGTCACAACCATGTCTTTCTGGGCTCCAAACTGTTGAGGATCTTTTCGTCTCCGACTCTGGGGGAGTCCCATAGTCGAGTTGGCAAAATTGACTGCTCCTTCCTTGATAGCCACCTCTTAGCTGTTTCTCTGCCTGTCACACGTCACGGTGAAAGGCAGCGTTGCCCCGTATACCACACTAGACCGTGACCTGTGCCTTTCATGCCTTGGGCTCAGCATTTAGCAGCGAGGCTCTCACAGAACAGATTCCCGGGAGGTGTTGGCTGGCTGGCCGACCTCTCCCGTGGGCTCCAGCAAGAACCAGTTGTGTGAATTTCCTCCCGTGCCACATGTAGGCACTGGCAGCATGAAATTGATCATGCATATTTGCAGCAGGGAATGAAACGCTGTAAAACCAGACCCCCTTTCCCTGCTCCCATCCACACGGAGCTGTTGGCTGAACGGCAGCACACCACGGGGTGAGCTGCCCAGATTTTTAAAAAGTGGAAATTGAACAGAGCAGAAGCACACGTATCGAAAGTGTCACCACTAATACGGCTGCTCGGATGGTGAAGTACAATAGAATCCGAGAAGGGGAGAGTGTTGTAGGCTGGAGGCATCAAAGAAGGATCTGGAAGGTGGAGGTTGCGGGTGTCTAGGAAGAAGTCCTAGGCTGTCCGGGCTCTGGGGACAGGATGGGAAAGATGCAATCAGAGTAATGAGAGAGTGTCTCGCCTTGGCCAGGACTGAGGAGGGGCAAGTGACCAACAGGACAGTGATGACAGGCAGTGACAGGACGGAGGGATGACTGGAGCTGGGCCAGGAAGGATGTTCAGGTATTGCTCAAGAGAAAGGTGAATTTCATTGCCGCCTGCAGCAGCGAGTCCTGTGCCTGCGGATACGTTTGCTTTAACGCAAAGCATTCCCCTGCCAAATTCCCTGGCCGCCTTCACCTCTTGAGCTGGTGCAGAGTCCCACTAAAGAGCTTCCAAAAAGCTCGGACATGGAGGTAAATCTATGGTAGAGGGAGCCAAAAAAAGGCAGCACGTGAGAAGCCGGGCTGAGCGAGGCTGTGGTTTGAGACCTGAGAGCTAAGGGAACCGCTGCACCGTCCTCGCCGTCTCTGTCCAAGATTCCGGCCGACGGGTCATGGGACCAGCCTCAGTGGATTTTAATTTTAGCGCATCGGACATTGACCAGTGTCTGCCTGAGAACCTGCGTCAGCTCCCTGGAGGGCGGTGGTTCTCAACCTCAAGTACCCCTGCGAATCCCATGGAAGGCTTTCAAAGTCCCGGTTCCTAAGCCCCCCCCACCCCCCAACGCCAGCTCAAGTACATCAGGATCCCAAGGTGGTGTCAGTATTTTTTATTTTGGAAGGTCCCCAGGTCATGGTAGTGCGCAGCCGAGGCTGAGACACACTGCTGTAGGGCGCTGGCTTTCCCCTTCCGTGAGCGTCAGGCCCCCCCAGAAGGACTGGGCTGCAAGTCCGATCGCTAGAGTCCCCAGCCCTCGAATTTCCTATCCATGCAGTGTGGGTGTGGGGGGCTCAGAAATGGCATTTGTAATCAGTTCTCAGGCGCTGGCATGGGGCCCCACGGCCCCAAGGTCACTGAAGCAGCCTGTGGGAAACTGTCCAGGGGAGGTGTCTGCGACAGACCCTCCCCAGCTCCGCACTTCCTGTCCGCAGGACGCGAAGCGAGACAGTAGGTCTGCTCCAGGGTGATACGGCTCTCCCCGGGGCATGTGGCAACATCCGGAGACGTTTTGGGGTGTCACGACTTGGGGACCGGGTGCATGGGGAACAGGGAATGCCGTCGAACGCCGTAGAAGGCACCGGAAGGTCTGTACGAAGTGGGAAATAGTCCTACTTGTTTCTCTAGATCGTGGGTGAGAATAAATGGCGTCCTACAGATGAGGGGCTGTCGGCAGGAAGTGCTCAGAAAACGGCAGGACAATCCATCTACCACCTACCAGCGGGTCCATTACACGTAGGTTTTTTTTTGTTTTTTCCCCCCAATAAATAAATAAATAAATAAATAAATAAATAAATAAATATAGCATTGCAGTTGTATTTTCATTTCCTGAAGATTTTAACATCTTCCTTCCCTTAGCCTACTTTATTGTGCAACTATGGTATATGATACAAATATTGTACAGAACATGTATTAATTGGACCGTGTTCCCAGTAAGGCTTCTTGTCCACGGAAGGCTGTTGGTAGTTAAATTTGTGGGGAGCGGGGGGAGGTCAAAAGCTATGCGTGGATTTTCGACGGCGCAGGAGTCGGCGTCCCTAACCCCGGTGTGGTTCAGGGGCCCACCGTTGCTCTCGGCCTCCCAGCTGAGCCGCTTCGTGGTAGAAACTCGGTTGAGGGGTGTGACCTCCGTGGACCTGTCCTCTCATCTGTAAAATGGGCCCAGGAAGGGAACCCAGCCCTGAAGGAGAGTTGCAAAGGGAGGCGCTTCCAGAGTGCCCAGCTGCGCCCGGCCGCTCAGATGGCTCTTTTTTGCCCACGTGTTTGCAGCGTCAGTACAGGTCTGCTTCAGTGGGATTTTGGTGGTGCGAAATTTTCCAGAAGACAGAACCTCCCCGGACCCGTGTCGCAGAGGTAGATAGGCGTCAAGGTAGAGGGTGGTGCCTCACCCGCAGCCTCCCCACTTGGCAGACGGAGCAGGGATTTGAACCCCATTCTCTTTGACTCCAGTGCCTGGCTTCCTCATGAGCCCGTGGCTCATGACCTGAGTTAGGACAGGGGGACAGGGAGACGACCTGAGGGCCTCAGAGACCCCCGTCTCCCTAAGCCCCCTGGAGCGACCGCCTCCGAGGTAAAAGGCCTTTCTCTCATCTGCACACAAAATGGATTTTAGCAACGGGATTTTATTGAGGACCAGACTCCCGCTTCCCCCACCCCCAGCATTCGAAAACATATTGTCTTCCTTACTGTAGTTCATTTCGCTTTCCGAGGTGATTAATGAATTAAAGATGCAGTGTGTTTATTCTTTTGCCTGATTACCATTCCGTAATAAATCTAAGCCCTGGAGTCTGTCGATACAGGGAGGCCAGACTGCCTCTTCGGAAAATAAAGGTTTGTACGTTCAGCTCAACTTCCAGCTCTCCCCGGCGCAGGGGGAAATTCACTTTTAGGGCCTTCGAAAAATAAGAGGGAAGCTTGCACAGACGCTGGCCGGTCCCCGGAAGATCCGATTGCCGTGAATGGAAGGGCGCTTGGCACTCATGTCCCTAGATGTGGGAAGGCCCGTCGACCTGTAGACAGGATTTATTGACTGAGAAGCCCCAATATCAAGGTGATCGGGGAGGTGATGGTGGGGAGGGAGGGGACATCTGTAAAGACCTCGTCCTGTGAGATCTTACCGTCACTTTGAACCGGTGCCGTCTGCAAGCCGCTCTGATCTCTGGCTGAATGGAGCTTGGGAGAGCGAGTTGCCGGGTCCCACGAGACCTCCTGGAAGACAGGGGACAGGCTTGCCTATGAGCCCAGGAGAGCGTGCTGGCCGAGGATACCGCTGCTGGACGTACGTACCCTGTCCAGCTCTGTCACTCTAGCTGTGTGACCCCGGGGATGTTGGGAGGTTGACTGGTGCCCGGAACAGGTGCAGGGGTGGCACAAAACATGGCCTTCTGAAGACTTCACTTCATCTAACCCTCATCCAATTTGACCTGTACCAGGATAGGAAACACTTTTATAAAAAAGAAACGAGAAAACAAAGCTAGGTTGGTAATATCATTGGCAACTTCCTTTCCTTTCTTGCCTTTTTATTTTTAAAAAGGAAAAAGCCAGGGTGCCTGGGTGGCTCAGTCGGTTAAGTGTCCGACTCTTGGTTTAGGCTCAGGGCGTGATCTCACGGTTTGTGAGTTGGAGCCCCACATCGGGCTCTGAGCTGACAGCATGGAGTCTGCTTGGGGTTCTCTCTTTCCCCCTCCTCTCTGCCCCTCACCCCCTCACGGTGTCTCTGCCTCTCTGAAAATAAATACATAAAAAAAACTTAAAAAAATTTTTTAAATAAAAAAAAAAACACAAAACGAAAATAATTTACTTAGCCTGTGGCTTATATCGGTCCATTGATCAGCTGCTGCTAATTCGACAGAATATATAAAATTATATATGTATTTATTTTACAGATATATAATTCTTATTATCTTAGTAATAAAATATCAGATTGAATGAGTCTGTTTCAAGGACTTTATACAATCCTCTAAAAATACTCACGATTCTGTCCAAGTCCATTTTTCTGGAAAGAGGGTCCCAATGTTCAGCAGTGTCTCACAGGGTCCGAAAGCCAGAGATGGTTTGGAAATCAAACCACAGCTTCCCAAGGCCGTCTCTCTGCACGTGAGGTTCCCGGCCCGGCACCGGTGAGGATGAGGCGGAGACAGGAAGCTTCCGGGCGGGACAGCCGGGAGTGTCGGACATCGGGCGGTGCGGTGCCCGAGCCCTGAGCTGCACCCCCTTTCCTGACCAGCCCACGCCCCTCGGAGCCTCCCCAGCTCCTTCAGAATGCTGCCAAGCTCAAGTTCGCCTGTGCGGGGCAGTTAAGAGACTCCCGGGCAGGTGGGCTTTAGAGGAGCCAACACGACCCCTTCATCGCTGCTTCCCCAACCCTGGCTTAGGGTTCCCCTGTGACTCCGCTGACCTTGTTCAGCCGCAGACCGGTTCCTCACTCCCCCCACCCAGTCCTCCCCCCTGCCCCCCGCACCCGGAGAACGGACGGTGCAGGTAACATCCAGGAGCGAAGTGTCCCAGCCAGGCCGGCCTGCTTCCTAGGACCCGGAAATACTCTTGCGACCTTCTCTTCAATAAATCCAAAACTTGCCCGGGGGGGGGGGGGAGAGAGGCTGTCCTGGAGACTCTGCATTTAATTATCCAATGAAGGCGTCTTCCTGGAAAGTCCCCGGGGGCCGTGGAGGTGGTGGGGGGGGGGTTCTGTTGCTAGCAGGGTTCTCCCTTTCTGCCTTGGCACTTGATGGGAATTGTCAACCAGATTAAGAAGGAGCTTCAGACCTAAGCTACTCCTTGGGGGTTGCCTTTCCCAGCTCCCCCAAATGACACACGTGATTCTGCTCTGAGGACCCTGGATGACGGTCGGAGCACGAAAAACTGTGTAAGAGGCAAGAGGCTACCTCCTTCCTGACCAGGATTGCAGATAAGACACCCCTGAGTCCGAATCCGTCAGGAAATCAGAGAGGACCCTCCCGGAACCCGCCCCCCGCCCTCACCACTGAGATCATCCAAGCAGTCAGACTCGTTGTGTGTGTGTGTGTGTTCATTTTTGCTCACTATTTATTTATTAAAACACCTAGAGCATTGCCGTCCAGTAGAAACAGAACATCAGCCACACTTAAAATTTTCCATTTTCTAGCAGTCCCATTTAAAAAAGTAAAAAGAAGCAGGTGAGACCGATTTTAATATTACCGAAACCCCACTACATCCAAATATTTTTATGGCGACATGTGCTCAGTATAAAAGTGTATCGATGAGATGTCTTACCCTCCTTTTCTTGTAGTGCCAGGTCCCTGGAACTTGACATGCCTGTCACGCCGGCGACAGACGTCCAGTGGGTATGTGAGACAGAGGCCGACGAAAACACACACACACACACACACACACACACACACACACACACACACACACAAAAGGTGAGCTGTTAACAGAAAAAAAAGAAAACAAAATAGGTCTTTTCTGCTTCGGTTTTCTTTTTAATTTGTTTTAACGTTTTTATTCATTTTTGAAAGACGGAGAGAGAGCACAGGTGGGGCAGGGGCAGTGAGAGAGAGAGAGACACAGAATCCGAAGCAGGTTCCAAGCTCCAGGCTCCGAGCTGTCAGCACAGAGCCCGACGTGGGGCTTGAACTCACGGACTACGAGATCATGAGCTAAGTTGAAGTTGGATGCTTAACGGACTGAGCCCCCTAGGCGCCCCTATGCCACTTGTGGTTTTCAAATTTAAAGGTAAACTGGTTAGAATTACATACAACTAAAAACTCAGTTCCTCAGACACGCCAGGTGCATTTCGAGTGCTCCGTAGCCGCGTGAAGCCAGAGGCTACGTCACTGGACGGTATAGAGAGCTCTAGACTTGAGGATTTATCCAAGGACCTGGTTGAAAAGTACCAGGTGCCGGGTCGAGTTTTAGCTTTGTCTGGTTCGGTCCCCTGTGTGTCTTCCGGCCACCGTCTCCAGGACCCGGGGAAGGGGCTGGACCCGGGTGGGCAGGTATGAAGGTCTCCTAGCCACAGCCGCTCCCTGGGTGAGATTATGTTTCTGCCTCCCCTTACTCTAAGGGGTAAGGAGTAAGGCCTGGGTTAGACCCCTGGATCGCCCCTTCCCAGTGACGGTGGGGCCTTCTCCACGGCAGGGAGGCCTCCCAACAAGGGCTGGAGAGAGCACGAAACTCTCCCGGAACTGGACGTACATCGTATATTCCGCGGCTCAGAAATCCTCTCTACCGTTACTTGACATCAGAGCATTAATAACAGAAGAATGTTCCATGGTCTGGTTAGACAACAGACCTTTAAGCTTTTAAAATGGATTTTTTTTCTTGAGGGTTAAGAACTGGATCTCTGACTTCGAGGTCTCGGAACATGATGAGAAAGTCTGCTCACTCAGTCATTCTTCTTTCCATTAATGCACGCATCCACCCAACGTGTCCCCTGTTAAGAAACTGTTGTTTGAGGCGGGGGAAACTATAGTTGGGAGGGACAGGAACCTAGTCCTTGCCCATCTACAGCTTCACCATCGGTCGACCAAGCTGGACATGCAACAGAGATCCGTTGCGGTTGTGCCTAAGGGTCGTAAAGGCCGAGACCCGAGCACCGTGGCCAGACCCGGTCTGGACATCAAGGGATGGGATCTTCACGCCCAGTGTTGAAGGTTGAGAAGGATCACATCTTGAGAAGTTAGGGGCAGCTGGAGGGAAAAGGGGGCTGTGTGGTTCCAAGTAGAACAAGAAACACATTGGACGGGAAGGAGGGGAAAATGGGAGATTGAACCTTCCTTGGCTTTGGAGAACTTGTTCTGTGCCTCTTCCCGAGACCTCTCCCACAATGCCAAATTTTTGGAGAAAGACAATACCGGTGACTTTTTAATTCTTAGGTAAGTAGCTTAGGTTTGTTTGTCTTTTTAATTGTAAGCATTGGTTCTACTTAATTTGAAATGGCCGTGTAGGGGGTTTGCATGGACCTCCTCCTCTGCCCTCTCGAATCTTCGATTTCGCTGATTTAACCAACTTGGTGTCCAAAGCAATATGTGACTTCCAGAATTTCTTTAAAGACGAGTGTTAGCGACATAGACATAAGGGAGAAACCTAAAAGTAAACCAAGTGAGTGGCGCCCGGACGGCTCAGTCAGTTAACCATCCGGCTCTTGGTTTCGACTCAAGGCGCAATCCCACACGCGAGATCGAGCCCCGTGTCGGGCTCTCTGCTGACAGTGCGGAGAATCCCTGCTTGGGATTCTCTCTCCTTCTCTCTGCCTCTCCCCGCTCGTACTGTCTCTCACTCTCTCTCAAAATAAATAAATAAAAGTAAAAAAAAAAATTATAAAAAAGGTAAAAAGAGCAGAACCCAAACAATAATACGGTAGGAGAAATTTCCAGAACCCATGTTCTGTGTTACCACCTCTGCCCGTCAGTATCCAAACTATTAACTGATCTATGGAGAGGAAGGGGAAAGAAAAAAAAAAAAAACCAGGAGTGAAATATAGCAGCATCAGCATCTTTCATTTCTGTTGGCTCCTCCAATTTAAAAATGGAATCATGTTTAACATCTTAATTAGGGACAGTAATGTACAAGTTTTTTTTTTTTTTATGAACATCTAGTAATTTACTCTTGAAGTAAATTATAGTCCATTTATCTACAGTGACAAGTCAATAAAACGGTGCAAGGCTGAAGCTTTTCAATCACCTGGTATTTGTTTCCTGTTTCCGCTCCTGGATGGCGGTCAGGGCGACAGGTAAGGAGCGGACGCAGCTCAGGGCGGGGGTGGGGGCTTTTGAAATCGGCCGCTTGAGGCTCCCCCTCTGAAAGTCCCGGCCCCATTTTTGCCAGCGGTTGTGAGTTTGGAATTTGCAGAAAGATGAACGCTGTCGAGGAGGAAAAAGATGGCTGGGGCCTTTCGGTTCTTGCTTTGTGGGATGGTCACAGCGATGCAAGTGGCAAACCGAGCTGCCATCTGCTTTCAACAGTGGCTCCTTCTCAAGAGAGTGTTAAACGCGTGCACAACCCATCCGTAGCTGGGCTCAAGGGGCCTCCCCGGGCTGCCTTCTTGGTGGGGCAGGCTTGGTTCATAGCTCGGGCCGCTCACACCGTGGCCGATGTCCTCAGGCGCGCGACACTTGGTTTGAGGAGTTGTACTGTGGTTTCAGAAATGGCAATGAGATCAAAGCCAGCGGCCCCCCCACACACAGCGGCCGGACGAGATTGCAGAGACACACCCCTAACAGAGGCTTTTGTGGTGCTGCTGTTGGGTCAGAAGGGAAGTACGTGTGTCCAGCCGAGAATAAGCACATCTCGTGAATGACGAGCCTCGCTTCGGAGACAGGGAGCGTGAAGGTGCTTCCTGAGGAAAGGGCGCCCCGGCTAACACAGGAGAACCGCGTTCAAAATCCTCGAACCAAGAGGAAGATGGTTGTTTTGTTTTCCCCTTGAGAGACACTGGGTGCATGAACGGAATCCCAGCTAGGTGGCAAGATTTCGGAGGACAGGGAGCATCTGTTATGTTCACCGGTCTCTCCTTAAGATGTATTGGTCGGATACATGAGGAACTGCACGCCACCCCCGTCTTTGTGTTACCGAGGGGACTCCTGAAGGATGCCCGTGTTCAGGTGTCACACGGGAGCCCACCTTAGGAGCTGGCCTGTGTTTTGCATCCCTAGTTTGCAAATGAGGAGACTGAGTCAAAGAGAATCTGAGACGTCAAGGCCATGTCCCTAGGAAACCTTGGGGCCGGGGGACAAGTGGAGGGCTAGAGCCAGCGCCCAGGACCAAGTCGCCCCAGTCCGGTGGTGCTCTGCATCAGGGCCGACTGTCCCGGTGGATGCTTCTCCTTGCTCGCGGGCAGGGACGTTTTCGCTGCCCCTCTGCACCCCAGGGGACCAGAAAACGCTGTGACGAGACCGTTGTCAAGAGCAGTTTCAGTCTCTCCTCCTCCACCCTCAAACCGCTGATCTTGGCCCTGGTCTCATTTTCTCCTCCAAAAATGGAAACTTCGGGAAATTACCTTGGCAGGAAAGCCTTTGCTCGTTCTTCCCTAGCAGCCCCAGCATTGATACAGCTGGCATTCACAATGGAATTGAATTAAAAGGCGGGGGGGACCTTACTAGCTGAAGTCTGTCAAATGGAGCACTGGCCGAGAGAGCGTGTATGCGTAGAAAGGCGGTAGAGAATCCGTAATGGAAAATCACCAGAGCCGACGCTCGCGCGTTTTCCTCGTGTGAGGGACTGTTCTAAGCTTTCTGTATATATCACCAACCCTATAAAGGGGTGGTGATTAATGGTCTCCATTTTTTCAGATGAGTAAATGGAGGCATAGAGAGATGATCTCATTTGGCCTAGTCTGTACAGATAATACAAGCAGGCACCTTTTGTAATTGAACGCTTTCAAAGCCTGCGTAACTCCTCTGCGCTCAGTCCCCACAGCGGGTGTATTTCAGAGACCTCAGACTATAATTTAGAGAGTGTTGGTTCTTGTCTTAGCTCAGGTTTCTCAGGGAGCAGGGGGAATGCAGAGCCTGAGGCAAGCATTGAGCGCTAATCTTTCCCTGGGAAGTACAGTCCCAGGGCAGCGTGGGCAAGGCTCCTGGGAAGTAAAAGAGGGGGTGGAAACAAATGCAGGGTGACACCCTGGCGGAGAAGGGAGCCACGGAGAAACCGTGGGAGCATTCAAGAGGCGTTCAATACCGTTTTTAAGCTTTAGGGTGTAAGAGTCCATCGTGGGAGTTTGTCCATAGGGCAGTTTTCTGGGATCCATCCTGAGAATTCTGAGTCTTGAGGACTGGGGTCGAGCTCGGGAATTGTCCTTTCTAATGAGCCTCCCAGGAGGGCTTGACTTGGGGGGTCAGTGGCCCAGCCAGGGGCACAGTAGTGGGTCTGAAGGGGGCTCCAGTCTTTTGTAAGCGTCTTCCCCCACCCTTACCGTTTGCCTGGCCTCCCTCCTGACTCACCTTCTGAAATGCCATTCAGACCTTGAGAACTCCGATCCGGTTCTGACTCTGATCAGCTTGTCCTGCCAGCCCTCAGGTCTCCTCGGGTGGTCCTTCTCTCTGTCGCGGCCCAGGTGGCGGCACACAGCTGCCATTTTCCACCCGAGTGAGGACGGGCGTGTCTGGGGGGACGGGCTCCAGAGATCAGCCGATGCAGGCGTGGGTGACTTGACTTGGTCCCTGGACCTCTTCGGGGTCCTCCGTTGCCTCACCTGCAGATGGGAGACCCAGGTCCCCACCGCGTGGGGTCACTGAGCGGGTCACACTGGGGGAGCCTTCTGCTGCGACTGACAGGGTCCCCGCACACGGTCACCGAGCGGTGCGTTGGCAGGTCACGCTGGCATCACGCTGCGGTGAGGGCGTATGCCGGACCTCTTCCCCCAGCGAAGTGGCCGTAGAACCGCAGTGTCTTCCGGCTCCTTCCAGAAGGCAGAGGAAAGGGATCGGGGACTTGCATTCGTTCCCAGGGCTTCGTCCCTGGGTTGCCGGGCGCACTGAGCCTCGCCGGCCTACGGCTCGTGGAGGGTGGCAGGCCCCGTAGCAGAGACCTGTGCTGAGGTGTCTCTTTGACGAAGGTGCTTCCTGAGCACGGGCTGACTCCACTCGGTCTTCTGGGTCGCCCCCAGTACAGGCTTCTGCAGCCGGGGTGGCGTGAGGCTCCAAGCAGCATCAGGAGGGGCTCACGCTGGCCTCCGTGCTTACCGGTGTCCTCCCCTGGGCCAGGGACATGGAGGGACCGGGGCTGTGAAAGGCTGTCGAGCCCCCGCCGAGCACAGCAGGCCTCTCTTGCATCGTGGAGCGTGGCAGAGCGCCAGGGTAGACGGGGCGCCTGGAGAGGGATGGGCGTTTCCCTCAGAAGGGACCCGGATGTGCTGCCAGGGCAGGCGTGCCGTCTGACTGCTGGCATTTTCTGAGCACCTACTGTGTGCCAGGCACTTGGTTTTCTCACTCGACTTAATCCTCCCGAATCTGCCAGGTTGGGGATGTCAGCAGCCCACTTCACAGGGGGGAGATTGAGGCTCAAAGGTCCTATGAGTCGGAAATTCAGACCCCAAGGTGCCCACACCCCAAACCTCTGTGTTCTTTCAACTTTGTCTCTTGGAGGCGTGGGGCTCTGGTCACATCTTCCTGCCCCTGCCCCCAGACCTAACTGGTGTGGCACAATGGAGACTGGTAGAGCAGGGTCGGAGCAGGGACGGTGGGGTCACAGCCCTGCTCTGTCGTCTCGCCAGCCAGCACTCGCCCGGCTGTGCCCTGGCCCCGGGGCGAAGTGCCCTGAACATGACCCCTGGGAAAAGCTGTCCCACGGCAGCTCCGGGGCCGGCTGCCTGACGAGACAGTCTGTGGCGAGTGAGGCCAGACGATGAGGGCTTGAGATCCCGTCCCAAACAGGCAGGATGGGAGAGAGGAGGAGGCGGGTCCAAACACCAGAGCCTTGAGAACGCCCGACAAAAAAGTAAGACTTGAAATAGTCTCCGGGCAGGATGGGGCGTTCTCCAGGCAGTCGGAAGAGAAGGGGGTTCAGAAAAGGAAACAGCAGGTGCAAAGGCTCCGAAGTAGGAGGGACACGGAAGTTTTCCGGAACACCTGCGCCTGCCTTTGTCCTGTGGGTCTCAGAGCCCACAGTCGGGCCTTTTCGCCCAGCCGATGAGTGTGCATTTTATCCTACAAACATTCTGCAGCTCTGTGTTCCTTAGAGTCCCAAAGTAGAAAAGAAGTGACCCCGAGTGGAGGTGAAGCACGTGGCAGAATGAGGTAAGGCAGGGCCCCTCCCCCAGGGCCGGCGGCGGCGGGCCGAGGTGGTCTGGAGAAGGGCCGGGAACAGACACTTGCTGTGGGTTCGCTCCTAGTGACTCAACTCCGCCATCGGAGCAAGAAGGCCCCCGCAGATAGGCACGTGGTTGGGTGCGGCCCGAATTCATCCTATCTCCAGACGCTCAAATGTGACCTTCATAGGATTTTTTATGCGTCGCAGAATATGATTCTCTTGATTTTTGAAAAGCCGTCTAACACGTGAAAACCGTGCTTCGTTTCCGGGCTGTAGGAAAACAGGCAGCGGGGCTCGGGCCCGGGGGTCCTCAGTCTGGCCCGGCTCATGGCCATCAGGGGGCCCCTGCGAGAGGGGTCTGGCCCTGAGAGCCGCGACACAGGGGTGCGGCTTCTAGCAGGGAAACGAGGAAGGGGAGACAGCACGGGCCGCGTCCTTCTCACTTGTGATTGTCCGAGTGACGTCGGGAATCTCGAGAAACCGGGAGGCCTTGCCCCCCAGGCCGGATGGGCCCCTGCACTTCCCTAAGTTACCCTCAGGCACGCGTGTCTGCATCGAGCACCGTGCAAGGAGGGAGAGAGGCTGCGCACGAGAGGAGGGGCACCCCGTGTACGTGTTTCCCAGCTGGAAGTAGCCCGCTGGGCGCCCTCTGCGCCAATTTGGTGAGCAATGGTAGTTGTTTTGTTCCCCCCCTGCCCCCCTAAAAAGAACAACTGAGAAAAACCTTTCGACAACATGCCAAATGGTTTTCACCCTTCGATGGAGTTGCGCTATGGTCAGAATGGGCAGTAAAGGGCTCGGGATAGAGCTGCACATTATAAAATTCCTTGATGGGGCGCCTGGGGGGCTCGGTTGAGCGGCCGACTTTGGCTCAAGTCATGATCTCACGGTCTGTGAGTTCGAGCCCCGCATTGGGCTCTGTGCTGATGGCTCAGAGCTTGGAGCCTGCTTCTTCAGATTCTGTGTCTCCCTCTCTCTCTGCCCTTCGCCTACTCATGCGCTGTGTCTATGTCTCTCAAAGATAAATAAACGTTAAAAAAAAATGAAAAAAAAATAAAGAAATTCCTTGAAAGAGGGATGTTCCTTGTGGCCGAGGGAGCCATCTTGCATACAGCTGGCCTTCAGGGTTGGGGTGCCTTGCCGTTCCCCCCCTGCAGAGGGTCTCTGTGCTCGGCCGGCTGTCTGGGGGCCACAGTGGTCTTCCCGATGAGTCTCGGCCCCTGCCGTGGTGGAAACAGCCTGTGCGGGGGCCCCGGGGGCCACGGTCCTGGAGGTGACCTTCTGCCCGGAGAGGCTGTTTCTCGAGCCCTGTCTAGCACCATGGAGGGGGAGAGCATTAGCGATGGAAGGAGCTTCTCTGGCCTCGGTGGTTTGTGCTGCCTCGATGCCGACAGACCATCCATGTGTAGAAACTCGGCTCCCTACTGCGCATGCTCTGGAAACAGCCGTTCCAGACGAGGCTTTCCTTCTGGTTGTTGTCAGAGCTCCCCCTTGGCCTGTGCGGTCACCACGCTATATGCTGCTGTCACGGGAATGTCCTTTCACCCCTCGATTCGGTGTGTGGAGGGGTGTGGTCTCGAACCTTCCGGGTTCATGAGAATCAGGGCTGCGGAGAGGAGCGGAGGGTGTCCGGCCTTTCCCGCTCCGGCTTCTGCCGTGGAGCAGCTGGTGCAGAGGCTGCAGGCTGACCTACAAAGGTGTCAGGCTCCACACAGACGAAATGGAACCACAGGGGATCACTTTCCCCGGAGGGAGGGTTCCACGCTGGGGAGGCGGCCAGGGTAACCAAAGCCCGGCTCCGCGGGCCCCGCCAAAGGCCCGGTGGAGAATCAGTTCAGTTCAGTCCTTCCTAAACGCACACGGGTTCCTCACCTCGAATTTGACACCGATGGCCTGAAATGGTTTAATCACTTAGAGCTCCAAGCACACTTAGCTTTCACAGACAGTATCGTGTCCTGTGGACTGGCCCCAGCTCGGAGTGGAGTCGCCGCTTCGTCTCAGCTGACCCAGCTGTAGGTGGGGTGTTCCAGTCAAGGGGCTGACGCATCCTCACGGACCACGCCGGACGTGTCATGGCCGCTCCCTCAGTCGTCCATCTTGTTGGCGGCCATCGTCTGAAACAGATCGCAGCAGCTGCCGGCTCTGGGCCCGGGGCTCCAGCTCTGCATACGTCTTCTCTTTGAATCCTTAGGACCACCCTTCATAGTAGGTAATGCAATTTTTTGACAGACAAAGACCCTAGGCTAAGGTTGTTTGTTTGTGGGCGGAAGGACGGAGATGTTTTTCTTTTGAATGATACCACCTACTAATGGTCATCCCAGATCCCCCTGTCCCAGAGAGGCAAACCAGTCTGTGACCAGTCAGCGAAGACTTTCCTTCTCCAAAGATGTTAAAGCGACATGGTGTGAGCTTCCGGGCTTTCATGTTCTAAGCTCCAGGCCTCCCTACTCTGCCATAGTGCGCCTCAACTTTTGGGGTGAGGGCCTCCCCGCTCTGAGGCACCCAGCATCCCAGGGTCCTACTGAGCTGTCTGGTCATGAGTCCTTGAGTCTGGCGGGCAGGGTACCAAGGTATCAGCTCCTCTCGTAGTCTGTAGAGAAGCGCCAAAGACGAGAGAAGGAACAGAACACTGAGTCCATTAAAAGAAAACGTTTCCCAGAATGATACAAGACTCTCCGTCTTCAAGGCCGTCCATGTAGCCACAGACTAATTAATGGTCACTGGAGATGTGCTAGAAGCCTTGTGAAAACGTTTCGTAATGTATCTATAAATCCAGAGATGGAAGCCTAATCAACCAACATGGGCTCCCCCCCACTCCACCCCACCGCCAACAAGCTGTTTTTACCTTGTTATATCTTAAGCCGCTTTTCTGTCTGAATCTGAGAGCTGAGTAACTCATTACACAATTGGACTTTATGGTTTGTTTATGCTGATTTTGATCACAGAAAAAATGATGACCTGGAGTTAAAAAAAAATACTAATGAAAAAACAGGCATCAGTCAGGAACATTTATGAATAAAGACTTTAAACATCCATACGTAGAAATATATATGATATTTAGAAATAGATCTGAAAAGACTTATGTAATGTGTTTTAATCAAATCTTGAAGAGAAATGGACCGATAAATCAAATCGAGAAAGAAAGTGACAGATCAATCAAGTCGAAAAAAGAAAACAACCACTCTATCAAATCCATGATACGTTTATTAAAAGCAACAGATCTCGGTTTTTTGCGAACCTGTGTCTTTCCTGAGCCCGCGTGTTAGGACTGTATTTTACAAAGCAAGACGCGTATACCGTATATGCTTGTGTGCATATACCTCACACAGATACAATTTGTAAACCAAATTAAACTGGGGGTCTGGGCCGGGATGGTGGAAAGAGAGGAGAGAGAGAATCAATGGTAGACGAATGCGTAGCAGCAACCTCACTTCTGTGTGGTGTCCAGGATTTATGCCGTATAGAACCTTAGGCTATAAAGCAGCCGCGTAAATGGCCTTTAGAACATCAGCAGCCAAACTCCTCGGGATCGAAGTCAGCTCTGATGAATCTTAAATACTCTTTCACAGCAAATTGAGTTTTACCAATTCCAGAAGGAACTGTCTTTTGCTTCTGTGCAGCGATATCTAGGACATGGTGTTTCCATTTGCTTGAAAATTAATTTTGTTTTAGGAATTTTCCACAAAGGTATTGAGGTATTTCTAAGTATATTTTCAAGATCAAGTCGTGTGTGTATGTGTATGCTTTTTTAATTAATTTTTTTTTTTTGTTATTTAATTTTGAGAGAGCGCGTGCTCTCCTGGGGGAGGGGCAGAGAGAGAGGGAGACACAGAGTCTGAATCAGTGCCGTCAGCACAGAGCCTGACGCAGGGCGCAAACTCACAAATGGTGAGGTCATGACTTGAGCCGAGTTCGGACGCTTAACCGACTGAGCCCCCCAGGCACCTCACATGTGTGGGGATGCTTCTGATTCTCCCAGCGTGTCTGTCTTCACTGTCTGCTTGCCTTCACCCATAGTACTGTCTGTCTTATTTCATAGAAGAAATTTCCAAGGGAAAAAAGAAAAGACACTTAGACTGGTACTCACGTCCTTGCCAGCCACATGTCCTGCTTTTCCCGACAGAGATGTGTATTAAAATGTTCTGTATCCTTGTCTCCATAAGTGAGCTAATGGTTGTCAAATCCTCAGTCCCAATATCCGAGTCTAGAAAGTTATTTCTCTGTATTTAGATTCCTCCTTAATTCCAGTTCAGAAATATGTCATATAAGTCCATCTTCCTCAATGTCATTTCCAATGTTAATATCAGTATTTGGTCAGTTGTTGGGTTAAGGGTTTGTGTTTCTTCCTTTTTATAATTGGATAAATTTGACATGTGACATTGAATGCATTTAAGGTATAGTGAGTGTGACTTTGATACATTTGTATATTGCAATATGGTTGCCATGGTAACAGTATGCGTTGCATACTTAGAGTACAACAATTATTATCTATATTTACTATACCGTAGTATGGGCCTTTTGTCTTTAGTCTACAATGTGCACGTGAGGCAGGAATTTTTATTTCCTCCATTTTACAGGAGAGGAAACTGAGGCAGGAAGAGAGGAATCGGATGCTCAGGGTCCCACAGGTGGTGACCGATAGAGGCAGGATTTGAAGGAGTGTGTGCTCCTAACCGGCATTTTATCTTCTTTCCCCCTTCAATAGCATTGACTGTTTCCTAAACGTATGGCCGTGTCAGTATTAATTTAGGGCCGGCTCCCCATTCCCCGGCCTTGCCCTTGACCACACGGTGTTAGTGCCTGAGGCCACCGCTAAAATACAAAAAATTGGATGGCTGGCCAGCTTCTTCCAGGACTCATAAAAATGAGTTCGTGGGTCTTCACGTGGAGCAGACTGCTTCTTGTCACCCCATCATGGACTTACATGAAATGGAATAACTTAATTTTTAGGCCTTTCCATGAAGATCGACTCCCTTGCTGGGACCCTTAAACGCGATCGCCTCGCTTCCCGCCTTGTTCCGACACGCCACCGCCCGTTCCAACACGCCGGCTCTCCTTCCCAGGGCTCCTTCCAGAGCCTGGCGTGAGTTAAGGTCTGTGATTGGTCAGCTAATTATCTAGGTGTCGTTTCGGAATTAAATCTATACCGGCCGCCTGGGAAAAGAAAAGAGAAATATATCGAGTTGTGTGTTTGGAATTTCACCCGCGTTACCTAGCAATACCATTTAAAACAAACTGTCTCAGAGTTTCCTATAATAAAGGTGGTCATAGCCCTGTGCTCACAAAGGTAGGACTTTTTCTGGATTTTATGCAATGAGATCAAGTTGTAGGGTCCGTTTGGTCTCCTTAAGTCTTTGATGATATTGGGGTTTTTCTCACCACACACACACACACACACACACACACACACACACACACACACAGAGTCTCTACACCGGCGTTCCTGGTAGATTTCAGAACACTCATTATTTTCTATAGGAATCACATTTTTTTTTCCCCAGTAGTTTGTGAAAAACTTCTCCATCGGGCTGACTTCCTGGGTGGGGGATGCGTGCAGCCTCTCAAGGCTCGTGCTCAGGAGGGCCACACTTGGCTTAATGCTCTGGTCTCCTTTTCCTGAAATTCTTTTTTTTTTTTTTTATTAAATTTTTTTAGCGTTTATTCATTTTTGAGAGACTGAGAACAGAGCACGAGTGGGGGAAGGACAGAGAGGGAGACACAGAATCCAAAGCAGGCTCCAGGCTCTGAGCCATCAGCACAGAGCCCGATGTGGGGCTCGAACTCACAGCCCGTGAGATCGTGACCTGAGCTGAAGTCGGACACTCAACCGACTGAGCCACCCAGGCGCCCCTCCTTTTCCTGAAATTCTTGATCGTTTCTGAGCCAAAGGTCCCAGACGGCGGTTGTGCGCCAGGCCTAATAAACTGTGTAGCGGGCCCAGCTCTGCACTCCCTGCCTCAACCACATAGATAGCTTCCCCAGTTTGAGTTGCTAGCACTGGAGCGCCAACATGGCTCTGAATTGCCTGATAGGCTTTGTAACATCTCTTCTGTAGTTCTTCGTTTTGGCAGACTTACGTTCTTCCCCCACCTCAATATTGAAAAAAAAATTTTTTTAATGTTTGTTTATTTTTGAGCAATAGAGCACAAGCAGGGGAAGGGGTAGAGAGAGAGGGAGACACAGAACCTGAAGCGGGTTCCAGGCTCTGAGCTGTCAGCACAGAGCCCGATGCGGGGCTTGAACTCGTGAACCGCAAGATCATGAATGAGCCGAAGTCAAATGCTTAACCCACTAAGGGGCACCCTGGAGCCCCTTCCCTCTCCCCAATAGTTAAGGATGAAATTTCAAACCATGGAGGGAAAGTCTTCAAGACCATCTAGTTAATATTCTAGGTGTTAATAAGGAAACAAACAACAGAACTGCATGCCGAGTGGTTTCCTGGGAGATGAGGAAGGCCACCCCCTTCCTCTGGGGGAGCCTGGAGTCCCTGGCTCTAGACCGAGCTCAAAAACAACAGCCCTGGGGTTTTCATGGGGTCATCTCAGCCACGGCCAGACATAAAGAACCCTACAGGGTATCCGTCTAACCAATTTGATAGTATCAATATATTACCAGGATAAATCGGAAAGGTTAGGTTTGCCGTGTTTAGGTCGTGGTGCTAGAACGATATTAATCAGCTTATAAACACGAATACCATTCATGTACAGCATTGGTGAAGACATAAAACAGTGTTTCAGTGTTGCTCTTTACAAGAAAAAATAAATGGAATGGAATAGCATTTAGGAAAGTAACATTTTGAAATACGCAGAATTCTCAATCTCTCAGTTGGCACTGTCCAATAGAACTTTCTCGGGTGATGAGAACGTACGTCTGTGCTGTCCTTTGCGGTAACCACAGCCATGCGTAACGAAATAAGGCTAGCTTAAGAGAGGAACTGGCGTTTTCATTTTAGCGAAGTTTTGTTAATTTAAATTTAAAAAGCCATACCCAGCTAGTTCCTGCTGTACCAAATGGCACTGAAGAGTTAACTGCTCTTGGGGTGCCTGGGAGGCACAGTCGGTGAAGCGTCCAACTCTTGGTTTCAGCTCAGGTCACGATCTCACGGTTTGTGAGTTCGAGCCCCGCGTCGGGCTCTACGCTGGTAGCACGGAGCCTGCCTAGGGTTCTCTGCTTCCCTCTGTCTCTCTGCCCCTCCCCTGCTCACACTGCCTCTGTCTCTCAAATAAATCAACTTAGAAAAAAAATTAATTAAAAGAGTTGTTGGTCGTATCTCATATGTGCTCATCATCCTATAGCCAAGCTTGCTTTTCCCCGTCGTCGGCCAATCCTACCGTCTACTCCGTGGCTTTAAAAATCTTACCTTCATAGACTTGTGAACAAAAGTTTACAGACATGGCCCCACCTTTTAGTCCAAAGTGCAACCACAGAGGGTCTCGGTGTATGGCGTCATATGTTGGCACAAGAAACCATTCAGCTACACACTTAGCCCTGAAACTTGGCCACACCTGAGGGGTCCCATCCCAGCCATCTCAGAAGACACAGCGTTTTGTCCGAAGAGCCTTGCCGAGGGGCTGTGTTTCCTTTGCCTGCTCGCAGGAAGTTACTAAAAAGTGGGAGAAAAATGGTTCCAGAAAAGCGGGAGGGGCTCTTGACACCCGGATCTTTGTCGCGTGCGCGCAGCTGCCAGCTCTCAGACTCGAACGCTGTGCACACAGCCCTGTGATGACAGCAGCACGGCTTCAGCGCGGGTGCCCTTGCCGTCGTCCGCGTGGGGACAGCCAGAATGGAGAAGGCACCGGAGCAGGCGGACGTCGCCTGAACGCCCTAGCCACGGTGTCAGACCCGTTTCCCTCTGGCTCTGCACCCCGTTCTGTCCCCGCTGCTGCCATCTATCACACCCTGGGGAGTAATGGTGACAGACACGCTTAGTACCTGATCGTCTTAGTCTTTCGTCCTTTCACAAGCCCGGGACGCATCTGTCACTGTGCACGATGTTATCACCTGAATAACTTTGTCCAGCAAAATTCACAATGACTCGATTCTGCTTTGTGGAAAAAAAAAAAAAAGGAAAAAGGCAAAAAAGTGTTAACATTTTACTGATTTTTTATTGCTTACACGGTCGCGGGGCAGTGATGGAGAGAGAAAGACAGCTGTGTGTGTGTGCGCGTGTGCGTGCTTACACACACTGCTGGCGTGTCACGCCACGAGACAGTTTCTTTGTTTTATAGGAAAGGCTCAGCCAACTTATGAGATAAAAGACCACGCAGGGTGTAGATTATGCGGAAACCAACCACCTCAAAACTCCTCCCTTGAAATCTATCTGTCGCCATCTGCCTGTTGTGGTCGCCAGGGCAGAGCCGGGAGCTGCCGCTCGGTGGAGGTGTGAGGCCCAAAGGGAAGGAAGCCAGTCTCTCCCAACCCAGGGAGCCCAGCTGACCCATGACCGTGGGAGGCGGGGGTGGGAGCCCCAGAAAGTCCAAGCTCCCAAGAACCGTCCGGGGCCCTGGGCGACTGAGGCAGCCGTCAGATCAGCCCTGGGCGCGCAGCCCCCGGGGGTTGGCGTGCAGGGGGGAGCACAGTGCCCTCCTCTGCTAGCAGCTCCCCCACTGTTCCCCACGAGCCTCGAGCAGCTCTGAGGCTGGTGGGCACCTCGCGGTCTGGAATCCCGCCACGAGCCTCATCCCCGGAGCCGCTGACCCGAGTGGCCGCGGCGACACCGGTCTGGAAGCTGGCCTTGACTCTATCTAATCCAACAGGCTTACTCATCACGTGGTCCGGTCCAAAAATAACAGGCACCACGGGGACCTTGGGGACACCAGGCCAGCCAGGGAGAGGCCCCACAAGCCCAGGAGCCCGCTTTCCTGTTTGCCTTCCTGGCTATCGGCCTCTCGGCCCTCGCCTGGCCTTTCTGCTTCCTCAGGGTACCGAGGTCCCAACCGCTGTCCCCGCTCAGCTGCGTCCTGCACAGGCTTTCCTCCAGGGCCCCCCACATCCCACGTCCCCAGTGTCCAGGTCACACAACGTGCCATGAGGATTCTCATGAGTAGAAAGAGGAAGTTGTCACCGAGTGATCACAGTGCTTGGGGTCAGGAGAGCTGGGACAGACCAGCTCAGCCTCTCATTCCAGAACCTGTGTCATGCCATCAGGGTGGGGGGCCGTGCCAGCACCTGAGTCTCCTTTTTAATCATAAAAAAAAACCCAGTAGCTAAGGGACCGTGGGAGCGCTTTGTCCAAACGCGGGCTCTGCCATCCCCCGCCGCGCCAACTTGGGCCTATCCCTTTGCCCCTGGAAACCACCTCCTCATTCTTCAAAGGAGAATGACTTCCCAGGGGCAGCATTTTGGGGGAGGGGGCGGGGACGAGGGTGAGGACACTGAGGTACAGCGAGTTCCTACCACGGTCCCACAAGTCTTTGAGCCTTCAGCCTTGCTGTTTCACTCAACAGCGACGGGGACCGTGGACACAAATAATTTCTGAGCCCACAGGTGCATAGCCTGACACGTGTCAGAGAACTTTCAGCGAGGAGACAGAATAGTTCAATTCAGGATGATGTTTCCCCCCGTTCGGGAACACGCGGTGGCCGTGAATGCTCAGGAACTTTCTGGAGTCCCAACAGCAATAGTAGCTGTTGCAGTAACAGCGGTAGTGATAGTAGTAACAGTAGAAGGTAGGAGAGCAGTAGTCATGGTATTACTGGTAGCAGCAATCACATTGGTACTTGGTAGGAGCCGTGATCACGGTACTAATCGTGGAATGATACTAATAGCCATGGTAGTAGTAACAGTTAACTGTGACTAAGCCCAGTGGCCGACACTGCTGGTCTTCCATGGACCAACTTCTTCCCTTCTAAGATAGCCATTCTTCCCTACATACAACGGAAGAGAGAAAGTCCTGAGCCCCATGTTCAAGTACACAATTGTTTTTTCAGCCTGGGCTGTGAGAGAGTGCAGCTCTGTCCTGCACCTCGTTGGGCCTTCCCCAGGTGATGCTTCCGCCTCCAAGGCACACACAGGGGAACAGGTGCCCCGCGGGTGAGCTCATGACGGGCAGCAGGCATCTGTTGAAGATGAGCAGGATGGGGGTGGGGACAGGGAGGGTGGAGGGGGACCCTTTGTATGCGGACACCCTTGTGCCCAGAGGCCCTGTTGTCACTGTGAGGCTGAGCGGTCCGAGGACTGGTGTCAGGACTGTTGGGTCCGGACTGCTCTGCTGGTGGCCAGTGAGGCCAGAGCCCAGGGTCTTCGGGGAGCACTGATGGAGCGGTGGTGGACACCTGTCTGCAGACAGACTGTGTCCTACCAGGCGGTCAGGCTGTCCCCGGTATCCCTGTCGTTGAACCTGTCCGATAATCGCCCTCATTCTTGACCGATCTCGCATCGTCCATCAGCCTGGTGGTGGCCGTGACCTTTTCGGGACATTCTGGCAGTGACGTTAGGACTCCAGTCTCAGTTCTCAACTCCAGCAGGAATAGCCTCACAATCGGGACGTCTCTCAGTAGTGGACTCCGGGACGGACCAATGTGGTCACGGTTGCTGATTTTTTTTGGTCATCGTAGAAATAATACAATTCAGTACTTAGAAAAAAGGATCAGGGGCGCCTGGGTGGCTCAGTTGGTTAAGCAGCCGACTTCGGCTCAGGTCATGATCTCACGGTCTGTGAGTTCGAGCCCCATGTCGGGCTCTGTGCTGACAGCTCATCAGAGCCTGGAGCCTGCTTCAGATTCTGGATCTCCCTCTCTCTCTCTGCCCTTCCCCTACTCACACTCTGTCTCTATGTCTCTCAAAAATAAATAAACGTTAAAAAAAATTAAAAAAAAAAGAAAAAAAGATTAAAGAGAAACCAAAAGTCACTCATGAGCCCATCAGAGAGAAATTACTCTTAGCACTCGGGAGAATATCGCTGCTGTTGATTTTCTCCGCGTGCGCATTTCGGAATGTTGGTGTAATTGTGATCCCGTACTATCCATACAGGGGTGCGTCCTCTCACTCTCCCCTGAGTGCTGGGCTGTGTATGATCATCTGGGTATTTAAGATGGCTCCATTTTTTAAAATACGATAGATAACACTGTATTCTAGAAAACACATGTGTCTTTATTCATGAAACTTTGTTGGACTCTCTCTTTCTTGAGTATAAATTCTACCAAGTGGAAGTATTTGTTAAATTGTGATTTTAAAACACAATACATAGAATAAAATTACTTTCCAGAATGGCTGAGCCAGGTTCCGCTTGTCCACAAATACTTCAGGAGACCATCAGTTTCACTGTAACTACCTTATCAGATCATTTTCTAGCATTTTCTTTAATAGTGAAACACAATAAGTTATCATGTTAATGTCTCTATATTACACATAAAGTATACTATTTATGTACTTACATATAGTATATATTGTCTCATATTTATACGAGACACCCCTTTCTTAAAACCATTTTTATGCCTTCTTCTATCAGTTGTTTCTTTTCCTTCTCTTCCCACCTTTTTTTCCCATTTGACATAATCATTGGTGTTTTCCTTGTTGATTTCTTACAGCTATTTATATATTGTGGCTTAACCCTTTGTCATATTTGTGGCAAAAACTTTTTCCTGTGTATCTCTTGCCTTTTAATTATATTTTTACATGTACAATATTTGTGTCTAAATATATTCTTCCTTTGCTTCGATGTTTAGAAAGACTTTCTTTACTCATTTATGTCAGTTAACTCTTCACTCATGCTTTTTTCATTTTTGTGATTTTGACATCTGACTTTTAAGTATTTAATCCATCTGCAGTTTATTTTGGTGTTAGATAGGGGATGTGGACTTGCTTTTTTTGTCAGCGTTTGTCAGAAGGGTCTTCCTTTCTCCATTGGTTCTGATGAATCTTTTATTGGCTTTAATTTCTCTCTGTCTCTCTCTTACTCACACACACACACACACACACACACACACACACACACACATATCTGTCTCAAGGGTGTTTCACTTCATTGACCTGTTTGTTGATTCTTATAATAGGGCATATTATAATTCTATAATATAAATAGGACTATTTATGTTAAACTTTAACGATTGCTGGAGTAATAATCACCCTTTGTGTTCTTCTGTTTTGAAAATGGGCTTTGAAATGAAAAAAGAAAAGTAGGACTTTCTATTTCTTTTCTCTGGGTGCAGGATCTGGAATAGCTTTCGCACTTAGCAGGCAGATAAAGACTCCAAGGCCGACGTTTCAGATCACCAACTGTAGGCCCAAGTCGTTGTGTCTCCCCGAGATTCAGCTTCCCCACCCGTGAGGTGGGGCGAGATCGTGTCCGTGGCAGACGGACGCCTGGCGTGCATACGTCCTGCCTGGAGGCCAGGGCCCGAGCCATGGGAGGTGCTCAGACAATGGCGCCTGTCACTCTCAGATTCGGATGACCATCCGTGACCTCATCCGGTGGGGTGAAAAAGCCGCCAGCTGTCTCTCTGGCACCCAGAGCCTCTGGGTTTGAATTTTGCTGCTTTGACATTCCAAGGTGGCAGATCTCAGGGCATCTGAAGAATTCCTAGGAGCCACCTGTTCTCAAGTCCTGTGCCACAAACAACCTGTTGGTACTCGAAAAAGACTGATGGGGTTCAGAGAGCCACGGGGCAGAATCCAAGTCCGAGTGACCCCCTTCCGTGGTCGGGCTTGGTCAGGAACAAAGGTTAATGCGTCTGGCTTGGGAGTTAGACCGGCCGAGCTCACAGACCAGCTGCAGCGTTCACTGCTCGGTGCCCTTGGGCCTGCTGCTTAACCTTCCTGAGCGCCAGCGTCCTCGGCTGGAAAATGGGCATCCCTTCTAGAATTCTTGTGGGAAGTCAGCACGATTTTGAATATGCAACATTCATCAAACTGCCTGGCCCAGGAAATTCTCGCTGACGAGGAGAGGCCACTGTATGTTGAATGAACCCGTTCGTGCAAACTTGCAGAGGAAAACCAGGCAATTCCACAGTCGGAAAGCCTTGTCCGACTGTGTCTCCGGAAGCGGGTTTGAGCTGAGAATCGATTCACCAAATGACCCGCTCGATCATTCAGTCCAGTGCGCCGATGGGTCAGGTCGAGAGCACGATCTTCCTAGGGTCTTAGGCGTGCAGGCGCGGTGAGCCTCTGGGCCTATGTGTGCACACGCTGGCCTGCACACGTGCCCACTCGCCCTAGCGGATGCCTGCTGCGTGTACTGCAGGCTGGAGTACCCATGGGAGGCCCCCCTAACACCGCCATGATCCATGGGACTTTCCGCACTGTTGCTGTTGACTGGGAGAAATTGGCAATGAATTCCATGCTCTAAAATTTCATAGACTCTGGCTGGGCCAGAGTTTTATAAAAAGTAATACTGCTTGCTCAAAGCAGTGATGATAAGAACTGTCCCACGTAGTGTTAAATACAGCACTAGCCCGGTGAGGTCTCATAGCTTAAGGGGGATTTCTCTTGTTTCTCTATTCTTTGTTGTTCTTTTTTTCTTTCCTTCCTTTCCTTCCTTTTCCTTCTTTCTTTCTTTCTTTCTTTCTTTCTTTCTTTATTTCTTTCTTGCTTTCTTGCTTTCTTGCTTTCTCTCTCTCTCTCTTTCTTCCTTCATTTCTCTCTTTCTTCCTTCTTTCCTTCCTTCCTTCCTTCTTTCCTTCCTTCCTTCCTTCCTTCTTTCCTTCCTTCTCCCTTCCTTCTTTCTTTCTTTCTTCCTTTCTTTCTTTCCCTTTCTTTCTTTCTTTCTTTCTTTCTTTCTTTCTTTCTTTCTTTCTTTCCTTCCTTCTTTCCTTCCTTCTTTCCTTCCTTCTTTCCTTCCTTCCTTCCTTCCTTCCTTCCTTCCTTCCTTCTTTCTCTCTCTCTCTCTTCCTTCCTTTCTTTATTTCTCTCTTTCTTCCTTCCTTCCTTCCTTCCTTCCTTCCTTCCTTCATCCATCTAATAAGTGTTTACTGAGCACTTACTCTGCACCTAGCATGTAGAACCAAAGATGAATTAGACACCATCCTCGTTCTATAAATATCATTGGCCATGAGAGAGAAGCACATAGCAGGTAATGAACACAGAACTCTAGCTTTGCCTCCCTTTTTGTTCTTAATGGTTTCCATTAAGGTTGCACACAGGACCATAGTGGTGCGGAAGAAGCAACGCTTGGTGCTGCCTCCTGTCCCACGAATAACACATGTGATACGTAAACGCCGGAGAAACACTATGGACACTCACGGGTGTTTCCAGCTCTTCTCCTTCCTGGACCTGAGGGTCTTTCCACATACCTCTGGAGGTTCGGCACGGCCGTGTAACTCGGTATGATTGATAAAATAGGCGAAATGAGTGAAACGGTTTCTGGAAGGACGCAGTTAAGAGTGAGGGCAGTGCCATCTCAGCACCGGGCTGTGCGGTGGCAAACCAGGAAGCCATGTTGAGAAGGCGGTGGCAGAAATGGCAGCAGTGCCGACAGCCGGCGTCCCAGCGTAACCGTGAGTCCGGGAAGGCATCACCCAAGAGGCTCCAAATCCTCGAATAAGGTTTCGAAGCAAGAGTGGACTTTCCCTAGAAGTAATTCATCTTACCCTCCAGGGATCTCGTGAGGGCGGTGGCATCTTTATCGCTGTGGGTGTCATCATCCCCAGGGAGGGAGAAGATAAAAATTGAGGTCTGGGGAGATTAAGAGCTCGCCCACGGTCCATGGACACAGCGGGGCTCAAATGTCAGGCATTCCTTTCCAAGTCTCCTTCACTGCCCCCTGCGCCCTAGCTCCTTATAGACAATGCCCTAAAAGGGTAACAGCTGGTCTCTCGCCTTTAAGGAGGGTGCTCTTGGCAGTATTGTGTGGGTCACGGGTCTGGGGATAAAGGATACTGCAGGTAATGAATCAGAACCTTACAGGGGCGCCTTAGTGGCTCAGTCGGTTAATCAGCCGACCTCGGCTCAGGTCATGACCTCACCGTTTGTGAATTCGAGCCCCGCGTCGGGCTCTGTGCTGACGGCTCGGAGCCTGGAGCCTGCTTCCGATTCTGTGTCTCCCTCCCTCTCTGCTCCTCTCCCACTCATGCTCTGTCTCGCTCTCTCTCAAAAATAAACATTAAAAATTAGAAACAAAAACCTTACAGGGATGTGGACATCAGGTTAGCTCCGGGGCATTGCATTTTGGGCTGCCCTCTGTCACCAGTCTGCCTCCTTTGTTCCCAAGAGCAGAAATCGGAGGATCACGCGGTACGGTGAAGGGAGACCAGGAAGACGGAGAACGAGAAGCGTGCCTAGCCCCTGCCTTTTTTTTTTTCTTTTGCAAAAAGTAAAATGTAAAAATTTTACATTTTTAGCAAGTGTAAAATCACATGTGGGTTCTGTTTTCATTGGGAAACGTAAAACAAACCGACACGCAAGTTTAGAGGTTGAGCATGAAATATCGTCGGGGCGCCTGGGTGGCTCCGTTGGTTGCGTGTCCGACTTGAGCTCATGATCTCATGGTTTGTGAGTTCAAGCCCCGCATCGGGCTCTGTGCGGACGGCTCAGAGCCTGGAGCCTCCTTCGGATATGTGTGTCTCTCTCTCCCTGCCCCTCGACTGCTCAGGTCCGGTCTCTCTCTCTCAAAAATAAATTTAAAAAAAAAAAAAAAGAAGAAGAAGAAGAAGAATGAAATCTCGTCATCTGTTGCCAAGCTATACTTCTTTTTTTTTTTTTTTAACGTTTATTTATTTTTGAGAGACAGAGCATGAGCAGGGGAAGGGCAGAGAGAGAGGCAGATATAGAATCTGAAGCAGGCTCCAGGCTCCGAGCCATCAGAACAGAGCCCGACGCGGGGCTCACACTCACAGACCATGAGATCATGACCTGAGCGGAAGCCGACGCTTAACCGACTGAGCCACCCAGGCGCCCCCCCACAAGCTATACTTGGGAGTAGCCAACTTTGGGACAGGCACCTGCCCACATAGGTTCTGGTCTCTTTTCCTCAGCAGACTGTGATTCATGGCAGGGAAACCAATATCACGAGATTAGCTTTCAAGCATGAGCAGCGAGGACTCAGGTGAGCAGGAGGGGGTGCGGGCAGCCGAGGGCGTGCGTTTCCCATGGCTCCTTGACCTCTCTTGTCTCCCTTCCTGGTGTGCTCTCCTCCAGGAAGGGTGAAGGGGGTCTCCCAAGGCCCGTTTGGGGCACTGGGCTTAGCAGTCATTGTTTTCAGGACCAGGGGGCGCGGGATGCGATTTCCGAAGGGAGGACACCGCTGGATAAGAAAATTCATTTCTCCACGTCCTCTTGAGCGGAGTTAATCACCCGGGAGGTCGTGCAGAGGTCGCTGGAGCTGCGCGCTCCTGTTGAAATCAAGGCGACAGCGAGTGAGAAATGGATCCCTTTTCCTTTTTCCTCCTGCAGATCTTGTCTCTGCGTTTCTGGAATCCTCACCTCCAGACTAAACATCAGGTTACGTGCATGGGAACTAATGTCCAACTGTTTTCCCATTTTTCTTTTTCCTCTCTCTCTCTCTCTCTCTCACACACACACACACACGATTCAGAGAAGATGAGTAAAATTCAGACGAAGGTTTCCGTGCTTGTGAATGACTGCATTACCCTTACCGTTGGGGTCACCAGCAGCAAACTTGAAGGAAGACACTTTTTAGAGTCCGTCCCCTCACCGCCCGTCTCCGATTCAGTTGTATCTAAAAGAAAGAAGCGGTAGACTAACCAGGAAACCCTTCTGATGGGTCCTTCGTACGGAAAGTTGACGTTCAGAGGCAGAGACAACAAACAGGTCCTAGGCCCTGGCTCTACCCCCTTTGGAAAGCAGGAGCTTCTGTTTTCTTGAAAAAAATGATAGCCCTTGTGGAATAGAGAAATAATTTCTTGGCTCACGTTCTCGGTCCGTGGCTGGAGTCTAACTTTGATACAAAGAGGCCAGTGAAGAGAAGATAAATTTAGAGAGAGAGGGAGAAGAAAGAAACCAAGACACCAAGTTATCCCAAAGGGCATTCCTGTATTAGTCATGTTATAAAAATTATATGTACCACAGAATACCTATTTTTAGAGGCCAGGAGGTTATGTGAAGCCGTTCAGATGTCGGCAGAGACCCAGAGGCCAGTTCCCAGCGATGATATTGGATATTTGGATATTTGTTTTCTTCATTTTAACTGTCCAGCGCTGGTGCTGACCACACGGGTATGCTGGCCACTTGGGGACGGCGAGGCGACTTCCCTGTGCTTCTTCAAAGACGTCTGAGGCCCTGCGTGATTCCTTTGTGTTATTTTTGTCCGTGTTCGAGGCTCGGGCACTGATGCCCACACTCAAGAGCCCTTCGCCTTACACCTTCCCTCCTACCATGCCGGACGACGTCCGTGTGAGGACCGCGTGTCCTCAACTCCCCCATGTTTGCAATTCGGCTTTTATCAAGAGCTTCTAAGACCACGAGGGAAAGACCTCCGCCTTCCCCCCTCCCCCCCCCCCATGATCTTATTAGGATACTTTATTTCAACTGTGTCTCACTTGTTCATCTTCCCTGAGTTTATAGGCCGGTAATATAGGCTCCTTTGCAGAGAAGAGTACACTTGATTTGGCTGCTGAGCAGTTGAAAAATCTCTTGGATTTTGTGATTCCCGCTGAAATAAGCCATCCGGAACGCACGGCCCGTCCCACCCGCAACACATTCATCTTGCTTTGCTTGGCTTTCTTGAGTGAATCTCGGATCCGGGTAGCTTCTCAAGGCTCGGCTCCCTTAGGTGCTCAGGAGACGCGTCTCTCGGTGGCTTGGGATGATGCTGCGGGAGGTGACACTGGGGAGCACGGTGATGAGCCTTCCGTGCGTCCACGACCCTCCTGCCTCCCTGCAGCCCGGAGTCGGGGCTGTTTCCACCCTACGCTCTGTTCGAGTCATGGGATTAATGCCAGGCTTTTGGGGACTCAGGGACCCTGAGGTGCTACTCTGAGCTGCTGGGGCCAGCTTGCCAGATTTAGTAAAATAAAATCCCGAGACACCCAGGGAGTTGAATTTCAGTTACACGACAGATAGATATTTTAGTATAAGAAGATCCCATCCATGCAATATTAGGACCTATGTACGCTCATAATTTTTCACTGTTTATCTGGAATTCAATGGACCCAGGCATCCTATATTTTACCCGGCAACCCTCTGCTGGGGCGCCTTCCTTAGGGGCAATTACACGGACTAGAGTCCATCCAAGCCCCTTTTCAGGGCACACGGCGCCTAGAAGATAGAATAGCATATCACGTCTCCTAGCTTCCCCCGAGGCCCGTTTTCTTAGCCTTATGAAGACCTAAAGATTGCTTGGCTTAGGAAATGTCTTTCAGGATTTGTTTTAGAGGCACGGGAAACAGTAGATGGGGTTTGTCTCAACCCAAGTTCATTGCCTTTGTTTTACTCAGGATTTTTGCACCTGGCGAGACCTGGCCATTCTTCCACATGCTCAGGTCAAGGTATTGTTGTCATAGCTCAGGAGCAATAGAACGAAGATGTATCTCGTTGGTCCCGCTTTGCCTCTAAAATGTTCCAAGTCCATGCTTTGTACTTAGAGCTGACCCTGCGAACATCGAGCGAGGGGAGGAAGTTTAGGAAAAGAGGTCTAGGGTGGGTGTGACTTTACCCCAAGTCTCACGGCTGGCGCTTGGCGGGACAGGTCTCTGCACACCTCCTGCTTCTCTTTCCCTGGGCCCGTCCACATCTAGTGTCGTCTCCTTCACAGACAGCGTTCGGCTGGTTCCTGTGGCCTTCTGGTTGCAGGGAAACAGCTCAAGGTAATCAGTTGCCCTTCCTCCCTTCCTTGGCCCTTCCCCGTTTCCAAGATCCTAATTACGCCCAGAGACGGCAATACGTAACTTTGAAAGGAGACGCCAAGTCACCGTTAATCATTAATTTCTTATTATTTCTCATTTTTATTATTCAATAAACTTTATTTAACGGTGGTACGTTAGAGAACATTTACAAAAATTCAGAAAAACACAACGATGCAAATAATAATCATTCAGTCACACTCCTGGCTGGAAAAAAATCCTTGGTTTACTGTTTCTCTTCATACCTGTTTTTTGAGGCATGTGTAAATAGATGCATCCCTCCATGTTTGTGTAAAAGCCTAGAAATACACTTTGTAGCATTAACAATGCCCTTAAAGATTTTATCCTGATTTTTCACTTTGCACAGGCCATAGGTATTGTCCAAGGGTGTTTCAATGCTCTTTGAGACGGCGGAGTTTGAGTGTTTCCCAGTACTCGCATCTGTTTGCTTGAATGCCCCCCAGGGGGCTCCGAATTTTGAGGAGGCCCTTTGGGGCCCTGAGGTGATGGTTCCGCCAAACGGGAGAGGCTTTGGATGGCTGGAGACGAGTGTCCACACCCTGGCCCGTTCGAAGTGCTCAGGAGACTTCCGAAAACCAGCCGCATGCTTGCGTCACGTTCCCTGAAAGAGAAGAGGGAATGTATTTTGTGTCCTTCTCAAACTAGATGAAACGTAGAGAAAAACGGGGCCCGTTTGAGGGCCCTAACGTCGTTCTAGCTCTTCGAGAGGCCTGTGCTCTCTTGACGCTCCATGAACTTCATACACCTCATCCCTCATTGAAATTCAGTCAAAACAACATTGACTGAGGGTTTAGTATCCGTATAGCCGTCTGTGTATTCAGCCGAGATTTATTCAATGTCCGTTACCTGCCAGGCACTATGTGAAGTACTTCTACTTAAATGCTTAGATTTAACACTTGCAAAAACACCCTCTGAGATCGTATTATTGTGAGTGTTATTGCTAACGCTCTTTAAAAACACCTATTTTTCAATAATACAGATTCAGCCAAAATTACTAAAATAGAACACAGGAGGTTTGAATACCCTTTATACAACTTTTTTCATCCATCCTTCTATCCTTCACTCCCTCCTTTCCTTCCCCCATCCCTCCCTTTTTCTCTCTCTCTCCCTTCCTTCCTTCCTTCCTTCCTTCCTTCCTTCCTTCCTTCCTTCCTTCTCCCCTCCCCTCCCCTCCCCTCCCCTCCCCCTCCCTCCCCTCCCTCCCCTCCCCTCCCCTTCCCTCCCTTCCCTTCCCTCCTCCTTCCCTTCCCTCCTCCTTCCCTTCCCTCCTCCTTCCCTTCCTCCTTCCCTTCCTCCCTTCCTCCCTTCCTCCTTCCCTTCCTTCCTTCTTCCATACACAAGGAAACAAACTCAGGATAGCTAAGTAGCTTTGCTAAATTAAAAATCAGGGTAAAATATTTAAGGACCTTATTTGTTCTGTAAAGAGCTGTTGGAGGCATTGACATGAACATGCATGGGTGTCTGTACTTATGTAAGCCTCAAAAAAAAAAAAAAATAGAAACAAAAGGACCAAAACATTAATAACTCCAGTTATCAGGAGTCTGACCGAGTGGTTAATTTCATCTGTGTGTTTCTCTTCACGTTTCTGTCTTCCTCTCTGTGTCGCCTCCCAGGTAGAGAAGGAGAGAGGGTAGGCTCTAACTCGGGTCCATCCAAATCCACAGGAGAAACGCCTTCGCACTTTTTTGGCCCAGGGGAGAGTAGAGCCGATTCAGAGGAGTCCAGATAGAGCTTGAAATCTATCATTCCGGAACAGGGAGTTCCAGTCCGTTCTCTCCCCGCCTCCCCATCTGCCCCGGGAGGTCCCTGGTGTAGCAGTTGAGTCCTAAGACGGCTTTATTCGCAGGTGGGGGAAGAACGTGGGTTGGCTTCCTAAGACGAGTGGTAGGAATGGAAATCGAAATGCCCGACAGCTTCGCTCCCTCTTGTTGGCACCAGCCTCTGCTCGGTGGACCTGGAGAAGACCCTGTAATTGCGCAAACGCAGGGAAGCCAAGCACGGGGTCACCTCCACTGCCTAGATGGGCCTGAAGGGAAGGCACATTGTTGTAGGCAACCGACTTTGAGAAGTCTCTGCATTTCTGCCAATCCCGAAGTAGTTGGTGATTATAGACCAAGAGGCCAGAGATGGCCAGCTTCATTTTCAGAATTTTTAACTCTTCCGTCAGAAATGCACACACGCATAGATGTATTCCATAACACCTCTCCTAGAAGGAAGCTCTTCCCTGGCCTCCCTGTTGCCCCTTTCCTCCCTTCGAGTTGCTATCGCAAAGCCTAGAGTCAAACTGTGTATATTTATTAAGAGGACGGGGTATTTGAGATACGGTCGTGACATTAACCAGGGCCGAGCCCAGCGGGCGCTTGGCCAAGATCCTTCATGCTGAATCTGGGTTTCAGTCCGGCGAGAGCCCCGCTCGGCTCCGCTTTGCTTGGCTTGGATGGTTGTGCTCAGTTCGACCCAAGTGGCAGCATGTGTGCCAAGAGCGGGATGGTTTCCCTGGCCACTGGGACAGTGTCTGTCGATCGTGTGAGCGGTTCACAGAAGCCGTTCTTCTCGAAGAGCAGGATTCCGGAAAATCCTCCCATGGCTCCCAGGGCTGCTATGAGAAGGAGCAGAGGGCTCGGCACCTTGGACTTGGCTGTGGTCGAGGAACAGAAGGGGGCAGAGAAAAACTCTCGGACTAGGAGGCCCCTCACAACTTGAACCCTCAAACTCGTTTTTAGAGACTGTTGCCTTTCCTTTTCCTGTTGGTCCTGAGCCCGTGGGTCGCTGGTGTCCTCTTACTAAGAGACCGTCCTCAGGGGTTCCCCCTAGCCGCCTGGCACGGGTCTCTTCTTCAGACCGTCCCGGGAGTGTCCACCGAGGCTCCCCCCAGCAGTCTGCTCCGAGAAGCGGCCTCGATGATTGTGAGTTGGGGTGTGGAGACCCGCGTCGGCGTGGAGGCTCCCCCGACCTCCTGTTTCACGCGGTCACCCAATATTGGCTTCAGGGAGGGCGGCATGCCGTACACGGAGTCTCCCTTCTCTTCCTTAGTGGGACTTGATCCTCTGGGCCTGGAGGAAAGGAAAGAGTTTCCAGGTCCGTCCAGCACGAGATGCCGTAAAGCTGAATGACTCCTTTTGTTTGAGGAGTTGATGCCTCTCTTCTTGAGGTTATTTAGATTCCGCCGAAGCAAGGTAAGAAGGCCAGCTGAGAGCTATATTTGGAGACAATGGAGCAGACGAAGCCTTATATCAACGGAACCAGGCAGCTCTGACATTTTGTGGGCAGTTGTATTTTAGTGGGGGAGAAGCTTCGAGGGCCCAAGACCAAACTGAATCTCTCGAGTACAGATCCAAAAATACGGTCTCTCCCTGGAAACGGGCTAGTTCATTACACCACAAGTGACATGCGGCCGTTTCCAGCTGAATGGAGCCGGGTTCCGCCCTGGCCCTGGGGTGTTGGAGCCGGCGTGCACGGGCTCACAGGGGGCCTATTGTTAAATTTTTAAACTGTTAAATTTTCAGAAATTTAGCGAGTCCGTTGTTATCTCCGCCATTATTAAAAATTAAATCATGGAACTTAAAGTCAAATAAATTTGATTTTTTTTTAATTTTTTAAAATATTTATTCATTTTTGAGAGAGAGAGAAAGGGAGAGAGAGCATGAGTGGGGGAGGGGCAGAGAGAGAGGGAGACACAGAATCCGAAGCCAGGTTCAGGCTCTGAGCTATCAGCACAGGGCCCGACGCGGGGCTCGAACTCCCGAAGAGATCATGACCTGAACCAAAGTTGGATGCCTAACCGACGGAGCCACCCAAGTGCCCCAAAATTTGCTTTTTAAAAATATACTAAGTACTCATAAACCCTCACTCTCTAATGACGGTACTGTGTTGTGTTGTCTGTGTCCTTGTTGGGATTTGCATCTGTCGTACTGTAGAGAACGGGACTGAATCACACCCTTTCCCAACGCCCATCCGGTCACACGATGGGAGCTTGAAATTGACCAGGGCAGGGGGAGTATTTGCATCATAGAAATGAGCAAATAACTACCAATCAAGCCCCCCCCCCTTTTTTTTTCTTTTTGGTTTGGGAGAGTCCGTTGTAAAGCATTTCCCGGCACAACAGTCATGTACAGGGACCCACCTTTGAGTATTTAAAGCCAGGATCTGGACCTCCAGAGCCCAGGAGGTCAGAACGTACAACTACCCTGAATCTATTCATCAGTCTGAGACGAAGGAGCCAGGATGCGTGTTGGTCGTGGGGTGGAGTGACCTAACTCCCACCTTGTTTGATTTCATTTTTATTAATGAATCAAGAGCCTTTTGTGCTGTTGAGCTACCGTCACACAGAAGTTTGGCATTTTAAGGCGAGGGGCTCGATTTCCCCGCCCGCCTCCGAGAAGTCTTCTTTCCAGATCTCCAAGCACTTTGGCCTCACAAGGTATGAATGTTTGTAACGGGATCTTCTCTCCAGCTGACTTGCCTCCTTCGTGGAGAGTCTTTCGACGCTGCATGGAACCCGCAGTTGTTGCTACGAAAGACATCTTCTGAATATAATGGTTTGTGAGCAGATACGTGGTATTTCTCTCTGTCGTCATTTGTAGATGTAACCGTGGTGCGAAAGGAAAGAAAAAAAGGAAAATCTTAGAAGGTTTAAAGAATGAGGCATCTTTTTGGTGTATGTGAAGGGGACACAATTGTACACCGTCAAACCAGGCGCAGTGAAAAGCAGCAGCTTCAATGGAATGAATGATTCATTTTTCAACCATCAAGGGCTTTCGAAAAGTTGACCGTGCTTGTTTCCTTTTCTTCTGTCTCTTGGAATCATGTAGTCGAGCTTTGTCTTGCTTGCCTTTCCAAATGGACTGAGCCGCTGTCAATATTTGGAAGAAAAAAAAAAAAAAGATCCAAGATACTATATCTTTGTTTGATCCTCCGAGACCGCTGTGTCCCCTTCGAGTGCGTGGCCTGTTTTGATTTCTGTTGTCTTGCCGATCAGAATGGGATTCACTGTTCTCAAGGTCTCTGGACTATCACTTTCCCCAAAACATCCATCCCGGGTATTGCGGGAGGCAGAGAAGCTTCTGCATAGCTATTTATTTTAAGTGCCTGATTAAAATTTCATGAAAACAGGAAGTCAGGGGAAAAGAATAGATTGCAAGAGCGATGAAATCCGGGGCTTTGTAATTTTTAGCTCACAGGGAAAAAAAAAAAGCGTTAAATCGTAAGGAAGGTATATTTTCAGAATCGTGCTGTGGCCACTAATGGCATATTTTGTCACTGGCTGGGGAGCTGGTGAACTAAGAATGGGTCGAATTTTTTAAATCTTATTACACAGTTTTGCTCTCATTTAGAAATTGTCACCTTAAAGCAACCTAATGCTGCTCTACTTAAAGCAAACTTCCTGTAGCTATATGTGTGCGTGTCGGCCACATTGTCTTCTAGCTAAGCAGATATAAATGTTGTCTTGACACAGTTAAACAGTACAGACTCTGTCCACCCCGTAAGTTGATGCTGCCTAAGAACTTAATCTTATCTAATTCCCATATCCAATGGGATAAAGAATTTTGGGGGAAGAAAATAATGACATATATATATATACACACACGTATATATATATGTATGTGTATATGTGTGTATATATATATATATATATATAATTTGTTTTGCTGGACAATAACTGAATGATTTCTATATTTGGTCTATGTTTCTCCAAAGGAGTGTCTGTAGGCATTTAGCCGTCGAGGAAATCGTTCAAAAGTAAAAACTAAAACGTAATCAGACCAAAAATCGTGATGTAACCAAGTGAAATTACAGGGAAACAAATAACGAATACAACCTTCCTCTTTGACTGCCGTTGCTGGAAATTCCAGAATCCTGGGTGAGCGTTGGATTGCCAGGTTTAACCTTTGGGATCTCCAGCTGAGCTCTCCTTTGGCTGACCAGACAGGAATAATTGCAACAGGCTAATGGCTAGATAAGTTTCATTTGCCCGTCTCGACCAAATCCCTGTCTGAAAACCGGCCTCAAAGTCGCAGAGGAAGGCGTAATCCGTAGGAGAGATGGGTCAGTGTGGAGCGGGAAATCTCAGCAAGAAGGTGTCGCCTAGCCCCCAGCTAATGCGGCAAATTAACTCCCCCGCTGAAGGGGGAAGTCACTTAGATCTCTCGCCAGGCTTTCCGTTCGCCCATTGAAAGCGACCTGAACAGGTTTCAGGAGGTTTATCGAGTGGGAAAAGCATCTGGGGATGCTGATGGACACAGCAGGATACCAGGGCATCCCTTCCGAAGCTCCCCGAATCCCGCGGAGCCTGAGCCGGCTTGAGCGTATCTGGGGGGAAGCAAGCATCTCTGGGGTAGGTCTGTGTAGATTTACACCAGGTGGCTTACGGCCATTTCATGCGGATAATCGCAGGATCATCACAACCGTATTATTCCACGATAGAGAAGAAAAAGAAGGAAACCACCGTAAACTTTTTAAGCCCGCCAGGTTGAAAAACCAGCGAGTTAATATAGGCTGTTACTGGCCTCATAAATTCATTTCCGCAGGACGCGGTTGGTCCGTAAGCCTTGCTGTTTGATAGACGCATCACTCAAGGGCCTGTCACTGGAATGATGTGTGACATCTGATGAGCCATCTAACCTCTCTGTACCTCAGTTTCCCTTTCTGTACAATGGGCTTTCTAATACGTGTTGAGTTCCCTGCTTCCCACCTCCCTTTCCACTGTCTCAAGAACTGGCTTTGCTGATCTTCATTGCTTATTACCTCTGTGTAAACTCTGTAAACGACCTTCTCCAGGCCGCTGGCCTCCGCTGTTCACAATCCAGTCTTCCCCACTGAGCAACTTTTCTGGCTCCGGTGGGCTTTCCGGAGTAAATGTTTGTTGAATGAAGGAAGGAATGCTTAATAAATGTTGCGCAAATAGAAACGAGCAAGGTGTGTCAGAGTTCTTCTAGGACTTTCAGAGAGTCCGCGCACCCTCACAGCCTGTACGGCAGTTGGGTGGAGGGGAGAGAAGGACAAGTCGCTTACTTGCCCCCGATGGGAGAAGGGTCACTACCCACCATAGGGGTCCGTCTGCAGACAGGTGTTCTCCCCTGAGCTATGGTGGAGCAGTCCGGTCAGAATGATCACGGCCAGAAGCTCAGTAGTTAATGGAATTGAATACATGCTACTTTGATTTTGCCTCTTAGAAAGCCCGGTGCTCCAGTGTCAGGGTAATACCTATTATCGACAGTATGGACCAATAGATCAGGAAAAGCACGAGAAGAAAACAGTCAGAAGCCGGGAGACAAATCCCCTGGGAGTGGCGTTTTTACGATGGCTCCGGTGCGGACAACCACTCAGACAACCCTCACACTTCCGTTGCCATCATTCTGTCTTTGTCCCTGGGTGCTGTTTGCGAAGCAACTTTTTCGAAGGAGCTACAAGCGTTCGGTGTCTTAATCAAGTTCAGCCTGTGACACTTGGTGATATTAAATGACTTTTGCCCAAAGCCCTGAGAGGTGGGACCGTTGTTGGATTGATCCCAATTCAAGAAGCTTCTTTGGTTTAATCACGGGCTTCTCTAGACTCCCAGAGCACTGTGCTCAGACCTTGGCAACGGCGATCACTCTGCTTTGGCTTCAGGTACGTGTGTCATGCGTGCATTTCACTCCCTGGCTGGTCTGTAAACTCCCGAGGGGCAGGGCAAAGTCTAGACAGCTGCGACAGGCCCAGCCTGTACCAAGCACGGGAATAGTCATGTATGTCTACGGAGCCTCATCAGTCGTATGCAGTTTTGGGCGGCTCTTCCTTCCATCTGAGCATGACATCGAGGGTGAAAGGCAACGCAGCTCCTTCAGCAGTGGTGAGCAGGGGGAATGGACTCTGCAAGCTCATGACTCTTCCCTGCAATGGGGTCATGGAGGCGCTGTCTTGGCTACATAGGAAGACTTCTACCCAGCTGAGAGCGGGTCTGAGGAGATCAGATGACCCGGGGGCAGTGGAAGGGCCACTATTTCTGGGCTGAAATCACCTAGATCTTGATGAAGGCTCTACCTTTAAGGGGCTGTGTTTCCTTGAGCAAGATACTCAGCCTCGCTGAATCTCCTAGGCCCAGGATGCTGTCCCTGGCCCCCTACACATCTCAGATTCTCTGAGTCAGTGCTGTCCGCACCCTGACCTCGCCTACGTCTCTCTTCATGCAGACTTACTTTCCCAGTGAGCATCCTTTTCCCTGGCTGTTTCTCTCACTGAGAGGTAAGCTCATTGGTGTTAGCGACTCCTTTTATGTTTGTTTCTGTTTCCTTCTCTCCCTGAAGCCCAGCATCGTTCCTGGAAAATGGAGATGATAATAATTAATATCTACCATATAGGATTCTTAATATTGTGCCTGTTTCACCTAGAAAGCCTAAGAAAACTCTGGGCTCTTGGAATAATTTAGGCAGTAACGGTCTGCAATGAACAGTCCTGCCGAAGTCAATGGCATTATCCCCATTTTACGATGAGGCAGCTGAGTCTTGGAGGCATTAGCGTGTGGCAGGTTCTTGGAAGGGAAGACCCCGCAGACTGGGGCTCAGTCTGTGCTGGGGGTAGCAGGTGTTTGTGGAGGGTGGGGGACGGATTGCTTTTTTCCCACGCTACAAAGGAGGAGGAGGAGGAGGCTCTTGTTCAGGGTGGTTGGGAAACAGCTCTGTTTGGAAGCCTTGAGCGCGCGAATTCCGGAGTCCACAACAGGAAGGCCCCGGAGATCCTGCAGGAAGTGTGTCCCGAGATTCACGGTAGCTCTAAATGCTGAGCGAGGACTTTTCCCCTTTCCTCATCTGCATCGGGGAGATCTTTACTTTTCCTTTTTACAGATCAGTGTGCTATGCATCTTTTTTCTGAAGGGACATCTGTTACACCAACAGTGGCGGAGCTCACAGACCATTCCCCACCATGTAATTAACCCCCTCGGGGTCCCATTAAGATCCGGATGGTATTTTGCGATGTTATTAACTGAAAGTAAATAGGGACCGCGCCCACCGTGGAGCCCGGGTGAGGAGCTCTCAGTCTCCCGAGGGCCTGAACGCGCTGTGATCCTGGTCCCCGCCGAACAGTGTCGAAGCATTTTCTGTGTGCCCTCGCTTTAATTCGCGCTGTTACTGAATCCTCTAGGAGCCTGTAACACGTTGGTTGGGCGAGTTCTCTGGAGCCAGGCTCGAGCATTACTAACCGAGCGACTGGAATAAGGTCCTTAAACTCGCTGCGTCTCAGCGTCTTCATCCGCAAGACGACAGCGATGACGGCACCTGCTTCGCGGAATTCTGTAAGGATGAAATAAGACCAGCAGGCTGAAGTGCTTCGCTGGCCTCAGGACCCGTGGCTGATGCTCTTCAGATGCTAACTGTTAATCGGTAGCAGGAACACCTTTTGGCTGGTGTCCTGGGGGTGCAGAAACAGGGTGGAGCAGGCAGGTGGGCGTAGCCCAAGCCCCCCCACGTGACCCGAAGGCGTCGGCAGTTTAACCAGATCTGATCGGCCAAAGCCCGTGCTCTTTTGGACTTGTTGCCATCAGGAAGAATGCTTTTCTCTCAAACTGGTCACCGTTTGGGGAGCACCAGTTAGGAACTAAGGGAAGGCATTTCCATGTTCGTATCAGGGCGTTTAGAACCTGTGGGCGAGAGACAGAGCTTGGGCGGAGAGGACGGTGTGGGAGAAGGCCCCTTGTGTGCCCTGGGCCAGCGCCCGGAGGTGGGAACGAGCTCAGTGTGGGATCCCCTCCCCGCGAGCAATGCACGCGGCAAGAAGGCGGGGGCCAGATACTGAAGGGTTCCTTAGGCCCCCGCGAGAATTCTGGTTTCGCTTCTCAGGAGGACTGAAGACCATTGAAATACTTGAATCACGGAGGTGACTTGATCTGAATTATATTGGAAGATTACTCTGACTGCTGGATGGAGACACCGTGGGGAGGCATGAGTCAGAACACGCCTGCGGGGGATTGTCGGTGAGGGCTGTTCCCGTGGACATCCGGTACCCGGAGGAGCCCTGGCTCTTTGCAATAGACGTGGGGTCCTTTTGGCTCAAAGTACAGATGCAGGTCCTTGGGGCGTTTGTTCAACGCGGATTCGTCCCCCCAGCGGCCGCCAGCGTCACCTCCCACCCAGCTCAGCCTGCGGAGACTAGAACTTGGCCACTGTGAGCCAGAGGCCCGTCCCGGGGGTTGGGGTGAGGGAGGGGTGGGCGGAGGCCTATGGCCAGGCTGGGAGGGCCGAGTCGAGATGGGTGACCGGTCACAAGGACCTGGGGCCCTAGTTTCTTTTCCCACCTGGCGGCAGGTCACGGGACCCGGAGCATCCAGAGGAGGCCCAGAGTCACGCCGGCATGTGGCTCAGGACAGGAAGCGCAGCTCCAGCAGTGCACACCACAGGCAGGAAACTTGGGTGTGCGAGGGCCCGGTCGCCTGGCTTGGCCTGCTGCCAGGCTACCCGGGTTACAGGCCCTCTGGGTCCCCAAGGATAAGCCATGAGGGACTGGGTTTCTGTTGCAGCGGAGAGGCAGGAAGACACAGGGTGGCCAAAGCCCGGTGCCCCGGAGATGACGACTCTTCCAGGGGCCAGAGAAAGCAGCTGGCACACGGGGGGCTTGAGGGTGGGAGCCGAGGGCTCGTGGAAACAGCTCTCCTTGGAAACTTGGGGGGAGACCACCTATAACATTCCGTTTAGGTCTTGCAGGTGACAGACTCCCCTGGCTCTCTGCCAATAGCATACCCAGCCTGTCTTCAGAGCTTGAGATACTTTGCACCCCATCTTCTGGGGATCCCTCTGTCCTTGGATAAGCCCGAGGAGGCCATAGTGTTGTGTCTAGATTTCCTGAGTTCTGAGTAACAGTTGCAGGAATGCTAGTCTGTCCCGTGTGGCGCTGGGCGAGTCACCGAACCCCTCTGATTCCCTCTAGTCTTCATGTGTGTCAAGGGAATGCTCACAGTGGCCCTGTCACAGGGAGGGCAGGAGGACCAACAGAGATACAAATGAAGGGGCGCCTGGGTGGCTCAGTCGGTGAAATGTCCGATATCAGCTCAGGTCACCATCTCGCGGTTTGTGGGTTCGAGCCCCGCATCACGTTCTGTGCTGACAGCTCGGAGCCTGGAGCCTGCTTCGGATTCTGTGTCTCCCTCTCTCTCTGCCCCTTCCCCCGCTTGCGCTCTATCTCGCTCTGTCTCAAAAATAAATAAACATTAAAAAAAAGTTTTTTTAAAGACAAGCATGAAGAATTTCGGGAACGAGAAGATGACTGTGTTATTAGTATTAGTGGTGGGAGCAGCAGTAAGTTAATATCAGCAGCCTTTGAGGATCTCCCATATTCTAGGCGGTGGAGTGTGCTCTTCTAAGAGCTTATAAACTTATAAACTTCATGTATATAATAAGTTACTGTTACTGACTGAGACCTATAAAGCATCTGCTACGTGCCAGGCACTGTTCTCAGTATTTCGTGCGTACTAGCCGATTTGATCCTCAGAATAACCTGACTATGTAAGACACTACTGTCACCATTTCGCAGATGAGAAAACTAAGGCATAGAGAGATCAAGCAGTCTTCTCAACTCAAGCAGCCTGTAGAGTCGGCGCCAGCGTCCAATTCAGGCTGCAGTTGGCCGTAGAACCCATACTCCTGACCAATCTCCACATGGCTTGTTGACTAGGAAGCGCTGCTGGTGGTTTTCAGGATTCCCCGTGGTCGTTCTGTCTGTCCCCCACGTCTGTCCAAGTTCAGAGCTGGGGTTACTAACCACTTCCCCCTGCAGCCTTGGGAGCTCACCAGTGAGAAGCCCCGAGGAGGATGGCTCACCTTCTTGGAGAGGCGAAGTCACTGACGTGATGACACGCAGCCAGCGATGAGGCAACTGGGATGCTCACTTGAGCAGAGTCATGTCGGCAAGTGACGGAAGGGACCGTCAGGTCGGAACCCAGAGACGGTCCTAGGGCAGGAGAGGGCTGACGTCACGGAGAACGACTACTGCCCACATGCCATGTGTTGGGAAGGAAGCCTAGAGAGTAGGGACCCCAACTCACTCTCCCCTGCCTGGCCCCGGCCTCCGGAGAACGCGGCGGGGCTGGTACCGTGCAGGGATGCTCTTGGGCGAATCCAGGCTCTGGGTGGCGGGCCGGGATGGCCTTCAGTTCTCAAGTGACAAGAATTTCCGGGAGCCCTCCTCTGAAATCACGTGGACGTGTTATATATGCCCTCATGCCGAGAAGACTTTCTATTATTTTTAGGCGAACACACTCCTCTTGACAAGGCTGGGATTCATGAGACCATACTGCAAACCGCTCCCTCGCAAAAAAGGAAAAAAAAAAAAAAAAAAAAAAAAAGAAAGGAAAGAAAGTCGAATAGCAATCCATTTTAAAAAGAATTCTGCTACACATTCGAATGATAGGGAACGGGATGGCTGGCGCGTCGCGCGCTCGAGGTCCCTTCCTAGCGACCCCGCCGTGAATAGACAATGAGGACACGTTTTGTTTTCGCCAACAGGCCGGAAGGACCGATTTCCCTGTGCCATGCAAAGGCCCGTGAATTGGGCCCGAAAGCGCCACTGTGATCTATCGAAAAATAACAGTTAAACATCTCAGAAATTAAACTCACTGAAATGCGCGGGAGGGAAGGTCCGCGTAGACGTGGAGAACCAATGGCGGATGTCCCGCTTCCGTGGCGAGGGGCAGGCAGGGGGAGGCGTTCTTTACATCGATTCCTTTCTTTCCTGCGATGAGGCGTTGTGGGACACTCCCGTGCCTGGGAGATAGGCAGTGCTGAAGGAGCCCAGGGTCTCAGCGTCTAGGACATTCTGCGTGCGGCTCAGCCTGCCCCGTGGAGGGAAGAGCTTGGGCCATATCAAGAGAGCAGTGCTCTAAACTAGAACACGTCGGATGCGCCCTATATACTCCAGGTTCTACGCTAAGCACGTGGCAGGGTTTATGTCATGTGATCCTCACAGCAAGCTCAGGAAGCAGGTGCTCCTGTTGTCCCCACTTGACAGGTGAGAACAGCGAGGCACAGGGGGGTTAATTAACTTTCCCCGAATCCCACAGCTGGTCAAAGGTAGGATGGGGAATCCTCTTCCAAGCCGTTTGATTGCAGAGTCTCTGTACACACTCCCTTTGCTCGATCGCGTCCCGTCTCTGTGCTCTTTCCTGCACAGTGACGTCCGGAAAGCTCAGTCAGATTGAGCTTCGAGAACATTCCAGGAGCGGCATAGGGACCTCATCCATATATCATCTCCCTCCTCCTGACAGCTCTGGGCGGCGGCTGCGTTTTCTTATTCTCGGGCTCCCACTGGGGCCCTTGGATACCCGGTGAGGAGGATGTGCGAGCTTGCACACGCATATCCGCACGCTCATATCCACACGTGCATTTGTGCAGTGCTGCTATAGTCCTTACAGGTGCCTTAATGCGCATGAGGAAAAGGAGAAAGGCACCTCCTCTGGGGGGGATTGGGGGGATAGTCGGCACCTTTGTGCGGACACGAGCCCACCCCCAGGACATGAAGTCCCCCAGGACGCCGCTAGCCAGCCGCTGGGCTCCGCGCGGCCCGTCCTAGGAACGCACAGTCATTCATGGGCACGAGGTGGAAGAATGAAATCGATACCAGCAAACCCACAATTTTTCCTGCCGCAAAACCTGACTCGGGCACGTCTGTTTCTTGATGATGTTTTCACCATTATTTCCCTCCCATTCGAATACGGACGACCCGGGAGCTGTTCGGCAGTCGTTTTCAGAAACGGAACACCCTCGCCTCCCTGGGGCCTTCAGACACGTTCCCCCACCGCCCGGGAGAGACGCGGCCTGGATGGTGAGTGGAATCCAGGTCCAGGTGGGAGACCCCCTCGTCCCCAAAGAGGACCCCTTGGCGTGGCCCTGGTTCAGAGGCCAAGCTGTCTTCCATCTCGAGAGCCCGTGATCATGTCCCCGCCGTGGAATTCAGAACCCGTTGCCCTGCAGGCCCAGGAATCTAGACCCAAACCCCCAAAGTCACGGCCAAGTGTACAGAGCTGAAAGTTTCTGTTGTCTTCAGTCAGAGGTGGGACCCATGAACTAGTTTGAAAACGGCTTGGGAACTGGCTCATAGGAGAAACAACGGGCGGAATGTAGGGGCTCCACTTTAAGACGGGAGGCTGGGGAGCCTGTCCTGGGGGTGAGGGGGTGTGCCTGTCACTTGTGCCTCCCACTTAGAGTCAAGGGTAGAAGAGAACAGATACGTGTGTCAAGGTAAAGACACAAGTTTTTGCTCCTAGAGCTATGGGATCATGGAGGAGGTGGTGAGTTCAGGTAGTTGTTCCTGTTCAGATAGATCCTATTCAGATTGAACAGGTAGTGAGTTCCCTGTCACGGGGAGTAATCAAGAACAAAAAGGAACCTCTAATAGGAGATATTGGAGAATACATTCAGGCATGGGGTGACAGGTTAGAAAGACAACCTCTCAAATCTCTTTCTGCCCTGAGATGTTGAGTTTATAAACGGTCAGCAGTCTTGCCAAGACCGGAGGTGAGACCACTGTTGTCGCCTCAGCGACTCAGAGTGGCTTGTGTTTATACACACAAGGGAGCTCTGTCCCTTGTCCGTGAGACACACCTGTCTGGTCGGGAGCTTTGCAGACTCAGTGGCCCACAGTGTGCACACACAGCACTGGGCGCAGGGACCAAGTGTCGTGAGCTCTGTAATGTGTGTGTTTTCCAAGGCGACGCTCTGCGGTTTCCCTAGCTCTAGATGCGGCTGTGTCTCCCCCTTACTTTTGAAATTAAAATGCATAACACGTAGCAATGCTTTTATAGTCCGTAAAGATGGTCAAAACTTTCCTGGGTACTCTGGCCTTTCTGAGATAAAGACCTGAATTGATTAGGATTTATATTCAGATTTTAGACTCTCCCATAACAAACCCTTTTTAAGTTTCTTTCTGTGTCTCTGTGTCTCTTTGTCTCTCTCACACACGCACCTACTATAGTTTTTAAAGAATATATTCTCTCCGCTATGGGAATGAGGTGAGGTGCTCGGAGCGGGAGACGATTTTCTTTCTTTCTTTCTTTCTTTTTTTCCTTTTCCCTTTTTGTAAAGGAAACCCCTTTTCAGGGTTGGCATGACATTAATAAAAATAATAAAGGAGAAGGTGTGGAGGGAAGAGGTAAATAAGGCAGTTCATACATCATCTGGGAGAGACACCGGAGTGAGGCAGAGAAAAATCACCAGCCCGCGTGGCGAAGTGGGAGATTTTCATGAGTCAGCTCGTTTGCTGGTGTCTGGGCCCCCAGCTGCCACGGCGGCGGGGTGCTTCTCTCCTCTCTGCGGGGCCGGGCCTTGGCTTGTCCTCCTTCTTGGCGATGGGTGCTGACAGCGGCCTCTCTTAGGTGCTGCAAGCTAAAACCCCAAGGAATCTGTCCCTGCCCCAACCACACACGCACACGTGCACACACACACACACACACACACACACACACACAGACGCGCACACACACACAGCAGTGAGGCAGTGGTGATCCTGCAGAGTGTACCTACGCGCAGGCCTGGCTGAGTGGTCACTGTCCAGGGCCCAGTGCAGACGGGACACGCGGGGCCCCCTTATCCAAGCAGTATTATTAAAAAGCCAGGGCCGCCAGAGCAGAGCATAAATGCACAGAGAACTTAGGAGCGTAGGGTGTCGTGTGGCTGCATAGGTGACACCTGCTTGAAACCACCCCCCCCCCCCCCGTGGCTCCCTGTTGAGGCCATACGCTGTGTAGACGGGACAGCAAACAGCCTGGGGCGGGGGCGGGGGGACTTGATGCGTCCTCGGATCTGCACCGACCTCAGAGGGGCGTGAAAACGCCACCAAACGCTCACTCTCGGGCCCGCCGGGTCAGGGGAGGGAAGTTCGGCAGGATCGTGTAGGCGTGGCAGGAGCAGGTCTTTCGGGCATGAGCAGACCTTCCGGAGATGACTCCTCTCCAGGGACCCGTTAGAAAACCTTATTAAGATCTCAGAATTGTAGAAGATTCCCTAGAAAACATCTTTTCTAGCAAGCCTCATTTTCCACATGTGGACGCCGCCTTCCAGAGAGAAGGGAACGGTATTTCCGGTAATAGTCGATCCTTAGTGTACCTGTGTGTATTTCACCTCTCCATTTAACTCCCAACCGGCCCAGGAGGGAAGCCTGGCTATTACACCCATTTTACAGACAGAGAAATTGAGGCCGATGAAACTTCAGTAGCTTTCTGCAGATCACACAGCTGGCCCGTGGCAGAGCTGCCTAATAAACTTGATTCTGGAAGGTTCCCTTGTGTGTGCTCGGCCATATCCAAAGCAGTTGAGAGGCGGGGTTCCCAGGTCCAGCTCAGTGTACACCCCACTTCCTGTCTGTGGCCCGTCTCCTGTTGGGGGTGGTCCGATACCCCCTTTTTCCATCGTGCCACTCCAGCAAAGCTGGGGGCGGAACTTCCTGCCCAGTGAATTCTCACTGGTAGACACACAAGAGGCTTTCAGTAAAAAGGGACTCACCAGAACCTAAGAAACAAAATCGGTTTGGTCCTTTTGTGGAAGATCGTGATCTCCAAGCCAGGGCCTAAAAAAGCAGGCACCCCCGGAGAAATCCAGGGCCGGGCGCCCACCATGCGCTGCTAATGAAGTACACGCTGGGGCCAAGGTACCAGGGGCCTCGGCCAATCTCCCCAGGTCTTTCCTGCCCTGCGCTGGCTTGGCCCCGGGCGCCCCCAGCCAGGAATGGGAAGGCGGTGGGAAGACAGGAGAAGGCCTCATCGGAGCTGGTCTCAGAGCCCCAGCAGGGCCTGGTGTCTCAGCGGCCAGGGCCTCCCTGCCAACGCGCTGGCCAGCCAAGCTGTGTAAACATTGGAGCCCGGTTGGCAGAGCTGGGACACAGAGGGGACAGACCAGAGCTTCTCCTCCCAGGACTGGCTATGGCCGAGGGTGCCCGGCTTCCTGTGGACTTCCTTCCTGAGTGCCGCCGCCTCCCTCCTGGGCCCCCAGAACCCCAGGCCCGGAGGGCTTTCTTAGAGACCCGTGTGGTTCCCCGCCCCGTTTCCCCTTTGCAGAGACCCGTCCTATTTTTATTCTGCTTCTGCTTACAACACCCAGGGTTTACTGTCCCTGCTGCCGGGCCTCAGCGATCTCTTCACCCGGGCAGCGGAAAAAGCCGAGTAACTTTAGCGATGCAGGTGTGTCCAGACTAGAGGCCTTGAAGGGCACACATAAAGACATAACTGTGAAGGTAAAGGCAGCAGCTATCCTGGATTTTAGTTTAGTTCAGAAATAAACCCTTTCCCGCGTTTAGGGAATGAGATATGATGAAAGCTGAGTCTCATTTTTTTTACATAATAATTAGGCATTTTACATATATATTCATGATGGAAACCTACAAACCTTGAAAAGAGAAACTGTTATGAATACTGACTAAAATGGGGTATTTAGCAGCTCTTAGTGCGGTGATTTATATGTTTATTGGTTGACGAACGGAGATTTCCAAAATATATTAAGTAGAAAGGCAAGATGCAGAGAAGTTAGTACAATATGTTGTTGTTTTAAATAAACCACTAATGATACATATAAACAGCATAGATGGATGGATGGGTGATAGAAGATGGATGATGGATGGGCGGATGGATACCTGGACAGAAAGGTGGATAAATGGATTGATGGATGGATGAATGGAAGAATGGTGGATGGATGATGGATGGATGGAGGAATTATGGATGATGGATGGATGGATGATGGATGGATGGATGGATACATGGACAGAAAGGTGGATGACTGGATGGATGGATGGAGGAATTATGGATGGATGCATGATGGATGGATGAGGGATGGATGGATGGATACATGGACAGAAAGATGGATAAACGGATGGATGGATGCATGGATGGATGGATGGATGGATTATGGATGGTTGGACAGATGGATAGATAAATGGATAGATGATAGATACCCTTGTTTTAACTAGAGAAGTGTGAGGGTTACAGAAAGATTAAATACCAAGTACCCAGAGTTCCCACATACCCCCCCATGTCCACTTTTGGCACTCCTTAGCCTTTCATCCTTCCAGACGCTTCCCCTATCACTAGGAATAAAACCCACACAACCTTCCGTGACTGTCGGGGTCACATCTTGGATCCCGTGCTGCTCAGTCTTCTCCTCCCCTCAGCTGCAGTCTTGTTGGTCACCTTGATGGTCTCACCCACAAGGCCCGTGCGCCTCTAGGTGCATCTTGTCCACCCAGCACGAGCGCTACCCTGGCTAAGCTTCGGCCAGGGCTTCCCTTGGAGGGCCATGGCGGACCCTACCCAGGAGCTTCCCTGCGTCCTCCCCCCACGGCCCTGATTCGCAGTCCCATGCCTCACCAGCTGCCTTTTCTCCCACAGGCTCTCGAGGGCATCAGGTCCTCCCCACATTCCCCCTGTTGTAACCTGATTCCAGGGTCTCTGGCCGAACACCCTCCCCCCTTTCTGCTGCTGAGCTGGGGGGTCTTCCCCTGCTGCTTTTCTTGTCGGAAGCACTAGAAGATACTGGTCCCGCGTGCAGACTGTCGGGTCGGGCTGGTCTTGGTTTGTACCCAGAGAATGAAGAGCCACTGTCAGAGCAACCAAGGACCCAGAATTCTCTGAGACTCGGCTTCCTTTGTACAAAAATAGGGCTCAGGAAGGTATGGGTTTCAGGGGAGGTCCTGGAGAGGACCAATGGACGCGGGACCAAAGGATGTTGGATGGTGTCTAGTTCCAGAGCAAATACTTCCTCAGTTTACCCCCTTCACCTGTCATCTGTGCAACTCCCTCTGTCTCTCCCTCTGCTTTTTTGCCTTTGGGGACTTGAATTTCGCTGCTGAGTCACAATGCCGTCATTGTAGTCTCGGAAGAAATGGTGACTCTACTTGGTTCTCCTTCTCCCTGTCTTCTCCTTCTCTCCTTTTCCCCTTTCTCTCCTTACTCCCTTCTCCTCCCCCTCCTTCCCCCCTCCCCCTCCCCCTCCCCTCCCCCTCCCCCCCCTCCCCCTCCATTCACCCCTTGTCCTGGGCGTGCAGGTTTTGTCTGTCATGGCCTGAGTACTTCTAGACCCCGGGGCTGGCTGGCGTGGGGGCTGACGGAAGTTCTGGCTCCCTTCTCAAAAGTGCATTTGCTCTCCAGGTCCCTGTCCCCAAGGGCAAACCTCAGGCTTCCCGGCCTCTCCAGGGAGCGTCCGGCCTCGAGGTGCAAGGCATAGACCCCAGGGGTCGCCTTTCATGGCTCTTGTGGACCAACTTGCAACACCCAGGGGGCCCTGCTGGATGGCGGGCCCCAGGACCAGCGCCGGCCCCCCCAGCGGGGCGCCTCTCCGGGCCTGTCCGCCTCCTCCATCCCAGGTCCCCGTGTCCTGGGAGTGGCTGTTTGTCCCAGCACTCTGGTTTGGGACAGGAAGCAAGGGCTTCCGGACCAACTGGCAATCAGAAGACTCTTCCCCTAGGAACAACGCGTCCCTTTTTCTGCGGTGGCCTTTTTGTACATTTTCACCTTCCTCCTTTGTCAAACTTCCCCCCTCTCCCGTGACCGAGGGACAAGGACAAACCAGCCCCACAGAATAGACCCCACCCTTTAAATTGTCACCTACCCAGTCACATTCTCTCATCTCTGTCTCACTCAGTAGAGAAGTATGGGCGGCAGAAAAAGAAACAGCGTGAATTTCCAGATTATATTTAATTTCTGTTTTGGTGTCGATGTTCAGAAAGGAAAAATGTCAAGGCTGCAAGGGTTGAGGTCTTCCCCCTGTCTTCCTCCTACTTGGGGTTTTTAGTGTTTTGTTTGTTCGTTTGTTTTTTAAGTTTAGTTATTTATTTTGAGAGAGAGCACGAGCAAGGGAGGGACAGAGAGAGGGGGAGAGAGAGAATCCCAAGCAGGCTCCGTGGTGTCAGCGCAGAGCCCCATGTTGGGGCTCGATTCCAGGAACCGTGAGTTCATGACCTGAGCTGCAACCAAGAGTCGGTCACTTAACCGGCTGAACCACCCAGCCACCCCAGGATTTTTAGTTTAAAAAAATGAGTTAATGAAATAACTTACCTTTTAGGTAAGATGTGTGTTTGAAAACGTAGGTGGCGGCGGGCCTGTCTGCCTGAGTCGGTAGAGCTTGTGACTCTTGATCTTGGGTTTGTCAGTTCAAGCCCCACAGTGGGGCTTACTTAAAAGCCTAAGATTACTTAAAAATAAAATCTTTAAAAAAAAAGGAAGGAAGGAAGGAAGGAGGAAAGAAAAGAAAGAAAGAAAGAAAGAAAAGAAAGGGAAAAAGAAAGAAAAGAGAAAAAGAAAGAAAGAAAAAGTAGATGGAGGCAGTACTATCCTTACCCCACTTTTGGGTTCTGGTTTCCCTCAGGCGTACACACTTGCAACTGGCTGTACCCCAGGAAGACAAACAGGGCAACCCTTAAATGGATGGCCCCTGGGAAGCCCAGCAGTAACTCACACAGCGTGGGCATTGCCTTGTCTAGGAACGTAGTCTAGCCTATATTCATCCATCATCCGTCCATCCATCATCCACCCGTCATCTCTCCATCCATCATCCAGCCACCCATCCCTCCCTCCACTCACTCACCTACGAATTATTGGGTCATTGTGCTCGTCCACACAGTGTGCTCTGTAAGCAGCATGGGATTCCCATTCTCACCGCAACCCCCTAAGGCAAGGGCCTTGGTATTTTCTGCTAGGGAAGAAAGCCAAGACTCAAGGAAGTTAGTATCTTGTCCGAGTCCGTGAGCTGTGAGAGGTAGAACCAGGATTCCGTCCTTTGCTGTCTGACTCCACAGCCTGTATCCCTGCTGTTAGTTATATCATGCTTTTCGGGGTGGGGGGATGAGGAGAAAGAAGGGGTATCAGATGGGCGCTCTCGGATGGAAGGGGTAAGAGGGGAGGGAAGGGGGTGACCCCTAACAGGCACATCGGTTCACCCCTGCGTCTTTCCAAAAAGGGTTTCAAGTGTCTTGGCTTAAGTATTTTTAAATGCGGGTGACAGTAAGAGAGCCAAGTCGAGATCGCTCAAAAGAAGGTTAAATCAAAGTCATGTCTGAATATCTAAGTGCAGGAAACTCTCTGGTAGGTAGGATTTCAAATAACATGAGGGGAAGAGCTTTCATGAAAACCGGGAGGTTGGAAAAATTGAGGGAGATATTGGCCGGTCCCTGCTCTGTACAATATATGCGTGTATTTCTGGCAAGGTATATATGCTAGAGATAGGAATCATTGACTGAATTGTTTCATTTGTTTTTAATACTTGGCTAATTCCATGCGTGGTTCATGATACATGAACAAAATCATGTGTAGGAGATAACTAAAAAACAAAACCAAGAGAGTGATAGAAAGGCCACATTCGAAAAGGAAGTCGAGCCCAGGGAGTAACCGTCGGGCTTAAGTGCAAACCCAATACTTCTACACAGTTGCACTAACTGGGCCGTACATATGGCTCCGAGCTTCCTGGTGAGCAAAGGGAAAAGGGAAACAGTCAGTCATGTAATTTTCCTGGTCCAAGAGGAGAAGACAAAGGCAGTTTCTCTAGGAGTAAAGTTACAGAGAAGTCCACACCCCAGTGGGTATATTCAGAGAATCCAGCCATTTTGATACCCACGGCATGATAAAAAGAAGGCAGTAATGGCCGCTGAGTCCAGAGAAGTGTGGAAATGCCTCCCGTGTGAAAGAGAAGGGAGGGCTTCTCAGCTGGGGATTACGGTGGCTTTAGTTCCCAGTCTTTGAGAGTTTGATTTACTTTAATTTTGCAGTAAAAAAAAAAGCAAAAAACCAAAAACCAAAAAAACACAATGTGATGTATCAAATAAAAAAGTCTCTTGGAAAATGTACTTTTTTTTTTAATAAGATTTGCCACTCATCTAAATTCTGGGAACTTCGTGGTTGTGTTGAAATACCCGGGTATTTCACGAGGAATTTTAGCTGCTTAGCGTTGTGTCTGGGACACTGTAGACACTCAGTAAAAATGTGTCAAGGGAGTGAATAGGGTAGAAACAGGGCGGCTGTTGAGCAAAAAGAAACTGAGGCTGGATTTAATAAAATACTACAGATTCTTTCAGAATTCTTGTAGATTTCTGGCGGAAATTGAGGATGCTCGAATTTGTATCCCCTTGCTGAGCCCAGCTCACCTTGTGTTCCCAGCAACTTCGAATGCTCAGAATCCCCACCAGCCTCCAACTAGAAAATACTAGTTTTCCAGTTTTCACGTATTTTGACTCAGCTTCTCTGATAAAAGCAGATGGCTTTTTTCATCAACATTATCGAGGTGCAATCACATATTAATGAGATGCGCAGTTTCAGCAAAAGTTGCATGAATTTGGATGAGTGGCTCACCCCATGTAGCCACCACCTCAAAGAAAGCACAGAAAATTTTGAAGAATCCCAGACAGGTCCCTTGAGTCCCCTGGTAATTCGTTCCCCGCCCCCTCCTCAGGCAACCGGTGCTTGAGTTGATGGGTTTCTAATCTGTTTTTCATGTTGTTCTTAAGGTTAAGATGTAAACGGAGCGGTGCCTGTGTGACTCAGTTGGTTGAGCATCTGACTCAACTTTGCCTCTCAGGTCATGATCCCAAGGTTGTAGGATTGAACCCCGAGTCGGGCTCTGCGCCTAGCACGAAGTCTGCTTAAGATTCTTTATCTCTCTCTCTCTCTCAATCTCTCTCTCTCTCTCCCACTCTTCCCTGAAATAAAAATAAAGAAATAAGAAAAGATTTAGATGGAACAGAAGGTTTAAAAGTTTAAGCCTACTCATTAGGGTTGACCCTCTTACTTTAGGGATGGGGAAACTGAGGCCAGCACCCTGGTCAGAAGCCAGTCTCCTAGAACCCTTCAGATCCCATAGGCCCGAGCTCCTTCCTCTGTCTGCCCCGCCTGCGCAATATCCCAGTGCCGACGCTCGGGGGCTCTTGGGAGGGGAACTGGTAGGGAGAGCAGGTGACACACATTCCATTGAAGTTAAAAATTGCAACGGTGGTGGAAATTATTCTGAATTATCCTCAGAATTATTAAGAAAATGATACCCTTAAATAAATGTTTGAAAGAAATGAGTTGTGTTGGGAGTAATACCTCCCAGCCACTTCTCAGAAGTCCAAAGAGAGAAGCAAATTAAGAGATACCCTTCAAGCAGGTGGGGGGGAAAAAAAAAAAACAACACAGAGTGTCTAATAAATATCTCCCCAATCCAATTATAACATTCAAATCAAGGAGAGGAAAATGCAGTATCGAATATAATGAATGCTTTCTCTCCCATCGCCAACACAACCTGCTTCGTTCTCTGTCCGGCGCCGAAGGGGATTTCAAAGTCAGCATTTATGGGAGAGGGGGGGGAAAATGCCACGTAAATCAAAGTGAAATAATCAAATTTTTCTGGTGGAAGTAAGTGCCGTTGTTTGATGTGATTTTGACATTCAGCATAATTTCAGCATCAACGCTGAAGTTAGGGGGATCGGGGCGTCTCGGTGAGATTTGAAATAGAGTGAGCATTTGCCAGTCAGGAGTATCTAAGTGAGGCTTTGAGTGCGGCGTGGCGTTCTGCATTTTGGGGCAATAGAAAGTCTTCTAGTACATTCGCTGCCAATAGAAAGCAGAAGAGACTTGTCGCCGCTTGCTCTGGGTTGGTGGGCATTCTTCCCCTCCACCCAAGGATTGCCGGGAGCCACGGAAGCTGGAAGAGGCAAGAATCCTTCCCTAGAGCTAATAGAGGAGGAATGGTCCTGCCGATAACTTGGGCTGGTCCAGTCCCTGCGGGTAGATGCCACCCAGGACTCCTGGCCTCCGGAACAGCAAGAGAATACTTTTCTGTTGTTGGAAGTCGCACGCGAAGGGCCTCCTTTGTGGTCACCCCAGGCGGCCCATGCGCTGCTGCTGCTGCTGCGTGAGACCCCTCTGGGTCTAGAAACAAGAGCCCGCTGGTGATCATGATAGAGGGATGCCGTGGTGTCTGGGAGGTGACTTCTCTCAGCGGAGAGGCCGGGTTCACGGTATTTTGAGTGTGCACGTGGGATTCTTCCAGACACCCCCTGAGAAGTTCTGGCGACGCCTCCCCTCCAGCGAGCGAGCTGAAAAAGCCTCAGTGAACCCTACAGCTTGCAGCAGGACGCCGCTGATGCCCGTTCTGCTTCTGTCACCAATGATCGTGGCGACGCTGCCGTGGCGGACGTCCCCAGAAGACGAGCCCACGTGGCGTCCCAGGGAGCTGCTCCGAGCACAGGAGAGGTGGGTCCCTTTCCTGCCTGGAACCCTCCAGCCTCTCAAGGAGACCAGCGGGGTTCGTCATCTCCAGTCTGGCGTGCGGAGCCAGTGGCTTGGAGCAGAGTGACGGGGGACGTCCGGGGCAGGGGAGCTCATACCCCAAGCGACCGCAGCCAGGGGTGTGACACCAGGTGTCGGCTGTTCCGCTGGCGGAGGTCTGGTTGGGACCTGCCTGTAGGTTACCATAGCCTGGAAGTCTGCCGTGCAGACAGAGCTGGCCTCACGCCAAAGGACAGGTGCCACCTAGGAGCCAACCCTGTTCGTGAAGGGGTCTTCAGGAACCCCCTTCTCTTGAATCGGATTGAACTTCCGCTGGAGTTTGCTGTGGCGGCTGCGACAGCTGGGGCCTTTGAACCAACAGCGATTCATTCTCTCAAGGCTCTGGAGACTGCAAGGCTGACACTTAGATGCTGGCGGGGCCACCTTCCCTTGGAGGCTCCAGAGGAGGGTCCGTGGCTTGCCTGTCCCCACTCACGGCACTGCCAGCGTCCCTCGGCTTGTGGCCACCTCTCTGCTCTGCCTTCTCGTGGCCCCTCCTCTGGGTCTGTCTTGACACTCCCTCTGCCTCTCTCCTACCAGCGTGTGTGAGATCGCGTTTAGGGCCAGCTGGCCTAATCCAGGATCGGTTCTCCTTCGCAAGATTGTAGCCTTCGTCACGTCTTTTGTCATATTAAAGCAATAGCCACAGACCCCGAGGCTCTTAAGACAGAGATATGTCTTTTTAGGGAGTCCCCACTCAGCCCACAATAGTGTCCACGCCACGCACTCCTGCCCCTCTGCCATGAGATAAGTCTGTCCCAGGTAGCGGCTGCTCCTTCATTCTGGGACCAGAACGAGACCCAGGAGGAACAGATCCAACATGACCCGCGGCTTGCCAGGGAGCTGATGCTGCCAAGTCACACACGGGTGTGCGGTCATAAGTGCTTATTACTGTTTGTCAAGGAGATCCAGGGCCTTCTTGTTACTGCGGCAAAAGCTGACTAATACAAAGGAGTTTGCAAGTTGGCTGCAAGTAGACTCTGTAATGGTTCTGGGAGCTGGCGCATACGGTGGCCCCCCCGCTGTGTCCGTAACACCTCACGCATCCGGGGAGGGCTTCCTACTGGTCTTCCTCTCTAAGGCTTGAAAAACCTAGACGGAGGGGCTTGGAAGTATGTTCCCCGAATGCTTTGCTGGCACACGTCTATCTTGCGTCTTCCCTCAAAGTCAAGGACGGTGCTCAGGTGAATCCGTAGCCCTAAGCGAACACACAAAAAACACAAACGAGCATGTGACTCGGGCATCCACGACTTCTAAGAGCTGTGAGAGTAAATAGCAACTTTGCACTGGGCTGGGGTGCATGGTGGTTCCGTGCAAGGTGCCGGACCGCATGGATTTGAAGCCCAGCGTTTCCGCTAACTAGACTCGTGGACGCGAGCCAGCTCCTTAACCCCTCTGTTTCTGTCCCCGTGTGCAAAACCAGAATGCTAAGAGCCCCCACGCGGCTGTGCGAGTTGGAAACGAGTAAGTGCTCGGAACAGTGGCCTGGTCTGGCTAAGCCCTGTCGAAGCCAAGGCTTGGCCAGCTCTGGCCCGCGGACCAAACCTGGCCTGCAGCCGGTAGTACGGCCCGCAAGCTCGGATTGGCTGTTGTGTGTTTAGATCGTTGGAAATTAATCTCTTAAAAGGATAGTACTTCATGACCCATGAAATTCAAATTTTAGTGCCCACGAATCAAGTTCTTCTGGAACACAGTCAGAACTGCCACATCTCCTTGGCGACGTATTGTCTCTGTTTTTGGGCCCCGGTGGCAGAGTCGGGGAGTTGTGACAGAGACCACATATGGCCTGCACACCCTAAAATATTTACTAGCTCGTTCCTCACAGATAAACTTTACTGGCTCTTGGCCTAAGCTGTTCTGAGTTACAGTCTTAGCAAATGGGTCCCCGTACCGGAGCCAGGAGGCCGGAAACGCCGCCTGTCCCCTCGGTCACACCTCGGTAGGCGGGTCTCAAGACAATTTCTGCAACATCACAGGTGAAGTCACAGTACTGCTGATTTCATCTGGAGGCAGGGCCAGGAGGCAATGGAAATTCCCATCTCCTTCCTCTGCTCTCCTTTTGTTTCTGTCATCTGTGTGCGTCCCATGTGCGTCTGGGGGATGTCCCTTAGGTTCTAAATGACAAATAAATACATGAACGAAGAACAGAACCCAGGGCTTACAGATTGCCTAGTCCGAGCTTTCTCTGATTTTCTGTGAAAAATTCAGAGGCTTTCTCTCTCTTCTGTTTTGTCGTCTCTTCCAATGAATTAATGAATCCATTCAGTAATTCCTAACACGTATTTTCTGAGTATTCATTATATGCCAAGAATTGTGCCAGGTCCTAGAGGTCAAACAGTGAACAGGATGAACCCACTGGTTTAATCTCACCAAACTGATCCATGAGGGGCCCATTGGGACCTTGGGATGAATTAGAGTGCATGGCTTAGCACACGTAACTAGGAAAGGATATCACTTGTGCAGTGCACAACTGACACAACTGTACATGACACCGAGTCTCCTGGGAGACATCCCCAGCTCAAAGAGACAAAGGACACAGGAGGAATGGGAGTATGGAAGGGCACACAAAGCATCTGACTGGGTCCTGGTTGAGCCTAACGAGGATCTCAGAGAGGGTGACTTCTAAGAAGAGGCATATGCCGACAGCAGTGAAAACGGCCATACGAGAAGCTTTTTTTTGGAGAGGTCAATTAATCCTTTACCTATTTTGCAACTTTCTTTTGTAAAGGAGAGAGAGAATTTACACAGTAGCATTTAGGATTTTACCATGCAGTCACTGGCGTTGCATTTTGGAAGAGGCACTAAATGACTCGAGAGAGTTGGGGGACGGAGGGAAGACATTTTTATTACTATTATTGTTATTATTATTCAGAAGTTTTTATTTGATCATATAAATCGTTACACTCACTTAAGCTTCTGCCTCAACCAAGACCAAGAATTACGCAGAACAATATTCTCAGGCCCGCTGCTACCATATAGAACCTTCGATTGTAACTTGGAAGAAAAAGAAATAATTGTAGGGACTTATCACGATCGGACCCTCAGATTCTGGAAAACCAGCACGCTTTGCCGTCAAGATGAATTAGCACGCGTGCCAGGCTTGCGTCCTGAAAACAACCCGGGCGTCACTGCCACGCCTGCTTCTCCTTCCGTTGGGGGGTTTATTTTCCCCTTGTTTATTACATGCACCTGCATTTCAGTCTCTCTGGACTCCGTCATCTGCATTCGGAAGAGGAGACCCTCCTCATGCGAACCCCTCCTTTGAAAACTAAAACCGTGTCGAGTTCTTTATCCGTATAGATGAAGGCCGAAACACAAGGTATGTTACAGAACACCACACAGCAAGAAACTGCGCTGTTAGTACAACTCAGGGAATTTCTAGGAGCAGCTGCGATGATGGAGCCCAGGGCGTGGCATGCCGGGAGAGGAATATAGTACAGTAGGAAGATTCAGGTTGTGTCTTTGAGACTCAGTCTGCGTGACAGTTCTAAGTCCGCCGATGGTACTAGTCAAAACTCCACCCCCAACCTACCCAGAAATTGTCACTGCCTAGAATCTTTTCTTCTGTCACACATTTGTTACATCCTATGGAATCTTTCCAGATGACCTTTTTCCAAAATGCAGTCTGACTCTCGTTTAGATTTTCCTACTCACTCTCTTTATCCCATTTTTTTTCTTATAAGAATTGTCAACATCTGACCTAATACATGTATCGGTTAGCTAGTGCTGCGTAACGAATACTGCAATGTTTAGTGGCTTAAGATGACAACATTACCTTGGAGTTTTTGTAGATCAGAAACCTGAGTATGGCCGACCTAGATCTACTAGCTCACAGAATCTTACAAGGCTGCAACCAAGATATTGGCTAGGACTGTGGTCATCTCAAGGCTCGACTGGGGAAGGACCCAGTGGGGATCATTGGGAATCATTTTAGAGGGCATGTATCAAATCATGTATTTTACCAATCTATTTGTATATCATCTCTATTCCACTAGAATAGAAACTCCATGAGGGCAGAGATTTTTCTGTTTTGTTCCTCACTAGATGCATGGTGCCCAGAACAGATTGTCGCTCAAATTATCTGTTGAACGAATGAATCAACGTAAAGACGACTCTTGCTCCCCAGCCAAGTCCTTTCTATGTCTCGCTCCTTTTCTTTCTTCAGGGTAAATGAACCCTCAGGATTTTGATTATCAAAAGATTGAGATAGTGTAAGCACTATTGAGGAGAAAGGAGCCATTTTAATAGGTATGGTAGACGGAATATTATCTCAAACGGCAAAAAAGGAATTTACAGAGTTCGGAGCTATGACTGAACTTGTAGGCCTTAGGAATGAGGGGATTCTTGGGGATGACCAGGGCGGGTCCCTTTCAATCGATCACTTGAAAAAGGAGAACTTTTCCTAGGTGTGCTCAGAGAGCGAGCTGGTGACCGAACAAAGTCCCCATGGCGGAAGTTTGAGAGAGACTCGGTGCCCCGCTGACTGTTTCCGAGGAGGGGAGAGAGATGTGCCCAGACCAGAGAGAGGCTTTCAGGAGCCAGGAGCCTCCCCTGTGCACAGCCAGCAAGGAGACAGGGACCTCAGTCCTGCAGCCAGGTGGAGCTTTATTCTGTCACAACGTGGGTGGGCAGGACCGACTCTCCCCTAGAGCTCCCAGAAGGGACTGCGGCTTGCTAACACTTCGATTTCTATTTCCTGTAATCCATACTGGGCTTCTGACCTCCAGAACTGTAATACCAGTAATTCGTGGCGTTGGCGTCCACTAAGTTTACCGTCATTCGTCACAGCGCTAGAGAAGGAATAGAGCTGTGTTCAGCAGCTCCGGAAGCTGGCTAGGTAGCGTGATAGAAGGCTTTGGAAATAGCGGTGGAGGGGTTTATTAGCTTTTGCTGTCACCGCTGAAATAACGCAAAGACGGTAAATCCGTGACCTTTCGAAAGAGCCCGGGTTTCAGGGGAATCTGGACAGAACCAGGGATTGTGGACCTCAGCAAGGAACATTCTGGTTTTATTAATACCCGTCCACAGGGAATTAGCGACTCAGGGTGAGATCCTTGCTCGTGATGAGGCTTTGGAGAGGAGAAAATCTTCCAGTGAAACTCGCCATCTCAGGAAATATGACAGGAAATACCTTCTTCCAGGCCCACGGAAAGAGGACGTTGCCTTGAGAATACACCTGAATGCAAGAGGAGTCAGTTGTCATTTGCTTATTTTTTATTTCCTTAGGCAGTGATATTCCAGGGTAACTTTATACGGAAGAGAGCACAGATCGGTCCGTTTTCACAAAGCGAAAACACCCACGTGGGATTCACGGCACGGCCGTGTCTCAATGGCGGGTGTATTCTCATCGCTGATGGGCAGGTGGAAGGATGGACCCCAGTTTACTCAACCTTCTTACTGTTGATAGGCGTTCCGGTTGGCCTTCTCTGGAGCTCTGGGCGATGGCGCGGCTGGGAAGTTCTCGTGTGTATCTCTTGGGGAACGCATTTCTCCTGGGTATATGTATACTTGGCGGGGAGGTGAGTTCCTGAGTCCAAAGCATCTTTCTTCGTTCTGTTACGTACAGTGAATGCACGCCTGGGACTGAATGGGATGACAAAAATAGCCTCAGATTCTGTCTGGATTTAAAATTTTGGTATCTCGGGGCGCCTGGGGGGCCTCCGTCAGTTGAACCTCCGACTCTTGACTTCGGCTCAGGTCATGATCCCCGGGTTGGGGGACGGAGTCTTGCACTGGGCTCCGTGCTGAGCATGGAGCCTGCTTAAGATTCTCTCTCTCTCCCTCTGCCTGTCACCCCTGCTCGTGCTCACTAAACATACCCATCCATCCATCCATCCATCCATCCATAGGTAAAATTTAAAAGAAAGTTTAAAATTGTGGCGTCTCGCTCAACAAGGATATTTGTGCCTTGATTGTGCTTTTTTTTTTTTTTTTTGTATTAATGGTAACGTTGACTTGGGGTGCTTCCTTAACGTTTGCACCCACTCGAATGCCTCACTTGCCTCCCCCTAGTTGTAACCCGAGTGGGTCTAAGAACAGTAATAAATGCCCGCTGTCTGCGTTGCTCACGTCTGGGCTCAGAAGGTCCACTGAGGCTGTACTTGCTGGAGCACGGAGTTAAACACCCCGTCCGCAGAGCTCATGTTGTGCCCGCACTATCTCATGAGGATATAGATTTTTTAAATAAATTGTCATTTGGGGCGCCTGGGTGGCTCAGTCGGTTAAGCACCCAACTTCGGCTCAGGTCAAGATCTCACGGTTCGTGGGTTCGAGCCCCGCCTTGGACTCTGCTGACGGCTCAGATCCCGGAGCCTGCTTCGGATTCGGTGTCTCCCTCTCTCTCTGGCCATCCCCAGCTCACCCTCTGTCTCTCTCTCTCTCTCTCTCTCTCTCTCTGTCTCTCTGTCTCTCTGTCTCTCTGAAAAATAAACATGAAAATATCTTTTAAATGTTGTTTCTATTCACAGAGAAATTTGCAATGTGGTCTGAGATTTGTCGGTGTGCGGGGGGGGTGGGGGCAGAATATTTTAGGTTCGCCATCTAATTAATTAAGGCAATTAATGAATCAGGGCTGGGTGACCAGGCGGGGCTCTCTGGTTCCATTCGCGTTTCCAGACCATGTCAAAGACGGAAAAGAAAAAAAGGGCTAAGGAAAGGTGTTGTTTGTGAAGGCCCGGCTGGAGGTGCTCACAAAAATTCCCCTTTAACACGAAGAGATTCTCGCCCGCCCGCCTTCTGTCTCTTGAGCGCGCTCTGTCCCGAGGCTTACAGGGACAGGTAGCAGCCTGATCGGATGAGGCTTTGCGGGGCTCGGTCTATCGGGTTTAGGTAAGCAAATCCTCTTAAAAGACCCTGGCCATCGGTCGGCCTCATTTACGTGTCTGGGGCAGAACTGGCTGCGTTTTGTTACATGCCAGTCGTTCCGTAGGCTGGCACCGGGGCCACACGAGCGAACCGGGCTCCTTGACAGCAGGGGAGGCGGGAAGGGGGGAACCTGGGACACAAAAGCGAGGCTCTAAGGGGAACGGTGGTGTTTCATTTCACTGGCCGGACTCGCAGAATGCCCGCCTCAGAACCGATGGGGCCCCAGGGCTCCCAAGCCAGTTCTTGACCTGGTTCTCGGCCTGATTCGTGTCCCCCCTTCCTCCCCCCGCCCTCCCCCACGCTCCCCCCCCCCCGCCCCCGCCAAAGAGGAATCCGCACTAAGGAAGCAGTCCCCACATCCGGAAAGATTTTTGTTTGCCCGTTCGTGTAGCCGACCTCCTATCCATCCTCACACCTGGGCCCTGGCTCGTTTCTCCACGCCGCTCCTGCGTCCCCGTCCCTCGCGCCCCCGGCTGCCTGCTCGGCTTTGGCCCTGTTTGCGAGACTGGCCGTGCCCTGCCGTGTGGTCCTCAGCGATGCTCTGCGCGGTCAGAGCTGCCCCCCAGGACGTAGCAAGTCCAGGCTGGTGGACTTCCAGAGAGTTTGGTCGGAAGCCGGCCCTCCCCTCTCGCCTCGGCTCCCATTTGTCTTCTCTGGGTTTCCACGGCGTGTGACTTGGTCCCGTTTCTAGATCCTCATTGCCATCTTCTCTGATGCTGAACCTGATCGCTCCAGCCTGTCCCCCCCCCGCCACCGTTATCACAGTTTGGACTCTGCATCGACCCATAACGCGATCAAACATTCTCCGGAAACCAGGGTGCCTGTTCCCTCCCCTCCCCTCCCCTCCCCTCCCCTCCTCAGAGAGCCCTGGGCAGCGACCACCGCTGGGGGACATGACAGCCCAGAAGTGGGACCCTGATAGTTAGAAACACCAGAATCGGCCACCTTCATGTCTTCGTAGACACCGTTTTGATCTCTTTACAAAAGAAGTAAAAAAAAAAAAAAAAAAAAAAAAAATATATATATATATATATATATATATATATGTATCTGTATATGTTAATGCATGTAACTTAAAAAGCTAAAGCACCCAGAAGTCAGCCTCTCCAACGGTGTGGCACGTGTCGTCAAATCTTATAATTTAATTATGTATGCGTATGTGTATATGCGTGCGTCTATTTTTATGTTCACGGAACCGTACAGCGGAGCTAGCTTTCCCTGTCCGTACATGGTGATCTGTCCTGTTCTAGAGGCTGCGGGGAGTTCCACGGTATATATCTATCCTAATGCATTGATCCAATTAAAGCCAGAGAGTCCTAAATCACATCTGTAGTTTCAGGCCGAGGAATTCGCTCTCTGGCGTCTCCGGGCGCGGCTGGCCCGGCCCACACACGTCTAGGGTTTCCTCGGGTACAGAAAGTGTTCACGGTGGGGGCGTGTCTTTATTTCTGCCTCGTTTGAATGGCTGGCCCTTCCGTCGAGAGTAAGGGAGCTTTCCAGCCGAGCCCGCGCCCAGGGTGTTTTAGAAGATGCAAACCGGGTCGGGCAGGTACCTGCAGAGACACCAGCACGCGGAGGCTAGGGCTCCCCAGGGGTCCGTCTCTGGCCTCTTGATCTTCTCACTCAACGTAATTTCACCCACTTCCTTGACTTTCGTATCTGCTTCGGAACGGACCTGTAACTGCCTGTCTCTCCTGACACGCAGAGCTCTGGGTGCCGGGACTCCCCGTGTTCCCGGGCACCGTGGCCGGAAGCAAAGTACAAGGTAACTGACAGGTGGCCCAGACGGATTTTCCCCTTGAAGGCTGGTGCCCTCGGACTTTCGACCTAGCGACGGTGACGGTGGTAATAATGAAACACGAATAGCTGTCTACAGTGTAAGAAGCACGTCTGTCTTCCTGACACCACGTGCGAGGCCAGGGGTCACACTGAGGGGAGCCCCAGGAGTTCCTACAGTGTGCCACACAGCTTCCCGTTTTTAGGGGCTCCGGAACTCGCCCCAGGCCGCCAGGGTACAGAGTGACAAGACCTGGCTCCCGTGTCAAACGGTCCGACCCCAGAGCCTGCTCGCATATGCATCCGATGGGGGCGGGGGCCAGGTGGAGGAGGCCCCGAGGTTTCCGGATGCCCAGTGCAAGGCGCGTTCCTCCAGGCTGGTCCCCCCGAAGTCCTCACAGGGGATTCACTTTCCCCTCGAGCGGGAAGAGAGAAGCACGGATAGAAGAGAGGTGCAGCCCGGGTTCCCGGCGAGCTGGTGAGCCGCAGAGCCGAGTCCGAGCGCAGGTGCCTGCCTGCTCCTCCAAATGGGAACAGGCAGGATGAGTGATTCCTGGTGGCAGGGCCAGACACGCCCGCGTGCCGCTCTCCGGGTCCCCAGGGACCGACTTTTTTAAGACCCGAGACTTCTCCTTTTCGATTCTTGATGCAAATGCTCCTCGCCCTGATTTGTAACCACGTTCCTCTCAAATACGTGGATTGACAGCCTGTCTAATTTCCTCGTGTCTTCTGCTCGTGAGCACAGGGTCTGAGCCTCGGCATGGATAGATGCTCATTTTCGAGGCAGGCTGGACAGGCTCATCCATATGCAAAGACAGGAGCAGAGCTCCTACCGTCAGGAGCAAGGGACCGAGCCTCTGGGAGCCGGCACACATTCCCGGGGACCCGGGGGCGCTCCGAAGCCTTCCTGGGTTCTCTCCAGCGATGAAGTCTTCTGGATCTAAGAAACATCAGGGCTGGGTAGACAGTAAGCACCTTTTTTTTTTTTCCTCCTTCCCTTCACATGAACCTTTTGCATCTTGCGTAATCAAATAGGCTTCTTCTCCCCGAAGGGCGCCCTGAGAATTATTCATACCTTTGGAGTAGATTTCACATGGATAAAAGATTCCGCGTGTCCTTTGTCTTCATTGTACGATAATTCCGGAGTTGTCCCAAACAGGAGACATGCCTCTTTTCCGTCATTCCTGTTTTGCATCTATTTTTCTTTTTATCGAGGTGTACAAAGCAGCAAAAGGTGTGAATGTGAAGGGCGGCACAGCTCAGCGAGCGCCTGCGTGCACACACGCGCAGGGGCCTGCTACCCAGATTGACAACTAGAATACTCCCAGCGCCCGAGAGGGGTCCCCTGTGCCTCTTTGCAGTCGATACCTGCCCCAAGAAACCGCTGTTGTGACTTCTGTCATCATACAGTAGTTTCGTCCGATTTAAACGTCACGAGAGCGGAGTCCCGCGGGACGCGTTCTTTTGTTGGCTCGTTATTAGCCATGGACTTAACCTTGAGGGCTGGGTGGCGTGTAATCATACGGCCCCTGGTTAAAAAGTCTTCATGAAAGCGTAAGAAACAGTGTTGTAGGAAGATTTCAAGAGCTGTGGCAAGAAAGAGAGGCACTCGAAGCCCTTTTAATTCCTCTCGCCTCCCCTCCCCACCCCCGCGCGAAGAATTCATCTGCACCAAATCTGAACAGCATACTGAGGATGGACTGCTTAAAATAGGCCAACTGGTTTACCGGAAAGTCACTTGGTAGGGGGAGGAGGGGCCTCTCGGAGACTCACGCAGATGTCCCAGAACAAGTGTGAGCGTTGAGCTGCGAGGAACCTTGTGTCTCGCACGGGCTGCTCTAGCTCACCCTGACTGAGTAGCAAGTGGGATTTATTGATTTTAGGGTGTTTAAGGATTTTTCTAAATGATGATAGCTGGTGGTCAACGAATTTGAGGAGTATTTCATGTTCTGTCTTTGCTCTTGGAGACTTAGAAGGCTTATCAGCAGTTTGATATTAAAGGCACTGATAAGTCCTGCTGTAATGATAGCTGTCTCATTTGGTTGACTCAGCGTTAACTAGACATCTTCGCCTACTGAACCCTCTTAGGATGGAGAATCATTTTTCTATCACACGGAGCTCATGTTTTCTCTAACTGAGGTACTCAAAGTAAAGGAAGTCAGTCTCGGGGTGGAAGAATTTTATGTTTACCTTTTAGTTCTGATAAACATAGGGCTTCTGTCTGCATTTTCTCAGATCGTCCTGTGATTTTGAAAAATGACTTAAATGATCAAAGTGAATGTGATACCACCTTCAAACCTTTTTTACGACACGAGCGAAAAAACCCGTTTTCAGAAAGTTTACTTACTTTACGTAAACCTCATTTTTCTTCTTCTGCAGCTAAGTATTTTGACTCGCAGAGGGACCAGAGGGTTTCTCTTTCCCATAACTGCACCACCGCCTCTAAAAATCCGGAGAGATGAGCCCCAAATGGAACTAGAGGTCCCCGAGCTGGCCAGGGAAGGTCCTGGGTGAGCAGAGAGGCGATAGTTATCGGACAGTCATGCGAGACACTGTATCATCAGGGTTTATTATCTCTTTTGACCTTTTCTTTTCTCTCTGACGAGTGTGGGAGCGATCAATGCATGCTTCCAAAATTCCTCCCCGTCTCCTCAGTGGTCCAGATTTCGCGTCTATGGGAATTCCGGAGAGTTTCGGCAGTTGAGAATCTATCCCATCATCGGATGGGCGTTTTACTAGCTTTTCGGCCGCACTCGTTTCTGCTAATTTGCTATTTCATTCATCCGCTCGGTGCCAGCCGCTGGCCGGCCGCGGGCTGCTTCCAAGCTGACTTCTGTTTGGCCGGCCGCGAAGTCCGTGGGCCGCTTTTAGCTGTTGTAAGTCCTTTCCAGGCGGGACTTGAGAGGTCTCGCTGTTCGAACGAGACACACCGCCAGCGTGAGGCTCCGATAATGTGAACCACCCGATCTAAAATTTTCACAAGAGGTTCAAAAGGAGCCTGGTTGCGATGAATTTCTCTGGCTCCGAGCATCCACTTGTGCTCACGGACCAAGTTTGACCAAATTCAATACGTGATCACCGTGCTTTTTTAGCCCCGTTACCACGTGCCGCCTTCTGAGAGGGATTCTCAGAGGGCAGATCTTAGCCTGGGTAAGGAGTACACCGCCCATTTGGAGATCCAGGCCATCCATCCTTAAAAAACAATAGCTAGACATAAAATAATAATAGTATGTGGGTGATATAAATGAAAAAGGCAGCATAGATGTATGAACTTTTCCACTCCTCAATCCTAGGAGGTATGTATCGTGAGGATTTCTGCTTAAATGCGAGTAAAGTGAAGCACAGAGAGGTTAAGACACTTCCCCTAGGGTCACACAGCTAGTCAGTGGCAGAGGTGGGGTTAATCGGCTTTGAAGACAAGATCGCTGTTCCTGGAAGAACGTGGCTTTAACCGAGTGTTTACTGGACCCGCCGGGCTCCCGCTGCATTCTTGCGTGTCTTATTTGGTTTAATCTTCATAAGAGCTTTTAAGGCAAAGAAGTATTGTATCCGTTTTTGTCGATAATAAATGGAAGCTCAGGAAAGTCGAGTAGCTGTCCCAGAGCTACGGAGCTTTAAAGGGGCCAATCCAAGGTTCAAATCCAGGTCTGCTTGGTTCTAAAGTTTGTTCAACTATGCACGATGCCTCTGTTAGCTCAAACCTTTGTAAGTAGCTTTTTATACACACACACACACACGCATGCACGCACGCGCGCGCGCGCCCAGTTGTCTCTTCTATCAGAACTCAGCTCCAACCGGGAGTGGCCAGGGGACCAGGAAGGGCCGTCACCACGTTCCCGGCAGACACCGGGCCCCGGTTGCTGCTGAAATGTGCTCCGGGGGGGTTCCTCCTGTGTCCTTCTTGCAGGTAAGGTCAGGCCCCTTCGCACCCCACCGGAGCGGGGACCGAGGGCCACAGAAGCGAACCTGGCTGACCCTTGGTGAGGACTCGGCCCAGGGAACACCCAGCGGACGTGTCTGTGGCCACAAGGGCTGAGTCACGACTGAGGTCATTCGCAGATGCCCTTCTCTGCCCCTCTCTGACTCAGTGAGGACCTGGGCCCCCCTCTCGGTGAGTGGGGACATGAGTGCTCTGGTTCTAGCATCGGAGGGGACCGTGGTTCCCGGAGTCCGGGTCTCAGAGGAATTATAGGCATCTGCCCCGCCCCGGAGCCTCATCATCAGTTGTCTCATGAGGAAGCGAGTCGCTTGGCTTCGGGGGACCTGGAGCTTGGCCCTGGTCCTGTCGCTCGCTTGTACAGGACGGCGGGCAGGCCCCTTAACCCTCTCTTGGCCTCAGTGTCGCCGGGGTGGAGCGAGGGCATTAACGACACGCCTCGTAATGGCTGCCAGGCGACTAAATGAGATAGTGGTGGGAACTGCCCGAGGGAGGGCCGGGTGCCTGCCTGATCTTCCCTGAGCATTTTCATCAGCGACCCCTCCCTGTCCAGCGAGCGTCCTGGCCCACCCCCGTCCAGTGGGGTTGGTCGGGACGGCCACTGTTCACGGGGGCTGACTCTCGTCCTCCTGCCAAGACGGAGACCTGACCCTCCCTCGGGGGCCCCAAGGCCCTCCCACGAGGGGCGCTCCAGGCTCGGCCCCTCTCTCCACCCCGGCTGCGCATGCCTTCTTCAGGCCGAGTGAAGCCACGGCCGCCCTTCTAGCAGGCTCCGTGCGTCAGCTGTGACCTCTGCTCGAGGAGACAACACACTTATTTTCATTCCTGGTGGTCACTCCTGCGGCCGGGTCACTCCTGTCCGGTTCCGCCCTCCTGGTCCTGCGCCCTTCGTCCCCTGCACGCTTCACATGGACTCACGGTGCAGTGTGCACACTCGGGGAGGGCAGGGACCACGGATTTGTCCCTTCCCGCCGCTTCCCCTCCGCCCCGTGGTATCCCTTTTGCCTCCCACGGCCTCGGCCCCCAGACGTCGCGGTGCACACTGATGGATGGGAGGAGGGAGGCCGGTATCTCGCGTGCCCCCGTGGGCCCTAGCGGGCACTGGGCGCCTCCCTCGGTCCGCGGGGACAGGCGGCTGTGCCTGGCGGGATGCTGGCAGCCTGGCGATCCGCTCCTGCGGCCACCACCCCATCCCAGGGAAGGGATGGGCGCCCCACGAGCGTGCTCGAAGCTTCCCTGCAGGGTGCACGCGAGCACGGGAGGTGCGATGCCGGGCGGCGCTGGTGGTGCCCCGAACATTGCCCGTCGAGGCCGTGCTCCCTAACTGAGCAGGAGCTGGCAGTCCGGGTTTTAATCATCATAGCATCACTTGGCACCCGGCGGCCCGATCAGGCTCTGTCAGAAGCTGGCTGGCTGATCCTCCATTGTCACCTGCCTCGCCCGAGGTCGCAGGTTGGCGGCAGAGGGCTCCTCCCGGGTGCTGGCGAGGGGCCAGGGCTCGGCCTGCCACACTTCCCCTGCGGAAGGATACCAACCCCCAGATAGAGGGGAAAAAGAGAAGCAGGAGAGTGCCGCGAATGTTCTGAGGGAAATGAAACCGTCATATGACCACGGTCTCCCCGTACCGGGAGGAGGGAGGCGGGACGGGGCCAGCTCAGAGCTGAAGTGAGTCCGCTCTCTCCAGTGAGAGTCTTGTCCTCTTGTCCAGTTCTCCGCGGTTACAAACACCTTCCACCCCTCCCGTTCTTTGCCCGGCCCTCCGCAGACCCGATCCGATGACCCAGCTCTTGTCGCTTCCGTGGTCTGTCCCTTGGCCTCCATCTCGCCCCCTCCACGCTGCCCTTCAGTCTTGTGTCCGAGTCATTCTCCCAAAGTTGTAGCAGGTCACACCCTGTTCCAGGGGTAGCACCTTCCTGCGACTGTGCCTCCTCCTGTCCGGATGGGTGTTTCTCAAGGTGCACCCATTCCAGGGGCCACCGTTCCGGTGCCCAGGCTGGGATGGGATCTGGGATGTAGAAGTTTCCTGCGTGGATGAATAAATGGATGGATCAGCGGAAGGACGGGTGGGTGGGTAGAGGGACAGACGGATGGACGCCTGCGTGCGTGCGTGCGTGCGTGGCACCGTGAGGGGCAGGAGGAGGGAAAGACCTGGGTGTGGGCGACGTGGGGCGGTCCTCACAGTGGTGCTCCGAGGGCCGCACACAGCGGTCGGGAGCCAGATTCTCCGCCGTCTGTGCAGCCGCGCCCGGGCTCCCTGAAAGTGCGTTCTTCCTTCCGTGCTTGCCTCTGAAGCTCTCACCTGGTTTGCCCCCACGAGTCTACCGCTTCGTGTTACCTTATCTCCTTAAAGATCCTGTGTTGGGGGCGCCTGGGTGGCTCAGTTGGTTAAGCGGCCGACTTCAGCTCAGGTCATGATCTCACGGTCTGTGAGTTCGAGCCCCACGTCCGGCTCTGTGCTGACGGCTCGGAGCCTGGAGCCTGCTTCCGATTCTGTGTCTCCTTCTCTCTCTGCCCTTCCCCTGTTCATGCTGTGCCTCTATGTCTCTCAAAAATAAATAAACATTAAAAAAAAAAAAAATTTAAAAAAAAAAGATCCTGTGTTGTCTCCCTAGGTCAGTTCTTGCTCTCAGTAGGGTACCTTGCATTTGACAGTACTCACCTTGCCTATTGGTCAGGGTTGGTTAATAGCTGTCAAAAAAAAATATATATATATATATATATATTTATATATATTCAACTCAAAAAACACGGTCTTTATGCAGACGGTCTCAACATTTTATGAGACAAATTCAGTGCAGGTGTTCCGGGTTGGGCAGACCTCCGCCCAGTGGACTCCAGAGTGTGTGACTCTTCCAGTTTCCTCCATCTCCGACTTTCTCTCTATTTAGCTAACACATGGAGAAAGAGAAGGAAAAGGATCAAGTAGGCAACTTAAGGACCCAGGCTGGAAATGACATCGTTTACCTTATATCACATGCTATTGGCTAAAACACAGTCACGTGACCCTCTCTTCAGGGCAAAGCACGCTGGGAAATGTAGTCTCACTGTTTCCCAGAGAGCAAGGGAAACAGGGTTTGGTGAACACCTAGTAGCGTCTGCTAAGCCTGCGTTCCGTGTCCAGTCTTGGGTGAAACACAGGCTTTGGCGTCACACCTCCACGCCAGCCCTGTCCGATTCCAGCTCTGACCGTGGCCCCTGAGATTCCATCCCGCACAGAGAGCTCCATGTCCCGACCCCACCCTGATCCTCCGACACTCCTCCTGAAGAGAAACCCGTTAGAACATCTGCATACCAGGTAAAAACAGAGGACAGCTCCTGGCTTTGGGTACCTTTTCTCCTCTGTAAACGTGTCCACACTCTTGACCCGTGGCCTGAAGGAGGAACTTTCGGCCCTTTCCTTCCTCCTTCCTCCTCTGCTTGTCCCGATCTGGGTCATACCAGTTTGTGCTTGATGTTGCCTTTTTTTTTTTTTTAATCCGAACCAATTAAAAACATATTTTGTAAAAGAGTGGGAAGAAAAATGTCTTTCACCTCAGCCGAGAATTCCGCCTGCCCCATTTTACCTGGAAAAGAATTGAAACCGACAACATGTTCCTAATTGGGGAATTTGAGCAGTCCCTTCTGTGCGGTGTGGGTTTTCAACGTACTGGCTCCGGCGTGTGAATACTCACGAGTTTACCGTATCTGAAATCGAGGTTCTGAGAGGTGGCGTCTCAGACCAAGCAGTGCAGTCCAGTGTGTTTGGGGGACAGGCTAAGATTTTATTAATCGCATGCCCTAGAACTTGCCCCAAAAGGGAGAGTTAGCGTGAGCTTCTGTGGTGTCCTCCGGGTTTAGAGATGCCAGTGTCCTTTCTCACCAGCGCCTGGCCTCCTGCTCCCTTTGCCCGTCCCAAACCTGCGGGAAGTAGTATAGGACCGTGAAAAACCAGCTCGGATCCCAGCCTCCTCTCCAACAAACCTGTGATCTGAGCCTAGAGATAGTTTCTCCATCCATCAATTTTCTCATCTCTACAGTTGAGTCGACAGTTGCCAATAGACGAAAGAATTCATTCCTTGATGTGAAGTCCCAGCACCGACATTAGCCTGGAGTAGCCTTTCTCCTTCTTTCTTTTCCTGGGAAGGAAATACCAAATCCCGCCCCGGGTGCAGGGTCGAAGGCGTTTGCACACACTCTGCTGAGGTCTGCCCCACCGGCTGGCTTCCCTCTCAGATTCGGGCGAGCTGGCTCGGCTCTGTGGAGAGAGACGGAGGATTCCCTCTGTCAGTGGGGAGTTGATCCCTTGCAAGTGCAGCTACTAAAGCCTGTAACGATGGCACCTCCCCGGGACATTCCATTCAAGTGCGGAGGCACGGAAAGGAACTGTTGCTCCAAGGTGGGTCTTAGAACCGATGCTTATTCAGGCATCTGGAGTGAACCATTCACTGATTTGCTGCCACCGATCCAGCAAAACGGTTCTGGCTCTTGAGTTTATGGAGCCCTTCCAGAGACGGGAGACGGCCCGTTGGGATAGAATACAGGCGTGTTGCAAAGGTGGGATAACACACTAAGTGTGCACTGGCGTGTCCCTGGATGGGACGTAGTTGCATTGGGACGGCGCGTCAGACGGTCCACAGGGAAGCGACATGGGTACATGGGGATGGTACGCAGACACGCGAGCAGGAACCCCCCGGGATAGTGCACCGGGGTGGTGCATACCGGAATGGGACACAGGCACGCTCGGAGGTATATGCGGATGGTACACGCATATGGTGTGCGGACGTGGCGCACGGGTGTGCCGGGATGGTACCCCGTGATGGTAGATGGTACGCCCTGAGAGTCTGCAGATGATGATGCCCCACCATTACCACGTCTGAGACCCGCCACACTGCTTGTGCCTCGGGCTCAGGTTCGGGTTTTCCTCTTCTCTGCTGGGGCCCCGAAGCTGTGCACAGCGCAGACTCTGGAAACAAACAGCCCGGTCTCAGCTTCTGGCCCCACCGCTGTTGGCCACGTGACCTTGGGCAGGTTCCTACGCCCCCGAGGCTCGGGCTCACTCTTTGGTCTGTACAACAGAGAAAGGAAACTCTTCCGTGCGTGGGCTTCTCAAGCACAGACGACGCAGAAACATACATAGCCGTCCTCACTCAGGGTGACCGGGGATTGTGACCGGGGATTGTGACCGGCTCTTGCAAGCCGGCGTGCAGGGGAGCGAGGAGGGGGGCTCGGGAGTCTTAACGGGCAAAGTCTGAGATTTCACTTGACCACGCGGTCACTGTGAGGCCCTGGCAAGCTGCGCTCGAGGCTTCAGTATTCTTATCTACAAAAGAGGGTTAATGATGTCTAGTTCCGTGCGTTTGCTTAGTTTTTTTTAATAAGTCACTTCTCTCTCCTGGATTTCAGGCAGGTTGTAAAAACTGCCACAACAAACGAGATGGAAATCAATAGTTCAAGGTGAAGGGAGAGTCTGGGGAGACTTAGGCAATAAATCCAGGCATACTCGAAGGTCCCAGATGCACCTAAGGGGGCTGACCGCGCGTGGCACGTGGCAGGAGCGCCGTGAATGTTTGGCACCCCTCCTCGTAGGAAGACAAGGTTTTCAGGGTAGTTTCCTTAGGCTGGAAGAGAAGACGGGGCAAACGACATTTTCTACGAAGAAGAAGAGCTGGGCTCCCGGAAGCTGGGCTCTTCTGTGCTGTGCCAAGCCGATCGGGCTGGTCCTGACCCGCTCAGTGACAGAACGCCCACCCGGGGTTCTGTGTCCCGCCGAGTCCTGTCTGCAGGGCGGGGAGCCAGGCTTTCATCCTGGTCTCTCCCCGTGCCCGTGCTCCTGGGTCCTGCGGCTCTTCGAGTGACATCTTTCAGCTGCGACACCCCGCGGAGCCCTCGTGGTCATTAAAATGATCCTGCAGCCCCTTTTCTTCCAGAAGAGCAGAGTGGCTGACAGCTCTGGCCAATGCCAAGTTCAAATTACAGTAATTACAGCAGTTCTGTCCCTGGGTCCTTTCAGCCACTGCGAGTATCCTTGTTCCCGGAAGCCCTGATGCGCTCTGGGGACTTCTCCTTGTCACACATGCTTGATGTCCTTGAGGTGGGGATCGGCACCTGTGACAGGTGTGGTTTGCACTTGACCTCCTGGAGCCAGAAGCCCAGAAAAGGCCTTCAAGGTGGCCGTGGCCACGAATCTCAGTAACACACATCTCCGTGGAAGTTCTCTTCACGCCGGCGCTCATGAGCACTTAGAGGAAATCACGTTATAAAAAAAAAAGAATTCAGCGATGGGGATGCCAAGACCCGGGGATGACAGACTTCGTCGCCTAAGGTTAGATAAGGAATCAGTGACAGGAGCCCTCTGCCATGTGCCTCCAAATCCACTCACTCGCTGTCATCTTGTCATCCTTACCACAGAGGTGCGCGTCCCCTCACCAAACACCTTGACTCCCCAGAGCCTCCTGTCTCGTCTCGGCCGCACAGCTCTCTGGGGAAAGGACCGTCGTGGCCTCTGCCTTTGCAGATGAAGAAGCGGAGGGCCAGAGAAAAAGAGTGAGTTTGCCAGGAACGCCGTGCACGGCAGGATGTCCCTGCTGTGTCACACGGTTCTGCGCCGTCGCCAGGGCCCACGCAGCCTCTCTTCGGTGTCTTCGTGTTCTGGAAAAATCTCGAACGCGTGCAAAGCAAACGCCGTTGCGTCGCGTCCGTTTCCTGGAACTGTCCAGCAGATCTCCACAGACTGGGCAACTCTACCCAGCTCCCGCTTAGTTACCCAAGAGCTTCCGTGGGCCAGGAGTCTGGGCATGACTGACCGGGGTCCCCCGCTCAGGGCCTCCCAAAGCTACAGTCAAGGGGCTCTCGTCAGGAGTTGGAGATCCTTTTCCGAGCTCATGGGGTGGTTGGCCAAATTCGTTGCTTTTCAGCCATGGAACTCACAGAGGCTTGTTTGGTCCAGATCCTCCTGCTTTGAGTCCTGGCTTCGGGGAAAGCCTGAATGCTCTTCTGAGGGTTCACCTGGTTAGGTCTGGCCCACCCAGGATAATCTGTCTCTTAATGAACTCACAGTCAAACTGGTTAGGGACTTTTCATCACATCTGTAAAATCCCTTTGCCATGTAGTATAATCAGGTATGACAATATTCACAGGCCCACCCCCCCACACTCAAGGGGAGGGGATTCTACAAAGGTGTGGGTCACTGGGGCCCCTCTTAGACTTCTGCCTGCAGGTATGACCTATGCGTAGTCACCCTGTAGTTTTAGCAGTGGTTGACACTCTGCCATGCTTTTTTTTTTTTAATTTTAAACATTTATTCATTTTTGAGAGACAGAGTGCCAGCGAGGGAGGGGCAGAGAGAGAGGGAATCCGCAGCAGGCTCTAGGCTCTGAGCTGTCAGCACAGAGCCTGATGTGGGGCTCGAACTCATGAACCATGAGATCACGACGTGAGCGGAAGTCAGACGCTTAACCGGCTGAGCCACCCAGGCGCCCCTGCCGTGCTTTTTAATCATTACTTGTTTTTATAGTATTTTAGGCAAAACTCACGCACACTGGAAGGCCCACGTCTTCGCTGTGCAGCTTTGATGAAAGGGTGCACCCCGCGTAACGCACAGCCTCGACGACAGCGGAGAGTAGCCTTATCCTCTTAGAAAGTTCTTCCTAGTTAGACCCCCTCGTGTGTAACTTTTAATTTTGAAAAAGCTAATACTTGCAAGAAATACTATCACCGCCACCCACCGGGGTGCCGGCAGTCCATCCACGCTCGCTTCCTTCCTGTTCCCGTAACTGAAAGTCTCAGCTCTTGATGAGATCCATGAAGGCGAAGAGAAGGGACCCAGCCGAGCTGCCCGTGGCCGCGAAGAGACTTCTAGAAACGCTTCGGTCAGGGTGCCCAGCACTCTGCGTGTGCTGCTTGGTCTTGGGGGCAGACAGAGTGACCATCGGCAGCCCCGTTAGCGGCACAGGGTCTAGAAAGCATGGCTTGGGGCTTTGATCTTCGCTGGGCGGTGCACGCGCTTCTAATTGCCAGGGCAGGTGATGGACCGTGGTCAGTCATGCCCGTTGGCGTTCTCAGACCTCCCCCCGTGGGGCCACATGCTCTGAGACGAGGGGTACCCTTACCCTTCATTTCCTGATGGTGAGGGGGTCCCTTCCTGCTTCCACAGGGCAGGTCCAGCGCACGGCGGTGCTTAGGGCTCTCCTCCGTCACCATCGAAACACAGTAGGTAGCGAGAGGCAGCGCGGACAAGACGTCTCTAATTTTTCTTCTCCCAGCTGCAGAAGGAAAAGGCGTCGTGGAATCGGACAGACAGACGGCAGCATCACTGCAGCTGTGCTGTCGGGGCCAGTGCCTTCTAACATCAGAGTCTCTTTCTTCACCTGCCCCGTCTCAGCCTCGTGGGGCTTTCGCGGGGATTGAATAGAAACACAATGGTGGGGGCATCCAAAAGCACCCGAGGCGCCCCGGTAGCCTCCCCTTGCCTGTGAGTGTAGCAGGTCCCTTTTCTCACTTGTCTGTCTGTCCAGCCCATCAGCAACCTTCTTAACCCTCTATTATCAACTAATGTATATGAGGGAGGGAAACACGAGGGACAGAAATGCAGGCATCCGTCAGACAGAATCTGTGCCTTTGGCGGTAGAGGCTGGCATTCTGCTAAGCACCACCAGTGCAAACCAGGCGAGGGGTAGCTGCCCCCAAAGAAGTAAAGGACAGCTTGCCTTAAGGTTTCCAGCGGGGCTGTTTCCTCCTGCACCGTCTGGAAAGATCTGGATGAGGGAGTGGCTGCTGACCTCTAATTTAAAGCCGACAGATAATCTAGCCCCGTTTCACACCTCCTTTCACTGCCTCCTCTCGCCTTCAGGGAGAGACTCTATTCCGCGCGGCTCCCCCGGCCCCTTCCTTCCGCTCCTTCTCCCTCTCCGTACAGACACGGGAAGGCCCACCTGTCCCCAGTCTGCTCCCTAGATGATTCTTCCCCGCCCGAAGCTTTATAAACCGTAACCCCCGGTCCCCTGGGTCTGCAGATGTGATGAGCAGGGCCTCACGAAGAGCGGCGTTGGCAATTTCTCGTTTCATTCTTTTTTTTCAAAGATTTGATTTCTTTTTTCATTTAAAACTCAAAAATGCCATTAAAACCCTCACCCAGATCAGCTGTATCTTTAAGTGTAAAATCCATTTTAGCCACCAGAGCTGCGATCCGGTTAAGTACTTATTTTTATTGTCTGTCTGGGCATGGGTTTTAACTGCAGGTGCAGAATTGATCGATAGTGTCATAAAGACACACTCACCCCGTGCCCTTTCCCCGGGCCCGAGCTCAGGGGAGTGGCTGAGGTCGGTGTGCCCCGAACTGCCCAGGGTGTGCGAGGCCGGGGAGGCATCGTCTCTCTCCTCCTTTTGTCGGGCGTTGTTCGGTCTCAGCCGAGAGCTCTTTTTTCAGTCCCTCCCCCCACCCCGAATCTTCGGGAAAGGAAGCGTCCACCTGCTCTGTGCACTAGTGCAAGATCCAAGGAGGGCGTAGGATGGTGTCCTTCCCATTCAGAGAGGCCTGTGGTGCCTCCGTCTCTCCACGATTTATCCTGGCTGGATAAAGGCGGGGGGGGGGGGGAGGAAAGTTCCAGAACAGCAGTTGTCCTGTTGGATGTCCTTGGTGCCCCCCTTGGGTTTGGCACCCCGGGAAGTCGAGGACAGCATACCTGCCTTTATCAGCGAATGCGAGCGTGCTGGGCAAAGACACAAAAAGGGTTTGGTGCGATCTGGAGGGGAATGTGTTCGAATCCCTGTGTGCTGTTGGCCGAGGCTAGACCAGAGCTTTAAGCGCTGTGCGCGGCCAGGAATCAATGGCAGCGTATGCCACCAAGCACTTTGGGATGGGGCTGGCGGCACAGGAGCTGTGTCCCGGGAAAGTGGGCTGATGGTTTGGTGTCGGAGCACCGAGATGCCCTTGCCACTCTCCCGGAGCTTATGGAAAACTGGGGTTCTCACCCATGCGTTCGTTTCCTCCTCTGTGGTTATTGGGAACCCACAGCTCGCGCAATACTGTACGGGCCACCGGGTGCTGTGCTCAGAGCCGCCGAGACCTGTAAAGAGCGTCCGGAGAGTTGTCCTCTGGGAACCGCCTGGGGAAGATGCAGGGAGCGCCTGACCCTTCAGAGCCCGGCTCTGACACCACCTCGGCGGTGAAACACAGCCGTTTCTCAGCAAGCGTCGTTTTAGCCCGTGGGCTTTGCAGTTTCCGTTCCCTCTGCCTAGCAGGTGTCACCCCTGGTTCCCTCCATGGCGCCATCCAGGTCTCTGCTCACAGAGTCACTTTATGGAGAAGCTTTCCTTGGAACCACAGAAGACAGCATCCCGACTCTTGAGCGCATTACTCCGCTTTGTGTCTCTTCGCTTTCCCTCTCACAGCTCGCAGTGTGTATGTATTTCTGCACTGACTGTGTGTCCCTCCCTGGAACGCGAGCCCGGTCAGGATGGGAATGCAGTCCCGTCCGGGCTGGTCCTCGGGACATGCCTGCTCTTGCTGACTGGCTGGAGTGACCCGCCTGGAACGCTGACATTCTTCCCGTGCTGGGTGGTGGTTGTGGCTGTTTTTAAACAGCTTTACTGAGATATAATTTATATGCCCACCATGAAATTCACCTGTTTAGGGAGTAAAATTTAATAGGTTTAGTACATCTATAAAGCCGTGCAACCACCATTCTGATTTTAGAACATTTTTATTGCCCCAAAAGGAAGCCTCCCTACCCTTTAGCAGCCAAGCCCCATTCCTTCCCTGCCTCCCAGCTCCCGGTAACCACTCGTCAACTTCCTGGGTCCACAGATTTGCCTTTTCTGGACATTTCATGTAAATGGAATCGTGAATTATGTGCCCGTGGTGACTGGCTCCTGTCACTTAGCATGTCGTGTTTGTAAGGACCGTTATGTGGCCTGTTTCGGTATGTCGTTCCTTTTTCTTGCCAAATAATATTCCCTTGTATGGCTAGAGAACATTTTAATTATTTCTTCACCGGTCGATAGACACTTGGGTTATTTCCACTTCTTTGACTGTTGGGAATACTCTTTCTGTGAATATTTGTGTGGACATGTGTGTTCATCTCTCTTGGTAGATTCCTGGGAGCGGAATTGCTGGGCGTCTGATGACAGTGGGTCGCTTTTCCAATTAATACCATTTTTCCTTCCATCAGGGGTCTCTCAGCTGCTTCAGGGCTGGCTGGGAGTCTTTGCTATCTGAGCTTTCCTGTAAGACTTAATGTAGGTGCTTATACAGGATGGCTCCTTGTAAGTGCGGTTAGAGCCAAGGACAGAAGACCTGCTGAGTTGCGGGGGAGTCGCTGGGGGCTCTTTCCTTACCTGGAAGCGTCATACTTCAGAGGACATGCTCTCTCTCCCAAGTTGGCTGTGGCGATCCTCATGTCATCTTTTCACAAGTGTTTTCCTCTCATAATAAACGTGAGTTGCACCTGTTACGGAAAACCTGATCATGCAGAACAATAAAGAAGGAAATGGACCACCTCTTCTGCTGCGTTCCTGACATGGCCACTTGCCAGACGTCCTAGGAGAAGGTTAAGGTATCGCTGAATCTCGGGTTTTTATATGTGCCAAATGGGGAAAATAACGAATGCCCTGGTGCCCCCAGAAAGTAAGCCTGAGGACCTGAGTAATAGTGTCTGAAAATCTGTGTTTATTAAATCTCAGCCTTCTTAACCCTCTGCTCTTAACCCAGAGCATGCTGCCAACTTGGAGTCGAGACTTCTGCCAACTTGCTTGTGATCCCCCTGGATCTTTTAGGATCTGGGAGATAAGAAGGAAAGAAGGAAAACAAATTCAGATTGATGGGCAGAGAAAGTCTGTTGTAAAACACAGAAAGATCCTCCTTCTATCTCAGCCACCCTACCCTTGCCCTCTCCTTCTTCCTCGGCAGAACGACTGTGATCTGTAGGAAGCAGGCCAGTGGGAAAGTCCAACAAATAGGGACCCGTAAAACGACACTTACCTCGAAATGTGTTCAACAAACATCTGCAGGAGTAATCATGATAATTTGGTTGGAGATGGTGTGACATTAATGAACATGACTGTGATGGTAGCTTTCACTCACTGACCACCTACTATCTTCCAAGCATTAAGTAACACACTTCATCCATCCATCCATCCATCCATCTATGCATCCATCCATCCAATTTCTTCCATGTCTGTCTGTCTGCCTATCTATCTGTCTGTCTACCTACCTACCTTCCTATCCATCCATCCATCCATCCATCCATCCATCCATCCATCCATCCAATTTCTTCCATGTCTGTCTGTCTGCCTATCTATTTGTCTGTCTATATGTCTACCTACCTACCTACCTACTTTCCTATCCATCCATCCATCCATCCATCCATCCATCCATCCAATTTCTTCCATGTCTGTCTGCCTATCTATCTGTCTGTCTATATGTCTACCTACCTACCTACCTACCTTCCTATCCATCCATCCATCCATCCATCCATCCATCCATCTATCCATCCACCCATCCCTTTTTGTTCCTTGTGGCAACTACATGAGATAGATATCATTATCACCATATCACAGATGATGTATTTTGTCCAGCTGGTAGCAGGCCTGGAAGAAACCTTGGTCTTTGTGATTCTACTCTTTTGTCCTTTCTCAGTAAACCAAATAATTGGAGTGCCTCTCACCGTGTTGGGTTCCCAGGATACAAAGATGAGTAAGAAACACTGGTGCGTAGTGGTAAAGACTCCAAATTCTGGAGTCACAAAGGTCCGTGTCATCCATCCAGCTAGCCATCCATCTAATAACTCACATCGAGTGCCTTCTATAGCCAAACACCATGCTGAGCAATAGAATCCTGGATCTCCTTCCTATAATATGTGCAGTCATTTAATCTCCATTTTCTCAGTAGAAAAATGGGGAGAATAATAAAACCTATACCCCTGGGCTGTTGTGAGAATTAAGTAAATTGTGCTGGACACAGCACCTGGCAAGAGCAAATGAACAAACGTTGGCTGATGTTGTCCTCGGAGATGGCATTTGCGTAGCGTAGGAAGACAGGACCCTGCTTTGTGGGAGGGGACTCCGCGTGGACCTGGACGTCGCCCCTATGGTCCTGAGGCTCCCCAACACTTTGTCTAGCCCCCGTGAATTGAGACACCCTCGTGGCCATGCCCCCAGCTGGGGCCCCACACCGCGGCTTGCCCTGCACCCCCCGACCAGCCCTGTGCCAGGAAAAGGCGGATGGGCGTCCCTGTTGGCAAGGGTCCAACCAGGCCAAGTGTTGGGGTTCGGAGGACAAAGGCAAGGGACGTTCGAAGGAAGTTCCTACTTCCTCAGAACCAGCGTTCCTATCTCCCTCGCTCACATGATCTGTTGGGACATCCTTCACGTTCCGACAGTAAGCACGTCCCGGAAAGATGCCAGCGTCGGCCGGTCGTGTGACGAAATGTCTTCCTTTACAAACGCACTGGTGTTGCCCGCGAGGATGGGGAAGGAAGAAGCTGACTCCGCATTTCTGAGCAGGATTGAGATGGCAGATTTATATTCGCTGTTTGAATCCAAGCTAGCCGGCGTCTGTAGGATGGGAATGACACAAATACTATCACGAGGGGGACTTGTGAGTTTGAATGAAGCCCCGAAAGTAACAGTGCCTGCCTCTGCCGTGGCCGTGTTTTCATGTCGTAGCTTATTTTAACTTCATATTGTTTAGTAAAGTAGACGATTTTATTATCTCCATTTAGAGGGGAGGAAATCAAAGCTAAGAGGGGTAACTGGACTCACCTAAGGCCACAGGGCGAATGGATGGGAGACGCGGTCTTCCAGCCCTATCTGTCTGAATCCTGAGCTCTGTTCTGTGTTCTGTGTGCTCTGTTCTTAGCCAATTTCCGTTGCTTGGGCCTGCAGGTCAGCACACGTTGGCTGCAAAGGGACAGATGTTAAATGTTTTCAGCTCTGTGGTCCAGATGTTTTCTGCGGCAGCCATCCAGTGGTGTCCTTGTCACGTGAAAGCGGCCATAGGCAGCATGCCCGCTAGCGAACGTGGCTGTGTTCCAATAAAACTTTATTTATACAAACAAGTGGTGGGCCGGCGTGGGCCTGCGGGGCTATGGTTTTCTGACTTGCGCTTTAGAGCGAGGCCTGGGTGCCGGGATGCACCACACACGGGGTGAAGGAATACGTGGCTGCCGGCGTGCGTTCTTTAGAGCATCTGCTCGTCCCTACGGCAGCACGCTGCGTGGGGAAGACGGCCGTGAAGAAGGCGGTTCGAGCCTGCCGTTGATTGAAGGCAGTCAGAGAAAACCGAGGATCGAGTGCGAGAGGTCTCCATTAGAAGGGTCTCCTCCTTGTGGCCTTGCTGGCCTGGGACAAGAATAGCCCGTGTGATTTATGGCGCTCCCCGGAGCACGCACTTCTCTGGTTTCCTTTCTGCCCCCTGGATTATCCCGTCCTCAACCGCCCCCTCCCTCTTCCCCAAAGAATTTGGACCTCCCGGGACACGGGGGCCCCCCAGCGTGCTCCGCCCTGTCCCCGGTGCCAACACCCCCGGCCTGCCCGGGACGAGCTGGGGCTGGGCAACTTGAGGATACGTGTGCCTGGAGGCCGGAGCACCCTGGGGCCACTCCAGCCCCGTTTCTGGGACAGCAGGTGCAGCCGCTCACTGACACCAAAATACATGCTCCAGGCGAGGGCAGACAGGCCAAACGAGAGCAGGGCTCTGCCCTCCCTCCCAGGACTTGGCTTGCTCCGGAGGACATTTGCTGTGAGGACACCCCGAGCGTTAATCCTTTCACCCAGGAGCTGCGACCGTGGTCAGCGCTTTTTGCCGAGGGCTGGACTCAGGTGGGGGCATCCCCCCGGCGGTGGCGGGCTGGCCCGGGGCAGCGGTCCGTCACGCAGGAGAAGGCACTCCTTGGACGCCTCGCTGCTGGGGACTCCGTGGGTGTCGTAAATCAGGAGCTCACCCCGTCTCACCTGTCCCTGCCGTGTGACAGTGCGGGGGGGCCCGCGGCAGCCCGGGGAAGGGACGATGGCGGCGGATAAATCCCGCCCGGCCGGGCATCAGTGGTGGCCGTCTCTTTGTCAACTTATTACCTGAGATTTATGCATGATTCGGCCAGGTCTGCTTGGTGACACATTCTAATTTAATTAAATTTCTGTGGGATTGATGTCTGATCAATCAATAATGTTAATGTTTTTGCAATTTGGAGATTAAAGTATGGTCGAGCCTCGGCAGCCCCCCTCCCAACCCCCAGCATCATCTACTTGCTCAAGAATATTCTTTGGGAAGATGATTGTCCGTTTGGCTTTCCTCCCCTCTCTGCCTTCCTGCTTTAACTATTTAAACATATTATTGTGTGCCTAGGACATGGAGCCTTCACAAGATGGAAATACAGCTTGGAGCATGGGCTCCAAACCTGAGGGCGCGGCGGAACCCTCTGGAAGGGTTGTTAGGACCCAGCTCCACGGATCCCAGCCAGAGTTTCTGATCCGGTGGGTGTGGGGTGGGGGGGACCCAAGCCTGCATTTGAACGAGGCCCCAGTGTTGCTCTTGGTGCTGGTTCAGGGACCCCGTTCTGAAAACAACTGGCTTAGAGGTACAGACTTCAGGTTCTGGAATCATCTGCACACAGATAAGGTTTGCTAAGCTGGGTGGCGTCGGGCAAGTTCCTTGATGTAGCCAAGCCTCCGTTTTTACTTGATTTTTCCTTAAAATGGGAAAAATAACGGAAGCTAATGCACAGGATCCCTGCAAGCGGGGAGTGTAATTCCGTCCTGCCCGTTAGCGCTCAGCCCAGTAAGCGCTCAGGACTCGTCTCCTCTCTTCATAATGGCAGAAAAGCCGCTGGGTTCCTGCCTGCCTGGGGCTTCCCACCTGGAGGGCTACATAAATCTAGAGGCGATATAATGATCAGGACAATGAGAGCCTCCGACGGGGCTGCCTGACCTAATCGGGGCGGTGAGCGAGACTCCCAGGAGAAATGGAGTAGAAACTGGAAGAAAGGTCCAGGGAAAGAGAATCTGGGAGCCTGGCATCCTGAGAGGCCACCGAATTGGATTTGACCTGGATCATAAGCCCAGTGGGAAGACAATGGAGTCTTTCCAACGGAGGAGGCAATGGAACCACGTATGTATGTTGAAGACATCATTCCAGCTGCACCTTAGGGGAACAGCTTGGTGGCGGTGAGAACGGATAGACCACAGCATGGCCGAATCTGCCAGTCCTTGAGTTCTGGTTCTGGGACTCTGTTCCCTTCTGGAAATCTGCCTCCCCACCCGTCACCTCGGTTGCCTTGAAATGGTTTTGAAATACCCTGTGTCCGTCTAATGAGGTAATTAGTCCCTTTGGCGTGAAAGGTGCCAGGGTAAGTGGTCGCCGGAGACTCCAGCGAACCAGAACACATACCGTCTTCCTCAGGATTTGGCTGCCGGTCATCACACACATCGTTTCTCTGTAGAACAGCTAAGGCGAGCACGTGCGTTCAAAACGTCTTTGCTGACAACGAGCTGTGGGGACCGTGTCAGAGCAGAGGCTGATCTTTGGCTCCAGAGTCCCTGGGTTAACGTGGGAAGCCAGCTCTGATTCAGGGTTTCGTTTCTTTCTTAAATTTGTTAAATCTCAGAACCCCTATCCAAGATGATGCTTGATTGTTTTTCGATGTTCTTTTGGAAACAGCCTGAACCAGCCTTAAGCGATGAAGCCGGATGAGAACCCCTCTGAGTGGGTTGGTATTAACAGGCGACACTGACGGCCCAGAGTCACTTTTCATTCCTCCGGGTGTCAGAGCGCGTCACCCCGCGCCCCTCAGCTCTCTGTCCCAAAGCAGGTGGGAAATGCCAGCACGTACTGAACGCCGTATCCATGAGAGTTACCACGTCAACCCTTTACTTTATCACTGCCCTTCTGCTTCGCAGCACCTATTGGAGATAGAACCTTCTATAGCTCCCACTTTGCCAGAAAGGAAATTGACGATCACAGATACGAACTAAGTTGGCCAAGGCCACGCAGCTTGTGATAGTGGGAATGTAAACACGTAACAGTCAGATTTTAAGAAAGTAGTAGTAACCCATGTTTGCAGGTGTGTTTTCAAGACCTGTTCTGCTGTCCATTCTTTCGTCCAGAATGAAACGGAAGAAGTTAATGAAAATATGTGAGACGTTAGGACCCGGGAATGACTGCTGAGGGCCTTCGCCCTGGTGGCTGGCGATCCATTAATCGGCATCTTTGGGAGTTGAATGGTTATCCAGCTACGAATTCGCCTACGATTACTGGAAACTGCGCCACATTTTTTCCTCGCCTGTAGCTTTAAGCCATTTCTACACAATTTCCTTGAACTCCTGGTCCGGTAGGCCTTCTTAGGCGTCCTCGGTCTCACCCAAGCCATGGCGGCGACGAGGCCCCACACCTGCCTTCCTTGCACTGCCCACGATCGCTCGTACCCTGTTCTTGACTTTGCTGGAAATCAGGGTCAAAGGCTCGTCTGCCTTGGGGAATGTACCTTAACCCTTTCCAAAACTCTGGTCATTTCCCGTAACCCTTCGTGGCCCTCGCTTCTGACCTGCCAGCTCTTGCAGTCTGTGGTGAGGTAGTCACCACGGACTTAGCACATTCCAAGATGGCAGCCTTGGGCCCAGTCTATCCCGGAGACACAGGTGTTTTTTGGGGTCTGCCCGGCGTTGTGAGCAGACTCTGCATTTCTCGTCCGCGCGTACAAAACCTGGGAAATTCAAGTATAAAATCCCTCGGGGTTGGGCTCATCTGGAAGATTTCAGGGTGGAGCTGCGCCGATCGGCCTGGGTGTGGTCCCCAGCTCACCGCCCGCTGGGCCCTCTGGCTTAGACACCCCCACCCCTGCAGCCGCCCCTGCACTCCTCACACCTGTAATCCGCCTGTCTGGTTGGAGCAGCCACCTGAGTCACTGCCCCCGCGAGACGCAGTGCCCTTGTGCCCCTGTCCCGGGTGAACACTTAATTCCTCCTCAACCGCGTGTCAGCGAGCGACCTTTTCCAGCGTTAGAGGCCGCCCCTCGGGGGAGAAGGTGGAGGCAGCTACGGGGGGGGAGAACTTCCGCTTTCTTACCGTCATCTGGCCCGGTTGCATCATCTTCTCCCAATCCCTTCCTTTTCCTTCTCGCTCCAAACATAGCTCGCAAAGCCCTCTTTAGCGCGTCCTTCGCGGTTTTTTGCAAGCCTCAGCGCTTTCCAGGGTTTTGTCTCCTAACACGCTTCTGCCAGAAGGGGTGTCGGTTTGCATTTGTTTTCGGGTGGGGCGGGGCGCAACAGACTAGCACACCTGCAGAAACAGCTCGTGTAGAAATCCAGCCACGGTTTCAAGTTCGCCCTGGGATCCGCTACGCCTAGAAACAGAACCAGGCAAAAATATGGTAATGGAGTTGAGGAGAAAAAAAAAAATCTTCATAAACAAACATTAAGAAATTTTTCCAGAAAAATAGGCCGACGGGGTTTGAAAAGTTCGCGCGTTTGCGTCCCCGATGCCAACCAGGATGTGAATCGTGCCCGCCTATCCTGTCTTCTGGAAGGTCCAGGGAGGGTGTGGCTTGACCAGGAGAACGGAGGCCAGACTTAGTCCTGCTCGGAACCTGACGCTATGCTGGGTGCCCGTTTCCATAATGCACGGGACCCAGCGAGGATATTTGGCGTGCCAGCCGGATAATGTTGGTGCTGTTGGCCCCACGAGTTTGCCGTAATTCATAGAAGATGTGGAGTTTTCACGTCGCGTTGTCATTCGCTGTTAATGATAGCTGCTCCTGCTGTCTTAAAACAGGGCTGGAAGGAGGGCTTTCAGTGCGTCGAGATATGTCGGCATTTAACAAGAGCAGCAAGAGTGATCTTATTAAAATGTAAATCAGATCATATCATTACCTCGCTTAAAACCATCCAGTCCCTGCCACACCGCCTGTAGACTCAAGCTCAGCTCCTTGCCTCGGCCCGTGACCCTGTGGGAGGCAGCCCTGGCTTCTCCTCCGAGCCCGTCTCTGGCACCTTCTGCCTTGCTCTTGCCCTTCCAGCCACAAGGACCTTCCCTCTGTTCCGTAAACAAGCCACGTTTGTTCCCACTTCCGGTCTTGGTGTTTTCCATTTCTTCTGCATCTGATGGTTTTCTTCTCCACCCTTACGGGGCTGTCCTGAAGACGCCCGTCAACCACAAGACTCCTTCCCTGCAGCGGCCTTCGTCTGAGCACCCTGGCTGAAACAGCCCTGCCCTCCACCACTCCGCAGACTCTGACCCTGATTGATAGACCCTCACCACACAAAGCAATACCTCAAAATACACGTTCCTCTGTTACGTGCCTATTATCTCTCTCCCCCGGAAGAACAGAAATGTAATAGAGGCAAGCGCCTGAAATAGCGGCCGTAGTCCCTGAACTCGTGCTTGACCTTGAGTGGTGCTCAGCAAACATTCCTTAGGGGTCCAAGGCGAGTAAGCATGGCCGACTACAGGCAATGCCTTGTTAGGGTGTCCAGAGTGGACCACGTGTGCTCTGTGCCGGGTGTGTGAATGCGTATGTGGGCGTGCAAATGTGTGTGTGTGTGTGTGTGTGTGTGTACATGGAGGTGCAGTCTTTTAGTTTGGGGTCCTACGCTTAAGTCTTGAACGGCTTTTGAGTTGGTTTCCATATCTGCCGCGAGGCAAGAGCCCCCTTGCGTTTCGAAGCGTGGGGGATACCCAGTTTTAGGAGCCCCGTTTACTGAAGACCGTGTCGCGTCCCCTCGTGAGTTCACGGTGTTGGCGCCCTGGCCGCAGATCAGCCGGCTGTGCCGTGCGTGCTCTTGAGTCTGCAGAGGAAATCGGGGCCAGACGAGGCGGGGGATCGCTAGCTGGGCGAGAATTGGAGCCTTTAAACTCAGAGAACTCAGAAGATTTCTCAACTCCTAGTCCAGCGGTCAGCCTGGGGCTCCGGAGTCGGAACGGCGCCGGTACTCGCCTCCTCTCTGCCGCTTGGCGACTCGGAGCGGGGTTCTCACCCTGTTAGGTGGGGTCTCCGTTTTCCTCACCCGAGTAGGGAAATAATAAAACTTCCTTCCTCATCAAGTCGCTAGGAGGAAATGAACTGCGTGCGGAGTGTTTTTGCACAGTGCCCGCCACAGAGTCAGGGGTCCGTGCGTGTTGGCTCTCGTTACTATTATTATTGTCATCATTGTTCCCAAACGAGGTGACCCAGAGGGATCGTGTGGGGAAGGGTCGCTGATACATCTGGACTGGCGGGAGGAGGGGGGCGGGGAGGAGAGGGGACAGGTGAGTGCGGAAGTCAGGTGCCGGCCGCTTGTGCAGAAAGTCGAGCCTCCGTGTCACGCGCAGCTCAGGGAGGCCTGAGGACTAGTGTAAGGAGTGGCAGGCGCTGTCTCACGTCCTAGAGCAGCAGGATGGGCTTCAGCCCTTCAGACTTTCCACCTTATTCGACAGCCAGAAACAGCCTCTGCCCTCCCCCGCCCCCTCCTCCCCCCCCCAAAAAAAAACACATTAGGTCTGGTTTTGCAGAAAGGACTCATAGGTCACCCAGTCCAAGGGGTGAAGGAAGGTGGAACACTGGACAAAGGAGGAAGGGACTTGTTTACTTAGGCCCCTTTGCTTGTTCCTGGACTATTTTCAGGCTAAGCACGGGGACACAAGCGTTCTCTGTCCTTTCCTCAAACAGTACTTATGGTCGAGACTCCTGTACACTAGACAAACCCTAGTCGTCTTCCTCCTGGGTGCCTGGCGGACTACATTACCCAGCATCCTTTGCAGCTAAAGGTCCCATGTGACCATGTGCAGGCCAATGGAAGAAACGGGAGACGGCAAAGACCCTTGCTGGCATGGCACAGGAAAACCTATGAATTCCGTCGTGACCTTTCTGTCCCATCTCCCGGCTGAAGTGACATGGTTCCGAGGACGTGGATCAGCATGGCGGCACGAGATGGAAGGAGCTTAGGTGCCCGTGCTGTCCGCGAGACACACCTGACCAGAAACACCCACTTTGAACAGTCACGTGAGCAGAAAACAAGTTTCGTTGTGTTAAGCCTCTGAAATTTGGGGGCTGTTTGTTACGGCAACTTACATACTCTAAGTAAAAATGCCACCCTTAGGAAAGTATCACGAGTGTTCTCGCAGGTGTATTCTATAGCCTATATTCTACTCTGAGAGTAGGTTAATAACATGTAAAATAGAAAAACAAGACCTACATCACCTCTAATTTTCTAAGGGCCACTAAACTCATTGGTATTACGCCTACTTGGTAGACAAAGAACCGGAGGTTCTTAAAGTTCACGAATAGATGTCAAAACCAGTAGTTTTGGCCCAAAATTCCATTCCCTTCCTACTGTGGGCCTCTCAGTGTGTTAAGTATTAGGAGTCTAAGGAGAGCTAGACTACAGGAGGTTTGGAGAGCTGAAGAAAGAGGAAGAAAGAAAAAGGAAGAAAAAAATGATTTTATGCATTAAAAAATCAATCATCTGAACATTAGCGATAAAAATTGGAAAACGCTGTTGGGGGAAGGGCACTCACAACGAAAATGAAAATACCTTGGGATACAGTTAAGAAGAAATAGGAAAGAACATTTATTACAGTTTTTTAAAGGTTAAAAATAAAACTCGGAGAAGTATTTCCAGGCCCTGGATGGGGAGATTTGAAGGACATCGACACAAAGCCAAATTCAACCGTACGTTCAGGGGAATTTCAATAAAGATCCTAAGTGACCGTTTTAATGACAAGTCGACTCCAAAGATGATATGGAAGAAGTAATATGTAGAAGAACCAATAGATTAAAAATAACACTAAGGGACAGGAAAGGGTAAGGGTTACTGGCCCACTCCGTCGGACATAAAGATGTATTCCCTAAAATATGAAAATGTTGGAGGAATGGGAAATAGCGTAATGAAACCGAGGAAGAAGTTCTGGATTTGGACATGTTACGTGCGAGAGTTTAGTATATTATGAAGCTAGCGTTTCAAATTAGGGGATACGAGATAGATTATTTAATTAAAACATCAGGACAGTTGCTTCTCCCTTTTTTCTAAGCTTCTAGAAGCTTTTGTAGGAAAAAATTCATGAGCTCTGTGAAATCCCGATGGAGGATCTTTGTAAGAATAATGTCTGTTGCTTGGAAAGGTGAAGGTCTAGACCGATAAGGTCGGTTACCAAACGCCGGAAAACTTGCATTGCAGAAAACATGCAAAGTTTAAAATACGAATGATATGCTAACATTTTCGAAAATCTCAGTGATAATAACTATCATATATATAGATCTTTTATTAGGCAATCATAAATAGAAATCCATATTAAAATGGACAAAAAAACATAGTCATTTTGGAGGCTAACATGGCAGAAAGCACATTTTTTAAAATTTTATAATAGTTTATTTTCAAACTGGTTTACATATAACACCCAGTGTTCATCCCAACATGTGCCCTTTTTAATGCCCATCACCCCTCTCCCCCCTCCCTCACCCTCCTCACCCTCAGTTTGTTCTTAGTCTTTGAGAAAGCACATTTTAACTTTTTTTAATGTTTATTTATTTTCGAGAGAGAGACAGAGCGCGGTAGGGAAGGGACAGAGAGAGAAGGAGACAGAGAATCAGAAGCAACCTCCAGGCTCTGAGCGGTCAGCACAGAGCCCGACGCGGGGCTTGAACTAACGACCTGTGAGATCATGACCTCAGCTGAAGTCAGCCGCTCAAGTGACTGAGCCCCCAGACGCCCCCAGACAACACATTTAAATGTACATACCCTTTGGCCCAGCCAACCGGCTTCTCTGGTTTTAAGGATATATTGCAGCCAGTGCCCAAAGACGGCTCTATGAGGCTGTGCTTTGTAGTACTGTTTAAAAGAGGGAAAACCGGCAAGAATGTATTGAAATGAAAAGTCACAGTTAGGGTCTTTTCCTTCTCGAGATGAAAATACGTTTTGAGGCTTAAATAGGAGGAGAATATGGCGGTGTGCAGGGCCAGGCGGTGGAACCCAAGACAATCCAGAAATAGCACGGGATCCGTGATGAACCTCTGGAAACCCAAGCCGCCGGAGTGCAGTGCTCTTGCTGTGTTGTCGGCCGCAGTAGTCCTGCCAGCGCAGCAACGCCTGGCACGTGGTTGCTGGGAAGGAAGACTGGAAGAAGAGCTGCTGAAGGTCCTGGGACGTCTTCTGTATATTCTTGTCCTTCTGATCATAGACGCACACCGTCGTGGTTCGGAGAGCGCCCCTTACACCACACGAAACGGTATCTGAGCCCCGGCTCTGCCTCTCACGGGCTGATCTGAGTGTCCTGTCCTAAACATTTGAACGAAGAGCACTACCTACCCGATGGGGTAGATGGAGACGATTAAGCTCGATACGCACTAACTGCTGTTTAAAATGCTCCGAACGCCTTTCTTCCCTGGAAAGCTAAGAAAGGGAGAAGAACTGACACGTATGTTTAAGTGAAAGAAAAAAAGAAAAATCTTTCCCTGCGTTTGCCTGCAGCTTGTCTTGCATCTCCACAAAGTCTCCAGACGTGGAGAGTTTCACCGGGGAGAGACGTTTCTAGGTGACTCTGACCCAAGCCAACGCCTGACCAAGGAGAGGGCTAACCTCTCTGCTTTGACCTTTGCCTAATGCACGAGGTCACACATTATCCTTCACGGTCCTTAAAAAAAATTTTTTAACATTATTTATAGTGAGAGACAGAGCGTGAGTGGGGGAGGGGCAGAGAGAGAGGGAGACACAGAACCCAAAGCAGGCTCCAGGCTCTGAACTGTCAGCACAGAGCCCGATGCGGGGCTCGAACCCACAAGTCCTGAGATCATGACCTTAGTGGAAGTCGGATGTTTAACCGACTGAGCCACCCAGGCACCCCTCCCTACAGTACTTTTTAACCAAGACCCTAAAAAATAACATAATGACAGATAACCTAAGGAACAGAAACATAGCTATCATTTTTACTATTAACACCACCACTTTTAATTAGACAAAAAAATGCAATTCCTGTTTACTGGCAAAGTTTTGGAAAATACAGAAATGTACGAAGAAGAGTGTGGAATTTCACCTCTTCTGCCGCCTTGAGCTGGCCGCGATTGGTTACCGTCCTTAAGTCAAACTGGCATCTCTTTCGTGATCTGGTTTCCACCTTGTCGTAAGTTGTAAGTATTCTCCTCTGTTGCTACATATGCAAAAATATATAAAAATACGCCTTCTCATGAAATAAAGCAACTCTTCCAAGGGCGAAGTGGTTCCTGCCGTTGGCAAAGCGGTCTTCGGTTGGCAACATAGAGCAAATTCATTTGTAGTGTTCTTCAGAAAGACGTCCGGGGAAACGCGTGCGTGCTCGGGACTGGAAGAGGAAGGGAAGGCAGGCACTCAGGTTCCCAGGTCCGTCTGATCTTGAGCTCATTGACAGGGTGTAGGGAAAGCAGTAAGATCTGAACTTTGTGCCCTTCCTCTCTATTTTTAGCCGAGTAGTCGCACGCTAAAGACGCTTCTACACACACAATTACGTATGCCGGAATCTTCGTGATAGTCTCCGGGTGATGGGATGATGGGCCATTTTTATTGTATTCTCTTTGATCATTTATATTTAAAAAAGTTTTCTCTAATGAGCAATCATAGGAAAAATAAGAATAATGGTGGTTTTTGAAAAAAAAATCTATGAAATATATTGCAGGAAACATTCCAGAACAGTGAAATAGTATGGCGTCTACGGTACAATGGTGCCACTCTGGTTTTGGTTCAGTGGGAGGTAGCTCTGGGTAATTCTCGTCCTGATTCCCAGTTGCAGTGGCATTCCAGGCCCTGATGAATGATACCGTGACCTCCTTGGGGGGCCTTGATCACTCCGGGGTGCCTGTCCAGTCACTACAAATTAAGCTTAATCCTCATTTGAGGAGGATAGAATGTCGAGCCTACACTAGCGGATGCTGTCATGTGTTGAGCCGTCCTGAAGCCCCCGCTGTCCATGTCTCCTACTTCTGGGGGCAGAACATACAAATGTATACGTACACATATATAATTTATTGGTCGGCTGGCTCATCAAGTATATCGGTTTTCATAGCTTCCCTATTGTCAGCGTATTTGAGATTGGATTTGCTGCTGACATGGTCAAATGAGAAAAAACTGACCTGTTACAGTATTGCACTTGACATCTTGAGTATTATTATTAGTCGTTTCATTCCGTGTAGTACCATTGTCCAAATGGGATCGCGCTTAAAAAAATCCAGGCGCTATTCAGTTCCGAAGAGGTGCCTGGCTTCGGGGTGCTCCCCTTCACACCGTCCCTGGAGCTGGGAGGGACGCATGTTAAACCGGGGCGCAAACCTCAGGTGCCGACCTGTGGGACAGAAAGTTCCTGCAGAGCTAATTTGGAAGTTGTTGCAGGGAGAGATCTGTTCTTGAAGAGAATGGCCCCTTTCAACCTCCCCCTAATCAACCAGGTGCATTCGTGGGGCTAAGCGGGTTTTCTTTCCAACAGCAATGGCTGCCATGTTGATCAATCTTTGATAAGTCCCTTCAAGGTCACACGTCTCCCAAATTGCTTATAAGTCCACACAGGAGAATCACTTAGGCAAATGTGTGTGTGTGTGTGTGTGTGTTCCTTGCAAAAAGGCTTGGTAGAAAGAAAGAAACAAAGTGTATTTATTCTTCGGTGCTGCAAAAGACCAACATGCATTTGCATATAAATACAATCATTTCATATTCAAAGTTTAATTTTTAGCACATGTCCCAGAAAGCAGTGGAAGCTCCAGGAATAGGCCCCTCTCACTGAGAGGTAGAACCCGAGTTATTTCCTTGTGAAGAGCTGTTTCTGGCTGATGGCTGCCAGGGTGTGAAGAACGGGGTAGGCATATTCTAAGCTCATGTTGCAGAAGGCCCTTGCTCAGCAAAGGGGACTTCTGTCATCTGTCACTTAGCTTAGGGTTGTAAAGAACAGCTTTCTCTAGATTTGTCTTACCAACCCATCACCTTCTCCCAAGCCCTGCGCACAGTTCAAAATCGAGAGTTCTGGAATCATCAGTGTGTATTCATTAATCCAATGGGGTCCTCCAGGAAGCGTATGCTGAATGTAAGGGGAGTCTTCTGGAATGTGCGAACCCCTCAGGCCCCAAGTCCTTGGACCTGTTGAGAAGGAGACATGTTTGTCTCTTGCTGCGTTGCTGTCAAAACTGAATGGGTGTATTTCTGTCAATAAAACACTGCTCTGGCAATTTGTCCCTGGAGATAAATGGCCTTTTCCAGAGAGGCTTAATAGGGGCCATAATGGTCGTGAATGGAAGTGAGTTGAATAATTGGATCATTCTCCATAAATCCTGGGGTGCCGTCTTCACACGGGACCATCTGCAGGATGTATGTTAGCCCACAGCCTTTCTGTGGTGTGGACACAGCTGTGCGCCATGTCGGGATGACAGGTGAGCAAACTGCAGATGCCTGGGACATGGGGAGAGTTGAACTCACTGCTTTCCCGGTTGAATCCCTCTCCTTTGCCAAAGGAACACCCATGTTACTTGGTTTCTCTTGCTAAAAATAATATATTTACATGGCTAACAGGAGCCGTCTCCACCTCCTTCATTGGACTTGAGTTTTTAAATGTCAATCTATCCGATGCGTCTTGTTTACGGCAGGTGGGAATGACATAACCTCACGAAGACGAATAAAAGGCCTTTCTGGCAATTTGGAACATGTCTTCCTGAGGCGCGCCGGGTTGTGCGGAAGTCAGAGGTACCTCATCTCTTCCAGTTGTGCCTTTCTCATTTCGCGATCTGAGACAATGTAGAAGTCACTCTATGTGTAGACGGGTCTACTAGATTTGGAGCTACTCCTGACTGGGGCCGTGATTTAGTTCTTTTTCCATCCATATCCCAGAACAGTTCACGGCACGTAAGTCAGCAAAGAGGATAGTTTTTAAAATAAGTGGCATTTTATTATCCACAAAGAGAAGCTCCCTTGAGCCCTTAACATACAGTAGGCTTTGTTCTGAAATTAGCTTGGGGCACACCACAGGTTCTACTTGGAAGGTACCTCTGACTGCTGTGAGCATCCAACACATGTCGGTGACTTGGCTTTTCAGAGAAATAGTAGATGCAGAAAACTACAAAGAATGATGGAAATTCTGGCAGATCAGTGCTAGGAGGCAGGGACGGACCCACGTTTTCCAGAGCCGTTTTTCACAGACAGGATGGACCTGAAGATGGCCCGCCATGTTGGCATTAAGCAATCTCCGAGGGTCAGTTCATGGAGAGTAGACGCGTGGAAGAAGCAGTGTGGAAGGATCTGGTCGATCCTCCCTTCATCTGCACGATTTTTTAATACTGGAGTATTTTCCGTTAGGAGAGAGGTGCCGAATAACTACTTTACAAGTACGGAGGAATAGTTCTCTGACGTTAGTGGAACTTAATGAAGACACAGGGAATTCTTCCTCTACCTTGTCTGACTTCATTTGTCCTGTATGCCACCCAAATCAGGTTGGTTTTAGGGGCCCTTTGTGGGAAGTGATTAAGGCCAGTTTGAGTAAACCCGTGAGGTGGACCCAAACCCATGAGGTGGCTGGTAGACTTCTTGTACCATATCCTCCCTCGGACTCTACAGGGACCTCTTGCTTCCCCATCCTTTCGCTTGGTGTCCTACCACCTCGACATCTTCTCTGTTGGGACACCTTTCTGTCTCAGGGAACAAGAGCCCTGAGGGCCCACCGACCCGGGCCCTGGACCCAAATAGACATGAGCCTCCATTGAACTTACTGGCTTGCCTTGAACAAGGACATCATCTATCGGAACCTCAACGTGTTCCTCTGTAAAATGGGCATACGTGGTGGAAATTAAATCTCAGGGTTCTGAAAATTCAGTGGGGCAATCCACACCCCACCTTTTCTCAGTCTAGGGGTTGACGTGTTGGGAAGTCTCCATCTATTTTGGCTACCCTAATTATGATCGATGATTATGATGCAATGTTGCCATGGTTACTCTTGAAATTAACTTTCTACAGGAAGCTGGCTCTTTAAGACTTGCAGTATGGATTCATTGTGTTCAGTCCATAGATACCTGTTGGCTTAAGAAATCCAGCCTTTAAGAAGGCGATTCTGTTTTACTCTCAGGTCCCGCCAAAGTCTTCAAAAACTATGGGTTTTGCGACAATGGATGAGAATAACAGTGATCTTCCCGCCAGCGCAGTACACTTCGCCCTCCAGGTAGCTACCTAATTCACTTGAGAGTGACCCGTCCAGAAATCCTTCCTGCAAGAAGGCTGGGGAACGGGATACAGCAAATCAATTATTCCTCTCTCCGCGTCTCCTTATAAACCAGCCTCCCCTAGTTTCTTTTCTGGCTATTCTGTTTTCTATTACATAGAACGCTTAGGTGCTGGGCCAATAAGTAGCATATGAATACTTAATGAAGGAGGGATGAATTATAAATGGCATGGAATTTATCTACACTGCTTCCTTGCAGACAGCAGAATGGTGCTTTATCTCCCATCAAGACACACAGGAGTCAGTAGGTGAGAAAGTATCCCAGTTGATAAATTTAAAAATTGTTACCGGATGCCGTCTTAGGTTACATGGAACCCAATATCACGCGGCACAGAGGAAGAGGCTTGACCAGGAGCGACGGTGAATCTGATGCTGGCGGGAGAGAGACTGAGGGGGTCCCTAAGGGCACAATTACTGCGAGAGTAGAGAACTCAGGACCAGGACCGAGGCAGACAAAGGCTGGGGTGGGAGTTGTAGTTACCGCTCATTCATTGTGATTGAGTGCCAGTTAGAAAGAGGCCTGACAGGGGGTCTGTAGTGCTTTGATTTTAAGGGGAGGCCTGCTGAATGACATTATCTAGAGAAGGGATTTCGGTATCGTTCCGCCATCCGTGAGTCATCTGTCAACCGCTAGCTCCGTGAATACAGTGAACTCTCATTCGGAAGAGTAACAGATAAACCCCCACGTCTCAACCTCTTGATGCAAAGTTCATTTGCACATAGCACGTAACACAGACCTCTCCTGGGTGACTCTCCTCCGAGTGTCCATCTGGGAACCCAGGTTCTTTCTATCTTGTGGCTCTGTCATCTTCGTTATGTGGTTCCAAAGGGCACCAAAAAGTTATCTCCAGGTCAGCCACCTGGAGGGTCAGTAGCAGGGAAGGTTCGAGGGAGAAGGTCTACAAGTGGGATTGTGGAATTCTTCAACTCTGGATGCTGATCCGAGGGAAGCTGAGAAATGGAGTCTGGCTGCCCAGGTAGAAGAAGAGAGATACAGGCCGCAGCCAGCAGGGTCTGCGATTGTCAGAAAGAACTTATATTCTTAGCAAATAAGGTACATGTTATTACAGAAATGTCATTTTCTAAAGTGTTTGCAAATTCTTTTTTAAAAAATCCCTTTTTTGGGGTGCCTGGGTGGCTCAGTCGGTTAAGCATCCAGCTTCTGCTCAGGTCATGATCTCATGTTTCGTGGGTTTGAGCCACACGTCGAGTTCTGTGCCGACAGCTCGGAGGGAGCCTGGAGACTACTTTGGAATCTGTGACTGCCTCTCTCTGCCCCTCTTCTGTTGGCTTTCCATCTCTCAAAAGATCAATAAATGTTAAGAAAAAAAAAGATAAAGAAATCCCTTTTAGAATATTGTGTTTGCATGTGAACAGTGGAAATTCCGGTTATAAATTGTCTTAATTTGTAGGAGGTTACTTGGTAATAGTTCATCTGTTTTGTTCATTTTCGTGTCGAATTCCCTTTAAACTGCCTATATAATTAAACCACAAATGTAATATGTGCATTCTTATTCAAAGTGTAGGCAATATAGTAATGGATAAAGAAAAAAATTAGAGTGATTCATTATTCATTTGGTCTGTATTAACTGCTTGTTTGATATCCACCTGGTCCTTTTCCTCCACTTAAAGTTACCTTCTATCAGGGACCCCCAGACTTTTCCTGGAAAAGGCTAGATCCTAAATATTTTAGGCTTTCAAGGCCATGCTGTATTGTATCTCTTGCAACTAACTCAGTTCTGCTTTGGCGGCGCAAAAAGCAGCCACAGACCGCATGTAAACACATGGCCGTGACTGTGTTTCAATAAAACTTTATTTATAAAAGGGTAAGGACCCCTGTGGTACGTGGTGGATACAGAGTAACTTATGCAAAACACTGAGAGGCCTGAACAAGAGAGGGCTGCTCAGGAAAGATTCATTTGCTCTCCTTAACTTGAAATGAATACAGTTGCATGACTTCAAGCCCTTAAAATTCAACGGATACAAGTTTAGATAGGCATAGCGAAAGTCCAGGACCTTAAATACTGAAAGTTTATAAGCAGGGGGGGCTGGGGGGAAGAGGGTATTTTTACTTAAATCTTTATTTACTCCTTCGCCGTGTGGATTTTTTTTTTCAATGAGCATATTTCACCATTGTGATAAAAAAGATAGTTGAAATGTACGGATTTGCGGCTTTTTGCTGACTCAGAAGAGCATGTTGCAATTTAATCCGGATCACGTGACTCATTTGCATTTTCCAATAACCAGCTGCAGCTGTGATTCAGGGACTGTAGCCTGGACCACAGAATAACATTGAAAGAGTTTAGGCCTAGCCTGAAGTGCTTCGAGGAAGGCGAGTCCCCCGCTTCCTCTTTCGACGATTTAGCTGACGGGGACATCGTTAAAGGGGAAGAGGAGCGGTGTTTTGAGGATCTTGCTCGGGTTCCTTGGCTCAGCCCCCTGCTCTCACCCTCATCACGCGCAGGGCCGGCGTCGGCTTCCTGCGGACACACAGGGTCCATGCGGCGCACGCGGTGGGCGCTTACAGATATCCCTCGATGTAAACATGTAACCGTCGATCTCAGTGCCTAGGGCAGCCCCTGGCACTTACTACACACTCATGAAACACGTTCAGGCTAGATTTAATTGGACGGATGCAGCCGCGGCAGGGGGCGGGTGGGCATTCTATTTCCGGGCAAGGTTGCCTTCTTCCTTTTGGAGACTTGAGCCTGCTGCTTTCCCTGCGAGAATTGCAACAAAAAAGAGACACATTTCCGAGAGTCCAGGAATGTTGCTGCTCTCCGGAGATTACCTCGTGTTAGGTGGTCTGATGAACCTACATCACCCCGAGACGAGACAGCCTCCCGGGAACATTATCATGAAGAAAAGAGATATCAGGGTCTGTTGTCTGCTCTGGTGATAAACAGGTTTTCATCAGGCTTCCTTGTCATTTCTATATCGCGTGCCGCTTTTCCAAAAGAGAGAAATGTAAACTCTTGAAATACCTCGGCATTTGTCTTCCGATTTCAGTTGTTCTCAGCGCTTGGCTTCTCAAGTTCTCCCTGGATCACAGTCTGATTACTGTCCATCTACCGAGATGTCAGTCAGATTTCACCCTTTCGTTGTAAAGGTGGGGAGGGGGGAACAGCCTGGACAAAACGATCGCTTACAAAAGCCCCATTTTAATGCCACAGCTTTGTTTGGACTTGAGGACAGTTGCAGAAATCATTAGGTAATATCTTCTTTAGGGAGTCAGCATGTCCTCTGCTAGACTATTAACAGGCCAGGAGAGGAAAAAAAAAATTCTCCTTATTATTTGAATCAGTTTACAGCAACTCGTGAATTAGAAGCTCACACCCGAAGGAGTATTTTCAGCTTAATGGAAACAATTTATCTAACCCTTGCAATTCTTTACGAGAATCTACGTTGATGGATGGACGTTTCTCCCGCGCAGCGCAGGTACATTTTACGGGGAGCCTGTGTCGTGCAAGTTAGCATCTGCTAAGAAGTCAAGTCAATAAAGGACAATTTCAGTCTCATAAGGATATACCACGAATGAATTAAAAATCACAATCTTAGAAATTGTGCTAAAATTCAGTTCCCGAACTGCAAGCAGGTGTATTTGTTTTTAAACAACACTTTACTGGTCTGTTCTGGTTGAACCCAGTGAGACAACTCGTTGGCTTGAGGGGGAGAGCTGATGCTAATGAAAAGTTACACTCTCAGCATTGATTGCTTAATAATAAAGGAATACCGTGGAAACAGGAACATGTGTTTCCCCTAAGGTTTTCTGAGTTGTTTAAGAGAAGAGCAATTGTTTGATATACGGTTAGGAATCCTGAACCGCTCTGAAAACAGATGTCTGCCCACCTTAGAAGACACTGTCGAAATCTCATAAAAACCCGAGTCCTGGAAGCTTGTGTGGCCATTGCTGGAATTCTCTGGGAGGAGGAGAAGGAAAGGGATTCAGAGCCAATCTTGAGGCTCTTCTAAAGGAGTTATTTGGGGGGACTCTTTCTGAGTAAATGATAGTTCATGGGTGCCGGAAGGGAGCTTAGAATTCGTTGGTCCAACCACCTCCATTTTCCTGGTGGAGAAACTGAGTCCTTGGAAGAGAAACAGCCTGTCAGAGGTCACTCAGTGGGTTGGCCACTCGTGAGATGGGTGAGAGTCACATGCAGCTCTCACTCTGTCTGTCCTGGGCTTGTTCCATTCTGGGGTCTAGCGTTCCGCCCGGCGTATAATAAATGCTTACTAGACATTTGCCGCGTGCACGAGTGAAGAGGTGATATTTTAACTCCTCCAGAAGGAGCATGGGACCGGAACTCAGAAAGCTGAGTGGAAAGACTTCCCAGAACAAGGCAGTATTTTCGAGCGGGTAGAAGTCTGGCTAAGAGGGGCCTCTGTGTGGCTCAGTGGGTTGAGCGTCCGACTTCCGCTCAGGTCATGATCTCAGGGTTCATGAGTTTAAGCCCCATGTCGGGCTCTGTGCTGACAGCTCCGAGCCTGGAGCCTGCTTCGGATTCTGTGTCTCCCTCTCTCTGTCCCTACCCATGTCATGTTCTGTCTCTCTCTGTCTCTCAAAAATAAATAAAAATGTTAAAAAAAATAAAAATAAATAAAAAAAGAGGTCTGGCTAAGAAACACCGAGAAGCCATGGCGTCACACTCCTGGCTGGGGGCAGAGTGCTCTGAGGGTTATGGCTTTGAGAAGTTGGATGCTCGGCGAGGCATGGGCATGCTGGGCGTCCAGGGGAAGCTCGATGGGCTTGAGAGCATGCTGGGCATCCAGGGGATACAAGCTGCCTGTCGCTCCTCCCCAGTCACGGCTGGCGGACCTGAGGGCTCGGCAGGCAGGCAGGCACGGGTTCAACTCCTCAGTTGCCCACTTGCCAGCTACCTGTCTTGGGCGAAACTCAGATCTTGCCTTTTGCTGTGACTCTTAGCGAGTTAATTATCTTCCAAAGCGTCCCCGTACCTTCCGCCAGAATATGGAGAAGCTAGCTCCTACACTGAGCGTTGTTTTGAGGATTCCGTGACCACATCAGGGCTCAGCCAGTGTCTATTTGAGCGAATTATCTTCATATCAGGGAACTAGGGTGCGTTGGCTTTGTCCAAAATAACATTCTTGGCCTGAATTACCTATTCCTTTTTTTTTGTTTGTTTTTTTAACGAACAGAAAAGCTGAAACTTTTATGAGAGAGTGTTTAGATGAACTTCTTCGAGTCTCTAGAATATTCTGGCTGGGTTACGCATGCAGCTATATTGGAGGTGAGACTCGAAGTCCCATGCAGGTGAGGGCAGGGCCTGGACGCCTGAGTAGGAGTCGGCAGGGTCCCCCTGCTCGCGGGGCTCCCCTTCCCCATTTGCAGTCTGGCCAGAGGTGACTCGGACACTGTTGCGACCTGACCGTCATTCAGTGAGAAAGAAATCCTTGTTACTGAGGGCGGCCTGGTCTCCGGCGGCCATTCCCACCTCCTTTGGACACGAGGTCCCAAGAGAGCATGAGTTTCGCTTCTCACCGGGCCCGCCTCCAGAGCAGATCCCCGGCGCTCATGTATTCCTCGTGTTTTTGAAGTTTTTTTTCCCCTCAAAATAAAAGCTAACCTTCTCATTTAAAAAAAAAAAGTGGCATAAACGTCCCCACAACCACTTACTTGCTTTCATGTTGTGCGTTTCCATGACGTATTTTCGTTTATATGTATATAAATCATCGTCAAAACCAGTCATCTTGAAAATACTGTTTATAATATTGAGCATTTTCCTCTGTCTCAACGAGTCTCCACTTTTATTTTTTAAAAAAGTTTTAACATGCATTTTTGAGAGAGAGAGAGAGAGAGAGAGACAAGAGGGAGAGTGGGGGAGGGGCAGAGAGAGAGAGAGACACAGAATCTGAAAAAGTCTCCAGGTTTAAGCTGTCTGCACAGAGCCCGATGCGGGGGCTGGAACTCATGAACCATGAGATCATGATCTGAGCCAGAGTCGGACGCTTAACTCACTGAGCCACCCGGGCCCCCGCCAATCTCCATTCTTAAAAGATAGGATTCAGAGCCACTGAGAAACGCCTTCTCTCCCTCGGATCTGTAATAGGGCGTTAACTCTTACAAAACATTTGCAGACCCTTCTGTCTTTAGCCATCATAACACTGCAAGTTAGGTATGGGATGACTATGTCATTTATCGCCCAAACAGGGTCACTTGTAGAGATAAAGGGGCGCTATTAATCCTCAAGCCAGGACAACGGGGGTAGCCGGAGGATGTCCTAGACACACCGAGATGCAGTCTGCCCAGCTAGGCCAGACGGAAGTGATTTCAGGTTACCAACGCAGAAACACAGAGGCGAAGAGGCCGTTCAAAGCCACACTGGTAACTGGGGGTTCTGTTCTTAGAACCCAGGCTTCCGGCTCCTAACCTCGTGTTCTGCGAACCACGCCCCCCTGCCTCTTTCCGGGGTCCGCCCGACTTCGTAAATATCCTAGAGAAACACCGACCCTTGTATTTATCCAACCGAGATAAAGTAACCCTCTCTTCCGCTCTCCCTCTCCCTCGCGCTCTCTGGTTCTTACTGACTTCTAAGCCAGGTTCCTGACATTTTGTGAGAGGGCCCTGTTTGAAGAGAGGCTCCCTATCGGGGATGAAACGCCCCTTTAATCAGAGTCAGGGCCTGATGTATTGTTTTTATTAAGGATGTTCTGCTCAAGAGAATGGTCTCGCATGCTTGCATTAGTGTCTTCCAAGGCTGGAAGCTGATTTGAAGTAACGTCCATAATACACCACCATCAAAACAGTTAGGAGCAATTATAATAATAAAAGGACCTGAGGGAACGGGAATATTTCACAAGTACCCCCTGGATCAGACGCGGTGGGGGAGAGTCTGATGGAAACTGTCCTTCTTCCTCCTCTTCCCTGACCCCGAGGAGGAGACACTGCCTCAGGGTTTGTGGGCGGCCCTAGGCAGCGGAGCAAGGTGGCGAATCTTCCAGGAGGGGCATCTGGGCATTGCGGGTCGGACTTAGGCTCTGGACTTAGCCTCCCAAGGTGTGGGATCCCCGCCGAAGCTCCTACTAGCTCCGCGTCTGTGGACATGCTGCGTTTCCCAAGCCTCGGTCTCCTCGTTCGTAAAAGGAGTTGATGTGGAAAGTCACCGGAGACACACACGTAGTTACCACATCTAATTACCTTTTCTTTTTCTGTGGTGAGAACATCTAAGATTCCCTCTCTTAGCCTCTTTCAAGCATACGATACCGGGTTCTTAACTATTCCGTCGAGCGGATGGCAGGTGTCTGCTAATGGCCTCATGTGTCCGATCATCACCGCGGACTCCATAAATGTACACCATGTTGCGGGTCAGTTATATATCTCCGTGACACTGGAGAAAAGAGAGAAAACCGAACCAACAAGCAAATCGCGCTCTTCACGAGAGCGGATACATAAAAACCAGACCCATATGTGTTTTTCGCGTGTTATTTTTACGATTCGTTATGAGTCTTGTCGGGAACCGAACTCCCCTCGCGCATAGAGACGCCGGCCTCTGTTGTCTCCGTCCGTTGGTGTTCTTTTAGAGATTCCCCTTAATGTCCGGCCTCTTGGCTCGTGCAACGCAAGGAGCAGGTGTGACTCATCGATGAAATCAATCTGGGATTTCCAGTGGACTCTGAAACGAGCTGCTCTGATAAGTGAGGATTACGTGAGCGGGGCAGTAATCTGATAGAGGCCTTCAAAGAGCATTCCAGGACTTCTCCAGGGGAGCCCCGCGTCCAGGAAGCAGTGTTCTGGCTGGGATGTCCAAGGGACGAGGCTCTGTGTCTCAGAATTTCCAGCGATCCACTAAGCACTTCGAGATCCTCCCAGAACTGTCCCGAAGGTTCGCATAAAGATCTCCTGACCTTGGGGAAATAGTACACGGGCTCCCCCTCCACGTCAGGCTCCTTGGCCTTAGACCGTCACGTGTAATTCAGCACAGTCTGCGAAGACACATCCCTGTCGCCCTGTTTTAAATACAAGGAAGCTGAGGTTCAGCTGACGGACCGGCCCAAGGTGACCCAATTCCAAAGCAGAAAGCCACTTTTGGGAATCGCGTCTGACGGTAAAATCAATGTTCTTTTATTTTTCCTTAATATTTTACTTTTTATCATCAAAGTAATTTATGCACACTGTAAAAAATTTGCAAGCAGAGTGAAAGTATGAAGAAGAAAGTAAAAATTATCCCTGCTTCTAGTGTGGATAGTATTTCATTTTGCTATAAATCTTTCCTGGTTTTCCTATAGGACGTGTGTGCTCTCTCTCTCTCTCTCTCTCTCTCTCTCTCTCTCTCTGTAGTGAGAATGGAGAGGATTTGATGGTCATATGAAATTTCATTTCGCTTTTCTTATGTAATATTCTATTTTGAATTTTTCTCGTATCATTAACTCGTATTAAATAGTTTCCAAAAATGATGGTTGACAGGCTAGGTAACCTTTCTTCACACACACGTGCGTGTGTCTATACACAATTACATCATCCGTAATCAGTCCTATCTTTAGACATTTTGCTTGATTCTAGTTTTTTTTCCCCCCCCTCCACTCATAAATAACACTTAGAGAACCTCTTTGGCTTAGGAACAGTAGCTAATAGCAACAGGTGGTCCTACCTTTGGCTTGGCGGAGTGTCTTGCACATGGACCTGGCACGTCCCTTACAGTTTTTAATGTAAGCCTCGTCACAACCCTGTGATCAAGGTGCTATCTTTAGCCCCACTTTCCTGCTAAAAAGCAGAGGCTTAAATAGGCGAACTGCATCATCCGACAGACACCGAAAACTGGCGACAGGGCAGAGTCAAACGCAAGACTCCCTGAAGGTCAAGCCTGTGTCCTCTGCCACGTGGCCGCCCACCAGGCTCTGCTCGCTTCTGATATTAGCCTGTGAGGATGCATCCGCAGAAGGGGCGTGGCTGGGCGTGAGAGCAGGTGCCGCGGTCTCCGGCTTTGGGAACCGATGACCGCATTGAACTCCCTGAAAGTATTCTGTCTCCAGAGGGGCTGGAAGCACCTTGTTCCCCAGCACAGAGCCCCTGCCCACCGGGGAGCCTGGGCTCAAGCCACCCCCGCCTGGCTGTCCCCAGACTCTGAAAATCCCCGGAGTGTGGGCTCAGCTACGGCCTGGCCTGAGAGCTGGGTGAGCCCCATGGTGGGCTCTCCCAGCGGGGGAGCCATGGTCATGGGCCACCTGTGTTTGGCAGGGGTGACGGTAGGGCATCTCTGCCACCTCAGCGGCTGGGGCAGCTGTCTTAGTTTCAGGATCTTCGCAGCAGGAAGCCAAGTGCCTCCTCCCGTGCCATCTTAGCCTCCAAGGAGAGGGGCGCAGGACTGTCTTCCGGTTTCGCTTCTTAGCCCCGACTGCCTTGTATTACAACAGTCTTTCCTTGGACCGCGAACTCGGCAAAGTTGGCTTGCACCTGTCACCCCCTTCCCACGTGACCCCTAGCCAGTCCCCTTAGACTCTGCCTTTAATCCCTGCTCTGCATTCCCCAAAGACAGGGACCCTTATGACATCCCTGCTCACCTTCCCCCTTCACACGTGCTGGCCGTGGGCGACCGAGCGCCTTATGCAAATTGCTGTGGATTAAGTCTCGGGCTCCTTCCGTGTCTGGTTTCCCACTGCGGCCAGGACCAAATCCGCCCCCGTCTGTTGGGGAGCGGGTCTTCTGGCCTTCCGTGCCTTGGGGCTGTCTTTCAACCGAAATCGAAGACGATTTCATTTCAAGACCTGTAACTAATTGCACGTGCAAAGACCCTGTTTCCGAGGAAGGTCCCATTCTGGGGCTCATGGTGAGGAACAATTTGGGGGAGACGGCTCTTCGACTCATCGTAATTCCCTACATCGTCCTCCATGTTGGGGAAAGGTCTCCTCCCCTTCCTTCCCACGCTGTACTTTCACGGCTGATAATCGTAGTCGCACCAACTGTTGGACCAGCAAGGGGTCTTCCAGATCATTCTAGTCTACAGCTGTCCAATAGAACTTTCCGGGGTGACAGAATTGTGCTACGCCGGTGCCATTCAATATGGAAGCCACCAGCTATACTGGTGGTGCCCTTGAGACGTGGCCAGTGCCACTGAGGGACTCACCTGTTCATCTTAATTACCTCACATTGACACTTAAGTAGCTACAGGTGCCCGGTGAGGACCACACTGGGCAACCAGCGCCTGGTCCAACCATGTCCATCTTAACTCTGATCGCCAGGGGCCCAGAGGAAGCACACCATCTGCCCGTGGACATTTATGGCTGGTGGTAGACCTGACTCTCTTCAATTTCAGGGATCAGCAAACTGGCTTCCTACCGGAGTTTTTTGGTCGGCCAGCGAGTTGAGAATATTGTTTCCCGTTGTTACATGGTTGACAATAATCGAGAGAAGAATGATGTTTCATAACGTGTGACATTCCAGTTTTGGCCTCCAAAATGAAGTTTTACTAGAACACAGCCCCTTGCTTCACCTGGTAGCTGGGGCTGCACTGCAACAGCTGAGTTGCCACAGAGAGTAGATGAGCCCCCAGACCAACAATATTCACTCCCTGGTGCTTTCCGGAAAGAGTCTGTGAGTCCTGCTTTAACGCGGAGATTTTTAAGCCTTCGATTCCCTAGTTTCGAGTGAGAAAAGAGGGTCGTTTGGGGGCAAGAGGAAAACACATCCTTGCCCCTTCCCAGCCCTGGGGAAATGTTTCCTAACATTTAGGAATAGGACGTGGACATCAGAAGGGCAACGATTCAACTCTGAACGTCCGATGGAAGTCAGGAGGTTTTGCGCAGTGCTGGGGGAACTTTTTATTTCTTCAAGAAGAGGAATAAAAAGCTACAGGATTTTAGTAACCGATGCTACTGCCCTCGGCCACAGGACACCACGAATGCACCATGTTTCTGGTGGGGGTGGAGAACACGCCCCATAAGGCACAGATGAGGGACCATAACCATGCCCACGCAGGGACCCGGATCTTCCTTGGCTCCTCCCCCGTATTCTGAGAGGTGGCGGCGCGCTGCGGGTCGAAATCCCAGAGATGAAGGCCGGTCAGTCTCCACCGCTTACCAGGTCCGCACGGGACGTAGCCTGGTCCCGCACACTGTCCCCCGTCTGCTGCGTGTTCCTCCTTCCCCCTCCGCGAAGCGGGCCAAGACTGAGTGAGCCAGCGTAAGAGTGTCCTAGGGATGGCGTTGGAGCTGCTTTTTTTTTTTTTTTTTAAGTGTATTTATTTTGAGAAAGAGTGCAAGCAGGGGAGGGGCAGAGAGAGAGAGGGAGAGAGAGAATCCCAAGCAGGCTCCGCGCTGTCATTACGGAGCCAGTTGTGGGGCTCAAACTCACAAACCTCAAGATCGTGGCCTGAGCCGAAGTCGGAGACGTCACCGGCTGAGCCACCCAGATGTCCCTGAGCTGCTTTAATGAAGATTTTAAAAATGAAAAAAAAAAAAAAAAAAAAAAGAACCAACCCCCTCCCCCTCCAAAAACGCCACCAACCCATTTGAAAGCTTCCACGGTTTAATTGCCACTGAGGGGCACCTCGTTGACTCAGTCGGTTAAGCGTCCGACTTCAGCTCAGGTCATGATCTTGCAGTTTGTGAGTTCGAGCCCCATGTCGGGCTCAGTGCTGACAGCTCAGAGCCTGGAGCCTGCTTCAGATTCTGAGTCTCCTTCTCTCTCTCTGCCCCTCCCCCACTCATGCTCTGTCTCTCTCTCTCAAAAATAAACATTAAAAAAAATAAAAAAAAAAGAAAAGAAAGGACTTGAGCCTGTGGTCACCGGGTGTGGACACGCCCAGGCCGGACGTCTCGTGTGCACCTGCTGTGTGCTTGGTGCTGGAGGTGCATACGTCATTCTCAGAGCCCTCCTGCTCCCCTTCTGGCTCCGTGGATGAGGTCTGTGCCCACGTCACCCCGATCCGGGGAGCGGGGATCCTAGGGGGCTGCCCACCTGGGCAGGGAGGGCCCCCTTGGCCGGCTGCCCCCTCTTATCATCCTTAGAAACACACCATCCATTGCTTCCTTCCCACGCCCAGGTGGTAGCGGTGCATCTCAGGGGAATGGAGAACTTGAACCGTGTCCAAAGGGAAGGAATGTTGTAATTAGGGAAGTGGAAAATAGAACTGAACGAAAGGAATCTGGTTTTGACTGTGCCTGTCTGTTCCCTAGACTGTAAACAGGGGCGTCGGTGAAGTGGGGCCGGAAGGCCTCTCCAGAAGAGTGAAACGACCCCCCTCCAACACTCCTCCAAACCGCAAACACAACAACAAACACACAAAAGCCGAAACACGGAGTCCGTAAGGCGTGAGGTCTTGTCGAATTGTGTTTTCCATAGTTAATATTTCGCCATTGATAGCTTTGGGTTCCCCAGGGACCTGTCCGCGCTGTTTCCATGCCCGCTCGGACTGCCTCCCGTGTTTGGGTCCAGGCCGGTTCCTCTGGCCCGTCCCCTGTCGGCTTTGCCATCTGCCGACCTGTCTTTACGGTTTATGTGACTCGGATCTCTCTCTCTGTGACGGTCACTGGCTTTGCACCTCTGGACGGATTCGAGTGGAGGAGGAAGGTGCTATTTTTCTCGAAACTTGGTTTTTTTATCTCGACTGCGAAGAGGAGTAAATCAGTACCTGCCCCTTGGGGAGGCAGGGAGAGTTAGGTGCCTAGCACAATGCCCGGCGCCTGCTGGCGTTTCAGAAATGCTTAGCCACGATAAGAGAATGGATGTGTGATGGCACGCAAGGGCTCTCTCTCTGCCTCTGCCTTTTGGAGCTGGACAGGCATAGTGGCATCCTTCAAACAGGGGGGGATTTGGGAGACAGGCCTGAGGCCACACCTAATCCTAGCTCTTCTGACTCATTTACAAACCTCAGGATGCTTCAGTCCCTCGACTCTCCAAGGGGGCGGTGATAGTCCCTGCCATGGTCCAGGGACGAAAAGCGAGCGTGCGTATGCCAGTCGAACACAGTTGTGTGTACATAGTATGTGCTCAGTTAAAGCAGCTCCTAGGGTGAATTGCTAGTATTTGTTGTTGTTGTTGTGTGTTTTTTTTTCTTAGCCCTTCTTACTTTTTATTAGCATCTCAGTTCTCCCTGGAGGTGGGCAGGTATGAGCAAGGGTCCAGGGGTGGGCGGGGGGAGCCACGGGGAAGGGGGCGATGTGCAAATTCCCATCCCCACTTCCTCACTGTGCAGACAGACCTGGCGACCTGCTTTGCCCTCCCTCAGCTCCCGCCCAGCCCCTTCTATGAAAGGGGAGACAGCGCTGTCCGCAGGGCTCCCGGGAGGACCCAGCGGGGAGCACGCACCCCAGGACGCTGATGCATAGCCGGCTCTCGGTCCTCGCCACTTCCCACGGCCGGAGCCTCCTCGGGGCCTGCTGCTCTCTCTCGGCAGGGCGGCCGGGTGCTGCCTCTTCCCCACACGCCCCGGTTGAGATGTCAAGCATCCTGCGTTTCTAATTGCGGCGAGGCCTCGGAGCCACCTAAGCCGCCTGTGTATCAACTGCTCTGTTTCCATGCGGGGGCCTCCGGACCCGGGGCCGCCCCCGGCCGGGTTAATAATGGCTCAATTCAGTCCTGATGCCAAGTGCCAGAACTGCGTAATCCGCGGGGCAGAAATAGCTCCCGTAATTAGAGATGCCCGAGGGAACCCCCCGCCAAGGGCCTCGGAGCTCGGCGTGTGGGAACCCCTCGCCCCCCTCCATGCACGCACACCCCCGGAGCCACAGGCTTCTCGCTGTTTCCCGACGCCGCCAGACCCGGCGTCTCTAAGAGACAAGCTCTCTAAGGGCTGGCATCCCAGCCCCCCCTCCCCCCCCCCCCCGAGACGTGCCCGGCAGAAGCCCTGGCTTCCCGGTGCCCGGCGACCCCCCTCCCGGCGAACAGGCCGGCGTGCATCCCGGCCAGCAGGAACCCCAGCCTGCCCCGTGCCCTCCCTGGAGGGAAGGGAGAAGGCCCCCTTCCCAGCCCAGGCAGAAGTTTCTATTATAAGGGGAGAGGAAGTGGTGTGATTGAGCAAGGCCTGGTGCCGGCCTGCAGTTTCCCTCTGCGAACGCTGCGGCCGAGGGGCCTGCAGGGCTCCGGAAGCTTCCAGAGAGTTGGCGAGGGGCTTTCGGAAGGCAGGGGTGTCACGCAGGGTCCGATCGGCCCAATTTCACAGGGAGAGCGTCCTTCCTGAAGCATTTTGAGTGGAGTGTGTGGCTCTGTCCAATGTCCCTGTCCAGTTCCAAACAGGCCGCCCAGCGGTTTGCACCCCGAGGCCCTGTGACACCCGTGATGCAGGTCTTAATATGCCCTTTTGACAGGTGAAATCCTCAGCTCTTGGGTGGCCTGTACTTGACCCCAGGCCTCTCTGCTAGCAAGCGGCAGAGCCAGGATTCGGTGCAAGCCAACGCGACCCCAGAGACCCTTGGCCTCCTTACGACACGCTCTCTGCCTTACTCCTGCGTGTAATGAGCACACGTCTGCAGACAGGTGCTCGAGGGCGCACACACATGCACACACACACACACACAGGGAGACACACACACACGACTTCCTCCTAGTCCCCAGCACACACTTTCCGGGTGGTCAGGACGGATGCTGAAGTTAGCAAGAGAGCCAGGGGCCCCTCTGACCGTTCCATTTCTGTCCGAACAACTTCTGAAAACACCCCCGCCCCCCCATCACAGGACTCTGAGGTGCAAGATTTCCGAACAGCCAGATGGCTCACTGTCGAGTAGGTATCACGCCTTGGAGAGCGTCGCCCTGGGTGACTTACGTTCTCCCCGTGGAGGAATGGCACTCGGCTTAAAAGAGTAAAACCCTGCTTCGTGGGGAATCTTGGGGTCCGGCCTTGAACTGGCATGTCCCCGCTGTCACCAGGCACTGAGGATGCCGGGCTGACAACGCTGCCCGAGCCTCCGGGGGGGTTCAGGGTCCCCTGGGGAGCAGATGGTCGGTGAAACTTACGCATAGAATGCGTGCTGTGTGGTAAGAAGGTTGGCACACGGGGTTCCGTTTTCAGCACCCTCACACCTGGCAAAGCCTGGTAAGCAGAGTATTAACACACGCGTGGCACTGAGTACGTGTTCGAGAGAATGCTTCGACAGTAAAATAAATGAGTTAAAAATAAATGAATCACACTTGCTTACAGATTTCGTGCTTTTATAAAGGGAATCGCGAGTTTCACCCACCTCAGTTCCCCAGCCTGATCCCGCGGGACTGTGGTTTTGCTTCCTCCGCCTTCTCGTCTAAAGAGTTTTCCAGAGAGCAGCCCCCTTCCTACAGGGGAAGAGCGTGCCTTTCTTTACTCGCTAGGGTGGGGTCCCCTGCGAGTCACCCCGTCTTCTTTACCTTTCGCACTTCCATGCCGCAGAGCGCTGACTGGGGGGTTACGCTGGGAAGGTAACCGAGAATGTAGGAAGTCAAACGGTGCGTCTTTCTCGCCAGAAAGTCTGCTGCCGGCCGGCTCTCTGACCCTGGGCAAAGCGAGGCAGCTTCCCAGCCTCGGTTTCCTCTTGGAAGAATGGGGATGGAAACACGGCATCTGTCTTGGCCAGAAGGATGGACCGGGTGGGTGTGCATGAAATTTGGGGTTCACAGCGAAAGCTCAATGAATAGTAAACTTTAAAAAGGTCTCCTTTATTGATGGCATTTATTTAATCACAGAAGGTGCTTGGTTTCCTAAGTCTGAGGTGGTGCCCTTGAACCTGGGGAATAGAGGCTTTCAAACTTTCATTACACTTGTTTGATGTTTATTCATTTTTGAGAGAGAGAGAGAGAGTAAGGGGGAAAGGGCAGAGAGAGAGGGAGACACACAATCTGAAGCAGACTCCAGGCCCTGAGCTGTCAGCACAGAGCCCAATGCAGGGCTCGAACTCCTGAACTGTGAGATCATGACCTGAGTCGAAGTCGGACACTTTTTTTTTATTTTTTTTTAACATTTATTTATTTGAAAGAGACAGAGACAGAGCATGAGTGGAGGAGGAGCAGAGAGAGCAGGAGATACAGAATCCGAAGCAGGCTCCAGGCTCCGAGCTGTCAGCAGGGAGCCCGACGTGGGGCTTGAACTCAGGAACCGTGAGGTCATGACCTGAGTCGAAGTCGGACACTTAACTGACTGAGCCGCCCAGGTGCCCCCTCAGTCTCTTACTATATTTTGCAGGAAGATTCTAAAGAGAAACCGCATGTATGTGTGTGTGTGTGTCTACATATGTGTTTGGGGACATGTGTGTGCACCCGTGTGTACATGTATCTCACACAAGTGTGTGTGTGCCTGTATTATGGGGGGGGGGTGTGTGCGTGCGAGCGAAGCCGTAGCAGGACAGCCTCACATGGTAAGGCGTGCCGTTCCAGGCCCTGGCAGCCTCTCTGTCCGCTCCGCCGGCCGCTCCTGCCATGCTGGGGCCGAGCCCTCCAGCTCCCATCAGATAAGCAGCAGAATCTGGGGCCGGGAGGGGTCCCCTCAGCAGCTCTAGGCCATGAAGCCACTGCCTCCCAGGAACCCGTCCACCTGTGCTACCGAAGCGTCTGTACGTGGAGTTTTCCTTAGATTCTGACCCTTGGAAGCGGGGCTCAGAGGAGAGAAGAAGGGACCCGGCCGATACCCGCACCTGCGGTTTACAGCAAGGAAAGAAGAAATTAACGTTTATGGGTGTTCTACTTTTTTCTTTATAATCTTTTAAAATGTAGCATTTATTTTATTACATAATCTTTAACAGGGAATAAAGTATTTATGAACTACTGTTATCTATTAAAACCATATATCATTTATTAAAATGATATCTTTCCTATTTAAATCATGTATTAAATATGTATTATGTGTTAAAAGAATATAGTATACTTTTATAAGTGTAATATATAACATAACGAAATGTAACGTACTATATACACTGTGTACTATAAAACATCATATATAAATTTAACAGTTGGCTCTTTTAAGCCTGCACAGCCAGGGTAGTAATGACCTGTATCTTGCTTGTAACTAGTTCTTAAGAGCCAGTTGTTAAATTTTCAGGGGCCTTCCCATTGGCAACTTGAAATCAGCCATGATGAAAACATTTACACAACAGAAATTGGCAAACATGACAAATCAGGGTTGCCCTCCCGCGGTGAGCTTATCATTAAACATTTATAAGCATGCCGCCTTGTGTTAGTCACCCTGCCTCCCTTATGTTGTTATTGTTTTATTTAAACTTCCCTACCGTCTGCGGACGCTGGCAATTCACCCCGCCTCGAAGGGGCTGGCGTGCAGTTGCACACGTTGTTCACTGCACAAGTCAGGGAGCATTTTCTGCATCAGAACCTATCTGCCTCTGGGCTTTAGCTCCCTGCCCTGGACAAGGGGAAGAGCTGTCACTGCTGGCCCACCTCACTCTGAGGGTGCAAATGGATCAGGACACACAAGCTCAGCACCTGCAGGGGGCCTAATGGAAGGAGAACAGGGAGTGGTGAGGACTGGGGCAAACTGGGGCCCCGCAGCCTGCGTGAAGGAGCAGCTGGAGTCCTTCATCGCTGCACGAGAATGCAGGGGACCAGCGGCGCGAGATCGTTCTGATGTAATAAGAAGGAAGAAAAACACTTGGATTTTTAAACACGTATAAAGTTTCCCAGTTTTTCCGAACACTGTGAGCCTCATGCATGGCCCTGCCTGGGTTTCCCGTGGGACCTACATTGAGCGGGTGGCGTCGCAAAGAACCCAGGTGGCGTTAGCAGTGGTCGGTGCGTGGAGAATGCAAGCAAGTTTCAGCGTTGCCTCCGGGCAGCACGTAGTAGGCCCTCTCCGGTTCCAGCGTGAGGTCATGTCTGTCTCCTCTTCAGCCTCCGTTAAGGGGCTTGAATTTCCTGCTCAATTCCCATTACTTTAGAATGACAGGCAACAAAAGTGTCCTTGCCCACAGGGACTGGTATGTACCTGCCCCTAAGAAGCTCAGAGCTCCATTCCGGACAGAAGAAACAGTTGTGCTGCCCGCAAGGTTCTGAGCTTCCTGGCAGCCGGGGCAGAGAGTCAACCACTCCTAGTTAGAGATTTCCATTAGCCAGGAAGGCGCGACCGCACCGGCCCCTTCCTTTGACCCTCTGACTGGATTTATATTCCTTCTGGTTCTACCGATACATTTTTACCAGTTATACTATCTTGGTGTAGCTCCCTTAAGCTACTCCGAATCCTTTGTGGGAAAAGAAGCGTATTAAGTAACGGAGGATGGCAGAGTCACAGCTTGGACCATCTTGAGCTGCCGCAGAGGGGCCGCGACCCGTAGCAGAGCGAGGCCCGGTGTGGACCCCACGACGTGCCGTGGGCTTCTGAAACGTGAAAGAGGAACCCTTTTACCTGACATACTGAGTCTGTTAGGGCCACCGTGACAGAGGACTACAGGCTGGGCGGCTTACGAGGCAGAAGCATATTGTCTCACGGTTCTGGAGGCCAGAAGTCCAAGCTCAAGGTGTCTGTAGGGTTGGTTCCTTCTGAGGGCGGGGAGCGAGACTCCGTTCCAGCGTCTCCCTCAGCTTCTGGGCGTTCGCCGGCCGTCGTTGGTGTTTCTTGGCTTAGACACGCCGCCCTACCACCGCGTCTCCCTTCTGTTCATGTCAGGTTCCCTCTCTGAGTGTCCGTCCCCAAATCTCCCCTTCTTGTGAGGACAGCAGTCATTGGAACGGGGCTCACCCTGCTCCGTTGTGACCGCATCTTAACTAATTCATCTTCAAAGACCCTATTTCCAAATACGGCCCCATTCTGAGGTCCTGGAGGTTAGGACTTCGACCTATGACTTTGGGGCCAGGGGGACACCGTTCACCCCAGGATACCTGGTGACGGGATGTGCCCTGCTCAGCATCAGCCGCACCACGTGATTCTCTCGGTGAGCCCCTCACGTGGGAACTCCTGAGAAGCTACGTGAAGTCACGCTTCTCGGGGCAGAAGGGCCGCGGTCTCTTCGGCTGCCGGTGCCAACGGGGTAACTAAGGGAAGCGTCGAGGGGTGCGGAAGGGGCGTCGTCCAGCCAGAGCCCGCGCTGGAGTGCGCCAGGGGGACACGCTCACAGGTGTTGGTGAAGGTCTCCTGGAGACTTCCAAGACGCACCTGCAGTAAGATCTCTCCGAACGTAACCAGGGCAAGGCGCAGAGAGACGAGATGGTTTGTGCAGAGTTCCCCCACCAGAGAAGGCCCCGGGGGTATTTAAATGTTGACACAGGCATCTGGGGGCGCCTACGTGACCCGGGTGGAATTCGAATCTGGGCTGCTGGCTCCACCGACCTCAGTCTCCAGCTCCTCTCTCCACCCTGAGCGTTAGACTTCAGGACTCACGGCTCACCAGCATGCTGCTGGCCTTTACCAGGCACTTGGGGTGCTCTGTACGGTGGAGTAGGTTGTACACTGTGCAGAAGCGCTCAGGTAAGGGGCCAAGTGAGGATGGCAATCCAACTTGCATTTGAATCACTGAGCTGCAGGCCCTGGCGGGTGGGGGAGGGGCGCCCTTTGCCTAGAGGAAGGGGCAGCCTGTTCTCATTTAAATAAAAGCACTGTGTGGGGGTAGTTGCAGCCTTATAAGTTCCCAAGATGTAGAAGAGAGTGATTAACTCTTTGCCTGCTTGGATCACTTTGTCCGGGAAGTCTAAGGGAGAGAAGTCTACCTTCTGTCACGATGTTCCTGGCAAGAACTTTCCAGGGCCCCAACCAAGCGCCTGTCTCCGCACACACTCCAGCGTGTCCTTCCCTCCCTGCCGTGCTCAGTGGTCGAGCAGAGGAATAGCTGCGCGTGGCCTGGGCCCCCGTGAGCCCTCTGGGCCTGGCGGGGAGATGGGTGGCAGGGGGGCCGTAGGAGTCAGGAGCTGTCGAAAGGAGCGTGGGTGTGGCTCGGAGAGCAGCTTCCCTGTCTCCCCGCAAGGACTCTGGGTGTCTGCTGTCTTACGAAGTCGTAACGGAGAGAAAGAGCACCCTTAGGGTCTGATGGAAAACGAGGGAGAGGGGAGAGAGGGCCAGGGCCGAGGCCAGTGGGCAAAACACAGCGCAGCTATGTGTCTGGAAGCGAGACAGCAGCTCGAGGGCACGCTTAGCATGACGGCGCAGGATTGTGCTTATTTGGTGAACCAGAAGCACAAATCAGAGCCAGCTGGAGGGCTAAGCCGGGCGCTGTTCATGCAGACAGCACCCTTTCCCCTGCCAGGCCCGCGTCCTGAGCTGCTTTCGTGGTGCCAACTCATTCGGCCGCGCGGATCTCCCAAGGCGGGTGTTGGGCAGGGCCCCGCCGAGCAAGGGCGTCGTGAGTCAGCTTCTCCCATCGTCAGCAGGCCTTCCCCAGGCGTTTCTTAAAAATGTGCTCTGTGCCAGGCACAGGAGCCATCTGGAACGGAGTCGCCCTCCTCCGGGAGGAGGTGGACAGGTGCAGGGTGGGGGGGACAGGCCTGGACAGAGGGGGCCCCGGAGCCGTGTTTCTGCCCCGCAAAGCTCCGCATCGGGGAGTGGTGTCTTCTGGGGAGAATTTCCGGCGTGGGTTTGTCGAAAGCAGGGAGGTGTTGACGCCAGTGGCTGGCTGTCTAGCGGAGACCCAGCTCAGCCCAGGGGAGGGGAGCAGACGGTCCCACCTCCAACGATTTCAAGCTGGCTTTAGACAGGGAGCAGGCTCTGTGTGCCGAATACAGCTCCGGCTTCTGTCCTGGTAAATTATTCAGATGTTAATTGCATGGTGAACAAAGCTGCTACCTTCCTTTCCTTTCCAATTATCATCATAAAAAGTGCGGGTGCGGGGAGCCGGGAGCAGGGAGCGGAAAGCCAGAGTGGAAACCGGGTTGAGGCTCCCGGGTGTGACTTCTAGAAGGAAGGGACCGTGGCGGCCACCTGGCGTGGAACCACAGGGAGGCAGGAAGACTTGGTTCCCGGCCCAGAACTCCGGGGTGGAAGATCCTGGCGGGGTCGAGGCCACAGAGCCTGTGTTCCTGTCCCTTTCTCTTCTCTTTCCCACCCCCAACAAACCGCTTAAGTTCCTGCGACTAGAACTGCAAATTACGGGGCTCCCCGTCCTGGGCGGGGCCGGGGGGCTAGCCGAGCTGGAGAGAAAAGTGTTTGAATGTCGCACAGACCGCAGTCCCAGGCAGGTGCACTGCAGGAGAGTGTCAACCGGATGATTTGAGCACCAGGTAGAGAGGGGACCGAGGCATCATGGGTTCCCCTTCCCTGCACCCCCTGTGACATCTCTGCTAACTGGTGCGTACAAGTAGACACTTGTTGCCTGGGGTTAGGAACCCAGAGCGTTAGGGACTAGCCGCTCAACTCGCTACCCACGGTGCGATCCGAATTTACCGTATGCGTCGAATCCGCTTAAACTTTGAAGAGCCAGGCTGCTCTCCCCTCTCATTTGAAATGACTACAGTCCTAATTAAAAGCAAATGACTTCATCTTAAGGCATCAGGGAAGGGCAGTGCTCCTCAGAGGTGAGAAACAGCCCGGCAGAGAGAGCAGAGAGAGGAAGAGGAGACACACAGAAGGTTGCAGACTCTGTCCTCTCGGCTGGTCCCTGTTTCGCGTCTATTCCTTCTTGGCCAGCGGGTATCGGACCCGCGGGTAGGAGGTTGGTGTCGACTCGTTGTGGAATCATCTGAGTTGCTCAGAGACGGGCCAGTGCCACCTCAGGGTCACAGAGCTTTTTTTGTTGGGTTTTTCGTTTAATTCTGGGAGACGGTGTTCCCGAGTCAGGCCCCAAGGTAACCCTCCCAGGATGTGCCGAAGGAAAGCATCTCGGTGTCCCCGCTTCCAACCTAATTAGCTCCGATAGACAGTTCAAGACGTCATGTTGCTTACAACACATCTCGGCCTCGTTCTTGCCAAGCGATGGACTTGAAATGCACCATTTCCAGACTGACTCATTCATGCATCGCATGGAGTCTCTGCCTCTCTGTCCATCACGGGAGACGTCCGGTGGCAGCTGGTGGATCGTGGCCTCTGGTAACCCCGGGGCCCATCCCTCTCTTCCGTGCTCTCTGGGGAGAAGACACTGTTTTCTCCCTCTCTCTCTCTCTCTCTCTCTCTCTCCTTTCCCTCCCTCCCTGTCTCCCTCCTTCCCCCTGCTTCCTCGCTTCCTCCCTCCCTCCCTCCCTCCCTTCTCTCTCTCTCTCATCCTCCAAGCTCACAGTGAAAGGGAAAACGCCGCTTTGAAGATTCCCAGGTCGCAACGGGACCCCACGGTCTACACCACGTCTGTCCTTGACACAGCCGAGCACCGAGCTGGTTGCCAGTTAGAGGCGGTTGCAGAAAGAGGTCTGACCATTAGCTGGTGCTGCCCATGGCCTAGGGCCGAGGTCTCTGGGACCCCTCCATTGTCTCAGGCGATTACAGGGCTTGCGGAGGGGAGACCAGGAACCCCCCACCCCAAACCTCCAGGTGCAGCTGGAAGAGGCAGAGAGACTCGAGAGATGCTTCGCCTGTTTCATTCAAAGCTTTATTTTTCAAGCATCACCAGAGACTCTCGGAGGTTGCTTTGTGACAGCAAAGCTTTGGGGCACGCTGCGAGCCCCGAGAGACCAGGGCGGCCCTTGCTCGCTCGGTTCCATGCATTTGTTTGTCTTATATCTATTAATCATCCCCGAGGCTCCAGCCACTGCGGCCCCCGTTCAGAGAGGCGCAGAGCTGAGTCCAACCTGACTCCTGCCCGTGAGGGCGTCGTGGTCTCCCGGAGAGCCGGCTGGACGGACAGACAGAACATCTATGCACCCGCGTCACAGGGGCCAGGGTGGAGGGACAGAGGGGAGCACAGAGGCCAGCCAGGAGCTGTCAGGAGAGGCTCCCCGAAGGAGAGCTGAAAAGCAGCAGACGGAGGGGGAGAAACTGGAGAGAGGGAGGCCCGAGGGGGTCTTTGGGCAGGGCCGTCAAGGTGGGGGGGAAGGAACAGTCCTGACTGTAACCCGAGAAAGAGCGAGCCGGCTGGTGTGTGTCCAGCTGCCGCACCTGCCAGCTCTCCAGACACGGTCCCAAATGACTGGGCTGACATCACCCGGTCCAAATAAGTAAACACGCAAATGAGTGGGAATAGACGAATAAGCAGCCACAGAACCGTTTGCGGGGAGAAGCAGGTCCAAGGGGCCGACTGACGGCGCAGTTCAAGCCCGGCTGAAGGACCAGCAGATGGTCAGGGCAGCCCAGGGCGCAGCGGGTGGACACTCCAAGGCCCCCCAGTAGCAGCTGCATGAGATAACCAGCCGCCGAGGCCCAGCGTCCCGAATGGGGCTCTTGCCTAACAGGGGTTGATTTGTATCTAGAGTCGCTACCTTCAGGTTGCCTGCTCTTTGTGTTTTTTTTTTTTCTTTCTCTTTGAAAACCATAATGAGAGCCGAAGTGCAGAATAGCAGATACTTGCCTGGGAAAGTCCTACCCGTTAACCTGTGTGGTCCTCAGGACAAATCTGAAGGAATGGGAACCTTATCCTGGACTTTTGGTCCCAACGAGGGGCTTCAGGTGTGGTTCGATCCAGGTGCACAAGTGACGTCATCAGCGGAGTTTCATTGCATGTCTCCGTAGTGCCTGTTTTCTGTGTCAGCTCCATGTTAGGACTTCATTCTATGCTCCAGTGAGCATGGGCTCCGGCAGCGCCACGTTCTCACCCTCCTTCCCGTTAGCAGAGCCTGGCGGGAAAAACCCGCCTTCGTAGGAACCTTCTTTCTAGATATATTTGGATTCCCTTTGTTAGATTAACCAGGGCACAGGTCCTTCTGTGGACCAATCCCTGTGACCGGGAGGATGGTCCATGTCCACCGAATGGCTAGACCCTTGAACCCCACGCGTATCTAAGGAACATTGGTTGGTTTTCCGATCGGCAGACCCTGGGTCACATGACATGTTTTCTTCTGGAGCTGGAGACAGGGTCTCACTTGAGCCACTGGAACTGAGTACGGGACAGGCTTAGAGCCTGGGGGAAATTTTAGCAAGAATCCCGAAGTATAAGGTGACGGAGCTGTGGCCATGTGAAACGCCAATGTCCATTTGTAATTTCAAAGGTTTGATTAGTCACATTAAGTAAGGGGAGAACAAACAGGCAGAAGTTATTGTAATTATAAACTTTATTTAACTCAGCGTATCCAAAATATTATCATTTCACCTTGTAATCAATGCATAAATGTGAACTCGATATTGTATTCAATTTTTTTTTCTGTCCCAAGTCTTCCAGACCCAGTGGGTATTTCGTATACCTATAACACCCCTTCTATGGGATGCTACAATTTTATCGGAAATATTCGATCTGTATTTAGATTTCGTAATGTTTCCAGTTGAAAAAGCAGATCGACCTCCCCGAGTTTTTCCACCCGTCCTTGAAAGTTTGCCAATAACCAAATGAAGTATTAGTATTTAAGTTTAAATTAATTATAAAAGTCAGTGAAATAAAAAAAAAAATGGGTTCCTCAGTGGCACTGCTTACATTTCCAGGGCTCAGTAGCCACATATTCAGCTCAGGACTAGAAGGTAAAAATGCTTAGAAATATCTAGGAGTATCCTATCTAGAGGAACCCTGGGGTGCTGTTGGTGGGAGTGCAAATTGGTGTAGTTGCTATAGAAGACAGAATGGCGGTTCCTCAAAAAATTCTCACTCGAACTACCTGATGATTGAGCAATGCCGCTGCTGGGTATTTATCCAAAGAAAATGAAAACATTGACTTGAAAACATAGATGCACTCGTGTGTTCACTGCAGGCTTATTTGCAGCAGCAAGACACGGAAGCAACCCAAGGGTCCCCCGGTGGATGAATGGATAAAGAAATTGTGGTTTATGTATACAATGGAATATTATTCAGCCATAAAAAGGAACGAAGTCTTGCAATTTGCCACCACACAGAAGGACCTTGAGGGTGTTATGCTGAGTGAAATAAGTCAGAGAAAGACAAGTATCACATGATCTCAATTATATGTAGACTATAAAAGACAAGCCAACAAACCCCAAAGCAATCTCATGGATATAGAGAACAGATGGGCGGTTGTATGAGGTGGGGGGGGATTGGGAAGGGGAGTTTGGGGTGTGTGTGAAGAGTGAAAAGGTAGAAATTTCCAGTTATAAAATGTCATGAGAATGTAATATAAAGCATGCTGACCATAGTTGATAATACTTTATGGCACATTTGAAAGTATCTAGGAGAGAAGATCTTGAAAACCCTCATCAAAAAAAAAAATTGTAACTATGTGTGGTGTTGGATGTTCACTGGACTTAGGTTGGTGATCATTTTGCCATATATACAGATACTGAATCATTATGTTCACACCTGAAACATACAAGGTTATGTCAGTTATGTCTCCATTAAAAAAAAAAAAACATCCAGAATCATCCTGCAGTATCTAGAAGCATCTAGTAATATCTAGAAGCATCTAGAAGCATGTAGAAGGTAGGAAGGTAACTGAACACAGCACTCGCTACATGATAAGAACTCAGGAAATGCTTCACATGGGGTGACTGAGTTGCAATTTGATCCCACTTCTGGCATTTATTGGTTCTGTGACACAAAGCAAGCTTTCGACCCTTTCCCAGTCTCCGTTTTCTTCTCTCTTAAGTGGGAATAATGAAATCCACTCTGCAACTTCTCTCTAAGGAAGTTTACTCTTGTGGAATGTAGTTCATGCTCAAAAGTAGTCGATGTTACCATTTGGAGCGGCCTTCCTTCCTCTTCCCTCAAATGGCCAGATGTCTTTCCTGACTGAAAGACAAAGTAAGAAGATGAATTTACTCAGAGGAAGATCGCAAAGGATCATTGTAAGTAATCACCCGTTCTTTCGGCTGTCGTGGCTAAAGCGCGGCAAACGGTTTTGAACAAATCATCCGATTTATATCAAGGTTGACTGGGGAAGTCCTCACGGAAGATTCTGCCGAGCAAGAGGGCAGAAGCTAATGGTTTTGTACGCCTACTATGTGCTTGGCACTGCAGTAGGTCCACGACACTCCTGTCTGACTCAGTCTTCCTAATCTGTGGGCTGCAGGTTTTATTCCCCAGTTTTACAGAGTAGAAATTTTGGCACAAGGACCTCGTGCTGCATTCCACAGCCAACAGCGTGGTGGAGTCGGACTCCCAGATTTCATCGCTGCGGCAAAATCAGGAAGGACATGAAGAGTCCAAGCTGATGTTCTTACATAGAAATTAACTTTTTTTTCGTCTTCTTAGCAGTGGTCAGTAACTAACAAGTTTTTGGGTTATTAACTGACGTTCAAAACCCCTAGGTTTTCAATCCAAGCGAGAAAAGCATGCGGAAGATGGTTCTGTTCTCTCACTCAGCTCCCGCCCTGTGGCCAAGAGGAACTTTCTGGCCCCAGGACCCAGTTTGCTGAAGAGGAACCGGGTCATTAATTTTGCCCTTTATTTTCTTGGGTCTCCTCCTCCGACTCTGTAGTGAGATCTTTTTTCACTCAGGGGGGCCATGCTCCAAATAGTATTAAGCCCACAGGAATTTCGTTTTAAAAATAAAAAAAGACATTATGAACTTCTGTGCAAAGACATGGCCACAGGATTATTCATGACAGCATTGTGTAGAGTGGTAAATTAAAAAAAAACAACAGACGGCAATGTCAGATAAGGGGAGATCATATAAATAAATATGGGTGCTTTTATAAGATGGGATATTACAATATCATTAAGCTGATATTGAAAAAGAATAATTAAAATGATGACAAATATCCATTCTCTTTGAGGAGATGGGGAAAAAGTAGTTACAAAAAAAGTGTGTTGAGTGTGTTTCAATTCTGTTACAACTAAAATCGCCCTTCTACAAACGAAGAAAGAGCATGAGGGTATATATTAAAGCATTAGGGATTGTTAGTTCTGGGTAATAGCATATTCTGACTGATATTTGTATTCTCCTTTTGTGTTCATTTTTGTATGATCTCATATTCTCTAATGAAACGTATGGATATTGGGACTTGTAGGGGAACAGCTTTTATTTTATTTTTAGAGGCCTGATTTGACAAATTGGCTATACCGCAAATGTTTCGATTTCTATTTTATTTAAAACAATTGTTAATGTTTATATTTTTGAGTCAGAGAGAGAGAGACAGGAAGGGGAAGGGCAGAGAGAGAGGGAGACACAGAATCCAACGCAGGCTCCAGGCTCTGAGCTGTCAGCACAGAGCCCTTCGTGGGGCTCAAACCCACGAACCGTGAGGTTATGACTTGAGCCGACTCAGGCGTACCTGAATGTTTTGATTTTTAAAAGGTATGTGTATCTGTACATAATCGACAACAGCCTTGTCACGTTTGTCATGCGGTCCCCTGGCAATTCCCGGGAGCGGGTGGGCCTGGGGCCGACTTGTCCCTTTGGGCACAACAGACACAGCAGCTAAGACTCAGAATGCTTTGGGGATCCCATAGCGGCCTTTTAATTTCTTTTAAAATCAGAAGGAACAAATGAATATAACCCAGCCTGGATTATATTCACAAAGTTGAATTTTTAACATTTTTAATTGAGGAGGCACCCGTAAAGGTAAAAGTGCCTAGTGTCCCCAGAAATTATCATGTGTCCATGGGTGGGATTGTTCTCGTCTTATGGAACCAGAAACCCAGGCTTAGGTGGCATACTGCTCTCAGCTGGCTCGTGATAGAATCCAAATTATAACTATCATCTGTTGGCTGGCCACCATGCTGCCTTGTTCCTGCTTTTTAGCATTCACTTTTTTTTAAGTTTATTTATTTACTTAGAGAGCAGGAGAGGAGGAGAGAGAGAGGGAGAGAGAGAATCCCAAGCAGGCTCCACACTGTCAGTGCAGAGCCTGACGCAGGACCCGAATCCATGAACCCTGAGATCGTGACCTGACCCGAAACCAAGAGTCGAAAGTTTAACCAACTGAGCCACCCAGGAGTCTCTTGGCAGTAACTTCTGAAAGCATTATTTTTCAGTGTCTGGGAAGAGCTTTAGTATTACTTTAGTTTTCTTAAGAAGAACAGACATTTACAAAAGTTCAGGCCATTTCTTTCATAGCTGACCTCAAAACCTACCTTGGCGACTATGTAGTTTGCATATAAATTATATACGCTTAACATGGACCGATGTCTCGTGTGCACCTCTCGCCAGAGAAAGTAATCATTTTAATGGACACAAGTCTTCATTTATGATGATGTCACAACCGGCTAACGAATCTTAGTAGTATTAGCAACCACGTGATGGGATCAAATTAGTTTTCTTTCCATTTTAGTACCAGATTCAAGAACCTAAAGACCTGATTGTTTTTAAAACATTTATCTGAAAATTTAGTTTCTGGGGCGCCTGAGTGGCTCATTTGTTTGAGCATCTGACTTCGGCTCAGGTCACGATCTCACGTCTGTGGGTTCGAGCCCTGCGTTGGGCTCTGTGCTGACAGCCCAGAGCCTGGAGCCTGCTTCGGATTCTGTGTCTCCCTTTCTTTCTACACCCTTCCCTCCCCTGCTCGTGCTCTGTCTCTCGAAAAAATAAAATAAAAAAACATTAAAAAGATACAAATAAAGATTTCATTTCTGATTGAACAAGAATCCCAAAATAGATGCAAGCGAAGAAAGGTGGGCAGGAAACTAGAATTCGGCACAGCTAACTTGCTGTTTCTTAGGAGTTGCTGTGTTTTGGTTCCTGGGACATGCTGTAGTTTCTCTAAAGGATGGGGTAGTGAATATATTAGGTTTTGTGGGATTTATGGTCTCTGTTGCAACTGCTCACCCTGCTGTTGTAGTGGGAAAGCAGCCAAGGACACCACGTCAACAAATGAGTGAGGCCGAGTTCCAATAAAACTTTATTGACAAAAACAGGCATCAGGCTGGATTTGACCTGTAGGCTTTGTTAGCCAATGTCTGGGGGTAGTTCAACTGTCACTCATGGCCCAGATAATTCCATGGATTAAATACATATGTCCTTGTGTTTGATTTATCAAACTCCTCATCATAGCCTCCCAATCATTTATAGTGGGGCTCTGACTTCCTGTCGGAAAACACATCTCCCACCCTCTGGACACCCTCTCCCACCCTCTTCTTTCTGCTCCCTAGAGAAGCCAAGTTCATTCCCATGGCATCACCTTTGTCCCTGCTGTTCCCTCCTCCTCCAGTAGGGCCCCCAGATTTAGCAAATAAAAATACAAGACTTAGTTACATGGGAATTTCAAATAAACAGCTAATAATTCTTTTAGCGTAATCACATCCTGTGCAGTATGGACTCACACTTAGGCTGAAAAGTGTTGCTTATCTGAAATTCAAGTTTAACTGAATGTCCTGTGTTTTGTCACCCCTACCCTAGAATAGCCTTCCTCTTGTGCTTTATCTGGCTGCCTGCTTCTTGTTTTTCTTGTTAGTGTCAGCTCTTCACAGTGGCCCTTGCCGTCCTCTTTTGTCCGTTCCCCCCCCCCAGGCACCCCGTCACCCTCGCCGTCTTCTCTTCTCCGTATCTGAAATTATCTTCTTTATTTGTTGAGTTGAGTACTATCTGTCTTTCCACGAGAACAGGGACCTCAGCTCTCGGGTTTCGTGTCCTGTTCCCAGTGCCGACTCTCGTCTCCGGCTCAGAACGGATCTTGAGTGAACATTTCTTGAATGCGTGCATGCACAAATAACTGAATGACTCTGAATCGTATTCATCCAAAAGCTAACTGTGCCCAGAGCGATGGAAATATGAACTAAAACTAACATCAGTTGAGCTCCGGTGTCGCCCTGGTGCTTAATCTCCTCTGTAGTCCAAAAATCTCAGGAAGGAAATTGTGTCCTCGGTGGAGACAAGAGGAGACGGGGTCTCATTAAGTCTCCCGAACAGGTCCAAGGTCTCAGAGGCAGTTAAGTGATGGGAATCGACTCAGGTCTTCTTTTTAACCCAAGACTCTAGAACTCCCGGGACCCCTTAGGAGAGTCTCGTGTGCATCAAATGTGTGTTCACTTTTCCTTTGAATTTCATTTCATCGGAACCCTGGTGGGAACACAAGAAAACAAATCAGGCCCATGTGGAAAGGAGAGGCCACCTCGCTTTGGCTTCATCGATCGAGTCACTCCTTCTTTTAAGCTAACTCGTGGCGGCTACAAAGCATGCCAAACAAGATTTCGAAACGAACGAGCGTGAAAACAAAACAAAGCAGAACAACGCAGTACATGTGCACAGACTTGTTTTTCCTGGAGGATTCTCTGTCCCCAACATAGGGAAAGGGTGATATTCCTTTACCTTGCTCCCGTGAACACCTCGCTTTGCCGCATTCGGTAACTGGTTCCCTCTTCTCTGGCATGGTACGAACGCCTGTCACGTGACCTTCAAAGGTTTGTGTCTTCCCATCTCAAAAAGGCCAGGAAGCTCCGTTTTCTGGTCTCCTTTCACTGCGCGGGGAGGGTGTCTCGGCCATGGTGGCCGGAAACATGACGGTGCCCACATTTTTTTTTTCGTTTGTGGCTGCCGATGGCCAAGGTGGGTGCCCTGTCCCTTGGGAGCCTCGTGCCCGCAAAATCACATATAAAGGGACGCACTCTGTTCGCCGTCCAAAAACACTGATACACACCAATAAACTGCACAGCTGAAGGATCGATCTTTATTGATTGTCTTTTGTTCCAAGTGCCTCTGTCAGAAGGAACACGAACCTATCACCCTGTCTCCCAGCTGCAAAGGCACAAGATTAGATTACGACAGTTTCTCAGGCACGAGTCGGGTTACTTTTACCTTATTATTATGATTATTATTATTTTCTTGGAGGAGATCCAGGAGAATTGTCCGATAGGTTAAATAAAAACAAATTATATACGAGCATTCAAAAACATTCTTTGAGTCTCCTCGTTACTTCCGGGCTCTCTATGGAAAGTGTGAATGGAATACGTTTTTGGAAGAGGTATAAGATGCCTTACTGTACCCAAGAAGAGCAAACAGAAGTGTGCAAGGTGGGACAGTGCACGCTCACCCAGCTGGTCACCCCCAGGACACCCTGAGAGCTGATCTCTTCTTGAGGCCCGAGGGAGGGGGGCTCGATCTAGACTTTTCTCTGAATTATGGCATCTGCCGTGAAAATCTCCGCAACCCCAGAAACTCATGTTCGCGGTCCTATTCTTCTTTTGTCTGCTGCTTGTGCCTTCAAAGACAACATGTGAGATCTAGCTCTTCCAGATCCTTCCAGAATCTTCCAGGCATGGAAGATGAAGAAGGGGAGGACTCTGAGGCAAGAAAGAGTCAGGGACTCAGGGTCCCTCTGCCGGGAAGTCGGAAAGGGGTTCGGCGGTGAGTGCCTTCCCTCCAGCCTGTCCGAATGCACTAGAACTGGTGAGGACATCTCCGTGGTTGGTGCCAGGGCGTCACTGATCTCGAAAGCCGGGATGCTTCTGGCCCCAGATTGCCGTTTCTTCCTGCGGCCTGTTTTCTTGAGCGGCGCGCATTTGTGCTGATTCCAATGTAAGGGAAAGGTGAAATATTGTGACACAGAAAGCCGAGGGCTCGTTCCAAGGAAGTGTTGAGTTCTGTTATTTCCTTCCTTTCAGGCCCCTCGTATCCTTGTTGTTGGCAGGGCGGCCGGGAGCCAGAACTGCTGTGTTGGACCCGCGCTGATATTAACCCCGCGAGCAGGGCAGCAGGGCGCCCCGCCCTCCCCTCCCCAGCGCACACCTTCACCCCTGCAGGAGTGCTCCTGCTCCCGAGGCGGGGAAATTAATTCCGCGTTCGGGCCGCATTTAGGCAGGTGCGTTTCCTGTGCAAACACGGCTGACATTTATGAATCTAATTTAATACACGTCTGCCATGGAGCGCTCATTAACATACCGCAGAACCGCTCCAGAGTAGCCCGTTTTAATCAAATAGATTGTTGCTGCCGCTACCACAGGCTGTGCCTTTATTAAAGGGGGGGCAGCGGCAGAGCTGGCCGGGGCCCCGAGTGTGTCCTGGGCCCTGTGTTAGGATCCCGCGGCCCCCGGCCGGCAGCAGCGCCGGGGAGCCCTGCCTCTCGTGTTTGCTCCTGAGATGAGAAGAAGAAAAATTGCAGCTCATGTATCGTCCCCATCAATCTTACCGACAATAAGTCACAAAACCTTGTGTCCTTGCATATGGTAGGTGCCCGAGGACCGCGTGACCATATGTGAGCAGCAGCCTCTAGCAAAGAAAAATTCTGTCGTCTCTGAGAAACTTCTAGAACGCTTTCCCGCGGTACACTGAACCAGCTTGTTCTTCCCCACCACCTCCGTTTTTTGTTTTCTGGGTTTGGTTTGGCTTGCTGCGTTTTTCCCTTTCCCTCACCCCCACCTCGTGGGGCTCTCTCTTTTTGTGCCGAATTACCATCCGAAGAACTCTCAGCGCGCTAATTAGGAAATGTTGGGCTTTGCTAAATTCCCTTTCTGTCTGTCACAACAGAGCGAGTGCGTAATCGCCCCCAGCCACCATGGGACACAGGTATTCAGGGCTTCTGCGTGGGAGAACGGGGGGCTCTTGTTTCCTCCGGGAGTGCTCCCCACTGGACAGGGAGGCCCTGAGACTGCAAACGGCCCCCGACCTGATGAGAAATGTCTATTTATTAAAACAAAACAAAACAACAACAAAAAAAAACCTCAACCCGTTTTCATAGCTATCAGCTAAATTAAAGGAGACATAAGAAAACGATCTCTCAAACTCAGCCGGGCTGGCGTCTCTGTTCTGGAGACGCAAAGAGAGACAGTCCCCCAGCCTCAGACTGGCCAAGGACGTGGGCATCGGTTTTCTTACTGAAGCCGGTTGCGCCCTTGAGACGCGGAAAAACGGAAAAGCATCGCGTGTTTCTCCTTTGTTTTAGCTACCCGGTGGGACTCTCTGTTGCCTCTCATGTTGATTAGGTGAAAACACAGGAAGACGGTCCCCTGGCCCCGGGTGGGGGTCTCTCTGGGCTGAGGCCTGAGCCGAGGACCCCCGCAAGTCACCGCGGCTAAGAAGCGTCGTTTCCTGGCCAAGACACACATCACATGCATTACGGCCGTAGGTAGAGCGCCAGGCCCACGAGGCGCGCTCGGGTGCGTCTTATCTGGACCTCAGAGAGGACACTCCTTTCCTGCGATAGTTTATCCGAAAGTCGTAAACAGAACTGAGCCCCTGATCGGCAAGAGAAAATACTTGGAAAGACAAGGCAGGAAGTTACGGGGTGGCGTGGGGGGGGGGGGGATGAAGGACCACACTGCTTCCAGAAAGGGAAGTGGCCTGCCTGGTGGGGCTCGGGCGGGGGAGGGGGGGCACCCAAACTCCTGTGCCTTCCATCCCTCCCTCCTTCCTCATCCTCTGCCCCGTGATGCCTGCTTGGAGGATCGTCTAACCGCAGCCCAGAATAACCCAGCACGTCCGAGCTGCACACTTTGGATCCCTGCTTCGCTCTGGAAACCGCCGAGGAGGGGGAGAAAATTCACCCTGTCCACCACCCAAATCGGGTGGGGGAGAGGCCGGCAAGGGCCCTTTGGATGTTTGGCACCAAGAACGGGACAGACTGACATTGTGCTATTCTTACGCTAATTATCTTACCAAGTGATATTTGATTGTTTCTATAAAAGGTTTATGTCCGTGCCATCCACCACATGCTTTTTAAAGACCTCGAGATGCAAGGAAAAAAAAGGCACCCAGAGTCCATTAAAGAATTAGGTTCTATTAATGTCCGAGGCTGCTGAAAGGGGCCGTGGACACTGCCTCAGCCTGCCATGAACAGGGGACGGCGCTCCCTGCCGTTCCCGGCTTCTGCTGAAAATCGGAGAAAAGGTACCGTCCCTTCTGTGAGTTTGGCTCTTCACGTGCCTTGGAAATCGTGGCATTTTGAAAACGATGCATTTGCCCGCGCCCCACTTTACTCCCGTGAAAGTCAGGGCGGTGAGCTGGCGTGGCAGTAAGAAGAATTACGGTCGCTGCCGTAGTGGTCATCGTAACGCTTGGCTGGCGGAGAGCGCGCCACCGTTTCCAGTCCTCCCAGAACAACAATATAAAAAGCGTCCTTATCTCTGGTTGCGCCATCGGGAAACGGTCACAAAATAAAGTGGCTTCCCCAACTGTATACAGAGAGAAAGTGACAAAAACACCCAGGTTGTCTGACGCTCGCAGATCTGCGGTGCCTTCACATACCGTTCTCCTTTCTTGTCCCTGGGGCCACACCTAGTACCGGGGACAAGTGTAGGAATTTGGAGGGCTGGGCACGACGTCTGAATTAATTCTTCGCTCTTGGACCTCTTTACTCATTTCTAAGATTGAAGAGAGGATAGGGGCACTTCTGCCTGGATATGGAAACCTTGCAGCTTAAAATCAGATGATTCTATGGAAGTCACAATAAATGCCTGATTTTTTTATTATTTTTTTTTTGCATTACAACTATAAACCACTTCCTTTTTTATTCTTCCTAATGTCTGGCGTCACCCTGAAGAGAAACAGAAGCAGCCGTATCTTGAAGAGTTTATACACATAAAGTAAGTTTATCATAATCATCACGTCTGTAGCTCTGACTGGTTGATACAGATCCAGGACAGAGTCAGAGTCGCCGCTTAAAAGCTCCTGGGTGGGGGCGCCTGGGTGGCTCAGGCGGTTAAAGTCTCCGACTTCGGCTCAGGTCATGAGCTCGCGGTTCATGGGTTCGAGCCCCGCGTCGGGCTCTGTGCTGACAGCTCAGAGCCTGCTTCGGATTCTGTGTCTCCCTCTCTCTCTGTTCTTCCCCTGCTCGCGCTCTGTCTGTTTCTCCCTCAAAGATAAATAAAGGTTTAAAAAATTAAAAAACAAAACAAAACACAAAAAACTCATGGGTACATGAGTGAATGGGGCTGACCTCCCCCAGGGCCCTGCAGTCCCCACGAACCCGTTCAGAATGCAGAACCAGAAGGTTCCGAGAGCCCCCGCCTGGGGCTCCCAGACGCACAGCCCAGCCAGCCCCTGGCGGTGTCTGTCTATAATTATTAGCGGTGAGTAATCGTCCCTGCTCCCGTCCCATGTAGCTTGCGGCAGCTCGGGCACTCACAGCAGCTGCCACCAGCCCCGAGCTGGGTACATCCCCTCTGTCAGTGCTGCTGGGAGGGGACAGGTGCAGGGCTCGGGCAGAGCCAGGCACATGTGGTGCTTTGCTGGAAGGAGGCGGGGGAAGCCTTTACCCCTTGGGGGGAACTCCGTGGGAAGCTCACTTGTTTATAGGGAGTGAGTTCCGAGGGCCGGAATGTTGTAACGTGATGCTCTAAAGGATTGGAGGGTGTGGCCCAGAGGGAAGAGGGGAGAACTGTTGAAGGGTCCGTGACTTTACAGATGTCCTTGCTTTATAAACGAGGAAACTGAGTTCCAGGAATGTCGAGAAACTAGCTCGAAGGCCCGCAGCTAGGAGGGCAACGGTCCAGGAATCCCATCCAGGGTTGAACGGACTCCACAGCCCCTGCTCTTTCTAATACGCCCCAGGCGGAAATAAGGGGATGCAGAGAGGGCGCAGGGGGCAGTGGCCCAGAAGACTTAGGGGCGTAGGACACAAGCTGTTCTGTAGCTGCAGAAAGTAAAGCCATCTCAACTTTAACGCTGGCCGCCCCGGGGTGAGCCCACCTCAGCCACAAACCGAGTGTCTCCTAGTTCCAGGAGACCGCGTCCCCAGTCCACGGCTCGCTTCCTTAACAGCTAGAATCCCCCCGTCCCTTCCTTTCTTCTTTCCCCAAGAGTGTGTTGAGTTTTTGTCGTGGGCCAGACGCTGGGCTAAGTGCTGGCGAAAGAAAAGAACACGTGACCGCCCGTGTCCAGTGGCCGCCGAGCCCGTCACTCACGGTGGAAGGTTTCTAGAAAGGGCGCAGAACACCCGTGCCCTCCCCTCACTGCCTCAGTGATTGCGGACACCCTGCTGGTCTGGAGGCGCAGGAGGGGGCCCTGGTCCCGCAGCGGACGCTGTGGGCACGCTCATCGCGGTCGTGTGAAGCGGCTGAGATTCCAGGGTTGTTCTGTGACGTAACTTCGTCTCTTCCGACTTAATGCGACTGCATTTCAAGCTTGGCTTTCAACGCCTTCCTTCTCTATTCCTTCTCTTGTAGCCATGCCTTCTCTGGAGTTTGGCTTTTCCCACTAGACTTTGAGCTCCTTGAGGGCAGGGTCCGTGCTTTATCTATGTCTGTGTCTTCTCACCCTTGGCTCAGGGCCAAGCGGATATCTCCCGAGACAGTGACGAGAGAGTGAAATGAGCAAAGGCAGGGAGTGCCCCGTGGGGTACAGAAATGGTGGCAGCGAGTCCTCGGACACAGGAGGGGATTCTCCCGGCTGCTAAGTGGTGGAGTCGGGGCTGGAACTTAGATGTTTCTGACCCCGAGGCCCATCCTCTTGCCGTCCCAGCTCACCCGCTGTCTGCCCCTCGACTGGGGCTCTGTTTGCTGGGCTTTCTTCCCCAGTGGGTGATGCTTCAGCCCCACAACCTCCCTTCCCCTGGGAGAATTGGGATCGCCCCTCAGGAGAGATCGCTGGTCCTGCGGTTACTGAGAAGGAGAAGAACTAATACATTTCGAGTGCCCCCTAGATGCCAGGCACCTGGTCCCCAGGTTAGCCCTTCGAAATCGGTCCCGTCGTTATCCCTGGGTTAAAAAGAGGAAGCTGTGGCTCAGAGAGGTGAAGGAATGAGAGCCAAGTCACGGAGCCCATAAGGAGCAGAGCTGAGACTCGAACTCATAATGGAGGGTTTTGATAACTCTTTAATGTTGCACCTTACTGCAGGGAGTTTGCGCGTGTGTGTATGAGAGAGAGAGAGAGAGAGAGAGCAGGAACACACAACTCTTCTGGTGGCCCGTGATGACACAGGAATGTCTCTGCTTACTGTTTATCCACGTTTGTCACTTGTTTTTTTACAGGAAGCTGTAAGGACTTCCTGCTTTAACTCTCACAGATGCTGGCCCCGATACTTCCCGTATTGACATACCTGCGGGGCACGGCGAGATCCCCGAGCTGCTGACGCTGGTGGGATTGCAGGACAGAGACTGATGGGCCCCTCCTGCCCCGTTAGCTCCCACACGGCCTCCCGGAAGAGCGTGCGGGTGGGGAAGGGGCCTTCCTCCCGCCTTCATTGTGGGCATTCAGCCCTGCACCAGCCCGGGGCTAAGCACTTTCATACGTGTTACCTCGTTTGAGCCTCACGACGGCCTGGCCCATTAGGGACTGCTAGCCCCCCTTCACAGCTGAGGGGAGCCAGGCTTAGCTTAGAGCGGTCTTGTCAACTGGGGGTCAACTGTCATAACTTGGGGCGGGGGCAGAATTACGATCAGGAGAGTAGAGGCATCCACTACGCGGGATTGCCCCGCTCCATGTCCGACACCCAGGTCGAGAAACTTGGACTTAGACCCATCATGGAGCATTCAAGCCCCAGGGCCGGGACGGAGCCCACATCTGCCGGGGCCGATCGTGCGCTCCTCACGGTGGAGAAGACACGCTTACGAGGCCTGTGGAGTCACACCTCCACGTGGCCGCTTACTGCCTGCTGACGCGTGGTACCGCCTTGCCCTCCTCGCAAGCGTCAGCCCACCCCTGCTCTGACAGCACGTGCGTCTCACCTCCGTGGCCTCGCGTTCTCGGCACCAGTATCCTTGAAGGCTCATTTGTGTCCTCTGGTGTTTTGTTTTGTTTTTTTTCACATGTTCGTTTATTTATTTTGAGAGACACAGCGAGTAAAAGTGGGGGTGGGCATAGAGAGGGAAAGAGACAGAGTCCCAAGGAGGCTCCACACGTCAGCTCCTGTCGCCCTCCGGTGACCTTGTGAGGTAGGTTTTGTAGAAGGGCACTTGGCCAATGCAGAAGGGGAGGCCCGAGGCTGCCGGGTGGTTGAGGAAGACGGCCTAGAGGTGCTGGGGTCTGTGTGGAGACCTGGAAGAGAGAGTGCCTGCGAGTGAGGGCACAACAGGCAGAAAGATCAGCCTGAGGAGGGCCTGGAGGAACCAAGCTTGTGGCGAGTCTAGAAAGTTCCAGAAAGCGATTCAGTAAATGAAGACAGCATTGGGGGTTGATCAGATGCCTGGACCACACAAGTCAGTCCTGTCAGTGCTTGGGCTGTGTGTCTCCGCTCAGTGCATAGGTCACCTCCATCACTCAGGGCCAAAAGGCTCTCCCAGCTTAGTTGAAAAGAGAAGCCATCTGACTCCTGGCAGCTCTCCCCTCCCCCTGCCCCAGCAGCGCTCTCCAGGGCTCTCCCCAGTGTCCAGCGTCAGGACCAGCTTCGGGGGCCTCCTTGAATGACACGGAGGCCGGTTATCAAAAAAGGAAAAGGCACAGGGTACGGATACTGGGAATCCAGCTCAAGTGTCGACCACATCAGAATGACAAATATTGAGAGTGATCCCCGGGTGCAAGTCAGAGAGGTGCGATGCATGAAATCAAATTAATTAACCAAGGCGGGGGGTTATTGACAGAGCACCTACTTTGCTCTTGGACTCACGGGGGACAGAGAATACTGATAACAGTGAGGCCCCCCCCCCTCCGCCGCCGGGACTTTGAGGTCTTGTGGGAAGACTGTAAGGCAAACGAAGTTACGGCTGTGGTTGAAAACCACCCCAAAGTTGACTGTGGAGTGGAAACCAGAATTGGAAAAGGGAAGGATGGATGTACAGAGGTGAGCTTGAAAGAGGCTTCCGGAGAAGGCGGGATTCGGGCAGAGCCTTGAAGGACAGGAAAGACAGGAAAAGGAAGCTACCGGGAGCATTTCAGGGGGCAGCAGGTGAAGGAGCCTAAGACTAATACCTCAGGGAAAGTCAAGGGATTCTAATTCAGGCCCAAACTCCCACAGACTTTATGGAGGGGCCTCGTTGTCTACTCCCACTCTTCCTGTAAACGGATCTGTCCTCCCTGCCTCCCCCCAGCCCCCCCTCCACCCCCTGGTCCCCTATGAGTTCTCTCCACTCTCCACTGTTACCATGGTTTTGAGATTGTGTTCATTCTTTCTCCTTGGTTAGAATGTTCTTCCTTTTCTCTGCGAGAAATGTTCTCTGAGCAGCTGAAATGCAGCCTCCTCCATGCAGCCTCCCTGCCTTCCTTGTGCCCTTTCCTCTCTGCTCTCGCCCCTTGTCCTGGCACCGACACCTTACTGGTAGCTCTGACTCATTCCCTCAGGAGAATGCAAGCAAGTTCTCGAGAGCAGGACTTTGTCTAACTTTATACTTCTTTCCCCGTCTGCACCTAGCACAGGGTATGACTCATACCGAAGGTGCGTTAATTACTTACTGACCATACGGGGACATCGACCTAGGAACCGAATACCTTTCGTGGAGACCTGGGTGTGTCCAATATGGCGGCCAGTAGCCAGTTGTGACTGTTTACCTTAAAACTAACGACGCTGAAATAAAATTTAAAAGTACAGTTCCTCAGTTGTGCTAGGTACATTCTAAGCACTCAGTGGCCGCACAGGCATTGGACAGCTTAGATACGGAACATTTGCACCATCTAAGAAAGTTCCGCTCTTCCACACCGGGCTCGCCTGAGTAAAGAACGACCTCTAGGCCCATTCTCCAGTCCGGGTTTATACCCTCTTTCTCCTCCCCAGGGGTTCGCTGCGGCTCATCCTTTGGGGAATCAAATATCACTGCCTGCCTGATGCCAAGCGCGGCAGAGGCATTTGCCAAGGCGGGGTCTGCTCAGGGTTCTTCCCGTGCTGTGTGGATCAGGCCCATGGGTGGGCCTGGGGCCTGCCGGGAGGGCCCAGCGGCCGCGGTGTTCAGACACAGGTACCTGGCACGGGAAACTCGAGAGCCAAACTGCAGAGCGAGCTGAGCTCAGCTCCGCTTAGACGCGGCAAGCGTCGGAAACACCTGGCAGGCTCAGGAACACAGATGTCTCTCAGCGTTTAATTGAAAATGTCCTGAGCGGGCAGAATCGGAGCGGAGCTATTTGAGATGCCTTCTCATGCGTGTGTCTGGCCCCAAAAATGCCTACTTCTTCCTTCGGTTTGCCAGTGCAGTTAAGGGCATTTATTGAACCCCAGGATCAGTGCCTTTCAGATATTTTTTTTCTCTCTTGGAGGTGGGCCCCTGTAATAGAAGCCCAATTGATAAAGCATAATTAAAAAGAGAGAGAGAGAGAGAGGGAGAGTTACTGCTAGAGTTGAAACGGGACAGGGAACCTGGGTTTGGTTCCCTCCCACATCATCAGACGGCACAACTCCAGGGGGCGCTGTTTATGCTACAGTCTAAGTCTGATCCGTCAGCCTCGCCCGTGCACCCCTGTAGGGAGGCATGCACTGTTTGAAAACTCTGCTCCACCTGCACTCCTAAATTTTTTTAAGTTTATTTATTTTGAGACAGAGCGACAGCATGAGCAGGGGAGGGGCAGAGAGAAAGGGAGAGAGACTCCCAAGCAGGCTCTGCACTGTCGACGCAAAGCCCGGTGTGGGGCTCCAGCCCACGAACTGGGAGATCCTGACCTGAGCCGAAATCAAGAGTCAGATATGTAAGGCACTGAGCCACCCAGATGCCCCTGGCAATCCTAACTTTTGAAAAAAAAAAAAGAAAATATGCCCACTTCTGCCAGCCCTCGCAATAAACCCATCTGTATTTCTGTAAGTCTTTCGGATTCGTGGAGTGCTTTGTAAATGATCTCTCATCCTCTCCTTTCCACAGAGGCTGGCATGAAGCCGTTGGGTTCAAACCTCCTTGTTCCCGTCTGTACCCCTGGTACCCGGTTGACTTTGTGGCACCTCGTAGGCATTTAGTATGTTGTTTGAGGAAGGGGGAGCAAGGCGGCGAACAAAGGGTGGAGGGAAGAAAGGCAGGGAGGGATTTATGACCTATCCTTGTCAGTTTCAGGGTACAGATCGAGAAACCTAAGAAGTGCGATGGATTTAAGTAACTTATTAAGTGAACAGGTTGATAAACAGGGACCAAGATGTCCTCTCTTCCGTCCTTAATGCCCGTGCTTTTGCTCACCCCTCCCCCACTCTTCCGTACCGTCGTGTCAAGAAAAAGCCTCTTACGGGTGCTTCTTACCTATTCTCTTAGGGCGCCAGCTTTTTGACATCTGAAACCGTGGAACAAGGTCGATCTACCTCCGTGAAGGGAGTCCTCTCCTGGGAGTCCTGACCCTCCCGCCTTCCCCTGCCATAACCCACCCCTCGCCTTGTCTATCGGAGGCAAATGGCAAGCCTCCACAGGGGCACGAATGACAAGCGTGTCACCTGCATAAGGATCACTGAGACATTCACGAGCAACCGGTCTCCGAGCGGCGGCCGGACCGGATCGGTGTATAAATTCGCGAGTCAGGATGTCACGGCCTTCCTGTGCTTGTTCCGTTTTTATAACGAAGCCGTGTGTCTGGACCAGAAACGAAAAATCTCAGGCGCGGGGAAACAGGAGTGCTAGGACGCGTCTCCGAGGTCCCCAGCGGGGCTCCGGGTGCGGCCAGAGCCGTCCTTAGCGGCCCTGCCACGGCCGCGATGTGGGGAACAGTTACACGTGAGTGAGTTCAGCTGGATCCCAGTGGCAGGAACACCACTACGTGACTCCACACCCATCCTGACACACACACACACACGGACACGGCGAGAGCGGGAACCTTCCAGAGGGCTTGTAACAGAACAAAGCAGAGTTTTTACTATCACAAAATCTTTATAGATCACCATCCTTGAGGTGAAGTTATATCCTTTATGGTCACATTTTGGTAGTTTCCTTAAATTATTGAAGGCATTTCGTAGGGCCCGCGCTCTTGGAGCGAGGCTGGCAAAGAGGTCCCTGGCCCCCGTCTGGAGGTGGGTTAATGATGGCCCTCCTCGTGCAATGCGTCCAGGACACAGAGGTTAATAAAACCCGTAGCTCTTCTTCATGGGTACCAGGGGATGGTTAATGCTCACGCCTGTGCAGGACCTCCGCTTAATGTCCCGTATGAAGGATGGCGCTGCCAGACGACACCCTCCCTGGTGCCAGCCTCGCATATCAGTACGCGCTGGAAATGGGCTGAGCAAACCGGGGAGCGGGAGGTGTTGCTCTCCCAGCTGGCTGTGATGGGCTGGCCGCCGCGTCTCCCACCTGCTCTCGACGCCAGCCGCCTCCGCTGGCCCGGAGCTCCGGACAAAGGGTCGGGAGAGCCCGTGCCTGGCCCCTGCTGTGTCTCGGGTGACGTCAGACCCGACGCCCCTCTGTCCGATGAACGGCATGAACTGTCTTCCGCCCTCGTCAGGCATGTGTGCATAAAGAGGGCGGCGGACTGTAAGGTAATAAAACACGGGCGTCGGGGACGTGGGAAACTAGAGTCAAATCCGTGTCCACCTTACTTCTGTGCGTCTCGGGCCACTTGCCTGACCTCTCTGTCTTTGTTTGGCTTCTGCCCCAAACAGGCCTTGAGACCAGGATTGGAAGGCAAGTAATTTATTCGGGAAGTGATTTCAGGAAGCGGCAGGGAAGGGAAGACTCCTTGGACGGTGGAGCGTCCTGGGCAACTGGAGGTAATCCCCCCGGGGACCTCTGGGAGGCAGTAGCGGACACACGCCTTGGGGTCTTCCCTCCCGACGGGCAAGGGAGCTGAGTCATTTATACACTGACCGCATCAGTCTCGGCCGAAGGCTGCTCCGGTGGCTTCTGCCGGCGTGTCTGTGGACGGTGGGCTCCCACGACGGGCAAGCCTCAGGCAGAGCAAACGCTGCCGGTGCTTGGAAGCCTGGATGGCGTGTACGGAAATGGGAAGGCCCGGGAGGAAACGAGAGGGGCGGCATCTGCCCCCTGAAGTCCCAAGTTCCTCCTTTCCAGAACGAGGCCAGCACTTCCCACTTCCCCGCGTGGCCATGGTTAAATGAGATGATACAGGAGCCCACCAAGTGTTCGTTCTGACTCCTGCTGGCTTCGAAGGATGGGCACGGTTGTTGCACTTCAGACCACACATGAGCCCTGGGTGAACGGAGCCTATTGGAAAGCTTCCTTTAGAACACAGGTGTTTTGGTGTTTTGGAAAATAAACTTTACGGCGTGTTTGGCATTTCAGAGGAGCGGAAGGAATAAATGGTGTAGGTCAGAGAATGTGCCCTTCCTCGGGAGGTAAGAACGGGAAAGAAAGGAAGAAGCAGCTTCCACGTGACACGTTCACAGAGAACAAAGGGCGTCTGGGCCCTGCCGTCCCAGGTGGGGGGCAAACGAGCGCCTCGGCCTAAGAGTCCGCGACGTCCGTTGTCCCTGCAAGCTGCTGGCCGGAAGTCCTCTGTTGCTTAGATCACTCGGAACGTTCCTTCTGCTCTGCAGTGGGGCCGCCAGAGGCGGAAGCAGCGTCCCCGCAGACGCGCCCGGGGCCTCGTGCCGAGGCCGCACGGGACACGGGTGGACCCAGCGAAGGGTGTTTATCGCAGAACAGACCCTCCATTCCTCAGTCTCGGCCCAGCAGGGCCCTGGGATCAGTTCCTTGCACTGCTGATGGGGTCTCAGGCGATGCGATCTTACGCCTTAGACGTGGAGAGGAGGCACCCCCATCCTGCTGGGTCTGGGCGTGTTTGGGACCTCGGTGGCCGTGGCGTCATGCGCCCTTAGCACGGACACCCTAGCGGGTATCTGGGACTCAGCGTCTGATGCTCCAGGGCTCAGCGAGGCCGCGGCCCCCGCGGTAGACGTGGGTCTGGTCACACAGGCACTGAGAGGGCCCGCGGTCTGCAGGCCCCCTGCACAGAGGTGCCCGCCGAATGAAGGAGCGAGCGTGCGAAGGAAAGAATAAATGCGGAAATGCACAGAGACAGGAGGGCGGGAGGGGGGGGCGCTTGTCATGCGATAAAAAAAGTAGGTTTGGAGATTTGCAGCGTCCTTCAGGGCCACCCCTCGACGACGCTAAACCCGGGAAGCCGCCACTTCAGTGTAAAGCTGAGATTTCCCTTTTTGGTTTTGCGAGTTCCATTCTTGCCTGGCTGCCATCCACTGGGGAGACGTCCCCGGGCCTTATGCATAGGGAGGCATAAATAGTGCTCAGGGTGCTAAAAAGGAGAGAGAGCAGCCCTTCTCACCTCAGTGTGCGTCACGCGCTGACTCCGCAGCACCCCGTGCTGTCAGCAGAGTGATGGTTGAGGGGCACCGAGCCCTTCCACTGGCTCTTAAAGGGGAAAATCCTTAAAACAGCCACAACAACATCGTGACGCTGAGGTGCGTGTCAAGAGCCCTCGAAAACGAGACCTCTTTGTCAATGAGGTTTAACAAACAACGGAGACGGGGCGCCCGGGGGGCTCCATTGGCCGAGCAATGCTTGATTTCGGCGCAGGTTGCGATCTCATAGTTTCGTGAGTTCAAGTCCCATGTCGGGCTCTACGCCGACAGCACAAAGCTTGCTGGAGACGCTCTGTCTCTGCTTCTCCCCTGCTCACTCTTTCTCAAAAATAATTTTATATTAAAATTATTTTATTTTATAAATAAAATTTATTTATAAAATAAAATAATTTTAAAAATACATGTATTTTTTTAAATAACAAGCAATGGGATAACCGACCCTGGTGGAAAGTGCTTCCAAGTAATCGCAAGCGTTTCTAGAAGTAGCCGGGGTTAGGTGGGCCACACCGTGTGGGCGGACGTGAGTTTGTTTTCATGATCCTCCTACCTCCACGTTGTCCAAGCGTTTGAATTTTCCGGATGAGAAGCCCCGTGGAATCGAAGCCTGCTGTCTGTGCCCCAGAGCAGGCCATTCTGGAAAGTCATCCCAGTGTCTCCGACCCTGGTCTTCAGCTCACCCGCTCACGCGTTATTTTGTTCTGAAATAGTTGCCAAGCACTTACTCTGTGTTAGGACTTACTCTCTGCAGCGCCCCCAGGATCTTTCCTGGTTCGTGTCGGGGATGAAGTACACCAGCTCAACGGGGCGCGACTCTCGAGAGTCCCCAGGGGCCAGCGGGCACCCAGTCCGGCCCAGTGGGCCAGGCGAGGCTCCTGGAGAAGCCGGAATCCTAGGGAGGCATTCCGGGAGGCAGCGCTGGGACAGAAGGAAGCGGGAAGGATGCCCCTGGCGGTGGTTGGGAGATGAGAGAGTCCGGCTCAGGCAGGACCATCCTCTCTCCCTGGGTGGTGGGGCGGTCCTGATGCTGAGCTCTTTAAATGGGGTGTCATGGGGGGACTCGGGGCTTCCTGTGTTCTCGGCCTTCTTGTGAGAGCTGACAGGTGCCTACCCACACGTCCGCATAGCAGGCCCTGAGCCACTGGGGGATGGTTATGCTCCCCAGCTCCCCTCTCTCGGTTATGGATGGTTAGGGGCCGAACGGGACTGGGCCCCTGCCTTCGGTGGGAACACGGTCACAGTAGCACGCCCGGAAGACTGAACCAGCACAGTCGAATGTGCTGGCCAGTTAGCCCAGCTCTGCTTCCTCACGTTTCACAGATGAGGAGACTGAGTGCAGGCAAACTCGCCCGCTGCGTCAGACACTGGGTCCTGCTGGAGCCAGGATTTCTGCCAGGTCGGCCCGGAGCACTGTGGGTAGAAACTCAGCAGAAGGTTCCAGGCCTCCAGACAGGCCCGGCTCAGAGCCACTCCTGGTCTCTGGGCTTCTTGGAGGAAGTGGGTTCAGATGCCTCAGAGCTCCTCCGGTGGCCTCGCTGGCGTGGTCTCTCCAGCGGGCCCTCTGGGAGTGCAGGAGGAAGTGCCGCCATGTTGCCCCACCGCCAAGGAGCCCCTGTTCCTCTCCGCGTAGGAATCTGCCCTCTCCAGCAGCTGGGCCTCCGCGGCCTTTATCTGACCCCAGCCCCGGCACCTCCAACCTTTCCCCTCGGGCCCTGCTGGCCGACCTTGGCCTGTCTCTGGCCCCAGCCCGGGCGCCAGGCTTGGGCTGCTGGAGTCTGGCCAGGCCCCACCCCGTACTCGGCCTCTCCCCCAGTCGTGCTTGGTAGGCCAGGAGCTCAGAAGCCAGCCTGAGCCAGGGCTCCCGAGGGATGCTCCCGGGAGCCAGCTCGGCCAGTCGGAGTGCGAGGCCCACCTGGGAAGACCCGCATAGCTTAGAAAGGATCGAGGGTCAGTCTGAGGCAGAGATCAAGAGTGGGTCTCTCTTCCGCTTTCCCAGGTCAGCGGGCTGCTGGCGCCTGCTCGCTCTCTTTCATACACACTCCTGGATTTGAGCCCTGGAAAACAGCTTCTTTTTCCAGTCGTTTCTGTCTTCTAGCTACTCATGTAATCCTCACTTTGCCCAAAAGGCCCTGTGAAGAGAGGACCCCCGCATCCCCGTTTCACAGACAAGTAGACCGAAGCTCAGAGTCTCAGACCACTGGTAGGGGACAGAGTCTGAGTTCAAACCCGGGTTTCCCATGCTCCTAACCCCTCAGTAGCTGTGTGACTCCGGGCACGCTGTTTAACCTCTCCTGGCCTCAGTCGCCTCCTCTGTAAAATGGGGCAAACAGTACCCCCCAGTCTGGGAGGCATCTGTGGAAGTTAGATGGTCTCGGAGATGAGCGCCACGCAGCAGCGCCTAGAACGGCGCTTGGCTGGCCGGGGAAGTCTCAGACAGGTGACGGACGACATTTCTGTCAGGGTCACTCCCAGCGGCCCCCGATAAGCCGGTTGCTGTGTGGGGGCACTTACCTCAGCTGCCCAGCGGTGCCCCGGCGCCTTTTTGTCCTAGACTTGTCTCTTCTCGGTCCCCTGACAGCCCCCGATTTCCCTGTTCCTCTTCTGTTCCCGTCGCTTTCGTTTCAACGTCCTGCGGGCTGTGAGCCCCAGAGCTGCCTGGGCTGAGCCCTGTTCTTATTTCTTCGAGGGGACAGGCCAGGATGCCAGAGTCATCTCTCGGCATCCTTTTTTTTTATCCCCCCTTAAAACTCATCCAAACAATTCCCCCAACTAATTTAAAGACTTCTCTTGGACCAGCTCGTTTAGAAGACAGATTGACAATGCCAAGTGAAGAGCTCTCCCCAAGGAAGATACATGCTGGGCTCTGCCCACAGAACCTGGATTTAAATGCCAGTTTTACTCTTCAGAAGCTGTGTGACTCTGGGCAAGTCACTTAACAGCTCTGAGCTGCATTGTTCTTTCTAAACGAGGCCGAAGGACGAGCGGTGCAGAATGTTCTTCCCAGGGTTTTGGAGAGAATTCCGTGCAAGTATGGTAAGCGGCGCCTGGTATGTAGTAAGTGCTCAGTGAAACACTAAAGCGGAATCTAGTTGAAATGGCTCCGCCCCGCAAGTAGCTGCGGGAGCTAAGAAGGCGATCACGAGAGGCACTTTGCCTGGAGCAGCCCACCGGGGAAGATGGGCCCAGGGACCCGGCGCTGAGGACCCAGCGCCACACTGTGCCTCCTCCCGGGCAAGGCAGGGCTTCGCGAAGATTGCAGAGGGCAGGGTCCAAGGCCCCTTGGGAGCTGACCTCTCCACTTCCTGGTCACATCTGCAGCTCCCCTGGAAGGCAGGGCCGAGTTCCCTTATCGGCAGGCTCAGAGTCCGAGGAGGCAGCGGGGCCGGACGCCTGTGTGTGCGGAGGCTCGGCGTGTTTATCAGGCCTCTCCCTGAGGCGGGGGGGTCAGCCGCCCAGACTTTGGACACGGTTGGGCTTGGACGTGGCAGCTCCTCCTTCCCCCTGGGGCTACCCCGGCGCCTTTCCCAACATTCATTCCCAATAAAAAAGGGTTGAAAGTCGACTGCTGGGGTTCCACCAAGGCCAAGAGCGTGCTCGGGCGCCAGGGCTCCTGGCTCCTACTTCCGGCTGTAGGCTCTCCATCTGCGCCCGTTGCTGGGGTGGCGGGGGGGCTATGTCGGTCCACTTCCGAGTTAAGGAAACAGCATCAGCTGGAGTTGACGCCTGGGAGAGAGAGCTACCTGCCCAGGTGTGCAGCGCGTACCCAAAGGCCACCAGAGCGCACGGGCACGGCTCGGCCATTTCGCTAAAATCTCCAAAGGGCCCAAAGGGGCTGGGACCCCCAGCGCTCCCCTGGATGAAGAGGAAGGTGTCCTAAGAGAGCTTAAACATGATCTCACACTTAACCCAGCTCGCAGAAGCGGCAGTCAGAATTCACACCTCCCCAGCTTGGTCTCGGACGCCCCTCCAAGCCACAAAGGGCCGCTCCCTGGCCCGGGGTCCGTCACCTGCGGCACTGCTCACATTTTGGGGTGGGTCTGTCTTTGTTGTGGTGGGGGCGGGCCGGCACCTCATAGGGTTCTTAGCAGCATCCGGGGCCTCTGCCCCCGTCAATGTCGATAGCAAACACCCACCCCAACTAACAAGCAAAAATGTCTCCAACTTGTCAGCTGTTGCCCGGGGGCAGAATAGCCCCAGGTGAGAGGCACCGCTCTGAACCTGTGTCAGGCGCTGGGATTAGTATTCATGATTATGCGATCGGTGACACGGGGTTACGATTATGATGTCCTTGCCGGCGTCTCACCTGCGTCTGGCAGGTAACCGGCTCGGGTGAGCTCCAACATCGAACTTACAATCCGAACCAGGACCCTTCCGAGAAGAAACTGGGGACTGTAGGTAATGAGGTCAGAAGACAGGCGCCACCGCCGACAGGGACGGCCAGAAGTGTGACCGCAGCTTCGTCGCGGCCACGGATGCCTTCACGCAGGGGGCTTTTCCTAGGTTCAGGGCTCTGGAAATCTGGGCGCCGGCTCCTCCTACCCCTCAGAGGGACGCGGACCAGCCCCTGGGTTTATTACATTGACTGGGACATGGAAAAGGAACCCAAGACGTTGGTGACAGTTTCCTTTGCTCCCTGAGTTAATCCTGTTAGTCCTGTTAGGGCTCTCGGGGTGTTCCCCCGCATCACGGAGACGTGGGCTCTACTTGGGAAACACGGTTTCCTAGTCACCCCCGCAGAGCTGTCTTTAATCAAGAGAGGGGGGACTCTGCTTCCTCCTTCCGTAGTATGTGATGGCGATGATGGCGGGGGTGATGGTGAGGGTGACGGTGGCGATGGTGGTGACGATGGCGGTGACAACACTGGTAGTGACCGTGAGGACTAGCATGACTGAACCATGACTGAGTACTTGCAGTCGAGCTTGATCTTGGCATGGGCACTTCCCGAGGATTGTTTCATTTCCTCCTGAGGACAGCCCCCGATGCTGCGTTCCCCCCCATTTTATAGATACGGGATGTGAGGTCCCAGCAAGATTAATACCTTGGGCAAGGTCGAACAGCTGTCTGAGGATAGAGTCAGAATTCACGGGCAGGCCTGTCGATCCCGGTGACCACAGAGTTCTACCTGCTAGTGTAGGGTAGGTTTGATCAGGTCGGTGGTCATCAGGCTGGTGACCTGTCCGGTCGTGAGGCTGAGCACCAAAGAACGAACGGATGGACGAGTCTTTCTCCCTGCCCGTCGGGAGCCCAGAGTCCGGCACAGGAGACGGACAGCTCAGCAGGCAGCGTGTGTTCTCTGAGTGACGTGCAAGGAGCTATGAGGAGACGGGGCATCCCTTGAACCAAGCCTGCCTTCAGGGAGGGGGCTGTCCTGCCCAGCTCTCGGTGGGGAGGGCGTCCGAATGGCGTCTTGGGGGTTGGTTGGGTGGGAGTGGGGCAAGAAATGGGGAAGAGAATGCCCAGGCATGGGTTGAAGCTGCCGAGCAAGGCAGACTGGAGTGGCTGGAGACCTACAGTCCATTGTAGGTGGAGGGGGGGCAAAGTCCAAGCAGGGACCGCAGAAGGCTTTGTGCGTGCAGCACACCCGTACCCTCATACCCTCAGGCAAACACACGTGCACCCCCCCCACACACACACACACAGAATTCAGCCACGAGCCCATGGTGCCGATAACATCACACCCTCCTCTGTATGTCTAGGGTGTCACGGAGTCCTGACCCTGCCCCGGAGGAGCCCTGGATGGGGACATCCCTTCCCCCCTTCTACCCCCTCCTCCTCAGCTATCGGCAGAAAAATGTCCCTTCTCTCCCGACGACGGCCACATCCTAGTCCCTGGGGATTGCGTGAACACCAATGGGATGTGGTGTGTGACAAATACGTTACAGGGAAATTAAGGTCGGAGAGGGAATGCAAGTCACCAGTGACTTGACCTCGAGATGGGGGGATTATCTTGCAACCTCTGGGTGGGTGCGGCACCAGGGGCCCTGTAAGAAGGAGGGAAGGGGGTCCGTGTCAGACAAGGAGATGTGACAAGAGGCAGAGGTCAGAGTCAAGCCCTTGGAAGACGGAGGAGGGGCCCCAGGCTAAGGAACGCAGGCGCCTTCTAGAAGCTGGAGAAGGCCAGGAAACAGATTCTTCCCTTGAGCCTCTAGAAGGAAGGCAGCTCTGCCCACACCTTCATTTTAGCCCAGCGGGACCCGGGTCAAACTTCTGACCTCTCGAACCCAGAATAAATGTGTGTGGTTTTAGGTCACTAAGCTGGCGGTCCTTTGTTACAACCGTAGGGAACTCGCACCTTCTGGGCCAGAAGCAGGAGGCCCGTCCTTCTGTTCAGTGAGCCGTGAGCCGGAGAGTCACTGGCCCTTGGGGACACGTACCCTGAGACTTCCTCAGGGTTCCGCTAATCTCTCCGCCCGGAAGAAGGTCTTTCCTCCCCAGTGAAGGCTGGGAGCTGGAATCCAGCCCTGGCCCTAAGGAATGGGAGTATCTCTTATCAGCGACCATAACCCCACCCGGGATGGCTCGATAACCCTGGGGCCCAGAGCGGAAGGGAAAAGGCAGGTCCTGGGGCCCAGGAATTCCAAGGCCGGGCAGTCATCCCTGAAAAGGGAGCCAGTATCCTACAACCACCCTTCCACGATGACACAGACCTGGCCTCTACTTTTATTTTTTTAACCAAAACTACAATATTATAGTCAGGCAGCTGGTGTTTTATTCCTCATACCGATTTCTAAAAAGGAACATTCCGGCTTTAATTGGAATGAAAAAATACGAGCCGGAGAAATATTCAAATATCACAAGGCCTCATTATTTACCCCATTGATTTCGACAGGCAGCTAAACACAGAGTAAGACTTGCGCTCTGCCCTCTTGAAAGAACAAAGCGGCATGAATCTGCTTCTGACTCTCCGCACACACCGACGGGAGCCTGCGTTTCCCTTTCCGAGGGCAGGAAAAGCGGTCCAGGCTCGGTGCGCGTGGCCTCACTGTTGCGGAAGAGACGGGCTGCGAACCAATTCCCCCCAAAGCAGCTATTAATTCGAATAGTACCCTTTCTTGAATACCGCGGTGCTGGAATGTTCATGAAGGTTTCTCACCTATTTGCTCCCTTAATCCCGGCAATTTGCCTGATGAGATAACCCTTTTTAAGGCAGTAGGCTCCACGCCCCAAGTGGGGCTCAAACTCCAGAGTCAGTGCTGTACCCAGTGAGCCAGCCTGGCGTCCTGTGAGATAGATAGTACGAGAGATACGTACGTTAGTTCCCATTTTACAGAGAAGTAAACTGACCTTGGGGTGCCTGGGTGACTCCATGAAGCATCTGACTGTTGATTTTGGCTCATGGTTTGTGAGCTCAAGTCCTGTGTAGGGCTCTGCGCTAATGGCACAGAGCTTGCTTGGGATTCTCTCTCTCTCTCTCTCTTTCTCTTTTAAATAAATAAACTTAAAAAAAAAAAGTTAACTGAACTTGGAGAGGGTGAGTGACTGTCAGCACATGGCCCCTGGGTGGTACATGTTCGGGCAGGGCCGGCTGGCCCCCAGGTGCCCATGCCCTTCCTCGCTGTGACATAGGCTTGGGGCCGTGCGTGCCCACCAGAGTGGGTGACTGTGAGGTGCTTCCTCTGTGCAGTCCGCGCTGTCGGCCCATGGTCCTCAAACGTGGTTGTACCTTAGCATCATCCTGGGAACTCTAAAACCCCGCAGCTATGAAATCAGACTGTCTGGGGCTGGGACGCAGGCATCCGTGCTTTTAAAGATCCCCGGGTGACCTCCGCGGGCACCCCAGTTGGGGATCCACGTTTTGCTCCCACATTTTCCCGCCAGAAATCCTCGTCATAAACTCCCTGAGAAGGAACGATTATTGTTGACCCATTCGAAAGAAGAGAAGCTTGAGTCCCAGAGAGATCAGGGGATACCTGGTCCAGCCGGGGATTGAACCGGAACATTCTAGAACCCTTATATTTCTCCACGGCACTAAAACATCTTCCTAGTGGGATGTCGATAGTGGGTCAAAGAGGCGTTTTCCGGGAGAATGCATTGTACCTTGGGGACGAATAAAAATTGAGTCGAGTTTTTTTTTTCCCCCCTATCTTGTGGTTTCCAGTTCTTTACACAACCATAAAAGTGTAACTCCCCGTGTTGTTAGTCTCTCCTTTTTCCCCTGGAGTTTCAGCCCCTAATTGAATCCGCTCAAACCCATGGGTTTTTCTTAACAGCCGCAGCAGCTCGCAGGGCGTGGGGCCCGTAGATCCGAGGCGGGCCCAGTGGGCCCCAGAAGGGCTTCTGTTTCTCAGGCCCTCGAGGGGTGGCCTCCTGGTGTCCCCAGCCCCCACCTGTGTCCTGCGGGCCCTGTCCCACAAAAGACATGCCTTCTCTGGAGTCGCCCGAGTTCTCGGAGTGGTGCCTAGGATTGTCCGTGTCCCAGAGATCTGGCTCATTTCCTCTTTTAACCGATCACTCACAGGGACACGTCTGGTGTCTCCAAGACATTGAGGGGAAGCCTCCCCTTAGGAGGCTGGGCTGTGGGAACTGTTCGGTCTGCAAACGACTAGGGAGTATCTGCCGCCGGCTCTCACCTCTTTCCCGCTCCCTCCTCTCCTCTCCGTCGGCTTCCCTCCTCTCATCTGTCTCTCTAGTTCTCGTTCTCGCTGGCCCTCTCCCCCTCCCCCATCACTCGCAAACCACGTTGGCCCTTCCGTGTGAGTTTCCTCTTGCTGCCGTGTGAGTTTCCTCTTGCTGCCATAACAGATGATCATGTACTCAGGGCCCTGAACCAATGCCCACGTATTTTCTCGCAGTTGCAGAGGCCGGAAGTCCAAAATCAAGGTGTCGGCAAGGTTGGTCGCCTTTTGGAGACTCTCGAGGGAGTCTCCAAGCCGGTGGCGGTGGCCGGCCACTCTCGACGTCACATGGTGTCGGCGTGGAAGCGTCACCACAGTCTCTGCCTCCGCGTCTCGTGGCGTTTGTTCTCTCTCTCCCCTGTGTCTCTGTAGGGCCTTTTTATAATGACACTCATCTTTGGATAAGGGCCCACCCCAACCGGTATGATCTCACTTAACCAATTATAACATTCGAGATGGTATTTCCAAAGGAGGTCACACACCGAGGCTCCGGGGGACGTGAACCTTGGGAGGACGCCACGCAACCCAGCGTGTCTGTTCTCCATCTCACCAAACCCACGCTGCTCAGCCGTGAGTTCTCGTCAAGTGCATGTTGCATGTTGGGTCCTGTCGCCCCACTCAGCAGCGGCTGTTACCCCAGACGCCGGGTGGAAGGAGCCGCCCTCAGGGACCTCGCCTTCCAGTGAGACAATGGTAGCAGGCAGGCGTGTGTACGGTCAAGACTTTCCAGAGGGTGTTGAGGATGTGTCCTCTGACCTTTCAGATCGCACTCAGCTCCTCCCTGGCTTTTGTCGCTCACAAAGCCAACACTCCTGGGCCTTTTCAGTGCCCCTGGGGCTGAGCCCCTCTGGGAGGTGACCTGAAGTTCCTTCCATCTCTGTGACTTTGTTTCTTTCACCCCGTCACAGCCCACTGCTGTCCCTTAATCTGGGCAAAATAGAGACCAGGGGCCACTGCGCGTCACGGAAGCATCCCTGCACGTGGAGACTGAACCATGGCTTCCAGTCCAAGTGGTTGAGGTGTGCGGCCCTGGCCTCTTCGGATCTGCCCTCGTCCACAGACTAGGTAGATCCGGATGGCCAAGACTTTCTCAAACAATAAATATTTATTTATTTTTGAGAGACGGAGAGACAGAACATGAGTGAGGGAGGAGCAGAGAGAGAGAGAGAGAGGGGGGACACAGAATCTGAAGCAGGCTCTAGGCTCTGAGCCATCAGCACAGAGCCTGATATGGGGCTCGAACTCAGGAACTGTGAGATCATGACCTGAGCCGAAATCGGACGCTCAACCCACTGAGCCCCTCAGGCGCCCTTACTAATTACTAATTTGCTACAGTTGCTATTCTTATCTCATTGCTAACTTGGTGGAACCGTGACTAGTCTCCAGTGCTTCTTCAGAATAGTGATTCTTCAATTCGTCTGCACAGTAGAATCACCCGGCAATCTCGTGTGAGTCCCCACACCCAGCCCGGAACAGGTGAATTTCCGACACTGGCGGCGAGACCCAGACCAGCGGGCGTTTTCAGATATCCGGAAAAGTTTGGGAATCCTTCCTTCGACCAGAGCTTGGCCACCTTTTTCCGTAAAGGCCCGAGAGGAAATATTTTCAGCTTTGGGGGCCACTGGCTCTCTTTCAGAACCGCTCACCTCCAATATTACAGCGGGAAAGTGGCCGCAGACAGCACGCGAATGCAGGAACGTGAACCGCGTTCCAATAAAACTTTATTTACTGGCAACAGGCCGAGGATCGGATGTGGCCCAGAGGCCACCGTTTGGAGACCCCGGGCCTAGAGCCCTTTCTGGCACAATATATATCCACAGGAAGATGGCATAAATTTAATATATAGCATTTAATTGGGGCACCTGGGTGGCTCAGTCAGTTGAGCGTCCGACTTCGGCTCAGGTCATGATCTCGCGGTCTGTGAGTTCGAGCCCCACATCGGGCTCTGTGCTGACGGCTCGGAGCCTGGAGCCTGCTTCACATTCTGTGTCTCCCTCTCTCTCTGCCCCTCCCCCACTCATGCTCTGTCTCTCTCTGTCTCAAAAATAAAAATAAACATTAAAAAAATTTTTTAAGAAGCATTTAATAAGCACCTACTATATTTTCAGTTCTATACGCTCTGCGCTGGGATCGAAAGAACGTGTGTGCTGTCTGGTTGGGGACACAGAGCTGTAAACAAATAATCAATATGCGGGGAGACGGAGGCAGTAAGAGATGCAGGAGCCAGCCGCCAGGGAGGCCCAGGGGAGGGAGGGAGGAGCCACTTCGGCCCGTGGGATGAAGGAGGAAGTCAGGGAGAGCCAATCCGGTTGCCGCAGAGAACAGAAGGATCCTGCTTCTCCCCCACCCCCCCCCCCCGTGCCCAGTCTGGTCTGGATGGGGTCTGTGGGCAGCGCCGAGCTGCTTCTCCTCCAGCTCTTCTCCTCTCTCTGGGCTCTCGCTTTATTTCTCTCGCTCTTTCGGGAGCTCCCTGAGTGACCACATAGAAAGCCTATGGCAGTAAAGAAATCACTTCCCTTCTCTGGGAACCAGGGAGTATCCGACACCTCCTGCAGAAGGTTTCTGTGCAGGAAAAGTGGGGGGGAAACAGGCAAGGCGCCGGGACTGTGCTCAGCACCTGGAGACGTCACAAGCGGGGCGGTGACCGCGGTCCTCATGCTCTTCGTTCTCATCGGTCGCCGCCTTCCGTTTCCTTGTCGTTTTGGCATCCTCCTCAGCGGCCCTGGCCCTGCGACCATCGAGCCCCCTCTAGAAAGACCCCTGTCCACGTCCCACCCCTCCCGTTGCTACCTTAGGCATCGAATGTCCTGGTTCAAGTGGCCAGAGAGAGAGATCCGTGCCCCGGGTCACCAGGTGGTCTCTGGATAGACTTCCCTTCAGCGTACAGGTCCCCGTCGGTCTAGCCGCCTAGGGCCAGAGGCGGGTGCTGGCAGACATGTGGCTACTTGGGCTTCAGTCTGTCCCCCCAAGAAAGGGCTGCCCAGAGGTGGCTCGCCGTGACTAGCCCCGGGGACTAGTTGGGCCGAAGCTCCATCAGGGAACAGTACGCGTCGAGGACGAAGTCTGTGTCTTGTGCCGCCCTCTCCTCCTCCGACAGAGCCTGGGGGGCATGGCCCTGAGCCCACCAAATCAGGGGGCTCCGTGGCCCACCCTCTGCAGCCCTGCCTGCGAATCCTGGGTGCCGGCCAGTCACCCACCTGCGCCCCGGCTGCCCTCCTCCCCTCCCCTCCCCTCCCCCGCCCCCGCCCCCACCCCACCCCCACCCTGCCAGGGACTAGCCAGCCCCCAAAGAAAGCGTTTTGGAGTCAAGTCAGAAGGTGCAGTCCAAGGACCGTCGTAGCCTTTGTTCGTTCCCATCTGCAAGCCCGGGCTGCCAGAACGTATCGGGAGCATAATGAGAAATAACGGAATCGAAATAGTGTAAAGGAAGTAAGTGCTGAAGAGGATAATCAGCATCCTTTCTGACTGGATTTCCTGCCAGGGAGAGGGCGCCAGAGGGACCGCTCTACCCCCGGGGCCGAGGCAGACAGTGGTCCTGGAAAGGACAGAAAAAAAAAAAATCACTTCCTGGAAGAGAGTCTTTTAATAGTTCTTTGAAGAGGGAGGCAGGAGCTCCCAAGGCCCGGAACGAGGCCTCTGTTATTGGGGTGCCTCCATTTACTCAGCCCCAGGAGAGGCCGAGAGCCCCCCCCACCCCACCTCCAGGTGCGCGACCACGCCGCAGGGGTCTCTTGGAGCCCCCCTTAGTTTGGCACCTGGCAGGCGAGCTTCTGGGCTGGCCGGATGGGCGCGGGCTCCGGTCCCCGCTGTGCCGGCCGCCTGGCGTGGTGACCTGGGTGAGCTTCGGGTCTTCCTCAAGTCCTCCCTTCGTCCCTACCAACTGCGAATCCTCCTCGCTGTGTAAAACTCTCATCGCTGACATTCTCAGGCGCCGTTCCGCGGACCACGGCTTCGATGAGATAATACACAAAAGCACAGCCCGTCCTAGGTCGGCCTCTGGTTGTCACCTCTCTTGTAGTCCTTTTGTTCCCTCCCCGTCCTCTCTCTTTTATCGAGAAGTCTTGCCTTTTCTGGGAATGGGGGGGGGTCACGTTTTCCATCAGCCCCCCCGCCCCCGGGAAGGAGATAAGGACGGGACCCCCGAAAGTCGCTGCTTTTCCATTCGGTCCTTCGGTTCACCACTCCCCGAGCATCTCCTGCACGCCAGCGTTTGCCCGGGTTCCCGCCTGGGGGCCGCCGGCGGAGGGGACCCCTGCTTGCAGGACGAGGGGGCTCGCCTCCAGGGCGGCCCCGTTTCACTCCCTGCTCTACTTTTTCTTCCGTGGTCTAACCACAGATGTTTCTTTCAATCTCGCCTCGAAAAGGCTGCCCCTAGCTGTCACCCCATTTCCTGCCACTTCTTCATCATCGTCTCAACTGCCGTGAAAGTCCAAGCTCTTCGCCTGAATCCACGTGGCAAGAAGGCACCCTTTGTGCAGTCTGGTGCTCCCCTCCTGACTCCGGCTGTGCTCCGGACCCTGGACCCCTCAGCTGTGGGCAGACACCTGGGGATAAAAGCATGAGCAAAGCAACTAACATCATAAGATAACTTCCTGATCTTCGTCTAGGTGTTCCCCATTGCTTGTTTACTCCCCCCCCCCCCCGCCATCGTGAGAGTGTGTGCTTATTAGTCCCAAGATAGCGCGCTTCTGTCCCGCAATCGCACGAGTACGCGAGGCTGAACAGTAGCCAGAACCGCCCCCCCCATAAGCATCTCCGGGCAAGCAGGTGGCCTTTGAACGCCAGCACGGGATGCCCGGGTGCGAGCAAGCCCTCCTCCGGCGGAAGCATCCCCCACCCCCGCCCCACGTTCAGCGTAGAACAGCCCTGCGGTCCGGTTATCAGATGATCACACAGAACAAGGACAATTAATTTCTCTGCCTCTATCTCATCCCCCGGATCTCACAAGCCATTTCCAAGTTCAGTTTCTGGGTCCCCGTTCCCGCGCAGCGGCAGCAGCAGCAGCAGCTCCGGGGCGAGAGTTCGGGAATCGAGCATTCCGAGTGGCAGGAGCACACTCCGGGGCCGAAGGCAGAGTCCATGCCGGTTTTTCATAATTGGTTTTCAGAGCAGCCTGTTCCGTGATGTGTAATTGTTAGCAGTTGTAAAAAGATAACTCCCGTTTTTAAAAGCTTAAAGCTTGCTCTGTGCAGATAAAAACTGTGACAAATTATGTTCCGAAAAATCATAAAAGCAGAGAGAGACATGTTAATAACCAAAGGCGGCGTTTCGTTTAGAGGTCAGCCGGAGCTATTAAAGTGGTCAGGAATTTCAAGCTTTGGCGGTAGTGATTTGAACATATCACTTATCTCCTCCAGCCCATGCCTAAGTATCTCCCTCGGTCAAAAAATAATCCACAGACGGTAATCCAGGAGGTCAGGGGAAACTGGGGAGAAATGCAGTGTTGCCAAAATAAGCCCGGCTGTCAAGGAGAGTGAATGCTCCCACGCCATCAGCCTCGCCCCCAAGATGCGGGAACACGCTCACTCACGCGGCCACCCGCACAGGTCCGGGCACACGTGCACGCATACCGCGAAAGAGCCACTTGGAAACTTTCCTGCAAAACAAACAAACAAAATAAAAACCAGGAAAGAAAAAAAAATGAGAAGAACGATCTAAAGATTTGATAAGCAACAAGACAAACAAGTGTGTCAAAGGTCATCTGGTTTGTAAGAAAAGGTGGTTTCTTTTTTTCTTTCCTGGGCCAAGGTCAAGGCCAGTCCCAAAGACCCTGGGCAGTCTGTAGCCAGTGGGAGCGGCTCCGCGGTGGTGGGACTAGGACTTGGATCGAGTGTGACCATCGGCTGTTTCGAAGAGTTGCCAAGTGGTTGGTGGGATCTTTTCACATGTGCGTGACCCAGCCTGTCCTGACGCAACCAGCCGTGGTCCCATGTCCCGTGTGGTGGAGTTTCTGAAGCGGATTACTGTTCTTGAGACCGATCCAATTCCATGCCCTCAAGACGCAGCTTGAAGGGGCCTCCTTCTAGGGCGATAACAGTAAGGCAGGGCGGTCAAACCATTCTAGACCATGGAAAAAGCGTGCACTGCAAGTCAAGCTAGCTGAGTTTTGGATTTGGTGACTCATCAGCAGGGCGCTACTAAGCTAACCGCTTAACTTCTCTGGGCCTTAGGTTTTTCAGCTGTGAAATGGACAGACCCCGCCCCCCCACCCCTGGTCGCCCTGGTTACTGTCAGACTCTCTGGAAAAGACGCTCACGGCATGTTGCCTGCAGACAGCATATATCCCTCCCTGCCCGGTTCTTGAGACACCTACGTTTTCTGTGTTTCTACGCCTTATAGAGATCAGCAAGTTTCAGTCATTTCTGAAATTACTTATTTTTTTTCATGCCATTTTATTACCTATTGTTTCTTGGAAAGAGATAAGGAAAAACAAACCAGCAGGGGCTTCTAGACGGAGGGAGAGTTCTGCTTTGATAAGCAGATTGCCCCATAGTTGCTTGTTTGGTTTTTAAAATGGATTTAATATACATTCGAGGGAAGCAAATGACAAAATGGCCTCTACTTGTTGGGGAAAAGTATCACGTGGGTTGTATAGGGTGGCAGGTGCATTCACTCCTGGAATCTTCCGCTTGAGGCAGAGGGACTAAGGCAAGGAGTCCATCTAAGAGCAGACCGTTGCCTTTTTAACATCTGCCTGACTTACTATAATGTAGAAATCGTAACAGCCAAGAAATATGAACACTCTGTAAAGCTTATAAAACGCATGCTACTTATCCAGCGGCCACACCAGCACGCATAACTCGGGCAAATATATGTAGCTGAATTTACTGCATTATAAATGAACATAATTATGCATTTATTTATTTCAAGTCCTCATACATCTTCTGTGTCACTTACGCACTGAGAAAGGAGAAGGAAGCGAAACCCGGAGAGCAGACCCTGGCGTTTAGTTCCGAGTCGAAAATGGATTTTTTTTTAACCAAACGATGGAGAAGGCTCAAGATCAGAATCTCATCACCTTACAAGCTCACTATGTTTTCGTCCATTCATGGAGAAATTATTATTACTTATTATTTGTTTCCAAATGACTCTGCACTTTCCTGACTGAGAAGTCACTGAATAAAATGTCTGCCCTCAAGGAACTTAATTCATAAGAAATTACCTACCTTTCCTTCTTTGGAACGGGGTGTTCTCTAACCCTTTACCATTCTTAACTAATTGGTTTCACTCAAGCTACCAGAATTGCTTGTACGTAGCAAGCGTTCTAAGTAGTGTAGCGGAATTGCAAATATCTGCGATATAGACATTAGAACTTGGGTCTGTCTTTGTTATCTTATTTAAACATACTATCCTCCTCAAAGGTCTAGGCATATACAGATGATCAGTACGTACCCATTATTACGTTAGTCGTAATAAAGATTGCACACACACACACACACACACACACGGCCTCAGAGTGAGTGCCTTACCCGACACGCATTGGCTATTCGTGGATAATGATTGGCCCAGACTAGCCTAATACCAAGATGGCAGTAATAACTTCCCATTGGGACTCACGCTTTGACCTGGTGGGTTTTGTTTTTCCTCTTTAGTAGTGGATGTTGGGATCTTAAGGATGGATTTCCATCTAGCTAAGAAGGATATAAATAGATACAAAAAAGAGAGACTCTCTTGGCCCTTCGTGCATTAAGATGATTTTCCTTCTCCTCCACGTGCTTATGGGAAGGTTTAAGAGGGCAGAGACTGGGGATGGCCAACCAAATGCACATGCTTAGAAGCAGCCAGCACCAATTTGGTGGAGAGCATCATTGTTCAGTGGGTCACAGAGGAGAGGGGACTTTCTCATTTTTGCTGTGTGCTGCCAGCTTCTGGAATGGTTAATGGAGAAAGGGCTCACCGTACATGGAAGATAACAAAACCAAAACCATGAGGTGTGACATCTCTGAGCAGATATATGCTCTGGGGACACCTGCTTTCGAAGCCACGGGGGATAGTTAAATTATTGAGTAGCTGAACAGCTGAACTCCTATCCAGATCTAAAGCTAGGTCAGTTCGCTGTTGTAGGAACCCCCATGAATGTATGTCTTCGAGAAAGTTCTGTGGGCTCCTGGAGCCTCAGTTACCCCTTTGGTAAAGTGGGGTTTATAATAATACCAACCAAATGGCGTATTTATTTATAACATTTTGTAATAATCTCTCTGACCGAAACCTGCCTTCGTTAGGCTCCAAGGATGTTTGGTGGCTTGTCCCTTTCCCTGCGCTTCTGTTTCCAAGTCCTCCTCTTTTCTCTGCTATCACTTCGTAATCTGTGATCACATATTTTATAAGTTACATAGCTGTCTACAATTCTATACTTGCTTAACTGCGGGATTGTGTTCCCTCCTCTTCCCTAGACTGTAAGCTCTGAGCGCAGGCTCCTGGTTTCCACCTAACAAAGAGTCAGGCACCTAGGAGGTGCTCCAGAAATATCTATTAAATACATCGACGTATGTTTAAAAAACAAATCAAACTGAGAATCCAGTGTGTAAAATATAGGGGCGCCTGGGTGGCTCAGTCGGTTGAGCGTCCGACTTCGGCTCAGGTCATGATCTTGCGGTCTGTGAGTTCGAGCCCCGCGTCGGGCTCTGGGCTGACAGCTCAGAGCCTGGAGCCTGCTTCGGATTCTGTCTCCCTCGCTCTCTGCCCCTCCCCCACTCATGCTCTGTCTCTCTCTGTCTCAAAAATAAATAAACATTAAAAAAAATTAAAAATATATATATATATAATCTTACCTTAAAGACAAACGTAGGTACATGCTCGCATGTGTTAAAAGAGAAGATTTAGACTTTTTCGTTTCATTTCAACCCTTTCCTCTTATTTTTTTCTTATAGAGAGAACATATAAATTTGACATGGGAAAAATAAGCAGCAGAGGTGGATGCATAAAAATGAAATGAATTTTCAACCTTTACTTGGGCAGAGACAAAATTCAGATGAGAATTGACAGTCTGTTAATCACTATTCTCGGTGTAATCCAATGAGCAACGCTGTTGCCTTTATAAGTTAAATTGATTCATACATATTGGCAAGTTAGCTATTTCCCTCAAAGGGAGTTGAATTTATTTGGGCTGTATATTAATACCTTATTACCCTTCTTATGCACCTGGTGACACGATCATTATTTCATCTCGTATGTTTATTAGAATAACTGCTTTTGGAAAGGGAGGTTGCCAAACACCCCACCTACGCCCAGCCGTCTTGGGAGGCAGGTGCGTGCCAAATTCTTCTCTGGACGATGGTGGTGACTCTTCTCCGCACGCCTTCCCTGACCACTTGTCCGAGACGTGTTCCCGGCAAATCGTAGCCAGGACGTATTCTACCCCCTTGCATAAGATGAGCCTTGCCTTAGAAGATGCTTGCAGGATCTATCGCTGTTGACGACCGGTCAGCCTCCGACTGGAAATACGCTCCAGTGACCTTATAAGTGGGTCTTACTCACATGGTGGAAGTTGGGAGGGTAGACATCGGCAATGGGTTGATCTTGGACAGTTGCAGCCCAGACAGACCCATGAGAGTTGGGTTCACCTCTTGAGCAGACAGAAGTGGTTATCGAAGTGGCCCCTGCTCTGGGTCCCAATATCGAAGGCAAAAGAAACCTCCCTCTGACCTCAAGAGCCTGGAGCGGGGATGCGAGTCTTTACTGAGGCCGTTTGAAAAGGGAGCCAGGAAGAATCATTGTACATCCCACACCGAATGGTTTATTTTCCCTCAGCCCTCTCGTCGTGTTGGCTGCCCCCGCCTTCCTCCTCCTCTGTCCCCTACAAACTCTAGCCCACCCTTTCATCCTCCTCCCAGCCCTCTGAGCTAGAACGCCCTTATGGACCCCCTCCATTTCCTTTGATGTGGAACCTCGCTCTGCTTTCTTCACTTCTGCAACCTGAGTGTGAGCAGAGAAGCTGAAATACAGACTCCTCCTGGGAAGATGGGGGAAGAGGCGAAGCTGAGGTTACATGCGCTTCAGCGTCCTTGTCTCTTTCATGATGATCACTGATGCCCACTACCTTCGTGAACGAGTTTGATTCTCCCTCGTTTACAGACGAGGAAGCCAAAGCCCTTCGAAGTAACTGCCCAAATCAGACCGTCAGGGGGCCGCGTGGGGGTTGAGCTCCTCAGCTAACGGTCTCCTGTTGCCTCTCTTAGCGAAAGTAATCAGAAGAAGGAAAATCTAGCTGCCGGCACCACTCCAGGATCTCAGGCCCATCATGAGCTGCTGACAAGAAACAAACCGGGAAATTGCAATAGTGGCTTTGCTCCATGAAGCAGAAGTTCTTCTAGTGTCACCAGCTTCGGAGTTGGGATTTGATCTTGAACTGCTAGGGAGAAAATTCAAGAGCCCCCCCCCCATTCTCCTTTTCAGTGGGTTCGAATCTGTACAAGTCCAAGGGCTCATCTTGCCTCCTGGGAGGAGGTGACCTGGGTGGATACGGAAGACTCAGGTGTGTGGACCTTTGAGAGCTGAGGCCCAGGAAGGTCATCCCTTTCATCCAGAATACGTAAGACTAGAAGCGGTCTTCATTTCATCGGACCCAGACTTGGACACGCAGGACTTTCTGCGGCAAAAGATGTGACATTTCCCATCGGGAACTCACAGCTCAGCCTGGCGAGGCGATCGCCCCCTCCATCACCGCCCCAGACCTTTCCCGGGCAGTTCGTCATTTCTTTCTTGACGAGACATCATCCAGTACTCAGTGTCTACAGGCTAGTCCCATCTCTGCTCCCTAGAGCCCTTTAAAAGTAAAAGTCTGGGTGTTGTGTGTAAGTGACGAATTGTGGGAAGTCTACCCCCGAAACCCCCTGCACAGTGTACATGATGTATGGTAGCTGACTTGAGATAAAATAAGAAAAAAAAATTAAGATAAAATAAAAATAGATAAAATAAGATAAAATAAAATAAGACAAAATAACATAAAATAATCTTGCCTTCTCTGGTTAAGAAAAAAAAAAAGTAAAGGCCTACGCACTGAAAAAAGTACACGTTCTCTAGGGAGAGGGGACTGTTGACCCTCTTGTACTTCCTTCCCACCTCACCTTCAGGAAGCTTAGCCAGAACACCGAGCCGGGAAGCTTCCCAAGGTTTTGCCAATAAGAATTCAAAAGGCAGTAGACTCACCTTTGCACAGTGACTCGCAAACTCTGATGGGCCCTCCGGTGACCCAGAAAGCCTGGCGACAACCCAGATGACCGGGCTCCTTCCCAAAGCGCCGGGTTCGGTGGGTCTCCGGTGGGGGTGAGGGGTGTGTGAAGATTTGCTGCTCTAACCAGTTTCCAGGAGATGCTGACGGTGGGGGAGCCTGGCCCCTACTCTGGGAACCACTGCCTGAACCGTTCAGGGTCTGGCTACAGTCTCTGTGCACAATTGCTGGTATGTGAAGGATCGCCATCACTTGGAAGAACGTAACTGCTGAAGCTTTACGCCTCCAAGGTGAACAACTCCCATCTTTTTAAATGAGGCTCAGATGGAATGCTTTCCTCACCGCCTTCCTGCTCTGGGGTCTCCTCGGCTGGGTTACGCGACCCAGGAAGGCCCCTCTCCCTTAATCGGAGCCACATGGGTGGATTGAACCCTCAAGGCTCCCTACCATCAGGGAGACCTCATCTTTGCGAGGCTTTTTTCCTTAGAAACTTCTTCAGGCAGGACCCACGATAGCTTGTGATTTCGAAAAAACAATGAAAAGTTTTTAATTTCAGTGCAAGACTTGACATGCAGGGATTCTGTCTTGATGGTTTTAGTCCCTTGTTCTAAACCCTGTAAAACTTTCTTGATCCTGCTGGGTCCCCTAGCTTTCTGACTCGTCCCATTTTATACCAGCTGCAGATTTAATGAGCACGTCTCAAAGTTCTTATTCAAAGTAACAAAGCAGGGGCACCTGGGGTGGCTCAGTTGCTTGAGCGTCTGATTCTTGATTTTGGCTCAGGGCATGATCTCATGGTTCCTGAGATCAAGCCCCGCTTGGGGCTCTGTGCTGACAGCGTGGAGCCTGCTTGGAATTCTCCCTCTCCCTTTCTCTCTGTCCCTCCCCCACCCATTCTCTCTCTGCCCCCCTATCTCCCCGAAAATAAATACCGATTGCTCGATAGTGGCTAGTGGCTTCCGTATCAAACAACTCAGATACGGAACATCCTCAACCTTGGGGACAGGTCCGTTGGACAGCTCCAATGTAAAACGCATGCACGCGCGCTCTCCATTAAATCAGTCGGAGGGGCCGAGGGAAGCGGATTCTAGAGTCGTAGGGCGGTTGTTTTGAACCTCCCTAGTAGGGTTAGATGCTATTTACCGCACGAAACTCCCAGATGCGCCGGAAGAAAAAGGATTGAGTCGTGTCTCAAAACACGAAAAGCCTCTGACGTGTCGATATTCGAGGCTGGCGACTTGGCTTGTGGCATTTCGGAACAAGATTCAGAATCAGGAAAGTGTCACCCGAGTTGAAAGCTCCCCTGCAAGAAATATCTCAACTTGACCTAAAGTAAGTGGAAGCGACAGGGCCGAGGAAGGGGAAGCCAGCGGAGGGGGTCTGAGTGATAAATGGTACCCTGCCGCATCACGTTTGACGTCTTCACAGGAAAAGGGGGCTGTTGAGCCAGATGTGGGTTGAGGGAGGAAGTCCAAACCTTTCTGTCATCTTCATTTTGTTTTTTGAGCTGCAGGTGGAGTTCCAGAGCTCTGCGTTCCATCACAGCGTATCCGCTCTGCGGAGTAACAAGCCAGTCGGGGCACTTGTGTCCTCCAAGGCAGCTCAGCCTTCCTCAAGAGCATGTGACTGTAGGGCTCCCGAGCTGTCGGGAGAGACCAAAGCCAGGGGGGAATGTGTCCAAGAGAACATGGCGTCAGCACCCGTGTCATCTGTGTGGTAGCTACCGGGGGCGGGGGGGGGAAGGGGGCAGGAGCGTGGGGCCCCCAGAGAGCGCAACAGCCCCCACCAACCTGATTCCCCTTGCGCCAAGCACGGTGGGGGCCTCATCTAACAGCTCGCAGGGCCTCTGGCCTTGAGAGATCGCTTTCCTCAAATAACCTTCCCCACCAGATGCCGTGCTCCAGCCTCTCAGAATCCTCCCCCCAGCCAAGCGGCTGCCCCCGTGTCGGCTTCATTTTTCTCCCGTTATATTGGCCCAGGTACACTTCCACCTCGCACACACCCTTATCTGGGTTTCCTATCAGCCTGGAAGATTCGGAGTATGGATCTGTTTTCCAGACCGACCGTCTGACTGTCTGACCCATGGTTGTTCCCTCTCGCAGAAATGCATAACGTTACCCTTGTCAAAACCACAATTAGTCTAAACCCTTTACAGGAAATATCGGTTTGGTAAGATGAGAGGTACCGTTAATAGGAAGTCACGTGACTCGGAGGGCGCGCAGGCGTCCGTAGGTGATGCGCTCGCTTCCTGCTTATCATTGACCTCCAGCGGCAGCTGCCGGCATCCGAGCGCAAAGGGTAGCGTGTGCTCGTGGCCTTCATTCCGTCCGGGGAGGTCAGAGCGGGAGCGAGCCCGCTGGCCCTGGAGGCCAGAGGACTCTGGTCCCGCGTGCTGGAGGCTTCGTGGGGGAGAGGCCCTGTCCGCTGCGTCTTCCCATCACGTGTGAACTGAAGGGAAAGACCCGAGTGGTCGTCAGGCTTCGGGCTGTCTCTAGCCCCCCCTCCCCAGACTCGGCAGGCAACTTCAATGGTGTCAAAAGCAAGTGACTTCACAGATGAGCAAAAGATCAGACTAAAAGAAGAGCTACGGGGACTGTGGCTGGCACGGGTCGCTTTGGGCTGGAACTGATGGGTGGTTCTGCCGTATATTAGCTTTGAGGCTTTGACCTCAGTCTTCCTATCTGTACAGTGGGGCCGATGCTCTGTATGGGGAGTACATGGAGTTATCAGTCTGCAGCAACAGTGCTACTAACCGTTAGGAGAGTCCATTTGTCATACTTATTTTGTTGCAGATACACTACAATGAAGCATGATAAAGTATGACTATAGGAATGGTGTTCCAGAACAGTTAATGCAAAGAGAAGGGGTCTAATTAGCCAGGTAGCCATGACAAAATGTCTTAATCCTTTTGACTTTCTGTTTCTTCCTCTAGAATATAGATAATAATACCTCTCTCATGTTGCTGTTGGAAGACCGATTTGAGATGATGGTTAGCACAGTTCCTGCTAGCCAAGAAACATTCAGTCACCACTCCTAATGTTAATACTCTTACTATTAGAATTATCATCCCCCGTGAGGCTCCCAACTGTCCTTGAAGTCGGCAATATTATTTTGCTTTGTAGACAAGGAAGCTGAGGATTCGCGGTCAATAGCTATTATAATTAGTGTACTTAAAGTTTCAAATGGAGTTCTACTGGAAAAATCTAAGTTGCATTTAGCCTATATGGAACCGAGTTTTGAGGGGTGTCAGCCGTGATTAAGTTGTAAGAAAACAAAGCGTTTGGTTAGGCCAAAGGAGCGTAAGGCTGCCAGGTACTCCACGCATTTTGGGGGTTTGATGGCACACCGTTCACTGCGTAGGAAGAGTGCTCCCAACAGATCCAGGAGCAGAGTAGAGACGTCAGCCTGTGTTTCCTTTTTCTGTTGGCTTTTCTCACAACCTTGGAGAGGCCATGGGCTCCTCCGTTGTGGACTCAGACCGTGTCCCGGTGGGGTCTCTGTTCCTTTCCCCTCGGTGGGGCCTCAGTGAGCACCCCCCCATCCCCAGCTGACAGGACAATGGCTCCTCAAGCCCAGAGGTCCTCTGTCTTCAGCTGTGGCGATGTCCCTCCCAGACCTTCAGACCCGAGATGCGCCTTCCTCCTTGTATCCCCTCCCCCTCGCCAGGAGTGGCACAGGAAGACACGGGCCTGACTCTCAGTTCCCGGGATGAGCGACTCTCGCTTCTCTGAGGTGGTCTGTTCCTTGCGTCCGGGACAAACCATTCGCTTGGTAAGGAGAGGCTAAAACTCAAAAAAGTTGAGCTGGAAAGTAGGAGAAAAATATATCATTTTGTACAGTGTTACCTGAGTTGGTGTGCCTACATTTTTTTTTTTTAATTTTTTGACGTTTATTTATTTGTGAGAGGGAGAGGCAGACCAATGTTACTCAAAGTATCTTAAAATTGTTACCAATCATTGAATTGTGTTTCACACTGAAACAGATGTTTGTTTGTTTGTTTGTTTTCTCGTTCGTTTTGTTTTGTTTCTAACTTAGACCTCCTCACAAGGAGAAAAATGCCTTCTGTGGGACAAAGCCAGGCCAGTCGTCCTGAGAGAAGGTCCTGTTTTATTTTTACCCAAGTCTAAATTAAAACAGGTATTGACTGTTTATAAATAGCAACTAAAGAGCGTATACCAGTTGACCCAGTAATTCTATTTCTGAGATTCTAAACTGAAAAAAAAAAATGTTAATCAGGAATGTCCTTATGAGAAAAAGCTGTTCATTGGGGCAGTATTTATAATTCCAGTACCAGTAATCCGATGCTCAAGAGTAACAAAAGAGACCAATAATTAGCATATAATTGTTTCAGTTACTATTACATAGCAGCCAGAATAATAAGAGAGACACGGTTTAAAAATAAAGGTACAAAGACTTGGGGATATAAACAGACATTTGTGGTGATCATCTATGGTGGTCAGATTATGGATAAATATTAATTCCTTCCTTCTGCTTCTGTCTATTTCTATTTTTAATATCAGATGATTATTTTCATTCAAATTGCCACTGACGTGTAAAACACGCACAGAAAAGCACTCAAATCATAAGTGAGCAATTCAGTGCATTTTTTAATAGGATGGATGTACCTTACACACTCTGCATCAAGAAACAGAAGAGCTTGGGTTTGTCCGGTTTTGAGTTTTATGGTAACGCAGTCAAGAGCTTAGCACTTTTGGGGCGCCTGGGGGGCTCCGGCGCTTAAGCGTCCGACTTCGGCTCAGGTCATGATCTCACGGTTCTTGGATTTGAACCCCACATCATGTTCTGTGCTGACAGCTCAGAGCCTGGAGCCTGCTTCAGATTTTGTATCTCTCTCTCTCTCTCTGTCAAAGATGAATAAACATTAGAAAAAAAAGAGTTTAGCCCTTTTTTTTTTTCCCATTGACTTCTTTCTCTTTATATCGTGCTTCTGAAATTCACCCCGGTAGTCGCATTTAGTGGTAGCATGCTCAGTCGCGTCGCGGTGCCGCGCTCCACGCCTGATGGGCTTCTCCGCTCTGGGCTCATTCCGGGTGTAATGCAGCTACAAATGCTCTTACGTGGCTTCCGACAAACATGCGTGAACATCTCCGCGGGGGGGGGGGGTATCCAAGGGTGGAATGCCTGGGTCCTAGGATCGTAACTTTTCCAATGCACAAAGTACCTAAGTGAAAATGTAACACGACTTAAAACTCCTTGCGTCAAAAGCAAAAGCAGAGCAGATCCTAGAAATGTACGTCGCGACAGAAACTACCCGATTTTTCTGTGTAACAGACACAAAGGAAACTTAGTATACAACCAAAGGAAAAAAAGGCAAACATACAAAAAACAAAGCCAACCAAACTACACGTAACTAAAACTCAAATCCCAAATCCTGTGAAGGAATGACATTTCTGTTTCTTTGCTCTGCGTTCTCTCCAATAATGTTTTGACTAATGGTTGCTTCGCGGTTCTCCCGGTGAATATCATTATTTTGAAGGACTTCCGCTGACGGGTTTCTCAGGACACAGACACGGAACTGTCCTGTTGACGTGTTTTCCATCGTGAAGGATTCGCTGCTAACTCACATTCTGTCTGACCCACATCCCTGGCGCGGTATCCGATGTGTTCCGATTCCATCCGTGTTTCCGTAACTGCTTCTGAAGTCCTTCGTCCTCCCGTATCATGTTGTGCTTTCCCGAACGTTCTGGGTTCGGAAGCCGCAGACGATGGGGAATGAAACTGGAATTTGCCAAAATGTAGCAGGGCGGAGAAAGGGGTGATTCTTTGACTGGCTGTAAACGACAGCAAGTTCTCTCTGTGTAAGTTTCAGTGGCCCCAACTTTGAAGTGGTGCTAATAGCCACGTTTGTGGTAGGTTGCCAGTCAAGTGTCTAGGACAGCACCTGGTGCGTAGTAGGTGTGCAGGAAGTGGTAGCCACCATCACCATCATCATCATCATCATCATCATCACCACCGTCATCCCATCCAGGAAAAAGGGCATTCAGTGTGGAATGCCGAAATCCTGGAGAGCAGCGAGCAAGACCTCTGGACAAACTCCCAGGGCATCCGGAATGTTCACGTTGGAGGACAAGAACATCAGGAGGGGAGGAGGCATCCTCTCTTCTTAGCAGAGTGAAATCAGTGCCTTGAACCCTCTTATGCAGTCAGAACTCCAGAGATTGCTGTCTCTGGCTCATAGGGAATGTTCTACTCACCTTGAGGCCTCAGAGCCCTCCTGCTGACAGAGGTTGATTCCTCGGAAAATACTCATCAACTCTTCATACCAGTGAGTTCTTCCCCTCCGCTCATTCCTTCCGTCAATTCTCACCAACAGCTTAGTCCTTCCCAGCCCTCTGTTACCTACTGGAGGTTGGAAGATAATACAAGTCTCTGGCCCTAGAGGAACCGAACAGCCCACACACGCGTGTGGACACGGGGGAACTTGTGCGTAGCTGAAAGGACACACGTGCACAGTGAGAAGTCAGCCCTCTAAGGGGTGACGCCATACCGTGCTCATTTCCATATACGTCCCCCACATTGTCAGGCATATCTATCAGATCTGTCACCAGGCAGTGTCGTCTGAATGAATGAGTAAGAAAGAGAGACAGACGATGCCAGAGTGGAACGGAGGGAGAGGAGGAGGAATACATGGCCTCTCCCAACTTGTCTGTCCCTGGGGCTGCTCATTCCTCTGTGACAGCAGTCACCCCCCTTGCCCCTCGAATTCTGCCATCGGTTATACACCTGTCTCTTCTCGGAGGTCACAGTGGCCTTATATCCCCAGTGCCTTCACAGTGGCTGTCCTGTAATAGCATCATCAATAAATACCCGCTGAATGGATGCTTTGTAACTCAGAAATATTACCAGGTGTCACTGGAAACAGGAGAGCCGGCAGGGGTGATCGCGAGAAGTCAGTAAGAGGCTGTCGTGAAAATTGCTGTGATTCCGGAGCGCGACGGATGGGCGTGATCTAAAGCAGAGGCAAAGGCTGGAGAGGAAAGAGCAAGTAGTAAAGAGGGTGGGAGAAAAATCCAACAGAGCTTGTTGGCCGGTTGGCTGCAGAAAATGAGAGAAGGAAGAGCCAAGGAGGACACAGAGATCCTGAGCTTGGGCAGCTGGGGCCGGGGGGGGAGGGCAAAATGGCACCATTGATTCCAATTGGTTTTGGGGCAAAGTCAACGAGGATAATTGATGGATAACAAACAGATGGGGGCGCGAGGGAGACGAAGCACCAGCGTGGCGCCAGAAGTCAAAGATCCCGGAGCGCGTGCGACGTGTTGCATTTTTGTCTGTTCCTTGCTGCGTTTTTACTGAGGAGGCAAGGAGGAGACTGAAGGTTTCCCTGGCAGACCAGACCGAGCAGGTTAATGAGACATAGCCGTGAATCCCTCCCACTCTCAGAATCACGGGGATTAACTTTCTTCTCTTGCTGTGTTGGGAAATTTTTCTGGATTTATTCGTGCATTCACAGCTACTTGTTGGCTTCCTACCCCCCTGGACACCGTGGGTGCAGTGGTGCGCGATCAGAGATAGGATCGCTGCCCCTACGGGGATTGTATAGGAGCCTGTGGCTGTCCCATCACCACCCGTATCCATGCGGAGACGCTCTTGTGAAAACAGCAAAGGAGAGGAAGGGGATGGAGGCCCTACATACAACTTACGGCAAGCGTCTGGGGTTGCTGTAGGAGAAGCAGCTCTCCTATAGAGATCTAGAGGAGGAGGGGGTAACTCAAGGACTTCAGAGGAAAGGAAAGAATGTTCTAGAAAGAGGCAAGAGTAGTTTGAAGGTCCTGTAGCAGGAGGGAGCTAGATAAATAGGAGAGTGAGAAAAGCATAGTCGTGGGGCTCGAGCTGAAGGGGAGTCCTGGCGGGAGGGGAGGCCGGTGAGCGAGGCTGAGGCCAAGCCCAGTAGGCTTTCGTGGGCTGCGTGAGGGATGCAGAACCTACTGGAGGGAGTGTGTCAGGACTCCTGGGTCCAAGAAGAAATTTCTCAGTAATTCTGATTCACACGGGGACCCCTGGGTGGCTCAGTCGTTCAAGCCTCTGACTGTGGCTCAGGTCATGATCTCGTGAGTTCGAGCCCCACATCGAGGCTCTCTTCTGACAGCTCGGAGCCTGGAGCCAACTTTGGATTCTGTCTCCGTCTTTCTTTGCCCCTCCCCTGCCTGGGCTCTGTGTCTGTCTCTCAAAAATAAACAAAACGTTAAAAAAGAAATAAAAAAACAATTAATTCTGATTTGGTGGCAGTGCCAGACCACAGCCTGCCCTCCTGGCCTGGACGCTCAGGGGCCTCGGGGGCGTCGTCACGGCTGCGACATCGCAGCGTCCCTCCTGGTTCCTTCCAGTCTGATGTAATCTTTCTGAGCCCTGGCAGAAGTTGCAAGAAACTGTTTCACGTAGCTATTAATATTTTAACATGCTTTTAAGAAAATTTGGCCTTTTGTCGAGCTGGTCTCAGAGCAGACATAGATCACGGTTCATGATAGACACTACCTTTATTCCTATTCGGTGGGTATATTTCTCTTGTTTGGATTCGTTTTTAAACATCTATTATTAAAAAAATCTTTCTTGCCAGTTACGTGTTTGCTCCTCCAGTTCCTAAGCTTGTCTACTCTGAGCCAGTTCCTCCGTTCCTCGCCCTCCCCGCGAGGAATGGCAGGCATCGAATTTTTCTGACCGGGACTGGCTGAGATGACTGCTCTCAAAAGAAACAAAGAACCATCTGGAACTCAGAGGCCAAACCAGAATGTCTAGTAACAACTGACTTTGCACTCAGGAAAAAAAAAATTTTTTTCCTCTCTTTTTTAACAAACATTTATTGAAACTTACTGTGCCCAGGGCTCCCCACAGTGCTTGCACAGGGGCCCTCTCTTCTGTTTTTTTTTCTTCTGACAACACTCGAGGTGAATGCTGCTTTTCCGTGTTTCACAGATGAGTAGAATAAAGCTTCCTTTCTGGGGGGCATGGTGATAAATTACCTACTTAACAGGCAGACTTGAAGCTCCTTTCTGTCCCCTGAATGAGACGTGTTCTGTCTCCCTAGAGCCGCATACGAGTTCTTTCTTTCAGTCTCTTAAGGGAAGCTGTTGACCTTCTAGAACATTCTAGTGCAGATGCTTTCAATGTTAGTGGGCTGAGCTCCGGGGCTCACTGGAACTATATGCTGGTGAGTGTAACCAGTGTAAAGAAGACATGTGAGCTGAGACCTGAAAAATGCAAGAGTAGCCAGCCCAGGAAGAGGTTGAGGAAGAGTGTTTCAGACAGAGAGAGTAGTACAGGTGAAGCTTCTGGGCTTGGAGAATCAAGAGCTTGGTGTGTTTGTGGGATAAGGCAGAATCCAACATGGCTGCAGGGGGAAGTGAGGGGAAGAAAGGGGTACAAGGCAGTCAAAGTCTGGATCATTAGGGCCTTGTTGGTGAGCCAAGAAAGCAGATGTCTTTTTGAGTGTGGCTGTGTGGCAAATTCAAGATGGCCGCATATTCCTGAACACCGTTCCTGTTAAGAGGTGGCATCTGTGTCCTTTCTCTTGAATCTAGGAGGCTATCTGTCTTCTTCGAGCAGTGGAATATGGCGGAAGTGATGCTCGGCAGCTTCAACTTCTTGTTTGTTTGGTAATGTTTTGTTTTGTTTTGTTTTGTTTTTTGATAGAGACAGAGACAGAGTGTGAGCGGGGAAGGGCAGAGAGAGGGAGACAAAGAATCTGAAGCAGACTCCAGACTCTGAGCTGTCAGCCCAGAGGCTGACACAGGGCTCGAACCCATGAACCACGATATCATGACCCGAGCCAAAGTCCAATGCTTAACTGACTGAGCCACCCAGGCGCCCCTCAATGTTTTGTTTTGAAACATTCTCTGGGAGTCCTAAGCCCTATGCAAGAAGCCAAATGACCCAGATACTGCCATGTTAGAGTGGCCACATACGCGTGCTCCAGTCAACCATGTCCTCTGAGCCCAGCTCTCCAGCCACCCCCACCGAAACACCAAAATATGTGACTGAAACCATCTGAGAACCTCTACGCCAGGCCATCTGCTAGCTGAGTCCCCGCGAGCGACTTCCGCCGACTCTGTGTAAAGCAGAAAAACCATCCAGGTGATCCCTGTCTGAATTCCTGACACACCACTGAAAGCTACCATTAAACTGTGGTTGTTTTAGACCACTACATGCTGACGTAGATTGTTGCTTAGCCGTGGCTACTCAGAACAGATGAGTCACTGGGGGGATGTCAGGAGTTGGAACTGCGGATACCTTGTAGAGAGAGAACCGTGGCCAGTGTGTAGAGGCTGAATCACAGGGCGAGAGAGGGGGAGCAGGAGTGGACTTGGGAAGATGGAGTTGAGAGTGTATTTCAGGCATCCAGGTGAGACGGCAAAGACTAAGAACAGAACAGCAGTGAATCTGATCTGGGCTTTGGAGAAAAATAAGAACACAGCCCGGAACTCAGTGGTGGATTGGATATGGGACGACAAAGTGGGAGGGGTGGAGGATAACCCTCTGTATCCTAAGACCCTGGAGAGGTGGCTGTGCTTTTCCATGACACAGGTAAACCCTGCTTGGGTTTGGCTCCTTACAAATGCTCCTCCCTCCAGGGTGGACGGGTGCCGGCCCTCGCCAGGGACACGAGAGGAGTTTGGCCTCCCGTGGGGCCAGCCTCAGTGTGGGCAGGATGAAATCTACTCAGGACCTCTCATGTCTGAAAGGTCATTACCAGTGAACTCTGCACACTGAGTGCTCCAGAGTTGGGTGTCGTAAGGGCTTCTGGTCTCTGACAGCAGCTTGCTGCCCACTGAGACTTTTATCAGATGACCTCCAGTCTCAGTCCCAAGAGGAAGAGCTCACAACCAACCACCTTCCGTCGTCTTTCCCTACCTGTCCCCAGCACCACGGGAAAACCTCAACGCCCTCCTCTTCCCATCGAGAAATTTGCCGCGTGTGCTTTTGCCAGGTGACGTCCCCCCGCCAGGGAAGGAAGCTTTTGGAGGAGAGAGACTCCTGAGTCTCCTCCGGGTGACCCAGTAACTAGTCGTGTGCGTGAGTCAGGCTCCTCTTATCAGCATTTTATTTCGGGCTCTTGGCTGAGTCACCCCCACGCCATTTCTGGTGAGTGCCAAAGAGAGAGCGGCTCGAGAAGGTCGGGAGAGGTCGCCTGTGGAGGAGGCCATCTTTGAGGAGGCCTCCCATGTGCTGAATTTCAGTTCCCTTTCAAGTTATTGCTTCACTCCATCTGGGGCTCGGGTCATGGCAGCCTGTTCTTGTCCGAAGGTTTCATGATTTGAGATTAGCTTGGGGCGCCCCTGTGTGTGTGTTCCAAGCCTTGAATCCATCATGGAGGGTGAAGGCGTTTTCAGTGACTGAGATTTGTCGGTTTGCCATCTGGCCTTCCACGTGGGGCAACTTCCCGAATGTCTCCTTTTCCATGTGTCAGTGAGAGTCCAGGCTCCACTTGCCCCAAAGTCACTTCTGTCTACCCAAACTCCCACATTGTGGGTTTCAGCCTGCCCGAAGCCGTTGCAGGAAATATAAAGAAAAGGGAGTATTTGCAAACACACCAGTGAGCTAGACATCACGGAAGCCTACCTACCTGTCTTTGAGAATGCATGGGATCAGAGTGTCTTCCTGTCTTCAGGAAGAGCAGCTGAACTCCTGTCCTGGGACCCAATAATGTTTGCCCAAACACGGAAGCCGGTGTCTTGCAGTAGAAAACTACGGCCTTGGGGGGTGAGACAGATTTGCATTTGACTCCATAGAATCCCTGTGGTCATTAGGGTTCCGTACAGACGGGGATCCTGCCTGACTCATTCATTCCGGTAACCCAGTGCCCAGCACAGAGTGAATTCTCAGCAAGTCTTTGTTTTGCCAGGGGAATTAATTAATAAAGTTTTTCTACTTATTGGCTGTGAAACCTCAGGCCATTAACTTCTCTATGCTCTGGTTGCCTCATTTGTAAGGCTGCGGAGAATTGATCAGGAGGGTGGAATACGAGCGAATCCATACACTCGGTGAATATTCCTTGAGCTCCTACCATGCGCCCAGCACGATTCTAGGTGCCGATGATGCAGCAGAGAACTAAGCAGATAAAGTGCCCAGCCTTCTACATTCCCATTTTCTTCTGGGGGGACAGACAATAAAAAACAAACAAACAAAAAAAATAAACTATGGTGCATTACAAAGTGAGATATCAAATGTAGAAATGTAAAGCAGGAACTGAGGTAGAAGGTTCGAGCCAAGACGCTCCGGATTTAAGTTGGGGGAGAAGGGCAAGGAAGGCTTGACTGGGAAACTGGGACTTAAGCGAAGACTAAGATGTAAGGAGTCTATCATGTGGACGTCAGACAAGACCACGCGTAAAGGTCGTGAGGTAGGAAGTTGAATGGCCCGTTCTAGAAACAGAGGCTAATTCTTGTGGGTAGAATGGGCAGAGGGATGGAGAAAAATAAGAGACGAAGTCTCTCCCAAGACGGTAGAGCCTCGAAGGCCGCTTGGAGAAAGACTTGGGCATCTGCTCTGAGAAGAGGTATGTTTCCAGTAACACGCCTGCTCCGTAGTAGGCACTTGATGAGAATCTCTGTGCACCGTTGCCTTTGCGAAAACTGACCAGTTTCGCTCTTCTTGTGTTCATGTGCTGAAGCCTCCTGGATCGCTCTGTAAAGTACACTCCCCTGGACTCATGGGTCCTGAGCTCTAGAAGAGTCTAGAGACCTGGTCTTGGTTGTTTAAAACTAGGTACCGTCCAATGCTCTGCTCCTGACTCGTCTCTTCTCTTCTGTCGCCGGTGCTCTCGAGCCGACCAAACCCGGAGTCCCGAGCGCAGGGGAAATAGCTTATTCCAGAGCTGTTAGAAAATGAGTTTCTGTGGGAGGAAGAGGGTCGGCCTTCCAGACAAGATGGAAGCACCCCAGCCTGGGCGATCCCCGTGTGGAGCTGGGGATCCCCTTCTCTGCTTCCATGTGCAGACGGGGAAGCTTCTGGGCTCAGAGCAGGGCCTGCAGGAAGCCGTGCGGCCAGGATCTTTCTGCACCCGTCACTCGCTGGACACACGGAGTGCGGATAACCCAGAGCGTCGTGGATTGGCCTGGTCTGGTGTCTGGTCAGTCTTCTTCCTCCTACGAAAGTACTTAGCCGCTGGCAAGGCCCAGGAGAGCTGAAGCCCACCCAAGAGGAGTTGGGTTTTGTGAAGTCTGGGAGAAGCAATATAAATTACGGAGTGAGGTGCTGGGTTGTTGAGTGCCTACGACATTTTGGGCTTGTGCTTTTGTTAGGTCTGTGCCCTCCGATGCCATAGTCACGTGTGTGGCTATTTCCATGTGAGTTTAAGTAGAATTAGGGGCGCCCGGGTGGTGGCTCCATCCGTGAAGCGTCTGACTCTTGATTTCAACTCAGGTCATGATGTCGGGGTTCGAGCCCCACATGGGACTCTGTGCTGACAGCTCAGAGTCTGGAGTCCGCTTCAGATTCTGTGTCTCCTCCTGTCTCTCTGCCCCTCCCCTGCTTACACTCTGTCTTTCTCTCCTTTGAAAATAAATAAACGTTAAAAAATTTTTTTTTAAAAAAAGGAAGTTCTGTTGGACAGCCCTGCCCTGTGTCCTTGAGTCTCCTCTAGACCCCTAAAGGCGGTGCTAGAACCCCCACTTGGGAGACGAGGAGGAGCCTCAGGGGATGGGGCTGCGGTGGCAGGGCCAGGAGGATGGGGGGGGCCCTCTGAGTTCTGTATCTGGAAGGTGGAAATGCCCCTGTGTTTGTAGGGTTTCGTGGAGCCAGCGGAAATCCAAGCACAGTGGAGCGACGGCTCTGCCCTGTGGGGATGCCGGTACTTCTGAGGGATGCGTGCTTGCCGAGCGTCACAGTTTCCATTGTCAACACTTTGCTCCCTACCCCCACCAGGCCCTCCCTCCCTTCCTTTCTTAGGGGGCTGGGGCCTGTCAGATTTGCAGAAGCAAAAAGCAATCACTCCCTTCCACTCTGCTTTTTCGGGGGTAACCTGTGAAGAACCACCTCCCTGAGAGACGGTCCAAGGAGAAAAAGAAAAGGGATGGGATTCTTTCGGACTCCTAACAGCAATCATGGGACAGGTATTGGCATGCCCTTTACACAGGCAAGAACACTGAGGCCCAGAAAGGAGAAGACTTGTCCCGAGCGATGGAGATAACGGGCGGTTGGTCTGGGATTCAAGCCAAGGGCTGCCTAGTCCCAGAATCGGTGCTCTTTCCACAGGGTCCGGGGGCCTCTGTCATCACCAGTTTCAGTGAGGGAATTTTTCCCATGATTCCCTGCTTCTCCCCATCACACACCCTCAACACCTTGAACTTGGAGGCCAGGCATCTCATCGAGGGCTCTAATCGTGACCTCCTTGGTGGAACCCTTTCTTTTACTAAGCAAGCGAATAAATGTGCACGTACATGGTCCGAGATTTGGTCGTCTAGGAGACGAACCGCCATGAACTAGTTTAGGATGTGTTTTCCGCCATTACTTATCTGTAGCGCTCATGACTGAAATTCCAAAAAGGGACGAGCTCCAATATTTACCTTAGTCACAACCGTCTTATTTTTGTAAGAAATGGAAACGTAAAGTGAGCACCTGAATATTTCGACCAGGAGAACCTGCTCCATGGTTCCCAGGGATCTGTGCAAAGTGAAATCTTAGCTCTTCCTTCAGAAATCGGGAGGAAAAAAAAAAAGTATCATTCACGGTCTGAAAACATAAAGCCTTTTCCTTTCTTCCATGGTGTCGTTCTCAAATCGCCATGGTGTTTTCTCCTCAGCGAGGTAATGCCATTCTAAGTGTCAGCCTGAGTTTTCACGTCCATGCCTCCATCATTGAGTACCATTTTGAAACGCAAATGTAAGAGTATGTCACTCACTGGGTGGAGTTGCCGAAACGACACGACTGGGATCTTGTAGCTCATATGTGCAGATGGCCTTCGTCTTTCTCGGGAGAGCGGAAGTGCCGCACTCTCTACCTTGACTGACGGACGTGCAGGGAAGGACTGGAAGGAAAGGGAACTATGAGTTGCTCAATATCTCCTTGTGTCTCCGGCTCATCGTTTTCAGCGTAAGTGGTTGCCTAGTACAGGGAAGAAACACCAGCGGGACAGGATGTGATAAGGCCTGCTGGTCACTCGTCTTCGTTAGCATGTCCCCGCGTTCTTTCTTCGTTCAGCATCTCCAGCCTGGGCGGCAGGGACGGGTGGTCACGCGTATCGGGTGTCTCCTCTGTTTACACACATGCCCCTTGGTCCCCTGGGACTTCATGTACAGAACACAAGTTCAGAGAGAAAATTATTAGGCATTTCAGAACGGTGACAGCAGAGTGCGAACCACACCCCGAATCCTGCCGAGTGCGGGCCCCGGGCGCCTGCATAGCTTTCTGGCTCTTGAAGCCTGGGAGCCCGTGATGCCTAATCTCACGCGGCTGTCCGCATCTCCAGGGGACTTTCTGAAACACAGACACCTGGTCCTGTCACAGATGTCCTGAATCAGGATCTCTCGAGAGGATCTAGGGGCCTTTTTTTCTTTTCTTAACTGTCACAAGCTCCCAGAGGATTATTATCCTCAAAAAATCTGGGAGCAGTCAAAGCTGGACATCTTAGATGGGGACACAGACGCTTTCGAGGTTTGACAAAGCCAGGCTAGAGTCTTGGCCCTGATGATCGCTGGCTGGGTGACCTCGGGTGACATAACCCCCTTGGGTCCCCGGTTTCTTTATTTGTTAGGAGGGCTAAAATTGGTAATACGTCTCGAGCCAAGTTGGCATGAAGAGGTAATGCGTTCACATAGGTAAACGAGTTTGGGGAAGGAGCTCAGGCTGAAGAGATGGTGGCTAAGGTTATTTTGATTAGGGGAGTCGGTATCCCCTAAGATGAGAAGATGTTTGCAGCCGGGATAGCTGGTGCTTCACATCTGATAACCCTCCTCCTCCTCCTCCTCCATGCGTGGACTGTTACTGTCTCCCTGGATGTCACATCTTTTAAGTCTCTGGTTTCCTTGCACGTGATGGTCTGAACTTGAGTTCCTTTCACGTCCGCACTTTGGAAGTAAAATAAGAATTCCTCAGGCCCTGGCTTCGCCGTAAACCCAAGACCCCGTCAAGTCTGTTGTGATTGCAGACAGGCAGCCCTGTGACTGTGTCTGTTGGGCTTTCTTGCTTCACCCAGCCCTGTGGGTGATGACCACTGTCTTCCCAGCCAGGAAAGTGGGACCCCAGACATGACGACCTCACCCAATGTCCACTGAGACAAGGCACAACTGATCGATAACAAGGCTGTCACAGGTGTGGCAGGGCAGGGGAACTAACTTCCTTAGGGAAGTGGGTATTCGGTGAAGTTAAGTGCCCACAGGGCTGACAGAAAGGGAACTGTTTCAAGTAGAGGGGAAACTTGACTCGGTGCAGAAGAGTCCAATCTCTGCATGGCTGACCTTTGTGGACTGGGGAGAATCAAAGCGCAGCAAAGAAGAAATGACTGATTTGAGGGAAGGCATTCTTGGTCAGAGGGAAAACGTTCTTGCGTTTTTCATAGTATTTCCTTGGGGACCAACAACAATGGAAACCAGTATTTATGGAGTGCTTGTTACACACCAGCTGCTGTAGTGACTCCTTTCCATGAGTGACCTCAGTAAGTCTTTATGAGTTTGTATGGGTAGGGCTCTGCTGCTGTAACAACAACTTCCAAATCTCCATGGTTTAAGTAGTCATTGGCTTCTTTCTTGATCATGCTACCTGTCCATTGTGGGTCAGTGAGTGTCTCGGCTTCTACATCTTTCTCCTGCCTGGCACCCCCTCCTCTGACTGAGCCCATCAGAAGGTTACCGGTTATGATGGCACATGGAAAGAAAACATGAAAAATTGCATCCTGACCTTCAAAAATTCCCCTGGAAAAGCAATACCCTTACTTCTATTCATATTTCATTGATTAAAGCAAGTCACATAGTTATAGCTAACCTTAGTCTAGAAGGCCAGGAAAACTCAACATATGTACAAATCCCTAACTGTAAATTATTATTATTAACAGTCCAATTTTAGAGCTAAAGGAACTGAGACTTAGACAGTTTCTGAGACTTACCCAACACCACAAAAGCAACTTGAGATTTGAACTTAGGCAGTCTGGTCTCTATTCATAGGCCCTACCCAGCCTACACTCCTGATTTCTATTTTCTACCTGGTTTCCAAAAGATACTTGGTTCCGTGAGATTCCCCCCCACAGTTATTTTTTAAAGGTTGACTCTCTTACAGCTGAATTCCTGATGTCTGTTCCCCTTTCTCGAGGTATCGAATGTCCTGACACTATTCCCAGGCTCAGGAAAAGCTTACCACCATGAGAATGACAGCTGGTAAACCAGGGGTATTCTTAGCAACAGTAAACAAATATTCATTTTGCTGAAGGAAAAACACAACAGAACCTTAAATGGTTTTACAGAGAACCAGGATGAAGAGGAGATCTCACAATTCAACATTTGTTTGTGGAAACGTGTGTTGTTGAGAAGTTGACTTGGCGGAGATCAGATCGCAAAAATCGTAAGAGTCATTAAATCCTAACAGGTCCAGTCTGCAGACTAATGAGCATTTAAACCGAGTCCAGGTGTTGTTCTGGAAACAGCGCATGTGGAGTAATTTTGAAGGAATATGCATCGTGCCAACAGTTTCACGGTTCAGAGAAACTTCTTCCCTGTGAGCTAATTGGCTTCTGGGTACTATGGCATCATTTCGAAGACGGGGAAATAAAGACATTTGGGTCCCGACCAATCCAGCCGAGATCAGCCAGCTCCCAAGCCTATCCACAGACGTATGAGTGAGCACGGCTGAGTGCAGATACTCCTCCGCTTTACAAAACACAGCAGACGCCCAGAGCCTACAGGATTTCTAAGAGGAGGGCTGGGGCTCCCCATCACAAAGTGTAATCAAGGGGCCACCCACCAATAAGTCACTCCTTCGGCAGATATTTGCCATGCCGTAGACCCATCCAGGTGCTGTGTTGGGTTCCGGAAGGGTAGCATAAACATTAGAGGAATGATGTTGAACTGTGTAGGCCTGAAATAGGTCATGCATTTCTACCCTCCAGGAATTTGTTCTTCTTATCCTCATGCTAACATGCCTTTCCATACAGTGAACCTCCTAATCACCGTCTGCAGCCCGCCTGGAATCTCCTCTCTGTTTTGAAGTCTGACCCCAGCAACCACAGGCAGAATTAACCATCCCTTTCTTTATGTTTCCATATGCTTTATCAGACCTCTGCCTAAGCACCAATCTCATTGTATGATAATTATGTTCCTGCGTCTCCTGCACTGAGCTGAGTCCCTCCAGGGCAGGGACCCCTGCTGTCCCTGCCTCCTGTTCCTCTCTTGTTCATCAGTGCGCCCCTAATGTCTTATCTGGAGTTAGGAACATCCTAAAAGATTTTTAAATGAAAAGATGTCCAGACAAACTCCCCTTTGCCCCTCTTCCTTTCTGCACGTGCCGGCCCTTTTAGGAATCCGAACTGGGCGGTAATGGGAGATGGGCAGTTCCGGAAGACGGAACGCGTTTGCAGAGGAACCACAAAGTCCCTACGCAAGGCTGACAGCATTAGTGGTTGGATGGTGACTCATGAAATGTAATTGGAGCAAGGGGCCATAAGAACGGACGCACCAGTATGTAACAAAGAGCGTGCTTTAACTTAAAACGTGCAAGCACAATCATGCTGGTCTCTTTCGTAAGAGCACTGCGTTTGCTCTGAGCCGGGAGGTGGTGGAGAACCACGTGATCCCGTGGGACAGACCACACCCCTCATGTATCATCAACAGCGTGGGGTTTCACTTCTTTAAGGAGAACCTAAAGACCCTGTTATCAGTGGTTGGAATCGTCTTACGGCATCTAAGTTGACCACCTTGTCTGCCTTTGATGAGTTTTCCAGAACATTCTCTGAGTTTTCTCCACGCCAACTGCATTTTAATGCCAAAGTCCAAACTTTCTACGTTTCAGTTTCCTCACAGTAAGAGTGTTGCCCACAAAGACTCCTAAATAGCCGTCCTGTGCTGAGAACACTCATGTGTTGAGTCAACACTTGAAATTCACGATCTCAATTTCGTCCTCCAAACAAAGAATGTCATTGAGGCAGCCGCTGCTGTCCCCCTGTGAAAAGTGGAGCTAACTCAGGTTGCAAGGCATCAGGGAGAATTAATTGGAGCAGTAGTTTTAGGGAAGAACCGGGAAAGCAGTGGTCCCTAGACCCCACCCTCCCAAGCAAGCCAGTGTTCTAGGCCACTTACTCTGCTCAAGGTGGTTGGAGGAACTCACTGAATTCTTACGGCAACCTTGTGGTGTGCTAAGCACTGTTCATGTCACCATTTCACAGCTGAGAAAACTGAGGTGCAGGGTCATAGGCAGGAATCATCCCCCAAGTCCATCTGGCTTTAATGCCAGAGTCTACCTTTCAGGTTGGAGTTATCTATAAATAGGGCGAACAGCCAACCCCTTTCTTGCAGAATTTTGGAAAAGATTACACAAAATAGTGATTATGTCAGAGCGCCTGGGTGGTACGGTCGTAAGCATATGACTCTTGACTTTGGCTCTGGTCATGATCTCACTGTAAGTTCGAGTCTGGCATCAGGCTCTCTGATGGTACAGAGCTGGCTTGGGATTCTGTCTCTCCTTTTCTCTGCCCTTTCCCTGCTTGTGCTCGCTCTCTCTCTCTCTCTTTCTCTCAATAAGTACATAAACTTAAAAAAATTTAAATAGTGATTATGTCAGTGAAATAATTAGTTCGGTGTCCCTTCCATCCCATGCCTTTCCTTTCCACAGACAATACGGACCTGTGGCCATTATTGTCCCTCTAGTAAGAATCAGAACAATGCCTGCATGTGGGGGATTATTAGGCACCTAACTTCACCTTGGAAGATCAAAGACCACCGAATCCCGTCTATAAAACAACCAAAAAAAAAAAAAAGTCAATCTTCCGTGCAGACACAATTTCTCTTGAAAGGTGACACAGTCCTTTAAAAATAGCTATGGACTCCATTGTGCAAAGACAGTGACAGAGACTGACAGCTTTTAGAGAGGTGTAATGTTCCCAGGCAGCCGGCTAGCATGGCTCGCCCAGATAGAGATCAGTCATTCGATCCGGGGCAGAGTGCTAAATGTTAGAGGTTAAGCTGCTATGTTCTTATTACTAATCAAACTTCAACACCATGCCTGGCCTGCTCCGCGCCCTATAAGGCCATGGCGGTTTATTGCAAGACTCCAGCGCGGGCTCCTGGCTTCAGAGGTGCTGTGTTCCTGTCACCGGGGAGCCCTGCCCCGTTCCCACATGAGGGGCTCCCGAGGCTCTCCCGGGATGCCAGCGATCCGAGGTTGAGGCAGGCACCCTCCGCCTCTCTAGCGAGGACGCGACAGACAGAGCCCCAGATCCTTGGGGCCGGCTCTGTCAGACAGCTCTGTGTATCCACCCAAGACAGAAGGACAGAAGCTACTCTAGGCTGTGGTGTCCATCTACACCGCCGATTCCTCTTCCTCACCAACACAGATTCTCAAGGTGAATCGTGTGATTCGGGCCATTCTTTTCCGACCGTCAGAGGAAGTGGCGTGCTAGAAAAAGTCTCCTAATGACCTCTCTGGGGGTGGAGGAGCTCTGATTCGGAGCTTTTGCCAATTTCCGTGGTGTAAATGCCGCCACCGCAGCTGATTGAGGCTACCGACGTGACGTCACTGAGCAGGAGTCAGGAAGAGAATTGCCAAGTCAGCTGTCACAGCGTGGGTGGCTCCGGCACCCAGCCAGTCAAAGGACAGGTGGACATTCCAGCGTCCTCTCTGCCGGGTTCCCTGTGATGGTCTCTCCAGGGCATTCTGAGGCTCCATTCCTTGCCTCCCTCAGGTAGATCTTGCCTTTTCTGAGATTTCATGGAAATGCCCACAGCGCCTGGAGAAAAGCAGAAAAGGCAAAACGTGCCCTCCTTTGATTGTCCGAGGTTGAGTGCGCATGGCCCCCAGGCTCCTGGCTGCAGAGCAGTTCAGTCAAATGGATTGGTTTCTTTTCCAGGAAAAAAAAAACTCCATCAGTAAATAAAAGTAGATCACTTCCCCCAAGCCTGTGGGTGTCCACACGTGAGCTCAACTAATGCCTGACTAAGTCCTAGCAGGTGGCGTCACCCCTGACTCTCCCCACTCCCCAGAAGAGGAAACAGATTCGGAGAAGCCACGCACACAAGGCCGCGTGACCGTTTGGTCGTGGTGCTCAGATGTGATATATTCGTCGTGCTCCTAAACCCGTCCTTTTCGCTGCTGCCATGTCCCAACCAATCCCAGGAAAGCATCATCCGGTGACATTGGGGAGGCCCATCAGTGACAAGGCTGGCTGAGATTCCCCAGGAAAGCTGCAACAGAGGTATAGGAAGCCACACGGCAGGAAAGAGATGAAATTCACAAGGATGAGATAAGCCATCAGAATACACAGAGGATCCTTTTCGTTGGAGCTGGTCGCAAGCACAGGGGCCGGTGGCCAGTAGGACAGAAAGGGGACCAGATGCCTCTTTCGGGGGCAAGTCTACCATGTTCTTCCTTCCGGTCCCACTCGCAATAACTCCCCACTTCCCTCCCCAGTCGGGAGCGACCTCTCACATGTCATGAGATGGTCACCCAATGCCCCGTGGTCTTCTCTACATCAGGCTGAGGTCCTCGTGCTCTCTAGCTGTCCCGAGTGTGACACGGGGGGTTGATCCGTCCTCATCACTGTCACTGCTTCTGAAATTTCCTGCAAATACCTGCGCGTATTTTTGAGGTGCGTGTGAGAACTGGGTTCCCCGTGACATTGGCGTGGCCTTGCTCTGTAGTGCTCAACCCGAGAAAATTCGTGGCTTGAGTTGAGTGATTATTTGATTGTTCTCTGAATGTGCCTCCTCGGTTGGCTCTATTCCAAGGACAAAAACTGTGGTGGGTGTGTCCCCCCGCGTGACCCCCCTCCTGGCATGATTAGAGCTCAGTAAGCATCAGCTCCCGGTGCTTAGGTAGATGGTCTGATGAACTTAGTGTCCCAAACCGTCCTGTCTTCTACGAGATTCTGCGGCAGGGGTGGCCTCAAAACACTGGCGTCCTCTCAGACTTGCCGCTGTGCCCCAGAGCTTCCCGTTAAGTCACCGTCAGCAAACACCTCTGTCTGTAAGCTACTGGAACTGATGCCACCGTCACTTCCTGACGCCTCATTCAGAGGTCTCCAGCGTGCCCTCTGGGGTACGGGGTGACACATGACCTGGTTTAGGAAGGAAAGCGATGGCGTGACACAGTCCCCTGCGTCTCCCTGGCCAGAGTGGTGGGGGCCGCGTGTCCTGGAGGACGTGCGAATGGGAAGGCTTGGGACTCCGCAGGCGTGTTGCGGTTCTGACCTCGCGTTGGGCTCTGCGCGTGCCCGGCCCCCTCTCGCTGCCTGCTTTCAAGGGCGCGCCATGGGCACGGGCCCGGTTCCTGCCTCAATGCCCCCTCGTGCGGGCCGCCCCAAAAAAGTGCATTTGGTAAAGGCCTCTGGTTGCTTCCGGCACTCCTGTCTGCGGCCTTCCTGGGCTCTTGGAGGCGGCCTGTCCGGGTGCTCGCGGCGTGGGGCACTCGCGTTGGGGACATGCCCCTCACGTCGGAGCGACCTCTGAACCGGCCTGGCGGCTCTTTCCTGGCCAGCCTGGGTCTCCAACTCGCCACAGACGGGTTCCAGAGCACGAATCTGAGGAATCAGCTAGCTAGCAGACCCGGGCTTCTCCCTGGGGAGGCGTTCTCGTTTCGTGGTGAAGCCAGCACCCTCGGAAGTGGGCGCGAGCGGCGTTTGTTGCCTCCTCATGGGCCAGGCATGTATACGCCTTTTCGTGTGCCCCCAGGACGACCCCATCTCCCCCGACCCATGAGCTACCAGATCTCTGGGCTTGGATGGGACACCATAGCTGGGCTGGGCTCCCTTCTCCGGAATGCACATCGCTGAAATTAAGAAAACAATCCCAGCTCGGGCTCAGTGACCAGGGAAGGGACGAGGGCCGACCGACCCGTCTCGTTCTCACCGCTTTAAGCTGCAGCCGATGAGCCCGGCACGCTGGCCATCGGGAGCACCGGCCGATCCTCGAGGTCGCCATCAGCGGAGCGGGGACACTCTGACAGCTCCCGGGGTCCAAGCAGGTGGACCGGATCTGGCCCCGCCCCCCCAGGAGCCCGGCTCCCATCCTGCCGCAGTCATTAGGAAAGCCAACAGTTCAGCCTGGGGCAGAAAAGACCTTGGGCGCCGATGCTGGTGCCCTTTCCTCGGTGGCCGGGGGCCGTGACGTGAAGCAGGGGCCGTCTCGAGTTTCGTCCTTGCACCCGAGAGGGGCCACCCGTGCTAAAGCGGCGGTGTCCACACACCGGCCACTAGCCGTCTGCCCCTGTGGGGTCCCAGAGCGATGCCGGCCGTTCTGTACGCGGACCAAGTGTCCCGCATGGCATCCCCAGCCCAGAGGGGGTCAGCCATCGAGGGACAGGGGTGCCTCCCCCCCCACCCCCACCTGGCGGAGGTCAGCAGAGGCCTGTGCAGGAGGCCCAAGTCCATTCCGTGTGTGGACCCTGTACGGTCCTCCGGTGGCCGGAAGAGGAGGAAGATGAGATTTTGCCTTCCTGCCCGCAGCACGACGTGGGAGAGCGGAGCCCGGCATCCTCCGTGCCCCCCCGGGAGCTGTTTCCCGAGCGCTCACCTGGGCAGCCCCTGGCCCCGGCTAGCTGCTGGGGCTTCAGGAGTGAGGATGACAGACGCACCCCCAACCCTCATGGAGCTCAGAGAAAGAGACTGACGCCAATTAGGAAAATCACTGCCCTCGCCCTAAACTTTCACATCCGACAGGCTCAGCGGAGGCCTGACCCAGGAGGGCCAGCGAATCGGTCAGAAACTGGAGGCACAGGGCCCGCGAGACTTGTAGGGGCCCACGAAAGTATTTTAACTTTAATTTCTTTTAAAATCAAAAGAAAAAAAAACCGAATATAATAATGAGTACCTAATAATGATCCCAGTCTGGATTACATTTGCCTTTATAGCAATTATGAAAGCCAATTTTTAGCATTTTTCAGTGGAGGAAGGGACCCACAAGAGTGCCTAGGGCCCAAGAACAGCATATGTCTCTGGAACCAGGTGCTGTCAGGACTCTTAAGAGGGTGGGCCGATTTAGTCCTGGGGTTCAGGGAGGCTTCTCTGCAAAGCTTATAACTAAACTGAGAACTGACAGAAAGCAGGAGTTATCAACGGGGGGAAGGGAGTGGTCCAGACAATGCGGAAAGCATGTGCAAAGGTCCTGCGGACCGAGGAAGAAGAGTGGGTTTAAGAAAGTGAACAATGCCGCAGAGAGTGAAGGGACGCATGCTGTGTGTCAGCGTAGACACTGGTCTTGGTGTTTGACGTCAGCGTGTTGGACACGGAGGAGTGGCTGACCACATAATGGAAGGAGGATAGTAGTGATGGTGGTTAAGGGCAGTTGGAAGAGTCACTGACCTCCGTGACTTCGGACAGTTGCCCCGGCTGCTGTGAGGAGGGTGGTTTATGGGACCCGGGGTGAGTGATGGCACAGGCAAGACTAGGAAGATGGCAGTGGAGATGAGGAAGGGGAAAAGGGAAAGAAAATTAGGAGCTCACGAGCTTGGGGCTGGTGGCGATGGGAGGTGATGGAGGAAGGAGAGAGACAGGTCAAGGTTGGTTCCCAAGGGTCACCAGGGAGCCGCCTTCTAGCATCTCGGGAGAGCTGCAGAAGCACCGGGGCGAGGGGTGAAGATTCCAAGTTGGTCTGTGGCGGTGGCTGCGGGGAATCCTGAAGCGAGGACTCCCCTTCACCTGGGCGGGCAGAGAGGCCATGATGGGAGGCTTCCCAGAAGAAGCGGCCTTTTAGGCTGAAGCATCCAGAGCTGTGAGTTCTTGGCGGCAGCGATACTTCTGTTGATCAGCGCCGGCCCCCCGACACACACACACACACACACACACACACACGCACGCACGCACGCACGCTCATCGCTCCCAGCTCAGAATCTGCCACGTGGGAGGTGCTCACTCAACACTTGCCAAGCACACGGTGTGGCCTGGAGATGGAGTCTGCCAGATGGACCAGGTGGAGACGCAACAGCACGCTCAGACCCGGAGAGGGGCGGCCCGTATCGGGCATGCGCGTGCGGCCCCAGGGGGAGGACGTGGCAGGCAGGTGAGGGGGCCGCGGGTCCTTACTCTCCGGCCGCATGAAGCTTCCGCATCAAGTGAGTTCGTGACAGTCTGGCCCGGAAGGGCCGCTGGCCTGGCGGGCTGGGTCCAGACAGCCGACAAGACGGTCGCGTGGCTTGGGGCTTTCCTGCCCTTCAGCGGAAACTGAGCTTGGGAGAAGAAGTGGGTTTTGGAGGGACGTGGGTGTGTGTGTGTGTGTGTGAGTGAGTTGCCCGTGAGCGTGCAGATGCACGCGTCTGTGAGCACACGCGGGAGGGAGGGTGAGCACGCGGGTGCCATCGTGTGCGTGTGTGAGTGCGTGTGCACATGTGCGTGAGCCTGAATGTGCACACGTGTAAGGAGAGAAGAAGACGGAGAGGCACGGAGAAGTCCCCGGAAATATGAGCCGCGGAAGGGAATATTAAGAAGCTAGGTGCTCTAGGCGCCTGGGAGACTCGGTCGGGTGGAGCGTCCAATTTCAGCGCCGGTCGTGAGCTCACGGTCCGTGGGTTCCAGGCCCACCTTGGTCTTGCCACTGCCAACCTGTCAGCGCAGAGCCCACTTCGGATCCCCTGTCTCCCTCTCTTCACCCCTCCCCCACCTGCGCTCTCCCCAAAATGAATATTTAAAAGCAGAAGATAGGCGCTCAGCGTTCTCATACGGAGTTCACATAAGTGGGGTTCGGAACTTCATCCGGCTTGGGGGATATTGGCACAGGGGCCGTATGCCTAAGACCGAGGACCCTGCCACAGTTCCGCGGCCACCCCGACCGCCATGGCCACTTTGCTGGAGGCCACTGTGCGGGGTAGCTCGGGTCTCCCCGCGAAATGCACACGTTTGGGCTGCCAGCGGGGGTTTCTCTTTGGCACGACGGTTCCAACCGCGTCCTCTTGGGTACTAGAAACGAGTTCCCTTTGGATTAAGACAAATCACATGTGAATCCCTACTGTGTGCTTTTCTCACTGAATTACGGAAACCCCTTGGAGAGAGAAGGCTCAGTCCTCGGAGGGGGATGCCGGGGCCGTTCCTCTGGGAAGGTCCCACAGAGCGGCAGCCCTGGGGCTCGGACGCGCATCTCCCGACACCAAAGCCGAGGCTCCTTTCTCCCGCTGCCCTGTGGTGTCGTAATTCCGTAGCCGTGGGAGGACTTGGAGCCGCCCCCACCCCCTCTAACCAATGAGGGGTTCCTGCTGGACCCCACTGGGCTTTGCTTGTCCCCACCGGGACAAGGCTGGGTCTTAAATCTGGAGGCTTCTGAGGATTGGGAAAATCTGGGAGCTGGAAGTGGAGCTGCGGCTGGACGCGTCCCCAGCTGCTGTCCCTTTTCTCCTCTGTGTCTGGGGAAACCCAGGTCCCAGCCCAGCCCGGGCAATGGCGCGGCTGGGGGCCACCTGCCCCCTTCGTGCGTGAGTTCGAATCCCCGCCCCCCAATCTTGGCCAGGTCTCTGACGGTATTAAGAACGTGGGACGGGAGGTTGCGAATAGTGGGGTGACAGCCCCAGGCCCTGCCAACACTCACAGGAGTTTTAAGAAGGATCCTTCAAGAAGCTAGACGTGGGATGAGCTGTCTTAACATAAAGATTATTTCGGCGCTGTGTTGCAATGGTTGAGGGGGTTGGGGGGAATTCATCATATCAAAGAAGGGGAAACCTTTTATATTTGAGCCAACTTTGATTTTAAAATGTTTCGAAACCACTCCTCCCTGGTTCCCAAGCAGGTGTGGTTTGGTCGTTGGTGTTTTTTTTTTCCCCAGAGCTGTGTGAGCTCCGGGGCTCTCCCTCTCAGTCCTTCCCCGCTGCGGGTCCAGGCCCGAGGATGTCGCAGAAGGGACGAAGATTAAAAGGACGATATGACTGTTTGCAGGGACATTTCCCTTGGACCCGTGGGTGCACAATGGGGCACTACCATTGCCGCCTTCCCTCCGCTGGCCTGGGTCCCTTTGGTTCCTGCCACAGGAAGCGGGTGCTCAGAAGAAGAGGGTCCCTCGCTGTTTCCCAAGGCGGACTACGGCTCTTGCCGGCCCGTCTCCTCCCTCCTCCTTCCTTTCTCTGCTCACTTTAGCCTCCGCACTTGGCGCTTTCAAACCTCACTCAGCATCCCCTCTCTCGGGAAAGCCCCCTGACCTGTTCCTACCTCCTCCCGCCTTCCCCAAAAGGCACATTGTTGAATGTGTGACTGTCAGCACACGCAGGGGCAGCCAGCTACGTACCCCAGGACCTATGCACCTCCTCTTTCCCTCACATGTCCTCTCTTGCGTTCTCGCCCTGTCACACTGTCAAGCATGCTCCGAAACGGTCTGCGTAGCTCCCTCTGGGTGGCACGCCGGTAGGGGTCCAGGGATCCCCAGAAAACTTTGCGGATCTAGAAAACAACGAAAGTTGTTGAAAGTTGAAAGTTGAAAGTCAGAAAAGCTATGTAATCATTAGGAGCGATCTTTTTTTTTTTCCCTTTGGGGAGCCCGGGAGTGAAGACTGTCGTCTGAATGACTTGGATTTCCACCCTGGCTCCCTGCGGGCTGCACCGGATAATCGCAGCCAAATTCCCCTCCCTCTCGGAGCCTCACAGGCGCCTCGAGAGCCGGAGAGACCTAGGGTTCCCCGCCCAGGGCTTTCGGGAGGACTGAACAGAACACGAGGCTCCTAACAGGGCTTGACCCACGACAGGTGCCCACAGCCGACTCCTCTCCAGGCCCGTGCCTCTCACTTCCGGTTCCACCCGCCTGGAGCTCACCTCGTGTGCTCAGAGTCGTGTGCGGGACGTCACGTGTGCAACACCGCCGGTCTCACGACCTCCTTAGAAACTCTTCTATGAATTCGCCCGTCTCATCAATTCCGTTCAGATTTTGGTGTCCGCTCCTACAGTCAGAGAGGCCTGCTCTTTGCTTCTCTCTCTCCCCCTCTCTCTGTCTCTCTCGCTCGCTCGCTCTCGACCTCATCCGTAGGGCCAGAGCTTCACATTTGAATTCTAATAATGACATAGACAGAGACCGCGGGTTTACAACACGATGTCTTTATACGTGTGTCCCGGCCGCTGCTTCATCCATTTCGGTGGTTTTCAAGTTCTTTAACTCTACCCCCTGACATTTGGCAAAATCTGGGACGTTTTGGGGGCCAGCCGCGAGTGGGCGGGGTTGTGTGGCCTCCTCGCATCTGACTAAAGGCCTGCGGTGCATGGGACGGTCCCCCACCACTGAGAATGATCTCGCCTCGAAATGTCAGCAGCACCGCGGTCGAGAAGCCCGCTCCGTCCGTTCGGCCGAACGCTCGCTTCTCTCTGCGTCCGCCCCTTAGCGGCTCCGTGACCTTGGGCACGGGGCACTCATTTTTTTTTCAATCTGTTAAAAGAAGATGAACTATCCTTAGCGCATAAGGTTGTTGCTAACCGAGGCGGTGCTTCCCACAATTCCTAGTACACAGCACACCGTGAACGCTGGCTCTTACGCACTTCCTACAACCCTCGGGCGTGGCGGGGTTCCAGAAGTGTGCGAGGGCCCGCAGCTAAAACAGGGCAGCCTCCAGAATCACGGAGGTCACCCTTGTGCCCGTCGGATCTCCTCCCCCCTGGCTGTCACCTCTGGGCCGTGACGCTTCCTTCCTCCCACCTGTGACCCAACGCGGAGACCGAAGTACCCTCGAAGGCTCTTTGTGATTCTAGAAGAGGTGTGGAGTATGTGAGTCCCGCTACCGAGTCCCAGAATGGCAAACCCAGCTACGGCGAGTCTCCTGTAGCGTTATTCCTACCCGGAGGTTGGCCTGAGACCCTCCTGGAGCTGAGAGAATGATTTAATGCGGCGCGGAGGGCGCGGCCGCCTCAGCTCCTTGGCAGGACATCTTGTGTTGCGGTCACTTTTCCATGCGCCTCGAGCAGGTGCTTCTCCCCCTAAGCCCTGGCCCCCGGTGTCCGGCTGTCCTGGGGTTGCTCGGACACTCCCCAAGAGGCTCAGATCCGGAAGCAGGAAGCAGGGTCGAAAGGAGTGTCGTCTCCACGGTGACGTGGCCATGCATGGACTGAGTCCCAGTGTGCCTGTCTCAGGACGTAGAACCCTCGTGGCTTGGCATATCCTACATCACTGCATTTTTTTTCCCGGGGTAAGAAAGGGAGAGCAGTACACCGGGGCGGGAGGGCACCCCCGGGCAGAGCTGCCCAGTTTCCCAGCGACGCGTCGAGGTGACAAGTGCGTGCTCGGGCTGCCGTTCCAGGCTATCGCCTGACACCTGTCACTGGAGAACCTGGCTTGTCACATCCCTGGCAGGTCACATGCCACTGCGCCTCCCGAGGTGGGGAACCGACACCGGCTGCTGAGGCTGGAACCCTTTTCCAAGTTCTGCCCCAGATACCGGTAGTCCTGAGAATGCCTGAGCCACGGATTAGAGGGGCGCCTGGCTGGCTCAGTCGGTTAAGCGTCTGACTCTTGATTTTGGCTCAGGTCATGACCTCACGGCTCATGGGTTCGAGCCCCGCATCGGGCTCTGCGCTGACAGTGTAGAGCCTGCTTGGGATTCTCTCTCTCCTTCTCTCTTTGCCTCACTCCTGCTCACATATGCTCATACACTCTCTCTCAGGATAGATCAATAAAAACTTAAAAAAAAAAAAAAGGGAGGGCACCTGGGTGGCTCAGTCAGTTAAGTGTCTGACTTTGGCTCAGGTCATGATCTCGCAGTTTGTGAGTTTGAGCCCCGTGTTGGGCTCTGTGCTGACAGCTCGGAGCCTGAAGCCTTCTTCGGATTCTGTGTCTCCCTTTCTCCCTGCCTCTCCCCTGCTTACACTCTGTCTCTCAGAAATATTAAAAAAAAAAAAAAAAGGGATTCCGTGCTCAGGTCATGATCTCATGGTTTATGGGATGAAGCCCCACATCAAGCTCTGTGCCCACAGCACGACGCCTGCTTGGGATTCTCTCTGCCTCTCTCCCTGCCCCTCCCCCACTCGCCCACATGCACACTCTGTCTCTCTCTCTCTCTCAAAATAAATAAACATTTTTTTAAAGGATTCTGTAAATTTCCCAGATTCCTCAAATCCACAATTCCAAGATTCTGGAATTCAGCGATCTCAGGATCCTGTGCCTCTGGAATTCTGGGACCCCATGATCATTTTTGCTTGGCTTTGGGGATGTCGAAATCACAGCGCTGCTGAAACTTCCTAGGTCATTGTACCGTGCCACGAGAAACACAGCGCAGCCACCAGAACACAAAGCTCTCTCTCCCCCAAGCCTGGAACGAGAGCTGAAAACACAGCACTCATGGGGAGGAGCACATTCAGGCTTCCCGAGAGTTCTTCTGGAAACACCAGATCAGGAGGCTTTGCCCTTTTAGCAGAGGATCCCCTGTTCCCCTTATCCACCCCGTCGGTGATGGAAAGGCAGCACCCAGCAGTTCAGGACCTCGGGATCGGGACCAGCAAAGGTGGCCGCTGGCTCGGGTGCCTTCGCAGGGGCTGGCCACGAGGTCTCCGCCAGAAGCAGAGAGAGAAAGCACAGCCCACAGGGAATGCGGTCAGTTTCCCAAACAAGGGCTCCTCCACAGGGCACCCTTGGAGGAGTAGCGTTTCAAGCTAGCATGACTCTTGTTATGACAGCTGGGGGACAGGCAGGGCCAACATCGGGCTTCCTGAGGGGAGTGGCCGGTGTGTCTGCCGGACCCTTGAGTCTGCAGGCTGCAGGTGATAAAGGAATTCGGCCAGTCCCTTCCGCCGTCTGGGATTCCTCCTGAGCACACAGTGGATCTGAGATCGTGTGTACACACGCACACACACGCATGTGCATGCACGCATACACACAGACACACATGCACACACACACGCACAGTGCCGTCCCCCTCCTAGGGCAGGCTGTCAGCCGTAGCACAGAACCCCAACATCTCAGCAGCTGAACCCAGTGCAAAGTGTATTTCTTGCCCGCTCAGAGCTAGTGACCAGGTCCGGGGACAGCCTCTCTGCGGGTGGAGTCCCATCTACTTTGTGGCTCTGCCCTCTGCTGGGTCCCGGGAATCCCCTCCAGGCTGGAGTCGGAGAGCGAAGGAGCAGAGAGGAGCCCCGGGGGGTTTGTGTGGGCCAGCCCTGGAAGTGAGGTACAGCCCTTCTGCTCCGCCTCCAGAGCTCCGTCAGGTGAGCACACCTAGCTGCAAGGGAGGCTGGGAAATGTAGTCCATTCATATGCCCCCTCCCCCCCCCCCCCGCCGCTCGGTTCCATCTGTCCCCAGCTGGAGACCCATGTGACCGCCTCAGTGACTCCAGGGCCTGGTGTGACTTGGCGCATGGTGGGATTGTAGGAGCGCCGGCGAACTCACCCACAAGCTCTGCTCTTTCACCGACAAGCATAGCAGGATCAGGTACGTAGGACCCGAGATGGGAAGGATACAGTCCTTGCTTTAACACATCCAGGAGAGGCAGGCTGTGAGCACATCGCTCCTATAAAGGCTGGCGGGAGGCGGGGGGAGTGGAGAGAGGCGTTCGATACAAAGGGGTGCCGAGGAGGTATTTAAAGGCAGATTGTAAAGGCCCTTCCCACAGTGCTCCGGCCAAGGGTTGGGTTTTCAACCTGACCAGCAGCCCGTGGAGGACCTTGGACAGGACAGGTGGAAAAAGTGTTCTCAGAGTGTGCGTGGGGGGCTCGGTCCGTTAAGCGTCGGACTCCTGATTTCTGCTCAGATCGTGATCTCACAGTTGGGGAGTTTGAGGCCGGCGTCCGGCTCTGCCCTGACGGCACGGAGACTGCTGGGGATTCTCTTTCCTCCCTCTGCTCCTCTCCAGCTCATGGATGTGCGCGCTCGCTCGCTCTCTCTCTCTCTCTCTCTCTCAAATAAGTACACTTTATTTTTTTAAGTGCTCTCAGTCTAGGGCAGGAAAGAGCTTTGCGCTCAAGCCAGACACCGCCATGTCATGCCCCGAGCCCCAGCAGGGGTGAAGGGTGCTGAGTCCTGAGCCCCTGCACAGACCGAGGCTGTCCTCTCTGTAAGCAGGTTTGCACAGAGGCGGTGTCTCTATTCTTGAGCGGACCCGAGTTGGCATGGTGAGGGAATGGGTTTCCTGGATCATATATTAGTCTCCAGACTGGCGATGGCCCTTCCATTGTGCTGGGAGAGGGTGAGAGAGAGGGAACTGGGGCCGTGAGAGAAATAGTTTCCTGAACGGATGAGCCGGGTGCTGCCGAAAGTCCTCCTCAAGTCAGAAAGGACACTGGGGTTCTGCGAGGCCGTATAGGCTGTCAGGGGTCAAATCACAGCACAGTAACCTCACGTCCCTCCACGGAGCCTGATCAGGGCACACGTAACCAGGGCAAGAGAGCGTGGGCTCTGGAGTCAGGCAGATACGGGTTCGAATCCTGGCCCTGCCCCTTCCACGCTGTGTGTCCTCGGGCAAGACACACGGTGTCTCTGAGCTTCCTCTTTCTGTTGGGTGAACTGGGGTTCGTAACCTTACCACTGACGTTATGATGAGGACTGACGCCAGGGGCGCCCTTGACAAACGCTTGGTGTCCTCCTTGCAGGGAGAGGACCCCGTTATCACGTGCAGGGGTGAGAGCACCCGGGAAGTAACCCCAGAGCGCTGAGCAGGGGTACGCACAGGAGAGTCCCAGAAACAGACTTCACTGAATCCGGGGCCCGAGGTGAACCTACCGGGTTCCTGGAGCGTTTAACTCGACGCCTCTCAAGAGAGAGGACCTGGGCCCTTAGGCCGGCGGCCGCCGTTCAGAGTACCTGGCCAGCCTCATTCGGGGTCAATTCAGAACGCTCCCAATGTGCCTTCAGAGGCATCAGCGTTGCTTTTAAGGCGAGAGTCGTCGCCTGAAACCCGCCCTAACCGTCCGCTCGTGCCGACGATTGTCGCCAGGCCCAGGGAGCCTTGCCTTTGTTTGCGCGTCGGAGAAGTTTGGCCTGAAATGAGAGGGACACTCTGAATTCTTCGAAGAGTAATTCCCGCTTACCTTTTTTCCTCTTTTCCCCTTCAGGTTCAACCCCTTTTATCACACTAAAGTGCCAATCAATATTTCGAGATGGATGTTACATCTTAGCTTTTTATAACATGCCTTGTCCCAGAAGGGACACTGTATCTTTAAGGAAATGGACCCCGTATCCTGTTTCTGAAGGATTAAAACCCTTTAAAGAGACAGAAGAGGCTGTAAACCCCGATCATATTCTTATTCTCTCTTCATTATCCTGTCCACTATCTATCCCTGCTGAGTAAATCTGGTTGTGTGTTTCTCCAAAGTGGTCATAAGAAGAAATTTATTTACTCCGCTTTGCACTGGAGGGGCATTACTGAGCTTCAAGGCTCTCCGAAGTAATAAAGATTTTGCAGTGTGTGCAAAAGGAGCAGAATTTCAGAACTTCTTTCCCCCTCTGAGGTCGTTTGGCCATCCAAAGGGGGACTCACTTCTCATTTTCTGACAGGCTTTATTTCCGTAAGATTTTCCAATTAGCAGGAAAAGGTCACGCTAATGTTGGTGCTGGGTACGGGAAAGGGATCAAACTATGCAAATAGAGGCATCCTTCAAAGGACAATATTAAAAAAAAAAAAGTGCGGGGGGAGAGGGTGGATTTCCTTCAGTTCCTAATTTAAAAATTATATCTACCTATGGATATATAGGGACCCTTGCCTGCGCCGTGGAGGAAGAAGGTGGCGGTGTTTGACCAGCAGCTCTTGCCTGGGACAAAAGAATCCATTGTTCCCACATCTGGCCGCTGGTGGACGGCAGTGGCCTGCGAGCGAGCGGGGGACAGGTGGGGAGACGGGCTCTCGGCCCCGGCAGTGCAGGGGACACGGGCCGTGAGAGGAGCAGAGGGGGGTGGGGGGGGACTCCGGCTGCCTGTGCCACCTCTCCGGGCCGTGATAACGGCCACGCTGTCCCCAGCCCGGCGGAGCCGGCTGCCAGCATGTCGTCTTGAAACCCGTCTCTCTGTGACGCTTCCCCGGCCACTCTGGTTCCCCGCTCGGTGTGCACGAAGGCCGAGGACTTTTCTGGATGATAGGGAGGGCTGGGAGCAGTGTCGGGGAAGACGGACGCTGACGGCGCCGGACACAAGTCGCCGATGGCCACTGGAACGGCTCCAGGGGACAGCTCCGCCCTGGGCCGGGGGCCGATGCCCCTCCGTCCACCGGAACGTGCGGGGCCAACGTTAAGGCCCGCGTTGCTGGCTCGCAGCTTGGGGTGAGACCCCATGGGGGAGCTCGCTGGAGGGCAGAGGCGTGTGCGGGGGGGCCCGGGGCTCTGCCCGCCCTTCACACTTAGGGTCTGTGCCACCGCGATCAAAACGGAAGGTTCTATTCCTCCAGCGAGGCCCGATCTGCCACGCGGAAGTTCCCCGTGGTAGCAGGTAGCCTGGCGAGTGGAATAACCCGGCCGGTTTCTGACATCCCAGGGTCCGGAAGAGCCAGCCCCCAGAGCAGGTGCTGGGCGTGGGAACGCGCTCAAGGTCACGCAGCTGCCACACGACGGAGTCGGCCTCATCCAGGTCTATCTGTCTCCAATAACCGCATCCGGCTCGCTGTTGGTTTTACTTTTTCATTTTTTTCCTTAAAGAAAAAAAATGCAGTGGGCTTACTTTGACAGCAGGTTAAATCTTGTCAAATTCCAAGAGCATCATATGTCAGTTCTCCCTAGGAAATAAGCAGAACGGTGCAAAAGACGGTTGGGGGGGTTTAAAAATCAGAAACGTAGGAGCGTCTGGGCGGCTCGTTTGGTTAAGCACCTGACTTCAGCTCAGGTCATGAACTCACGGTTTGGGAGTTTGAGCCCTTGTGTTTGGCTCTGTGCTGACGGCTCAGAGCCTGGAGTCTGCTTCCGATTCTCTGTCTCTCTGTCTCTCTCTCTCTGCCCCTCTCCCGCTTGGGCTCTGTGTCTCTCTCTCTCTCTCTCTTTCTCAGAAATAAACAAGTATTTAAAAAATTTAAAAAGAAATCAGAAACGTACACCATTGTTTTCAGGCTAGACTAAATATGTAATGTAACTATTAATATGGGGTAATGGGACACGCACGCGGTATGAAGACACACGTGTGCTCCGGCCTCATGTAGATGTGCTGTGCTGTACATTTTGGCCACACGGAATAGGACAGAAACAGGCCCTCTTCGACTTAAAAAATACTTCTACTGGTCCTTGAAGTCGAAGCCCGAAGCCTCGGAAGGCATTAGTAGCACTTACGTTTCGACGAGAAATGCAAGCCCTTTTATGTTTCCTTGCCGTTACTCGAGAGCACCCCCTTGTTCTTCTTTTCTGTTTTCAGAATATTATTTGTTCGTTGTTTTTTTTGTTTGTTTGTGTTTGTTTGTTTTTTTAAGCAAGGATTCATTTTGGCCAATTCTCAGCCCTGTTTCTTCTAAAAACAACTCGGGATAAGAAGGAGCATTACAGTAGTGAGTCCTGGATCAGAGAGGTATGGAGCCACGCTGCTTTTTTGGAATTTGCCAGACTCAAAAATCATTCCTCTGGCTCTGTTTAGAGGAACTCATCCTAACTAATCAAGACAAACCAACAAGTACCACATCCAAATACTGAGGCAGCCTAAGTATCCAACAGTACAGCAACCGGTTAGCAAAAGTGTGAGACACGCTTACAGCAGAATACTTTGTAGCCAACACAAAAGGTGCGGAAGAAATGTTTTCGATTATGTCTCTTTCTGTTTTCAGAATCCCAGTTCTCACTGCTTTTCAGCGTAGCCTTGCTTTAGCCAGTCCTTACCCCTTTCTGCATTCCAGGACAAAGCAGATGGAGTAGGAAGAGTTACACAAAATTGGTTTTGAGCAGAGTGACCTGAGGGGGTGGCCACTGGTCAGGGGGCAAGACAGTGGTCAAGAGTCAGGAACCATGTTATGTTGTCATCAGGCAAAGTAACATAGAAACGTAACAAGAAACAAGAAGGCTGTCAAAACTGCAAAACAGGTTGGGAGAAAATCAGGTCCTGGGAAAAGGTGATTAGTGGTCCTTACATTTTAGACAGCTCTTTCTACATTCTGAGCATGAGTCTAAATACCAATTAAATAGAGATCTTCCCATTGATAATCCTTTTGTAAACACCAATAATCCGAGGCACAGGCATGAATGAACCGGCCCCCGGCTCACACAGTAGCTGGGGGGCAGCGGGGAATTCTCCTTCTGTTTGACTGCCTTCTTCACCAAAGAACATAGTCGACTGAAGAGTTGCTTCCAAGGGTTTTCCTCCCTTCCCCTGACTGTGACGAAAGAGAGGGCTCCATTTCAAATTCAGTCCCTATACGGCTGGTCACACTTCCTACCTGTAGCAAGGATATTAGACAGCTTCCTTTGTTTGTTTATTTATTTATTTATTTATGTTAATGGTTATTCATTTTTGAGAGACAGTGTGAGCTGGGGAGGGGCAGAGAAAGAAGGAGACACAGAATCCGAAGCAGGCTCCAGGCCCTGAGCTGTCAGCATGGAGCCCGATGCGGGGCTCGAACTCACGAGCCGCGAGATCATGACCTGAGCTGAAGTCGGACACTCAAGCGACTGAGCCCCCTAGGCGCCCCAGACAGCTTGGTTAAGAATGCAAAACTCTGAGCCCTGGGTGTCAGTGCGCAGGGGCGGTAGTAGACCCCCTCCCCCTCAGATGAGCTCCTTCGATGATTCTGAAGTCGTCAGCGTGATGCGGGGACCTCTTCACGCCAGTGAGAGTCATGTCGGACGCTTATCAAATAGACGCGGTCCAGTCCCTCCCCTAGAGATTCAACTCAGCGGGTCTGGGATGGGGCCTGGGAAGTTACCCCCTTCACCGCGGTAACCTCACGCCCTGGTTTTCGGGGACTGTCCTGACCTATGACAAACCTGTGATAAGCATAATTAGTAAGAGCGTCCCCTTGCACGCTCAGAATCAGCCCAGTCTGGACAGCAAGTTCTATGCTTTAAGCAGGACCAGAGACTGTTTCCCTTAAAAGGACACTAGGGAAGGCACAGCTCTGAAGTATGACAGCGACCTGGGCCCCATCTCCGTCAGCCGCTTACTAGCCGTGTAGCTTGGGGGAGTTACCGAAGCCCTTTGGAGCCTCCATTTTTCCATCTTGCAGAATGGGTGCAGAGGTTCTGTCACGCACATGTCCATTGGATGTGGGGAAATGCGTGTCCCGTCCCTTCTAAAGAATTGGATTGTTGGGGCGCCGGGGGGCTCAGTCAGCTTCGCGCCTGACTCTTGGTTTTGGCTCAGTCATGATCTCACAGTTTCATGGGTTCGAGGCCCATGTTAGGCTCTGTGCTAACAAGCCGGAGCCTGCTAGGGATTCTCTGTCTCGCTCTCTCTCTCCATCCCGCTCCCACTGGCGCTCCGTGTCACTCATAAATAAACCGAAACAAATAAAAATAATCAGAGTGCTTAGGAAATACTCAGCAAACTTAAGCTTGATTCTCTCGAGGGCGTGAGGAAGTTCCTCACGTCAGCCCTCAGAAGCATCCTTGAGGTCACGGGCACCGGGTTTCCATGGAATGCGGACCGCTCTGTCGTGAGCAGAGGGCGTTGTGAGCACATACGCATATTTCAGAGTTTTCAGGAGACCTTTCAATGCAAGCATCAGATTGATTTCACTGAGCAAGTATGGCTTTGTTTTCAACATCAGAACCACACCCAGAGATTGTCTTAGATGTCACTGCCCTGACCTATTAAGGAAGAAAAGAAGTGTGCTGGGGAGTGGGGGGATGTGGGGTAGGAAACCCTGGTCAGTAAACCATTTGGAAACTTCCAGACCTAGTGGCCAAGGCGGGTGAATCTGCCGTCCGGTGTGCAAGCGGGGAGACTTCTAATAATCCGAAGAGGGACAGAATCCGGGTGACATTTCGAAGATCGCTGATTGAACAGTTCAGAGTTTGCTAATGTAAATGGCCTCGGCCACAAGATTTGCATTCACGACAATCAGTGTACGTGCATGTCTAAAGGAAAGTATCGAAGCAACCGGCACGGAACGCACAGAGCAGACGGTCTGTTTTCGAGCAAAATGAAAAAAATAAAAGAGAGAGAGAACAAGAATGTTTCCGTTTATGATTATGGTTGGCATGGTGGTGTATGTACTTTTTTAACGACCCCGCGGAACCTCTGAAGGGTTATCTGCGCATACGTGGGTTTCAATAGGATGACACAGTTGCCCAGTTCCAGATGTCCCTGTTACATCCCTTTAAGACCCCATCCAACCCAGATGATGGCGTCTGTCGCTGACAAAGTCCCTAAAGTTGTCTGTCCTAGTCTCTGAACCACTTATGGCAAAAAAAAAAAAACCAAGAAGAATCAGGACCCCCAAATAGGACGTGTGGTTTTTCTCTGGCCGATGAGATCCCAGACTCCCAGGTGGAATCTGCCATGATCTGAAGCTTCGAGGGACTGGGACACGGTTCCCTGGGAGGGGCTCCGGGGTCACCCAGAGGGACCTGAGCGCCTCTCAGTTCCTGAACCACATCGATTTGCTCTGACAAGGCTTGAATTTCTGTCTCTAGCTCACTCGTCACCTGGTCGAGGTGGCTGATTCACCCCGGGGTGGTCCCAAGGCAGGGTGCCGGGAGGATTTCTGTCAGCACCTTTTCTTACCCATGTTGACCCAAAAAAGTAAATAAATTAAATACTTGAGGGACATTTGCGTATCTTAGCTTTTGAAGTAATCGCTGGTGTGTACGGAGCGATTTAATTCTAAGAAGTCTTTCCGAGACCGAGAACCCCATGCATTCTTCATAGATTTGCTTTCTGACTGTGCCATTTCCTGGCCGTGTTACGTGAGCAACTTCCCTGAGCCTCCGTTTTCCATCTGTATTTAGGGTTAAGAATTAGAACGTGGGTTCTAGTGAGACATTTTGCACAGTCCCTGTTGCGTTGTTAACATTTCCACACTGTGCGTTAACCTGTGTGTGCGTTAACCTGTCGATAACGTTGTCATCATGGTGATGATGTCGGTGGCGATGACCACGATGGGCCGTCCGGGAACGTCAGAGCCGCTCCTGGGAACCCTTATAAAATCTGGCCAGGAGAAACAGCCTCAGAAGGTTGGGGAAAAGCACTACAAAGTGAGGAAGGCAAGCCCAAGCCATAAGCCCCTCTGAACTTCCCCACGCTGCAACCTCGCCTGGTCTTCCTACTTGTGAAATACTATAGGGAACACGCCTCGTGCTTCCTGCTCCGGGGAGCCTGGGCCGAGTCCCTTCGCTCTCTGAGCCTCAGCGTCCCACCAGATCTACTTATAATGCTCTCGTGGTATTTTAGAGGAGATCAGAAAAATGTATGGGAGTCTCCGGACCCCGTATGCGGATCTTGACACAAGGAAGCCACAAACGCCGTGTTATCGATGCTGCTAACGGTGGTGTTACAAGGACCTCACCTTCCAGGTGGCTCCCAGGTCTAGAAAGATCACCCTCCTCGGTTGGTTCCGTGACATCCAACCCACGGGCAAGTCTGTCCCCAGGACAGGTCTCGGATCTCTGGTCCCAAGCCCACTGTCGCTGCTTGGTCCGTGGGACCAGCTCTTGGCCGTCTTGCTGCTCTGGCCAGCGTTCCATCCGCTGTGCCCGGAATAGTCAAAGTTCCATTTTGAAAACGCAGATCGGATCGAGCTACTCGTACGTTCAAAGCCCTTCAACAGCCAACCTAAGAACACAAGCCAATAACCAGAGCCGGGCTGGTCAGCGCCCAAGATGGGCAGCCCCGGGTGGGGAGAAACCCTGAGTCCCAGCGCTCACCAGCGTCCCTGGTGGAAGTACCCCCAGCCTGGCCAGTGTCAAGCCCCCAGAGCGACGTGTGCTGCGAACAGGCACGCATCCGCTCTGCGAGCTGCTTCCTGCCAGCCCCAGCGCCTCCCCGGGCAGCCTCGGGGGGTTACGCGGTACCGGGCACCAGGCCGCACGCTCCGCAGCCCGCCACGGCTTGGCCAGACAGACGCTCTCCTGTGTCTCCGCTACCCAGGCGGGGAAACTGAGGCGCAGGTGGCGGTCTGGCTCCAGCATCTGATCACACCCTATACTGCCTCTCTTAGTTATGTTTAAAAGAAAGTTCACACTCCCAGCCTCGGTGACCGGAGCTGGGATCTGTGCCTGCCTCGTTCTCCCCCATCCTGTGTCCTGTACGTGCTGCGTTCACACCCGGCTTCTCCTGCGATGTTCTCCTCTCGTCTGGGCTGCGGACCTTTGTCGCTTTGTCCCTCTTCTCCAGCTCCTCACAAAGCAGGTCCCTTCTTGTCGTGAGTCCCAGCTTAAATGTTTCCTCCCCAGGGGGACTCCCCTGACCGCCCCTCTGCTTCCATCTCGCTGCGCGGTCTCTGTCCCTCTCAGCCGGGGTCACCATCAGTACCATTTGCTCACCTCGCTCTTGAGCAGTGGTTCTCCTGGGGGTTAGGGACCAAGGGGGCAAGGCTGCCCCCAGGGGACACTTGGTAATGTCTTGAGACATTCTTGGCTGTAGCAACTCAGGGTGTGCTACTGGCCTGCCCTGGACTGAGGCCAGGGGTGCTGCTCGACACCCTGCAGGGCCCAGGACAGCCCCCCCCCCATAAAGATCTGGTTCCACAAGCAGACGACGAGGTTGAGAAACTTGGCTAATGGCTGTCTGTCTCGCCCGGTTTGAGCAAATTCCAGAAAGGCATAGCTTCAAGCTCTTTGTTCTCGGCTGTCTTCCCAAGTCCAAGCACAGTGCCTGGCACAGAGTAGATGCCTCAGAAGTAGAAGAAGTTAGGGGCACCTGGGCGGCTCAGTTGGTTGAGTGTCGGACTCTTGGTTTCGGCTCAGGTCACGATCTCACGACTCGTGAGTTCCAGCCCCGCCCTGGGCTCTGGGCTGACCTCCAGGAGTCTGATTGGGATTCTCTGTCTCCCTCTCTTTCTGCCTCTCTCCTGCTCACACGCTTCCTCTGTCCCAAAAAGAAATAAACATTAAAAAAAAGAAGTGGGGGCGCCTGGGTGGCTCAGTCAGTTGAGCGTCTAACCTCGGCTCAGGGCATGAGCTCGCGGTTCGTGAGTTCAAGCCCCGCGTTGGGCTCTGTGCCGGCAGCTCAGAGCCTGGAGCCTGCTTCGGATTCTGGGTCTCTCTCTCCCTGCCCCTCCCTCACTCATGTTGTGTCTCTGTCTCTCTCAAAAATTATAAAATAAACATTAAAAAAATTTTAAAAAAGAAGTGGAAGAAGTTATAAAACATAACAACCCTCCTGAGGATGACGGTGATGGTGGTGATGATAACTGCACTGAGACATACTTTCGGAGTTACACTGAAGGTTTCAGGTCAGGCAGGACAGGAATAAGGGGGGCCTGTTCTGTTCCCTCAGCTCGGCACTCCTTTTGGCCCGAGGACAGGGAAGGAGGAGCAGGCGTTTGATCAAACTCCCTCCTCCCCCATCCCTGACCTCCCGAGCAGCCGTCCACTAAGTGTTGCACTTGGCTACAGTTCCCGTAGTAATTTGGTTAATTGGATGAACAAGCACTTTAGTGACAGAGACTGGATTTCCACACCGCAGTCCATCAAAACTAATCAGTTGGCCGTGTTCCACTTCTCAGCCCCTGACAGCCTCGCCAGGATGGCCAGGAGATGGTAACTTTTTAAATGGAAGAGCTCGCTCGATAATGGCAGTGTAGAAGTCGGCAGATGCTCTTGACGGGCACGGCGGAAGGCGGAGACCCTGCCTGGGCTTTGTTTTGCTCCACAGAGACCATCTCATTAGGGGCTGCTTGATGAAAAGGTTTTTCCAAAGACACTGGGGAAAAACAGTCACCTCGAAACTGTACCGTTTCCTTTTCTTAGGAGGAAAATGCCGGAAGCGATCGTACTGTGTTATCTCTTCTTCCGGTGCTTGTTAAACACACGGGGGTTGCTGCGCGTGCCTGAGAGTATGATGCTGTGTTAGTTAGGATCGTGTTAGCTGCTGTAACAAATAAGCCTCACAGTGTCCGTGGCTTCATGCAAGATTTCTCCCTCCTGTGGTAATCTGATCACAGTTCCCAGTTGATGGTGACTGTCTTCCAGACAGTGATTCAGACCCTCGGGCTCCTCCTTTCCTGTGGTTCCACTATGCCCTAGAGCCTCAATGTCATCTGCTCCCGGCCGGCAGAAGGGAGAGGAGGGGCATGGAGAATGTACATTAAATTTTTAAAAATTTTTTAATCTTTATTGATTTTTGAGAGACAGAAAGAGCGTGAGTGGGGGAGGAACAGAGAGAGAGGAAGACATAGAATCCGAAGCAGGCTCCAGGCTCTGAACTGTCAGCACAGAGCCCGATGCGGGGCTTGAACTCACGAACCATGACATCATCACCTGAGCCGAAGTCGGGCACTTAACCGACTGAGCCACCCAGACGCTCCGGTACACTCAGTTTTTAAAACCTTGGCCCAGGCGTGACACACTTCCGTACACATTCCTTCGGTGACACTAGCCACGTGGCTATCCCTGGCCGGAAGAGAGGCCTGGAGACTGTGTCCCTTCCCCGCAATGGCTCCGTACTGTGGAAGGGAGACCGGAGGCCTCGATAATAATCGCTTGCTTTGCCATGAGTGGTATCCAGGCTCTACCAACCCTATGAGACATTGCTAGGGTTTTCCTTGAAGGAAACCGAGGCTCGTATGCGTCAAGCAGCTGACCTGGGTTTCTGCAGGTGGCAAGGGGCTAAGTCGAGACATGCATCCGTACAGGTCACGGACCGCTGTCTTCCCTCCCTGCCAATCTCTCCGTCTCTCCCTCCTCCCTCTCTCCCTTCTTTCTCTGGCTCCTTCCTTCTTTGTTTCTAAACCTCAGCAACTTCCAGAGCACAAACACTGTGCTTCTGTAACTTCGTGTGCCTTCCGCGGGATGGTTCTTCCGGACTGGAAAATTATCCCCACCGCATAGACTTTAACTTACAAGAGATGGCCCTAAAGCATCCTCGACAGTTGCTGGGGTGTCCGGTTTTGCCCTCCAAAGCAGGAGGAGCTTGGAAGGGAAAAAGATAGAAAAGCGATGTTCTAAAAGGCCAGTCCGATGTTGTCACTCCCTTATGTGATAATCCTGATACCTCCCTCTAGCTGCCAGGAGAGTGCTCGTATGCCGTGGCTTCGCCAGTGAAGGCATCTGTGCGGCTGCGGCCTGGGCCCTCGGCGCCACCCTGGCCTTCCCTCAGACCTTCCGGCAGCGTCTCGGCCAACCTCAAGGTCTTCCGCACACAGCACGTCTTCCCCTGGCTGGCTGGTTTTTGCTTCCGTGCGCCTGTTCTTCTATCTGGAATGTTCTTGCTTTGTCTGTCTTCACCGAGCTAAAGAGCAATCCCGTCCTCACAATTCTGCTCGCTTCCTTCTGCCGGGGGGCCCACCGGAGAACAACGCGGGCCCGAACGAAGACCCTAACCCTGGATTCGAATTGCCGGCTCCCCCGCGAGTTCCCACCCCGAGACCGCGAGCTCCTCACGCACAGAGACACGTCCCAGTGACTTGCATCTCCCCACCGCCTAGCCCGGTGCCTGGCGCAACACGGCTGCCCATTCCGTCTTTTCCGCGGAAGAGAAAGAATGAATCTCGCCACTGAGGTACGAGATTTACGAAAGCAGTAGGTGGTTTTACAGCCGCTCAGCTTTTGAATTCAAGAAAAGCAGCCATCGCAGCTCCTTGGAACCTGCGACATGGGTGTAGCCAGACTCTAAGCCGGGAAAAGTGTGCATGGAAGGGCTTCATAGCCTACAGCGAGGGCGCACATGGGACCTTCTGCGACCCTCCCCACCGTGCGGAGAAGGAGGCGGGTGGCGTGCGTGTTGGTGTGCAGGTGCGTGCATGCACGCGTGTGCGCGCGCACCTGTCGCTCACCAGCCTTCTCTTCCAACCACGGTGCTCTCGACGCCTTTAAAGATGGTGCAGAGGCTGTTTCTGGGTTGGGCCGGCTTCGTCTCAGATGGCATGCCGTCAGTGTTGCACGGATGCCTTTGTTTTTATTGCTGGTTTGAGGAAGAGCGGCGGCTTGAGAAGGCGGCTCGAGAGGAAGGCCACCGTATTCCCAAAGTCCCGAACGCCGAGGCCTCCGGGGACCTCTGACCCACTCACTCGTGTGCAGAAAGAGTCCCAGCCCCCCGCCCGCATCGCACAATCGCAGGGTTTTGTATGAAGGTTTGCAGGGAATCACGCCAGAGCCTGTTTCTAAACAGTCCGATGATTTATTTCATGCCTTTGGATATTTAAGTAGTCGGCCGTCTACACCAAGTGTCTGTAACGTTTATTTTTTCCTCGCTTTAATGTGTGGGACCTCTCACGATGTCTGTACACCCCAGGCACTCAATAAATATGATTTATGGAAGATGTAAATAAATCCAAACCAAGATTATGTCTGCGTTCATTAACGTGTAACAGGGGTCTTTGCTTCCAAACTCGAAAGAGAGAACAATCCTCACCAAATGACCAAAGCAGGGGGAACGGGAAATAAGGGCTCAGGAGGCTGAGTTAAAAGCCATGAAGGTCCCTAGAGTAAAATATAAAATGCTTATGTTCTTAGCTTCACTTCATTCATGCTGTGTGACGTCGGGCTACTTACTTGACCTCTCTGGGTGTCCTCTGTTCCTTACATAGTGAGTCAGATTGGGTGACTGATGTCGTAGCCTCGTGGAGGTGCAGAGGTATGGACGAAAAGAGGATGGGGTTGAATTTGTTGGGTATCAACCACCTTGCAGGCAATTTTCTTTAGAATTTCCACTGTTTTCCTTGTGACATCCATAAAGGCAACAGTGAACCGGTTAGGAACACAGATTCTGCTGTCCGTGTCCCCGGGTTGAAACCTGGACTCAGCTCTCTACTAGCTGTGTGACCTCGGGCAAGTCGCTTAACCTTTCTGTGCCTCGGTTCACTTTTGGCAAAACGACGATGAAACTCTCAGTTACCCTTGGGGGTTGGTCGTGAAACTTGAATGAGGGCATGTGTATAATGTATTTATGTAATGATACTTAGTGACGGTTCGGCTTTCACTGTTGGGATCCTCATTTGGGGCTGAGATAGCTGAGCTTACGACTTAAATACCAATCCTGAGGCTATACTGTTGGTGACCTCGGGGGAGGAAAGTCGCTAACGGGGGAGACGTATGCAGTTTGACCTGAAATCTGAAGCTCCAAAGCCCTAGCCCCTGCCCTTATATCCAGCGGTGCTCCCTAGCGAGGGTGGCGGTGCTCCCTAGCGAGGGCAGCGGTGCCCAGTCTGCAGCCCTGAAAGCCGGTCTCTCGACGTGTCTGGTCTAGGAGAAGTGCCAACTTCTAAACCTGCTCGGGGCCAGTGTCTCAGTTCTGAGTCTTCCCTGGGATGTCTGAGGTCTGCGGGCTGCCCGCACCCCAGCCTCTTGCCCTCTCTGAGCAAACAGGGAAAATAGGGGTGCCCGGGTGGCTCAATTCGTTAAACATTCAACTCTTGGTTTCGGCTCAGGCCACGATCTCACCATTCGTGAGTTCCAGCCCCGAGTCAGGCTCTGCACTAGGATTCTCTCTCTCCTTCTCTCTCTGCTCCTCCCCTGCTCGCGCTCTCTCCGTGTCTCTAAATAAATAAGTAAATAAGGGGCACCTGGGTGGCTCAGTCAGTTAAGCGTCCAACTCTTGGACGTCATGATCTCGTGGTTCGCGAGATCGGGCCCCGAATCAGGCTCTTGACCGGCAGCGTGGAGCCTGCCTGGGGTTCTCTCTCCTTCTCTCTCTGACCCACCTGTACTCTTGCTTTCTTAAATAAAGAAGTAAACTTAAAAGCCAGCAAATAAATACACATTTAAGAAAAAAAAAAAAAAAGGAAAGTCAAAGCCGAGAACAGGAAGCAAATCACTAACCAGAAGTGGAGTCGACCCAGGCCTGTCCCCACTGCGGTCAGCCCCCTGCCCCCGCGGTGAGTTGCTGGCTGTTGGATTTGCCCTTTGTGGGAACTCGCTCCCATCCCCTGTCTCTCTCTTGGACGGGTCCTTCTTTCCCTTCTTCCTGTGGGTCCCTTCCTGCTCCCCTTCCCCGGGGAGACCTTCCAGGGCCAACCGCGGGCCTCTTTGAAAACTCGGGCCAGACTTGAATGTCACCCTTTCCAGGGCCCCACTGTTTCCGTAACCATCAGGAGAGGGTCCTTGCTGCCTTCCCTGGCCCTCCCGAAGCCTGCCTGAGCTGAAGACAAATATAAAATTACAAATGCACATTTCAGCTGGAGTTAGCTTTCCTTCTTAGAAGAAGCCTGTTTCATGAGCTGGCAGAAGACCGTCTGGCCGCGGGACCAGGAAGTGCGCACGGATGAGTCGGACGGGAAGTACATACAGGAATGATTTGGGGCCATGTCCCTTTTTTAAAGTCACCCCCTTCCCCGTGCTGCCCCAAAATCAAGACGTCTCTTCCTCCGATTCTGTATGTTTGCTTTTGGCTTTTTATCGAAGCGTAACTAAAGCGCATCACGTAGACTCCTCTTGAGTGCGGATTAACCCGGGCTGGGGTCGTGGACGTGGGACCCGCATGCTTGCACGGGGTCCCAGGCTTAGGAGGGCCGTGCTTAGATTCATACTCTGCCGTCTGGAAATTCTTAATTTTTTTTTTTTTTTTAACCAAGAGACTCCGCATTTTCATGTTGCTCTGGGTCTCGCGGATTATGGTCATGAGATCAGTGCATTACTATATCCGTCTGCTGTCGGGTAGCCACCTCCTCCATCAAGCTATAGCAGGTTTCCAGGCCCCGGAAATTCCGTCCTGCCCCTTCCCGGTCAGCGCCCCCTAGTGGTGACTGCAGCCTCGACTCCGCTGCTGCCAGCCCTACCGGCCGGAATGTTTCAGGGTGTATCTCTTTGCTTCTGGTGTCTGCATTGTTCCGCCTCACTGTGGCCGACCCGACGGCTCTTTCTCTGCTCTCACTCCGCAGTAATCCATATCACCGCTCTGCCCCAGTGTGTATATCCGTTCCCCTCTGGATGGGCACTTGGGTTGTTTTCCCATCTCGGTTATGAATAAAGCTGCAGTCGGCATCCTTGTACATCTTTTGGTGGACATACGGACTGATTTCTCTCAGGCAAGACCCAGCTCGTTAGTGGCAGAACTAGCACCCTCACCATTCCACTTCCATAGCTGAGCTCCTCACTGCCACCATAGCCCGTTCAATAACCCCTCTTCTTGGACCACCTGCTACGCACCCGGTGATCCGTCCATGAACTTAATAGACAAGCATGAAGCTCAGCTTCTTAAAATGACGCGATCAGCCAGGCTAGGGATACGGTGGAGGAGGAGTTAGGGCCGAGAGCGAGTGTAGCTAATCCTAACTGACCTCGAGTCAGAATTAATCATAACTCCCCAAATTATCATGACTTGGTTCCCCTCGAGGGAAGCGGGCCACTCCTGCACGAACCGCAAAGCCCTGCAGGGAAACGACAGAAAAGTGAGCATCACGATGTCTTAAAAATAATCCACGGAGACGAAAGATGGCGGGAGTACGGTGGAAACGGGCGGATTGATCGAGGGCCAGACGCCCCGCCGGCATTTCCACAAGTGTTTCCTCTTTCGGTCCTCACAACCTCCCCGCGGATCTATTGTCCCATGTGACAGATGGGGAGACTAAGTCCGCAACATCGAGAAAGAAAATCGAATTTCAGAGGTGGTGCGATACTTCCGTGAGTCCATCTAGAACCACTCTTAAGCCCCAGGTACAGTCAGCTAGCATTCACAGTTTATTTTATTTTTTAAGGTTTTATTTTATTTTTGAAAGAGAAAGAGAGAGAGCAGGAGAGGGGCAGAGAGAGAGGGAGACACAGAATCCAAAGCAGGCTCCAGGCTCTGAGCTGTCCGCACAGAGCCTGACGCAGGGCTCGAACTCACAGACTGTGAGATCATGACCTGAGCCGAAGTCAGATGTCCAAAGGGATGAGTCCCCTAGGCACCGCGAGCATTCACATTTTAACGGACACCACTTCACTCAACATCACCCGTTCCTTGCTGGAAACTTCCCTGCCCAGACGGGTTGGCCTCCAGGAGCAGCAGCCCTATATGCCCCGAGGTCTGGTTTGTCAGTTCGAGCACAAGATTCGGATACATTTTTCACCTTCCACGTGGGGATCAGGCCCGTAGGAGGTCTTTATTTGTTAAGGGGCTTAATCTCATTACGGATCATTTTGTCAAGCATGGCGTAAATGGGAAACGGAGGTTCTTTGTTCCTCAAATGACCCAACTTTGTTTCTGGAAATATCTGAAGCAGTTTCCCACGTGAGCCCAGAGATGAGTTTTCGTTCTTGTTTGACAACTCGACATGGTGGTTTACCCTCGTCCGTCCCTCGCAGGCTTGGCCTCTGTGTCCAGGGTGTATGATGGTTTGCGAGTAAGAAAGCATCTTGGCGTAGGGGAGGGGACCATGCCGTCGTGGAGTCCGGCAGGCTTGGCTGGGATCGACTCACTCTCCATGAACTGTTGACTCGGTCTGTGACCGGCAGCAAGTTCCTTTACTCTCCAGGCCCCCATGGTCCCTAAATGCACCCCCAGGAGGGCGACCCCTGCTCAGAGGAGCCAGACAGGTGTCCCCATTCATGCCGCCCGTGGGACAGCACTGTGCCTGGCTCCTTGCAGCAGCTCAGTGCCTGATGGCCGTTCTGCCCGAGTGTCTGTCCCTTTCATTCCTAACAGAGCATCCCCATCACAGATTGGTGTCCGTCTTGCCCCACTTCTCCCCGCCATAACCCGTCTCCTGGCTTCCTCCCAGCTGAGCTGAGCCCAGGCACCAGCCTTGCCCACCGCCAGGCTCTGCCTCACAGCCCTCACCTTCCTTCTGGCGATGCTCAGGGGCGGACCCCGCTTATGAAGCTCGGGGCTTTATAAAACTTTGGATTGCTTACAAAATCATAAAGACAAAATAGCTAAGCCCTTTTCCCAGCAACTTGGGAGTGGATACAGGCCGGGAGCTCTAGAAACTTCAGTTCCTCTTACTGTACTTTATTCTCCAAAAGTAAATGTGTGATAGCATCAAATTATGGTTGGAATAAGCCGGCCCCAGAGGGGGTTGGACCATAAAATTGGATTGCCGTCCTGCATTTACAGATGACCTTTGCCCCATTTGAGTACGACAGGAGAGCACTAGTCTTTAAAACCCGAGTCAGTCGATGGTAAAATAGACCTGCTAATTTGATGAGTAAAAAAAAAAAAAAATAATAATGCAAGTGTATTTTAATTGAGATATCTTTGATTGTTAGTAAAACTAAACTTTGATTGATTTCTTGGCCACATCCTGGTCTGTAACTTTTTCTACCGTTTCCTGGTGACTTAGCGTTTATTTGTGTGTTTTCTCTTTCTCGGGTGTGGATATTAACCATAAAACCCACGTTTCCATGTGGGAAGACATTAGGAAAGTGATCAAGTTGGAAGAGGAAAATTCTGAATTTGTTTCGAAGCTGTATTTAAATAGAAAACATGCTGGTTTCACTTAGATTATATATGAGGTCGCTAAAAATAGGACAGTTTTCTAAAGTTGCTTTTATTTTCATTTTACCGTGGATCGCACAGGTATCTTGTGTGCGGATGATAGCATAGTGATGCAGCATCGAAGGGGGATTTAATCTGAGGCGAGACACCACCAATATGATGAGATACTTCCATCATGGTCGGGGGTTACAGGTGTCTTGCCTTTTGTTGCTTATTGGATAGTTTTTGAATTTTTAAGACCCTAAATGGAGATTTTTGGAAAGTAATTATTTAACGTAGTAATTTAGCACTTATATTTTTCTTTATCGAATCCCACTATGAATCCAGACAAAATGGTCCTGTAGTCACCAGATGCCCGTGGCACTGGAATTACGTTTTCTTCCTGTATAAACTGTTTTGGAAACAACGGATCTGATGCGAACTCCGACTTCTCTAAAGCCCAGTTTGGTGAGCCCAGAGTCAGATTATTAGTGTTTGTTTTTTTTTAATTTTTAAGTTTATTTTGAGAGAGAGGAGAGCACGAGATGGGGAGGGACAGAACGAGGGAGAGAGAGAATTCCAAGCAGGCTCCACACTGTCAGCACAGAGCCCGATGCCGGGCTCGATCCCAGGAACTGTGAGATCACGACCTGAGCTGAAATCAAGAGTCGGACACTTAACCGACTGAGCTGCCCAGGTGCCCCCTTGAGTCAGAGGTTTGAGATCAGGTCTCAGTCAGTCACTGCAGCCCCCGACTTAGGAGGACCTGGGTTTGGAATTCAGTCAACTCTGAGACCGCCAGCTTCTCCAGCCCAGAGCGGGAGGGAAATAAGGTTTCCTTTAACCTCATGTGCCCTGGTGGGTTTTTTGTTGTTGTTGTTGTTGGTCCGGGTCTCCGGGAAGAACAAGAACCAGAATGTGGGAAGTGAAACAGGATTTAAAAAAAAAAGAAAAAGAAATCACAGCAGGAAGAGGGCAGGTCGGGGGTCGGGGTGGGGAAAGGGAGAGACCAGGCTTGCAAAACAGCCCCTTTGTGTTCAGAGCTGTGGTTATTGACAAGAGGTAGAGGCAGATAGCTACCAGGAAGGAGGAGCCCGGTGCCGCCTGCAGGTGTGTTCTTAGCGTGAAATATACGGGCAACACAGAAACGGTAGCTAAGTGGCTTGGTAGAAAAATAGCCAAAGCTCACGGCGACAGCTTCCCAGCATTCCATCAGATAGAGGGTGGCTGGAGCAATCGCGAGAGAAGCTATTCTTCAATGGTTCCATTTTAATTACACACTGGTCGGAGAATATTCCTTCCAGAACCCCCTGTGCTACCTGGGTTCACTTCCAAAACCTAATGGAGTTATACTGGCCGAAGGAAAGGCTTCCAAATCCCAGTGACACCTCCCTCCCCACCCCGCCCTCCACACGCTTTGTCTTTATACAAGGGCAGGCTCAGCTCGAGGGATTTTTAGGCTCTGCGGAGAATTAGCTCCCTCTTGCCCTCCTATTTCATTAAGAAATTGGCAAGAGATCAAAAAAATTAAAAAAAAAAGAAAAGAAAAGAAATTTGTTCTCATGAAAAGGCTCCCCACCCCCGTGATTTCCACAGCCCCCCAAAAGCCCACGAGGATCTGAAATTCTCCCTTGGCCTCTCCTTTTCTCACCGGCACAACCGTGTGGTCCTGAAAGGAGAGGTGCCCCACGCGTCTCCGACTGATGTCCTGGTCCAGAGGTGGCTCCAGAAACACAACCTGAGTCTTTCATCTCGGAGCCTCTCATTTCCAACCAGCGGATCTTGTACACAACGCAGACAGATGCTTTTGGCCAGGCAGCGGCCCTCTGAAAATCAGCGAGGGGAAAATCTCTCCCTCAGAGAGCCACTGAGGGAGGCAGTATATATTAGGCACCAACTGTGTGCCGGGTGCAAATCACTTCTGGAGGCACTTACTGATTGCATGCTCGCGGGCACTTTGCAACTCTGGTTATTTCACTGAATTCTTGCAACTCCGAGTGTGGGCATTCTTGCCCCCGTGGCCCAGAGAAGGAAACGGAGCCTCAGGGAGTTCCGTGGGTCTGCCCACCTTCTCCTGTCTTCAAGACACCACACAGATAAGCTGTGCACCGAAGTCTGATTGGTCCCTCCCAAGACGTTAGGGTGATCAAACCATGTTGGAGAGCGCGGTGTTCTGCAAACACCATTTACGTAGGAGTTAATGTTCCTGCAAGTGCTCACGTTTTGATGACCGAGCTTTATTTTTCATCCTCTGTAGTCTGGGATTCTAAGAGTGCTCCCCCACGTAGACTTAGAAAAATTAAAGGAGGGGGATCAGTCAACACTTGCAGCACTGTCCCTGAGATGGTACAACTCTCCCTAAGCCCCTTTATGACGCTTACTAGAAATGGACATCCTTTGGATGGAAAGAACGAGAACTCTTGCTCTTAGCAGGGAAAACACTACATCCTCCACACTCTGGGCCACCCTGGGTGGAGCCAACTCACCTACGGCAAGTCTTTCCAAAATCTAGCCACAAGACCTTGTCACATGGTACCTCCTGGCTTTATCTCTTGTCAAATAACAACGCATGGCTTTATCTGTAACCGGGCATGGCTGTCCCCGACCCGTCTGCCTCCGAAAGAACCTGCCACTGGGAAAATAGATACGTGAATAAAAGTGCTTTAAGAATATAAAACACATTTTCGCTACTAAATATCATAACAAAATAAACGCCAAGTGAGAAACCAACATGGCCGCCAGTCGTGTGCCTTCCTCTCAGAGACCAGCAAAATGGTCTCCCCCTTCTCCCAGGGCCCCCAGCCGAAGGCATTCTTGGGAGAGCGGACTTTTACAAACCTTTTAGAAAGTAAAACTCCATCCTCCTCTGAACACCCGCAGAGACTGCCCCTGCCTTTCACATGGTCTCCTGTCTTCACATGAAGCGGGTCAGCACACAGACTACACAGCCAGAGTGCCCGGGTTCCAATCCACACCAGCCATATGCCATGAGAATTGCCTTTGGCAACTTATTCTGAACCTCAGGACCCAAATCAAGCTTACCCTTCTGGAATCTCTTATCTGCTTTTGTCTCTTTTCACCGTATTCTCGTTTCCTGTCTGGGGGCTCCCAGGCTTGATCTTGTGTGCCTGGATGCCTCAGAAATTAATGACGACGGCTGCCAAATGTCTGAATACCCTAGTCCAAGGGGCAGGAAATGAGGCCGAATCCAGTCCTTGCTTCATTTCTGTAAATAAAGTTTTATCAAAACACAGCCACTCCCCTTCACTTACGTATTCTCTGTGGCTGCTTTCCCGGTGACACTGTAGAATTGTCATTTGCAACAGGGACCATATCATACACAAAGCCTAAAATATTTACAGTCTCAGGGGCACCTCGGTGGCTCAGTCGGTTGAGCATCCGACTTCGGCTCAAGTCATGATCTCAGGGTCTGTGAGTTCGAGCCCCGTGTCAGGCTCTGTGCTGACAGCTCAGGGCCTGGAGCCTGCTTCGGATTCTGCGTCTCCCTCTCTCTCTACCCCTCCCCCACTCATGCTCTGTTTCTCTCTCTGTCTCAAAAATAAATAAACATTAAAAAAAATTAAAACATTTGCAATCTCGATGGCCCTTTATAGACAATGCTTACCGACCTCTACCCTAGATCAGTGCGTCTCAAACCGGTCCAGGGTGTGGAAATTCTAATGTCATGATCATTTCTATTGAAACATAAAATGTCGCTGTATTCAACAGAAATTCATTAAATATAGATGGTGTGCTAAATTAGGTATCATTTATAGTGCAGATTTTTAAAAACTGCAATTTGGGATGGAAAATCTTTAAATTGGGAGAAAAAAAGAAAAAAAAAACAACCCGGTTCATCCCGTTTGTTGGATAGTGGATTGGGCAAGGTATCTTAAATCAAATTCGCTGAACAAGTAGTATGCCGGGTACCATGATAAGTAATTTTACGGGTATTAATGCATTTAACCCTCGCTTCAGCCCTATGAAGTTGAAAATAATCTTATTTCTCCAAGAGGTCATAAATTCTGGGAACAAAGGGGCATGTACATATGTCACCAAGGAAATCTTCAGTCTAAAAATAACCAATAAAGCACCTACATCTTCAGACTTTAAGGACAAAGTTATATTTTGTGGATTAAAAATTGAGGTCGAAATTGATGAAGTGGCTGCTGAAGTTTGCGCATCAGGTCAGATGGTGGATCACGGAGTCAGACGCCGGCTGTCAGAGTCAAGTTCTTGTAGCCTTAACCTTACGGCTCCGTCGTCTCCCCTCGTTCAAGCTCACAGGGGCTCGACGTCCTTAGGACCAGAGCGTGAGGCTCCCGGTAAGGTCGCCAGGGAACCGCCCTGCGGGTTTGAGTCCGTTTCGCCTCGGCTCATCACTGCGTGTATCTCGGGCTTTAGTTCCCTTCCCAACACGTCGCTTCTGCTCTTGCTGGTTTAAGCTCATTCTCTTTGATGGATAAGACAAAAGCACGTGAAGGGTTGAGTGTTTCCTGCCTTCTCGCTGTCACTTTTAACTTTACACGTCAGCCTCCAGCAGTGTGCTTCTATCTTGCTTTGTTCTGATTCTTACCAGACCTCAAAAAGGTCTCTGTGTGTGCTTGTGGCTGTGACTTGACAGAGCCGGGCCTCTGGAGACGCGCCGGCTCTGTCCAAATCCTGGTGCCCGCTTAACTCACACTGGGGCCCGGGCTACCTCCTTCCTTCCTCTGTCTGCCCCTCGTTGGCTTCCTCTGTCAAGACGGGGTTGCGACAGCACCCGCGTCACATGGCGGTGGGAAGGGCTGAACGAGACGGCGTAGGAAAGCGGTGATTTTCAGCAAGGCGCTCGCTTTGCTGCAAGCCCGGGGTAATGCCCGTTGCGTTGATGGTTGGGACTCAGCCTTGCTTTTTTAAGTTTCTTTATTTTTCTTGAGGGAGGGGGAGAGCGCACATGCAAGCAAGAGGGGGAGAGGCAGAGAGAGAGAGTAAGAGAGAGAATCCCAAGCGGGCTCTGCACTGTCATTGCAAAGCCTGATGTGGGGCTTGCTCCCACGATCCATGGAGAGCATGACCTGAGCCAAAATCAAGAGTCAGACGATTCACCATCTCAGCCACCCAGGCGTCTCCCAAAGACTAAGTTTCTTGGTTGCATTTACTCTTGCAGGTACTGTCTCTATAGAGAGTTGAGTAGCGTCCCACCCTAAGAAAAGACATGTTCCCCCTCGAAGCTGTGAATGAGACTTTATGTGAGAAAAGGGTGTTTGCAGGTGTAATTAAATTAAGCATCTGGAGAAGGGCTTCTCCTGAGTTAGGAGCCCATGTGGGGAAGCCCCAAATCCAACGGCAAGCTGTCGGGAGAAGAGAAGGGGAGACGGCGGAAGGGGAGGCGGAGGAAAGATGGAGGTGGGAATTGGAGGGGTGCACCTGTAAGGCACGGGGTACCCCGGGTGGCCAGAATCTGGAAGAAGCGAGGAAAGAGGCTCGAGGAGAGGCACAGCCCCATGGACTCCTTGCAGCCCCCTGGCCTCCAGAACTGTGGGAGAATCTATTTCTGTGGCTGGAAGGCAGCCAGTTTGTGGTCGTCTGTCGCACCAACCTTAGGAAACTCACAGGGTCTCCTCCCATCGTCCCCTCGCCACCGCCTCCCGCGAGCACTGCGCAGACGGTCTTGAGACGGCGTCCGACGCGGAGCTTTGGGTCCAGACTCCGGATCTGGCGCTTCTCACCTGGGCATTTCCTGTCTCATTCCTTTGCCTCCCTGAGCCCCTATGTCTTACTTTTAGGGCACAAGTCATGCTGTCTGCTCGTGGGGGTACCGTAATAATAACAGTCAGGACAGCATTTCCAGCGGCCCCCGCTTACGGAGCTGTGACAGGGCCCTCCCCGAGACGCCTCGTTTCTCGCAGTCCTCACACATGACCCTGGGGGCGGGCACCACGGCCGCCTCTGGGTTACAGGTGAGGCCTCCGAAGCACCCAGGCTTAGCGGCACTTGTTCAAAGTCACGCGCACGCCTAGTTCCTGAATTTGCGGTTGAAGCGAATCTTCCCTGAGGATGGTCTCTGCCGTCCGCACGGAGGACCGTACCCCCTCTTGGCTCACCGCGTCCCTTCCTTGGTCGTGGCACTTGGGGGCCGGGAGGCGATAGAAATAGGGGAAGAGGCTGAGCGTTCTGCAGACACGCGGTGATCACTCGGTCATCTCTGTCCACCATCGGCTCGGGGAGCTCACTGGGGGCGCTCAGCAGCTGCGAGGTCACCGGCACTGTCTCCCGAGGCCACGCGTGTCGCTGCCACTTCCCCGGCGGTCCCTGCGGGGTCCGTGTTCCCCCTGCTGCTTCCTTCAGCGTCTGGGAAACCCAGATGTCAGCGCGGGTGTGGCTCTGCCCTCAGAGGCCCCGGGGAGGGGAAGGAAGTCTCTAAGGAGCGGCCCAGGCGTCGGGGACGTCTCCCAGAGCCCTCGCCTGGCCCCGGTGCCAAGTGCCCAGCACACAGCACGGCTCCTTTCCCGATGCCCCCCCGCCACGCAGTGCCCCCCGTGGCAGGTGGGTGTCCAGGGCTGGGCTCCTTCGTTTTCTCCATCTGTTCATCTTTCTGCGCATTTCTCCCCGGGTCTTGCTGCCTCAAGTTCATTCCTTTCCCTTCCTTGTATTAATTGTTTAAAATTATTTTTTTCTGTTTATCTATTTTGAGAGAGAGCGAGAGAGCAAGTGGGGAAGGGGCAGAGAGAGAGGGGGAGAGAGAGACTTCCAAGCAGGCTCCTGGATGTCACTGCTTGGAGCCCAGTGCGGGTCTCGAATTCACCACCTGTGAGATCATGTTCTGAGTGGAAACCAAGTCACTTAACTGACTGAGCCACCGAGGTGCCCCTCAAATTTTTTTTAATTGTGTGATAATTTTTTGTGTATAAAACATCATAGAAATATATATGTTTTTTAAAACGTAATTCCAAGGCCACCTCAGTGGCTCTGTCGTTTAAGCCTCTGACTCTGGATACTGGCTCGGGTCACCATCTCACAATTCATGGGATGGAGTCCCAAGTCGGGCTCTCCACAGACATCCAGGAGCCTGCTCGGGATTCTCTCTCTTGCTCTCTCTCTCTCCTTCCCCCACTTGGGCTCTCTCTCTCAAAATAAATAAATAAACAAACAAACAAACAAAAACAACAGAGGGGCGTCTGGGTGGCTCAGTCAGTTACGAGTCTGACTTCGGCTCAGGTCATGATCTCGTCATGGTTCGTGAGTTCAAGCCCCTCGTCGGAGCCTGGGGCCGGGAGCCAGTTTCAGATTCTCTCCCCTCTCTCTCTGCCCCTCCCCTTCTCTTTCTCTCTCTCTCAAAAATAAGTAAATGTTAGTTTTTTTTTTAAAAAAAAGAACATAATTCCAATCTTCTTTCCTCAAATCTAAACCCATGACGTAACCAAGACCCCCTAGTCTCCCGGAAGCCCTTCCTGTGGCCCCCATGCCCGCTTCAGATTGAAACTATCATGGATCAAGCCCCCGCCTCTGCGGAGTCCTGTGTGCTGATGGCGAGACCACACTTCTCCTTCCCTCGTCCTCCAATCCCACTAAGATGCCCCTGAGCCTGGTTCCCCTGTTTCCTCTTCGTTTGCGTGATGCTTTGCCCGCGTCTTCCAGAAAACAGGAAGGCCTCCTGCTCACCATGTTACTTCCGGTGCCCACACAGTGTCTGGCTCCTAGGAGACATTTGATGTATTTTTGCTCGCTTGCTTTTGCCAAGAATTCTGGGACAGCTCTCTGTCGCCTTTCTCTGCGGCAAAGCTATTGTGCTCCTTGGATCTTGAGCACCGTCTGGAAAAATAAATCATCTTCCTTGACCTCAGCTACAGAGTCGCGCGTTCACTTTTCACGTGGGCCCCTCGGGACCTCCAGAGTGACCAGTTGTGTCCAGAACCCTTCCTAGGAACGCTCACCACCCCCTCTGTGCATTAAACCAAGGGTCCCTGTCCCCAGTGTGACCTTCATCCCAAGGTGGGAGACCCCGTGTGCCTCCTCTGGTTGGTGTTTTTAGCAGAAAGGGAGCAGCTCTCTCTTCTCTTATTTTCCTACGATCTGCTCTTTCGTGATCTTTTTAAAAACATAAAGTGGACCAAAGTCATCCAGGAGCAAAACCCTTTCAGTGGTTTCTGTCGACCCTGAGTAAAATCCGCGGTCTACCAGACGCTCCCGGGCCTGGCTGCTGCCGCCCCTCACACTTCGCCTCGTGCCCCAACCTTGACCCTGGGTTTCCTTCTGTCTCTCACGCAATCCATGCTTGGTTGGACACACACCCTTAGCCATACCTCAGAATCTCTGGGCAGCTGAGTACTTCTTTTTTAAAATGTTTCTTTATTTCGAGAAAGAGAGAGAGAGAGAGAGAGAGAGAGAGTCTTGATGAGCAGGGGAAGGACAGAGAGAGAGGAGACAGAGAAAGAATCCCAAGCAGGTTCTCTGCTGTCAGCCCAGAGCCCAACTTGGGGCTCGATCTCACGAACCATGAGATCATGACCGGAGCCAGAATCAAGAGTTGGACGCTCAACCGACGGAGCCACCCAGGCGCCCCTAAACACCTTCTGGGTATTCAAGCCTCAGCTTAAATCGCATCCCTGCAGAGAGCCCGACCCCAGTCATCCATGGCTCACCGCACGCTCAGCCACACCCCTCCCCATCCTCTAGCTGAAACCACGTGACTGCTGTAATCCTTCACCTAGTCACTGCCTTTCCCGCTCATCAGAATGTAAACTCTGGGGGTGGAGGGAGTATCCCACTTTTTCACTCTGTACCTGGTGCGCCCCGAACGGCCTCCGCATGCCACAGTTGCTTAGTAATTATTTATCGGAGGAAGGGGTCCACGCATGTGTAAATTAACGGGTAGATAGATGAATTTATATTGTAACAATAGTGAGGGATACGACCCGAATCCCACCTGTTCGTCGTAAAATCCATTCTTGTTGCCCCAGGCCCCTTACAGTCGCATCTGTTACAGCCATAATTTTCTATCTATATGTATATGTGAGAATGTTCACGAAGAGTCGCCCTTGGGAAAGGGGGCCGCAGGTAACACGCTAGCTAACCTCTGGGTTTTGAGCCTCTTGCTTTATAAAGAAGTGCTGTACGTACATTCTACAGATAGTCCAGGCATCGATCCATAGAACTTCTCAAGTTTACTTCACTTAGAAAGAGTTTCAGATAAAGACCAAATTAATTAAGTTCTCCCCCCCCCGCCCCCCCGCTTAAAGTTATCTGAATTGGCCATTGTTTCTCTCTCGATGGCTTAGTAATTGGTAGGGTGTCAGCCTGGATGCAGGAGGATTATGGGGGGACCCCAGAGGTGGGCGGTGACAACCGACGTGGCCCTGGGTTCTCTGCCTGGATTTTCAGAGCGGGCAGGGCACTTAGGGACGGTGAGCTCGCCGGAGCAAGGATGGGTCCTTGGGAGTGAAAATCTGACTTGTCGTGGAAGCAAATTTTCCAGGTTTTCCAGCCACAACACAGAGTTGCACAGAGAGTGATGTTTTATTTTCGCCCTTTGAAGCGGGTGTGCGTGCGTGCGTGTGTGTGTGTGTGTGTGTGTGTGTGTGTGTGTGAGGTGCTACAGTTCTGATTTGAGGCCGTGTGTGTTCACCGCTAGCCTGGCTGTGGGGATTCGTCTCTAGCCCTTCCTCTCCAAATCACAGCCTTGGATGCAATCACACAGGCGAGGCTTCCGGAAGAGGTCGTGTGTCCTTGTGCCTTCAAATGCCCTTTTCTGTAGGTCTCTTCTAGTCTCAAGAGGATTTTACGGGACAGCATGTGATACTCAGGGACCAGGTGCAAACACTGTGACATGATACAATGTGTCGTGCACGTGGTTTCCTTTTATTTTTACCCTAATTTATTGTCAGATGGGCCAACATACAGTGTGTACAGTGCGCTCTTGGTTTGGGGGGTGGATTCCCGTGGTGCATCGCTCACATGCCACACTCGATGCTCACCCCAAGGAGTTACGAGATGGATGTATCCAACACAAATGTCATGTCTCGATGATTCCTGCCAAGAACAAGTGACGTTGTGGCAGGGACTGTGGATGGCCAGTCATCCCATGACTCAGGTGACACCCCTGCGGTCGCGTCTCGGAGCCTCCTTGCTGGCGGTTCCAGGCCCAGGCTTATGACGCCATCCTGCCTCGTTCGAGGGCGGGACACGGTGGACGCTCTAGAAATTGCTCATGTACTGGGAAGAGGGACCCCATTCCTCTCTTCCAGGAAGCCCTGCCTGATGAGCATGATTATGCTCTGTATCTCATTTAACATTCGACGCAACCGTGCTCTCCAGCAGCTGTGCTGTGTCCTGCTGAGGTGCAGCCTGGGAACAGGTGTATTCACTTGAGTGACCTCTCCTTCCCTGGTGGCCCGAGGGCCGCCAAGACAGGACTGCCTCCGTCCCGTTCACTTGTGTGGCTCCAGGGCCCACCACGGTGTGATCCAGGTCACACTGTAAGCGCCCCAGACGTAGCCGGAGAATGAATGATCGGACGAACAAATGAATGCGTGAATGAATGAAGTATAGGGCCTCCTCTGCCGGGGTCCTCAGAAGAGAGCCGCGTGATGCTGTCGTGATTGTACGATGCTTCGGGATGTGCCCCCGTTACAGGAAGGTGAGAGTAGGTGGGTGACTTCTCCACAGATCGTAAATCCCGTCTGAGTGGAGCCCACAAACTAGGAAGCACCGTCTCCCTGCATCCGTCTTATGATGAGAAGTGCCAACTACGTCGCGTGCCCAGCGAGCTCTGAGTCGCTCATGCGGCGCCCAGAGCTGTGTCAGCAGTCCAGGTGTGCGGGGCGTGGGTCGACAGCAGACGAGAAACAGCGGAACGCGGTGGCTGCCTCTGCTCCTGGGCTGGTCTCCCAGCAGGGTCGGGAAGGATGTTGGTGTTGCACACTGGTATAGCCCTTGAGCCTGGAATAAATAAGAACTTGTGGATGGGAGGGAGGACGAAAGTAAGGAAGGTAGGAGGAAACGAGAGAAGGGAAGGAGGGAGGGGAGAAGGAACCTAGGATCCCAAGACCCCGTGCAGGGCTAGGCGACTCCCGGCCCCAGCTCTTTCTCGCCGTGGGAGAAGATGCCTTCATTCCTCAGGGCCCTGGTGTGCCCTTGTGCTAACTCAGGGGAGTACCCCTTCCCTAGAGGGTGAGTTGGAGGATTCGCGAGGCAGCTCATTTCAAGCAGCTCTTTGCTGGTGTTCCACCGCCTTTTCTGACCTCCCCTCCTAACTTTTAGAGGGTATCGGCAGCCAGCCCGGAGAGGGAGAACAAAGTGAGACATCCCTGAGTGTTTTGGCACTTCCGGTGAGTGCGTTTTCCTCTGCCGCTGCCTCCAGGGGTCCCGCCGTGATGCACAGTGAAAATTCTGCAGGATCCTCAACCCCTGCTTTTCCACCCATCGTCTTGCAATAGTTCAGTCTCCTCTGATTGAAATTCTTGGCGAGCTGTAAGAGACAAAAGTGGCCTGACGCTCAGCAGGAACTCACCGCCAGTCCTTGGGTCAAGGGCCTTCTGAAAGATCATGTTTTAGCCACTCAAAGGAGCTATCAGGGATCCCATTTAGCAGAGGCATAAACTGAGGCTCGGAGAAATAAAATCAGCGCGTCGTGGGTTTTTGGCACGGCGTACATGTGTCGGGGAGGAGGCCGCCGGGGTCGGCAGGAAGGCTTTACCAGTGTCCCGCAGGCCCTGCTGTGTGGGCAGCTGCCTTGTCTATTTATGAGTGAACACGGCTTTGTGGAGAGATGCTTCTAGAACACCGCAGAGGCTCGAAGTTCTCTGGAAACGAGTGTGGTGAGCTTGTCAGTTCCATCTTCACTGTTTCGGTCATTTGCGAAGTAAGCTCACCGGCAACTTCAAAGCGGACCCCACCGCCGAATCGGGCGTGGAAAAAGCGCCAGCGAGGGTGAGTCACGTTCTGACACGCACCCACACCCTGAGGTTGGACTCCATTTTCACCAAAATAAAGCCCGTGTTTGGCACACTAAGGTTCTGCGTGGTGGCGAAAATGACAAGTGATTCTCAGCAAGGAGCAGGGGCCGGTCCCCCTGCAGAGAGGAAAGGAAATGGGATTTGAAGTACAACGGTTCTGGGTGTTAATTCTGCCTTAGTAGTCTCTGATCTCTCGGACCCTCGGTTTCTGCATTTATAGGAGTAAAAAACCACCCAACCTGGGGCTTCTTACGGCACCGTGGTGAAAACCCAGTTTCTAGAGTCAGAAAGAACAGGTTTTGAAACCCAGATAAACCACTCAGTGTTATGAACCCGGAAAGCTACTTAACGGGGCCCAGGCTCCGTTTCTCCATCTTTAAAATGGGCGGATTCAGTCATCACTCACTTTTAAGGGTTTGATTCGTGTGTGTGGAACCTGTCAGTGGCTCAAAGAGACTACAAATCTTTCATTACTAATTTTTGGGATAAGAATGTTTATAATCAATAGATACTGGGTTTTGTTATTACTAGTGGAGTATAAGTATGTTTATGATTAAAATAGTTTTAGTTTGGGGGGCCTGGCAGTCTCAGTCAAAAGAGCACATGACTCTTAATCTCAGGGTCATCAGTTCAAGCCCCGCATTGGGTATAGAGATTATTTTAATATCTAAAAACTTAAAACATAGTAGTAGTTTCATCTCTTCCCAACCCATGCAGTCAATTCTGTATTCCCCTAATTAGCTTTATTTTTTTAAAAACACGTATCACCCCCTGACATGTTACAGGGTTAGTTACGTGTCATGGCCTCGTTCCTACCACGGGAATGGAAACCCCGTGAGGTCACGGACTTCGTTTGGTTCATTCCTCGAGCCCAAGATCCTAGACTAGTGCCTGGCACATAATAGCTGCTCACTAAATACTTGCTGAATGAATCGTCACGGAAGCGAATCGTGTAGTGGACATAAAGAGTCTAGTACAGAGTCTAGCAAGCACCCAGCACCTTCTCCATCGACGTCAGTGCCCCGTGTCTCAGTCCTGCAGAGGATGAGTGGGGAAACCAGTGCTTCTGTCTCATCATTGACCTTCACAATGTCAGTTTCTGCAACAAGGGAAACCCGCGTTTCCCGCCAGAACTCGCTGCGGGAAGCCTTGGCCTGCCTCCTCCTGAACTGGTCAAACAGGGACCCCCTTGGGAGGGAACCCTTCGGGCGTCTCGTCATCTTCGGATGTCCATCCTCTCTTGTCCCCTCCACTCTGGCTCTGGCCTCACCTCCTCTGAGGAGAGCCGAGCCTGACGTTTGTGGGAAGTCTTGCTCCCGTCGTGATCTCACGGTTCGTGGGTTCGAGCCCCGTGTCGGGCTCTGTGCCGATAGCACGGTGCCTGCTTGAGATTCTCCCTCTCTCTCTTCTGTCCCTCCCCTCCTTGCTTGTTCTCTCTCTCTCTCTCTCTCTCTCTCTCTCTCAAACATAACATTTTTACAATAGATATATTTAAAAAAGATACACTAAAGTGTGCAGCACGCCTGCATCACAATCAAAGAAGTCTGGTCCCAGTAGCCATTATGTGTTGGAGGCAGCCGTCTTCTCCCTGGCCGTTTATTTGCCCATCACTGAATGATCGCAGAGGCCCCGTGTACGGAGGCGCTACCGTCCTAGACTTCCCCCTGAACAGGGAGCCGCCTCCGAGGGTCTCTGTGACCTTCCAGACTAGTTGAGGGAAGTCGGAGGCTTGCCCCCACGTCTGCCTGATTCCGAACCCGAGCCTCTGGCGTCCGCCGGCTAGAAAGCCGAGCTGACGCCTCTGGCGTCTGGCCTTCCCGTTCGAGAGTGGGATGAGATGGGGACAGTCTGGGGGTCCTGTAGAAGCAGGACTAAAACTGGGCGTCCTCGCCCGAGGCCTCAGGAGATGCGAAAAGCCAGAGAGCCAGAAACACGGAAAACCGAGCTGGCCCCACACATGGCCCCAAGCAAGGACGCTAGGCCCGGATCTGGTCCCCGGGGCTCAGAGTCCAGGACCACGTGATGGAAGCAATAGAGGGAGTTCGGGGGAAGGCACAGTTCAGCCCGCAGACCCTGAACAGCCCCAGAGGGTGGAGTCCGTGTGTACAGTAGGAGGCGATGGCCGGGCACCTCGGCATCAGGGGAGCCGGTAATGCCAGGGCTTTTTATGCACAGAGCACCTGGTTTTTCAGTCCTGACCCAAAGTCCCTTTCTGCTCTGCCTTTCTCTTCAGACAAGCTCAGAAAAATCCTGGGGGGTCTCCTTCCCAACCCTCAGGACTCTCCTTCCCTTCCGCGGTTCAGGGAAAGTTAATCCTTGCACCTGATTGAAAATGTTACCTTCCTCTCCCTTCCCCCCGCCTTTTTTTCCTTTTCTTTTCTTTTTTTTAAGGATTCACTTCTTGAACCCTTACCGCGTGCCCAGGAACCAGGCACTGGGCTAACCACTTCTCACGTATTGGTGTATTCAGTCTCCACAGCAGGCTGGTGAAATGGGTACTATCGTTCCCCACTACAGATGGAGAGACTGGGGCTCAGAAGTTCCGTCTTTGCCCAGGGTCACTTAGCTCTCTGCGGACACTCAGCCTGTGTTTCTCACCGCGTGTGACTCCTCCCTCCACCCTCCCGGTCCTCTTCATCCCGCACCAGGCAGGTGTTGCTGGAAGACGGCTATGCTCAGGTCGCTTTTGGGTCCCAGACAGCCAAGCATAGAACAGACTTATTCTGGTTTCAGAATAAGTCAACCTGCAAAGGTGCTCGTCTTGGATGTAGCCAGTCTGACTCATCAAACACCCTTATTGAAGACGCGGCAGGAGATAAGGGGGGTATGTGTTCTGCCCAGGGAGAAACATACGGAAAACTGGTCCCTCGATTCGCGACGAAGGTGCGGCTCATTGGGTCACAGAATAATCGCGGTGTTCTCCTGACCGGCATAACTGAGGGGTTTTCTATCGACACTGTCCTATGTACCCCAAATGGACCCAAGACTACAAGACCTTGAAAGGAAGGGATTTTTTCTTTTAGTGTTTCTTTTTGAGAGATAGAGACAGAGTGTGAGCACAGGAGGGGCGGAAAGAGAAAGAGACACAGAATCCGAAGCAGGCTCCAGGCTCTGAGCTGTCCGCACAGAGCCCGACGCGGGGTTCAAACTCACGAACTGTGAGATCATGACCTGAGCCGAAGTCGGAGGCTTCACCGCCTGGAAAGGAATGGGTTTCTGTGTCTCTGCCGTGGCTCGTGAAAGTTGGAACAAAGTAGCAATTTGGAATTGGGGCCGGCTGTGGCGGAAAAGCCAGGGAGAAGGGCGTGCCAGGCACCCACCCCCCAAGCCAGCCCATGAGAAAGGCGTACGTAGAGCTTCGCAAAATAAAATCAGACCAGACGCCAGGACAGATAGTTGTCGATATTATTATTTCCCATCTGTTTTTTTTTATTTTATTTAACGCTTACAACGATTCTTCAGCGCGGGGACGGTCAGCCCATGGGCGGCTTTGTGGTTGCACACGCAGAGTCTGGCAGGGCGTGGCGGAAAGCGTTCACAGCGAGTGTGTATCCGGGAAGGCCGGCTCAGCGATGGGGGGGTGCCTGCCCTCACTAGTCCCTCATTTGCTATTTATGTTCCTTTTACTTTGTGCAAAGAAGCCAGTGTGACTTTTGTAATAATGATACTACTGAAAATGAAGGAGGCGGGGGAGGAGGAGGGGCCGGAGGGCGGAGGAAGGGAAATAAAGGAGGGAGAGGTGCGAAGGAACTGTAGGGAAGACCCAACATTCAGACACGCTTTTGGAGTTCCCCCAGGGTCATCGGCAGTGAGGTCGTTGGGCTTTTGACCATCACCTCTGCCCCCTGAGCCTGAAGGTCCCTCCGGGGCCACGCGGCCTCCTCCTGCGAGGAGGTTGAGCGCTAAGAGATCACTGAGACCCCGCCGGGGTCCCCCTCGGTCCCCCTCACGCCCCTGGAGACTCGGAGCGTGTTCAGGGCGCTGCGGTGGCTCAGTGGTCCCGGACTTGGCCGGAGTGGCATCCAGCCCAGACCGGAGAAGTGGGCTGCAGGGTTGGGGCAAAAACACCCCTCTCTGAGCTATGAAACGGAGTCTCTGGAGTGAACTGGCAGCCGTTTCTGGGCTGCGAACCAGCTGCGAGAGGGGTTTCTCCCAGTGCAGCCTGGGCCTGGGGGTGCCCCTCCTCCCCGCCGAGCGCCCTGTCTCCCCCGCAAGGCTGGAGCCAGAGCTCCGAGGGCAGGTGCCCAATGGCCTCCTAGGGTTAAACACATAAATTAATTAATTAACCTCCCCGAGCAGATTTGGTCAAAGCGTGGCACCCTATGGCACACTAACTCCTGGGCATTCCAGACGGTTCTGGAAAACTTGTGTTACCCCACAAAGGAGCTCAGAGAGGGCCGAGGGCCGTGTGCTTCCCATTGCAAACACGAAGGAAGAAGACGCCATTCTGGTGCCAAAATATGCAACATCACGCTAGCGTGGAGGGAAAAAGAATATACTGGCAAGAAAGCACGAAGGAGGAGTGCGAAGCTCTTTGGGTGGGGGGCAGATTTCCTTTCTCGTGTGCTTAATGCGGCTTACAGCCAAGAGGGAGGGCCGCCGGGGAGGGAGGCCTGACGAGGTGAGGGAACGCGGGGAGCCCTCCGGATTAGGGAGCCCATGAGACGCCACCTGGGGAGTGGCCCGCACCGAGGTGGGTGTTTGGATTCTGTGCATTTTGCAGGAGAGACAAAATTAAAAGCGGCAGCGGCAGCAGCCCGGGACTTGGCTGGCGCTCCCCGGAGCAGCGAATCTGAAGCAGTTAGCTGAAACAGCACCGCCTTTACGCTGGCACCTGGCAGCCGGCACACTCTGCCAAGACCAACTCGGTACCAACTTCAATCATATCGCAATTCAGTATTTAAATAATGCGACAAGACTCCTTTGGAACCCAACCAGGCACTGCTCAGGGTAGTAATTTTCCTTTTAGCAGCAGGAGCTAAGAATGTACAATTTCCCAAAGATAATACCGCTCCACCCTTCCCTGGAAGAGCCCAGAACGGCAGGGGAGGAAGACCGGTTCAGCCAGGCGAGCTCACAGTTCGTGACCAGGGACAGCGAGTTGGCTTTGAGACATCCCGCTCGGAGGCGACACGAGCCACCTCTTCGGGGCAGCAGCCGCCCAACCCAGACTTCAAATGTGAGGGTGATTTGGGGCGCCTGGGGGGCTCAGTCGGTTGAACTTACGACTTCGGCTCAGGTCATGGTCTCGTGGTCCGTGGATTCCAGCCCCGCATCGGGCTCTGTGCTGATGGCTCAGAGCCGGGAGCCTGCTTCGGATTCTGGGTCTCCCTCTCTCTCTGCCCCTCCCCTGCTCACAGCCTGTCTCTCTCTGTCTCAAAAGTAAACCTTAAAATAATAATAATAATAAAATGTGAGGGTGATGGATGAGTGAGGGCAGTTCACCTTGGCCCGGAGAGCTGGTGTTGCCAGCTGGCCTTGGTCGTGACCGCATTTATAAGGAGCTTCTTCGAGCTGATCTCCAGCTAACTTCCTTTGGGCCGAAACAGCCACAGCCAAAGGCATCCCACAGACTCTCTTTGGCTTGTGGCTGACTCTTCTTCTCTTGATTGCATCGCACTGACTTTCCCCTCCCCACAAATGCAGAATGAGAATGTGGGGGGCATTCCGTGCTTCCGTTCATGGGCCCCCATCAGGGATTGGCCTCCTCTGCAAAGTAGGGTACATTGGAGCCTCAGGCAAAAAGGACTAGGATTGCCCCTCGCCGGGCTCCAGTAAAGGGAGAAAGTGGGGGTGGGGGCGGGGGGAGGAAATCCCTAGGTTTTATTAGTGCCCGATTCTGGGAGCTCATTCCTCTTTTGATATTTATCCTTATGTTCTGCTCACTGACCACTGCTGGCCATGTGATGGATAATGCCCTTTAAGCCACCGCGTAAGTTACAGTAATGTCACCAGGCTATTAACCTCTGGATATTTGCATTATTAGTCAATTTCCTAAGCCCTCGGAGTTAAAGCAGCCACTGAGAATTTTTATTTCCGTTCTGTAGGAGCCGCGAGTGGGCTGGTGGGAATCGTCCCCCAGAACGAAGATAGGGCTGATTTTCCTCAATTTGTTCGTCCGGCTTTGTTTGAAGTAGGGGGGAAGTCACTAAGACACGCGCCTGGCTGGGAGGGAGGTGTGCTGACGAGCGGCCGCCTCCTAATTTATGGCAGAAGTTGCGCGCAGGGAGCACAATCCTAAACAAACGCGGCGTCCGGCCCCTCTGAGGATGGGGGCCGGAATATTCGTTTCAATGCTAAAGAGCCTGTATTCAAGAGAAAGCATTTTAGTTTTGGACAAGTGTTAGGAGCCTGCTTTAAAAATGAAATATACGTCCAGATAAAATATTCACACTCTATAACGCAAGGCACCACGCCAAAATCTGGGGCAAAACAGTTTACATATAAAAACCAACTTGAATATGAAAACATACGCCCTCACTAAGGTTGCTAGCTGTGAGGCAGGAAAAAAAAAAAAAGTGGGGTATGAGGAAAAACGAACTCGTGGGGAGATGGAGATACAGAACCAGAGAGAACGAAACAGGAGAGGAGGAGAAAGAGAGAATTGCAGAGCTGACAAAACGGTAACCTTAAGTGAATCTACAAATAGCCAATAAAGGCGATTATATAACAAGGCGCTTGTGAGCCGCTGGCCGTGACCCAAGGCATCAGCCAAGTGAGGCCATTTGCCGAATGATCCCAGCGACTTCCGCCCTCCACACCCTTGCTCACGTCCTTGCTTTGGCCTCAGTTTCCTCACGTACCGTAGTCGATTGAAATCAGAGCTCGGATCGAATGCCAGCTTTGCGCTCGAGCCTCCTGGCACCTGCACCTGCCCCCTCTCGGTGGGCGGGGCCCGCTCGCAGCCTCGCCTCCTTCACGCCGCCACGGGAGCTTGCGTGGTGTTATTTGCAGACATGACTCATCGTCCAGCAGACCCCAAGCTCCCTGAGGGTGCGACCCCTGTGTCCCCTCCTCTCCCATTTTGCCACGGCGTGGGCTTCGGGAGAGAATGTAGACTGCGGAGTCAGGAGAATCTTCTGAGGGTTCAGACGCCTCTCTGTACAGACCGGCGCGATTTAGAACAGGGCCTCAATATTTCGAGCTGCCAGCCAAAAAAGGTGCTTTTGAATGGGAGACAGTTCCTCCTCAGAATAAATCCTACCAACAGCGATCAAACTTTATTGAAAACTTAATATTACAGGCTCTCTGCCTAAGCCCTGTGACTTCTTGAGGCAAGTACCCCTTTGCCCCATTTTCCTGAAAAGTAAACTGAGGCTCAGAGAGGTTTGTCTAGCCTGCCTTTAGCCCCATGGGCGCTTACACAACTTTAGCTCTGCCTCCCAGAGAATCCACTCCCGCCATCCAAGGGCGTCTCAAGTTCAAGGATCTTTTTTTTTTTTTTTTTTAACATAACACCTTATATTTTTCAAACGCTGGGTCCTTCATTGAATGAGGCCTTAGTGACTAAAGTCCCTGCCCCATGGCCCAGCAGGTCCCACCGCTGCAGATGTCTTCAATGACCAGTGCGGACCTGTGTCGAGTCAATGCAGCTGTGGTGATCGGTATTGATTATCTAGACAGCCCCATCGATGGGGTCAGGAGGGCCGTGGGTCTCCGGGGACACCACAGACGCGACACGGTCTGACCCTTCCCCGTGCTGTCAGAGATTCCCACCGTTGGCATGAAAACCAGGGAAACTGAGGCACAGACAGATGGCCTCACGGCAGACGGTCGGAGTTAGAGGACGGGGAGGTAGTCCGGCTTTTGAAAAGTCCAACCCGCTATATACCGCAACCAGGGATTAGCGGGTTGGAGGCCCGGGGGTGGAAGAACTGGTGGGTGGGGCTTGCCGGGAGTCTAGGAAGGCCTTCCGGAAAGGCGTGCGGCTTAGAAGGCAGCTCCAGCCTCCGACAGCCCAGGTTTGATGGTCAGCTCTGTTCTTTGCTGGCGGTGTGTCCTTGGGACAAGGTCGTAAGCCCCCCGAGGCTCCTTCCCCTACGCAAAAAATGATTCCGGTCCCCTCAGGTCTGCCTGAACGGAGGGGTTTCCCGGGATGCGCTGGGGAAATCGCACTGTCGCCCACAGGCGCTCCGGCCCTTGCCACACCCCCACGCACCTGTCTGTCGATGCGTTTTCCGCCCGTCAAAGTGGATCGATGGGGCCAGAAGTGTTGACCTTCTGACTAATTCAGGGACCGGCAGAGGGCAGATGTTTTGTTCCTTGGCGACGGGGGGCTTTGTCTGTAATATCACAGGTCTCGGGCGCCAGAAGCCATGGCCGCTGCCTGCGGAACAGCGAGGGTGACACAGCTACTCCAGGATCTCTGCTCGCGCCAGGCTGGCGAAGCTCGGAGGGCCCATTCTAATTACCTGGGGAAACCGAGGCAGCTCGGTCGTTGATATGCCTTCATATTCTATTTCCATACACGTCAACGATGCAGTGCCTTGAAATAACAGGAGTCAGCCGTGGTACCGAGTCCCGTCCAGGCGGGCTTTCCCTTTGATGTCCCTTCGCCCCGTGCCCGTCCTCCTGCAAACCCCAGAGATACCAAGACGAGACATGACCCCCAGCTTCCCAGAGGTCAGACCCCACCGCACAGGTCACTGTGGCAGAATCCAGGGGCTGTGTTTGAGGTCTCCGTGAAGACTTCATTCCAGAAAATGAATGAGCGGGCGGGAAGGTCTACTTTTGTCCAACCGGTAAGCCTGCACAGAGGACATTGTGTGGTTCTGTTTTGCTAGTTTTCTGTTTCACCGTCTGCTAGACAGCCTCGTTATTACTTTAAAGTCTTGGGCAGCAGTGGGCTCTCCCGTTCTGTAGTGCAACTGCTCATCTTTTCGGGGGGACACGATGAGCGAGTGTGGGTGCTTCTTCACTTCTGGTTTCCAGCAGGCGCAGGAACTGCAGGCGCCCCGCAATCACGCGGGAAGGTGCTGACCTGTTATTTCCAGCCAGGCCGGAAAGCAGAAGTCCAGTCTGTGTCCTCGCACTCGGGAGCCTGGGCTGTGCACCCCGCCCCGCCCCCCACAACCAACCCTGTTTAACCTCAGGACACCCATCCCACTCCTGAGATCCACCCGTGCCCACTGCAAACCGAGGCAGTTAGGGAGTGTAGCTTGGAGGACCGTGAGTTTGTGCCCGGAGCTGGCCGTGAGCAGACCGTGGGGTCATCCTGCCTGAGGTCAGCGACCCAAACCTGAGCCACACAACTGCCCACAGTCACCAAATTCACCCCGAGCCTCCAGTTTATGGTTCATGGAAGATTTTCACATCCTGCGGACTGGGGAGGTCCACTTTCCCTCCTTGATTCTCAAGCGGAAGAAGAGAGATTTTTTTTAGGTTTGCTTTTGCACGCAGGCGGTATGGATGGCTGGGGCGGGATGTGAGTGACGCGTGCAGTCGGGCAATAACAACAACAGCGGACTCTACACGGGGAGCTCGTGTCTTGCCCCAGGCGCGCTCCCGAGGGCATTTTCATAAAGCTACTCTTACCGTGTGCGTTTTACAGAAGAGGAAGCTGAGCCGGGTGAAAAAGTTTCCCAAAGGTTACACAGCTAGCCAACGGCTGAGTCACGTCTGAGCCCTCGTAGGCTGAGCCCATCCAGTAATCCCTGTTGTATCGGATATCGGACTTAATCGGGGAGGACCGGCCAGCTGGGGATGAAACAAAAGTGAAGAGGGAGACAGGATGACAATCGCGTTAGCAATGAGCATTTGTTGAGCACTTACTGTATGCTCAGGACTGAGTCCGTGGCTTTACTGGTAGAATCTCCCGGAAACGAGATGTCTTTTGTTTCCTTCCTCTTCTTGATCCCACGTATCCAGTTCCCTGGGAAGTCTTATTAAACCTACCCCCAAGTTACTGGCAACCCCCCTCTCTCCATCCCTACTCGGAGGTGGCAGGTCGTTCCATGGGTGAAGAACTTGCCCAGCTGTAGGCATCATTGTGGGGCTGCACAAAACCTTCCTTATTGCGGGAGCTCAATAAAAGCATGTGGGGCGAAATGATGACGTGCCCAGCATCGTCGCCATCACAGCCGTGAGGGTGGCCCTATTGTCTGTATTTTGGCACGAAGAGCTGAGATTTAGGATGGAAAGGTGGCCTGCATAGGTCACCCGGAGATGACAAGACACAGCAGGTAGAGCAGACGTTTGACCCTTTGGTGCATTCCTGCCGTACTGAAGGGGAATGTTCTGCCTGCCTCCCAAGGCAGAGACACCCCCCCCACCACCCCCACCAGGGTGGAAGCCAGAAAGATCAGTGCTATCATTCCCAGCCAGCCTTAGGAGCTGTCAGGCGCACAGTCTGGTCTTGACAACCCTAGACTTGGAATCAGTTGTCAGAGAAGCCAAGGAGTGACGAGAGTGGCACCCGGGGCCCAGGGCGTCCGTGCTGGAGCCTGGGTCTGTAGGACATGGAAGGCAAGCCTGCGTCCCTTGCCCGTGTGAGGACAGTGGCCGTGAGGACTAAGCCTGCAGAACTGGTCTGACAACATGACTCCATTTTCTGAGCCTCGTTTCCCAGCCCTCCTGAAGACCCGTGCGGCCCCGGCACCTTTTGGTAAATTCCTGTCTCCACTTAAATCTTCCAGAATCGATTGCTGTTGCTTGCCACCCGGAGTTCTGCCTGTTACAGCTCAGACGAACAGTCCTATCTCACCGACGGGGCCGCAAATCTTATCCCATTTCCCTTTCATCTCTCCGGGGTGCCGGGGGCGGGGGGGCGGGGCGGGTCCAAACTCCCCATTTCCAGCTCGGCCCCTCCCAGGGATCTCTGCCACCTTCATGACCTCCTTGCTCTGAGCCTTTCAGACCGCTCACCCGTTGACTGCACAGAACACCGGGGACAGCTCCTGGGAGGGCGCACCCCGCCGCCACAGCACGTTGGGAGAAAAAGCATCCGGAACGCTGCTCCCCATCTGCTCCATCAGCAGAAGGAGGCTGCACGTACGGGGGGCTGGAGCCACCTCTGCTTTCGTGGCCACCCTTTGCCGAATGCTCGAGCTGCCAGATGCCGACGTGCTCAGTGACCAAGTCGCTGGGGCTCTCCTGCCCAGGGCTGGCGGGGGCTGTCCGGGGCTTCTTGGGGGGCGAGCCTGAGTAATGGACACAGTTCACCTGCCCTTCTGAGTCCCTCTCCCCCCGCCGCGACGCTCCCCGGGATCAGCTCCCAGCCCGCCGTCGCGACCTTGTTTCTCTGGACATTCTAATACACGCCGAAATGGATATTAGCTGTAATTACTCATTCCGCGTGATTCCGCGGGCTGCTCTTTGTACCGGAGTTGAGAACCTTCATTGTCCACGTTGCTTAAATTACTGAACACTATGCCATCCATTCTGAATTAGTGCTCATTAATGAGCTGGTGGTTCTAGAAACTCCCTCTTTATTATTCAGAGGCCAAGGGATCCGGGCAACGGCATCGCAATACCACTCATGTGACTTTTGATCTGTCCTGGAAATAAATGGGAAAAGAAAATCCCACATTTACTAACTTTTTAAATTTTTCTTTCTGACCAAAGATGTGCTGGACACAAAAATAATCCTTTAGTCTCTAGCTCACCAATGACACCTTCGGGGCGAAACAAAATATATCTAAGAAGGAGGTGTCTCCCCCACTTTTGTTCCGGGGAGCTCGATGCTTCGAATCCCTGTGACGGTTTCTCATAATCCTAATGCAGAAAACACCTTTATTTTCCTTGCTTTCCTTGACATCTGTCTTTTTCCCTTTGTCCCCAACTTGCAGAATTGAAAAGGCTAGTCCTGAGAGAGAGAGGGAGAGAGAGAGAGAGGTAACAAAAAAGGGGGGAAAAGCAAACTAGAATTAACGGTAACACAAGTCCTTCAAACGATCACACAGCGAAAGAGAGTCAGAGTGAGATTTTTTTCCGAAGGGCTTCGTAATGGGAAAACTGAGCCCACGCAGCAGTCCGCGCCCGCTCCTGGCGGGTTCTTACACGGCACCGTCGCACGGTCAGACGAGCCGGGATCGCCGGTGTCCAAGTGGTGTAACTACGCGTCATTAAGCGGTGTGACAGTATCGTCATCTCTCGATGGAGGGAGAGCGCGCATGGGAAGGGGGAGGGAGAAGCCTCCCAGGCTGACACTAATGTCTCTGCAAGGACATTCTGCCAGGGTGCGCCGGGTCACAACCAAATGGATTGCTCCCCAGTGGGCTGGGCTCCAGTCACATTGTCAGGTAAACACAGAAATATCCTGTCTTCGCCTGCCAAGCCTTGTCAAGGATCTGTATTTGTTATTGCATCCCGGGTCCCCCAAGGTTCCCACCCGTATTTCTTTATAGCGGAAATATAAACCATATGCTTTTGCCTTATTTCCACTGAACGCAGCCAAACGATGGTTGAGGCCAGAAGTCTTCTTTTGCAATGAGTCTTCTGAGCAGAGCGCATCAGCCGCCTGAACCTCTCTCTCTCTCTTTTTTTTTTTTTTTTCTTTTCCCCCCGCCACGTTTTGTCGTGACTCAAGTGGATTTGAGTTTTTGGTAGAAACACAGGAGTCTCTCTTGGACCCAGAACGTGAAGACGGTCCTAACCGGTCTTTGTTTTGTTTTTGGTTTTGTTTAATCATCACTGGCTTGTGAGAGCCGACAGATACCCTCAGTGTTAGAATAACGGATTATAACGCTCTTTTCTCAGGGTGGGCTTCAGCATCCTTCTCCACACGGCGCTCCCGGTAGTCTGTGTGAATCCAGAGGCATCGGCGTTCACCATACCAACGGGAGGCACCTTTTTAAAGGCGGGTGCTGGGTCTGGCCCGAACCCTGCGGGGGAGGGCGCCCGCCTGTGGGCACCAGAAGTCCAGAGAGAGAAGAGAGAGACGGTTGCTGGAGTAAAGGCACGTTAGAGCCCGGCCCCAGCAGGGAGCACTCTCCAAGAGTGGCAGCCCGGGGAATGTTGAGAGCGCCTGCTTCCCACATTGCACACTCTTTGAAGCCCTCAGCAGCGCCCTTAACTCCCTGCTGTAATCCCACGCCAGGCTCTGGAGCTGTCTTAAGCCGCGCTATTTATCCGCCTGGTGAGGCACAACACTTACTTATTAAAAACATATCTATCATGGTTAATGACTTGATTTTTTCCCTTTCATACAGTACAATGACAGGTGTAAAGGGACGGTGAGAGTCAGATGCTTCCGCAATATGCTTCGTGCTCTGAGATGTTGAGAGCACCCGCCTGCCTCCGTGGTGCCGCGGGGAGGGGGAAGGGCACCGCCCGCCCCCCACCCTCCTTCCTCTGCCTGCCCCCCCGCCCCCCCGCCAGATGACACGCTTGTGTTGGATGGAAAATCGTACCATTTGCAGTTTCTGATAAAAGCATGTTCGAGTGCATATGGAAAGTACCATTAGGAGCCACTCCGGAGTGCCGAGTAAAATGGGTCATTAGGCTTTTGTTTGTTGGCGAGTGTCTCCCATCTGACAGCGCCGAATGGTTCCACTTTTAGCAGCTTATGTTCCCAGTTACATTAAACAGACAAACAGATTGACTGCCTTGCATTTCTCATCTGACGGCAGCTTGCCTTCATTTGCCGCACGCTGGTGGCGAGGCTGAGAATGCGGCGGACGACTGGAGCCAAGGCCCTGGTTTTGAATCAGAGCAGATGCCAACATTTCGCTTCAAAATCAATCACTTCTCTTTCCTGAGTATGGATAAAGGGCCTAGTGGGGTTGCCCGAAGGGGGATTTCTGCTCTTTACAGCTGAAAACGCAGAAGCCGCCTTCGTTACCAAACTTGCTGCGAGAGCTAACAGATCGCGGGGAGTTTCCCGGAGGGAGGTGTGGGCAAGACGCGTCCGCGGGGAGGCCGGGGGCCGTCGTGGGGCCGGGGGCCGGGCAGCGGGAGAGTAGGGCGCTCAGTTTGATTAAGGCGATGACCCTATCAGTTGATGTGATTCTGGCACAAGGTCTTAATATGCAGGGACAGAAAAGAGAGTCGCCGTCGCGCTGACCGCTTTTCTCAGGAGCCTGTGGTCGGTGGGTTAATTAAAAGCTTTCTCCGGGAGGGAGACAGTCCAAGGGGCCATTGCTCACGAGAATTAGAGCGCCAAACGCCTGATTTAAAGTTGACCAGTAGGCGATCTGGTGTCTTTGGGTCTCTGGCTCATCACCCCAGCTGCCAAGGCTCCTCCAGGCTGGCGCTCGGAGTCATTCGAGGTGGATGGTCCCCACTACGGCTTCAGGCTGGCCTCAGAGCCCCTGCTTGGCCCCGTCACGGCGGTGCCCGGGTTCAGGAAAGCAGGTGCTTTGGGCGCGGGAGCGAGGCAAGTGAGAAGCGGATTCTCAGGGAGAAGTCGGGCCATCGTCGTCAGCTCTGAGGTCATGTCCGTTCCGTGATGGTCCAGAAGCTTCGTGGCTAAGGGTGCCACCCTCTGGCGTCGACCCCTGGCCGTTCTCAGCTTTGTCCCTAAAAGGCTGTGAGACCTTGCATGAGTAACCTAACTTTTCTGAGTCTGTTTCCATGGGGATAATGGTGTGGTTTCCGCTTCATGGGATTATTCTAGGGCTTAGAAAAGGTCGGATGTGGAAAGCCCATAGCGGTATACCTGGAACACGGTCAGTGCCCAATACCGGCTCATACGTGTGCGTATGTGCATGTAAAATGTATATGTATTTTATCGTATGTTATATATGTGTGCATATATATAAAATAATATATAACAAAATAGATAATACATGCGTTATATGTTTGTATATGGGCACTTATATGATACATAGTCAAATGCATAAACATTAGATGTAAAAATGACTTACATGCAAACGTACGAAGTTTCAAACGATATTTAGTACGTACGCCGGTGTGCAACACAGCCTCGTTCCTGTGGCCCTACCCACGACATAGTAATAGGACAGTCCCTTCTTGTCTTCCTTCAGCTTTGACTTATAGCAACTCTTTCCTTTAAAAAATTTTTAATGTTTTATTTAGTTTTGAGAGAGAGAGAGAGAGACAGAGAGTACTAGTGGGGGAGGATCAGAGAAGGAGGGAGACACAGAATCCGAAGCAGGCTCCAGGCTCCCGCATGGAGCCTGATACAGGGCTTGAACCCATGAACCATGAGATCATGACCTAAGCCAAAGTCGGATGCTTAACTGACTGAGCCGCCCAGGCGCCCCTTTTAAAAAAAAAATGTTTCAATGTTTTATTTATTTTTGAGAGACCATGCATTCCTTTAAATGGCAGAAAATGTATGTCCTTAAATTTTGTAACAGTGGTGCTGACCGGGCCCCGTGTCCTGCCGGGCAGGAAGGTCTGTAATCCTGGAAACCGGCCTGCCACAGATGCTCTGTCCCCACCCTGCCGGGAGGCCGGGGGTTGGGGGGGGGAGGACAGGGGAGAGAGAAGTCATCTCCCCAAGTCTGGCTGGTCAGCGGTCAGTGGGCCTTCAAAGCCCAGGTTTTGTCCCCGAGTCCGACTTCCCCAGGGTGTCCCCTGCACATGGGTGACCACAGGTGTCCCGTAGTCGGGGAAGGTGAGCACCTTCTCTGTGGGGCCTCGACTTCGTTTTGGCAGGGGCCCTACTTTGTGACTGCGTGCCTCCCCCCCCACTTCTGCTTCTCTCTTCTTTCTCCCCCTGTCTCGTGTTGATCAAAACCAAACCCAAATACGAGCCTTTTGCGTTCATCGGAGCTGGCAATAGACCTTCTAGTTTATTTCTTAAAAGTCAACTTTTCCTTGAAGTGGAATTCAATAGACTTCTGAATAATCTTTTAAAAACAAAGGAAAAAAAAGCCAACTTTGCTCGGGTCTGCCCTCTCCCTCCTAAAAATAAAAAGGACATTTTTTTGTTGTTGTTCTCATTTTTTTTTTCATTATTTTTAGGAACTCACAGCACTGTGAGGATGAGGCCGTCATAGAGTTAACTCATTAACATGCAGATCCTCAGCAGTCCATAAGTGTGGACTGTCTTTAAATTTTCATTCCATACACCTGTCTGGCTCTGGAAAAGTCATTAGCCGTTCTGCCTAACCGCCTACAGATAGTAGCCAGCGTGTATTAATATTCGAGTCTCTCATGGCTAGACCTTTCTGGAGCGTGTCTTTCACGCCACGTGCCGTCCTGCGTGCAGGACGGCGTGTCAGCCACGCTCCCTGCCTTCGGGGATGGTCCCGCACAAGTGCTAGGAGAGGGCTGATCGGAGCCGGGGGACGAGGAGACCGAGCGGGTTCAGAATTTTTCGGGGCAGAGAGATGGCCCTGGGCCAGAGCGGTTTGGTGGAAAACAAAAGGAAAAAAGCCTGCGAGAGTCACGCTGAGCATCGACAAAGCAGAGAGGAAATAAGGAAGCAAGCCGCTTTGACCATGTGATGCGAATGTCCTGGCGCCCACTTACAGCAGAGCTGCAGAGGCGGGACCAAGGTCAAGGCACCTATGGGCTGCCCCGTCTCTGTACGGGCCACTTGGTCTGAGGCTGGGTCCTTCCAGAGCCTCGCCTTTGAAGTCTGAAATGCTCACGGCGCCAAAAACTCGTCAGCCGGGGACAGATTCACGGAGGATCGCGCTGAAAGAGCCACTTAATTATCAAGTTTCTCTCGCTTCCTTTTCTCCCACCCCCACGAACCTCCCCTCTTTGTGCCGGGCCTGGCGTTTAGGGTCTTTTGTTGTCTTAATAGAGATTGAAACCTGCTTCGGGCCGGCGTTGGCGGTTTTTAATTCCACAGTGGAAGGTTTGATTTTTTTTTTTTTCTTTTTCTTTGTTTGTTTTTCTTTCCCGTTTTCTTCTCCTGAGCCCGGCGGACAATGCGTTTGCAGAGCAGAAGCTGTGCGCGAGGCGCTCCCCGGATCCCGAACAAAACCCTCATTAATGGGAGGTGGGATTTCCTGGTCACAGCTTTTAGCCAAAGGGCAGAGGTCGCCCATTAACCGGCGTCCAGTCTAAACAGTGTTGTGTGTAAAATGACAGGGAGGGGAGGGAGAAAAGGGAGAAAAAGTCAAATATTTGCTCTCGCTTCTCAAGTTGGTTTCTCTGCAGTGGCAGCCAGGGAAGCTTCGTGAGGGAGGAGGCCCGCGTTTGCAGGGCTGAGCCGGGTGCCAGTCGGCACCCCGCGACGCCCTGAAGGGGGCGCTGCTCTGTCACCACCCCCACCCGGGACCTGGTACCGCGGGCGGGCAGGGGGGCTCAGGGGCTCCGTCCACCTGCTTTCTGACCCCCGGCCCGGGGGCCTCTCTGATGGGACCCTGGACAGAAGCAGAAATGTGCTGAGTGACGGCACAGGTTCCGTGTGCTCCCCTGATCAGAGCCCCTTGGAGGGGATCCCCCTTGAGACCCTGCAGAACCACCAAGGCATTGTCGGTGCGCACATCTGTCTTCGCCGTAGGCACCTCCCCCCATGTCCATTCTGTCCCCACACCTGATGTCGGTCCCGCTCCAGCTCCTTGCAAGCTCACGGGCTTGGGAGAACACCCTTCCTTGGCCCTTTGCGTCCTGGCCTCTTCTCGGTGTCCGCTCCCTGACGTGTCCGTCCGCTCGAGCCGCAGTCAGTATCGGGCTCCGCCGATCCTTTCAGGTTGGCCCCTGCCTCCCAAGGAAATCTTTGCTGCCTATATTCCTCAGACGGTCTCAGGGGGCTTGCAGAGTGCGCCTCTCGGGGTTAGACGGCTGTGGCCCCCGGGACAGAGCAGGACGATGGCCTGCGCCCGACACGGCTGCCACTTTCCTCAGTTTGCCACTTATCAACCGGAGAAGCCACGCTCCCTCCTCTGGGGACAAAAGGCTCCACGCACAGGCCGAGGCTGGGAAGGTCCTGCGCCCACGGCGGTTCTCAGCCTCGGCCGGCCCCGGCATCACCGGCCCGCAGCCTGGCAAGGGGCGTCGGCCCTTGGTTTCCTGCTCGGCTTTCCTTGCCCTGAAAATTCTTAGTGACCGTGAACAAGGGGCCTTGCACTTTCACTGTGCCCTGGACCCTGCACGTGATGTGGTAGCTCATGACCTCGACTGCCTGTTGCAATCACTTGCGAAGGTTTCAAACCAAATCCTGGGCCCTGTCCGGGAGGCTGGGATCTAATCAGGCGAGTCTCCAGGTGACCTGGGTGAGAGCCTCCGCTCCGTCGAAGAAATGTCTTCCTGTATGGAGAAGGACCTTGTAGGGTGGGGAACGCACTGTCCCCGACCAGCCACTCCCGCGAAGAGAAGCCAGAAGCCCACACCCCCTGATGTCTCTAGAACTCAGCTTGTACCTGGTGGACCTGCAGGAGAGCCCCGAAGCCCTTGACCACAATCATCCTACGATGATGATAATGATAGTGTTTTTCGAGTGCTCTTCCGACTAAGTACTCTGTACCGTTGTGTTTGGGTCTTTCATCCTACGCAGTGGGTCACACTGTTTTCCCCACTTAGAGACGGGAGCTGAAGCTCTCGGCGCTCGAAGCTCTCGAGGCTGGTGGACTCGAGGCTCTGTGTCCCCGCTTACGGTCCGAGTTTCGAGACCTGCACAGTGCCTCCTTCGTTGCTGCTTCCCCAACCTCATGCCCAGCACACTGTAGGTGTTCAGCTGCAATTATGCAGTTCGGGCGGGGGCAGGGGTCTGGGAAACGTTATGCTGCCTTCACTACTAGCGAGAGTAAGTGCCGGGGCGCCTGGGTGGCGCATTCGGTTAAACGTCTCCCTTCGGCTCAGGTCATGATCGCACGATTCATGAGTTTGAGCCCGCGTTGGGCTCTGTGCTGACAGCTCAGGGCCTGGAGCCTGCTTCCGATTCTGTGTCTCCTCTCCTGCCCCTCCCCTGCTCATGCTATTTCTCTCCATCTCTTAAAAGTAAATAAATGTTAGAATTTTTTTTAATTAAAAAAAAGAGTAATTGCCAAGAAAAAACCCCTCAGATGTATTTTTTATGTTGTCATGCTTCGACCCCCTTTGCTGCCCCGTAAGGTGATGACGGCCTTGAGCTAACTACAGAGCAGGACCTCATGACATGGACGCTCACACAAACCAGACCACATCCCCACAAATACCATCCCGGAAACGTGGCTGGCTGGGAGCAAGAAGGGGCCGTCAGACCCGAGACCTTGGCCAGAAACAGAGGACATCGCCTCGTGGCGACAGGGACAACAGGCCCAACGCACGAACGTGCTTCTTGCAGAACAAGCTGCCGCAGAGGGCTTTTGCCTTTTCCAAAAGAGCGAGGTGTCGTGCGTGCCTGGAGGAGAGTCCTTTTAGCCGGGCACGGAAAGCAGATGAAGTGCGAGCTTGAGAAACACAGGAGGGCGAACTGAACCGTCTAAGTAGCCTTGGACTTCAAGGGTGGGAATCACTCTGTGGCTCTGGAGAGAAAATGGACAGCACATTTCCGGTTCGGCTTCGTGTTTGTCAGGCAGGGCGGTGCCTGGGTTCTGAGGATTTTGCTTCCCTGACCCCTAGGGCAGGTGAGGAACCAGGTCAAGTTCTTAAGGCAGCAGAGAGACTGAAAGAGCAGGGGGAGTAAAAAAAAAAAAAAAAAAAATCATGGATCTCCGAAACTTGGAGTGTATGTGTTGTGGCCGGGAAGCTGCTGAAACATCTGTTTATGGAGCTGATTTCTTTCTTGCTTTTTTATTTTTTTTTAACGTGTATTTATTTTTGAGAGATGGAGTGAGACAGACCTTGAGCAGGGGAGGGGCACAGTCTAGAGAGGGAGACACAGAATCCGAAGCAGGTTTCAGGCTCTGAGCTGTCTGCACAGAGCTCCATGTGGGGCTCGAACTCACAAACCATGAGATCATGACCTGAGCGAGGCCAGATGCTTAACCGACTGAGCCATCCAGGTGCCCCTGGAGCTGATTTCTTTAATAGATTAATTCCGTAGACCTGCATAGGACTAAGAAGCATTCACCGCCTCTTAGACACCTGACTTTTGAAGAAACTCATAAAAAGTACTAGGGTCTTAGATGCTAGCCTTACATCTCGTGATCTCTTTAATGCCACAGAAGTGCTCAGGGGAGGGGTTGGCTCTTATCCCATTTGACAGAGGAAGTTCGGAAAGATCGAGTTAGATCAATTCTAGAATCAACTCTAGAACTTCTTTAACATTTATTTATTTTGAGAGACATAGAGACAGAGCACAAGCAGGGGCAGGGCAGAGAGAGAGGGAGACACAGAATCCAAAGCAGGCACTAGGCTGTGATGAGCCATCAACACAGAGCCTGACGCGGCGGTCGAACTCACAGACGTGAGATCATGACCTGAGCCGAAGTCGGCCGCTCAACCGACTGAGCCCCTCCGGCACCCCCTTCTTTAGCTCTTCCACACCCATCGGCCCACCTGGAGAGCGTCCTCGGCTAGTGGAGGGGCTGAGTAAGCAGAGAGGTGGAGGGAGGGGCAGCTTGCCCGACCATCAGGATCAAGGAAAGTCTGGCGTGCAGACCGGGGCAGGTGATGCTCTGGCTTCAGAGAAGCCACAGAGCAAAGAGCGCACGGCAGCCCCACACGAGTGAGTGGCGGGTCGTCCTAAAGGCTTCGAACACGGCACACGGTTTCAGCATTGTTGTTCGGATGTGGGTTGTCCCTGGCTGGGTCAGGTTCACTCAGTACTAGAGGGAGAGCCCCACGGCACAGGTGTTACTCTGGAGCTGGATAGACTGAGCCTGCATCTCACCCCCCCTTCCGCCATCTGGTATGATGACGGGCGAGTCCCTTCCGCTCTCGCACACTGACTGCTTCCGAGGCCCGCCTGAGGTCCCACTCGTCGCTCTTACAACTCCTCACATATTTCCCGGCAGTTGCAGTGTGGCTGGCGATTGAATCCCAGGAGGCTGCAAATTCCTTCAGTGGAATGGAGGTGGGAGCGCCCTGGGTGACCCTCTGGCCTTATCACAGAGAGAAGGTGGCCTGGCCAGCCCGGGGCCGTGTGCGCGCACTCTCGATCAAGGTCAGTGGCGAACTTCTCCTCCAGCGGAGGAATCCCAAACAACCACCGCCGATGAAAGAAACCGTCTTTTCGAGACGGTCCCTCTCTGAGGACAGCGATCCGCATCGATCCCCAAGCCTGTCCTTTCCCTGAGAAAAAAGGACCAGCATCAGGGGCGTAAGGGGACGGATGTGAAGCCCGGTTCCCAGAAACGAGCGTATGAGTTAGGCGCTCTTCGCATCCCAAGAATCACCCTGACCTTGTCTCCTGAGGAGCCGAGTCCTTTCGGGAACACCTAAGAAAACGCGTGCAGAAAGTTCTGCAGATCCCCAGGTGGATGGTGACGGAATCTCAGTTTCCCTGGGGGCCGCTGCCTCGTGCGCGATCGCCACTTCTTACCTTGTTACAGGAAATCTATGGGGAGAATCTCCCCACCGGGCCCCATGCAGGCAGTGAGCTGCCCGCTGCGGAGGGCACGGGACCGGGACCATGTGATCGCGTCCTCAGAGAGAGGCAAACCTGCCCCTCCCCTCTGCTTCTCCCTCTCCGCGTCGAGGAGCCAGGAAGATCACAGAATCCAGTGTGGTTCTGGTGTCGGAGATCCAACAATGGGATGCTCTGGTAAAGTCGTCTTTTCCCTCCCAGAGATACGACACCCCAGTTTCTGCTTGGTGGACACCAACCGAGACGCGTGGGAGGGTCCCGAGAAGAGTGACTGTCCGCGGCCCGGCAGCCAGCTTTGGCTGAGAGCGGCAGACCGGGGTGCGAAGGGCCGGGGCCACGCAGTCAGATCTGATGACGGTTCCCCAGCTCTGGGATGCGGCTCGTTTGACACGTGGCGATCACCACATATACCTTCAAGAGTAGGCGTTTTTTTAAGAACCATAATCCGGTTCTCGTCTCTTCTCCCTTTTTCTAAAACTTAACGCAGTTCCTTGGGGACGGCTGGGTGGCGCAGTCGGTTAAGCGTCTGACTGATTTTGGCTCAGGTCATGATCTCGTGGTCCCTGGGTTCGAGCCCCACATGGGGGCTCTGTGCTGACAGTGCGGAGCCTGCTTGGCATCCTCACTCCTTTCTCTCTCTCCCCTCACCCGGGTAGCGCGCTCTCTCTCGCTCTCTCTCTCTCAAAATAAATACATTAACTTTAAAAAAATTAATGCCATTCCTTTTAGGGATGCCTGTGTGGGCAAAGCCCTTGAATCCACCCTCTTTCCATAGAATTTATGTTTGGGGTGCCCCCACCGCCAGGCATTAATGGCTTTGCGTGAGGCCCGGGATCCCACAGCAGGTGGTGTTGGTCGGCACACACTTCTGAGCCTTCTCTCTGTGCCTACAGCGCAGGTTCCCCAAGGCTGCCACCACCAAAGGACCAGAAACTAGGTGGCCGAAAACAATGGAAATTGATTCTCGCCCAGTTCTGGAGGCTGGCGGTTGGAAACCAACGTGCTGCCATGGCCACGCCCCCGCTGAAGGCTCTAGGGAAGAATGGTTCCTGGCTCTTCCAGCTTCTGGTAGTTTCCAGAAGTTCCCTGGCTTGCAGCCCCGACTTGAACTTTGCTGTCATGGGGCATTCTCTTCCGTGTGTCTGTGTGTGTCTCCCCTCTTACAGTGACACCAGTCGTTGGGTTTAGAGTCTACCCTTATGCAGTATGAACTCTTCTTAACCCATGATGTCTCAAAGACCCTGTTTCCAAATAAGGTCACAGTGACAGGTTCCAGGGGTTTGGGTTTCAACATACTTAGGGGGCGGAGGAGACGACGTGACCCACAAAACTTGCCTTGCCTATAGCTTCCACCTGCAAAATCTTAGCCCAGTCCTTCCATTGTAAGGGATGAGGGCACACATACCTTTGTGATGGCATCTGTTCCCTTCTGAGGCTCAATTTCCTGTCTGAAAGGGGGACGGTGCCACCTGCTTCATAGAGCTAAGCCCTGTGTCATACACTCGCTAGTCCAGTGCTCTTCCCTGCCGTGAGCCAGGAACCATATATGTAATTTCCTGTGCAGGATGGGGCTTGCACACAGAGGGGAAGGCTCGTGAGGGCGGGGACCACCTCTTCTTGCTTCTGTCGTCCCCCGCAAGCTAGCCCAGTGCCTAGCATCTCATGGGAGCACAAGGACTCGTGAATGAATAAACAATGGCTATCAAGCCTTCAGCACCCTGCCGGGCCCACCAGAGGCACTTAATCACTGGTGGCTAGCACCTAGTCACTCCTGTGATGTGACTTCCGCTGAGCTGGTCCTCGCGTCTGTCAGGATACAGTCAGGAAAATGGAACTCCACCCCCCCCAGGGGGTACCCTGTTTGGGGACCAGAGGCAGAAGCCATGTGGTGGAGGGGACCCGGACCACAGAGAGCCGGCCATCCAACGGCAGCTGGACCTATGAGGTGATGTCACACCTGAGAGGGAGGCATAGGGTCTCTCATCCCCCAGCCTCCTGCCAGGACCCACCCCCCCTTGTGCAAATCTCTTGCGGCACAATCTGGGCACGGAGAGGCTGGGAAACGTCGTTCTTAGCCGTCATTCTCAGAACGAGGGAGGGGTGGGCAGGGACGAAATGTTCGGGTAACAAGCAGATGACTGCCCCGTTTCCCACGCGCTGATACCTCCCCGAACTGCGGTAGGTCCCGCAGGAGATATGAGCAAAGCAGTCTCCGGATAGACGTGTGTAGACTCCAGTATTTACAAAGAGTACATAGTATTTCTTCCCCATGAGCCTCAGTTGTCACTGTGCTTAAGCATCTTGGAGAAACCATGTGCAATGCAGATTCCCAGGCCCCACCCATAGACTCTGGTTTCCATCCGTTGTGGGGCAGAGATGGGGAATCTGTATTTTTAAGAGGCTGCCCTCTTGCGGAGGGCCAGCCTGGCGATGCTAAGGCGGTTGAGGAAAGGTCCATAATTTGAGACACACTGAGTTAGCTCCAGGAGCTGGACAGTGTTCTCGAGCCCACAAGAAGGAATGAGGCACCTTTGGAAGCTATTGTAGGGAAGCGAAATCTCATGGACTGCCTGAAATCACATCTGTTTAGTGCATGAGACCGACAGGCCAAGAAGCCCCCACTTGGCTAACTCTCTAGCCCAAACCTGCACCAAAAATCTCTGGTTTTGACTCTTGAACGAATGGCGCATAGATGGCTCAGAGACGGAGTGTGCGAGCTCTCGGGTCGTAGACGCCTGGATTAAAACTCAGCTCTTCCTCTTTGGGAGGGATAATCTCCCCCTAAAACGATGACGCTGGCATTACCTTCTCTAAGCCAAAGGATATTCAGAAAGAAAAGGTTGTTCCATCTTGGGCACTGATTCAGCGACCCCCGGGACCAGTCCTGGGCCAAGACAGTTGTGCACTGGAGCCCTAATGACTTAAGGGAAATGAATATGTAAATCCTCTTGCCCGTCGCCTACTGGATAAGAGGCAGGTCTCGTCCACCTTCCCTGCCCTCTGTTCTAAGCCACCGAGGAGACAGCTCTTTTATCTGATTGGAAGTAGCTTCTCTCCCTGTGGGGTCCCAGCCTTGGGATTTTAAGAGGACCTAGAAGCAAGTATCTGGCCTCACCTTCGACCACGACGGGGCAGTCTGCCTAAGGGAGCAAGCTGTGGACTCTCGGCACTTGGAGTCCAACCCTAGCTCTGGTTTTTACAGGTTTTGACCCCTCTGGAGAATGACTTGACCTCTCTAAGTCTCAGTCAGCGCACCCTTGACATGAGTATCAGGTGGCCCGTTAGGCTACTTGGCAAAGCTGTTAGGCCACCCGTGGGTCCACCATATTGCGGCTCATCTGATGGGCACGTGACAGCCACAGCCATCACATCCACGGAGGTCCTAGAATTGTCTAGAAATGCTGCTTGGTGTAACCAATTACTCTCAGATTTCCTTGTAGTTACACAAACCCGCTTGCTCTGTACTTTCTCCCAGTAGGGTGCCTCCACTCTGGACACCCGGCTGTCATTCCAGCTGTCCTGTCTCCATCTCTCTTCCTAAAACCTTGTCCGGCCATTCCCTGAAGTCTGCCAATTTAACCTCGTAGACATTCCCCGGATCTCTGCCCTTTCCTGGGCCCCACTGCCATGCTCTCTCAGACCACACCGTGTCCGACCACCTCCTCACTGGCCTTCCCAACCCCACCACTCTGCTCCTGGGGAGACCGTGTCCCGTCCTTCTTGAAATTCCTCCAGGGCTTCCCCCCCAGTCTTGGGAATAGAGCAAAACTTAATGGGTCAAAAACAACTTTTTATTTCTCAGAATTTGATGGGTCAGGAATTCACACAGGGTACAGTAGCAGGGATGGCTCCTTCGCTCAATGGCACTGGGGCCACACTGGGATGACCCCAACGACCGCGGGACTCCAGAGCTGGGGGCTGAGGCGCTCTGCACAGGGCCTCTCCAGGGGGTCAGCCTGGGCTTCCTCACAGCATGGCGGCCGCGGGCTGCTGGCATGGCGGCTCAGGTCTCCAAGAGAAAAGCGGCAGAGACTGCCTCTTGACAGGCACAGGACTGACACAGCGCCACTTCTGCGGTCAGCTGTCAGTCAACACAGACCAGGGGAGGGGACACAGGCCCCACCCCTCAGTGGCAAACGTGCAAAGAATTTGTGGTCATCTTTAACCCGCCACGGTCAGTACCTCCTGGAGGCGAAACTGAGGCTTTGCTTCATTCTCCCCCCTCCCCACCTTGGCTGCCCCTCTCTCTGCTTTCCTCTAGAAACTGAATAATTACAAATGGTGTAAAATCTCCCCATGAAACTAGGACTGATTTCCTCAAATGAAGGGACCGGACCTCACTGATAAGTCATTTGTCACGTAACGGGTTCTCAATAAATCGGTGCTATTTTCAGGAGAGTTACTATTATTAAGATAAAAATCGTGTTGTATCTTTTTGTTGCGGCCGCTGTCTTGCACGGAGAGGCTTACCCATTGGAGGTTTTCGTATCTATCGTATGAGTGAGTGGATGCTTCTGCCCACAGCGCTGGTCTTGGTGTCAGGGAACCAGGCTAACCAGGGAATCGCATCGGATTCTGGCCCACATAGATGCTCCCACTTTTATCCCAGATCGGTCAGGGCAGGACTGGGGGCCTAGGGGTCTGGGTGCGGGGGGACAGTCGATCTCTCCCCACCACCCACACAAGAGACCAAGGTCCTCACTGCCAGCTGCTGGCCCTTAAGCCTCCAGTGTGGACTCTCACCAGCCGCGTCCGCCTTCCCCCCCTCCCGCCCCTCACCTCGCCAGGAAGGGGCTGGTTTGCAGAGTGAGACCCTCTCAAGGCCAAGGGCCCGAGCGCTTCCTCCCTGCGCTCGCCGCAGAGCGGCAGCTGGCGGGGAGCCTGGCAGGTGTCGAGGAGCCCGCCGCAGTCCTGCATAACAGGAAGTGAAAGAGAACACCATATCCAATTGAAACTGCAGTGGGATACGGGCTGCAATGCTTAATTAACCACCCTCCGTCATTTCACAGATTTCTGTTGTTGCCGAAGGAGAAAAAAAAAAAAAAACACACAAAAAAAAACGGAAGGCAGAGTACGACAAAGCCGTTTCTAGAATGTTCCTTGGTGTTCATGGACCCTGCTCTCTGTTCAGTCGCCCGCTGACATAACGCAGAGGGAATGCTCGCTTCTGGCTTTGTTTTTTGTTTTTTTTTTTTTTTTTTTAGTGCGTTTCTGCAGAGTTGTTTTGTTTTGTTTTCGTTTTTGTTTTTTTTGCCGGGGAGTCAGATCTGTGCCGTACTCCCAGGAATGGTCTGTGTGTGTATGTGGGGGAATCGATACAGTTGGGTCTGTACAAAGGCGTTTGTGTACACGTGCAGAAGGCTGTGGCACGGGTTGTGCGGGAGACGTGGCTGCAACCACGCGGGACCAGAAAGCGCATGTGGGCACTCCCATGGGCATGTGTTGTCTCACGTAGGAAAGATGCGTGGCGGGGGCGGGGCGCCTGGGGGGCACAGTCGGTTAAGCATCTGACTTCAGCTCAGGTCATGATCTCATAGTTATGAGTTTGAGCCCCACATCCTTCTCTGTACTGACAGCTCAGAGCCTGGAGCCTGCTTGGGATTCTGTGTCCCCTTCTCTCTCTCTATCCTTCCCCTTCAATATCCCTCCCCCACTTCCCTCTCTCTCTCTCGAAAATAAAAACATTAAAAAGGAAAAAAAAAAAAGGAAAGGCAAGATGCGTGGGAAGGCGTCATTGGGCAGCTCCCAGCAAGGTTCTAAGTGTCTACAGGGCACTGGTGTGTCTGCCTGGATGGATATTTCACTAGATGGGGGGCGTCCTTTCAAGCCCAGTGAACTCGTTCGTCTTCCTTCTCTAGCAAAGCATGGTCAAAGGAACTTTCCGGAGAAGGTTTCGCAGCTTCTGGAGGCTTCACTTGGCATCACACCCTGTTTTCTGAACCAGATTCGTTCATGCGGATGGACTTTCTGGGCGATCGTGGGAATGCTATAAAATCCAAGGGGGCGTGAACGCATTGAACTAAGAGCTAATGCTCATTAAGGGTTTGCTGTGTGGCCGGAACCGCCCCGCGTGCGTCTCGCCGTTGATCTTGTTGGATCCTCCCGAGAACCTTGTTATTTATTATTATCTCCTCTGTAAAGTTGACAGACCCAAGTAGCTAGGAGGCGGTAGAAACGGGATTTGAACGTATAATGCTGGGCGTTGGGCCCCCAAGCTCTCCCAAGCCATCAGCCCTAGGTACAAGGTCAGTGAAGACGCCCCTTTGGCTCAGCCATTTTTGTAGGGGATGCAATTTGCCGCCTTGCCAGGAGGGACAGGGGCTACTTCTGGGAGCCTCAGAACTGCTCCTGAAAGAGTACCGTGGGGGTTTATGCCGGTGGCTTCTGGAAGCGCGCTTCCGTGCTCAGGCCACCTTCCTGCAGGACGTCGGGGCGCTCACTTGGGACCCTCACTCGGTGGCCATCCAGCCTTGCCCGGCCTTCAGCACCGTGGCTCCCTGACACCATCTCTTTACTATTTCTGGGCGGTTTCGCAGTAATGGATCCCCAACCCTTGCAGGCGATCAGTCTCACCCCCCTGAGTTTCCTGAGAAAGCAGCGTCTCTCCAAATCCCACTGCCAGAAATTTGAATTCAATTTTGGGGAGCAGTCGGGAGCTCGCGTTTTTCCTGTGACTCTCTGACGTGGGTGTCCAAGGACCACACTTGCAGAAAATAACTGCGCTCCGAATTTTCTAGAAGTCTGTCCTAAGAACCCTCTTGCCCTGCACCTGAGAGAGCTCTCCGGAAGAAAGCTGTGATTCTAGGTCTGAGGCCAGGAGAGACTGAGCGGTGCCCAGAACGGACCTCTGAAGAAAGTGGTGGCCGCTGTATTTCTCTCCAGTCCAGTCTGCAAAGACAGGCAGTATTTCTTTAAAAGTAGCCAGGGAGAAGAACCGACAAATGGCCCTGTGAAGCCAGGCATCCCTGAAGGAATTTAAATGGGTCAGGAACTCTTAAAGAATTTCAATGAGCCTGAAACAGGTATAGAGGGTTTTCTGGGCCAATATGCAAGCCAAATAGTAAATAACTATTTTCAGCACTGAATTTGGTTGGCAGATTTGCATATACATGGGATGCCTTGTGTTGCTATTTTTACCACGGAAATCTGCAGTCTGTTCCGAGAGCCGTGTGCCTCGGTGGAAATCCAGGCTTGGGCTGTGGGCCGGGCAGAGCTGAATTTCAGTCTGGCTGGACCGGGAGTTGGGTCTTGTAACGAGTCCAGGCGAGAGGTGAGGGCTGGGCAGAGAGGAGAGGGCGCGCGCGTGGAGTGGGCTGAGCCCTTGTAGCGCCAAGATCGCCCCCGGAGCAAAATGCCCTTTCCTGAAAAAACAGAAGTGCAAGCGGAAGCTTCGACATTGCGCCCTGACACCAGCCTGGCACCGTTTAAAACGACTTCCCAGCCTTTCTTAAAAAAAACCACTTCGAATCTAGGATGCACTGACGATTAATGTTGATTATTACACTCTAGTGGTTATTACGTAAGATCCTTGTCAAACTGTGGGTCGAGCACTGGCTTACAGACCTGCACAGCTAGAGACTCTCCCTGATTTTTTTTTTTCCCCTTGGTGCCCTTTATTTTAGAGTACAGTAATGAGCCCGATTGGAAGGTTTCTGGCCACTCTCTTGTTGCCTTTATTTTGGCTCAGCGTGTGGTTGCCACTTTGTAATTACCCTACGGGACCCTCTCAGGGGTGACTTTGCTGAGTGAATTTGGCAGTTCCCTCTGGAGCCTTACACAGTGGAAAGTGGTACACTCATTTCACTTTTTCTTGCGCAAAAAAAAAAAATGCGTATTGAGGAAAGAAGGGCGCATACACCCCTTTTTGGACCGAGAGCTTGCATCCGAAGGGAGCTCCGCCTGGGTCAGCTGGTGGCGGTTTGCTGTGGTGTGTTTCCCTTCTGCTTAAAGATCACTGAAGCGTCCACGATGTCCTGTTAAATTACCGTTTGATGCCAGCCCTTGCTTGCCACCGATCTTGGGAGGTTAACTTTCTTAAAATAACTGGTAGTCGAAGAACAGGGTGGGTTAGTCAGTTGGTCCTAAAAGGACCCCTTCCACCACCACTTAACCTTTGTGTTTTAAAAAGTCAGCAGAAATGCTGTGTCATCGGAATAGAAGGTTGGCATGTTGGGAGAGTTCCTCCCGCGACCCCTGTGTCCGAGAGACTGGCACTTCTGTTTGAGGATAGGGTCAAATACTATGATGGGGACTCGGCTGTCCTTGCCCGGGGTTGGAAAGGGCTGTGCGGGGGCCCGAGGCAGGGTGTCTGGAGCTTCGGCGTGGCCCGGGCTGGGTGCTCAGACACTTTCGTTTTCACAATATTATTTCCTTTGTCAGATCTAACCCTGAGTCAGTAATGATTGCTGAGCAATTGGTTACGGCACACAACCGTCTTTGGACGATTTGAAGAAACGACCTAAGATTTTTGTGACCGAGCTTCAAAGACCTGCAAAATGTTTTCTCAAAGCACGCTTTAAAACATTTTAAGAAACTCAGGGTCCCCCTTCTCTTAGTAATTGGAAAAACACGTTCTAAAGGAGCCGTATGGAACGCTTTGGGGGCTATGCATTAAGCTATTAGGGTCTTTTTAGGATGCAAAAATGTCTGCTTACACTGCTCCAGAATAAGGAGCTTGCGACTAAAATACTGCAGACTTTTGCCCAAGCTGCAGCATCTTTGAAATATTCTAACTGTGAATTGTGAGGAAGTTACTTATGTCTAGTGTAATATTATTTGCTTTCCTCAGAAAGGTAGTTTCCTTTGCTCATCACTGAGTTGAAAAGAATTCCTAGTCATTAGCTTACACAAACCCTATCCATCCATCTTTCCATATCCATCCACCATCTGTCTACCCATCCACCATCCATCCATCCGTCCATCCATCCATCCATCCATCCATCCATCCATCCATTTACTCATTCACAATGCCTATCACTATGTTAATTACCAGAAATATAGACATGAATCAGAATCATTCCCTAATCCCTGTGCCCCAGGAGCTCAAGATCTGGTACAATAGACCCTCGGCATGTTCGGACTGAAATTTTGTTGTTTTCACCATTTGTGAGTAACCCCAAAGCTTTATGATTTCACCACTTGGCATTTTTGCTGCCATGTGGATCTGAATGGATTTAAATGGTGTCCTCCTTGAAAGTAACGAGCAGAAGGAATCTTTGAATCAATGAGTGAGCATAGCTGATGGCCCGGCATCTACCCTGAGATCAGCTTTGTGGTTTTGTACCTACGTTCATTCTCATCAGGGGATAAAACATTGTCTCAGGGGTACAATAAACTCCCAGAGAAAACCATCTGCCAATGCTATTTATGGAACTAAAGAGAATGTAAAGAGATCTACTCAAATCTTGGATAGAAAAGATTACATGACCAACTGACGTGGAGTAATTGGAGAATTTACGCACAAGCACTGATATCAGAGGCTAAAGGGAGTGATTTCACCCTGTCCCCCCAGTCTTTGGGGGGACTCAGGACTCTGGAGTCAATTATGAACACTTGGCTCCGACGACTCCCAAGTTGCAAGACTTTTCTTAGCTCAAGTGGCTCGCCATCTTTGGCGTTTCCATTAATATTTTGCTTTTGCAGAGCGGACTACTGCCCAAGAATCTGCTGCCACATCCGATCGTGGCCCCAGTTCTGCCGTTGCTCTCCTCTCAAAGCTAGAAGGGTATTAATTCCCTAAGCTCCTATCAGTCTTAGAACCCCCTCTCCCAAGGAAGTGGCATGAGTCCCCAAGGCCCAGGTCATGGCTGCTCATGAGAAGTCCTCCGAAACTCCTCCCCATTGAGAAACCACCGGTGTGCTAGGTTTAGGCACAGACTTTCTGCTTCCCAAATGACAGTGTGTTTTCCTCTCCAAATGCCATTTCTTGAGTTCAAGGAGTGGAATTTGTCGCCTTTTACTGTTAGAGTATCTTCATGTCAATATTCCAGGAGATGACCAGAGTCTTGCCGTTTCCTTCATTAGCCTTTTTACCATGGGGCCCCCGTAGCCGCCTTCCCTGTCAAAGCGTCCTGGCGTAAGACGGCAGAGCAGCGTCGGCAGCGAGGTTCTTGCTATCCACGAAAGTGCAGGATTCTGTAAACAAAACCACAGATGGGAGCAGTGTGCCTTAGGTGTAAAGGATCGTGATGAATTTCCCTTCAAAAAATGTCTTCGAAGAATTCTGTCTCTCAGCATGCTTAAGATAGGATTTGGGGGCATGAACAACTGGTTTACAAAACTTTTTTCAAGACTGTAATCAACTGCCTAAAGCAAGGGTCATCTCGAGTATTAAGTGCCCCATGGCTCTCTCTCTTTTATTTGTTATAACCTCTGATCCCTTTTATTAAACCATAGATTTTATTTTCTAACTCTCTTCAAAAGTTTCCTGCCACTTCTCCGGATTTCTCATCGTCGCTCTTTGGGACTAGTGGCAACATGACCCCCTATCCTTCCCTCGTGAGCCCCCGTTCCCACCCCCCTTTTCCCTGTAAGTGTTCAACCGTTTATTAAATGTGCACGTATCCTGTCCAGCCCCCCAGCTCCTGATTCTTCCGTCTGGTTACCTCTGGATAATCATTCATTTCTCTCTCTCTCTCTCTCTCTCTTTTTTTTTTCTTCTCCCTCTGCTCTCTGCTCTTTATTCTTCTGTCTTATTCCCTCTCCTTTCCTGTTTCTCTTGCTTCTTTCTCTTCGATGCGTGCCCCACACGCTTATTTGGGAGCCCTCCTGCACGCCTCGTGGCCGGGGCTGGTAACAGCTGGTCTGTCGTGACAATGGATCAAGGAAAAGAGAAAGCGAATGTTCTGGAGGAAACCGATACCCAATCAGTAATCAGCCTCAGAGTCTTGGAACACACCCCATGCTGTCCCAGGGCTGGTTCCCTGGAAGTAGAGCAAGAGAAGACGATTCTCCAGAGGGGGCGAGGGAAGCAGGCATAGGGCAGATGCCACCGCGGTGTGGATTCAGCTGCAGCGTAGGCTCAGCCTGATCCCATGGGGGACTCCGGAGCTGTTCCCCCAGAACCGCCAGCCAATGACTGCTGCTGCCCTCCAGGGCAGGGCCTAACCTCCAGGCATTTTTAGACGGAGGCTTCTGATGGCCAAGGGCAAATCTCCGGAGAAGGGGCGGCTGTGCGCTCAGTGCAGTTGTGGGTCGTGTGCACGCCCGGCAAACAGAATCCGAGCGAGCGTGGCCTCTGCAGCTTCACGGCGCCCCCCTTTCAAAACCCCCTCAAAAATCATCAGGCTCCTTATCTTCCCCATTAAACTTATGTCTTCCCTCAAGCACCGTTTAATTTGAGAGAATTAGGGACTCCCCTTTCTTTCGGATTTCTGCCCGCATCGTGTTTATTTGCATTAATTGCTCCTATTGTAATCGTCTCCTCCTTCCAGCTCCATTACAAATCTTAGAGGCATTCCTGGGCTGCTTCTGGAAGCTTCATGCCGTTGCTACCCACCGTGCTTCAAAGGCCCTCTGTAAGATGGGGATTTCCTCTTCATTACTTCTGTTTCTGTGCGTCGGCAGCGTTGATTCGAACATTCGTATTGCTGTGATCTCTCGTTACCCCTATGTCTCCCCTGCCTGATTTGACCACGCTAATCCTCCACCAGCTTCACGGGCCATCATCGGCACCGCCGCAGCCCTCCCCCTCGCTGGAAAACTCTGTGGGGCCCGTGCAGTGTGCTTGCTCGTCTACTCCTTCCAGACCGTACTTGGGGTAGCCAGGAACCTGGCATTCCCCTGGCCTGTCTCCTGGTCCTATGTGGCCTCTTCCCCAGGTGAGTCCTCCTGAGAACAGGCTCCGCAGAGAGCAGTGCGTGCTCCCCTAGGCTGATGGGTGGCCATCGGGGGAAGTCATGGCCATGGCCTGGCCGGAGGGGTGCGCTGGAGTACGGAACGGTGCACCTGGTTGCATAGTGTCTCCCCAAATTCATGCTCGCTGGGAAACGCGGAACGGGACCTTCCTGGAAATAGAGTCTTTGCAACTGTCATTAGTTAGGTTGAAATGAGGTCATACTGGACTCTCGCGGAGCCTAGATGCACGACTAGTGTCGCTATATGAAGAGGGAAGGAGGTGCACAGGGGACGAGGCCATGTGAGGACAGAGGCAGGGATTGGAGGGAGGCGTGGCCACAATCCGAGGAACCCTCTGGATGGCTAGCCACCACCAGATGCCAGAAGCGGCCGGGAAGGATCCCGCCCACCCCAGAGCCTCCCGAGGGATTACGGCCAGGCTTCCACCTTGATTTCCGACTCCTGGCCTCCAGAATTGTGAGTGAGTAGATTCCTGTTGCCTTCAGCACCCGGTGTGTGGGATTTGTTACGGCAGCCCCCAGAAAGCCGTTGTGCCGTATCCTCAGGCGGCCCGTGATGGCTGCACAGTGGCTCTCAGGTGGGACAAGAAGAGCGACTGGCCCCAAACGAGGGTTCCCTGTGCTCCCAGGTTTTGGTGCAGAAACCCGGGGGTTCTAAAACTGTGCAGCTGAAAACCGGTCCTCCGGATTGCTACCCACACGTATTCGCCAAGGGAGGAGAATAGAGATTTTTTTTTTGTAACGATGTATTAGTTTCGTTTATAACTTTTAGAAATTTAAGATTCCAACTGTGCACTCGGCCAGGTCCCCCCGTCCCCCGCCACAAATATGGGGGTCTGCCTGTGCTGGACCTCGATTCTAGTGTTTATGCGAAAGTAGGGTCATCATAAATGTCCTATTTATGGAGCGCCTTCTGCTGTCAACCCCTTTAGCGAACACCACGCGGAACTTCAGGCTTCCTGGATTTTCCTACCGGTCATTCTTTGCCTCCTTGAAGCAGCTGTAAGTGCCTCCTGGTTCGGAGGGCCGCTCCGCAGGCTGATGGCCCTCCTGTTTCCTTAACCAAGCGACAGCCTCACTCTGTCCAGGCAAGGAGACTGCGCACCCTGGCGCCTCTGACGAGGCCTGATGGGCAGAAAGCCTGCTCCAGACCACACTCTAGAAAGCTCCCACAGCTCCTGGTCGGTGTCCCTGTGTCCCTGGCAAGCCCCAGCTCTGTGACGTGCAAATCAGTGTGATTTAGATGGCCCTTTTATGAAGAATAAGCTGGAATCCCTCCCCCAGTCGCCGCCGCTTTGCCAAAGCGCTGGAGTGGTTATCTAAAAAAGGCCAGCTTGTTTAAGAAGGAGGAGGAGGAGGGGGGTGTGGGGGAGAAGGGCAGAGGTGGAGGAGGAGCCATATTCAAATGAAGCTCAGTCTTCACAGGAGGCTCTGGGCTGAGGCACTGGCCCCCAGGCACCGGGCACTGTTGGTAGAGAATCTGGGTGACGTCCTTACCCTCCAGGTACTTACGCTCCAGTGGAGACACCAGTCGAGGTCAACCCTGGAATGTCCCTCTCTCTCTGGAGACCTTCACCTGAGCCCCAGGGATCTACCCGCAAAGGGCACCTCCACTCTGTCCCCGAGCTGAGCGCACCTCTTTTACCCCCGCCCCAGACCCCACGCCTCTCAGCTGCCCAGAAAATATCCTCAGAGAATGCGTTCTTGGGAGAGACCCTGAGCGGAAGGCGACGGGAGCCGCTAAGCTGTATACACCCCTCACCAGAGGAGAGCGCTTTCAATGACATATCCATTTCCTCCCGACCCCAGCGTGGCGTTACCATCATCCCACTTCCCGGAAGAGAACAGGAAGGCCTGGGGAGGCCACAGTGACATAGCCGGAAAAAGCGGACGGGGCACTAGCATCCTGTGTATGTGTGTGTGTGTGTGTCCGTGGAGTCAGGTGACGATGGAGAGCAGGTGCCTCAGTACTCCACCATTCTCTGTGTGTGGCCGGGGAGAAGTTGTCTCACTCTACTGTGCGGCCGGCGCACATCCATGCAACGTTCGTGACGGGGCTACCTCTCGGGAAGCGGGAGGCGAGAACTGAACGATCGAATACGGTCAGAGCGTTCACCGTGTTCCGTGAAACCAGGACGCATCCGTCTCTCTGGGAGGTGGTGCTGGACAGCGAACTCCACGTCCCTCCCGCCGCGGGCTTTGTGCCCTCCGTCCTGTCTCGCGGTCCCCGGGCACACAGTCCAGATACATTGAATAGGCGCTTCAGTGGACCGCGCCTTCACCCCCGAGACCCCAGGGCTCGGCCAGGAGGCAGATCCCTGGGGGCGGGCGGGAGGGGAGGCAGGGAGGCAGGGAGGCAGGGAGCCGAGGCCTGGGTGGGCCCTTGTTGGGGCAACTTCCCAGGCTTCCTGACTACGCAAATCACACACCCCGAGAGCGGAGTGCGGCTGGCTTTCTGAAACCACCGGTCCCTGGTACCCACGAAACCCCGAGCCCGAGGCTCAGCGAGGCTCTAAACACCACTCGTGCTTCCAGACACAGGAAAAGGGGACTCAAGCAGCCATCTTACTCCCCCAAGCCCAGTTTTAAAGTCAAGGGCCTCTTCTTTCTAAACATGAGAATCCTGGTGCTTAGGTGAGGGGGTGATTTGATGGAAAGCAGGCTGGAGGATTTGCTGGAGGGGAAAATACCTTGGAAAGGGATTTCGTTTGTTTCTTTTCTTCTCTGTGCCAACAAGGCACAAAGAGTCAATCTCGAGAGGCACGTGGCACTGGTTTTTAAACACGTAATTTTTAAGTATGGTGTTTATTTCCATTCAAGTAACGGAAAAGTCGTGAGTGTGCAGTTTCCGAAGGTTCAGAGCCGGAGACTCACTTTCCTCTCGAAGGCTGCCCGCTGAGCCTGCCGGTCGCCAGCAAGAGGGCTGTCGCCTGGTTCCTGAATTTCTCGCGGCTGTCTCCAAACTGGCAGTGGACGGGCGCCCGGACCACTCAATCCGGTCCTAGTTCGACCTCTGTGTTTGGTTCAAAGGGACCCAAACCTTTTATTCACTTAGTTGCAGGAGTCCCCTTATGTTTTCAAACAGAGGAATCAAGGGAGCACCAAATAAATGCAGATTTCCAGGCTCCATTCCCAGAGATTCCAATTCAGCAGCTCTGGGTAGAGCCTGGGAACCTGCATTCTTGTCCAATGCCCCCAAGCCCGGCCACCAGGCGTACTGTTCCCAGGAGCACACACAGCACCTAGAGACACCAGTAAGAGCATAGTGAGAGCAGATACTAATCCCAGAAGGCTAAATAAGATAATATGAAGTTTAGCCATATGAAGTTGTCGATTCAACCGTTTATAACCAACAAATGCGGCAATATCAAATGGAGCTGCTTAATAATTGTAAAATGCTGGGACAGGACCTGATATAAAGCAGCATTCTATAAATTTTAAGCGTTATTAGAAGCTATTGTAGGTAGAATTGCCTCTCCCCTCCCTCCCAGAAAAAGAAATAGATGTTGACAACATAGTCCCCAGTATTGTGAATATGACCTTTTTGGAAATGAAGTCTTTGCAGATGTGATTAAGTTAAAATGAAGTCATACTAGATTATGGTGGGCCCTGTATCCTATGTCTGGTGTCCTTATATGGGGAGAGATTCAGATACACAGACACACAGAGGGGAGAAGCCCCTGTGGACAGAGGCAGAAAATGGAGGGCTGTAGCTATAGGCTAAGGAAAACCAAAGATTTCCAGTAACCACAAAAGTGGGAAGACACAAGGAAGGGTTCTCCCCAGAATCTACAGAGGGAACGTGGTACTGCCAACACCTTGAGTTTGGACTCTGGGCATCCAGAGCTATGAAAACAATAAATTCTTGTTGCTTTAAGCCATGAAGTCGGCGGTAACTTGTAAGAGTGGCCCTAAGAAACATATATGGAAGCTTTATCCCTCTTATTGTCTTTGCCACCACCATCATCACCATCACCGCCATCACCACCACTACCACCACCACTATCACCATCATCACTACCATCACCATCAATCACGACCACCACCACCATCACCATCATCACTATCATCACCATCATCATCACTGTCATCACCATCACCACCACCACCATCATCGCCACCATCGTCATCACCATCACCACCACCACCACCATCACCATCACCATCACCACCACCACCACCACCACCATCACCATCACCACCACCACCACCACCACCACCATCATCACCATCATCACTACCATCACCATCAATCACCACCATCACCACAGCCACCACCACCACCACCAGCATTGCCATAATCAATCACCATCATCATCACTGTCATCACTACCATCACCACTACCACCACCATAATCACCACCACCACCACCGCCATCACCACAGCCATCACCATCACCTTGTAGAGTGCAAGGCAGGGCATCAGACTCAGATCAGAGAACAGCGGCCTCAGACTGGTGCTAAGGAGCGGTGAAGGGGCTGCTCAGTCTCAATCCTATCCTCCACTTGGACTCACCCAATGCAGACTGGTTTGATGCCTCTCCAAATTTTAAAAAGATTTTTTTTATGATATACGCACATTTGTGCTTTTTGATGCTTTCCCAAGCTCCTTCTGACTTGTGTAATGTAGACTTCTCCCCAGGGAAATGTTCAAGAGACAGAAAGACGGAAAAATGGTAGCCGCAGAACACTGGGTAAACATTAGCTCCTTTCATAGCCTTCTTTTCTTGGATGACAAATCTGTGGCGGGCCCCCCAAATCCCAAGGAGGCCCACTTCAAACATTCATTTGGATCAGTCTAAAGGGTCGAGGACCTGCTATATAAAAAGTCCCTTAATGTACACTGTTTGGCTAAAATCTGCTTGCACAAAAATTCCAAAATGGAATCCGTGGCCCGTTTCATATGCTATTTTCAATCATTTTAAGGTAGCCAGTGACCTTTGTTTCATTTTCTGGAGAGAAGAGACATCTCACCGTGGTTCCCCTCCTATTCTCCCCTCTCACCAAAAATGGAAATAGAAAATCACAATGCCGTAGGTTCTGGCAGTTCAGTGACCATATATTCCAAATAAAGAAGCAGAAACAGAAGCCATGATTGATAGCGGGATAGGGTATCCATAGTGTGAATTATCTGCGACAACCTGCTTATGGAAGCATCCTCTAGATTCAGTCCCTCCGTTGGGGTCTCATCTTAGGTCCGTGAGTCTTGGCAAGTCACTTCACCTGCCCATGTCTCCGTGGACCCTTCTTCATGAAGTTGGTCCTATTATATCACTTGCGTTTCAGAGTCGTGAGTAGCAAATAAAGAATACACAAAAAAGACTTCCATAGGGTGATGTAGAGTGACAGCTGTGTATGTTCTCAATAAATATTAATCATTGCTATTTTTTTTATTGGGGAGAGAGTGTGTGCTAGTGGGGGAGGGGCAGGGGAGAGAGAGAAAGAATCTCCAGCAGGCTACACGCTCAATGCAGAGCCAGACATGGGGCTTGATTCCGTGACCCTGGGATCGTGACCTGAGCCAAAGTCAAGATTTGGAGGCTGCTCAACCGACTGAGCCACCCAGGCGTCCTTACTATTTTTTTTTCCTCTGGAGACAAGAAGGCCTTTATTTTGCCCATTCTACATGTCAGAAACTTGACATGCCTCTCAGTTAGAATTACTACCTGTGATATATTCGAGGCATTATTTCCCAGTGAACAGGGTTTAAGCACCGTACCCACAGTCCCAAGGCTACTCATGAATTTAAGCCTGGCTGGAGCCCAAAGTCTTGATCCTTTCCTGTTATACCATGTTGGACTGTTCAGAATATTTTCCCTCAAAACATATTTCCTCCCTACGAAGATAACCAATGGCCTTGACCCTTTGTATTGAACCTTAGAAGGCTCTAGCTTTCTGCTCACCCCGATCTGGCAGAGTTGGAGTGCAAAAGGCCTAAATAATTCTTTGCATCTCAAGCTCAAATTCCTGAGTTCTTTTCGAGCTCCAGAAGTGGCCCATGTGAGGCCGGAGTATAGGTTGCAGTGACTGCCAGCCTGTTGGGGGGGCACTGTCCTGCCCTGGACAAACAGGCTCCTTTCTTGGAGGTGGACTGGTGATCCCTAAATCCATGTGCTGTCAGTGGCTCCCCAGACACCAGGGTCTCCCAGAGTGTGGCCGTTAGACCGTTCGCCTTCGAATCCCCTGGGAGGCTGGTTAAAATGCAGATTCCCGGGCCTCTTTTAGGCTTGCTAAGTCTCCATCTCCACTGGTAAACCAGGTATCTGTAGTATTTTTTTAAATTCTTTTAACATTTATTCATTTTTGAAAGATAGAGACAGAGCATAAGCGGGGAAGGGGCAGAGAGAGAGAGACACAGAATTGGAAGCAGGTTCCAGGCTCTGAGACATCAGCACAGAGCCTGATGCAGGGCTCGAACTCACAGACCGCGAGATCATGACCTGAGCCGAAGTCAGATGCTTAACCGACTGAGCCCCCCAGGCGCCCCAGCAGGTGTCTGCATTATTAGCCGGTGGTCCAGTGACACGATTCTCCTGAATCTTTGTGAACCGTAGATATTCATTGTTTCTCTTCAAAGACAAAGAGCCAAAGGTGGGTGGGGCGTGAGTGGGGGGCATCTACCTGAAAATAAAGAAAAGATATGATATCTTAGTCCATTAAGGCTGCTATAACAAAAATGTCACAGACTAGGGGAGCTTAAGCAACCACCTGACTCCTCACGGTCCTGGAGGCTGGAGAGTCCAATCCAGACGGGCTGGTAGCTGTCGTGTCTGGTGAGAGAGCCTGCTTCCTAGTCCATAGATGGCCACCTTCTCCCCATGTGTGGCAGAAGGGGCAAGAGAGCGATCTGGGGGTCCCTTTTCTTAACCCACTGAGCCACTCAAGCGCCCCTCTGGGGGTCCCTTTTCTAAGGACACTAATCCAATTTATGAAGGCTCAGCTCTCATGACCTAATCCTGAGATGAGGCTCCACCTTGAAATACTGTCGCTTTAGGGATTAGAGTTTCAACTAAATTGACGGGGACAGCAACATTCAGTGCATTGCAGATAAAGTACCTGGGACCCGTCTGGGTCCCACAGACATCCGTGAATGGTAGGGGATATGACGATACCCCAAAGACGTGTGCATCCTCATCCCCAGAATCCGTGGCTGTGCCGCGTTGTACAGCAACGGGGGATTAAGATTGCTAAGTACGGATCTTCCAGGGACTGTCCCAGACTATTGGGGTGGGCACGATGTCATCACAGCGACGGTTTAGAGTGGAAGAGGGAGGAAGAGGAGGTCACAGTGGCAATGCTGCCGACTTTAAAGATGGGTGAAGGGGCCACAAGCTAAGGAATGCAGGTGGCCTCCGAGGCTGGAAAAGGGAAGGAGAGAGATTCTCTCCAGGAGCCTCAAAGAGGAACGCAGCCCGGCTGACGCGGTGGTGTGAGTCCAGGGAGACCAAGTTTGGACTTCTGACTTCCAGAAATGTGAGATAAAAACGCCGTGTTGCTGTAGGGCCTCAGACTTGTGGCGATTTGTTACAGCAGCCTTAGGAATCTAATTCACGACAGAAACGGAGAGCGGGTTTGCGTGGCTACAGTGAGAAGGGCAAAGTCCAGTCCCTTTCTGAGTAATAGGTCACTCTTTTCTCTACACCGTCTGACCTTGGGTACATCCTCTGACCTTTGCAGAAGGCAGTGGAGTGCCTTGTGGCCAGCAAGGTCAGGGCCTCTGCAAGTTCCCAAGGGGCTAGGAACGGGGAGCAGAGGGCTGCCCCGGGAGGCTCCGTTGGTTAAGTGTCCGCCTTTGGCTCAGCTCATGACCTCGTGGTCCATGAGTTCGAGCCCCGCGTCAGGCTCCGTGCTGACAGCTCAGAGCCTGGAGCCTGTTTTGGATTCTGTGCCTCCCTCTCTCTCTGCCTCTCCCCCTGCTCTCGCTCTCTCTCTCTCAAAATAAATGTTAAAAAAAATTAAAAATGAAAAAGAATAGCAGGTAGAGAGTGGTGCTGGGTAACCTGAGAGTCCAACTTACGGCCTCGGCAAAAACAATGACACTACCCAACAGAACAACAAAGAGACTTTCAACCTTAGTGAGTTTTTGCAGCATTCACGATCGGTAAGTCCCGAGGAACCCTGTTTTGATTTCAGCATACTTCTGCCTCTTGCATTATGGTGCCGTATTTTGAAACATTTTGGGTTGTGTGAAACGCAGGTGAAGGAGAGGGATGATACAATTTCATCTAAGTTTTAGGGCCTCTGTTCAGTTTTCCGCAGAGGGTCGGTCAACTCACATCGGTTGTCGGGAACCCACGAGTGAGCACCGAGCCTAAGGGGCCAGGGACGCAAACGAGAATTCTGAACGTAGAGAAGGGAGCCAGACCAAAGCAGAGGGCGGCAGGCAGAGACACAAGGCGATAGCGAGGAGATAGCCAGGGTCCCCAATCTGTGGGACGGTGGGTGGCCGGGGAGCAGCTCCGTTGGAGAATTAAAGGCATATAGCTACAGGCGACAAAGAGTATTGGCTCTTGGTGTGCTTTGGGGTCTTCGCCGGACACCATAACCCTTCCCAGGTGTACCCCAGGCCCTGGGGCGTTCAGAGCTGGGGGTCGGGGGGCGGCCCAGTCACAAATGAAAGCTGTCCTACTTGGGGCTCCCGCGTGGGGCGACGCTGTGGTCTGGCACTCAGCATATCCGAACCCGTGCGCAGAGACGACAGCTCCTCTCACCCCTCTGCGGATGCGTCTGGCAGAGGAGAGGCACGCTTGGGGCCTCCGGGGACAGGGCAGCTGGGAAGCCAGGCGGCACCCCCGCCTTGGGTCTGTTACTCTTGGGCCCAGACTAAAGGGGGCTTAGGTTTCTGCCCTTTTCATGTGGCGTCTTTCAAAATTGAAATCCACTTGAAGTGGTTTGGGTTTTTTCTCTGCCCCTCCTCCCCCCCTGGTGTTTGCTGTAGAGAAATACCTTCACACAGACGGCGCGGCTCGGGGCCCACTCCTGAGCATGTTCAGAGGAACCCAGAGAGGCCACATCAAGCCAGACGTTCTCATCAGAGCCGCCCCGGCCGGGCCCCCGCCGCTGCTCACTGGGCACAGGGTCTGTCTTCCCCCATCCGCCCCTCCGGCCTCCCCTCGCGTGCTTGGGCCCTGGCAGAACAAGGCACCTTTGTTTCTCAGAGAAGACTTATTTGGAGGCTTGGGAGGCCGCCGCGGGGTCCCCCATCCTGTCTGGCCCCCTGTTCTTCTCTTTTTGGGTCCGGAGGGAAGGTGGGTCGCCCCTCGCTCTTCCTCCGCCGGCTCGCGATCGCGGTTCTTCCCTCGTCACGTCCTGCTTGTGCTGCGAGACCCCCTTGCTTTTCCTGGCTCTCCCACTGAGCTCCCGAGTTCCCCATTTATAACACATTAGAAAGAAAATATTGAGTCCCGTGGGCTCAAGGAAGCCAGAAAGCGGGAGCGAGATCCCACGTCGAAACCCGCAGAGGTAGCACGCTTTGTGCCGTGTCGTACTGTAGGACGGTTTTAGCCGTGGAGGTGCATATCGATCGAGATGTATGTTGATAATCCTTTATCAATACCCACCGTCAGTCTGTCCGTCCCCACAGATGCCCATCAGTACGAGAGGGAAGAGAAGCGACTGAGGGCTCGTGCGTATTAGTTTTGTTTCATTACCTGGAGCCTGTGGCCGTCCACTCTTAGGTACCGAATTATAGAGGCCGGGGAGCGGGGGGAGGCTGGAGAGTGGGCAATTTGACTCAGCCTCTTCATCCCCAAAGTTTCCCATGACACGGCCAAGGTCACCGGGCCCTTGCCCTGCTGCTCTGAATGGCCTTGTGTGTATTCTGAGATCGGAGACTTGGAGAGTTTCATGGAAACCTATGGAGGTTGTGGGCTGTTGGAGGTCCCTGCGCCCCTTTCGTAATGGGAGCAGGGTCCCTGCCGTGAGGGGCCCTCACGAGCCTTCCCTGGGAATTTCCGAATCAAAGTGGGCACAGGGGCCTCCCAGGCCACACGGGAGTCCCTCAGCCAGTTGGAAAGCTCAGCAGGGATGGAGTCTGCGCATCAGCCCGCACACATCAGGGCCGGCAGAAACGGTTGAGCCAGAAAGCCACCGGATCTGGGTTTGAGATTTTTTTTTTTTTAATTGGAAACAAATCAGTTCTGCCTGAGGCATGAACTGGGCGAGGGCCAAATCTCTGCTTAGCGGGCGTGCCTATAAAATAGAGGATTGGAGAGACGGTGTCGTCCAGCCCCCTTGTCTGCAGCTGGGGACACTGAGGCCCAGAGCCCAGAAGCTGAATGCCTCAAGGTCTCACGGACTCGGTACAGTGTCAGGACAGCCTGCTCTCGGCCGGCTCTCCTCTCTGCCCTTGTCCACTTCTCCTTGCAAAGGCGGCTGCGGTGCCTTGGGCTCTCGAGACATGCGTCACTCTACCCTGAAGCCAGCAGAGAGAGAGAAAAGCCCCTTGCAGCCTTTAGGTCAGCGCGCAAACTCGTATGCCGGATGCCTCTTGCTGCGGCGTCCTGGGGCAGGGGGGGCTGGCCGGGAAGGGGGCCTGTTTGGGGAGGGCTTCCTCGAGGCCTCTGTCCCAAAGGCTCCATGATCCTGGTCTCTGTGCCTGTTAGCTCGGTTCGTCTCTTACCCTCCCAGCCCCACGCATCAGGGGGAGGGAGCTTTGAGACTCTATAGGTGCAGGATAACGAGGCAGCCGGATTGCAGGAAAACCCATAAACCCCTCAGAGCCGTGATCTTTCTCCGAACGGGACCCATGCATTTATTTTCTTGAGAAATGGCTGGATGGATTTCGCCGGCAGGCCCACGCTTCCAGGGCTGGGATTTTAGTAGAAGTAAGAAGCAGGCCCTTACTGAGGCGGTGTTGGGGCTCAGGAGGGACCCCCCGAGAGGCCTGCCCGTGAAATAGAAAGTAGGTCTGGGGAGGTCGGAGTTTAGTATTTCCCTCCACTCCCTCCTTTCTGTTGCCAGCTACCCCCCACACCCCCGCCCGGGGCGATTTGCATGAGAGGAAGTCTGAGGGGTAGGGACAGCCCCGGGGCCTTGAAGTCACAGGCCACAGGGAAGGAAGATGAGCCAAAACCCGAGTGATGAGCACTCTGCTCTGGCCTCTGAAGTTCACCAGGGTTTCAGAACGGCCGTATCTTCGCCGTGACCTTATTTCTGCACCAGGAACCTCAGAACCTCAGCCTGCAATTAATCACAACGAGTTCTTAGATTAAAAAAAAAAAAAAAAAAAAAAACAACTCTTGGTGACAAAATAGAGGCATCGGCTTATTCGGGATAGCAGTGTGGTTCAGGTCCTGCCACGCCCCCGCCCCCGCCACCTCGACTCCCATTTGCCAGGGAGAGAGAAACATCAGTAAAAACCGTGGCCACAGCGACCCATCTTCAAACCTGCAGACTGGAGGCTGGGCCCTGGGGGTGGCCAGCGAGAGGGGGAAGGGGGACCCCCTCCGGATCCTGAGGCAGAAGTGCAAGGTGCTGTTAGCAGTCTGCTCTTGGGCTAAACAGCCCCCTGGGCCTGACCCATTTTCCATTCCTCCATTTTCAGTTCCGGGAGGCCAGCACCAAGCACAGAGACACCTTGGGGCCATAAGCCATCTCAACAAGCCCGACCCAGGGGACAGAGCCTGGGGGTCAAAGGAAATTCAGGTTGCTTTCCACAAGAACTCAGGCAGGGAAAGCCTGAGAGAATGGAAAAGAGCGAACGTGACACCCCTGCCGGGAGCAAGCCACAGCTCAGGGCTCTTGTCCCCGCTCCTACCCTCCGAGCACGTCCCGATCAGGAGAGCCTTGAAGGGGGCAGTGACGTGCCCAAGGTTTTCCCGCCAGGAAGTGACAGAGGAAGAGCCCCGATCCCGAGGAAGGGGGCCCCAGAGCTCGTGCGCGAGTGCGTTCCGTGACCAGCGGTGCGCTGGGGACTCACTTCTCCCGCCCACAGTCCCGGTTTGAGGGGGACGCACCCACCTCGCGGGCTCCCTGCTGCGGTGGCGCTTCTGTAGCTTGATTTCCTTCCGCTGAGAGCTTGGGCTCATGATTTCTCCAAGTTATTTTCAGTGAGTCTAGATTGTGCTGATCTTTAATCCTTGATTTTTTTCTTAAGTTTTTAACATTTATTTATTTTTTGAGAGACAGAGAGTGAGCAGGGGAAGGGCAGAGAGAGAGGCAGACACAGAATCAGAAGCAGGCTCCAGGCTCTGAGCCATCAGCACAGAGCCCGATGCGGGGCTCGAACCCATAGACCGTGAGATCATGACCTGAGCCGAAGTCGGCCGCTTAACCGACTGAGCCACCCAGGCGCCCCAATCCTTGATTTTTAAGCCGCCCCGTGCCGTATTCTACGTATCCAGCTCACTTCTCCCTCAGCGTCCAGGGGCTGACGGGTCAAGTTTAGGGACCCCGATGAAAGACCGAAGGGGCGGGCAGGTGTCACTCATTGCCATGACCCAGTGTTGGCAAGTGAGCCCCAGGTGAGCACATGAAGGGAATCAGGACTGAGAAAGGCCAGGTGATTTACATGTGTAAGGATCACAGTCACGATTAAATGACTATCTTTCCGCCATGAAGCTTGGCCCGCCATCGTCCACTTAATGAGTTTCGGTGACGCAGAGGGAACACCCGCTAATTTAATCAACCAATAGAAATAACAGTCTTGAAACATACCGGTAATAATAATTCCCTTTTCTGGAATATCCTTGTGTGCCTAGGGGTTTTGAGTTGTATTCTCTCCGATGGCAGGTGAAGAGACGCATCTCGATTTTAAAATCGGTTGCTCTTTTCTGAGCGCTTCTCAGTGGACGGTCAGGGATCAGTTACAGGCACGTCCTTCTCCCATGGTTTCCCTGTGACTCCGCACACCTTCTTGGAGCATCGTCTCAGAGTTTGGGACTGAATTAAAGTGTGGGAAGTGTGGGGCGCAGGGAACCGGTACTAGCAAGTCTGAGGAAGGCAGTGGCTCATCTTGAAGCCGTGGCCATTCCGATCCACAGGAAACGAGCTGGGAGAAAGCACCTTCCGTGGGATTTAGACGTCCGCCTCAGGAGGCTGCTTGTTGGGGCTTGGAGCGTTCAGGGAGGTCTTCCTGGAGGAAAGTTTGGTTTCCTCTAGAGGATGACTATGTCCTCACAGCAAAACATGAGCCTTTTGTCTGATCCAGTGGGGTCAACGTTGGCCGTCAGGCACACCGTGGCTTTGGGGTTCCAATCTGGCTCTGCTATGTTCTCAGTGGGAAGCTTTGAGCAAGTTATTTGACCTTAGCAGCAAAATGGACGCAGATTAAAATGCTTAGTGACTGAGGCGATGGTGATTTTCAAGGGCAAGCAGCTCTTCTTGTTCCTTTCCCACCGGCCACATCCCCTGAGGTTTTCCTGTATTGTCTTTTCTCTTTGCCTTGGGAGGCAGAAGACCTGGGTTCAAGTCCCAGCTCTGCCATTTATGACTGTGTCATCTCGCTTCTCAGGCTTCCACTTCCGTTCTGTCACCTGAGCATTAGGGATTATGAACTTCCTGAGGGCTCTTCTTATACAACGATTTTTCCATTCACAGTCCTGCAGATGGGGAATTCCTTGAGACATCCCTGTCTCCCCACCTCTCCATCCTGCACCCCCTCCTGAACCTCTCGCCATCCTTCTGTCAGGATATAGACCAGACGTGTTTCCCTCTGATCTCGTCCATCCGCAGGCATGGAGCATGTGTCCGGTGTGCCTGCCGGCGGGCCTGGGGCCATCCAGGAGGACACAGACGTCCAGGTGCCAGAACCCCTCTTTCAGGAGACCAGGAATTAAGAGGTCTGGGACCACCAAAACTGGTGGTCGGAGGCCAACGTGAAATAACTGGAAGCCTGCTTTGTAGCCTAGGAGTGGCGCTCGTGGAAAGTACCAGAGAGAAGACAGTCCACGAGGGTAGACGCGGACAGGCAGCAAACTCCCATGAAGCTCCAGGCTCCTCATCGTAGTATCTTAGAGTTGAAGAGACACCCCCAACACATACATCTCTGACAGAATGACTTGCTTACACACCTGTGGTTCAGAGAGTAGCGTAGACACTTTGACCCGCACTGGCAGGAGGAAGAGAGAAAACAAAATAAGGGTAAGAAAGTAGTCTCCGGATCCTGAAAAAAAAAATCTGTATCTATCTATCGATCTGTGTATCTACCTTCCTTCCTTCCTTCCTTCCTCCTTCCCTCCCTCCCTCCCTCCCTCCCTTCCTTCCTTCCCTCCCTCCCTCCCCCGTTTGGCTGCTAAAAGACTAGGGCGAAGAAGTGGCAGTGACTCGGCCGAGGAGCTTGGGTGTGATCGTGTGCTCACCCCCTGGCTTATAGGCTCCGCCAGAGGCTGTGTCTTCGGGGTTCACTGCTTCTCCTCCGGGGCAGGGCCAGTTCCTGGCACACAGGAAGAAGCTGGTAATGTGTGTTGAATGACTTGCACTGACATTTGGCTGCGCCGTATAGGTACAGAAAATATCAGTCACCTCTGTATTTCTGTACCCAATTCCAATGTGTGTGTACGGGTCTTTCCCACCCCGCCAAGCAGTCCTCTGACCCCAGCCGGGTATTCTCCAGTTCAACCCATTTATGACGCTCTCTACCCTGGGACAGCAACACGTTCCACAGGTCGAGGGCTCAGTCCGACCAGGCTGTCCCCCCACCCTCAGCTTCAGATGCCAGTCTCCAGTCCGGGTGCCACCCGGGCTTCTGACTCAGTGGCTCTAGCCCGGAGGTTACCACGACTCCCTGCATGGGTTCCATTAATTGGCCGGAGGGGCTCACAAAACTCTGAGAAACATTCTACTTACTATATTGTAAGATTATGAAAGGATATAATTCAGGAACAGCTGGTGGCAGAGATGCCCGGGGCGAGGCAGGGGGACAATGTGGGAAGCTTCCGTCTTCTCTGAGAGCCGACTCTTCCCCCGAATATCCACCTGTCAGCCAATCAGGAAGCACTCCAAACCTGGTCCTTTTGGATTTTCGTGGAGGCTTCATTTTAGTCACAAAGGATTCAAGCGTTTAGCCATTGGCCATTGATTCGCCCTCCAGCCCCCTCCCCTCCCAGGCAGTTGAGGGAGGGGCTGAAAACTCCAACCTCCTAATCACGTGATTAGTCCTCCTGGCCACCAACCCCGTCCTGAGCTGGGTCCAAAGGCCACCTCCTTTTTTTTTTTTTTTTATTCTTGTGTGTGTTTATTTATTTATTTATTTTTTAATTTTATAATAGTTTATTTTCAAATTGGTTTACATATAACACCCAGTGTTCATCCCAACACGTGCCCTTTGGTACCTCGCTCACTCTCCTCACTAAAGGTTTTAGGAGCCCAGCGCCAGAACAGGGGCCAGAGACCCAAGAGTCATTTTTTATCGTGACTCCCAGCATCCCACGTCCTGTGGGTGACAGGGCTGCCTGGGAACCTCCGCTCCTCCCCTTGGCGCGAGCGGCAGGAGAAATGTGGGCCTGATTCTCCTCCTCCTTATTCTGCTGGAAACAGCCACGAGGAGCGAGGGCGACACTGTGGACGCCTCCGTTCTTCAGAAACTGCTACCATCATTTCGTTTCCCTTCTCTTCGATCCCGGCTACCTGCTTTCTTGTGGAGGAGGTATCCAACATCCGTCTGACCTTTGGGAGACTGTCACCCACTCAGATGGTCTCTGGACTGAGCCTCATGACCTTCCGAGGCGTTCCGGAGAGCACAGTCACCACGTCCCTTTCCAGGGCGCCCAGGAGAATGGCCTGATTCCGGGCAGAGTCTCCTCTAGAAAGAAGAGTTTGACGGCAAAGGCCCCGCCGTCCAGCCCGTCCCTCCGGCCACACCTCCCACCGAGTCCTCACTTGCTCGCTCCGCTCTGACTTGGGCTGTCACTTCTCCGGGCCCGAGCACGTGCTGTACCTTCCACCCGGAGCCCCCCTCCTGCGGGTCGAATGAACAGAGGAGACGCCTGCCCAGACCCCTGTCCTCCCAGATTGGTCGGAAGGCTTTCTCCCCCTGGGTCCAGAGCATTCCGCCGCAAAAACGTCCCAGAATATTTCTGTCCCAAGTCTCATGTCCTTGGTCTGCATTTTCTATTGCTTTAGGCACAGAGCCCAGAGACTATTTTGAACGGAGCCGAAGGCCGTGCTCGAGAGAACATGAGTTGTAGAATGTTGGAGAGGCAGGTTCAGACTCCAGTTCTGCTACGTGGTGGTCGTGTGGCCTTAGCCAAGGAGCTCACCTCCCCAAACCTCAGATGCTTCGTCTGCTAAAAGCCCCCATCCTGCCTTGTTGCCGTGACAAGGACATCGTCACACATAAAGGTCACACTCAGAGAAGCAACCCCACAAACGTTAGGCCCCTTGCGTCGCTGTTCTCCTCCGTGCGTGACTGCAGGATGGGGGGCGGGGGGAGGAGAACTGATTTCTCTCTAAAGAAACTTCAGCTGCCCTCGCCCTTCCTGGGAGGAAGAAACACGGAGTCCCACGTTCGTACCGAAGGTTTCCTGCAGCCCATCCGGAGTGGCTCCTGGCAGGTGCCCGTGAGCAGCCAAAGGAGAAGCAGAGTCCTCGGTGCCCCCTTTGCACGCCCAGGAGAGACGCTGGTTAGCCCGGCCCTCTCAGCCCAGGGCAGGGCTCATGGAGAGGCCAAGAACTTGGCCTTCAGGCCAAGCCCTGCCCTTCTCGCTTCCCAGTCTGCCGTGGGACCTTCTCATTGCGTGCACCTGTCACTCTGCAGAGTCCCCGCGGGATGGCCAGAGGCCAAGTCCCCTGTGCCTGCGGAGCACGTGGGGCCAGCCAGCCCTCTCCAGGGCCCCCGGCCCTTTTCTCATCGCCTCCTCCGGGGGGGCCTGAGTGACCCCTGCGGATTATGAATGAGGAGGCTCCCGGCGGTTCATCCATCCCGTCACTGAGTCCCTCACTGCCTCTTGACTGAGCACCTACTATGTGGCAAGCCCTGGGCTAAGTCGCAAGGCAGATGGAGGTGGGAGCCACGGCGCCGCCCACCCTGCCCCACCCCAGCTTCCACCCCGGAGCAGGGGCCGGCAGCTCCCCGCGTCCCACTGGCCCCACCACGCTCCGTTCGCTCAACGCCCATTTTATCGCTGGGACCCTTAGAACCGCCGCTCCACCCTTTCCCCTGTCCCGGTGCACCGGACTGCCGCCTTCGTCCCCTTCCCAGAATGCCGGTCTGGTCATGTCCGTCTTGGGTGGGGGGCGCTGTTTCCCACCTGCACCTTGGACTCTGTGACACCTTTAGTTTTCTTTAAATGAGTTCCCTTTGTGGGTTTTTCTTTTTCCCCACTTGGCCTTGCTCCAGGCGGGATCTTCACTGGGTGCCCGTTGAACATGACACCCCTGTGGGTTTTTTTAAATAAGTAATAAAACGGAGGACGTTTGTCGTCATCTCCGGCTATGAGGCGGCGATGCCACCTTCCCCGGGCAGCGTCGGCCGGAGGGTGGCCGTCGGCCCTCGTTTACTTACCAGCTCTTCATCCAGCCCCTCCCGCGTGCCCAGCAGCATGGGGGCTAGAGTTCAAAACTGGCAAAGCTCCTTGCCCTCCCGTTCTGGCGGTCGAACAGATAACAAAAGCAAGATGCCTGAGTCGCGTGCCTGCAGGCTTCTAACGGATGACAAGGATTAAGAGGAAAACGCAAAGAAGAGAAAAAGGGGCAGGAGAAACCCAGTCGTGGTGCATAAACCTTCCCGCCTGTCCAGCCCACCTGCTCCTGCCCCCTCAGCCCGGGATCCGTGCCCAGGTTCCCTCGATGCTCTGTGCTCACAGTGCCTGCCGTGCGCCGGTGTCCCCAGAGCGCCCGGCCCGCGGCTCCCACAATGCCCAGCGCCCACGTCGCTTCCCACGGGCTGCCTTTGCCTGCTAACGTCTTTCTGCCAGGACCACCCTTCTCACGTGGGCCTCTGGCTACATCGTCTTTATCGTTTCAGGTGCACCAGGACGTCCCCTCCCCTGACACCTGGTCCCCCGTCCCCGTTAGAATTACACCTATCCTCCTCTGGGTGGCTCGGGCCGTTTCCGTGGTCGGCCTTCTCGGCCAATTTCGTCCTTGATTCATCCCGTGTCTGCCCCTCCTGCTGGGCCCTTTAAGGCTGGGGCGGTGCCACCTGCCTTCCTGCCTCGGCGCCCACGGCTCGGGGAGGACGGGAGCCCAGCAGTGTGCCCGGGCCTCGGCGGCCCCCCTGGGAGGCTCTCGGCCAAACCTCAGTGTTTATGGGCGGCGCCGTGCCCAGGGGAGGGGGTGAGGGCAGGATGCCCGGCCCCTCCCTGTTATCACCTCCTCGGCATCTTTCGGACAGTGTTGCCTCTTTTGAGAAGTTCGAAATGAATAATTCTACAGAAACCAGTCATTTAGAAAGTACACGCCCTCCCCCAGGCCCTCGCTGCGCTGCCGGAGAGATGAAAACATGTACAGAGTTAGGAGGTCGCCTGCCGGGGCAGGGCAGGGCAGGGCAGGTGGCGCGACCTTCACGGGGGCAGTCTACACTGAGGCCACTTCCGGAGCCTGGCTGCAGGAACCCACCGCCTTGTCGCGGCCCCTGCTTTCTTCACACTGTCCCCTCTGCTCCTTCCCGCCATCCCTGCCCCGATTCCAGGCTTCCCTCCTCTCCCCTGGCCCCCTGAGGTGCCCCGTGCCGGGTGGGGAGGCCCTCGGGAGCTGGGAGCCAAGCCACCAGATCGCAGTGATAGACCTCTCCCCTGCTGTCAGCCAGAGGCCAGGGGAGTGGCACCGGCCCCCTCCCCCCTACCCGGACCCCAAGGCACCGGAACAGCCACCGCCTTCTCTAGGGAAGCAAGTTTTCACGCGCAACCAAGAGCCATCGAGTGAAAGCCTCTTTCTTCCAGCATCTCCTACCTGTCTTGCCCTGTTCTTAGCACGGGGAGAGATGTGTGGATGGGATAGACAAACCCAGCTGTCTGGGAGCCCGCCTTCTTGTAATGGGGTGCCGGGGAGCAGACCCCAATCAAACACAGACGTCGTGCAGTTACAGATTGTGATCTGGACTGTGAAAAGAGGGGTGACCTTGTGGGCCTCAGTGAAGTTCAGAGGTGAGAAAACCTGAAGGACAGGAGGAATCCATGCTGCTAGGTGGGAAGACAGGTAGGGGAGACAAGCTGCGAAGGGCTAGAACAGCATGTGCAAAGGCCCTGTGGTGGGCAAGAATCTGATGCATCGAAGGAGCAGAAAGGAAGCCACAGGGACCGGAGCTACTCAAGGAAGGGAGCGGGCAAGTCAAGAGGAGGTGGGAAGCGGGAGACCTGGTAAAGCCTTGGCTTTTTTCTCTTTTTTTCAATGTTCATTGATTTTTGAGAGAGAGAGAAAGAGAGACAGAGCGTGAGTAGGGGAAGGCAAGAAGAGAGGGAGATACAGAATCCCAAGCAGGCTCCAGGCTCTGAGCTGTCAGCACAGAGCCCGATGGGGGGCTCGAACCCACAAACCGCGAGATCATGACCTGAGCCGAAGTCAGATGCTTAACCGACTGAGCCCCCCGGGCGCCCCAGGACTTGGCTTTTCTTCCGCATGCCCTGGAAAGCCACCGGTGACATCGAAGTGGAGAAGTGGCACAAGTAGGCACCCGTCCCAGGAGACAGGGGCCGGTCGTGAGGGCACAGGATGGAGAGGATTTGTAACCTCCAAAATGACATCCGAGACTTCTCTGTCTTTACCGGAGGCCTGGCGTGGTGGCCTCTGGGCTCCTCCAGAAAGGAGGAGTCCACCCTGAGGCTGCGTCCCCATCTCCTCTCCGCTCCTCTGGCCAGGGGACACCTCCGGTGAGCCATCTGAATCTGGGCCTCGCACAGGCTGGAAGACGGTGGGACGGAAGGCGGCTTCGTTAGCGTGTTCTTGCCAGGGTGGGGGCAGCTTCCTGCGGGGACGGGGGCGGGGGGTGTGTGTCTGGATCACACAAGCTCTCTGTGTTCCTGCCTGGCCTAACGAACCACTGCAGCCCGGAGGGGGCCTGACCCCGAAATTCCTCTGTACCCCCGGGGCCCGGCGCCTCCTTGTTCCTTTTCCAGAGTCTGCCGAAGGTCAGCGATAGGGTTAGAGAAGGGGCCGGAGCCCTGGACGAGGATGAATAGGCGGCCTGAGTGCCCACAAGTGCCCACGAGAGGCCTTCATGAGAACAACCGGGCCCGAGGAGAGCAGCCCGACCACTGTGGGCTGGCCCCGGTACAGGAGAAGAGAGGACAGCATAGAAGCCAAGAAGACGGGATGGGGCCCCAGAAGGGTCTCCCTTGAGCAGCACGGAGCGCAGCCCCCCTCAGTTAGCCTGTGTCCCTTGGAGACGCCCGTCTGGGAACGGGGGTGGGGGCGTGGAGGCTGGGGCCGGCTCTGGTCTCCAAGGAGCAGATGACTGACCGTCCCGTTAGGACCGGCTCCCTGGGCACCGCGTCTGGCCCGTCTCTGGAGCGTGACACATATTTGATGGGCAGACTGCATGCACTTGGGGACCCCAGGGCTGCTCCCAGGCAGGGCTCATATTAACAATAGCAAAGAACCGTACATCCTGGAGACTTCCATGCACTCCTTCAAGTAAGGCCATCCCAGAAACTGACGTCTGGGGCTCGCAGGTAGTGTAGAAGTCACTTTTAAAATATTGTTTAATTTCAATTTTTTATTGTTTATTTTTGAAGGAGGGACAGAGCATGAGCAGGGGAGGGGCAGAGAGAGAGAGAGGGAGACACAGAATCCGAAGCAGACTCCAGGCTCTGAGCTGTCTCTCTGTCCTTAAAAAAAGTCAGTATTTTGCATGTAGTTTTATAGTCTCCAGTTTTCACTAATAGCAACATTTTCTCCTATCATCAATGCTCTTTAGCATAATCGTTGATGCGTTTTGGGCACACGAAGGTGCCGGATTCACTTCCCCACATACATTATAGATACAGACTCAGCACAAACAGTGCAGCAGGATGGACCTTCCATTCTCTTCATCTCACAGACGAGGAGTCCAAGGGACAGAGACCCTAAGTAGCTCCTGTCGGGGTGAAGAGCCCACCTTCGCCCCTCGCCGTAACCCCTGTCCTCACCGTCGGGTGACTTGAGCTCAGTACTCCCGCGACGAGCCGGGCGAGAATTTACTTTAAAACTTCCCAGGGCAGCTGTCAGGGCTGTTTCTATTTGCATCGTGATTTCCTTAGGATAATTTCTGGGAGAAGGGGGCAAAGCATGGGGACTTGTATTTTTAATTTTTTTTCATCTTGAAATAATTTTAGAGTCACAAGAAGCAGCAAAAATAGTACAGAAAGGTCTCAGCTCCCTGGAATGATAATATCTTATATAACCACAGTCCGCTAGCAGAATCAGGAAATGAGCATTGGTGCGCTACTATTCGCCAAACTACAGACCTTATTCGGATGGCAGCAATTTTTACATGCGTTCTTCTTCTTTTTTTTAATGTTCTGTGACCTTTAATCTCATCTATAGACTCACGAGAGAACCGTCGGGGAGATTTTTTTAAGACTTAAAAGTGTATGGTTGAAATTTCCTCCACGCGGTTGGCAGGGCATGGCGCGTCTAAGGACGCGGGGTCCGTGGGGCCGCGTGGAACAGACCCGGGAAGCAGTGTCCGGAACTCGGAAAGGGTGGTCAGGTGGCTCGGGAAACCCAGCGGTCCTAGCCCCGAGCCCCGCGTCCGTGGCTACGACCTCACGCTGGGGACGTGACTTGTCAGTCTTTGTCCTGACAACTCTGCTGCTTCCTGGTGGGTCCTGGTCCGCAGGGCGGGATGGCGGCCTGAGCGTTTGGCAGGAAGAGCAGGGGTTGTGGGTCCGGAGAGCTGAGCTTAGGTCCTCACGTGACCTCAGGTCAGCCATCAAGTCACCAGCGGTTCGTCGTCCTCACCTGGGAAGTGCGGGGGTGAAACGGATGCTCCCTGGGTTGGGAGGGAGACCCGCCTACGCTCATCCCCCTCTTGGCTGGTGCTGTCAGCAGGGGGTCCACCAATAACGGTGATGATTCTCCACGTTGGTCCACGCTCGCGCCCTGTGGCGTGCAGAGCCCTTGACAGACGTGCCTCTTGCACCAAACAGTGTTGCAGGGACGTGGTCACTCTTCCCGCCCCCAGGTGAGGACAGGGAGCCGTAGCTGCTCAGCCGCGGTCTTCACAGGCCCAGAGGCCCCGGCGCATGGCCCAGCGGGGTCCCCTTCCCTCCCGCGCTCCCCGTCCCCACCTAAATCTGTACCGACAGTTGAAGAGGACCTTTTCCCCAGACCAAGGACGGCCCGACAGTCAAGAGTTGAGAAGTGTGGCTGCCTGTGACCCCCAGCTAAAATCTCCAGCAGGCTCTCAAGACGAGCTCCAAGGCCCCTTCCGGCGGTAGAGCAGGTTTGATATTGCTGTGAGGTAAATGCTGCCTAAATAGAAAAGCCAGGAGATCAGTTCCAAATGGATTTTCTGGATGGATCAGGTTTTTATTCGTTCTGAAAAGGAGGCAGGTAGCGGATTTCACTGCTGTCACTTGACACGGGAGGTTGCTGTCTCCCAAAGCGAGAAGAGAGGGCACCCCAGTCACTTCTGATAACCGTCGTGTCCTGGAGGCTTACATTGTAGACCTGTCCCACAGAGGGAGCGCTACAGGTTGGCATCACAGAGCCAGTCAGGCTTGTTTGACAGAAAAGGCAAAAGCCAACCCTTCTGGGACCAAGGTCAATCCAGCGTTTTCAGAAGTCAGTCATATACTTGGGCATGGTAGGGCGCATTCGAGGCGGGGGTGTGTGCAGTTTACCTGATTGGACGTGGGATGCCTGGAAACAGTCCAGCCCTTGGGATGTTCAGAAATGAGATATTTTCAGGGCGCCTAGCTGGTTCAGTCGGTTAAGGATCCGACTTCAGTTCAGCTCATGATCTCACGGTTTGCGGGTTCAAGCCCTGCGCCGGGCTCTGTGCTGACACCTCAGAGCCTGGAGCCTGCTTCGGGTTCTGTGTCTCCCTCACTCTCTGCCTCTCTCCCGCTCGCGCTCTGTCCCCCCTCTCTCAAAAATAAATAAACATTAAAAAAATTAAAAATGTAATGAAAGAAGATATTTTCAGGACACACGCAACTGGACCCGTGAACAGTGGCAGACGAGGGGGCCAGAGCCATGGGACTCCTCTCCGAAAGGCTTTGGTAGAGCAACGTTCTAGCTTCACTTACCAGGTTAAAGGCTACACCACGTGAGCCGATTTGGGGATTCCGTTCTTGGAATTTTTCTTAAAGCACTTAGGTTTTGCTATATATCAGAGGCAAGTTGACGAACTCGGAAAGGTCGGGCGCGATGATAAACGGTCGAGCTGGTATTTGTGTTCTGAAACAAAAGCTGGTCCCTGTAGTTCATTTGGTAGAGTCGGGAGCCAGCGTGAGCTAGAGGGAAGGAGGGAGCGTGCTCTGGTGACAAGGTGGGACACCGAGGGGGAGTTTCCTTGAGGATTATTCTGGGGGAGCAGTCCAAGTCCAAGATTCTAGACTCGCCGGAAAAATGCAGTAAGTCAGTAGCGACTGCATCATTCAACGCATACCTTGACCGTGATTCCTTAAAAAAATACATAACTATCTTTAAGATGTTGGTGTTCGTGTTTGTGCTATTGCAACTGTAGCAATCACCCACAAACAAGTAATTGAAGATACAATAAAAAGCATCTCTGCACAAGTATATTATTTTGAGTATTATTTGTAATGGTAGAGACTGGAGACAAATGTTCAATAAAATGGAGACAATTAAATAAAACGTAATGTGATCCCTGGTTGAAGTATTACGAAGTCACCGAGTGATGCTCACTGTGAGAATACTAACGGAAAAATATAGGTGCTACTGTGTTAAATGACTATATCAGCACCCACGGCAGTACGCCCAGACATACCCCTAAATCCTTCAGTAGGAAGTGATTTCCAAGCGTCGAATAAGGGCATGGTTGATTATTTTTCTCTTCGACTTTTCTGCACGTTGAATAAGGCATGCGGGTTACTTTTATAATGTCAATACACAGGATGCGCTGTAGTTTTGAACCAAAAAGAAAAGTAAAACGCGAGTTATTTTTTAAAGGCTTGCTGCCAGGCACTTTACGGATACCCCAGCAACAAGGGAGGGGCGCGACGCACTTGACTGGGGATAGGAGTGCGCCTTGAATTTAGAACGCACAGAGCCAGCCGTCCTGGGCAGAGTTTCGTGGGGTTTGGGGGCGAGAAGAGGGAAGGAGATGAATCACTCACCGGGTGTCTTTCGGTGATCACAGTAAAGAGATCGAAAGCAACCTAACCAGACTCTGAGCAGGAGGAGTGACAGCAGGACAGGCTGGACGTGGCCAGGTCAGAACCGTACCTCCTGGAGTGGGAGGCACTGCACATTTCGAGGGCAGAGAGATGCACGGAGAAGAGGCAGCTCGGTGGGGCCGAGGGCACGGAGTGGAAAAAGGAAGGAGTGCTATCAGTGGGTGTGTGCGACACCCCCTCCTTCCAGGGAGGCAGCTGCAGGAGGGAGGCCACGGAGACCTCGGCAAGGGTTATATAGATATATATAGATCTCGCTGCCAAGATGGCGAAACTAGGGCAGGCGTTGGAGGCAAGAGCGATAAAGATGCTTAAGCGAACATTGTCCAGACCTTTGGGAAAAGCTGCAGAAGAAAGGCAAACAAACTTGTCGCCCCGGGGGGGAAAGGCCTCAGAGATCAGCCAGCCACGAGACGAGACGGGAGGCACGAGGGGGGCGGGGCACACTTGTGAGTTTCAGCCCCCCGGATTCTAGGTCAGCTCCTTCTGCCCAAACCAGCCCAGGCTCCGATTCGTGGCTTTGGGGCTCTGGCCCTGCGGGGTCACAGCTCTTTGAAGGGTCATCAGGAGGAGGGCCAAGAAGGGCAGGTGTCTGTTTTCCAGGAGGGCTGGGTAATAGCAGCTGAAGAGTGGCCCCCAGGTGCTAAGAGTTTTTATTGTCTTATCTCGTGCCATCCTAACGATAGACTCACAGAATGGGTTTTATTTATTGATTTGAAAATAGAGTTTATATTTTAGAGAAGTTTTTGGTTCACTGCAGAACTGAGTGGCAAGTTCAGAGAGTCCCCGTATATCCCTGGCCCGCTGGGTTTTATTTTACTCCCCTTTCATAACTGAGGAAACGGAGGCCTGGAAGGCTTGCCTAGCCCTCCCGCTACTGTGCAGATAAGAACTCTTCGAGGCAAGACTCAAAAAATTAGGCTACCGACACCTTTCAGCGTCTCATGTGCATGACGAGGCTTTGCAACAGGGGTCCACACACGGTGGCCCATGTGCCCAGTCCAGCCTGCCCCCTGTTTTCCCATGGACCATCAACTAAGTATAGTTTTTACATCTTCCAACGGATGGGGAAGGAGGAGGGAGAATGTTTTGGGGCCCTTGAGGAGTATATGAAATTCACATTTGTGCCTCTCAGTAAAGTGTTTCGAGAACTTGGCCACATCCCTTCTTTTAAGGATTTTCTGTAGACACAGATACCTTACGTATGGCCCACTGTTTTTTGTTGTTGTTGTTGTTATTTGTTTTTGTTTTTTTTTTTAATTTACAGTTCAGCCCTTTTCACATAATCGCTGCATTACTCAACATTTCTCTCAGTCTTGTTAGATTTATGCTGGCCAGGATGGCCCAGGCCAGGAAGTTTCCCGAAGATGCTATTTTGGGGATTCTTGGCTCTCCTTTAGATGAGAGCAGGTCTCGGTTTTATAAAGTTCGTCATCTGGGGAGATTCATTTGAAGAAAAGGTTCCCCTGCTAAACAAATAAACGCCAAGAAGTTCGAATATCAAGACTTTTCTCTCGGGGGGCGGGGGGGGAAGCTTGTGATGAAGATTATACCTAAACCCAGGCAAATCAGAAAATACATACCAGCCACAGTTTATATTCTATTAAAGAACCCTCGTTCTGGCCCCAGTGGACGTTGGTAACTAACACTGCCTAGCCCGAGAATCACACAGAAGAATGGGGCATAGAAATATTCACGTCCAGTGCCTTAATTTAGAGTCAGAAGGGGACCAAGTGACTCATCTAAGGTCACTTGGCGTGTTAGAGGCAGCCGCAGCACGGGCCCTGAGTTTGGCACTTCGGATTATTGTGAGGTGTGGGCTTGGGCCTCACGGAGATCACTCTTGGGGAATGGAGCCTCAAAAGACTTCACTGACGTGGGTTTTATTTTTATTTTTTTTCTATCAGTAAATGTTTCTAAACGTATCTCTAAATGATACGACTTTTAAAAAACAGTAACCACAATAACATTATCACACCAAGAGTGCTTAACAATCATTACTTAATGTCATAAAGCAGAGGTTTTCCTGTTTTTGATTAATGAATTTTTTACATTTAAATCCAAGTTAGTTCACATGCAGTATAATAATGATTTCAGGAGTAGAATTTAGTGGGTCATCACTTACAGATAACACCCAGTGCTCATCCCAGCAAGGGCCGTCCTTAGTAATGCCCCTCACCCGCTTATCCCATCCCAACCCCTCTCCAGCAACCCTCTGTTTGTTCTCTGTGTTTAAAAGTGTTTTGTGAGGGCTCCTGAGTAGCTCAGTCCGTTAGGTTTTCAACTTCGGCCCAGGTCACCATCTCACGGTTCACGGGTTCAGCCCTGTGTTGGTTCTGTGCTGATGGCTCAGAGCCTGGAGCCTGCTTTGGATTCTGGGTCTCCCTCTCTCTCTGCCTCTCCCCAGCTCATGCTCTCTCTCTCTCTCTAAAATATAAATAAATATTAAAAACAGTTCTTGGGGGAAGACTAGGTGGCTCAGTCAGTTAAAGCGTCCGACTTGGACTCGGGTCATGATTTCGCAGTTAGTGGGTTCGAGCCCTGCGCAGGCTCTGTGCTGACGACTCAGAGCCCGGAGCCTGCTTTGGATTCTGGGTCTCCCTCTCTCCCTGCCCTTCCTTGGCTCATCTCTTTTTCTCTCTCTCAAAAATAAATCTTAAAAAAAACTTTTTAAAGTCTTTTATGACGACCTCCAGTTTGCAAATCTCCAATTTTGACACCAAGTCGAAGTTCAGGGCTTAGAGTACTCAGTAGCCTTGTGACCTCGAGAAAGTCAGGTAACCTTTCTCGATCTTGGTCTCATCATCTACGAAAGGGGATGCTTCTAATATAGAAAGTGCCGTTGTGAAGATCTGGTGATATTGGTAAAGGCCTTAGGAAAGGTGACACACGGAGGCTCTTAATCACTGATGATGACGACGTGATAATCATAGCATGGTTAGGAGTAGAGCTGGGTCACCCATTGCCGAGTGTTTGGCAATGTGCCAGTTTTAGCACCGAAAGCCTTGAGTCCTGGGAATCCACTCAGTCCCTGCAAACCAGGGTGGTTGGTCACCCTACTGCAGCCAGCCGGGCTCACGAGCCGCGAGAGGTGGTGACCCAAGCTCATGGAACTGACACGTATCGGATCTCAGGCATGTTTATTCTTTGGTTGATGCACTCGGCAGGACCGCTGGAAGGGATCCCAGATCCTCTATAAATAGACACAGATTGTTCAGGAACCTCAGACCTGCTGCTCATCATCACTGAATGATGGGCTCTAATTGCTCCCACCACTCCGAGGTGGCGTGGCCTCCAAGCATCACAGTGAGGACCAGTGCCCGTCTGGGGAAGAAACGTGGCCCCTCAGGATACCGGAAGCGAGGGCAAACTGTTAGCACGTTAGGGAGAAACAGTATGGAGTTGACACGGTCCAAGTCCCTCATTCTGGCACTCGAAAGGCTGAGGACCCAAGAGAGGTCAGGTGACTTTTCCACTCTCTTGCAGCAAATTGGAGACAGCTGAGCTCTCGAGTAGTTGCTTTGACTCTTGGTGCTTTATGCAGATTGTCTGACGTGTGGTGGGGAGCGGGACCTGAAGCTCTCTCTTCTTTGGATAGCCTTCTCTGCAAGCTTACACAGCCCTAGGAAATGGGTGTGTTCGGAGTGCCAGGCCCCTGAGCCTGACAGCATGGGAGGAGGGACCCTGGAGGCCCGAGACTGGTGGCGAATTTCCCCGCCTGGGAGGGAGCGCTTCTGGCCAGAGAAGTGAAAACACTGCCTTCTAAGATGGCAGCAGGGGTGCCTGGGGGGCTCAGCGGGTTGAGCATTTGACTTCGGCTCAGGTCATGATCGCGCGGTGCGGGAGTTCGAGCCCCGCGTCGGGCTCTGTGCTGACGGCTCAGAGCCTGGAGCCTGCTTCGGATTCTGTGTCTCCCTCTCTTTCGGCCCATCCATCACTCATGCTCTGTCTTTCTCTCTCAAAAATAAATACACATTAAAAACAGTTCAGTAGCAGAGAAGCAAGAGTTCATCGCCGACTGGGAATAGAACGATGGCGCCATGCTGGTCCCTGGCCAGTTCAGTTAATGGAGGGAGTCGGATCAGAGAATTGAGGAGAACATGTCCCCCTCTCGGGCCTTGCCTTTTTTATTAATTTACCAAACATTTAGTAAGCACCTGCTTTGTGTCAGGCACAGGCCTGGGTTCCGTAAGTTCTGCAACCATTAGGTTACCCACTCATAGAACATGGAATCGTGGCAAAGACAGACCAAACAAAAAATAAAGCAACTGCAAGCTGTAATTAGGATCTAGATGGAACAAGGAAGAAGGTTGGAGTCATAAGGAACTAGCTATATCTCCAAAGAGGAGATTTTTTTTTTAAGCTGAATCCTAAGGCGTGAAAAAGAATCTAAAGAAAGGAATTGACAGAATCTTGGATAATTAAAAAAATTTTTTAATTGTCTTACCAAATTCAGTGTGTTTGTACCTAATGATAAATGACCATACAACCGAAAATTTAGGTAAAATTTTATTGATTGACCACACGCTTAATTCACCAAGCCGAGTGTTGTTGCTTTTTTTTTTTTTTTTTAATATTTACTTATTTTTGAAAGAGAGACAGAGTGCAAGCAGGGGAAGGGCAGAGAGAGAGGGAAACACAGAATCCGAAGCAGGCTCCAGGCTCTGAGCTGGTAGCACAGAGCCCGATGCAGGGCTCGAACCCACAAACCATGAGATCATGACCTGAACTGAAGTCGGACGCTCAACCGACTGAGCCACCCTGACGCCCCTGAGTGTTGTTGTTTTCAAAGAATCTTGGACTCATGTTAATTTCAGACAATCTGAGCATCATTTAGAATCCAAGTGAGAAACGCTTGGCGTGAACCAAGCTTGTTCCCAGAACTAAAATCCCTATCTTCCGAAAACAGTGTAAGATACCCTACTGAATGAAATCAGATTTTTTTTTTTAAAGTGGAAATGAGATGAAAAGGATTGAGAAGGAGCCAAATGATAGTTAAGTTAATCTTCAGGGGAGGGAAAACATGTCGGAAAATGTAAACCAGATCAGGCCACCCCCCCTTACCATCCTGCAGAGGGAATTAAATTCCTACAGAAAAACAAGTCTCTGATTATGAAAGGATTTGACTGTGTGGAAGAATCTGGAACATCCACCCTATTAAAAATACTTGTAAAACCAGGGGAATCATGTAAGAAATTAGCTCAGAGAAGGGGGAGAGTCCAGGCAGCCTGAAATAGAGTTATTATTTCAGACACTGTATCATATTCGTAAGACTGCAACGGGGAGAAAATTGCTTTATTACAAAAAGCAAAATTTATGATCAGGTAGTACCATTTAATTCTAAGTGGCTCTGTTAACCCTTTCTCCGTAACTCGGTGCATCTGAACTGTGACAAGTTAAAGAACAAAAGTAGTCCCCAGGTAATGTTAGGTGTGGTACATTTGTATTCCGATCCAAATAAAATAAATTAATAACAGAATCAATCCGAGCACAGGGGTGAAACTTCTTTGCAGTTTCCTAGGGACAGAATCAAGTAAACAAAACAATACACACACGTATTGTTTTGTGTTAGGAGACATTGATATTAGCAAACATCTGTCCCAAACTGGGTGGGTAAAGCATGAACTATGAAGAAAAGTCTTAAACGTAGCCAATGTTATAAGCATTCTTAGAAGGAGACACCAAGTTTTAGCTCATTCCACAATTGTACACACAGTGGCTGTTTTCTACATAGAATTGTTTCAGCAAGCCAGTGTTTGCTTGGGGAGTGCTGCAACGGTACCCCCCGTTTTCCGTTTTGTCAGTTGCAGAGTTTTGGTACAAAACACCAACGGCGGTTAGTTAAGGCACATCCAGATGAAACTTGTGTTGTGTTGTGTTGTGTTGTGTCGTGTTGTGTCGTGTCATAACCAGCAGAGCCTTCCAGGAAGGTGCCTTTGTTGCAGATGCAGCTAATGAGGGCTGGTTGGTGGCGGTTAGGACGGCTAAGCAGTTTGCAAATGGCCGCCCATTACTTCCGCTGGGAAGTGGCGCCTCGGGACCGTTTTGCACAGAATGTTTTGGGCTGTGGCGGCAAGAACCCGCTTCCCTCCTCCCTAATGCCAGTTCACCAACTGCCCGATTTCACAAAGCTCAGCAAAGAAGAGTCAGGTACTGTCAGTTACTGAATCAGACTGGATCCATCTGGGCGAGCCAAGGGAAAAGCGAGATTTCCGTGGTGTGTGCCTCGCCGTCAGCAAAGAGAGGTGGGGTGGGGGGTGCCTTCTCTGTGGATGTGGGGCTCGCTACTATTGTACAAATAACCCACAATCGTTTTCTTTCTCCTTCGATACGCCGTCGATCCCAAGCTTTTCCCTTCTTAAATCCTCCGTTCGACTCGCTTTCCGAATCTTATTCCTGATTCAGTGGAAATGTTACCGACTCTGGAAGGCCTTCCCTGACCGCTTGCTCCAAAGCAGCCCCCCTCCCACTTCTCCACTAGGCTCCATCCGCCATGATTTATTGTCTTCATAGCACTTATCACTGGCCGATGTTTTCTTGTTTATTGATTGATTTCGTGTGTTTATTTACTCTGCCTTCTTTCTCTGGAATGTGAGTTCCATTAGAACAAGAGTCATCTGGGAAGGTAAAACAAGTACCTGGCAGAACTGGCAGTCAAAATTATTGAAAGGTGGATGGATGGATGGATGGGTGGGTGGGCGTGTGGATTGGTGAGTATAGAACATTTCCAGTTTGGGTAACCTTCACTCTTTGGCATTTTTCTCAGGCAAAGTACAGGTGTTGAATTCCTATCCCGTTAGATATTTTTCCACATGTCAAATGTCTCAACCAATGTACCAAGACACCTCCTAAACTGCACTTAAAATGTAACCTTTTCGGGGCGCCTGGGTGGTTCAGTTGGTTAAGAGGCCGACTTCAGCTCAGGTCATGATCTCACAGTCTGTGAGTTCGAGCCCCGCGTCGGGCTCTGTGCTGATGGCTCAGAGCCTGGAGCCTGCTTCAGATTCTGCATTTGCCTCTCTCTCTCTGCCCTTCCCCTGCTCACGCTCTGTCTCTATGTCTCTCAAAAATAAATAAATGTTAAAAAAAAATTAAAAAATAAAATAATAAATAATAATAATAAAAAATAATAATAAAAAAATAATGTAACCTTTTCTTGTTGGAAACTGGATTTCCTCTCCAGTATCTGGGTTTTCTACTCCCTTTTTCCTCTCTTTTCTCATTAACAACAAACTGAAGAATATACTGAGATATTTAACTGTAGCCACAAAACAAAACACCCTGGCAAATCGAGCCAAGCATAGAAGAGGACTCCAACTTTGTTTTACAGGCCTGTATGGTAGGTGTCTGTGTGAGGGGTCAATATGTTTTTGGAATCAAAGCCCATGACATAAGGGATAAGGTCAGACGGTAGATTCGGTATAATTTGTGGGCGAAAGACTTTTAAGCAATGGGTAAGTCAGACAGGGAAGCCATCCCTTCTTAAAAATCAGACAACTCTTTACATTTAGATAGGCCAGAGCAGTCATTTAGAAATTAATATAAAACGATGAAAGAGGCGTGCTCAGTGCTTCCCAGCAAACTGAGAGAACAGAGGTAGAAGAGGCATAAGATGATGTTGGCTAGAGATGTGTTGAGGGGCAAATGGAGTCACGGTGGCTTTTAGAAGGGGAGGAGGTTAATCAAAATGGCACCCTGAAGACAGACTGCAGGGAAGACAGGCAGGCAGTGTGAGGAAGGTGGGGGATGAGAAGAAACTGGCCCATTTGGACAACAAGACAGAAAATGCGTAACCAGGAAATCCACGTCTACCAATTTTTTTTTTTTTTTTATTCAAAAAATGGGATTGCCAGGGGCACCTGGGTGGTTCAGTCGGTTAAGCTTCTGACTCTTGATTTCGGCTCAGGTCACGATCTCATAGTTGGTGGGTTCGAGCCCCATACTGGGCTGTGCGCTGACAGTACGGAGCCTGTTTGGGATTCTCTGCCTCTCTTTCTCTCTCTCTCTCTCTGCCCCTCCCCTGCCCCCAACATGCATGCACAGGTGCTCGCTCCATCTCTCTCCTTCTCTCTCAAGGAGAGAGGATGGACCTGGGTGTGATCTGCCTCAGGAGGCTCTCCAAACTCCCCAAGTCATTCGCTCTTAGATCTAGGCTGCCCTCACTCACCTCCACCCATAGGACCCTGAGTTCTAATGCTACCCCAGGCCCCACTACTCTTGCACCGTCGTTGCATGCAATGTCTTTGCCAAGCAGGGAGGAAGGAGTCCTGGGCCATCCTTGATGATCCACTTAAGATCATGATTTGGGGAAATCCTTTGCTGAGGCTTCTCAGGCACTGCTTCCCTCGCCTCCCTCGGGTCCTCGCACCCCGCTAAACCTCCCGTGTAGTGCCGACGTCATCTGTTTAAACATCAGTCTTGGCTTCCAACCTTTTAAAGGCTGGGGCTATATTTCTCCAGCCCCATCTCCTTAGCGCCTCGCCCCCATGCATTCGTTCAGCCCGTAGGTACTTTTGGAGCACCTACTGTGTGCCGGGACGATTCTAAGTTCTGGAGATTTTAGCAGTAAACAAAACATTCACTGGTGGCCCTTACGGAGCTTACTGCATATTGAGGACAGACAACAAGCAACTAGTCTCCCCCCCGCCCCCCGCCCCGCACATAGATGTATATTTGTAACTACCATTTGTGAGACATGCTATGGAAGATAGGATCAGAATTTAGGGGTTGCAGCCACCTGGGCAGAATGGTCTAGAAAGTGATGGTGGAGGTGATGGCTAATTCAAGACTGCCTGGCAAGCTGTTTGTTGAGGGTCTACAATTCACTTTCCTTCGCCTACCCGTGTGTGAGGAAGGACCCTATCATTCAATGGGTTGGCATCCGAATTTTGGAGGTTTGCCCAGTGCGGGGGGGGGGGGGGGAGCGTGAAAATCTCCCGGATGGGCAGCATCAGCATTTCAGAAGCCGTGGAGGGAGAATTGGGTAGAACAGTGAGTTATGAGATCAGGACCTGCAGCCTGACTGGAACTTTAACTCAGTGAGACAACAGACGTGGACCCTGCCCGAGCGTCCCACTGCCGGAGTGGCAGAGCACAACACGGTTGTGGCCCAGGGAGCGTCTGTGAAAGCCAGGCCTAGAATGGTGCCCAGGTCTCCTGGGCCCGTGGCCGGCATGGTCAGGGTGACAGGATACGATTGTGCCTGAAGCGGGTGCCCTTTGAGCCCTTACTTCCGCTCGCGTCCACCTGACATGCAGGGGCTCAGAGCCAACAGGACGAGGTCCAGGGAAGAACCTAAGGGATGGGCGGTAGGGTGGAAGGAAGGGTGAGGTCAAGTTCAGATCCCACATCCCTGGAGAGACAGACATCTTGACTGCCTACAGTGGCCAGACTAAGTAAAAAAAAAATAATAATAAAATAAATAAACAAACACAGCCACTTAGTTAAATCTTAATTTCAGATAAACGACTGATTTGGGGGAGTGTAAGTATGTTCCAGACAACAGACAACATGGGACATACATAAAAAAAGTATTGGATGCTTCCCTGAAATTCAGATTAAATCCGGCATCTTGTGTTTTAATCCGCAGCCCCGTTTCCCATGCCCAGAGAACGATTCTGCCTTGCGTCGTGCCTGGGCCCATCTCTCACCCCCCCCCCCACCGAAGGCAGTAGGCCCCGGATGCAACCATAGCACCACGTGTCACATTTTAGCTGGAGCTCACGGAATAGGCCAAATGTCATTCCGTCTAATATCTGGCCAGAGACCCTTAAAAGAAAGAAGCTAAGCATTCAAAATAAACCAAAAAGGCAGAGTGAATTATGGCGCCCCCAGCTCTGTTAGATACAGTGGAGACTTTGTGATTAAGGAGAGAGGGTGCCTTCTTCCAAGAGCCTGGAAAGAAGCAGAGAGGACGTTCGACCGTGACCTCTCTTCCTACCAGGAGCAGCTCGTGTTCTGGGACAAAGTGCTGTGCAGGGACCAAGCCGCCTTCAGGACTCGCGGAGGCTGGACTTTGTCCAAGGGGACCCGAAGCAAGGGTTGAGCTCTGTAGGTCACCTGTCACAGGTGGCTCCAGGAAGGAAGGAAGGAAGGGCCTCACACCGGGTCAGACTAAAGATCCTTGGGTGATGAGGGTGGGTCACATCCCAGAAACCCCAAGCCGTGCGCAGAGGCAGGAGCAGAAGATGAATGAGAAGACACTCCCGAGGGGCCCCAGGCGATACACACCAGGGCAGTCGGGAATCACAAGGAGGACAGTGGCTAGGTTAGCATGAGTCACCGTCATCGGGTGCTAAGAACACGGCACATGAGGTGCTAAGAACCAGTGGTTCTTAACGGAAGTGGGGGGAGGGGAGGGGGGAGAGTGCCCCCAAGGGACATTTAGTAACGTCGGGAAACGCTTTGGGTTGTCACCACAGGGTAGGGTGTCACTGTTGGCCATCTAGGGTCCCGAGATGCCCACCAACATCCTCCCCCACACAGGAGAGCACCATACAATGAATTGTCCGATCCCAAAGATCTTCCTCACGAGTGGCCTCTGAGTAGGAGCTAAGGTACTTGGCGCTTCCAGATCCCTGTACTCGTGAAATCCCGGGAGAGGCCTGAGGGAGACAACCCCGAAGCGAGCAGAACCATTGGAAGGAAGAAAATAAGCATATGCATAGGGGGGAGGGGAATCCTCCAACCAATCATTCCCGGTGGTAACTTTGCCAAAGTGTATGCTTATTAACCAATTACAGCCAAGATTTACAGAGCAGAATTACATTTTCATATAAGTAGGACCCATACCATTCCCTCCCAAGCCACTAGCAAATTCTATGGGGTTTTAATGTGACCGAAGACGGAGTCAGCCTAATAGAGCCTGGGTGTGTTAATGGGTGCTTGGGATTTATACTTTAATTGTGTCCCCGGCTCCCTATCTCGCGGAAGTATTCGTCTTGGTCCGTGGACACCAACAGCGTGCGCTAACGTTACACCAGGATTATGAGGGTTTTTTTTAATTATTATTTCATCTGTAATTATAGGCAAGATCGGTTTCTTGTTTAGAAATCCTTGAAAACATTTTAATTGAAACGGTCAGTGGCCTTTAACTGACCCCGTCTTAAAATACACCCTGGCAACTGAAATGCGTTCAGCTACTGGATTAGTAAGGAGCGTCCCTGTTCTAAACCAAATCATAAGCATTATTTAAAATTTTGGATGTGAGGGTTTTTTTTTTTTTTTTTTGAGATTTATGGCGCAGTTGAAATGAGGTCAAGTAGAAGCACTAAAGAATTTAATTAGAAATGTCCTCACATGCTCCCTATGGCTGTAAACCTCACATAGGTTGTCCCTGGAGGGCCCGGAGTCATTGGAGACGGCATGTACTTTTTTTTTTTTTTAACTCCTAATAAGAAGGAGCTACAATCTGCTGCTCTATCTTCAACAGGGAATTCTGGGAATCTAGAGGACAGGGAGAAAAGGAAAGGTGTAGAAGCCGGGCTGGGTCGGCAAGGAAAAAGACGAGGGGCTCTCCTCTGGCCTCAAGGGCTGGCCCCAGCTAGAATATTCGTGCATTTACTCAACATACTTTCTGTGCACCTTCCGTGTCTCTGTGCTGTGCTAGGGGTTGGGCAAGTCAGAGAGACTGAGGTGTGGCCATTGTTCTCAGAGATCTCATGCAGGAATGCCACGGACAGAAGGACTAAACAAAAGGAACAAAATGGCACATTCACTGAAGCCGACAGAAGTGCGTACCGGTGTCAGTGGAACCAAAGAGCAGGAAGGCTGGACTTGGCCGTGGGGACTCAACTGGAAGTCTTTTCCCAGGAGGTTGGGCTTGAAGGACGTGGACCTGGGTGGACCCGGAGGAGGGAGAAGGGAGGGAAAGGAGACGCCAGGCAGAGGAGGCCGCCTGTGCCAACACACAGACACGAGCTGGGACGGTTAGCGGAACCCAGGATGGACAGCCGCTCCTCTGACCAAGAGCTATGGCAGGGAGCGATGCCCAGAAGTGATTAAGTTTGGAAGCCAGATGTTTGGCTGAAAGAACTTATACCTGTCGAAGCCCGCTGTGCGACCCCGCCAGCCCAGGTCCGGCTAGGGTGGGCCGTGGCAGTGTCGGGGTTTCAGGCCAGTGGTGTTGCAGGGTGATAGCACTGGCGCTCCTGAGGAGAGAGTCTTGGGAGAGGGATAGGAAGGGCACCTTGATTCTGGGGAGGCTGAACTAGCAGCAGGGGATGGGAGACGGTGCTTCTGGTACTTTCCTCTGCAGCCTAATTCCATTGTCAGCAAAGAGTTCAAACAATAACAACTACCGTGACTATTATTGCTACCAGCACCACTAACTGGTACCTATAGGTTAGGTAGTTTTCTTCATTATTATTTAATACTTATAACACCGCTGCATGGTCAAGTGTTTATAGAGGCTGGCCTTCCTCCCAGCACTGCAGTGAAGAATTGTCAGCCATCATTAACTAGATCAGTTCCTCCTGTGACTTCCCCTAGAGAGTCGCCCATGTGGGAAGCAGCTTGATGCAAATCAAGGCTCACAGCGCATTTGCCCCCGTGGTTTGCAACCTGAGGCTCACATATGAACAAAATCTGTTTTCTCTTTACACCGTCTAGGGTTTCTCTCTTGGGCTTACATTCCCATAGGCCAAACATCCTCCAGAGGAGGTGAAACAGAGGTGAAGTGACTGCCAGTTGCTTTGAGGATCCCCCCAGGGCTGCCCAGAGTAAAATTTGCATACGCCACATGTATCAGTCAGCTTTTGCTGCATAACAAACCACCCCCGAAATGTAGTGGCTTAAAGCAGCAATCATTATCGTCGCTCACCTGTCTGTAGGCAGAGGGTCAGTTGATCCAGGCTGGGTTTGGCTCCAGGCTATGGATGGAGTTCATGTCTACTTTATGTGTCTCTCATTTTCCTTGGACTAGTGTTCCCCAGGGAGCACTCCCTCACGGTGAAGGGCAGGAGTGTAAAAAGGCACATCTAGCCGTGCAAGTTCATGGTGAGACTCAGTTGGTTGAATTGCTTTTTATCCATCTCCATCAGGCCTGGTGCAGGCACTGGGTGAGGTCTCTGTCTGGAGCGAGGGCGGCGGGCTAGTGTCAGCTAGCCCTTTGCCGGATGGTCTAAGGCGGGGGGTGTCCCTACCCGCTTTATGCTGGGACAGAGGTGCTCGCTTTACCGGTTTATATTTTCAAGCTTGAGAAATACAACCGTGCTCTTTCTCTGAAACCGTCCTGAGGCTGACTTGAGCAAAATAAGTTGCTTTTCTAGACGACTATAACTCTTACGGCATTTGGAAACTAAATGTGCGCTAAAAGTAATTAACGCATGTTGGTTCATGAATAATACACTATTTTACAACTATTTGCCGAGCATAATGAGTCAGGCTACGAAATTGACAATGAACGCTCTATTATGTGATTGCCAACTGGTTTATAAGATATTGAACATATTCATTACCTCTGCCATCATGTCATTGTCGAGCGATTGCTTTTTAATAAATTAATTTTCCAGACATCTCTGGGGTCTTTGTCTGAAATCTGGCTGAGGGCAAAAATGAAGTTAATTGTGTGGTCTGTGCTGAACTACCGATGTTTGGTGGCTCGCACGCGAGCGTCACAGTTGGCAGGCCCTGTAGCAAACCCTGCGTGTGACACTCACGTGTGAAGGGAGAGGCCACTGCGGCAAAGGACAGTGAGAAGATCCGGCCGTGCCTTGGGGAGGAGCAGGTCGCTTCCCCGTGAGGGTCTTGGGCGGCGGCGAAGGCGTCTGATCAGTTTCTTAAAACATTTAATGAGAGCGGAAATTAGCACTCAATCCCATTCCGTTCGGCATACTTACTCTTGAATCTGCGCCTCTCTTTTTGAAATGTCAGTGTCACCTTTGATGGGGGTTTGGCTGGCATCCCCTCTCCTCCCGGGAAGGCGGAGCCAGGTCCTCTCCTCTGATCCTATTGTACCTTGCTCGTGCCCATCAAAGCATTCATCACATACGTCTTCATTATTTACACTGTGCCAGGAGCAAGACTCTGGGGGAAGAGGTCTCATTGATCTCCATGAACTGAACCCCTCTTTCAGAGTCCAGTGTACTGTCGCCCCCACACTTGTGCAAGAGTCTAGGTGATCCGTTTATGCATCTGTTTCCAGTCTCTGGTCTGAGATCCAGTTCCACGCCCATATTTCGGGGAATTAAACAGGACCCATGTTAGGAGGACCTTAACAATTGTTCATAATTGTGCATAAATGACCCAACTTGTAAATGGGCTTTCCCATTATTGAGGCAAGGACCCTTCTTCATTGCATGGAAAAACCTGCGTGGGGAGTTGGTCATTAAGAATGGCCTGTCTTTATGGTAACATTTTTTCAACTTTAACTGAACTGGAGTGTTCTTTCTGGGACTTTGGCCGTGTCTGAGCCTATCGAATACACGGGTCTCTTTGAAAGGAAATCTCAGCTCTTCTCAGGGAACGAATTCGGTCCAGAGATCAAATAACTTCAGGCACACATTTACCTGGAGTTTTTGATTTTTAATCGTCTGTTCTCTAGGCAAACCTCACACAAAGCTCATGGGGGACAGGTGCCAGGCAAGGACAGCGTAAACCCCAAACCTCTGCCCGCTACCGTGTGAAGTGTGTTTTTACGAGCTTGCTCAGTTAACTTCTCCGTGACTGGACTGGGGTGTCGGACTGGATCAGGAATCCAACTTCCTTCTTTAAACAATAGGAAATTGACAAGGTGATCAGGGAACACCCAAATTCTGGAATATTATGCAGGTGTTACAGTGGCATTAGGGGCGCCTGGGTGGCTCAGTTGGCTGAGCATCCATCTTTGGCTCAGCTCAGGTCATGATCTCACAGTTCATGGGTTTCAGCCCCGCGTCGGGATCTGTGCTGACAGCTCGGAGCCTGGAGCCTGCTTTGGATTATGTGTCTCCCTCTCTCTGCTCCTCCCCTGCTCCTGCTGTGTCTCTCTTGGTCTCTCAAAAATAAATCAATTTTTAAAAAATTTAAAAAGTAGGATTAATAACAGGCAAATGTTCTTGTAGAAAGTTTGTAAAGTATATACGTGTTGCAAGTAAGTGGGAGGGAAGGAAGGAAACGGGCTTGTATTCATACCTTCCCACATGATTCATCTCTCGCTGGTGTAGCCCTTTAATAGATCATGGTGTATTTTCTCTGTGTTTTTTTATGTGTATATTGTCTCCATAGCTATTTTTACATTTCTATAATACTTGCTTTCCTGTTTTCTTCGTTTTGCAGTGTGAGCGCTCCTATTACCGATGGGTTGGAGGGAACTGATAGAGAGATAGGCAGGCTGATGCCTGATAACTAGACGCGTAGATACAAATGACGCTTAGAATCAACCGGGCAAAGCATTTTCCCTTTGTGCTCGGTGCTGAGACTGCTGCCTTCCGTCCCCTGACGTAGGTCATTTTCTTTTCACTTCTTCTAGCTTTTGGGACCTCGACTGCACTCCTGTAGGACTTCCTTCACGTACATATCTGATATTAGAGTAAATGAGAAACCGCGACAAGAAGTCTGGTCCAGTTTTTTACCCTAGCACCCAGGTCAGAATACCAAAATGGTGGCATCCCCCTGCCCCGGGTCGTTCATGGTTTGCGCCCCAAAGCCCTGGGCTCTGAGTGAGCCTGTTGGGGGCGTGGGGGCGGCTCTCCAGCTGAGCCGCCTGCTCTCCGGATTTCGTATCCAGGTGGGCACAGTGCCTTGGCTGTTCCTTCTGTTCCGCCTGGAAGCTCTTTCCCCCATTTTCCCAGAGGCCAAGTTAATGTGACTCCACAGAAGACCATGACGTGTCTTACTTCAGTTTGCTTTTTGGGTGATTTTTAAAATAGATATTTGCACCGGATCAGCCCGACGCACTTCAGCCAGCATTAGACAAGGGGCGATTGTAAATCCGGGGCAAGGAGATATTCCAGAATGGAGCCCTACCTACCCCGTGGAGTTAGAAAAAGACGAGGTGTGTGCTTGACTTCACCCCCAAATAAAAGGGCAGCCGAGGACCTCAGGGGCCCCTCCTGCTGTTAAATAAGGGCGATTTGTTCAGAAAAGTTGGGATATCATCTTAGAACGTTGGATTCGGAAGGGATACTCCACCATGAGAAATTGACCTCCATTGCAAGCCCGAGTGTCCACTGTGACACTGCTTGATGGGGTCCTTCCGTCTCTAAGAGCAGCCACACGGAGTGGGCATTTTCGGGGTAGCTTCTTCGTAGACACAGCGAGCTGTTATTTCTTGCTGAGGGTTGATCACCGGTCGCCCCAGGATTTGACCCGTGCTCAGCCCGTTATGCTGTAAGGTTTCTCTCGGCGGTAGCATTTTTTTTTTTTTTTTGAAGTCAGTGGGTCTGTTCTCACAGATGATAAAACTAAGGCAGGTGCAGTTGGCTCAAAGCCACCCAGCAAGGCAAGGGTGGGGTCAAGGCCAGGCTTTCAGTGCCCGATGTCCCGTCCAGCGCTCAGACACTCTTGGAGACGCAGTGTGTATTCGTCAGTCGTGTCTGTGGGTCACACATCCTGCATATCCTCGCTGCCACTGCGAGTGGTAGCCACGTAAGCAGCCCACCTTAGCAGGCCGAAGGACAGAAGTCCTGGCCCCATCAGGGCGCCAGAAAGAGCTACCCTCGTCATTACCTCCTCCTCTTGCGTCCGTTCTCCCGAAAGGCTCCGTGCAATCCCTACAATCCCGTGCTAGAGAGTTAACTGTTTAAGAACCAGGGGTGTTTCTCAAGGCAAGAACTTTTCTACCGATTCGCTCAGCAAGCGTATGATTAAATGCTAATATTCTCACTGGGTGATGGATGTTTAGCTCTTCAGAAGGGAGGATTTGGCGTAGTGTTTTTATTATAATGCTTTCCCATAAGCGACTATCCTGCAAATTGATAAGCAGTCCTTTTAATTAGATGGTAGTGCCGCGTGCTTCACACGGCATGCAAAAGGCCTATAAAAATGGAGTTAAATTAATACACAGGCTGCTGCTAGCTCGGAGCCGCAGAGATCGGCTCGTTCTAGGGAAGGGTGAATTTAGGACCTGTCTCACCCTGAGGTTAGGATAAAACCCAGCACCTTGCGCTTTGAAACGGAGAGGTGGGGCGCCCGGGTGGCTCAGTTGGCTAAGCGTCCAACTCTTGGGCTCGGTTCAGGTCATGAACTCACCCAGTTTGTGAGTTCGAGCCCCGTGTTGGGCTCTGCACTGATGGCACAAAGCCCACTTGGGATTCTGTCTCTTCTTCCCTCTAGAGCCCCTCCCCTATTTGTGCTTTCTCTCTCTGTCTCAAAATAAATCCATAAATTTAAAAATAATAATAAGATAAAAATAAAATAAATGAAATGGAGAGGAGTGCCAGACAGAAACATTTTCGTCAGAAGCTCTGCGCAGCACCGAGCTCCAGCCCCCGGCCACTCTTCCCGATGGCTCAAGTGCAACCCCAGGGCTGGAGCCGCTAGCCATTCCCGGGGTCTGTTTGCCTTGACCTCACTGCCGTCTCCACAGATGGACCGAGGTTCCCTCCAGGCGGGACACCATCAGTGCCCCCTCCCTGCCTGGCGCAGAGCGTGCGGCCCCCACGAAGTGCAGAGTCAGTCCCACCGACAACGGAAAGGGAGCTCTAACTGCAGATAGAGGGACTGGGCAGGTGTTTAGTAGACCATCGAGGAGACGCTCTGCAAAATGCCTGTCTTCTAGATGAGTCTCGAGCACCCACGGGCCCATCCCCCACAATCGTTACTGTCATTGTTGCTTTTATAGCTCCGTCAAGTCTGGTTCCCAAAAGGGCAGGACAGTTATTCTGGTCTAAGGAGGGGGGATTTAAAATTAAAGTTACAAATAAATAAATAATAGATTATTATTATTACAAATAAATAATAATAGATTAAATTAAATTCAGGTTACTTACCTGCTTCTATGGACTACGCCTTCCTCCTACGCCTGGGTGCTGGTGGGGGGCCCACGCCCCGATGCCACACCGCTGGTGGGAGTGAGGTCGGAGACCAGGGCGTATCTCTCTAGGCTTTCTCTTCTGCCTTATATTCTTTCTCCAAGAATATTTTTCTTCTTCCCGATCCCTCTCTTGGCACCGAACACCCTGCCTTGGTGTTCCCGACCTTGCCGCGTCTCAGACCGAGCCAGTGTTGCTGGGAGGTGAAAAATGGGACCCACTTGGCAAAACTGCTGGGGTTGCTGCCCCCCGCGGGAGTCTTTGAAAGTGATCTTCCGGCTCTAGTTTCCCCAAATGTGCCCCCTGGTAGAAGCCCTGAGAGGGGCCGTCAGCCACGCCCACCCCCTCCCCCCCATGACATTGGTTTCCCGGAGCAAAGTGCCTCGTGGCTCAGCCTAAGTGGACGCTTACGAGAAGGGCCTGAGGTTTCATCCATACCGAAAAGGAGCAGAAGCCTCTTCTGTTCGACCTTTCACACTCTGTGTGTGCCTCTGCAAAAGTGTTAGTGAGCAGATGCCACCGCTGGAAAGGGCGCCAGCCGGGGGAGAAGAGGGTCTCCGGCATCGCGGAACCCACTCTGAAAAAGCGCAGTCGCAGACATGCACCCAGGCCAGTCTGCGAAGCGGTGCTCTCCGGAGCCTTAAGAACAATCGGTTCATCATACAGTCCCGAGTTCAAAGTCAGAGCAAGGGCCGGTGAGGCCGCTTCGCCTCCATTTCATTAGTGAGGCCCATAGGGCTGTCGTCACGGCGGTCTCACTAATCCTGCTGTCATGTAGTGGTCGGATCAACTGTTATGTTTTTAAATTATTCTTTTTTTTCTAGATGGTGTACTTAAAAAAATGTTTTTTAACGTTTATTTATTTTGAGAGACAGAGGCAGAGCGGAAGCGGGGCAGAGGCAGAGAGAGAGGGAGACACAGATCCAAAGCAGGCTCCAGGCCCTGAGCCATCAGCACAGAGCCCGATGCAGGGCTCCAACTCACAGACCGTGAGATCATGATCAGACGCTTACCCAGCTGAGCCACCCAGGCATCCCTAGATGGTGTATTTTAATTCTTCCCTTCCAAATAGAATGTCACAAAGCTCAAGGAAGAGTAATTCTAAGTCCCAAATGGTAACTTACCATCCAGATTCCAAGGGAGAGGCTGCCTGCACCTCAAGCGTCTCTCCACTCAGTAGCTAGAATACCGCTGCTGATATTTTGACGTCCTAATACTTCTTTCAAGGTTTTTTTTGTTGTTGTTTTGTTTTTTTATGATTCTCTTTATGTAGTGTAACATAGCATACCTAGCGTTACTTTACCAACAAACAATATTTTAAAAAGACTTCGTGTTAGTGGACCTCAAATGGAGAGACGGAATCAATACTTCGGCTTATCGCTGGGTACAAAGTTTTATTTAACCAGCAACACTGAAGGAAAAAGTGAGAGGGGGCTTGGCGTAGGACCTCAGTCGGGTTGTGCAAGAGCTGGACTGAACGCTCAGGGTCTGGAGGAATGCTCGGAGGCGGAGAGGTGAGGAGTCGCACGGTGGGAGCTTGCGTGGCAGCCTTGGCAGGACACGAGACTCCGGTGGAGCGGAGGCTCTTGCTGGACGCTCACCTGGCCAGAGCCACAGGGAGGTGGTGTCTGTACACACTCGGCTGGGAGAGGGATGGTTCCACCCGCCGGCCAGTTATTTTCAGACACGAAGCGACCCAAAATAATCGAGCTGCTTTTGTTTTTCGCGTGTACTTGGTGTCCTGCAGCCCCAAGTCCCCAGTCCTGCAGCCTGTGCCAGTCCCAGAGAACCTTCTGGAGGACCCATCATGGGCCTTGAATCAGCCCGCAGCTGGGCTCTAACGCTTCAGGAGGCAGCTGCGCACGTTGACAAAATCCTGGGCGTGTTTCGTCTTTCCTTTTGATAACTTTTCCGTTTTAAAACGTGGCGGGACCTACTTTCATTGTCGAAAATGTGGGAAATGGAGATAAGCCTAAGACAAAAAAATCACCTCCGTTTCCTCTTGCCAGAGACAACCATTAGTAACACCGTTCAGTCCTTTCTCTTAATACATAATTTATGGGAACAGAAGCACAGATTCACATGTGTTGAACAAAAATGGGATCAGACCCTCTCAACTCTTTCGTAACCTGCGTTTTTTCACCTAATGTGTTAAAACATCATTTCAGCCAATTACGTCTCTTCCGCAGCATCATTTTGTGGTAGCCAGGGAGGTCTGCCTCCAACGGTTAGACACTTCCATTCATTTCCGGTTTTCAACATTAGTTTTAAAAACTTTTTTTTTTTTATTTTTGAGAGAGAGAGAGACGGAGCATGAGTGGGGGAGGGGCAGACAGAGAGGGAGACAAATCCAAAGCAGGCTCCAGGCTCGGAGCTGTCAGCACCGAGCCCGACGCGGGGCTTGAATTGAAGAGTCACAAGTTCACGACCTGAGCCAAAGTCGGATGCTTAACCGACGGAGCCGACCAGGTGCCCCTCATCATTATTATCATTCATTATAATTTTGCTCTAAGAGAAACATTTTTCTACCTGGGTCCTGGAGAACACTACTATTTCTGTTAATATCTTAAAAGCAGTGGCCTGTGTTCAAGGGGTTTGCGGTTACACATCGTTAAAGTGCTTATTTTTAAAAATAAGATTTTTCAGACCCATTAGTATGTTAGTGCAGTTTTTGGATTCCAAAACTCTTGACATGTCTGTGTGCATACACACACACACACACACACACACGCACACATACTCACAAACACATACTCATAAACACTGCCGTATCCGTGCAGGCCAGGAGAACTGTCTTGTTTTAGGATTAACACTTAGAACTTAAATTTCCGGGTCAGAGGGTCTGGTTTTTATTTTTAATAATGCCCACTATAATTTTATTTTAAATAGTACTTACTATCACTCATAGTGCGTATTTTTACACTGAGATTTAACATATTGAGATATAGCCAGACATACAATACTATATAAATATAAAGGTATGTGTTGTTGTTTTTCCCTTTTATTTCTATGTTTTGAGAGTGCTGAAGCTTTGAAGTCTTTGGGAATATTTTGGGAGATGTATGCAGGCTTCTAGAAGGTTCTGGAACCTTGTTGAGGAGAAAGGGTGATCTGAATGAAAATTTTCCTAAGTCATCTCGAAGGAGGTGCTCAGCCTTTCTCCCTGGAGTGGGTTTGAAGGCAGCCCCTAAAAAAGGGCGAAGCCAAGTGCTTTATCATAAAGTCCTTCAAATGCAGGCCACACCAGTAAAATTCCCCCAGACCTTGTCTCAGGGTGATCTCTGTCTCAGGAAACCAGGCTGGGAATTCTGAACATTTACCAGCGTAGCCAAGAAAGTCTTCAAACTTTCTCAGTAGGTTCTGAAGCAGCAGAACAATTAACACTGGAACACTTCCAGAAGCTGGCAAATCGGGCTGACCCAAAGTTTAGCTGGATTCTTCACGTTCAGCCTTTTTCATTCCGCTGACGCAAAGCTCCTGCCTTGTTCTGTCTTGGTTCAGAGGGAAAGCGTGTTCCATACCACAGGACTTTAGTTTTTAAAATTTTTTTGTAGGTTTCTTTATTTATTTTGAGAGAGAGAGCAGGGGAGGGAGAGAGACGGGGAGAGAGAGAATCCCAAGCAGTCTCTGCACCAACAGTGAGGAGGCCGATGTGGGGGTCGATCCTCCGACCCTGGGATAGTGACCCGAGCCAAAATCAAGAGTCTCATGCCTAACCGACGAAGCCACCCAGGCGTCCCCCGTACCCCAGAACTTGGACCGACAGCCCTGAGTACCTGGAAAAAATGAACTGGTCAACAGCAAATGCCCCCGGGTCCAAACCATACCTGCTCTTCTCAGAAAACACTTTTGGCAGGGATTCCAAACAGCCATGTGGGCAGCCCAGAAAAGGCTTCTGGCCAGGAGCCTTAAAAATTTCCATACTGTTTGACCCTGCATTCCCTTTGGGGAAGTTAAGAAAATAATCAGACCGCCTCCCCCTGAAATCTTCTGCAAATATATTTATATTTTAGGTATATTAACGAATATGGTAGTGGAGAAACCTTAACTCTCCAATAACAAGAAAATGGTTGTGCAACTCTGGAGTATCTGTTCACTAAATGCAGTATCATAAATCTTGATAAAACATTTATCAAGAATTAATTAGTTTGAAATCTAGAAAACCGTGTATTGAGTATAATCAGAACTACATGACGCTCAAACTGAAAAGATACAAGTACGTTGGAAAACGCACTTTTTAAAAAAATTTTCTTAGCGTCTTTATTTATTTTTGAGAGACAGAGAGACAGAGAGCGAGCAAGGGAAGGGCAGAGAGAGAAGGAGATACAGAATCTGAAGCAGGCTCCAGGCTCTGAGCCATCAGCACAGAGCCCGACGCGGGGCTCGAACTCACAGACCAGTGAGATCATGACCTGAGCTGCAGCCGGCCGCTTAACCAACTGAGCCACCCAGGCGCCCCTAAAACGCATTTTAAGAAAGAATAAAAGAAAACATATCAGAATATCGGTTGTTTTTGAGTGCTAGGACTATGGGTACATTTGTGTTTCTGATTTTTCCCCCACCAAATTTAAATGCTGAGTATTCATGTTCATTTCTAATAATAACAGCAATACATTTTGTTGAAAAGAAAATTATTCAGCAATTGTTTCTAGGATGAACTGTACTTAAATAGGAGATTGGTCTGGGGCAGAGGCGGGGAGTCCCATCGCTCTAAGTCATAGTTAAGGATGTAAAGAAAGAAAGAAACCATACTCAGGTAGACTACTGGTGGAAACCACATTTATTCCGTTCAGAGGCTAAACAAGTCTGAATGTAGGAAGTCACACAGGGAGGGATGAAATCGGAGGGGCAAGAGAAACCACAAATGCAGGGTGGTTTGGAGACTTGTGGGCTCAGCGAGGTGAAATTTCTGGGACACTATCACTCAGGAAGTGGTGGCCCCAGGATTTCAGATGTTCTTCTCATTGGCGAAAAGGGGACGGTGACATGGTGACATTTAATTCAAAAGGTGTGAGGTGTAAAAGAATAACACAGCATTTCAGCTTAACGTCTCGCGCGAAGTGTTGGCAAGCCCTCAGGCAATGAGACGTTATCAAATGGATTTTCTCTGCTGGGGTGTCCACCATCCAACAAGTGGTTGTCACGGCTCCAAATAACAGGACGAACTCCTCGCGAGCGTCTGATGGCACCAGGAAAGCCGGAGGAGACAGACATAGAGCGTCTTGAGCCTGAACAAGGGATGGACAGCCTGTCTTGGCATATATCTAGTTTGAAAATTCAAAGCAGCTTTTACTTTCTCGCACTGAAGGTGCAGCCGGGCGTGGCTTTGTAAACAGATCAGCTTAGAGGCGTGACAGTCCTCCTGGGTGGTGGGCGCATTTCGGAGGAGCCGACGACAGTCCTTCGGCTACTGGGGGAAATGCAGGAGCCAGAAGGAACCCAAGAGGCTCGAGTGTTTAGTGGTTGTGTTTACACGGCATTCAGAGGCGGTCCCCGTCGTGCTACAGTTGGTTACAGAGGAAAAGAAGTCAGGGCACTTGCTGATTGAGTCACGTGGTAAAGATGTCCCCAAACCACATGTAGGCTCACCTGGAATTTCCACTCTAATTAAGATCGTGACCTTGGTCCAGTGGGAAAATGAAAGATGAATGCTTCCGCCTTAAATAAGGAGACTGGCTGCTTGGGGGTGTTTTGTATAAATAGTTAATAGATTGTGAAAACGTGAAGTTAAAATATGTAAAAAAAAAAAATTAAATAGCAACACCCAACACAGCTGAGGTCGTAAAAAACCAGAAACACGTGTGTTCCGCCCGTCGTAACCCTTCCCGACGGCATAGGCAACATGCAGCAAGAGCCAAATACGAGCTTTTGGACCCAATAGTTCTCTGTCTGCAAATGTAGGCTGAGGAGGTAAATTAACAGAGGAAAGGCTGTGTGCGTGAAGATGCTAATTAAGCCACTTGTTCTAACCGCAAAAACTAGGAATAGCCTAAATGTCCCATCGTGTGAATTTCCAAATGATAACCCGTCACCAAGAGGATCTCTTCGGTGTCCATTAAAATTACTGAAAACTAAGGAATAAGATGATTTGAGGGAGGACGAAGGGGAAAAGAGGGGGCAGGAAACCAAATAGAAGACTTAAAAGCTGCTCAACAAAGATGAAACTGTCTGTGTTGGAATGGTGGTCTTGGAGCCCTTCTTTCTCTCTTTAAGAATTGCCTTCAGCGTCAGAACGTTATTGCATCACTAGGCATAATTCAGAGCAGTGTTTAAGCGATCGTGTGGCAAATACTTCGGGCTCTCTCTCACTGTTCTAAAATGAACTCACCCACCCTGGCTTGGGCGTGGTTAAAGGCACAAAGAGTTAACATATGGGACAAGTATCGTTATTTTAGATTTTTTTTTTTAATGTAACCTTCTAAAAATGGTCCCTGCTGGTGACCAGAACGGGCCAACAGCTTACAACCAAGCCTTTCCGGCCTAGTGCTGACCTTAATGAAAGTAATCAGGGCCTCTTTCACTGAAGTTCAAAACAAAACCACCCATAACCCCATTTTAAAGCAGCAAAACCACAAGCCACAGCTTCAGCCTTTGCCAGGGACGCTTCTATTTCTTATTTCCTCTCGATTGAAGGGTCTCTCTTAATCAGCCATGGAAGTGAAAATTGGCCGCCTTTGGGAGAGAGAGAGAGAGAGAGAGAGAGAGAGAGAGAGAGTCCCTCCAAAGGAAACGGCTCTGGAGCCACCCTGGCCCTGTCTCCGTGTTCTGGGTGGATTCTGTGGCGCTGGGCAACCGTGGGCACCTCTGGACTTTGAGTCCATGAGCAGCTCATCCTCGGGCACCAAGGCCAGCTGCAGTCCTCTTCACCACCAGGACACGAGAAAAGGTCTCTGGGGCCGAGGCTGGATAAATGGCTTGTACAGAAATAATTTGTAAAGTCTATACTGGGCGCTGGGCCCAGGAGGAGAGCCAGGTCCCATGCTTGGGGAGCAAGCCACATAATCTTCCCTTGTGAATAGTTCGCTCATTGTATAAATCCGGTGAGCATCTCCTGCTGGTCTGCAGGCTCCTCGTGACACAGCGGGATGTAGCAGAGGCGCCTGGATTTGAAGGTGATGGACCCGGATTCAGTCGGTAACTGTCAGTCGGTTACTTTGTTTCTGTAAACCTCAGTCCCATCACGTGAGCGAAATATGAGCGCGCTGTGGCTAGACCAGCAACGGGCACATACTCACTAAGTAGTATCTGCAGTTAGTAGTAGTCACAATGGTAGGGGCGGGTCGTCATTATATAATTAAAATATATCTTACCTGTACATAAATATTACATATATACTATATATTGTGTGTCTGTGTGTGCAGGTACACGCACACACACACCCCCCTGGCCTCTGGTGAGCAGTAGCAGCCTTGGACTTAGAATAAGCTCAAAAAGGAGTGAGGCTCCTGCCCACCTACTTGCTCACCTTGTGCAAGGTCCAGACACCTACAGACCAGAGCTATAAATCCTTTCACAGCGGGAAGTTACTCTAAACTCTGGATTTCCATAATGGAGCACAGAGTATACGTTTGTTGAATGAACGATTCAATGAAGGTGTGAATGACAGCCCTGTCACTTATAAGCAGTGTGAACAATGGCCAATTAAGACACCTCCTGGCCTCAGTTTTTTCCTCCGTAAGACAGAGAAAGAGGAGGGCCGCCTGGTAGGGTTGTGGTCACAGTAGAAATGGGACCTCATGGTGCAGCCTGCTGTGCGCGGTGTATGGCTCACGGTTATTCTCACAATGGCGGGAATTACTTCCATAAACATCATGCCTCGTCACCGAGACGCATTCTTTCCTCTAGGGGTTATTAATTGCTTACTGTGTCAGCGGGGGTGGCTCCAGGTCCTAGTTCACTGTGGCCCCCCCTGTGAACAAAATAGACAACGATCATGGGGTTTATGCTACAGGAGGGGGAGACAGGAAATACTAAACAGACATATAACATGTTCAATAGTGTTAAGCATCGTGGAGAGAAATAAAGGGTAAGAAGTGGGCAAATGAAATGCCGCCATGAACGCTGTGGCCAGAAGTGCCATCTCATCAGAATGGGGGTGACGTCTGAGGGGAAGCCGTGCAGGTCTCCGGAGGAAAAGCATTTTGGCAGAGGGGACAGCAAGTACAAAGACCTTGAGTGGGAAGTGTGCCTGACAGATTTCAGGAACCCAAAAGGCTAGATTGGCTTCATGTGGTAGGTGAGGAGAAAGTGTGAGAACATGAGGTTGAAAAGCTAGCTGGGAAGCGGATGCTGAAAGAATCCATAGGGTATGGTAAAAAGCGTGGACTTTGCTCAGTGAGATGAGAAGCTGTATCAATTAGCATGTGCTGCGTGACAAGTAATGATGAAACCTTGTGGCTTAAGATAACAAACTTTGGTTTTTTCAGTTCTGTGGGTCAGCTGGGGAGCGTCTTCTCACCCGGGTTGGCTTGACTGGGGTTGACTAGTCTGGGATGGCCTCACTCACATGCCCGATGGTTGGCTTGGTGTCAGTTAGGGTCGCAACTGTGTCTCCTCATCCAGCAGGCTATTTCAGGCTCCTGCACCTGATCGTGGTTCCGGCGATCACTAGGCAAGCCCCAGCATGCAGGCGCTTTTCACATTGTCCAAAGCAAGTCATGGGGCCCAGGCCAGAGCCGTGTGGGAGAGGACAGTCCAAGGGGTGGTGACCAGGAGGAGAATTATGAATGCCACTTTGCAAACAGTCAACCTTAGAAACTCTAGAGGGTTTGGCCCAGAAAAGTGACATCGTCAGGTTCATGGTTTTAAAGGAGTTAGGATAATAAGGATTTTGTTAGGGAGACTGGAGCCAGACGAGAGGATGTGGCAGGCTCAGGGGCCTGGAAGGTACTGGTATTTGACTGCACTATACCACAGGGCCAGAGCCCCAGGGACTCATGACTTTGGCCTGAAACTGCCATGGTCAGGATGAACAACGACACACACACACGACACATCCTACCACCTGGCATTTTCTGGCATTTCGACAAAAGCATTCTCTCTTTCATGCCAGTGTGGACTCTATTACGTCCCTGCTCGAATGGGAAAGGGGCTTAGTTAGAAAGAGACCCCAATCGCCCCCATCCTGATGGACAGGGAGATTCTCTCCTCACCAAGAACTTGATAATTGCAGGGGGAGCAAACCATTGAGGACTGAAATAATCGGCCAGTAATAACAAAACCGCTCAAGGTGCAATTAAACAATAGTCATTTTTCTTTCTCTCTCTTTCTTCAACAGAAAATACGATGCTGGCATGCTAATCGCTGGAGACGACTTGGCCCACAGACAGCCACAAAGCACAAACACAAAACAAACTCAGAGAAGAAGAAACAAGAACAGTGTTTTCCTGGCGTCTACAAGAAGCGCTTTATTTTTCCTCTAGATTTCTTTTCTAAAAAAACAAAACAAAACAAAAAACAAAACTGAAACAAACATTTATTTAAAGGAACAGTGCAAACTTCAGGTGATAATATTCAAGCATGTTGTTTTATTAAGCATAGGATGGGAGGAGTGGCGGGAAGCCTAAGCAGAAATCTCAAGCAGGATAACGCGGAAGTCTTGAACTCCCTGATCCAGTGACTTCTAGAAACTGCAAATGAGGAATGAATGGAAACAACTTTTGATCCTCCGCTCTCCCAAATATCCTGTATATTCTCACGGACGTGATGCTTCCTTTCTTGCCTGCCGAGGGGTCTACGGAATGTACTGCAAAATGTGTGACGATCTCTAAAGAATTTTGGGGGCAGCTTTGGCAAGGGAGTGGGCAGGCCAGCCCTTTTTGTGACCCACCAGCTCTGTCGATGGCACCCATTTCTCAGTGTCACCTCCCTCTTGGCTGGCTGGAACCAGGGTCCCCAGTCATGGCCGCAGCCTCTCTGGACTCAGTCAGGATGAATCAATGATCTCCTGGATCCGGGCAGCAAAGGACAAATACTCGCCTCTTCTGACCTCAGTAAGAGAAAGGCCGGCTCCTGGCTACAGGGTGGCCGTGGTAAGGTCGTGGCTGTGGTGGTGGCCAGGGCTGGAGAGAGTCGGCGCAGGGAGGCACCTGGAGGCTCTAAACAGTGCTAGAGAATTGCTTGGACTTCCACAGTGAGGCGAGGGACCCGCATACCAGCCAAGCGTTTGCTTTCAAACAGACCGCCACCAGGAAAGCAGAGAGACCCCAGCCTCACCCAGCCCCAGAGAAGACACATTGTCCCTTGGGCCCTGCCGTTTCCAGCTCCCCATCGGCACTTGACAAATTTTCACTCCGTTGTGACTACTCCTTTTCTGGTGGATCTGGGGCGGGGCTGGGGGAGGGGTTGAGGGAGGACAGGGAAGGGCCCCAGATAATAAGCTGGCCGGGGGCCGCCGTCGGCAGCTACGCGCATGCGCAGGGCTGAGCGCATGCGCAGGGCGGGCGTGCGCTCAGCCGGACTGGCTGCCGAGGGCTTCCTGGATCAGCCGCTCGCTGAGCGCCCACAGGGCGCGGGCCGTGTCTTCGCTCTGCGCCTCGGGCGACGGCACGCACCGGCAGCAGTTGTTGAAGTACATCCCTCCCAGGCCCTCGAGCTCGGGGGCGACGGCACAGTAGACGGTGGTGGCAGCCCCTTGTTGCTGGAAATCAAAGAAAACAGGACCCAAATTATTATTATGGTTACTGTTATTATCTTGAAGAAAAGAGGCGATGAGCGGACTTCACTCTGCCTGGGAATTCGCAAGCCCCTCCCCGCCGGGTTCGGTCGCACCCGGATCTCAGCATGGCAAAGGGGACTGAACTCAGCACGCGACTCGAAAAGGCACGCCGTGACCGTCCCGGAAAAGCAGGTCCACGAACGCGGCTCCGCAAGCTGGTGTCACTTTTCCCACCTCGTGGAGGAAAAAAGGCTTCGGAAATAAATCTGCACATCAGGAAATCGCATCAAAGGTCTCTTCTGAGCAAGGAGAAAAAGATGGTATATCCCTTTGAAGACGCCAAACAAGTTCAGCCAACCCATTGACTTCTGAATGCATGGTATGATTGGACACCGGTATGTTTCCAGAACCTTCTGTCTGAATGAAACCCACCACCCTAATGCCCATCAGATAGAAGACCCAGGGAGGGACTGGTGCCAGATCCTCTCTCTTTTTTGCCCACGGTGCTGCGAGAAGGGTTTGCAGCGCTGTGTGAAAGAAATTGTCTAAAACCCGCGTAGACGCGTTCTCCCTGCCATCCATAGGTGTCTCCCGCAGACGGAGGACCCATGTAGGCATTCATGCAGATCCTGCAAAAAACTTTTACTAAGTGTCATGTTCATCCCATATTTGCAAGGGGGTGCGCTTTTCCTCCCGGCCCACTTCAAACCGTAAGTCGCATTGAGGACAATTGATGACTTTCGAGTCACCTTTTGAGTAACAGTTGGTGCTGGGGCTAGGGGTGTGCGAGCCGCCGGGCCATCCTGTCATCCCGGCTGCCACGGTGCTGTCAGGGATGCTGTAAAGAGGGCAGGAAATCACTGTGCTTTGCAAGCCCTAATTACAAATAATAGGCTGGAGTTCACAGGGAGCCTCGGTAGGCACGGCTCTAATTTAAAACCAATACGGTTTATGTGGCATCTTAGGATTATTTACGGGGATCACAGCCCTGGCCGCATCAACTAATTATCAGCCGATAGGGAGGAGGTTCCAGAAGAGGATGGAAAAAGGTAATGGGGATAGGGGCACCATTAGGGAAGACACTAAGGACGCTGGACTGAGAGGGAAAGGCATTTCTGTCCAGGTGTTACGGTTTTAGGACAGTGCTGTAAAGTAGACTTGAATACGGTGCTCGCTTGTTTTTTTTTGGGGGGGGGGAGGGGAAGGTTCTAGGGTCACATTTGAATTAGTCTGAAAAGCAAATGGTCACAGGTCAAGCAGGATTGTGTGGGGAGCGCCGTGGAATGGGGAGTGTCAGACTTGAGTCCCAGTGATAACTGGATGCTTGACTGGGTTTGGACGAGTCCCCTGAGTCCAGAATTTGAACACCTGACATGGCTTCAGCCTAATTCCACAGGAATGGGTGTTTCACTTTCCCGACCCCCTGACCATGTCCACTCCCCCAAACAGCCGGTGATTTTCTCGGATTCATCTATTTCTTTCCAAATTGATTTGCGTGGCTCCAGTGTAATGGCAATAACCTCATGTCGTCCAAATTCCCTCTCACTGAGTTATCATTACTAATAACCCTCAGCTCGGCACCTTGGCACGATTATCGCAAGAATTTCGAGCGGCCGGTCTGACTCCTCTACGTCCCATGTGGGGAAAAAGGGAAGCAGAGTGCCTCTAAAGACAGACGGAAGCCTCGAGATGCTCAGCCTGGTAACTCCAGCCAAGTATCGCTTTGGCCTCGATTCTTAGCAGAGTTCGGGTGGAGACGGTGTTTGGCTTAACTTTCTGGATCTCTTAGATGTCCACTTTACTGTGCAGCCACCAAACCCACCGAGTGGTCAGGTGCCTGGCCATCAGTTCCCAAGTGGTGAGAAAAATCCAATCAGCTCATCCCAGGCCAAGGCTCCCCGCCCCCACTCCAGAGCACTTAAAATATCCGCGTTCACACATCATGCCGGTACCACCAATCCAGAGAGAAGGTCAGAGTAGGCTGCGTGGGAAGGCAAAGGGCGCGGAATTCTCCCCAACCCAATGTAACAACATCTTGCCACTGCGGCCTTCTAAAATGGTATCATGTCGCACTCTGGCATTGCGGCAGTGGTATTTTTGCAAAGAAATTCTGCACTTACATGGATTCGGAATCAGGCTGACAAGGGGGCTGGTGGCAGGCGTTTTTCCCTCCACGGAATCTGAAAGCCATTGCTGTTGACCTCATCTCATGTCAGCCGACATGTGGCTACCACGCGGAGGAGCATACAGTGTTTAGAAAGCCCATCGTTTTACCCAGAGCTGGCTTTGATTCCTCTGCCACGAGGCTCGGGGCCATACAGAGTCTCGACGGCATCACAGCTCGCTCTGACTTTCGCGGAGAACACAGGGCGGTAGGAGTCCCCGAAAGCAAAGCCCACCTCCAGTCTGAAGATGAACTCCATGCTTTTGGGAAATGCCCCCTCCCGGGTCTCGCTCGGTTCGGCTGGCGCCCGCTTTCCTTTCCTCTCATGGCGGACACCTAAGTAGTGATCGTATCTTTGAGTCCCAAGCCCACTTGCCCTTCTGGCTTCTCGGGGAATTCTCTTCTCTTTTCGGCTGTGCCAGTGGCAGCCTGAGTGACAACTTTATATGATCAGATGTGATGACAGTTTAATAACAAGTTCTCATTTTTGGCTCGGCAGCTTTTTGGTCTGCCTATCATCAGGAGGAGACAGAGCCACATTAGGGAATCTCATTAGTAAATAAACCGGTACTGCTGATACAAGATAAAACATTTTTTAAACGGATATAAAAAAAAAAAAACTTGTTTTAAAGAGTACTTTAATCACCATCAAATGGCTTTCATGCCACTTTTTTGGGGCATCAGTACATAATTCCGAAGAGATGAAAGCACCATATAAAGGAAATAATGTTAACAACTCTGCTATAAAATACGTGAAGCGACCTCTCGGTGGCTGTCACCACTGCTTACTGATCCAGCGTGATAAAATCGTAGCGATCCCTTGCCGCTTACACACTAGCTGGAGCTGTGGGTTCCCCCGAATGAAATTTTAAGAACAGGTCAGCAAAAGCTCACAGGTTGCATGCGGTCGCAATTCCTTGCCCTGGGGTGCGGCAGCCCCGTCCCGTAGACGCAGCATGGTTAGGGCGCGGATGACCCCGAACTGAGAATTTCGGGGAAGCCTAGCAGAACCTTTAATCATGCCTGAATGCTATTTCTGATCGAGCCAAACATTTGTGAGCTGCCAGAGGAGAAGTGTGCCGTCAATCTTTAGAGCGTATGTAAAATTACCTAGGATTCTTTTTGGGGTTGAAGTTAAGAGTATCTTGGTAATAAGGGTTCCTCATTCTCTTTCAGAAATCATTTGTCAGATTTGCAGCCCAATCTCCAACTCCAGAAAGGCGGGATCTAAGAGGCAGTTGTTTATGTACAGTTGAGACCCTGAGATCTAAATTCTCCGTCCTCACAAAACCCTTTGTGGGGATGAAGATGTTAGTAGCTGCTTTTCATCAACATTTATTTGATCACCGCTGGCCATCAATTTGGAGCTGTCAGCATAGAACACAAATGAATACTGACTCTATCCAAGGAAAGATGCAGAGGTTTCTGATAATATATGGTAGAGAAAAAAACCCACCTGCATATCGATATGAGCAACTCTAATATAACTTACGTTTTAATAAGGACGCATATCACACGATGTTCAGTTTTCAAGTTTCTCTATTTTAAAATGCATGCTTACTTAAAAGGAAGACTATCTTCCTGTCTTACCGTAGATTTAACTATGAGATGGATAAAAAAAATAGACACACGATCAGGGACTATATACTCAATGATTTTGAGAGGAGGAGATGGTTGAAGACTGCTTTAGTATAGACCTCCTGATACCAGGACATTGCACGGCCCACGTTGAATGAACCGATTCAACAGAAAGTAGTTGGGTCAAGAAATCCATCATGAAAGTTAGCCTGAGCTTAGAAGCCCAAGGGTAGGGAAGAGGAGCCCTTTTGGAAATGGGTGGTGACTGTTGTGCTGGACTCCGGACAGTGATGGCGGGAAGTCTATGGAGATGACTCTGAATGCTCACGGCTTTCCCTGTTACTCCTCTGGCGTCTGTTAGCCAAACAAACACACGCCAGGTACCAAACCAGCCACCTGTCTGGTGGCTCCAGAATACGGCAGAGCGACTTATCACAGCCTCGGTGGAGGGGAGGGAGTGAGTGCACGTGTCTCAGGTGGAATCGGTAGCTGCCTCCCTCTCTGTCTTTCCCGGTCTCCCAGGAACACTCCCAAAAGAAGAGTCTGTGACCACTCGACTGGAAAAGCTCACAGCCGTGTTTCCGAGTTTGTCTCCCGATACCTTGGTACACATCTGTTCCTCCAAACACAATTACGGCTTAAATCTCTGATTTGAAAGGCAAACAAAAGCAAACCGGCCCCCAAATGTTATCAGTTCCCTCCTTCCCATCTGAGAACAATCTTTTAAGCCCGAAAATGTGTCACGTATTTTATTAGTGCACGGAGTAAAGCAGCTTGCAGAGGAATGAGGCTCATGGGCCTTCCCCGGGGAGCGCAACCACGGCCAAAAAGTCACACGCCTCCTCCTCTGTGTGTAGTCAAACGGACAGTCGTGAAGTAAGTGCTAAGCAATGAACACACCGACTTCCACCTCAGTCATGGGAGACGCTAGAAGAGGGCAGAGACTTCGAACGGACCCTGTCCTCCATCATGTCACGATCTTCCAGTGAGCGGCTGGAAGCAGGGACTGTTCAAGGGGTAACAACGGCTAGCATGTACTGAGAGCTTCCATCCAGCAGGCACTGTCCAGAGAGCTTTATAAGCACTATACTCTAACCCCCACACAGCTCTCTGAGCCAGAAGCGATTATGATTTACCCCCATTAATGGAGAAGCCCACTTAGTATCGGAGATTGAAAGTAACTGGTCCAAAGCCACGCAGATAACCACATGCACTGACCTCCTCCAGAAGCCGTATCGGGGGCCATGCCAAGCCTCCTTCCCGAACAGGTGACACAGATGTTTGCATATGGCCCGTCCCCCGTTGTGTGCCTCCCATCTGGCAGAAGCTTCCTGCCGCGGGTCTCCCTGCCCTCCTCTCACGGGAGCCATGCCTGACCACAGCGTGATGCCCCAAGGTGGCCTGCAACTAAATGGGCTGTCATGTCTTCACCTGAGATATGTCACAGGAGACTTTTTTTCCCACTGTTGATGTAGTCAGTGAACTAAATGGAAACTATATCCATCTAGATTATCGAAACTGGAGACTCAGCGCCACCTCAGAAGATGGCAAATGACCCTTCACGAAAAGGTTACCTAATGCAAAAGGCCACCTCCAAGTGCCAGATTTGTCCCACTAGGGACACTACTCTTGGACCGTAGACTTGTTTTCAGAGTAGGATGCGAACCCCATCCAGACCAGTGAAACCTAAGCAGATCATCACCTTGTGTTCTCATACTTGTAAGATGCGTGTGGCCTTCTGGAGGAGAATGCCTGACACTGTGACATCGGGTGTTCGGAGGAAACTCGGGTCCCCGTGCTCCTTTCTCTTCCCCTCCCCCCCATTAATTAATTCCTAACAAATTCGTTCCTACAAACCCCTAACGCTAGATTCCCACAAAGCCTTCAAACCATACGGGCTTGGATACACGCGGGGACTTCCTATTGGCGTCGAAATAGAACTTTTTTCCAACGCCTCCAGGAGTTTTGCTAACTCGTAGGCTGTTCTTAACATTTATTACAAAATAGGCTCAATTGCTCAAATGGGAAAAAGCCAAGAAAATCAGGAATGTGCACACACCTGGTTTTAACCGCGGAGGCTTTAAAAGCCCGAGAGAATGTTCCAGAGCAGCCATTTTAGTCTCATTCACACTCTGAGCTTTACAGAGGAGACCGTGTCCCAAGCTAAAGCAGAGGGATTTCTCCTCTGGCCACAAGGAAACCGTTTCTTTGCTAAAACAGGTTCTCAAGTGCGGAAAACCTCAGAGATTTGCCTCTAGGTTGACTGGTCTCCCCCACAGCAGGTGAAGTAGTGTCATTCCTCACTGAGGACACAGCCTGGCGGGGGGCTCGATGGCAGTGGCTCTGGGAGGGGACTGAGCAAGGGGCCAGGCCATTACCATACATGCAGCTGGTCCCAGCACAGGCCAGAGCCCCAAACTCAGAGAGTAACCTCAGTGACATGCTGGAGGCAGGGACAGTTGTGGTACCAGCTTCGAAGACACAGCCACCTGTGCACAGGCCTCCACTCAGTCCACAAGGCCACACAGAACCTTTCTTATCTGTTTTCAAGCATCCCAAATAGGTCCCCAGATCCAAGTCAGACTCCAAGGCCCACGGTGCTCCCCTTAACAAAAGACATGAGTTTCTAGCAAAGTCATTATGGAGTTTGAAGAGAATGGCTTGGAGACCTGGGAAGAATGAGCTGGAAAGTCAGGAGGCGCCTTGCTGCGCTTCCACTGAGAAGGATTTGCAAGAACCTACCAGAGACTGGTAGGTTCAGGATGGAAAGCTAGGAAGGATTTTTTTGTTTCTAAAGGCAGAAGAATATATTTGTCTTCACTAGCCTTAGGTGTTGGGGAGGAAAAGGCAGCCCATCCCAACCAACCGAGTAGGCCCGAAGCCATGTTTGTTCTGGGCAGGCCAGGCACGGGAGGGTTTTCACTGAGGCCATCAGCAGGATTTCAGGGCGCAGGGACCCGGGTCGGGTTTTCGGACCTGTAGTTTCGACTCAATGCACTGTTCTGAACTTTCCCTTGAAATAAATGAGGCCCTTTTCATCCCTCTTCCGTGTTCCAGAACCCTGCCATAAAAGGGCTCCATGAAGGATTTCGGTCTGGTCTCGACAGAGTGGAGGCGCAACATTTAGAACGATGCCCACCTGTCGGAGACCTGCTGTTCGGGGTGGGGGTCAGGGTTCCTCCGAATGAGGGAACGGAGGAGGAACAGGTCAGGTGCAGTCCAGGTGGGTGATTCCAATCCTGCTTATTCCCCTTTCCATTTGTGCCAGAACATTCTAAAGATGACTGGGCCTGAGAGACGGTCTCCTTAAAACTAAGAGAGGATGCCACTGAGAGTCTCCGAGCCCCAGAAGGATTCCCTGGGCCTGCCCCGCCAGGGCTGCAGGGAAAAGCCACACTGCTCAAAGTACGGTTTCTTTTCAAACAGGGGGTTCTCTCTCTGGGATGGAAAAACGCATTGGGGTAGCCATTCTTCCACGGGTTAGTTTGAAACGCCTAAGCAGAGGAGCCATAGAAATTTGCCACCCAAATTAGCATCATCCTTCCACCCGGGACAAATCTGACGGCTGGTTCCTGGAATTTTCCAACCAGGTCGCCTCGACCCTAGTGCTGAAAGGTGGCTGGGTGTTTCTAAGAGATAAAAGAAGATTTTTAGCGCGTGTTGATTTGAGACATTTTTACTCTACTTCTTTATCCTCAGTTCTAGATAGTTCTGTATACTGTATATAAATGTATGCCTCTGTATTTGCCATGTATACTGAAATAAACCTTCGAAATAAATGCCAGGCAGAATTAGTGGGTTCCGTTCCAATATACTAGTGCAGAGAAGATCATCACAGTACGGGTGAAACAGAAGCTCCCCCCTTCCTTCCTTCTGCGTGGAATCACTCCACTGAGTCCGGCCTGCCACGTTGGCTCTCTCAGAAAGCCAAGAGCTGACTGTTTTCGCGAGCAAGCCAGATTTCAGGGCAGCCCCCAAACAAGCTGTGTGTTTAGATTTTAAGGTTGACAGTTCATTTACACCGAGGTCGCGCGAAGATTCTACAACGGTAGTACCGAAAGGCATGGGGAGGGGGCGGAAGAACACCCACGGGGATCTTCTGATGGGACCGCATCGCGGCAAGAAATGAACTCGTAACTCTGTCTTCCAGAAACAAATGAAAAGAATGGACTTCTCGCTAATTCAGATCTCACAGGCAGGCACCCATGCCCAGCCCGCTGTTCACATTCAGCTGGCGTGTTTTTAGAGCCAGCTCCCTACAACCGATCATTTCTCAGGCTCAAAGACGCTGGCCTTGTTAATATTTCATTTAGAACATACTGCGGAGAGCGTCTCATTTATATTACTTCCATAATTAATGGGGATAGCTTAGGCACTGCCTTTATACAGAGAGGTCTCGCCACAGTGGTCGATGGGTAATGAGAAACAATAGATACTTCATTCACCAGCAGCTTCTTGCTAGTTAGTAGGACATGATCATGTGTGCTGTTGCTTTAATTGCCAGGGTAAATAATTCTGCCTCGGTGTTAGTGAACATTTGAAAGCACTTGATGCAAATAGACTAGAAACAAAACAAACAAAAAAAAATTACCTTGATTATGCAACACCTTAGCATAGAAAGTTACAAAGGTATGTCTTCTTTTTTAAAACTGTATTCTATCATGCAAATATTATCTAAATATGCATGTGCTGACTACTCATCTACTGTATTTTAGGAAATACAATTAGGCTGCCTTTCTCTTCTCCTACGTAGACTGTAAATAGCTGTAGATCTTTCTCTTGTTTCCGTATGTAAATATATGTAAATACTAACAAGCTATGCATGCTGATATTCTAGGCAATTTCAGGTACTTTTATAATCTGAAGGCATGTACTTGAACTGGTTTGTTTAAAGGAAAAAAAAAAACTCTCTCAAACTCTTTCAAGCTGAATAGAAATTAAAGATTTCTTCCTAGACGGTTGTGGTTTCCTCTGTTTGCTTTCTCATCCCTGAATGGCGTTCCCCTCAGTTTCCCCTTGCCTTCTCCCAGGGAGGAGACGCGCGGGCAGCCACCTGGGCCAGGAGCGATGTGCAGCTATTTGGCTTTTGTGTCCACCCACTTTCCCTGAGTTTTTCTGAAGAACTTCTAGAATCCTAAGCTAGGTGGCTTTGGGTTTTTCTAGCAAAAGAATCTGAGGTAAAAAAAAAAAAAAATCGCATTTCTTGCCCCTCCTAATACATACTGAGTGCCGTGCTAGGTGATTCACTTTCCCAAAACCCTATGAAACGATCCTGTCCTTCCCATTTCAAAGATGTGGAAACTGAGTCACAGCAAGATGAGCATGTGCCTAACGTGACAAAACTGTTAAATGCCTTCCAAACCCCGATGCTTCCTGTAGGCCAAGGGTCAGTAAGTCAACTCGTTCTGCAGACAAAGAAAATCTTTTAGGCTCTGTGGGCCGTAGAGTCTCTGTCAGAACAACTCACATCTGCCACTGTTACGAAAGCAGCCACAGCGCGCGCACCGGCGAATGGGGCCGTGTTCCGATAAAACTTTATTTACAACAACAAGCAGCGGGCCGCATTTGGCCTGGAGGCCTCAGGTGGCCGGCGCCTGCTCTACTCCCTGCCAACACTCAGTTCCTCTTCAACAGAACACTGACACTTCCCTTTCGAGGACGTTTATGTGTTTGACGGACCGGGGAAGTCATTTGATCGATTGAAAACTCTCCATTTCTTCCCTGCAGGTAGCAACACTATTTGTAAAACTCATGAAATAATAAGGAGGTGAGCAAAAATGAAGTCCCTTGAGCTGATAAATCAAGCCGTCTCTCTCAGACAAATCGCACTGCCAGGTCTCAATTTAGTTATCTTTTGTTTTCATAAATGGGGATGGAGGAAGAAAGTATGAAAGACTAGGGTAAAAAAAAAAAAAAACAAAAAAGAGAACGAACGAAAGAGAGCGACACTCGCTCTTCAATGAGGGGAAGGAGGCTATTACCTCAGGTATCTATGGAAACCAAGCAGCACGCCAACTTTTTAATGGCTGGAAAACAGCACTGGCGTTTGAAGATGTTTTTCCCAAGTATGAGGCTTCGGTGTAAATGCATTAATTGACAGTTTCCTTCGGGACTTTTTTATTGAAGTGTCCAAACTTAATTTGATGGCACAGGGAACTCTCGGGAGCCCTTGAAGAAGGCGGCAAAGTTAGGTCTTTAGAAAACGGAGCCGGCCCCGGCCTCCTGTAGAAATCCGAGCCTACGCTCCTGCAGGTCCAGTGTAGACCAGCCTCGCTCCCTGTCGTCTTCCCTTTAGGAAGCCCTCTGAATTCTCTGTGGGCTGGGAGAGACTCTCTCTAGCTTCTATCCTAACAAGAGTCAACATCAACTCTGGGGTCCTGCGGGGACGGCGCGGGGGGTCGGGGGTCGGGGGAGCGGGGAGGTTGGTGGAGGGCTGGAAGGAGGAAAGACCTGCACACTCTGATGCTCTGTGGTCCAGCGGCAGCGTGGGAGGGCGGGAAACGCCCAGGAGCGGAAGCCAGAAATACTCGCACCCGAATCCGGGGGCTCTGAGACAAGCCCCCCCCACGCCTCAGCCGTGAATGGCCATAGTAACAGCCCCTTCTTGGGTCTTGGGGGGATTTGTGATAACCTCTGGCCATTTCCTGAGTTCACAATAGATAACTAGTTCAAAGGGACCTGCCGTGCTGTTTGTTCCAAGTTTTAAGAAGGAAGCGTACAGATCAGAATGTCCGCCCTTTCCTGCATTGGAGGGACGTTCAGTAGTAGGGGACAGTGGATTTCTGCTTTCAAAAGTCAAGTGGCGGTCCTCTTTCTCACTGACCTTATCCAGCGTCTCTGGGTGCCGTGCTGGCCACGGAGTCCACTGCCCCTCTGGGTCCCTGGCCGCGAAAGCAGAGAGCCAAGTTCACGTCCATGTCCCTGGGGCACTGACCTTTGAACAATGGCCACGGTTATTTGCTGAGCGCTATAAAACTCTAGACTCCACTGCTCACCTCTCGCCCCGCCCCCAGGCCCTAGACACCCTGTCTCCTTCAGACCTCCAAACCTCCCTAGTGCAATGGTGCCTAGAGAGAGCGACACACGGATGGACCCACGGGTGAGCAAGCAAGTGCGGTTAAAAACGTGCAGCAAAAACAGAGAATCCAGCGCTTGGGGAGAGGGGTGGCTGCTACAGCATCCTTCCAAGTTTTCTACTTAAAAGCTTTTATAATACAATGTTGGGAAAATATTCACACCCATCCCTGTGGGGTATGATACCCGCTTCATAGACGAGAACGCTAAGGCACGGAAGTGGCACTGAGGGCCCTGATGTCTTCTGCCTGGGAAGTGGTGACATCGGTCTTGAAATCCATGCCCACCTGGCTCAGGTGTTCCTTCCATAAAGGGCCCGTATGCATTTCGATCATACCTCCTAGGGGCAATTATCCCTTTGATTCTACGAGTTGGATTTCTGCTTCCAAACATGAAAACCGGTCTTCCCATCGTGTTCCCACCAAGCAGGCAGTTCTTGGGGTCCCCGACTCAGAGCCCAGAAATCAATGATCTCAAGAGCAAAAGTGACCCACGCGTGCAGGGCTGTACATGTGCCTCCATCCACTCGGTGGCTATCTACTTTGGCTTTTGATTCTGAGTTCCTGCAGGTGGAGGATTATCCTCACCTACTGCCAACATCCCACTCGGAACAGAAGGGCAGACGCCTTCTGGCATGTTGGGAGCGTCTGCGATTTGGACCCAAAAGTCTGAGATGGAGAGGGGGGCAGAGAGCACGGGAGAGCAGCAGGGCAGGACGTGAGGGAACCAGCCTCAGATGCAGGGCTGATGTTGCAGGCAGGAGGCAGGGGCCGCTGGCATCGGGGCCACACCGGAGCAAGAGATGACTGGACAAGCAACACCCCCCCCCCATCCCGGCTGGCCTGGCCTCCTGCTCGCAGTCTTCCGTCCGGCTACGGTCAACTTCAAATTTCACAAGCTACAAGAGGGGTGCCAGGGTGGCTCAGGCGGTTAAGCATCCGACTTTGAGTCACATCACGATCTCATGATTCGTGGCTTCAAGCCTTGCATCCGGCTCTGTGCTGACAGCTCGGAGCCTGGAGCCTGCTTCGGATTCTGTGTCTCCCTCTCTCCCGGCCCCTCCCCTGCTCACACTCTGTCTCTCTCTGTCTCTCAAAAATAAACAAACACTAAAAATGAAAACAACAACAAAAAAAGAAGCTACCAGACAGTTTCAGCCCAGTCCGGATGATTTTGGCAGGTGCCTCCCCATCAACCACGCTCCATTTCCTGACTTCGTATTTAAATTTTTCTCCGGTTGGAAATTCTCCTCCAGGCTGACCCAGCACCCTCACCTCTTTCCTTTCAAACGCTAGAAGATACGAAGCCTACCTGTCTACCTTTCAGTCTTCCCTCTGGAGTCTCACCTGTCACCTGCCCCCGGGCCTCACCTTTGGCCGATCGCCCAGCCCGGTTATAGTCTTTCCAGAGCAGGTACCTTCCCGCCCATTAATCACCTTCCTTCCAAACACATCCCAAGTTCCCGTGTCTTGGCCGGGGAGAGCGCAAGGTGGGACAGCTGCCTGCGAGAGGGCCAGTCCAATCCCAGCTGGGAGAGCGAGCAACGACAAAACAATAACGATAATGGTAGCGACCTAGGAATACTTCTGATTCTCTTCACAAGGTAGGTCTTAGCGTGGAGCCAGACAAAGGCTGAGGAGGTGAGGTCAATCGCGGCCATGCACCTGGGAGGCGTCAGAGCTAAGATCCCCACTGAGCTGCTCTTGGTTCAAAGCCCATGTACTTGTTCCTGACTAATGTTCCTTTGACCCCACACCCTGTTCAGTCTGTGGCGTCCTGGGATCCTGCACAAATGTGGAACACTAGGCCCACCGGGCTGGGTACGTGTCCCCTGCCTCAGTGAGTGGGCAAGTGGCCATTCACAGAGCCGCAGGAGCTTCCTCCTCCTTTCTGTCTTTCTTCTTCTTCTTTTTATAATGTTTATTTTTGAGAGAGAGAGAGAGAGAGAGAGAGAGAGAGTGGGGGAGAGGGAGACAGAGAATGCAAAGCAGGCTCCAGACCCTGAGCTGTCTGACCCAGGGCTCAAACTCACCAACTGTGAGATCATGACCTTAACCGACTGAGCCTGGCATCCAGGCTCCCCCTCCTTCTTTCTGATCTCCACTTCTCAATCCTTAGATCCCTGGCTTCTGGCTCGGTGCCCCCCGCCCCCGCCTCTGGGGGTGTCATTTCTGCCCACTATGATTTTGGACATGCCCCAGAAGGAGTCTGAGGCCCTTCCCCTATGGTGTTCCTCTTTTACCAAGTGCTTCTCAGACACAGCAGGTCTCGGAGGCTGGCAAGCCTCGGGTTAACAGGTGGGCATCTGTGGGCTGTCTCGCAGCGGCCGCCAAGCGGGCCCGTGACAAGCCACCTGCGGCTGGGACTCTCCTGCCCTCGAAGTTCAGAGAAATGTGGACTCAGGACAATGGGGTTCAGCTTACCCTGCTTTACCCTTCTGGCTGCCACACCGGAGAGGAGATGTCCTCTCCCAGTCCCCTGGCTTGCGAAGAGGAAGGCACACAAACACACTCGGAAGTACCCAACAGGGTGTCGGCGAGGAGACAAGCCGGTGGTGTGGCTGGTGCCCAAACTGTCACGGTGGTTGACAATCTGGCTGAGCCCTCCGGATTCCTAATGGACTGACTTCACATGAAGCAGGCCCCTTAAGGGACGAGTCCATATGGGGTCTGATACCTTCTGTGGCACGTCCCAGGTGGCAAGCCCTAGAATTTTTGCTGAATTCTTGCAGGAGCCCTATGCAAGTATCATTATCCCCCTTTCACTCACAGGTAAACTGAGTCTTAGCAAGTAAAAGGACTTAACAAATAAGTTCTAAGACTCCCACTGGACACACATGGAATCTGAGGTCCAGGAAACTTAAGGAGCTGGCCCAAGGTCACACAGCTCCTGAGTGGTGTTGCTGGGACCTGAACGTGGGCTGTCCATGTCCCTAACCTCTCTGCTGCATGACACCTTGGGCCACAGAAGTCAGGCCCTCGCCATGACATTTGTCACTGATCCTGGGGTAGGAGAGATTTCTCCAGTTAGTTGCTCCGTAAGGGGCATCTCAGACTCTGGAGCAGGAGGCCACAACCGGGATGGAGGCCAGGGCTTTAGCTTCTCGTGAAAAAATCATGGAAAGTGGCTCCCTGGGAGAGTTACCTTGACTCTGTGATCAGAGGAGGGAGCAGGTCCTATGAAGGATAGCCTCTGAATAGAGGGGGGGGGGAGGGAGGGAACTGCTCCCCCGCCCCTTGTTTTTAATATTTGCTCTTCTCCAATGCTGCTTCTTGCCCCTAGATTTTGGGGAAGGGCCAACTGATTTAAAGTGCAATATACAGAAGGGCAGGTCCAGAATCGCTCCAGATTTCAGTACCACCGAATCCCTCCCTGGAGGCTGAGAAGTGTTGCTTCCTGCTAATTGGAACGCTAGGGCTTCAAACTCAGGACGGCTGTATCTCTAGGGTCCACGGGTCAACCACCTCCCACTCTCACGGTGAGATGTGCCCCATCCTTTGTCTTGGGTGTTCCCCTTTTCACCGTAATGAACAGGCAATGGTGAGAACAAACACACGAGCTGCTAAGCTGTAGGGTCTGTCTGGAAGTGCAGAATTGCACTCCTAAGGCCATTAAAAGTCCTGGGTTGCCGCTGTGGTCATCCCTTCGTGGGGGTGCGGGGGGCAGGGAGGAATCAAGATAATTACAATTTACCTTCCATGGGGTGCTCTGCTTTGCTTAGATGACACGCAGAGTTGGTGACACTGTAACGCCTGGTTCACGGGACCACAGAGGGGGGAGGGGACTTTGTTCATGTTGGTCCCCATAACCTCAAAGCTAATTCCACTCAGGGGGCTCCTGCAGCCCAAGGTAACCAGAGCTGCCAACACGTATCGAATTGGTTACGGGTCCTTAAACAGCATTCTAGAAACCGGGCGGCATCGTCCCATTTACGACTGTGACAACGCTTCCGGGTAGAGAGTGACCTCTCGTTAGAGATCAGGAAAGGGCAGTTCGAGGAGCTAGACCAGTGGTCACGGTGACACAGACCTCTTGAAACGCAGTGCCAGGATCCACACCCTGATCTGCCTGACTCCAGACCTGGCCATGCCCCTGGCTCCCTGGGAACTGTGTTCTCTAGGAGTTCAGCACCCTTGGAAACCGCACGGTTCCTGCCTTAGGTCCTTTCCGCAACGTGTGGGCGTCGGTATATCATAACAAATACATGTGCCCCCACCGTGTCTCCCATTGAGCGACACCGAATCTAGGAGCGCGTGGGGTTGTGGGTAAGAACAGGAGGTATGGGGGGAGGGGAGGAGGGTGTCAGAGTAACAGGAGATGGGGACGGCTCATCAGACTGGCAATCTCAGGACAGAGAATTATTAGTTTTCAGGTATTAATGGAAACTGGGCATATAGACTCAGAATTCGCTTCTTTTGCCCAACGTCACGAGCCTAGTGGGCGACCCCCCCCCCCACGGTATCAGGAGCCTCCGATACATAATTACAGTACACGCTCCGAAGGGAAAGGTCCTTCGGTTCAGTTTGTCCACCGACAGGCGGAGGCGCAGAGGAGGGAAGGCGTCCGTTCACGCGGCACTTCCGTCACTTCATCAAAGGTGCGAGACCTCGAAGTTGCTTTTGGTTTTGGTACTTCCTCAGCCGAACGCACACGCGGGTTTCTACCGATTAAACTGCACGCGAAGAGTCTGTGCTGGGACGTAAGGACGCTGCCGTCCCAGGTCCGCAAGTGACTATTTTAAACAAAGGGAGCTTTGCCGCCCGAGTTACCCGCGTCTTTCCTGTACGGGAGGAGGAGCAGCATTTTCAAACAGGGAAGAGAAACCAATGGGGTCGGAAAGGAGTGAAATTAAGTGTCTTTCCCTTCTCAGCCGAGACCCCTGACACATGAGGGTCCGGAAGGACAAAGGAACCCGGCCGGCCGACTCTGCTCTAGAGTGCCAGGTTCCCCCCAAACACAGTACTCGACTAACCTGGCGTAACCATTTTCCCTGCTCAGTGCCAGCCCCTGAGACAGCCTACCTTTCTAGCTCTTTCCTCTCCCTTTCTTCTATCCCTATACACCGCTTACATGAACAGACTCTCAAGTTACAGACGTATGGCTTCCCAGTGAGCCCGGGCATGGTAGCAGGTGTGCTGCCGAGACCCCCATTCTAGACCGGGCTGGGGGCCATCATTTCCCCAGTTGCTGGGCTGACGTCTCCTGGGGGCCGAGTCCTTCCTTGGAAACCGCCATCAGCCAAGGGGAGGTGCCCAGCCCAAGGACGCACCCCTGCGGGAGGGAGCCCATGTCACTGACTGCTTGGCCCCTTTGCCCCAGACCAGGACATCTCTGAAGGGTCACCCTAGTTTTGGTCTCCTTGAGACTGGCTGGCGTGTCTGCTGCTCCCACGTCACGGCTCAGTCCTCTCCCTGGGCCCCTCTGCGGCCCCCTCGCCCCCCAGGCATGGATCCCGAGAGCACCGTCTGCCAGTCCTGCAAGCCAACCCCAGCCGCAGCCCGCTGCCCCAAGAGCCAACCTGCCACACACAACAGCTGCCCGACTTTGGGAAACGGACTCGGCCCCTGGGCGGCTGTCTTCTCTGAGACGCTGACGCACTGCGAGAGTAATTTTGAGGACTAAATCAGACCACGTGTGCAGTGCACCGACACCGACCCAGCACGGGGTACACACGCAAGAGCAGCCTGGTGGTCGGAGGAGTAAGGACAGTCCCGGGGGCTCGTGTTCCTCCCCCCAGGAGATCCTCCCTCAGCCTGCAGCTCAGCGGGGACGCGGGGTGGCGAGAAGGGCGTAGACCCTGGGGACCTTCTAGTTGGGACATGGTGGATTCAGGCATTTTTTGCCTGCAATCCTCCGAAAACTCTATTAAAAGCGTATTCAAGAGGGGACAGCTTATTTAACTCCATGATCAAGAAACATCAGCAAGAATTTGGGAAGATGGGAAGCAACCAGAGAAGGCGGGGGGGGACTCCTGACCCGGCAGAGCTCTGGCTACAGAGGGCAGAGGTGCCCAGAAACAAGCCGTGCACACCACAGAATCTGGAAGCTGAAGACGGTGGGACCAGGAAGGAGAGAACCAGGAAGGCTTGACCACACTGCGGAGAAGGTCCACACGGAGGTTCTCCTGCATGGCGGGTAGTGCGTGAGACCCCTTCCTTCAGCACCAAGTTCAGCTGTCACCTCCCTATGACAGACAGCTCTCCTCACCATCGCTGCCCGTCCTGAACCTCATTACATGGTCACATGGGTGCTACAGACTATGACCTCGCTGAGAAGGATTCCTGGCATCCTATCCAGCGCCTGGCTGGATACACAGTGGGCACTTAGTATTTCTAAAGAAATGAATGCAGAATGATTGAATGCCCTTTGTAAGGCAAAGGGAAAAAAAAAATCCATCCATCAACCTCAGTTGCTGCGTAAACAAAATCACAGGTCGATTTTTTTTTTTTCCTTTCCAAACTATCGTGGGTGTGATTTTGACACAGTTGTTCTCTGCAAGGGGTGACTCACAACAAAGCTACATTTTGCATGCTTCCTACGTGCCAGACACTGACCTAAGCTTGCTTGCTTTCTCTTTCTCTTTCTCGACACAAATACACACACACACACACACCATACCCATGTTGTCCTCGCAACAATGCTGGGAAATAGGTTGGTTCTTATTTCCCCCAGTTTACAGAAAGCTGAGACACACGGAGAGACTGAGGAACTCTCTCTGTTCTTACTGGCGAAGCTGGGATTCCATCCTAGGACCTGTGACTCTGTGGCAGGCAAGGGGCTAAGATGCTTCTGTAGGGTCCCAGGGAGCTTCCTCTTGTCCCGGAGCTTGTGTTCCTAGTACAGCATTCTGGGAGGCCCCAGGCTCACGGGCTCAGCTGCGGCCTGCAGACACTCCATAGTGGAGGGAAGTGGGCTCAGGGGCTTCTTCTGGATCCCTGTCTCTCTTGACTGGAGGGCTGTCCCGAGTCTCAGTCCAGAAGGAGAAGAGACACAACCTCAGAGAAGGCCTTGACATTCTGACGTCTGCCCTCGCCGTTGAGAGACCGATGATGCCGACATCCCCGGACCCCGACCAAGCAGAGGGCAAGCCTCCTACACACCTGCAGAACCTGGTGTCGGATAAGTGGCCTCTTTGGGGGAAGAACGGACATGAGCCGCGTCCGCAGGGATCCTGCGGCGGGTTGTACAGCAGGTACGAAAGTGAGCTCGGGCCAAGGTCTGTTTGAAGGGAACCGCAATCCTGCCTACCTATCGACTTAGCTTCTCTGAAATTCCACCCTTTTGACAAGGGCTAGAGTTTGCATTCTTCTCGGTTGTCCTGCTCTGTCTATGCTTGGAGAGGAGGTCTTTCCTCCCACTCCTTCAAATCAGTGGGGTCTGACCCAGAGTCCTTGGCTGCTTGGGCGCCCTGGCAATGAGAAAAGGGGGTACGGGGCCCATTGACACTATTTTTTAACGCCGAATAAGAGGCATCTTTCACCCACAGAGAGACCGCATGAGTCATTACTTATTAAAGCTCATTCGTTGGGCGACCAACACCTCTCATAATCTGAGGGCCCACGGAAATAAGACAGGGGCTGGTCCGTGAAGACAAGGCTCCGAGGCACTGGCCCGCAGGCGAAGCTTTTCTCAGCAGAACTCCTTCCTGACCCAGGTTCCAGCAAGACCTAAAGGGCAAGAATGGCGGGCACGAGGCTGCAGTCGGCTGGCATTTGGGGAAACACCTTGCGGCTACTGAGGCCTCCTCTGCTTGCGGCCCGCTGACAGCTTCCATTGCCCACGTCTACAAGCCTGCGGGTGCACTACTGTGGTGTGCACACTCTCTTTACAGGCCTCCAGGGCAGGCACCCATATGCAGGAGAAGCTGCCCTTGGGTCTGAACTTGGCTCGATCCCATTCCGTAGCCTGTGCTCTCTACTGTGTAGCGTGAGACGCTGGCAGAAAGCGCCAGAAGGAGAATCCAATACAGTGAGAATGGAAACCGCCTCCCCGGGCTCTGGATCAGACAGGCCGGACACAGCAGAGAAGGAGCACCCCTTCGGGGGTTCACCGCCAGGGAGACCAACTTCCTTCCCCTCTGCATCAGCCAACAGGAAGCAACAGAAGGGGGCGCGGGTCAAGGAGCAAGAGGTGACCCTTCTGCCGCTCGCTGTCTCCCCAGTCACCGGTGACAGCAGTGGCTGGTCCTCCACCTCAGTCCCGCAGCCACGTAATGAAGTCGGAGCTCAGAGAGGTTAAGCGACTTGCCCAAGGACACACAGTAAGGGGCAGACTTAGGACTCGCATGTGAAGAGGGATGGTTGGGCCCCAAGTTCACATTCTTCTCACCATTCTCTCTCTCTCTCGTACCGAGAATCAGCAAAGGGGCTAGGCGCCACGTAGGAAATTAAAATGAGGGGTAAAAAAAAAAAAAATAAGTGAACCAAACTAATTTGAGAGGAAGGCTACGTCTATAAACACGGAGCCGCGTGGATGAGTTTTGCTGCTGCTTCTGACTCACTTTGCCACCGGGAGAGGGCTCTTTCCGCCCTGCATCTTCCCTTGGCCAGTAGGGACCGTACCACGTACAACCCCACATCTCTTTAAGGTGTCCCAATAGGCAATAAGTCCCTTGAAAATGAGATTTTATCCGCCTATGCTTCAGCATTTAGCACTGAGCCTGGCATACAGGTATGCTTAGCAACCGTAGCCATGTGAATGAATGAATGAATCAATCAATCAATCAATGAACAAACGAATTACCAAACAGCCGTTTGGGGCTCTCTCTGCCCCATTTCACACCCAAGGGAGGCGTGTTGTGGAAGTGACTCATGAGACGTTAAAAATACACACATTCCTTATGAGAACTGGCAGGAACAATTTTGGTCCCGAGAGCACAGCTCCCTGCCCACCTAATATTACACGAGGTGTTAACTACATTATCTGGAAATACCCTATGACTAATTCCCCATCCCTTATCTTGAGGAGAAGAAAATTGTCTCTAGCATGAATGCCCCAGATTCCTGGTCGGTTTACGTAAGGCGTTTCAAGCGATTGCGGCATTTTAAGCCATTTTTAGCTGAAATCACCTGATGTGTGGTGAGTCCAGCAAACCCGATCTCTTGCTCCCTTAAACTCGTGCTTTTCCACTAATTTTGTTTAAACTCCTTATTGCACTGTAAGTACTTCTCTCCTGAAGAACGGGTTTATAAGTGCGTGTCCCCTCCACTATGTGATTTTTTTTTTTTTAATGGACGATTTCTTTAGCGGATTGGCCATTACCACCCTCGGTGCAAAGCCCTATTACTTTGTGAGTAATTCCACATTCGCCTGGGCCGAGGAGGGGTGGTATTTACTCTTTATCACGGCCTTTCTGGTGGTTTTGTGAATTGAAAACTTTTCTGCCTGGTCCGCATGCGATCTGATAGGAACTTTCTCAAAATTATGTCTCGAATGATCCCCAGTTATTGAGTAAAAAGTGAGTTTCCCCGAGACCTTCATCTAGCTAGAAGCAAAAACGGAGCCTTTAGAAAGAAGCTGGAGAGCAGGCCTTTGCTTTGAGCAACGAAGGCTACTTTTTGGGGAAAAAAAAAATTTAACATTTATTTTTGAGAGAGAGAGACAGAGTGTGAGTAGGGGGAAGGGCAGAGAGAGAGGGAGACACAGAATCTGAAGCAGGCTCCAGGCTCTGAGCTGTCAGCACAGAGCCCAACACGGGGCTTGAACTCCTGAAACATGAGATCATGACCTGAGCTGGAGTTGGTCGCCCAACCGACTGAGCCACCTGGGCGCCCCCAAAGCTACTTTTAAATAAACGATATCCACAGCAAAGCAAAAGCCAGGGTGTCAGACGGACTTAGCGTTGCCTGCCTGCAGTCTCAACGGCCTTCTCCTCTTATCGACAGAATCCACACTTTACTTGCGTTCTGAACATCTCATTACAGACACAACACTATTTTGTTGAAACAGGTGGACAAACGAAAGATTTAACAACCGTTCAAAGAGGTTTTTTTTTTAAGTCACGGGTCCTTGAACTTTCTTTATAGAAGGACGGGAAGAAAGAATTTTAGGCCGTTGCAACCACCCGACTCTGCTGCTGTAGCGCACAAGTAGCCTACGAACAATACAGAAACAAATGGGCATGGCTGTGTGCCAATAAAACTTTATTCACAAAAACCGAGAACCGGAAGGCTCTGGCCTGTGGGCTGCAGTTTGCTCTCCCCATTCTCCCGTTCTGCTTCATATTAACTACTTCATCATGGAAGTGACACCAACTAGTTCACCCTCTAGATGACTTCCCTCCCGTGACCAAACGGACTTGCCGTTTGACTCAACTCCATGCCAGTTTAATCCAGGAAATGTGTTGCTAAGCCCCCTCCGTGGGCCCGAATATCCAGAGACACGGCAGTAAGTCCTGCGGTCTTTGGCATTCATGCCCAGACTCCAGGCAGGAATCCGTGCCTAATGGCTCCACATGAATTCTTGTGAATTTTTCCCTTAAAAAAATAAGTCGTTATGAAATCATTTCCATGGGAAGAGAAAATAAGGAAGAACTCAGATGCCTTCAATGGAGTACATCTTTATCTTCCTTCCCCAACCCTTCCCCCCTCTCCGCCCCCAGATCTGTTTCCTTACACGAGACAGAATCCAACGACACTGGGAATTCTGAGAGTTAAACTTCCAAGAAAAACCATTCGGGTCTTAATTGCGAAATGTCAAATAATCGCCCCCTCCAACCTCAACACCCTCTCCGGGAGGAGAAAGTAACAATTTTCTATGCCTGAAATCTCAGTACAGCCAAGCAAATCAGAAGAGAGTGAAGAAAGCCCCTCCCTCACCAACACCTCTCCTCCCTTCCAGTTAACATCGGGTGTGGACAGAGGATGCCGAACCCCTTCCTTGGGAACGAGGCTTACTAGGAATAATGATTCCTGCAGAAATATGCTCTCCTAATCGTTGCCTCTCCAAGATGCTCAGGTTTTCAGAAAGTTGATGCTACTTGGGAAGACCATGAGCCACACGGGCAACAGGGAGTCCGGGCTCACCAGCTGCTCTTTCCCTAAGGGCGTTCAGAGAAAGTTTCCTCTCTCTCACTGTACCTCTATTTTCCTTTCCTTCTTCACCCGCAAGTGTCTGTCGCCGCCTCCACGCAGAATCCGGAACCTTTCCGCAATGTGTCACAATACAGATTTGGATGCAATAAAGACTGTAATTATTGAGCATTTATGAGAAATATTTTCCCTCTGGTGCGTGTCAGCTCGGCTGCTCACACACAAGGGCGAACGCTAATGCCTCCAGCTTACGTTGGCACCGGCGCGCGGGGAAGTAAGGAACAACAGCGGCCAAGGAAAGAGGGCTCAGGTCAGCCCAGGAAAAGCAAATGCTGATCCTCACCGGTGTCTCTGGAGAGCAGGGAGCGTTTAGGGGAGAATCTGGAAATCAAGGTGCCCAGTTCTGGGCAGGATTGCAACATTAGGCTAAGAGGCTTGGAAGACCCAACCCGGCAAGGCCGCGAGGAGTCAGGTCCTGCCTCACGACTTGGCCTAGAAGGGCTGCCTCCCTGTATCCACATTGGATTGTGGGTTTGCTTTCCTCAGTGTGGAAACTAGGCAAAGCAGACGGAAAATGGTTCTCCGGAGCACGTAGATTAGTAGTCTGTCATTTCTCGACAAAGTGTGCTTAGCCTGGTGCCCCGCCGAGCGTTCTGCGAGAAAGCGAGTCGGGAAATCTTCAAAGAGAAATCCGCAGTGTCTTCTCCACAGAAGGGAGAACTTGCCCTTGCTACAAAAGCGACAGAGCATTTGCAAGGGAAATAGGCCTCTGCCAGGGCACTCACGGGGAAGGCTGTCTAAAAACCACACGCCCCAGGCCGCCCCAAAGCCCGCCTTCCTGGACAGTCCCTCCTGGGTACCGAGGGCCAAAGGAGGTGTTCCATTTTTCTTTTTTTTTTTTTTTAATTAAAAAAACTGTTTTAATGTGATTCATTTTGGAAAGAGAGAGAGAGAGACAGAACATGAGCCAGGGAGGGGCAGACAGAGAGGGAGACACAGAGTCCGAAGCAGGCTCCAGAACCCGACACAGGGGCTCGAACTCATGAGCCGTGAGATCATGACCAGAGCCAAAGTCAGACATCTTACCGACTGAGCCACCCGAGTGTCCCAAGTGGTTCCATTTTTCTACAAGAGGCTCCACGGCCCGCCACCCCGTGCCTTCTCTCCCCAGTCTCCGCTTGCTGTGCTCACCACTTGGGTTTTCCTCTGAAGCACATTCCAGGAAGGAGATGAGGGCAAACGTGACTCCACGCCAGTACTGTCAACCATTAGCAGCTTGGGGAGGAGAGGGCAAAACTACGCAGGAAGCGGGAGGAGGAATTCGGGTTTGAAGAGCACAGCTTGCCTCCCCGTGTGTGGAGAGAGAGGAGACAACTGGAGATAAGAAGGAACATTATCACTTATGCCTTGCTGCCTTCACGGCTGGTGCGGGGAGCGGACTCACAGCTCAAATGAATTCATTCGTACGTGTTTTTTTTCTGTTGTCAAAAGTACAAGAGAAAGGAGTAGATGTTGAGTACTTTGCCCATGGGCGGGATGTGACAGATGCGTGTGGAATCCATGTTTGTGGGTAGTGGAATATTATTTCTAGTCATAATAACTTCTACAGATGAGTTTACTTGGCTTTCATAAAAAGTCTACGCGGTAAGTCGTTTTACGGAGAAAGAAACCAAAGAGCGCTCCTTTTAGGTAACCTGCCCCGAATCTTCCAAATCATTAAGTGCTGGAGCTGGGATGTGGACCTGGGGAGTTCTGTTCAAAGTCTGTGATCTTCTCTTGTTTTTAAGGTTTGTTTATTTTTGAGAGAGAGACACAGCAGGGGAGGGGCAGAGAGAGAGGGAGACACAGGCTCCAGGCTCTGAGCTGTCAGCCCAGAGCCTGACACGGGGCTTGACCCCACAAACCGTGAGGTCGTCACCAGAGCCGAAGTCGGACGCTTACCCGACTGACCACCCAGGCGCCCCTAACGTCTGTGGTTTTCTAAGCCTAAGAAACCACGAGCCTAAGAATCACAACCTCGAGTGCCTGTTCTGAACACTTAGAGTGCTGTCCTCCAGTGTGCGACTTGTGTTTTCTTGAGCAGCCCTGGTGATGGAAATTCTGCCACACTGTGATACTACAACACTTGTCAGACCACGTGTCTAGTTTTGGGTTCCAGAGTCAACATCGGCCACAGTGAGGGCGTGGTGAAAAAGCCAGCACGTCCGAGACCTGGCCTCGGGAAAGACACGACCTGTGGGCCAAGGCTCCCTGGGCCTCATTTTCCTCATCCGTTACAAGAGGGAGGTGAGGATAAAAGAGAACGCTCCTAGGATAACGGCCGAAGTACAGCAGATGCCCCGTGAACAGCAGCTGTATGGCTAATACCTGTAATATCATCATCGTTCTCACCGGCTATAGGTTGAGTTGTCCCCCTGCCCCAAACGATGCCTCAGAATATGACCCGATTTGGAAAGACTTTCTATGGATGTAACTGGTTAAGATGAGGTGATGCTGGAGTGGAGCGGGCCCTTCGTGCTCAGAGGAAGAGGAGGAGACGCAGAGAAAATGTCACGTGACGACGGGGGCGGGGAGCCGAGGACTGCTATATATAGGAACAACACTGCCAGTGAATGGCCCGAAGCCGGGCAAGCCTTCAGAGGGCGCGTGGCCCGCCGGTACCCCGATCTGGGACAACACCTTCACGCTGTTGTACGCTTTGTCACAGCAGACGCAGGAAGCAATATTTTACTTGTCCTACTACCGCTCAGCCTACATCCGTCCTTATCAACCCCGGAGAAGTCAGCGCAGCCCTGAACATACACCAGAGGAGCGTGCTCACCCGGAGCCACGATGCTGAAAGCACCTAGCGTGAATTTACGACCCTACAGGCCAGGTACCAAAGAGTCCAGAAACCTTATCAAGGTTTGAACTCTGTCGAGGCCAGGAGACGTATTAATAATACATGCACATGCCGCACGCACAGGCACGGGGACATCTCTTCCAACTGTATGTATCACTGCGTGTCTACCAGTGTCAGCCTTCGGCTGTCCGGGCACCTAATTTACCTTCTTTCTGTTACTTCTTAGAAAACGGACGAGTCCCTCTTCACGCAAGGCAGTGTCTGACCCACCCACCCCAGGCCCTGTACCCGTTCTCATGTCTCCTCATCCCTATTTCTCTCCTGATCCCCTTTCTCTGCCCCCGTCTCTGCTCCCGAGACGACAGAGAAGGAACTCCATGATACATTCCAGAATGCGCTTGGCCAAACGTTCATCGGCAGGTGTTTGACCAAAGGCCTACCCTGAGTGTTGGCAAACCAAACGTTGGAAGATGAAGGCACAAGTCATCGACAGATCCAGTGGAGAGCTCTCAATCCCTTCCAAGGCTACCTCGGTGACAAATGGGTCTTGGCTGATGGGAGAATCACATCTTCTGAACCCAACAAGGAACACACAGACATATAAAAGGACTTGTGTCTGTGTGTGTGTGTATTTTTAATATTTTTTAAATTTATTTATTTTTGAGAGAGACAGAGAGTGAGCGTATGGGGGAGGGGCAGAGAGAGAGGGAGACAGAGAAACCTAAGCAGGTGCCGTGTTGTCAGTGCAGAGCCCGATACGGGACTCGAACCTATGAACTATGAGATCATGACTGCAGCTGGAATCAAAGGATTAACTGAGCCACCCGGGTGCACCTAAAAGGACTTTTAAAAGGGGAAACGTCTCCCAGTTAGAAAATATGGTCAGGCACCTTTTACAGTATTAACCTTTTCCCTCCAAACTAAATAAATAAGTAGGGATGGGAAAGCGAATCACCCACCGGCCACACAGAGAGTAGGGCTGGAATTCTGTTTACCACTGAGACTTCCTCTATGGGATTGGAGGGGACAGTTCCCTGTCAGGTTTGGTGACCGGACCAGAAGGTGGTGGTATTTGAGCATCTGATTCTAAGTCCAAATATTCCGAACGCAGGTAAATGGCCCACCGTCTCCTAAATGCACAGACAGGAGTACCTTCCCCTCCCTCAGCAACACCCAGTTCAATAATTCAATAAAGTCTATTCATGCTAATCCTCATCTGTAGGTCTCTAGAATCACAAAAGGACCAGAAGGTGAGCGCTGACCAAATTAGTTTTCTATTTCTTGAATTTCGTAAATAGCATACATGTTTAATCATCAGTGCCATGGACAAATTTCACCACATACCCTTAAAGTCTGATGTTGAAAGGAGAGCCCCTACAGCGGATCAATTATCCAAAAAGGTAACACTTAAAAACCTTTTCTTAGTAGACAGTTTTTCATCATTTTCCCCTGGAGCCAACTGGATCATCGTGAGAAGTATGAGGAAATCAGAATTAAATTCGCAACCCCACTTGGCATTCACGCCTCCTCTTCTCTTATCTTTGTTGTTATTCTTTCTGGACTCCTACTCTTCTGTGAAAGCTTATCTGGGGAAGGTACAACATAGATCCAAAGCATGAATTGCCATGGTGCCAGGAGGGTTAGCCAAAGGTGGGTGCCATCTTGAATCCCAAGGGGTGGGGGCAGGGCCATGCTGACACTGCTGGGGTGGGCGCTGGAGAATTTGCAGGGTGGGCACGGGACACCAGAGAGGTGTGATCAGGGAGAGACACTGAAACCCGAGTGGACAAAATCGTGGCTCATGCCCTTCGGTCAACGGGGGCAAAGACAATAAGAACACACAGGGCGTGGAAATTAGTGGTCTGGAGAGTTCTTGTCTGCGGTTTATTCCAGGTCTTTGCCCCTGTAGGCAGGCTTTGCTTCTACGGATATTACCGCTGCCGACCACAGCGGTGAGTGTTTAAAAGCATTTGTCGAATAAATGAATGGTAGGCTCTTAGTCCAAAAAAAAAAAAAAAAAAAAACAGTCTTGACTCATCTGTCTGGGCTATCCAAACTAACCGCCTTTGACTCAATGAATTTAAATTATTCAATTCAAAGGTCAATCGGAAGGTTTGTTTGGAGGGCTTAATTTTCCAGTCTTCTCAGAAGAAGATGGTAAGTGACTATGTTGGCAATGGTTGCCACTTCCCCTCGTTTTCGGAGTCCTCTTGACAGTGTCCACGTTTGTCCCTTCCAGTGAAAGCACTGTCGACAGAAGCATCGCAAAGGCACAGTCTGAGGGATGAAGAGAGTGGGTGGAAATGACAAGGATCGGACCCACCAGAGCATGCTCCGTTTTGGGACCATCCGACCTGGCGGGTCTCAGGATTCTGGGTGTAGAGACCAGAGACGTGAGGAAGGGACTCAGCGATGGAGTCCAGAGGGAAGGAATATGGATGTGGGAACCACGAAGACCCTGGTTCACGCCCCAGACCCGCTGCTGAGGAGCCCGGTTATCTCGACAGTCCTGCCAAACTCCCGATCGGCCTCGAACCCAGCTGTGGGATGCGGGGCATGCTCTTTGACTTTCTGTGCCTCGGTTTTCCCATCTGTGGAGTGGGTACAATAAGAGAAGACCCCCTCAGTGGGGTGTGATGGGTATTAAATAAACAAATTAATTAGATAGCACTTATTATTATTATTATAATTATTATTACCACTTAATGTGTTATCAAGTGTAACAGGTGCTATGATTGCTCACAGCACTGGGGAGGGAGGGTCACAGTCCCGCAAATACCCACATGGATTTTATAATGCGTGCCGCTTTCAGAAATACGTATTAATTAAGACGCAGATCTTGTAACAGAGGAGAACCTTTGGCTTCTAGGTGTGCTCACAGGGCTGTTCTGGATTTCACGTGGGCTCACATTTGTTAGCACAGTGTCTTAAAAACGCTTCATCTTTTTTTCTCATTCTTTCTAGCTCCATTTTTGGTCCTTCTGGGAGGACAAAGACTAGGGGCGTGAAGGCACTACCGAAGCCTCAAAACGTGACCTTGATCTTGGGCCTCCGTTGCTTTCTATGGAAAGGAAGAGAGTGGAGTCGGCCATGCTCAGTGGGCGGGGCCTGCCGCAGGCCGTGAGGGTCACAGCCCTCATGGTACCAGGCCGCAGCTCTGAACAACCCTCTTTCCTCGTAGGTAGGGGGTCACAGCTTTAGTCCTGCTGGCAGCCAGGCCAGCAGGGGGGTGCTCTCCACGGCTGCCAGAGAAGAGCCCCCGGACACGATGGGCCATGTGACCTGTCGCAAATTACACTCGTCAGACTACAGATGCTGCTGTATTGATGCCTACCATGTGCATCTTACCTTCTTAAGCTTTCTGCCCTAGAAGTTTCCCTAGCCTGCTTTTGGATATCCTCACTACTCTAGAAGATGTTAAAAAAAAAAAGAGTTTATTTATTTATTTTGAGAGAGAGAGAAAGGGGACGGGCAGAGGGAGAGGGAGAGAGAGAAAATCCCAAGCAGGCGCCGCACTGCCAGCGCAGAGCCTGATGTGGGACTCGAACTCAGGAACCTCGAGATCATGACCTGAGCCGAAACCAAGAGTCAGACACTTAACCGACTGAGCCGTCCAGGTGCCTCCTAGAAGATCTTTCTCAAGCATCCCTTTGCCTTGCTGGAATTGTGGAGAACACACACACACACACACACACACACACACACACACACACACGACTTGCTCTGTGTCAGGCACTAAAGTATCTCAGAAATAGCCACTCGTTTAGGCCTCACTACAAAACTATGCAGTTGGAACAATAACGATCCCGTATTTATGGTAAAAGAAAGGCATAAAGAGGTTAAGAACTTGCCAAGGTCACAAGCCTGGAGGAGGAAGTGTCAGAATTTGAACCAGGCCTCCTGGTTCGAGAATTCCAGCTTTTAACCACCGTGTCATCCTATTAAAAATACATGAACACCCTCCACCCTGCAACCCCATTAGAACGGGCTGTGCTGATTACTTTCCCTCCTTCCAGCGCTTTCCACTCCCGGCCGAGAATCTGTGTCAGCGCCGAGGTCTTACAGCAAAAGGCCATAGAAAGAGGCGGTATGGGTTTAGGTAAAACATATAAAAACGGATTTGGAAAAACACGTACTGGAATATGGTTGGAAGCGAGGGGTGAAGTGTGTAAAAGGGCAGCTGGGAGCCATGAGAAGACACGTGTGGTTGATACAGTTGCTAGTGTGCTGCTGGGGTACAGTGAGCAAGGCCAGGTCCCCGGAATGCCCCACCGTGTGCAGGACCGTCCCTTGTACCAAATGCCGACGGTGCTCCCTGGGGAAACACGAGGCATGATCTGAAGACAGAAATGAACCCTAGAAGCAACCAAAGAGACAGTCTCTTATCTCCCAGAAGGAAAGCTCGGATGTCCCCGGCTGGTAGGCGTGGGCAGGGATCATCTTTCAGGTAGGATGGGCCGGGGGACGTTCCCCCGAGGGTGTCCTTCGGCTCAGGCCAACTTGTCTGCTGCAGGATCCTCGGGCTGCCCCGGGGTTGTGAGAAGGTTCTCTAATGAGCTGTGGTCAGGTTCGACGAAGCTTTCGAAAGAATGTTGTCTGGAAAGTTATATTAATAACAGCGCCCCGTCCCTGTGGGGCACGGGATTATTCTGAGGGTTTATGCCGCAGTTTGTAAAGTGCAGCGGTGCGTGTGGATGGAACGCGGGGCGCAAGCTCGCCCCAAGATGGTTTGCCGCCTGGGATTTAAAAGGCCCCTCCTTTCGTGACTCTGCACCCAGTGATCCCTCTTGTGGGACTCCAAGGAAGTCAAGAGGAGGGCAGAGATTTGTGCAGAAAGATGTTCCTCTTGGCATTATTTATAAAAGCAAAGACGAGGGGCGCCTGGGTGGCTCGGTCGGTTAAGCGGCTGACTCTTGATTTCAGTTCAGGTCAGGATCTCACGGTTTGTGGGCTCGAGTCCCGCACCAGGCTCCACGCTGGCAGCCCGGAGCCTGCTTGGGATTCTCTGTCTTTCCCTCTCTGGCCCTCCCCGACTTGCGCTCTCTCTCCCCCTCTCTCTCCGCCCCGACCCACTTGCGTGCTCTTACTCAAAATAAATAAAAATGAAAATGAAAAAAAAATATATATATATATATAAAAGCAAAGACGTAACAGGCACCCAAAATTTCAGTTATGGAAGAAATGGCAACTGAGCTATGGTACAACTATAAGACGCACGGTTTTGCAAACAATTAAATAAAAAAATCCTTACAAAGAGATTCCACTGATACATGGAAATGCTTGCCTATAACATTAAGTAAAAAAACACAGGATGCTAAATTATGTCACGTGAACTTTGACCCAGAAATTCCACTTTTGGAATCCATTCTATAAGAGTAAAAACCAGCAGGATGCTGGAAACATGCATAAGAATATTTGTTGCTGTAGTATGTAAAATGGCAAAACAAAACCAAGAAGAATAATAACAATGAAAAGAACCGGACCGCTCTAGAAAAAAGGATGCAAGTTCCCCAAAATGTTAAAGATACAACTACCCTGTGATCCAGCGATTACACTACTAGGTATTTAACCAAAGGATACAAACATACTGATTCGGAGGGGCACGTGCACCCTAACGTTTATAGCAGCATTATAAACAACGGCCAAACTATGGAAAGAGCCCAAATGTTGATCAATTGATGAACGGACAAAGAAGAGCTGGGATACAGACAATGGACTATTACTCGGCTATAAAAGGGAATGAAATCTTGCCATTTGCAATGACACGGATGGAGCTGGACAGTATGAGGCTAAGCGAAGTAAGTCAGAGAAAGACAAATATCATTTGATCTCCCTCCTATGTGGAATTTAAGAAAGGAAACAGATGGACATAAGAAAAAACATAGAGGCAAACCATATACCAGACCGTTAACCATAGAGAACAAACTGAGGGTCGTTGGAGGGCAGGTGGGTGGAGGATGGGCTAAATGGGTGATGGGGATGAAGGGGGGAAGTGGGTGATGAGCATTGGTGGGGGTATGCAAGTGACCAGTCCCTAAATCCTACATGGGAAACCAAAACAAACAAACAAGAACTGGAATGTCCATCACTACTGAATGTTTGAGGGGCGCCTGAGTGGCTCAGTCGGTGAAGCGTCCAACTTCGCCTCAGGTCATGAGCCCATACCTCATGAGTTCGAGACCCGCGTCGGGCTCTGTGCTGACAGCTCAGAGCCTGGAGCCTGCTTCGGATTCCGTGTCTCCCTCTCTCTCTGCCCCTCCCCGACCCGTGTTCGGTCTTTCTCAAAAATAAATAAGCATTAAAAAAATTTCTTAAACAATACTGAACATTTGATTAAATCAGGCATGTTCCACAGAATTACATGCAATCACTAAAGAAATTCTTTTATGTATGGCATTCCAAAAATACTGTCAACCAAAGCATGTTTCTAAATATTATGCTATTAAAACACACACACGCAAACTCCAGTCCTCCAAATGCATATATAGTCTGCATCTTTGCATGGGCATAAAAGGTCCACCATGACCATTTAGCCAAAGTGATGGCATGCAGTCTAGATTATTAGCTTTTTCCCCCTCATATCTCCATATTGTTTGACTTGCTTTTTTTTACACCACTGATATCTATTTTTCTTAATGTTCATATATTTTTGAAACAGAGAGAAAGAGAGAGCGAGCACGAGTAGGGGAGGAGTAGGGAGAGAGAAGGAGACACAGAATCCGAAGCAGGCTCTAGACTCTGAGCTGTCAGCACAGAGGCCAACGCAGGGCTCAAACTCGTGAACTGTGAGATCGTGACCTGAGCTGAAGTCAGACGCTTAACTGACTGAGCCACCCAGGCACCCCGGTATCTTTTTTTTAATGTTTATTTATTTATTTTGAAAAAGAGAGAGCATGAGCAGCACAGGGCAGAGAGAAAGAGAGAGAAAATCCCAAGCAAGTTCAGTGCTGTCAGCGCAGAGCCCGACATGGGGCTCTGTCTCACGACCGAGGTGCCTCTTGTGTGACCTGTTACAATGAGCAGCTGCCAACTTAGTAATACCAAAAACAAAAACAAAACAAAAAACAAACAAAAACAAACAAACAAAAAAACCTAGCATGATTAAAAAAAATCAAATGTTAAATATAATCTTAACTGTAGTAAAAATATATTTGCCTGGGATGGGAAAAATGACTAGAGAGAAATGTTCTTATATGGACCAGTGATTATTACTTAATGTTGGAATTAGAAGTGAGAGCTACTTTATTAAGGTTTTTTTGCTTTTTCCAAATTTCCATCTTGGGTATCTGTATTGCTTTTCTTTTTTTTCCTTTTTTTTTTAAAGTTTATTTATTTTTTTTTTGAGAGAGAGAGCAAGCTGGAGAGGAGTAGGGAGAGAGGGAGAGAGAATTCCAACCAACTCTGACAGCATAGAGCCCAATGCAGGACTCGAAATCACAACCCAGAGGAGGACGCTTAACTGGCTGAGTCACCAGAGTGCCCCTATATTGCTTTTCTTAATCAGGATAAATAAATGGATGAGGTATGGATGAATATTCTTAGACAAAACATGGGAAGGAGGTGGAGGGAAAGAGAGAGTAGGGGAGGAGGAGAGAGAGGAAAGAGAGAGTAGGGGAGGAGGAGAGAGAGGGAGGGAGGGAGAAAGAAAGAAAAGCAAATTCAACAATCGAATGAATATATAGCTTCCCTCTTTTCTTCCAGTTTCTCTCCAAGGAAAGCAAGGGCCCTGCGTTCCTGCTGACCTGCTGCCTATCTGTTACCCCATGTTCAAGGGCCCACGTGGAGGTTCCGCAGATGCACAGTTGAACCTGGTTACAGAGACAGCAACGTCTGCACGGCATGGTTTATGTCAATTCCATAATGGGCGAAACCCTCTGGAATTAATATCTGATGAAGAAATAAACCTGTTAACAGGACAGATTTATAGTATTCAAATTACTATTGATCCGTCCAGCACACAACTAATAAAAACCTTCCTTGCGTGACCTTCCACCTTGTGCACACTTAAGCAAATTATCTCTAATAAACAAGTATTATGAGGACCCAAGGAAAATGTCAACCTATAAATTACTGATCTCAGTCTCTTTCTCTCTCTCCCTCTCTCTCTCTCTCTCTCTCTCTCTCTCTCTCTCTTCTGGATGGAAGTGGAAATTAAGCACCAGTATCTGTCTTTATGTGCTTTGTGAGCAAGCCTTGAGATCCTTCAACGTAGCAGAGACTTTTCTTTCCGGAACACTGAACAAGCAACTCAGTGAAAACCACGGGACAATAACCACTTCTAAGGAGGAATGGGGAAAAAAGAGACTTGTTGGTCTAGAAGCCAAGAATATGGATTCGTGTCTTGGGTCTGCACGCCTTTATCTGCATGACCTTGGATAAGTCCCTTAACCTCTATGTTGCAATTCCAACCCGAATTAAAATAAAATAAATCGGATACTTAGCCTCGTTCGGTTAAGTCCTATGATAGGTGCTGAAATGTTTTAAAATAGCTTGCACGCGTCCCCTCTGCAAACCTAGTGGACCCAAGGTTGGTACCTCCCAACCTCCTCCTACTTGAACATTTCCTCACCGAACCTAGCCAGACCCAACTCCCCCGTAGGCTAGGACAGGATGTAGCAACAAATTTATAATGGCTCAACCACAGTGGAAGCGTGGCTCTGTTCCACCTAGTCATTGAAGGAAACAGACAGAAAGAGCCTCTTTCATCTTATTTTCTAAGATTACCCTGACTGTCATCTATATTCTAGCTAGAATGAAGGAGAAAAAAACCCCAGGTAACATGGCGTTTGTACATTTGGAGGTTTTCCACTGGTCCAGATTGGAGCCACAGGGCATCATTTCGCCTGAATTGCGTAAATTAGGGTTCAGTCACTTGGCCAGGAATGACTGCCAGGGTGGCCGGGAAAGAGAGCTGAGACGCACGTCCTGGGATAAGCAGTGAAATGCTAGCATTATCTGTCACACGCAGCAATAGGAAAACATAAATATGGGGCAATGTTGGAGTGGGTCCATATTCATCCGCCCCTAATCCAAGCCATCTCATGGCTTACCTAGGCTTTGGACAAGTTATCTTTCATCTCTGAGCTTGATTCTGCACTTTTGGGATACAAGATTCTATGATCCTCACAGTGTTCTAGTGAGGTCGAAAGGCGATTATGACTTCCTGGTGCTCCCACACACGTCCTCAGGCGGTCACAACATGCGGGCACCCTCCCCAGGGCCACTAGGCTCCCAGAACACTGGCAAGGCAGCGGCAGATTTAGGGCAGTGAACCGTTTCTTCTCACCGCTGCCCTTACCTCCCAGGGCTATGATAAATGCTCGTGTTCCAAGAAGGTCTTGCACAATTAATGGGAAACATAATACCCACGTTTCTAAGCAGCTCTGTGTGGCGCAACAAAACTATTTTTTAAAGCAAAGTGCTTAAGGATACATTCAGTAAAAAGGTTAAGTTTCCATCGCCCTAGACAAAGTAAGTAAAGAGAAAAAAAAAAAAAAACAGAGTTGGAAAACACAGTCAGCAGACCAAGTTTTCTTGGTGCTGAGGTTCTACCATCCAAGCAGAGCACTGGAGAGGTACACATCACACCTAGCCTTAGAGTTACTTAATTTAAATAATTAATTTTTAGAAAGAAAGAGATGAGTGGGGGAGAGGGGCAGAGAGAGAGAGAGAGAAGCTGAAGCAGGCTCCATCTGGAGCCCGACGTGGAGCTCAATCCCGTGACCCTGGGATCATGACCTGAGCCAAAATCAAGAGTCAGATGCTAAACCGACTGAGCCACCTGGGTTGCTGTAAACTAGACTAGGAATTCTCGAAGGATGGCACCCGAAAGACGGGACAGCTGGAGCTTTTAAGAGCTAAAAGAGACGCCGCCGAACTAACACCCATAGCCAAATCTGATCCTCTTTTTCTTCAATACTTATTTACTTATTTTGAGAGACAGCAAGCCGGGGAGAGGCAAAGGGAGCAGGGAGAGGGAGAATTCCAGGGAGGCTCCTCCCCATCAGCACAGAGCCTGATGTGGGGCTCAAACCCACGAACGGTGAGATCATACCCTGAGCTGAAACAGAATGGGAGGCTTAACCAACTGAGTCCCCCCCCGCCTCCACGCGCCCCCGGCTGCTTGTTCTGTAAATAAAGTTTTGTTGGAAAACAGCCACGCTCCCTCATTCACATGCTGTCTAGGAGTTCTTTGATGCATGTGCGTGCTAAATGGCAGAGTTGAGTCTTTGTGACATAGACCGATCTGTAGAACCGAAAATAAGGACGGCCTCTCTCTCTACGGAAAGCTTGCCAAGCCCTGTTCTAAAATAAAAACGAAGGCTGAGATGGCTCGTAGGACTCAAAGTTAAGTGAGCCACGGCTAAGTAGACTTTGACAAACCTCGGTCCCCATGAAGCGGGTCTTGAACCGGTTTCTAGCCCCTTCGCTCCCACTCCTTTGCCCACTTTCAAATAAAAAGAGCTGGTGACTTGATTAGCGGCGATAGAATTATTGGAAGCGGGAAGGAGAGGAATTTAAGGGAGCTGTAATGACACCATAAAAGCTTTGTTGAGTTGCTTTTATGAGCCCGAAGCCGCTTAGAGGAGCCTGACCCGGTGGGGTCAGCGGAAGTGTGTAAAAGGCTTGCCTTTGGGATAAATGCATATCAAAACCCATCCACGGAGGGAGAGCGGAAAAAACGGGAAATAAATGACAAGTCCAGTACTTTAACGGGGAAAATTTCCTCCGAAAGGAAGCAAGCAATGAGGCCAGGCAGGAATAAATGGTGTAGAAATGACAGCCGCTCGTCCGTCGGGCCACAGCTGCGCTCGGGGCTGATAAGATCCAGCGCGTGTCAGTTGCCACGTCTCTCTTTTCACACTTCAATGTGAACTTTACAGCAAAAGGGGGACAGGAGGCAGCGAAGGGGAAAACAGCGGCTCGGAAGGACTTGTGCACCGAGTGTGAAGCCATTTCCATTTTATATTCGAAAGGACTCTGTAGGTGATCCCATGAATGCAATTATGCCCACCTAATAAAAGCAACATATGCTAAGACAATTAAAAGATTTTATTATACGTCTCTTCATTGTATTCCATTTCAGGGAGGAGGAGCGGCCGCTGAGGAGAGGGAAAGGGTGCGTTTGGCAGGAAGGGGAGCCAAAGTCGGCCTGGAGCGTGCCAGGGGAGAAATGAATGGGGTGTGTTGTGTTTTTAACATAAAGATGAATTCTTAGACTCCTCTTTACCAGGGGTCCTCTTCGCCTTGCGGCAACACGGGCACTCTGGTTTTGTGCCTCTGTATTATGAGAAAATGTATCTGAAGACATCACTCTACCCTCCTCAACCCTTAGTATTTTGATATTCGACCATGAAATGGAAGCCTCTGAATGATGCCAGAAAGAAAATAAGTATGTGACTCGATTCAAAGTTTAATGACACATTGGGTCAGTCTGTTAAGTGTCCAACTACGGCTCAAGTCATGATCTCACGTCCGTGGATTCGAGCCCCACAGTGGGCTCTGTGCGGACAGCTCAGAGCCTGGAGCCTGCTTCGGATACTGTGTCTCCCTCTCTCTCTCTCTGCCCCTCTCCCGTTTATGCTCTGTCTCTTTCTCTCTCTCAAAAATAAATAGAAACATTAAATTTTTTTAAAAAAGTATAATGACACAATGGCAAATGGAAATCGAGTGAATGTTCTCTCACTTCTTCATTCCACCTATATTTATTGGGGACCTAAATCGATATCGGACGGAGACTGGAGGTTCTAAGTGGGAGAAACCAGGTGGTTCCCCCAAGAAGCTCCCTGGGACAGTCAGCCAGCTTCCCACCCCAAATCCACTTACATTGCTTCCTAGGCAAAGAGCCAGACCACATTTGCAGCCTCCGTTGGAGTCAGAGACAGCCATGTGGTTAGCTCTTTCCGCTGGGATGAGGCTGAGGCCGGTAAGAGATATCCACTAGCTGGCTACAGTTAGCTGCTGGGAGAATGCAGGCTGGAGCCTGGGTCCCTGAGTCACTTCGTGGAACAAGACAGCCACTAGCCAGGCATACTCACTTATGCTGTTTCCCGAGTAAGAAACACAGCTTTGGGGGTTTGAGCCAGTATGTCTGTGGGGAGTTATCTGTGAGGGCAGCCTATCCTGCCCTGATCCATGTGCTCACGGCACGGATGTGCAGACAATTCACATCAGGGGCATTTCAGCTGAAGCTAAAAGGCATACACAGGCAAGAGTGGCAGCCGGAAGGGAACTCAGGGAGAGGTGACAGCATACCCAAAAGGTCAGAGGTATGAAGGGATGTGGTGTGTTCACGGGGAGTGAGGGGCAGGAAGTGGGGGGGGAAGACCTGGGGCCGAAGGGGTGCGGTGGGACCAAACAGCGTAGGGTCACATGGAAGTAAGGGAATCGCAAGATTAACTGTGTGAAAGTATCCTTTTGTTAAACGCTGGGGCCAGGACGCAGGGCAGACACATATGTGGCCTCTCCTGCTAACCATCCTTGGTCAGAATCAAGCACGTCCTCACAAGGCTGGGGCCACAGTGAGGTTAGATACAGCACTAGGAAGGCCAGGAGTCCTGTAAATGACGGTTTCTGCTCTCCGAGATGCTTTTGCCCAGGAATGAAGAGTAAATCAAAGACAAGGCAACGATCCACCCGAGCAGATCCATCCAGCTAATAACAGACGTAAGTTGTCACGTGAAGGGAACCAACATGGCCAGAACCACAGCTTTGTGGCTGAGCCCGTGGCCCCGTGGAAACACAGAGGAAGCCCATCCAGAGCAAGTTTAAAACCTGCACACAGACTTCTAGCACCTGGCACGGTAAGTGTGAGTGCCCGTCTCTAGGTTTCAGGAGGGACTAGGTTTCGTTAGCTTCAACAAAGTCAGGTTTCAAACTTACTTTAGCACACAGTCATGGAGAAGCCATTGAGCAATGTCCAAATGTCTTCCTTTTATTCACGTGACTAGAATGAGGCATATTCAGAATGAGAGCCGCAACATCAGGGTTGACCAATCTTTAGGATTTTATTCAGGCTCCACATAGGTTCCTCTGAATCCTTATACACTATATATTTTTTTTAATGTTTATTTATTTTTGAGAGAGAGAGAGAGCAAGTGCACATGAGGGAGGGGCAAAGAGAGAGGGAGACACAGAATCTGAAGCAGGCTCCAGGCTCTGGGCTATTAGCACAGAGCCTAACGTGGGGCTCAACCCCACGAAACGTGAGATCATGACCTGAGCTGAAGTCAGATACTTAACCAACTGAGCCACCCAGGCGCCCCTGAAACCTACACACTGTAAATGTGAGATACACTTGACAAGTAGGTCCTGGCAGAGATTGGGGGATCGTTGAAAAAAACGAGTTAATAAGAAATATGAGAAGTTACTAAGAAACAGTATGCTGAGGGAGGAAAAGGCGAACACGCTGATGGAGACGTCCAGGCGAGAAGGGCAATTCCTCAAGGTTACCACTAACATTAAAAGGGATACGCGGTGCAACATGAGAATCCCTAAAGCAAAATGGCATCAAGCAAAGGCTCGATAAGTACAGTCTACTCTACCCATCTCTTTTCTTCTTCTTCTTCATGATTTAGCATGAATTGTTCTGTTAATGTTATCAAATGTATTACTTATTAACCTCTAAAATGAATCATGAGTCATTTTTGTTAATTTTCTGAAAGAGCACACCCATGTTCCATTCCACCTCAGCCCTGTGGCTGAGAGTAGAAATTCACCAGACACCAGTACACTCTCAATCTTGAAGGATTTGTCATGGCAGTCTGGTCAACGCATTAATTATTTTACTTGGGGGGAAAAGACAATTTTTCAATAACTGCCTGAGAGTTAAGGCAACAGAGAAGAGCCCATAGCATTTTCACCTGACGTTCAGAGCTAAGCTGAGTAACACGTGCTTTATCTGTGAACCACAATACTTGTATCAGCGTTGCTATTAACCTGCCCCTCAGAACCCTTCACTCTACAGAGCCATGGGGACCGAGACTTCACAAGACCAACTTCAAATAAATAGCCTGGCTGTACGTGAGGGCTACTTATAATTGCATATCTTGAAAATACCACATACCCAACCAGTTTACAAGTTGTCACAAGATTTTACTGGTGACACATTTTAAATTAGACTTTTTCAAATTATAAAGGCAATGCAATACATTTACCTCTTTGAAAAGTGAAAAATGTACCCAGTACATGATAGATCCCCACTATCTCTCCCCCTACTCATCTTTTTTTTAACTTAGACTTGTCCAGTTTTTAAAATTTTTTTATATTTATTTATTTTTGAGAGAGAGAGAGAGAGATGGAGAGAGAAAGAGCATAAGCAGGCGAAGGGCAGAGAGAGAGGGAGACACAGAATCTGAAGCAGGCTCCAAGCTCTGAGCACAGAGCCTGACACGGGGCTCAAACTCAGGAGCTGTGAGATCATGACCTGAGCTGAAGTCAGATGCTTACCGACTATGCCACCCAGGCGCCCCTCACCTGTCTTTGAACATAACTTCAGTCGGAGAATATATTCCATTTTGGAACCCACTTTAAGCCATTAAAAATTTTATCATGAGTATTTTTCCAACTGTCTTTTTCTTTCAGTGGCCATCTAATTAAATGGATCTACTGTGATTTATGGAACATTCTCCTGCTGCTGAACCTTGAAGTCGATTCTGAAGTTTTACTTTGGGAGTTGGTTTTTGTTGTTGTAGTTGTTGTTTTGTTTTGTTTTGTTTTTTACATTTTGAAGCAGGAGAGCTTTATTTGGTAGGAAATACTTTCTTTAGTGGTCTTAACTTTGGTGTCTACAAGCTGCAGTCTCTTTTTGTGTCTTTGAAGACTGAGTAAGACAAGCTGCTTATGACGCCTTCAGGGGTCAACAGTTCAACTATTTTCCTGGAATTGCACTGAGCTTCTGATGCCAAGTTCTGCCTGTTAACTGGTTTGGGTGGTGCATGAGGATCGGGGGAAAGAGACCCATAGGGATCATCTCCATAATCAAATATTTGAACCAATGGGTTATTCTGTTGTGCCCCAATTGCACCAGGCTTTTTTGTGCATCTAAGATGGCTCGTGAAGATGGCTCGTGGATAGTTCTGTCCATCTGGAATGTGCCACTCCCATGCCTCTCGGGAAGTCCAGGAGGTGAGCAGATGACACAACCCAATAGGGTTCATTCTGCAGTGACGTACATGCGTATGGATGTGGGCCTGGAGATGTGGACACACATGTGTTTTAAATGTGATTAACATAGTTCTTGTGCTGGAAAAGATTTTTCTAGGGAGAATCCTGATGTCTTTCCAATACAATGAGATGAATTCATCAAGGCATTCAAGTTGTAATTTTATAATTCCATAGCCTTCTCCCTCCCTCTCTCTCTGTCACTCACACACACACACACACACACACACACACACACACACAAGAAAGAACTCAACCATCTCTTACAGTCTGTCTTTGCTATTGGCAACAAGATTGCCCAATTTCTGGGGAAAGCAAAAAGCGCTCTCCCAAAGAAGTTCCACAAATTTCTATAGTTGGCATCCTGGACATGATTCAGAGTCACTCAATGTGGAGCAAACATTTTTTGAGGGCCAACTCGGGGTGAGGCACTAGACTACAAAGATGGGTGTTTGCTGCCCTCAGAGAGCTTGCAGCCCAGAGCAGAAATGCAAGGCCTTGAGGGGACTCAGACACAGGCTGAGGAGAGCTTTGTGCTCCCAGATACACGTGTCTTGGACTATTTCTTGAGTCTGTGCCTTCTGCGCTATGGCAGCTACTTTACTGGCACACCCGCTCTGCGCCAAGTACCATGCAAGGCACTGGGGGTAGACACAGGTCCTGCTCCCCAGAGGCTCAATATCGAGTGGAGAAAGAGCAAAATAAGGGCATCATTAGGACAGGGAGAGAAGTTTGTGGAGTATACAACTAAGCGACCATGAGGAACCCACTCGAATGCAGCTTCTGGCCTCCGTCTGCTACCTGGTGACAGATCCCGGTCACGTGCTAGTGCAGGGGCGAGTCACGCCCTCGCCCTCCCTCCACAGGGCTCTGCAGAAGCTCCGTGTTCCTAAGAGCCAGGATGACCTGCCTGACTTGTGGCAAACTGCCAAGTGCATTTGAAACCCAAGCCTATGTGTATATAAAAACGCAGGAAGCCATCTTAAAAGGATGCGCTAATTAGCTTCCTGGGATTTCAGATTTTAAAAGCTTTCGTGATCGAATTTGTTTCGGTAATTTTTTTAAAGGATTCCAAAGATTGGTTCTGCTGTCAAGACATCAGAAAGCAACAACAACAAAAAATGAGATAACAAACTTACTGGTTTCCACGGCAGAGTGCTTTCAATGTGAAAGGAGCGAAAACATCCGCCGATTGGTTGATAAAAAGCAATATGGCATTAAAAGGCCACGATGCGTAGTGAAGAACCAACCTCCCTTGGGTGGCTTGATCCGACACTGAGTTGCTCTTGAAAAGCATGTGTGAGCCCCCGGCAGAATCAGCACCCACTGTCAGAGGACCTGGGGGGTGAGTACTGTTTTCACTTAGGTGAAGGATTAAGAAAGACACAAGCAAACAAACAAACAAACAACAACAAACAAAAAAACAAAACTAAAAAAACAAAAACAAAAAAAAAGGGTTTTTAAATATTGAGTAGAAAAATGATGGGAAAGGTCACACAGCATTTTTCTCATAAGCCACTCTCCACTCTTTTCATTAGGAATAAAAAGAGCTAATAATGGAAAGGATGCATACAATAATTATGTTTGTTCAGTGTGGGGGAGTAAATAATAACTGGAATACCATCCTATTAGGAAAGTCTATAGTCATATTATTAGAGGTGTCCTATAATTAGAAAGCCACTATTGAAATACTTCCTCAAAGAGTTAATCCCTCCTCTGTGCCATCCTGAATCTTGTCTGTGTTTTCCCAGGGGTGCACACGCCCCGTAGTTGTAATCCTCTGTCGGCATTACCTGTCCCCAAGCTAGTCTGTGACCTCGAAGACAGCTCTCCATCGCTTCCATCCATCTCGCCCTCTGTGCACCTCGCACCGGGTCGGCGACTCTGAGTTCACCGCATTCCTCCTCCTCTTCCAGTTCACTTCCCTAGGTAGGCTAACCCTTTAGTCTATTCTTAGAAACATTTTCTAACATGGTGCATTCTTCTTAAACTGGGGAGTGTGTGGGGGGCAATATTTAGAGAAGTCCACATACTTGAAATTTGTAGGCAAGGCGCTAATGAGTATCGGCCCACAGGAATCTGCAAAGACTTGGCCAAAGTCAATAAAGAATCATGAGCTGTCACCCCCAAACCAGGAAAAGCCTCATCTCCTGCTTACGTTTAAAAAAAAGAAAAGGAAAGAAAAGAAACAAGAAAAAAGGATGACCTTGCAAATTACAGTCTTATAAATTTGACTTCTAAATTTGGAAAGATACTGAAAGAGGGGGAAAAAAATCATGAAATGAGCTTGCAAAATCTTAATCAGGGCATTTACTGTAAAAGAAGAAGTAACTCGGGACTGAAAAGTGAGTTCTGTTTTTTTTTTTCTCTCTCTCTTTTTTTTTTTTTGAGTAAAAATTTTATCTTCTATAATGGAATCCGCCATCATTGGCTCCTAGGGAAGTAGTCCGTAGTCAGATTTAATTTTCTTAATCAGCCATTATTTAGAGTATGAATAAAATTGGTTGGCTTAGGGGACTGGTACCATTTTTAACCAAAGATAAAATTAAGTGGTCATATCATTTTGGTTGTGAGATGCTCCTTACAAGAAAATATATCAGGATATCAGGACGCAGATGAGGTGAGTGCATTTGGGGTCAGACGTGGGTCAAATTCCAACTATGCTACTTTGCTAGCTGGGTGATCTTGGGCAAATCACTTCACCTCTCTGATCCCCTGTTTCCTCAACTATTTACTGAAGACGATACCAACAGGATTGCAGGGCAGATTCAATGAGATGATATTTATAAAAAGTAACACAGAACATTCAACAGGGATGTGTTTCATCCAGGAAAACATGGACAGATTGGGTTATGGAAGGCTACTACAGAAACTTCTCCTGACACGGTGAGAATTACAAGACATTTCAGCTTGTCTGAGCTGGTTTGTGCTCATATAAAATTTCCTTTTAGGAGGAGTGGTGAGGATGTCCTTAAGATTACAGTACCCCGCAAGAGGGCACTGAGCGCTGGTCCACAGAGCCAGTTCTGCTGAATCAGTTATGATGGTTATCAAGAGAAGGCTGTTTTTCCCCCATCTTTATGTCTGGGTCCACTTCTCTTTACCAGGTATGTTCCAAGAACTCCCTAACAGACAGCAACTCTTTTGAAACCCCTCTCTCTGTTGACACTCAGGAAAAGGGTTCAGGGAAGAGAAGGGAGGTCCCCAGGCCACACGGGGGGTCCATGGCAAGGCTGGGCGAAAGACCAAGCCTCTGACTCTTGATCTGGGTCTTTCCAGCCACCCCGTCCACCACCTCCTGAGCAAGCCTGCTTCAGCTGCACCGTATCTTAGACGCCCTACTTTCTAGTTGTTGGTTAGGACTTGTGCAATCGATTCTGGCTTTAGCTATTTGTATGAGAAGAATGGGCCGACTCGAAATTGCTCTCCCCCCGTTCCTGATTTGGGGCTGTGGGGGCTTCCCTGGCTCCACAAGGACAGCCAGGAGGTTGTGAAAGGAGGTGCCAAGGACGCCCTGAAGCCCAGTTTTTAATAAGTCCAAGAATGCTGTCCAGAAAGACCCTCTGCAGCCACGGGGAAGCTTTGCACTTCTACACGTCCCTCCAGCTTGGAAATGGAGAAGTGAAATGAAGCCATGCACACAGTTGTTGCAATTTATGGCCCTTTGAGCCTTGGTCTTATGACCTAAGTCTTTTTGTGCTCTCTGACACATAACAGGTCTCAGACATGTGACACGGTGGAAACACACTGCAGCCTAGATTCGGGAAAGTCTACAGCCCGAAGTCCTGCCCCCAAAAAGGGAGCCTTCGGACACACTGCTTGATTTCTCCGAGTCTCTGCATCCTTCTCTCTACCAAGGGGCCAAACCTACTGACTTCCCAGAGCTGCGAGGTGACGGACGCAGGAGGCCAGCACTTGGGAAGTAGTTAGTGCGTGCCTTGCCCGTATGATTTTACGTATACTCCATTCTCCGTAACTTCCTAAAGGCGTTCAGTGATGTCTAAAGGAGCTCGGAGGTCAGTATTTTTACTGTGGACCAGTTTCCAAGTTGCGCAGTTCATACCATGAAAACCCTTTTGACTTTTTAAAGGGGATTTTCACATACATTTTCTTCGTTTTCTACAGCAGTGGATGGAGAGACCAGTTGTGATCTTAACTCAGTCTAGCAAGGTCGGCCAGGGGACTTGTCCAGGACTCAGTGCCGCAACCTCTGCCCCGTGTGCCTAGGTTGTGACCGAACCCGCCCCCTCCTCAGACGGGCCCGGCAGAGGCAAACGGGGTGACCCGGAGGTGGCAGTGCCGGGAGCTCTGGGCTGCCCTGGCAGCAGGGAGAATTCTTATTCCTTGGCTTCCCCCCTCTTTTCTAGGCCACCCCTCCTTCACTCTTGGGTGCAGCCGGAGAGGGGTGGGAAGGAGGGGAGAGAGACCAAAATAACAGGGACACAGGGACCGGATGCCTCCTGGCTATTTCGGGTGCACACACGCAAGCTAAGTGAGTCCCTGGGGGTTGATTAGAGTTACCTGAGAAGACGCCCTCACTCTTTCTGCAGACGGAACTTAATGAAAAGTCTGGTGCCTCAGAAGACACTGAGAAGCATTAAGAGCAGGACTACGAGCGAAATGGGGCAGCCACTGTGGAAACTAGTTTGGCAGTTCCTCAAAAAGTTAAACTTAGAGTCGCCCTAGGACCCAGCGATACCATGCCTTTTTAGCCCCAAGAGAAATGAAAGCATACGACCAGACAGATACTCACACCCAAACATTCGCGGCACAACTGTTCACCACAGCCCGAAGCTGGAAACAACCCAAGTGCCCGTCGGTAAATACAAGCATGAACACGATGTGTTATTATCCATTCAAGAGAATATTATGCAGGCTACAAAACAAAGAAGGATCGACCTATTCTATGGCACAGATGAACTTGAGAATGATACGGTACGTGAAAGAAGCCAGACACAAACGGTCAAAAACTATCTGATTGTTCTTTAAAAAAAAAATTTTTTTTTTAATGGGCGAGGAACAGAAAGAGAGGGAGACCCAGAATCCGAAGCAGGCTCCAGGCTCTGAGCTGTCAGCATAGAGCCCGATGGGGGGCTGGAACTCACAAAGTGTGAGATCATGACCTGAGCCGAAACTGGACACCTAACTGACTGAGCCACCCAGATGCCCCAAAGTGTCTGATTGTTCTAATATGAAATGTCCAGAATTCACAAATTCGTAGAGGCCAAAACTGCAGATTCATGGGCGGGGAAGAATGGGGAGTGATTATTTAATGGATATGGAGTGTTTTTTTGACGAGAGTAGTAAAACTACAGAGAGACAGTAGTTGTACAATGTTGTAAATTTACTAAATGCCACTGGGTTGTGTATTTTATTGTATGTTTTTTTTACTGAGATAGGGAACTGAATATTCTATTTTTTTAATGTTTATTTATTTTGCAGGGGGAGGGGCAGAGAGAGAAGGATAGAGAGCATCAGAAACTCATGGGGCTCGATCCCATGAACCATGAGATCATGACCTGAGCCAAAACCAAGAGCCCTGCGCTTTAACTGACTGAGCCCCCCAGGCGCCCCAAGAATTGTCTATTTTAAATGGTCGATTGTATGTTATAGAAATTTCACCTCGATTTAAAAACTTTAGTAGGGGCGGGGGGGGGGGAAGGAGCAAGGATTTTAAATTTACTGCGGCCTGAATTTGAATCTCTCTTGTCCTCATTTGACGCCTCGAACCTTGGCTTTACTGTCTTTAGGGTGGCAGGAATGAGAATTCCAGAGTCTGCGAGGAATCCTTGAGACTCGGGAAGCAAAGCACCCAGCGAGGCCCGGGGCACGGCAAGCCCACACAGATGTCGGCTCCCTCCCTCCTGTGCCATTAACGCACATGTGACCTTCCTCAAAGGTATGGGCCAACCCAGCCCTCCGTGCGCAGGGAATAATAGGAAAGCCACACTTCCGCCCAGCCACCTGACACAAGGAGAATTGTGAGCCTTTTTCATATTTGCTTCAATGCTTTCCTGTTTGTTGTTTAAATGATGGACAGAGACGTTTCAGATGAAGCTGAAATGTACTTTGACTCCTCCGCGCTCAGCGCAATGTCTCTTTTGAGCGAATGAGCGAGTCCATTAAATATATGGAAAAGAACTTATTCATGCACGGTCTACGACGAGCTCCAGAGGTAACCACAGGCGGTAGATACAGAGTCCCAGAGCTTGGTTTTAATTGATAATGTGAGCATGCGTAGATGTGGCTGTCCAGAGGTGTGCCCTGGTTGGGTCCCCGAATTAAATACCACCAGCGGTTTGCTTTCAAACTCGGACTGCAGGTAACTAGCACGACTCAGAAAACAATCCCCCCTTCCCCCTCCCTCAACTCCGACATCCGCAAGGCACTAGCTCCCGGCTACTGTGGTGTTAGGACATTTTCAAACTACGGGCTATTGCCCAAATGGTGTGATTTTGGACTCTCATAGATCTGCGACCGGAATCGAATGAGATCGCACGAAAAAACATTTGGGAAAAAAAGAGGGCGATGCTAACGTACTCAGCGGCTCTCAAACAAAGGAGGGGTATATATGGGAGGGGGTGGAGAGGAGGCAAAATGGGGGACGCATCTGTAAACTAATAAGCATTGAAAATGCAAACTTCGAGGGGCATAATACAATTCCAGATTCCTACGTCTCAGAAATCGGAGCCTGGCGAAGCCCTGGCAGGAGCCCCCAGCACGTTGAGTTGGGAGTGCGGTAAAGACGGTAGGGAGGAAAGTCAGTGCTCCGCTTCCGGAAATGACCGGAGTCCATTTCTTTGTAATTTTCATGTGTCCCTAAAAATGAGATGCTTGGTTTGCCCTCTAAAAAACAACAACAACGAAGTCTAGAATGGGCTACAGCAACACATTACGCCGGGAGGGAAAGCTGGTTTCAGCTGCTGGAGATACAATCTTTTCATGGGAGATCACTGTACCTGAAATGCAGATAGTTATAAAAATGGCATTAATTTGCTTAGACTGAGAGATTTTCACAGGAGAGCAACTAGCAGAAAACATTATGAAAATGTCCGAGAGGACTGGTAATTGAGTTGATTAGTATGACCTTGGTTATGAAGGTAATAGAAGAGAGACCGGTGCTTAGACTGAGTTATAACCCTGTCCCCGGTTCGGCGACGGAGTGAAGGATGTAATTTGTTCGGGCTGACGCGGGGTAGCCAAGCCTCCTTTGACAAAGTAATACACTGACTAGCCGAGCTTGGCCCGCGCTTTTTACCCTGACAGAGTAAACAGGACGGGGTCAAATAAGAAATGATGGACTGGGCTCGTGTGCTGGCTCACTGCATAGACATTCGAGGGGCAGAACCTTCCGGACCATGAGCCCCGAGAAGCATTAATTCACTGCCTCCGAAGTAGCAAAGAGGGAAAATAATACAACTGCTCCCCAGCTGAAACAAAAGAAAGCAAAACACCAACATAAACAAAGAATAAACATCCCGGGAAGGTCTGAGCCGAATCCGCTCTGGCTCCGTGTTTCGTATTTTTTATAGGCATTTAGGAAGCAATATGCCACTGGCTGCCGTGGGAAATTTAACTGCATTAATCATAAGAAAGGATCTGGTGTCTGGCCCCAAGCCCATGTTCTTTCCGCTATACCTGCTTAAAATAGGCAAATTCCTCTTACACGCGCCCGTGCGCGCACACGCACGCACACACACACACACACACACAGGAACCTGACCCCAAAATGATATATTCAACAGTTGAACAGTTGGGTCGGGTCAATGGGTGCCCAAAGCCCTTACACTGAGTGTATGAGGTCATTGGCATTGTAAGGATTTGTACAAAAGTCCCTCTCCTGGGAGTTCTATCCGTTTCCTTCACTGTAACGACCTTCTTCATCACGCTTACTATAGTAGAGACCAGATTCGGAGCCTGCGATGACTGAAAGATACCTCGGACACTGCTGTGGAGCCCGCGGAGACCCTCAGATACGGGTTAAAAGTCCACACACACAAACCTGGATCATTTCACATTTTCTATTCATAACACACACGTATGAGATCCGAACGAGAGGGTTATACCGGATGAATAACAACGGGGCATCCTCACGCACGCTCCGTTCCCTCTGGGGTGTGTGTGTGTGTGTGTGTGTGTGTGTGTGTGTGTGTGCACGTGTCTATTTGTATGTTCCACCAGTCTCCGATTTCGGGGCGGGGGCTACGCAAATGACAAAGGGCCCAGAATCCCTTGTCTCCTTGCCTCTGTCACCATGCCCGCTGACCCTCTAGTGAAAAGGATCTGACCACCACATGCGAGTGGAATAAATTATCGCTGACACTCCAATATTTAATTATGCAGCTGTCAGAGCGGCCCTTTTGAAATTCATTTTAATAAAGTGGGAACTTTCCCTTTCAAGGTTAGAGTGAGGGGAGTCACCTTTGGTGTCAGCCGAGGTCTCCACCATGAGCTCTGCATTCTTGTTCCGGACGCCTGTCACTTGGTCTGATAGAAGGGCCTGATAACAGCTCTGATGCCTGGTGGCCTCCCCCCGTCCCTGCCTGAATGAACATCCTTCATTTAAACCCACAATAATGAGGACCTCAAAGTCAGAGAGGCGGGCACAAGGGCAGCCTGGAGGGGAAAAAATGGCTTCTTATTATAAAATTCACTCAATGTGGAAGCGGTAATCTAAAAGCAATCATGGTCCTCTCCCTGTTTTAACTGGTTAACCAGAAATATTTAACATGGTGGAAGGGAACAAAAAATGAAGGCAAGCCTGGGGGCCGGTAGGGGTGTCCGGACACTGGCGTTTCTTCATCTTTGTGTCTCCCAAGCTCGTGAAAGAGACGCGAAAGCCCCGATTTCTATTTTGCTACAAAACAACAAAAGAGGTATCACGGTTTTTGTAGTTTGGTGTCTGGGCCATAAAGCTGCGCCGAGGAAAAGCTTTTTACGTGGCACACTCAATGTGTGCATGCCATCCCGCCTGCCTGGCGTGGATGCGTCTCACGTCTGTGTTTAGCTGACGCTCCCCCGTGTTTCTATGTAAACCATGCCTGCGGCAGCCTGGACAGACGGAATCACGGCTGGGCTAGGAAAAGCAGAACTAACGCCATGGATACAGGCAGACTGGTGCCCCTCTCCTCTCTCTCTCTCTCTCTCCTTGACTTTTCACCCAACAATCTCTCCCTTGCCCTCATTTTTATTTTCCTCTCCTTTCCCCCTCTGCGCTCCTTCTTTCTCTTGCTTTAATAACATGATTAATATTTATTGATTAGTGATTGTGTGCTGGGCATTGTCCAAAGTTCTTTGTACGCTTATCTCTTGTGGTGCTCAAAGCAACTCTATGAATCCGGTGCCCTCGTGATTGCTCCCCCTTTCAAGGAGGAAGCTGAAGCCCAGAGAGACAAACGGTCTTACTCAAGATCACCCAGTTAGCGGACAGCACAACAGAATCCAGGCGGTTTCCAGTACGCAGAGATTTAACTACGCTGCTCTGTTCACGTTGCCTTGTTTTCTCTTACTCCGGTCTCTTTCCCACTGACTCTCTCTCTCTCACTTTCTTCCCTCCTCGTTCCCTCCTCTTTTTCCCAACTCTCCCTCCTGGGTTTGTATACACCGCGTCTCTCAAGGAATATACACAGCTCCAGGGCATGTGTGCAGTGACCTGCCTCATGCCTCGTACACTAACTCTTATCATCATCAAACACTGGTTTCGGAGAGAGCCTTGTCCTGTGTGTGCGTGGGGGTGTGTGTGAACAAAGGCCTGAACGAACACCTGTGTGTGACTGTTGAGAGGTGCTTTCTTTAAACCATAGGTAATAACCAAATCTGTCCATAAGGGCTTTTTCTGGGAGAGAACATTCCCTTCCCAGAGGCCGGGAAGATGGCTCATGAGATGCTACAGAGAAACAGACGAGAGAAAGCAAACTCTCTGCTTCTATTCTGCAGCTCTCTGGGAAGAAGGACAGGGCAACACCCCAGACTCAGCCAGGGCCTGCAGCCACATCCCCTCAGCACAGCCTCAAAGTGCAGCTGCTTCAGAAGCTGACCTTTACTTTTTTAAACTCTTCAACTACTGTCTATGGGACTCATGACAGCCGAGGACACAAGGCCCTGGCATGGCCTGGAGAAACTGGAAGGACCAAAGTGGAAGTCATAGCGCAAGGGCAGACTGTTGACTCCTCCCTAGGCCTGCTCTTAACTGCATCCTGCCCATTCTGGGGTCAACCCTAAGGGCACCCCTGTTTCTCACGGGCCAGTGATAACTGACCATGTCCCACCATATCTGCCATCAAAACTGCCTATTAGGGGAACACCAATGGGATGGATATAGTTTGCGCATTAGTGTCCAGAAGAAGCCCCTCAACTTGAAGGAGACAATTGGGGGTCACTTTGATCTGCATGACACAAACTCAAAACTCACAAGGCAGGAAAGTGTACTTACTTCCAGGAAGCAAATGCCTCCTTGGAGCCCCCGTACCTCTCACACAGGAAGCCCGCCATGGGGACTTATAGACTGAGTACGTAAATGACTGATTCATATCCGCATTCCAACAACCCAAAGACAAATACAAAAATCTCTCTCCGCCTGTGAAAGCAACTGTGTAAAACCAGACACCCTTGTTTAGGTGGGAACAGTCAACGAGGGGGGTGAGCCACTGACCATTAATCGCCGCGGACTTAAAACTGTTCCCTAGAAAAAGACAACTACAGGAGACAGGTGCCCTGGCGCCTGACTACTGCCAACTTGATCGAGATCCTTTGTACAGCTTTGTCCATCTCCAGGCTTTGGTTGGTCTTTCTGGCCCCTGAGAGGGAAAGTCGGGAATTAGAGTTTCCCACCTAAAGGGACAACTGCAAGATAACCCAGGGAGGTTGGAGAAGGAGCCCTTGTCAGAATGAACAATCTAGATGTAACTTATTCTAAAACTTTTTCGATTCTATTTCTATTTAGCCAGTATTGGTTGGCGGTTTGTTTTATGTGCCGAACGCATGCTCCGGGCTCCCCGTTTAAGCCTTACGATGGCCTTGGGTGGAAGGGAGGCACCATAACAAACTCCCTGGTAGAGATAAAAAAAATGTGAGATAAAGAAGGAGTTCAAGGTCAGTTAGCTGGTATAGGGCAGAGGGAGGATTGAAGAGAGCTTTGCTGAACTCCAGCAGCAATGCCCTTGAACTCCGTGCCGTGTTTTTTATCAAATACGCCAGTACCCCTCTTTTCCTTGTATTCTGGGAGCAATCTCAGGGTTGCCTCTATCTAACGTAGCAAACCTGTTTAATGAGGGCTGTGTTAATACACAGAAATTTGTTTTTGGAGAGGTGGAAACTGGTCTCCTCCGTCTGCAATGTTGACACAGTAGTAGTCATGGATATAGGAGTAGCAGCAGCAGTACCAATGACAGCCACCACTACTGAATGAGATTAGGTGCCAGGAACTGTGTATGTATATGTGCACAGGCATATGTATGTACATGTGTGTGTGCATGTGTGCATATGTGTGCGTATGTATACATATGCACCTAATTTATGTAAATTACATATACATGTATATTACGTGTATTCATACACACACAACTTTTTGTCTAATCTATGCTAATATTATGACTCCCATTTCATCACTAGGTAAACCAAGGCTCAGAGAGGCTAAATATCCGCTCAGGCTCATAAAGGAACGAACTGGTGGGCCACGTTTGGTATGCAGATCTGACCCAAAGCTACCGCCCTTGAACGAAAAAATAAATTAAATAAAATCCTTCCATGACGAGGCCTCTACATCACTTTAGAATTTATATAAGAGTTTCAAGTCCCTCATCTTATCTAATTCTTAGGACAATTTTAGGATTGGCTGTTACTGATATCAGGACTGAGTATTCGTATGACCCCTGTCTTAAGGATGATGAAATCACAGGGCTGCAGGTAACGTGGCTTGGCTAGGAGATCTCAGCTCACTAAAACCAGCCCCTCAGACTTCCGTTCGTCAAGCCCCATCGTGTCTACCTTCCTAACGTGGAGTCGCTTGCCTCTCGCCACGGCGGTGCCGTGAACCAGCAACATCCCCGCATCAAGACGCTCCTCCCGCTGAGGTTCTCGAAACCGACAGCTCCCATCTTGAACAAATAGACCAGTGTTCATTTGGATGTTCTCGGGCTCACGTGGCACCCACTCCAGCAGCTGCTTGCCCAGGGAATTTAGACAATGTTCCTGATGCCAGTTCTCTCGTTGCAAATGGGAAGAGATTTACAAAGCGCCTGGCAGCAGCCGCTTGTCATGGATTTTTTGCAGTCAGAACTAATTACGGGTCAAAGTCTCCAAATCCCTGAGCTGCCCCGGGTACGTGTCCCAGTGCTGGGAGCCAGAGCACCCCAACTCAAAACGACCCTCTTCAGAGAGCGAGTGTGGCATACACCCCGAGATGACGAGCAAAGGCTAGGAGGCTGGAAGGGAGAAATAAATCCCGAGTCAACTAGAAGGATTAAAAAGTCACCTACCATGAGGAGAATTCACACTCCACAAATTTTTCTCAACTGAGTAAATTTAAAGAAATAAAACTAGATTGAGCATGCGTTTAATACTGGCTGCTATCTTTTGCTCTGCTCTGCTCAGTGGCTTGTTAAATATAAAAAGATTTGCCCTGCAAGGAGACGTGGGGAGAGGCAATCTCAGAGGGACCCATCAGCCGCCCTGCCCCTCCTCCTTGTAACCCAGGGGAGACGGACAGCCCTGTTTCATTCCTGCGCCCCAGCGCCCTGGTCTTGTGTACAGGCCTCACATGCGATCACTGGTATCCCCACCGTCTCTTAATAGAAGGTGAGTTATAAAAAGCTCATTCGAGATGCCAGGAGCTTCCCTTTCTGACCCTGGCTGCCTGAGAGGCAAATTGCATTAGAAAAATGACATGCCATTCATCTCGCGAGTACTTGCAGGAACATTTAGCTAATTAAATGATTAATAAATTTAACACTGCTTTATAATTTCATTTAGCTGTGTTGGAAATCACACGGTGAGCTGCGTATGCACCGAATGAGATTAGGTGGGAGTGAGGGTTTCGGAGGCTGCCCTGGTAATTGAGATTAGTCTATTACTACAGTGACCTTTTTAACTTTTATATTCTCTTGTTAAAGCGAAATAAAATTTTATTCACTTTTAAGGAATATTTACTTAGAGAAATTTACATGAAATTAAAGAAACACCAAGCCCAGAAGCCTACTGGGGCCAGAATCCATGCACTGTTTCTTTTTTAATTTTCAAAGGCTCTTTAGGAAATTGTTCTTGAGCTAGCTGGAGGCAGAATGGAGAGCAGTGTGGTTTTAGACACACAGTTCATTCATTCATTCGCTCAGTAAACACCCAATTCCTCGTGTGTTCTGGACACACCTCCAGGCCTTGGTTCTACACAGTCAAGACGACCCAGGTCCCTGCTTTCCTGGAGTTTAGGTTATAGTGGGAAAACGGAAATGAGAAGCAAATAAGTAAACAACAAAATAACAGACAGTAATAAGCACAGTACAGAGAATGAGAAATAATGATTTCTTTAGATGAGGGAGTCCAAGAAATTCTCTCTTCAAAGATGACCATTCAACTGAGATGTGAATTATAAAAAGCAGCCAGCCATGTAAAGCTCAGAAGGAATAGCACACCAGAAGAGAGAAGATTAGGGGTGAAGGTTCCGAGGAGGGAAGAAGTAGATTTGGTGTGTTCAAGGAACAGAAGGAACAGGGGATTTTGGAAGCAGGTGAGTTAGAGATGATGCAGTGAATGTAGGAAGGGTCAGACTAAGTAAGTTCATGCTGGTCACACTAAGGAGTGCAGCATTTTTTATAGGTGCGATAGGAAGCCATTGGAGGGTTTTAAGCCAGGCAGTGACAGCACCCGTCAAGTGACTCCATGTGAGGCAAGTGTTTCTGCAGCCATAGTTACTGGTGGGACCATGGCGACCTTCCTGCCTTTGTAAGAATGAGAGAACTGACTCGGTTTCCTTCCCCTTCTGCCTCCTTTGTAAATTGTGCTTTTTTTCCAACTGAAAATTTTAACTGTTGGTCATGCCTCTCTCTCCTTTTCTCAATATCTGGTACTTTGTGGTCCTAGGTATTCTGAAAACGTTTTCGATTATCCTCAATTTTTGCTATCCTCACCTGTAAAATCCAAAAGCATATATATGTAAACTCTCAGAGGTCTCTGCTTGGTTCCTCTCCTATATTAACCACTTCTTGTCTTTTTCTGTACTCTGAGGCTTTGACATCTGGGGCCTCGCTGACCCTGGAGACACTCACTCCACCTGACAGTCAGTTCCTAGAGACAGGAAGCAACTCCTCTGTGCCTCGCAAATGCAAACCGACAAATCCTGAGTCCGTATCCCCAAATCGCCTTCCTTACCAGGTTCTCACAGTCCCGGCTCTATCCATCCCTCACTATCTACCTGCTTTCATCACCCCCGGGCCAGATAACAGACAAGGGCAGGCCTGCAGCCCCGAGCCTGTTGAAATTATTCAAATTAGCCAACCCTCAGCTCACTTTCCCTGCCTTGCCTGTTTCTTCCTGCAGAAGCCACAATAAAGTCTCCTGCCAGGGTCCCCTCTCCCTCTGCCTCCTGACTGAGGCAGTCCAGGTGCCTCTCCAGGTGACCTCCCCACCGTGGCATAGCGTGCGTTCCTCTCTAGGGATCTGTGGGTATCACAAACAGTCTTTGCAATGGCAACCAACTCTACATTTGTGGGTCTTCTCATACGTAAGTAATAATAAAACTTATACGGTAAACCATCTCCAGATGCCAGGTTTCATGGCAGACCAGCTAATAAGACCTATTATTTACTGAGGTCTGACTTCACGCCAGGTACTTTAGAGCCATGGCTGACTTTAACTGACTCTAATTTTTTTTTTAACGTTTATTTATTTTTGAGAGACATAGAGACAGAGCGTGAGCAGGGGAAGGGCAGAGAGAGAGGGAGACACAGAATCTGAAGCAGGCTCCAGGCTCTGAGCCATCAGCACAGAGGCCGATGCGGGGCTGGAACTCACAGACCGTGAGATCATGACCTGAGCTGAGGTCGGCCGCTCAACCAACTGAGCCACCCAGGTGCCCCTAACTGACTCTAATTTAACCCTCCCTCCCACAACGCTGCAAACAAAGTAGTTGGGCCATTCGTTAGACGAGGAACCTGAGACAGAGTTTGTGGGACTTGACCAAGACCACTTGGCTCTAAGTGTCAGGGTTAGGAGTTAACCCCAGAATAGAGATGGTAGATAGCTCCTAAGTTAAGAGGAAGAGCAATTTTCTCCTGATGAAATGAACGAACAGCCACGCTGGACAGACCACCTCTCAGCCGACGCTTGGATGATTTTGTTCTGTTTGCTCGGTCATCCAGCCAAACTGGTTTGGAATGCGGTCATCACCATTTGTTGCCCAATCACTCTTTCTCTTGTAGCTACTCTGCCTAGTTTCTCATCCACGCATATTTATCCAGAATTCCACTGTTTCTCCTACCGCCTTCTTGCAAGTTAATATAAATGTGAAGAGAATGTGTGGAGAAATGTGCAGTGCTGTTTTACCAGGGGCCCCTCGCCATTCTTCCAGAAGGAAGGCCAATTCCTCAGAGTGTTGGCAACAGTCATCAAAGAACTTCGCTCTTCTGATGCTAATTAACGTTTTGCAAATCTACACATTCAACATTAAAAGTTTCTGCTGTTGCTTGTTGGTCCACCCCCTTCCCCCCCCACCAACCCATAGAGAAGATGAAATAAAAGGTCTTCCTTTCAGTAAGTGTTTAAACTACAGAAGTTTCAATTTCAGGTAATTATGCACACATCCCTCGGATATTCTTAAGACTTTGAACACACACACACCCCTTAAATTTGAAATCCTGTGATACCTGCTGTAAACCCTCAAATTTGTGAGCAATTACCTTTGTAAGCAGCGTTTCTGGAAAATAACATCTGTGTGTGATTCACACTTTTTTTTTAACTTGTAAATTGTTTCCTTGTTAACTCTGAGTCCTCATCTTATGATGCTTAAGAATTCATAATTTTCCTTCTACTAGCTCCTACTTGGTGTGCACACTTTGGGCAACGCTGTATAATGAAAATGTTTTCTGCTTTAAAAAAATCCCACTTGTTAGACCTATGGACAACCACATTGGCACCTGTTAGTAGTCACAGATGAAGTAATGAGGGCCAAGTACAGGCACAGGTCCAAGAATTGGGGACTTGCCTGATCTTCTAGAAATTGTGAACTCAATATTTTGCTCTCTCATTTTTAATAATGATGGAACCATGTGAGTTATGAGAGCTTAAATGCTTTAACAATTCCCTTCCTCTTTGGGAGATGTCTAGAAATCACCAGAGATATTTGTGTCTAATTTTTTTTTTAAAGTTAGAAGGCTTCCTGGCTTCCTCTCTCCTCCTTCTTCCTTCCTCTCTTTCTATGTATTAGGCCACTATGAACCTGACATCATATTAGGCGTTGATGATAAGACAAGAAAAAAGTTCTGACTTTGTAGGAATTTGTAATCTAATCCTTTGTATTCAAAATGTCTTCCATGGACCGTCGGTAGTAGCATCTCGGAGCTTGCTAGGAATGCAGAATTCATTCACATCAGATTCCAGACATCCTGAACCCAAATACACACATTTCCAAGGATGTCTGAATGACTCGTGCACATTCTAATTTAACAAACTGCCTAGATCAAGGCTCTGCTATTTCCAGCAAGCAGGTAAAATCTCGCTAGCTGTCTGGTTTTCTTGTTCCTGTTATTACTGCTTGTTTGTTTACTGTCCATAATCTAAGAATGACGTTTACATTTCAAAATGGATATAATTTAAAGGGCAGTATGGCTATGTACAGAGGAGCCTCTGTTTTGTGTCTTAGACCACAAACTGTAAAATATTTACTGTCTTTTTAAGCAAAAGTTTTCTGCTCTCTAATGAACAGGAATCTAGAACCCAAAGTCTGGATAAAGCATACATTTGGAACCAAGCAATGACACGATGACACTAGTTCCGCGGAAAATATTTGTTAAACTACCAAACGTCAGAGGAACGACTATGTTTTTGTTTTGTGTTTTAGACAAACCACGACATACATTTAATAGAAAAATTGGCACGGAAAGCTTACGTCGGAATCAAGCTTGTGGAAGCTTGAACTTCATAACCAGGACCCACAAGGCAGTTATCCGCAGCTAGAGAAGAAGCCAGAAGACACGAAAATGGGAGCCTCTGGTTCTGTCCAGGTTCACTGCACACACACATGAGCACACCGAAGATGGCTGTCTCCCCGCGCATGTCCAGCCACAAAACCGCCATGTGTTTTATGTGTTGTGAACTTTCTAGTTTTCCCAAATTAAGACTATACCAAATCGCTGTTTGCGCTCCTCGGCATCTCAGAAAAAGAGGGGTTCTTTCTTTCCAACGGAATGAAATGTCTTGGGCCAAAGAGTTTTCTTTTTTTTTCACATATAAATATCCCTGTCCGTCCTTGAGAGGCAGGTTAGCTTGGGAAATGCAATGTGGGGCCAGCGAGGAAGACGGCGACGGGGTGAAAAGAGAAGAGACAAGAACTGAAGTCAGAGAAAAGGGAGAAGAAGAAGCAAGATCAGACAACCTGGAAAAAAATAAAGTCAAATAGGAAATATGAGTCCATGTTTCCCCAGGGACCGTGATCTGAGCACTGTCTGGTTGCCATTGATGAATAAATACTTGTTGGGCTAGATTAAGTTAAAAGGAATGAGTGAGTGTTGATTTGTAGTGGCAAGAGCCCAGTTACCTACTTTTCATACCACGTAGGGTTTTGACATTGAACAAATAGGAACCTGTTATTTGAAGATCTTCTGTGATACATCAACTCGGCTGGTTAAGAACACGGGCCTAGAGGAGCCACTAGTGGCTCTGGACGGGAGGAGGCGGGAGCTTTGGTCTCTTTTCTCCCAAGCTCTAAATGTTTGTGGAAACAGTCATGGCTAGCATCAGGGATGACAGGACAAAGATCTGGCCCATCCGCAGGCCTGGAAAACCCATTCAAAGCTCAGGGGCTGTAACTTGGCCAAGGGTGTCTCCCTCGAGTGTAGGTTACAAACCTGTTCTCTGTTTGAACACATCGCCCCAAAGGAGGAGGCACTTAAGACAAAACAGAAACAGATGACACTCAAGTCAGCTTTAGCTAACTTCTAAGTGGTACTGGCAGGGATAAAGCAGTATGCACGATGAGGTTAAGGCCTTCTAGGATTCCCAACTTATAATTAATCTAGTGACAATAAAAACCAGGTGCCCTTTATTGTTTCTTAGCTGGGTCACTGACTGTGGGCAGGGATTACTAGTATTGTCACGCAGGCTAATACGCAATCTGAATGTCCAGAAACACAGTGTGGTGGGGTGCTCTCTAGGGGTCCCCATGTCATGGCAAAAGAAACTACATGACAATATCTCCCCGACCCTCTCAATAAATACCCAAAGACAGAGGAGGACTCTGCTTGGCTTCCCTCTCATCAAACGGGCTGCTCAGAGGGTAATGTGACTCCTGACCCTCCAGAAAACTTGTGCAGAGGACTTTTCAAGTCAGAGAAGGGAAGCCGGCTGGGGCTGGGTTCGAATCCCAGACACGCTGTTAGTAAGCCGGTCCACTTCTCTATGTCTGTTTCCTCCTCCTCGAGCTAGGGCTTTCAGGAGGTTCGATGAACATTACAGCACGGACCGACGGTGTGTGTGCGGCGAATTTTGTTTTCTCCTATCGTGCTTCGTTGAAGCCAGGCCTTCATTTTTGGCATGCTCTCTGCCTAGCAGGCCTGCTTTTCCCCTTTGCCAGCTAATTTGTATTCTCTTCTTTCCCAGCGTCACCTCGTCCAGGAAGCTTCCCCTGATAGACTCTCAGGGGAGGAGCGGTCCCCTCTTTCCACCGCCTCCTGAACTCTGGGCCCCTTCTACCCATGCTCTTAACGAATGGAACCAAAGGCCTCCTTTGACCTAGTTCTATTTCCCCGGGGTGAGCTCGCGAGGGCCGTCTCTGTCTTCACCTCGGTGCCGGCCCATCGCTGACACGTGGATGCTACTAGATGTGAGCTGAAATGCAGAACGGCCCCTCTGCTCCGCATGCGATACCCTGCCGTTTAAGTCTGTGGCTCTCTGTGGTTCTGGCCACGTAGCTGTTTTCTAAAGCTTGGGTTTCTGCCACGTGACTTTGCCCAAGACCCGCTTCTGCTCTTGATTCAGGAAGGAGCCTGTTCAGCCCAGATTCCCCCCGCTCGGGTCCGGGCGGCTGGTGCTCTGCTCCGTCCCCATCCATCATCCGACTGTCAACATGGGTCAGCGAATCTTGCTCCTTGGGGCCTCTGGACTTGCACCAGGTGGAAGGAGGCAAACAGAAGTTCCAAGGCAGTGCTGAGAAAAAGAAAACTGCTAACCACCTTTCATGTTCCAGCCAAAGGGAGAAGCCAAAACTGCTCAGTGGTACTGGAGGAATAAGGCACAGTAAGAGCAAAGGCTTCTAGAATTCCCCACATCAGGACTGATACAGTGACAACAAAATCGAGTTTCTCTCCTTACAGAAGGGACTATTTGTTGCCTTTTCAAGACTCAATCTGGATACCCTCAGCTATTCAAATGCGCTATTTCATGACTGAAACAACAACAGAGAGAAATAAAGGCACTTCCCAAATCACAGAGAAGAGAAGTGTAATCACATTAGAGTCAAAACTTCCAAATCGATGCAGGAGGCCAGGCCTTTCCCCATAGGTACAGGAACTCTGGGATCAAACGGACCGTGAGGGGGCTCTGTCTGTCAGGACCCTGCGTGGGGTTCTGACAACAGCACACCCACAAAGCCAAACACTGTGACGATGTCCTTCTCACCTGTCTTCTGTCATCCTTGAGCTGCCAGCATGGGCCCCACGTTCTGCATGATTTCAACGAGAAAGCCATACCGTCCAGAAGCAGACACTGGGTGCCCAGCTCTTTGCCTTCTAAGTCTCAGGGTAATTGCAAGCCTATTTGGTCGTTATAAGCCTGAAACAAGCCCTCAGATGCACGATGGCCACATGCAAAACCATTTGTCTGCAGCCTGGATACCAATCCTGAGGAAGGACAGATATCAGTTGCTGTCCTCTCCCTCCCTAACCTCCTGCCAGTGCCACGTGATGTCTGGCCCAGGGGAAGCAAAGAGAAAGTGAACATGCTTCTGTGTCTAGGAGAAATGAGAACGTACCGGCTTGGGGGCGCCTGGGTGGCTCAGTCAGTTGAGCATCCAACTTCAGCTCAGGTCATGATCTCACCGTTCGTGGGTTTGAGCCCCGCGACAGGCTCTGTACTGACAGCTCAGAGCCTGGAGCCTGCTTCGGATTCTGTGTCTCCCTCTCTCTCCGCCCCTCCCCCACTCATGCTCTGTCTCTCTTGCTCAACAATAAATAGACATTAAAAACAAAAAGAATGTACGGACTTGGGAGACTCGATCTTACACCTCGTCAAACTGTGCTTTTAATGACCTTCAGGTACTCGCTACAGAGGATGATTCTGCACTTAGAAGAAAACTCAAAAGCAGGGACAGGCCCACAATCACAGGACAGAATGTTCTAGATTTCAAGTGATTAAAAGAGTTGGGTATTTAGAAAGTAGTGCCATTTTTACAGTAACTATATAATGTATAGAAAGCAGGGGGTGTGTTTTCTGGGGACATCTGTCTTTCCTTTTGAACACAGAAGGGATAGATTCATATATTTCCTAGATGTGCCAACAGCAGGTTGACTTGTATAAAATGACAAACTTTAAAAAGGAGAAATAATTCACGTGCAATGCCGCATACAGCCTCAAATCAGGAAAAATGTAAAGGGCTGAAAATTTAGGCAAAATGACATCCTACAGGCTCAGTCTGGCCCAAAGACTTATTGTGTTTGGCTCCCTCCAAGTCGGCCTATGCAACGAATGCACTGCCAACATTTAAAAATTGGATGATTCTATCTATTAAAATATATGTATATATCAAGGCTCTCTGGAAAAATTCTAAGTTCTGGCAAAATCGGATCTAATTTCCACTTGGCAACATTCAGTTGGAATAATGGCTGCCCCTAACACAGGGCATGGACACAGTCGCTGATACTGACTCTTTGTGTTGTCTGCCCTGCACTGGGGACTGGGTCCAGTGCCTGCCACTTATTATCTCATACACAGCCAACTTCATTCATTCAGTCTACCTGCCTGGTACCTAAAGGCATCTTCATGTGCCCTATTCTGTACTATATAATTAGTCCTTATTAATAGGCTTTTAGCTCCAAGTTCCTGATGCATGAGTCAAGATACACAAACATGCCACTTCAGGGCAAAGTTCCACATTCAGAAAAATGAAGGCAGTGCAGGGCAAAGGTGAAAGCTACGGTGTGGCAGTTTTCTGAATCTATGGTTTGGTAAAGGACCTTTTCCACCAGTAACGAGAGCCGCGTTCGCTTTTAATCTTCACCTGAGAGCGGCCTGAGCAGAACTAGTCCTGGTGACACAGGATTATCCTCAGTGAACCACACCTGTGTGTCTTCTCAGCTGCCTTAAAATGAGGGCCCTAATCAGAGAGCAAAGTCCTTGACTAGGAGAGTAGCTCCTTCTTAGACTCTCTTCTATGAATCGCATGTGCTCCATCACACTCATTTTGCAGGATGGTTGACTGAGCGTAGAGGGAGCGCCCACACAAAAGGAACAGAGTCGTACACGCTAACCAGTGTGAGGCCAGGACTGGTATCTGGCCTTCTGCCCTGACCCACTGTCTGTGGGCCTAAATGCAATCTGTGGCTGAATGCCAGCTGAGGAAGAAGAACGCACTAAAATATAGGTAGGCAGATTATTTATGAGATGGGAAACTAAATGCTTACTGATTTTTAAGTAATTCGAGCTGAGCTCCACAGTGGCCGGTGGGGACCCAGTAGAGACCAGCCCATAGGCAGGGACCTAAGTTCGATTCTCACACTTTCCTAACCACGGAGATGGAACCCAACCAACAAGTATTTACTAAGTATCCTCTCCATGTGAAGCATTCCACTGAGGTGATATTTGCTAAAGAAAAGTCAGTGGACTATTAACAAAATATTGGCAAACTGAAGCGAACAATGTATAAAAAGACTCACATTCTGTGAACGGGATTTATCCCACACAGACATGTAAGGCTGGTTCAACACTCAAAAACCAATCAATGTAGTTCACCATATCCATAAGCTGAGGAAATTCATATGATCATATCATTTGACAAAGAAAAAAACAGTTGACAAAATCCAACACCCATTCATGATTAAAACAACTCAGCAAATTAGGACTAGGGGAGAATCACCTCGAGTTGATAAAGTGTATCTACAAAAAATAGCCAGCAACAATCATTTAATGGTGTAAGAGTAAATGATTCTCCCCCCTCCCCAAGACTGAGACCAAGGCAAGGACTTCTCTTCTTTCCACTTTTATTCAACATAATAAGTTCTGGCCACAATAATAAGGTAAGAAAAAGAAATAAAAGGCAAACATATTGAAAATGAAGAAATAAAACTGTCTATTTGCTTTTGAAATGATTGGTTATATAAAAAAACCCAAAGAATCTAAAAAAAAAGAAACTTCTAGAACTAATCAATTCAGAAAGGTCACAAGATCAAGGTAACACACAAAACAGAATCACCTTTCTGTATACTAATACTGAAGATGTGGAAATGGAAATTAAAAACACGATATCACTGATAATCACTCCAAAGAAAATGAAAACTTAGGTATACACTCCATAGTCACACGCTAAACACAGGGAGTGTCATGCCATGTCCACGGACTGGAAGACTCAACATAATGAAGACGGCAATTCTCCCCAAACTGATCTATAGGTTTAATGTGCTTTCTATCAAAATTGCAGCAAGGTTTTTGGTAGACATAGACAAGCTTATTCTAAAATTTATGTGTAAAGGCAAAGACCTAAGAACAGCTAAAAAGATCTTGATAAGGAAGAATACAGGGGGAAAAATCACTCTACTTCATATCAAGACTTACTGTGTAGCTACCGCAATCGAGACAGTGTTTGATTGGCAGAGACTCAGACACATAGGTCAATGGAGAAGAATAGAGAATCCAGAAGTAGACCCACGTGACTATGCCCAGCTGGTCTTTGATAAAGATGTAAAAACAGTTCTATGGAGGAAGAATGGAATTGCATTCTCAACAAAAGGTGTTAAATCAACTGGACATCTTAGAGGCCAAAAAAAAATATGAACCTTTACTGACTTACACTTTATATAAAATATAATTTAGATATTCAATTACTCCTGTTAAGTGTATTCTTAAATATTTTAGAGTTTGGGAAATATTTTGAATGAAATCTTTCTTTTATTTCCATCTTTAACTACTTCTAGCAGAGGGAAGATCAGTTGATTTATAGATCTTTATCTTGTATCTAGCCAGCTCTTCAAATTCTCTTGTTGCTATTAATTTTTGTGAGAATATTGTAGCTTCTCTAACATTATAATTATGTAATTTTAAAATGAAGTATATTTTGTTTCTTCCGCATTAGTGAAGTCTTTTGGGGGGGGGGGGTCTTATCCTATCTGCAGAAACTTCCTGAGCAATATAAATGTTGATGGGTAGAGTGGACACCCTTAGCTGGTTTCCGATTCGAATGGAAAGCACTGTTAAGTGTTCTCACTGTTTAAAATATTTGCGGCAGATTTTTAATAACATCCTTGATTATACTGGATGAATTTTCTCCCTCTAGTTTACTCTGCAGTATAGTTATGGAGGTTGGTTGGTGAATTGGTTGATTTTGAACAAATGCTTTTTTGGCATCACTGATAGAACCATAAAGTTATTCTTTAATTTGATGCTGCAATAAATTACACTGATACAGAATAAAAACAATAAGTAAATAAAGAAACAACATGAAAATTTAATTCGTTCTAGTAAATAATGCATTAATACCCTTGCGCAAGCGCCAACCCATAGCAAGTGGCAACCTTCAACAAATCTAGAAAAGCTCTCATTTATGGGCAAATGCATCTAAAGAATGTTTTAAAAGACTTTCTTTAGGATACAAATCAATAAATTTTATAAGAATCGAGAAGAGATATTATGAATGAATTTAATATTGAAAAGGCAAAAGTATTCATCTTCCCTAAGAAACATCCCCTTTCTACCCAAGACTTTTTTTTTTTTTTAAATGCCTATGAAAATTCAGTTGACTGGCACTCAAATCATGTAACACACAGGAAGCGGAGATAGAGTAGAAAAAGAAGTAGCATCTGTGTCCTAGCTAACTGGCTTGAAGATGCCATGTCTTTTTAAGTATATTATCCCCTTAGGTCCTCAGAATATTCCAGTTCTCTCTGTACACGGACATGAGGAGCAGCTAACAACTGACAAGTGACGGGGATGCATAACTCCTGGCCCAGCGGACAGCCTTCGCAGGCAGGCGCTATTAATTTCCCCCAGTTGAGGACACAACTCTAGAACTGTTAAACAGATTATCCAAAGACACAAGGCTGGGAGTGGCAGAGCTGGAATCAAATCCTGGTGTGTCTGAGACAGAGGGTGATCTTTTAATGAACACTGGTTCTTATCTGGTGGCCAAAAGCATGCACTTCCTGTCAGCAGATAGGGACTTGAATACTGGCTCAGGCCCCATTGGCTGTATGCTCTTGGGACAATTACTTAACTCCTCTGTGCCCTAGTCTCTCATGTATATAATTAAGACAACCCAGCACTCCATCACGGACTACTATGAGGTTCAAATGAACTACCACGCACAAAGCCTAAGGCATGGAATATACTAAGCTCTTAATACCTATTGGCTAATAGTCTATTTATTATCATTATTATTACCATTATTTTTATCATACTTGAAACTATTTTTCTAATGGCTCTGAGTAAATCATCACAGATATCAAGAATAAAACTCCAACAGAAGCCACTCAAATGACTCTCAGTAGCTAATAAAACCTAATAAAGTCAATGTATCCACTTAGCCCAGCCACAGAACACACCGCTGTTCAGGTAAGTCATAAAGTCTTCCCTGCAGCTGTTATAATGATTGATCCTCAGGCACAATTAAAACTCAAGCAATACATTGACATTTTAATAGAACAAATAATTTAAATACATTCAATGTGTTAGGCGGTAACCATTTTTGTAATAGAGACCTACAGATTTGAGAAGTTACCCCCAAAACACGTGTAGAGAAGGTCTTCATGTAAGACGGTAAAGAAGGTGAAGAAAACAGGATTGACATTCTTTGAGAGAAACCATAAATCCTGCAGCCACTTGGAATGGAGCAGTTAATGCTGAAGACCAGGTCCTATGAAAAACGGCCCCTTAAATATCTAGGCATTTTCTTTCTCTCTCAGTTTTTTTTCCTGTCATCTCCAAACTACCATTAAAGACAACTGATAAGGTACTTCTTGTGTCTCTATTACCCTTAAAAGAATATTTTGAAATAAACTGATTCAAAGAGGAGAACAACAAAAAAAACAAAAACAAAAACAAAACAATTTTCGTGGCGAGGGTCAAAAGGAACATTCTTTCCAATAAAAAGTGAGATCGATGGCACCACCTCCTGCATGCATTCCAGGGATGTTCTAGTAACTGTTTAATGATCATCTCTGGTGGGGAGGAGGGAGCCCTGGTTTACTGGGCAGTTTCCATGGTGTAAGTATTTCCACCATGGCTGAATTCAAGCAATCGATGTGATGTCACCGAATGTGGCGGATGGGTATAATCTGCTCTTGCTGGTACAGCGTGGAGGCCATTTCTACCCCAGCTTTCTACATCGCTGGCTTTGAGGCATCCATCATTACCAGAAATCGTCTGACACCTTTGTTAGTGTCTTGCCTGCCGCCTCACGTCGATTAAAACAAGAGCTCCTTGAGCGTAAGGGACGTCTACTTGGCCACCTCCATACATTCCCATGGCTGCTCTAGACCGTGGCTGGACACAGCGAGCATTCGCTAAATATTTGTAGAATGAATGAATAAATGGCATGGGGTTGGTTGGGGGAGGCGATGGAGAAGAGAAAACAGCAGCAGAGGAAAAGGAGGAGAAGAGAAACATAAGATAAGTGTGCCAAATCCTGTCCTTGCTGCTTTTGACTTTAGCAGGTGGGCTGACCTGACCCAACAGATGGGTCACCTCTTCACTGCTAGGCAGGCTTCTTGGGAGAGCCAAGTGCCAAAGAGTGGACATATGTAACACAGCTTCCTTCTGGACAAATATGGACCACAAATTTTGTCATATGCGTTTTTTGTTTGTTTTGTTTTTGTTTGTGTTGTTTGTTTCGTCCCAAACTTTTCTGGAGACTTCTTTTAAGTTGTTATCACCACTAAAATTTCATGCTGACAGGTCCTTTAAACAACATCCTATACAAGTGCATGCCTATTTTTTTTTCCTTTAATTTTGACTTCTTACTGTTGGAAGCCAGAGGTCCAGCCATCTGTATTCTAAATTCCGGGCATCAGCATCCCTACTAATGGATAAACAAAGAAGTACTGCATGAAACTGATCTGTGAAAACCACGTGAGTGACAAGGTGAATCTGTAGCTAAATATGAGTTTGTTCATTTTAGGACTGCTGTAGAAAAAGAGCCTCTCTCCCTGGGCAGAAGTATGGATGTCAGCATAATGGAACATGCCTCTGCACGACTCGTCTTAAATGCTTATGTTTAATAGACAAAAGATACTGTCCCGCTTTCGAGTAAGTGAGATGTTCTCTGAAGGCTACTGGCCCATATATCTAGATCTCGAGAGTCTGGGGTGGTGTTTCTCCATCACCGCGTGGCCAGCTGCCTGCCTCGCGCTGTGGCCCCCTCAGCGCAGTCACGCCAGGGAGAGATTTGTGAAGTCCAGGTGAAATCGAGAAGCATCGGCATTGTTTTCTGCTGATTTCCCAGAGAGAGGGAATCTGCTGAACTCTAAAGCAATGGGGCTTCTCAGGTGCCAGTGCCGCAGGGCACAGAAATTGCAGCTAAAAACTCACCATCATCAAAGAGCAAGTGATTATAAGAGCTGGGCAGGGGAGTAAGGGGGGCGGCTGTGGGGAGAAGTTGCCTCTGATTCCCTTTGTACCAACAAAGGGAGAGGCCAAGACCAACCACATCATGCGTGTCACCTCTCAAAGAACACAGCGGTTCTAAAAAGTCTCAGGCCACCACACGCCACTCGACAGTGGGCTCTGAGCATGCATTTTGGGGAAGTGTCCAAAAGGTCATTTTTGTTCTCATTGCTGAGTGAGGCATGTCCCTGGACAGGATTGATGCACTTTGTTGGTTCCTTGTGACTGTAGGAAAAGTTCTTTACCAAAAACCGAACGGCCCCCTTCCCCCAGAACAGGTAATGAGCTTAATGTTTCCAATGGAGTTAAGGTCATGGGGTGCTGCGAGTATGAAAAATCCAGAAATGCTTTATCAGGGCCCCATGGCGCCGCCAGTGCAGCAAAGCCCAGCTGGAACCGTGGTCAGCTGTCAGAGGTGGAATCAATGTTGGTGCTAAAATGACCAGAAACATAAAATGTAAAATGTAATTTCCCTAATAGGAGGGTCGCAACCTGGCTTCTTCCGAACGGTTTGTGGGGAGGGTCTTGGGTGTGCGCCACTATGCGTAACACAATTAATAACGGTTTTGGACTCTGTCTCTCAAGTTATCTGGGCAAATGTTTCAAGGGGCCAGTTCTAACTCTTTTACTTTATACCCCTCCTGTGATGAGCACAAACATTCTGATGAAAGTCAGCTTTCATAAGCAAACACCATAAACCTATTTTATTACTTGGAGAATTTAAAAACATTTCCACAGAACCATCTCCATGTTTTGTTTTGTTTTGTTTTCCCTTCTCTGTGATTCTTGAAGAGAGAGAGAGAGAAAGAGAGAGAGAGAGCAAGTCCACAAGACCTCCAGAGCTAGATTCTAAAAATCATGTTTGGACCTCAGTAAAAAAGACGGACCAATCTTTTCGCAAAAATTTCAACCTGGCTTGCCTTGAAAAAACATAAAGACGCTCTCTGGCACTGGATGTCAAACTAAATGCAGGCAAAGTGTGTTACAGTAATTCACTTGGCAGTTTAAGCAAAACCAAGGGAACGACATTACACCAGATCCCCGTATGCCAACAGGGCATCATCATTTCACTTCAGTTGATGAAATTTGACTGTCAATCTTTCCTGCCTTCACTTGGTCAGCGTCGGCACAAGGAAGATGTGTCCTCTCTGCATTGTGCAAAATGGTTTATTTGCCCTCTTAGGAGGCATGCTGAAATATAAATCCGAGGTATGATTATTATTATTTTGAAAAATTATTATGAGTTACTAGCATTACTTTCCTGAGAGAGTGGGAACGGGGCATGGGAAAGCGGGAGATGAGACAGAACTGTGTGTGAATGCTAAGGGAGGCCGTCTGTCTTTGTTCAAGGCTGTTCCTGTAATACTTCAGGAGAGAAAGGTCATCAGTACTAAAGGGGGTTCATCCACTGTGGAGACAGGGCACACGCTCTGCCTCGGATGGTAGTGCCTATAAGCCTCACCCTGGTTGAATTATCCTCACCAGCCAGCCTGTTCTGCTCTTGCCTTTGGGGGACTGAAGACCTTCGAGGCGCTCGCTCTGCTACACTTGCTGAGTACCTACTGTGTGCCGGAGTCTTTGCGACGACTGGAGAGAGTCCATGAGGAGTGAGACGTGAGTCTCGCCCCTCGGAGGCTCTGTTCCCTCAGCAGCTGGGTTGGCAACGTGCGAGGCGCACATCAGCAAGTCACCAGGAGAGGAAGCTGTGACAGTAGCTCTCATTCAGCACCCTCCTTAAACAGGCTGGTTGTATCCACTGTATGGGAGTCTCAGGTAAATGTAACTTGCTCGGGTCCTACCAGTAAGGGCAGAACCAGGATTCTCAGCCAGCAAACTATAGGGGGCTGTTGTCTCTCACCTGTCTACCCCAGAGAGGGGCTCGAAGTGGGTAAGGAGGCAGTTCCTCCCACAGGAAGGAGGTGAAGAAAGTGTCAGGAAAGCCTTCGCAGAGAAGGGGATACTTCGGTTGTGTCAGGAAAGCTCAGTCGAAATGGGAAACGGCATCCCGAGAGAAGGGAGGCACTGGGCGAGGCCCTGAAGCGTCCCCTTGTGACTCGCTAAAAGGCTCCTGGGCTGGGAAGTGGACCGGTGCCATTCCTCACCCAACCCCCCAAGCGAAAGGCTCATGACTAATTACACATTTTCCTATGAGGACAGCACCTTGCTCTTAGAAGGTGAAGCCTTCCCAAACTTTAATGACTCCCTGAAACAACTTCTGGCCTTTGGAAAGTGGGGCATCCAAGAAAAACAATCAAGGATCACTTGAAGGCACACGCTGTGTGCTCGGAGAATTATTTCTGGCCCTGGTCTCTGCCGTGGATCACAGGCCTCGGGCTTTCAATCACAAGGTTGAAAGGTATTAACAAGAACTCATGCAGTCCAGGGCAACTGTTTGTGTAAAACATTTTCCTTCCTTGGAATGTAAACGGGTCTGTCTTCATCTAGAATTATTTTTACCGATTTCATCGTCAAGACTTCAAAGTGATTTTTTCCCCTGATGTGGTACTTCTGTCGTGTCCCCCCCCATTTCCCTCCCCAACTTTGTCTTGTGTTTGTGAAGGGCACAGACCCAGCATCCCCAGGATGGGGCCCAGGGGCTTGACCCAACGGCACACCTGGAAGTCATTAAGGATACCAAAGAGGGAGGAAGAGGAGGAGGAGGGTGGTGGAGGGAGAGGGGGAGGAGGAGGCGAGAGGGGAGAGGGGTGGGAGGAGGGGGAGAAATAGGAAGGGGGAGAAGGAAAGGGAGGCAGAGGAGGAGAAGAAAACCATTCCTTTTCCAACACACTGACACTCTTTTTCCACTATGGTGAGGCTGAGCCAAAGGCGAAGATGTTTAAAACAAACAGCTAACAGACAAACAAAACCTTTCTAAAAATTCCACAGTGCTGCCTCAGGATAATGTCAGGGGTCAAACATGTCATTCTCAGAGAAAGGAGCAACCTCAACAGTGACCTGGACTGTAGGATATTCTAGAACATTCTTGAGTGAATTATTATATCTGTCAATGCCCAATTACCAAAACTTTCCCAAAGTATCAGCGACGATAAAACTGGACTCGAATAAAACCCACACTAACGTAAGACTAATCTATGTGAATTTTCCTTTCACAAGCCTTGCCAGGATTGTCCAACGCCCTAGCTCTTGCTCCATTTGATACCTGCCCCCCGTCGCTTTCTGAAAGGAAGCAAGGGGACTCTTATCAAGCTCGTCTAGGAACTACACATGCACCGTAAGTATGAGTGCTGGGGACGCAAGATAGAAATGCCTCGTTCCGAGAAGGGGGACGTTAGATGTCGCATGCACCTGCCACAGAGATCCACAAAATTCAGGGAATTTCCTTCCTGAAGCTTGAGGACATCCTGTGAATGAAACTGGAATCAGCCGGTAGTTAGAGAATGGCAACCGACTCTTGGCAGTTTACGGAAATAAAAACACCCCAATAGTCTCAACTCAGGTGCACTTCCCCTCCCCCCACTGTCAGAGCCCTATTTTCCTACCTTTTCTCTTTAAGGCAGGGAAAGGATGAATTTAATTTTACTGATTTGTCTAATATCTCTTACCGTTTGGACACTTTGGGTATACGACTTCAAATTACGGATTGCAGATCTGATTCCGCGTACTCTGGAAATGCAGAGAAGCTCCTAGCATATCACAGGCGTGAGCCTGGCAGATGCCAGTGGAACCGTGTGCCGGAAGAGATACCATTATTCCCACTGCAAATCCAGTTGAGGCTGAACCACATGTGACCCCTGGAAAGGACTGAGCTCCATGCTATGTCTATCTATCGGGGGCAGAAGGACAGCTTGCCATTGCTGGCCCTGGGCTCCTACTACTTTTTCTCTCAGTGATGATCTCACGAAAATGTGAGTGAGAAGTGATGTAAGCATGACCATCGCTCCCTCGTGGCTTTCCTGATTCTCACCTGGACACTTTCAAGAGCAAGTATTTCCTGTTCAGGTGAGGCTGGCAGTCAAACATTGATGCGCTTTTGAAAATGCAAGAACTCCACGGTACTCCCCCAAACTCACGATAGGGTCAACCATACTTAAATACGTAAGATGAAAATGGCTGCATGGAAGAGTAACGTTACAAAGTTGAAAATGACAAACAGGGGGCGCCTGGGTGGCTCAGTTGGTTAAGCGGCCGACTTCGGCTCAGGTCATGATCTCACGGTCTGTGAGTTCGAGCCCCGCGTCGGGCTCTGTGCTGACGGCTCAGAGCCTGGAGCCTGCTTCAGATTCTGTATCTCCCTCTCTCTCTGCCCTTCCCCTGTTCATACTCTGTCTCTAGGTCTCTCAAAAATAAATAAACGTTAAAAAAAATTATAAAAAAAAAAAAAAGAAAATGACAAACAGAAAAAAAATTTATGACAGAGGGAGATGAACTGGTCTCCTTAATTTACAGAGCTTTCGTTACAAAGTGAGAACAATCTAGAAGAAAACTGGATGAAGAACACAGAAAGGCAGTTCAGAAAAGAAGTCGTACAAATGGGCAAGAGACATATAAAAATTGACCCCATGTCAACCACATCCATAATTAAAAAGTAAAATTAAAAAATAATGGTGGGATTCTTTTTTTACAGGACTGATTGCTACATATTTTCAAAATTTATTATATTTTAAAATTTTTTAACATTTATTTCTTTTGAGAGATAGAGAGTGAAAGAGAGAGAGAGAGAGAGAGAGAAACCCAAGTAGGCTCCTTGCTGTCAGTGCAGAGCTGGATGTGGGGCTTGAATTCACAAAGTGGGAGCTCAAGACCTGACCTGAAGTCAGAGTTGGACACTCAACTGACTGAGCCTCCCAAGTGCCCCCAGATCAGCCTTTTAAAATTTTTTTTTAATGTTTATTTATTTTTGAGAGACATAGAGGCACAGCGTGAACAGGGGAAGGGCAGAGAGAGAGGGAGACACAGAATCGGAAGCAGGCTCCAGGCTCTGAGCCATCAGCACAGAGCCCGATGCAGGGCTCGAACCCACAGACCGCGAGATCATGACGTGAGCCGAAGTCGGCCGCCCAACCGACTGAGCCACCCAGGCGCCCCCAGATCAGCCTTTTAATTCAAAGAGTTCCTTCCTCATGACAACCAAATCTCTGGGGTTATGGCGGTCATGGTCAGGATGAAACAAAGTCTTCCTCTAGGCTTGCTTCGACCATCTGGCCCAAGACCCCGGCTTATTCCTCTTCTCCTGAGGTGTTTCCTTCTTGAAGACTCATTCGACGTGATCAAGTTTTATATGAATCCCGCCTTGCCAAAGGCTGACAACCCACCCGTACGATTTTTGCTCATTCTCAGCGTCAAGGTTTTGGGAAGAGACATTTGGAGAGGACTGCCCGATGCCGTTTCATTACTTTGCGTGTTTCGCCTCAATTCTATATGCCTACTTAAATAATATGTTTGACCAGTTACTGTTAGGAAAACTTCATGAACTGGTAGAACGCTTGCCAGCTTTTAAAATTACTGATACAATATACAACTCCCCAGCGTGTGGGCCATGGACAAGGACGGTAGAAATATACAGCAGTGCTTAGCTTTTATAAGCCTGCCTTCCACCTCATCAAGAAGACTCACCCCGTGCTCCATTAAAATAAAATAAAAAAAACTGAAAGAAGGGGGAGAGGAAGGCCTGTTTGAGGTGCTGAAGTTTAACTCTATTAAAGAAGAACCACCTATTTCGTATATCATCACTGGAAACCACCTCTCTTCTTTTTAAGGACTTCTTATCCCTCCTCTCATTGCAGCTGGTGTCACAGTTCATCGTGGCTGCAATCTTGGAATCCTTTTGAGAAGCAGATGCTAGGCTTCCCTGTTAACGTGGAGGGGGACCTCAAATTTGGAAAGGTGCAAAGTTGCTGAGTGGCTGAGGGGTCTCGTTTAACAGCTACCAAAGCAAAAGACTGCGATCTGAAGGGCAAGGTCCAAAGACGAAGGGCAGGAGAAACCATGAAATGCGTTTCAATAGATCAATAAAATGTATGACTTCACTCACTCAATTACACAAATAAAGTTGTTAAAAAAAATAAACTCGGGCACGTACCATCCTGAATTAGCAGGGGCTTTATGTGAGACGGTGAAAGTAGGAAAAATAAACAAACAAAACTACAACAACCTGGGAAGGTCGCTCACATGCATGAAGCGTCTCTGTAACAGCTTCACGCCAAGCCAGAAGGAAAATCTCACAGTGTGAGGGGTCTGCCAGGATGGGTCTGATCCAAGCTATAGAAGAGAGGCAGGAAGACCGAGGGGGCTGGGACTCGCGATCCGCCAAGACGCCCCACCACCAATCAGTTCTCCGTCCATCTGTTTTAAATCACGGTTTGAAGCATATTTATGTGATAAGGAATTAAAGCTGTTTCTCTTGGCCATGGAAAGAAGTGGGACACGCTCTTTGGGAAAGCCACTGACACTGTACAACAACCATCTTCGAAACCGAATTTAGGATTCAAGAGGCTTGAGAGTGCTTACCTTTTTAAAAGCATAGTAGAGTCCCCTCTCAAAGTTCTTTTCTTTTTAAGACGATATAAGTGATAAATAACCTACCAAGGTCCTAAAGGACTTTTCTTTTGTAAAGAGAAAAGGGATGCTGGAGGGGCAAAGGGAGAGAGAAACCACAGGGAGAGAGAATGCGAAAGTTGCTACTGGTGAGCTCAACAAATAAACGTGGAACATTCCAGAAAAGACCTTGCCCTCTCTCCCAAGCATGTGAAATGTCGCAAGTAATTGTCCTGAATAAATACTATTGTTTTAATAATGAAATACCGTTGATGTATCCCCTACTGTGGTTTTATTTATTTACATTACCTCCCATAAACAGTTATGTAAGGACAAAATTAGTCTCGGGCAGGAGCCCCCCAGCTAGAAGTCTTAATGCTGGCCCCCACTCGCAGCCCTGCCCCGATGCGAAGCCCACACACGCCCTTCCAATTCTACCACGCTGCCTTGTTTATAAAAACTGTAATACAGGAAGCCAAATGGAGTTCGGTGGCCAATGACATAATATATGATCGCTCCCTGAACATAGGGATACATGAGCATAGACATACGTTTCTCCACAGGTGGGGTGGGGGGAAGAGATGGGGACAGGCACCATCATAACCCATGCCCTGGTTTTGAAAAGTTAAAACTCCCTGAATTAATTTGCCGACGCCGAGACCATGAAAAGAACAAAACCTCAATATCTCCTTCCAGTGTGACTTTAAATATGACAAGGTTATCACTTAATACACTATTGTTCAAGAATTGATTTATGGACTTCTGGGTGCCCCCCCCCCCGCTTTATTCTCTACTCTAGACTTCACTGGAATTACGGCATTCAGGGATATCCCTTAAAATCTCATCCATTGACTGCAAAAGTATTTGCTAGGTCTCATGTCCACGGAATAATACAAATGACTTTTTCATTTTTTCATCTGGGGTGGGAGACTAGATTCTGAAAACCGGAGACTTGGATTCTTGAACTTCCCCTCTTTTCCCCTCATTGACAAGCTAATGTCTTTTCCAAGCATATATTTCAATCAAAAACTAACGACTTTTTGGAGTACAGCATCTTCTTGTGCTGCTGCTGTTTTGTGTCTCCCTCTCACAAACAGACCTTGAGAAAGGAAAGGTCTAGCACTAGTTTTATGGAGTCATCTTCCTCGTTAATCTGAGAAGAAGGACCCTCCTCACTTGGGAAGGAAGACCTGGAAGGGAGGGGTGACATAGGGTCTGGCCATCTTTTACTCGAAGCCCACTTTTTTTTTTTTTTTTAAGGAGTGGAATCAAGTAGGAAGATACGCCTGCTGGCCACTGTGTGGTCTGTTTGTGATAGAATCTCACCCAAAAAGAATGATGTAAATTTCCTTTTTCTGAAATCTTACACATCTCAGTAGTTCCATTAATGGCCAAGAAAATAGTGGTCTCTGGTTGGCATGCAGCCATTGCCCCCTTTTCCATTTCAAGGGCAACGGGTCTTCCTTGGCCAACACACTCAGCTCTGTGCAGAGGACATGGGACTCTGTAAGAACTACGAGGAGCATACAGACACGAGCAAAGCCCAGCGAGATAAAGACTGCATCGGTACCGCAGAATGCGCAAACATGGAGTACTTCATCATGCTTATAGCACTGGGTCGATTTGTCCTTGGCTCCCTGAATGCTGAGCCATCTAACTACAAACCCCACGAAGGCAGGGTCAATGTTCTCTGGGCGTTCTGAGCATCGCTGGAGCACCAGTGTAGGGTACACATGCGCTGTGCAGTCCCGACTAGCCTCTGGTGTCTCAACCCTCAGCCCAACGGCACCTTCCCTAGGAAGACTTTATGGACTCTGCGTTGTGGAAAACTGACCCCACACTCTGCCACAGCTGAACTTTTGTTTTACTTCGCAGCCTTGTGTCCCTGTAACACGAATGTACTTACTTATAATTAGTGTTAACTCAAATGCTACATATTATTTAATATTTAATTAACTAACGGAAAAAAAAAATCTTTTGAGAGCTAAGTAGCAGGGATTGTGCTAAGTTAGTCCCTCTGCCTCAGGCACTGCTAGAGGAACAGAAGAGTGCAGGGGTTCTTCAATCAGATACTCTGGGTTTGAAATCCCAAGTCCATCGACTGGTGGCTGTTGAGCTCGGGCAAGTCCCCTTTCTGTGCCTCGTCTGGAATGGAAATAAGGAGGGGACCTTACAGGGCTGCGCTGAGAAATACATTAATTAACTCATGGAATGCACTCAAACAGAGTAAGCGCTCAATAAATGTTAGCTATTTTTGTGATCTCTATTCTGTAAGTAGGGAAACTGAGACACAGGAGGCCAAGTGATCCCCACTGAGAAGCACCAGCTTGTGAGCAGCAAGGCCAAGACTTCGCTCCAGACAGTCCTGTCCCCGCTCTTCACCGCTGGGACCCATGACTCCTTCTCTTTCCTCTGGCCCATGAGCGATGTGAGCCCTGAACTGTCTTTGAACTACAGAACCAAGTATGGGGCCGGACACATTATAGGAGCTAGAGAGTAATGTAATTAATTGATGAACGATGAACGAACCTATGCATGGCTTGAGATTCTGATAACAGTAAGCACAGGGTCAGGCACAGAGAGCATCCAGCAATAATGAAGGTCCCTGAAAATTTCCCAGGTGGAAGCCATCCGAATTATTTAAGCATAAATATAGCAGCCTTTAAAAATAAGCCACTATTTTCTCCAGTCCCAAACCTAATGTGTGCAACTTTTAAAACACAATCATTCACTCACTTTATTATAATTTAAAACAATTTTTTCCAACCCGTTCTATATGGTTTTCTGTTTTTGATATACCTGGATTGTTCCATATGGGATGGACTGTACAATCGCTGAACTGTAAGGCGATGAGAGGTATGGTCAGCACACCGGAGAGCGTGCACCCCTTACGAGACCATCCCCTAATATCGGTGAGCACCCTGACATGAAATCTGAATTTTGCGTTGGAGATTTTGCAAGTGCGGGACCGGATGGCTTCTCCCTGCTCTCTGTTAAGTTCATCTGAATACTTCTGAAGTTTAATCGCTAGAACAGTCCCTGTTGTGATATAGACTTGGCAACATGTTGCAACCGGCATGGTTCAAGAGCATTCCTATCAAGGTCCGAACTTACAAACTCTCAGCAGAAAAGAAGAAACAGAGTTCTTTGTCAGGACAATGAACTTGGGCTGTTGTTTACCAGTGAATGGAAAACAACATTTCTAACCCGGAGAAGTGACACTCGGCTCCATTTGGTGACGCCTCCGCTCCCTTCACGCTGGGCAACAATGGTGCCTTTGTGCGGGGTTGCGGGAGCACGCCACCAGAGTCGGGCCTTCTTGCCTGGGCAACTGAATGACCACCTTCATACGCTGTGACTTTTCCCAGTCCCACTGAACTGAAATATGTAAGGAGACCGAGCCTCCACCACAGGCTCCGCTATCCCCAACTTCCAATCGAATCCTACTGGCTCACGAATGGACTTTTCAAAATTTGGCAACTTTGCCCCAACACTTTAGAAATAAATAGGATGCTGTTAACAGATTAGAATTCCACAGTCAAGTAAAATTAGCCTTTGGAAACAAATGCGCAAACCCTTCCGTCCCACTGACTTTGCTACTGAGCTCAGTAAGTTATAAAGCTCGACATTTAACATTACCTTGGATCCGAGCCTTGGCACCGTTGCTTAATAGCTGTGTGACCTTGGCCAAGCTATTTAACCTCTCTGAGCCTTGGTTTTCTTTCCTGCCTGTACAGGAGAATGATGATGACTTTACAGGGTTGCTGGGAATGTTAAAAAGGCGTTTTGGGGGGCGCCTGGGTGGCTGTCGGTAAAGCATCTGGCTCTTCATCTTGACTCAGGTCACGGTCTCGTGGTTCATGAGTTCGAGCCACTGTCAGTGCAGAGCCTGCTTGAGAGTCTTCCTCTCCCTCACTCTCTGCCCCTACCCCGCTCTCACGGTCTCTCTTTCAAAATTAATAAACTTAGAAAAAAAAAAGTTGGCGCTGTTTTCAAAAGCATCGAAAACTTTTAAAAAGTCTCTTTGGGGGGCGCCTGGGTGGCTCAGTCGGTTGAGTGTCCGACTTCGGCTCAGGTCATGATCTTGCGGTCCATAAGTTTGAGCCCTGCGTCGGGCTCTGTGCTGACAGCTCAAAGCCTGGAGCCTGGTTCGGATTCTGTGTCTCCCTCCCTCTCTGCCCCTCTCCCACTCATGCTCTGTCTCTCTCTGTTTCAAAAATAATAAACATTAAAAAAAAAAAAAGTCTTTTTGGCTCTTAGGAGATTTTGAACTATAAAATGAGGTGCTTACTCAAACCCACAGGGACTGAGAGCGATAGGAAAGATTTCTGAGTGGAATGAAGAAGAAGTGGAACCGCTGCAATGACCTTTGAGCCTCTACTCAAATGCTTCTGGGAGGGGGGTGGCCATGTTGTCACCAAGCCAAAACCATTTCCTCCTAAAAACTCTTCCTGCCCCCTGGTCTCCTATTAGACAGCGGCATTGAGAAACGCCAAAATCATCTTTAGGATGTCCCTGCTCATTCCTCACATGCATCCGCTCAGCCATCAGCGACGGGTCTCCCCAGTGCCTTGGACCCTCTCTTGCTCCGCTAGGAGCCCAGACCTTCTCCTCGTCTCTCCCGCATTACCGCGAGCTGCACTCGCTCGCTGGCCTGAGCCCCGCCTTCTTGGTCTCGCAGCCCAACGTCCACGCTCCCACCAAAACATTTCTCCTCAAAGTGCATTTTGGGAGGGCGTTCACTTCCGGCTGCCCATCTCCAGGTTGTCTCTTTCTGCCCCTCCAGCCGACTCTACGGAGTTAAAGTTCCGCCCTAGCCCTCGTATGTTGCTTATTGGGAGCGTACATCAGAGCGACCTCTGTGGAGGGCAATCCGGCAATAACTGTGAAAATGCCCCAGTGCATACTCTCTGAGCCAACGCTGCTGCTTGGAGGACTCTTTCCTGCGAATACACTCACGCACGGGAGGAGTGATGTCAGCACAAGGTTACGCGCTGCGGCACAATCTGTGAGAGCAAAAGCCCGGGAACAACCCAAATGTCTATCAGTGGGGAATTGGTCCAATGAATTATGAAGCATCCACACAGCGGAATACTCAGCAGTTGTTAAAAAATGAAGAAATCATTTATATGCTGATTTGGAACCATCTCTAAGATGTATTGTCAAGTGAAAAGAGCAGGGTGTGAAGAGAGTAGTGAAGGGGGGTACGAGAATATATAAACATATTGTCTTGTAACTGCATAGAAGCGTCTAGAAGGATACACAAGGAAATGATAACACTGGTTCAGGAGAGGGATTAGGTGCTAAGGGAAAAGGGGAGAGGGAGATTTGAAAATATATGAAGAAAGAAAGTACATGGAATCCATAGAGATCTATACATACACACGCCATTTTCTATATTCTACTTTTGACTTTGAACTGTGCCGAGGTATGACCTGTTAGAAAGTAAATAGTTTAATTACACATGTTTTTAAAAATCGAAGTTAAAAAAAATCTCGCTTAAAACAAAAAGAAGTACCACAGAAGCCAGGTGCCTACTTCCTGCCTTCTCTAAACAACGGCGACACACAGAGAGCTTCCTCACCCCTCTCCGCCTCACACCAGGGGTTGTATACTGACCTCCTTGGAACGCGGCTCTGAGCACAAGAGATTCCTGTTCAAGACCCCCCACGTTCATGGATCCACCCTGAACCCCATCCACCGCTCCAGCCTCTCCCACTCCACCCCACACCATCGTTCCTACGCTCGGCTCCTGAAGCTACGTTACCTACAGTGACCTGGGTGTTTCCATCTGTACTTCCATGCTTCCATCCCTCCACTTGGCATGTCCTCCCCCCACCCCAAAGCCCAAGCCCCACTTGATTCCAAACCTCAGTCCAAATCTTCTTTCTCTGTTACGTCATTTCAGAGTCCAGAGTGCTAACCATTATGCTGCGGAACCCCGTTAAGTGCCGTTAAGTCATTTCAGAATCCACCACTCAAACGTTCATCCCCTGGCCTGGAAGAAATTCCTTCTTTCTTAAAATCCCAGGCACACTTTTCTTATCTGCTTACGCTGTTTATCTCTTTCCCGGAGGTCACAGACCATTTTGTATGTGTTTATCCGTTTATCAGTAAATGTTTCCTAGACACCGACTTTATGCCATGCATGGAAAGGGGTGATGGGGACACAGGAGAAATCCAGAGGAGCTGGACTTTGTTTGTCGGAAAACAGAGAGGCTATTACCCACCACCAAATCTGCCCTCGTGGAGATTACAGTCTTCTGGAGGAGACAGACAATAAAAAAAGACACCAAACCTTCAATGATCACTTTCTATAATTTCACTGTGGAGAAGGAAAAAACGTGTTCAAAATGCTGATTGTTTGCCCAAAGTGACACCGTAATGCTGCAAAGGCTAACGGACCCATATTTAAATTTTGTTCATGTTTACTTATTTTTGATAGAGAGAGAGAGACACAGCATGAGTGGGGGAGGGCAGAGAGAGAGGGAGACACAGAATCCAAAGCATGCTCCAGGCTCTGAGCTGTCAGCACAGAGTGCGACACGGGGCTCGAACACACAGACCTGGAGATCATGACCTGGGCCGAAGTTGGATGCTTAACCACCTGAGTCACCCAGGCGCCCCCTAAGAGACCCATATTTAAATGCCAAAACTGGAGGCGCCTGGGTGGCTCAGTTGGTTGAGCATCCAACTTTGGCTCAGGTCGTGATCTTACAGCTTGTGAGTTCGAGCCCCCCGTCGGGCTCTGTGCTGACAGCTGGGAGCTTGGAGCCCGCTTCAGCTTCTGTGTCTTCCTCTCTCTCTGACCCTCCCCCAGTGGCACTCACTCTGTCTCTCAAATATAATAAATAAACGTTGAATGGATAAAGAAGTTATGGTACTTATATACAATGGACTACTACGTGGCAATGAGAAAAAATGAAATCTGGCCATGTGTAGCCAGATGGATGGAAGTAGAGGGTATTATGTTAAGTGAAATAAGTCAGTCAGAAAAAGACAGATACCATATGTTTCCACGAATAGGTGGACTTTGTGAGACTAAGCAAAAACCAGGGGGAGGGGAAGAGGGGAAAGGAAAAAAAGACACAGAGAGGGAGGGAGATAAAACATAAGAGACTCTCAAAGACTAAGAACAAACTGAGGGTAAGGGGGATGAGGGAGGGGGGAGAGGGGGTGATGGGCATTAAAAAGGGCACATGTTGGGATGAACACTGGGTGTTATATGTAAACCAATTTGAAAATAAACTATTAAAAAATTAAAAAATTTAAAAAAAAAAGAGTTATAAATCCCAGCACTGCCCCAAAGCTTTGTTACTCTGGGTCAGGGTTTTGCAACCTCTCCACAAGAGACATGTGGAGGCTGCTAATTTTCGTTGCCATCAGGGGAGCTGTCCCGTGCGATGTAGGACACGGAGCTGAATCCCCGGCCCCTGGCCACTTGATGCCACTCGCGCGGTCTTCCCGTTACCACATGTTGCTCGGCAGTGGGGGCAAAATCACCGAGTTTTAAACTACTCGCTGCTCGAGGCAAAGTCCTTAACCTTTCTGAGCTTCGGTTTCTTCAGGGCCTCTTTGTTTTTTTTGGGTAAGAAAACCAAGTAAACATTTGAAAAATGAAAAATGTGAAAAATGGAAAACAGAGAGGCTATGACCTACCTCCAAAGCTTATGATAGGAATTAAATTAAATGCAAAAAAAAAAAAATAATGTGTTCAAAACGCCTACGAGTTCTTTTTATCAATAAGGATGCTAACGTCGAGTTGGCTCATTTGGTTCCCCCGCGTCCTTAGAAACGTGGACAAGGTCCCTCCTCAGGACCTTCTCAGTCCAAACTCGGGTTAAGTCCAAGAAATTGCCCCAATGGTGGACGTGATCTCTGCTTGCGTCCAGGAGAGTTGCCCTAGAATCACGGCCCAGAACGTGACTCCCTTGGGAGGAGGTAGGAAAGGTCTCGTTGGGCTGCCTTCCTTTGCCAGACAGATGGATTCAACTCCGGTCAGAGTCCAGGCTTCTGGCACTCGGACAGAGAAGCCGAAACAAACGTAATCTGGCTCTGGGAGCTCTGGATCCTGTAAAAATGCCACACTAAGGATGGCGGGGTTACCTGGCTGTTAACGGCGCTTTACGGAACATACTGTCTTCCAACGCCCTATCTGCACGTCCAAAGTCCTCCTCGCAAGCTACTCACTTCCCCACGCTCCTGGGCGCTGTGAGCATTTACGACAGGTTCTCGGGGTGCTGGGAATCAACCAGGCAATGAGAGAGGCTTGACAGGCAAAAAAAAACCACAGTCAATGGTGACTCGGAGGCGTCCCCAGAATTCTCATCCTGGAAGATCACTGCTGTAACGTACGTTTGCCAGAAAATCTTAAGAAGATCGTAAAATAAATACGCATCGTTCGGAATCCCAGTATGTATCTATAAATGGAGAAGCGGATCAAGGGAAGGGCTGTCCTCCCAGGATGCCTAGATACTTTGGTACGAAGTCTTTCCTTAAAAAAAAAAAAAAAAAAAAAAGTATTTCCTTAAAAGACGAGAAAACTATGTTTTTTGGTTTTGGGGGTCGGACAGACAGGGATCATAATCCCAGGCGTGTGACGAAAACGGGGTGACCTGGGGGAAGTCATTAACCCTCTCTTTCTCTCAGCCTGAAAACGAGGACGGCAATGCCGCTTTCCGTGAAGAGAGGGAAGGGTCCGGCACGGTGTCTTGGCAAAGCTTCCTTTTCATTGCTCATCTCCTATAGGGAACAGAGTGTGGAGACACTGGTTTATGTTTTTCTAACACCTGTGAAATTGCACACTCTCCAACCAATTTTGTTTTCTCTTGACCCAAAGGCTCTGAGCCACAAACGTTGCACATCTGGTTTGCGCCACGAAATAAAGTCAGCCCAACCCGCCACCTTCTCCTGCTTGCCACCAAGAGTGAGTTTCCCTTAACATCCTCATCCCTGCACAAGAACTCTCTCTCACAATAAACGCGTTTCTCTCTGGGGCTGGGGGAGGGCCGGGGGATACTCTTGGGGCAGACTATGAGAGATGCCGAATCAGAATGGGAATTAACTCTGTCCTTCCTGTAGCCGAGCAGACGGAACCATCTTTGCACGGCCCTACACGGTACCATATTCTTCCTTATCCTCAACGTCTCACGATAAGAAAACTCAGTCATCTTTTAAAAAGCACGATAGTCACTTCTATTTTGCTATGGTTTCCAATAAACCAGTGATTTTTTCTTTTCTCTTTTCTCTCTCTCTTTTTTTTTTTTTTTTCAAAAAGTCCATGAATAAAACAAACCCCGTCACCATTGGAGATGCATTTCCATGCCGGTGCGTACGCTTTTAAGACCATTTGCTGAGCGCGCTGCACCGTTTGACCAGTTCTGGGGCAGGGGGCACGCTCTAATTACTGATTGTGAAGTTCGGTATCTATAGCAACAGGCAGAATTGACAACAGGAAGCTTCGCCCTCTGGGGCACCATCCGAAGTTTATAAAATCAACTTGAGGCCAAGGCTGTAGTTAATCAGGAGGGCTTTCAGAGTGCCAGTGCTCCGAGTCCACACTTAAGAGGCAAAGAAATTATTTAATAAGACAATCACGGGGCCCGGGAAGGCAGAGTTTATTTAGCTTGGCTTTGCAGGGCCTCTGGTAGTAATTTATCCTAATGGTACCAATTCGCCTGTGATTTGATACAGCGGGACATCAAGGGTATCGGTTTAATCAAACCTCGGCAAAGGCTGCCCGTTTCTTAACTACTGTTGCTGTATATCAATCAGTTTCATTTGATTCACTAATCGGACGGCAGGAGGATATGCGTTTTCCCAGGATTCAGGGAATCGGGTTGACATAATTCTTTATAACGGGCTCGCTTTTAAATGGCATTATTTCACCCCGCGCACATTATTTCACGTTCCTAGGTGAAGGCTCTAGATCTGAGGAGGCTGTGGGTAAGAAGCACGGAAGGAAAGGAGTCTGGAGCACGGCCGTCACGCTGTTTTGATCGCCGGCTTTGCTGCCTGTTGGATGTGACCACGGATGAGTTACTAAACCCTTGTGGGTCTCGATCTCCTTACTCATGATCTCGGGACATGCATTTCTGAAGGGACTGAGCTATCGCGAAGCATAATAAACGGGTATAGAATGAGCCTAGAACAGTGTCCGGAAACAGGAAACACAACCTCATCAAATGTGACTTTCACTCCCCGCCTGCCCTCACCTCCATCCTCGAGGAAGGGAGAGGACCTAGCCGTGTCATTTTTATAAGGTATGATGCTATCCTCTAAAGTATTTTACAGGCCTGGGCACACATGCTTTGATAATCTGAGGTGGGCATCCAAGCTCAGCTTCATTCTTGATTCTCCAGTCCCCATTGAGACCAGGAATTCCCACGACCTTGAGAGCCTTGGCTCTGGCCTGGCCTGGAAGGGTGTCGGGAGAACAGAGCTCTCCCTCACACCAAACAGTGCTTGGTTGCTTTCCCGTCCCCCCTTCTTCCCTATACAGCAGGGAATCCAATCTACAACACTGTCCGGGTACAGATTAGAAATGATAAGATGGGGCCTTTTCCCCTCGGAGGAGAGACTACAGACAGAAAGGAGAGGATGCCCAATGGCTTTCCGCCGTTCAGCTTGGCTGCTCCCATTTTCACTGAGAGACCTCACCTATGGTTTTTCCTGCGGATGGACTTGACCACCGAGTGAGAAAGGAGAGCAAGAGGGAAGAAGGCAGGAAGGATGGAAAGAAGGAAGGGAAAAAAGAAAAGAAGAGGAAGAAGGAGAAGGGGAGGAGGAGGAGGAAAGGGAGGAGGAGGAGGAAAGGGAGGAGGAGGAGGAGGAAAGGGAGGAGGAGGAGGAGGAGGAGGAGGAAAGGGAGGAGGAGGAGGAGGAAAGGGAGGAGGAGGAGGAGGAAAGGGAGGAGGAGGAGGAGGAGGAAAGGGAGGAGGAGGAGGAGGAAAGGGAGGAGGAGGAGGAGGAAAGGGAGGAGGAGGAGGAGGAGGAGGAAAGGGAAGAGGAGGAGGAGGAAAGGGAGGAGGAGGAGGAGGAGGAGGAGGAAAGGGAGGAGGAGGAGGAGGAAAGGGAGGAGGAGGAAAGGGAGGAGGAGGAAAGGGAGGAGGAGAGGAGGAGGAAGGGAGGAGAAGGAAGGAGGAAAGGGAGGAGGAGGAGGAGGAAAGGGAGGAGGAGGAGGAGGAGGAGGAAAGGGAGGAGGAGGAGGAGGAGGAGGAAAGGGAGGAGGAGGAGGAGGAGGAAAGGGAGGAGGAGGAGGAGGAGGAAAGGGAGGAGGAGGAGGAGGAGGAAAGGGAGGAGGAGGAGGAGGAAAGGGAGGAGAAGGAGGAGGAGAAGGAAAGGGAGGAGGAGGAGGAGGAAAGGGAGGAGGAGGAGGAGGAAAGGGAGGAGGAGGAAAGGGAGGAGGAGGAAAGGGAGGAGGAGGAAAGGGAGGAGGAGGAAAGGGAGGAGGAGGAGGAGGAGGAAGAGGAGGAGGGGGAGGAAGGGGAGGGGGAGGAGGAGGAGGAAGGGGAGGGGGAGGAGACAGAGAGAGAGAGAGAAGAAAGAGGTGCCCGGCTTTGTCACACCTTTTCCATGCTCCGTTCCTGGGATTCTGTGTGGCGTTTGGAAGCTTTATTGTTTCAATAGCTGGGGTAAGGAGGTTAATGCCACCCTAACAAGGGAGTCGTTTCTTCCTCCCTCCCACCTTCTCCCTTTTCTTTTTTGGCTCAGCCTAAATTTCTAACACTACCTGATGAAATGTAGTATACAGCTTTTAATTGTGCCCAGAGGCGGTACAACTTCATAGAGGTTTTTAAGCAAGTGGCGGAGGATTTGAGACAGCTGTGCGGTGAGCACATGTGCTCCGAGGTGGAACAGCCCCGTCAGCACCTGTACCCGCTGAGCACACACCCTCACACCCTACATGCGTGTGCACAGCTGGGACCCATCAGGGTTGGAAGGAATTAATACTCTTAACTTGGTATTTTATTGCACCTAGAGGAGCCTGATGCTATATTAAATCCGCAGTACGTAAGGAGGATTTTGCTCAGTCTTGGAGTTCCTGGGGTGGGGGTTTGGTGGGATATTAAAAACACACGCACACACGCACACGCGCACACACACGCGGCCTCTTTTCCAATGCTGAGAACGAATTGTTTTAATATCTCCATGTTTGGTTTATTTATTATCAGGGAGGAGTGACCGCCTTTAAAGAGTAATGGACTTTTCTCGGCACTAACCTAGTTTTCCCGACTGAATCCAGCGCGGACTCCCGGCAATCGCGGAAGGCCGCCGACGCGGATCGTTTTCTCTGAATCACTCTCCCGACATCCAGCTCCCCTCGGGTGTGAGCCCCCAAGACGCACCTCCCAACTTTGGGGATCTGGATTCCGTCTTCAAAATCCTACTGCCCTCTACCATCCACAAACCAGCATCTCATGTTACCCCCGTGGATACCCAGCTTATACCCGGAAGTCGACAAGATGTCTGTCCCATTTTATAGTCATGCAAACAGAGTTCGGTTACGGGCCTCAGTCAAGGGAAAAAACGCACCTCAGACCTTGGGATTCAGTCCGCTGACCCAGAGAAAACACTTTCTGTCTACAGCATGTTGGATATTCTGTTGTAAACACAACAGGGAAAGACTATCCCACGGTGGCTGGCACTGGGTGCGGGCCACGGGACAGGTAACACGTTAGGAGTTTTCACAGATATTAAATTCATGCGGTCAGCAGTGAACTTGAGGGGCTGCGGCAGGCAGAAAAACGACCCTCCAGAAGATATCCGTGCCAAATCCCTGGGCCCAGGGGACGTGCCCTTATTTGGGAAAAGCGTCTAGGTAGGTGTCAGTAAGTCAAGGCTTTTGCAATGTGGAGGTACTCCCAGGTTTTCTGGGAGGGGCCCACATCCAGGGAGAGGAGCTCTTACGAGAGAGAAGCACACAGACAGAACAGGAAGAGACATGTGACCCGGGCGGCAGTGGTAACACCGGCAGCCACTAGACGCCGGAAGGAGCAGATATATTCTCCCCTAGAGCTTCCAGAAGCAGTGTGGCCCTGTCAACACCTTGATTTCAGACTTTTGGCTTCCATAACGGAGAGAGAAGAAATACCTGTTGTTCTAAAGCCACCAAGTTTGTCACGATTTGGTACAGTGATCCTGCAGTTTTTGCTCTGGACACCATATTCGACAGATGTTGCCACTAACAGGGTCTCTTGTCATGAAGGGTCCTTGTATTTTGGGCAGTGGTGACATGCAGAAGGGATGCTGACCTCTGGGGAGAATGGTCACACTGCCCACGGGGGCCCAGTCCTGCCCCACTTTGGAGGAAGGAGCAGCTCAGCATCACAGAGAAGTCAGCTGCTGTAATCCTGACGGACAGCAAGGAGGTGTCACGGAGAGGCAGAGAGGGTAGCGCCCTATTTCCACCCTGCCGCACCACTTTTAATGTGTGTGTGTGTGTGTGTGTGTGTGTGTGTGTGTGTGTGTGTGTGTGTGTGTCTTAGGCAAGCCACGGAATCCGTGTCTCAGCCAGCTCGTTGGCAAAATGAGATCTCGATGTGCTGTTTTGAAGGGGCACCTGCACCCCATGTTGATAGCAGCACTATCGACAATAGCCAAAGTATGGAAAGAGCCCAAATGTCCATCGATGGATGAATGGATAAAGATGTGGCATGTCTATACAATGGAGTATTACTCGCCAATCAAAAAGAATGAAATCTTGCCATTTGCAACTCTGTGGATGAACTAGAGGGTAGCAAATTTAGTCAGAGAAAGACAAATATCATATGACTTCACTCATATGAGGACTTTAAGATACAAAACAGATGAACATAAGGGAAGGGAAGCAAAAAGAATATAAAAACAGGGAGGGGGACAAAACATAAGAGACTCTTAAATATGGAGAACCAACAGAGGGTTGCTGGAGGGCTTCTGGGAGGGGGGGATGGGCTAAACGGCTAAGGGGCATCAAGGAATCTACTCCTGAAATCATTGTTGCGTTATATGCTAACTAACTTGGACGTAACTTAAAAAAATAAATTAAAAAAACCACACACTTTGAAAACCTGCAAGATAAGCGAACAGTGAGTTTTGCTTCCATACACATTTATAAAGCAGCTACGAAGTTTCAGACTCACGGAGCCCAATGTTACCGGGACTGTGAGTGCGGACACAATCTCTGCTAGGTATCATCGCAAAGTTCTCCAAAATACGCTTTCTCTGAAGTATCCACTTATCATCCGTTAATATAGGAGATCGCTTTGGAAACCATCTGATCCAAAATGGTAGGTTAATGGAGTCCGTAAATTGAATTTCTGCTGTGTTTCTTTGGATCCTCCAAATTTGCCTCTTTCAGGCGGGGAACAATATGACCGCAAGCCAACAATAACATGCCATTTGTTTGTTTATCGTATTAGTAATGATTCTGTTTAATGAGCACTCGATACTGGTTAGAAGAAACTGTACTCGCAAATGCTGCTTTTGATCATTTAAATCACTACAAACCTTTCGGAGGGCAATTTGGCAACGCGTCTCAGGAACCTTTAAAAACTGTGCTCGACCTTCGACCTCGTAATTCCATTTCTGGGAAACGATCCTAAAGACATAATGGGAACTTTGGAAACTGCTTGATGCACAAAGATGTTTATCAGAACCCTCTTTCTGACGGCAAAAGTATTTAAAACCGTCTAAATGCCCACCAGCACAGGACTGGGTAAATACGGGGTGATGCCTCCCCTCTGTGGACTATCAGCCACTAAGAAGTGCGATTAAAAAGCATTTATAACAACAGACCGAAATGCAGAACGTTAAGGAGAGATGACACCCGCGTGCTCAACGGTACGTGGTAGTGATGGCAGTGTGACACAGAGACAGCGCACCACGGAAAAACGACGGGCAGAAAGGCATATATTGTCACCTAGAGGCAGCAGAATTATGGGTAATTTTTCTCCTTCTCAAAGATGTTTCAATGTTTCTTCACTGAACCGCATTACTTGAAATAGAGAAAAACCCATTTGAAAATAAGAGCCCCCTCCATGCTAACATATCACAACGGGGCAGTGAAAACTCGAGGCACATTCTGTTTCCTTCGTGACTCGGTCAATGCGGATCCTTTTCAGTCTTTTTTTCTTATGCCTTAAAAATTCTGTACCGGGTCAGAGCAATCCTTCAGCTGAGGGACTGGCATTTTCCAGAAACAGCGGCTTGTTTTGTGTTTATAGATACCATAAATTGCATAAATGATGGTCGTCCCCAGCCCGCGGGAGGCCACCAGGAGGCCTGCAGACAAATCGGGGGCTTGCTTATAACAAGAGCAGGTGTGGTTTGGGGTCCTGGCCTAACTCCGGGCTCTGTATTCATGTCTATACCCTCTGTGTCTTGCCTACTTCCTGACCACCGGCACCAAGTCCTGATGGCCTGTTTCGAATTCTTGTGGGAAAGAGACAAGGTATCAACTCTTTTCCTTATTGTTCTTTTAAGGTGAGAGGTGGTTACGGGCGTCTGGACTCTGCTCCATTCATCGCTGGAGAGCACTGCGGGAAAGGCAGGGGCCAATCAACTAGAACTTGAAGCCACTTTGCAATAGCCGTATGGGGTATCTAAGAGCGCGAGGAATAGGAAGGAGTTAAAGCCTTGTGGCCGCCGAGGGTGGGAGCCGGCAGCATGGAGGGACCTGGCCCCTTCCTGCCCTGGAGGGACACTGGGTCATCAGGGCAGGCAGGAACCTGCACTTGGCGTTGCTGGGAAAGCAAGTATGTGCATATTGCAGTGCTCCTGCCGGCGAGCTAATGGTCCAGCTGCCCTTGAGATGGACATAATTTTGTCTGCATCCCCGGCTCCTCCCTCTGTGTCATCGCCAATGGGCCGGGAAACACGAACCACGACACCCATGCACTTTAAAGGAAGGAGGCAGGCACCCCCCTGGTGGGGGGTGGGTCCGGCTGCTGGGCTCCTGCCTGGGGTGGCCGGTTCACTGGGTTAAAGGGCTTGTCTTCAGACGCCCTTTGGTAAACTGAGAAAGGGCATCGTGTTAGGTCCTCCGTGCTGCCGTCACAAAGTGCCACAAAACTGGGTGGCGTAAGACACCTGAAATGTATTCTGTCACCGTTCTGGAGGCCAGAAGTTCAAAATCAAGGTCTTCCTAGGGCTGTGCTCCCTCCAGATGCTCTAGAGTAGGATCCGTCTTGGCCTCTTCCAGCCTCTGGGGGCAGCTGGCAATGCTTGGTGTCCCTGGGCCAGGAGCAGCAAGATTTCAGTGTCTGCTTCTGCCTTCATGTGGTGTCCTTGCCTACATGTGTGCGTGGGCCCGGTCTCTCCAAATATCACTCTCGTGTCCCTTACAAAGACACTGCCCATTGAATTTAGGTCCCATCCCAAACCAGTATATCCTACAGTAGCTGTCTGTCTGTCTATCTATCTATCTACCACTGCTGTAAGAACTTTTAACACAAGCTGTACCCTCTTAATTTCAAATTTACATCATGGTTGACTACAAGTACAATGTTGTACAGCAAGACTCCAGAGTTGATCTGTCTGGCTCAATTATGCCGACTTAGTTTGATGGCACCTGAAGACCTTATTTCCAAATAAAGTCACTGTCACAGGCACAGAGGGTTCAGACATCAACCTATCTTCATACGTTAGAGTCCAACCCACGGTATGTGTGTTTGATGACGAAGCAGCACTTGGGGACACGGGCCCTAGTTCCAAATCCTGGCTCTATCCCTCACTACAGGTCACCTGACCTCTTGAAGCCCCAGGTGTCCCAGCTTGGAAAATGGGCCAGACGACAGCAGCTACTCCCATCGTGGACGGCGTGAGCCTCCCGGCCAGACATAGAAGGGTCCGTGAAGTATGAGCTGTGACCTGAGAATCGTCATCCAGCCCCACTGCCCCCAACTCAAAAGTCACTTCCGAGTGCCCAGAGACCCTGGCTTAAGGTCTGACAGAGAGCGGATGAGTATTACGTGGGCCTGGCTCTTCATAAGCAACATGAGCTCGCCTGGAAGGCTTTCCTCTGCCGTCTCCAACCCTCTTCTGCCTCCTCGTGTGAGAAGCTGGCTCCTCCCCAGCCTACGGGCCTCGCTTTAGTTGACATTTGTTCCCAGAGACCTCTCCCCTCCCCCCTCCCCCTGCTGAGAGCAGTTCAGTGTGGCTCCTGTGCCTGGCAACTGTGAGGCTGGGGGCCGCCTCTGGCCGCGGGGGCTGCTCGACCCATCTAAGAGCACCCACGGGGTGGGCCTTGGGCTGCCCGACCAAATACAAGATGCCCAGTGAAACTTGAATTTCAGAGAGGCAACTAAAATTTTCTGAGCCTCGGCACATCCCCAGTATTGCAAAGGACTCAGAGGCAGCGTGTTCTGCACGCGCTCCCAGAATCGCCCAGATAGACTCTATACCACTAGTTCAGTGCGGGAACCCTTCAGTAGAACATGCCTAACGGGTAGCTAGCCTTCCGAGTCTCTTTTCCCCCTGCCCCTTTGGGAAGACGCCCCCACCCCCTGGTCCTACCCTCTTGGTAGGGACTGAATCTTGCCTCTTCTCCCAAATTCAGATGCTGAAATCTTAGCTCCTGCTGTGAGGGTATTAGGAACTGGGGCCTTTGGGATGTGACCAGATCATGGGGGGGTGGAGCCTCATGAAAAGGAATGGGTGCCCGGATAAAAAAGGGACCCCAGAGACCTCCCTCGCCCCTCGTGCCACACGGGGACACAGGAAAAGGAGGCAGTCTGCACCCAGAAGAAGCGGGTCACGCTTCCAGCCTCCAGAACGGCAAGGCAATACATTCTGTTGTTTATAAGCCACCCAGTCTGTGGTCCTTCGTTACAGGAGCCTGATGGAGACACCTCCCGCCTCCGTTCTCCACACAGACCTTGTTTATTTCCTTTGGAGCCCTTATCACAGTCTGCAATCACACGTGCGCACGCTTAGCCTCGCTGTCCCACTTGCCTGTGAGCTCTGGGTCCTTCACCACCGCACCTAGCACGGAGCTGGCACTCGACACGCACTTGACCGAGACCGACACAACAGGAGAGTGCACAGGAACGAGCCTATCTGGGCCGGGGTGGGGGTGGGAGGGGGGCAAGATGGTTTTCAGCTGTGCTCAAGTGCATCCGGCAGAGGCCCCTCTGTGGAGCCCTGAGAATGGGTCTCCCACGGTCTGCCCTTCAGCACTTGACCTTGGAGGTCTGTCTGGGCTCTCCTCACCTCAGTTTCCTCATCTGTAAAACGAGGAGCCGGGCCCTGATGATTTCTCCCGTGTCTTCTGCCTCTAAAATTCTATGACTCTATATTCTAGGTAATAAACTTTACAACTATGAATAAATTAATGGAAATGAATATTTAAATGATGTGCAAACATTCGTGCAAGTGCTTTTTTTTTTTTAGAGTTTTATGTAGTGGGAGAGTGAGGGATAAAATCGAGGTACCAACGAGCAGAAATATTTTGTTGGCAGAAGCATGGACCCTGGCTCCTGTTTTTCTGGGAAGAGTGCAAAAGAGAGTATCCATTAAAGAAGTCACAGAGGGAAAGGGGTGGCAAGAAAAGCAGGCAGCTGGGAGGATGGAAACCCCCAGAGGGAAGGCATTCCCTATTTGGACATTTCCGGAAGGTTCCCGACGCCAGGCAAACGGCAGAGGAAAAGGGCCCACCAATGCTCTGCGTCTGCCTGAGTGCCTTTGTGCTGCTATAACAAAGCACCAGGGACTGGGTGGCTTACGAACAATGGAATTGTATTTGTCACAGCTCTGGAGGCTGGAAGTCCCAGTTCAGGGTGCCACCATGGCTGGGTAAGGGTGCGCTTTGGGGTCGCAGACTTCTCAATGCCCACGTGGTAGGCCACAAGGGATGTGTCTCAAGCCTCTTTTCTGGGGCATTAATCTTGCTCATGAGGGTTCTGCCCCCAGCTCCTGATTACCCCCCAAAGGCTCCACCTTCTCGTGGTTCCACATCACAGGGTAGGTTTCAACAGACGGATTTTGTGGGGAAACAACGTTCAGCCACAGCACTATCTCTTCCACTCCTGGCGTCCATCAAGAGCTTCAGTAATACTCAGCATTAAGGGGAGGGGACCTCGACATCAGAGAGCTTGCTTTATTTATCAAGATGATTTCCTACTTGTAAGTCAAAGAGAGAACACTTTCGATAGGAGAGTCAACTTGGACCAAAAGCCTTGATTTTGTGGGGTACAAATAACAAAAAGGAAAGAGGCACTAGTTATTTAAGAGTGGGACTACCCAACTACTTAAGGTGGAAGCAAGCTAAGAAGGAGGCATGGAGGTAAGAGTCTCCGAATAATTTGTGCTGTGTCCAGTTCTGGGCATCAGCGAATGGCTGGGAAGCTCAGTGGGGCGGCCACCAGAGAGAACGGTCTTTGTGGGAGGTGCCTCACAGGGTCCCACAAGACCATTCATCCTCCAGAAGAGAGGAGTCTCTCTCCTTAGCTTGACCTAGTTACGGAGCTTTGAGTTGATGGTTCATGGGTGGGACAAGGATCTGAATTCAGGATGGAGGCTGTTACACAAATATGTGTCTTACCAGGCCCTGGGTCTGGGTCAAGAAATGAAAACGATAAATGTTCTTTGGACAAAACTCTATTATATGATGAGACTATACACTTGTGTCACTGTGATACCTTGACCTACTGGCCTCCATGCCTGGTCATTACCCATGCTGCTTTGTCCCGGAAGTTCACCAACTGCCTTTCTTTCAGGACGCTGCAGGATTGTTAGTTGTTTTTGTTTTTGGTTTTGTTTCCAAACTTTCTGGGATTAGTCCTACATTATGCTCCTTTAGAAAAGTACTTAAAAAAGTACTTAAAAAACGCTGATAACCAATGATTAATGAATTAAAGTAATATATGGGGCACCTGGTTAAACGTGTGACTCTTGATTTAGACTCAAGTCATGATCTCATGGTCTGTGGGTTCGAGGCCCATGCTGGGCTCTGCACTAGTAGTGTGGAACCTGCTTGGGATTCTCTTTCCGGCTCTCTCTGCCTCTCCTCCACTTGTTCTCTCCCTCTCTCTCTCTCTCAAAATAAATGAATAAGCATTAAAAAACAAAATATAGAATGTACTGAGTACATGATCTCAGGTAGGTTGAAATTTTTATTCCTAAATAATACAGAAAATGGAGTATCTTCTTGCCAGTAAATGATTAGGCTGAAGATCTGAATAAGAAACTCCTGCGAAGCCAGGTGTTCTGTCAATACGCGGGTTGGACTTCCTGCTGTTTTCACAAACAAGAATAAAACCTGACAGACAACAATGAAGAAAACAATCTGCAGGTACCAAGTGCCTTCCATGTCTCAGTGCCAGGCTGCTTATAAATCATGAATCCTTGTTCATATCACAAAGGCACATGAACCAACAGCATTAGGGGATATTTACATGATTTGTCACATTTACTCACTGCCACTGAGCCTGGGGATACCCTCCGAAAGTCAAGGCATCTATGATTCTCTGTGAGTGCTAAAGGTACACGTGATCTCTTCTGGTCAACTCGGTTCTACACTTATTTGCTGGGAACCTCTTTTCACTTCTTTTTTTTTTTTTATGTTTATTCATTATTGAAAGACAGATCATCATGAGCAGGGAGGGGCAGAGAGAGAGAGAGAGGGAGACTCAGAACCCGAAGCAGGCTCCTGGCTCTGAGCCGTCAGCACAGAGCCCGACGCGGGGCTCGAACTCACACAATGCGAGATCATGACCTGAGGTGAAGTCCAACGCTCAACCGACTGAGCCACCCAGGCGCCTTGCTGGGAACTTCTTAGGTACAGCGTGGGGACATAGGGAAACAGTGCTACCGTTTCGTGACCATGTTGACAGAAGACGATAGGGCAGGTGCTTCTTTCTCGATGTCCTATTTCTCATAACAACCCCCAAGACCAACAACGGTGTCCTCAGGTCACTTATGCAAAAGCTCAGGAAAGTCAGGTCACTTGCCCAACAACCCCCATCTGACCAAAGGTATGGGGACTGGATTTGGGAACTGTCAGAATCCAGAAATCTTTGCCTTCCCACGCTAGCCTCCCTCTCGAAGCAAAACACCCCATCTCTCCTTCGGAATTGTTCAAAGTGGTCCTCATTTTTCTGCCGATAAGAAGACGAAATATGAGCATAACAGTATGAGCCTAACAGCAATGCATAGAAAAACAGTCGAGAGAAGAAGGGGTTGGAACGGAGTCTGTGTTGGGGGGTGAAGAGGAATGACTGCTTCTCTCCCTTCACACGGGGAGGAGAATGACTTGGGGTACCAGCCATTAAGTCTCGTTGCCAGCCAGAATTGGGTCAGATACTCTAGCAGAGAACAGTCTGTTCTCTGCTCCAGCTGTTATCTGAGCTGCACAGCTGGGGGCAGGACTCCAACTTGCTTCTTGGGCTCAGAGCTCAAGGCTTCCACACCACTCCAAGCAGCCTGTGCCGGCCTCTCCCAGCTGGAGCGAGGAGCACAGAGGCGGGGGAAGGGAAGACAGTGAGACGGGGAGCCGGTGGAAAGGAAATAGAAGGGCATGCATTCTGGTTTCTAGTGGAGCAACTGATTATCAGGTTAGATGGAACCCCCCGGCGGCACAGTTGCCAATCACCGAAGATATCCTGCCAGTTGTTTCTAGGTGAGAAGCTGAAGTCTTGGCTCGAGAACTCCGAAAACAGCTATGGGAGATGCTGATGAGATGGGAGTCCTGGGCTCAATGAGATTCCTGTGATAAAGTCTGAAAGTCCTACAGCGGGTCCGTGCCCTGAGCAGCATCGAGTGGGCTAGCAATACCCTGGGATTTTCCAAAGCCCTTCAGGTGTCATGGGCTGGAGTCCTCGCCTTGGAGAGGGGGCACCTACATTTACCACATATCCTAGATTTTAAGTTCCCATTCCATTCCGCGTAAGTTGTTTCTAGACAATCCTGAGGTGCACAAGGCCAACTCTTGGACCCCACCAACACGCTGGCTTGGAAAACCTCCATCTCCACGCACGTATAGTTGAGTCTCTCTTAAATGCAGTAGAGAGAATTACTCTGATTGCCTCCTACTTATCCGGATGCGATCGCTCCCTATTTCTGGGTTCTTAGCGAAAAAACAAGGAGTTGTTCTATGAATTTCATAATTTAGAGATAAATAATGAACACCAAACTCAGAGCGAAATACCCTAGTGTTCATTTTATTTAATATTCTCCATTGGTGGAAATAAATTAAAAATGAACAAGGCTTGTTTATGCGTGTCTCACACTGCTCTCCACTTTTGAATAGCAACCGCATATTAATTTGCCAAGATCCCATAAATTATAATTAGCCCGGAGGATTAACAACATAAATCCTTGAATTTAAAACCAACCTGCCCGGCTCTCTCTTCCCTATGCCCTAAAGTGAAAAAGAGCCATAAAACCTATCACCGCTACTTGATCCATTAAACTCCGGAGACATTCTAACTTCAGCTTAGCTGGTGGAGGTAGTCTTTGTTAAATCTTTTTAAAGTTACAGGAGCTCAATAGGAACTGAGAGACCGGGGGACCAGGATCAGTGTCGATGGCCAGCCCCGGTGCACATTTACTCCTGAGAGAAGAGTGGAAAGGGGAACAGAAGGGTACGTTTTGGCTTGGCACAGTTGTGTACAACGTCCTGGCACAGATCTGAGACTCTGTGCTGTATGTCATGTATCATCAAAAGTCCCAGAGTACTTGGAAGATGTGCACACGCATGCACACACACACACGTGCATGTGCACACATACACGCACCACACACAAGTCATGGTCTGAGCTTGCATCCAGCCAAGCTCATGCCAGGCTGACTGGGGAGATGAGGAAGGATAATGTTGCTCAGATAACCCAAGTATTTAACACAGACTGGCCAATTTTAAGACATTGGCTTTCGTGTGGATGAAAATGGTCGAGTCCTCTGACTCGACATACAAAGTACATGGGTGTCTGGTCCAGCCTGGATGATCTCTCCTCCCGAAGACACACCTGCACCTTGTGGTCACTCATTCACACTCTCCTCTTCCCTGTGGGCCAACGGCAGTGGACAGCGGTTCAGAGCTACATTCCTGAACAACACGCCGGTATGCGGTTAGCTCTGCGTTCGGCATGCACCTCGGCTGTGTGGGCGGCCTCGCTGGACCTGAGGCGTGGAGGGGAAGGTGAGCAACTAAAAGGGCATCCCTGGCTTCCTTTCCTTACTCTGCAGGCTCGCTTCGCCCGCTCTGTTTTCTGGGCCTTAACTTGGGCTCCCAGTCCTCCCAACCTATTTCAAGACTGAAAAGATATGGAAGATTCAGGAAGGATTCTATTTTCACGGGGCCTAAAAATGCACGTATCACCTACTACAAGGGGTCAGGGTAGAGCTTAGCTGGAGATGAAGAGAATATGAAATGCGCGCCCCGGAAAGGAAAGGTAAGGCTGGTCTTTGGACCAACTAAAAGATGAAAGGGGGAAAGTCACCATTCTACATGTCGTTGGGCAGCGTGCCCGATGGACCCCCCCAAGGAGATTTCTCCTCTTTTATTCTTTGAAATAAACGGAGAAACACAACAGCAAGCAGAGGAATGAAGATAAAAAACATTTACGACATCTTGGTAACAAAAGTATTCAGATTATATAGAATTATGTACGCTATAATTCCTGTTTGTTTTTTTTTTAAAAAGGGAAGCTATATGTGCATTTATATTAATATCTTAACTTAGAAGTTTAAATATTAAAGTGGACTGGGGTATAGGTATAGATATGACTATGGATAAAGACAGGGACATAGCTACAAGGGGAGAGTTAACGTTCTCTTCTCTGAGTTTTGAAATTATGACTGTTCTGCTTTTGTTATGTTTGCTTACCTATATCTTCTACCATTTGTTTTTTTTTTTTTCTTTTTTACTGATTTTGAGAGGGGTGTGGAGAGCGCCTGCGAGGGAGGGGCAGAGAGAGAGGGAGACACAGACTCCTATGCAGGCTCCACACTCTGAGCTGTCAGCACACAGCCGACGCGGGGCTCAACCCCACGAACCATGAGATCATGACCTGAGCTGACACCGAGTGAAATCGTATGCTTAATCAACTGAGCCACCCAAGTGTCCCTCTTCTACCTTTTCAACGATAAACATAAATTGTTTTCAATACAAGGGAAAAAAATCCTTTTAACTGTGAGCAACTACAGCAGACTGCCGTTACTCGGGGCCTTGGAGGCTCTAGGAGCTGCTCTAGGAGCTGCTAATCCCGGGGAAGTGGGGACTTCATGAAAGCAAAGTATCGGAACACCCCAGAATCCTTTAATGAATTAGCAGCATGTATTTCGGGTCTATTTTCAGTGGGTCCCAAAGTGAGTCCCAGAGAACCATTCATGCTGGGGCAGTGAGTGACCCTGTTTTCATTGAGCAACAGAGGAACGGAGATTTAAAGAGTGACATGCACTTTTAAATGTGTATATATACATTTGTGTACTTTACATGTTCATATACACGTGTGTCTACACGCACGGCCATTTACACAGGTGCGTACGTGTGTAGGGATATGTAAACGTGTACACATTGATGTCGAGTTGTTAACTGACTTCCGTGAAGAGAGAACTGTACTCTACGCTGAGACTAGGTCCTTTCTATTTTCTGGCATTAAAACATTATTGTATTTTTTTTTAAATTTTTTTAACGTTTATTCATTTTAAGAGACAGAGCATGAGTGGGGGAGGGGCAGAGAGAGAGGGAGACACAGAATCTGAAGCAGGCTCCAGGCTCTGAGCCATCAGCACAGAGCCCGACTTGGGGCTCAAACTCACAGACCGCGAGATCATGACCTGAGCCGAAGTCGGACGCTCAACCAACTGAGCCACCCAGGCGCCCCTAAACCATTGTTGTATTATAAGATGGCTGAATGGATGCATAAATGCAGGATGAAACAGCAGGAGTAAAATGTTAATGGCCTTTCACTGTAAAAGTTTTTTTGACTTCGATGTATGTTTGTGAATGTTCATAATGTTGGGGAGAATGGTATATCTTACGAAATACTGTTTATAGCAGATAACTGAGGTTTTGAGAAAAGTGTGAATATCCTTACGCCTCCCAATAAGATGCAGGCACCCCTGTGTTACTCCATTAAAAAAAATTTTATCATGTTTCAGGGTTCGACAACAATGCCCCAGAGTAGCAGCCGCTTGTGAGAGTGGGGCTTCTTTTAATTCTAGCTTTGAAACCTCACAGGAGTGAGATGGCAACATTTCGGAGGTCTTGGGCGAGGTTGTTTTTCCGCAGAAAAGGCGGCGTTGCCAGGCTGGTCCTATCTTTTCTCAGGAGGGTTTACGGACTCCAAAGCCTGAATCGCCCCATTCACGGCCTTCTCTCTTGGAATTTCGCACATCATTTCAATTAAGGAACTCTCTGCCTACAGGACAGGGCCACCTGGTATGTCCTACAAAGCATGTCTGTAGACAGATGTGGAGACGTGTATCTGAGGTCAGCAAAATAGTGGCGCTCAGTCGAGGAGCTCCGATGTACAGCACACCTTAACCATTTTTCAAGGCCATACGGAAATGGAGGTCTCTGATGGATTTAATTGTGGAAGCAATATATCCGGTATTAATAAAGAAAAAGAAACTTTTGATGAGTATCTAGTTTGCAGCTGGACTTCCCAGGTAATTTAATTTGTATTATGGTTGTTTATTTACTTTTTGAGAGAGAGGGACAGAAAGCAAGCCAGGGACAGGCAGACGGAGCAAAACAGAGAGAGAGAGAGAGAGCGAGAGAGAGAGAGAATCCCAAGCAGGCTCTGCACTGTCAGCGCCAAGCTTGATGCAGGGCTCAAAGTCATGAACGGTGAGATCATGACCTGAGCCGAAATCGAGAGTCAGATGCTTAATTGACTGAGCCCCCCCAAGGCGCCCCCCAGGTAACTTTAAATGTTGCTGGATTTGTTAAGATCTTAAAACTGGACTCCATTAGCAAAGTGGGGCTACACATTACACCAGACGGGACCCGGCTCTCACTCTCCCCTGTACTGCAGTGCAGCTGGCGTGCTCGAGCCGGGGTTCCCCGGATCCGGGTGGGGGGCGTGCTCAGTAGACGGGACGAGGGCCTTCAATCCAGGCGGGGCAGGCCCCAGCGGCTCTCCGTCCAGCAGCGCTCTGAACAATTCCCACTAATGCTCCTGCTCTGTGACACTCGGAGCACTTTTCCTTACGGAGGATTTCAGCGGCCCGATTCCCCTAAAGGTACTTTAATACCTGTGCTGGCAGCAGAACAGTCACTTCATACAGAAATTAAATACATAAATTAATAGATGCCTCTTCGGAAAGCCTTTCAAACGGGGAGTCCAGCTGCTTCAGAGACTCTGCAGTCAATAGGTCAAGGCCTTGGTTAATGGACAGGGAAAGACAGAGGAGGGAGGAAAACGGGCCGAGAGACGCAGCAGAGATCAACAAATATGTTCCGAGACTTAACCACTTAGGCGAGTATTTGCCTTTGTCAGGAGATGCCTGCGAACGTAGGCTGAGAACCTCCCCACACCAAGAGGCAAGTGAAACTCGGCTTGTCCTGCCGTCCTTTTCTCTGGACCTGTCCTGTCAAGGTCTTGGGGGGCCAGTCCAGATGGAAGAGGATGGGGGGAAGGCGGGGGAAGGAGGAGGGAGAGGAAGAGAGAAAGGAGGAGGACGAGGAGGAGGAGGAAGGGGAAGAGGGAAGGAGGAGGAGCTAGCAGCCAGAATGTGGGAGCCTAGTCACATGGGAGGCCTGCCCTTTACCCTTCCTCTTCGGAGATCAGAAAAAGGCACCAGTCCCAGAGAACGCCTCTGATACAAGTGAGCTGGAAAGACTCCTCAAATCTTCGATGAAAAAATAAAAAATTTTTAGAAGTATTTATTTTTGAGAAAGCGGGAAGGAGCGGGGGAGGGGTGGAGGGAGAGGAGGACAGAGGATCTGAAGTGGGCTCCGTGACGACAGCATAGAACCTCGCCGCCGCCCCCCCTCCCCGACCCCGCCAATGCAGGGCTCGAACCCACGAACGGTGAGATCATGACCTGAGACGAACTTGGACGCTTAACCAACTGCGCCACCCAGGTGTCCCACGAAAAAATAAATTTAAACATGGGCCCTTTTCGATTCAGGACTTCTGAGATCTCAGAACAGTATCTCGAAGGTTTGACACCTTTACGGAGGGGCCGCCATAGGCCCAGGTCTTTCCTAGGCAGGCGCTGTGCGCATGCGGATCCTCCAAAGAGGTCATTTTCAAACTCTTCCAGCATCTCTTCTACCGCTCGGTCATGGACCAAGTTTCGGCGCACCATTTCCTTCAACGGAGGTTGTCAGCAACTTTAAAAAAGTTTGAGAAAGCATGATGTTCGCCTAATGCAACAGACAAGAGGCCTTCTCCCAGAGCCCCTAACAGACAATCTAGGACCTAGCTGCTAGATTCACGGATGTTCTAGAACGGAAGGCGATCTTAGGTGTTGAGGACCACTCACCCAGGGTGCCCATTTGACCAGTAAGTGCTGCAAGAGAACACCTTTCTGCCTAAAGTCACAAGGTTCTGCTAAATAATTAAGCACATAGCATGTGTTTTAGTTTCATATTTGTGGGCAGATTATTTGCTAGAAGACGTTTGGAACGAACTGCAGGATCTGCACCAGTTTCCTCAACAACAACAACAACAACAACAACAACAACAACAACAACGACAACAGCAACAACAACAACAACAACAACAACAACAACAACAACACAACAACAACAACACAACAACAACAACAACAACAACAACAACAACAACAACAACAGCAACAACAACAACAACAACAACAGCAACAACAACAACAACAACAACGACAACAACAACAGCAACAACAACAACAACAACACAACAACAACAACGACAACAACAACACAACAACAACAACAACAACGACAACAACAACAACAACGACAACACAACAACAACAACAACAACAACAACAACAACAACGACAACAACAACAACAACAACAACAACGACAACAGCAACAACAACAACAACAACAACGACAACAACAACAGCAACAACAACAACAGCAACAACAACAACAACAGCAACAACAACAACAACGACAACAACAACAACAACGACAACAAGTAAGCACTCGAGCACAGTGTTTTTCTTGTTCATTTTCCATTCTTATCCATGGGAGGAAGGCAGGGGTACCACGAGGTCCCGAGTCAGGGGTCAACTCCAGATAAGTCTTCCGGAATTGTCTCCCTGCTCTACCCATGAAAGTCTTCCATGCGCTCCAGGATGCTCTATTTCTTGAAAACCAAAGCCCTAACGCACGTTTCTCTTCCAAATCTCGTACCTCTGGAAGGAAGTATCCAGAATGTAGATGCAGAAAGCAGTAACTAAACATTAGCACTTTATTTTTTAAAGACAGGTAATATGGAAGAGAGAGAAAGAGACAGAGTGAGAAACATCTCAGGTAATTTCCTATGGAAAGTTTCCATTGTTTGCTTTTTCTGGAAAACACAGAGTTCTGTGGTCCTTTATTTCAGATCAGTTTTCTTGCATTTGCTTGAACGAAAAGGCTCACCAGGGAACATTTGTTAAAATACAAACACCTCCCTAAACGGACAGAACCACGTTCCCCTCAAATGGTTCTCATCATAGAGTAATTCTGGAGAATTGACCACATTCCCATCAGTTCCAACACCTTACCTGACAAACCAAATCTCTCTGAAACTTGGAAAGAGTCTTGTTTTAAGTAGTGACACCGCACTGAATACGGGTCTCAAACATCTCTAAGTATCTCTCTTCCTCCAAGAGAGGAAGAGGCCAATTTCGGGTACTCTTATCTATGTTTCTTTCCCGGGCAGAATTCAGAAGCAAGGACAGCACGTCTGACTTGCCTTTTTGGAAGAGTGGCTTCTAAAAATGGTCTTTGCCAAACTCCCGTCCATGTTTCCCTCCCTCCACCCCACCCCCCCGCACCCCCACCCATGACCTTTCTACAGGTGCTAAGTCTACCAAAGAAATTATGTTCAGCCACCATGGAGAAAGCCCCGTGGGGCGCGACAGGCTTCTTGCGAGTCGACGTCTTGTTAATAACGTCCGCTGCCCTCCACGCTAAAAGGGAGACCTCGACTCGGCTCCACGGGGGGATGGGAAAGGGCACTGTGTGCTCCAAAGGGAAGACGGACGATTTCTGCAAGCCCAGCCCCAGTTCTGAATGATTTTAATTGCCGCCCGGTGATGTGAAGGTGCTGAAGCACCCCCTTAGGCTGAGTGCTTAGCCAAGAGGTACTGAATTAAACTGTCAGACATGCGGAAAAATGGCAACTCGGCCTGTCAACAACATTTGTTAAGAGACACGGGTGAGGCTGGTGACTTGTGTAGGGAAAAGAGCTGCCTGTGCAGAGCCATCAAAGCACAGCCTGGAACTAATGGGGTATTCAGAGGCCTTGTTCTACTTCATTGGTCAAAGCCAACACAAGCCTGTAAGATTCGGGCCTGGCTGCTGTTTATTACTATGGTAATAAAGGCCACTTAAAGATACAAACCCATCTTGTATTGGCGGGAACCCAAGGCTTCTTTTCGAAATCGGATCACTAATGCCTGCCCTCATTTCTCAGGCTCTTTCAAACGATCTCCTTTTTTAAGAGGGGGAAAAAAAAAGAAAGAGGAAAAAAAAATTAAGCCTCTTGTAAAGGGTGACATAGAGGTCTTGAGCTTATTCATCCTTGGGTGATTTTTATTTTTTTTAACACCTACCCTGGGATGGCCAGTTTTACGTGCCATCTTGGCTATGAGACGGATCCCTGCGATTTAATTTGATGCTAATCAAGGTGTTGCTGGGACCGTATTTGGGAGATGTGATTAAAGCCCATAGTTAGTTGATTTTGGGGACGAGAGATCATTCTGGGGAATCTGGGTGGGCCTGATTTAATCAGTTGAAAGGTCTGAAGGGCAGAAGTGAGCATTTTCTGCAAGAGGAAATTCTGCGGTCAGTCAGGTCGGCATGCTTCAGCCCCTGCCTACAGTTCTCGCCTGCCTTTCTCAAGCATTCGCGGCACGGATTTTGGGCTTTCCCAGGCAACTCCCAGAATCACGTAAGCCAATTCCTTGCAATAAATCTCTTAATATATATCTCCTTACTGGGTCCGCTGTCTTGGTTGAGTTCTGTCAGTCACAGTCCCTTGTCACGTAGACTTCAATTAAGTATCTTTTAATCAGAAGTCTCAAAGTTGAGGGGCGCCTGGGTGGCTTAGTCAGTTAAGCGTCTGACTTCAGCTCAGGTCATGATCTCATGGTTCATGGGTTCGAGCCCCGCATCGGGCTCTGTGCTGATAGCTCAGAGCCTGGAGCCTGCTTTCAGATTCTGTGTCTCCCTGTCTCTCTGTTCCTCCCCTGCTCACGCTCTGTCACTCTTTCTCTATAAATAAATAAACATTAAAAAAATAAAAAAGAAGTCTCAATGTTGGGGCCTGTGGGCTGCAAAGGGTCCTGTTCTTACTGACTCACACCTGTGTATTTGGTAGAATACGCTAAAGGTAAAAATAACTGAATTAGTGGCCAATATTTAAAACTCCTGAAGATTTCTCTCTCGCGCTCTCTCTCTCTCTCATACACACACACACATGCATCTGCATTTCTTATTTCTCTTAGAAAAGAAAGAAAAAGAAATCAGAGGATTTGACCACCCTGGATCTATATCCCCATATGGCAAAGATCAGCTAGGAAGGAAGGTGACTTCCTCTCTGTACCAAGCATGTGCCCTGCAGTTTCCCACAGTCTCTGCCCCTCCCTATTGTCTCCCTCAGTGGTGAGGTTCATTATCATGGGCCTGTATATTGTTTTTCTTAGCATAAAGAGAAAAGTGGAAGATGTAGCATACCATTTACTCCGTCAAAAGTAGAAATAACAGTTAGATGGAGAGGCTACGTGTTTCAAGAAAAAATCAGAAGGTATGTATTTCTCTGAAGAAATGAATTCTATTTGGGGCGCCTGGGTGGCTCAGTCGGTTAAGCATCCGACTTCCAGTTTCGGCTCAGGTCACGATCTCACGGTCTTATGAGTTCGAGCCCTGTATCGGGTTCTGTGCTGACAGTGTGGAGCCTGCTTGGGATTCTCTCTCTCCCTCTCTGTCCCTCCCCTGCTCATGCTGTCTCTAGCTCTCTCAAAATAAATAAATAAAACTTAAACAACAATAACAACAACAAAGAAATGAACACTATTTCTCTCAATTCAATTTTCCCATGAGGGGTATCTGGGTTGTTTTTACCCACCTCAACTCACTCATTTACGGGACCTTGCTAGTCAACACTTACTGTTGGCAATTGCTGTTTAACCTTGCATATTTTCAAGAAAGATAACAAAAACAACAACAATGAAATAATTCTTTTGACTCTTTTTACTCTTCAACATAAGAAAACCTTGAGAGGATCCCAGTGAAAGCTTACTCAATAGTGAGGGACACTATGATAATTGCCTGTTGGGGAAATTTACTGAAATGCAACCAGAGGTACCAGAAGGTCTTGAAGAAAGTGAGAAGATTTCATTGCCCCTCTTCCCAAGCGATGCTTACCAACATTCTCTGATCTCGGGGGTTAGTGAACGAGGCTAACCATGGTCCAGGAGAAAACACCACATGCCGGGGGCCTGGGAGGGTGTGTTCAATCTTCCCACCCTCTGTCTTGCAGGCTAAGACTCAGTTTCCCTGCCTGTGCCTGCGTGGGGGTCCCCACACTTGTGATTTTGCCTCTGTTTGGCACTTCCTGGGTCCAATCGCATAGCAAAGGAATGGGTGCCTCTGGAAGGCGAGGCTCAGGAACCTGTACGTTGTTTTTAAGCTCCCAGATGATTCTGATGAGCAGACAGGTTTGGAATTTGCTGGAAGAGAGCGTGTCTCAAGTTTCTTCCAGCTCAAAAACTTGATGTACCTAGGAATCAAATTCTGCAGGCACCTCTCTGAACACTGGACAGGCAACGTTCCAAACGTATTAATGCTTTTGGGCCACTGGGATATGTTTTAAAGACTTGAAACACTGCCACACTGCCTTAGTCACCTGGCAGGACCTGACTTATCCTTTTGTCCGTAATTTATGTTGCCCGGTGGTTTGGAAATTCACCTGAGGTTCGGATCCGAGGCAAGATTCAGTGGTCAAAATCAATAGATTTGAACTGTGATCTCTGGATGAAATAACCGAAGCTTCTCGGTTTCCAGTCTGAGTCCCCTACACCCTTGTACCGGGAACCACCCCTTTCCTAAAGAAAGGGACGAAAGCGTCCTACACTTTCCAAAGATCATTTGGAAATTGAATTGCACCGCACAGTCCTCACCCATAGCACACAAGCCGAACCCCCTTCGGAGTACCTCTGGGAATGTCACCCCTCTTGGAACCTGAGAGGCTCTCTCTGGTTCTCACTGGGAGAGGGTTGTGTTTTTTTTTTTCCTCACGCAAACAAAAGACACGACGCAGCGCCATGCTGCAGTGCCACGGCGAAAAAAAAAATATGGATTTTGCTTTTGTAATGTGTGACTATTAGATCACAGTGTTGGTTGCAATAAATTATCACTTTCAGTTCCTGCTAATTGCTAGAATCTTCTGCCATGGGCAGCAGTGATGTAGGCCAAAAAAAAGAGAAAAAAAAACCTTTCTTTTCCCTTTTTTTTTTTTTTTTGGAGCTAGCTACAAATATGCATCCTGCTGGATGGTGAGTGGCATCTCGGATCTTGAATGCATGCCTAAGGAAACAGCTGGGAGTGAGGGCCGGGGAATCAAAGACGTCATTACGCAATTATCAAGAAAAGCAGGCTCTTGACAAAAGAGAGTTCTGACTTCTCTGTGAAGCCGGCGACCCAGGACCCTGTCTGCCCTCCATATATCGCTGTCAGTGACAACGGCCTCCAGGGTAAGGCAGAGCCAGGTAGGGAGGGAGGTGAACTCTCACGGAAGTTCGAAAAGAAAGTTCGAAAACATCCAAGTTGGTCCTTGTGATGAGGAAGGCCTTGTAGGTCTCTGCCACGGAAAGTGCAAAACCCACGAAGGCCAGTGAGTGAGCCCCGTCCTGGGCCTTTCTCTGGACTCCTCCCCAACATCCTACCACCCCAAAGAGTCCCCACCCACCGCGATCCTTTCGGTGAGACCTTCGGAACCCAGGTCCCTACTCCAGGCTCCCCCATGTCCTGTAACCCCGGGATCTCTCTGTGAAGAGATCCAGTTAAGTGGTGAGCACCTGCTAGGCTCCTGGTAACGGGAAGGCAGCAGCGAACAGCACCGAAGGAACCAACGCCTGTGCCCCCAGAGCATGTTTCCATGGAACGGGAGAGAAAACGGACGGACGGTCCCAGGGTGGTGGCAGATGGGGAAAGATAAAGGCGGTGAGGGGCAGGAGTGCTGAAGGGCATGGGGAAGGCAGACTAACCAGAGGTGAGATACGGGGAGGAGGCCTCCAAAGACCGTGCAAGAAAGGCAGGCAAAGGTGAGGCCTGTGGTTAGCGAGGGGGCGAGGAGAGGCTCCGGGGCAGAGCACGCCTGGGGTCCTAGAATAGCATGGAGCTGGCACGGCTGGAATGGACTGAGCGAGGGAGAGGGCCCAGCAGGTGCGAACACAGAGCCTGGGAACAGGGGAGTGCAGGAAGGATCCCGTAAGCCGTGGTCAAAATCAGCTTCCATGAGGACTGACATCTCGAAGCCTCTGGAAGGTTCTAAGCAGGGGGGAAATGGGATCTCGCTTATGTATGCAAAAGAGACTCTGTTGAGGAAAGACCCAAGGGGGGAAGAGCAGGGTTCCAGGAGACCCATGAGGAGGAGGGGGCGGAAATCCGGGTGGGGGACGAGGCTGGGCGAAGTAGGGCTTTCTTAGGGCTGCATTCCTGCTCATGAGGCTTGGAATCCGCCCACATATTAACTCCCCAGAGAGACAAGTCTCGGGTCTGTCTCATGAACCGCAGAATACCCGAGCTCTGCACAGTGCCAGGAACACAGGACACCGGCGATGTTAATGGTCCCACTGCGAGAAACCTGGCGGGTAAGAGTCTACTTCTTCCCCAAGAAGACTGATGAGTGATAACCATATCCGCCTCCACCGTGCCATCGCCATCGCCTCTGCAATGTGAGCTCCTTCCCTCCTTCTCCCTCTCTCTCCGTATTTGAAGAGGACGGTCTGACCGATGGGCCAGGACGGACGCCAGAGGCCGTCCCGCCTCTTCCGCTGCCCCGTTCTCTGACCTTCCACGTGCCATTTGTTTTGCCCATGCCTCAATTTCTCCATCCCGAAAATAAGAATAATACTGCCAAGGGAACATTATGAGGATTAATGAGGTAATAAGGACATGCCTGAAAGAAATGTGAGCGCCTCGAAGAAACAGCTATAAAATAGGCGGCCATTTTTCCCTCTCTCCTCCCCTCTCCTGCTAAATAAAACTGCTGGAGGGAGAGGAGAGGGTCCCGGCGGCTGGGGTATAGCGGGAAACAGGAGGCAGACAGAGGCAACAGACATATCCTAGGACAGGGTCACCTTCAGTGGATTCCAAGGTACGCAGAAGCTTCCAGAAGGGGTAACCCTGGCAATGGGAGGGGCGGAGCAGAAGAGAATGTCCAAAGAATTGTGAGGATTATTTTGCCTTAATAGGGGACCAGAAATTACCTCAAAAGGGCTCAGAAATAAGCCAGAGCCATGTCACCCCTCCCGTGTGCCCGAGGAATCCAGAAGCTGACAAGGCGGTCCAGCAAATCCCCTCGGCGGCGATGTGAGGAAACGGTTACCCAGGACGCCCATCTGGTTTGGGCTGATGGCACTCCTGGGTGCACGCAGTGTAAACTTGTTGGATCAATAAATATCGGGCTCCTTTTAATGAAGAAAAACACGATTATTTTCCTCTTATTGCCTCCCTGATTGCCTCCTAAGGCTTCTTTAAATGAGGGAGACCGGCTACGCCCCCCTTGAGGTAGATCTGCAGATGGCCACTGAGTTTACCCATGCGCCTCTGTTCATTTGTATGTTTTCAAGCTTCTTTATTTCTGTGAGAGAGAGAACAAGCAAGGGAGGTCAGGGAGGGAGGGAAAGAGAGAGAATCCCAAGTGGGCTCCACGTTGTCAGCACAGAGCCCGACGCGGGGCTCGAACTCACAACCCGGGAGATCAGGCCCTGAGCCGAAATCAGGACTCGGCCGCTTAACCGACTGAGCCACCCGGGTGCCCGGCCTTTGTACCTATTTTATTCCTAAACTTTTAGAAAATGTCAAGCTTTGTCTCCCCCACTGCAAAAGTTCCTAGATGAAGTTTTTAAAAGGCTACTCTAAAGTGGTGTGTTGTGCTTGTTTAGTTGTTGTTGTTGTTGTCTGTTCTTTAGAATTCAGGAAGCACAGATCGGAGAGCTGGCAAAAATGATAAGGAAATATCAATATGCCAGCGACTTTGAAAGCAGCCCGGTTGGCAAGCCCATCTGGACTTGACTTGACTTGGATTTTGGCATTCACAGGATTGAGGGGTGAGGAGGCAGGACGAGATATGTATGGGCAACTTATTGGTCTAAATTATGACTAATTTTGAGTGACTGTGGGTATTTTGAGTCATTCCCTCATCCATTCCATGACACTGGCTCAAGCCCTTCTCCACAGAATACTGAGGGCTAAAACGCTCTGGGCTTCCTCCTGTTTCTCTCATGGAGGGAGGCGGCCAGGAAGCTGTGGTAAGGCCTGGGCTTGCTGAGTCACCGGTTTCCTCTTTTCCCTTTCTCCTTCAAGCCTGTCACTCTCTGTCCAAGGGCACAGGGGAGGGGAGGCAGGAGACAAAACTATCAATGGTCTGAGAAAGAGGAACAGGACTAACTAATATCTGATTATCCTTTTGATGTTCGTTCAAGTTACCAAAGAGGCTGCAGCCTCTCCCTTGGCTCTGGCCGGAAGCTTGTGGTAAAATTAATGTCACTGTGTCTGTTGTGGGTGTCGCCCTGGTCTTGGGGAAACAGGAGCCGGGTTGGCGCTATGCCCACTGGTGGCTGAGCGGCTGGGATGGTAAAAATGGTGGCCTTTTCATTAAAAAAAAAAATCACCATATGCATTGCAAGCATAATTTTTATGCAAATAGAAGTTCCATCTAAATTAAACACACAGAAAAATATTGGGTCAAAAAAAGCCTCTGAACATTTCTCTGATCTAATTAACAGTACCCATTTTTTTAAATGAGAAAATACAAAGAAAAACAAATCCAGGGCCTCACTGCTCAAACACAACTATTGTAAATAAGTTGGCATTAAGTGTTTTGGTGTGTTTTTTTTCCCCATTCTAATCAGTTGCCTTGCCTTCCTACCCTCTCTCGCCTACTTCATGACATTTTGTTGTTATCATAGATGTAAACACAGTTTTTTGCCCTGACTTTTTTTCTTAAGAAGTGTCATTCTTTCTCCTGATGTAGACAAGGGGAAATCGCTCTTGAATGGCTATGTCATGTGATTTCACCAATATCCTAGCATCTTTCTTTACATCTGGTGGCATTGCTAAGTTTAAAGGAGAAGGTAGCAGGGGCGCCTGGTTGGCTCCGTTGGTTAAGCATCCGACTTCTGCTCAGGTCACGATCTCATGGTTAATGGGTTCAAGCCTCGCGTTGGGTGCTGAGCTAACAGCTCTGAGTCTGGAGCCTGCTTCAGATTCTGTGTTTCCGTCTCTCTGTCCCTCCCCAACTTGTGCTCTCTCCCTCTTTCTCAAAAATAAATCAATAAACATTAAAAAAATTTTTTTTACAGAAGAAGATATCATTACACTCTACAGTATATTTAGGGCTACTGGTCGTACGTCCATCAGCAAGGGTGGGCGCTGTATTGGGTTGAAACCCACACTCTACTCCTATGGAGCCACTGAAGAATGCGTTGTTGACATTAACATCACTTCCAGAGAGATCTCCAACGACTGTCACCTTTGTGCCCAGTCCTGGGGAAACCATGTCTCTGAAAGGTCCATAAATCCATCTATGTTTCCGTCACGATTCATTTCCTATCGACCATTTCTTTAACTGGACAGAAGACATTGCCAGACTGAATTAGTTCAGGCTCAAGGCCAGTTACAAAAAGCACGGACAAACACAGCAGCCAGTCTCTTCTCTGAGCTGCTGCTGAAACTCCTAGACCTGGCTCCTCACAGATCCAATGCCATAGCAAAGAGGTTCCTGCTCCTGCAAGACAGGAAGAGTTCGTGTGGTAGAGTCAAATGAAGGAGACTCACATGCCCATCTTACGGTGAACCGGGCATTTTGGGGCAACTGAGCAACACTGCCTCTGGCTTTATTGAAGGTAAGTAAAGAGGACAAGCTAGGTGGCTGCCATCTAGCTGTTCTGTTTTCAAGCAAGCCAGCACAATTGATTCCTTGCCCCCAAAGGCCTCCCTCTCTGTTATCTCTTTGGATTTTAATATTGTTAAAGCCTTATTAATAGGTATGCTAAACACACATGTAATGAATCCCATTAGTCATAAACAGCTCCCTGCACCCAAGAAACCCAAGAAGGAAAATGCTGGCTCACACACAGCAAACCTCCCTAATTCGCACAACCTGGAAGGGAAGCTGATCTGAATTATGCATTTTCTTGAAAAACAAAAACAAAAACGAAAACACTATACCAAAGGCCACTGTCAAATACGTGCAGAAAGCCTTTTCAGAAAGCCAACTTTTATCCAGCAAAGACCTTAAAAGAATAGGTAAGAATATTCTTGAGTAAGGAGGAATCTAAAATATCCAACAGTACTTTAAAACTGCTTTCTTGCAAAGGGTAGACTACTCCAGATTGTTCTAGAGTATTCTTTGCTTAGTAAACCCTTTCTCCAAAGTGAGTGCATGGGTAACCTGAAGCCAAGTCCTACATCCAATGGATCTTAAACTCAAAATTCCAGAAGTCCACGTTAGTGGAGATCTGGTATTATGGCACCCTGTGGGGAAAGGGACATGTTACCACCGCCTGTGAGCCTTCGAGTTCAATTATACTCACAAAAGCAATGGAAGGGTTTCGAGGCAGGAACGAGATAACAAAAATGTCTAACATTGAGGTCAGCACATAGCAAGAAGTGAGAAAAATAAGAAAAGAGGTGTATAACATTCTTCCAAAAAAAAAAAAAAAAAGCAGTCCTGTCTGCAATTTATTGGAGTTTTGTTCTTGCTTTTGTTTTTCGCACTGTTTGTTTTGTTGTATGGGAAGAAGAGTTTGACCCTCAAGATCTCCAAAGCAGGGCCCACCCAGGCACCTTGGTAACAGGTGCCTTCTCTGGCGGGACTCCTTGGGCCCTCCCATTGGCCTCCTTGGCACTCCAGAGACTTCCTGAGCACACGCCTGCCCCAGGGCCTTGCTACTTACTATCCACCAGCACCCATCACCTCAAATCATTAAGTAGGTGTCTGCTTACAGGCAGCTCGTCAGAGAGACTCCTCTAGAGTCACACAGCCTCTTGTCCCTCCTCCCTCTCTCCTCTTAATAGGTACACATTATCTTTGCAGCCCATGTCAAGACTCTGACATGTCTTGAGTTGTCTCTTTCCCCAAAGAGAATAAAAGCTCCCTGAGAGCAGGAGTTCCATTCCTTTGTTGCTGCTGTATCACCAGGGCTTGCACATAGAGGGCCCTTGATAAACATTAGTTCAGTGAATGAACAAAGGAATGAATGAATTGATGAATGAATGTATAACTATATACTGAGGATGATTCAAGACACCTGTGTTATACTTTAGCGCGCGCTCTCTCTCTCTTTCTCTCTCTCTCTCTCTCTCTCTCTCTCTCACACACACACACACACACACACACACACACACACACACACACACACAGGCACACAGAAATGGAATCTATAGGGACAGTGTCTGGGAGGCAATCTTAACCTGACCCCGCCCCGCTCAGACCCACCAAGTCAAGAAACAACTCTTTATGTGCCTTCCAGTAACATTAATTGTTGGTCATAAAACTTCAAAGAAACAGATATTTATAGCTTGATTAAAGCCCTTTTTTCCACACACACTCACCACAGCACTTTCCAACTCAGTTCCCATGAGCGTACTGAAAACAGCATTCTCTGCCCACTTCCTGTTGAAGCCGGCTCCTTAACCGCTTCGGTCCTGAAGCTCTCTCTCTCTTTTTTTTTTTCCAGTGTTCGGGTCTTTCGGTTTCTCTTGGGTTTTCACAGTTGGGTTTTTTACTCCTTTTTCTCAGGCGCCCAAGCCCCCATTGAGCCGCCCCCACAGCCACCGTGACAATAGGGGCAGTCAAGACACAATCGCTCCCCAGGTGCGATGTGAAAACCCCTTTCCCAGGGAAAAACGAGCAAAGGCCATGAAGTTTTGCAAGGTCTGGGCAACTGAAATGGTTGTCTGTTTGCCCATCCTGAAAATTTGAGAGACTGGGAAATTTTAAAAAGTGCCCCAATTCAAAGAAGTAATTCATGTTTGTATTTATAAATATCGGTACTATGAATATTAGCAATAATGATTGTTTGTTATCAACCATTCACCAAAAACTATAAATATTATTTCTAATCAGTACAAGGAATCTTATGAGATGGGTAACTAACATCTCGGTATTACACAGAAGTGGATAGATTCCAAAAAGGTTAAGAGATCTGTCACACAGCTAGAAAATGACCGAGCTACCCTCTCAGTACCCACCACACTCTGCCTTCCTGGTGAGAAACCACACTGACAATTCTTGGTATGGGGTATTGGTAGCAGGAGAATGGTATGAATTACACAAAAGAAAGGACATAAAAGTGCCCTAATTCTGGCAAAATGGAATTGCTTTCATTCCTGATAATAGCTATATTCAGCATACACGGAATTAATCATATACTCCCTTGTTCCATGAAACATTAGGACGAAAAAATAAATAAGTAATGTTCTAACAGGAAGCCTACTTGGGAAGGAATTGGTCGATAGGTTCGTTCAGACTTTTTCTAAAGTTTACATATTTGAGAGAGAGAATGAGCACACGTGTGTGTGCATGAGCGAGCTGGGGAGGGGAAGAAAGAGAAGGCGAGGGAATTCTAAGCAGGCTCCACACTCAGTGTGGAGCCCAACGCGGAGCTGGATCTCACGACTGTGAGATCATGACCTGAGCCGATATCAAGGGTTGGATGCTTAACCGACTGAGCCATCCAGGTGCCCCTGTGTACGTTCAGCTTTAAAGGATGGAGATGATACTGCCATCGCTGTTTGGTAGGCTATGAACCCCCTTTGAATATTTGGAGTAGATCTGAGGTAGTCCCAGCAGCCCACAAGAAGTACTAACTGTGGTCATTAATAAGTATTATGTGGTTCTAAACATGGACCACATGGCTGAGAAATGATGCAGCCACAGTGAAAGGAGCCCCTCTCTAGATGTTATCATCTGAGAAAAATGGAAACTAAAGTGGTCTCCACAGGAGTGAGTAGAAAACCCCTTTTACTTTCAAAAAGAAACCCCCAGAGAAAGCACCGTGCTTCTTCGGGTTGGCATTTCTCTGACTCTCCATCCATGCAGTGTACGTATGTTTGTATGGAGATAGTGCTTGCTTATGACCGTGAGATTGGCCTCTGCATCGTTCACCAATGGAAGATGAGCATTCATAAATGCTGCCCACTGCCCCAACGCTGGACCCACAGTGCTTCACAAAACTTGTCTTTATCGAACCTGGACCTAAAACTGAGGCTCATGGAGGCAACTCAGCTGCCACTGTCTACTTCCTGCAATGCTGTGCTGGAGAAAGTGTCCAACATACTGAGATGTCCTGTTTCCTCTCAACCTGCCAATATCCCATCCACAGGCTATATTTAGGATTCCAAGTCTAGGTTCCTTGGAGGCCACCACTTGGATTGTGCCCGGAGACTCCACAGCCTGGCTAGGGACCAACAGTATGGCCTGGGAAGATGAGACGACCCCAACAGATTTTTCTCTTTCAGGAATCTGACGGAGTCAAGGGCACCAGATGAGGTCATACTACAGAGAGGGATCAAAGAGGCCAAGAATAGGATGTCTAAGTCAAATTTAAGAGCAAACGGAAGAATGGTGAGTAAGCGGAAAACTCTAGAATGGAGAGGAGCCACAGGGAGCTGGGCCACACCGTGATGGCGCATTTAACTAAAGATCCAAGATCACCTCTTGCTGAGAGTCCCTAGGTCTTGTTGGGTCCAGAACATCCTACCACTTCCTGTCTTTTCCAAGGCCTGACTGTTCGGCATCTCCTGGTCCCCATGCATGAGGATACTTACAAAGGGCTGCACACTATGTGAGGTGACTGGAGTGATACCCCTGCAAACAAGAAAGCAAAAAGATTGCCAAGTTCCAGAGAAAGTGCTGGTAGAAACAAATGAAGTCTCTCCTTTCAGCAGGACCACAAACTCAAGGGCCAAAAGGCCTTGCTTTGGCCAAGAGAGCTGTAGGTCACTCTTCTCCTCACCTAGTGTGAAGTCAAACCCCCATTACTCAGAACTTCTTGTCCAGAAAGGAGTCTTATTCTGGCTTCTTGCCTCTTGGCCAACTTCTAAGTTTGTTCTTCCGGCACAGGGACGAGATGAGGAATCCTAAACCAGTCATGTCAGGCTTGGCCCAGGGGCTCTGAAAACTGAGAGCTGCCCACCAACCATCCAGTTTGACGATCAAACACAGTGACGCTTGCTGAGACAAACTCTCTGATATGTGAGTGGCCTTCTTCTCCTCTGCCCTTTTTGCTCCTTTCCGCCTGCCTCCTCTGAACACAGGAAGAACCAAGCTTCTTCTGAGAAGAGTGCATATGTCTGTGTGCTTCATATGCTTCTAGTTGGAAGAAGAAGCACCAGCCTGTGTCAGTTTTGAAGACTCAACCCAAGGGCCTGGAATCCTGCAATCTCCCTGGGTTCCCTACCAGGACACCTGCTCTATTCAGCTCCAAAGTGAAGACACCCATCCCACCCTTCCTACTCCATCCTAGGATCTCAAGGGCCATCTGCGCTGTCAGGAACCTGAGCTGCCTTAGGGATTCACCTTCTCTGGGCTGTAGGTCTTGCCATCTTCCTTTCAGGCATGGGCTCCCTAGTGCTCTGAAGAGACTTATAGAAAAGAGATGAGATGTACTCTGAAAGGACACAGAGCCTCCTCATCCACGCCCGACAGTCAGGGCCCTACACCTGGAGCAGAGAAGAACTCATCAGTGTAGAATTTGGAGAGTACTGACAACGCGTCCTGATTCTGCCACAAGTGGCGATAAGTTAATTTTCTTTCAAAAAGCGAATTTAAATAAATCCGAGCTCCGAATCCTCAGAGAGTATCACAAACCAGCAGAAGACATTGCTTCCCATCTCTGAGCTTGCATACCCTTGTACAAATTTGACCACTGTATCCTGATCAAATTAACATAATAAAAATAATTTATAATGAAAAAAACATCCCTAACACTTGCATTTTCGGTATCTACCTTTGGAGTTTTGCAAATAAAATTTGAAGAAAGTTGCCTTACCTTCTCAGGGAAGGGCGCTAACATTTATTAAGCATCTACCATGTGCTGGAAATTTTCACATTTACAAAGAAAAATGAAGCAGTTACGGGATCATTTTAAGGATTGTCGAGAATGGCCACGATCCAGAATAATTAGTTTGTTTTCCTTCTTACTGACAATCCCTCTGCTGATACTTCTGAATCCCTCTGACTACTGTGAGAATCCAGTAGTAAAATGTAGAATATAATACATGTTCTAAGTATAAACAGTTACCATAAAGACGATACTAACTTTGTAATCAAACTTGCAAAATTCTCTTTTTACCGACCGTTCTTGAGTAGAATCAAGTTTTAGGAGAGAAAACTGCATTTCCAAAGGAATTCCCATTTCAATGAGTTCGAATTCTCTGTGGGGAGGCAGCAAAGGAGAAAAACACACAACCTGAGTCTGTGCCCACATCTGCCCAGTGAGCTGGGAAGCCGAGCTCTTTTCCAAAGCTCAGGAGTGCAGACCGCCCAATGGGAACATCCCTAAGCAGTGAAAAGCACCATGTGTATACCAAGTGCTAAGACTCGGCTCCGCCTCACAACACTCGCTTGGCCACTGTGGTCACTATAATGACCCAGACAGTGGCGTGTTGGTGCTGGTGGATGGGAAAATCTGAAAGACACGCAGAACGTAGGGGCCAACGTAGCTCCCAAGAGAGCCCAGAGAGAGAGAGACAGAGAGCACTTCGGTGCTTTTTCTCTTAAACATGTACATCAGGACATATGTACGTATCTACATAAACCAATGAACAGCTGAAGGAAGAAAGGAAAGCATGTTTGATTTTATATCACTCAAAACACACTCCTTTCTTCTTTGTATAAAATACAGCAAACCCAAATTCATGGAGTTATTGTGAGGATTGCAAGAGATAATGTTTACGCATTGCTTACTATAAGCTGGCAGCACTATTATTTTAAGAAAATTTTTCTTTTATGGGTATTATTGATTTTGGGCATCGTTGATTATTTGTATTATTTTTGCTATTATTTGTTGACTGTTACATGTCATTATATTTAGATTTATGTATCTGTGCGTAAAGCGCCCAACACACGGGGTCGGCGTCCGTCTCAGGCGTTTCCCCAGGAACGAGAAAAGCATATGCACAGGTCCCTTCAAGCTGCCTTTCTGGAGGTCAAGGGCACCCCAGAGCTGGGGCCCAGCTTTCCTTGGGGCTCCCAAAACAGTGCCTTCCTGTTTCTCTCTGGCTTCCCAGACACTCTCGACCACAGTGTAAATCAAGAAGTTCATGATGGTGGGTTCTGCCGGTGGCGTCTTAAAACTGAAGCGAGTGGTTAACCAATCCAGGCCCCACAGAAACTACCGGGTGGGCTCCTGATGGGGAGCCAGAAATTCTTTCTATGAAAATGCAAAGTACGACCTCATAAAAGAAACCCACCGCGGAAGATGAAGAAATGTCAGTTTGCATTAAAACGAAATAGGAGCATGAACATTTTAACCATCTGGCAAAAGACCTTCCTAGACAAATACATAAAAGTTGCCAAGGAGTTAGACAAGAACTCCACACAGCTCCCTTGGTGCCTTTGTGAAAACTTTGAGCAAATTCAGGGCCGGGTGTTAGTGATTGGTTTACTGTAGCAGTATATTCCCTCTGTGCCACGCAATTGTCTTTGTTTTGCTTTGAACCTAATTGTCTTATCATGCTTCAGAGCCTGTAATACATTTGGAAGGAGGCTGAAGTCATAAACGTGTATGAGCAAATGAATACAACAATACTGGTGTCAAGTTTTACAAGACGGGGAAGGTTTGTATTGGGCAAGATAGGCTAGGTTCTGCAGCAATAACAAATAATTCCAAGATCTTGGAAATGTAACATAGCAGAGGTCTGCCCCTCACTCATTCCCCGCATTCTATAAGGACCAGCAGGAAAGCTCTGCTGAGTGTGGTCCCTCAGGGACTTGGGAGGACCAAGGCTCCCCTGGGGTGTTGCTCCCTTGATTGCTGGAGCAGCGGGAAGGAGTCAGGGTGAAGTACTAGCTCTTAAAATTTTCTCCTGGAAGTGACACTTGTCAGTTTTACCTCCATTTCATTGGCCACATCACAGACCAAATCCTATTGTCTAAGGAAGCAAGGAAGTGTACCTGCACCCTGGGCCCTCAAGTAGGGGAGCCACAGGGTTTGTGACTAGCCGTAGCGGGTCACACAGAGCTCCCGACTACCGCGCTTCAATAATTATCTCGTCTAAATCATACCCAAGATGGAAATGGCGGAAAACAAAGTTCTGAGTTCTAGCTTTCTCTTAGGTAAGAGTTTACACAGGTACTCGTATCACTCTCTGAAATCAATTTCGAACTTTCAGGAGCCATGTTCTCGTACCCCTGGTCTCCCAAAATGAGCTCCTCTTGAACTTCTTCTTAGGCACACCTGCCACCGACTATGGGTGCTACGCTGGGCAATTCACCCATCTCTGTAAGCCTCACTCGAAGGACAGGGTGTAAAGCACAAAGAAAAAGCTCAGGACATTATCAGCCCCCTACCCCAGTCCCCACACCTCCCTCCTCAGCAGTTCACATCGGACGGACATTTCTGGACTCGTCATATTGACTGCAGACGGCACACATGCCCTGGCAGAAGTCGAAAGACCAACCTATGAACCTGGAACAGCCCGTGCCTGTATTTAAGTGGCAAAATCCAAAGACCGCAGCCTTTTCACTTTCCGTGGTTCATGAAAACAGATGCATGGGCCATAGTGTTGCAACCAATAAAGGCGGGATGGGTCACAGCACCTTTGGGCTACTTTGAACATCTCAAAGATCTATAAAATGGCCAGATATGAAGCCATTTCTGAGCTTCTCCAGGACCCGTGCAGGGCAACCTCATAGTCCTCCCTTAATATAATCTTCTTAACAAATTCATGCTGTTGGTATTACCTGCATTTTACAAATAAGGAGATGGGGGCTCTGGAACTCAACTGAGGTCCAGATAGTAAGAATCAGAACTCAGTCTAAGGCTAAAATCCATCTGACTCTTTTTTAGTCTTGGCTTTTTCTATTCCTTCCTCCCTTTTCTTGACATGACATACTTTAATATTGCTTATGATTGTGCTTAAGATTATTTCAGATGATTGTCAGGGACCGGATTGGTCACAACCTCCCCAGTGTTTAACCCACTAGCTGGTGCTGAGTTAGAGGTTCCAAGGCCTGGAGATTCTGGTTGATGATGCTCTATTTCCACCTGGCATTGAATAGCTTCATTCCAACAGACTGATTTTGACATAAACCACACTCCTGTGCTTACGGAATTTCTCACGAGTGGTCTTCTGGTTCTGGGGTACGAATCTGATATGAACCACGCCTTTGCAGTTAAGCCAAACCTTGAGGTTTTGCTGAGGTTTCGCTTTGAGTGAACTTGCCAATCAGAGTGAAACTAGGGTAGAGAAAGGGGTCGTAAGCCACAGAAGCGGGAGGAAGCAATCTGCTTTGTCACCCAAGCACACAGGTTTCTGCCATAGACCAGAGGCAGCCAGACACCGAGGGAGGGTAGCATGAGAGAAGCCCCCGCTCCTTATGGAAAGCCCTTTCATAGCCTCTATTTGGTATGGTCTACATTCCTGCAGCTAGGGCTCTTGGCTATTCCTCATGTTGGTAACAGCCAGGAATCTCAACCCATTGATACACGTCTCATTCCAAAGTGATGTTGCGAGAAGAGATTTGACCAATGAGAAAACTAAAACTCTGAGAGATTGAGATACTTGTTCAGGGCTCCTCCAATGGCAGACAGCAGAGTTGGCAAGGTCTGATGCCAAAGGGCAGGGTCTGTCTCCCATCACACTGTCATGAAGATGACTGCCAGAGGCGGTGACTCAATGACAATAATCAACTTAGAGTTGGCAGAAGTAGCCTAGTCCCAACGAGCACTACACGGGGATGGAAACATGGCCCCTGGGAATTATACCTCAAAAATTCTATGACTGGTGTGTTCAAATCTATGAGCGAGAAATAAGGAAAAGCCTGTGTTCATGTGTGTATGTATGTGTGTATTTGGAGCTGGAAAAATCTTTTTCATATAACTATACTGGAAGACTCCATGGGACTCTCCTCTATCTTGATAGATGATCATACTCTTTCCTCCTTTCTAACTTTTTTTTTCTTAAGTTAGATCAAAAGATGTGCAACCAAAGGAACAAATGAGAACAATCAGTTTGCTGTTTTGTGCCCTGCTGTGTCCCCAGGGCCTAGAATAATGCCTGGTATAACAAAGGAACAACTACCCAACAAAGACATGAAAAATAAAAAAAGAAATAATCAGGAATCTTAATCAACATCCCTGGGTTCTGAAGTCAAGGACCTGAGAATCCCTTGTAGCTCATTTTCAGCTTGCCAAATTTTCTGTATTTGTGCAATGGGGCAAAACTATGCCCAGAGAGGCATATGTGGTAATCATATTTGTGTCTACCCCCCACATCCTCATCCCAAGGACATATGCTTGCAGAATTTGTTGTGTCTGCAAAATCATGATCTAGTTTCCTGTTGCAAAGACAGTGTTAGACATAGAGAAATATGTTGTAATCACGATGCAATCATTAAATATATAAAATGCCATAAAATAAGGAAGCAAGAAGAGTGAAGGAGAGTGAAAGAACAAGTGAGCAAGAGGTCAAGGCCAAGTGTTTAAGGAAAAATTCAGATGACTACAGGAAAAAAATGAAACACCAGGGGACAAGAGGAAGTAGTCATGATGGGAACCTTATGGTTCAAGAATGCAGCAGAGGAAAGGACAAACAACCTGCAGGGAAAGAGCCTGAATCAAAGAGTCACGGGTTGAGACCCCTGGAATGGATGGATAGTGAATGGATGGGTGAATGGATGGATAGATAGGTGGATGAAGGGATGGACAAATGGATGAATGGATGGAAGGATAGTGAACACATGAATGAAAGAATGGAGGGACAGGTAGGTGATAACTTTTGGCATATGTTCTTGGATAGCCCAAGAAAAAAAGAGGCAACAATTGGATTGGCATGAAATAATTACCTAGAGCGACAGAGTAAAACAGGCTGCGTTATGCTGCTGGAAGGAGGGTCTGATGATGAGGAGTCTGAGTGACGTGTGCCCTCTAGCACGGTGATCCTACAGCCCTTGTCTACTGATGGGCTCATAATCACAAAAAGCTTAGCATAATCAAAGAGTATCTCGTGGGAAAAAAAAGTAGTGTGTCGGCAAGATTCATGGCTTTGTGATCACCAATACTCATGTGGAAAAAGAAAAGAACTAAATTTTGCTTTAAAAAAAAAATCACAGTTGCTCATATGGCAGAGGTGGCTGGTGGACCACCGAAGCTTCTTTTTCATGAAGCAGAGGCATAGCTGGGACATTGCTTCCCCATCAAGGTATATCTTTGTGTCTAAATTGGGTCATACAACTGCTTCTGGTCGTAGCATGGTGATCAGAAAGTGACATGAGTCCCTTTTGGGCTGAGGTACTTATGTACATCCTGAGTGTACACAACATTAGTGAGAAATGGCCACTTCATTTCTCCATTCTCTCCCACTTTTGCTGAGACCATGGAGGTCAAAAATAAAGATGGCAGTGAGAGAAGACAGAGGGAGCCCATATCCCTAAATCTCTGCTTGGAAGAGAGCCTCACAACTGGACACATCCATACTAGATGTTGTAAGAGCAAGAAATAATCTTGTATTATGTTAAGGCACAGATTTTAAAGTTGTCTGCTACGACGGTTAGCCTACCATGACCAATGCAAGTCAAAGGTAATATATTTGAGCTTCTCCACTAGTTTGTCAAACTTTTTAGGGAAACAAACAACTCTTGGGCCAACCGTCTTTGATCTCTGGTTAGGAGAGAAAAATACTAGAAGAATAGTTATTGAGCACCTACTATGTGTTGGCATTGAGATTAAGTACTTTCTATGGAACGTAAAATTTAGTGTTGATGATCACCCTTAGGGGTAGGTCTCATCTACCGCATTTAAAGAAATGAAGGCTAAGAGAGGTTAAGTGATTTACTCAAGCTCTTCACAGCTTACATACAGAGTTGTAGAAGGTATGACTGCAGTAGAAAGTAAGGCTTTCATTTTAGACAAAACAGTCTATGACAGTTTGATTCTAAGAGGTGAACCAAGAATCATCACAATGGGGTCCAGATGGGCTATGAACTCTTCAACCCCCTCCATCCATCAAGTCCTTTGTAAATACTTCCAACCAATTCAGCTGAATACAAATAATGCTTATTAAGTTTTCATTCACACCAGGGACTGTGCTACAGGTTGAGGATTTACTTCTTGATTTGGACTTACTTCCTACCTTCCTTCCAAGTTGCTCAGAGTCTCCGATCGCGAGACGATCAATAAATGCACACGATACTGCACAGTCAGGGTGAAAAACAGAGCTCTGGAGAGTGTGCAGAGGGAGCCCAGGGGAACAAACATTCATCTGCATCCATGGAACTCTCCTCTCAACTCCTGCCACCCAGCATCATCTCCCCAGCATATGTCCCATGTTGACAGTTTCCTTCTTGAACCATGAGAATCAGAAAGTGATTCCAAAGCCACTCAGGGCCAAGAGCGGACCTTCCTGTGACAGTTGGTTTGCAAGTGACAAAAGCCCAACCCGAACGAAGGGAAATTCAGCCCTCCGCGGAATGCAAGTAAGAGATGAATAACGGAACCATGGAAAGGTCAGGAAAGCAGCCAGACCCAGGGGAACATGGGAGCCGGGGACTCAGCTGTCTGAGTGTCTGCTGTGTCCTCTCTCCACGTGGTGGGAAGCCCAGATGCTGCCAGCTGCCAGGTTTAATCCCGTGGCTCCTGCCATTGGAAAGACATTGAAACTTCCGGGGTCAAAAACCCTGGGTGCGGTGGAGGGTGGTTCTTAACCGTTTGTGGGAAGGTTCCAATGGGCAGAATTCAGATGCATGAGGCCAGATAAAAATGGCACCACTGGCGAGCAGGTGGAAATAGTTTCGGGGGAGGGCGTGGAGAGGGAAAACAGGTGCTGGAAGACAACCCGATAAATGTCCACAAGAACTCGTGAGAGAGGTTAGTCAGGAGAAGGATGCAGAACATTTGGGAACATTCCTTGCACAGGGCTTCCTTCCAGGAGTGCGGGGGAGTGCAAACTATCACCTTCAAAATTTTTTTCAAGAACCCTCTAACGACGGATACTAGAACAAAAGACTTTGGGGAACTCATTCTTTATTATACCTAATGTGCTATGTGAGTTGGCTATTTCAATATAGGCTCTAAGAGATACGAATCCTATGCTTTGAAAAAAGAAATGGGGCCATTCGAGGACACTGGGTGAGGCCTTTTCCACAACAATGGAACTTTAAGTACTTGACAATTTGTATGCTGTCGGTATGTAAGCACTGAGCCTCACAAACCCCACAGCTGCATGTTTACAGTTTAGCCCATCTCTGTGAATTGCATCCTTATGTTCCGTATTTTAAAAGGCCATTTTCGGCTCATACTTAGCTTCCACTCAGAAATACCATTCAAATCAGGTCCGCCTGCGTGCGTGTGTGTTTTCAATCCGCACGTTGTGACGATCGGCCATGGCAATTTTCCCCATTGTGCTTCCTCTGGAGGCCCCGCTCCACGCTGAAATTCAGAATCCTGCTGTCTGTCAAAATGCAGGGACCCGGGTTGAGGTTCAACTTGGGTACGTTTTCATGGTGGGCAAGGGCGGGCCAAAAGGAGACAAAAGAAACGGACGGCTTTTAAGACTCTGAGGTCTGCAAGGCATGGCGCCCAAGTATTTCAGGGTTCAGTTGGTTTAATCCCCAGAAACGTGGGCTGAGGCGTTGGACAGCAGCGGGTTAAAATCCTGGGGCCACCACCTTTTCTCTCTGAGCCCTGGACACATGATTAGGTTGGACCGTGTGAAATTGATAATAGTTGACCATCTGTACCTACAAAACGGACCAACTGTACAGTTTCGTACAGTTCACCCTAAGAATTCACCTCTTTAAAACCTCATCCACAAAATGAGAAGACTAATACCACCTGTCTCTCAGGAGAATGATAAGGATGACACCGGCTCATAAAGGGAAGGTGATGAACGCTACCCCTTGACACATAAGAAGCTTCCGATACAATTTAGCCATTGCCATTGTTGCTGTTACTTACATATGTTAAATAATTTCACTTCCTAACAACCCAGTGTGATAGGTATTAGGGTGCCCGTTGGGCGGAACAAGAAATCGAGGCAAGAAGTTGGAAAAAAGTCGATCCCATTTTTACAACAAACAGGCGGTAAAGCTAAGCACCGAATCCAGCATGTCGGACCCTAAAGGCTGCACTTTTTCCATCGCACCCCACTTGCCACAGGTGCAATGGATCAGTCACTGTGACTCAGACTCATAAAGAGGCGTGAGCAGCCTTGGGTCCCGAGGCTGGAGCCCGCGGGGGGTGGAGAGGACACAGCTCCAGCCCCGGGGGGCTGGCCTGAAGCATGAGCTGGGCGACCAACCAACCAGCGGCGCCATTTTGATTCTCTGAAAAAGATGAGACCTTGAGTCTCCCATAGATTCAGCAGAGCTTCCGGGAATGCTGATGGAGGAAAAGCTTGAGAGCGAGCTCGCTGTGAAACCAAGTGAAAGGCCGCGTTTCTGAGTTTCCAAGAAGGCTCGCTAGACTGCAAGAAATCAAGTCACCCAGCTACTAGGAAAAAGTGATTCTTTTACTTAGATTTCTGTAAAGGGCACAAACATGATACCGTGTGTGGTTATAAATAACCCGTAACTTTCACTAACGTGTGACAGTTTGTGCCCTAATATAAAGCTGGAATGGGCTTCATAATCTCCCTTTGAGTAAATTATACTCAATAAGTGCTGGTGGTACTCTCTTAAAAATCTCAGCAATATATATCAGGAGCTCAAATTTTTGGATCCAAGACTCAATTTTTAAGAAACATTAGAAAAATAAGTCTATGTATAGAAAGAAAAGAAAACCCACTTCAACAAATGTCTTATTTATAATGGTGAAAATTGGGAACTCCACACTTAATCCCACACTAGAGCTGAAGTCAACTAAATTAAAGTCTGCCACTTACAGCCCAAAGCAACCAGAAAAATATGATGATGAAAAATAACTCAATATACCTTTTGCTGTAGTTGTAAGGGACCGCGAAGCAGACTGTCAAAGCACATGTATGCTATGGACGTAAGTCTCCTCTGGCCTTAATTCCCTTAGCTGCAAAATGGGTATAATAATACATATCGCACAGAGTCGTTAAGATGAAATTAATGAACACATATAAACAATAATGGTAACAAAAATGGTGTCTAAACTGTATTATAAATAAAAACTTACAGATGGGAGAAAAAAAGCCTAAAAGGAAATACTTCAAAGTCCTCCAAGTTTTAGGGTAGGTGCTGGGAGCAAAAGACATTTCCCCCCTCCATATTATTTGTTAATGTCTTGAATGCATATGCATTTTTTATAATGAACAAAAAATAGGTGTGGAATAAGTAACTGTACTGTCCAAAGGTTCTCAAATTTAGGATGCAGAAGAATCAGCTGGGATGCTTGATACACCAGGCTGTATACCTGGAGATGCTAATTAAGTCAGACACAATCTCCTAAATGACTCAGGAACTGTATTTTTTTTTTAATTCATTTTTGAGACAGAGACAGAGCATGATTAGGGGAGGAGAGACACAAAATCCGAAGCAGGCTCCAGGCTCTGAGCTGTCAGCATAGAGCCTGACGCAGAGCTCAAACCCACAAACTGTGAGATCATGACCTGAGCTGAAGTTGGACGCTGAACCGACAGAGCCGCCCAGGCGCCCCAGGAACTGTATTTTGAGACACGCGGTCTACCACTCTCCCTGGTCGCGTACTGGCTGAATCTTAGCTGGGAGTGTCGACTAAATTTCTCATCATTTCCATCCAAATGCACGCCAGAAAACAGCTACATATATTCTGGTTCTAAAGACACACATTTGAAAACAAGAAATCAAAGACTCAGCAAGTGCTAAATACTAGGATTATGTTGTAAGATAAATATACGTGCAGACTCTGAGGACTCGCAGGGAGATGTGAGGGAAGAGGGGAGGCTGTTATTGTCCCCAGGACGCTGACAGTGATGAGGATGATGATGGTAATTTTTGCCGTCGATAATTAGAGCTACAATGAAAATAATACCGAATGTTTGTAAAGCATTTTTGCAAGTACAAAAAGCTTCGACTTCAGAAAAGCACATCAAAATTATGGCAGATTAATGAATGGGGACGAACGGTGGAACTTTCCTCTGCCCAGAAGGGACTCTGTATTCCCAGGACACATTCCAAAGTCTCTACTGGAATATGGCAACGGCGTGGTACGCACCACGAGAATGTTCTCTCTGTGGAGGCCTTGTTCCTGCAGGAGGCAGGGCAGCTTTGCAGAAAACGTGACCCAGGACCTCCAACAGACTTGTAAATGTATATGGTAAATAATTTTATGTTAAGAAAAAAAAAAAAACACAAAACACGAATGGGTGAATGAATGAAGCAGTGAACAAGGCCCAGAGACGCGTGGCCACCGTGCCACCCAATGAGGCCATCTGGAGGACCCAACACGGGTTGGGTTGCAATACCACTGACCACGGTCTCCAGGGAGCCAGACCCCCCACCAGCCCACTCGTCCCTGGGCGGAATCTGGTTTAACTCCTATCCCTGCCACGGAACCACTCACTTCTAGGCCAATGGATCAATTACTCGAAGTAATCAAGGGACCAAGTGAAAGAGCTACGTTTATGAAGCGAAGGGGAACACAGGGCTGGAGGCCAAGAAGGACCCGCGAGTGGTTTAGGAAAACCATTAGAGTTACTGAACGCAAGCCCGAGCCTGCGGCAGGGCGGGAGGCTTGCGGAGAGCCAGAGAGGCCTTCGTAAGGGCTTCACGGACCTGAAACAGCTCACTTCCGACAGACAAGGAGAGACGAGGCAATAAAACTGCCAGCTTTCAAACCAGAAGAGAAAACAAAATGAAACCAGGTTTGGGCAACTGTTGGACCCCCTTGGGACACGTGGCTCTGAGGAGTTGGGGGTAAGAAGGACACATCTCTTTCTGCACCGCACAACCCTCTCAAGGAGTGGAGATGCTTTTCTGGCTTCCTTTAACGAGGGCACCAACTTCAAGAGCAAATTGTTTTCTCCAGCTTAAGAAGGAAGAGTCACTATCAGGCTGCAAAAAATACACACACAGTACATGCACTTGAGGGGACGCACACAGTGTTAAGAGTGACCTCGGATGACAAAGCCCCTTAACTGTGTGCCCCGGTATAGAGCAATCACACATCTGATTACGACTATTAGCCTGGGTGGTACCCGGGTGGCTCCGTGGGTTAAACGTCCGACTTCAGCTCAGGTCATGATCTCGTGATGTGTGAGTTTGAGCCTTGTATTGGGGTCTCTGCTGTTAGTGCAGAGCCTCCTTCAAATCCTTTATCTCCCTCTCTCTCTGCTCCTCCCCGGCTTGTGCACACATGCTCTCTCTCTCTCAAAAATAAATAAATAGAAAGAAAGAAAGAAAGAAAGAAAGGAAGGAAGGAAGGAAGGAAGGAAGGAAGGAAGGAAGGAAGGAAGGAAGGAAGGAATAAAGAAAGAAAGAAAGAAAGAAAGAAAGAAAGAAAGAAAAGAAAAGAAAAGAAAAGAAAAGAAAAGAAAAGAAAAGAAAAGAAAAGAAAAGAAAAAGAAAAGAAAAGAAAAGAAAAGAAAAGAAAAGAAAAGGAAGGAAGGAAGGAAGGAAGGAAGGAAGGAAGGAAGGAAGGAAGAAGAAAAGAAAAGAAAAGAAAAGAAAAGAAAAGAAAAGAAAGAAAGAAATAAGGAAAGAAAGAAAGAAAGAAAGAAACATATTAGCCTGGAAATGTATGCATGTTGGACAGTCTGTTAAATAAATAAAGCCCCCAAAAGAAAGGGCCAGTGGTTCTCAACCACATTTATTCGTGGGACGCACCCCTCAAAGGTAACCCGGGGGTCTCGCCCTGGGTAGGGTCGTGGGGAGAGTCAAGGGCCACCTGCCCAGTTGGGTTGTCCAAAATCCCTGCGCTGAGTCAAGACGCCTTTTGAAAAAAAGTTCCCACAGAGATGGTGGTGACCACACACCTATCTCTTCCACTCCACGACCAATATAGAATCGTGGGTGTAACCACGCGGCCAACACTTTTTTTGTGCTGCTCTAAGGAACCCAAACTGTAAAAACGGTTTTTCAAAATGATTCCTTTGAATGATCAGCTTGAATATTGCACGACTGGTTCGAACCGTAAGCCGGACTCCCGGGTTTCTGCCACCTGTGGCTTTATCTGTCATGACCCGAAGTTCACTGCCTTCTATCCTCTGCCGGACTGACAAACAGCCTTCCCGCCGCACTGGCCCAGACCCAGCCTTCTGCAGCTCCCGGGTGCCAAGGAGTTCTGCTCTTTGGTCGTACAAACTTGAGTGAGGCCACAAGGTCCACCCTTCCAGACTAGGGGAATTTTCTACTGCGGATAAGTTGAAATCCTAGCGGTCCATCGAGAGATTATATATTTAAAGCATCTGAAGTGATAGGTCATTTCCACAGAGAGCCAGGAGACCTATTTTGCCGGAGGCCCCTTTACAAGCACGGTTCACCTCTCAGAAGTTACCGTCATTTATGGCCCTGGCCGGTGGTTGGTTTCTGACAATAGAAACGACAACAAGGAACAACTAGACACGCATTCCTGAAAACGTGGAGCCCCACGTTCCCTGGGCGCCAGCGCTGAATTCCGAATGTCTGAGTTTTCTGAACGCGAGGTGCCGTGGCTGGCCCCGACAGCCACGGCATGAGGGAGAGAGCTTAACGTGTTTCTTTGGAGTCCATTTGCTTCGTCTTGGAAAGAAGATTCTTTAGCGGACAGTCAAAAGACATCAGGAACTTACTGTATTTACAGTGGATAGGAACCAGATTCTTTTTTCACAGATGTCTTTGCGATCATTCTAGATGCCTGGATACAAATTCTAGAATTAGGACGCCTTGAATAAGGTGACATAAGGTTTGCCTAACTTTTTGGTCCCCTAGGGGTGGGAAGGGGGGAAGCTTGAAATGAGAGGCTTTTCAGTGAATCAGTCTGGTAACGAGCCGAAGTTGGTTGATGGAGAGCTAACTAATATGGGCTTCTTATCAAGACTCAGGTTAAGCCCAGCTTCTGGGCTCTCCCTGACAGCCCAGGCATGAGCGATCTCTGCTGACCGCACACTGTCTCGTTTACTCACTGCTGTTTTCTATTTGCACGCTGCCATTTAGAAGTTTTATTTTATTTTATTTTTCCCGTTGAGAAGCCTGTTCGCTTCCATAATGGTTGATAACGGGGTCATTCCCATTAGCACTGTTTAAGAGCTTGAAAAAGTTTTTCAAATAAAGATTCTTTTTTTTTTTTTTTTGACGCGACCCTTCTCCTGCCAATAGGTTGTGATAAATACGCCAGCCCTAAGTTCTAGGTTAACATAAATATGAATGACTACAGTAACGTGCGAACGAGACAGAGATGTAAAAGGTTTTTAAACCACAGTTTAACAAAAAGGTCCTGTCTGTCAATGAAATAAAGCTGTTTTGAATTTGTTCCCAATCATTTGGCTCTTGCGCTGGAAGCCCGTGTTTGCTCGCTGGTGATGAATGTGACGCGTGCGCCTCCCTCCCTGAGTGCGGAGAGCTGGCGGCTCCAAACGGCATTCATCACCGTCGCCGTCGGGCAGGTGCTGTGTGCTGAAGCTTTCCTTACTTTCCCCACTCCAGGGCACGGGGATGCCTAGGGATGCTTCCCTTTGCCAAGTTCAGCCCAGGGAGCCTGACGGTCCCGGAGTGGCACGTCACACAGGGTGAGGGACCGGGTCACCATCTCTCTCCAGCTCTGCAGGCCATCGATCCAGTGACTCCGAAACCCACCGAGCAAAGTTGTGCAGGATATACACCACCGGACTGTGGACACGTGCCAAGATGGATGCGGGTCTTCCAAAGGCGAGCGGTCTACCAAATGGGTCAGTGGGAAGCGGTCCTGGTTGGGCACCTGCCCCGAAGAACCCCTTCTTCGACATCATCCCCCTGGCTCCTCTCTCTTGGGCTTTTTAAGGCATGAACTGCTTTCTGAAGACCGTGTGAAGGAGGGGGTGACGGGTCCCATGTGCGGGAGGAGGGAAGGGGTGAGGCGGCAGAGAGCCGCCCTCAGGCTCCCGAGGTTTGGTTCGGCTCCTGACTTGGGCTACTTAATCCTGAAGGTCTCCAGCAAGTCGCCACATAACGTATGCCTCAGTTTCCCCATCTGCTTCACAGGGAGGCATAATCGCCCTCACCCCCACGATGGTTACAGCTCTCAAGGGTGCTGGGCTGTGAGAAGCTTGGCCCGGTCCCGCCATTCCTCGGCAGTTTATAAATGTCAACGGTTACTGGTGCTACTATTTTCGTAAGGATGACGGGGACGCTCACCCAGGGCTCTCTCCTCAGTCACCCTTATCAGATTCCATTAACACGAACAGTGAGTCTGCACTGGGTGAAGGAATCTTCCACCACCACCCTCCCCGTCCCCGGGCGCTTGAATGGGCAGCTAATAATGCTGAAGACTTTCCGAGGCCAATGCCAAGGCAGGAAGATCAATTAGAAATCCGTGGATTCTGCTTTTGTGTGGGTTCCTATCTCAAGGCTAATTACGTATCGGCTCCCTTAAAGTCCTGTGACTGGGCTGCAGGTGCTCCCAGGAGAGGCTATCTCAGGAGGCTGGCTTCCTTGGGAGGTGGCGGAAGGGAGGAGAGGGGAGAACTAAGTCAGCAGCACAGGCATTCATTCAACCGACCAACGGCGGGTTTCACTAGGCGCGTCTGTGCATTCCCTAGGCACTGTCCTAGGCACGGGGCAAGTAGCTGTGAATGAGTCGACCTTACAGTAAAGAAGATCAGCCTGCAATCAACAAAAATATCCTATGTCTACAAAGAAAAAGAAAGCGTAGGGGGGACAGAGAACACGAAGATGAGGGAGGCATTATTTTAGACGGTGGTGTTCAGGGAGGTATTTGAGCAGAGACCCAAAGCAAGGAGGTCACAGTGGCCGAAGCAGAGGGTGTGATGGGGACAAGTGACAGCAGATGAGGTAAAGGGGGCAGCAGGCTCTCAAGCCATGGACGACACTGTGAAGGGGCTTTGGCTTTCCACCCCTGACTTGAGACAGCTTTCGTCTGGCTTCTGTCGTAAAATAATGGTTCTCAGACTTGGGTGTACGTGACCTGCAGTGAACTCAGGAGGCACAGACTTACTGACAGAAGATAGAGCCTGGATCTATGCTTTTCACCAAGTGTCTTAGTGCATTCTGCTAGGCACCAGGGTTTCAGAACCAGTTTTAAAAGATCCACCCCAGCCATTGGAGGGAGGACAGACTCTAGGCGGCTGAGTGCAGAGCCAGGGTGTCCAGATGGTGGCTGCTTCCATCATCCAGCCTGTACACCGGACCATAACCTGGACCTGGGGAGCAGTGAAGGGGGCCATAAATGCTCAGAGGCTGGATATAATTGGTCAATAGAGTCGGACTGAAGTTGCTAACAATGGACGGGGAACGGAGAAAAGGAAAACTAGGAGGGATAAGTCCAAGGGCAACTGGGGGATTCGGTTGGTCCCCATTCTCTGAAATGGGAAAAATGGAGACCGGAGAGTTCGGGGTAGGGGCAGGGGTGAGAGATGGAGTTTGGATTCCAGATTTGAGGAACTTATCGGGCAAGTGAGTGTGGACAGACACATCTGGGGTTCAGGAGAGGTCTGGGATGGGAAAACCCGCTGGGATTTCCAGCCTCAAGGCTGGAAAAGGTCACCTGGGAAGTGACCTAAGGAGAGGAAGAAAGTAGACAGAGGCAGAGAAACGGGCGCCCTAACGGACCGAGGCCAGCTGCAAGAGGATGAACCACACGGTGATGCAGCGAAGTGACGTCCCAAGAAACAAATGGATGGAGTATTCTGGAAGGAAGTCCAATGCTGTGGATGGTCTGAGTGAGATGAGGCCCCCAAGTGACTGTCAGGTTGGACAGTGCGGGTCGGGGGGACCCAAGCGAGAGCAGATGGAGAAGAGGGAAGGAAATGGAAGCCTGATGGGGGAGAGGGGAAGTCCAAGAGAGCAGGAAGAGAAATGGGGGCAGAAAATGGAGACCATTCGTTAGAGGAATTCTGCTTTACCGGGGGTCAGAAAAAGGGGCCAGCAGGGGGAATGATGTTTAACAGAGAAACCCAGTAAAGACGGCGCTGCCTGCCTACTAATGCTGTAGCCTGGAGCCAGACCCACAATGTCCCCGAAGATAAGACTTGCCAGCGCTCTGCGGGCAGACCAAACAAGGCGGGATGGGGAAAGCCAAGAAGGAATAAAGGTTAAAGAGGCGGCATATCTGTTTGCTTGATTTGACTCAAGAGGGACTATTTAATAGAAAGCTAGGGTATTCTTCCATCATTTGATTTTAATGCGGTCTTTCTTCATCACATAGGCGCGCGCGCGCACACACACACACCTTTTTTTTCTTTTTTTTGCTTCTCCTGTTTTTGCTATATGATGATGACAGCCAGTCGAATGGCTGGTCTCACCTAGACTGGCTGCTTGCTTGATTAAAACACCAATGTCCACGGACGGAATGTACATAATGGCAGGGGGCGGGGGGGGGGGGGAGAAGGACCCAGGTAGAGGGAAAGAGTGAAGGGCACTTTGTCATTTATCCATGTACGTATTTTAAAGAAACAGCAGGAGCGGAAAGCTTGAGAGCAGATTCTGAAGTTGGCATGAGGACTCTAGCATTTGCTAACTAAATGACCTAGAAATGAACGAGTGCCCACATTACTGTGTCCCGTCGCTTCCTTTGAGGTACTTCTTGTGATAAATGGCTCGCACTCGCTCGGAACTCTTCTGAATGCTTTGTGTTTTACAACTCATTTCATGTCGACAACGGTCTTGTGAGAGCGGAACGAACATCCCACTTTACGGAGGAGGACACTGAGGCACGGAGAGGTTAAGTGACTTGTTCAAGGTCACACAGCGAGTAAACGGGAAACAAACTGTAAGGGTATAGGTTCCCTCTCTTACTGTCTTGTCCCCCTCTTAAACTGTAAGCTCTTTGAGGGCAGAGGACACACCTTGCCTTAGTCACGTCTGTATAACAAGCTTCTAGCACAAGGCATAGCACCCGACGGATGCTTTAATGAGTATTTGTCAGAAGGATGACTCAATAAATTGAACAAAGATCAGTCTTTTTCAAGGGACGTCCCTTTTACGATAGGGAGGCTTTGGACTTTTGCAAAGGAAGAGGCGCCCACAAGGAGTAGTCGCTTGTCCACTGTGTTACAGTGCTGCTGCCTAGAGAAAGGGGAGAAGCCATGCCTGCAAAGCACAAATACTGCAAAGGCAGCTCGAGGGTCCTTTTCATTCAGGCTCCTCTTGGGGGACTTCTGTGCCGACAGTGGAGACTCATGTCCCCGGTGCATGAGCCACCCTCCTACCGGTGCCCTGCACAGTAGGAACACTCAGCCGTGGCAGGCAGAAGGAAATACGGAGGGATTTGGGGTGAATGTTGTCCTGTCATCTTTGCCAACAAGTCAGCCCCATCTGCCCGTGACCTCTTGAGCCACAACTGTGGTCTGAAATAAAACCGAGGCAGCAAGGACTTGGGGAAGTTAGGGTGGCAAAGGCCGGTAAGACAAGTTTGTAAGGGAGTGAGCGGGACTGTCTCCAGGGACAATTTTGCAAGGAATGAGGCCCTTCCGGTGGGGGCAGGTGGTCCGTGGAGGGCGGCAGGCCCCCGTGGCACAGAACCCCAGGACTTTACCTCCTGAAATAGGTGAGCATGAGAGCCTGCGAATTTGCCTCTATTGTTTAGCTCTGCTGCTGGGGCGGGGGGGCGGGGCGGGGGGAGGGAGAGTGGGCAGCTGCAAAGAGGTTAGTCTTCAGGAATAAGGGAGAAATAACTGACTTCCTAGAAGTCCGTCTGTCCTTCCTTCCTTCCCTTCTTTCTTCCTTCTTCCTCCCTCCCTCCTTCCTTCCCTCCCTTTCTTCCTTCCCTCCCTCCCTCCCTTCCTTCATTGGACAAATCCTATGTTGGGCACAACTGTGTGCCTGACTCTATACTTGACAATGATATTAAAATAGGGGCCGCCTGGGTGGCTCAGTCGGTTAAGTGTCCCACTTTGGCACAGGTCATGACGTCATGGTTCATAAGTTCGAGCCCTGCGTCGGGCTCTGTGCTGACAGCTCGGAACCTGGAGCCTGCTTTGGATTCTGTGTCTCCTTTTCTTTCTCTGTCCCTCCCTTACTGATTCTCTGTCTCTCAAAAGTAGATAAAACATTTAAAAAATTAAAAAAAAGAAAAAAATAAGAAACCAGGGCAGATTCCATCTTGGTCTGGTTCAGAAATAAGGAAAATAATTACTGCCTGAGATAAGGGATGGAGGAACGGGGTCCAGGGGCTGAAAACAATGAAGGCATCTACAGAGGACGGGTTGCCAGACACTTCTCTGAGGAGGGACTACAGACACATGCAGCAGGAGCGGGGTGGGGACGGGCACACTACCCTGGAGGGTTCCTGAAGATCATTTACACGATCACCCAGATGTGCCGTGGTAGTGCTTTGTGGAGCACTAGAACATTCTGCGCACTTCCACGACTTCGAGAATACACAAATACGTGGCAACTTGTCCTCCAAAGACCTGGCCACGGAAACCTCCAGAAGAATCCGTGTTCGCATCCCTCCAACTTCCGGCTAACCCGACACGGTCGTTGGTTTGCTTCTGTGCCAGCCTTGCTTTCTTTGAAATTCCTGCGTAAAAACGGATTTCGGGCTGAGAGGCAGCCACTCTGACCTGCCTAGTCAGGCTGTGCGCCGCCGAGACCCCACGGAAACGGAAGCTTGCTCTATCGGAGAGCTATTTTTACTGTTTTCTCCTGGCTCGTAGAAGTCCGTGGAATTTTCACAGAGGTTTTCTGAGGTGCTGGGATGCCAGTCAAGGAGGGAAGGAAAATCTTGTTCTTGCGGACAAGGTTCGATTTTCCTAGCGATGGCTCAAGGCCAAAGCAGACCCGGGCTCCTTTCTAAATCGGTTCTTGGAATTCACCGTTTGGTTTTGCAGTTGTTCCTGGGAGGGCGCAGACGCTTCAGGCTTGTTGTTTGGTTTGATTTCTTGCTTTTGTTTTTTTTGTTAGAATTCCTCCTCTAGCGGGCGCGGAGTTGCTTACCTAACTCTGCCTAACATGCCCTGTCCAGGCTGGCAGCCTCTGGGTGGAACTCGGCCTCGCGCGAGCGGAGGGGGCCCAGGTACACACACTGGGAGATATCCAGATTTCGGAACCAAACACAAGAACGTTCTTGGAAAAGACTACGAAAGAGAGCAGAGGCAGCTCGGGCTGGGGAACTATCTGTGAAGAGCAAAGGTGGTTTCTTGTCCAAAATACCTTGAGGTCCGCTCCGCATATGCAAGCTATGTGGATATTTCCTACCCTGCCCTCTTTGCCAGAACGCATCCTTCTTCATCAGAAAGAGGGAAATAGCCCAGAAGTACCTTGCGGATTTGCTTGAGGCTTTGGCACCCCGCCACTCTTGAAACACTGTACCGGTTGGTCAGCCTCCCCCGCTCGCTCGCCCTCCCCCGCTCGCTCGCCCTCCCCCGCTCGCTCGCCCTCCCCCGCTCGCTCGCCCCTTCTTTATGCATTCGACCAGCAGCCTACCTGCCAAAATCCAGCTAAAAATAGCGCCCTGCATCTGCAGCCCATCAACCATCTCGGGCTGGTGTGGGTGGGTAACTGACCTCTGGAGCAGGTGGAGAGCCAGAAATATATTTTTTCCTGGACGGAGTCTAAGTTGACTTAAAACAGATGTTCCCCCAACGCCGATCTGATGTTTAGAATGGAAATACTATTGAGCACCGTTCAAGGGTCTGTCCAAACCCAGGCCGAACAATGGAGGCGCCTGGGCGTGAGGGACTCAAGGAGTTAAGTCAGGCCACCTTTTCCCTCCGGCTGAAAAAAAAAAACAAAACCCCAAAAACCGGGAGGTGCCTCAGGCAGGGGAAATGGGAAAAGAAGCTGTCACTTCGTATTTTCAGGTTTGCAGAAAAGCCTTTTTTTTTCAATGTAAACATTCATTAAACTAATTTGAAGTTGTCATTACTCTCCACCCCTGCTGTTTTATACCAGATTATTCCTAAGTGCTTGGTGAAAAATCCCATAAAGCCACACTCGATTCCTCTGCAGGGGATAATCGCGTAGTTTGTGCTGTGATTTACACCGCGTGGCACTGGGAAGTGGCCTCAACTTTGAAAGGCCCTGGTTTCCTGGCAAACAATCCCCGCCTTCCCCACGGAAATAAAATTCCAATAGTCCCTCCACGACTGTTATGGGGTCCCCATTACCTTTTCTTCATCCAACTGGAGATAATTAAAAGCAGTTCAAAGCCCACGCCAGAAGGTATCGGGCATTTTATTAATAAATGGAGAACCAAGGAAAGGGTATGTTACGTTATGGTTTTCCACCATAAGACACGCTTATGTTGCTTTCTAGCTCTCTCTCTCTCTCTCCCTGCCCCCCACTCCCCCACCTTCGGTTGAGGGCAGCCGGACATCTTGTGCCCTGAGATCACGTGCGGCAGGGAAGGCTGGTGCACCTCAGCACCTTCCGGCTCAAGCCCTGGCTAGAAAGGTATCAGGGACCCATACCCCTTTCCTTAGGAGAAACGGATTCTAAGGCTGGAGGTGCCGTGAAAAGAATGAGGCCCCAGAGGTGAGTGCCAGAATCGGAATTCCAGCTTTGCCAGGAGGATAGCCACCCTCTGTTACCATGTGTCCCATGGATGCCGTGGGAATAACACCGATCACCTCTCTGAAACGGATGGGGCGGGGGGGTGGGGTGGGGAATCTGCCCAGCATCTAGCACTGTGCCTGCCAGACACGCAAATCCGCTGTAATGGGTTCTGGTGGCAACTTGCTCAAAATCCTACCTACGATCCTAAGGGAAGTAGCCCCGAGTCAAATGAGGGCATCAACAGTTTCTTTTCAGAGCAGCTACAACTTCTGCTTGTGTCCTCCTCGCCCCCAGGAACCAATGCCGTCATAGATGCTACCTGCACAGCCCCAGACTTACCTGTCCACTGCCCCAACCTCTCCGGGTCTTCCTTTCCTCCTTCCCTTCCCTTTCCTCCTTCCCTTCCCTCCCCTCCCCTCCCCTCCCCTTCCCTTTCTCTCTCTCTCTCTCTCTTTCTTTCCTTTTTATGTTTACTTATTTAGTTGGAGAGCGAGTGCATGAGCAGGGGAGGGGCAGAGAGAGGGAGGGAGAGAGAGAACCCCAAGCAGGTTCCACATCGTCAGCGCAGAGCCCAACATAGGGCTTGATCCCACCAACCTGGAGATCGTGACCTGAGCCGAAATCCAGAGTCAGATGCTCAACAGACTGAGCCACGCAGACGCCCCTCTGCCCCTGAGTCTTGCTTTCTAAATAAACTCTTGTCTCAGTGTCCACAGCCGCTAGTCACCCGATGTGTGTCCCCAGAGGTAAAATTTGCATTTTTTTTCAAAGATTCAAATGCTTTAACCAGAGATGGCAACTGATTGGTACACATACCCCTCCCATGCTCGTGGGACTCAATCTTCTGGAAGGCAGACAAAACTCCAGAGTCCTTCCTAGTACTGCTGGCAGGCAAGGCAGGCGCAAAATAAAACCTAGGTATCATTTGTGCCATAACCTAAAGGGATAATAAGAGATTCTGAACACCATGGCAACTAAACACACTTCCCTTGCATCTAAAAAGCACATTTCTAGAGAGGTTATGTGGTTGCTATGAGAGTGTGTGAGTCTGGGGACGCGTGGGGGGCTCGGTCGGTAACGCGTCCGACTCTTGGTTTCAGCTCAGGTCATGATCTCATGGTTCCTAAGTTTGAGTCCTGCACTGGGCTCTGTGCTGACAGCACAGAGCCTGCTTGGGATTCTCTCTCCCCCATCTCTCTGTCCCTCCTCCACACACTCTCTCTCTCTCTCTCTCAAAAATAAGTAAATAAATAAATAAACTTTAACAAGAGTTTGTAAGTCTGCATACCAGGCTGGTTGCTGTGCCACTGACTGCCTGTGTGACCTGCAGCGTACTCCTTACCCTCTCTGTGCTGTGCTCATCGGTAAATAATACTTATTTCAGGATGCTTTCGACTGGATGGGAGTTCTCAGAATGTTCCTTGGCCCACACTAAGCTTCGATCAGCCAACATTAGTTGTAATAATTAGCCACTACCCCTCAAATCGCCACACTTTGCTCCCTGAAGCCACCTACCGAGAGACCAAGAATCCTAACGAAAAGAAAGAACACAAGAGTGCCAACATCTTCATCGGGTACATGAAACAAAGGTGAGACGGTATCCTGGTTTGCAATTCAGGTTACAATGAGACTAGGAAATAACTCTTCAAGGGCTGGGTTACTTCTGAAGAGGTAAGGGGTTTTTTTGTTTTTTTTTTTTTTTCACTGCATTCTTTCTGGTTTGCCAAGCCCTTAGACAGAAGGGAGTAATCTTGGTATCTATTACCAGCCAGGGCTGGTCGGATGGAAATGAGTGTCTACTAAAGCACAGATTGGAAAAACCTGGGCCGCACCAGCCTTAGCCTGAGCCTTCCGTCCGCTTGCAGGAGGGACAGAGAAACACAGGCATCCTGACCCTGACCAGTACTTGATGTGCTCACCAATCTACACGCAGTGGCTCCAAGTCTCCCGGCAGAGAGGAGAAGTGTGCTGTGTAACTCACCCAGACTGTGCGCGCCAGCAGCTGGCAAGGGAGAGCTGCAGTTTTCTGCGTTTTCCAAAACTATTTTTGGAAATTACTGCGGCTAGAATCTCCCCAAGTTCAAGGAAATGAACTAGCAGAGAAATCAGGCTCTTTTTTTTTTCTCTCCAAGTATAGGTGAGAAGTGTGTGTGGGGGGGGGTGGTGTAGCTGACACAGGAGCAATGATGGATTAACTGCACATCTGGTTTGTATCCAGAAATATAATCAGTTTGAGCTTGTTCGGTTTCGGGTATGTATCAGCTTTTGGTATATAAAAAAAAAAAAAAAAAATGGAACCTGCTCGATTAAAAAAAAAAATTGCCAAGGACAAACTTAAAAAAAATTTTTTTTTTTTTAGTGTTTATTTACTTTTGACAGAGAGACAGAGTGTGAGCAGGGGAGGGGCAGAGAAAGAGGGAGACACAGAATCTGAAGCAGGCTCCAGGCCCTGAGCTGTCAGCACAGAGCCCGACGTGGGACTCGAACTCACAAACCATGAGATCATGACCTGAGCCGAAGCCTGACTGAGCCATCCAGGCGCCCCAAGGACAAACTTTAAGTGAGTGAACTCTCAGCGTACCAAAAGCAACATTTCTGGGGGAGGGAAAAGTAACTGAACATGGTAAATTACAAACGTGGTTAGGAGCGCTATTTGTGTGTGTGTGAACCAGTCCACAGTACTTTAAAGTAGCAAAAAGGAAACGTCTTCACGAAATGGGTAGAATTATTAAGATAGCAATTTTTTCAATTGTTTCCAGCTTACTCATTTGTCAAGGTCTCATACCTTTTGGTGGCTGAGAAGACAGGGATGGAAGAGCAAATCCCCAAAGACCGTCGCATGCCTGCTTCCCAGACTGCAAATGTCAGGCTCGAACCCACCTTGGTGCGCTGGCGGTTAAAGGTATTTGAGAACAGGTCGTTGACAATATAGTTAATGTTCTTCCTTAGGCAATTACACACTAGATTAAGGACTGCAACACGAGGGTGTCTTTTACGCGGTATTTGAGGGTTAAACGGTGCATTTCAGGATGACGACAAACTGTAATCGTGTATTCATGTAATTTTAGGATGAAATCAGTTTCTGGCACACACCATTATTGTGACATAATTCTCCCACCTGTTTATGACTCCCTGAGAATTAACTTAAAATGCAATTTCGCGTCAGTTTCAAATGTCCTGTCCAAAAGAAGAGATTTCCTAAAAAGCAAAGTGCTGATAACGATCTCCAGAAACCTGAGGATTATTGACCAGAAGCCTAGTAAATCTTTGCAGGGGTTATTGTTTTGAAGTCAGATTTAAGGTGCTTGGTGCCGCCTTTGGTTTCCAGCGTTTCCGAGTTTTGACAACTCCAAAGTGTGCGGAGAAGAATAAACCTCCCTTTAGCTGTTCTATAAATAAGACCGCCAGTGCTAGCCATGGAAACTACAGGATCCTCAGTGAAATCTGAACGACATCATTTGTACTAGAAGCATGTCCCGAACATTCACATGGGACATATACTAAAAAGAGGAATCCTTTTTTTTTTTTTTTTTTTTTTTTAGTATAGAAAAAAGTAAAATTTTAGTATAAGTGTGCCTCATGCAGTATTTGGGACATACTTATACTAACGAATGATCCATTGGGCACCTGAAATCCGAGTGTCCCTCAGTGTTGTACATTTTTATTTACATATCTGGCAGCCCTCTCTGTGAACTTTCATCGGAATAGTGTAGCGAAGGCAGGGCTGCTGTCATTACCCTTTGGGATCTGTACATCTGGCCCTCAATCTAGTTGTCTCCTAATATGTCCACAGACACTCTGGGTAAACCCAGAGCAAGACATTAAGCTCAGGCAAAATACGATTGATCACATAAATCTTATGCCCATGGGCAATTTTTCTTCCAGGGCTCAGGCCAAATTTGGAAAGGTCACGTTATTTCGTTATTTCGTTCACCATGAAGAGATGTGAATTTCTTTTCAATTCTCCTCATCAAGCCTGATAAAGTTCCTCCCTCTCTTCCTTCCCTGATTTCCTCCTCCCTCCATCCCTCCCCTCCTTCCTCCTCCCTCCGCTCGTCACTCATCTTCAATGAACAGTAAACATAACGCCAATCACACAATGCAGCAGAGTCTACATTTACTGAGCCAAACGTGGTACTACTGGCAACTTGTTTTATCCACACAGCAACTCTGGAAACCAGGAATTACTTTTTCTTTCTGATTTTATGGCAAAAACAGAGGCCTAGAGGTGGGCAGTGTGTTGCTCAGCACCACACGGCTTGTCAGGGAGGCAGTGCCTACGTCTGCCTGGCTCTCTGGCTCCACGTGCTTACTCTCTCCTGGAGTGGCACCAAGTGAACAAGAAGGAATAAACAAATTAATAAGGTATATTTCCCACCCTGGCTAAGCTCTCAGATGAGCACGGGAAAGAGAGATGCTTTCAAAAATCACTTTTTTTGCCGAGGGAGACTTGCAATCGCCATTCGAAGAGCATCGTCACGATGACTAAGAGCCGGGGAAGAGGCAGATGAGAAAAGCAATCTGAACGAGCCGGCCATTTATAAAGACGGTGTATCTGCGTGTCTAATAACGTGGAGGGATATCCATGCCACGTTAAAGACACGGAAAAGATTCGGGTGATAAAACAGGTGAGGGAACAAGCCTTTGGAGACCTTGGGGAGACTGCAGAGCTGGGACAGGGCAGGGCGGGATTCCAGGTCTTCCTGACCTTGACTCCAAGTTCTTGACCCCATGTCTCCTGCCTCACTTAGTCGGAACTCCCTGGGAGTAAACCACAGGTTAGCCGGTAATGCCTCAGCCGGCTGGTTCCTCTGGCTCCCGCTGAGCAGAAACTTGGGGGGAAAGCCAACTGGTCTTTCGAGGACCACAGCACTTGCACCGGCGCCCCCGGAAGAGTCACCCAACCACCCGAAGGAGACGAGGGGGTTAATGCGGATCAAATCTCCAAACCCAGTTCAGCTCTGCCACAGAAAACACAACGACAGTAATCATGATGTTTACAGAAAAATTCTGACAAGAGGGGGCCCAGGAAATGAACACATCACACGAAACCAATGCTTAGCGAAGGTAGTTGGGAAAAGATGTTATCGCTGGTGAATTACAGGGGTCCCCTTTTCTCTCTGATAATTCGGGGCAATTGCATCCAAATGTTAGTCCGTTGATTTCCCCTCCAATTCGGGCCCCCATGCTGGGGTGAGCCGGCAAGCATAAACATAAGTTTGCCCCTGGAAGACGGGTGATGTGCTCTGAAATGGATCCAGGAAATTCTGGCCTCCACCATTAAAAACAGAACGATAATGCCACTTCACACGACCCACTAAAGTACTCTCAGCGCGTTAGAGAAACCTGCCGGAGCACTCCCTCAGCAGTCGTAACAGATTAGTGGGTTAAGCTCTTCCATTCAGCCCCATGGCTGCAAAAATCACTTCTGGCGTTTTCTGGAATCCTTCACATTTCTCCTTCATGCTTGTGACGGTGAACGGGGATATTGACAATGATATTCTCAACAGCGATAGATAATCGACACCCACTCATCATAAGCATGCTCCTGTGTTCTTGTGAACGTTAGCGCCGCTTTTTCTAGGCTGGACGTGCCTAGCCCCCCTGAAAGGTAGTTGTTAGCTTTGAACTGTTCCTGGAGCATTTGGGAGGAAGGAGACATTTTTCCTTGAAAGAAAATCAAGTTCGATTTGCTCGTACATTCAAGGTCACGTAAACTTAGCAAGGAAGATTCGTCGAGTCGGCCAGGTTGGGCTAAGAAAGAGTTACCACAGTTGAGGAAGTCAAGGGAAGGGAATGTGGCAATGTCTGAAGACACTGGGGGTTGTCACGACTGGGGGAGGGGATGCTACTGGCATCGAGTGGATAAAGGCCAAGGACGTTGCTCAGTATTCTACGGCACACAGGGTAGCCTTCGCCACAAAGAATTATTTAGCCCCAAATGTCGATGGTGTCTTGGTTAAGAAACGAGTTGACTGAAATCAACTAAATCAGCTTATACCTTTGTCCCACGCAACGGTCGGCCCCAAATGAAATGTGCCGACCGCTAAGTCATGAGATGGAGCTCAGAGAGCAGTGATGACACCATTCCGTGCACAGTGCTGAGGTGGCTCCTACGGACCTTAAGGAGATTCTTCCATCCTATTCTTCAGAGATCCTCTCCTGTACTCCCCACGTTTGAAAGTTTCTGGGGTGACAGAAATCCTGTTTTTCCTAATCTAGCAAGAGTCCCATTATTCAGTGCTGAAAGACTTAAGAGGAGCAAACTTTAGTAAAATGATGGGTAGGCACTGATATAGTCGGTTTTACACGATGGGAATTTAACGGGGATAGCGGGCTTTGGAAGAATTGAGCTGTGCTAAGCTAAGCTATTAAAATTAGTAATTCTACAATTAAAGGCTTCTATTTCATGGAAAATACTGGCTAACTAGAAGATTAGGCAACAGATCAGAGAACAGAGGAATTACCAAAATGGAGCTCAAATATTTATGAGAAATTTACATTTGGGAGACTTCTCTCTTTTAATCCCTGCTTCCAAAGGGAACTCTGTAAAGAGAAGGTAAAGACTACAAAGAGGAAAGTTTAGCCCTCGACACGTACAAGCCTAAGGAGTTCACCTCACTTTGAGTTTTAGGAGAGGAGACATCTTTGGGTTCCTACAAACACTCGACATTAGCACAAAACAAAGAAACCGGCTCCATAGGTGCCGTGGAAAAATCAAATTCACCATCCACAATTACTTGCCCTGGCCTGTTTGCTCGGATTATTTATTCTTCTGTAAGAAACAACCCGAAACATAGTGTCAATTACAACAGCAACTGTTTATCTTGTCCTTGAATCTGCAGTTTGGATGGAGCCTCGGGGCTCGGGGTGGGGGATGGGAAGTGACCCATCCCTGCTCCCCCCAAACTAGGGCCTCAACTAGACTGATTCCCAGGGGACGATGACTGGCCAAGCATCTCAATCTCTGCAGGTTAGTTGGGGCTTCCTTCCACATGGCACCCCAGGCTCCAAGCTCCAGGCTCAGAGCTCCAAGGGCAAGCATTCCAAGACAGCTGGGCAGAAGCCATAAGCCCTTTTAAGTCACAGCCTTGGAAGTTCCAGATTTCTGCCCTATTCTATTGGTCAAGCAAGCTGCTACTCTGCAGCCTAGATCCGAGGGCAGAGGGATTCAACTTCACCTCCCGGTGGGGAAAGGAGCCAAAAAACTGCATTCATCTTTAGCCTATCACAACATGAGCTCGGCTAATGCGAGGCGTTAACCAGAAAGACTGGCCACGGGGAGAGTATAAGCCAAAATAACCGCCACGAAAAACTAGTCAGGGCCATGGTGACCCTTGGAATTGTTTGCTTTGTTCAATTAAAAGATGCCCACACTCATTACAGGGCTTTATACTCACTGGCTAACTTGGGCATTTATGCCTTCCGACCCCTCAGATGAACACGGACACACTCCCTGGGAGAGCTGTTTGCAGGGCATTTCACTCGCCTGCGGGGAAGTGGCAAGGTCTTACCCTGAAACTCTCAAAACGCGGAAAACCTCCCTTGATATTTGTCCGGAGTGTTTCTGATTCTGACTACCGCATTTTATGACATACATTCTTTGGCTGATTTTCCATCCTGCTTTTCAAATCTGTAATTAGTCCCCGAAATAATATATTCCGGTTACCGAGGCTGAATTCCCACTGACGGCCCTTCGGAAACCCGCCTCTTGACTGTCATCTTGAAATGGAAGTCATACCAAAAGGATTTTCTCCCTTCTTGCGGAAGCGACTGAATACTCTGTACAAAAGCCTGAAATTCCGGAGATGCCAAGGAGGGGAGATGAGGAGCTGGGGGGGGTGGGGTGGCCAGGGGATATGTTTTGCACTCCTAACTAAAACAATAGCGATTTAAGTAGCTATCATATAGACACTCGATGAATCGTTTTATTATCAGTGAAAGATCCCCCGCTTGCAGCATGCTTTTGTGGGTAAAGCGCTCTATATTGGTCCATGCAGCTCATAATTATGTCAGCCAAACCACAGCTAACATTGACAGCCTAAAACATTAAAGATTTTATACAGCTCGTGCTGAAGACGGCTTCTTTTATTGGCTCCGAGAACAGGTATCAATTATAATGAGGTAATAAAATTTGCAAGCACCACTCAGATTTCTCTCCCCTCCTTAAGATAATAAGAGCCGAAAAAAAGGAGAAAAATCCTCTTAGCGCTGACTTATCATTGATTCTTCAAAAGCTCTCACTTTGTATGGCTGGAGTGTCATAAAGCTGTTTGCTTACTCGGGTTTTCATGCTGGCGAACGCTTCCTTCCAAGGCAGGAGCTAGAAATTCCTGAGGCGCACCTTGCCAGTCAGAGATGGAGGCTCCAGGATTAATGGGTCCCATTTGCATAACTCTAAACTTAAGGTGGCCTCCCCCAAGCCTGCATCTTCTAAATTGCACTTCCTGATGAGATGCAAAATCCTCTAAAAGGGTCCCCCAACCTAAACCAATTTGTAAAGTTGTTTTGTTATTTAAAACATTAAAGAAATTAAAGTGATCGGAATATAATTAGATTAATATTCATATCTTCCGAGCTGCTTTAATTCTAATATTAAAAAGATTAAATATCCACTCAGAGGATTAAGCAAAAAGTCAAGCAGTAGCAAAACATTTACATTACCTTACTGTGCAAATTATAAACCTAATTAATCTAAAGTTTCCTACAAATTGAATTGGATATTCATTCACAGTCCAACACGGCTGTAGGTACTTAAAATTGACTTTGATATTGTTTCCTGTGCGCGCGCTGAGGAGGAGGGTGTACCCGTTTCCGTGGTGTACGGATCACGTTAGAATGGCTTCATTTGGGTTCTAATTGGTGGAAATTAAATCTCAACATAAATTTACGTAGGGAAAAAAAACTCAAGACTTTGTAATTATGTGTGTGTGCAATGATAAAACACACTCTGGCCTCCCAATCTAGCTGCTGTTGATAAAACAGACAAAGCAATCCAGTTGCTTCTTCATAGAAGCTGCGGAAGTTCATCATGCTTTTCCCCTTCCACCACAGAAAGCACGATCTAGAAGTCTCCTCCTTTTCTCGAAGTCCACAGCTGAGGGCATCTAGTGACTCTGGTCTCCAGCTGTGTCCCCAGCAACTTCTACTACCTCCCTCGCCCCAGAAAATATCCAGCCTGGTCTTAGGGTCTCCCTACACCAGGCTGATCAAGTGTAGATTTCTGGTAATTCCAGATACATTAGCAATTCTCTTCCTGCTGTCCAGTTCTTAGGCGATCGAATAAAAATGGTAACACTGAGGCACTTCCTGTATTTCCAGCTCCTTGCCAAGTGCCCTCCCTGGATTACTGGCATACAATGGTTGCCATTCGAAGGTGTACCAGAAGGCCAGCTTTCTCTTTCCAGGTACGATAGGCGTTCATCTCCTGACAACTCGAAATGAGGCACAGCCAACAACTCCCTTTGACCAGCCAAATGGGATCGAGGTTTCGCTCAGGCAGGCGCTTTCGGGACCAGAATTTGCTTGGTCACGTTCTCACTTTCCTCTGCCGTGGAAACCACTGATATTCCAGAAAGCACCTTTTCCATCCACCTAAGTCCTGGAGTAAAAAGGACTCACACTGGACACAGACCAGGAGCAAGATATAAAAGTTTATGGTGAGGTCCTGAGTCTTGGGGTGTTACTTGTCACCTCGTAGTCTAGCTGGCAGAGGTGGCTTCTTGGGACACACTTGTGAGACGGGAACTGGTGCCTTCCCCGTTTCACAGGTGACAAAAGGAAGTCCATCTCTCTAAGTCTCTATGCCCTTATCTGTAAAATGGGAATGACACAGTACCTTTCTCCACAGCTGCTTGGAGGTCTGACCGAGGGAATACACTGGAGAACCCCGCTCACGAAGAGCACTAATAAGGAGGAACTCTTACTGCGACTATCTGCTCGCAGAGAAGTGAAACAGTGCAAGTCATTCAATCGCCGAAAGGAGGGAATGGCATTAAAGGAACCTCTAGCGGAGACTGGCCAGCTTTTCACGAAGCCTGCTTCCTTCTTGCCCTCCCAGACACACAGCGAACTACAATTCCCAGCCTCCCTTGCAGTTAGGCACAGTCACGTGACTGAGTTGTAGCCAATGAGACGGGCAAGCATATTTCCTGACCTTGCTCCTCCTGAATTGAAAAACACCGCAACCCTCCAAAGGTCTTTGTGATGCCGGGGAAGTCATAGGACAGGAGGAACCTGGGGCCCTGAGTGACGACTTGGCAGAGAGGAGCTTGCGGATAAGAACACGTGATTTGGATGTTACGTTAATGGAATACAAATGTGTATTGTATTTGAGACAACATGCCCTCAGGTTTTATTACAGTCTTCCACACACAAACCAGAAGGCTCTGTTGTGTCCCTTTCCCAAGAAAATCATCTTTTCCCATAGGAAAACAACACCGCTTCCGAGGGCAAGATTTCCTCCCAAGAGGTTCAAACTTCGAGCCGCGTATTTAGTAACTGATCGGCATGAAACAAATCGATGAGTGTGGGTGGAATTCACAGCTATTTATTTTATTGTTGTGATGATAATAAATGTAATAGCTACAGCTTCCTTGGGAATAATCCTGCTATTAGTGATAACGGGTGACAGGCTGCGACGCGGGATCTCGGTGAGCGTCCCGGGTGCCCGAGGACCATTCAAGGCTGCTAATCTGGGCTGTAATTTCTCATTTCTCCTCAACCGCTTTGCTTCTTTATGGAACTTATATTGATGAATGCAGGTGATAACTGTCAGCTCACCTGGCACAGCCCGCGTGAGGAGTTTAACCGTTTCTCTCGCGTATCCTAAAGGCCATCAGAGAGCGGGAGGGGCCCTGCGCCTTGAAGAGGTCCAGCCCACCCCAGTCTCCCACATCCTGTCTCAGCCCCCCAACCCTCACCCCAGTCTATCCTCCTCCACGTGTTCTGCCAGATTAGGACGTTTCTCATGGTAAATCAAATCACGTCACTCCTGTCCTGAAAATGCTTCAATGGCTTCTTACCTAAGTCTGCCCGAGGATCCCCGACCTCCGTCTCCCCGGGAGCCATGCCTTTTGCCGTGTCACTCTGCAGTGCCCTCCTCTCTGAGTTCAGCCATGTGATGTGTTTGGGGACAAAGGAAGGTGGTAGAAAGGATGGATATACTAGCGCTGGCTCTGGACTTCAAGAGGCTTTACATGTTGGGAGCTGCTTTCTTGCGGGTCTGACACTGCCACGGGAATTCACAGCCGGTCTAGCCCCGCTGGTCCCAGGCAGCTGAGACACCATGGAAGAAGACCACCCTAACGTAGGTACCCCATCCATGTCTAGCATAGGACAGAGGCTGCGGCTGATGCTTTAGCACGCCAGCTAGTCCACAGACACAGGAGGAAGCCCTTCCAAGGAAACTGGCAAGACCAGCAAAACAACATGGCCAAGCCTGCCCGAGTTCTGCTGACCCCCAAGAGCTTGAGAGAAATAAATGGGGTTTTTTTTTGCTCTAAGTCACTCAGTTAGGGCATGCTTTGTTACCCACCCAGCCACGACAACCAAAACACTGACCTAGGATGCACCGTCTAAGTCCAAATGACCTGTTTAATCTCATTGCATTCCAGAGTTCGAATATGCTGTCTGTCCTGTCCACCCACACCGGCCTCCCTTCAGTTCCAAACACGGCGTGCCTTCTCTTGTCCTGGAACCTTTGCTCACACAGTTGCCCCTTGATGGAGCAGGGCCATGCCTCTACACTCGCCCCTGTGGCTGGCCACAGCTCAGCCACTCACATTTCAGCTCCAGTGTAGTCCCAGAGAAACCCTGACTGTGCCGTCTAAACTCGGTCCCCACGCGCCCTCTCGCTGGGGCATCCTGGGGGTGCTGCACAAGAGCCGGGCTGTAGATTCGCCTCAGGGAGCCAGATCTTCCGGGCGCCGGCCAGAGCGGCCTCATCCATTTCACTTACTTGTGCCAAACACAGTTTCTGTGTATACGCTAGGGTGAAAACGTTGGCGATCGCTGCTTACGTCGCTTCCTGACTTCCTCCAGCTCACTAGCCATGGCCTAAAATTCTCCTTTCGCCTAAAAAATACACTTTTGTACATATGCTCCGCTTTGACCCACTCGAGGAAAGGCTGGCAAAATCTGACCTGCTGCCTCTTCTTACGAATAAAGTTTTATTGGCACACAGCCATCCCCATTCATTTACGTGTGGCTCGCGGCTGCGTTCACTCCACAGTGGTAGAGTCGCACACCTGTTACTGAGACTGTACGAGCCACGAAGCCCCGAATCTTTACTATTTAGTCCTTTACTGAAACCGTTTGCTGACCCCTGTGTTAGAATATAAACTGGCAGAGGGCAGAGATTTTGTTTGTTTGGGTCACTTTGGAATTTCCTCCGCAAAGAACAGCACCGGCCGTGGAATAAGGGCTCAGCCCACATGGGTCCAGAGAGTGGCTGAATACGGACTCCAGCGGACACTTGTGTTTTTGGCTACGATCTCTGCACCCAGGCCAGGCGCTCCTTGGTTTTGGGGGGTAGTTGGCAACAGTGTGCCCGACCGCGGCTCAGCCCAGAGCGTCAGGCCAGCTACGATGCTGGTGACCATTACGTGGATCTGGGAGTTTTCAGAAAGCAAACACCAGGGGTATCACCACTGGTAGCAAGAGCAGGGCTCGGTCTGCATCTGTGGCAGCTCAGACAACGTGAAAGTTTGAAGAAATGAGAAAAAACAACTCAAAGTTTAATTGACTCGAATAAGCAATTGATGCTTTGGAGTATAATTATCAGGAAAAGAAAAAAAAAAAGAAGGGAAAAACCCAACACATTGTTTAGCATACGTTATGTTAATGGCAGGTTAGGATGGCCCACTGTGCATAATTTAGCCAAACAATTGATACCAAATTTTAATATATATATATGATTACAGCTACAGAAATGAAGCACCAAGACAAAACACAGGAGAGCTCATAATAGGCACACGTGAACTCTGAAGGCCTAATTACATCACGGGGGAGGGCAAACAGTTGCTGCTGAACCAAGCAGAAAATGGGGGTAATTTGTAAACAGGTAGAGTGGCGGCCCAGGTGCACGGCATGTGTGTGGGGCTGGAGGGGCCGGGGGCCTAGGGCTTCCATCTGGCTTTGCAAGGATGGAGAGGTTCAAGATCACTTTCCTCAGCTGAAATCGTGACCTCCGAGCCCTAGACAGGGCAGCTCCCTCCCGGCCTGCCCCCCGGTTCAAAAATAGCAAGTCGAAGACCAGCTTTTCCAAGGAAGCTTCTCCACGTCCTGCGAAATAAGAAATGCTGTCCCCCGTCTGCCATCGCAGGCAGTTGTGCTCCGTGTCTTTGTCCGATGCCCTTGAAGACATGAGCTCCCGGCGCCTTAGGGAGCGGCGCCAGCCCACTCCGTGGCCGCCCTGACCGCAGGACTGATGTTTCAGGAGAGGTACTCTGTACGGGACTTCCCCTCTGCGGAGAGCACGTACTGAATTAGGTGATCGTTCACGTACATTCTAGCTCTAAATACAGAGTCTGGGAATCTGAATCAATGAGCTATCAGACTGTTTTCCCTTCATGCCTGCAGAACTGCCAATCTCCTTGGGTCCCGGTCACACTGTGTTCTGGCATCGCACACAGGCAGCATGGCCCACCATCAGACGGTGACCAAACATCACCACGGGCCTGGAGCACAGCTGCTCTGTGGTGTCACTTCGCACCCTGTGTCCACAGACACAGACCAACAATCCAAAAGCTAACCAGGACAGGTTTAGAAGAAAGTCAGCGAGTTCCGTCTCTCTCATTTCTGAGTCCTTACAATCTCTTAGTTCCTATCTGTGAGAGTCTGGGTTGTACTGGGTTGAATAGTGCCCCCCCCACCCCAAATCAAATCCTTCTCAAAACCTCAGAACAGCAACTTATTTGGAAACTGCTTTTTTGTCGCTGTGTAGTTACTTAAGATGAGGGTGGATCCTAAACCTAGTAGGACTGATGTCCTTATGAGAAGAGAAGAGACACAGAACGAGAGACCCAAGGGAGACTGCCAAATGTTGACAGAGGCAGAGATTGGAGAGATGTCTACAAGTCAAAAGATGTCAACGATTGTTGGCCACCACCAGAACGTAGGAAGAGGCGAGGGGGACTCTCCCCTAGAACCCGGAGAGGGACCACGGCCCTGCCCATCCTTGACTTCGGACTTGTAGCCTTCGGAACTATGAAAGAATACACGTCTGTTGTTTTAAGGCACTTAGTTTGGGGCACTTTGGAAATGAATACGGAGCCATTTTGATAATAAAAGGCTAGAGTGTTTGGTTTAACGCAGCCTCCTAAGATAGCATCTAGAAACACTTTCGCTTTATGGTTGAAGAAGCTGAAATGCAGGTTAGATGGTTTTAGGTGGGAGTTAGAGGTGGGGGCAGGGCCACGCGTCGTGTTGCCATCACTGGACACCTTCCACACTGTCGCATGCTCTTTGGGATGGAGAACCACACTCCCGACAAAAGAATTACATGATATTTCGACATGTACTGATAGTTCGGTAGACAGGATGATGCCCCCCAAAGACGGCAGCCTGTGAATATGTTCCAGCTCGTGGGGAAAAAAAGCCTTTGCAGATATGATTAAGGGAAGGGCCTGGAGAGGAGGAGATGATTCTGGATGCTCTGGGAGGGGCTACTGTATTCACAAGGGTCCTTCTAAGGGGGAGGAAGGAGGGCCTGAGTCAGAGAAAGCAGTGTGATACAGAGGCAGACAGAAGAACAAGGAGGCAAATCCTGGCATCGCAAGTTGAGAGACGGGCTCTGAACAGGCAAGAAGGGGTCACAAGTCACGGAATACAAGCGTTCTCTGAAAGCTGGAAAGGCAAGGCATGGATTCTTCCCTGGACCCCCAGAAGGAGCCAGGTCCTGACCATACCTGGATTTTAAGACTCCTGACTTCCAGAGTTACAAGAAAATAAATCTGAGCTATTTTAAGCCACTAGTGTCGTGGTAATTTGTCATCGCAGTCATAGGAAACTGATACACAGGGCCATTCCAAGAGAAGGTTCCAGAGAGGATGAAGATGTTTGCGAATTAACTGTGTCTCTATTCATGCCACCTGGCTTTCATAAACCTCGGCAGCCAGGCATTATGCACCTGATCCCTCAGTCAACCCACCAACTGATCAATCTTTACGAGGTCTATTTCCGGCCTGGCCAAATTCATGATCAAAATCACCATAAGCTTTATTACACTGTTGTTCATGGTTATCTAAGAAAATTATTCAGACTACAAAGACTTTTTCTCACACAGCTATTTCTGACCCTTGTTTGCTTCCCGTTTTGGGGTGAAGTTCATGAAAGATACATGGCTTGTTCCTGTGCTGAAGCTGGCAAGTGATGAAATCAAAGTATGAAACTCAGGTGCCTTTGTCTCTGAACCGTCCCTTTAACTGATTGATTATGTGCACCGACTTATTCTGTGGCCTGAAATTCTGCCTCCATCTCCTGCTGAGACACTGAGACTAGCAATGGAGAGTTCTCCCATGGAAGTGAGGGCAACCGAAAACACAGTCTCTCCTTCCAGAGAGGTCAGGTGGCAACTTGGCCCGTTTCCTGAGAGACCATACAGGACGGTCTCTCTGGAGTCAGCCCAGTCCCACTCCAGCCTGCAAGCCGGACAACTGGGCTGGTGCTTGCCAATCGAAACAGAGTTCCCGTCTCTTCATCATTTAGCTCAAATGTCCGGTGAGCTTCCGATGAGTCTTAGAGGCTGCATTCTTGACTCTGTACCCTCAGAGAGCTCCTTCTGAAGTGAAGCATGTACATCGCCCAATCACTTCATTCTCTTTTCTAAATTTTTTTTTTTTAATTTTAGAGGGAGGGGAGAGGGGCAGAGGGAGAGAGAGGGGGGAATCTTTAAAAAAAAAATTTTTTTTAATATCTGTTTCTTTTTGAGAGACAGAGACAGTATGAGTGTGGGAGAGGCAGACAGAAAGGAAGACACAGAATCTGAAGCAAGCTCCAGGTTCTGACCTGTCAGCACAGAACCCGATGCAGGGCTGGCTTGAATTCATGAACCGCGAGATCGGGACCTGAGCCAAAGTCAGATGCTTAACCCACTGAGCCACCCAGATTCCCCAAAAGAGAGGGAAACTTAGGCAGGTCCCACGCTCCGTGTGGAGCCTGACACGGAGCTCAATCCCACGCCCCTGGGATCATAACCTCAGCCAAAATCAAGAGTTGGATGCTCAACCAACTGAGCCACCTAGATACACACCCCAAAGCACTTCATTCTAATGCACGGATATGCGTAAACATTAATCCTGCCAAATGGTAGAATTTGAGGCAAAAATCACACTGATATAGCAAGTAACCTTTCCAACAGAGACCAGCATCTTCCAGAGCTCGTGGGTGCTAATTTTAACACCTACTCTTACAGAGCAGTTACGATGTATGTATATAAACCTGTGTATATTTTCTCAATGACTCTCACACCAACCCTATACAAAGGGCACGGTTATTAGCCCCATTTTACATATGGCAAGACAGAGGGTTTGATGAGGCTGAGCAAGTTTACCAGGGTCACAGAGGTAGCAAATGGCAGCACTGAGACTTGGGGCCAAACCCGCTAGACTGCAGAATCTGAGCTCCCCAGGGTTCTCCTACCCCAATTCCTGTCCCCTTCCTCAACACCCAACTCCTCTGTGGGGCTCTTGCTGAGAGTGCCCCGGGCAGAGGGTCGGTACTGACAATTCTAGGTTTTCACCTTTCTTAAGAAGAGCTTCTTGGATGACTGATTGGTGAGCCCAAACACACCTCTCCGAATACAGCGGAGATTTGTTCTTTGGAGACTCCTACTGTCCATTCCCATTCTTTGGCTTTACAATACTCCAGACTCTCTTTAGTAGCTGCCGCTCCCTGCAACTCTCAGACCAGGGGTCAGGTGGGGGTGGCACCAAAATGAAGCATAACTCGGACCTCGTCGGTGGGAGTTTTATGGCCCCTGGCCACAATGGTTGGGGAGGACACAGGACCAGACTGGTCTGGCCAAGGTAATGAAAGGTAGCCTTTCGTTTTGGTGAAACTACTGGGATTAGTGCCAGAGGGTCACCTGTTTCCAGAACTTTCTCTGTATATCTCAGTAAGAAGTGAGCCAAGGGTTACTACGGGGAGAAAACACCTCTTAGAATCAAGTTAACACAGAAGAAACAAAAACTGAGAAAGGGGGAGAGGAAGTTTTCTGATGATGTCACATAAGCCCCTGGCTCCAGCTAGTTCTGAAGCCCAGGCCCCTTTTCTCCCTGAATCTGTTTTGATCTGGGTTCCGTCCCAACTCTAACCCTCACCCTTGGTCTTTTCTCCTCAGAATCCAAACAGAACAAATCACACACCTTGGCAGAAGACTTTGCTTAAACCGAAAACCAACAAAAATTTTTCTAATTTCCGCTACCGTGCCGCCACCCCGATTCATCCGGGAGTTTTAATTCACAAAGTTCATTGTCAAGTTTCCTGGCATCATCACAGGAAACAAGTTACACAGAGATTCTTTTTTTCCTTTTTGTTTTAACTTACGCTGCCATTCAAAGCTACACCTCTCTTAGATTGAGCTACAGGTCGCCCAAGTCAGCTCCTGTCACCTGCCCACGAGTCCAGGAAGCATCTGCCACAGAGGAAATGGCAGATGCCCAGGTGTGATGGGAACTGCCTTTGTAACAACAGAGGTTGTCCCGTGACATCACTGAACAGAAAGGCTCAGAAGAACGACCTTACCAGACAGGCAAAATGGAGGAGCCAACGAGGGGGCTCCTTGGGTGGTGGCCCCCCCAGGGAATTCTGATCCATTCTTAGAAAATCCAGGGGCACATGAATGGAAGCATTAAAAGGCATTTTAATCTGAGCTACGATTCTGTTTTTTGCGATCTGTGTTTTTCTTGTATTTGCACGTTTCGACGCTGTTATCAGATGAGGCGGCGTTTGAGAAATCCAGATGAAGGGGGAGCAGGCGACGCAAACCAGATCTGGGGATTCGGCTCCCCTCCCACAAATTCTCCCTGACACGATTGTCGCGAGCCCTTCTACCCACTGGAACTGTGTGCATATGATTAAGTGCACGTGAGCCCAACAGCTTGCATATGTAGTTAATTTGCTCCAAATTTCCATGCCGCATTATAACCCTAATGATCACTAATAATAGACAAACCCACATTTTATTGAGTAAGTAATTTGAGACATTATGATTTTTATCATGCGAATAGGATCAGGCTGACCAATTTACACTGGGCAGGGGAAGATAAATAACCAGAGAATCAATCTCTCCGGGAGCAGACTGTTGGCAAAATGAGTCTGCATTGATTGGGCGAGCCGGGCAGCTCTCGATCCTGACAGGCGGGAGGGTCAATGAACTTCGGTGTTCCAAACCAGAAGGCCGGGCAGGGAGTGAATTAAAAGACAGCGGGGACGGGGGTCCGCATAGAAAAGGACGGGCTTTGCAGTCAACACGCACGGGTCCCCACCCAGCTCTGCCTTCCGGCCGCGAGGTCGCCTTGGGTCGGTCATTGAACGAGTCCCAGCCCCGAGCTAGGAATACACCTGGATACACGTGCAAGCAGGTTAACCAAGAGGCTGCAGGTGAAGACACCGAGCACACGGGAGGCAGGCAAGGAATTAATCCTTCCCATGCATTCTGGAGCCCCGGGGCTGGGAGGGGAGCAGCACATATTTCGCGACCATTTTGGAGAACGAACCAGGGTGAATATTCCACTCATTCCCGTCAGAGAAGCCACAGGGGTCCTTGAGAGACTGGGAAACAGGGGCGTCTGGGTGGCTCAGTCGGTTGAGCGGCCGACTTCGGCTCAGGTCATGATCTCGCAGTCTGTGGGTTCAAGCCCCGCGTTGGGCTCTGTGTTGACAGCTCAGAGCCTGGAGCCTACTTCCGATTCTGTGTCTCCCTCTCTCTCTGCCCCTCCCCTGCTCATGCTCTGTCTCTATGTCTCTCAAAAATAAATAAATGTTTAAAAAGAATTTTTTTAAGAGACTGGGGAACGATCACGGCTGGGCTCTGCAAACAGGTATGAGGAAGTGGAGGGAAGCAGAGCTTGGGAGCACACTCTTTATCCCTTCCGGAACATTTGCCCGAATTCTGTCTGGAAACTAGAGCAAAGCCACTTGGAATGGAAACATGAAAGCGTAAACTCAAGCCCTGGGTTCAGCTCTGCAGTCTGGTCCCCAACCACCTGCCATCCGCAGTGACGGGGTGTGTCTTTCTGAGTTCGGGGGCCTCTTGGTGGCCTGTGTCTGACCCCAGACACTTGAAATTCCGATCCTACGCTTGCGGGGGACCGGGTTCTCCTTCACCTGGCGGGCCTCGACGCCCCCGGCCCCTCTCACCAGCCGGCGATGTCTGTGGACTTCATGGGCTCATTCCTGCTCGGTCACCGGGTCCCTAAGGAGGCTTGGGTCTGACGGGACAGGATTCTCTCAGGGGACCTCAGAATCCTTCTGTCAGGGAGTAGGCATTCACCTGGGGTGGTGGGGGGAGGTCTGACAGGAGGTGACGGCCAGAGAGGGAGAGGTGACGGGTAGGGGACAGATGCTGCAAGAGGAGAGAGCCAAGAACGAAGAGACATCACGTCCAAGTGAGAGGAAGGTTTCTACCTTTGCGTTGGTTTTTATCTAAGCTGGGGCGAGACCACGGGTCCAATATTCATATGGCATCAGGCACCTTTGGGTAGGAGACATTACGTTACCATCGACGGGCTGAATTACATGCATCATGGCCTTCTTGCATTCTGGCTCTGGTTTTATTTCAGATAAAAACTTGAGGCCCAGAAAAGTGAAATATACTTAGCTGATAACTTGCTAGTTAACAGGTGTCCAGACCACACCTCTGTCCCTCAGACCCCAAAGCCCACGCTCGATCCATGGATGCAGGCTGGCCCCTTCCCCAGGCAAACCAGCTGGGCAACCATCAGCTAAGCCACCTTCTATAATCAGAAAGAAATCCCCAGTACGGCCCAGGATGGTGTGGAACTAATGGCCTATTAGTGTATCAAGGGTGGCTTCCTGGAGGGAGCGGCTCCTGAGCTAAGTTTGGAAAGACTGGTAGAAGTGAGTCAGGTGACGAAGAGAGGACAGGGCATTTCAGGCAGAGAGAACAGCCCAGACAAGGGGCCAGAGAAGGGGGGAGAATACCTGAGGAAACTGAGGCCAGGGCCACTGGAACTAGGACCCCTGGCTCACCTGGTTCTGATCAAGTATCTCCCCCACTGCAGGTCCTCTCCTCAGAAAGATGGTGCAAGGGGCAGTGTCACTTTGTGACATGTTTAGTCGAGGGGCCTCAGCGAGGATGTCAAAACCAACGCCAGTTCCTGCTCCTGGCAGCAGGGTAACTGGACCCCTTGACCATGGACACAGCCTTGAGCAGGGGGATCGTGCCCGAGGCCCACCGCTCTCTGACCTGCCTCTAATGTGGGCGAGTGTATCTCTCCTAGTTCTGTGTGGCCACACCCAGGAGGAAGTCACCCCACGGGTTCCTGGGCTTGGCTGCCCTGTGGCTTCCTGTGGGGCCAGGGGGCTTCTATGAGGCCTCCTCTCAGCTGGTCCTCAGTGACTCTCCCTTCCCTGTGACGTGAACTGGCTTCTGCGGGCGGGGGACGAGGAAGCCCGAGGGTCCAGGGAGGTCCGTGGCGTGCCCACCGAGACAAAGCAGCGCCTGCCAAGCCAGATCTGAGATCTGCAGCCCAGGAGCGAAACCGCGTCACGGTACCCGGGGTCCAAAATGGGACCATGAGTGTCCCCTGGAGAAAGAAAACAAGCTGCCAGAAGTTTCATTTTCAGTTTTACGTCGTGGCTGTTGTTGTTTTCAGTGCAGCCAATCTAGCTCAGTTTCTCCATGTTAAGATCAAGAGCCCTGACATAGAGGTGAAACGCCAAATCCTACTGATATAAGCCATTAAAAACCTTCCCTCTGCAGCAAGCGTTAGGTTTGAAAAACAGTCATACTGGAAGCAGCTCTACTGCAGATGCCGACGTGAGACGCATGTTTGTAAATTCTCCTCTCCACGTGTTGGACCTATTTTTTTTTTTAATTTTTTTAATGTTTACTTTTGAGACAGAGAGAGAGAGAGAGACAGAGCACAGGCAGGGGAGAGGCAGAGAGAGGGGGAGACACAAAATCCGAGTCGGGCTCCGGGCTCTGAGCCATCAGCACAGACCCTGATGCGGGGCTCGAAGCCACCGACCACGAGATCATGACCCGAGCCAAAGTCGGACGCTCCAATGACCGAGCCACCCCGGTGGATGTTTTTTTAAAGCACTTATTTTTTTGGCCTCGGTGTTATCAAGCCTTCGGAAAACTCTGATAATAATAGAAAATATTTAAAAAAATTATAATTAGGCCACCTAACCAGAAACAGCTCTGTAAATTTCATTCCCATGTTTTTTTTTTTTTCCTGTATGTGTAGGCTAACACGTGTCTTAGTAATTTTTCCTGTAATTAAAATCTTAAGATTCTCCTTCCTTCCTTTTCCACCGAATATTAAATCACAAGGGTCTCTCTCCCTTTTCATTTTAAGGTATTTCTGTACTTCGAAATGCCCTTTTATGTAGGTTACCTTCAGGACGCAATCAATGGCATCTTTGGGGGAAGGGCCACATACACGAGTAAAGACAAATATTTACATAGGGCCAACGGGGTGCCAAGTGACAATAAAATAAAGTAAAATAAAGTGAAATAAAATAAAACAAAGAGCAGGTGGCATCTCGCCCTGCCCCGAGGCTCACTGGGGGGACCTCGGCGGAGGACCCTTCTGAACCGGATCCTGCTCTCTTGCGATCATGAATCTGAATTGACTGCTGAGGAGGGAAGCTGAGAGACGGCGAAAGGGGACCCGCACAGGGGAACTAGCAGAGACCGCGGCCCTGTTACCGCCCTGCGTTAATTAGCTTTTTCTCATCACGGAGGGGAGAACCCACGCTAGGAAAGGAACGCGAGTCCCCCTGCTTTCCTCGAGCGGCGAGGCTGTCCTTTACGCTGCGGCTGGCATTTCTGTTGGCACCGCCAGCCGCCCAGAGGGCAGAAGAAGCCAGGCAGAATCCTGACCTCTGGCACAAAGACCTTGAGGATGAAACGACCTTGGGGATAAAAAATGTCCCAGGTGACCTTGAAGGGGCTAAAGCCACTCATCGTGACCAGAAATGCAAACCTGACCGGAATGCAGCCTCTCTAAGCACAATGTTTTTTTTTTTTTTTCACTGTACTGGGATGGTGGGGCCTTTTTCATAAGCTTTCGCTAGAAAGTCAGGCAGCAGGAGACTGGGAAGCTTTGGCAAGGTGTCCATCCTGCTTCAGCTGCTGGGCAGGACCAAGGCGAGGTTTCCACTGCGGGGACCTTGAAGACACACGGATTTGAACTTGGACTCTGCAGCGTGATGAGCAGTGGCAGGTGACAACTGCTGGGTCCTACACCAACACCCGTTCCCCAGGCTTGTCAGTCTTTCCACACAGAACCCCTAGTCCAGGATCCAGCGTACGGCGTTTGCAGTGAGGACCTCTCCTCCTCCAATCACCCGGCCCTGGAGAGGTTCATCCTCCCCCCCCGAGCAGACTTGCAAACAATAACATACAGAATTTTTAAAAACCCTGTGCTATACACCTGTAACTCATATAGCATTGTATGTCAACTATACTGCAACAACAGTCTGGCGTCACCCGTGCCCTGGCACTTGCCTGGCAAGGAAGGGAAAGGCATGTCCCCTGGAGCTGAGAGTAGGACCAGAGAAAGAGCTGGAAATTCCAAAGCTGAGATGGCTGTTGCTTTTCAGACGGTCCTGACTTTCCAGGCAGCCCTGCGCCCCTCTCTACTCCTTGAGGGTTGTAATAAACTGAAAATCACTGAGGTAAAGACGTAGGCCCTGCCCTGAGTCGTAAAGGGGAGCCCTGGATTCTCAACAGGGTACCAGGAAAGCAGTAACAGAAACGACAGGTAACACGGGAGCCAGGGTGCACCAGGCTTCCCGCTCAGGCTCCTTTTGTGTGGATGAAAGGAGCTCAGACAACAAGTTGAGAAAAGGGGATTTCAAAACCACTCCCTGCCAGTGCGGAACAATTCCTTTGGCAGCCCCATTGAACCTGACCCCCTCTTCTGGTGTCTGGTGTCTGACACCAACATCTTCAAGGTCATCCCTTCCGAGACGGGATAAACTCCGAGCCCAGGGCAGGTACTTTGCAGCGCTCAGGCCTCAGGTCTACTGTTTCTAATCCTCCGCCCACTGCAGACATTGCTAATCAATCCCAGCACTGTTTCGGCCAAATGCAGATACGGTCTCAGGATTCTCCCCAAAAGAGAGCTCCAAGTAGGCACTGCCAATGTCCTGGAGGTGGTAAGCTGCTCCTAGAGGGAGAGATCAAGGTGTATCATTTGTCTTTTTTTCCTCATCGAACCCAAGTCTCCAATAATTCAGACAGAGGGAGGCCCTGACTCTGGTACTTCCACAGTCACTGCTCGGGGCACGCGGCACCAGAACAAGCCTTGTCAAAAGCCTAGCACGTCATTAATAATGCAGAAAACCCAGACATTTATACGGAGATCAATTGGCAATAATTCTGTGGGACCAAGACTTGGACTTAAATTGCAAAGTTGAACACGAAGGGCATTGTCTCATTAATGCAGGAAGAGTGATGATTTGGGATTTTTCAGCAAAAAGAAGTGCCATCCGACGGGCACTGCCTGATGGGAGTCTGGGTAAAGACTGAGCATCGTGATGCGGCCGTCAAGGTGAGGGGACAGCTGTCAGGATGGGGTGTTTCCACCGGAGGAAGGAGAAACTTGAGCTCCAGAAATACACACTTGCTAAATCCAAGGCATCTTCTAGAGAGTGAAGGAGAGGCAGGGAGCTGGCAAAGGGGAGCGGGGAACGGGAAGACAGGAAACACAAAAGCATAGAGCAGTCTCCATGGAGAGAAGTAGCCCTTCATGAACGCGGGGCGTGCTCCAAAGACCAGCAGGAGAAGACAGATTCGTAACCACGTATGTCCCCAAGCAAAAAGCCAAGGCACACTGATGGGAATGTAGGCATGACCTTCAGGCCCCTGGAAGAATCCGGGGAGACGTCTTTGAGAAGCTGTGACCTCTTGCCTCTAGACAACACTCCTTCACTCCCAAATATAAGACATTTAAGGAACAGCCTGGTGTGTATCCTTCACTTAAGGATGCATCACAAACCAAGACACCTGTCCTCAGCCCCTCTCTTCAGCTTGCGTCTCTCAGTCACCTTCCAATAGGGTCAGTTTTGATTCTGGTGACAGATTCTAAACAGCCCAGAATTCTCCTGGATCTCCCCACTACTGGACATTAAAGGGAAGGCTAAGAAGAAACCGGGATTTTAGCCGTACAGGCAGGGCCAATGATTCTAGAAAGGTAGACTGGCTTTGGTTTTGAAGATGTACTGTGCCCATGTGTCCCTAGTCAGTATGACTCAGGGAAATTCAAGTTGCATCTGCAAAAATGGAAATATTGGTGTTGCGAGAATTACAGGTTTTTTTTTTTTTTAGATCATTTATTTGTTTTATTTTCCTGGAGGTTAGAGTCAATGTTTAATGCAGAAAATGGTGGCTAGTTAAAAATAATCAGCAGTACAATGAACCACCGATGAGTTACAGGTGAGTTTCCTTCCGATTACATTCTCGTCTTTGCGATCTTTCGATATGCCCACTAGCGGCCTATTTACAAAGTGTATTTAAGCTATAGTTCCATTATCTTTTATCTTTAAAATAATAATTTACAAGACCACGTTTAGCCTAATAGACTGCCCCGGAAAATGGAAGGTATGGTTAATGATACAATGAATAATTCCTTCGTGTAATTTATGGCATGCCAGGAAGCAAGCGCTCTGAGGACTGCGGTACGCTCTGACAGAGAAGCATTTTTTGTTTTTAAATAATTAAATGTCTTTTTTTTTTTTTTAAGAAAATGACACAAAATCATTCAGTATGTGTGATATCGACAAGATAAACGCCTTTGGGGAAATCCAGAAGAGGATAATGCTCCCACACCAGGAAAAAAAAAAAAAGTCTGGGAATTAAGCCCAGGGTGCTGGGGAAAAGCCAGTCTTGCGATCCTTCGGTGAAGTCGGGGGACAGAATATTAAAGATAGCAGCATGTCTGAACAGAGCCCGAAGAGCATGTAGCTACTCAAGAAAAATGAGGGCGGCAGTGCGCGCCTCGGAGAAAATGGCTTCCGCGTTCTGATAGTTTGCATACAATTTCATTATTTATGTTATCCTATCAAAACATATAGAAGGCCCAAATGAATGTCAGAAAAATTATTGTCATTACTAATAATGGTGCTTTTCATTCATACGGAGTGCCTTTTTCAGAGACAGTGAAATATTTTTACATTGGACGTGAGGCTTTTTAGGAGAATTAAGGCTTAAAATATCCCTTTTGTGCGGTGTGTGGGAAGTATTATAGATGGGAGGGAAAAAAGATGGATATAAAAAAATGTTAAGAGTGCAGCATAAAAGGCATTCCATTAAGGTCCATACCTCATCACCGCTAGCCCATGCCGACCACAGGGGCTTGGCCACAGTTTGGAGGCAGTGGCTGGCTCTTCCTACCTTGTCTGCCTTCTCCAGGACTGAATCAAAGGTCCCCTGAAGAGCCCCTTGACCGGGCCTGCCAATACCGCCAAGTTCCTGTGTCCCAGTGAGCCAGGCCAGCCACACCTGCCTGATGGCTGAACAGACAATCTTCCATCTCAACGTTCTGGTTTCAAAGGTAAAACGCAGGGCGCCGGAGGGGCTCAGTATGCTGAACGTCCGACTTTGGCTCAGGTCATGATCTCCCGGTTCGTGGGCTTGAGCCCCACGTAGGGCTCTGTGCTGACAGCTCAGAGCCTGGAGCCCGCTTCGGATTCTGTGTCTCTCGGCCCCTCTCTTTCTGCCCCTCCCTCCACTTGTGTTCTGTCTCTGTCTCTCAAAAATGAATAAACATTTAAAAAAATAAATAAAAGGGAAAGCTCTATACCTTGGGTGACCTTGGAGGACAGTACTCTAAGTACAATAGGCCAGTCACAAAAGCTAAATATGTTAGGATTCCACTTCTGTGCGGTACCCAGGGTGGTCCCATCCATAGTGACTGGCGGCTGGCAAGGGCCGAGGAGAGGGAGGAGTGAAGACTTCATGTGTATAACGGACATCGAGTTTCAGTCAGGGAAGAGGAAAAGTTCTGCCCTGGAGACAGAGGGCGGTGACGGTCGCGCAAACCGTGAATGGACTTTATGTCGCTGCAATGGACCCTTAAAAGTGGTGAAGTTGGCAAACTCTAAGAGACGCTTGAAGACGGAGAACAGATGAGGGTGCTGGAGGGAGGTGGGGACATGGGCTAAACAGGGGATGGGCCGTGAGGAGGGCACGTGTTGGGACGAGCCCTGGGCGTCCTGTGTAAGTGATGAATCGTGGGGTTCCACTCCTGAAACCAATCCTACCCTGTTTGTTAACTAACTTGAATTTACAAAAATTTTTTTAAAAGGAAAAATAAGAGGTTAGCATGATACATTTTGTTACGTTGATTTCACCACAGTTAAAAACAACAACAAAATGAGAGGTCGGTCTCATTTACAAGTTGAGTCTAGGACTCAAATCCATAGGGGGTTTGGAGCTTCTGTTTCTCTCTGGACTTAAACAGCTGATTTATCTCAAACTCGGAGAATCGCTGGGATACAGATCCCAGGGAAATTCAAAGAACCCCTTTCTTCAGCCCACTCGGATACACTGAAAGCCTTTAATTTTACGGACAAGCTCCAGAAGGTCCAAAGTAGAAGACGGTGCCTGTCATCGCCTGGAAAAGGACGGCAGAATCAGGCCGGGGACAGTCGCACGGCACAAAGTAGCCAAACAGACCACGTGGGCCCCCCATGGAGCCACTCACCCATGCAAAGCCCCCCTGCGGGCTTCGCAGAGATGGCAAATCAGCTGAGAAGCTCCTGCAAGCCTAGAGGAGGCCCCAACGAGAGGACAAAGCCTGCTGGCTAACTTGAGAGCTGTCTTTCACGACCGAAAGAATTCCTAGTATTTATTATATACTTTGCTGCTGGATTCTTCAAAATATCGGAGTCTGCACTTGAATCTAGCTGGCATGGTGCCTGATAATGGCACAGATGTCCAGACAGCAAACAGGACTGGTGCAAGCATCTCCTGGCCCCAAGCGTAAGGACCCCGGTGCATGATTCTTCCAAGCCCCCTCCTGTTGTAGCAAGACCGGGCGTGCCATCGTGGGAGGAAGCCAGCCGGGAAGCGGATAGAGACAGCCACCCTTAGTGAGCTGGTGTGTCCTGCCACACGGGATCGACTTCTGCCCAGAGTCAGAGCCTCTGGGGCAGAGTTTGTGTGGGGACTTAAAGCAATGGCAGTTAACGGGATTCCCCATGAACTTCAAAGGGCGGGCTGGTGAACGCTTTAGGGGAAAAGCCACGTAAGACGTATCTCAAGTGCTGGATCGTCTTGGGGGCGGCCGGACAAAACGCAAAGGCTACAAATTGTCAGCCTGCTTTTCAGAAGGTCCACGTGTGTGCTGGAGGAGAGACGCCTTCACGGAGAAGTAATAAAGTCATTATTACAAAAATAAAGAGGAGAATCGCAAAAGTTTTCCTAAGCCACACGGAATCGTTCCACGGGCCTGGCGGACGTGTGCTTTTAAACAACGGCTATAATAACAGAAAATCAGACTTCATTACTGATTCAGAAAGTTTTGGTTCACGCTAAGCTCCAGTTGTAACCGTTTACTTTTATAAATAGCATCTTTCGGGCAGATGCTATTTTTTGGTCATACAACATCACCAATGATTGTGGGGCAGACCAGTAGCGCCCACTCTGGTTCAGAGCCTTGGCTTATGCACCATCAGGATTATAAGGAAATTACAAAACATACAGGCTCTTGGGGCGCCCGGGTGGCTCAGTTGGTTAAGTGCCAACTTCAGCTCAGGTCATGATCTCGTAGTTCGTGGGTTCGAGCCCCGCGTCGGGCTCTGTGCTGACAGCTCAGAGCCTGGAGCCTGCTTCAGATATTGTGTGTCTCCCTCTCTCTCTGTCCCTCCCCCACTCAAGCTCCGTCTCTCACTCCTTCAAAAATAAATAAACCTTCAAAAAAATTCACACACAGGTCCTTAGCCCTACTAACCCGTTAAAATGACTGCGTGCATTCACACTTGGCTTTGGGCTTCCTGTTGGGTTGAAAGCCCTGGTGAAACTTAAAGTAATTGAAATAGCAAGTAACGTTTGATGAACCTACAATCTTTCTACTAAAAAGAGAGTCAAAAGACCAGTAAATCCACAGTGGAATTAATCATTGAGATTCCTGGAAGGTCTAAACGGAAATATTAGGTATGCAAAATCTTGTTGAAAAAGCATCATTAGGTCCATCAACGCCTCAGGTTTAAAGGACAAGCGATTTCTCACTCCCGTGAGAACTTTCTATGAAAAGATGTTGCCCGACCTTGTGGGAAAACACTCACCAACAAAGGAACGTGGTTTTTTTAGACTTGGCTTTCACCTAAGCTTACGTAGTACCCTGTTCCATTTTCAACAACCTTCTCTTCCCCGAGATTCTAAAACAGTCCGATTTTTGACAAGTTAGAGCTAAATAAACTTAGCACACATCGGAACCCCTTAAGGATTCACAGTTTTTTGGACGACGGTGCCACTGGCCATTCTGGGTTGCCTACGTAGATTGAGGAAATTAAGAGGGCCCTTGGACCGGACACCTTTTTCTCAGTGGCTTGTTCCATCTCGCAGCTGAGGATGGGAGAAAAGTCCAGTTCCCACAGGAAAAGTCACAGATGTGGAACAGAGCGGGGCCGGCTGTGACGGGGCGGGGTGCGGTCCCCCTGGGGCACGTCTGTGTCCAGAGTCCCAGCCTGGGCCTCCACGTGTGGGCTCCATTCTTCTTTGACCCATTCTGTCTATCTTGCTGCCGTCCTGAGGTACCTTGGCTGGCCTGTCTGTCCAACTGAATCGTTTAAAATATGTTTCCGGGATCATCAATCCTTCGGCAGGTCACGCTCAAATAGAACTTGGATTGGGCTTACTTTTCAAGTGCGTGGGGAATGTTCTTTACCTCCTGAGATTCGAACACACCAGCGTACATGCTCGATCTGTCCACCCCCCTCACGTCTCTGCTGGAGGCTAATAAACTTTCACAAGGCTTTTTCCCCAGCGGTTTAGGAAACCGCACTGTGATCGCTCCCAAGTTTCCATGGTATGTACATCGGTTCTAAGACTGGAAAACCGTTTGCCTGCTTCTATGCAAGAAAGCAAATGTAATTATCCAGATAGCGTAAGAAAAAAATTAAATTCTGAACCTAATCTTGAGGAAAAAAGTTGAGAATATAAATTTATTCGGTCTGCTGTTTCCACTGGGGGCGTATGTGTAATGCCAGGGGAAACGCGTAATGAAGGACATTAAAAAAAATCCTCTTAATTCAGTACAAAAAATATCAGAAAAAAATTGGGGGGCTCAAGAGGGAGGGTGGGATGGAGGGAGGGAGGGAGGGAGGGAGGAAGGGAGGAAGGAAGGAAGGAAGGAAGGAAGGAAGGAAGGAAGGAAGGAAGGAAGGAGGGTAGGAAGGAAGGAAGGAGGGTAGGAAGGAAGGAACGGGGAGAGAGGGAGAGAGGCTGGGGAAGGAAGCAAACATGGTACAATCGGGGCTTTTCCATCAGCTCTTGGGTGGAGGATCAGTAGGAGGTCACCGGCGGGCTAAGCAAACGCCATGGGTAAGCATTCCACTCTCTGTCTGGTGTTTTCTGTGAAAACACAGGTAGAATTCCTGCACTGGATGTAGCCTCGGTTTGGACATGCTTCATGCGACAGTCATAACGTCAGCCGAGGACACCCGGTGGGCACTTGCCATGTGCTAGACACCGTGCCAAGTACGAGAGACACGCGGGAGAGCTAAGTGAATTTCCTACCGTTACTCCAACACTGAGATGCTACCTTGCCCTAATTCTAAGAGACGCAGTGTTTCCATCCTATGGTTGGGGGTCTTTGGAAGACACCAGCCAACCACAACACGGTTTGGAGACATGCCACTTCTTCCGGCTCGGGGTGTCAGTCATGACTTATCTGTGGCACAGCAGCGAGAACGTTAACACCTTCGCGGTGGTATTCCTTGGGAAGCCTGGCTCGGAGCAGCGATCGGGGCTACCCGATTCAAAGGGAAGAGACGGGGAGACGCCCATGAATTCAGAACACAGTCCCTACGAACGACAGCTGCTGAGTGGAACTGAACGGTCTCCGGGATGGGGAATGGGGTTTTTCAAAATGATAAACACACAGAAGTTATCTGTCTCTACTCAGCGGAAGGTTCTTCTTAGCATCAACAGACGCGGTATGAAACGGGAAGGAGGGCGGTCTACAGGATAGATGATAAAAAACGGCCTTGCTCCCGGCCAACCACTTCATGCAAAGACAGAAACACAATCACGATGCTACGGAGAAAGTCGGGATTTGTCACTTTTCACAGAAGCTATACTAAATACCACCAGCATCTTGATTACCGTAGCCCATGTTTATTCACTCAGTGATCCTCAAGCATTAAGTGAGAGACTACTATGTGCCCAGGCTGTACTCTCTCCCGGAGGGAGGATGGTACGTGAAAGCACACGCCATTCTTTCTGATGGTTCTAATTATTTCCTGACTGCTGTCGGGAGTAGAAGACGGACACTAAACAAAGACCACTTGAACAAGTATATAACTGCGATTGGAATGAGTGACAGAAGAGACAGGAACATGGTTATGGGAGAGCCCACAGCAGTGCAAGCTGCCCTGGCCAGGTGAGTCAGGGAGGGCATCTTGGAAGACACAGGATTCCAGGTGAGATCTGAAGGATCAGTAGGATGGTGCAGGGGCAAGAGGGTCCCAGGCGGGTATGTGCAAAGGCCCTGTGGTAGGTAAGAGTTGAAGAACAACAGGCGACTGAAGCACAGAAAAGGAAAAGGGCTGAGAAGAAAAATGTAGAGAGGCGTGGAGGGTTAACATGATCCGACCGGTGTTCTGAAAAGGGCGACAAGGGGGATAAAGGTTTGAGGTCACCATGACGGATGTGGGGAATCCCATTAGGAGGTGTCTTATTTCCAAGGGGCGTGTGGTAGCTTACGACAATAGAAACTTATTCCCTCAGAGTCTGGAGGCCATGCGTCGAAAATCGAGGTGTTAGAAAGGGTGGTTCCTTCAGGAGGCTCTGAGGGAAACCTCTTCCATGCCTTTCCTTTGGCTCCTGGCAATCGGCACTCGCCGGCTTGTCAACACACCACTCCCGTCTCTGCCTGTGTCTTCCAGGTGGCCTTCTCTGCGTCTCCTCCCCCTCAGGTCTCTACAGCGACACTCGTGAATAGATCTGGGACCCGCCCGGTGAAAGCCTGCTGATCTCACTGCGAGATCTTTAGCTTCATGACGTGTATGAGGACCGCTACGTGTCTCCGTGTGAACTGAGGGTCCTCCCCAAGGCCGGGGGAACTCGAGCCACCAGTGAGCCGTCAAGAGCAGACATGTACAAGCACGGACACGCATCTGTACTCATTCTCTTCCCCCCGGGACCTGCAACCCGTCTGGAGGGGCCCTTTCCGAGTCTCGGATTTGGGGACGTTTCTTACGATGAGGTGGACCAGCACTCGCGGTCTCCCCATGCGTGTCTTTAATAAAGAAAAAAAATGGAGACATAATCCACGTACCATAAAATTCATCCTTTTAAAGCGCACAGCTCAGTAGCTTTTAGGGTATCCGTAAAGTTGTGCCACCATGGCCGTGACCTCATTCCCGGAACGTTTTCATCATCACCCCCACTCCCAGCAGGCAGCTGCTCCCCATCCTCCTTGTCCCTGTCCCTGCAGCCACCTTCTTCTTCTTGTTCATGGATTTGCCCACTCTGGACACTCCAGGCACGCGGCATCACGGAACACCTGGTCTTCTGCGTCTGGCTTATCTCATTCAGCATCACGTTTTCGAGGTTCGTCCATGTTGTAGCGGCATCGGTAATCCCTCCCTTTCTGCTGGCATTCCTGCTTACCGCACGCCTTTTTCCCGATGCCACACGGTCACCTGCCTCCTCGGGCCTTACAGGGGCCCCCACGACGAGTGTCCAGTCCTGTGGCCAGAAGGCGCGCCGGATACGCCCCGAGCACTCTGGGAGGAGCGTTCCACTCTTGCAGCCTCGCGAACGCCGAGTTGCCGCGGAGTAAATCATTCGAGGAAATCATGCCTCATCTCTCCCAGAGTTTAGAGGGAGAGGACGCTGGAGGCAGATCGGGGCCCTATAAAGCATTCCGAATCCAGCAGAGAAATGCAATGCACAAATGCAAAGCGAGAATAGTAACTCTTGCATTACGCTGCTCGGGAGGCTTCAGGAAGATGGACGGTTGTGTTCCCAACCAACCGCTTTCAAGCCTTCCATTAGGTCAAGTGTGTGCCGTAGATCTCACGAACAAGCCCCCAGGTCACATTCCCGCTCCTTAAACTGAACGCGTAGTTGAACGTGATTGTTGTTGCTACGATTGCTGTGGTGGTTGCAGGTGCTGTTATTATTTTCTCAATAATTCAACGGGCATGGAGCGCTCGCTATCTCCCCGGTGCGGGGCTCAACTCTTTCTTCCGATTATACCGTTTAATCCCCCCAAACCCCCCTGAGCCACAGGTACTGTGATCAGATGCACTTGTCTTTTGCCAGATGAGGAAATTAACGCCCAGGGAAGGAACAGGAACGCCTGGCTGAAAGGTCACAAGGTGAGCAAGTGGGAAGCAGGGACGCTGGCTCCCGGGCCAGGTCGGTGGTGTCATTTCCACCCAGCCCTTGCGTGCTTCTGAGAAAAGTCGCTGACATGTGCCGCCCCCCGTTCCAAGCTTGGGGGTGGGGGAGGCGCTGCTGCCTCTGCTTGTCCCCCCTCCCCCCCCAACCTCCTGCTTTGGGCTCCAGTCCCTCGCATCAGTGCTGATTAGCTGGCATAAATCAGCCCCCCAATTACATGAATGCCACAGCCACGAACACTTGTAATTACAGCGGGGGCTGACATCCTGAAAGTGTGTTCCCTTCCCCGTCCCTCTTTGTCCTGCAAAGATATTATTGGAAAGAGAAGGAACAACCGTCGGGAACATATGCTTTCAGAATATAATGGGACTCCGCTCGAGGAAGAGAGGCTGGGAAGGGACGCCGGGACAAAATTTAAAGTAGACGGTGGTATTTACCAGCTATGGGGGCGGCTCCGAGAAAGTACAGAGAAGCCAGTAGGCCCGATACTGACTGGGGCTGCTGGGGGGCCGATTTCCAGAAGGTTCTCTCGTCACCCCCACCAGTCGGCACCCCCCTTATAGGCAGCAGAGTATCCCAGGCACTTGCCAGTAAGTGCACTGGACGCCGATGCCAGCCTGAAGCTCCATCCCTCACGCCTGTGACTGCATCCCCCCGACTTCATTCTCTAGCAAAAGCAGGGTGCTCCAAGCTCCTTGGCATTTGACATTTCCCCTGCCCGGGGGGACACCTACTCCCTGCAGCTATCTCTCTCTTTGCCTCTCTCCCTCCTGCTCCTACTGTCAAAGCCGGTCAATAATAATGGTGACTCTAGAGGAAGCACCTACTGTGTGCCGGCAGTGAGATGGTGACGTGCACTTGGACGCAGGCAGCCGGAGACGCAGGTGCTGGTATGTCCCCGGCGATTCCGGCTCCAGGTAACCTCCTCCTGACTCCCAGTACCGGCACCCCTGAGCGGTCCTTCCAACCTCTCTGTCACCATGAAACAAGCACAAGAGGGTCCTTCGTCTGAGTGTCGTGGGTTCCCCAGAGAGAGGGTGCGCCAGGCTGGACCAAACCTTCATTTCCTTGACCCCTTGCTGAAACCGACCGTGTCCTTCACATGGGCTGCACACTGCGACAGGATGTGAGTTTATCACAGCAGAAATCACGGGTCTTTTTCATACGACATGAGGGTGGTAGCTGGTATCTCAAAATACCATTTCCAACCACTCCTTTGATAATGAGCAGTTAATGGACTCACCACTAGATGAGTTATTTAACGGGTTAATTAGGAAGAACATTTATTACTAGACTGCATGTTTTAATATTTGGATGGCTATATTTCAATATAATTGGTTTCCTTTGTGATTCTCTCTAGTTTCTCTCATGCATTTAAAAACATTATTCCAGGGAAAAAAGGTAAAAAAATAAAAAAAAACATTACGCTGAGCAGCGGTCTATAGGCTCCACGAGGGGCCCAAGGCTGTCTGTGGCTCACAAAAGGGAAGGACCCTGAAGAAAGTGCGAGCTTCTCCCAGAGCAGGGACCTCAGGGCCCAGCTCTTTGCAGCCAGCGTCCGTGACCCCGGGCGGCACTCAAACAAACCCTCCACGAACGCGCCCATCGGAGGGAGGCAAAGTGTCTGAAAGCGACTCTACTGCACCCGGACCTGGGGGGACGCCTTTTCATTGTCTTTATTATAGACACGGCATTCACCCCTCGCTCCCTGCCTTCCTCCCTCCCTTCCTGCCGTCCTTCCTTCCTCTCTGCCTCCCACCCTCTCTTCCTTCCTTCCTTCCTTCCTGTTTCCCTGCCTGACTCCTTACCTCCCTCCCTCCTTCCCTCCCTCCCTTCCTTCCTTTCTTCCTTCCTCCCTCTCCTTCTCTCCCTCCCTGCACTCACTCACTCATTCAACAAGTATACAATCAATGCCTTTTATATGCCAAGCACCCAGACCAACACGAGAGACCCAACTCTGAACTGAACGACAGCAAGACAAAACAGATACCACATCTTCTGCCCTCCCTGGGAACGAATTTCTGAAGCCTCTGTACGCCCCCCCTCCCGGTCTTTTGTCCCTGCTCAACAACTTCGGGCGATCTATTTAGTTACCCCGCCTTGGATGTCAAGAACCCTCTTAGCTCCTTGTCAGGCTAAGGCCATTAACATATTCCTTCACTTAAAAAAAAAATCTGTCAACGGCAGGCTACCTGCTTTTTATACTTTGGTGGCAGAAGTCAACGACGCACCAAACCTAACGACGCCCGCTTATTTTCAGACGGGCTCCAAAATGGCAGGCACAAGAAGCGTCGACTCCGTGTGCAGGAAGAGGTGCGAACTTAGGCGCCGACACCCCTTCCTCGTATCTGCAGACAGCTTTGCGTTCTGGCACTTTCCTTACGTGTCTCTTCATCTCATGACCTCGTTTTCCTGGGGTGTCCCAACTCTCTCTCTCTCCCCAGCCACCTGATTTATGAATACAAAGGATAACTGGCATTGATAGGGGCGCCCGGGTGGCTCAGTCGGTTGGGTGTCCAGTTCTTGCCTTTGCCTCAGGTCAGGATCTCACGGTTTATGGGTTCAAGCCCCACGATGGGCTCTGCACTGACAGCGTGGAGACTGCTTGGGAGTCTCTCTCCCTGCCTCTCTGCCCCTCCCCCTGCTCGTCACACGCTCTCTCTCTCTCAAAATAAATAAATAAACTTAAAAAAAAATAGCTAGCATTTGTTGATCAGTTTCTACGTGCCTGGCGTGTCTTTTAACGCTGCACGTGTATTACTGATGAATTTAATCTTCCCCACTACCCTATGGTGGGTATGATCACCCCGACTTTACACGTGAAGAAACTGAGTTGCTCACTGGGGCGCAGCTGGAAGGTGTCCGGTGAATACCGACTCCAGTGTGTGTGAGATACGCAAGGCAGGCTTCTTGCCCTGTTTCAGATGAAAAACGTTAGCAGCTAGTTCCTCTGGTCAGCGGGGTCAGTAGAGAAGGAGCACGCGACCCACCCTTGCCCGTGTGCTCGGTACAGACGCAGCTACCCTAATGAATTAAGTATGTTTACCCTCATTAGACAGAGGGCAGAACACTGAGGATCAGAGAGGTTGCCTAACTTGCTTAAAATCACCAGCAAGTGAGTGGTGAGACTGGGTTTCAAATCTGAGATGGCAATTAAAGTCGAGCCCACTGCTTTCTTCCTTTCCCCTTTCTACTTGACCACCAACCAGGAGCCAAAGTCTGCCCTTCAGTGCGGCTGCAATACAAGCACACCCTACGAGAGCCCAGCGTCTCCCCGCTTATCCAATAAACTCATAGAGTGTTTCCTGAGCCCAGAGATATGGAGAATACCGGCTTGCCTACATTTTTGGTTTTCTCTTTCCCCCTACAAGGGACTCTTTGGAGTCTTATGTCATTCCAACGTTTGATTTGAGTATTTCCATCCCCTTATTTGCCTAATGAATCACTGCCCTTGGGTCTAGGGGGAACAAAAAATTGAGAGCACTGTATTCACCACATAAACGTTGGCCAAAAGTGGGAAAGACCCCGGTTTATAGCTCTATAGAATCAATCGCTTTCTGGTTGCTTTCATGTGGAGGAGGCAGCCAACATCGATTGCGTGTGCATTATATATTTGAAACAATCTCTTCGGCTTTGAAATGGTGGTGTCTTATAGACACGACCTCAATGCTGACAATTATCTATTTAATTGGATCAATACGGACAGCCCACTCCCCCAAACCGCTGATTCAATTAATCAGACCATTGTCAAATCTCTTCTCTCGGGTCTGTGTAGACACAGACCAAGTGGCAATTTCCCCCAAGATAGGCATGGAATTCAATACTCTGCTTTTGGATAAAGTATCTGATCCCTCACAAATTATACAAATCACATTGATTACTGACAAATCATAATGTTTACGGAGCACTCTTTGGCTTTAGCTTCAGAGCATGACTAGGTATTTAATTAACAACCGTCAGATAGAATTTACACCATTCCAATGACCAGAAAATGGTTGATTGGTGATTTTCCAGAGTAGAGCGAATACTCTGAGAGTCGACTTGGTGAGGGCAAAAATAAATGGGGATTCGACAATGGACAATGAAATCAAATTTCTTTCCCGGGTTTAATTCAGAAGGCCATGGTACCTCTACCTCCCATGACGAATTGACTTCTGTTTGCCCTAATGGCTAGTCAACTGTGGGAATGATTTTGTTTCCCTTTTTGCCTTGACTACCAGGAAACCCACAGCTAAAGCTTCGGTTTCAATACATAACCTTCTTGGATACTGCGGCCTGCAAATATGTATTTGCCTGTACTTTTGCCTGGTTTTTATTTTTACCTGTATTTTTACCTGTTCTGGGCTTATTAACCTCTTTGACCAGGCTTCACCACACGATGTCTCCCAGGCCAAATCCGGCTCACCAGACTGTTTTTGTATAGCTGGCCTACGATTTACTCTGCAAATAAGGGGGTCGGAAATTAAAATTCCAAATTAAAACTTGGAATCACAAAAGACTCAAAGGCTTTTATATAATGGCTTTACTAAAAAAATTAAAGGCAGAACATAATTTCTTGATGCATGAAAATCAAATTTCGGTGTCCATAAATAAAGTTTTATCAGGACACAGCCTTGCTCACTAACTTATGTATTGTATACAGCTGTTTCTGTACTTCAAGGCTAGGTTGTTTCGACAAATACCATATGGCCTGGCAAGCCCGAAACGCTTACTGTCTTGCCCTTCAGGCAAGCAGTTTGTGGATTCCAGCTCCAGTCACCTCCAGGTTTTGTGGACTGAGGCATGGTATGTATGGATGGAAAATGAACAGAGCTAGATAACATAGAAGCGAATGATCTCCCCAGCCTATGGTCAATGCCTGTGTCTATAGGATGCTTTCTAAATAAGCTTTGGGAGAAATACCCGCCAGGGAATCCAAACTCCAGACTTCTAAGACAAAGTGTCACTTACGATGAAATACACCACCTGTCATAGCCACTCTCAAGGTTTTGAGGGTAGCTGCTTTGGTCACTCTAAATCTCAAGATACGCCCAGGGCTCCCGAAGGAACATGGGTCGACCAGAGAGTCCTTGGGAGAGAGGCAGGCAGGGCGGATGATGGGAATATCAAACATCAGGAAGCAGAAAGAACTAAATCCAGCTCCGAGGTAGAAGTGCCAACTTTGGAAAAAAACAAAACGAGAGGGTGAGAAAGAGAAAACGTGGGAACGGGGGACTTCCCTGAAATCCTGGTCACATGACCTGAATCTTCTTTAAGAAGCAGGAAGTGAGGCCACCTCGGGCCAAAGTAGGCCCGGAGACTCGGGAAGAGGGAAGGTTCAGAAAGGGGGAGCTCTTGCTCATGGGAGAGAAAGCGGTGAGTCCCCCCAATCCTCACTGTACCTCCGTTCCTCGCTACAGTAGGGAGGCTGAACAGCAGCGTTAATCAAAACGGAGGAGACAATCTCTAATGGTATTTCATTACACCCCCTTGCAGTAGGAGGTGTTCTAGAAACGCTCAGGGTCTGCCAACAGAACCTTTCTCTCCCAACCATTCAGGGCCTGTTGGAGGTAACTGTTAGCTTAATCAGAAGATTAAGAAGACAGCTTGGAAGAGAGAGAAATCTAGGTGCATGCTGTGTTTCCAGCTCTTGATATAGATGACGGAGCTGAACCCGGCCAGCAGCCCCTGAGCTGAGCCAGGCTTTTTCCCAGAGGCATCTTCCCAAGCCATCTGCTGGGGCATGCCTCTTGGAAAAGCAACTGCTCGTTGAAAGGAAAAAGAAATAAAGACTTTAATGTTTATTGAGGACCTATTTTATGCCACAGATGCTCAGGTTAACTCTCGGATCTGTAAGGCCACTTGAAAGGAGGCGGAAGTTTCTGGAAAAGCAGATAAGCTGCTGAAGATGACACAGCTGGAAAAATGATATAGCTGGAATTTTGCAGCCAAAGTTTATCTGATTCCAAAGTTTTGCCTCTTCCCCTCAGCTGTAAGGCCCATGATGTCAGGCACCTTATGTGATTCATTCCTATTTTTAAAATATGTTGTTTTAGAGAGAGAGAGAGAGAGAGAGAGAGAGAGAGAGAGAGAGAGCAGAGGGGAGGGGGACAAGGAGAGAAGGATAGAATCTCAAGTGGGTTCCTTCTCCACACAGAGCCTGACGCGGGACTGGATCCCACGACTCTGAGATCGTGACCCGAGCAGGAGTCAGACGCTCAACTGACTCACCTACCCGGGTGCCTCATTCCCTGTTTTAACTCCAGGGAGTTAACTCCGCCTGTACCCAGAATGCAATAGAAACACAGAGGACCACTCCATACTGTACCAATCCAGCGGCAAACCATAGACAAGCAGACAGTAGCATCCCATGTCCTCTGAGACAGCAACATTTGGGGGACAAAGGTCCCGGGTGACAGTAGACGGGAGGAGGACTGTCCTTGAGAGTCTCACCTGGTCATCAGATCTCTTCCTGCCTGTCCTTGATCACTCGAAGGTGACTTTGGGGCATTCATCTTTTCTGCCGGGTATAGTAGGGCATCGCAGCTTCCTCCTACGTGCACCCACGGGTACTCTCTAAATAAATGCTCGTTGGAAACAGTTGGTGGCAAATAAGAGCTTGTAAGAGAGAACTGGGCAAATGTACGGGGAACAAAAGTAGGAAACAGAAAGCAAAGCAAAGCGTAGTTGGGCGTCTTGGAATCCGAAGAAACTGGATTGGAACTCACTTCCTAGCTGTACCCTCCTGGGAAGGTGACTTCGTCTCTGTGCTTTACTTGGCCCAGCTCTGGACTTAGGACAGTAACGTCTCCTTTGAAGACATGCCGCGTGATCAACAGCGGAGGCAAAGTCGCGGGGAATTCAGTAGGTGCTCAAAAAGCAGCGGCTAGGAACAAGGTGGTTTTCGCCCAGGTGAAAGCACCTGTGCGGCTGCAAATCTTCAAAGGATTTGCAGCAACTGCCGGGTTCTCCGAACCCAAAGTAGCACCATGTGCATTTCTCGGACCGTGGAAAATTGAGGGATGATCAGGAAAACACAGACATCTTGAGAAAATTTAAGGGCTCCAAAGTGTTTTTCCGTTCAGGGACAATAGAAAACAGGAAAGCATCAATAACGTGTCACCGCCCGGCTGGGGAGCGGAACCCGCCCCGGGAGAGCCTCCGCTGGTGTAAATCACGACTCGGGCACGGCGTTCCCCAGACCGACGTGTCACAATGACCCCTCCCGCGACCACCATCTCAGGAGGAGGCTGAAAACCTTTCGAACTTGACAAAACCCAGGGCCTTCCTTAACTAGGCCCTTCCTTGCCCAGGAAGAGACCTCGCCAGCTCGGACCCGGAGCCGGCCGAAGCGAGCAAACGCAGCCCGCGGCTCTGCCTCCCAGCCGCTCTCGGAAACGGACAGGCTCTAAATGACTGCCCGAGAAGCAGATCGCATGCCAGCTGACGAAGTGAAGAGAGGAAAAGCCCGTACAGATTCCGGAGCACCCCCTTCTCCTCTCTGGGGAAGAGGCGCTGGGCACCCAATGAAAAACATATTTGCAAACACCTGGGAGGAGGAAGCGAAAGAACAAAAAGGAGCAGAAGGCGGACCACCACCTTTTCCCCATAGAGTAGGCAACTGGGATTTAAAAAAAAAAAAAGCTGCAGAAATGAGATAATAAAAGTCACAAATGAACCTGCAATTGTTTCGCTTCCGGAAGCTCCCAGCTGAGTTCAGACTGCTTCTCCGAGGAAACGGGAGGATTAATGCATGCCGACCAAGCTCGGGGACACGGGACCCAGTGGTGGCGAGATTTAACCCTTGGCAAGTGGGCGGAGGCCGGCACGGCCAGGTGGAAACCAAAAGAACGAGCTTCAGATGGTCTTCAGACTATATGGGTCTGTCATGCTCGGGTCACAGATGCCTGGGCTTTGAGTTACTTCCCAGAGGCACCTGTATTTGCCTCAAGAAAAGTGTACAGAGAAAGAGGAAAGACAACACACACAACTCCAGGGTAGATACAAGAGGCATCGGAACCGAGGAGGGCGGAATGGGGGTGAGGGTGGGGCTCAGGGGTGGCAGAGATCAGAGCTCCGCTCCCCATGCCCTGGCAGAGCCTGAAGGTGGCGCCGACCCCTACGAGGGCAGGCCTGCACGCGCTCTTGCTCCTTCCGGACGACGCCGAGAGGGGACGTTCTGAGGCTGGAGCTCGGGGTGGCTGGAAAGGTGGCCAGACGCAGAGCAGCTGAAGGCAGGGCCCGGAGGAGGGTCGGGACGGAGGTGGGCAGCTGACAAGGTGAGCCACCAAGTTACTGCTGGGTGGAGGGGACTTGCTTGATGCTTTCCTTCAGCTAGGCTTAGAAGAAGTGTTGCCATCTGCCGCGGGCCACGGCGGGAGGGGGTGTGACTTGCAGGAAAAGAGAACCCTGCACCCCGCCTGCCCTGTTCCAGGTGCCAGCCGGCCACGGGGGAAGGAGACGGGCAGGCGTCCTTCCTGCTGGATGGAACAACCTGCCCTTTGTATACATTCTGTTCCTTCGGCCTCCTCTCCATATCCGCGGCCTTCAATCCCTTACTCATCGTCCAATCACGGCCACATCTCAGCTGCACCTGCACTGCCCAGGGGTGGCCGCTACCCACAACGGACGCTTTAGTGTTTTTCAATATTTATTTATTTTTGAGAGAAAGAGGGACACAGAGTGTGAGCGGGGGAGGGGCAGAAAGAGAGGGAGACACAGAATCCGAAGCGGGCTCCAGGCTCTGAGCTGTCAGCACAGACCCCGATGCGGGGCTTGAACTCAGGAACTGTGAGATCATGACCTGAGCCAGAGTCGGACGCTTAACTGACTGAGCCTCCCAGGCCCTCACACAACGGGCACTTTAAATGAGTTACAAATAAAACGCCAAGTCAGACGCTCAGGTGCACTCAGTCACACGCCCAGGGCTCAAGGGCAATGCAACTGCAGGGGACAGTGCAGAGAAGAGACAGGCCCGCTCGCCACGCAGCGAGTCCCATCCGGCAGAGAGGGCAGGAGCGCTGCCAAAGCCTCCTCGCCGGTGTCCCTGCGGCCGGCCCGGGCCACAACGGCTTCTGCTCAAACGGTAGCCACAGAGGTCCCTGAACTCCTCCAAGATGCCAAGGTCATGAGGCCAGAGCGGCATCAAAGAAATCGTTCTAGGTTGAGGGAGACAGACAGAAGGGGTATGAAAACCAAAGGCAACAGACTTCTCAGCTGGATTCGGAATCAAATCGGAGAAAAATTATAGAGGGTGGGAGGGGAACGAGTGTGGAAATCTAAGTGCGGACTGCACGTTAGGCACTATGGGGAAGGTGTTAGTTTCCTGGGGTGTGAGGATAACGGCGTTACCTCACAGACATATAATATACGACCATCTACATTATATATAAAGACGCACCATCCTCTGCGTCGGAAGGCATGAAGACACATTTACAGATTGAGAGACGAGATGGTACCTACTGGAAAAAACCATCAGCAGGAGCCGACCCTGCCACCCTTCTGGGCCAAGCTCCGTCTCCGTTTGCCTCCATGTCCCCAACCCCCACCACTAGACCGACCTCCCTGCCCCAGAGGCCTGCTCTCTCAGGAGGACCTGGGCGTCTATGTCCCCTCTGCCGCGGAGGCTCCCCCCAAGCACCTCCTGGGTCCCCGCCCGTCTGCTGCCGTTGGCCACCCACACTGCCCCTGCCGGAGACTGTTCGGACCATGTGTGAACAAACTGTCACGCCTGACTCTCCTGCCTCACCTGACTATTTCTCCACGACGCTCCTCGCCTCCTCACACCTTTCATATGAGTGACCGCTCTGCTTCTCTGCCCCGCCCCCAACGACCTGGGCTCCTCATCTCCTCTGTTCTCTGGGGGATCCCCAGGCCGGAGCGCGCCCTGCTGTCACTCACAGAGCTCTCCTGTCCCCAGACCCCTGCTGGAGCCAGGCCCTGGTTCTCCGAATGAACAAATGCAGTCCTATGGGTCTCTGGGTGAACACCGGGCCCTTCCGGAAGCCTGGCTAAGGGCCCTGCACCGCAATGCCTGGGCATCCCTCTCTCAGCACAAGCTGCTCCCTGGTGCGATGGTCCCTCCTTGTCCGGGCATTCTTCTCATCTCTGAGTCCTCCTCACACAGCAGGGGCTCCCAAAAAGCCTGGTAGGGAAGCCGGACTCACCAGCAGACGTATCCCTCAGGGGCTGATTTTTTTTTTTTTTTTTTAACGTAGGCATGAGTACGGTAGAGAAGACACATAAGAGAGTGTTGTGGACAAAACCAAGAAGGGACGGACAGCTGGGGCAGCCTTTTCAGGGGGAGCAGCCTGGTCAATACTCAGAATGCTCGAGACCCAGTATTTCTTCCACTCCATTTTCTTCTGAAGAGGACACCGAGGTTCAGAGAGGCTCAGGACCTTGCCCGAGGTTCCCAAATTATCCAGTTCCTCTCATAACCTGAGGAACGCTAGATCTCAACCGGCTCGTGCCTCGGTTTCTCTCTTCCGAGCCGAGGGCCCAAGTCCGTGAGGCGCAGCCTCCTGGGAACCTCTCCGTCACAGCTGCGCCCTAGTCATGTTATGCCGTTGCCTTGCATGGACGTCTGGTCGCTCTGACTGAGGCCCAGAGTGAAAGCCCCTGGAGGGCAGGCGCTGACTTTCCCTACAGCCCATCGGGCTCTGGCCGGCGCCTGGCACGGTCCTCAGCGCCCACTTAGGGAGCGAGGCATAGCTGCATGTTCAGGTGGGAGGAGCCGCGGGACCACGGAGCCTCAGCCTTGCGGATTCCAGAAGCCCACACTCATCTGCAGAGAGCAGGACACACTTCTGGGCTTTGGGCTCAGATCCCTTAGGACCTTCAAGCACGCCAGCATTCCTGTCGCACCCCTACTTTCCTTCAATGGCTCCCAAGAGTCCACACAGTGAGCGGGCTTTCTGACTGGGTGAGGCGACCATCTCTTAAGGCCGGGAGAGCCAGGTGGCCGCGGATACCAAGTAGCCTCTCAACTGCTCCGTTGGTTCCTCTAGAGGATACGAGGCTTGCTGGTCATCGAGTTAAAACATGTGTAAGGAGGAATAAATCTGATCCTGAACCAGGATGATTGCATCAGCGTCACTGAGCTGACCCAGTACCTGGCCACGTCGTTCTGGTTTTGGAAGGTCAGGGCCATTTTTAGCCTGCCTTTTGGTGCGCGGCCTGCTCTTGTACAAATAGGGCTCCGCTTAATGGCACCGGCCCTTGTTCCGTCCTTTCTGCTCTCCAGACGCAGGTGGGAGCTTGCCAGGCTTGAGGGCCAGGCCGAGACAGGTGCGGCAACCTGCACTTTCTGGAGGCAACAAACGGCAGGGGCGGCACCTCCAGGTGGAGGCCGGGGAGGTGGGGGGGGGGGGGGAGTGTGACGGTGGTACAGCCTGGCGCTGGAAGCGTGGGTTCCTGACTTGAGGTGCCCAGACCTGAATCTCAGCTCTGTCCTTCCCTGGCCTGGGGCAGGCCGCAGAGTGCATCTCAGTCTCTGTTACGACATCTGTGAAATGGGAATGTCACAGACTGTGGTCGGCAGGATTCCAAGATGGCCTCCAAGATTCCCACCTCCTAAGATACACACGCCTATAACTGGAGTCTGGACAGGATCTATGAAAATGACGGGAAGGCTTGCTCCCGTGACTGGATTATCCTATCCAACAAGGAAGAGATTTGCCACATGTTGTTAAGGTCCCAAAGCAGCTGACTTTGAGTCACTCGAAAGAGAAGAGAGAGAGAGAGAGAGAGAGAGAGAGAGAGAGAGAGAGACGACCCTGGGTGGGCCTGACCTAATCAGGCAAACCCTTAAAAGGAAAGGGGGCTCTCCCTGAAGAGAAAAATTCAGATTCTCCTGTGGTGTTGAAAGAGCAGATGTTGGGGAAGCATCTACAGAAAAAAGGCCACACGGCCAGAACCGGAGAACAGCCTCTAGGAGCCGAGAGCACCTCCCCTCCGCCTCGTCCCCCCTCATGAAAATGACCGCAGCCCTCCGGTCACAGAGAAGGGACCTCTATCACCGGCCACAACTTCCGAGCAGACCCCCACCCCGGATGACCCTTTGATTTCAGCCTCCTGAGACCCCGAACGGAAGACATCGCCAGGCTGGGCCCGCGGGGATATGAGACAACGTGTATGTGTTTTAACCTCCGAAGCGTGTGGCAATTTGTCGTGTGGAAACGCACAGCTAATCCCCCGAAAGTAACGACCTCCTGAGGCTGTGAGGAGGCGACACAGGCGTGCAGAGGGCTTGGGGGTGCGCCTGGAATATCAAGTCAGTAATAACGGGCAGTTGTTATTCTGATTTATTTTCTCTACTATTATTAGTAAGATGATAAATATTAAAGGGCTTCTGTATCCTGGAAGGAGCTGTCAATTCACATCCTGGTTTTGTCGCCGAGCAGCTCTGGGACGCTGGGCAAGCGAGCTGACCACGTCTGTTTCCTCATCTGATAACAGTAGCCACCCAAGACCGTCCCCCTGTAGGTTAACTCCGCAGTGAGGTTTAAGCACGCAGTGGTTTCTAAGGCCTCAGCCTATTTCCTAAGGTTCATACACGTTGATTGCACGGATTTCTCCTACCATCGTCTGCTACCAGAAAGCGCTAGTATTTAATGTTTGTTTATTTTTGAGAGAGGGAGACACAGAATCCGAAGCAGGCTCCAGGCTCGGAGCCGTCAGCACAGAGCCCGATGCGGGGCGCGAACTCGCAAACCCTGAGATCATGATCTGAGCCGAAGTCGGACGCTGAACGGCCTGAGCCACCCAGGCGCTCCTGAAAAGGCCAGCATTTAAAGGTGGCGTCCCATCAGTTGGGGGTGGGAGGTTATAAGACAGTGTCCCTCGGAGGGGAAAACCCACAGGGGCACGGCAGCAGTCGGGCCCAAGGGAAATTTCCGTTAAAGAAGACAAACTTGCAGGGATATATTTGTGAGCAGAAGTGTTAACCGAACTATCAGGCTCTGAATGTTCTTACCCAATCCGATGGTGTCAGCCACCAGCACTCACAGAGGATTCCCACGTTAAAATCCGTACTCATTCGTTCATTCGTTTGTTCATTCCTTCCTTCCTTCCTTCCTTCCTTCCTTCCTTCCTTCCTTCCTTCCTTCCTTCCTTCCTTCCTTCCGTGAGGGCCTAATACGTTTCAGGCCCTGGGCTGGATGCTGGGTCTCCAAACCTATATATCCAGCGTGTGCTAGAACTTACCCATCTGCTCGGGCTCGGCGCACCCCAAACTAATCTCTCTCTCTTCCCTCTGCTTCTCTTTCTCTCAGGTAACGCCGCCATTTGTCGCTCAGTCACCCAAGTAGGGACCCAGAGATGCTCATCCCGCATCCTCTGTCCCTCGACTCTGCGCACACCCCAGGGGGACCAAGTCGTGCCCCTGTCAAGGACTCCTCCGGTCGGTCCGGCAGCGCGTCCTTAGCAAGATGGGCGAGCTTCCCGAGGCCACCCTGACAAGTGGCCACGGACGTGGCAGCTTAAACCAACACGAGAACTCTTAGGGTTCTGGAGGGAAGGAGGCCGGGAGGCTGAGATCAGCTTCGCTGGGCTACAGTCAAGGTGGGGGCAGAGCCACCTCCTCCCAGAAGCCCCAGGGGAGACTCGCCTTTCCCGGGGGACAGAGGCTGTGGTCTTACTGGGCCCACGGTTCCTTCCTCAGCCATTCCAGCCTCTAGCTTCTGCGACCGCATTTGCTAACGCCGTGGTCAGACCTTCCTCTGCACCTATAATGAGGACCCTTCTGACTACAGCAAGGCCCGCCCGGACCGCCTCCTCGTCTGGAGGTCCTTAACCGCAATGCATCTAAAAATGCCTTTTGCCTTTAAAGTAACGTCCGCGCGTTCTGGGATGTGGGTACGGCTCCCCTCGGGCGCCTGATTCCACCTGCCGCCCGAGGCCGTTGTCGTCTTTCTCCTGCATCGCTTCAACAGCTACTAACAATCCCCCTCGTTCGCCTCCCGTATGTTGTACAGAAGGAAGCCGGAACGAGTTTTCTAAAGGCCTCAGGGCCACCGTGTTTGCCCTTCCTTCTGCCTAGAAATCTTTTCCCAGTGCTTCACGGGACAAGTCCCTTTTCGTGCTCTGGGGTTTATCGGGAGGCTCTCTCTGATTATTCTATTTAGATAAGGACTTCCCATCATTATTCTCTGTCATGGCACCTTGTGTTTTATTTCACACACACCGCTTGCACTCCCTGGCATTAGAGTATTTGCTTGCTGACTTTTTCAACGCCCTTCGCCCCGCTCGAACACAAGCTTTGTGGGCACAAGGGCCTTGCTGGTATCACTTACTGTGGTATCGTCTTGGTGGAGCACAGGGCCAGGTGACAAGGTGCCTGTGGAAGGCGGAATGATGCCCCCCCCCAAAGACATGTACGCCCTACTTCCAAGAACGTGCGGATATATTAGGTTACGAGGAAAAGGGAGACTAAGATTGCAGACGGAGTTACGGTGCTGATGAGCTGATTTTAAATCCTGGATTATCTAGTGGGCCCAGTGTAATCACAAAGGTCCTTCAAGGTGGAAGAGGGGGGCGCCTGGGCGGCTCAGTCGGTTCAGCGTCCGACTTCGGCTCAGGTCATGATCTCACGGTTCGGGGGTTCCAGCCCCGCGTCGGGATCTGCGCTGATAGCTCGGAACCTGGAACCTGCTTCGGATTCTGTGTCTCCCTCCGCCTCTCTCTCTGCCCCTCCGGCTCTCAAAAAAATAAAAAAAATAAATAAAAAAAATAATAAAAGAGTGGAAGACAAAATCTAGAGAGAGCCAGAAAGATGTCAGCGTGTAAAGGGCTTGGTCCCACGTTCCCGGCTTTGGAGATGGAAGAAAGGGGCCCAGAGCCTCACAGGAGGCCTCTGGGAGGCGGGAAGAGGCTCTCCCCCACGGCCTCCAGCAGGAACACAGCCCTGACCCCACCTTGATCTCAGCCTGCAGACGCATGTTGGACCTCTGCCACGTGCAACGGCAGAGGAGGAACTGGAGCTACTCGGCTTGTGCTAATTTGTTACGGCGGCAACAGAAGACTAACACGGGGCCTCGCAAACATGTGGAGGGATGTATCTACAAGACACAGAAGCCAAGGACGGCTGGGAAACACCAGAATCCAGGAGGAATTCTCCCCCGGGGTTTTCGGAGAGACGGTGGCCCTGCCAGCGACACCCTGATTGGGCATCTCCAGCCTTCCAAAAGGAGAGACGATAAACTTGAGTTGTTTTAAGCACTCTGTTAAGGCAGACCGAAGGAGACCCACACGCCGGACCCTCACCCTTGGCTACAGGCTACACTATTCCCGGGACTTTGCCCTTCAGCTTGGGCACTTGGTGATACTGAAAAATCATGCGTTCCTTCTCCTCCAAGGCTCAGCGAGCAGCCTTGGACTCGGCCTGGGACAGGCCCTTGGGGACCCTCGCTGGAGGTGGCAGTAGGGGGTGTCAGAAAGCCCCAGGCCAGGTCCAGAGGCAGAGAGCGAGATGGCGTTCCAAGCAAAAAGTGAACCACAGCGAAATGCAGGGAGCTTCTCCATCTTGCTGGGACCCCCTCTCCTTCTTCCAAAGGGTGCAGGAGGGAGGGTTCACCGTGCCGGGGCGCCCAGCTCGGGGCCCGCCACAGAAAGGGGCCCATTTGTACTTCCTTCCTCCCCTCCCCACTCCCTTTTCTTTTCTTAAATTCAAGTGACAGGCAAACAACAGTAACCAGTTTCTGAAACGCGAGAGGAGACGTCGCAAGCATAAAGGCCGGAATTAAGCGTCAGAACGAAACAACCGACCAAAAAAAAAAAAAAATAAAGAAATAAAAAGATTACAAATAATAAAATCTCACCTAGGGGCACGGCCCCAGCAAACCTAAGGGAAACGCAAGTCCCTGCTGCGCCCTTTTATTACTTGAGGTATATGGAGTCTCTAATTTAAGGCTAAATATAAAACTAAAACATACACAGCTGGACTTTCAAGTATTTTCAAAACACATTTAATACCTTCCCGTGAAACTCCCAGAATCTGAGCAGCCCTCGCGCTGCACCAGTATAAACAGAAGTTGGGGGGGACTGAACATATGGGCTTCAAAAGGATATTTCAGAGGGGAGAGGGACCCACAGTGCGGGGGACCTGGAGGGATGGGTTTGCTGACGCGTGCCCGCAGTCCCACGGTGTCCACGGCCGCACCAGGGCTGTAATGAAAACCAGCGGACCCTGGCAGAGGAGGCCGCTGCTAACAGGGTCTGCCTCTGACCGCAGCCTTTCCCGCCCCCGTGTACTTTTTGGCTCTGCTCCGACCCTCCTGGGCCAGTGGAAAATTAGAAAGATTCAAGCCTGCCTGACCGACATGAATAGACTCTCTGTTATCCCAGGCATTCTCCTTGGAGGAGGGAGCATCCAGGGTACCCGGGCACAGTTGGGTATGGCCCCCGGGGCATGTCTATTCATTCGACAATTATCCACGGATAATGACGGGGAGGTTATAGGAGAATTTTTTTGTTCCTCGCAAAGCAAAGGGCAGAGGCCCCATCACGGTTCTAGAACCTGGCCACAGAGTCTTCACGACTCCTTTTTATCAAGAGGCAGAGTCTGTCCCTCCCTTGGCATCCAGTGGGTTTGGGACTGCTTTGCCCATGAAGGACAGAGGTGACGGCCTCCCCCTGAGGCGTACAGCGAAAGCAGAAGTCTCCACGAGACAAGACTTATCCAAAGTCCCGAGCCTCCGTCTACCAGACCAGCTGCCCTAAGGCAGCGAGTTGTGGGGTGCTCTGTTTCTCAGTCACATGGAAACGAGGGCGGTCCCGCGCGGATAGTGGGGAGATGAAAGGAAACCGCGGATGGAAGGTTCCCGGCACGGAGCCGACTGTCAGCGAATGTCAGGTCACGTCCCTGCGTCTCCCGTTAACTCATAAATTACAAGTAGCTTCTCCACGGCGATTCGTACTAAGCGCTCAGTTTCACCGGGCTCTCCAACGGAGATGACGACGTACGCGGAAATTGGCGTGGCTTCTCTTTGCTCTCCGCGGAGGAGGGTTCTGGAAGGCGGTGCTTCGGCAGGAGAGAGCGGGCTCTGAACAGCCTCGCTCCCGACGTGCGCTTCGAGGCCCCGTGGCGTGCTTTCGGCGGTGAGCCAGTGGTGTGCGCCAGGAAGTTTGTAAATGATTTTCGGAGCGATGTCATTTTTCTTTGCTAAGCAGCACGGAGGGGTGGGCTCTCGCGTGCTTCGGCATCGGGGAGACCGGGCGGCCTCCCCCGGCGTGCTGCACCGGGAAGCTACCTCTCCGAGCAGCATCTAGAAGAGGCTGTAGAATTTCGTGATTATGGGCACACGCTGTTGAGCCAGACGGGCCTCGCGGTGAAGCCCAGATCTCGCCCGTATCGACGCGGAGATGCTCAGCCTGTGGTTGAACCTTTACAAACCTCGGTGTGCTTCTCTGTGAAATGGGAATAAACACAGAGCCCCCCTCGTACGTGGCTCGTGAAGAATAACCTAGACCGTGGGAAGCACCTTAACAAAGGGCCCCGCAGAGGGTGGGAGCTCGAAATAATTGCTGGGCTACAGTGAGGCCATCATCGTTAGTTCTGCCACGATAAGAGTTGTTCGATGGAGCAAGTACAACACAAGGGGGCCGGCAGTACCTGAATTTCACATCGACGACGAATAATTTGTTAGTAGAGTATGCCCCAAACATTCCAGGGGATATACTCAGCCTAAAAACCATTCATTGTTCGTCTGAGACCCCAATCTTACTGGACGCCTTGCCTTAGTTCCTGGCTTATTTGTGGAATCTGGTGGGGGGTGATCCCAGGCCCCTTAGCATCGCCACCTCTCCCCACGTTCTCATCCTTAATAAAACCCTACATCATTCTGGCTCCCTCCGGACCCGCTGTGGACGGCTGGTAATTAAGAGAGGCCAAGAGGCTGTTCTAGAAAGACGTGCTCTGTAACTTCTCCTGAAGCGACACCGCTGCAGTTATTACATAAGCGCCTCCCGACAGCAGCGTCCTGAGCTGCGCCCCCGCGGAGAAACTGCCGTTTGTGCCCCGTCCAGCCTCCCGCTGCAGAACGCCGCCTCCCTCCCCCTCCGCGTCACCCCTCCCCTCCCTCCCTCCTTCCCTCCCTTCCTGCCTGAGCTCTGGCTCCATCCGAAGCCTCTTCTCCCTACCCTGGGCTCATTCCCCCCCCCACATAATAGAGTGGAGTTTATTACATAAGTGATTTATTGCATGCACCTTAATGTATAAGGGGCAAAACTTGTTTAAAATAAATCCAACTGAGAGGATAATCTCTATGGGCAAAATGTACTTCGACTTAATTTCTCTACTGGGTATTACACACTATATAATTGCCTTAAACAGAAGCTGCACACACAAATTTAGCTTGGCACCGGTATCTGGCTTTGCAGAACACTCAAGTTACATGCTGGGTTTTGCTACAAATCCTTCACTCCACCAGAAGAAACTCAACAGCATCCCGTAAAGACATATTCCGCGTGACTCCCCCGCAGAAACTGAGGCGTGGGGGGGATGGGGAGAAAGGGGGGCAGCTGACGGTGGGTTCGATTTGTTGTGGGGGGAGAACGCCTTTGTCTTGGGAGAGGAGACAGAGCTGCCGGCCGGTGTCTAAGCAGACTGGGGTCGGGATGGGATCGGCGCTCCGTATTCAGAAATGTGCTCAGCAGCACATGAAACGCCTCTTCCGTCGCTGGCCCCGGATTTGGCGCTGGTGCTTCTTCTCCCTTCTGCGGAATCATTAATGACCGTGTCCTTGGACTCCGTCACGCATGTACGCATTCCTTTACGATTCCTTCCACAAATGCCGAGCTCTTGGTAGGCTCCGGGGTGGTGGGGGGCGCTGGACTCCGGGGACACCGTAGTGAAGCAAAAACGACGGCTGCCCTCAGGGGCGGACGGTCCGATGGCGGAGACAAGCATTAAGAATCACACGGATAAGGGCGTAAGGACAAACCGTGTAGGTGCGGTGGAGGAGAGGCGGGAGGGGCCCTGAGAGCCCCCGCGGGAGGCTGGAGACGACCTCCCTGCAGAAAAGGCTTTCAGGGGGTCTGTCAGCTGCCTGTGGCTGCTGTAACAAATTGCCCCAAACTTAGTGGCTTAGAACGACACACACGGGGGCGCCTGGGGGGCTCAGCCAGTTAAGCGTCCGACTTCAGCTCAGGTCATGATCTCGAGGTTTGTGAGTTTGAGCCCCACGTTGGGCTCTGTGCTGACAGCTCGGAGCCTGGAGCCTGCTTGGGATTCTGTGTCTCCCTCTCTTTATCTGCACCTTCCCCATTCACCCCCCCCCTCAAAAATAAACATTAAAAAAATAAATAAATGTGGCACCATGCTTTCCTGTAGCTCAGACTTTTAAAATTTTATACTGAGCGCGAGAACGTTCTTTCAGTCATCCTGAGACCTCCGTTTCGGCCATACATTCACTCTTCCGTGTTCATCGCAATGTAAGTGAGGGACAAACGGCGAGGCATTCCAGCAATTTCTTCACATTATGTAAAGGTACCGCTCTCCCCTGAATCGTGTTTAAAAATTTTTTTAATGTTTATGTATTTTTGAGACACAGAGTGCAAACAGGGGAGGGGCAGAGAGAGAGGGAGACACAGAATCCCAAGCAGGCTCCAGGCTCTGAGCTGTCAGCACAGAGCCTGACGTGGGGCTCGAATTTGTGAACTGCTAGATCACGACCTGAGCCAAAGTCAGATGCTCCACCGACTGCGCCACCAGGCGCCCCTGAATCATGTTTAGGCTCTGAATCACCAGCGCCCGTGTGTCTCTGCCCGCTGTCACCTTCTAGGCAACTGAAAGAATGAGTGAGATAGCCTTTCTTAGAAGAATCCTATAAGAGAGGAAAAGCCATTGGTGCCAGGCTCTTGAGCGGGTTCTTGGGTTACGTTAAGTAGGAAAGCCTGCTTGTGCTTCTCGCTTCTGGAACATAGCCAGACCCCCCCCACCCCTCCACTGGGATTTTGCTTTGAAGCCTGTGACACCCACCCTCACGTCAACTTCCACCGCCGGACCTGTGGATGTTGACGTAGGCAACGGCGATGATAAATCTCACGTCACTGCCGCCTGCCCGACGGCAACTTCGAGATGTGCTCCGAATCCAGAGACGCTCACGGGAGAGAATTTCAGAGACGGGCCCCGAGGTCAGGATCAGAGCGGAGCTTTCTAAAGATGCCTCAATTGAAGCAAGACCTGTTTCCACATTTCCGGGGGGAGGATGTCTCCACTGACCACAGCTCAAGAGCCCTTCCCTTATGCCGAGCACGGCGCCGGGCAGGGTCCTATCACACTGAATCACTTCACTCGACCCACAAGTCCTAGAGGAAGGGCCCGTTAGTACAGCAGCCATCGTACACACTAAGAAACCGAGGCTTAACTACATTAATGGGTGACACCCCAATCGCATGCTGTGAAGCCAAGATTTGAAATCCAAAGGACTCCGGAATTAACCCCGGTGCTTAGCCACCTCTATTTCTATGTTCCTGACTGAGCCCCTCCTTGCAAAAGTCTTTAAAATCCTAGGCTTTTGCAAGTTCCTTCCAAGCACGCGTTCGGAGCACCTTCTGTGCAGGCAGCGGGCTCTGCTCTGGGCCCAAGGACAAAACACAAAAACCCATGAGCCTCCACACAAGGAGCTCGCGGCCTGACTGAGAAGGCAGAGGGGGGCCGGCGTCTCAGAATGACGTGAGTTCCGACACGTTGTGGGGCACAAGAGCCAGAGAAAGACGTCCCCACTTTGCTCACGCTGGGCAATTTTTCTTACAGAATTTTGGAGGCTAAGCATTAGGCTGCAAAACATTCAGAAATTCCCAGGAAGGCAGCATGAAACGTGCATAGAAAATCTCTTCCGGCCTCCTTCCCGTGGCCGGTTGGCCTTACCATCGCGATCCTCCCTCAAGCCAGCTTGAATATTTCCTTCTAGGGAAAGAATAAAAAGAAAGGGGTAGAGGTGGAATGGGAAGGGGAGGGTCGGGGAGGGGGGGGCACGGGAGGGAAAGGAAGGAATAAATATGAGTGCCAATCTGCCACACATTAGGCTTCTTGGTGTGATCAGGACACAAGAGTCAACTGTATAGGCACCACTGTATACACACGCTACTCTTCAGGTGAAATCCGCAAAGACAAAGGAAGACCGAAGTTACAAAAAGAATAAAAATCTGGACTAGCGAGGTCAGGGAGCATACGGATACACGGAGATAGTAGGAAACCTTACAAGGCAAAGCAAAACGAAACGACCAAAAAGCCCAAACACCAAAACCAAAAAACTCTGTCGAATGTGACCAGGCTAAGAATGAAAACAAATCGGAGCCAGGCGTCTCCTCCATGACAACAAAACACAAAACGTACATTGTCCCCAGAGCTTTTACGGGGGTGTTGTCCAGGAGATGGGCCCATAGGGTCCAATTTCTTACCAGGAGCACTCACTTTGGACACCTTTAAAGTTTTACTTCAGTCTGGTCGGGGGTTTCTTGGAGAAGCAGGCAGGGACAAGCGTCCCCCTCCCCCTCCCCGCCCCCTCCTCCTCCTCCTCCTCTTCTCCTGGAAAAAAGCACTCCCCATCATACGCACAAACCCCTCGAACATATGCCTACACCGAAGAGCAGAAGACAGGAAAAACAGATGGTATAATGACTTCGGAATCTGACAGCCCGCTCCGTGGCGGTGCTCTCAGCAGACAGGACTTGCCAGAAACGCACATTCGAGCGAGGGGCTGCCAAGGCGAACAGACCCGCTCCTCGCCCTCCGATCCGCGTGAGACACTGGTGTTTGAAAACAAGCAAAATGCTTTTTTTTTGTGGGAGCGTAAGCGAGGACACAGCTCTGCGGCGTTTATGGCACATATGTTGGAGACGGGGGGGGGGGGGGGGCGGGGAATGTGGCTCGAGCGACGGCTCTATAAACAGTGCCTGCTTTGGGGGTGCGCCACAGGAGGCAGGTGGGAAGCGGGAACGGAACAGTCGGGAGACTTCCAGAGCAACCTGTTTTCATGGGCTGTTTGCTTTCCGTCACCGTACCTGCCCCTGTTTGCCTGACTCACGTCTGGGGGATGGGGCGCCCCCCAGAATCGCCACGAATGGACGGCACCTAAATTCTAGCCCACGTCGGCTTGTAAACTGACCACCGCCTCTTCATCTCCTCCTCTCCCTCCACATTAGGTAGGGAGGATGGAAGTGGCAGGGGGAGAGGGAAAAGGGGAAAAAACAGAGCCGTCATGGGCCTCTGTCCATGGGTCCGGCCCTGTGCTAAGTGATTTGCGTATGCACCTGCTTACTGCCAACTCAGAGCAAACAGTTTTACCACTGGGGAAGTGGGGGTGGGGGCGGTCAAGGATAAAGAAAAATTTGGCCGAGGTGACATGACAGGGATGAGGTGACCCTGGCCTTAGAATAGAACCCTTGTCACACTTTCTCCTCCAGCCTTCCGCCTAGCACTCTCTATGAAGGTGGAAAAATACCCTCAGGGGGACCAAACCCAATAGCAAGATCTGTCTTTTAGGGAGCACTCCGCTGGGAAGTTGGGGGGGCGGAGGGTTTGCCGTGCTGTTCGGGCTGGCTGCATTCCGCCCTTCTCAGCGTTCCTTCAACTAGCCGAGAGCCTTCAAATTTCCCAAGAGAGATTTTACGTGCAACTGAGAAGAGTTTCATGTAAAAACAAACAAACAAACAAAAAAACAAATCTATGCACGAGCTGACTTTCACAGAAGGGACCACGTTCGAATTTCGTTTTGTCCAAACAACTTTCAGGATCGAAGAGGGGTTTTCCTCTTCCAAAGTGAAATGAAAATGTTATCTGTCCAAAGCCACCGTTTAAGGGCGATGCCCACCTCCACCTCCCGCGATTCGTGGCCATCTCGTTAATAAATTAACCCAGCTGTCACAGATGGGTAAATGCGAAACCGTTTGGAAACAGTCCCCTTTGAGATCACGCAACCTCCAAACCCTACTGCAACATTTTATAATTCCTGCAGGCCACCGCGGGCCTCCTTCTCACGTGCAACGGTGCCCCTTTCCATTTGCATTTAAAAGACAGTAAATTGCAGGGTTCATAAACATTTTTATAGTGATTTATTGAAGACCAGAATGTCACTGCTGTTCTTCACACTTTAGCGGTCCTGAGAATCAAATGCGGGCTGTCTATGTCATCTTGCTGTCCCCGAGAACTACGTACGAACAAGCTAGTTTGCAGCTGTATCTTTTTTTTTTTTTTCCCCTTTTCTTTCTTCCTCTCTCTCCCTCTGGCTCTCTTCTTTTGAGATGGTAGCGGCCGTATTTATCGTTCGGTTAGAGAAACGCGCATTTCACTCGGAGTCCAAGGCCCAACTTGGGTTCAATAATTTACAAAAGAGCTCGGCTTGCCCGGGGCTGAGGACCAAAAAGAGGAAGGTCTCTTCATGTCCCCATTCCGTGCCCTGCCCTGAGGAAAACAGCTCCCAGGTACCCCTGTCGGCAGCGGCGGCGGGTTACAGACAGCACCGAAGCTGCCCACCGGGCTTCCGGACACCTCTGTCCCTCTTTCCTGCTAAAAACTTAGAGCAAGGATGGGGCTTGGGCTTTGCAATCTCTTATTTGAAAATAACATGAGCAGAGAGGAACTGAGGTCACAACGTACTTGTGCTACTTTCCAGCCAGCGAAGTCACAAAAGGAGGAGAGCGGAGCCAAGACCAACTGTTTATCCAAGGGCCCGGTGAACTCCTTGGCGCTCGTCAGCCTTCTTACCAGGGGGACGCTCGCCCTGTCTGAGCACATTGTGCATAAATGCAAAGAATAGAGACTCAGAGTCAAAAAGAAAAAAAAAAAAAAAAAAAAGGAAGAAGAAGAAGAAAAGAAGAAGAGAAAAAGGCTTGCGCCTCATTTGCCCTTCCAGTGTCCAGAAGGGAGTATTTCTTTACACCTTTTTCACATTATAATAACGGCTTCACAGCTCCCGGAAAAAGCCGGCGCGCAGAGGCAAATGGTGCATGACACGGCGAAAGCCTGGTCTTTGTCACGCCGGCTCCGCGACGCAGAAAGTCCTTCTCTGCCTTCGTTTCCCTGCCATTAACTGAGATGAAATGAGTTTTTCCCCCTTTGGATTCCACCCCTCCCCCCCCCCCCCTCCCCGCACCGTCTATTACAGTGTGACGTGATGGGGCTTCCTGGCCCATTATTTCATCGAGGATTCTTTTATTCTGGTTTGGGAGTTCGCGCCGGCAAGGTTATCTGTGCACAAAGCCACGTCTCGGTCTTGTGTTCATTTCTGAAATCTGATTGCATTGATAACAACAAGACCGTTCGCAGTGCATTTGTCAGATAAGGGGCTCGGGGGCCAGAGTCATAATTTTTGTGACTTCAGTCGGGGCTCCCTGTTAAAATATGTCGACCGATAAAAATGCAAGTATTATAAAAATAACCTCTGTATCACAAGTGTCGGACTATCTCCTTTTTTTTTTGAAACACGTTATGTTCTTTTCCCTATCAGGTACCTCCTCACACTCAGACGGCTATTTCCTGATGTCCATTTTTTACGGTTATTTCTGAAATGGTCCAGCTACTCCATGTCCTCCTTCAGTATGCTGGGAGGAGAAAATAAACAAACAAAGGGTGTAGGAGCAAAAAAAAACATATAACGGGGTTTGTCTGAGACAGGTTTTGATGAATTCCCCCCCCCCCCGCCCCCCGCCCCGGGTTGATAGTTAACGTTTCCTGATCATAAGTAGCGAATGAATCAAATCCAAAGGTGTTCGGATCCCGGGCAGCACAGAAGAACATTTAGGACGAGGGTCTAGCGTGCCCCCCGTGGGAGCGTCTGGGGTTCTCAGGGACAGGACTGAGCTGTCCGCCGGCGCAGGGAACAATTCCGCATTGTTCCCGCATGGGAAGTGGGCAGACACACTGGGAGAAACGCTCACGCCGGATGCACACAGGAGAGGCCCTCCAATTCCATCTTGGAGAACCGCCTTCCGGCAGGGTCTTATGCCATCAAAGCACCCCCCCCCTCGCTCCCAGAAAAGCACCCCCTCCCCAACCAGACTTGGGCGGCGGAAGCTGGCGAGTGTGTTATATAAATATTAGCACGAGGCAGATTGCTCGAGTCCCTGTGTGTTTCCTGTCCCCCCCCCCCACTCCCCCAGTGGCAGCTTCACAAAGACGCCAGTGACAAAACGAAGCGACAGCCACGGGCTCACGAGAGGCCTGCCAAGGCGCACGGCGCGAGGTCCTGTCCCCGTCCCTGTTTGGGGCCCCGCACACCCGGGCCTGCAGCTGATAACACTGTAATAGTCCTCTTTTGAGGACAGAGGCTCCTGCGTGCTGATTAGTCATTTATCACACCTGGCAGCCCTGCTGAACTATAATTACTCTTCTCTTATCCCGCTGCACTGTCATGTCCGAGAGGAGAGGCGCGGCGGAGTCCCCAGTTAATGACACATTACCCTCTCGACAAGCACTTAAAGGTTTTATTGTAAATATTCAAGATATAAAAACATCTGAGGTTCCCTTTTTAATTATAAAAAGCAATTTCAGGGCCTCCCGTCCCCAGCCTCCCTCCCCGCCCCCCAACCCCCAAAGAGTAAAGTTTCGGAGCCTTGTCCTCTGCTTCCCCGCAAACAAACTGATTTTCCCTTTGTCACGGAAACTCATTGCTACAAGTTAACTCGGTATCTCTCCGCAATTATCAGACATATTGCCTATGAAATTGGTAATTTAAACACACATCGCATTTCCACAAAAGTTAAATTTCCGCCCCGAAAGAAGGGGAAAATGTGCATTTATATGAAAAATTATATATGAAAAAAAAAAGCCTAAAATGCAGCATAAATAGTCCGGTTTTCCTCATCGGAAAGAGAGGGAAGAAATCAGTGAATATTTTTTTTTAAAAGATGAGTCTCTGAGGTTAAAAAAATATGTATATATTTTTTTCATAAACTAAAAAATTGGAAACTTGTGGGTTGTTAAATCCTGATTGCCTACTTATATAAGGTTTGGGGAGAAAACCAACTTAGCATTCAGTGACTCCTGGGGGCTATTTTTATACCTCAAGAGTATTCAGAGGACACTTCCCTTGGGGCGAGGGGGACCCTGGGAGGTCTCCTTCACCTGGCCACCTCCCTGCTGATTTTTATGAGGTGATCTTTCTGCTCTGTGAGCCTCATTGGGCAGGCTGGAGGCTACCGTGAGCCAACGTTGGTAACGGTCATTAGGAGGGGATATGGGAAAGGCTGGGGAGGGGGCATTAACGAAATCTTTCATTCTGACAGAGGAAAAACACACCCCACACAGATACATAGGACCGCGCGTGCACGTGGGCGCACGCGTTGTGAAATGAGCTCACGTGAGCCCAGCTGGACCTGTTCTCAGATCCACGTGGGCAGAGGTGGACGGGCAAGTGGCTTGGGTTCTATGGGTCTGAGACCATCTTGTTCCAATCGGCCGAGCGCCATGGGGAGCGAAAGCTACTGGAGCGTGGGGCCTGTGGGTTTGGAATCCAGGGTTGAAACGGTCAAGCGGCCGGAGAAGGCAACGGGGCTCCTTTGCTTCACGCAGCATTAGGGGTGATCTTTAGTGGAGGGTCTCCTTCGTCCGACACCCCTCATTTGCTGGGTTTCCAAATGCTTTCATTTAAGAGCATCGCCTTCCCTGAGAGAGGTAGGACTTCCATGGGGGGTGGGGTGGAGGTTGAAGTATAGCCAAGGGTTAAGAAAGGGACCTGATGAGCCCTTGGAAATAGAGAATACCAAGACCCGGAAGGCATATGGGGGTCAAACCAAAGATATGAACCTAGAAACAACGGACCACCCTGAGAGCCACTGAGGCACAGTCATGACTCCCTGCCTTCCTTCTGAGGAGACTGGTGGAAGTCTTGAGGGGTCGGGAGGAGAGGGTAACAGAGCCAACAAGATGAAAAGAAAAGACAGATCCTTGCTTTGAGAAACCTAAAGATGGAAGCACCTTGCATTGCCAGAGAAGGCTACTCTCACCTCGCAGAGCCCCGCCTGGCAGTGGAGACAGCTGGTTGTGCAGAAGAGGGAGACAAAGGCACATGCAAGAAGTACACTGGTATCCTTGGAATTTGCGGCCCAGAATCCCCGGCAGGCTGCTTTAGCTATAAACACTTCTAATTCACTGCCGCGTCTTCAATAACTAGCACGCTGCAGGCACCTTAGTTTCGAGAATGAATGAAAGCACATACGCCCAAGAAGAGCCATCAAGGTAAGTTTCCCGGTCACCTGATTTTCATTTTCTTCGCTGTTGCACTAACGCGTACCTCTTTTTTTTTTTAAATTTTTTAAAGTTTATTTATTGTTTAGGGAGAGAGACAGAGTGCGAGTGGGAGAGGGACAGAGAGAGAGGGAGACAGAATCCGAAGCAGGCTCCAGCTCTGAGCTGTCAGCACAGAGCCCAACGTGGGGCTTGAACTCCAGAGCCATGAGATCATGACCTGAGCCGAAGTTGGAAGCTTAACCAACTGAGCCACCCAGGCGCCCCTAACGCGTACCTCTTGAAGATGATTCCGTGGCAGGTATTACGAGGAACAAAGGAACCTTTTGATCTCAAGGCTCTGGAGCTGGACACGGCCAGGAGCCTGAAATGGGTGACGATGGGAAGGAAGACAGAGATGGGGGTGGTAGCTAGGGTTTGCCGGATGGGGGAGGCAATGCGTTAGACTCTCCAGGAGGCTAACTTTTCACCTTCTTGTGGAATCTTCCCATCAGTCGCTGGAGGTGTTCCTCCAAGGCTCATATTTCACCGAAGAGGATCCTGAGGCTCCGAGTGGTGACAACGTCTGCGAGTGCCCCACTGCTACGGAGCTGGAGGGACCTTACCCGGGCTCCCCCGCCATGCTCTTCACTCCACGTCTTGTTGCCTCTCATCCTCTGATGAGAGATGGTGGGAAAGGCTTCCGAGAAATAGTTCAGGGTGACTCCCAGAGCCCAGTGGCGAGAATTTCTCCAAAATGTCTTCTTTGACTTTGATTTCAAGGGCTGAATCTGCCGTCACGGACTCGGTCAAGTCTTTTCCTTCACTTTTCCATCTTCGCCTCTCTTTGGGAAGCCGAGGGCTGCCATGTTCTGAGTTGTCCCCAGAGAACCCTGTTCTTTTCAAAGGCACTTTATAAATCTAATGAAATAACTAGGAGCCAAATATGCCGTCCTTCCCGGGTTTCTGGTCTCGAGACAAGCTCCCCCTGGAGATCTGCTCCCTTTTCTCAGCATGACACTTCCCTCTCTTAAGGGAAAATCATTTGTACTGCGTTCATCACCTGTTGTGTCTCCTTTTAAAAACTGCCAAATGAATATAGAGACAAAGGGCCAGAAAGACTGTGACACAGGCGCAGTTAAGAGTGGAGGGGTCCGGGCAGGTCTGAAACCAGATGTTACCCTGCCTTCCTTCCTTTCCCTCCTTCCTTCCTGCCTTCTTTCTTTTTTTTTTCTTTCTTTCATTTATTTTATTATTATTATTTTTTTTTACTGCACCCTGGACTGTTCGCTAAGCCATCCCACAACTTGGGAGGTGATGGAAATACCCCGGGGCTCTGGGGAGCTCCCCAGTGTTAACAAAGGGCTGTTGTCAGTGTGATGTGCATTTTGGCGTTGATAAAACGCAGTCCACGGCATTTGCAATAACACAGCTGTTGGCCTTTGGTAGCTCAGGATTCTGAAAACCCACTGAAGCTGGACAGTCCCCTCCCCCACAGCGAGGTCGGCCAGACTAGTTGGAGTGCCTTATGCTGAGGTCAGGGCCCCTCCTACGTAGGCTCCTGGAAAACAGGGTGGAGGGTTAGAAATCTAGGGGCAGAATGGAGGTCCTTGGTCTGAGGAACAGGTTAGGCGGTCTCTGTATCTCAATCTCTATGTCACACACACACACACACACACACACACACACACACCGTGTCCTACTTTGCTTCCTCTGGCTCCCTTCCTTCTTGAGTATTTCACCTTCCTCTCTGCACACCTGTTCCCTTTTCCTCTTTATTCAACAGCTTCCTGTTTCTTCTTGGGTTTTGCCCTCCCATCCTTCTTCCCTGCCGTGGGTCCCGACTGGATGTCCCAGCCCCGAATCTACGACACTTCTCTGTTTCGGTATTTCTTGCCGACCTGGCAGGTCTTTTTCTGTGCTGGGCTGCTGAAAGCTTTGGAGGCTGAACACCACTGCAGTGTACCACTGGCCCTGCTAAACTTGACCGGGTGGGGGAACTGGTGACGCGGAGGAGGGAGATCCTCGGCCGAAAGGCAGATGTGGAGTGAGGGGCCGCATGAACTTATTCGTGGTGCTGCTCAGATTGTGTACTGTGGTCTGAGTCTACCGCGGGGCCACTCTATCTCAGGAATCCAAGCCAAGAGAGCAGAGTTCATGAGACATATGTGTAAGTTAAAGTATTTAGTTCGTACTATTAAACTGATCAGACGAAATTTTGTTAATTAAGGCATCAAAAAAAAAAAAAAAAGGCTCAAAGCCATAGAATTTAAATGACTTATTTTGTGAGTCACTAAACTTAGCACCCATAACTTTCTTCTTGCTTTTACGGAGAATTTAGGTAACCCTTTGGCTAGCTCCTGATAGAAAATAAAACCCATCTCACGAAGCTAAAAAGAAGCACGCACATCTGCTTTGCCTCACTGCCCACTGGGCCTGTACCCTGGCCACGGCCGTGACAAAGTGATACCCACGTATCAACATGCTGGCCTTGGTGATGGACACAGGACAGAGCTGGGAATAACAGATTAGGTAGGACATAGACTACGTAGTCTTCCTCCGTGTCTTGGCTAATGTGACGTTTATGCTGGAATCTTCCATTTCCCTGTCCAGATCTACTCTTCGCCCTTTTGTCCCCAGGCCTGGGAAGGTTGACCAATATGAGTGACATCAATGAGCTCCTCTCACCGTCTGGTTTCTAGACGGACTTGAATAATGGTGGAGAACATTGATTACGCTGGAGTCTTTCCTGGGGAGGGAACGGTATCACCAAAGATTTAGGCTGAACTCCTCAGGTGAAGGTTACAGCTCCCACCAGGTGGTCCTGGGCTCTTCACCCCGATACCGTCACCTGGCTCCAGTCTCCTTGCTCCTTTGGGCATAGAAGAGTCATAGCCACCCTCACCACTATCCCTGGGAAAGTCCCTCTACTCATGGTTGACCTTCACACTGACCCCACCTTGATAAAGAATCGCTTTATTCAACTCTTCCCAAATTACCCTATGTGGGTGTCTCATTTCTTTCCTTCTTGGACACATGAGGCCCCTGGCTTCCTAGGGGCCATGCTCTCAGTAGCAGAACCTACCCTGCTGGGCTCTCTATTTAAATGTCGGGGAAAGTCCTGCTGGAAATTTTTGGAGAGTACATTTTTGGAGAGTTGCAGAGTCCAGTAGGCCAAGAAACAAAGGACATGGGGCGTCTAGGCCAATATACGGCAGCTCTCTCGTTAGCACAAAATGAATTTGCTTTACTTGGCTTCTGAACATGGAGGGCTCTGTACAGAAATAAAGACATATGCGCCGTCCTCCAAGAAGTATCTTGAAACATGAGAGGGGACACGGAGAAGTCCTTGAAGAACCCTTTTCCAATTTTTTTCGACCTACATGTTTTATGGGAAAGCTATAAACTCTCACTAAAACAATGGATTAAAAAATGAGATACCTTCTGGTTTCACAATCCATTTGTTTTCGTCCCTTCAAGATTGGCTTGAAACAGGGATAAAATATGTTGTAAGGGTTCAGTGTGAACAAACTTGAAAAATCTCGCCTTTGCTGGGAAAATATTTTTAATTTTCAGATGCATTCGAACCTACTCCTGCTACGAGGTAGAAAAATTGCAGTGTCCAAAGTTAAGAAAGAAAGAAAGAGATAGAAAGGGAAAGAAAGGGAAAGAAAGAGAGAAAGAGAGAAAGGAAGAAAGGAAGGAAGGAAGGAAGGAAGGAAGGAAGGAAGGAAGAAAGAAAGAAAAGAAAAGAAAAGAAAGAAGAAAAGAAAAAAAAGAAAGAAAAGAAGGAAAGAAAGAAAGAAAAGAAAAGGAAAGAAAGAAAAAAGGAAAGAAAAGGAAAGGAAAGAAGGAAAGAAAGAAACAAAGAAAGAAAGAAAAGGAAAGGAAACGAAACGAAACTATGATCATGGTGTCTAGAACAACAAAGCCAGAAGTGGATTAATAAGCACAGCCCACTTATAAATGTATTCATCTTTCCGGGCTTAATGCAAGGAGGTATCAAATCACAAAGACCTTCTGCGTACTTTAGGGAAAGAGACAGAACTCCTGGGCCCCGCGATGCTAGCCTATTGGGAAGCTGGTTCTCTGTGAAAGCTGTCCTTGAAGAACCATGGTGGGTGTGTCCCTTGGGAAAGCCCCCAGATCGCCACGCCCTCCCCTCCCCCCCTCCAAGGAAGCCTTCTCCCTCTCCACTTGCTTGTGGATAAATATTCCTTCACGGCACTCCCGGGCCATCCTTTTTGTAGAACCTTGCAGGATGACCTTGAAATACTGTGTTTTCCTGAGTCCCTGAGGTCCGAGAGAGTCTCTCCTTCACCCTGAAACTCTGACGCTTCACCTGGTTATCGAAGAGGTGTCGGATAAATCCCCGTGCAATTGATCTGTAATTCACAAAAGCAGCAACATCAAAATAGCGTTATTTCAGGCTCTCCTTGAGGGTTATCCCAGGATGGCATGTAAGCTTCAGTGTGTGCACCGCGCCTAGTCAAGTGATAGCTTCCTGGAGCGCTGAATTGGCTAGGGTTTGGGAGTGATGTCCACGCTCGGGTGGGAAAGAGCGTATCCATGAGCGAATGGTGGCTGCCATGCCAGAACCGGGGAACAACGGCGAGTACACGGTGGGTTTGCAGTCCCTCTTCTAATTCACCCTTAATTTCTGCAGATGACTTATGTGCCACAATAACAAGAAAACTCGCTAAAATGCCAAGAATGGTCAAATCAGCACAGCCCCAACCTATTTAGGGTACTGTGGGCCTGGAGTCTAAAAACAGAAACCAGTTCACGTCCAAACCAATTGTTTTTCATGGAGCGCGGGGAGCATATTAGGAATGTGCCTTCATAAAGCTCTGAGTCAGACCGGTATCCTCCAGGTGACTTTCAAAACTGTACGGGGCCAAACGCGCCTCCGCCTATGGCGTCTTTGTAAAATTGATTAACTATTTTCAATAAGTTTTTCTATCATCCCAGGGTCGAAAACTGCAAGCGCGTTGCATATGTAAAAATATAAATGTTTGACTCATCTCGCCTGGGGAAATGCTGACGAAGCCAGGGGTGTGCGGGCTCCTGTGTGGGTAAATGTCTCCCTAAGCCCCAGCTAATCTCGACGTTTCCGCCATGTTCCCATGCCATCTCAGGCAGGCCTGCGTCGGATATCCTTCTGACCCCGGGGTGCCCTTCGAATCCACTCCTCAAGGAGAACTGGAGGTCGGCATGGTGCGTTTTTGGCTGTTCGCCATGACCTTCTGACACAGTATCCGCATTCCTTGGCGAGTCAAGGTCTTTGTTTCAGATGGATCCAGGCTGACTGAGCATGAGAAGGCAGCCGGTTGGAACTCAGGCGTCAGCTGCAACCTCGGTACTCCTGCTGGAAGGATCCAGATAATTCAGACACACCTGCTCCACCAGTGACGGGGAGACGTCTGGACTGGCCAGAGATGGAAACGTCTGGACTGGCCAGAGATGGAAAGCCATCAGTGGCGCGGAGACCCTGACACCGCTGTCGGCCCTGCGGTGTTGACAAGCCACATTTGAGACAACACAGCACCACGCCCTGTGTGCCAGTGACACAGACTCACAGGCTGAACTCTTTCCTCTTTCCTGACATAATGGGCTGTGACGAAGTAAAAGAACAGAGTGTCTGCGTGTAGAAGGCCCCCACGATCAACAAGAAATGGAGATCTCTCCAGAATTAAGTCCTGGAAAGAATCGTGGGTGAACGTCACGGAGGCCTCTGCTGCGGGGGCTGAAGTCCTCTGCAATTCGGCGGTTCGAGAACGCAAAGTCTCCAAACCCCAGGGATGGGTAGCCAGGGCTTGGCTGCTGAGACAGTGAGGATGGAGGGGGCAGGGGACTCAGAGACACTTGGATCCGTGTTGGGGTCCGCTTCCTTCTTTTTGCCCAAATGTCACTCTGTATTCTCTTGACATGGCAAATAAAGCCAGACTTCAATACTAGAAACTTGATGAGCCGAGGGTAAAAAAAAAAAAAAATCCATTTTCCCCTCCTCTCTCTGTGTGATCCTTGTTTTTCCTTCTTCCTTGCTTTTTTCCTTTTCGGTTACACCCCTACACACACTCATTACCCAAAATGCCAGGTATGGATTGACAGACACTGACGTGGTGATCGTGAAAACAGGCAAGCAGAATCTGACCACTTGTAACTGAGGCTGTTGGGAAAACACAGGAATTGGCCAGATCATTTTGGTAGAAGTATCCTGTGGGTCAGCTTGTATATTGTTCCATAAGCCAGGTGACTTGTTTGAGTAGAAGTATATCAGTATCACTCTGAAGAAAATGATGCCGGGATTCCTCCCACGTGAGTCATCGCACGGGGTAGATGTGGGCAAACGGGCCGGTTGTTGCCTGCCTTGCCACCTGTTTTTAATTTAATTTTTATCATTTTGAGAGAGCGCGAGAGCGCACAAGCAAGTGGGGTAGGGGCAGAGGGAGAGTGAGAGAGAGAGAATCTTAAGCAGGCTCCTCTCCCAGCACGGAGCCTGATGCAAGGCTCAGTCTCATGACTGTGAGGTCACGACCTGAGCCGAAATCAAGAGTCGGCTTAATTCGCTGAGCCACCCAGGCGCCCTGCCACCTGTCCCTATAAATAAAGTTTTATCGGCACACAGAGTTTTGCCATATACTGTCTATGGCTGTTTTTAAATCTTAACTCTCGGGCCCTTTATACAAACGGTTTGCTGACTCCTGACCTAGAGAGTGCCGCTTTTGTACGGGGACTTCCATTCTACCTGCGAAAGCTCCTTTGGCCCCCAGTTCTGCCATCTGCCAGCCTGTGCTGAAGGCCAGACTCATAACGAGAACAAAGGACGACGCTCAGAAAAAGATGGAACGCCTCACTAGTCCCATTTCTGTGTGTTAGCCAACTCCACCTGCTGGAACAGACACACTTCAAAGGCCTGAGGCTTAACGCAAAAGAAGTTTTGATCTTTCACTCCTGTAACCGCTTGCCGGAGGGAGGGAGGAGAGCTCCATGAGGTCATGCAGGGATCCAGGCTAGTCCCATCCGAGGGCTCGTGCCTTCCGCTAGAACTCAGTCACGTGGCCAAATCTAACAGCAAGGGGGTGTAGGCAATACAGTCCAGTAGTGTTGGCCGGGAGGAAAGGGAGCTGGGCCCGTGTACATGTAGCTGCATGAGCTACCCCTCCCCCCTCCTCCCTGCTCCACGGCATCACGGTGTCTCCTACAAGGAAAGAAGGCTCTGGAACAATAGACACGCCACGTGTTAATCTTCTAGGAGGATCGCCACCCTAACACGATTACGTAATGCCGAGCTCAGGATGCCGTGATCAGGCATGTTAGTTTTCGTTCTAATTGTTGACATGTTAAGGATCTGTTCTGGGCAAAGGAAGCAGTACGTTGCCCATGTTATAGCACAGAGAGGCCATTTCCCTATAATAACAAAACTCTCACTTGTAGCTTCTCTGCACGGTCGCGGTTGTGACACTGAATCCTTAATTAGGAAACGAACCCAATTCTAATATTTTTATAATGTGCTTTCTTAAGTGGTTTTTGAGGAGTGCCTACAGCCAAACGGGTAAGCGGCGTGGATCGGGTTGGCTTAAAGGAATCCCGTCTGTAAGAGCCCGGCAGCTCCAGGCGGTTGCTTCCCAGGCCACCTGGACATTCCCAGGTCTCGTCACCTCCAACTCTTCAATTCTACCACTCACAATACAAGTCCTGCCCTCAGCCCGTCCACGGTGGGGACGATACTAAAGCTGGCTCATCACTTACCCCCTCACCTGGAACGAACTGGCAAATCGTTCAACTGCTACAACCTTTGGCGACACAGACATTAGAATAGCTAAGCAATATTGAAGAAGGGAAGGGGCAGGGAGGGGAGAGGAAGGGAAGGGAGGGGGAGAGGAGAGGAGGAGGAGGGAGGGAAGGGGAGGGAAGGGGAGGGAAGGGGAAAAGAAGAGCGGGAAGGAGACAGGAGAGGAGGGGAGGGGAGGGAAGGAGAGAGGAAGGGAGGAAGGGAGGAAGGAGAGAGGAGGGAGAGAAGGGGAGGAGAGAGGAAGGGAGGGGAGGAGAGAGGAAGGGAGGGCAGGGGAGGAGACAGGAGGGCAGGGGAGGAGACAGGAGGGGAAAGGTGGGGTGGGGTTATGAAAAGAGCCTAAGACCAGGAATGAAAAGACGCTGGTTCTAGACCCTGCTCTCCCGCCAGGTGGTCCCCCAAACGCACCCCTTCGGCAGCCTCAGCTCCCCTGTTTATTTACGTGTGAACACTTTGGGCATCTGTAGCTTTCAGCTCTTTCTGACTCTGTGATTCTGCGAGGAAATCCCTAAGGGTGAAGTCGGCCGTCTCGGTGGGAGCTGGACTTGAGAACGCCATTCTCGGCATCGCCCCACAAACACAAAACACAGCGGACGTACAGATCCGACTTGGGCTAAGGGAGAACTCACAGTAAATGTTTCTCGAAGGAAGACAAAGCAAGAGATTGCCCTGCAGCCAAAGGGAACAACGGCCCCAGTGACGGCTTTTCCGAAAAGTTGCAAATGGTTTTATAAGCAATCTGCTTGGGGTAATTTGATTACTTCAAGTACTCTTCACGACATCACCACGAAGAAATCAAAATGTGATGAAATTAATATGGCCATCACAGGAAGGATAAAGAGAAGCTCAGAAGGGTATTCATTTGATAAATAAAATATATTTTAGGAGAGGATATTATGGTAATCACTATTTATCAATGCAAACTTCTTTAGGCTTCGCGAGACTGAAGTGCACATTTTTCTCCTGACTAAATAAACATACATATTTGAGGAGCCCAGTTGAAAATATTAACAGTTCCTTCTGCCCCAGAAATATTAGTCCTTCCCCCCTCTTCTGCCTGCTTCTGTCAGGAAGCCACAGAGCGCACACCGGCAGCGCCTAGCTAACCATGTAATTGATAACTCCCTACTTGATTCACTGTGGGAATCTGTCAGTTAAGGTCTAAAGATACACACACACCGCCATGAAAATGAACTTGCACGAGGCTGTCTGCGGACCAGGAAGGGCCTGAAAGCAGTCGACATTTTGCTATTAATTGGTTCTGCCTGGCACACACGTGTATTCTAGCAATGGCCTGCTATACTATGACTCTCTCTGACAGACCTATTTAGCGAGCAGGAGGTATTCCCCCCCCCACCCCCAGATAATTGCTCAAAATCATGCTTTCAAAGTCAGCGTGATTCCAACTTGCCTGTCTGGATTTTGCAAACGCCCAGGTTGGAAGGAACGCAAACGCACGCTCCTGTTTCTAAGGTGGGTGCACAGGAGAGGCTGCTGTTTCGGGTTGTGGGTTTTGTTTCTGTTTCCCCCTCTGAACGATGGAGGAGAAGGAATTCGAATCCCACGGCACTTAGCCCCAACCCCACGTGGCTTTGAAGGGCACGTGTCTGCCGAGGGCGTGCTTCGCCCAGCGTGGGGCCCCGTGCTCCTCGGCCAGAGCTGCTGCACCTGCGATCCCATTGGTCAGAGGCTGGGGCCCTCGGGGTGCTCTGAGGGTTTCTCCAACAGAGCCCAGGGTTGCGGCACTCAACTCCAAGGCATGCCTGAAGGAGCCACTTCGGACAGACACAACGGACAGAGCAAGGACTCTGAAATCGAGGCACCCTTCTGGAGTCCAGGCACAGTGACTTCACGCCTCCGCTGTGCTGTTCACCTAGAGCCTGTCGTACGTGCCTCTCGGGACGATCTGGGCTTAAATGACGAGGCTCCGTGGGAAACCGTCCTGCGTGTAGAAGTAAGACAGCTCCCTGCTTCGTCCCCGCTCCCTCTAGGCCACCCGGAAAGCCTCTGTTGGCTTTTTTTCCCCCCTTCTTTGGACAGTTTTGAATATTCACACGGAGACCATGAAATGGCGCAGGCATTGCGCAAGCACAGAGAAATCCTCGTGGGGGGACAAGAAAGCGGTGCCGGGAGGTGTGGGTGAAGCCACTGCAGATGGCTGGGGCACCCAGGGATGTCGCGGAGACACGTGCAGATTTCGGGAAAGGCTAGCGGCACGGGACACTCCGTCTTAGGACAGAGGCTTCCTGCCAAGACTCACGAATCCATAGGAAGAGCTTCACGACGCTTTGGGGGGCCTGGAAAGTGCTGCGGCATTACCCACAAGACGACCTCATGACGGAGGAGCAAAGAACCCTTTCTCTCGGATGGACGCAGACATCAAGAACCAAAAGGCAGGACCCCCGGCAGGACCCGAGAGGACTCTATTTTCACGTCTCTGAAGGCAAATAAAATGGAAAGTGTCACCGCTATATATTGTCCAGGGAGCTCAATCCTACGGAATCACAGAGCCATATTCTTTTAAAACTGGAGAAGACTGGTAACCTGATACTCTCCGTCTCCTCTTTCTCAGATGCCGAGAAGAAACGCTCTTCTGCGAAACACGTATTTAAAAGGCGGCAAGTTTAGCAGCTAAACCCGGACTTCCGTCTCCTTGGGAGAACTGAGTAGAGTAAGGAAATCTGGTCCTGCTTCCACTGTCAAAATTTTAACCCTCATTTGAAATGCCACATATGGTTCCTAGAACTCTAACTACAGGATAACCAGACACGGACGCTGTTATCATCCCCATCGTCAGGACACCCAAACGGAACCCGGCAAGACGGTGGCAGCTAAGAATGTTTTGCCAACGACAAAATAAATAAATAAACTATTAGTATTTTAATTGAGCCTGGATTGCCAGGCAATCAATTTAATTAACTGCGGCGCAATTAATTGTGAAAATTGAGGTTTGACTCTGACGTTGCCAATTCAGGAGGCATTGTTGTGACTTGGTTAGAGCCAAGGAAACTAAAACAATTCCAGGGACGCTGTTGGTGGAAAATTAGCGGCGAAAGCAGTTACCTAAAATTCAAAACATGGAAATGCCGAGGGAAATGGGCCACGTTCGGCCGACTCTGCCTCAGCTTCTCCATTTGCAAAATGGAGTTAAGATGACCTACTTCACAATGAAGTCTTGGAGACGCCTCAAGGACAAGCGTTGGCGAGGTTGTGGACAAACTGAGCCCCTCGAACGTTGCTGGTGGGAATATGCGACGGCTCAGCTGCTGTGGAAATCAGTTTGACAATTCGTCAAGAGGTTAAGGATACGCTTGCCAAGTGAGCCAGCACTGGGTTGATGCTACTCCCAAGTCCATCCCCCAGACGACTGAACACAGACGGGGACAAACTTCTAGACGTGGGTGTTTATAGCAGCATCATTCACAACAGACAAAAGGGAGAAACAACAGAGATGTCCATCAATGGACGAACGGATAGTCACGGTGTGGTATCCACAGGCATCGGATAGTATTCAGGCATAAAAAGGAACGGAGTATTGATGTGTGCCACAGCGTGGAATAACCTTCAAAACACTGTGCCCTGGTGGAAGGAGAGAGATGCGAAAAGTCACTTGTCGTACGATTCCACCGATGTGAAAGGTCCAGGAGAGGCAACTCCATAGATACAGAGACCAGACTGGGCTGGGAGGAGGTAAGAGTGGGCACACGGTATAGCAGGGCTGAGGACACATTTTGGAACTTGAGAGGAAGTGGGAGCTGCAGAAAACGGCGAATGTGCTAAATGCCACGCATTGTGGGCTTACAAACGGTTCAGGTGACGCTATGTGAATTTCACCTCAATTATAAAATATATACAGGGACGCAAATGTGCCTCAAATATCCTTGCTCACACTGGTAGTGTGTCTGCTGCTTCCCAAGGAGTTGCTGCAAGAGTAAGACGGAGGTGTGTGCCTGCAGCGGAGCCAGGCAGGGGGGCGGGCAGGGCAGGGAGAGCCCATGCGTCCGGCTGCCCTGACCCGCTGCTGAAATGCCCCTCCCTCTGAGTCCTTCTATTCCCTCCCCCCTACCACCTCTGTTTATGTACAATTTGTATATGAAGCCCCTCCGAGAAACGAGGATGAGAAATTCCCCCCAGATGCTGCTCTGAGTCGGGTTCCAGGAGGGAAAAATAAAATGGAGGCGGAGGCTCATTTGGCTAAGCTCCTCGTGCTCCTGGTATCTGACGTGGCTAGGGGGCTGGGGCAGACACGGGGCCACCCCAAGAGCTCCCGTGGTCAGAACGGATTAGACACGTGAATGTGATCCGGAGGGTTCCAGGCCCTCGGAGGATCCTACGAGGACCCCAGGTCCCCATGGGAGGCCACTTGGATTCCAGGGCTGCGCCTTTCTGACAAATGCCATCCTCCTCCATCCTCCCTCGAGAGCTCTTGAGTGCTGGGCCACTTGCCTGAGTCTGACCAAAAGGAGCAGTCGGAAACAACCTCTTGATTCAAAGACGTCCAGGGTACCTGAAATGCCACTCACTCACGGGAGAGAGAGGAGGATGTAACAGCGGTTACGAAAATGCCCGCAGGCGGCAAGAGAGCCGCTGGGCTGACATGGATGTGAGCCTCCGTGAACACGGAATTCTCACGACCGGGGGAACCTTCCATGAAGGGCTTGTGCGCTAGGCTCGAAAAAACAAAACCAGCAAAAGGCGGTGGGCCTCAGATAAGGAACAGGGCACGGGGTGGAAGGGGGGAGCACACGTGCCCTGGTACTCCCAACCCTCTGTCCCCCGCCGTTACCTCCGAGCCAGCAGGGAAGAGACGCTGCAAATGTTGGCACTGAGGTTGGCACTAAAAAGTCTTTGAAAGGGAAGCGGCAGTAAAGACCGGGTTTGGGGGAGAGGGAAGTGCCAGCCGTTGAGCGCCCCGTCTCCCCCGCAGACCGAGGCCCTGATGCTCACGAGCTGAGGATTCCCGACGGAGATCCCTGGCCTCTCTAGCTCCTTGGGACCCAGATGGCTCTGCCGAGGCCAGGTGTGCACGCTCTTTCCACCGCGCGGTGCAGCGCGTTCTCCCCCGCTGGGTCCCTTCTTTAGAAATGACTTGCTCCGTTGGCTCCCCGGGCTGCCGGGCTTGCGTGCCATGCGGCTCTATTAAGCACAGGCCCACGCACATCACGTGCTCCGGATCTGAGACTCTGACCACACGGCTCCGGGTGCCAGGAGTGTGTGAGGACAGGACGTCCCAGAGCAAAAGCAGCCTCACTGGTTCTCATTTCAAAACTGCCTAAAAATGCAGATCAGAAAGAAGTAGGTGTGTTTCACAAGATGATGGCTAGATTAAAGGGCGAGGAGCTTTGCAAGGAAAAAAAGCCCTTAGTCATTCATTCATTCATTCATTCATTCATTCCTGAAAAAAACTGATGACTTCTCTGTTTCAGTAACTGTGCAGATCACCCGAGGATGCTCCAGGAAGACAAAACCTTCAAATTTATATTTGAGGGGAATAACGTCCTTGAGGTGACAGAACCCCAGAGGAGGGGACTGACCAAATGAGTCCTTCAAAGGAGGCGGCATCTCCAGAGAGAGTGTTTCTCAAAGGTTCCCGAGCTGGCGGCTGAAAACTCAGGAGGATGTCAAGGGCCTGAGAATGAGGATGGGGGGCGGGGCGTGTCAGGTGACATGTGGCTGCTGACATTACTGGAAGAGGAGTTTTTCTCCTATACAGGTGGGCGGGGGTGGGGGGGGGAACCTTCAGATCTGGGAGCCACGGGTTTTGCCCGCCATCCTCCCCAACGGCACACATGGCAGACTGGATTGTTTTAAAAACAGAACCCTATCACTACAAAGGTTCCTTGCTCCAAAGCCTCAGGTGGCTCCGTGTTGCCTGTAAGCAAAGCCGTCCTCTAGACCCCGAGGGGGGCCGTGACTCCCACAGGGGGTGAAAGTTGGCTCTGGGAGGGTAGGAGAGGAGAAAACCGTTTGACCCCATCCATGTGTAAAGCACAGATAGGCACACAGCGTATGTGTGATATTAAAATTCCACGGTGGCGGGGGGGGGTGATTAGGAAAATCAGGTCTGAGAAGACTCCGGGAGGTGGGAAGAGACAATGGAAGGTGGAGAACCACGCTACAGGCCGGGGTTCTCACGCTCGCACCGGTGGACACTGGGGTCTGGCTCTTTCTTCGCTCTGGGGCTGTGCTGTTTATCAACAACCCTGGCTGCCGCTCCTCGGATGCCAGGAGCACCCCAGCCCTTCCTTCCGAGTTGACAACCAAAAGTATTTCTGGTGTTGCCAGATGTCCCCTGGGGCGTGGGGAGGGCAGGGGGATGAAATCAGCCCCATGTGGGAACTTCCGGATTGCATGAGGTCATTCTTGTAAGCGCGCACAAAATGGTAATTCTAGCACCGGGCCTCGCAGTGTTGGACTTTTTCGAGGGGGGTGAATTATTGGGGGCAGGGGATCCTAAAGGGGGCCGAGCAGGTCTACAGGTGAAAAACAGAAGGGCACAGCAGAAGGGGAGACCCAGTCAAGCCAGGGGAAGAGGCCTCTGCAGGAAGGTCTCCTCAGGAGCCGGGAGGGGCTCAGGGAGCCGAGCCAGTGAACCTGGAAACGTCCATCTCTCCTTGCGTCCGGAGAGGCCTCATTAAATGCCGTGCCTGCGCGGGTGGAATTTGACTTGCAGCTGCGAATTTCAAAGCCTCCCCGGGCCTCTCGTGGACGGGAAGCCAGGGTAATAAATTGTCTCCGCTTCCCGGCCTGGGTTGCGGACCTTGGGAGGTTACGCCCTCAACGGTCCACTCCAAGGGGTGGAGAGCTGGGGGGACCCGACCCCCAAGAGCGAGCCTGGGCCTCGGGGTCTGGCCACGGCGTCAGCCGTACAGACGGAGCGACTTCCACCGGGTAAGGCTCGCTGCCTTTGAGTCAGGAGTATCAGGCTTCGGCTTCATCGAAAACCCAACTGAAATGATTCCTTGCGCCTCGTCACCCGATACCTCTGAAACCATAACATACGGCTTATTTGGTTGATCATCGCAACGAAGACGGATTCACCGCATCGCGCCTGGAGCCAGTTCAGGAGAACGAAGCCTCATCTCCCGAAGCACCTCAGTCTGAGCGATTCCTCCTTTGCTAAGACTCTGGAAAGCTCGTGCAGTACAAGGCACGGGGTGGGGAGAACCCGCGTGCTGTTCGATTAAGATGTGTATGGATGAGACACATAAAAACACTCCCATTTTATTATCCGGGCTGGGAGGCGGTTATTTATTCAACCGTTCTGCTTCTGTGCTTGTGGGGCTTCCTGCACGATAGTTTTTCCTTAACAGGAATCGAAAAGAATGGGTCCTTTGATGACTCTGTTCTCCTTCATGCTCCTCTTTCTGTATCCTGGTATTCAGGAAGTTGAGTGGCTCTGCTACCGAGTGTTCAGGCTGTGACATCATGTGGCACCTTCAGGTGCAGAGGTGGGAAGAGTCACTTTCGGAATGCCAGATGACTTTGGAGAGGTGAAAGATTTTTTGGAAGATAATCTTAAACCTTTGCAATCGCTGTTTGTATGAGTTTTGCCTTGCCGGGGCGGGGACAGTGGGGAAGAACCCAGCCTCACAACACAGTTATCTTGAAATAATCCTACGGTTGATCTTGTTTCGAGAAATAGATAAGCTGAAGGGAAAAACGAAAGTCGACACATACACGTGTCTATTTTTCCCTAGGTGGAGACAGAAAAATAGCCCCTTCTGTTTTCCGGTGGAAGTGGGGGCTCTCAGCTCGAAACCCTGGGGCTGGTCCTGCCTTCTGGCCCCTGTCTCCCTCTTCGCATAGCAAGCTGTGTTGGAAGGCACCCAGACATACCTTCATTTACTTTTTCCTCGGGGGAAGAGATGGCCCAATCAAACTCAAGATGCGAACTTTCATTTGCTCAGACAATGCTTCGGAAAACAAAACTAAGCAAAGCAAGACAAGGCAAACAGAAACAAAACCCTCGAGTCTGTTCTCACAGTTTGGGAGCTTGGGACGGAAAGAAAAATTACCCCTCCCCTTGCCCCGCCCCTGGAAAACAGGAGACGTGCGCCTTACAATTCATCAGACGTAGTGTTACAGATGTTTGAGGAAATCAGCAGATACTTTAAAAAGATACAAAAGTTCATTTTCGGTTAATTATTTAGTAACTCTGTTTTGTGTTGTTTAAAAAAAAAAAGTGGAGATCATTTGAGAAAAATTCTATTTTTCTTCCTTTATCACCTTCCCGGTCTATCCAGCTGCTTCCGCCAAGGAACCTAAGTACCCAAATGCCAACATGACAGCCCGACTTTTGCAAAGTGGCTTAATTACTCATTACGAGATTTCATCAACACAAGCTCCGGTCTGTGGTTTTGCAATAAGGGCCGTTATCTTTCCTTGGATTTTCACTCCTTCATAAAGGGGGAATGTGGAAGAGATTTCTGCACCCCCACTTGATACGGGAAGGGAATGAGGATTTTAATGCATGAATTTGATGTCATTAACAATGCTGACAGCTGTTTAATCCCAGTGGAAACAACAGCTGAGTCCCAACTGCAGGAAAAATAATTAACTCTTCAGTGCGTTGTGCGGAAGGGATCGTACGAATCAATTACGTGTCTCACGCCTTACCTGCAGTTTTTGTCAATTACTCAGCCGTTCGGTGGGGAGGCTCTGGCGCTCATAAAATGACAGGAGGCCCTTGCAGGCGCGGAGGCTTGTGAAGTTCAGAGAACAGATTTATTAAATGGGCCTGTTCTAAGTTTGCCATTAATTAAAATTAAGAACCATTTTTTATGTTTCCACTGAATCACAGAGCATAATGAACTAAAGTAAAAGGAAATAATAAAGTAGGAGCCCTGGGTGACCCAGTGTCAGGGAGGAGACGGTGGCTGAGCTGTAAGGGGAAGAAAAATAGGTTCTGTGGCCGAAACAGAAGCACGGGGCGGGGTGTGCAATGCCCATGCTGCTTTATGACATGTGCCATTTAATTTAAATGGAACATTTAGACACCTGCCAATGACGGTAAATTTGCTACTTTTTCACCCTCCCCCACCCCCGCCCCCAGAGATGATCAGCCTCCCTCTTCTAGCCTTCAGGGTTCTTTTTTTTTTTTTTTTTCTTTTTTTTTTTCAACCCTGCTTGCTGACATCCTTCCGGTGACTATTTCTACTGCTTTTAATTTGTAAAATATTACAGATATAAATAATGTCTGATTAAGGCCCTGCTTTGAAATATGTGGCGCTCACTTAACGGCTCCCATCTAATAGAGCACTCCTGGATCCTTTCCATTCATTTATAATGCGAGACTTTGAGCAGATGTCTTAAGTATTCAACATTACAAACAGCGACATTGCATGAATTTAAATTTGGCTCTTTGTCTGAACGCCCCTTCCAGCATGGCAGCTGATGTCCACGGAGCCCTGTTTCATCTGGGAACGAGGCGGTTCTACCGCCCGCCCCGAGCTGCCTCCTCACTGGTACAGGGAGAGCAGCCTGCTCTCTCCCGAGAGGTCTGGGGCCGCCGAGTGGAAGGGGAGACCTTCCGTCTGATCAGCCTGGCGAAGTGACAGGTGGAGGGAGAAGGTCCTACACCAAGAGCAGGTGGATAAACTCCGGCCCTGGTCTGGGACGAACCGTAACGCTCTGTGAGTGCGTGCTTGCCCTGCCGGGTGGGTCTTCACCGACAGCCTGCGTGTCCTCATTATGACCCTGATTTTACTGATGAGGAGACTGAGGTTAAGAGAGGAGAAACACATTCATTCTCTTCTGTTAATAATCTGCCTGATTGGAAATTAACACACACGTGTGTGTAAAATCCTCAGCTAAGATCTGAAATCCAACATCCCAAGAACAAGACACCAGAGATGTAGCTTAATGTCTGAGTTGAAGAAAAAAATAATCCTAGGGGACCCAGGGGCTAAACCAACTATAGTTTTTCCTATCTGTCACACTGGTCCTTCGTTTTTCTTCTATTTTTCCGGGTAGCATACCTTATTCCATTGGATTCTGCGGGTCAGTTAGAGGGTTCTGCTCTCTTTCCACGCATCATGTTGGTCGGCTCATTAAATAACCTGTCTCCTGACCACAGTGGTTGGTTCAGAGACAAAGCGCACGATCTAAACTGGAGTAGAATCTTCCCTGGGATGCATATATTCTGGGAGCAAGGTCTCCTCCTCCTATTACTAATACTGCATGACAACGGGGTTCTGGGCCGTCTGGCAGCCGTTTCTCCCACCAGGTACAAGAATGCTGGAGAAGTGTGTCCCACAGAGACCCCATAGCCAGAGAGTGGAAGGAGACAATCTGGTTATAGATTTGACCATTGATCCTGTCTTGCCTAAAGCCACCACTAACGCCAAGACTTTCCAGTACATAAATGAGGAATTATCTTTTGTCATAAACTAGTTTAACTGCCACCAAGAATTAGGGCTAACGTGTAAGCACTCCTCCGTAAAAGTCCTCGATACGGGATATCATATACGATCTTTTTTTTTTTTTTTTTTTTAAGATTTTAAGTAATCTCTACACCCAACATGGGGCTCGGGCTCTTTATAGACTGGGACAGCCAGGCGCCCCAAATACTATCTTTCTAAACTGTGGTCTCAAGTTAATTCTCAGCAACTTTCTCACGACTCTGGTATCATACCGTGTTTTTTCTTAGCTCGGTGGCCCTCCCCACGCTGTTTCTTCTACCTTGAATGTCTTCCGCTCCTGCTTTCATACTTGGTGACATGCAAGGTATCATTCAAGACTGACCTCAGACATAAGCTCTTGGATGAAATCTTCCTTGGTTTCAGTTGATAGGATGGGTTTTCCCTAAATAAGCGGCGAGCTATTCAGAGCAAGAATCATGTCTCATTCGTTGTACGTTCTTGACAACAAGTACCATGCTGGGCACGAAGTCATTGTAACTGAGATTACTCAAAAATCACTCCTAGTGGGCTGTCTGTGTGGCTCAGTAGGTTAAGCGTCTGACTGTTGATTTTGACTCAGGTCATGATCTCATGGTTTGTGAGATCGAGTCTCATATGGGGCTCTGCACGACAGCATGGGGCTCCTCCCTCTCCCTCTCTCTCTCTCTCTGCCTCTCCCCTGCTTGTTTGTGCTCTCTCTCTCTCTCAAATTAAATAAATACTCTGTCCCAGTCCAAACTTCCATGAGGACATCTGGGGGACTTGAGCATCAGATGAGTTAAATTACATCACCCCTTTCACACTATTTTTAGCAGCTTTGAGATCTAGGTGGCATACCGTACAAGTCACCCATTTAAACGGAAAATCGTTTTCAGTATATTCACGGAGTCGTACAATGTCAGTTTTAGCACATTTTCGTTATCCCCAAAGGAATCCTATTCCCCAAGCGGTTATCCCTCAACCCCTTCCTGCCCTTCGCCCTCAGCAACCACTCATCCACTTTCTGTCTCTATAGACTTGCCTCCTCTGGACAATTCACCGAGGTGGAATCATGCGGCCCTTTCTGAGTGGCTTCTCTCTCCTGGTGTAACGTTTTCAACGTCCTATTTTGTGGCTGTTCTTAAAGCAACAGGAGACGCTTTGGTCATGAATAGTATTTTAGGTGGAATACAACGGACGATAACTAAAAGAATGGCTCTGGTTGTAGGAGCAGGACAGGGGCCGAGTTTTTTCTTGACTTTGTCCCCTGAAGTATCTAAGGCTAGGGTCACCGGGCCACGCACCGGGTCCCACGCAGCCGTTCTGGACAGAGTCCTATTTCCTTGCACTTTTGAAGGCAGAAGAAGCTGTTCTATTTCCTTTTTTTTTTTTTTTTAATTTTAAGAAACTGCCTTCTCCAGGAAGGGGTATTATGTGACAAACATTCCAAGTCCCTTCTTATGGTAATAGTGCACTTTGCAAATGGCTGGGATCCAATCCAATTGAACATAATAAAATGAAACAATCTGTGCTATCTCCAATAGCTTTAATCTTTACCATGCTAATGATTCCTAAAACCAATGAGGATGGTTTAAAAGAAAAAGAAAAAAAAAAAAAAAAGGAAAAGAAGAAGAGGAAACAAAGAAAAGACACAGTCTGCTCTCCTGTCACCAGCCCTCTCGGCAGCTGGGGTTGGAGCTTACTGTCACCATCGACGGGGTCCTCGGGAAAAGCCCACCCGACCGCTTTGAGGTCGAAGTTCACATGTGAAACCGGTCACACCATCGGGCTGTCCCTCTGCTGGTGAGGGTTAACAGGGAGACGCAAATGCCTCCGTAATTAAGACCGCTGCCCCGTTTTTGCGACGTTGACGAGAACTTGGCTGGGCACAGCTTGGTCACCACCAGAACCTGGCTTCTTTGGCAATTGGCAGCGGCACTTTCTGTCCAGCCGCATGGCATGTCCAAGGCAAAGAGCACTGTCTGGGGCTGGCATTCTCGGTCTTTATGTAAGGCCTACGTGGGTAGGACCGTGGGGTATAGTTTCTGGATAGTCTGGAAATAGCCTATTCATTCATTCATTCAGTCAGTCAGTCAGTCAGTCAGTCATGTGACCATGTCCTACAGACTGCGCACTATGCCAGGAGTTAGAAATGAGGAAATGAGTAAGACCCATCCCTTGCTCTTAGAAAACTCAGAAGAAAGGGGGATTAAACACACACACACACACACGCACACACACGCACACTTTTAATTTACTGGGGTAAGTGCTAAATGAGAAGAACACAAGACTGGGGGGCATCAGGGTGAAAGAAGACTCCTTGCCATCTCCTCTTCCTGGGCCTGCTGCTGCTGCTCTGTCACAGTGGCTTTATGTGATGACACTCCCCCCCTGTCCCCCTTACCCTCGCCTGTAGAGGCCCCAAATTCGGAGCTCTGTGTCACTGCCTGCGGCAGCCCGAGCCAGCTCCTGATGGTCACAGTGACTCTCCGTCCCATTGTGGGATGCATGGATGTGGGGACCAACACACACCCAAACCCCTACAGGTCAAATCTGTTTGACTCCAGTCTTGCCCCTTCCTGTGGTCAATTGACCTTGAAAGTGTAGGTGGCCAAGAATCGTGACTTCCTAATTGTTCAGGGGTAGAGTCACCCATTTGGAACATATGGTGGACCATGAGTTTGGTTCTTTAGGTCTAGGTACAATTCAGTACTGATAGGCTTCTCAGAGAGGCAGCTAAGCTGAAACATACAAGGGATATCTCAGGGGTTACTGTGTAAATATGGGGAAAGTTCTGGAATGGGAGAAATTGAAACAGTGGCTCAGGGGAGCCTTTGGATGAGTTTTGTGTATCTCATAGACCCTTCCCCCGTGAAGGCGGTAAGAGTAGTTACTAATAAAAATAACAGGTATTTACTGAGCCCTTACTATGTGCCACCCACATGCTACATGCTTTATATATATTAACTAAAATTCAACCCTCACAACATCTCAATGAAATAGGTATTATTATTTTCCTAATCCAGAGAGTTGGAAACTGAGGCACAGGACAGTTCAGTAATGTCCCCAAAGAAGAACAGGTGGAAGCTGGGCTGTGAACCCAAACCATTCTTTTCAATGATACTGACATGTCATTAAAACAGCTGTGCAATATATTTAAGTCCCTTAAGAAAGTGTACACGCTTTGACTCGGTAATTCCACTTCTGGAAATCTAATCTTAGGAAACAGTTGAATATTATATATTGTATTTATTAGTTTGAAACACACTCGCATGTTACTTTTTAGCCTTATTTATAATAAGTAAAATCTGGAAGCTATCTACATTTTCAATATTAGGGGAATGGTTCAGTAAACTACAGTAATAGCCAATAAATGGAATTTATAGCCATCATTACAAATGATATTCACGAAGAGTCAATAATGTCCAGGGACTGCGTTGTCATGTTAAGGTAAAACGCAGAACTGAACCTTTACTTGGGATGATCAAAATATGTTTGGATGCTGGGGTGGGGGGGCATACGGTGAAAGAAAAGAAAGGTTTTCCATTTAGTTCCATCCAAAACAACTATCAGGAAGCAATTTGTTTCTGGCATGTCTATGATCTCCTCTTAACCCAGTGCCTCAAGAAAACTAACCTGGTACTTTTTTTTGTTTCCTGAGATACTTCACGTGGAAAAAGAAATTATATCAGTGGGTTTAATATCTCAGTTGGATAGGTAAAGCTAGGTTCTTTAGCTCATAGAAAAGAAAAGAAACCAAGCAAAAAGAGCTTTGGATTCTCAGGCCTGCTCATGCGGTGTATCCAGAATTGATGAGCCACAGAGATATCACCTGGAGATAACTTTTTCCACTTGTTCTCAGGCTCAGAACCAAATCACAGCACCTCCTTCCTCCTGCTGTACTTTGGAGCAAATTGAGTCCAAATCAGATCACCCGTTTCGTCCAATTGTATAAACCATGGCAATACCGTTTGGGGAAATCTAATAGTCTTAATCTAAGAACTGCTCCTGCGCCCACAATAGAATCAAACAAATAATCAATAAACCTCTAGATATTATAACATCGTTGAGTGAAGAGATAGAGAAGAGCAGAGTTCGTGTTTGCAGAGTGCTGCTTAAATGGAATCAACTCACAATTCAGCGAGGACAAAACAAACAGCAGCACCAACCAAACTGGGCTGAGTAACACAGTTTGCTCTACAGACTTTAACGGTTCCAGGATCTTCTACTGGAAAGAGTGAGATTGTGAATCTGAGAGGGGCAGGGATCTTCCTGGGCATTTCAAAGTGTCAGTCGATCATCGGTAATAACTCCGTGCCATTGTTATTATCATCCCCATTCTCCTGTTGCGTAAATTTGAAGCTCAAACAGGTTAGGTCACTTGCCCAGAGTCACAGAGCTAGTATGTCACAGAGGTGGCACCGAATCCAAGGTTTTTTAAACTGAAATGAACGTGAGTTGCATGTAGGCAAACTGGCTTTGGAGTCAGCCCCAATTCAGGGGCGATGCTTTCTCTGTAAACATGGGCAAATCAATAGTATCTTCAAGGCCCAGGGCTGTATCTTAAAATGGAAGTAACAATATATGAACACACACGCTTCGTGCAATGTCTAGTAGAAATTCCATACTCAGTAAATGTTGGCTTTTAATAGTTTCATAATCACATCACTCTAATTATCAACACAACCAAGAAGCATACCCTCAACAAAACCAGAAGCAAATACCAAGCTCCAGTTCAGTAATGCAAGGAGGATACGCCTGCGTAAGTGTTTAGGAGTGAAGTGACTGATGCCTGCAATTCATTTGGAAACGAATCAAGAAATAAGATGGACTGATGAAGGGACTGAGGGATGGATGGACAGAGGGCTGGACAAACGGGTAAGATGCAAGTAGAGGGAGACGTTAATTGCCAAATCTAGGTAGCGCATCAATGAGCGTTCATGGTACAATTCTTTCTTCTTTTATATACGTTTGACATTGATCAGAATAAGATACTATTGAACGGACGGCATATCACACAGCGGCGAAGAAAACTGAAATACTGTGGATCAATCACACAACACGAGGAGAAGTAAAAGCAGTCAGACACTCATGAGTCTATGCTGTGTGATCCTCTTTATATAAAACTCAAGATATCACAACATTGGTTAGCTCTTGATGGTTATGGGATCTCCTGAGAGGAAATGGATACAGGGGAGCCTCCTGGGATGCTGGAAACATTCTCTACTTTGATCTGGTGGGAAAGAGGAGAGCTGCCATTGGAAACAGACACCTGGCCACCACCTCTCCCCCATGTCTCTTCCAAACTGCCTCTGATGCGAATTTGATGCACGGGCATGTAAATAAGCTCCATGGGTGTATAAATTCTGTGAACTGTCTCTAACATGTGTGCACCTCGCCGTTTGTATGGTACACCTCCAGTGAGACTCTGATTCCAGCCGCTCACATTTTCCCAATGCCCTCCTCGCCCCGCGGCTGGCATTCTTTCTAGGCACTTTCTGATGCATTCACTTGGAAAACCATTTCAGAGAATTGTCTGACAGAATACATTATTTAAGCCTTTAAACGCAACGTGAAGCAATCTCACTTTCTTGGAAAATGACTGTCATCCCCGAGAGTAAACTTGGCCTACAAGGAAATTATGAATGTGTGAAACTCCTCAGCTACCTAGCAGCCCTTGTCCAACATCCTTGGGCCTTCTTCTCTCTCCTTCATATGCAGATTACTTCGAGAGAAAAAAAAGATACCCGGCTGAGCCCACATTTCTGTCCTCTGGCATGAGATTTAGCCATCAAGAAGGAGTATGGAGAGGCCACCTCCAAATCATACCCCGCGGAGAGTCGCCTAGAAGGTGAACATCCTGGATCCTGGCCAAAGACTTGCTCTCTCCCTCACCTCTGGGGAACATTCCACTTCAGAAGACTAACCTTTCTCCCTTGTTCACCCCGATATCATCCCTTTCCAAAGCTTCCCTGTGGCCTGGCCCACCAGATCGCAGGTAAAAGGCCTATCTAGGCGTCTTCAAGATCATCCTGCAAGGACGTCCTGATGGGACTCAGCAGAGCTGTCTTTGGAAACAGAGACCTGGCCACCAACTCTCCCCTGACTCTCTTCCAAACCGCCTCTGAGGCGAATTTGAAAGCAGCACCTCCTGAATGCAGGCAAAATGGAACTCTATAATGATCTCTGCAAAAATCAATAAAATAGAACGTACTGTAGAAATAGAGATAAATTAGGATCCAGGAGGGCAAGACGATGCATACCATGATAACCTGGGGCACTTGTTTAAAAAATACCGATTCTCGAGTTTCTCTTCGGAACTACTGAGTTAGAATCTCTGGGAATGACACCCCCAAATGTTATTTTAATATGCTCATACTGGGGATTTTCTTGCATGTGCAAGTTTGGGGATCAGGGGTCCTTTGTAAAGATTTCTTAAGGGGAAAAAGACCTTTCATTCATCCCTTTAACCACCCATGCAACCATCCATCTATTCATCCATCCATCTATTCATCCATCCTTCCACCTGTCCATCCGTCCATCCGTCCATCCATCCATCCATCCATCCATCCATCCATCTATCCACTCATCACCATGCACCCACCCATGCATGCATCCATCCATCTTATAACTACATATCTACTGAGTGTTTTCTGTGTGCCACGCCACAGACTTGAACCTTCCTTAATGGTCAAAAACAAAAATTCCTTATGCCAATGACTTTTGCAGAGAACACAAGCAACTTAGCCACTTTTAATTATATGATCATCAGTCTAAGCATAGAATCTTCATCACCAAAAAACACTTACAATGGTAATTTCCCCATTCTTCTCACTAACCTATGTAAACTTATTTTTAGATATCATCCACCTTGTATGAAAGACTGCCTGGATTTTAAAGAGAGTGTGATCTGGAACAAACCATTTTGGCTCGACTCTGTTTTTCAAGGGAACTCGTACTTTCAGCTGAGAACATCCGAGTCTCATGGGTCTGTAGGTCGGCAAGCACCGATCTATGGAGCTGATTACTTTCTGAGACGTCCAATTACAAGTGAGTAATTTCTTTCTCCCCAAAGATACTCTGTGGAGAATAATACGCTTTAGATTCTTCTGTTTCCAGGAAGTTAACAGGATTTGGGCACCTCTGCAAACCCATAGATTCTGAAGTTCGGGACTTTTAACATAAAGTCTTCAAAAATCACTGTGTGTGTGTGTGTGTGTGTGTGTGATAGATATGACAGCTGAGGCAGAGATTCAATAAAAGATTATACCAACTTAACACAAAATAAATAAATAGAACAACTAAATTGAAAAGAACTTCCAAAGCTAGATACGTCTCCTTTCGGACTAACTGCTGTATACCTCTGTCATAGATTCATTCAACCCAGTGACTGGTGACATAGGAATTATGATGAGTGCTGCACTGTATTGAGTTGCTTTATTTAGCTCTCTGTCCCCTCCAGATTGTAAGATCCCAGAAGGCAGAGACCATTTTTCTCTTTCTTACCACTGGATCTGTTCCATGCCTGACAGTGCCCGACTCAATAAATATCCGCTAAGTCATGGATGTATGTCCTTCCCTGGTAAGAATGTGACAAAATGAGACATCATTGTGATTCTCAATGGCTTTGACCTAAAGCAAGTGAATGATTTCCATTGGGTAAGAGTCTCCTTTCATGCTAAGTAGTGAGGTTGTTAGAGAATAAGCCTACACGGCTGAAGAATGAGTAATGTCAGCCAGGCAGTCAGCAACAAACAATGATTTGTTGTTGAAGGTACCACAAGGCGAGGATTGCACAAGAAGATAAGAAGCCCTACTCCTAACATTTTCTGTCATTCCAAATCAGAAGCAAGGGTGTCTTTGACCTGTGACCCTAATTATGGCCCGTTTGGGGGGCAAACATTACAAGACAGATATTGGCAATTTTCTATGCCAAAACATGGGTGGCTGGGATGAGTCTTGCTGCCTGAGTCTCCTCTGTGTTGTATGATCAACAACATACTGCCCTACTCCTCACTTCTATGACATTTGACCTACCAGTGGCCTGTTAAACTAGTCTGGCCCACTCATGCATCAGACACCCGCTAGCCAAAGGCATGGACACCACTGACGATTCCTTTAATCATCCAGGAAGATATCTCGTCACACATGCCCTTTATTCCTGATCTTAGTGGCAAATTAGAATCACCTAGGGAGCTTTTAAAAATCCTAATGCCATGCTACAACCTGACCCAGTTAAACCAGGCTGCCTAGAGGAAGAAGGCAGACATCAGGCTTTTTCTTGTACAGTTTCCCAGATGATTCCAGTAGGCTTGAGAACCACTGACGGAGCACATCTCCAGCCCACTTTTCTCAGATTCATCGATCTGTGCCTCTTGCCTAGCAAGGCCTCCAGGCCTTTTGATGTCCTATTTCTATAAGGTCTCATCAGGATCTGGACCTCCACTTCATTCTATAGACTGTGACACGCTCGTGATCTTCCACAAAGTCCTCTTATTACACTGAGATTCAACACTGATGGTTCTGACATCCTAGAGGTGGTTGGATAGTTAAGTGGATGGATGGATAGAAGTTCAGATGGATGGATGGATGGGTGGGTGGATGGATGGATGGGTGGATGGATGGGTGGATGGATGGGTGGATGGATGGGTGAGTGGATGGATGGGTGGATGGATGGGTGGGTGGATGGATGGGTGGATGGATGGATGGATGGATGGGTGGGTGGGTGGATGGATGGGTGGGTGGATGGGTGGGTGGATGGATGGGTGGATGGATGGATGGATGGATGGATGGATGGGTGGATGGATGGGTGGATGGATGGGTGGATGGATGGGTGGGTGGATGGATGGGTGGGTGGATGGATGGGTGGGTGGATGGATGGGTGGATGGATGGGTGGATGGATGGATGGGTGGATGGATGGGTAGATGGATGGATGGATGGATGAACAGATGGACAGATGGAAGTAGGGATGGACAGATGGGTAGATGGATGGCTAGATGGGTGAAAGGATGGATGGATGGGCAGATGGATAAACATATGAATGCTCAATGTTGTGAAGACTTTTATTATAATATCTGCATTACTTTATCATTCTCTTCAAATGTGTGTGTTCCATACTAGACTTCGAATTCCATAAAACAGAGACCTTTAATTATCTTTGCATTCTCAGAGCCTACATAGCACTTGGCTGGTGGGCAGGTACAGCAACAGGTGAAAATATATGTCTTTTAAAAATAAATGACTTTAGGGGCACCTGGGTGGCTCAGTTGGTTAAGTGTCTGACTTTGGCTCAGGTCATGATCTCACAGTTTGTGGGTTTGAGCCCTGTGCCAGGCTCTTTACTGACAGCTCAGAGCCAACAGCCTGCTTTAGAGTCTATGTCCTCTCTCTCTCTACCCTTCCTCCACTCACACTCTGTGTCTCTCTCCCTCTCAAAAACGAAATAAACATTAAATTTTTTTTAAAAAATAAAAATAAATGACTTTATTTAATAGCCTTATTTGTAAGTCTATCCAATATCCTTTCAAGATAGAATTTCCTGGTAGGGAGAGGAATGAAATCTTGATATAGAGGTGTGCCACTGATATTCTACTTTTATGCTGTACGAAGAAATAGTGGCAAGTTCCGATAAAAACAATTCTAATCGGAAGATGGTATTATTGATCTCAAGAGAAAGTGAGTAGATAGCATTTTTTAAAAATAGTTTATTGTAAAATTGGTTTCTATACAACACCCAGTGCTCAATCCAACAAGCGCCCTCCTCTGTGCCCACCACCAACTCTCCCCCCTCCCACACCCATCTCTCCCCTCAGTTCTTTCTTATTCTTTGAGAGTCTCTCATGTCATGTCTTCCTTCCTCTCTGTGGCTTTTTTTTTTTTTTCCCTCTTCCCCTCTTCCCCTCCCCCCTGGTTCTCTGCTAGGTCTTCCAAAGCCTACCTATGCGTGGGAACGTATGGCATCTGTCTTTCTAGATAGCATTTTAAAAATAATGGATTATTTTGATAGTAAGTGTCTCACTATCATAGGACTCCCTCTTTTCACTGACGAGAAAACTAAGGCCTAGCAAATAAGTTGTTCAACATCTTGAACCCAGAACTCTTGTCTCCCAGTCCGTGTTCTTCTTTTGAACCAAAGGAAGAATTAAAAAATTGTTTTTGTTGTTTTATTTATTTTTGAGAAAGAGAGAGAAAGAGAGAGAAAGAGAGAGAGAGGGAGAGAGGGAGAGAGAGAGAGGGAGAGAGAGAGAGAGAGAGCTCAAGTGCGAGAGGGGCAGAGAGAGAGGGAGACAGAGGATCCGAAGCAGGCTCCACACTGTGAGTACAGGGCCCAATGTGGGGCTCAAACCCACAAACCATGATGAGATCATGACCTGAGCCACAATCAAGAGTCAGCCGCTTAACCAACTGTGCCCGCCACCCAGGTGCCCCCGGAGGCAAGACATTTTAAATTGCGCATCCCCTATTAGCCTTTACCCCCTGCCCCAAGCACGGCCTGTGCCTGTTTTCTGATCGAACTACCCAAAGCGGCATCAATGAACTGGTATTTTTCATCAAGCTACTTGGATTCCAATGACACCTGCAAAACTATGTATGTTATTATATTAGGGTGGTTTGAAGGAAAACTAGCAAGTGGTTGATTGTACCATCTACGGCGAGGGGACCGACGCCCGTGTGTAATGGGAGAGGTACCTCACTGTAAAAAATACAGTCCGGGTTACTCTGGAAAGTACAAGGCACCATAACTTCCCAAATTGGCAAAAACTACCTGCTATGGATTGTAGTAAAGTGTGTTTTTAAATTATTTCAGAACCATAAAACCTCTCCATAGAGAGTGCTTTGAAACTGCAAATTAAATATAGAACATCTATGAACTGTATCCATTTTTACAGTAAGTATATATTTCCATGGGGGTTTGTACCATCTTTTTTTGTCTAGTTACACTAGTTAATAATGCAGTGAATTTGCAGTAATAGAGTAAATGTTATTTTGATGACACTATTTGATTAAATTAAAGATGACATTAGAAGGACCATTTCAATAAAGAACTAAAATATCCAGAAGTAACTGGGGCTGAGTGTTTAAGGCAGCTAGTCTGGCGGTCTTAAAAGGACCAAATGGAATTTCCTTCGCCGTGTGAATGATGAGCAACTTCAGGAACAATAGGACCAAATAACATACGGGAGAATATGAAGGCTCTGATTCCGAAGCCCAGGCAATTTCAGTTATTTGAGACAGGTACGCCGCTCGCAGGAAAACAGCTCCTGTGGCCTTGGGTAAACGCGGAAAGGCATTAAGTAAAACCGAAGCGAGAGGGCACTGAGATTTGCAGGAAAATGTGCTGATGCGGTGACGGTGAAGTGAGTTGTTGCACAAACAAAAGGCAAGGAAGAAGTCGGATCAGCCGTGCCGCACGCACGCACCCCCCGGCCCCCGCACGCTTCTCCTCTGCAAATTCACAAATGTGCGCGTGGGCCGTCCGCACCCGTGCGGGGAAATCTTGGAGATGAAAAAGGGAGAAGAGAGTCCTAATTATTTCATTCAGGCCTCTGTTCACATGGTGCTTTGCCAAACAAAAGTTCTTTTCCTGAGTGAGAGGCTCACGTACATAAATCAAGCGACCGTTTGAAAATCCCTTGACTTAAGTTCTTAGAGGTAGAATCTATGTGAAGAGATAGCCCTCAGCAACGTGACTGAGTTATGAATCACGGGCACTTCACCAGCAAGAAGATCCAAGATTAAAGGTGCACCGTGGCTGAAGCCCCGAGTTCCCACAGAAACACCTGCTCTGGTGTCTCAGCCCCAAAGACAGGTGACATCTCTATCTCCGCGGTGGGCCACCGACTGTTGACAAGTTCAAGCCCGAAGCACTCACATTTGTGATTGTTTTCACAACTAAAGAGGAAAGAAAGAAAGAGAGAGAGAGAGAGAGAGAGACAGAGAGACGGAGGGAGGGAGGGAGGGAGGGAAGGAAAGAAAACACCTCAGCTCAAGTGAATGTAATTCTTCCTTGTGATCTCAGAAGAACATCATTAGACACTAAGTTTTTCTTGGATAATTCATCCGGCCATCATGCATGTCGGTATCTCAGTTATTTAGTTTCTTGCAGAAAGGGATGGGTGGGTGGTTTGTTAGAAAAGTCACGTGCCCCCATCTCAGTAAATATTTCCTCTTTAAGTGCAAATACCTTAGGATGTAATATTTGTGGTGTCTTTGACTTTCTGGGTATAAACCTGGAGTGTTTATTATCTTCCCAGCAGTAAATCACTTAGAGACAAAGGATGATATAAAAGATTACGTCGGATGAGTCTGTTAAGTAAAGCACATGATAACAAACGCAATGACGCTGAGATCTTTAAGACTGAACAGAATCCTCAAGCTGCCGGCAGATTTGTTCCTGTCGTAGAGACCCACGTGCTTGGAAGGGCCACAATTACTCAGAAATGATGGCAAACCTTCTTTAGGAAACATCCGATTTCTCACAATTTTGACTGGCTCCAAGCTCTGAGTTTGAGATATGCCCCTTGACACATTCCAAGCCCACCTGCCCAGACCCATGCTGACTGTCCTCTTTCTCCCTAGGGATCTGGGGCGATGCTTGGAAGAGGCCGAATTTCGTGTTCGTGGCACACTTTCAAAACATGAAAACTCGAAAAGAATTTTTGACGCAGGCTCAAAAAGAGAAAAAAAACAGTGAAAACCAAGGATTCTTAAGGCAGTGAAACTACCCCTGCATGAGACCACACTTGTGGATTCACGTCATGACCCGGTGTCCAAACCCCCAGCACGAACAACGCCAAGAGTAAACCCGGATACAAAGTACGGACTCTGGGTGACGGCGACGTGTCAGGGTAGATTCTTTGAGGGTAACCAATGAACCGTTCTGGTGGGGGATCCTGATGGGGGGGTTGCCGTGCATGTGTGGGCGCAGGGGGATATGGGTACTTCCCATACTTTCCTCTCCACCATGTTGCGAACCTAAAACTGTTCTAAAAAGCAAGACCCATTAAAAACGAAGTGAAAACAGCTTTAATAAAAAGCATACTTGAAAAATATGGTGGTACGAATGTCCAGTTATTAGAAATTCAGCACGGCGTCCCTATTCAAGAACTTTCGACTGTTCTGACTGAAATCTGGACTCCCGTGTTCTGGTAAAAATAGAATCTGAGACTCTTTTGAGACTCTGCCCCAAACTCATCTTGATTTTGCCCCAAGTGTCACAGAACAACCCTGACCAATTTCACTGACACCGTGTGTGTAGAAAACATCTATTTTTAGATCATGACGGACATTTGGTGGCCCACTCGTGAAGACGCACTGAAAATCACTACAGACCATCTTCCAGCGTGTCATAACCAACCTGGGTCTCTGACACGCATAGTCCCTCCTCCCGAGGCTGATGTAAAGCCTCCCCTCTTCCACGGGGAAAATGCTATAGAGCCTTCAACAGTCAGCTCCTCACGGCAGTTTCCAGATCAAGAAGGAACAAACCAAACAACCATCTGTGCTCCAGTCATGCTTTGTACCATTTGTATTGTCGCCCTGCCCATCACGTTCACCTCCCATGGTAACAGACACTTGGATTTGTGCCTGTGCTCCTATACCAAGAGGTCCTTGAGACCGGGGTATATATCTTAATTATTCTCATTTGTGTGTCTATTTCCGGTTCTGGCATGGGCTTGGCATGTCGCTGACGCTTGCACGTACATAAGGGTAACTGGACATTTGGGCAGCTACGTTATTTCCAGTAAGCTGCTAGGATATCATTTCAGATTTTCAATAAAATATAAAAATTCCACCATTCATCTAACTATGCATCATTTATCCATCTATCCAACCACTCATCTATATGTGCATCCATCCATCCATCCATCCATCCATCCATCCATGTAACTGTCCATTCATCATCCATCCATCCATCCACCGAAAAAATGTGCAATAATACCTACTCTGCCATGCCTTTTTATGGGTGATAAAAAAAAAAAAAAGAAAAGATGACTAGAAAATGAATAAGATAGAGTCCTTGCCTTGACATATGTTACTGCTGACTAGGAGAAATAATGTATGAAAGCAAAAACCATATCTTGTCCATCTTTTTGTCTCTTGCGGTGCCTCCCACAGACGCTTTATTCAGTAGCAATGAGTAAGTGACTGGTGAATTAATGAATGAAAACAAATACAAGACAGGACAGGAAGTGAAAAGCGTCAGATAAATGTCAGAAACAAAATGGTACGCAAGAGTGGAGGGTGGGTTGACCTGTCCAGCTGGGCACCTCAGGGCAGGTGGAATCTGAGCTGGGAAAGAAGGGCTGGCTCCGATTTGGAACAGGGTGATGAGAGTGAGGCATTCCGGAAAACGGTTTAGCCACGCATGCACGCAGTCTCTCCTGTCACAGCCCATCGCCATGCCTGGCAAGGAGGAGGACCTCAATATGTATTTTTGTTAGGAAGTGAGGCACCGGCCAGGCTGAGCCGAGCATTAGGCGAAAGCGAAGGGGGACAGAGTGTCTGCCCTCAGGGAGTCTCCTGGGGCGATGCTGGAAGCCAGTGCAAACTGGGGGTTAGAAAGACGGTAGGGTAGACCACCGGACAGCAGTTTCAACTCACAGAGTACAGCCGAGGTCCTAAAGGGACGGTTGACGAATAGGCTTCTAATTTGACTGAGTTTGAATCTTGTGTTTGCAATTAGCAGCATCCATTTGCATACAATTAGTATGCAACCCCTTAAAAAGAGCTTGTTCCCTAAAGTAGGTTAAATACGCACCCCTCCACTGCAATGATGCTTGCAGTAGTGATTTGTTTCACAAGTTTATGCTCTTATGTAGACTACGGATGGACTTCAGCTCGGTCTCAGTCCAAAGGACAAAACTCGCATTGTATCTGGCCCGTGTGTTCAGAACGAGGGTTGGATTTTCCAAGGGCCCTAACTTAGGAGGTCTGAGGGCCAAGAGTGGTCAGGCGGGGTTCAAGTCAAGAGTCGCTCAGTTAACATACAGTCAGTTTCACCACCACCACCACTGACTACTAGAAGAAGACAATTTCAAGGAAACAAAGCAAAATCATGGAAATGAGTGATTTGTCATGAACATCCGTGGGCCCTCACTGGCCCAAGGATCCGTGATCCAGGTTCAGCTTTTCCTGTGGTGCCTGCTTCCCTCTGCAATAGCAGAATTGTTCTGGAAGCCTGAGTAAGTACCTGAGAAGCACAGCCTCATTCACTTGCTTTTTCACGCATTCATTCCATAAATATTTATTGACTGCCGAGCCCTCTGTTTGGGCACTAGGGAGACACTGGTGAATCAAAACAGACAGGAGGCCTATGGAGCTCACGGTCTAGTGGGAGAAACAGGAATTGATAGATGAACACAAATAAATGTAAAATCATAGCACTGCTGTCAAGAGGAATTGTGCTGATCTATGAGAACTTCTAGAAGAGTGTACTGCAGTCGAGGATGGCTTCCTGGAGGGAGTGACAATGAAGTTGAAACATGAAGAATGAGACCGAGGCAGAGAAGGAGAGAGACCAGCATGCATAAAGGCCCTGAGGCAGGAGGCAGCAAGGAAAGTACCAGAAACTGGGAGAAAGTCAGTGAGGGAAGAGGGAGGAGGGAAGAGAGTTAAGGGGAGAGCCCCAAGAAATGAGTGTAGGGAGGTAGGCGGGGGCTAGATCACCAGGTGGGGGGACTGTGGGTTGTATTTAGGGGTCTGTCTTTATCCTAAGAGCAAAAGAAAACCATTGGTGTGGTTTGAGTGGGGGTGGGCGGAATCTGAATGGTGTCCCCAGATTCGAGTTTCAAGAAGACCACTTTGGGTGTAGTCTGAAAAACGGCCTAGAGCAAAAACCATCTCCCTGCGGGCTTGAACTGTGCGCCGCCTTCTTCCATAGCAAGAAGGCCACCACTTACACTTGGCGCACTTAAGCTAGGGACCACGCCTTGTCCTGTTCGAACCTTCCCTGCCATCTGCAACCCTGGATGGACCCCATCGTGACTACATGTATGACTCTCTCTCTCTTGCCTTCCACGGCCCACGCCTGGAGCTCCCATCGCTTGGCTCCCAAGTACAAGGAACAATAGCTTCTCAGGCACATCGGTCTCCAGGCCCGCTGGAGAAGAGTCTAGAGCAAGACCAACATCAAGTGAGACTCTCACTGTCTCCAGGAACGACTGCTGCTGGAGCAATAAAGCTGCTACAATGGAGATGTGTTATTTTCGTCTTTTTAATATTCATCCCGTCTTCTCCAGAAATGGCATGCCTAACTTTCCTCTCTCCCCCATGATCTCTACGACTTGTGTTGAGCAATTTCATTCCTCCATGCCAAGGTGACAGGGGACTGGCTCAGGGACTGACATGTGACCCACTAAGGGCCAATGAGGGTCTGCCGTGAGAATCCTACTGGCGCCGTAGGGAAGGAGCCAGGCACACCTTCCCCACGGGTTCTGTGAACATGAAGGATATACAGGCTCATGGCGGCCATGTCTGCCATCCTGCACCGACCCTGTCTGAAAATGAAGTTTACCCAGAAGAAAGCTCAGCTGAAAGATGGAGAGAAACAATTCTGACAGCGCCATTTGGTCACCTGAGGCAGACCATGCCAGATCTACCCCTTGGCTTCCCAGTTCCAGCAAATGATAAACTCCCCTTGTTTGGGGGTGGGAATATCATCACTCGCAAATGAAAACAAAACAAAACAAAACTTCAGTCTCCTCTGGTCTCTTCTCATTGCCCTCCTGTGATTGCTACCAGCCTCCCGACCCGCCTGTGGCCTGGGAGGAAGCCAACTGGGGATAAAATCAAGAGGGGAGTTTGAGCGGGGTTGAAAGAACCCTCTCTCTGGGGCAGATCTCCGGCCTTTAGCTACCTTTACCACACCCCTGGCAAACGTGACGTTAGCATGAGGGCACACTCGGAGCTGTAACTGTGAAAGTCTGGCTGTCCCCAAAGGTGTCAGCCTTCCTGTTCCCCGAAGTCCCGGGCATGGTGATTTCAGAATTTTGATGTCTTTTGAAAACTCCCAATTTCATCACTGTGAGGATCTAAGAGGAACTAGTATTCAAATATTGCAGAAAATGTGACCCAAGGATACAGGATCTCAGCGCTAATCTGTGCCCCATATTACCAAAAATCATTTTAAGTCTTATCATTCACGACTTTAGAAATCCACAAACCCTAATACCAAAAACTTGCCTCTGCATGCATATGTATGTGTGGTATGCCCGAACAGGAAAATAAAATCGACCTTGAAGAGACAGCGTTCTGCTTTGTCTCTCCTTCTCAAGTTCAAGTGCACCTGCTGTAACTTAGGTTTCCAACCCAATGTCCTATTTCATCAGGAGCTGTTAAGACAAACAAGCCCCTTCCTCGTGGAACAATGGCATGCCACTGTGCATTTGCAGGGACAAACACTGAAAAATGGTCCACTTTTCCTTTTTCCTCAAGGAAATAACCATTGACTAACTCTCCTCCCCCCCGCCCCACCCCTCACATGCTCGCACGTGCGTGTGTGCACACACACACACAATGTAACGCATCTGGGCTGGAGACTACACAATCCCTCAGAGACTGGGAGGGAGTATTGGAATAGGATGGATGAGACCATCTCCAACCTATCAAGATGAAAATATTGGGGCCATTCTCTCCTTTTGAACCAAAACCAAACCCCTAAAACATACACGGTATTCCATAGTTAAGGACACAGACTCTGGTGTCATCGCCTGGGTTCAACAGCAGGACTAAACTTAGAGCTACAAAGCCCTGGAGAGTCTACAAGCCTTAGTCCTGTCACCTGCCAAATGGGAGTGCTATCATGAAGTTAAACACCGCATGAGAAGCCCCTAGCAGACCCCTTGCCTGGCACATGGTGGACACTAAGTAAAAGAGTGCTGTCACTATTAAGAGGGCAAGTCTGTGACCAGACAGCTATATAGACGCGGGGTGGCCTGTGGATTCTCGGAGTGCCACCTCTCAGGCCAGCACAATGAATTCCACATAATAAGGCTTCCGTCACTCAAGAGGAAAGCCTTTTCCTCGTTGTTTTGGCCCCGCAGGGTGAATCTCAGGCAGCTGTGGAGAAGCCATCCACACACCTCAGTGCCTTGTCCAGATGGAGTTAACACGAGACTTGGAGAGGGGATTAAAGAATAGAAACGTGTTCATCTGTGAAATTAAAAGTAGTACAGCATGACACACAACATTATGTGTTGGGGTTAGTCAAAAGCAATAATTAGGCTGAGGAGGACTCTGAACGCACTCATAATCAAACAAAAGCAATTCTCCTGAATGAGGCGGGCGGATTCTCCAGGGAGGGAAAGGAGGCAGAAGGGGCAGATGTATTCGGGAAGGAGCTCAAGGGGCGAGACCTGCCCCAGGAAAGGCCCCAGGGAATGCGGGAGTCTTGTTCACAGTCACCGCAAGTGACCGGCTGTTGGCTCACACAACAGGGTTGTTGTTTTTATATCTCGAGGTTGCCAGGGGTTTGAAGTCCCGGCACAGTGGGGAGCTCACGAGGCCAGAGTGTCACCTGGTCCAGGTGTCAGCCTTCTCGGCTCCTGTCTAGAGGTTCTGGCAAAGAATCTTCTCCCAGGATCACCCAAGTGATTGGGAGAATTCTCTTCCACGTGGTTGTAGAACTGGGGTCCCCATTTCCCATGCAGGTGTACGACTGATCCCCCATGTTCCTTGTGGCGATAAGCCTGAGCTCCCCGTGTCCCCCATGGCTGTAGAAATGAGGGCCCCGTTTTCCACGTGGGGGTAGGATTCAGCTCCCCGTCTCCTTTTGGCTGTCGGCCAGAGCTCACTCTCGGCGTCTAGAAGCCGCCCATCTTTCTCAGCACCCTGTCCCCTCTACCTTCCAAGTCACCAACAGAATGTGGAATCCTTGTCCTGCCTGCCATCTCTCCGCCTCGCCTTTGGCCACGTCTCTCCGATTCCCCGCTCTGCTTCCTCTTCTGCTCCAAGGGGCTCCCGTGATTCCATTGGACCTACCCTCAGAATCCAGAGTAATCGCCCCATTTTAAAGTCAGCGGATTGGTTTCCTTAATTACACCTGCAAAGGCCCTTTTGTTGGGCCACATATCCATGGGAGTGACACCAGCGGGGAAGATCGCAGGGCCGAACGTCTGCCTACCCCAGGGCTAGAAGCCTAGGCTCCCAGTACCTCTCCCGGAGTGGGACTCCCAAGGCTTACGCCTCTTCGCCCGGGAATACAGTTGGAGAGATGAGAAGAGTGGGAAATCAGGCAGAGACGCCAGTGGCGTCTAAAAAACAGGGAGCAGGGCTGTCTCAGGGGCTGGCGCCTTTCAGGATCCGGGGCGTCCTCAGAAGCGAAACGCTCTTCAAGTCTGAGGTCTGGCCCCCTTGGAAAACTCTAGTTTTCAGCCCGGCCACCCAGAAAAGACACGGGTTCTGAGGTCTGTGAGGTGCGAGCGCGCTAACATCACGAAGTCATTCAGCTAACTTCAAAAAGGGGGACAGATCGCGTCTGGAGGGTGTGGGAGGGGACAGGTCTCTGGAGCAGTGACGATGAAGAAATAAAAGCTACCGGTGTACTCGTGCATGGACGAGGCCACCGTGCACGGACGGGTCCCCAGTACCACGCTGCATGTCTAAAGGCCTCGACGAACTCAGGAGGTATGCAGGATTACGCTCCACTGAGGTGGACAGAGGCCCAGGGACGACAGGACGACCCAGCTGCGTGGACGAGGGAGGGGCCCCTCTGTCCCTCTGTGTGATCCGAACGCCTCGCCTCCTCCGAGAAACCGGCTTGCAGGCCCAACGCCCTTTTCTCGCCCTTCCTCCCTCTGCCTTTGACTTCCCCTGGAATGTCCTTGGACCCAACACCCACGAAATAATGATCTAATTGCCGCCGTTTTTGCCATGACATAATTAAATCTCCTCCGTGAGATAAATCAACCTGAACCTCTTTGGAGCCGCCCCGGAATATTTTATTTTGGGGCTTCTTCTACACATATTTGGGCTTTTATGGGTCTAAAATTGGGTTTCCGATTTTGGCCCTAGAGGCATGAGGTAAAGACGGTTATAAATAGCGTGTAGGTGCCACACTCTTTTTGGCTCTTTTTAAGGGAGTAAATGAGGGGACAGAGTAATTACTCTACTGAAAACCACCACGGGTTCTCCTGTGGTTCACGGGGATCGCGGGTGATCTGATCACAGTGTGGAGTGGAAAGGCCGCCCCAGGAAGCCCCCAACCCAGCCTCGCGTTCAAGGGGTTGGCACCAGGCCTCCGCTCCCTCCTTTCATCTCAAACACTTGGGGGCAAGACGCACCTGGGCTGTAATAAATGCAGAGATACAGCTGCGGGGGGTGGGGTGGGGGTTGAAAAAATAATAATAAATGCAGCTAGGGGCTGAAAAAAATGGTTTTTGAAGCTAATGACAGTGTTCCTGCCTTTATTGCTTCAGGCAGAAACAGGAAGTTAGAAATCTAAGTGGCTTGAGCAAATCTAACATTTAGCAAACTCATTTGCTGGCCTCCAGTTGTATTATCCTAATTTCTTTCATTGTTGTGGGGTTTTTTTCTTTTGGGTACTTTTTTGATCTATTTTTAATGGAAGACTAATGTGCATCCCTTCCCGCCCCCACCACCGTTTTTCCCCCCACAGGGATTTATTGAGCAGTGAGACAATTTTTTTTAAAATAACTTTTCTTTTTTAACCTACTCTTTATGGAAGCAAAGATGGGGGAGAAATTTCCACTTTGTAATCCATATTTAATGTCTCTGGTACCGATTCCTAGAGCTCTATTTCACTGGAATCTTCCAGGAAGGAAAACTATCCTACCAACCTGGACGAGGGCATCGGGTAAGACCCCAGGCACCTGACGCTCTGGGTCTCGCCTCGGAACCTGGCTTTGGGCTAGGTTCCCGCGGGGGCCATTGCCAAGCTCCTTGGACCCCTTCGTCCATGTGGGGCACCTGGCTTAACTGGCAATCCGATCAAGGCACCCACCCATTGTCCAGGCCCGCAGCGTGTCTGCAGAGTGGAGACAGGTAATCGTTCTATTTCTTCAGTGCCCCAGGATGGAGGGAGAGAGAGGCTGCTTTCTCCGGGCGAGGTGCTGAAATCTCTTCATTGTGCAACTAAGTACAAGGGCTGGTCTGGCCATATTCTGTGGATCTAGGACCTCCCTGACTCTTCCAACACAGAGAGAAGAAAGGCCTTCTCGGATGCGGGGAGAGGAGAGGAAGTAAAATCAGTTTGAAGGATGTCTTGAATAATCACCTCATTGGGGGAAACAATGAGATGACCCCGTGTTTCCGGAGCTCAGCTGAATTTCAAAGAGCTGCACAGTTGAGTTGCTCTTCCCAGCAGCCCAATAAGCCCGCGAGGAAGGTGGCACAGGCGCCGACTCGCCCAGAGGGACAGGGGACAACTAAGAGACGGACAGGTGAAAGGACATGGTCAAAGTCACAAGGGAAGTTAAGGTGAGAGCCGGGACTGGCCTCCGCACGGTGTGTCCATGAGACAGAGTCCTCTCCCCACCGAATGCTCAGCCCGCATCGGTTAAAGCCAGGTTCCCTCGCCCAAAAACACAGCACCTAGATAAAATGAGGCCGAAGGAAAAAGAATTTTCAGTATTTTGGAAAGTAATGAATGAAACAAGTCAAAAATATGTTAAGACAAGGGGTTGCCGGGGGCACACACGGAGGGTCAAATGTAGATGCCAACTTTAAAAATAAAACCAGGGGTCACGTCAAACAGGGAGCACAACCAAATGAACAAGAAAGGGGAAACATTAAGAGGAGAAGTCCAGGGTGTTTGGGGAGGCTGAGCAAGGTAGAGAAGGAGGAACAATGTCAGCATACGAGATTTAAAACAAAAAAAAGTGGTAAAACAAACAAAAAAACCTAAATTTTTGGTTAGCATACAAACTTCCCAACTTGAATTTGATCTTCTGGGCGTGAAAACTTCAGATGCATTAAAATTAAACAGAGTGAATTTCACAAGTGTGAGGACAAACAGCGTCATTCTTTTTTTTTTTTTTTTTTGTTTCTTTTTTTTTTAATGTTTATTTAACTTTGACAGAAAGAGTATGAGTGGGGGCTGGGGGGGGGGCAAAGAGAAGGAGACACAGAATCCAAAGCAGGCTCCAGAATCTGAGCCGTCGGCACAGAGCCCGATGCGGGGTTCGAACCCACGAACTGTGAGATCATGACCTGAGCCGAAGTCGGCCACTTAACCAATTGAGCCACCCGGGCACCCCCAAACAGCCTCATTCTGAAGACTGAGATATTTAAGAAAAAGCAACCAAGTGACAGATTCCAATTCTAAATTCGAACTGCCTCTTTATTCCATAAGATGGCCACCTCTCCATGTCACCCTTTTTTTTTTTTAATGTTTATTTATTTTTGAGACAGAGAGAGACAGAGACAGAGCATGAGTGGGGAAGGGGCAGAGAGAGAGGGAGACACAGAATGTGAAGCAGTATACAGGCTCTGAGCCATCAGCACAGACCCCGACGCGGGGCTCGAACTCACAGACCTTTAGATCATGACCTGAGCTGAAGTCAGACGCTCAACTGACTGAGCCACCCAGGTGCCCCTCGATGTCACCCTTTAAAACTGAGGACCACCCTGCGGGTGCCTCGATATTCCATGGAAAAGGAAAGAGCGATTGCTGCCATCCTTACTGGTTTTCACCTGTTCTAGCCATTCAGGCGGATTTATCAGGGAAACAGCTCCATGACAATGTCACGTGTCTCCATTTTCCCCTGCGAGGCCGTGCTCACCTATCTACGGGGGTCTAGAGCCAAGTTCACACGCAGCAGTATCATCTAAGAATGTCTTGAGGTGATCTGTCCCAGATGTTGTGACTCCCGATCCCCATGTATGTGAACAAGAAATGGGACTGGTGACTTGCCACTGGTTCCAAATAGGGAAGAAGTCGCTCGATCCAGAGTACTAATGGTACTTATGAGTATGTTGCCTAAACTCAGACTACAGCTTGACTTGACTACAGCAAGTGAGATCCACCAAATACAGCAATGTATCTCGACCACCAGCGTTAGTCGGAGAAGAGGTTTTAGGTTTAACGGTATCATGCTCTTTGCTCTCGTCGCCTTTGATTCCACTCACTGACGCAACAGTCAGTTCCTGGGCACAGGATGGTTCCTGTCTTCAAGCAGTACACATTCTTACAGATGACACAGACAAAAAAAAATTGTTTCTGTTCAATTTCATAGCTCTTGAAAATGGTAGACGCCGATGAAGTAGAAGAGAATCGTCATTATGAAGGTCAAGTCTGTCTGCCATGGGAGAGTAGAAAAGATTACCCAGAGGAAGGGTTGTTTTGTGCTGAGTCTTGAAAGACAAAAATCAATCCAAACTCAACAACAATCTCATCATGGGCTGACAGTACCACAGCCAAGAGAAACTCAGGAAGAATTCTCAGAAATCAATATATCCTTGGCTTTTGTTTTTTCTTCAAACCTCCTTCTCTTCATAAGCTTCTTAAATATCTGCCCAAGGACCTGGAAACAGACTCTTTGACTACAGAAAATCAGGCTTTGGAAATGACTGTGGATATCAGTGATGCAGGGCTTACTAACGCGAATTTTGGGTTCCCTGTGACGGATGCTTCATCTCGGGGATGGTATGCCACACTTTCAGGAACTACACTTTCTTGGTCCATCACAGAGCCAATGAGCAAACCGTTGGAATCCAGAAGGAGCTGCAAAAACCTTGAGAGCCTTGGCAGGGCTGCCTTTGATCGCCCGTTCATACCAGCTGCTTTCGGTTATCCCACACTCATTCTAGATTTTTCCAGCTGTGTCCAAGGTACTGACAAGGCAATGCAGAGTGGAGCCATTTTCCTCCTTTCTGTTTCTTTTCCAGAGTCAGTCCAATCATGATGTGTCAGAAAGAGCAAGAGGGAAAGTTCTGAGAAAGCCCTTGAAGTATCTAGCTTAGATTTTCTGGTAACTGAGCTGCTCTTGAAGTGCACATGCCTGGATCTTCTTTGTTTCTCCCTCTTGGAGTTTCCGGTCCTGGACAGGTCTTCTGACTTGGGGTAAGGGACTTGTAGCCCCAGGAGTAGGACCATGGGGGGTAAATAGGTGATGAGTAAGAGTATATAGCCTTCAAAGTCAAAGAGACCAGGGTTTGGATCTTGGGTTTGATTTTTATGAGATGAATGACTTACTATCCCTGTACCTTAGTCTCCTCATCTGGGGGATGGGCACATGAGCAGAGTCATGCTTATGTCACAGGATAGTTTTGAAGATTAAGGGGAAAAAGAGAGAAATGTCCCCGAAGTGTAAAACTAAATGGACGTCATATAGAAGAAGGCCCTATTATGTGTTTTAAGCGCCTACTCTGTGCTGCCATTTTGATTCATAATCTAGCTAAAGCTTTACAGGCATCGTGAATGGTTGCCAGCACAGCCTTCATTTTATAAAATCGGAAACAGAAGCAGGAAAGGTAAGGAAAAATGAAGGCAGGCTCCCAGCCGAGGTCTGTCTGACACAAACCCAAGACTGTTCTCTCACACACATGCAAATAAATACGTTATATCCTTGGGTGAACGGAGTGGGTGGGCAGGCAGAAAAAGGCAAAGGCAAAGGCAAAGGACATCTCCTTCTGAAGAGCTAGTTTTCGCCTGGGACCCCGGCCATGGTATTTGGCATTAATTCCTTCCAGGCAACCAGAAAGAAGAGCATGAATAGATTTCTCAATTTCAAGCTCACGTTTGCCTGAACAATGAGGTCTCAAAATATCTCAACAATGAGATGTTTTTCCTCCGCGTCCTGTGAGGACCGTCGAGTTCAGTGAGTCGAGTTCAAGGTCCTTCTTACGTGGCCACACAATTCAATTTGATCTTGGCATGTCACACGTGCGGGGGAAAAAAGGCGTCGCAAACTTTTTGAGACGAAGCGACCCTTTAAAATGTCTTTCGTTCTCAATTTTCGGAAATGATACATTTTGGCTGGTTCTTGTTCTTTCCTCCCCCAACGCAAAGTTACAGAGGTCAATTTTTCTTACGTTATGTATTTGGGGGGGGGCTATCATTGGGGGAGGAAGACTTATTTTCAAAGCTTTTTCCAACTGCCACCAGACATTTTCACAACTGCTTCCCAGACCATTCTCCAGGGCATCATGGGAACCTTAAGCATTGTGTAGTGTGTGCTGAGGACTCTTGACTGTGCATCAGGACAATGACTTTCACCACTCAAGGCTAACTCTGCATGATCCCCTGGTAGTGTGGGAAACAGCCGGAGGTTGTGTCAGAAGCCTGATTCTGTATGGGGAATGGACTGTCACTTGGTAGTGTATGCCGAGGGCACACGAAGAAGAATCCACTTGGCTCCGCCATTGCAAATTGCACCCAGTCTCCCAGACAAGGAGGGCTCCACGTCCGAAAGACAGCGATCCATACCGTGGGTTTAGGCGTGCTAAAGATTAATCGCCCACCAGCCTGGAGAGGAGGAAAGGCAGAGGAAGGCAGAGGAAATCTCGGCCAGTATTCCCATCTGCTTGCTTTCCCAATGGAGCCACAGTTAGTCTACATTAGCCTACAGAACACAGCACGATGTCTTCAGTGAAAAATAAAACCAAAGACCTTAATTAATGCCATAATTCCCTTAAGGCCCAAAGAAGCAGGAAAAAAAAAAAATCACCGTGATTGAAAAAACAAACAAACAAACAAATCGGAGTGGAAACACAATCCTTGACTTCTAAGAAGGAGTCTTTTAGTTTATCGCACTTCGTCTTCTCCTCTTTATGGGGATTAATTGCCCTTTCCAACCCAGGAAAGGAAACTTGGGACTTTCTTCGTTCCCGTGCTTATGGGGGATGCAGATACAACGTAGACGAGGAAAAACAGATGCTCTATTTTCTGAGCACTCTCCCATGATTTATGGAAGGTGTGCCTCACGGTGGGAAGATAATGCCATTTGAAATGGTCCATTTCATAAATCTATCCCCCTTGTCCCCAGCTGTATACAGGACTACTATGAACTCCTGAATCCAATGATGTTTTCATCCTCTATTGACAAAAAAAAAAAAAAAAAAGAAGGAAGGAAGGAAGGAGGGAGGGAGGGAGGGAGGGAGGGAGGGAGGGAGGGAGGGAGGGAGGGAGGAAGGAAGGAAGGAAGGAAGGAAGGAAGGAAGGAAGGAAGAAAGGAAGGAAGGAAGGAAGGAAGGAAGGAAGGAAGGAAGGAAGGAAGGAAGGAAGGAAGGAAGGAAGGAAGGAAGGAAGAAAGAAAGAAAGAAAGAAAGAAAAGGCTTTGTTTGGAGCGAGGTAACGACGCACTTATAAGGGAGCAGCGGCTGGTGCTCCGGCTCCAAGGCTTTCTTTGGCAATGGCCACAGAGATTCTAAGGCGGGGAAACTTGGATAAACAAGATGAAGAAATAATCACCACGCACGACATCCCTAATGTCCTTTTACTGCGAGTGGCATTAATTATAGCACAGGCCCAATCCTCCAAGCGACCGCGGAACCAAATGTTTTGCCTGGATACCCTCTCCACCACATGATAGATTTATCCTTTGGAACTGGGATATTTCCTATTCATTCATGCAGCGGTTCAGTATATGTGCTTGTATCTCTAACGGCAAGCGTGCGTCCAGAAGAGGATTCTGTACCAAACGTGACGGTGGAGGCAGTCGGGGACCAATCATAAACTTCAGGGAAATTCACGGTTGTGAGTTTTTCTGGCCGTAAGGAGGTGGGGGGGGGGGGTGATATATACATATCAGTGCTATGCAGGCTCCAGAAAACCTTGATGAAATATGAGCAGAGGACAGAGGAAAAGTTCCTTGGGATGCGATGAAATGGACAGCACAGGCACGAGGAGTGACTACAATACACGACTGAACAACAAAGACGAGTCATACGTCAGACGGGGGTCAGCTCCTCGCGACAGACGGTGGAGAGTAAAAAGGAAAGAAATGAAATCTGCTAGGCAGGAACTGCTCCGTGTCCATTAAAAAGGGAAGAAAGTTAAATTAAAAAAAAAAAAAAGGAGGAAAGAAAGAAAGAAAACCATACTTGCACACATTTTGGGTATTTTACCCTTAGTGGGCATTGGTGCATTTGAGAAAACCCATATACCCACCACTCAGATACTAACGGATTAGGAAGCAGATAAAGGACAGGATAGAAGATGGAAATGATGTAAAAATGTGAATTTGAAAGAACTCCTCACCTCGTACTCATCCTGATACTCTGGCATTTGCATATTTTGACTTGTATTTAAAAAGCAATTTCAAGGTCAGCTTCAGTGGAGAAACACTGAACTAAGGTGGGAAGCAACCCCATTAAAAGTCTACCAGTGTTTTGCATATTTATTTTTCTCCTTCTATAGTGAGCAATGACGACTCATAAATCAAAAAATCAGGGTAAACAAATACCAAAGAGGTTATTTTCTATAAAATGTATACTCCTCATTCTATCTATTTATATACACAAACATTTCTATTACTTGAATTTATAAAGTGTGTAATACATGCAGGCATGCTTTAAAAATCTGCATGTATTTGCATAAGACGGAAAACATATATTATTGTCCCAAGTCTCGGAAGACCACGGCCTAAATAAAATGACGACCACCTCAAATGCATTTTTGTATAATGGGATGGAAAGTGGTGTGTATTTTTAAAAGCTTTGGGACCACGATTTTAAAAATATAAATAGATTTAAATTTTCCGCTTATGTAGATTCCGTAGTCTAACCATGAATATCCTATGCAGCTGAAAAGGATAACCTTGGGTCTTCCCAACCAGATTCAGGGAGCTTCAGCAAATGTATGTACCAATATCAAAAGTAGCTTTCATAATCTCGATGCCAAAAATATCATCGCACTCATGTCACTACAAGCAACACGGAAGTGGGGTGGGCTGCCAGGGTGGATGAAGTTTGGAAGATTGCAAGTTGCCATTGGAAGGGCAGGGCTACCCCTAGAATGGGGATCTTTTCCCCAAGATTTGGGTACTTACTCCTAAATCCAAACACTTTCATATTTCAAGGAAGTTCTTTTTGATAATTTATTATATGAGAATCTGACAATTAGATGAAAGGGCGTCCCAGGCCATGTTAGAAACATACAGCAAAAATCAACCTTGTTTATTTATTTACTTGTTTTCTAAAAATCCAATCCCCTACTTTCGTCACTAGAGTAGATTTAAAGCAACTTTTGACTATTTCCCAAAAAAGGTAAGGGCACCTTCAAAGGATAAACATTCGCCACTGGTAAATGAAAGAAACGAATCAAGAAATCCCACATTTGCAGTATTGGGGCGTCACTGCCTAAGATGAACGCATTACCGAGGATGGCGAACACCCCCCCTCAGGCAGGAGCTTTTCGAGGCTAGGTACTGCCTTGCACTCATCTTTAAAGCCTAGCAGCCTGTTTGGAGTCGAACAGACAAAAGATGCTCAGAGAATCTATGTTGACTGTAATACACAACTGTCCTTGTCCCGAGTGCCATTGGTAACGAGCTGCGTGAACACGACTTAGAGTCCCCCTTGATAGGCACTGACCTGATGGAGTCTTTGTCTTGCCTGAAAGCTCCAGGGGCTGCCTAAAGCACTTAGAGAGTCCCAATTCCTTACCCGGCCTTCAAGGCCCACCTCTCCAACCTCATCGGGTGTCAATCAAAAACCATGCCATTACACTTCATCACGCAGCTTTGTTTTTCAGCCGTGCCAAACTGCCATTGAACATTTGCTCTCCCCCTGCCTGCGCCTCTTGCTGTCAGCACCCTTTGCTGCCTCTAGCAATTCAGGCCCCAGGTTCATTAAGGGCTTTCCAGGCCCCGAACCAAATCAGCGTCCTCTCATCCCCAGTCCCTCTCGATCGCCGTACCCAGTAAACTTGGCCGTATATCGCTTCTCTCCCACTTGTATCTTGCTCACTCGTTCACTGTTGACGGTGTGAGTGCAACGGAACAAAGAGCCTGCGTCTGCCTTCGTTCCCGTATCCCCGCCACGAGTACCCCGCCGGCAGTACATTCACCAACTACCTGTGGAATGAGTGAATGTGCTAAAATATCCAGAAATGACGTTCTTTATTTTTTTTATTTATTTATTTATTTTTGAGAGAGAGAGAGAGCGCGTGCAAGTGGGGCAGGGGCAGGAGCAGAGAGAGAGGGAAAGAGGATCGAAAGCAGGCTCTGAGCTGTCAGCACAGGGCCTCAGGTGTGGCTCGAACTCACGAACCTTGAGATCACGACCTGAACGGAAGCCGGACGCTTAACCGACTGAGCCACCCAGGCGCCCCCAGGAATGACTTTGAATATTTGCTGAATTTAAGGGAATCTTGTTGATGATGATCTCGAATACTCAGGGGACATAACAGCTCCAGCAGCTGGGGAACAAGTGAGTCAGACCCACCAAGACAGCTTCTGGGGACAGAAACACCACGAGGCAGGGCCCCCGCTACTGAGGTCTTCCTGCTGCACACAGCGGTCCGTAAGCTCTTCCGTGTTCATGCCTCGCCTGAGTCCTCGTGTTTTCAAGTCACCTTCCCCGTAAATGTTGTCAGCGATACCCTGATTGTGACACGGAGCTCGAGCGCTGAAGGGCTGTCCGTATACCGGTCTGAAGAGGCAGAGGTTCGCGAACGCTGATCTGTTTCCTGTCTTTCCCCACCGCCCCCTCGCTCGCCTCCAGACAAGCGGAAATCCGGCCTCGGTATTTTTTCCCTCTCCTCGCAAAACAGAAATCCTACGTCTTCCCTGCGATCCAGGAAGGTGCTGACACACGCTGCAGGATTGGAAGTCACAGGGCGTGACTGGGGATCCTAGCTTCTCCGCCAGCTGCCCAGCCTTGAGAAGGTCACCTGGCCTCTCAGAGGACGATGAGGGTAACAATCCTCACGAGAGGGCTCTGAGGATTCAATCATGAAAGGACAATTAAATCATCTAAGACCGTGCCAAACACGGAGGCTGCAGAATTAAAACCTCAGGAAATATGTGCGCAGCAGCTCCGTAGAAAACACACACTCGGAGATAAAGAATCATTTTGTCAATGTGAATCCTTCTATGTGTGTCTAATTAGCATTGTGAAAACCACAGGCGGGGGCGCCCGGGTGGCTCCGTCGGTTGAGTGGCTGATTCTTGACTTTGGCTGAGGTCCTGATCCCAGAGTCAGGGGATCAAGCCTACTTACAAGTCTCTCTCTCTCTCCCTCTGCCTCTCCCCCCTGCTCTCTCTGTCTTTCTTTCTCTCTCTCTCAAAACAAAACAAAACAAAACATGCCAGATACGTTTGTGCGCCTGGGTAAAAAGCTGCTCATACTATTCTGGTAACATTTTGGTAAATATGAAATGCTATTAAAATTAAAATTAAAAATCTCCTCCTTACCCCCCCAAGACACCCCCTAGGTGTGCCCCTCTTCATGGAAATTTGATGTACCATTTTTTTTTTAATCTAGGAACAGAGCTAACTGATAAGAAACGGGTTACTGAGAGGCCACTTCCAAGTTCCTATAGCTTAAAACTATATTTCTACCTAATTTTCCAGGACCCGACCCCAAACAAGAGACAACCATATTCCAAAACCCAAATGGATTCCTAATGGATTACTGTGCTTTAAAAAGCATCTTTATAAGATTTAACCATGAAGAAGACTCCTTGCTTCTCTTGGCTTCCAGTTAACATGGAATACCCTGTGATACTTCAAGTTAAAGAGTTACAGAAGCCTGGAATTTTCTATGAGCCTAACAGAGATGGATCAGAATCATCCTCTAGACACACCTCAAACAGCGGCACTCGCTTTTTCTTACTTAACTTCTGGTCGATCTACAGGAGACATTTGCCGGAAACTACAATCGGTGAGCTGTTGTCAGAAATCTCTCCCTTCCTAGTGTGAGTTGGTTTCCAAACCAAGAGGGGAAAAAATTACAACCAAGATTGTAGTCCAAAACCCATGCCGCCTATGCACTCGGCCCAGGGAGGAATTTGAGAAGTTCTGAAGTTGTGTAAGTTTTACTTAGAAAGCACGTTAAAATTCAGGACTGGTACATCATGTCCACTGCAGCATTCTCCAAAATAACTACGACGTGGCAGCAACCCAAGTCTCTCACAACGAAGGAACGGAGATGCTAAATGTGGAATGTATGAAGAATGGACTATACACCAGCCTTAAAGAGGGAAGAAATTCTGACCCATGTTACAACATGGATGAACCTAGCGGACATTATGCGAAGTGACATAAACCAGTCACAAGAAGACAAACGCTGTCTGATTCTACTTATGTGAGGTACGGAGATAACGGTAGAAAGTAAAACGGTGATGGCCAGGGGCAGGGGGGAGGGGAGGAGGGGCAGTTATTTAACAGGTCTAGAATTTCAGTCTCTGGTGCGAGGTACGGGGTCGAGGATTGTGATGGCTGCTCCACACGAATGAATTCACTACCACTGAGCTGTACGCTTAAAAATGGCCACAGTGGTAGAACCTGGTATGTGTATTTCACCACATGCACGCAAAAAAGATCAAGTGGGCTGATTTCTAATTCAAATTTTTTAATTTTTAAAAAAATTAACGGCCCACTTTGACTCCTTGCCGTCATCCACTCGTCCCTCACTAACTCGCCAGGCAGGTAAGCCTACAGAGGAGTGGGCTGTGGATAGGTAAGGGCCTTATCAAACCTGGGGGACCGTCAGAAGGTTTAGAACCATCCAGGACAGACCCGGAAACACCTGCGTGGGTTGGATGACTACATGGACTGAACTGAAACGTAAGGAGGGGCACATGTCGCAAATATCAAAAGTCAACCATGAAAATCATCACCTCCCCCCCCGCCTGCCGCCCAGCTACTGAGCTCGCCTTCCCTGTTTCTGTCCATGGACCACCATTCTCCTGGCTCCCGGAGACTAAAACACCATCATAACTTCGTAACTTACTTCTCAGCTTCCAGCTTCTTCTTCCTTGACATCTGCTGTATATATAGGCGTGTTATTGTCCTATTTAAAAAATCTTCTGTGGCCCCACCACCAGCTAGCTAAGTTTTTAAACTTCTGGTTTGGGGACTTAAGTTCCTCTACAAATGACCCTGCATGACGAAACCGGCACACCGGCTGGTGGAGGAGCTGGGCACATAAAAACAGATGCCACCCTCTGACCACGTTCGCCATGGGCCTCAGGGGGTGGCCAGTGATGATTCAAAGGAGTGTTTCATGCAACTTCCTCTAAGCTATGTCCACCCAAGCCATCCAACCACCTTGGTCTTTATAACCATCAGGATACCTTTAAAAAAAACTTGAAAAACTATCGAAGTTGCCTTTTAAAAAAAAAGTGGTGGAATTACTCCAGGGGAGAGTCACTGGTCCTTCTGAGTCCCCAGCCCTGCTCTCCCAACCCAGCTAACTACTTTGTAGAAAGTCTTATTGGAGAGTTTGATGCGTCTCGTTCCCACAGAGCTTTCAGGCTGGGGCATTAAAAGGTTCGCTGTTTGGACGCTGATGGTTCAACCAGAGGGAAGGAGACACAGTTCAAACTTCTCCGTGTCCTCCTACCGGTTGATGTCATGAAACTCCTATCTGTCCTCCGGACACGGGGCTGGACCGGGTGACTGCCAAATGCCTCCTTGATCTTCACCTTGACTGTTTGGTCTTCAGGGGGTGCCTGGGGGCCGACCTGAGTCAGCTGTCTTCTGGGAAGGTCCCTCCCACAAACCACCGCTTCCCTGGCCCTGGGTGATGGGCCAGCTCTCTGTGATGTGGATTAAGTCAGCTCTAATTCCACAGGGCCCTCCCAGCGGGGGAATTCACCCTGGAGGCCGCAGCTGCAGGCCTCTCTTTCCGGGAGGTCAGCGATTCCAACGCGCTCGGGCGGCACCTCTTGAAGACGGTGCCAGGAACGGTTCGAGGACGGCATTTTCCTTGGCAGGTGTGCCTGCTGGCAGGGCCCACTTCAAGGTTTGCGAGAGCAGGAGGACAGCATCTGGGATCTATCTGTGGTTGTCGGTTTGCGCATTTTGAGGGGCGAAGTGAAAAGGAACGGCCTTACGCAGCATGTTTTTATCCAGACGTAGGCCGTGTCTGGATGAAGACAAATGCCAGAGTGGAAACCGGCCGCAGGGCACCTGGGATCGTCTCGAGGGCTGCTTCAGGTCACTGCTCGGCCAGGGGAAGAGAAACCTCTCTACGTGGTGGTCACACCCGGACATCCTTAGCTCCTCCTGAGTTTGACACGGCACCGCGTGAGCAGGTCAGGTAAAGGGCTGCCTCTCTGTTTGCAGGGCTGGGCTCAAGCCTCTGGGGCATCCCGGCAACTCAAAACGGTCCTGCCAAGCCAGAGCTGCCTTCAAACCTCTACCCGAGTGTCTTTCCCTCTGCGAACCCTTCGATGTCTTGCCCAGATGGACAAAATGAAATTCGTGTCCCGCCGTGTTCCAGCCAGGCCTGTAGATGGTCCGATGACCACCCATCCCACGCTATACTACACCTGGTGACTTGTCTCTCTGTCTCCTGTTAGAGTATCGGCTTCTGAAGGTCAAGGACCACATCCTAACTGGGTTCCTTTCCTCACCTTTGTCCCAAAGCAGACACCCAGTGATACTCGTTGACCCGACTGGCCCAGCCCAGCAAACTCTTCTGACCATGCACACCTGGGTGTTCCATTCCGCTCGGCGGATGCGTGCCGGGTGCCATCCGTGCTCCGTCACCCTCCTGCCCGTCTTGCGCCGTCATCACGGCAGGCGCCCGCTCCCCTTCCGGTCTCAGAGAAAGAGGGGAACCGCCCTGACTACCCTGCTCCCTCTAGTCCCGGGTGGGGACTTCGCTTACCTGTTCCCGGGGCACCTGATCCGGGCCCCCACATCACGCCTCACGCAGTATTCCCGGACCTCACCAGTTCCCTGTGGTTCCTGAGCCGGAGGACGGTCCACTCACGTGCTTGCGGCTCTGTCCTCCTCGTGAGACTGTAAGCTCCTCGAGCACAATAATCCATCGTTTTGCTTTCAAACTAAAATCTATTCAGTTCTCCTCTACCATGTGCCGGCCACTATGCAGAACTTTCATGTGCATTTTCTCATGCGATGCCCACATCAAACACAGGAAGTAGATATTCCTATGTCCATGTCACGGATGAGGAAACTGAGGTGCTGGTGACACGCACAGATCCTCAAGGGTACTCGCTACAGACGGAGCCTGGGTATCAACCCAAAAATCACTCATCACAAAGCCTCGGCGGCACTCAACTGCCATTCGCCTTGCCTTTGTCCACAGGGGTCTAGAAGAGTGACTGAGCTACAAACAGTGAACCCTCAATAAACAAGTGTGTGCCGGATGTTTCAAAGGCCCGTGGAATCTTTCTGGGCTTTTCAATTAGTTCTTCTCCTTCACTCTATGCACAGATTTTTTATTCTATTTTTAAAAGTTTATTTATTATTTTGAGAGAGCAAGAGCGAGCGAGTGAACGGGGCAGGGGCAGAGAGAGGGAGAGACAGAATCCCCACCAGGCGCCACAATGTCAGCGTGGATCCTGACTTGGGGCTCGAACTTACAAACCCCGAGACCGAGACCTGAGCTGAAAGCAAGAGTCAGGGGCTTAACCGACTGAGTCATCCAGGTGCCCCGTGCTACTCATTGTCCTTAATAAATTTATTCAAAAGGATCGACTGCAATGAACAGAAAACCCCAAAATATAGTGCCTTCCATCTGAGAGAAGCTTGTATTAAAAAAAAAAAATATCCTGGAATGATCGCCCCTAGTCGCGATATGATTTGCGGCAGGCAACTTCCCTCCAGCAGCCCCAGGAGCATCCCAGACAGCAGCCTAAAAGAAAGTGCCCTAAAAACAAGGCAGGAAGGCATGGAAGCTCCCTGCCGTCCCACGGACTAGAACTTGCTCACATGGTCACGGAGAGCCTAAGGGAAGTTAGGACATGGAGTTCTTTTTTTCTTTTTATTTATTGTGAAAGGCGGTGGGCAGAGAGAGACAGAGAGAGAAAGAGAGGAGGGGGGGAGAGAGAATCCCAGGCAGGCTCCACATTGTCAGCACAGAGCCTGACGCAGGGCTCGAACTCATGAACCATGAGATCATGACCTGAGCTGAAGTTGGACACTTAACCGACTGAGCCACCCAGGTGCCCCAGGACATGGAATTCTTCTACTGAACCACCACGGACCCCTTGAAAAATTCTGTTACTAAGAAAAAATGCACTAGAAATCCAAGAAGCAAGACTTCGTATGCACTAGCCGCTCCTGAATCCCTGCCTTCCTCAGCTTTCCTGCATCGCCTGAGGTCAGAGACCCCCTTGGAACCTCGTCCTTCCATTTCCTTCTCAAAGCCACCCTCTCTGCAATGGCTCTTCTCCGGGGCTGGCTGCATGGGCCGCCCTCTCAGCACCCCCTGGCCCCCCACCCCCAGAAACAGAAATAGAGCCAGGCAACCTCATCCTGCCCTCCTTCTCCACCAGGCTCCATAAATATTTTTGGAACGTAATGACTCAAGGTATGGCCACCTCACTCAGATCCTAGACCGCGCGCCGATAGGATGCCGGGATTTTTTTTTTTTTCCCTCCTTAGCACTGGAAATAGATTTTTAAGCAGGGTTATATAGCGGTTCCTCCTCAAAATCCTTCTTTCCTTTTCTTTAGTAATGTCTTTATAAATCACCGTTATAAAAATAAGGCAAGCAGAAGGAAAAATATGCAGTACCTAGAAACTGAAAATTCAAGTATTTGCTTTTTATGGGACACTTGAGGCTCTTAAAAAGGGGAACTGCTAGAAAAGTTAAATACAAAAAATTCACTGTATGGTAACATAAAAGCCCAACAGAACTGAAGAGTTTATGAAAATAATTTGAATATTTACGCTTCAATTTACGGTCTGAAAATCACCCCCAAAGCATGATCTTATTCTTACAAGGATTTTTTGAGAGAGCATTAAATACATTTTGATTATTTTGACACGACGTCTACTCGGGTATTCTGTGCAGTGATTTGAAAGCGAAGAGGAAATCCCTTGCAAATCGAACCTAAGGGTATGTGACCATACATTATATATACAGAGGAGTACATTTGTGTGCACGCGTCTATATGAAGTTTAACAAACATTTCAACTTAAAGGGATGCTTTGGGTTGTTGTTATTGTTAGGGGGAAAAACTGTAAATTTAACTCGGAGGAAGCGTAGGGCTGAAACACATTGTAATTCTCTTGACAGGGAAGCTCGGGTTCAAGTTCATATCTTTTTATTTTCGAAGACTGAGGCTGCATGATCGCTTAAACCATGTTTTATACACAACATTACAGAAACACGGCAATGCGGCTGCATAAAACTGCTGATGAATGAGACCAAAGGCACTCCTCTTTTGGCTTCCCGATTATTTTTTTCCCTGGAAGTCAAAGAAACCCCTTCTCTGAATTTCTTACATTTCATCTACTTAGGAAAAGCAGTTACCATTATTTAAACAGGCCTCCAAAGCATCAAATATCTGTCCAAAAAAAAAAAAAAACCAGCATTCACTTCAAAAGGGGAAAACATATTCAGAACAAGAAAAGTGGTCAGGAAAGCATATGTCCAAACACGTTATTATTAAACTCATGGGCTTAATGAAAGCCAAACATGCAGAGTGCATTATGTAAATACATATGGACGAAGGGCTTTTGAAGTCTAGATGACCACAGTAACCCAGGATCTGTGACTAAGATTTTTTTTTTTGTTTATGCATTCTAGCAGGATTTCATATCACACACACACGCACACACACACACACACACACACACAACTGAGACTGTTCGTTCAGTTTTAAGCACAAATCTCTGCAAGCTTAAGCAAAAGGGATGGCTAAGAATATGTAAGTGTCTGGCAAAAGAATAATTCACTGAGCTCCAGAGTTAGAAACAAAAATAAACATGGTAAGAGAAATCCCTACTTCATCTGTCTTCCGAAGAAAGACACTTACTCAAAAGGGACAAATTTCCCCGCACTGGGGCACGGAAATGAAACTCACATCAGAGACAAAAGACACAAACCCGGGCACCGAGCACGGTCGATAAAGAAGTGCTTGATTAAGTCTCATGATTATGTCTTAATTACCTTCCTTCGCTCCAATTTGGATTTAAAGGGGAACGCACGACCTCGAAGAGGAAGTCAGCTCCCGCGGAGTCATGGCGCTGGTGTTTACGTGATTTCAGAGATCAGATAACCAGGATCCATGTAACAAATATGGCCTGGGTGCCTACCCTGAGGCAGGCTCTGGGCGCTATGCTGCATGTTCCTCTCTGGCTCCAACGGCCTTGCAAACAGACATGTAAACAGACCCGTATGATAACAACAGAAATACTAACATTCCCTCGTGAGCAATTATGTATCAAACACACTGCAAAGCCTTGGCGTGTATTATCCCAGATCGCCCTTGAAACAACCCAGTGAGTATGACTTTTTACACACGCACCAAAGCCAAACCAAACCAAAAACCTAAAGCCTAGAAAAATTAAATGACTTGCCCAAGGTCACCCAGATAAAAAGCAGACTGAAGGCTGAAGAGTATGTTCTTTCCACTAAGCTCACACTCTAGGGGTTCCCGTGGCATAGGCACAACGGGTCAAGCAAGGACCGTCCTGCTCACAGGCAAGAGGTTACTCATTCCTTCCTCAAAAGAAGCTCACTGTATACAAGGGAAAACTCAGACTTAGAGAAGGACTACAATGTCTTCCCCAAGCTCCCCGAGCTAGCTGGGGGCAAGGTCAAAATTGCCACTCTCTCTCTTGCTGCCTAGATGCAGATTCTTCCAAAACCATAGGTTGCTTCTGAAACGAAAACCGTGTCCCCAAATGCTCTCTGGAAGGCAAGGGGGATGGAGAAGAATGATGTACCACCGGGCAGGTTGGCTGGTGTCCCGAGCCCCGAGCCAGGGCTACATCTGAAGCTCCTTCCTCCAGACCTCTCTCTATCTCTCCAGGCCTCGGAAGCGAGCAGCTTGCCTGGCGTTTGTGTCTGACGCCTCTCCAACCACTGAGCTGCTCTGCCAGCTAGTCCCCTCACACCTTGAACTTCTGGGGTTAAACATCCTTCCCCCCACGCCCTTTGGGCAGTCCTAGTTCAGCGTCCTCTTATCTGGGCTAGAACGTACTCTTTCTGCAGGCAGGAGTTGCAAGGGTATGGTCACGCAACAGCCTCCAGCCCAGCCTCCAGCCCAGCCCACCGTTCCTGACTCGGTGAGAATCTGTGACTGCAGCCACCCCGACTTGAACTATTAAACAGCTTCCGTGGCATGAGCCCTGGCCATTTAGAACGGACACAGCTGTGAAAGTCATCGCAGGGAGCCCAGGCCTCTGCCCGGCTGGGTATAAGTAACCCTTTAGCTGCTGGATCAAGGGAGGTTGGTCATAAGCTATTACCAACCAGCACCGCAGGGTTCGGACGTGTGAACAAGGGCTGAGCGCCGCCTGAGTGCCGGTCCTGCAGAGCGAACGGACTGACAGACTGTTCAGCAGCCAGACAACACCTGCGAAGGAGGATGTTTGCTTTCTGCAAAACGAGCGAAACCAGGCGTCTCAATGCCTCTAAAGCAATCGTGCCGGTGCCCCTGAAAGACAAATGGTCCCCAAACCGAACTTACGACTCCAGGAACCAAAAGGAATTACGGAGAGCTACAGTGAGTGGAACGGGCCATGCGTGACTTTCTTAGGATTCTGTCACGTGTCCTTTCAGAGCAACGGTCTGTGCTCACCTGTGAGCTGCGCCCTTTTAATCGACGGTAAGATCTATAATCCAGAGTTAGCATTTTTTTCCACTCTTCCCCTCCCCGCCCCCCCGCCCAGGTTCAAGCTCTTTCTGCCCTGCCACATTCCTGGTCTGAAGCAGCTCCCTGTCACACCTTCGTTCTTGAGACAGGCGAGAGCGTGCACGCACGGAAGATGAAGGACTCGAGAAGTGACCCACCCCTGTGACGACAGGGCCAGGGCCCGAGCCAGAATGCCTTCCTACGACCAGCACTTCACTGGTGGCCAAAGCATCGCTCTCCAAACGCGAACAGTACCTTCACCTCCATAGAGAGAGGAACTATTACCAAACCTCTTGGAGGTGGAGACTCCCCTTCTAAAGTCTTTTGGCAAAGGACATGGGTGAAAGCCTGGTTCTCGTGGAGAAACACGAGTTCCTTACAGTGGGTGAAGCATGAGTGTGTTAAAATGTGTGTCTCAGGGGCGCCTGGGTGGCTCAGTTGGTTAAGTGGCCAACTTCAGCTCAGGTCACGATCTCACGGTCTGTGGGTTCGAGCCCCACGTCAGGCTCTGTGCTGATGGCTCAGAGGCTGGAGCCTGCTTCAGATTCTGTGTCTCCCTCTCTCTCTGCCCTTCCCCTGCTCACGCTCTGTCTCTATGTCTCTCAAAAATAAATAAAAACGTTAAAAAAGATGTGCATCTCATTCCTGCAATATTTTCCTTTCTGGTTCATAGCGACGGCTCCCCGGCGGAAACAAGCAGGAAACAACGCACACAGGTGAGTTTCTGGTTAAGGTGCAGAAAACTTAACGCGGGAGATTTTAGTTGTGTAGGGGCATTTCTTAACACCACCTAAGGCAATTCTTAGCCCAGACTTTAGTGACATACTTGCCTGAGAGATTTTCCCTTGAATATCGTTAACAGTAGTTTGCATGAGAAGCATGGGTCCCACTTTGATGCCGTTTTATCTTGTTTTCGATTTTTATATATATATATTTTTTACTTTGATGCCATTTTAGAACTCGATGTTTACATTTTGAGCCTTTGGGGGTTGTTGTCTCAATCCCGGTATGCTGCCACCCAGTGGCCGCAATGATCAGCCTTGGTCACATGGCGTACCCAAGGCTCAGCCAATGACCACATTTTTTGCTTTTTTTTTTTTTTTTTTTTTTTTTTAAAGATATAGATGAGAAATGGACTCACTCTTTAAAAAATAAACATTGAAAGCCCAGGGCTAATGAGAGAGATATCCACACTCAGACATATGTCCGCACAACATTTAAAAGACGTGGCGACAAAGAGGTTTAAAAGAGATGAACACAAAATACGAGAGGGACAAACACTTAAGCAGACGGCCCTAAAAATAACAGCAAAGCTTACTGACCCTTCAGTAGCAAACCCTATAGAAGGAACAGATTGTAAGCTTTCCAAAGGCTTAAATGGTTACACAAACACACAGAGACCAACTAATAAGTGTTGGATGAATAGCGGGGGAAGAAATTAACACTTCCTACACAGTCCAGAGGACTGTGGCGTGAATTTACCTACATCTGCTTGCTCACTCGTCTAACCAGGCTTGGATTTTACAAATAAAGAATTTGGTGGTAGAAAGTTTTAGTAATTTACACAAAGACAACCAGTGAGCAGGTGGCAGAGACAAGTTTTAAGTGATATGTTTTGACTATAAAATTTGGATTCTTTCCAGTATGCCATTACCCCAATTTGTCAATATTTCTTTTTTTTTTAATGTCTATTTATTTTTTTCAGAAAGAGAGACAGAGACCGAGCGAGCACATACACAGAAGCCGGGGAGGGACAGAGAGAGAAAGCAAGAGACAGAGAATCCGAAGCAGGCTCCAGGCTCCAAGCTGACAGCACAGAGCCCAACGCAGGGCTTGAACCCATGAACCATGGGATCATAACCCGAGCCAAAGTCAGACGCTTAATGGACTGAGCCTCCCAGGCGCCCCTAAATATTTCTTGATAGAAATGATGACAGCAAATTCCATTTTTTAAACACACTTTTAGAAGCAACCCCCCGAAAAAGCAAACTCAGAGAGAAAAAAAAAAAAAGCACCGTTGTATCGTAAAGTGTTGTAACATTCCCCCAACCAACTGCATTTGACGGTTTCTAAGATGCTTGGGAATTCTGGACTTCAAGTCAATATCCTGTCAGAAGGAACAGCATCAGCAGGCGTGCACCATGTAAAAACCTCTACAGGTACTCTCCTCAGGCGGCCATTTCCGAAACAGAGCCTTCCGGATGGAACAGCAATTTATAACAACCCGGCCGGGTCATCATTTATGAAACTCCTGAATCCCTCCCCCTGACATTTCTGAGGCAGATAAAAGCTAATTATTCTGGAAGAATCAAGTTCATGTGACTGATATCCTCCAATAGGGAAAAGCAATAAACGACTCGATTCCATGAAAGCGCAAGACGTCACTCCTCCCTCAAGAGCTTTCTAGAAGAGAGCTGCTAACACGCTGTGAGTTGAAAGTCTGTGTGTGTGTGTGTGTGTGTGTGTGTGTGTAGCATTTCCAAAGCCATTTTCTGAAACAGTTGCTATGCTTTTTTGGTTTTGGTTTGGGACCTTAGGTCATATTGGATAGACTTAATAATGCAATTTAGTACAGGGACGGGCAGACCCATATAGTCTTAGGGGTGGGGGGAACCATTCCAGAGAGACCAAGGATGTGGCAGCGTGGGGGCTGTATCACGTGGTGTCTGATGACCTGGAAACTGACATCAACTACGGGGCAATCAAGCACCCAGTACTGCCCGCACCAAGAAACCCCAGTAAAAACTCTGAACACTGAGGCTCGGGGAGCTCCCACGGCTGGCAAGCTCCATGCAGAACGGTCACGTGTCGATCCTGGAAGGGCAACACATCCTGACTTCACGGGGAGGGAACCACGGAAGCTTTGCCTTCCTTTGGTTGCTTTTAACTGGAGTCCTTTCCTTGTAATAAATCACAACCCTGGATACGACAGCTTTCGGCACGTTCCGTGAGCCCTTCTGACAAACTATCAAGCCTTGGGGTGTTTGGGGGAACGGTCTCCCACTCCCGAATTTACAGATGTTGTCCCAAGACAGATTTGGAGACGGTGGCTGTTCCCTAAGTCTTTCCGGGACCTGCTGAGAGCTGAGTCCCGGGTATTTGGGCAGAGTTCGCAGGAAGCCCCTGTGTCTCTCTACCGCTGTGACCTGCAGACACCCAGCATCCAGAGATCCCCTCTGAGCGTCGGTTTCCTCATCAGGAAAATGAGGATTTGAGTGAGTTGCTCAGCCTCAATGACAAAGTTATTACGAGACTCGATTAAGGTAATAACCTTGATAATAATAATAACTTCTTCTTCAACGGTAGGATATTAAGAGCCACGGCTGCTGTTACTTTGGAATTTCTGTGCTACGAGACTACGTGTCCACTCCCACCTCTATTGTATCTCTCGTGGCCAGGGAACTCCTCTTGTCTCCATCGGCAGGTGCTGAAATTATGTCAGCTAGAACTTTCATTAGCAAACGATTTTAGTCCGTGAAAAGTAATGGCAAAGCACATGCGACATTTTGACGTAGCCGGATCTATTCTGGCACAGTGCGGTTTCGAGGCTAATGTCTTTTCAAACAGCTCTGTTTTGCCTGCAGACTTGAATCCCCTCATTATAGTGTTTGAAAAAAAAGCTCCCTTATGTTTTTTTAAAGAGCGCCGTTCTTCAAAAAGATGTCAAGCAGCCCTTCCCCCCCCCCCCCCCGCTTGCTACAAGGTGTAATGCAGAGATGAGCACAAAATCTGGCTGGAAACGTGACCTATATGGGACTGGCGAAGCTTAATATCAAGCAAACAGCCAGTTTGGGAGCTGGTTTTGTCCTGCCTTGCTGCTGATATGTGTAGAAAAGCAGCACATATTAATCGTGGGCAGCGAGAGCCGTCTGGAAGTCAATTACGGTTTTGAAAAACTGGAATCATTTGCTCAGAGAGTCGATCAGAGTTTTGAACAAGTCCCTGGCCTTCCTCACGACAGCCAAAGCCAGGTCTTTTGGAAAACATTTTATTTTCATGCTCAGCGTAATCAGAAGAGAAAAGTCGTGTTTTGCAGATGAAATGGGGCTGATAATAAAAAGTAGGTCACACTTTCTCTATCTCTGTCTCTCGTTACTTTCCCTGAAAGACAAAGGAGGGTTTCGAAGATGTGAATCAAGTCGGGTCAAGCCTCTGACCTGAGCGTTCTTTGCATTATGAGTAAAATTAGGAGCATTTTCAGTCCGGGCTGACATTTAACAAGGGCAGGGGCCGTGGAAACAGTAACTCTAAGGGCCGGGTGGGAGGGTGTGCAGACGGCACAGCGTCCAGGCTTTGGGGACAAGTAAGAACCACAGGTTTAAAGGACAGTTGGTGGTTATGACCACAGGATCGGGGGCAGCCGAGTAAGAAAGAAGCACATAGAAGAAATGTCACATTGGCACCCACAGGAGATAGTACGATTTACTCTCCACTCCAAGGCGGGGAAAATACATCCCTGCCCAGGAGTGATGAGGTCACTTCCTTTGGCCAATGGAACAGGGCTGCCATGACAGGTGTCTCCTCTAGGCAGAGGCTCTAAGAGCTCGTCTTGCCTCCCGCCTCTATGAAATGAGCGCTACAGAGAGGCGCTACCAGCCTCCCAGATGTGGTGCGCATGGGTTGTGTTGTTTCCGTAAGCCGTGAAGACTGTGGGATTGCTTGTTACTGCAACATACTTGGTCTATCCTGACTGATACGGTACGCCTCAGTTCTTCCTTTCCGAAACGTGTGTGAGAAGGATGAAAACAGTAAGTCTGTGGGTTCGCTGGCCTGTATTTCTAAATCATGTTTTAGCTTCAGAGGGGGCAGAGACACATCCCTCTGACTCTTCTAAGCAAGGATTTCTTCATGTGTACAATGGGACTCGTGGGAGGGAAATCCACCACGGCCTGAAGACAGGGGAAGGTAACCTATGGAGTTCTTTCAAGACGGAGCTGACCTCACAGGCCTCCGTCAACATTAGCTCTGATTATCACTATTAATAAAGCTAATAATACTAACACTGCCAGAAATGCTCCCAAACAGTAGCAAGATATTGCAGCCCATCTGGGAAGGAAAGGATAAGACTTCGTAACAACCAGCCAACCCTTTGCAGAGACCTCTGAATATACACACAACACAGATAAGGATGAGTCCCGAAACCGAGAATGATCAAGCCCTGTTGCACCCCTGACAGAATACGATGGGGGCGGTGGGGGAGGGAGGCGGTCTACATCAAGGAAACCAGAAGAGAGAGAGGTTTTGGAGGTACAGACAGACAAAGAGCTCCTTTGAAAAGAAGATAGGAAACGGATACAAGAGCCCGCTTGGGTTATCGGTATTAATGGATCAACACATACTGCTTGATAAATTTTAGGACTATCATTTTCATTCCATGATATGGGTTTTCTCAATTAAAAAAACAATAGCATGGGACGCCGGGGTGGTTCACTCTGTTCAGGGTCCGACTCTTGATTTTGGCTCTAGTCATTATCTCACAGTTCATGAGATTGGTGCCAATGGTGAAGGGAAAAAAAATGAAGGGATGAAAAGAGGGAAACTGGGCACTAATCATTTAGCTCCTGGATCAAGCTTCACCTGATCTCCTTGTCGCAATCTATATTTTCCATTTACTTAAGCCTATTTGGGTGAAGTTTTCTTTCACTTGCAGTAGAAAGTCTCTGACACTGGCAACTCCAGGCAGTGGAAAAGGGAAGACTCTTCCTGACTCTGGTTTGTTACAATTTGGACAAACTTCCCCTGATTCCATCAGAGATTGAGCTCCGAGTCTATCCCAGACACGACCACTTTGATTCTTTTCAAATCTGTGAATATTTTTGCCTTCTTATTCATACGCAGGGTGATTCATTCATTCCCACTGGCCTGGAACAATCCTAATGTATGCTTGTTGTCCTGGAATAATTATCATCAGCGTCTACTTTCACTTGAAACAACTCTCCAAGATGGATTAAATAGTGAGTTGTAAGGGTACCCTAATCACGATTCTTCTTTGCAAAGTTTTTTTTTTTTTTTCCTTTGAGAGTAGAATCCCACACCCCTTCCCCAAATTCTTTTCAGTGATAATCGTGGCTAATTATACTCAGCAGATAATCTCATCTGGCCAGTCTTCCCATGTTTGACATTCGGGGAATTAATCACAGCTTTCTCCTGTCGAACGGGGCTCTTGAGAGCGTGGTATTATTGTTTTATCTAGAGGAAACCCTTCTGAAACAAGGCCTCCATCCATCATACCTCCTGTAGTAGAAAGAACTGATTAAAACTTCCTGGCCTGAAAACTTGTTTATTAGCGTGTGGCTTCCTCCCTGCCGTCAGCATAAGGTCTTCCTCGTGCAGCCTGTTTAGGATTCAGTGAAGGGCATTGTTTTATCAAGATGGGACGGTTACCCGTGCTGTGCTGGGAATCTGCCCACCCTGTAAACACAATGATAACATCGTGTCCGCACGCTGGGAGAAGACAATGCTTCCAAATTCCCTTTTCCTAATTAGAGTCTGGAAGAATAGGTGGGAAATGTGAGGCCCTGCTATCATTATCTATTGGCCTTCATTTCTGGGCATTGATTGAGCTTAGGGTGTTTTGTGTGTGCGTGAAGAAATAGCGAATTAAAATTCAGACTTCTTCCATTTTTCTTCCTGGCGTGTTCATCTTGTTATGAAGCTGGGGTGACACAGATTAAAAATCGGAGGCGGGAGAGTTGAGGGTTCTGTACGCTCGTGAACGGTAACAAGTTCCCTTTCAAAATTGTTCCAATGAGCAAACGTTCGATCCAGGCAGACTATGGGATGTACGCTCACGAGGAAATTGTTCTGACAATCGTTCTGGTCGAGGGAAGACAGAGACAAGCATCTTCCCTAAATGGTGGCCAAGTCGATTCATGATACGTCATCTGTTACTGCGCTAACAGGAACCAGCAATGTCGCAGGGTGACTTTTTTTGTTTTGTTTTGTTTTGTCTTTTCATCTGAAACGCTCAGTGCCGTGGTGATCTGAGATGCACTGATCTGCACGGCAGAGCTGGCCCAGGACCTCCGAGTAGGCCCTCTCTATCCGGGAGCATCTTTGAAGAGACAAAGTCATCATTAGCAATCGAGCCATGTTAAGCCAATTTACAGTGATGACGGCCCTGCGGAGGAACCGTTAAGCTCTTTCGATGGACAAAATAAATCTCCCACGCTCCTGTAGAGGAGATTTCAAACTGCAGGTACACAACGCGTTGCTCTTAAGGAATTCAACCAGCCAAGAGAGACCAGTGAGTGGCTTTGCTCAGTGGCTGGAATGGTGCTGCGAAGGGAACCCTCTCCAACTCTACAAGCCCAATGGCAAGGAAGGGAACGTGAAGAACGCTGGTCGGCAATATTTTACCGTAACGTGCGTGCGAGCCGCCACTTGCTCTCCATCAAACACACCCGTTGTAGCAAGTACCAGAAAACCTGCTGCTTCGGTTGATGACGTGTGAATTCACGTAGCTGCAAAGTTTTATCGAATTTCAATCTTCTGTCTGTTATGTCATTTCACTATCTGGTTGGCGCCCCCAACATCCAGCCCCGAGCCTCCCTGACCTCAGCTCTGCAGAGCCTCATCCTGGTTTCTCTGCCGTCCCTCTCAGGGAGGCAAGCCAGAACCTGGCACCACGCAGATCCTCTCTGTCTCGAGAATCCTAAATTCCAGCCTCTCCTGCTTTGGCTGCTCCATCGTCGGCCTCTGGCATGCAGCCCCTGGGTCTGGTTAGCAGAGTGTGGCGACACACTGACTGCCCGCCAGCGCCTCTCGATTCTGCCTCGCAGACTGCTGAACTCCCGTAAATCAGGGGTGTGCCTTCTCTGCCCCACACTCCAGCTCCGGGGAGCCAAGATAGCCAGAAGCCGTGGTGGCACGCTGCTTCTGACCTGAAAGACGCCAGTCGCCAGCCTCAAACTGTTGCAACAAAGTTGTTGAGGGAGGTACTACCTGGACTTCCGGGGATATCTCCCTTCATGGGAGAAGACATACCCTTCTTCCCCTTCCTCCTTCCTCTTGCTTGGGATGGCAGGTGCTCAGTCCTCTTGGACCCTAAGGGAGAGCTAAGGATGGAGAAGCAAAGAGGGCGTCCTGGGAAACGCGAGCCCATCTTCCAGCTCCGGAGAGCCTCTGAACGTTCTTTAGATGGAACAACGAAAACGTACTTTTCGATTTCACTTCTTCTCTACTTCTCTATGTTTTCTACATTATACGTAGCCCTAGTTAAGGCTTATGAAAATACTGGCGGCCGGGCTTTATGCCACCTGCTTTGGTTCAAATGTTTGGGTCCCCAGAAGGTGCATACGTTGCAATCCTAACGCCAGAAGGGCGGACCCTCACGAATGAGATTAGTTCTCTCGAGAAAACGACCTTACGGAGCCACCTAGCCCCCTGTTCGGAGGCCACAGGAAGAAGTCTGTGACCCTGGAAGAGGGCTCACACCGACCAGACCGGCATCCTGATCGTGGACTCCTGCCTCGAGAACAGTGAGAGATCACTTCTGTTCTCCAAGAGCCACCCAGTCTATCGTGTCCTGTTACAGAGCCCATGAGGACCAGATGCCGCCTTACCAAGACGGGACGCGGCAGGTCCCAGCAACCGCTGGCACAGGTTGCTACACCCCAAGTCCTATCACAAACAGGACTGGCCCTCCCCCTCCCTAGGTCTGCCTGGGCCCTCCCCAACACGTTCCTTCCTGTTCCCAGATGATGTTTGGCTTCCTACTTCCCTGATACATTTGAGGCCATCACGGGTGAAATACCTCGACTTCTGTCCCGACACCAGGGACACCGGGGTTCCTTTCTTGCCTGCTTCCAGTCCATGAGAAGAGCAATTTAAGCCCAACCTGCCCGCCTCGAGGGACAAAGATGTCAGGGGCCAATGTCCCATTTATTTCTCTAGCCTCGTTGCCTGTCCCTCCTGAGCTGTAACTGGTGCTCTAATAAAATAAACTACTGCTAGGTGAACTGTATACATCAAGGGGTTTCAACTGCTGTGTCTTCTGCCCAGAATACAAGTTCTACTAGTACGCCCTGTCTGCTTAATGCAGGTGCTTGAAGACCAGCAAGGGGCCGTCCAGCTTCCCCCCGACCCCTGCTTTGAACTCTGGACCAGGTAAAGGGCTCACCCTCCTAATTCTGGTATCAGCCATCGTCTTAGCACCTAACCCCAAATCCAGGAATTGCCTGCTTCTATGTCTCTTCGCTGTAGCCAGACGAAAAGCTTCTCAAAGTCAGGGCCACGTATACTCATAATGCCTAGCACATTTAACCACTGTTTCTGGCTCTGAGTCAGTACTCCAGACATTCTGATTAAATAAAGCCTCCATTCTCATTCAGTGACTGATGTCAAGAACAAAAATGTGCACGAAACTGAAACTGGCTCAAGAGTAAAGGGTGCAAGCGGCAACTCCATCATTCATTCATTCATTCATTCATTCATTCATTCATTCATTCACCAGCGAGTATTTCTAAAACTTCTACATATCAGGCATTAAGTGCTCAAGACATAAGAGTGGATGAGACAAACATGGTCTCTGCTTTCCCGCGGCTTACAGTCCATAGGAAGAAAATCAAAACAGTAAGTAAGCAGTAAATGAAATGGATGGACAGATGGATGAATGGGTGATACCAAAGAGTGATAAATCCTGGCCAGGGAAAAAATGTAAGAGAAAACACGGGTGGTTCCTTTGGACAGGATGGTTGGGGGGGGGTCCCTAAGAGGACACCATGCAGCCACGGCACAATGAGGGAGTTGCACTCCATTTCCAAACGGGGCTGGCAAGGTTCACTCTCTCATGCTCCTCAGACTGACCAGCCATCGGTGACCCTTCGGCCACAACGCTTTGCCTAACATAGCCGCACAAGCATGTGTGCAAAGTTAGGCTCACGCTGGCCACCGTGACGTGATAAAAGATAGCCTGCTCACGGAAAGTCCAAAATGCAATATTCCTGACCAGGGGGTGGCTTTGCTCCGTGCGGTCACTCAGGGGTCTCGCTTCATCTCGTGGCTCTACCGTCTTTACCACATGGCTTTACCACGTGGCAAGGAGCACCATGCATGCATGCCGGGTTTTCACGGGGCAGACCTGGAAGGGCGTGCTCATCTCCACCAATATCCCACTGGCCGGGACCCAGCCACGTGGCCACGGCTAACGCCAGCGAGCCTGGGAAACGCAGTCTAGCTGGGGGCCAGGAACGAGCGGAACGGCTTGCCCACGTGCTCCCGGCTTCTGGCCTGCACGATGTCATAAGGGCACCCCTCAGGAAGAGTAATTGCGAGTTTTCTCCCTCCAAGCCCAAGGTCTCAGACCTCCTTACGCTGCCTCGGCTACTGCAGTGACATGATCAAAACCAAATTCCACTCTGGCAGGATGTAACGTCGGATGTTGGGTGTGGGAAGCAGACGCCGGGGCTGAAATCCAACGGGTTAATTCACTAAAGGAAAAAACAACCTTCAGATCTGTTGTGCATGCGGACAGGTCCGGAGCTCGAAGGCTAATCGTCCTTCTGAGACGCCGAGTTCTTTGCGGGGCCCTCAGAATGGACCGGTCGACCTTTTGAGGTTTCTCACCGCTCTGATCTCTTGCTAATGGGTAGTGTTTTCCAAGCTGATGGTGTTTTAAAGATACGGCATCTCACCAATGATAATAGGTCTGACCTCTTAAGGGAGAGCCTTGTGTATCTTCCTCTCTTAGTCTCCCTTATTGGCCAATTACATAACTTGACTAGAAGTTGGTTTTAGGGAATCAATTTTCCCATTGCCTAGTCACAAGTAAAGGCCATAAAGTTTTATGAGAGCTGAAGGGACTGCCTTTTACGGAGGGGAGCTTAAACGAAAATTAAAGGGGGCATAAAACGAGAAGAAATGAAATTCCACGAAGGGTTTTTCCCTGGGCTGTCATGCTAAATTACAGCGCTGGGGATGGGTTCCTGCTGATGGTGTCCCCAACACGGCACCCACCGAGGGGAGAGAAACCAGAGCTTCCCGATCCCCAGCAACACGGCTGAGGGGGTTTCAGGGCAGTGGTTCCAGGAAAAGGTACAGAAGAAAACCCCTCTATCTACCACCCAGCTGACAAACTGGGTGACCTTGGCAAGATCTCTGAGCCAAAGACTTCCCGTCTGCAAAACGCAGATGAGTGACCACCTCCTCGTAGCATTATTGCATGGACTCAATAAAAACACGCGTGGAAGACGCAGAGCACGGTGCCTGGCATGTGGGGAGTCTGCAGTTAGTATCCCCATTATCGCCACTGTGACGGACAGAAAAAAGATTAAATTCGGGCCAGGGGCTCTGGTCAGTTTAGAGAAACAAGAGCTAACGCTGATTGTAGGCTCCGTACCCGCAAGCCACACTCGTGTCACCTGCACATTACGGAGGAGGAAACGAAGCTCGGAGTCACTGAAAAATTGGCTCCAGAGTAACACGACTGGTAAAAAGCATAATTAGATTCAATATCCAGATTGTTTTGGCTCTAGAAAATAGCGGATTTGAACCCTTTGCCCAGTGTTTTACAGCGAAAGGTCCACAGCTCAATCTGGGGAGCCTGCTCCTAATTTGGACTTCGAGGTCCTCCCCGCATCTTAATTTTTAAAGTTTATTTGATTTATTTAGAGAGGGAGAGAGAGCAGAGAGCATGAGTGCATGGTGGAGAAGGGGCAGAGAGAGAGAGAGAGAGAGAGAGAGAGAATCCCAAGCAGGCTCTGCATGGCCAGCGCAGAGCCTGATGCAGGGACCAATCTCACGAATCCTGAAACCATGACCTGAGCTGAGATCAAGAGTCAGACACTTAACCAACTAAGTCACCCAGGCACCCCTCCCCATTTTGTTTACTGACTCAGAATCCCTGGACGTGGGGGCTGATTATCTGCATTTATAACAAGCGTCATCCAGGTGATTCCTGCACACACCGAGCTTAAGAACGATGAATGCTGTAGAGCTTCTCCCCACATTGCCGCTGGGGAGGGAAGTTCCCAAGAGTCCTATGTCACGGCCCTACCAGAAGGGGTGACCTCCCCTCCAGCCTCTATCTTTTAACCATTGCCTTTCTGGCACTTTTGCATCTTGCGTGCAGGGGTGGCTGAACCCAGGCTATTAAGAAAAAGCAAAGGTAGTTGTGATGGGCAAAGCACCATATTTGAATGAAAATCATCATTTTTTGCTCTGAAAACAAAAGGCCTCAATACACTCTACTAACCCGACCCTGTTCTAGTCAGGATGGATGAGGTTCTGCAGCAGTAAGGAGCAGCTCCCATAGCTCAGAGGCTTCGAGCGGGAAAAAGCTCACCTTTTACTCAGACTACAAATCTGGAACAGGCTCGGCAGGGTGCTCTGCCCATCTCAGCCACTCAGGGACCCCCGGTGATGGAGGGTCCATCTGACCATGTGACTCCAGGATCACACTGTTAGAGGAAAGCACTGAATCACTGCATGCGGGCTTTTAAATCTGCCCCTTTAAGTGACACCCGCGTTCGTGCTTTCTCGGCCAAGGCAAAGTGTCTGTCTACACCTGATGCTAAAACGGAGGAGGCATGTCGTTCCCAAGAGAGAGAGGAGGGGAACGTTTGCAACAACACGGAGGGCTAGTACACCTATTTAAAGCCACACTCACAAGCAAAAAGAGATAATATAAATTCATGATTATCTGGGTTTCCTGGGAATGAAATCAAATAGAACTCCACTCCGCACAATTTGATCCTGATGCAAAACATAGGTGGGATTTCATTCTTGTACGTACCTGGGAGGGAAGAGGAAGAACTCAGAAAGAAATAAGATTAAAATTAGCTTGCTATCTTGTTTTGCCAAATAAATGCCTTAGACATAAGACCGCAACATACCCTGTGCCAAGCCGCGCTTCTCCTGTCCGGCTGAGTGAGGGTCTGCGTGGGCTAAGGCGATGCGTGGAAGCACCCACGGGCTTCATTGAAAATGGAGTTCATTTGGAGAATGAAGTGCACGCTCTTGGTACCAGACGCGTTGGCGGGATGGGCACGGGCTAACAACTGTCAAGATTTCATCCTTTCAGGAACGGGACCCTCTGCCTCGACTGGGGCAATGGAACCGCATCAAAGAGGAATGTCATTTCCAGAAAGCCGCTGCACCAAACTGTTTCGCTCAGAGGCAAAAGAGAGGCTGAGGGTTAAACCCAGCCAGAAGGCGCTCCGGGCTCGCGGGAGGCCAACCGTGTGTACCTTTCAGGCCATGAAATACGGCTCCTGTTTTGACACTCTTGTAATAGCATGGATGTTCCCTCTCCTTGTTGCCGTGGGGTTTATGGTCCATAAAGTTTAATAACAATCTCAACAGCTGAACAGAGAACACACGAGGCTCGAAGGCCACTCTTACCAAAGGGGTATCTAGATTTTCCATGGGTTTACTCTTGGGCATCTCGACTTGTGTGACTTGCTCGTCTCTCATCGTGGGCCACACAGAGTAACCAGGAAGGACAAAGGGATTCCAAACGGCGCTTGCTGTCTTTGAAACATCGAAACTGCTACAGACTGGGCCTTCACAGGAATTTGAGGTTTGGGGAATGGGGGATTATAAAAAGGCCGGTTGCCTTGCAATTTGGACACTACAAAGGTCCACAGGGTTAGCCTGCCAGGGCTGGGTCCGAATGACCGAATGCTGGAAGAGAGCTCCAGGTCCCTCCCGGGTCCGCAAATCTGTGCGTGAACCACAGCTCCCGGCCTCCGCCTCTCATCTACTCATTGTGTCTTCTCTTGTCTCCCTTGGACTGGCTCCATTTCAGCCCCAGACCCAGTTAAACGGGACCTCCTCAGAGAAGCCCTCCAGACCCATTTAAAGTAATGCCCCTTCTCTGAGTGCCTGGGGTGGCTCAGTTGGTTAAGGGTCCAACTCTTGGTTTTGACTCAGGTCATGATCTTGTGGGTCGTTGGTTCGATCACGGTTCATGGGTTCAAGCCACGCATCGGGTTCTGTCTGAACTGACGGCGTGGAGCCTGCTTGGGATTCTCTCTCTCACCCCCTCTCTCTCTGCCCCTTCCCCACTTGTGCTCTCTCTCTCAAAATAAAAAAATAACCTAAAAAAATAAAAAACAAAACAATAAAGTAATGCCCCTTGTGCTATTTACTGCCCAATTTTATTTCCTGAACAGCACTCCTCACCACCTGCCAACGGCTCCTTTGTGTGCTAGGTTCCTTGTTTATTCACGCGCGCGCACACACACACACACACACACGAACGAGATCGCCACAGAATCAGGGAATTGGACATATCTTCTTATCCCTGGTTTCACTCAGGGCTGGTTTGGAGCAAATGAACGGAAGACCTTGGGTCATAAAGGTAATGAAAGCTCAGGGAGATCTTATCCCCGCAGAGCTATGGGGACCTGGGGCGGTTGAAGGTGGCGCCCTGGCAGAGAATCCACTCCTTCCCAAGTCTTGACAGACTCTGAGCCAAAGAAAAGTTCTGTCTTCCCTGAAGTACGTCTTCCCTTCCCCTTGCCCTTGTCCCTTGGAAGATGTGTACTATTCTGTTTCTCTTCGGAAGCTCCGGACTGTATTACAATCTGGGCCTGATTCCGCAGAGCGCAGGTGCTGGGGTGCTAGGCAGGCAGAAAGCCCAGGGCAGTGTTCTGGAAGGGAGGGGCTGGGATGCCTCCCCGGGGGAGAATGCCTGCTGGCAGGGGGGGGGGGGGCGCAAGGTGGGGGTGGGGGGGATTAGAGGAAGTCCTTACCAGGCTACATTTACACATCAAAGAGCCCTTCCTGCTGGGCTTAAACAGTAGTAACAAAGTCTTCTCATTCAAGGCCAAGCAGCTTTCCTCTGAAGCTAAATTCCGCCAGTCCTCCTACTCCTCCCTTGCAGAGACAAAATAGTTCTGTTCCCAAAGGCCCTGGGACATAATTCACCTCAAAGGTGGTTTGCTGTTACCCTAGCTCTTCCGAGATGGCTGAAGCTTTGCAGAGGAATCCTTGGTTTCCAGGATTATGTGGGATTCCCCTCAGACTCCTGAGCTGATCCAAGGGCTGTAATCAAGAAGACAGAAATACTGTGGCCTGGGTCATTCATTCATTCGTCCGTCCATCAGTCCATCCATCCTTCCACCCATCCCACAGACATTTATGGAATCACTACTAAGTTCCTGTCACAAGGCAGCTTTTTCCTGAGAACTCTGACCCTTGGGTAACTAAGGTATGGGAGGAGGAGTCTGGGATGGCTGAGCTGGGGGCACTCTGACGCTAATGACTTGGGCCAAGTTCTGGCAGTTTGGGTGGAAGTGTGTTTGATGCAACCAATGGAGTTCAGGACAAGCTACGCCAAAATGTGGTATCTTGGAATATTAAATGTTTACGCTGAAGGAGTTTGATAAAATGGCAGAAACGGGGAAGTTACTCCGATGTTCTCTGGCCCCTCTTGCCTGAAACATGTCATAAAACTTCCCTGTGATAGGTGCCTTCCCTAAACCCAGAGGAAAGGAACGTTCTTCTCTCTGAAGACAAAGAATCAAACAAAAAACAAACAAACAAACAAAAAAGCAAACAAAAAAACAGGCCACTCCTCAGTCAGTCATATTCTGCCATGTCTGTCCACTCTTCCTGAAACCGACCATGAAAATATTCAGGTCTTTAAGTGAGGCTCTATATACTTGTCTCTTGTTGACCTGTCTTTGTCCGCTTAATTTTCAGACCCAGCCAGGGACCCCAAGAGGGCTGAGGAAAACATTACTCTCCCCGATCCCACTAACTTTTGAAACTGACAACTCCTCGGGCTGTGTTCTTAAGCTCTCCTTTTTTGAAACTGAATTGCACAAACAGGATACCGTTCTCCTTGCATCCAGATGGCTTACATCTCGAAGCTCCTGGCCCATCCTTCTTATTAACGGAAGAATTCTTTCAGAGGGGCCAGTGACAGCCATGTGCCTGACATACATTCATTCATTCATTCATTCATTCATTTATTTATTTAAGATCAGAATTTTCCTATCTTGGGTTTTCTTCAAGCTGCAAGCAAATACACGTGGACCCAACACACAAGTGAAATCAGTCCTTCTCTCTTGGGGCCTGCCATCAGCCCCAGGCCAAGGGCAGCAGCTGGGCGACTGGCGGCACAACCCATCATACAGTGTTAGTCACAGGCGAGGGCCGTGGAAAACCACACTACGCAATATTGCTAGTTGACCCCAAAGAGACAAATCTCAGTGATTCACGGTTCTGGTGAAAAGCAATAGAGAATGACACTATCAAGTTTTATCTTGTGCAATTTCAATGGCACTCTAGGGTGGGGTACTCAGTTGGGAGGTAGGGGTAGAATATAAAGCTATATGAGGCAGGGAATTAAGGGGAGCATGAAGCGAGAAAGAGACGTGATTTTTTCTAAAGGAGAAAAAGATGATTATTTCCTTCCGGCTCTCCCCTCCACTTCCTCCTTCTCCCTCCCGCCACTCAACTGAGGAGGATTCACTAGAGTAGGACCAAAGATTGACAAAAAGTCCAGATGCAAAGACGCTAGAAATTTATTTTATTTATGTCTTAAAAAAATTTTTTTTTAATGTTTATTTATTTTTGAGAGAGAGAGAGAGACAGAGCATGAGCAGGGCAAGGGCAGAGAGACACAGGGAGACACGGAATCCAAAGCAGGCTGAGCTGTCAGCACAGAGCCTGAAGGGGGCCTGAACTCATGAACGGAAGATCATGACTTGAACTGAAGTCAGATGCCAACGCCACCTAGGTGCCCTTACCCCCTCGTCTCTTAAAAAGGTCCCAGTCCCGGTGACAATGATCACAGCGCAGACACGGGGAGGGCAGGCTGGACATGGCAAAGGAAGTATTTACGTTTTTAGTGACTGTCCCACCCAGACATAACATTTATAAGGTCATCTAAGTGATGACATCAAAGCACCTAAAACTGACAGTGTCTGCTTTAGAGAAAAACTAGTGTTTGACTTTGTGTGTGTTGCTAGGTTGCTAACGGTTTCTTTCTTGCTGTTTTTTTCTTAATGTTTATTCATTTTTGAGAGACACAGAAACAGAGCACAAGCTGGGGAGGGGCAGAGAGAGAGAGAGAGAGAGAGAGAGAATCCGAAGCAGGCTCCAGGTTCCAAGCTGTCAGCACAGAGCCCGACATGGGGCTGGAACCTACGAAGCTGGAGATCACGACCTGAGCCAAAGTCTGACGCTTAACTGACTGAGCCGCCCAGGCGCACTGTGGTAACAGTTTTTTTACAGAAAGGTTTCCCCAGTTTGCTAACATCGTGGAAACTCCTACTTTCAGGACAGAGGCAACGCTGATAAGAAGATAAAGATGTTGTTGATGGAATGGTTAGAGCTTTGAGACTTCCACGATTTGCCAGGCGCAGGGAATCTCCAATCCCTAGCCCTGCGACCCACAGAGAATGATTTAACCTGCTTTGTACCTTCCCTCCTTTGTAAATTGGGAACGACGATGGCTCCAGAGAGCTCCAAGAACGAAACGGGACACCTGGCTCATCACAGGAACCCAAGGCACAACATGATAAACGCTACCACGATTCTAATTTTTATTCCTCCTGTCATCACGGTCATCCCCAATCTTTAGCATCATTGTTACTATCAAGCTTATCTTGCAGTTAAAGAAAAGAAGCTCTCACAGTGAATTATAAGGTGGAGGTGGGTGGGTAGGGATTGAACTAGGTTTAGGGACGTGTTCTTGTCGCTACACCATACCTGGGCTGCACTGAAATCGGCGGCCCCGTGAACGCGTAGGCAGTCTGTTGGTTAAATCAATGCGCACATTAGTAAGACGTACTTATTGGCTTAGGGATTTTTCAGAAATCGTTGGCTAATAACTACCTGCCAGGTGATGTGTTTAAGCTCCTTCCACCTTTCTTTGGATCGTCAGACAAACCAGTGGAGTTGGCTGTATCATTACCTCCCACCGTTGGGGGGTAGAAGGGAAGGCAGGGAAAGACACATAAAGCCAAGTTTCTTAGATTGTTAAACTTTTTTTAAAAAGTCTACTTATTTATACTGAGAGAGAAAGAGAGCAGGGGAGGGGCAGAGAAAGAGGGAGAGAGTCCTAAGCAGGCTCCATGCTGTCAGCACAGAGCCCCTTGTGGGGCTCGAACTCGTGAACCACGAGATCACGACCTGAGCCGAAACCAAGAGTCTGATGCTTAACCGACTGAGCCACCCAGGCAGCCCTGAGCCAAGTTTCTTTTCTTAGGGAACTTGAACAGAGCCAGAGGGCTCTGGCATCTCACCGGCAGGGTTTATAGACCCTCCATTTAGTGCCGATCCTGGTTCTCTGTGCTCCGGATTGCAGATCTCATTCACCTTGGGCTCGGCCGCTCTCCCCGCACACGACAGCGGCTCAATGAATGTTTGCTGAATGAATAATTGTCCCGCTCAAAAAGTTATGTCACAAATGCCCTGTACGCCTTACATGACCAGCAACAAAGGAACTCACAGGTGACCTATCCAAGCGCCTTCATTTAAGGGATGAGGAAATGTGGCCTGAAGAAGCTAATGCCCCGCTTTGGGGGGTCCCAAGGGCTCCACGAGGAATGGGAAGCCCCGAACCCAGCAGGGACTCCTGCTCTGCGAGGCACTGGGAGAAACTGTCTAATCCCGAATCACCCTTCACGCCTTCCTCAGTGAGGAAACTAACGTGAAATGGAGGGGAAGAAACAGCCATGCGAAGCAAGGCTGAAACTGGACAGGAAAAAAAAAAAAAGCACAATACATTTGCTTTCATTCTTAGAAGGCAGTGGGTGGGAAAGTGGATTCCCACTCGGGCAAGAGCGGGCCTTTCTCAGTGGGCAGGAGACATTGGGCTGCTCTGGTCCCGCAGCCTCCGCAGAGCCCGGCCTGCTGGTTGAGCCCGTGGCATGCGGGTTCCAGCCCCAAAGAGGGAGAGAGCATTTGGAAGCGGGGGTCAGATCCGCAGCTCCGGGCACAGCCTTGGCACAGGCCCGCGCCGCAATCCCGGGGAAGGCCTGATAGGCCGCAGCCCGACCGGCTGCCTGGCGTTGGAAACGCCTTGAACCCCAGCTGTTCGTCCCACTCTCCGCCCCGGCCTTCCCTGCTCCCTGCCCTGTGTGCAGCTTCGGGACCCAAGGGCTTCCGATGAGAAGAGAAAAAGTCGCCATCCCCTCGTCCTTGAGGTAATTCATATTACTCAGAGCACTTGTGCTCCCTGTAATATCAATTAGGCGGTGCAGAAGTAATTCCAAAAAAGATACAAAGGGATTGGGTGGGGTTTTATTACAAGGTAACAAGGCTAAGGCGGTGATGGCTGAGTGCAGGGCATGGGGGGGGTGCCGCAAGGGGGCTTCAAACGCACCTAAGTGTGCTGCCAGCCTGCCTGATTTCCACCAGGAGGAAGATTCCTCGTGTTCCCCGAAGGACTGACAAGGAGGACCCGCCAGCCCACCCGAGACAGGCTGCAAAGGTGCAGCTCTCACACCAACAGAGTCTCGCCCCCTCCCACCCCCCGCTCTAATTCCTGCCTCCCCAGCAGTGAGGGGCAGGGGGACACCGTGCTGCACACGGGCTCAGGAGGTCAGGCGACAAGGGGGCGAGGATCCCCATTGTCCCCGCACTGCACCCAGCCGGGACAGCAGCAGACTGTACGTGGCCGGGGGCGGGGTTGGCACACCCGCTGCCAGCTCCTTTGGAAAGGGGGAGGGAGGAGAGACAAAGAAGAAGAACCGAAGCTGAAAAAGAAGAAATAATTCCAACAAAAACTCCCCGTTTTTGGACACAGGGCTCTTGGGCGACATTCTCCAACAGGAGGGATATTCTCCAACCCTGATTAAACAGTCAGGCCGTGCAAACACACACCCTCGGATCCCTTTGTAAACGGCCCCCCCCCCCCATTTACCAAAACAAAGGCAGGCCTTTGGATTATTGCTAAAACTATTTCCTTCCCAGCCCATCTCTTCATCTCTGGGTCTTCCTCCTTCCCTGCTGTCCTCAGGGGAAGGGAGGAACGGGACTTCTGCACTGGGGGCTTTGAAGATGGACTTTGAACACTGTGCTTGAAGGAGAAAACTGGGGCTTCCGGATGGATGTGAGCAAAGTCTAAAAGCGAGGTTGGGTCAGAAAAGAGAGGGGTGGCCCGTTCTGCGGAATGAGTTCTTTGAAGCCTCGGGATGCTGAGTGTTCGTGAAAACTGGTACTTTTCTGGAGATATTAACCACGGGGCTTCTTGGGAAGAGAATGCCGAAGAAAGCCTAGGACCGATCTGGGTTTATGGCTGTCTCTTGCAGTATTAACTGTATTTAAAAAAAAAAAAAAACCTTCCTAGTAAAAGTATAACTTTATTTAATATCCTTGAAATAAAAGAAGAGTATTAAGTTAGCATGATCACCAAGAATATTATTGAAAGCAGCGCTAATGGAGTTGTTTTGATGATTCCATTTATTCAAAATGAAAAATGGCACTCGCCAAACATCGGATCCAATGAGTAATAAGATTTATAAAGCAACCAAAGAGGAAAGATGACTGGAGAGAAAATCTATTTTGATTAGATGATTTTGCGGTTTGTGTTCTGGTTACAAATAACCTGACAGCCACGAAATATTCTCCCTGGTCCTCCAAATAAGGATCTGTTTGGAAAACACCAGGGGGAGTAGGTACCGCTGTGACTCTCTCTTCATTTTAAAATATTACTTTGCTATTAATAAAATGCCTCGTTTTTAAAGGGAAAGATGCAAGCACGTATTACTTGAGTGCTGCGTTCATTACATGCCTAGTTTTTAATGATAGCAACGTGCACTCGTAAGTGACAGTTCATTTGGGTTTGAGGCACACATCTGGGCATGCTCGGTCTATGGGCAAGCCAGGCTGGAAACTTTCCACGCCACCTGTGCTGACACAAAACGGGAGAAGAAAAAACTTTAATCTCATCATAAACAAATGTACAGGTCTCTTTCAACGTGTATACGGGCGTTGGCAAAATGGTGCAGGGTTTGTTACTGACTCCTTCGTTTTAATACGAATACTAATAATACTCATACTAATACTACTAATAATGGGATAGAATGGAGAAGGAGAAGCGAATCTCTCCAGCAGGAAAAAAAAAAAAAAAAAGAAGTGGGGGGAGGGGAGGGTTTGAATGTTGCACATCTCCGGTTTTGGTAGCCCAAAGAGGGAATACAAGCTTAAAGTCCTGAATTTAACAAACCTAATTATCAAGGCTTAATTAGTACCAAGGGTACAGCTTCATGGAACACCTGCAGACTTAATTTATGTCCTGACAGAGAGGAACAAGTGTTAATGGGCTGTATTTATGTTAATACCTGAACCTTAGGAGCCAGTGGAATAAAACAGACCATGGACTAGTTTTCCAAGCTACAGAACAAATACAAAAGATTTTCATCTTAAGGCTAGTTTGCCCATAATTCTGCAGGGCTCACACAGATCTACTTGAACTTTCAAAACTAGGAAAGTGGAATGTGAAAAAGTAGAGTCATTTCGGGCATCTGTAAAAGTCGACACCAAGATCAACCCCATAAGCCAGTGATTTTATCTGGTCTTCAAAACTGACGGTGGCCGGCAGGCAGGGCTCATGTTTTCAGTGTTCAAGACGGGTGCTTTTCACAATGCTGGAATACACACTCCGGTTTGTCCATAAATGCCATGTTCAAAGAACCGGTGGTTACGGAGTGCTAAGTCCCAGTTACTGGGTGAGGTCTTTGTGTACGATTTTCAGTCAGAGATGAGAAAACCCCAGTTCACAGAGGAAATAAGCTACCTGCCCTGACCATATCTGTGGGCAGCCCAGAGATCGGGGGGGGAGGGTGCCAGCACCAACCCTTTCTACCAAGGAGCTAAGCTACCTTTAATACACAGAAAATACAAGACTGTAAATTATGTATACAGGCCTATTTATAATGGACCTCTCAGCATGCTGAAATAAACACAGAACTATTCAATCTAATAAAGAGCATGTACAAAGAGTCTACAATTAGCATCATACTAAATTGAAAAGTACTAAATAAGGCAGTATCTCCTCTTTGCACCTCTAGTCAACATTCCTGGGGGCTCCCCAAATGCATTAACACGAGAAAAGAAACAAACAAGATAAAAATCACAGCAGAAGAAATAGACCTATCTATTTGGAGACATAGAAATTCCTACGGAATCTTAAAAAGAAAAAAGAAGAAACTAAGAAACTAACAGGCTTCAAAGTCATAGGATATAAGATGATCTTGCTAGAACGGATTTTATTTCTACGCATTAGCAACGACTAGAAAAAAAGACATTTGAAAATGTCATTTTAAATATTTAAGAAAAAATAAAATGCTTAAGAGTAAATAAAAAGGCATAAGATCTCTATACCGAAAACTGAAAAACATCACTGAGAGGAGTTAAAGACCTAAACAAACAGAGCTAGGCTTATGGATTATGATACTCAATATTGTGAAGGTTTCAATTCTCCACAAAATGATCACAAGATTCAATATCATACCAAATAAAATCTCAGTAGGTCTTTGAAGAGAAACTGAGACGCTAATCCTACAATTTCAATGGAAAACCAAAGTATCTAGGGTACCAAAACAATCTTGAAATGCAGAATAAAGTTGGAATCCTTACACTACCTGCCTTCAAAATTTACTGTAAATCCACAGTAATCAATAAAGTAGGTATAGCCATCAGAAAAAACAAATAGATCAATGGAGTACAATACAGAGTCTAGAAATAGATCCTCAAACACAGAGTCAATTGATTTTTGACAAAAGAGCCAAGGAACTTCAATAAGGAGATGAGTCTTTCAACCAACGGTGTAGGAACAACTATCCAGAGGTCCACATGGGGTAAAAATAAACTTCTATCCTTACCTCACACCATATATACAAATTAATTTGAGATACAACATAGACCTGAGTATAAAACAATGAAGCTTTTAGAAAAAAAAAAAAAACTATCTTCGTGACCTTGGGATCAGTGATGATTTTATTAGAACAATAACAAAAACCCACTAACCATAAAAGAAAAAAAAAGGAAGATAAACTAGACATTATCAAGATTAAAATGTTTTGCTTTTCAAAAGACATCATTAAGGAAGGAATAGAGAAGATAAAGATGAGGAGGAAATTCACAACATCATACGATGAAGACTCGAAGCCAAAATATATACAGAAGCTCTACAACTCAATAATACAAAGACAACCCAGCTTTTTAAAAATGGCCAAATATGTGAATAATCACTTCACAGAAAGAAAACCATATGACTGGCTAATGAGATCATAAAAAGATGCATTAGTCATCAGGAAAATGCAAAATTAAACCAAGAGATACCATTTCACACCCACGAGGATGGCTATAATTAAAAAGACTGAAAATACCAAGTATTGGTGAGGAGGGGAAGCGATACGAATTCTCACACACTTCCAGGGGGAGTTGAAAATGCTACAACCACTTGAGACAACTGTTTGACACCATCTTAAAGTGGCACGTGCACGCCCTAAGAGTCAAGAATTTTACACCTAAGAATGTATCCAAAAGAAAGAAAAACGTAAACACACAAGAAGGTTTTTCTAGGAAGATTCCCAACAGCTTTATCCGGAAGAGCCAACGACTCAGTGCTCATCAAAGGTGCATGATAAACAGACTGTGGGATATTTTCAGAATGGCACACTCCTCAGCACTGAAAAAGAAACTTACCGATAAGCACATCGACAGAGATGGGTCTCGGGAATAGGATGTTGATCTAAAGAAGCCTGATAAGAAAGAATAGGGACGATTTCCAAGGAATGATGTCCTAGCCCCAGCGTAGGTAGAACTAAGTTAAATGGAAAAGAAGAAGGTTTGCCTCTGGGAGCAGAGGGATTCACTGGAAATAAGAATGATGGAATTTATTAGCGTGACGCGAAACGGTCCGCATCGGAATTGTGGTGGTGATTCCGTGGCTGTGGACATGGGCGCCCTTGTTGAAATCCAGAAAACGGAACCCCGGAAATACGTTAACTTTAGGGTATGACGATTACACCTCGATGATACGTATATACGTGCCTATCAATCTTCTCCAGGGCCGGCCGCCATCTCCCCCATTTGCCGAGGGAGTCCCCTGACGATCAAACTTTTTATCTGTACGTTTTAGGCTTACGATCCAATCCACAAAAGCGCTTGGAAGTTTTAAGATTACTTAAGGCATTGTTTCTTAATTACCGTCTGAGTAAGTCAAGCTTTGTGGCAAAAGAACGGGTTTAGGAGTCAGGGTGTCCCAGATCATTACCATGGCTTTGCTTCTCATTAGCACGGTGACCTTGAACAAGTTAATTATGAGCATCAGCAATTTCTTCACCTGAAGAAGTCCAGGAAGCAAGACACAGGTCTCGCAAGACTCTGGCGGAGTTTCAGTGTGGTAACGGAGCCACGGCCCAGCTCTTGTTATTAACATTTTTGAGAACTCTGTAAACAGAGTGGCTTTGGGAAGCCAGCCGCTCCATTATCCTTTTCTAAGCTCTTTCTTCTGCGGATGACCAAGTGGGTCTATGAAAATAATCTGGTGACCTTTTTTTTTTTTTAATGGGTCAGTACATTCTGGAAATAACTTAATTATTTTAAAAACAGAATTTAGCATACTTCCCCCCCCCCCCCCGGCCCCCCAGCAGTATTTCTGTTGCCTTCTCTTACAAAACACAATGTTCCGCTCCTGTTTTAAAACAATTGCCTGTGTCTCTTCGGTGCTCTTTCAAAAATGCCTTTGGTGATTACTCATGTGTGAAGAGGAATTTTTATACAAAGTTGGATAGCTGTTCTTTTCTTAAAGGAAGCACCAAATCAAATACCCGTGGCTTGGGTTGTTAAGTTATTGTTAGGACCAAATTCGTGAGGCGATTGTTGTTGTTTTTTTTTTTTTCCTAAAGAGAAGGCAAGGGTAAATGTGAAAGCAAGATCGAGGTTTTTCTGAACTGTGGTTATCAGTTTCCTGACATGACGGGATGCCATTCAGCTCGACACGGCCAGGTACTGCGAATCGGTCGACCTGGTTCTTAACAAAACTTATTTTTGCTAGAATCTCTGAATTTACCAGAACGGGCAGATGTTGCCGTCCTGGGTTCCCCCGGCCTGGCGACCGATGCACTTTTTGAGGATCAATGGCGACGTACGGGTGGACGCCGTTAAATGTGCTAAGAGTTGTTACCTGCTTGGGTTTGTATTATCAAACGGGTCAGGAGTTCAAAAATGGCATCGTTTCCACACGCCCGTTATTAAATTTTAAAGGCGAATAGACCCTTCTCCTGTGTACGGTGCAAACGTGACGACGAATTTCGGCTCGACGGCATGGCAGCCTGGAAAGGACGCAAGAAACCACAGGATGAAAGCCTCGCGGCGAGCCAGGGGGCTGGCACCAGCGCCGTGTGGCAGGACACACAGGGCCACGAGGCCTGGCCTCACCCGAGAAGGCAACATACGACTTCTCTTCGGTGAACCCCTGCCTTTCAAGGCTACCAGGAATCAGAGGCGGAGACGGAGCGTGCATTGAAACTTGGGGCCTTCGGTAAACAATACTTAATTGAGAAAAGAAAAGAAACCCACAGAAAAGTAAAGCAAACCCACTGACAAAAAGGCAGATTTCATTTCTCTTCATTGGTCGAGCCCGGCTCTGTAAAAGTCTTCTCGAGCCGGTGATGCTATCAGCTTTGAGATGTGGTTTGAAAAAGCGGATATTACACGTTAGCACATGGCTAATAACTAGCCTCACGGTGGAAACATTGAAGGCAAGCCGGTGAATTTATTTTCCTGATCGTACTGCCCAGATAAGGCATCTACTTAGAACACCGGCGAGTTCTCGTAAACAGGTGCCCGGCGGGGCGCCGGGTGGGAAGCGCAGGCGCCCCGGGGTGCGGCGAGGGGGCGGAGGATGGCTCTGCCTTCCGCACGCCTCGCCTCCGCGGGCCCGGGCTGCCTCTGCTCCAAGGGCAGCGATCAGAATTGGTCCAGTCATCAGATAATTTCTGATCGAAAGTTCTGAGAAGTGAGTTACGCGCTGTGCGGGTTAGTCACTGTTTTTCTCAAAAGACCTGCCATGTGGGAAACCAAAGCCGCCCGTCCTGGGGTCTGAAGCTCCATGTCAGGTGCTTGTAAACACTTGCGAGGCGCAGTTTCAATCCTGTCTTCTTCCGCAGACCTGCTCAGCGCTACCGTGGCCCTTTTCACCCTCTCTGTTCTTCCCACAGCTTTCCCGTCCTTTCTAGAGAACGACACAGCAGGCTGGGCGGGTGTGCGGGAGCCCCGGGCAGGTCCCGGGCACATGAATCAATTTGTTTCACGGAAGTGAAAGCAAGACGACCATTTTGAATTAAAAATTAGACTCGGGGCGGACTGAAGCTGTGACGGTGACTTCGGGAGGGCAGAAAGTGGGTCTCCAAAGCCCTTGCACGTCCAACTGGCAGGCACGTTGACCATAAAACACAATTTGGGGGCGCCTGGGTGGCTCAGTCGGTTAAGCGTCTGGGAGGTCACTGGTCTCACAGTCTGTGAGTTCGAGCCCCGCATCGGGCTCTGTGCTGACGCTCGGAGCCTGGAGCCTGCTTCACATTCTGTGTCTCCCTCTCATTTCTCTCTGACCCTCCCCTGCTCACACTCTGCCCCTCTCTAAGAAGTAAATTAAAAACATAAAAAAAAATTAAAAGAAAACAAAAAATTTGGACCCAAAACAAACAAAACCAAACAGTCGATGACTTTACTAACTGCGTGCCTAAGCGCCATCGAAAAATACTCATTTTGTTGTTTAATAGTCCATTTGGTGAGGGGGAGAAACTCCTTCGTTCAGTTGGAGTGAACAAAGGAACTTTGAGAGGCTTGAATCCAGAGGGTCCTATTAACTCCACAGCATAATAGTTAGGCACGTGGATGTTTGCATGTTGCATGAGTGTGTGTGTGTGTGTGTGTGTATTTTTTAAATGGGAAGATAAAACCAAGCTGCGAGAATGAAAAACTTAAAAAATGCCACAACAAAAGAAATTATTCTGGGGCATCCGGGAGTGTGTGGTACTCGACTACATCACTGACCTCTTGCTCAGCCAGTGGCAAATATGCCAAGGAAAATATTGTGTACCAGCTTGAGATACCTGTCTAGGAAAGCTTCTGTTTGAGGCTGCTAGGAAACAGGAGACACTATTCGATTCCAGTTTCCTCTTCCCTGTGTGGACAGGAAGTATGAAGGGTGAAGTAGACACAGGCAAGGGAAAGGCGCATTAAGGGCATTTTCAGGAATAAGAGGGATGCTAATGAGTTCAGAGCAGTGTTGGAAAAAGGCCCTCTGGGACTAGCAGGGAGTCCCAAAAGGGAGAAGAGCCCAGACAGAGAAGGAAATAGAACCCTACGTTATACAACGACTGTAAGCAAAAACGAAAATGGCAGCCGTGTGGGAAGAAGGAAGAGGAGCCGAGTGGGAGGTTGGAGTGCAGGGAGAGGAAGTTTCCGGGCAATACCCCCACCCTTCTCCATTTCTGGCACTTGTTTGAGCATGGAGATGGTCTCCTGAGAACTAAAATAAGAGACAAATCAACATGGATGAGGTAAAAATAAAGGGGATATAAGGCCAGGGGGGAGCCCATTACAACAGTCTCAAATATTTAAATGACATACAAGAAAGGGAAGGCAAAGTGGTGGCATTTTTCAAGCCCCGGCTCTGCCGAGAGCCACACTTGGAGCTTTGATAGACACAAGGGTGTCTCCCATTTCAGGCATGGGATGGTCAAAAGGGGCCTCTTTATTTTCTAGGTCCAGTCTTAATGCCAGTCATTCCACGTCACTTCTATGCCTTTATGTGGGAAGCGCCCTGTCAGCCTGGAGAGCCCCTTTCCTTGTCCAGGTAACTGCAGTTTACCCACCAAAATGAAGATTCTAGAAGCTTCTCTGACCTGAAGGTCTGTTTTGAGGGCCCGTGCTCTGGCTCAGAGAGAACCTTAGGGCTTCCGTGTCGGGTTTCCAAGGGAGGAATCAAGAGTAATTGCCTATTAACCTGTCCGTGAGGGTGTGAGGACAGAGAGGTCATCTTACCAGGCGATGCCCCCAAGCACGAGCTAGGCTGAGAATACGCAAATGAAGGAAGTACGGTTTTTATTTTAGAGCACGGTTCATCTTTTGCATCACCTCCAGCCCCTGAGCCCCCCCTGGACTGGTGAAATCAGACAGGAGCCAGGGTGGCTAACAGACAACTTCCTTCTCATCCTTGAAGGTCCTGCACGATTGTCTAGATCCCCTGTTCCCATTGCTAGTAGAAAACTAGTGTGGAGGAGGAAACAGTGACACACAATGTTTAGATAGAAACAGAAGGCACTAATTAAGCGGGGAGAACAACTCATTTTGTCAAAGGCACACTTTTTATGTTATTGTAGACCTGATTTTTTTTAAAGACTTTCGATGGCTTAAATATCATAGATCATGACTTCTCAAGTAGGTAACACCTTCTCAAACGTACTGATCAGATCGAAGAACTATAACATAGGCAAACAAAACAAAACAACCCTAAAAAAACAAAATAAAAACAAACAAACAGAAAACCAAACGCGTCTGCTTATTATTTGTTAAAACTGATTAAGAAATAAAATCAGTTCTTATTAAAGGCTATTTACCTTTCCTTTGCCTTAATATATAAGATTTCTACTGGGGCACTTCAGTATCCTAAGAAGATCCGTCCATAGTGGATTCAGAATCATTTGTCATCTTTCAAGATCTGAGAGTCTTTCTTGGCCAATTTAGAAAAGAAGGATGTTACAGCAAACAGACAGCCGAGCTGCTAATGATGGGCAACAGTTCAATATTTTATGCCACCTTAAAAAAGTTTCAGTAACTGAAGGTGTGCTCACATTAATTCTTTGCATCAATTATTGACAGAGAATTTAATTTAAAGGCAACTCGTCAGTAACCTAGGGGTAGTGTTTTAAATAATTTATAATTGCTGCATGGGTGTAATCATATTCCTATCGATTGCGATCCAGTCACTTCTACGGGTCCAGCAGGTCTTATGCTAATTACTTTTAGTGAGATCACCTTTTTAACTCTGTATTCCCTGGTAACAGGAAACTCATTACAGAAATAATTTAATGAAGTGCCATCTTTAAGAGTCCTTGCAGAGCTGGAAGGGGGAGAAGAGGAAAGCCTGAGCTCGGGAGAAAGGCCGAAGTTGAAAGCATCATGCAGAGATTTGTCGAAAATAGATCCAAAATGTGAAAGTACCTATTATTATTCAGATATCAGATGCGGGTGAGGTAACAGGGGTGAAAAGCAGGGTATATGGTGGAGGAGGGGGGAATGCAAAAAAGGAGAGACATTTAAAAAAGAGGTTTTAAATAATGTCATTTCTGAGCAAAAATATCTAAATTCCACTTTATTCCTCCCCTGGGATAAGTGCGGAAACACACTAGCAGCCACTGGAGGGACCCGGGAACGGCAACCTGGGATTGACTGAAAATGTGAGAATTCTCAAGAGTGAGATTCGCTGGGTGCTCCCCCTTAAAGCCTCGGACAGTGGGACCCAAAGAGGGGTTCATTCCCCTGGCAGAAGCTGGTCCTGGCGGCTCAGGGATGCCTCTAAGCTCTTTATGATAATAGCCATGAATCTGTCATAGTGAAGAAGGGCCAACAGGCGTGAAGCACGGGATGACCTGTACACACTCACCTTGAACAAGGCTAAGTAGGTATTTAGGTGAAACAAACAGCGGGTGAGGACGTACAGGTGGGATACTCAGCTACGGCCCCGTCCGGATGCGGGTTTGGGGGCGAAGATTGAATATAGGGTTTATTAGTGAGTGAGCAGACCAAACCCAGACACCTCCGCTCTTTTCTTCCTTAGTTCTTTTTACCCAGAGAGAGGGAGTTCCTGCGGGCGGGCTGCACAGGGAAGTGAAAACATCAACACCATTTCAGGAAAAGCCAGGAGGCCTGCTGGGCTCACACAACGACCTGGGGGCACGCCACCCTGATTGAGGGCCATGGGGCAGCCTAGGGAGACCCGCAGGGGATGGGAGGGATCCTCAGTGAGAGAATGAAAACGTTAAGCGTGATGGCGAGCAGGTCCAAATGACAGTGTGGGAGCCGGGCTTTTATTTATTTATTTACCTGCGCTGATCATCAGTCATGTTTACTTCCAGTGACTTCTCTTCTAAGCAATCGCATGTCAATAGCATATTCGCCTGTTCTACCAACTGTGGATGGGTGTGTATGTGTACCTTTGCTTCAAAACGGCAATGTCATTGGCGGTGTTTAGAATTCTGCACGTGCTTGTGCTGTGTACCCTGGGTACAATTCCGTTAATAAATATAATGTTTTTGTGCCACTTGGTTTCACATTTCAGAAAATTCCTAAATTGAGGGTGGGGCGGTCGGGGGCGAGAGGGATCATTTTTCTTCCAGAAGAAGAGATATAAGACGCTGTATGTCTAATTTAATCCAAATAGTTTGAGAGGCTTATAAATGGTGGAAGGTAACAGGAAATCCATCTTACAGTACGGACTTTCTCTGGAGATTGCAAAGAAAACCCTTGTTCTGAAGGTGAGAACAACATCTCTGCAAGCCTTGGGTGGCAGCTATTGTGAAAACTGTGGAACAAAACAGACTCGCGTTTGCACGAGTTAAAAGAGAGGGGGGAAAAAATACCTGCAAAAATTGTCACCTGCCCACACTGAGAGTTTGCTAAAAAACCTAATTCTCACTTACACCTAACGAAAAGGAAACAACAAAGTTCTAGCTTATTCCATTTCCTCTGGGTCCGGTTAGAGCTCTCAGACTTGGCCCGCTTTTCTCGTGCGTGCAGCCACGGGGACGCGAGCTAGTTCGCAGGGTTGTTAGGGCGCACTAAAATATACGAGGAGCCATAAGACCGAAGCGCAACCTGCGGAGAGCAAGAATTATTACTCTGAGACACGCCGATTCCACTTGGGTTTCACTGCAGACCCCGGAATGCGGAGCCCAGTTTGCAGGGCTCGGGCTTCTGACCCACGGTGTAAATCAGGGTCGGCAAGCATTTTCTGCAAAGGGCCAGACACAAAACATGGTAGGCTTTGGGGGTCATTCAGTCCCTGTCGTACTCAACTCTGCTGCTGGAGTATGGACGCAGCCACAGACAACACATAAACGAGTGAGCGTGGCTGTATTTCCACAGAATTTTACTCACGAAAATAGACAATGGCTGCGATCTGCCAAGCCCTGCCACAGATCCCTGTCCCTTTATTGATTAAGTCACATTCCTGAAGGGTAGGGTCCACAGCACAGGTGGCCAAACTGACCCCAGCTGGAACCTGAAGACGGACATCTCTGCTGTGAAAGGGAGGGAGGCTAAGATGGGGGTGAATGTTGCCCAGTTTCGGGGAAAGCGGAGGATAGGGAGGTGGGGTAGCGCTGCGGGGCTGACCGATGAGGTTTCTTTGATCTCAAAAGAAAGAGCATGGGGGAGAGGTGGGGCTTGTGGAAAATGGAGAAGCTTGAGATACCCACTATGAGGGATAGAAGAGAAACCAGGCTCAGTAAACAGGATTGCTAGGCAGTCCTCAGAACATAGTTGGGACCATGAACCGAGAGAGAGAGAGAGAGAGAGAGAGAGAGAGAAAGAAAGAAAGAAAGGAAGGAAGGAAGGAAGGAAGGAAGGAAGGAAGGAAGGAAGGAAGGAAAAGAAAGAAAGAAAGAAAGAAAAAGAAAAGGAAAGGAAAAAGAAAAAGAGAATGAAAGAAAGAAAGAGAAAAGAAAAGAAAAGAAAGGAAAGGAAAAAGAATGAAAGAAAGAAAGGAAGGAAGGAAGGAAGGAAAACAAAAGAAAAGGAAAAAGAAAAAGAGAATGAAACAAAGAAAGAAAGAAAGAAAAAAGGAAAAGAAAAGAAAGGAAAAAGAAAAAGAAAGAAAGAAAGAAAGAAAGAAGAAAGGAAGAAAAAGAAAGAAAGAAAGAAGAAAGAAAGAAGAAAGAAGAAAGAAAGAAAGAAAGAAAGAAAGAAAAAAGAAAGAAAGAAAGAAACAGTTAGTGGCAAAGGGTGTAGAACTCACTCCGGGTTACTTTGGGGGGACAGATTCTGTTGTCTATGTTGTGTCTAGAGATGAGCATAATTCCACACCGAACCACAGAAATATCTCAGAAGGCTCTTAGGGGCAACATAAAAATAAGTTTTGGCTCCCTCAGCGGGGAGACCTACTTAAGCCACCGTCAGAATGAAAGCTTCCTCTATCACTGAAACAAACACACCAAAGTGGTCTCTGAGATGGAGAAGAGAGGGAGCAGAGACCAGAGAAAGTCTCCCTGCCTAGTGCTACCAGTCAGCACGGGCTAAGAGCCAGCACCACGTGGGTCTTGTCATGCTAGAAGCCAGATCGCAAACAACAGTAAGCAGAAGACTAGCCATGACGCCTCCGAAAAAGTGGCCAACGTGGCTGCCATTGGGTGGTTACCTGGAATCTGAGTTCTGAGAAAAGCAGCACTGAATCAAGGGAAAGTGTTCCCCGCGATGCCATCACGCTAGCTGGAGTGAGTTCTCACGTCACCTTCAGAAAGAGAAGGGAAATACACAGCCCCAAATTGCCCGACACCTCAGGGAGGGTTAAGCGTTTTATGCAGGCATCAGCATCTTTCTGGAGCTCACCTTTTAAAAGGAGCCAGCTTTTTGTTGTAAATGGCACTGACACTACAACAAGAAAGTTCATTTCACAAAGATGATTCATTAAGAAATAAAATATTCATGGCTGACAGCTTGAAGGATCGCCATACAGTTATATTCTAATGCACCTGTCCTCTCTGTCAGGTCCAATGTAGGATGTCATGTCGCCAAAGTTTTATTTAGAAATTGTTTGTCAGAGTGAGCTTTCTAATGTGAATGAAAAATTCATCCCCTCATTAAGAAGATTTTACATGAAATGTCTAGGATTTTCAATGAACACCAGGACATGAACCAATTACTGTTAAACACTTAAAGAGACAGAGTCCTAAGCTCACTCAGCAAAACCCTTAATTGCACAAATGTGAAGAAAATTCAACATCCCGAAAGGCAAATGGGAATTTTGATTTGGAAATTTTCCTTTCTTTTGTCACATCTGGAAAACGCTTATCTCTCAAAGACTTGGGGAATTCAAACACAACTATTATATGGAATCCACACTTACATCATTATATCTGACCCTTCCGTACGCATGCACACACCGCGCAGTGGGGTTTGGGATTTTCAGCCACTTGTTCAACTTCCAAGGAAAATGATTTAAACGTCCTGGAATGTTTTGCATTGTTTTTAGCTATTTCTTAAGGTTTGTTTGTTCGTTTGTTTTTAAGTCCATTTGTCGCCTTCACTTCACTCCCACCTCACTTGCCTAATTTGTGTAAATATCAAACAGGTGACATGGAAGCAAAAAGATTCAATGATTCCAAAACGTTGGTAGTTGGGAGAGAGGGGAAGAAAGCCACAACAGATTAAAATAGAGTTGAGCTGCACAGAAAATCAGGAGAAATCCATGAGGGAATTGCTTGTATAATGAAATAGCATTTTACAGCTGTGACAATGGATTAAGTTGACACCGAGACTCTTTTTTTGACATACGGTCTAGTTCAGCTTAATCTATGGTAGAAAATAGTTCTGTCTCCCAACCTAGCACTAGACTCAGATTCCATTCCATATGAGAGAGAGAGAGAGAAAGAGAGAGAGAGAGAGAGTGTGTGTGTGTGTGTGGCGAGACTGTCACTTCCAATGTCAGAAAAGCCTTGAGATTGACATTATGAAAACTGAAATTTCTCCTTCTCAACCCAGCAGACGATAAACTTTAAGGATTTCATATTTGCTTTCACATTACAGAGGCTTTAGTGAACTAGTTCAAGGAAAAAGTAGCCTTGACCCTATAGCTGTTCATTGTTTTCCTTTAAGACTCTTAATGATGCTTTACAAAAAAAAAGGGACGACTTTGAATAAGCTCTTAACCACACAGCTCATGTAGATGGAAACCAGAATTTCAGAGTCTTTCTTTGTGTTTAATCATAGCTGCTTCTACAGTCTTTCAATTTTTTTATTTTCATTGATAATATTTTTCCTTTATTTACATATATATTTTTTCTTCCTTATATCTTTTATATTTTTTTGGAAAGCAAATGGACTTATCTATCAAGGACCTCAAAACAATTTGGATGGGAGATGCAGTTGTAGGCACGTATCTTAAAAATATCTGCAATTCAGATAAGGATTTTTGCACAGAAGTGTTCAATGTTGTGTTATTAAAAACTGGAAGCAACTTAAATGTCAAAAAGGGGAGGAAATGTTCCTTTGCTAAGTCACCGTTCAAAAATCACCATTTTCTAATATAATATTGAGCTTAAAAAGTAGGATACTGAATGCATTAAACATATTAAGAGTTTTGTGAGGCAAAAAAAATTGCATTTTCTAAAAGCCCCACGTGTTTAAAAATGGGCATGGGCAAATGGACAATGCTTTATTTTCTTACTTTTACTATTTAAATTTCCCATTGCCATTCCTATACATGGATGTAATTAAAAGACAAATAGTAGATGAGTAGGCTGTTGTTTAATATAAAGACCTATGCAAAAAGGAAAAACAAATCTGATGTATTAGATAAATCAAATTATCAGTTAAAAAAAAGTTCCCTCTAGGAACAAAACAAGGGAACCCACTCTCAACACCCCTATTTAACACGGTACTGGAAATCCTAGCTAGAGCAATTAGGCAAGAAAAAAAAAAGCACCAGAATTAAAAGGAAGAAATAAAACTGTCTCTATTTCCAAGTAATATGACTTTACATATAAAAAAATCCTAAAGACTCAACCAAAAACATTCTTAGATCTAATCAGTGAACTCGGTAAAGCTGTAGATATAATATTAATATGCAAAAATCAGTTGTGTTTCTATACCTAACAATGAATTTTCTGAATAATAAAGAAACCAATGCCATCTACAATAACATCAAAAACAATAAAATATTTAGAAATAAATTAAACTAAGGAAGTAAAAGTTATCTACTCTGAAAACTACAAGTCATTTATGAAAGAAATAGAAGGTACAAATAAATGGGAAGATATACCAAGTTCATGGATTGGAAGAATTAATATTGCTAAAATGTCAAGACTACCAAAAGCCATCTACTCAAGTGCAATCCCTTGTAAGATTCTAATGGCATTTTTTACAGAAGTAGAAAAAAAAAACACTCCTAAAATTTATATAGAATCACAAAAGACTCCAAATAGCCAAAGACATCCTGAGAAAGAACAAAGTAGGACACATCACGTTTTCTGATTTGTTTTTATAGAATTATTTTTAATGTTTATTTATTTTTGAGAGAGAGAGAGAGAGAGAGAGAGCGAGCGCATGAGCAAGGTGGGGGCAAAGAGAGAGACGGAGAATCCAAAGCAGGCTCCAGGCTCTGAGGTCTTAGCACAGAGCCCAACATGAGGCTCGAACTCACCAGCCGCCGTGAGATCATGAGCTGAGCTGAGGTCGGATGTTTAACTAACTGAGCCACCCAGGCACCCCTTACATTTTCTGATTTTAAGCACTGTAAGGCTATGGTCATCAAACTAAAATGGTACTGGCATAAAAACAGACAAAATGATCCATGGAACAAAACTGAGAACCCAGAAATCAACCCAAACATATATGGTCAATTAATATTTGACAAGAGAGCCAAGAATACTCGATGGAGGAAAGACACTCCCTTCAATAAATGGGGTTGAGATACTTAGATATTCACATGTAAAAAAAGTGAAATTGGACCCCTTCTCACACCACGCATTAAAATTAACTCAAAATGGATGAAAGAGTTAAATGTAAGATCTGAAACCAGGAAACTTCTAGAAGGAAACATAGAAAGAGATCTCCTTGACATTGGTCTTAGTAAGGACTCCTGGTAATAATTTTTTTGTACATGAGAGACACCTAAAGCACAAGCAACAAAATAAAAAAATAAAATAAATGAGTGGGACTCCCTAACACTGGAACACTTCTGCACAGCAAAACAAACCAAAAACATTAACAAAGTGAAAAGACAGCTTACAGAATGGGAAAGAGTATCTGCAAACCACATATCTGATAATGGGTCAATGTCCAAAAAATTAAAGAAACAAAAAACCAAAATAAAAAAAACAAAAAAATAAAAAACAAAGAAAAAACCTCCTACAACTCAATAGCATGAAAACAAAACAAACACACAAAAATAATTAAAAAATGGGCAAAGGACTTGAACAGACTTTTCTTCAAAGAAGATACACCAAAGACCAACAGGTTCGTGAAAAGATGTTCAACATCACTCATCATTAGGGAAACACACATTAAAACCACAATGCGGTATCCTCTCACACCTGTTAAAATGGCCGTCATCAAAAGGTAAGAGATAACGGATGCTGGCAAGGATGTGGAGAAAAGGGAAGCCCTGCGCACTGTTGGTGGGTTTCTAAATTGGTGTGACCACTATGGGAAAGAGTAGGGAGGATCCTTGAAAAATTAAAAAAAGAAAAACCATATGATCCAGCAATTCCCCTTCAGGAATATATTCCAAGGGAATGAAAATACTAACTTGAAGAGCTTTGACTCCCATTTGTAGCAGCATTAGGAGCCAGGATATAGAAAGAATCTAAGTGTCCAATGATGGATGAATGGATAAAGAAGTTGTGTGTGTGTGTGTGTGTGTGTGTGTGTGTGTATGTATATGCATATACACACATATGTATACACACACACACACACGGGAATATTATTCAGCCCTAAAAAAGGAGGGAAGCCTACCATTTGTGACAACACGGAGGGACCTTGAAAGCATTACGCTAAGTGAAATTATGCTAAGTCAGACAGACAAGGGCAAGTACTATATAGTCTCACTTAAATGTGGAATAAACAAACAAACAAAAGCAATCTCATAGACAGAGACTAGACTTGTGGTTACCAGAGGTGAAGAGTCAGAAAAGAAGGACTAAGTGAAGGTGGTTAAAGGTACAAATTTCTGGTTGGAAGTTAAATAAATGCTAGGGATATAACGTATGGCACAGTCACTAGAGCTAACACTGCAGGATGATATATGGAAAAGTTGTTAAGAAAGTAAATCCTAAGAGTTCTCATCACAAAGAGAAAACATTTTTTTCTTTTTATTCTTTTCTTTATATTGTATATGAGAAAATGATTTAGCTAAACCTATTGTAATCATCACAATATATGTAAATCAAACCATCAACTTCTAGGTCTTCAGTTTAGTCAGTGATGCATGTCAATTACTTCTCAATAAAATTCGAAAAAAAAAAAAACTGAACACCACATTAACAATTTAGTAACAAATCAAGCTTTGTTCTGCGGTCTATGATGTCAAAAAATTATTACAGTATTCTATATTTAATACTATATTGTTTATCAGTGACCATTTATTATATTAAAATATAAGGAATCACTAAAAAAAAAAAAAAGATTCCCCCTTCATCTTCTGCCCTACATGAGACATTAATGTATTGAGTTATCCCTGTGGAAATTGCAAAAAACTATTTACATATATTCTCCAGTCTACCAAATCACAACGTGCTCAAATAAATCAGACATGGAGCCTCTGGTTTCTGTGAATTTTGGTTAGCCGAACTCTGTGTCGGAAATCACATCCAATACATTTTTCACAATCTGCCCATAATTAGTTTCACTGGGAAAACTGTGAAGAACTATTTTGCTGCTTTTAAATTCATAATTTTGGTTCAAGAGCCCAGAATAAGATGTTTAGACAGAGTGAAAACTATTTTCTAACAAATCAATATTAATTTATCTGACTGTTATGGTCTCAGGAGCCAAAAAGTGTTCTTGTACTGAGCTGACAGGAAAGATTTTATCCTGACCAAATGTTATTCAAATATTTATAAGACTGGATAATTTAGTAAAGAAAATACAGATGGAAGAAGGCAGGAGTATTTTTTTTTTTCGCTGTTCCTTTCCCATTTACAAATGATAAGAACTATAAAAAAAAAAAAAAGGTTTCAGAGCGATTAGTAATATCTAATATCCCCTTCACCACCACCACCACCACCACCACCACCACCACCACCAAGAGTGAGCTCCTTGAAGAGTTAGTTGACCATGTAATACGCTCCACACACGAGAGGAGATCTTGAGCCACTTTAGCCTTGCCATGACACTCTTTACACTCGGGATGCCATGTGGTTCAAGAAGAAAAAGCTGTGCTATGGGAGGAGTAAGTAACCCAATGGGTTCATGGGTAAGAACCAGATGAAGCGGCGGGGTCTCTGACTGCGTACACTCAGACTGGGAACGAAGAGAAGAAACAGAAATTAAATGTAATGAGTATGCTTTATGGTCTCCACCTTATGTGATTCTCTCAACAGCCAGGGGATAAGATTTTGTGTGTGTCTGTGAACTTTTCATTGGAGGAAAATACACACTCAGAAAAAAAAAAAAGCATAAAACATCTGTGAGTCTCGAAATGTATTTTCAAAAACGGAACACACCCCGGCACCCTGATCAAGAAACCGAACATGGGGGACATATGAGAGCCCACTCACGCCCCAGCCAGTTGCCACCTGTGACTTCAATACATGGATAGATTGCTTTTTTTTTTACTGAACTTCCTATAAATGGGGTCACATGAGATGCAGACTTCTGTATCTGCCTTCTTTCTGACGACATCCCGTTTGTAGGATTAATCCATATTGTCCGGTTTAGTGGTGGTGCATTTACACTCATACGTGCAGTGTCCCGCTGTGTGGAAATGCCATGGGTTTTTTTTAATCCATCCTCCCTGTGGCAGACACTTGGGGAGCTTACAATTTTGAGTTGTCATTAATGCTGCTATACATATATTCTTGTACTTGTCTTTTGCTGAACACATGCTAAGGAGTGGAATTGCCAGGCAATGAGATACGCTTATATATAGTTCAGTTTTATGTACATACTGTTAAGAAGTCTCCCCAAATGATCTAATTATTTTTTTTTCATTTTTTTTAATGTTTATTTATTTTTGAGACATAGAGACAAAGTCGTGAGCAGGAGAAAGGCAGAGAGAGAGGAAGACACAGAATCGAAGCAGGCTCCAGTCCCTGAGTGGTCAGCACAGAGCCCGATGCAGGGCTCGAACTCACAGACCATGAGATCACGACCTGAGTTGAAGTCTGCCGCTTAACCGACTGAACCACCCAGGCGTCCCCAGATGATTTAATCATTATGTTTTCTCTGCCGCGTGAGGACACCGGGAGAAGGAGGCCATCTGAAAGCGACTAGGAGGGGCCTTCCCATGAACCGCATTGGCCAACACATTGATCTTGAACCTCCCAGCCTCCTGAACTCTGAAAACACAAATTTCTCTTGTTTCAGTCAACCTATCTGTGGTCTTGAAGGAAGGCAGTACAAGCCGACTAATGCGATTCTGCAGTAAGTGAGGTTTTTTCTTTAAATATCTTTTAATTTCAGAATAGTTTTAGTTCTATGGAAAGTTGCAAAGATACTTCACGGAGATCCTGTATACCCTTCATCCCGTTTTCCCTGGTGTCACCATGCCCATGACCAAGTCACCTTAAGTAATTAACGCTGCTACATTACTATTAAGTACACAACAGACTCTGTTTGGATATCACCATTTTATTACTATTTTCTCATTTCTGCTGTAGGCTCTCATTCAGGGTATACTGGAGGGCACCTCATGTGTTTTATGTGTATTTCACGGATGAGAAAAAGAACCCAGTTGGGTTAATCATTGGCTTACCCACATTCACTCTCATAGCCTGTTCATGTCTGTGGCAACCACACAGCAGGCCCTCAATAAATCTTGGCTAAATGTATGGATGCTCAAAGACTTAAAAAAAAAAATACTACGGCTGTGTGAAGACTTGATATTTAAGATATATGGTGTCCACATGACCTTCTCCATCTCTGTGGGCCTGGGGCGCTTTACGGGGAGGTATGTGTGATGAAAAGAAGGTCATCTCGGCTCTGCCAGATCACTGTGTCATCTTGGGCAAGCTGCTTAACTTCTCTGGGCTTCTTATTCAGCAGCTATAAAATGGGGAGACTAATATTGTCCTGGATCCTGAGATACACTTGTGAAGGGCTTTGGAAACTGTCACACACTCTACATGCATTAGGAAGTGTTGACCTTAAGGCCTTTATCTTTAACAGTAAAGAAGAAATCACAGATAAGATGGAGAATGCTGCTTACTGCCAGTTCTTTGTAATTCCAGAGGAAGATGCCCTTATCCATAAAGGCAAGATTGAAACCATCTGAGCAAAAGAACCATTTGGGGGGAGAAAAGCCACAAGAAAAATCATGGATCATTCTATTACTTCTTGAGTGATTAATGGAAGCCTGGCATATCATGCACAAATATTTTCTATCTAGATTTTACATCACGGTACTAGCAGGAAAGCAGCGTGATATGACAAAAATACTCAACCTGAGTCTTCATTAGGCTTGATCACAAAACCTGACAGTCACGGCCCCAAGGACACTATTCCTTTTGTGCCTAGCAAATAACAGGTACGCCCAAGTGTTTACTGAATGAATATTTAATTTTCCAGTCTAAACGGGTTGGAAACTTTGATCTTCGTATTTTCCTTGGAAATAAACACATTTTGATCAAAACCTATAAGTCAGTTTTCAAGAAGTTCTGGTCTTCCAGAAAGGCCTGGCTGGCTCACACTGCCAAATCTGTCAGAGTTCACCCCTGTAGTGGTGACTATGTTGACAAGATTTTACAAGAAGCTCAAGGGGCCTGAAGAGGAAACACCAAATGAGAAGGAGTGTTCAGAAAAACAGAAACAGGGTTTTTATAAATACCTCTGAGGAGATGTCATATGCAAGAAGGCTGGCCAATTCTCTGAACTGTGAACTCTTCTCAACTTAAAAACACACTCCCTGTGTTGGGGGGAAGCGTTGTCTTTCCACTCTCAATCTATCGAGTTCTTTGAAATCATCCTTTCCCAATGGTAGTGTTGTCAAAACACACACACTGACTCACTCACTCACACACACACACACAGCAGCTCACACTTACACGAACTCTCGGATGGACCTCCGGCAAAAGCACATCAGCAGTTAGGCAAGCAAATTCCCTCGCCAGTAATAAATAAGGAGCAAAGGGAATGAAGATGGACATTTTGGCTGGATTCCAAACGTGAAAACCTGCCGATCCACCTCCAAAAGGATGCAAGATTGCAGTTTCTTTAATGTTCATCTTATGTGCTTAATTACCGATAGTGCTCGACTAATTATTTCTTGTTTTGTAGACGATTTAAACAGAGAAGGAAGGCAGCTACAGACTTTTGTATAGCGAATGAGGATTTGTAACTCATTTTTGTAATCGCACGATTCCCAGAAGGCTTCATTACAAACACGAAAGAAAACAGGATGCTAAAAGCAGGTGACAGTCTCATTTCCACAGGTACAGGTTAAAACGGCAGAGTGAAGTAATGGAAAATAAAATAAAAAATAGCCTTTAGATGTTTCCAACCATGTAAAGTGTTTTCATGTTAATAAGAGGGAAAACTGCAAATACAGCAAAGTCGCCTCCGTTCGGTGCTGGCGTCTTTTCTGACGCCTGATTTGATCCAACATCTCTGCAAGATCATGAAATAAGCCACAAAACAGACCCTGGGTTCGTAACTCACAAAAAAACAAGTGTGTGGCACCATGAACTTGGGTCATTCTCTCTGTTTTCACCCTTTTACTAGATCAACATTTTCATACAAATTCTTGGTCAGATGAAACCATCGTACAGGCTTTCCAAATGTTTGGAAAAAAATAAAAGGCTTAAGCTGAATAATAATACAAAAGACCCTAAGAGATGACAGACTGTTAGAAAGTGCTTGTAGGCACGACACTGTTGCCTCTTGGAAAGAAAATGGGAAAATGGGTTTAGTGGTCAAGTTATCAATCACCGATTTGTTTCTGTTTTTCTTTTTCTTTTTGTTTTTGTTTTGAGAGAGTTGACCCTATGTTCAGGATGGTCTTAGACACTTGGGGATGTGGGAGCGATCCTGAAATATTATGAGACATATCTGCCCTTAAGGCATCAATAGACTGATTAGAACTTTGAAATAAGACAATTGAAAGCACAGCATCATCACCATGGCGGTTGTCATCATGACAGCGCCTCCTCCCGACCCCGATCGAGGACTTGCTGTGTCTAAATGGAGATAGAAAATCCACGTATTCCCACACTGTTACAGCAACCTGCCAGGCAAGTGCTATCGCCCCTTTTTCCAGGTGAAGAAACTGAGGTCTTTGTCCTTGAAGGCTAGGCTGCTTACACTCAGCCTCTTTGATTTTCCTCCCTGGGTCTTCCTGTCTGAACAAATACTTAGAATTACAGAAGTTAGAATGTGTTGTTTTTAAGAAAGCAGTTTCAGGAACATAGCTGGGCAGAAGCCAGATTGCTGGGTATTAGAGGGAAGGAGAATATAGAGGCAATTAAGGAATAACACTGATAACAGTTATCGAAACCTTACACGTGCCAAGCAGGGTGCTACATTCTTAACACACAGTGTCTCAAGTCCTCATGGTGACCCCATGAAATAGGTGTTTATAAGAATCATAGTAACAGCTAACGTTTTAGCTAGCGTGCTTCAGAGAACGAACCAAGCCCTTTAAGAGTATTATTTCATTGGATCCTCCGCCAAAACCCTATAACATTGTTGTGATTCCTATTATCCCCATTTAGGAGAGCAGTAAACTGAGACTTACAGAAGTTAACTTGCCCCAAAGTTGTGACCCATTGCTCAATGACAGAGCCAGGGATTGAACCCAGAGGACTTCCTGCAAAGCATACACTTTTCACTGCCATGCCAGACGACCACTCGGAATGTACTTATGGCAACCCCCGCAGGCTAAGTTGTCTGTCCAAGGTCATAGAGCTAATGGGTTGTGGCTCAGGATTCCCTTCCTCAGTTTGCTCTCCCCATCAGCATGCCACCTCACCTCCCGAAACCAGGCAGCTACTCTAGAGTTGGTCAATGAGATTCAAAACCCCAGGGGATACTTGTGGAACCAGTAGAAGGTATCTTAAGATATCCAGAGAGGCGTTTTCTAGGGAGCTTGTTTTCTGTAGACAGAAACAAATGAGAACAGGTCTTCGGGAGCCTATTAAAAAATTCTAATTTATCGGACATCTAAGAAGCAGATGAGAAGAACCTGGAATTGAACGGAATTGGTTTCGAATCCCCTCTTATCTACTTGGTGATCTTTGGAATCTATGCAAGGCACTTAGCTTTTTGGACTTTTTGCTGGCCGGCCACACGCGTAACACACTACCTGTGCTGCTGTCGTAGGGTGAGGTGGATATTACCTATGCCGGGATAGTTCTGGATTCACTTATTCCACAAATATTTATTAATTGTCTGTCATGTGCCGAGCACTCTTCTAGGCCCTAGTGAGCAAAACAGATAAAAATCTGTTTTAGAGATTCTGGAGGGCAGGAGAATGAAAAAAAAAATAGAAAAAGAAAAGCGCATATATGTTTATATCCACATATATATGATGTACTAAGAAATATACATCAGGGGAAGGGAGAGGGGGGTACAGAGATCAGGAGGAAGGTCACTATTTTAAAACAAGAGGTGAAAGAAAAAAAAAAGTCACCGAGAATGTGACTTTTGATCAAAGCCCCAAATGGAGAGGAACAGCCCACAGTGCTACATAAGAACATTCCAGACAGAGGGAACTGCAGAGGCAAAACCCCAGGGACAGTAGCACACCCAGCTTGAGGAATGGCTGAAAAGGATGAGAGAAAAGGAGATGGAGACAGGTCAAAGGGAGAAGGCAGGCAGGACAGAGGGAGGAGGCAAACAGGACTGCGAGGGAAGGCAGGCAGGGCAGACATCAAATCAAGATCCTTGTATGCTGTTGCCAAGACTTTGTCTTTTAATTGGCCCGAAAGAGGATATAATGAACAAAATCTTCGATGGCTGAAGTAGGACTAACTTTTCTGGCTTCCTCTCTCATTTGGGTAAATCAGAAGATGAAGGAAATGTCCAAATTACAAGACCGTCTGCATTACTGATTTGAGCTCGTGACTTAGTCGTAACCTGGGAGGGCTTTTAAGGAAAAGTATTTGTTTCTAGAAGAGGTATTTAAATGTCCTGGGGCTCTTCGAACCATCAGAAATGGGAACCACTTAAGTTAACAGGCGAAGTAATAAGACTATACAGAGGAAACTCACATTTTCATACTTTATGCCTTAATTTTAAGTAGCGTTACAAGATTTCCTGTAGGAATTCAGAGTGTTATCTTATTTTATGCCCCAAACTAGAAAGAGCATTCCACTGGGTTTGCCAAGCTGTTAAGATGAAAATATCTGTTTGAGCACAGCATAATAGATGAGGTGTTTAAGGCATTTTCCTTTAGATTTTTGGTTCATCTTCTTTTAGTTAATTTTCTGAGATAAAATCCAGTTATAAATAACCTGAGGGTACCCTAACTGGGCCGTTCTGAGAATGGCAAATCTTTAATAGCCAGAACTTCTGCCTTTTCGAGATCTCTTGGGGGAAGTGGTTCTTTGAAAATTATCCAAAGCAAAGTAAGTCGAAAGCATTAACAAATTAAAGAGCAGGAGAGAAAGAAGAAAAAAGGTGAATGAGAAAACTTCTTCGACGTGCACAAGACAGCAGGTCTTACCCTTGAAAATCCTGTTATTTATTTTTTTTTTTTCATCAAGAGTCAGACATTCAAAATCTATTTGTTGATTACAACAGAGGATTGGTGAGTTTCTGTCACAGGAGAGTAACGGGAAATGTGCCCATTTTATAGAAGGAGAGTAGGGCGGGAGCTAGATAAAACCCAAGGTGCAGGAGAAAGAGCGTGACCATAAATAGTCATTATTTAGACTGAGGCGCAACAGTTATAATCTTAAAGAAGAAGTTTTAGAACTGCTTTTAAAAACAGCTGGTTGGGGGGCAGGGATCCACCTGGGTGGCTCAGCTGGTTAAGCGTCTGACTTTGGCTCAGGTCACAATCTTGCCATCCGTGGGTGCCATCCGTGGGTTCGAGCCCCACATCGGGCTCTGTGCTGACAGGTTGGAGCCTGGAGCCTACTTCGGATTCTGTGTCTCCCTCTCTCTCTGCCCCTTCCCTGCTCACACTCTGTCTCTCAAAAATAAATAAACGTTAAAAAAAATTTAAAGAGAGCTGGTGAAAGAAGAGACAGGGGAGAAAAGAAACACAACCCTAAGTTTCTACGTTATTACAGCGTAAACCAAAATTTATAAAAAGATGAGAAGGTAGGATGTGCAGGGAAGTCATGCAAACTAGTTGAAATACGGAAACTTCCTCAGCACAAAAGAGCATGTTGGCTGCCATCCATCCGCAGTATATATATTATCACGGAATCTGTTTATAAAAATAAGAGGATGGGAGACCCAAAGTGGGCATAGCTCAAAACAACACCAATCTGTAGGACAAGATAAGAGAGTGTGATTATTCCCAGGTACTCATGGGCTAGAGAATACCAGGGGAAAGAACTGGAAGAAGTTTCTACAAAGCAATAGGAGGGCGGGAGAAACCTTAAAAAAAAAAAAAATGAATAAGAGATGCCCTAGAAACCTAGAAGTCAATAACCCTGTCACCAATCGCAGGATTACCCAGGACACGCGGAGCCGGCGCTGACAAGCAAGTCACATGGACATACAGAGTTGTAATTGACCAGGGAACTGCCAATGTGGCTTAGGAAACCCAGGTCTTGCTTACGGGTTTGCCTGTGTCTTCCTAAGCCCCCGTGAAAGGTGGCCGGTGAAGTGTACTGGGATTCTGAGGTCACCCACCTTGAGACAGGCAATACGGACAGTCAGACAGGTGGGCCAAGTGAATTCTCTAAAACCAGGAAAGAGATAGGAAAAACAAAACAAAACAAAAAAACAAGATTAAATAATAACCAAAACAGACTTTCCCCTTAATGGAAAGCATGTCAAATTGAGTTGCTATTTTTAATCTGAGCCGGGCAGATCTGACACTTGAAAATTAGAGAAATACTAATTTGGAAGAGACACCAGAAGACTCTCCTATACTGAGAGAATAATAAATGGAGAGGACGGCTTACAAAGCAAGGCCGCTGTCACTGAGCCCAGAAGGCTGGGGTCTTTAACAGAAACCTATTACTTGGGGAGCAGCAGATTCCTCAAAAAAAAAAAAAAAAAAAAAAGTGGTGAACGCAGAGCAATGAAATTAGAGCAGGCTCTTCCTCCAGAAGGTCTTCTGAGCTGCTTATTCTTCCGCCATCTTCCACTATCCCTGAATTCAAACTCGAGAAGTGAAGGGCTGGCCCCATCCCCTCTTCAGAGTCGCACTGAGTCTGCTGGGCAGGGAGACGGTGTGTTTGTCTACTTCACTGGAAATTAGTAACATGATCAGAAGCGTGGGGTTGGGGACATTCCTTTAAGAGGCCAACTCTTGAAAGCCACTGGGGTAGAGATACATGGTTCAAATGCACGTCTGTTTTTGTGGTCAGATCTATGTGCCTGAAGTGGGGGGCTCTTGGCCTAAGTGAGGCGCCTAAGGGATCGTCGAGCAGCTCCTTTAGGGAGGTCCAATGGAAATCGCTTCTAGTCTTGAGTCTTGACCAAACATATCCCTACGGAGAAGTCTCACCTAGAAGGATACACTTGGAACAGTTGAGTAGGTGTTCTGTTATCTCACAATTACCTCCCTGAACCACTACATTTAGGGGAAAAAAAAAAAAAAAAAAAAAAAGGCAAGAAAAGTTCTTCTGTGTCCAGGCACACTGGAGACATTTTCAAATTTTTTTTTCCACTAGCCGCTCACTCTCGATGTCTTTCTGTCACTTGCCATCTGAACCCTAAGCGGAGCGCATCTAGACACTTTTGCCATTAATCACATCGAGTCTTCCTGCAAGGCAGGAACGGTCGCAGGCCCCAGGGTGGGCATCCGCTCGGGAGCAGGAGCTCCCATGATGCACCGGGAGTGACCCAGTTGGTAGACAGTAAAACCAGGGCTGTAATTCAAGGGAGCAAGACTCTAAAGCTTTAGTGAATGTTGTTCTTTCTCACTGCTCTGTTTACCCTGACAGCCGGCGCCCTGTTCTCTCCAGATCATGTCTGTTCAGGCCTCAGCCCTCCATTCGGGGGCTTCATCCGAGCCCCCTTTCCTGACAGCCAAGTGGCCTTCCTTATGCCCTTGTCGAGCCTCTATTTAACCTCTTAAACACTTCAAACGCTTACTGCTGTGGGGAGTGTGTTATACATTTGCTAGTGGCACCAGAAAACAGGTTTGAGAGAGACTGGGACCTTCTCAGTGACTGTCCCATCAGATATATTTCCGGTGCCTAAACGTAGGGCTTGGCGAAGACAGGGAGCCTTCCCAACGTCCTAAGTGAATGGCTAACTCCCAAAGGCCAAGTTTAGAATGGGCTGAACAACTTAGTTTATTACCACTTCTGCAAGATATTAAATATTTGTGCCAGTATTAAAAAACAAATCAATGTGAGGAGACAGTAAATTTGAAGGGTGTTAACCAGACCTCCGATAATGAGTGCTAGTCCCTCCTTGGTTCCAAGTAGGAGCCGCAGGTCAGTAACTAATGGTATTCAAATCTCTTTACCTGTGACAGCTTTTGAAATCTTTTTTTTTTCCCGGAAGTATAATATACATGCAGAAACATACACAAAGCGTAAGTGCAGACCTCTGATCTTTCACAAACTGAACACACCCATGTGGCTAAGACTCAGTTCAAGAGAGAGAAGAGGACGAGCACTTGGCCGGGGATTTGAGCATGTGGTAGATACGTCTTCCTAACAACCAAGATGGCGGCTGTGGAGGGTGAAGAAGGAGGAGCTCAGGCAGGGACTGGGGACGGCATGGCCGCAGCCTCCAGCACTGACTCCCAGCAAATGAGAAGTGAGGAAGAGAATGAGAAAACGAAAATGGGAACTTGCTGAATTCCTACCACGTGCTCCATGGCATTTTCATTCATACGCATTTTAACACAGGGGCGCCCAGTGGCTCAGTCGGTGTAGCATCCAACCGTTGATTTCGGCTCAGCTCGTGATCTCTCAGTTCGTGAGTCTGAGCCCCACGTTGGACTCGACACTGACACGGCAGAGCCTGCTTGGGATTCTCTGTCTCTCTCTCTCTCAAAACAAATAAATAAACAAAAAAAAATTTAAAAGAAAATACTCTTTTTCACACACACACACGCACGCGGAAGGAAACTGAGGCTCAGAGAAGCGAACGCATTGGCCCGAGGCCACAGATGCTGGTCCGTGTGACACTCTGAGTCTTGTTATTCAGCTCTAGCTTGCTGTCCCACCTTTACACTGACCTTCTCTCTCCTTTAAGCCCCTCCTTGAAACAAGGGGGCTATTTTCATAATGACAATACGAATAATGGCTCTAAGGAAGCCATGGTTGAGCGCTTGTTCTCAAGGCGGCAGGCATTTCCCCTACATTAGTTCCTTGTCCCCACTTCACGTACGAGGAAACTGAGACTTGGAGGCACGAAGCAGTTCAGCGATTTTGCCAAGCTCCTACGGTGAGCAGCGACGGCGCTGGGGTTCCCGCCCCGGCAGCCTGACTCCGGGGGCTGCCCTGTTCCCCCCTCCCTGTGCTGCCTCTGGAAGAACTTGCCATGAAGAGTAATGGAACTGCTTGCCTTTTTTCCTCTTTATTCCTCATCAGATAGCAGGCGATAGCCCATCTTACTGCACGCTTCAAAGGCCGCTGGGAAGGCTTGACAGAGATCTGTGCCCTGGCCACAGACGGCTCCCTTCTTGCCAGCTGGTCTTTGGCAAGTGGCATTCTGGGAAAAGGCAGGGTCTACACAGGATGGGCCTGGGAGGAGGCAGGTGGAGCGGCCTGAAAGGACCGAGCTGGGCAGACTGTAATAGACATTTCTCGAGAGCCTGCCTTCTGAGCTGTTTCCTGGTAAGCCTCAATTTGGGTTTAAGTGGGACCGTGGCCACAGCTCGACTCACCCAAGGGTGAACGGGCCCCTTTGAGGTGGGTGTCGCCGGCAGATTACAGACTCCGTCCGGACCACCCAGGTGCGGAAGTGCCGGGGTCTGCGGTGGATGCAGCCCTGAGCCGCACCAAAGCCTACACCAACCATTCATTCGTCCCCCGGTGCTTTGCAAACATCCCCAGGCTTTGGTCCGGGTGTCCAGGCTCCAGTTCACCTGCCCCCTCCTCCCGCCGCGATGATGAGGACACTCAGGAAGTTCAGCAGCGCATACAGGTCGCAAGAACAAGGACAAACACACCGCGGAAGAGATCCCCTTCTCTTTCTGTCTCATGGCAGCAGCTGGGTTATTATTCCTGGTCGCCTCGTTAAAGAAAAATCCCCGGGAATGCTGGAAATGATAACATTCGCTGTAGAAAAGCCATTTGTTCATTCTTTCATATTTGACAAATATTTACCCACTTGCTTCTACGTGCATTTGGGGGTAATGTTTTTAACTGTTTTACCTAAAGTTAATTTCCCTGAAGAATTAACCATAACTGGGGGTCTATGGGACCCTTACAGGCGGGACACTTGAGACTTCTTTTTATTATTTAAAAAAAAATTTTTAAGTGTATTCATTTATTTTGAGAGAGACAAAGACAGCGCCAGTCGAGAGGAGGAGGAGGAGAAGGGAGAGACAGAGACAGAGAGAGAGAAACCCAAGTAGGCTCCATGCTGTCAGGGCAGAGCCCAATGCAGGGCTTGAACTCACGAACTGTGAGATCAGGACCTGAGCTGAAAACAAGTGTTGGGCCCTTAACGGACGGAGCCACCCAGGCACGCCGACACTAGAGACTTTCGAGGTTATATTTAGGCAGAATTGGGCAGACAGTTTCAGATTTCAGAGCACTAGTGGGATGAAGAGGGAAGAAGAGGAAACATTACATATTTAAAAGATCAGATTTTTGTTTGAAGTTTATAGAGACGACCTGCTACAGAAATAAGAATACAGCATCCTAAGCCGGATATACCATGTCTGTTCTGGCCATCGTCATGATGGTAAGTTGCATTCAAGCCTGGGTCTCAGTATTCCCTTCTGTAAAATGGGACGGTCAAAGGAAATGTCCTTTAATGGGCCCCTATGACTCCCCTATGAAAAGCTTATGATTCGGAATTTACACATAGATTTCTTTATAGGTGAAGCTATATGTCTTCATATATAGAAATATTTATACCTTTAATTAAAAAAACATTTTAATGAACAAAATGGTTATTATACACATAGAACATGAACACTGCAAGATGCGCACGGGTTTTTGAAATATTGAAAAAATTATTTGTATTTCAAAATTAGTGAAATGTATCAAAACCACATAGGTTAAGTGTCAAAAGGTTAGTATTCTTTTTAATGTTATTTTAAGTAAAATTATTTAAAAATATATTTATAACTTTTTTTAAGAAAGCATGTGATTTGTCGAGTGGACAGACATGATACATTTCTATACATTTAGTTGAAGAGAAACGGGGTCATTGTCATGAAACAAACAAACAAAAAATCAGAGTTCTGGACACACAGGGAGAGAATCCTGAGGAAGCCGGTCCCCTGCCTTCCAGAAAGCCTCTGCAGAAGTACAGGGATCCCCCAATTCCCTGTCTGATGTTGAAGCCACGCCCAGTCAAATGCACGCAGAACTGGTCTCACGTGTGGACAGGGGACAGACACTTTGATCAATGATGTGCAGCTGACACAGTAAGTCCCCTGGAGGCCAGATCAGTGCAGGACACTCTGATCTGTGTCACTGAGCTTTCCAAATCTTAAGGCCACATAAACACGGACTCCTATGATGACAATCTCAATGGCAAATGCTACCTTCTTCGAACCTGGTGGCCCCTGTGTATTTGGAACAGAGACCCTGTAGGTTGGAAAAAAAGCACACGCATGCACACGGACTCTGTTGCAAAAGAGCGGAGTCTCTCTTCTGCTGGCTTTGGGCTCTGCTAAGAGGCTCTCTGCCGGCCATTTCTATTGCCGTTCAGAGAATAAAAATCTACAACTGTGCGGCACGAGTTCATCTAAACCAGGGAGGAAGATGCACTGAAAAGAGGCCAGCCCTCCTCACCCCTTCCCGCCCCCCACAGCACGAGCAGCTTCGAAATCCCTTTCAACGTACGACTTGAGTCACGAGTCCTATCGTGCATCCTAAACTGTTACTGGGTGAAGAGGGGAGTGGTGTGGACACTTCCCGGGCATAGACTTAGGTTGATGACTACAGTCGGGCAACTGTAAGATAAAGACATGATCTGTGAAAAACCACTGTGGGTGTGGGGACATCGCGGCTTGGACGTAGGGGCGAGCGGGCACGTCTGGGAGCGACTGAAGATGGTCGAAACCACCCCCCGCCCTTTCCTGGAGCTCCTTCTATCTTTTGAGTGCTTGCATCCCAAAGAGAGTGGCAGGGTGCATCTCTGTGGTAAATGGTTTCCTCAAGACCAAGAAGGCTCCAGAGCCCGCGAGGCCTTACCAACGCACCTGGTGGTCGACTAAAATCTCTATATAATTTTAATTATCTATACTAACAGATAGAGAACTGTAGTCTCAACTTAGACAAATGTTCACAGTGACTCTGAGTGATAGGACGATGGCTCACGTAGGTTTTGTTTTCCTGACTTTGTACAGATCACCCGTGCCTATGTGTGTGCATGTCTGCACACGCGTGTTTTATTACCAGAAAAAGAAAAAAGAAGTGCAAATTTCTTGGAGATGCAAAGACACACCACAAGTGAATGAGAGCCCCAGGTTACACACACACGAGAGTGGCTACGGCGCTTTCCCTCCCGCCCCAGCAGGCTCTCCTCGTGGTCGCCACTGACCGTTAGGACAGGGACATTTGGGGTCATTCGCTCCTCTTCGATCTCAGAGTTGATCCGGCTCAATAGGACAAAGTAGCAGGATTTGGCCTGTTAAGTACATTTAGTGAAAACCTTTCTACATCCCTTTAGCTTTTGGCTCAGAGAGCCGACTCAATGGTCCCGGGGTTCATTTTTTTTTAAAGGACCTTACTGAAGTATGATCTTCGCACCATACAACTGAACCATTGCAGTGGCTGCAGTGGCGTGATGATTTTTAGTAAATTTATACCATTGTGCAATCGCCACCACAGTCTCATCTGAGAATATTTTCACCAACCCCAAAGGTGAATTTCAAGATCAAAGGCCCATTTTCAGGCAGTCCTCCCACTCATTCCCAGCGCTGCTCTCTGTCTCTGTTGTTTGACCTTTTCTAGAAATTGTGTCTAAACATGATGATACAATACGTGGTCTTTGTGACTCGCTTCTTTCACTTCGCATAAGGATTCTGAGGTTACCGTTGTACGTTCCTGAGGTTAGACATTCGTGTTATTGAGTGTATCAGTAACTCGCTCCTCTTTATTGCTGAGTAATACTCCATCACATGGCTGTCCCACATCCACCACTTGAGGGACATTTGACTTGTTTCCAGCGCTTGGCCATCCAAACAATGCTGAACATTTACGTGCGAGCCATTGTGTGGACGGAGGTTTTCAGCGGTCTCAGGTGAATTACTGGGAGCGGAATTGCCGAGGCACAGGACAGGTGTATGTTAAACTTTTAAAAAAACTGGTGAACAGTTTTCCAATGTGGTTGTGCCATTTTCCGTTCCCGCCAGCAGTAGCTGAGAAGTCCAGTTCCTCCACACACATGCAATTCTTAATCGGTCAGTCTTGCTACTTAGAGCCATCCCACTGGACAGGTAGCGACCTGGACTTCATTTGACAATGACAATGAAAAGATTAGAAAGGACCCCAGATTAGCAATTTGAGAAACTTGGTTCTACAACTATGAGTCCACAGTCTCTCAGCTCTAAAGTTTTAAGTAACTCACTTAACTTCTCTGAGCCTCAGTTTCCCTACCTGAAAACTGGAAACTATAATAACTAAAGATTATTAAGAGTCACTGAGGGTTTTTTTTTTTAATGTTTATTTATTTTGAGAGAGAGAGAGAGAGTACAAGCTGGGGAGGGGTAGAGAGAGAGGGGAGACACAGATTCAAAAGCAGGCTCCAAGCTCTCAGCACAGAGCCTGATGCGGGGCTCGAATCCATGAACTACGAGATCATGACCTGAGCCGAAGTCAGATGCTTAACCCACTGAGCCACCCAGGTGCCCCTAGGAAGAAGTCACGGAGTGAGACGATATATGTAAAGTACTGTACCAACCCTCAAGCTCATTTTTAGGACAAAGAGTGTATCAGTGAATATGAAAATATTTGGGGAAGTGTTTTTTTTTTTTTTTTAACCGAGCAAAGATGTCCACTCCATTTTCCTTGGTTTCTAAAACGCTTATCTTACCGCCTCCAAGCAGTAAACGAGGAAGACAAGTTGCAGTTTCATTTCTCCCTCTCCACGTATCTTGTCACCGACCCTTCTTACCTCCAACCGTTCTCAGTGAGCCAACTGCCTGATGTAATGAGCCCTTTTTCGGTTGAGAACATTCACTCAAGCCTTCTGCCTTGCTGAGTCAAGAGTCAAGAAGACTACCCCAGCTTGCCGTGGGAGCCATTACGACACAACACACATGTGAAACACTTTGGCTGTAACATTTATGCAGCTCATGGCCAAGACACAGATTTGAACCTTAGATTCAAAGTGTTTGAAAGACAGTGTTTGCTTAGCCCCTGAGCATGGTCATCTACTGACCCTGCTATTTGAAGAAAAGCATGAACCACCATGTTTCGGATGAGGTCCCGTGTTGTGATACGTTACCCACTGCCCCCACGTCCCTGGAGAGCTCATAGCTGGGAGCAGCGTATCTCTGGTTTATTGGCAATGCCCTTCATCTACAGGCTCTGCCATTTTCTCAGGAAAACAACGCTAAGTTGCAAGCCTGGGCAACAAAAACACCACCAGGAGCTGACCAGCTCACAAGGGAAGCATGGGGGAGTTTGGGGGCCCTGAACACTTAAGTGATTTTGTTCCCCTTCCAATTTCCTGTGGAAACTTTTATTGATAGCTCATAGCTTCAGCAACTGATCTTGATTTTACTAACCTGAAGGACAGAGGAACAAGAGGCACCCACACAGCTGACGCACGAGGAAAAAATAGCATGGAACGTCTTGATCAGTCTCAACGTTTTCCTTTTCCTTTCCCCTTGCTACAGCTTTCCTCTAATGCGAGAGTCACAATTATCGCAGGTGAATCGTGTCTCAGACCCCGCACAGGGAGTGAGGCTGAAAGGACCATTTATGAATCTGACAACGGCTCTCTCCAGCAGGGTCGTGGAGGCAAGACAGAGCCATTGGGAGATTGCAGGCTCTGACTTAGGTCACAGCTATGAAGACCGACGGAACGACGCTTGGGTGTTTTCATAATACAGGTATTCAAGAGAAGTCAAACCAGGAGACAGGTGGAAAAATCTATGTAATGGAAGACAAAGAGATCAATTTTATCATTGCTTTGAAGAGCCTAGCACTTCCAACTAGAATCTGCATCTTGGAGGAACCTGTTGTGTTTTTGACTCATGGAGGTTTCAAATGGAAGAACTGTGTTGGCCTTTCTCCATGGAATGTTATCAGTTTCAGCTTAAAAAAATTAGTAAAAACAGGATTTGTTAAGCACCTTTTATGGGCCAGGTACAGTTCTTTGTACTTTATGGATCTTGCCTTAATTCACGCTTCCAGCAATCTTAGGAAGCATACATTATATTGCCATTTCCTACCCAAAGAAACTGAGGTTCAGAAAGTGTGTGTAAATTGTCAAAATCTTCAGGCAGAAAGAGGAAGAGTCAAGATGTCACTCGAAGCCAAGGGATACAACTAACTGCCTCATCTGATACTTAATTTTTAAACGCACCTCCATCTGTACCCGCACACGATCCGTACCACTTAAAGAAGTACAGTGTTTATTTTAACGTATGAAGACATTCGTTTTACAAGATGTAGTTTGAGAGAAACATCAAGACAACTCTGTTCTTATTTAGTCAAGATTCACTGATCATCTACTATGTGTCAGACTCGGTGCTAATGAACTCATCCTACTCAGGGAAGCGAAGAGCTGTGCCTATACAGTCTCAGTAACCACAGTCACCTGAATCTATGCCCTGCACGCTGTGTCCAGCCCTGTTTTAAAAAACCACATCCTAGGGGTGCCTTAGTGGCTCAGTCGGTTAAGTGTCCAACTTCGCCTCAGGTCATGATCTCATGGTTCATGAGTTTGAGCCCCGTATCAGGCTCTGTGCTGACAGCTCAGAGCCCAGGGCCTGCTTTGGATCCTGTGTCTCCCTCTCTCTCTGCCTCTCCCCTACTTGCTCTCTGTGTCTTTCTCTCTTAAAAATAAATAAACATTTAAAAAAATAAAAAATAAAAAACCACATCCTCCAGGCCATAATTCTCATTCAGACACTGCGGTGTTCGAAGGTCTAGACAGATGACATTACAGTGACCTCGTGCTGCCACATGAATGGGGAGGTCCAGGAACAGGGGTTATGGCAAAGATGTCACAGAGTGTTGCCGGGTCTGCTCTTTCCAAGTCAAGATCAAATTAGTATTCTTCCTGTTATTTTTATCCTGAGGTCCTGAGGAGTGTGAAAACTTCTATCTTAATATTTTTTTTGTCAAGCGAAAAGGCTCTATTTGGTATAATCTTTAAATACCCTACATCAAAAATTAATAACAGGGTTCTTTGAGAAGTTAAACATAGAATTATCATATGACCCAACAATTCTATTCCCAGATATAACTCCAAAAGAACTGAAAATAGGCATTCAAGTAAAACTTTGCACACAAATGTTCAGGGCATCTGTGTTCACACTTGTCCAAGGGTAAAAACACAAATGCCCATCAACGGATGAATGGATAAACAAGTTACTGTGTATCTATATGATGGAGTATTATTCAGCCTCATAAGAAATGAAGTACTGACAAATGCAGAAGTGTTGAAAACATTGTGTCAAGTGAAAGAAACCAGATATTAAAGGCTGCATATTGTATAACACTTATAGGATGTGGACATATCTTCTGGAGGGCCACCATTTAACCCACTAGCACCACTAGTGAAATCTGTGATAATTTATTTATGGACCAATAGGAAACTCATACAGTGACCCTTTGTTCAGTTATTCATTTGTTGGCTCAAAAGATATTTATCGAGTGCCTGTTGTGTGCAAGGCATTGTGCTGGGCTCCAGAGATGCTTAGTACATAGAAGGGACTTGACTGTTCCCTGGATACAGCTTGTCTGTAGTCAGGAGATGTACCCTTAGGACCTCCTCACAAAAGGGAGCCACCAAGTTGGAAGTTCCCTAGGACTACGGATGGCTTCAAGCAGTGATGCTAAATCACGAGAGGCCGACGGGTCCTTAGAGAATCTGGCGAAAGACAAGGTTCCTTTCTCAGAAATGTGTAAATGGAATATAATGCTGCATAGTATTTCAGAGGATTCTAAGACACCTCGGGGCCGCTCTTCAAGGTCTGTCATTAAGAACACTTGGCTGAGAAGGGCATCTGGGTGGCTCAGTCGGTTAGGAGTCCGACTTTGGCTCGGGTCATGATCTCACAGTCTTTGAGTTCAAACCCTGTGTTGGGCTCTTTGCTGGAAGCTCAGAGCCTGGAGCCTGCTTTGGATTCTGTGTCTCCCTCTGTCTCTCTCTGGTCCTTTCCCACTCATGCTCTGTCTCTCTTTCCCTCTCTCACTCTCTCAAAAATAAATAAACATTAAAAAAAATTAAAAAAACACTTGGCTTAGAGCCTCTTGAGATGCCTCTTTGATACAGATGCCTCCCATTCTTCAAGGGGAATGGGTACTTGGGAGTACTAACCCATTATTTCCAAGTTCAATCTTGCTCAACATAACCACGGAGATGGTGGTTAATTTTATGTGTTAACTCGGCTAGAGCACAGGGTGCCTGGGTATTTGGTTACGCGTTATTTCTGGGTATGTCTGTGAGGGTGTGTCTGGTTGACATTGATATTTGAATAAAGCAGATGACCCTGCGCAGTGTGAGTGGGCCTCGTCCAATCTGGTGACGGCTCCAAGAGAACAAAAGGCAGAGGAAGGAGAAGACTGTTCTCTCTGCCTCACTGTCTTTGAAGTGGGTGGGATATCTATCTTCTCCTGCCCTGAGACTTAGAATTGGACAGAACTCACAACATTGGCTCTCCTGCTTTTCAAGCCTTCTTCAGACTTGGACTGGAACCATACCATTAGCTCTCATGGGTTAACTTCTCGGGCTCCATAACTGTGTGAACTAACTTGGAATCTTTTATAATAATTCTCTCTATTGTATATGTGTGCATATGTGTGTGTGCGTGCACATGTATGTGGGTGTACACACAGCCCCTATTGGTTCTATTTCTCAGGGGAACCCTGACTAACACACTAACCAATATCAACAACAGCCAAATTGTTCTAAAAACATTATTACCAGAAAGCAATTCTAGCCATGAGCTAGGTATTATAACCTTGACTGGAAAACATGGAAATGTGGAAACACTGTCCACTTTTCTTTTCTTCTTGACTTATTTCAGTAGTTTCCGTATTTTTTAAAGGAGAGCAAATATTCAAACAACTCTTGAAAACTCAAAAGGAGATGAATGACAGAAAAAAAAAAAAACAACCCTAGGGACTCGAACAACAGTTTAAAAAAAAGTGTGATTTATAATATACAGGGAACAAGTGGAAATATGATCCTTTAATGGATACTGAACCATATTAAAATTTTTGTGTTATTTCTTTGGGCATGCTAATGATATTGCAGCTATGTGTGTGTGTGTCTCTGTATCTATCTCGGAGAGCTCTTACTTTATAGTGAGTCATAATAAAATGTCTCCAGGTAAAAAGATGTAACGCCTTCGATTGGCTTCTCTGAAATACTGGACGTGGGGAAGTGAGTGTGGCAGAGGTAAAACAAGACGGCCACGTGTGGCCACATGCAGTAGTTACTGAAGCTGGGTGATGGGACGGTGGGGGCTAACGGTACTCTGTCGCCTTCCGTACAGATTTTTACCTTTTCAGAAATAAACAAGCAAATGGATGGCAGGAGCCAAAAATAATTCTTAACGCAATACAAAGAAATTAATAGAGATAGCTAGATAGATAATTAGATGATAAAGCCTGGCAGAAAAATCTTCCCTGAACACGCCACGATGGGTCACTGTAACTGCCTCATTTTAGCTGGTTTCAGACAGTTCTCACCAACGGATGTCCACATATTTCACAGTGTGGCAGGGGACTAAAGAATACATATTTGGCAGCACTGACAGGAAGAACGTTTCCTTTTAGCCTGTATCATTATCTGAAATTATATTAAATATTGATGTTTTGTTTATTGCCTTTCTTCTCCATGATGACATAAGCTCTACAAGGGTAGGGATTTTTTTTTTTTCTTTTTTTGCTACATCCTTACCTTTTAGAGCAATGCCTGGTCCATGATAGGTGTTTCGTTTTTTGGGTTTTTATGTTTTATGTTTTTTTTTTCCTTTTTTGAAGGACAGGCCATTGGTGGAAATGAATGAATCAAAGCCTACCCAATTAGTTCTGACCTCAATGAATGAATGAAAAAGATATACTGATTGAGCACGTACTCTGCTGGCATGGACAGGGAGGACAGAAACAATACGGCAGAAATAACAGCATAGTATAAACATGCATTTGGTGAAAATCTCTATGCTGGTGAAGTTTATATTTTAAGACATGAGGATGGAGTAAGGGCAGGGGCACGGAAGAGGCCACAGTCTCAGACGAGGATTTATGTATCAGGTAAGAATGCTAATATATGGTTGGAAATTCATCACCATTTATTTTTCTGAGAATTAACTGAAAAGTTGACTCACGGAAATGTGATTTACCTAAGCCATTTGCGCTGCCTGCTACTGAGGTCAGGATGTGTCCTCAAATTTGTTAGGTTCATTATGATGTCTCACTCAAACAAGAGAAAAGTGTGTTTACTCGGAGACCACCAATTTATAAGTAAATGAACACAGGAGATGTAAATACGGTCTCTAAAAATCAAAAAGGAAATTTTCGATATGACATCACATTAAACTCTTCCCATACTGGTTTCCTTCCTTTGGAAATAGCTCTCAGTCTCTATCCTTTGAAAAGAACTGTCAATAACTAGCAACTTCGAATTTGCCAGCTGTTCTATCCTCTGACACAGGGGACTCTGGACACATTTCTGAGAATGATATCACTCGCCCTTCTCCCAGGCCAATGGACACAAAGGGTCATGAGTTTTAGCGACCGACACAGAAAATACAGAACGTGAAGGTAATTTCCCTAAAACCAAATCTAGAGCGACAGAAAGGATTTGAAGTTTTACCCACAGCAACTGGCCCTCTGGAATGGGTTGTAGTGATAAAAACTGAGCCTTAACACATTCCAGTTTTAATTAATTTTTAATACCAAAAAAAGAAAAAAAAAAAGCTTCCCTTTCCACCACAAGACCCACTTCTTCCTGGTGAGATTCCCAAAGGGATGCCTGCTCTTTTCTGGAAGGCATCGCTCTTCTAATTAATTAGAAATTGCGGGGGGCAGGGGAGGGGGCAGGCGTGGAAACCAGCAGGGGGTGAGAGAATCAAATTCATGCCTGCCTTCTCCACTTCCCTCTTCCCCAACCTCGGCTCCAGCTTTCTCTTTGGAGACAAACCCTTGAAATCAACTGAATGGATTCCAGGCCCCTTCATCTAGCCTCTCTGCAAGGCTGGCCTGGTTTCAGTGCCTCAGGATGGGACATGTCGTAGGGTCCTGTCTTCCAGGGTCACCTCATCCGTCCTATCTGTGTAATTCAGACCTTTTGCCCTTTCCTTCTAATTTCAAAAATAGAACAGACTGATGAGGGGAGAAAACATTCAAACATGACAGAATGGCATAAAGAAAAAGACAAAGGAAAAAATAAAGTTCCCTCTTGCACAAAACCTTCTCCTGCCTTATGCCTCCTGTCAGGGAGTTATCGCTATTAACAGTTAATACCTGTCATTACAGTCCCAGGTCACTTCATAAGCATATGCAAATCCACATGAAAATACACATTCACGTGCATGTACAGCTTTCTTTAAATAAAAGAAAGAAAACAGTTTAATAATGTGTGTATTGTTCTGCGGTTTGCTTTTCCTCACTCAGCATTATAGCTCAGGCAGCCATTTTGTGTGTGTGTGTATATGCATGGCCCATAATATGTATATTTAGACCTATCTCTTTAATACCCAACTATTTCTTTCTCTCTCTTTTTGTACACAGTATTTAAAACTTTGGAAAAACAGGGGGCCTGGGTGGCTCAGTCGGTTGAGTGGCCGACTTCAGCTCAGGTCATGATCTCACAGTCTATGAGTTGGAGTCCCGCGTCAGGCTCTGTGCTGATGGCTCAGAGCCTGGAGCCTGCTTCAGATTCTGCGTCTGCCTCTCTCTCTCTCTGCCCTTCTCCTGCTCACGCTCTGTCTCTCAAAAATAAATAAACGTTAAAAAAAATTTATAAAAAATAAAACTTTGGAAAAACTTAACTGAATTAAACATTACCCTATTAAAAGAAATTCAGAATTTGCAGGTTAAATAAATCAATGTGTGTGTATATATGTACATGTATCCATATATAAATATATTTATATACACATATTTTACATGTAAAAATATATAAATACATTTACATATGTATATATATATATATAATGCTAAAAATATCGTTGATTCTTCTATTTGGGAGGAGACCTTGCACATTTATGCAAGGGTCTGGATTTTTCTGATTCAGAATCGCTTGATCGAAAGGTTTAATTTGTGCTGAAATTGCCCACTTGCTCTCCAAAAATGACCCAAGTCAACTTACGCTCTTTTTAATAGTGCGTTCTTTTCCTGTGTTAAAGAAAACTTTTTACAAAGTCTAGGTATGTGCATGAGTCAAAGTTTTATTGTAATTTTGCTGCCAGGGGAAAGGACTCTGGCCAATCAATTCAGAGATTCACTCTCGGTGGAGACATTTTATAGAAAATGGAGCGATAAGATAGTCAATGTTAAGCTAGATACAGAAAGCAAAGAACATTTGGTTTGAAGTCACTAGACTCTTGACTGACAGTCAGCTGGCTAGATGGGTGGCTGATTTTTCTGAACAAGTCTTAATCCCATTAAAGTTTATCAGAAAATTGCTTAAGCAGTTTATGGGGCATGAGGCTGCGGGTTACATCATGCAAAAAGGTTCTATTCCACACGAGATTTGGGACCACGTTTCTTTTTTAGACCCTTTTACACTCCATAGGCTCACCGACGCGGGAAGCTACCTGTCTTAATTCCTGTCAATGCCGTGGTGCAAAATGGTATCTCGTTGTTTAATTTCCATTTCCATGAATTAAAAATAAGGTGGAGTCTTTTTTCATGTTTGTCAATTTTCCTCAGTGAATTTCCTATTCATGGTCTTCGCCCATTTTTCTACTGGGAGTTTCCCATTTTTCTTCTCGGTTTGCAAATCTCTGTATATTTGGGGTAAATTATTTCAGTGTGTGTGTACATAAGTATGTATGTACATGTGCCTTTTTTTCTCCTTTTCTATCTCTAAGACACTAAATTTGAAATAAAGAAATCACTGAATTATATGTCTGCTTCTCATACTCCTGAAAGAGAGTTATTCTATTTCTGCCTCAATATAAACTCACTAATATCCTGCTGCAAAGCCTTCAGTGCCTGTCTGCTATAAACAAAGTTCAGGCCTGTTGCAGGGCCTGCGCCCTGTGGCCCCTGCCTAAGTCATTAACATCATCCTTGACCCCTCTGATCTGGCCCTCAGAGACCAAACGACAGCGTTTCTTGTGGCCCAGACGGACTGACACTGCTTTATCCGTGCATCTTGCCCAAGCTGGTCCCTCTACGAGAACATTTTCCCTGGATATTCTTGTCCTTGCTAAACTCCTATTTGTCTTCCCTCTTCTGGAAGAAACATTCCCCCATGACCCACCTTGCCTCAATGGAGATAATTAGTCATTCCCGCTTGGGTACCTTGTACACACACCTACTTTTCTGTACCAAGTTATTTATTTCTTTTTGTTCCCAAGTCTGCCTTCCGTAAAAGATGTTGACCTCTTTCAGGGTGAGGAGTGAGCCCTAAATTTTTTATACCGCCTGAGCCTAATACAGGTTAGAAGCCCAGAAAGGAAGCAATTGCCGAATGGATAGAGAGAGCCCTTCCGACGCACATGGTATGAGGGAAGGAGAGGTTGAAGAGGAGAGAGGTAGTGCCCACCTTTCTCCCGCCAATAAAAACACCCTTCAAATAACATACAATGAACTCTCTAAGGCTTGACTCTGGGAGGGCACGGCTTGCCTTCCCAGTTCTGCCGGCTCAGTCTCTAGAACCAGTGCAGGAAGTGTCACCACCAACATCACGGAAGTGCTGGGGGAAATTTCAGCGTCTGCCAGATTTACAAATTGGGATCGATCTGCATTCAGCTGGTTTCGCCCAAGTTTCTGCGAGGTGAACACAGCAAAAGACAGGTGCCTTTCAGATCACCTGTGATTAAACTCACTGCGTTTGTCTTCAAACAAAAGTGTTTTTTTTCCCCTGCCCGCAACATATAATTTTAGTCAGCTAACACTAAATTAGACACCCACTCAGATTTATTATGATAAGAACATTCAGTAAGCTAATTTCAAGATGATGACTCCTATAAATTCTTATAATTTATTATTTAGTACTTTGGTTTTTAATCATTAAGTACGTGAAGACTTTGTAGGTCAAACCTGTATTAATGAAGACAGTAATCTATTTTTCAAACTCTGCTCCTCACCCACCTTTCAAATTGTAAATTAACAGAAATAGATTTAAACACACTTGTAAGAACAAAGGCAATAATTGGGGGGTGGGGGGCCATCACCCCCAATTGCCTAATCTTTCTAGGTAGATTGTCAGTCATAGTGCTAACTTATTTAAGACACATCATACTAAACCTTAACGTGAAATCATGGAGTCAAAATTTGACAAGCCCTTAGCTCACTAAGACAATAAAACCCGTAACCCACATTTAAAGTTTCATTAAAAAAACAAAGCTGTTCAAATATTAGCCACTACAATTTCATTAGGTGTTAATCTTCACCCAATGCAGCAGTTTTTATTGCTTTTTTTTTGTGAAGTGTTACAGTTTGAGAGATACATAGACAAGAAGTAAAATATTAACTAAATAAATATTTTAGAAAGCTACTGATGTTATCTAGATGAGAGTCTTCTTTATCTCCCGAATTCGTTGCCAAATTAGAACCTATTTCTGTTTCAAACATTCAAGGCTAAAAGACCTCGGGGTTGTATTTTGCTGAACAAAGGTATGTTTTTTGATCGACTGCATGCAAATAATAAAGTCACCTGCGTGGTAATGTCTTTTCATTTTCTCTAAAATAAAATTAATCTTTCCTTTGATACAGTACAAGCTCATCATAAATAAATCGAAGGACAAAGAGGAAAGAAAAATGATGCTCACTATTACAATCGTTAATATTTTCAAAATGATTTATTATTATTATTTTATTTTAGAGAGAGAGGGAGCAGGGGAAAGGGACAGAGGGAGAGAGAGAGTCCCAAGCAGGCTCCACATATAGTGCGGAGTCTGACGTGGGGCTCAATCCCACAACCCTGGGATCATGACCTGAGCCCAAACTAAGAGTCTAGTGGTCAACCTATGGAACCACCCAGGCGCCCTCACTATAATAATTTTCATTGAGAAGAAATATCAGGATCCAGGTAAGTGCCTATCCAAGTCACTACGACATAAAAATACTCATGCATAAGCTGAGAAAAATCTAGAGGGAAATACAGCAAAGTGATAATAGTGGTTATTTTTAGGTGGTGGTACAACGGACAATTTTATTTTTTCATTTCCTCTGTTCCTTTCTTAATCTAATATTCTGAAGAGTCCTTCAGAAATCAAAAGGCATATGTTTGCATCCATAATATTGAAAGCATTTTAAATTACATCAGTGTCTGAATCTTCATATGTTACACAGTCAGTGTCCGTTTTAGCTGAAGACTTACTGTCGAGGGGTTTGCTACTGAATTATTACACCAAGGACTGCTCGTGGCATCTCTCAGTTCAATAAAAACCTCCCTGGGATACACGTATATGCTTACAAGCTGGGCTTCAAAACAGGAAGCCAGCGATATCCACACCATGCTTTTAGAGTCTCTGCTAAATTACTTTAGAAGTATATTTCCTCCTCTATTCTCCACCTGGGGACAGGTGAAGTATCGCAGGTTTTTAGATAAAATCCTTGATGAGAAGAACATACAAAGATTCCACCTCATGGTTCAAAGGATTCATGAAGAACAGAGATCAGTGAGGGGATTTTAGCAAATTGGGTTATGGAGAGTTTGCTGTGACTGGATTTCTGGATTGTGCCTGTCATTTACTAAATAAATAATGATAACTGGAAGAGGAAAAATAACCATGAAAATACCACTTACTAAGTATTTGCTATGGCTCCTGCAGCACTGAGTTAAGCATCTTACGGATCTCAAGTCCCCACCCTCCCTACATGTGCTAGTCATTTCATAGACGTGAAAACTGAGATACGACATCAGTGATCCCCTGTGTGTGACTCTAGGCAACTCAGTGCTTGGTGGAGTCGAGATAAAAATTGCACCATCTGGCTCATCCCCCAGATACCTTTTAGTCACAAAGAGAAAGAAGCCTGCCACAAACTTTTTGAGAAAGTGATAGATGCAAGAGGAAAATGGGTTTATTAACTTGGAGAGGTTCCTATCCACAAATGTGTTCTTGTTAAAACTCATGACACAGGTGAAAAATTTTAGGCACTTGTAGTTCTAAACTCTTGGTTTATTTATCATGTAGGCAGTGCAAATAGGCTCTGTATTAATTTTCATGAAAACACTCCAAAATTCAGCATCTTCAAAAGACTGGAAGTACTTAATATCTCACATAGCTTTTGTGGGTCGAGAACTTAGGGGCAGTTCAGCCACGTAGTCTGGCATGGGTTTGGCTGCACCTTGCAGTCTCATCTGAAGGCTCAACTGGGACTGGAGGACATGCTACCTAGATGGCACTCTCAAATGGCTGGCAAGTCAGTTCTGGCTACTGGCTGGAGGCTTGAGTTCCTCATCGTGTGGGCCTCTCCAGAGTACTGTTTGAGCTCCCTCACAACATGGCATCTAGCTTCCCCTAGACCAAGTGATCCAGAGGGAGCAAGGTAGACGTTTCAAGGTCTTTTGTCACCTAGCCTCAAGAGTCATGTTCTATCATTCGCCCTTGTCAGTCCTGTTTAGAATAAGAGGGAACTACACAGGTGCATGAAATCTGGCAGGCCAGGCGATTTGGAGGCCACCTTGGAGGCTGACTCCCACAGGATCTCCTCTCCCTTTGTCTACAAAGCCCCAGGGCCGGGAACTTTATAAGGTTGCACTCTGACATTTCAGCAATGAAATGAATTCAAAGTGGGCCAAATGGGACGGTGAAAAGTCACCTTGAGGAAACATAGAGGCACCCAGTCCAACTCACTCTTGACTAGAAGACGAGCATTACACATGATGCCAAGAGTGCTATGTTTCAAACAGCTGGGGAAGACACAAAGTGGAGAGGTTCGGAAAATTCCACTGGGGGACGCCGGAAGAGGTTTCGGTAATGATGAAGACGAATATAAAGAGTGTGAGTGAAAGTATTTCATAAAATGTGATTTAAAAAAAAAAAAAAAGCCTCTCCACTATTTAAAAATTTATATATTATTTGTGAAAATGCATTAATAAATTAAACCTTATATGTAAATCTTTCAACATTTCATCTGCATCCCCTAAAGTTTATAAATTGGGCAAAAAAAAAACAATTGGGGAACACCTCATTGGGGACATGAAGAATCCCTTTGTATTTTGGGCTCAGCTGGCATTTGGAAACTCGCTGGGTCAGCAGATACATATTTAGTACCTCTAGGTGCCTGGCACTGTCTAAGATCAGTGGACAAAGTAACGAGGTTCAGGTCCCCCACATCCTAACGGGGGAGACTATAACAAAGAGAAGTATATATTGTGAAAGTATCAGGCTTGTTGTCCTCTGAGCTAACCAGATATTGGAGTCATCTGACCAGGTGACCTTTGGCTCAATTATTTGCCTATCAAATAACATAATTTTACTTGGCTCAGTCCCTGTAATTCTTCCTAGAAGGAAACATTTTTTTTTTCTGGCCTAATTAACAATTTCAAACTGTGTTATAAGTACAGTCCTTTTTGAAAATTCTTGTTTCGGCACTTGGTTTACATACTAGTTCCTATGAGTTTGATTATTGTGAGTCTGAATCTGTAAGAAAGATCTCTTCTGGGTAGCCCGACAAAACCTAAGTTTTTGAGGTAGCAAGCTTAAGGGCAAGATTCATATTGTTAATGAACTCATCAACATAATATGACCTGGAAAGCTTCGAGAAAGTCAGTCACCTGGCTTCCACTGTCTACACCTGTCCTCTTCTTTCAAAAGAAAACTGACATTTTATACACTCAACCAAAAATGCCTCTAGGAACTATAAAGAAAATATACTCAGAAAAACCCGGATACTAAGAGAGGGCATGACTGCTATCCTCTGAATCCTCATTCAGAACGGATATTAATAATTGATCACAGAAATCTTCAACGTTGAGCCAATATGGCTTCAGAGTCCTACTCAACATTGTACCACAAATAGACACTATCAACTGATCAGCGTTCGAAGACGGCGAAGCTCAAAGACCTGGGATATCAATATTTGTTTGTCCCTATGAGATGAACTCCTTTTCAGATTGAGCCCTGAGTCCATATGCTTCAAGTTCATAGGCACTGACTGATACATGAGGCATAAATAAACCCTAGGTGAGGATCGTCATTATATAAGCCTTCAGCAATACTGAACGTAGATGGTGACAGCATTTGGTTAATTTGGAGTAAGGGTGGGACTCTAAGGAATCCTAAGTAATGAAGGAGAGGGAAATAAACAGCTTTATATACAAGAGTTTCACTGCAACATTATTTTCACAGTAGAGAACTATCAACAATGTACATTCCTAACTGAAGAGTGAATAAGCCATAAGAACTATCACTTGATAGCTTTTTTATCTAGCTGATGCTTGGTATTAATAAAGATTATCTTATAATAGGGGGAAAGACTGTTCTATAGTGTTAAGTAAGATACTCAGGACAGAGCATCAAATATAATGGAGAATGAACAAGAGTATGGAGATAAAATTAAACTCATTCATGGGGATGGGAACTTGAATGGGACTAACCAAATATTGACAGTGTTTTTTGTTTAAATGAGGACACACTGGCCAAGTATTATTTTCTTTCCCTCTCCTCCTTCTTTTTTTCCCTTTACCTTTTCTTCTTTCTTTCCTCCCTTTCCCCCTTTCTTCTTTCTTTTTTTGTAATTTCCTGTTTGGTATTTTACACACACACATGCACGCACGGGAACTGGTAGTGAAAACTTCTATAGATAAAAGTCACATTCCCACACTATTTTCTATGGGGTCTGGTAGGAGAAATGCAAACTTCCTCCTCGGTTCATTATATCAAGATTAAAAAACTAGTCTATGGAGAAAAACAAGCTTATTGAGTTTTGTCATAAAGTTTGCCATGGAAGGCCTCTCTCCAAATTTGGCTGTGTTTTTTGACAACTTCATGTAATTTCACAATCCCTCATCATGGGTGGCTCATGGCAACCTAGTCATGGATGATAGCTCCCAATGGTAACAGAGGTTTGCGATGACCCCTGAATGTGTGGGCAGGAGGGTAACAGAGTTGGGAGAGGTGTATACTTAACACATTGACTGTGTCCTCCACGGGATGTCTCGTAGACTCTCGGCAGCTGTGCCAAGAGTGCTGACCTTCCTCCAGGTGACCAAGCCCATGGCAACATGGAGGCCATCTGTCCTACTGCTGCTCAAGGAAACCGTGCCTTTGTGAGTTATTTCAGCAAATGGTTCTTGGCACCTCTGCCACTAAATGGAAATATGATCACGACTAGCGGGAATAGAAGTGCACTCACTTGTTTGCAAGGATTAAAAACCGTGCTACACAGATGCATCGGGTCATTAAGGAAAGGCAGAATCTCAGAGGAGGAGAGATGTGAATGGATCTCTTCGTCTAAGCCCATCTATTTTGGGAGTCTTTTCTATGAGACTGAGAACTGGTGGTTCCACGTCATCATTGCCTTATTGGTAGGAAGAGAGCAAAGGGATCAAGGTTTCCTGTTCTGCTTCAGGGTCAGCCCTAGGCAAATCTGTTAATTAGGCTAAATTTGGCCTGCTGAGATCCTCTCCTGATTCCCTACTCTGCACCCTCTCCTCTTTCTCCACCAGGCCAGGCTCCAAGTACCCTCAGGCGACACCGGATAAAGGACTTTCTGTTCCCCAGGGTTCACACTGCTAACGTTACCTGCCTAGCGTCCTGCATCTACTGAGCTCTGTCTCTATCTTGGTGTGAGTGGATAAGTACACAGAGTCTTGCACTTTAACAGTGTTTTTTTTTTCCTTTTCCTGAAAGCACTGATGTAGTCCAAAGGACTTGTTCCAACGGTAGCAAATACAGCCCATTTATAGATGTTAGATTGGCTGGGAAGGTATTTTGGGGCAAACAAAACTTGACATTTTTCTCAAAAACAATAATATCAATAACCAAAAGCAGCACTTCATTCAGAGCCCAGCTTGTACAAGAGACGCCGTGCTATCTGTTTTGCATACATTATGCCCAAGCTCCCTGTAATTGTTAGTATTTGCTGCGTAACAAACCAGGCCAGAACTCAGTGGAGAAAAACAATAACCACTTTTTTACAAAAAGTTCATCATTCTGGTCATGGGCTAGACTCCTTCTCTGGTATGAACTGTCTTGACTGTCTTTGCTGGGCTCACTTGCCTGCTTGGGCTCAGTTGGTAGCTTGGCGGGATAACTCTGGAATGGCTTCACTAATGTGCCTAGAGGCTGGCAGGCAACAAGGACCCCTCCGTGTGGCCTCTTTTCCTCTGGCAGGCTAGCTCAGGCCTGGACATGAGGACTCAGGGTTCTAAGCAGCAAGACAGCAAAGCCTGATATCCACGCACCTTTCATGCCTGTGCTTTGCATTGTGTTTGCTAAGGTCCAGTTGGCCAAGGCAAGTCACTTGGTCAAACTGGTTTCGGTGGTGGAGAAACAAACTCCACTTCTTAATGGGAGGATGGGCAACATCATCCAAGTGTGGGCCAGGATACATCAGGGGAAGAAATGTTTTTCTTTTCTTCCCCCATAATTCACAATTTTTACAATACCATAACCTACCCTAAACCCTAAGTATGTTTGTTATTATCTCCAACTTACAGAAGAAGAACATGAAACATGAAAAGTGAAAATAAACCCAATTGTATTACAATGGAATCAAGTTCCAATTCATAATTACAATATATATGTGGTTATATTTTTAATATATATTTTATAAGTATATATTTATATTATCTATTTAATATCATAAATATAATATATAAATAAAATAAAATTTGCTTAAATATAAATGAATATAAATATAAATACATTAATGTATACAATAGACAGATACAGAAATAGAGATATATTTCTGTGTATGTGTCAGTATCCATACAAATATTTTCTGTGTATGTGTCAGTATCCATACAAATATTTTCAAACACTGTCCACTGAGAAATCCTGGAGGCAGTGATATCCCAGTCGTAATGAGCACACCCAGAACCTAGATGTTGGTTTCTAAATACCGTTCTCCAATAAAAGGAGCCAGGGCTCCTTGGAAAAGTAGTTAATTCTGAGATAAGGGCAAGGAAATAAGATGAGTCTGTAATATCTTGCAAGGCAAAAAGACAAGGAAGTGCTCACAAAGGATAGGGTGCATCAAAAGAGCTCAGAGGCCAGCCTGAAAGAGCGCTCAGTGGCCAAAGCTAGAACAATTTGAGGGACAGAATGTGTAACAGTTCATTATATTATGACCTATAGTATAAAATGAATACTCATGTGTCTGTATTGATAGAAATGAATATATAATTAAATAAGTAGAGAAGGGACAGCCTTCAAAAAGAATTTGAGGAACAAATGTAGAAGGCATGAGGGAAACAGAAAATTATATTTAGAACACCGTAGCATTAATTGGTAGAGGCAAGATCAATAGACAGATGGTAACATTAGTGGATGAAAATCTGAGGAGAAATAGTCTCGAAGTACTTCCCCCCTAAGATATATCAATCACGAAGGAGAAAAATAATAATTTTCTATTAATAATTTATACTAATATTTAAAACTAAGAATTTTCTGGCTAAATCCAGCAGACAACACTTTTGCCAAGAGATCATTACCATCAACATCACCAGTGACAAAACGTTTTCACTCTCTGTACCCTCTGATAGGAGGGACTGAGAAGGGCATACTGTTTCTGCATATTCTGACCAAAAATGCATAACTTCAGTACAAGCAGGAGAAAATATCAGACAAACTCAAAGTGAGAATGTTCTATAAAAGAACTGACCAGACTCTTCAAAAGTATCAAGGTCATAAAACACACACGCGTACACACACACACACACACAAATGAAGACATAAATTGTCATGGCTCAGAAGAGATTGGGAAAACATGACGAAAATGCAGGATTGAATTCTGGAACATCAAAAGAACATTAATAGAAGTGCCAGTGAAATGCAAATACAGCGTTAGTAACAGCATGGTACCAATGTTAATTTCTTAGGGTGGAAAAATGTATCCCATCAGTGGAGGCTGGGTGCAGGGTATATGGACCTCTCTGCACTATGTCTGTGACTTTTCTGTAGGTTGAAATTTATTTCAAAACACTTTCCCAAAGTCACAGCTCCTGATGGTAAAACCATTTTGCCTGATTCCAAACGCCATGCTTTTTCCACCCTGCCATGCCTCCCCCATCCACGCTGCACAGATCCTCTTCTCAGAATTGGCTGAGACTGGACTAGGACACTCTTTCCAAATGAATTATCTTATAGGAGAAGCTGGTGGCACAATTAGGAGTAAACCCGTTTACTTTAAATGGGAAAAACGAGGTCCGGGCTCGTTAAAATGTACATAGAGAACAGCCAAGTTCCGCTCCGTGTCCTATCTGCCAGTTTATAATGTCGCTTCTTGATTCCCTACAGCTTGGTTAAATTAGTACAGGACTACACATCTCAACCTTCAACCATTTTGTCACTTAAAATGAGTGTCTCTGGAAGGCCATCGTTCTGGGAATATTAGTTGCCTTGTCCATTACTTACTTAATCATAGCTTGGAGTTATTTTTTGCCTTGTGGAGGTTGACTGTAAATTATGGGTTACAACACAGCAAAGCCACATTGAGCAAATTATATGGCATGGGAAAACCCTTGCTTTGGGGGAAAAATTATATATTTCTTTAAAGATATGTTTTATAAAATATTATATTAAGCCTATAAAACAAAATCCAGGAGCACATTTTGTGGCCCTTAGGACATATTTGATGATCGACTCAAATCTCCAGCCCAGTCCTTAAACAGGGTTGGACTAGAGAGATCCCACTTGAATTGTCGGTGGGAGGCGGTCACGGTCCGTGGATTTCTACACACGGACCCACAAGAGTAAAGGCTAGAAATCTTGTTGGTCTTTGCACAGGACGCAGTAAATACATTAGCCAGAGAGTCTTAAATTTCATTTAGAGCAGCTTCGGCAGACTAACAGGCAATGTTTTCCCACTGTTAAAAATGGATTCCTTTATTATTCTCTTGAAGACGTCCATCCAAGTACCTTGGGGACTCGATCAAACGACAGCAAGATAAGAAGAAAGTGCGTGAATGCAGGGCTGTTAAATAGGAGACCACAACCCTCTGGAATGAAGGTTTTCCGTTTCTCTGTAACTTTGTCAAGCACTTCACTGGGCTGTGTCCGCGGGGCTAGAAATAGTCTTTCACACTGGTAAACAAAGTTAGGCATCCTGCCTCGATAGGGCCAGTCTTCGTTGCAGAGTTAAGGCCGAAGATTCCAAGGGTCAACTACCACCAGCTCTGACCTTCTCATGTATGGTCCCTGGAGGTCGGGAGTGAGATCATCACCAGCAACCTCACACGGTGACATTGCTAGCCAGGGCTCCCGCCAACTCCAGCCGGGGACACACAAGACTCAGGAGGGCGATGGCTCTGGGGTTCCCAGATGCATCTTCTAAGACAACCGATTGCCAGACTGAAAAGTCTGCAAAATCTTTCTTTAAAAATGTATGTTTTAATTTGAGGACACTAATTGCATGGGAATTCTTGGACTCTATGATTTATGACCCCTCCAGAATTCTGTGGGCTTTCCCTCCATATGGGCCGCTGCCATTTTCCTTTTGTATACCTATCACTCCCCATTGTTTATCTCCCCTGATTGATGTTCGGGCTTGGGATGTTTTCTATTATGAGATTCATAATTATCACTGGTAATAGAGAAGGTTTCCCTATTATCTTCAGCGAGACTGCCCAAATTATTCACTGTAGCCCACTGGTACCACACTGCAGGAAAATAAGAATTTATTTCCCATCCCCGGCATATGGTAGATAAGAGGATGTATTTATTTCTCCATGTTTCAAAAGGATTAAGCTTTGAAAAAATAAATATCACTTAGGCTGTCAGTTAGCAGAACTTTATGGTTCTGAGTTTAGAGTGCCTCTCTTGGGCTAAGAATAGCAAATCTAAACTCTGGTTTTGAAAAGGGGGAGACGGGTAAGGAGGTGGGGGATCGATTGTGTTTTACTTGGCTAAATAAATGAATGCTATACATTTCAACCACTATATTGGTCTACAAGGCACCCAGGACCACCTTGGACCCCAACGTTAAGTAACGCACTGGTTTATTTATAAAAATGTTAGTGAATTCCAACAGTCCTTGACCCCTGGCTATTCTGAGAGCACGCTGAATACATCATCTGGGTTTTGCCTAATTACACATAATTAGGAAATGTAATTATGCTTTTCAGTGTTTCTCTGCCATTAGGAACCGAGTGGACGGCTTGAAACACTAGTAAGGATTCAGTGCTTCAGAGAAAACAAATTAAAAATATGAGCCAACCTCTAAAAATAGGGATTGCACTGAAGGTTAGTAAATCAAACTTATAAAAAACATAATAAAAAAAATTGCTCTTGGCTCTGGCTAAATATTTGATGCAACAGTTATGCTGGCTGCCTTTGTGTTGGGGGCTTACTTAATGATACATCATTTGCATCCATGCTGAGCCAGGGAGAGGGAATGAATTATTTTGCTCTTCAATTACTTTGATTTGCTAACTTTCTCACACATTTATGCCTTTTCATTTTTACTTCCTCCTTTACGCTGAATTCCCCGTCTCGCTGAGCAAGTGGCTTCCAATTATTCCATAGCAAAGAATCACAACATTTCATTCGCGGGTTTGTTGCACGCAAAGGCTGCTGACACCCGAAGCTCAGGCAAATCTCGGTCCCCAAGCTGGGCACTTCCTTCTCAGCAACGGAGGAAGGAGCGCTTGGCTTTGCAAGTCTACAAAACAGCCACTGTAATAATGAGCGTGTCCTAAATTTCGCCGGACAGCTACTATCAATCAGGTACTGCGCTGGGTGGCTTCGCCCGCTGAAGAGCTAATAATTTCATAGGTGAGGAAACAGAAAGGTTACGTGCCTTAAAGGTACAAGTTCATGAAGGATGCAGAATTGGGAGCCTTCTGCGTTCTGATCTCAGCTTTCGTGTTTATTGAATTTTCCTCTACTGTTATGGTAGCTGACAGTAATAAAGTAACACACTCCATTAAATGCACTATTTATGGAAACATTTCTATGGTGCCAAACAAAACGTAAAAGGGGAGAGATTGCCAAAAGCGAAGGCCCAAGCATTAGCGCGAGGTTTACAGCACTTTTGTTCTGAACAGAAGGCTACGGCGAGGTAGCCGTCCTGTTAAAACCCGCCTCTCCACCTGTCAGTCCTATGCGGGTGTGTGTGTGTGTGGTGTGTGTATTTTTCTAAATTAGATTTCCATTCCATATTTCTCTCCCTATGTAAAGAATTTCTTCTAAGGCTGTCTTCATCCCTCCTTGGAGTTTATATATATATATACCATCCCCAATTGTCTTAGATCCTGTGCCACTCACTTTCGGATCTAGCCACCTCTGCCTGCCGCCTCTCCCTCCCCTTCCTCCTCCTCTTCCTCAGTGCCTGCACTGCTGAATCTGTTTAGAACGAACTCCCCTTGGATTATTTTATGAGACACGCTGCTACTCTTTCCAATCCCAGGTTACAATACACTTCTTCTGGGCACCTTGAATGGGAAATGTCGATCGGGACTTGGCTTTATAATGCGACGCTTACACCCCTGCTCCCCAAGTGGAGACCTGGATCTCCCTCATGTCTATAGGCCCTGCCTGGAGGTTAATTAGATAGTGCTGCCCAAAGTCCTCCTTTTCAAAGAAACATTTTATAACTCCTTATTAAGGTCTGAAATGAAGTTAATGAATAATAAACCTATCCACACAAATAATTAACAAAAAAAGAACATAATGTCCTAACTATAAAATAGAGAATTGATAAATAATATGCATTTTATTTTTTTATTATTATTATTATTATTATTTTAAGCTTTTATTTATTTATTTTGAGAGTGTGAGAGGGAGTGGAGGAAGGGCAGAGAGAGAGAGGGAGAGAGAGAATCCCAAGCAAGCCCCCAGATGTCACACAGAGCCCGAGGCAAGGCTTTAACTCACGAACCTCGAGATCATGACCTGAGCTGAAACCAAGAGTTGGATGCTTAAATGACTGAGCCACCCAGGCGTCCCAAATGATAGGCATTTTAAAAAGGCTACTTTAAACCAGAAGCCCATAATGAAAGAGTCAAATGTTTGTACCTATTGTTCCTTGAATCCAAAAAACACAGATCAAAATTCACCAGAATTTTGTTGATATGTTCTCTTTATATTTGGCATTTTGAAATAAGGACTAAATGTATATTTTACACAGACATAGTATTGTACTGGTAACGACATATTATTTTATTTTATTTTTTTTAATTTTAGAGACCGATTGCTTGAGTGAGGGAGGGGCAGAAGGAGAGGGATAGAGAGAATCTCAAGTAAGCTCCATACTCAGCACAGAGCCCGACTTAGGACTCAATCCCACGACCCTGGGATCATGACCTGAGCCAAAAGCAAGAGTCAGATGCTCAACTGACTGAGCCACCCAGGTGCCCTGAACTACCTTTTAAACTAGCTCTCTGGAAAGAAACACACACACATATGTACACATAACTCAGATCAGTAGCATCTGCCAATTTCCATGGTGTAAATACTCTCACCACAGTCAGTCTCATGCTACCAAGACAGTAACATCGAAAGCAGATTTGGGAAGCGACGGGCAGAATCTGTTCCCAGAGCTAGGTAGCAGGCAGCTTCATTGCACAACTTATTCACCATGAGTATAAAAGCTATAAATGTAGACAATTTACTTGTTATGGTGACTCACTACTGTGAGACCTGAATTTTCAAGCTAGTGACCAAATCTCAATAAAGTTTTAAATAAAATACAGTACAATCTTCCGTTGATTTAGAAGGTCCTTGCATTTCTAGGAGATTCAGTACAGGTTGTGTTTCTGTGCAAAGCAGAGTGAATTCTGGTCTCGAATTGCTGCAAACAAGTTTTTCACTGACATAAAGGCCTAATGGCACACGGATGCTATCAGGATGTGTACAATTCTTTATTGCTTGGGACTCTCCATAGGACCACAAGATGGAGTTACGGACTCCTAGACACTAAATGCCAAAGACCAACAAGAATGCCTCCACAAATTTCTAAAAGCTTCCCTGGCAGGCAGTGCTGCCTCTGTTGAGAACTACATCTAGACGTTTGCCACTCCAAGTGTGGTCCCTGGACCAGCAATACTGGCATCACCTGGAGCTCATTACTTCCCAAGAAGCACAGACTCTCAGGCCCCATCCACACCTAGTAAATCAGAATTTGCATTTAATAAGATCCTAGGGCCCTGGGTAATTTGTAGGCACATTACAGGTGGGGAGGCACTAGGTTAGACATCGAGCTTCAAAACTGACTGACTGTACAGGAATCCTGCTTAATGCTGGACAATGCAAAATAAACCACTGGCTCCAAAGAAAGACTAAACGACACGCCTCATTTCGGAGTGGTACCATACCATGCCACCATCCATCCCTTTTTGTTACCACCATACTGCACAGCCATTAGCTCTTCTGCATTAACTGTTTGGAGGATTAATGAATTAACCAATCAAAGATGCATCACGTCCTTACTATGTATTATGCCTTACACTTCCTCCCACTGATTCCACACAACAATCTCTTTTTAAAATGAACAAGAGATGAGAAAAGCAAGGCACTGAGAGGTTGAAGTCTTTGTGTAGGGTCACAGACTTCAGAACATGTATAGTCAGGATTAGTGATGGTAATTATTTTACATTAAAAAATTATTCCACAAGCTTACAATGAAGGTCAGCTGGGAGGCAAGGCAGACAATGGGACCCTTCCATCCCATAACGAGATGACTTACTTTTACACACAAGTGTGTATCTACAAAGCATGTTGACATGTGTCAACTCATCTGAACTTACAAACACCCAGTAACTTATTAATTCTACCGACAGATGAAGAGACTGAAGCTCAGAGAGGCATGAGATGAAGAGTCAGCTATGAAGGAACTTGCCCAAGTCATTCAGCTAGTAACTAGCAATAAAAGCAAGATAATTTAGGTTTTCTGCTTGTACTTGCCTAGGCATGAAGCTAGCACCTGGGGGTAGGAGATCATCTCAAGGGGCCCGGAAGCAAAGATACCTGGAGAAATGATCTCCAGCACACCATGGGTAGGGGTGAGGGTACTATTTGGAGCTGGGTTTTCAAGACGCCCCCCCCACCTCTTCCTTGGCCCCATTTTATTGTCCCTGACCTACTATGACATTTGGCAGGAAGATCAACGAGGTATGTAGATTACATACAGCACGTTTCCCCACACACGCCCTAACCTTATTCTCTGTGCACCCCCTCCATAACTGTGAGAACTCAGAGAAATTAAAAAAAGAATATAAACAGATCCTGACAATCTGGGATTCAGTTCAATTAACAGCCATAAGTAATATTGATTGCAAAATCTTAACACCTATTAGCGACTGGGGGTTGGGGGTGATTGCAGCTCTGCTCATAAAATGCATGCATTCCTTGTGCACAGCTCCTCAGCAACTTGGAGGGGGAAGCTTGTTGCTGTCCGTGCATCAAAATCTATGCCAAACCAGCAGGTTTAAACACAGGCTTCAGACCTCCCTGAGAAGATGCAAAGGTTCAGTGCTACCAAGCCTGGAAGGAGACAAGGTGGAACTATATTATAAAACCTCTCCACTTTATAAGCATGAACAGGAGAGAATGAGGGACAGAGACCACAACAAAGTGGAAATGGGGACTCTCTGGGTGGAGGGCTCATGAGGGATTTAAAATTTCTTCTTGTTAAATTCTTTCCCCCAAATGCTCTGTGATTTTTTTGAAGCGAAGTGTTTAACTTTGAGATTAGACTAACATGCAGTTGTGAGGAATAATAGAGGAGTTCAGGTCTCCTCCCCCAATGGCACTGTCACGCAGAACAGTAGCAGCACACCACAACCAGGAAAGCGACATCACTACAGTCAATACAGGTACCGTATCCACCTTTCCACGGTCCCTCGTGTTGCCCTTTTATAGCCACACCACTTACCCTGCTGTTCCCTTTGACCCCCCGGGCAATCCTAATCTGTTCTCCATGTATATAAATTTGTCATTTCAAGAGTATGTGTAACTGGACTCATACAGTATGGAACCCTTTGAGACTGAATTGTTTTTTCATTCATCTATAATTCTTCTGCAGCCAAAGGAAATATTGTGTGTATGTGTGAAGTCTCATTATTATAAGATTGAATTGTTCCTTGAGTTGTCTGTATTATTCCATCTCTGGGAACCACTAAATTCTCTTCTTCTCCTGAGATCTGCTCCTTGACCTCTGGAGTTTGGGAAGTGTTTCTGTCACCCTGCAGTGCTATGGCTGAACTAGCCACTTTCTGATGACACTTGGCTTTGTTTAAGGTGGACTGTGGCTCCCCGAGCTGCTCTCCTCTGATTCTCCAAATCCAGAGAACATGAAAAGCTATCTTCCGAAGCACAGCCTCATGGAGTCCAACAAGCCACCTGCCTCCCCCACAACCCCAGACATAGAGAGAAAGGGACATGGCCAACATAGGACTTCTGGCTTCTAATTTTGCCAGCCATTCTTGAATCTAGAGTATGTTATAGTAAAAAGAACTGTGGAGCCACCTGGAGTGAATTTTCCAACTTAAGGGAAATGTTTCTTGTGCCCTTGAGTGGGTCTCGGAGTCTCAGTTTTCTCATCTGTAAAATGGAGACAATAAAACTTGCCTTTATATTTATGGATGTGTCTATGCACTGTGATTATATTAATTAAATTAAATGCAACACTTGTAACACCATGCCCCATATGTGATATGCCCAAAGATGTGATCCACGTGGCTCTTACCACTGCAAATGAATTAAAATAATGAATGTAAGTTCACCTTGAAAATTCACTTTGGTTCCTAATCACTCAACCTTTTTCTCCCTCTTTCTTGGTATTTACAAAACACTCGCTTCCCCAAGAAATGGTTTCTAGACAAGAGCCATGCAGACACCTCCCTAAGCGGTCTGTATTAAATCTCCAATCTTGCGTGGCTGGGGGAAAAAAAAAAAGCATCTCACTCTGAGAAGTGTTCAGGCTTTGAGTAATGTCAGAGCCTTTGAACAAGCCTTATAAATGACATCCGTATTTGTCCATTTTTGACTTAAATTGCTTTTGGTTCAACCGCTGCCATGAATTGCCTTGATGCAGTATCATATAGAATGGCACAAAACACAGAAGAAGAACGGCTTGCTGGCGAGGATTAGGACATAAAGGAGTCACTGCCTCGCTCGCTTCTCCAAGTGTTGGAAGAAATGAAAACGAAACTCCCGTTGAAAGGTAATCTCCATGAACCGTGATAAGTCCGAGTGACATTTTACACAGCTCGAGTCTTCGGGCGCAGCCTAGCAGTGATAATAAAAGCCATCTGCATATAGGTCTCCATTTTTTAAGTTTGCAAGGGCTGGTTTTCTTTTTTCTTTTTCCTCCTCTCCTTCTTCTCCCTCCGTGCCTCAGCAGCAAAGAGCAATTTGTGATTCTAGAACTTCTCGTTAATATAACCCGGGCTCTGGCTTCTGTCCTGTGGGCTGAAGAAGGAGCATCTATATTCTGGGAGACAACCTCCACTATCCCCATTCTCTCCTCTCCTGCACTTCGCTTTCTGTGTTTCCTCTCTTCCTGCTAAGCCCTGATTCTGCAGGGGGAAATGGGCTTAGCAAAGGCCCATCTACTGCCTGGCTCCTTAAGCTAAGAAATTCTATTTCATCTCAGTCCTGTGATGAGGCATCCAAACCGCGAGGGCTTTGGGTGTATAGAATAATTAAGTAGACGGAAATTGAGATCAAAAATCTTGAGTTCCAGCCTCATCTCTGCCACTTTACGAGCTGCCTGACCTTAGGCGAGCTGCTAGAATACCCCTGCTTCTCACTTGCTGTAGCCGGCAAGCAGCCTAGAGCCACCCACCTCAAGGGTTGTCGGGAGGATTAAATGAGGACTGCATTTTCAAGGCCCTGGGGTAATGCCGGAGGCCAGGAATGCTCATTCCCTTTCCTTCCCAACCACACGTGTGACCCGTTGATCACGGCAGCCGCAGAGGTGTCTGAACACACCACAGAGGGACCCCTCTTCGCTGCAGGGAAGGACGCTATCATTCAGTCTGGTCCGTGGCGGTGTGCCGTGGGGTGAATTAGCAAAAGGAAAATCTAGTCCCTTGGAAGCCACTGACCAAACTGCAAAGAGAATCTCTGACGTCTGGCCAGGGCCATGGGCTTTTGCAAACAGAACACACAATTTCAGCCCACACATTCGTCCGCTACCAGTGTCCTGACATGGGCCACACCGGCCCAGCCTCACGAGAAGCCCTCCCCGGGGGCTTTCAGTCTGCGCGAAGGAAGAGTAAGGTTAGGTGTGAAACAGACGTCTGTTACCCACGGCTGTTCCCACACCCTTACAAAGAAGAGGCCGGGCGGCATGGGTCTCTTCATTTTCATGTGTGCAAACGAGGTCACTTTCTCAGCAAATCAATAGAACCATCTGAATACGCAATTTTCATGTCACAGTGTATTTTGGAGTTGAAATACATCGAAGGGAACAAGAATAACAAGGCTTTGAAGGAGGGGAGCGCAGGTAGGAACGTAGTTTTATGCTTTCTCGCTGAGAGTCTCAAACATATATGAAGATATAACTGAGATCCTGAAAAGTCAGAAACGGAAAAACTAAAAATACTGAATTACTTCAGATTTGAATTTTGGTTCTTTTCGTATTAAAAGAAGTCCAAGAGACTTTTCTAAATGTATTCTGGCAATATTCTGGCAATGCTATTTTTTTTTTTCATGTTAATTTCTCCTGGTCCACTGTGCCCAGCTCTTCAGGGAGTTAGACTAGTGAAGAATGAATCCCGGAGCTGCTGTGTGACCTGAGACAAGTCGCTTAACTTCTCTGTTTCTCCCTCTATGAGATGCAGTCAGGGGCTCAGTCAGTTAAGCGTCTGACTTCGGCTCAGGTCATGATCTCGCGATTCGTGAGTTCGAGCCCTACATCGGGCTCTGTGTTGACAGCTCAGAGCCTGGAGCCTGCTTCGGATTCTGTGTTTCCGTCTCTCTCTGCCTCCCCCCTCCCCACTCATGCTCTGTCTCACTTGCTCTCAAAAATAAATAAATAAATAAAAACATTAAAAAATTTTTTTAAAAAGCTGCAGTCATAATAGCTGGTCTAGGCAATAGGACCAGATAAGGTCCTAAGCTGAATAGTGCATGAAAAACCATGTGAACATTCTTAAGTGCTTAGACTGTTTGATTTAACTTAACCCCGCCTTCTCTCTCTCACCATACAAATGCTTCGGGGATGCTTTAATATGCTCAGGAATGCTTTTTATTTTAAAGGGTGCTTCCATTTTATTTTTTAAAAGGTTTTAAAATTTTTATTTACTTATTTTGAGAGAGAGAGAGAGAGAGAGCGAGACAGCATGTGCGTGCACACGCAAGCAGGGGAGGAGCAGAGACAGAGGAGAGAGAGAGAAAACCCCAAGCAGGCTCTCTACTCCGTCAGCGCAGGGCCAGATACGCGGGGCTCGAACTCACGAACCGTGAGATCATGACCTGAGCCAAAATCGAGAATCGGACACCTGACCAATGGAGCCACCCAGGCGCCCCAAGGACGTTCCCCTGTGAAAGCCATGTTTGCCGCTGGCCCCCTTCGGGGGGATCTGACGGGCATGAACGTGGAGGTTTTAGAACACATCACATTTAGGTTTGGGGCATTCTGCACATCACTCAGGTTGCTGTAGCTGACAGAATAAAAGCCAGATTCAAGTCTTCGGTAATTTGGCCAGGCAAAGGCCTCGCACCAGAACGCTGGCACTCGCTTTCCAGCAGAGTAAGAGCACCTGCGACAATGAGAGGCGATGGGGGATAATGAGAAGAAGAATTTGAAGAGGAAGAGCTTTTGGGGTGAGGCACGTGGACGCAAATGCATATATTGGCCAAAGATCCTAGGGCTTCATTCGTGGAGTTTCACTCTCCTCTGTAAAATGGGCACACGAGCCACACGAACAAAAACTCCTGAAAGGACTGTGTCCTTGGAAAGACCGAAAGTAAAGTCTGGGAAAGCCTCAGCACAGGTCCTGGCTCGTGCAGACACGAGCCGCTCGTCCAGTCGCTGAGATCAGGGCAGGAGGTGTCCATGATTACAACAGAGAATCATTACAATAATACAAACTAAAGCTTCCTCTTTTTATGTCGCATGTCATTGTTGGATCCCGCTACACTCGTCTCGTAATTTGACACCGAGGTGGGCATTCCTGTTTGTCTGCGCGCCCTCCAGACCATAAATTTCCCCGTGCGATACACAAAATCTTTAGTCTATTAAGAAGTCAGTGGAATGTTCAGGAAAAGAGCAAGGTTTCCTGGAACCCGGTCTCCGCCTGCAACAAAGCACGCTGTACTTGCGAAACCTGGGCGGCGGGGATTTCCCGTTTGGGACCCTCGTTGCGTCTGCCAGGCCTGGACGCCTTGTTTACGGACCTCCTGAGGACCCCCTTTTCTCATTTACTCTGTTTCTTTGGACGGCAACCTATATACCTCCCAATAAATTTTGGTTTACCTAGGAGCTGACGGGTACAGAAAGCTAGATTCAATTTGGGCCGATTTATGAGACAGGCGCACAGCAGTCCTGGAAACTTTCCTGCAGCTCTCTTTATAAATTAACCCCTTATTTAAATATTCTGCAGACTTAGCACCGGGCAGCGTTCGATGCGGACACCGTCCCTGATAAGCCTTCCAGGCCTCTCGGTGTTTGCTGCCACGACACCGGGCCCCGCTCGGAACAGATGACGCTGATTTACAAGATTTACGAGCCGAGGGAAGCGTTCGCATCCCGGTGTGATTCGGGCCACCGGCACCTCGGTTTTGCGGGGCTGCGTTATACCAACTTGCAGACTTCCTTAATGGAGGCGCATGCGGAGACCGAACTCGGGGAGGCGTGTGCGTGAGCAGCGTCTTGCTGTGACTGACGGCTTCACTCGTTCGCGGACTCACCCATTCACTTGAGATGTTTCACATCCCTAAGAGGCGCAAGACAGCGAGGCAAAAGGCGCAGGGAGACCAAGCAGGACGAGGCCCAACGCCCGGACTCAAAGAGCTTATACTCGACCCCTATGGTACTGTAGGAAAAACACGAACTGTATGAGCCAGCAGACTCCGCCGGGAGGGCCACCTGTTTCAGTCCTGAGCTGCGCGACTCTGGGCAACGTACTGGACCACCCTAAACCTTAGTTTCGCCAACTGCAAATAGGTATATTCATACCCAATTTTACAGAGGATGGAGAGAGGTAATGATGATGCTGAGGAAATTGCCGTGAAAACTCTGAGCACCACACACCCGTTGCAGACTCTTACACACAACCCGGCCGTTCACCGGAGAAAGGAACACACGTGCCGCAAAGGAACGAAAGGAAAGTTCCAGAACATCAGACCCAGGAGGGGAGACTCTTATATGTTTACAGTTACCCAGTGTTACTGCTGCAGTGTTATCATAGGTGCTGTGCCTCCATTTTCTTTGCTCCTGGTGAAGAAGAATGAGGAGGGAGAGGAGGCAGGGAGCGGAGAGGAAGATGGCCAGGCTGCTAAGTACAGAGGGAATCAGGGCTCCGCTGGAGGAAAAAGCAGTGGATAGGAAAGGGTATGAGGTGAGAATCGGTGTTAAAACAAGAGAGAGGCACACCTGCGTGGTTCGAGTGGTTAGGTGTCTGACTCTGGATTTTGGCTCCGGTCATGACCTCACTGTTCGTGGCATCGAGCCCCACAATGGGCTCTGCGGTGACAGCGTGGAGCCTGGTTGAGATTCTCTCTCTCTGTGCCTCCCCTTTTGCACGCTCTCTCTCTCTCTCTCAAAAATAAAAATAAATATTAAAAAAATATAAAATGCGGACCCCGGTCACTTTATTGGTCTTATCCCACCAAGGGATTCTTCAAGGCAGGTTTCTTGCTCTCAGGGGGAAAATAAGCAAATAAAATTGGTGCGTTCAAAAGCCGGGGCTGTAATGATTACAAATGGAGGCAGTGTGTCTGCAGAGAAGTCTTCCGAAACGATGGGGAGAGTTCAAGGTTCCTACGATGAAGTTACCTCCTCCACCCTCCTGCTGGCTGCACGGTCACAGATGGTTCCAGTCACCACAACCCCAGAAAGGGTGAGACGACACTTCTGACCCAGAGGGGAGGGGTAGTTGCATTGTCCCACCGCGTGCGCCTTTCCAAGGGCTGAACCCGTGAAACGGTCAGGTGTTCAAAAGAACCAGGGAGAAGCAAAGTAGCAGAATGTGGTGATTTAAAACTATGCCCCCAAGTCCCTTGATAACATCTCCCTTCAAACAGGGGGTCCAGGTTCCTGTTTCCTCAAATATGGACTTTAGTGGCCCATTTCCAATGCAGGCAATGTGGCTGACATCACAGCATCTGACAGCGTGTGATGTCCCAGACCGACGGCTACGAGGCACCGTACCCTGCCCCTCGTGCCCTCTCTGACCTCACTCGCTTGGCCAGCTGCCGCCCTGGGAGGCTGCTCAGGCAGTCCTATGAAGGGCCCGCGGGGTGGAGATCGGAAGCCTCCCGCCGAGAGCCAGGTGCACGCGACATCTTGGATGTACCACCTCCAGCCCCATCAAGTCTCCAGAGACCACAGTCCCAGCCAACGCCTTGACTGCAGCCTCACGGGGGACAAGTCAGAATCACCCATCTAAGCGACTCCCTCATCTCTGACCCATGGAAACCGTGAGATACTGAACACGTACTGTTTTAAGCCATAAAGCGTTTGGGTGATTTGGTAGGCGGCAATAGTAACTGCGACAAAGACGACCCAAATCCAGGAAGAAGAGAAAGAAGCAGGGCGGACGGCTACGGCCATAAGCAAGGGGAAGGCCAGCTGAGAAACACAAGTCACACGGGCAGCAACAACGTGAGGACTTGCCGCAGGAGACTCCCCACCCTCGGCCCCACCAGCCCCCGTATGTTCTAGGAGATTCCATTCTAGGGCTCGGCACGGAGCGCTTGCAGACAGGTGCTCAATAAAAGCTCTGGATATCATCGTAGTAATCATTATTTTTGTTCGCATTTATTGAGCACTTATTACGTACCAGGAATTATGCCCTGGGCTTTATGAGAATTACTTTATTTGATCCTCGTAAGGCTCCTAAATGTTGTACATAGCATTATGATCACTCTTTCACAGATGAGAGAAAACTCAAGAAGAGAAAGATGAGGTGAGCTGCCCAACGCCCTACACCTAATAAGCATACAGCCTGCCTCCCACTGGGGAGGTCGAGGTGCTGGCGTTGTGCAGCTGGGGGCATGCACTTGGGCTCCCGGGTTGGGTACCAGCGGACATTCAAAGCAGCAGGACAGACCTCACTTTTATTTCCGGAGCATGCATTCGATTCTCAGCTAAGCAAACTGACACATTGTTTTTACGTGTCTAGGAACGCAGGTATCTTGAGTGGAATGCAGGCTTTCCCTGGAGCTTTTAAGATACACCTTAGAGGCTCGGGGCGGGCTACTTCAGAAGGCATCCCAGACCCCTAGCAGTGCAGGTGTGTTCTTTGTAGAAAGCACTGGCTAAGATGCGGCCTGCGGATGGAGAGATGAAGCTTCCCAAGTCTCTGCAGTCAGAGCTGGCTCCTCTGGCTCCAAACCCTGCGTGGTCTCCACCTCTGCGAGCCCCTCCACCAGCCAGGCTGTGGCAGCTGTGGGGCCTCGGGGACTCGGGGCAAAGCCCTTCCTTCTCTCGGACTCCACTCCGCAGGTATCCCTCCATTCCAACAAGGACTGGGATTAGGGCGGCGTCATTAGCGTCCTCAAAACGAACACGGTTGCCAGGTACTCCTAAATGTGTTTGCAACGATCGCGGTGGCCTTTGTGACAAATAATTGAAGATGGGGCGCCTGACCCGCCGGCGGCAGGGGGTGAGGGTGGGGCTGCAGGAGGAGCAGGACGGGCAGCTGTGGGGATGACAGAAAGAGTCATTTACAGTGGCAGGGAGGTAAGGAACTCTCCGGCTCCCAGGGGGCCCCGGGCCGCTCAGATGCTCCCTCCAATACAAGCTGATGCCGTCCCGCTCGGCCAAATCGACCTGAACAGCCCAGAAACCTGCGCGGCCGCACCTGTCAGCCCCAATCGGCACCGCGGAAATTCTGTTAGGAAAATAGATGTACCGAGATTCAATTTTTCGATTGTCTGAAGGCTTAATTTAGTGACCTTGGAGAGTATCTCCTAGAGGTGAAAGCAGCAGCTGGGGATCTGCCGGGTGGGGGAGGACAGGGCTTCCCCGGTAATGGGTAATCTGTTTACCCTAATTCTCAGGCCTCTTCGGGAAGCCGGGGAAATAGTGAGATCGGTGCTCCCATTTTCTTAATGAAAAAACAAAACAAAACAAAATAAACAAACAGGCACAGGGGTGGCAGGGAAGACACGAGAGAATGAGAGAGAGAGAGAGAGGTGAGGGGAAAACTCCAGCCAAATAGACATGGGGACTTTATATAGTGAATACACACACACGCGCACACACACGCACTCACATACACAAATATATGATATATACAAATAGGCAGATGTTTATTATGAAATTTAAAATTAAGCCCTAAAGTAGAGAAAATAATATAACATCATAGGCCTACCATCTAGATAACAAAAATCACTACAATGCTGACATATCTTCCCTCTTCTTCCCTCTCTTCTTAAACCCTCTCCTCTTCCTCCTTGGTATTAGTGCTGCTGCTGAAACCCCCACCTCATGTCATTCATCTCTGCCGACCGTGCATGCTGGTCGGTTGGTGTTGTGAGGAGGCGGAGCCACTCTGGTGCCACCAGTTTGCTTAACAAAACTACCCCAAGGTGGCTCCGTCGGTTGAGCGTCCGGCTTTGGCTCAAGTCATGATCTCGCGCTTTGTGAGTTCGAGCCCCATGTCGGGCTCACTGCTGTCAGCACCGAACCCGCTTCGGATCCTCTGTCCCTCCCCCGCTTGAGGTCTCTCTCTCTCAAAAATAAAAAAACAGTAAAGAAAAAAATACCCAGAGAAAGATCCTGGCAGGAGGGAGGGGCTTTGGAATCAGAGTTCTGATTCTGTCTCCCACCCTCCCTCGCTGTGGGACCTAAGGATACTACCCTCGACCTCTCTGAGTCTCAGTTTCCCTCGACTGGGGAGGACGGTGGCCCATACACCTGTCAGGGGAGTGAATGGGCAATGACCCCAAGACGCCAGGCACAGAATCTGGTGCAGGTTAAGGGAAAGGCCATTTTTAAGTTCTGCTACTAGAGCCCCATGTGGTTCCAACGACCTCAGCCCGGGCTCTGGAAAATCCTCTAGACCAGGGATGACAAACTTTTCTGTGAAAAGCGAAATAGTAAATATTGGGTTGGCCTGGTGTGTCTCTGCAGGAACTACTCGGTGCTGCTCCTGCCCCTCGAAAGCAGCCACGGACAAAAGGGGATCAGTCAGGCAACGCTGTGTGCCCTGGACAATCTGTTTGAAAAACAGGCAGCCGGCCGGATTTGGCCCGTGGGCCACTGGGTGCTGACTGCAGCTCTAGACCAACCACCCTCAGGATGTCAGCACCCACGGAGGGCATCAGGACCCCGCTGCTGCCGGTAATCACGCAGATTCCTGGGTCCCATCCCGGATCGACTAAACTCTACAGAAGCGCCGAGATGAGGTCTGAGAAACGGCCTCCGAGCAATCCTGACACACGTCGAGGTCTGGGAACCTCTGCTCTTACTCGATTTAGGATTACAGGCGCCTGGGTGGCTCAGTCGGCTGGGTGTCCGACTTCGGCTCAGGGCATGATCTCACAGCCCGTGGGCTCAAGCCCCACGTCAGGCACTGTGCTGACAGCTTCAGATTCTGTGTCTCCCTCTCTCTCTGCCTCTCCCCTACACATGCTCTGTCTCTTTTTGTCTTTCAAAAATAAATAAACATTAAAAAATGTTAAAAAAAAGAAAGTATGCACACGGAATGCAGAAAATACTACTCAAAGGTCAGAAACCTATCGCTTGGCTTCCAATCCAGCTCTTGGTGTCCCCACATTGCTCGTTTATAAAATAAAATGGTAATAGTGCCGAATTTACAGGGTTAGAGGATGAGAGACGATGACAGTAACCACAATTAATAAAATATAATCGGCGCACAATGTCGCATAATCGATAAAGGGCATCAGGGGATGGCGTCTAAGGACAGGTCGTATTATTTATTATTCATATACGTGTCTAGTAGCATTTGGTGCATAGTAGGACGCAAACAGGATGCATAGTTATAAAATATTATTTTTTAATAATTTTTTTAAGTTTACTTATTTTGAGAGAGAGAGAGAGACAGCACAAGTATGGGAAGGGCAGAGAGGGGCAGAGAGAGGCAGAGACAGAGAGAGACAGAGAGAGAGAGAGAGAGAGAGAGAGAGAGAATCCCAAGCAGGATCTGAGCTGTCAGCACAGAGCCCGATACAGGGCTTGATCCCACAAACCATGAGATCATGACCTGAGCCGAAATCAAGAGCCAGACACTCCAGTGACTGAGCCACCGAGGCGCCCCTAAATGAACTTATTACACAGAAAGACACATCAGCGAGAATCAAAAGTGCCCAGGGCGGTGCTGTGCGTACCACACATACCCCACGGAACGCAGCTCACAGCAACAGTGCCACTGGTGAGGTCAGACTCCTGTGTGTGGCAGGGGTCGCCTAAATGTTAGTCCTAACACGTCCCCCTTCTCTCTGGCCCCTGTCCTCCGCACGAATGGCAAAGATTTCCTACGTGCATCCTGCCTCTGACCCGGTCCCTGTATCAACACTCTTCTCTCTGGAAGCTGCTCTTTAATTGTCCTTGCTGAGACTGTGACAGGGAGCAGAAGCCAAGCCTTGGTGTCCCCAGGCCGCAGGCCCTCGGTGGGGTGGGGCATTCAGATTAGATTAGCCAGCAGCCCTCTTCACTAGTGTCGCTGGATGTCCCTTGTGTTGTTGGCAGTGGTGTCATTAAGGCCTCATGGCCTGAGGATCCAAGAGAGACACCCAGAAGCTAATCCTGAATACTGACACCTGAAGCTAATTCCCTTTCACGACCTGACAATTTCCACCATGGCTTGTCCCCCATCCTGGCAGCCAGCCCGGCTCCCTGACGCCCCCTGACAGGTTGGTGGATATGCTTTCTACCTGGTTCCAGTAGACCTTACTTTTCCTGGTTATTTCAGCCCTGCAAGTTCCCTGCTGGAAAAGGGAGCCAGAGGTGTTTGGCGGGGGTGTGGGGTGGGGACATAGAGAACAGAGGAGAGGATTAGAAATTCTGTACCTGGAGTCACGCGGACTTCCGCTCCACCACTTTCTCAGTGAGTTTGTGCCAATGAGCTTTACTGCCTTCATCTGGGAAATGGGCGCGAGCACCACACTTCCCCTTCAAAGGCCGCCCTGGCCCTGAGGTCATCGTATGCAGTTCTCTGCCCGGGGCACACAGCCGGGCTCCAGGGGGTCAGCGCTCTCGCCGGTTTAGAGGATCAGCCATCCACCTCTCTTTCATTTACCCTTTCAACCAACGCTCAGTGTGCTTTCCAGACAAATCTGCTGCAACGCCCCGGAGAGACCTGCGGCCAAAGCCCCTGACGAAGCTCTTTCCCGGAAGCTCTCTGGTTTCCTTTCCGCCATCTGTAAAATAGGGGGGAATCCCTTGAGCCCAGCTGGCTAAGTCCTAAAGAGCGAAGGAAATAAGGTATCTAAAACCCAGCTCCGTGTGAGACTGGGGTAGAGAGGGAAACGGCAGAGCCGAGGACTTCCTTGAAGAAGCTCATTCTTGTGTCTTTCACACCGGTGTGTTCTCAGCTGGCTTTAAAGGCACATGTTTGTGGGGATCGATGCACACATTTATGTAACCTCCCTGACACCGGGGGCCAGGCTGTGTTTCCAAACAACGTCTATTATGTCAGAGGAACGGACTCTCTCTAGAGTGATGCAGGTGCTTACATGGACAGGCGGCCCCTCTCCCGTGGCCTCCCAAGTCGTGGGGCACCGTGGTGAATACTGAGGCGATGGCGGCTCCCTCGCATCTCTGTGCTCCAGGAAACGCCTGCCTCCCATGTCAGCGTGGAACAGTGGGAAGGCGCGAGGCTCCTCACTCACGCGGGCCGCGGGCACGATGATCGCCAGGCCCCTCCTCTGCCTCGGTCCCCCACTGCCGCCGAACGCAAACATCTGCTGGCATCATTAAGGCATTTCTATACCGTGCCGACCAGGGGCTGACCCTGTGACCATTTCCACCATTAGATCCGAATGACCGCAGCAGCGGGGCTGAAAGGCTGGGGTATTAATTCACAGAACCGCAAGCTCAATTTAAGATTTAATTTGAGATAACGAAGAGCTACTGAAAGTGTTTTCAAACTTCTAAGCATGCAATAAAAGGCCTGTCCCTGTTTTTCAAGTAGAATATGAGTCCCGTATTTCTGCGACGAGATTTATTCGGAAATTGACAAACAACGCGAGAGCCCCTTTCCTCTTTTTCCAGCTCCTTCTGCGGCATCTAGCCCCTTCATGATGTTTCTTTTTAGGAACATTTCCCCCTTTCGTTCCTAATTTACAAATGCCTGCCTTTCGGGGATTACCTCTCAATTTGATCTCATCACGGAAGAGAAAACAGGCGTCCTTAGAAATCTTCTCCAACATCCTGGTTCCCTTGGATTCCAGCTGGAAATGCTAAGTGTCCGCTCAGCAGCGACGGCGTTCTATAAAAAGCCTTGGCCTACAAGGTAACTAACTCTCTCAGAGGGAAGGTGATGACAAGACCGAAAACCATATACCACCCGGCTGCGAAACTGTACTTTCCTGGTTCTGGGAAATGTCTAGACTCTGAAGATTGTTGTTTCTAAAATATTTAACATTACGCCTGGAAATCAGTTGCATTTCTATACACTAATCACAAAGCAGCAGAAAAAGAGATCGAGGAGTTGCGGCTGCACCAAAAACAACTAGATACCTAGGAATAAACCTAGCCAAAGAAGTAAAAGAGCTGTTCTCTGGGAACTATAGAACACTTAGGAAAGAACCTGAAGAGGACACAAAGAAATGGAGAAGCATTTCCTACTCATAGACTGGAGGGACACTGTTAAAATCTTTATGCTACTGAAAGCAATCTATATACTGAATGTAATTCCCATGAAATACCATCAGCATTCTTCATAGAGCTAGAATAAACAATCCTAAAATTTGCGTGGAACCACAAACGACCCTGAAGAGCCAAAGCAATTCTGAAAAAGAAAAACAAAACTGGACGTATCACAATTCTGGATTTCAAGCTATATTATAAAGCCTGTATTCATCAAGACAGTATGGTACGGGCACAAAAACAGACACAGAGATCAACAGAACAGAACGGAAAAGTCAGAAATGGACCCACAGCTATGTGGTCAACTAATCTTTGACAAAGCAGAAAAGTTGGTAAAACTGGACTGTAGAAGAATGAAACTGGACCACCTTCTCACACTTTATAACAAATAAACAAACAAATAAATAAATTCAAAATGGATGAAAGACATGAGACAGGAAACCATCAAAATCCTAGAGAAGAACATGAACAAAAACCTGTGATTTTGGCCACAGCAACTTCTTACCAGACACATCGCCAGAGGCAGGGGAAACAAAAGCAAGAATGAACTACTGGGACCTCATCAAGATAAAAAGCTTCTGCACAGTGAAGGAAACAATCAACAAAACTAAAAGGCAGCCTACAGAATGGGAGAAGACATTTGCAAATGACATATCTGATCAAGGGTTAGTATCCAAAATCTATAAAGAACTTAGCAAACTCAACACCCAAAAACCACGTAACCCAATTAAGAAATGGGCAGAAAACATGAATAGATACTTTTCAAAGAAGACATCCAGATGGCTTGCAGACACAGAAAAGATGCTCAATATCACTCATCATCAGGGAAATACAAAGAAAAGCCACAACGAGATACCACCTCATACCTGTCAGAATGGCTGAAATTAACAACGTAAGAAACGACACATGTTGGCGAGGATGCGAAGAAAGGGGAACCCTTTTGCACTGCCGGTGGGAATGCAAACTAGTGCAGCCACGCTAGAGAACGTATGCAAGTCTCTCGAAAAGTTAAAAACAGAACTATATTTGGATCCAGCCACTGCACTCGGAGATATTTACCCAAAGGAGACAAAAACACAGGTCAAATGGGTAGAGGCACCCTGATGTTTATAGCAGCAGTACCAACAATGGCCAAGCTACGGAGAGACTCAAATGCCCACTGACTGATGAATGGATAAAAAAGAGGTGAGATACACACACACACACGCACGCACATACACATGCACACACACACACGCACGCACACACACACGCACGCACACACGCACGCACGCACGCACATACACACGCGCACACACACGCACGCACATACACACGCACGCACGCACACGCACACACGCACACGCACGCACGCACACACATACACACGCACGCACACACGCACACACACGCACGCACACACACGCACACACACACGCGCACACACACACGCACGCATGCACACTGGAATACTACTCAGCCATCAAAAAGAACAAAATGTTGCCATTTGCAAAGATGTGGATAGAGCTAGAGTGTATTTACACTAAGGGATATAAGTCAGAGAGAGAAAGACAAATACGTATGAATTCACTCACATGTGGAATTTAAGAAAGAAAACAGATGAACAAATGGGAGGGGGGAAAACAGAGCGGGAAACAAACCATAAGAGACTCTTAAAGAACAAACTGAAGGTTGATGGAGGGCGGTGGGTAGGGTTTAAGGTGGGTACTTGTTGTGATGAGCACTGGGTGTCGTATGTAAGTGATCAAACACTGAATTCTACTCCGGAAACAAATGTTGCACTGTATGTTAACTACTTGGAATTTAAATAAAAATTTGAAAAAAATAAAGAAACATCTATTAATAACCAAAAATAAGTACACCACTATACTACAATACAATAAAAGTCTGTTTGGAAATAGGGACTTTAGCTGACTCGAATATATTTCAAGACACCAAAGAGTATTTTTGCTTGTTTGTTGGCGAATATTTAAAAATCTAGCTGGAGATAAGAATGGTATACTTTGGACTCAGAAGCCTGAATCTTTACTGGTCTTCGCTGAGCATCTATTTTGTGTCTGGCACTGTGCCAGGTACTTTTTCTCATTTTCTCAAAAGCTCATTCCAACGTTAGAAATATGGAGATTTGGGTTTAAACCCCAGAAAGAAATTTACCTTCCTCGAGCCTCTTCCTCATCCGTGAAACGCCACGCACCTTGGTGCTTCCGGAAGTCAACTTTGAAAGCTAGAAACATGTAAATGCATGGGAGAAAAAATACCCCTGGGCTCAGGGTCAACTGAGCCTGACCCTGTTACACTGTTGGAGATGAACGGCCTTCCTAGGAGCCTCACTGCGAACGTTCTGGTTGCTGCTACGATTACACAATGTGGAAACGTGGGAACCATGGTACTTTAGACACGTGCCATTCGGCTGGTTTATGTGGCTTTTCAAAATGAAAGGCCATGAGGTGGGTGGGTGGGTGGGGGAAGGACAAACTGTGAGGAGACCAGACATAGCTGGTTTGGCTGGATTTCAACTCAATCTCCATCTTGACTAGCTGTGTAACCTGGGGCAAGTCGGTCCGCATGTCTGGACCTCAGTTTCTTCACTTTTATTATTATTTGCTCATCAGGTAGAAATGTGGCTCACCCCAGGGAACGGGTGGGTAGATATTAAACTGCAGTTGCTGCCATACAGAAGATTCCAAGGAGAAAGGCTAAGAAGGCTAAGAGAAATGACCCATGCACATAAAAGGCCAAGTGGTAGGTCACGGAACACCAAGGATTCCAAGTATTCTGGCAACACAAGAAGCCAGGAGAGAGGCAAGGAAGAGAGTCTCACTCAGAGCCTCCAGAAGGAAGCAATGCTACCTTGATTTTAAACTTCTGGCCTCTTGAGCTGTGAGAGAGAAAATTTCTATTGCTTTAGGCCACCTAGTTTGTGGTCATTTGTTACAGAAGCCCAAGGAAACTCAGACAGGCAGGGTGGTTAGTAATAAAACAAGAGGCACTTTCCTGAAGCAAGGATGGGTATCTTTACTTTCACTGAGATTCTCAGCATGTTAGCGAGGTAACACAACTTCTGAGCCTTGGTAGTCAACAGTCAGCTTCACTAATAGGAAGGGGGCCAAGGAGAGCTTCTCAGATCACCAGTTTGGAAGATCTTCTTTTAAGGATGGGAAAGTGATTTAGGTGCCCCTGGACCATACCCTTGGGTCTTGTCTGACTCCATCATTATTTCCAGCATACCGCTGGCACCACCTCCACCGGGCTTGGGTGTGCAAAGTGGGTGGTGGCCAGAGCTTCAGCTCACACGTGGGAAAGAACATTCCTACAGCACACAACTGGCTCCTTGGCATTAAAACCTATGGGCGGCCATTACAGTTCTTGCTCTATTTGAGCACATGGGCTCAAGTGACTGGAAGCTTCTCTTATGTCTTCTGTCAACAGGAATTGGTTCTTTGTGCACGTGGAGTGTCTAGGAGAGTGCCAAGTCCAGAGCAGGTACTCGTAGGTGTCCAAGGAACGATAAAGGTTACAACTAAGAAAAAGAACTTATTTGCTTTATTTTGTTTCCTCCACATTGCCACACTATCCTCCAAATTTCACTGATATTGATACCAAACTAAGAGCAGAAGAGATAGCCAGTCTATCCAGGAAGATGCAGACTTAGGGCGGAACTCAAGCATAGAGAGGTCACCAAAGACATTTAATGACATACATAAACAGTGGCTGATGGGACCATTCACTACAACTTGCCTGGTGAGCTAGGCTCACTTGGCCCAGGAACCAGAAGGCTGAGCAGATGCGGGAGGAAGCTGAACCTTGGGCCAGCCGAGTGGGTAGGAAGGCACAAGAACAAATGCTCACAGAGGGAACAGTGAGCGCAGTGGGCCTCAGCCAGTGCTAAGTTCCTCACCCACTCTGATTTCCTTGTAATTTCCATCTCGGCAGAGCAGACCGAGGTGTACGGAGATTAGGTGACTTGCCCAGGGACATGCGACTAAGGGACCAGACTGCCAGCCCGAGTTTCCTAACTCTGCTCTTAACTCACACATTTAACCCCCGCATTACACTCCCTCTCTCCATGCTAGTTCTCTTCCGCCAGCGTTCTCCCTCAGCGTTAAGCAAACTTTGCAATTAAGATTGAAAGGTTCCATTTCGGAGAAGAAACTAAGGCCCCTCACAGTCAGTGAGTTGACTGGAAAGCTCGTTACATGGTGGAGACAACACTCAAGCCCAGGTCGGCCTAATTCTAGGGCTTTCTATGACACTTCAAGGGCTAGATCAACCAGGGTTGCCGAACAGCTCACATCAGCCCCAACCCAAAGAAGGGAGCTTCGTGTGCTGGAGGAGGTGATGGTGTGGGAGGGCCGAGCCGGGCTGTGTCCATGCTGGAAAGGAGATGGACGCTGGTGTGTGACCCAGATCTCCCTTCTAGGAAGGCCTGTGACCTTCAACTGTCAACTCTTCCAGGAGGGCCTGAGCTGCAGAGAGTCATGCCCTTACCGGGGCAGTCTGCCTAAGGGCGAGTCAAGGTGCGGGTAGAAAGGCCCTTGGTCTTAACCACTGCGATGGGCCCTTTTAGTACCAGAGCTCTCCAGAAGGTGAGCTGAGACCCTTGTCCGTCTGCACGTCAGCTCAACTCTGCCCACACCAGCTTCAATCCCCAGGCAGCGACCCTAAAAACAAGTCCTGCATGATAAACTTCCTTTCAGAGCCAGCTCCCCGGGAAACTCAACGAGAAGGTTCTCAAACTGTCTACTTTGAAAAGAAGCCTTGGCCTGGGTGATTGGAATGGCCAGAGACCCTTTCTCATCCAACTCAGAAGGTGGGGAGGCGTGCCCTAGAGGAGCAGAAAGGGTCGGGGCCTCAAGGGCTCCTGTGAGTTTCCAAGGAAGCCAGGAGAAGACAGAGCTGGTCTGAGCAGGGACCGTTTGCCTACACACCAAAGACTCGTCCCCGAAGCCCACAAGTGCAGGACGTAACAGGGGCTAAACTTGAACTTCTTTGTTGACATAATTAGTGCTGGCACCAAACAGGAGCTTCTGTAGCCAACTTGGCGTGGCTTTGTGAGTTTTGATTGGCAAATTTGAAGCAAAGTTCAGCCAAGTTCTATATCTGTTTTGCACCGTGCCTTCTGCGCAACTAAAGAGGCCAACTCTTCCGATAGATTTTCAGTTTTATGGCTGTTGGTAGCTGAAGATATTAGCTCTTTAAGTGGACAAATGCTTCTGGCAGCCCAGGCTGTGCTAGGAAGAGGAGAAATGCCTTCGGGTTCCTCCGAAAATTAATGTAATAAGATGCATTAATCAGAATTCTATCAAGTCTACACACTTGGCCTGGGCTTAAGAGGCAATACTTTGAAATTGCAGTTGGCTAAGCTTCCCTATTCTTTGCAAATCAGAGTTTGAGAGAGAAAAAAAAAATGGAGCAGAGCTAATGTTTAAGAAAAACTGGCAACGAGAAAAGGGTCTGAGCAACTTTTAATTCCTTCGCTCCACTAGGGGCTGCAGAGGGTTATGGACAATTTGACTTTTGCGTTTCCGCACGGTGAGTACGGACTGGGATCAGACACAGTTGCTTAGACCCCCAGCCGGTTCAGGACACATTTAGGCAATGGCTTGGGCTCAAGTTATTTACTTGTTCATTTTTGGCTAATAGTCACTTACTTTGAGACTTGTGATGGAATATTGGCTCTTTCTTGCCTTCCAATGTTTATAACCAGATGATGATAAATTCTGGAAGCTAAAACAGGTCACACAGAGGAGCACACTGGCACTATGTGACTTTTGACTTAAGGATTACCTCCTGAGGAAACCGAAAACAGTGGGCCACAAAATCAGAGCCAGTAACAGCTTCCCCTTAAGGACTGCACACTCCTAGGTGACCCCACACAGCTTCAAGCGGCATAACGGTGCCCTAAACAGTGTACTGCAATTTGGTTGTGCTTTTAATGTCACACAGCTACATCTGCATTTACTGTTATAACTCAGTACCCAAGAGATGAATATTTTTAAAGACAAAGGGCCAGGCTTTTGTGGAAACATTTTTCCCTCTTGTATCAAAAAAAAAAAAAAAAAAAAAAAAAAAGTGGCTCCTTCTTGTCTGGTAGATTTCAGTAATTGGCAGGATTTTGAGTAAGCTCTTTTAAGAGCCCTCTGTTTCTATTTTCACATTAAACACACTTGCAATATCTATTAAAAGCACAAATACTGAAGCACACACCAAGACTATCAATGAGCTTACATCTGGAGTCCTTGATCTTTCAGGAGAAGTGAAGTGAACATTCATAGAGTTTTATTTCTTGGGGAATTCAGATGCTGGAAGAGAGGAGGGTACTCTCTTTCTCTGGCCTCCTAGACCTGGCCAGTGTCCCACAGTTTACATCAACTCCATATCCGAGGACTTATCAGAAGGGGTCAAGTTCAGGATTTGATTAAAACAACAAAATACTGGATTCTGCCTTCATCTCGAAGAGTATTTCCATTAAAGCCCGGGCGATTCCATGGGGAAAAGGCAGAACAGACGCGTGGATATTCCTGTCATGTTCTGGCGGGGACCCCGTGGCCTTATAATTCTAGGATGATTGAGCAATATCCCAGGAAGGATACACAAGGTCACCCAGGGGACTTGGGGACATCTATCTGGGAAAAGAGCCTCTGAGCCCTAAAGGTTATGTCCGGGCACAGATGGAGCCAGATGTGAGCGAGGACTTGCAGGCAGCCGGCAGCAGGCTGAGAGGTCTGCCTGCGACCGCCCTTGGCCTCGGCCTGACAGTTGCACGTCAAGCTCTTTAGTTCCTTTCCAGATTTTGTTCAAAGAACAGGATAGAAAGAAGGATGGAAGCCCAGGGGAAGAAAACGGAGCCATATAGTTCAGCGGAAGTCTTCCTTCACGGTCTCCCCCGGGCCCATAGATGGGTTTCACATAAAAGTTTACGCACGGCAAGAAAAGGGCCATGGTCTGAGACTTTACACCCTATCTGCTGGTCGAGGTCCTGGCAAGATACAGATGGCACACTCAAAACCAGTCATTTGAGGAGTGTTTAATAAAGGTGCTGTTGGCAAGGATCGGTGTGGGGTCTAGGGAACTGGGAAGGCGTGTGCCCGGACCTGCGGTGAGTAACGGGAGGAACAGCCGCCTGCCCTCACCTGCTAGAGGAGAAGGGTGTCTGCCCCCCCGCTCCGTCCCCGCACCCTGCAGGGAGAAAGCCTGGGGTTTCCTAGCACACCCCTGCTCTGTTCTGCATTCCTGTGGGTCAATGCCCGTCACTGGTAAATCCAGAGAGGAAGACAGCCCGCTGAGGTCAGCCTCCCGGGACACAGGGGCAGAGTAGGAGGGACTTGGAGGGACAAAGAGACGGTTTGTGCATAAACCATACTCTAGAGCGGCCCCGGGCGGGGGGGAGGGAGGGGGCCTTGAGGACCCTACTGTAAAGGCAAATGAGAGGCCAAGTATCCAAGTTTCTCCAACTTCGACCAGGAGAACCCGGCTGCAGTGGTTATACAGTTGATTCTTAAACGACACAGGGGTTAAGGGCGCCAACCGCCCCGCCCCCACTGCAGTGGAAAACCTGCTTATAACTTTTGCCTCTCTCTAAACTTAAGTATTTAATAGCCTATTGTTGACCAAAACGCCTTACTGATAACATAAGCAATCAAGTAACACATATGTTGTGTGTCATAGGGATTATACTATATTCTTACAATAAAGTACACCAGAGAGAAGAAGATGTTACTAAGAAAACCATAAGGGAGAGAATGCATTTTCAGCACTGGACTGTATTTACCGAAAAATTCCGCACATCGGTGGACCCGCGCAGCTTAAACCAGAGTTGTTCGAGCGTCGGCTGTGTATCGGCGACCCTTTAGATGCTATTTGAAGGTACAACTCTTTTCCCAGAAAGACAGCACTTGGAAATACCTAGCCTTCTTGCTCTTTCCGGTTTCTTCCAGGTTGTGCAAGATTCCATACGACAAACTGGATGGAATCCACAGAACACGGGACTCAAAACTGCATATATTAGAGAAAAGCACCCACGCTTTGCACCCAAGCCCTGGCTCCCGGACCCTTTTGTCTTGCATGTGCGTGGAAAAGCCAACATTTTGAAGGAGTGGTTAATTTTAATTTTTTTTTTCAAGTGACACCACGCCTTGGTAGTTTTATTTGGCAGTGGGATACAGGGGAATCTAAAGATTAGGTGGAAGAAAAGTTTTTAAACATCATTCCTTTGAATTCACATGGAAAAATGCATATTCGGTTTAAGATTTCTAGGGAAAAGGAGGTATTTCAACAGGACGATAGAAAGGAGGAAGAAGGACACAGGAAATTAAATTCCCCAAAGATGAAAAATTACAGCCTTAAAGACGCACAAAGTCAAGGCATGTTTTTTGCCAGCTTCTCGAGGAGAAAGACCTGGAATGGTGTCCCAGTAACTGGCGCCACTGGCCGGCGGGAGTGGGTCTCACCGAGCTCGGCTCTGTCTTGCGATGGCATTTCTCTCGGGGAGAGAGACGTGAAGCTGGGGTGCCAGGCGGTGTTACTAAGTGCAGATAGTCAATCGGGAAGAGAAAAGGAAAACTCACAAAAGAAACCAACAGGTGCCGAAGCCCAGGGAGAAATAAAATAACCTGCACACTGGGGGGCGGGGCGGGCCAGCCTGGGAAAGGGTGGAATTGGGGCCCTGCCTTTCCTAATATAGATTAATGACTTGCTCAGGCTAGCAACTAGAAGCTTGCCAAATGTGCTGACCGCCTCGAATTAGCGAAGGTGGTGGCTACGGAAGGAAGAAAGACAAGAAAATGAGCGGAGTGTGAATGCGCCTCACTCATCGCGGCCTGACAGATGACAAACAAAATTAACGGCGACAAAGAGAAAGCAACAAGTAGTAGGTAGAAGAAAACAAACACCGAATGGATATGATTGATCTCAAAGGGGCCTGCTGTTGTGGTTGATGAGACCTTGGGATCACGACAGACACATGCGCTCACGCAGCGAGCCCCCCACCCCGCCTCCTCACGCACGCACACAGCCAAGCCAGGCGCGGCCCAGGTCCAGTAACACGGGCATAATTACATCGCTTTGAACCAGGACAAAATGTGTGTCCCCAGAAATCGGAATAGATTATCCTGGGCTGTGGCACTACTCAGCTCAAGTATCTCACTCCGTTCTGGCCGCCGCCTTATTAAAATGTTATTAATCTAACACTTAATGGTATTAGGAAAAGCACGAACACTAATTCTCCGGACTTAAAAGTCTGCGTGTTCATAAGAGGCCTCTGCACATACAGTTCAGGAGGCAAGAACAAAGAAAGGAAAGGATAAAAAATTCAAAGGAAAGTATTCAGGGCCTGAAATACCTTTGTCAGGTAGACGACTCTATGTCAGCAAAACAGCAAAAATCAGAAGCACTATTAAAGGGAAATTTGAAAAAAAAAAAAAAAAGCAAAATAAAAAACTAAAGGTAAATTTGAGCAGCTGAATCTTTTTTTCTGAAAAAAAAAAAATCTATCCGGTAATTATGGGGCAAAAGGTTGTATACACAAATTGCAGTGACAAAAAAACAAAAAAAAAGCAAAAATAAGTACCTGAGTATTGTCCTATAACATAATGGAAATAAGAGAATTTAGCATAAATTTAGAAGGAAACAAAAAAACGTAAAAGGAATTAATAAAGGAAGGAAGGAAAGAAGGAAGGAGTGAAGGAAGGAAAGGTGTAGGAAGGAAGGAAGGAAACATGTGGGAAAGAAGAAAGGAAGGAAGATGGAAAGGAAAAGGAAAAGGAAAAGGAAAGGAAAAGGAAAAGGAAAAGGAAAAGGAAAAGGAAAAGGAAAAGGAAAAGGAAAAGGAAAAGGAAAGGAAGGGAAGGGAAGGGAAGGGAAGGGAAGGGAAGGGAAGGGAAGGGAAGGGAAAGGAAAGGAAAGAAAGGAAAGGAAGAGCATACACAATAACAGCTCCTACATGGCATTCTAATGACATGAATGTTCCAGTAAATGTATTTCCCCAAAGTGGAAAATCCAACTGAGAGAGTCTCTGGACCAAGAGAGGAGAGAAGATCATGAATTAATTTACAATTTCGGAATTCTTGAAAATATTTACCCGTACGTGTAACCTTCTGAGTATGCGGTACACACAGGTGTGTCCCAACTCAGAGCGTCACAGAAGACTCATTTCCCCGAGTGTGAAGTACTGAAGTGCATCCTGCCTTTTGAACTGTTGTTCACACGCACTCCAGTGCAAGTCCGGAGACCAGAGAAGCCAGACCCTGCCCCTTGGAGCACTGCTCGCCTGTCCCTTTCTCTGTAGCCCTCTGAAATACAGTACAAGTAACTGAAAAATCAGGGAAGGCTCTTGAGGTGTCCTAGGTTCACCACATGTGCTTCTGACACCAGAAGCCCGCGCGCTGCCTGTGATATTTTCTAAGTGTCTGCATGTCCGCGCAGCACTACCGTCTCTTCTGGCATTATGACAACATGACGGAGCACTTGTCTTTCTGGATCTCGTGCTGTCATTTGTCTTTTCCTATGGAGTTTTTTTTTTTCTCCTGCATAAGACGATTTGTCTCTGAAAAGGAAGACTTGATATAGTTATTCCTGCAGAGGAGAGCAAACCTCGTTTATATCCCCACCTTCTTCCACCCTTGCTATTATGGCACACTTCGGTCGGGATTAGGCAGGTTTGACAATTAGAATCGAATGTCCTGTTTGGCGGACGATCGGACTGAGAAGAAACAGCTGCAGGTACAATTCTCCGCGGCAGCAGGATCTGTCAGGGCAGCCCTGGAAGCCGTTTGAATCAGTCATTGACTGGTTTTGCTAACAAATGTGCCTCTGAGAGTCCCAGGGGACACGGAGGGGGGGGGTCCCCTAATACTTCCTAGGGGTAGTTTTCTATACTGGAGCATCATGTTTGAAGGCTTAATAGGAACTGGTAGTGTGCTGGAACTCTCGAATATGGGGGGCACGCGACTGGGCAGAACTATTATTTCTCAGGATAGCTGCTATTTAACAGATCTAGGAGGAGCCTGCAAATCTGTGGGGAAGGAAGCACTGTGATGCTAGGGATTTCTTATGCATCTAAGCATCGTCTTGCAAACCTAAGGCAGTGAGCTTGTGTTAGGGTCCCCTCCCTAAGGGGGGGGGGATAAAAACCCTCAAGGCAACCTGGTTCTATGTGTACATGACATCATCCCTCACAACCTTACAACATAAGACCACGTAATCAGACTACATGTGTGTGTGTTCCCATATATGAGAGACAAAGAAGTAAAAAATGTATTCTCACCATTCGTGAGTTCGAGCCCCGCATCGGTTTCTGTGCTGACGGCTCAGAGCCTGGAGCCTGCTTCGGATTCTGTGCCTCCCTCTCTCTCTGCCCCTCCCCTGCTCACTCTCTGTCTCTCTCAAAATTAAGTAAACATTTAGGGGTACCTGGGTGGCTTAATCAGTTAAGCGCCCGACTTTGGCTTAGGTCATGATCTCCCGGTTCGTGTGTTCGAGCCCCTCGGCAGGCTCTCTGCTGTCAATGCAGAGTCGGCTTCAGACCCTCTGTCTCCCTCACTCTACTCCTCCTCCAGCCTCTCTCTGTCTCTCAAAAAGAAATAAATGTAAAAAAAAAATTTTTTTTAATTAAGTAAAGATTTAAAAAAAAATTTTAAAAAGGACTTTCTAATCCCACCGTATTGGGGCTGTTCTTTCCGACACTCTCAAGTCACTGGGCTTTGGAGATTTGCATACGGGGTGAGAGGTTACCTGGAACTAAAGGAAACATGACCTCAGCTCTCTCTCTCTGGAGGATGCATGTTCTTAACGCTTCTCTAGTGCTATGAGATTGGCTAGAAAAACAGGAGACCAAGCATCCCCAAGAAAGAACATGCCTTGAGAGAGGTGAGCGTGGACGGACTGCTGACACCGGGGAAGAAGGCAAGTTTAAGTGCATGTGTGACCCAGCTCGTCCATGTGGTGGTCAGCCCTTGGCAAGAGAGACCCACGAGCTGACAAAAGGCCCTACGTGGATGCATAAAGCACGATACCATCCTCTCTGTCCTTCTTCCTTTTCCAACTCAGTCTTAAGGAACTGTCATCACCCTCACCAGGACAAATGAAGCCAAGGCAGCCTGCAAGCACACCCATTTGTTCCCTTACTGGAAGGCGTCTGGAAGCAGACATGGTCCCTGTGTCCTGGATTAAATCCCTGAAATTCTTTAAAAACTTGTTGGGAGGAACGAAAGAAAAGGAAGTACCGAAGAAAAAAGCTGGGCTTCCACCTACAGAAGGGGTGGAGGGTGGAGGGACGGGCTTCAGTTATTAGCCTGAAAGTTAAGAATCGATGATCTTAGTTGTACCTGCTGGGGAAGCAACTCATATTAAATATAATAAAAATATTTTCATTCAAAACTGATGTTTTTGGGGGCTCCTGCCTGGCTCCGTTGATGGAGCATGCAACTCTTGATCTCGAGGTTGTGAGTCTGAGCCCTACACTGAGTACAGAGATTACTTAATAAGAAAAAAATCTTAAAAAAAAAAAAAAAAAAGGGGGGCGCCCGGGTGGCTCAGTCGGTTGAGCAGCCGACTTCAGCTCAGGCCATGATCTCACGGTCTGTGAGTTCGAGCCCCGCGTCGGGCTCCGTGCCCACAGCTCAGAGCCTGGAGCCTGCTTCAGATTCTGTGTCTCCCTCTCTCTCTGCCCTCCCCTTGCTCACTCTCTGTCTCTATGTCTCTCAAAAATAAAAACAAAAACAAACAAACAAAAAAAACACAAAAAAGTTTTCCTCCCCAGACTACCGTGGTGGATTTTTTTTTTTTTGATCTCCCTTGGCTTTGCTTTGGTTTCTGTCTCTCCCCCAACCCCCCCAAAAAGATTTCTAAAACCAATGTGCTTGGACATCTATTCCAAATAATAGGACCCATGGTCCAAAAGCAAACCATCCCGAAGCATTTGTACATTTTCTCATCTGACTTGAGATTGCCTCTGAAAAGGGAGTGGGGTGGGAGATGGAGACAAGACGCTCTCTCCATTCAGAACACCATGTACCCTCAGTGCCTCGTGGCGTCCGAAGCTCATTAGCTACAGTTAGTACGAAGCCTATGACCTGTGGGGCCATAAAACTCCCCATAATAATTCATCAGGTCCTGAGAGTTCCCCTAAGTACATTCAGATCAAGAGCATGACATTTCTCCCTAATGGTGGCACTGGCTAATGGCCTAACAGAATTTAGATGGCTCCACCAAGCCACGCAATTATATTACGTAAGTTCAGAGGAGTGGCTGTCTTTGAGGTGGATGGGTGGACTCAGAAGAGCAGTTTAGGCTGGGGGTCAAGACCCTACCCAAGGGCCCTGGGAAAATGAAACTATTTGAGCCTCGGTTTACTCATCTTTCAAGTAGGGACATTACTACTGACTGCTTAGGTCTGGCATGAGGATTATATGGGATAAGTGCTTGAGTCCGTTAGGGAATCAGAGGTGCTGGCTTGTTTTCCGGGTGGAGATTCTGTATAAATTAATGACACATTGATGATGAAACCTCTGCTTCCACAGCTATGAACAGACTGGTCTCCTTTCCCTGGTGGCTGCACACTTGCCTACTACGAGAACACGCTTAATGGCATCAGAAATTCAGACACCCGCAATCTTTGTAACCATGGATTGAGTAAACACATGATGATTGAATACTACCATGCCTTCAGGAACACTTTAAAATGATTACTTCACGCATCACAAAAGCATTTCCCCACATTTGAAAACCGTTAGTACCTACATAAAGAACTATTATTTGTCCCATCTATAATACATAGTTGCAGCATATACAGATTTGAAGAAACCTTAGAGTAACTGCATAGTTCAGAGGGGTGAAGCATTGCTCCGAGGGAAGACTGCCGGTCTGAGCTCCGTGAGGGTGTTGGAGGAAGAGGATATGGGAAGACCGGCAGACGACATGACATGGAGGCTGAAATTCATGGGTGCTAAAAAGACGGTGGCCGGCAGGCAGTTGCTGTCGGCAGTCCAATCAGTTGGGTCTCACCCTAGAAGGTTCTCCAAAAAGGGGAAGGAGATGCCTTTGGGCTTCAGGACCCCGGGGAGAAGACAGAATGTCTGAGCTGGTTGACTTTAACCCCCGAGTGAAGATGGGAAGAAACCAAAAATAGAGAGCCAACCTCTAAGTTTTGCTGCCCGATTAAACTTTTTGCAATGATGAGAATGTGCTGCAGTGTGCTGTCCACTGTGGTGGCCGTGTGCAGGCAGCGAACACTCGAAATGTGGTTCGTGTGACCGAAGCCGTGACTTTTAAAAAATTCATATACTTTAAATTCATTTAACTTAAAATAACTGCATGTGGCTACTAGCTGACTTACCGGACAACACTGCTCTGAAGTTTGCTCAGGCCCGTTTGGGGAGACCCTGATTATATAGGCGGAACTAGTTCCTTCATTCTGAGGATCCGCTAGCGAATGGCCGCTAAAGACTGGAATCTTTCAAACTAAGGGAATGTTTCTTTTAAGAAGCCATAACATCCTCCCGGGTGAGATCTAGCTGCTTTATCCCGTGGCGTACTGCGTCTGCCACATTTGAATCGAGTTTTAGCCAATGTTATTAATTAGAAACAGGGTAGAAGCAAAAACAGTTAAAATAAACCCGAGCCCTCGATGGTAAAGCTGTCATTTTTTACACGGCCTCATGATTCAACGATTAATGGACCTTAAAACAATCGTAAAACATCAAGGCCCTTGCTCAAGCTTAGAACCAGAATAGCTTTACTTCTGCCCCAGTCTTCTTGTTCTAAATTCATGGGGTGTCACCAAGCTCTGTAAACACTTTTAAGTATTGTGACATTGTGGTATGAGACGCTGTTAATCTGTTTCCTCCCTGACCTTCACTGGCCAGCAGCACGGTGCGACTCAGTGGAAAATTCATGAAAAACAGCAAGGATGTACTCGGTGACAGAGATTAGGACACAATAAACGTAAATAATGGCTATAATGGACAGATTCTGATTCAATAAACTAACTCGCCAAAGATTTATTGAGCGTCCAGTGTGTACCAGGCACTCAGTGGACACTTGCCCATATACCTTCTTTCATTTGCACACTCCTCAGCGCAAATACAGGGGGCCGGCACCAGCGTCCCCATTTTATAGATGAGCACGCTGAGGTCCAATCGTGCGGTTAGTAGTAGGTGGAGGTGCGATTCAAACCCAGGTTTTCTGACTCCTAAATAACACTTCTTTGTCCAGGGTATCACTCCAAGATATTAACATTTTGCTTATGATCTAGAGCCGACTGCATTTTTCAAAAGCGGCCATGGCAGTATTTCGAGTCCTCCAGTTCCTTCCAGAACCCTCCCATTGCTTCATCAAGAGGTGGGGTCTCTTTCCGCTCCCTGTAAGCCTGGGAAGCCCTGTGCGATCGCCTACACAAACAGAATGCAGAAAAACCAATGCTCCATGACTTCTGTGGCTAGGTCATAAAGGGCAACGCAGAGTGAGCACGGCTCTCTCTCTTGGGACGCTGACTCTTGGAAGCCAGCTGCCATGTTGTGAGGAAGACTAAGCTCCGTGGAGGCAATGTGTAGGTGTTCCAGCCAAACGTCAGCATCAACCCCAGACTCATCAGTGAACCGTGCTCAGATGATCACACCCCCTGGGTTTTCAAGCTGCCTCAGCTCACGCCGACTGGAGCAGAGACCAGCTGTTTCTTCCAGCCCTGCTCAAACCACGGATTCTCGAACAACACAAATGTTGTCATCCTAACCCACTAAGTTTTGGTGTGGTTTGTTATGCAACAACAGTCCCTGGAACATGGTCAAACTTTAATCAAACTCTACAAAATAGGCAAATGCTTTAATTCCCTCATCAAAGACATCCGATGGCTAGATAATGCATTCCCATGAAAGAAATCCTGAGGGGAAAAAGATAAAGGCTTGGTTCTGGAGAAACAGTAAGAATTTGGAAGGCTTATTATACTAGGGAATTGAATGGAACATTTGAAGGAAAAGAAAACAGAAAGCCTAATGAATATACCAGAAAGTTTAGATTTATGGGACTGCACATGTATTGCTTTGACTGCTGAGATCTATCTAGAGCCTCCACTGGCTTTGGACTAATTTCCTAGTTTGGCTCTCGAAGACTCTGTGGCTTAAATAGATCTTCTACTTCTGTCTCTTGGGGTACGGGATGGCACCTGGTTTATTCCACAAGGTTCAGAAGATGAGAAAAACATTGCCAAGATGCTAGAAAGGGGACCCAACAAAGGGGACCCAACAAGGCAGGAGAACATCTCACTCATTTCTATATCCACAAATCCTGGCACTGTCCCTGACAGTTGTTAGAGGAATTAAAAGAAAAACTGGGTATTCTTATGGCCATCTGATCATACGAACAGTTAAAGAAGGTTGGCAAAGCATGATGGTGACTACTATTTGACATTCACGTGTTTCGCCAAAGTGAGAGGTTATTTAATGTGTTAGCAATGAATCCCCTAAAACCCGATATGGAACTCTCCATTTTCTATACACCCTCAAGGTGGCTCCTGTCTGTGCTGTCTTGGGTTTCCCCAGAGGTGCTAGCTAACTAATCAGATCTCCCTCAAATTCATTCTCCCTTTCTTCATGAAGATTCCTTGGCTTATCAAAAACATTTAAACAACAAACAAATCTATCTCTTAAACTTTGATGTTTTGCTCGTAATACTCTTAACTTCCATTTATATGAACACACACACACACAATCTTCATTTTTAAGATGCAGTGCAAATATCAGGAATAAGAAACATTTTGCACGGGCTTCCCAAATACAGATGGAAACCACCCAAAGTGATCGGGAGCAATATTTAAATCTTTCGGGAGCTGTTACTTTTGAAGACATTTAGATTAATTGGGCTGCTTTTAAAACCTGTAATACTACCACGGTGACATCCTTACAATCGCAGAGTGCCTAAGGTATAAACAGCATTTTTTTTTTCTTTTTATTGACGGCTGTGAATTTTCTGTGCACACCTGTACTACCAAGGTAACTTTTGCTATAAACAGCATTTTTAAATTATCACATAAAAAACTATCAAGCACTAAATTAGAAAAAAACAGAAATTCGAAAGTGATAGTTAAATTTATGAAGCAATTCTGCTGCACTCAAAGGCTCATTGCTTGACATGGAAAAAAAAAGATTTTGAGCTGCGTGTAAGACCTGAGGATGAATCTGTCTCCAGTGGGGGAACCACAATCCACACCGGGCTCCAAATGAGAGCCACATGCAGAACATACGCGCTTCGGATGTAAGCTTGTTTGCATGACTAATGGTGATAATATTAAAAGTCTTTTCTCATCATTTCGATTCTTTCATTTTTTATTTTTTTTTTTTATTTGGCTGAGTGCCTTTTTTGCTACCTCCAAGAGCTGTTAATTTTGCTCGCTGCTGAGCAAAAGTCAAAGTCAGAGTCTAAACAGCTTGTAATGAGTTTTCAATGGCCCATCTCAATGAAATTGAGGGCAAAGACCAGCCGGCTCCGGCAATGTCAGCCCTCGGAATTTATTAGTGAGGGCGAGGAGTGTTGCGGGGAAGGCGCAGCGGAGGGACGGAAATTCCTGGGCTCTTCGAGAGGCGGCCCGGCCCTTATTAAAAAAGCGGTGACAGCACACTGTCGTAGGCAGGACACACAATATCAGACCCATCTGCCACCGACCTCCACTGTTACGGGGTCACACCTGGTTGGGGAATGAAGGAGAGAGAGGTCTCTTAGCAGATGAAGGCAGAGCTCCCATCTCACGGCGGATGTGGGCAGGCCTAGCCCTCGTGCCCGTCACCCCCAAAGACGGAAGTGCTCCTCTCTTCCTCGGTATTCTCCACGTCGCACCTGCGCGCATGCGCACGCTCTCGCGCACAGACGCACGCATGCGCACGCGCACACGCGAGTCTCGCTCTGCGCATGGCGATTTCGGCAAAATAGGGCAGCGACCAGGTTCTGAGTTCCTACTTCCATGTGTTCGATTCTGTTTAAATTTCTCCATCGTCCAGCTTTCCTCCAGATCCCTTACGTTTTTCCTTCCAGGAATATCCTTTAAAACCACACAGTGCTTTTCTGCACAAGTGCAAAATCTCCATATAAAACAGTATTCTGCATGAGCCTGACAAATACATTCGACACTTGAGAGCAGAGATCAACGTGACAATAGCTTCTCTGGCCACAAGAAATGTACCGTAAAGCCACTAAAATAATACACTTGAGCAAGGTGGTGGTTTGAGGGGGTAAAAGAGGTCTTACTTCTGCATCGCCACAGGTTTTTACATTAGGAGGAAACAGTGAGGTAGGCGCTAAGGCTGACCTCTCCTGTGAGTGGAATAAATTAGGACTGTCGGGTCTTCTACGATGACTTTTTATTTCTACAATTATTTTATATAATTGATATTATATATTAATTTCTATTAATTATACTGATGGATAGTAAATCAAGTGGTGTTGATATGAAATCGATTGACATTGATACTACATTATAATTGATATTGATACTAAATTATATTGATACTGATACTGATACTAAATCATAGTGTGATGTTAATGCTGAAATTAGATTGTAACTGGTTCCAATATATTTTTTTATGGAACACCTACTACATGCCAGCCCCACTGCCAGGCACCAGGGACACAATGGCAGCTCTGGTGATGGAAGTCAGTTCATTTTTCTGGCCACTTATTCATTTCCTCAGCCATTCGTTGTCCATTGATTCAGTCACTGAATCACTACATTCACATAAATCTCCTAAGTATGTGCTAAGACACGGCTACGGACTGGGTTTGAGGAGGGAAAGGTATGCAGCACAGAAAATTCCAGATGAGCACAGTGGATTTCCAAAGCTTTCCACAAACCAACCACTAACTTATGGTTTATTTAAACAGACCTGTATTCCTGGTATTTGCCTTATTCCTTTCGCTTGTCCACTTGCATTCAGAGAACTATCCTCAGTCTCTCTGCGCCAGCTCACGCAAAGAGCCCATGCCCCATAATGTTGCTGGGGAATTCAACATGCCTCGAATGTCTGGTATAAGGTCTACACGGAATGGGTATGTATGCATCCAACAAATAGCAAAAAAAAAAAAAAAAGTTTAATATACCTGTATAGTTAAAAAGCATCTCTGATCCAAGAGCGAGCATTACTCACGGACACATCCATAGTCATTTTCACAATGACAATCACGCTAATAACAATAATACTAAGAAGCGGCAGCAGCAGAAGCAATTACTCTGTGCCAGACTTTGTGATATAGGCCGTTTACACGCAGTATCTCATTAAATTCTCATTTAACCTGCAAGTCAGGTACTATTTTTATCCCATTTTGCTGATAAAAGGTTGACAGAGGTTAAGTGATTTCCCCCAAATCACAAAACCGGTGCATTTCACATCAGAGGAATCTGACTTCAAAAACCAATGGAAGAACAAAATCCAGTTTTAGACCGTAAATCCTACGCAGCTTTGGTCTTTGAATCGAAAATTGAAACGCCCTACTGTCTGAAAGTGAAATGTAATTGATCCATATACACTAGGGAGAGGGACTGAGGGCGTGTGCGTGAGCTAGGAAGAGGTCTCTATCCAAAACTCCACCGCCAGCTCGGAAACGCTGTGGGTAACCTTGTTCAGAGACCAAGGGACGGAGCTCAGCTGCTAGCGTGCAGTAGGAATTGAAGAACCTTCTCCCCCCACCGGTAAGTACCAGTTTCCTTACCAACCCGGGCCGCGTTCAAATGAAGGGGCTGCAAACATTTCCACTGGAAGTTAGAATGTCAACAGCTCTTAAAGAACAAGAAAGAGAGAGGGAATTACATCCCGAATTACCCAGAAAACTGCAGCATGCAAGGAAGAAACTATTATGTGAGCAATATTCATGCCTACAAATACTGCATTTCACAAAACTTGCCTAAGAGAGCTTCCGGCTTCGGTTTTTTTTTTTTTTTTAATTTCTTTTTAATGTTTATTTATTTTTTTGAAAGAGCGAGAGACAGAGCACGAGCAGGGGAAGGGGCAAACAGAGAGGGAGACACAGAATCTGAAGCAGGCTCCAGGCTCTGAGCTGTCAGCACAGAGCCTGATGCGGGGCTCAAACCCAGGAACCATGAGATCATGACCTGAGCTGGAGTCAGACGCTTAACTGACTGAGCCACCCAGACGCCCCCTGCTTCACGGTTTTATACTGGAGAACACCTCAGTCACAACTTTAGAAACTATCGGCTTCTTTGTTGACTAAGAAAGTCAGTCATGTGAGTGCAGCGGAGAAAAGACGATCTCTAGAGAAATTTTCTACAGCTGCAACAAGCCCGGTGTAGACCAGACACGCACACCTTGGCCGACCAAGCTTTTGGGTTTTTGAACACATTCTCTCATTCTGAAACGTGATCTGAAATGAGGGGGGCTTCCACGTGAACCCGTCAAATATCCGTAGTTGAATCTGCGCTGTGTCTAGCTTCCCCGCTGATCGTCAGCTGATGTTGCAAACCTTTTAGCGAAGGAAGTGAACGACATATCCCGCCAGTGAGGAGCGTCTCTGCATGGCGACGGCTAATTCTGATCGCGCACGCTTCCTCCTGTTCCCCAGCCCTACAAATTCTTCGGAGGAGGAAGAAGCAGAGAGTAACACCTTCTTCTGGGTGATTGTCACACCCGTGTCTAGAGGGTCCTACAGACTCATAACCTGCAGCCGCTCCATTGCACCACCTGCGCACCTCTTTCTGAGCAAAATCTCGGTGCGGCATAGGTGGCTTTGGGCTTTCCGCTGAAAACACAAGGCATGCAATTATGGGAAAGCTGGCCCTTCCCTGGCGTTCCTCTGAAACACTGTGGCTGAAAAGCGTGACTTTTTTTTTTTTTTTCCTTTTTTTTGCCACGGAACAGTGAACATTTACACAATCATTAAAATCGCATCTACCACCATACTTTTCTCCTTCTCAGTTTTAATACATTTTTATAATTGCATTGGAGATATTCTAACCCTGTTTTTAGTGCAAAGATAAAATTTACGAACCGTGACAAACGTATCATCTCAGAGCCAACCCAAAGGATAACAATGTGTGTGGTGAAACCCTAGTGTTAGCTCCCTTCTGCCCATTGAATAGGGCGGGAGAGGACAAGAGTTAATCCAAACCCCAGCCCTCGAATTCCAGACACGGGAGAAGTTCCCAACGCACGCCCTAGAGCCAAGACAAATTTCAAGGAAGAGTATTTATTCATGCAAAAATGTTTCTAAAGTCATGCATGTATTTGGAAGTACGATTAATATGGATTTTTAGTTTTTATGCTGCGTATAATTTCTGCAGCTTCTGGAGAAAGAAGCCAAGGTATCTTATGAGATTTGTTGTCAGAGTGACTCGCTCACTTTGCCCCTTTTTCTTTTTCCATATTTCCTTCAGCATGAGTTTTTGGAGGGCATAACAAGAAGGGGCCACATGGGGAGGAGAAAGGACAGCGGGCAAGCGCCAGAGGAAGTGGGGGTCACAGTTCAGCTGGGCCGTCAGGGAGCTGGGTGACCTTGAACGAGTCCCTCTCTCTGGGCTTCACCGTCCTCATCCGTACAAGGAAGGATTTCGAGTGGATGTCTGAGCTCGACGATGAAACGTTACAAAGGGGTTATTTAAATAAAATTAAACACCTCCAGCTTTCAGATGATATTACTGGGGAGATAATCACTTTTAAAAGAAAAATCTTAAATGCTAACGAGTTCTTAAAAATGCAGCCATCGCAAGCGTTTGAAGGTGTGTTTCCAAACCCAAACAGGCACCCTGAAGTTTAAACCAACAAACAAAAAAGCGGGGGAGGGGATTTTGGTAAGCACCTAGCCGTGGGGTTTTTACTCCTCCCTGCAGAGTGCACCCTGGCCGTGAACTTTCTGCTGGGGAAGAACACAGGAGACGAGTCTAACTCGGATGAACTTTTCTGCTCTGCCTCCCTTGCTCTCTGGAAACAAAGAGTTTTAAATATTTCCGAACTTCACGTAATAGCCTTGAATGAGCCCCCAAAGCTAGGCATCATAATGAAGTGGAGGTAATCCACACAATTTAAAAACACTTATTGTGACAAAATGGATTGACGAGGTGCTGGTGATACGGGCGCGCATAAATGAAAGGCATCTCTCCGGAAAAGCATTTTTGCCCACATTGTCATTTACGGCTCCTGAATTAATAGACCAAGAAAGACACCACCGGCCCCAACAAAACGCCGTAAAACCACAGGCAGCTAGTGGTGTCTCCAACTTTAATTCCCCTGGGGAGAAAAGGACACTGCCTAATCTGTATTCAGTCCTGACATTGGCCACATCTGATATGGAACATTAGCTTCTAAGTCTCTCAATAGACTAGTGTCCTTCAGTTTATATTACTTTATGTTAATAGTAGAAAAATTACACACAACATCATTTATCATTGTTATACTCTGCTATACATCCCATAGCTTATGTTAATATATTTATTTACCCCTGAGACGGTGAGAAATTAAAAATATATATGTATCAAGAAAAACCTATAGGGAAAGAATCATTGTAAATCTCTCTCAAAAAAAAAAAAACATATAACAAATTCCCTTGGGGTGGAAGATATAGTATATAGCTAAGCTTGTGAATGATAAGGTGCTTTCTGCCTAAGGGCGTGGGTATGGACTGCACAGTAATTCCTGTAGCACGAGGACCTAACAAAAAGCAGCATATTAACGATAATATATCTTTTGTTCCCTCATCTCACCAGTTTTTTTCATTCGTCGATTCTATCCTTGGGTCCCTCTCGTTCTGTTATTAGCTTTTCTGACATTCGACCTCTAGCTCGAGAAAGGCAAGGTTTTTTGCTGTTGGTGGTTGAAAAGCGCTGTCAGTCTGAACCTGACTTTCACTTTCTGTGACCCAGATTCGGCAAGAGCATGGTGGGAACTGAGTTTGGGTTGCAAACGGCCGTGATGTCCTTGCAGTGAGCGCCTCGACTCTTGCAAATCGGTGGTGCTGCCGTCGTGGAGACCACGCAGTGGGGTTTGAAGGACCAGGAGTTCCACGTGAGGCTCTGTCTGGCTCTCCCTACAGAGCGCGGGTAAGTCGCCCACGTCTCTGGGCCTCAGTTTCCTCAGAAGCAAGAGAAGTTTTGACTTGATGAGCGGAGATCCCTTGCAACTCCAGTGACTTTTTCGGCCCGGGGATCTTCTGAATATTCTCCTTATTTGTCCTCATCGGTCTCATGAAGCTGGATGGATCTTCTCATCTTTCGGAAGACCAAATGGAAGCTCAGGAATACTGACTTGACTGAGGTCCAAGACTGGAGAAACACCAGAACTGGCCGGTGTGCCCAGCACTCTCGTCTGGACGCCACGCAGCCTAGGCAGCGTCTCTTCCAGGGAGCCTCATGGGAATGGCTCTGCTCTTGGGGTCTGGGGAAATGAATATAAGCTTGTGGCTCAGGACTGCCCTGCATATCTGACTTTCATTATTTTTACCACTTTGATCCTTAAAACCAAAAAAGGCAGGTCTTGGGTGGCTATGCAATATAGTCTTCGAATTGTGTCTTATTCACGTAAGAAGTACCCGCCCCGAGACATCCCCCCACCCGCTGCCCCCGCAGGTTCTCTTGGTTACAAGGGACTTCCAAAGATTATGTCATGTCATCCTCACCCAACACAGCAGGCAGGGTGGGGACAATTTCCTTGATTCTAGTGATAAGGCAACTGAAGACAAAGATCGTGACTAAGGCAGCCTGAGCTCCACGGGAATGAGCGGCTCAGCTGGGAACTGAGGCACAGGTCTCTTTTTGATACGTGGCAATGATACAAATGAACACATATATTTGCAATGAATATGGACAGTCATTATTTTCCAAAAGGCTAAATAAAACTGGTGTAGTTTACACAAGACGGCGCAATTAGAAAAAAATTATTTGTTTAGAGGGGGCAGTGATGGAAACAGAATCTCAAGCAAATTCCGTGCTGTCAGAGCAGAAGCTGACGTGGGCCTCAACCTCACAAAACGTGAGATCATGACCTGGGCCAAAATCAAGAGTTGGACGCTTAACCGATTGAGCCACCCGGTGCCTTAAGACTGTGCCATTTAAATTTTTTGATGTTTATTTGAGAGACAGGGGGAGAGAGAGAGAGAGCGCGCGCGTGCGCGCACGCAGGGGAGGGACAGAGAAATAGGGAGACAAAGAATCTGAGTCAGGCTCCGAGCTGTCCACACAGAGCCTGACGGGGGGCTTGAACCCACAAACCTTGAGATCATGACCTGAGATGAGGTTGGAAGCTTAAGCAACTAAGTCACCCACACGCCCCAAGACTGTGCAATTTGAAAGCAACATAGCAGACAGCAAGGCAGAGAAGGCAATGTGACACTGAAAACATTTCTCTTGTCTCCTGATGGCATCACCAGATGACATTTCCCAGGCCCCCTTGTAGTTGGGTGTGACCACGTGACTGAGTTCTGGCCAATGGAAAGTAGGCAATCTCACGGCTTCCAGGCTTGGCCCATTAAAAACCTCCTGGGAGTCTTGTTCTTTTTCTTCCTTCATCTAATATCTGGATTTTGAGGATTCAGGAGAAGATCTGGAGGCCCCAGGGAACGGATGAATTCAAGATGTCAAAACCCAGGTCCCTAGCTCGCAACATAGGAGGCCAGCTGCCCAATGCCTGCGCTGGTTGTTACTTGAACAAGAAATCAACTTCAGTTCTGGGAGGTGTTTGTCACAGCAGCTAGCCAGTCCCAGCTAAAAGAAGATGGTTCTGGAACGGAGTTGAGAAGTGTTTTTCAGTATAGCTAGGTAAACATTTATTTTTATTTTTTATTTTTTTAATTTATGTGTTTTTTAATGTTTTTATTTATTTTTGAGAGAGAGAGAGAGAGAGAGAGAGAGAGCAAGTGAGCACGAGGAGGGGAGGGCCAGAGAGAGAGGAAGACACAGAATCAGAAGCAGGCTCCAGGCTCTGAGCTGTCAGCCCAGAGCCTGATATGGGGCTTGACCCACGAGATCGTGACCTGAACTGAAGCTGGACGAATAACCAACTGAACCACCAGGCACCCCGGCTAGGTAAACACTTAAAGCAAATCTTGTCAGCACCCTGAAGTATTTACCATATCCTATTTGAGAAAGCAATGATACATCTTGAATCTTGAAGATATAAACATTTCCAGAAGGCTTTTTTATCTTATTGTAGACATCGACTAATCTTATTTTTCATTAATTATCTTACATTATTTCACCTGCCTGAACCTTATGTTTCTATATCCATTTGGTGGTGACAAGAATGGTGGTGTTAAAAATAGCCACTATTTATTGGGTTCTTAGGATCTGTCAGCCACTTTACGAGTTACTTTGCATACAATGTCTCATTTCTTCTTCAATTATATTAGGTAGATGTCATTATTATCCCCCTTTTTATAGATGAGAAAACTGAGGTTTAGAAACATAAGGGACCTGCCCACTATATCGAATTCCCAGAGACTGGCTCAATGAAGGTTGTGTATTTGCTGCATAAGGAAATGAAATTCAAGAGCCGGGTCTGGACATCAGTGTTAAGTTGGAAGTGGGGTGTGGCACTCCGAGGCTGCATTTTCCAGACACATATGTGCACACTGGATTCTGTTCTAGAACGGGAAGACCCAGCAGTGGCCTGACGCCCCAGCTCTGATGTAGAGGCACTTGTGACTACTCATTCCATTGAGACCGAGGTTGGAGACAACATTTTGTTGCCGTCTGTAGGTGGCCCTCGGAATTTAAGGACTTCCTTCCCACTCTACTCATTGACAAAACAACTGGACAGAGAGAAGGACAGCGGCCAAGAGCCAGCTTTCTGGGGTCAGATTGCTGGACTCAAGTACCCCACTTGAGATCGGGGATAAGTTCAAGTGTTTGTCCCTCGTTTTCCTTGCAGTGTACAAAGAGAATATCTGTGAAATGCAAATGACATAATGCTTGTAAAGAATGTAGCACCATTTCTACCATCTTTTGAGCACTTGCTACATTCAGGCTATGATCACTATCATGACGCACAGTATCACTATCTCTGCCACCCCCACCAGCTCGATTCTTCAAAGAGAGATCTCCATAACCACCAACAGGCACAAGGGATTGACTGGAGAAACCACCAGCTCAAAGTTCAGCCTAAAGACTCCAACTCCTATTATTTACAGACTAACTGGAATGCTTCTGTGATGATGATGGAATTAAGTGATCAACCATGGATATCTGCAGTAAACCAAGCACAAAGTTACTATACAAAAGGCAAGTCATTTCTTTGTCGCTGACTTAGCCAAGGGCAGACAAGTACAAGGAATCACGCTTGACAGTTCCATGTCCTGATGCTGAACCTTCTGCAATAGCCAGGTGCTGCTTGGGCTATCTAAACACAGGGGTCCCCATCTTCCCAGGCCAGAGCACCACTATTAATGTACTAGCATGTAAGAGCAATGATAGCAGTAATCATAGCAGCGGCCATGATGCTGAGAGTTCATTGTTGGTCAGGCATTGTGCCAACCACAAGAAGACACCCCTTCCTTAAATATCACAGTAACCCTAAGCGGTAGGTATAATTTACCCTTTTTGGTTTTTTGGATGGTGAAACTGGTGTTCAGAGAGTTTAAGTATTTTGCTAAAGGGAACACAGAAAGGGGGATTTGAATCCAGGTCATTGCTACTCAAAAGCCTGAGATATTAAGGACTTTTCCATATGGCATGAGTCTTTCTGAGCCCTACCTGCTGTGGGCTCTCTTCCATGTCAAAAAATTCCCTGTTCCTGACCTGGTTTCCTCTTAGGAACTATTCTAGGCGATGTTTACCGCACTGAAATAATGAAGTGCATTTGTAACACTTCTGAATGAAATCATAAGTCATTTCCATAATGGCTGAATAGTCTGAAAAAATATAATTTCGCTGTGCACTATGTGGACACACTGCATAATATTTAAACAATGAAGTTTACCTCTCATGTACTACAGCTGTGTTTTATGCTAACAACCAGAATCATTTAATCATTATGGGCTAATGACCTGCAAAATTTCATTTTAAAAATGAAGTCATATCTGGGCTTCTGGAAGGCAAAATTGGATAAAAAATGAGGAAACTCGATGTTCAATGTATATTCTTGAGTCAAGGGCAGCTGAACGGTCTGTGTTGTATCATTCCAAGTTTGAGTAGTAAAAGCATTTGTGCATTTCAACTAGGAACAGGAAGGAGATTCTGCATCTTACGGATCATACTGGTACTACTTAAGAGTCACCAGGATACAGAGATCCCTGTTCCGGCGTCCTGGTTAGCAAGAGGGGTGTGGATCTGTGTCTTTGCTCCTTTCTCTGCAGCAGCTCTCTCTCCATCTGTGCTTGGCACCTGTTACTGCTAAGCCTCAGTTATCTCTGCCCAGGGAGAACGGAGAACAGAGCTGCGGACAATCCAGCTCTCTGCTGGGGATCCTGGCGAGTGGCTTGGCCTTCCTGGGCATTTCCTTCCATGACCACCCTCTGTCCCTCTGGGAGAGGCACCAAACACCTCCTCAGCCATCCCACAGTGCTTGTCCAACCTTGATCTGAGATTCTTATAGGTGAGATTCCCCAGTCGATGCATATTGTATGCTCTGTTCATTGCCTACCCAAACTGTTCTTCTTCCTTCCTTGCTAACAGCATCGTGATTCTGTTTGGAGGGCAAAGTTCTTGGGGGATACACTGGAGTCAATGTAAGCCAATCATGGTGTGATACAATTGTATTAATGGCCTCAGTTCTTCACTACACCCTTATCCATGCCCACCGCCATGCAAATGTGCAATGCCCCATCTGTAGGTGGGACATAAATCCTCACCTCTGAATACAACCATATGACTTGCTTTGATTCTTAGGTATAACACCAAAAGCACAGGCTGCAAAAAAAATAAAAATTAAATTGGACTTCATCGAAATGTAAAGGTTTTGTTCCTCAAAGGATAGGAGTTAAAAGATTTCCTACAGGATAGAAGAACATATGTGCAAACCATATAATAAAAAGGTTCTAATATCCAGATTATTACAACTCAACAAAAAACCATAATCCAACTACAAGATGGATAAGCGGCACCTGGGTGGCTCAGGTGGTTGGGCGTCAGACTTTGGCTTAGGTCATGATCTCACGGTCTGTGAGTTGAAGCCCTGCGTTGGGCTCTGTGCTGACAGCTTAGATCCTGGAGCCTGCTTTGGATTCTGGGTCTCTTTCTGCCCTCCCCTGCTTGTGCTCTATCTCTCTCTCTTTCTCTCTCTCTCTCTGTCAAAAGTAAACAGACATAAAAAAAAAAGACAGACAAGAGACTTAGACATTTCTCCAAAGAAGACAGGCACATGTCCAATAAGCACATAAAAAGACGCTCGACATCGTTAGTCATTAGGGAAATGCAAGTCAAAACCACAGTAAGATACCACTTCACATCTACTGGGATAGCTATAATAAAAACAACAAGCAAACAAACAGAACATACAAGGGTTGGCCAGGATGTAGAGAATTAGAACCATCATTCATTGTGAGTGAACCATGCAGACACTGTGGAAAAACCATTTGGTGATTTCTCAGAAAGTTCAATATACTATATGATCCCTGAATTTCACTTCTAAGCATATACCCAACAGAATAGAAAACAGGTGTCCAGACAAAAACTTGCACATGAACAATGATAGCAACACAGTTCATAATAGCCCAAGTAGAAGTAGAAACAACTCAACGTTCCTCAACTGGTGAGTGGATAAGGAAAAGGCGGTATATCCATACGATGGAATATTACTTAGTTGTAAAAAGCAATGAAGTACTGACAGATGCTATCACATGAATGAAGCGTGAAAACGTTATGGTAAGTAAAATAAACCAGACAGAAAAGTCTACATATACGAAATATTCTATTTGTAACAGGCAAACCCATAGAGACAGAAAAGGAGATGAGTAGTTTCTAGGGGATGGAGGTGAAGATGGGGAATTACTACCTGGTAGATAGGAGTTTCTTTGGGAGAAGATAAAAATGTTCTGGAATTAGTGTTGACCGCTTATAAGAAATAGGATTGTGTATATTATTACTATTTGTAAATTATGTGCTAATTTATTCTACCAGCAATTTATAATAGTTCTGTATGTGTGTATGTGTGAATTCCTGTGGCCAAAGGTAGCACCTTCTCCTCAAAGGTGGGGAGTGAGAATCGCTGTGGCCTTTGCTCTCCTTTGCTGGGAGTTTCCTACTGGCAAGAGACATTCCAGCTTGCTTTGCTTACTTCGAGACAGCCAGTCACCCTTGGTTATTATTTTTAGTTTTACCTACTAGTACTGGATTATTTTTATGGATGCTGTTTCTCAATTAGTGTATTCCCTAGAGACAGCACAAGCCTCTAGAATTTAGCTTCCCCTTGGCTGTAATCATTGCTGCCACACGTTACCTGGTATGATGTTCCTCCACCCATCCTGCCCAGACTAACGCGTGGGCCCTTCTGACCAGCTGCAGACGGGGGACGAGACCGACCCATGTGGCGTCCTAGCCGGTGAGTATGAGCTCAGACTTGTCAGGAGGTGGTAGCTGGACACTAAAGGGAATGCATGGGTACCTGCAGCCACACATACTCTCTGGCGGTCCTTGGGACTGACAGACGTTGGTCATTAGGTGCAGGGTCTGAGGGCGACCTTGGAGCCACTGGTTTCCAAGGGAGACTTCAGGCAGCCTACTTCTAAACTGTTCATCAGGCTGCCTACTTCATAAACCTCTTGGCTAAAAGCAGCTAAGTAACAATACCAATGGCAATCACTGATTGAGAGCCTAACACTATGTATGTATTATCTTATTTAATTTTCACAGCAGCTCTGAGGCCATTACTATTATTTATTGCCACTTTGGAGATGAGAAAGCTGAGGCTCAGGGAGAGGAAATGATTTCCTCACAGACACATAGCTCGCAGCTCACTTCCAGAGTCTATACTCTCATCACTACCTCACACAACCTCCAAATGGTTAAGAACTTCACTCACCAGCTTCCTGAGGCCTCCTGGATGAAGGAAAGCCAGGAGGTGGCTACCTATCTCTCTTCTTCACCTGTCAGCTCCAGGGAGGGAAACTGGAGAGCAATGTCTCATCAGGGTCACAAAAAGAGTGACTTGCCCTCCCATTTTTGCCTGTGAGCTTATCTTCTTTGACCCTTGGTTTCCTCAGCTACAAAAGGAAGATAATAATACCTCCCTGTGATGAAGAATGGGTGGTTACATGATTTGTGTATAATATGGGGATCAATGATGGCATTGTTCTTACAGGGCCTTGTGAAATGTATTACTGCATATAAAGAGTCATGAAAACTGCAGGGTGCAAAGTAGGGGCTCAGAACATGTTACCCACTGTTATCACCATGATCATCATCACCACCACCACTACCCGCAGCGTCACTTTTATTTATAAGACAACATTTATGCCTTTGTAAAAGACATGGTGGATACTTGGCACATCACTGGCCCCGGTAAATAGCAGGCCTCACCTCTCCCAAGGTCCCAGGGTTCCCAAAGTCATGTCCATCAGCTTTGCAAAGATGCAATCCAGACTGTCCCAGTTTTCAGTTGGAGTCCTTAGCTTTGGTGAAGAGCAATCTAATTGCCTCCCAGAAGGAGCTCCTGCAAAGCACAGCTGGATGGTAGGTGCAAACTCCTTCCTCCCCCTCTCTCTCTTTCCTGTGGTGTGTGCAAGAGCCCATCTCCCCTTCAACATCTGGCCCTTTCCACTAGTCTATGCCTGTCCTCAGTCACCACAGTATGGTTCACTCAAGTGTGTAGCACCACACACATGGTAAGGAGAGCTTAAGAGAAACTTGTTGATTAACAGTTAAGTAAAGTCTGGCACATACACACCCAACTATCCTACAGCCATTGTAAATGACAGACCACCTTCCATCCATTTTGAGACATGTTTTATTTATTTTTCCTGTTACATGGTAATAACTGTTATGTTCTGCATTTTAGTGGAACTATGTGCATTGTTGGTGCTATCCGTGTTGAGTTTGACTGACATTTAAAATGTCTTCAGAAAGATCATGCCATGATTCAGTATCGCAATCAAATTCACTACGTTGCAGAAAGGCATGGAAATGGCCACTTGATATAGTATGAATTCTCCAACCAAGTCAAAATATCTTTTTTTTAAAAAATAGATACGTAATAGTAAGTTCTGAGAGAAGAGAGCTTTGCATCACTGTTTAGTTGACAATGTGTTTCCCTTAGTGGAACATAAAATAACAGCAAGCCTTATATCTATCTTCACAGAATATTTTATATGAAGCCTTTGTAATGCTCTAATAATGTCAAAAATACCTTAAAACTCCATATATAGTCTGATTATGACTACAACTAGAAAAATGCACAACAACAACAACAACAAAACAGGGTATGGAAAAGAAAGACTGGAAAGAAATAACCCTAAAAGTTAATGGAGCTTTTATTTGGAAAGTGAAGTAAACATGGAATCCTCTTCAGCTGGCGGAGAGAAGGAAATGCATTAATACTTTCTGGTCCATCACTCTTGAATTCAATTACAAAGCAGTTTGGATGACTTTTCCTTCCCATACTAGGAGAGTATTTAGAATGTCTGGAGTGCTGCAGAATACAGATGTTAGAGGCATTACTCCAGAATAAAAGAGGTAAGCTTTACGCTCTGCCCTCATCCACAGACAAGGGTAGCCCCACAGGGGGAAGGGGGGGGCGTGGCAAAATCAGTGATCAAAAAAAGAAGGGAAATGGACAGGGAGCAAGAACTCATTGGAAAGCTCATGTACCTTGAAGGTAAGGGCAGCAGTGATTGCAAGAGAGCCGAAAACAAGAAGGAGACAAGTTTAAGAGACTAAGTCACAGGTAGCTGGGTTGTTTAAGGAGGGCACGAGGAGGAAGTGAAGAGCGAAGATGAAGGCCAAAAGGTCAGAAGAGAGAAATTAAAATAAATGAAGGTGACTATTTACATCTGCTACCAAATGTAACAGCCCTAACCACTTTTCTTTTTTTCCAAAAAGGAAAAAGAATTCACTAAAGTTTGATGGTGGGTAACAGAGCAGGGTTCAGAGCCATTTTCTTTGGAACCATATTTGAAACCTCTGCCTTGGTTTACATGTAACATGAGGATAAATGGCACTCATTTTATGGGATTGGTGTGAGAATTCAAAGTTACTACATGTAAAGAGCATGAACATTTTGGGGGCAAAGTGGGTGCTCAGTACATGTTACCCACTGATATCATCATCAACATAACCACCATTATCATCATCATAACTATCAGCATCATCATCAGTGTTATCATCAACATCACCCCCGTCATATCCCCATTATAACCACCGTCATCATGAGCATCACCACCAGCACCGTCACAATTACTACCATCATCACCATCACTCTCATCATCACCATGACCACCACTATCATCACCACCATCATCTTCAACATCATCATCATCATCGTGATTCTTTTTATTTAGAATATGATATTTATGTTTTTGTAAAACGCTAAATAATGGCTGTTAGAGAAAATAAGGGGGGAAAAGTGTGTCTTAAGTAGGAAGCACAAAAACAGCAGGCTCTAACCTACTGTTCCTCAGAGGGTCATGTCACCTCTACCTTGGTAACATTTGGTAATGAAACAAAAACAGTTCTTAGAATGAACATGGTCTCCCTCCTGGTGGCGACCTTCCAGGGTGCAGGAGAGATGGGAGGAGAGAGAAAGACTGATGGAAAACCGGTAGAGAGCAAGGTGGGATACGTAGTTCCGAGATCTGAACCCAGCTCCCCTTTCCGGTCCTTCTACCTTTTTAAAATCGAAATGCAGAATTTCCAAAATAGCTCTGTTTCTAGCCAAGTGCCCGATTACCGGCAATACCAAAGAAGTCCCAGACACGTAGGCTTTGGAACAAGCCAAGGGTCCTTACCCGCCCAACAAACACTTCAGTTGTGGTGAATGTGTCATCGTTTCCCTGTCTTGATTTACCTTTCAGAAACGATAGCGTATTTGTTTGGCTTTAGAATGCGATCAGGTTAACCCGGGGCGTTGTGTTTTCACAGAACGGTTGCAGCTGTAAAGGATTCCTCCAGAAGGGAGGCGGGGTGTGTGGCGGAGGAGTGTGGGCGGTCTGTCCAGTCTCCAGCCTGGCCCTGAGGTCATACGCTAAGTCACCCACGCACTTCCGCTATCGCCCTCTAAACCCACGCTCTCTAAGGCAGACAGATCTTTTGACACATGTCCTTGGATCCTGTCACTCTGCCACTTAAAAATCTTCAGTGGCTTCCTTGATTCCTTTAGAATTAAGTCCTAGCTGGTTGCACTGTGCTCTCCCATCCCACGCTACTTCAGCCACGTGTGCCCCTTTTTTGCTCTGGCTCACACTGGCCAAGCTCCTTTTTGCCTCGGCGCCTTTGCGCTTCGATTCATCTTGCCTGGAATGTTCACTGTCATTCACTCCCTCCGACTGCAGGCTCTTTTTCACTCCTAAGCTTTCAGTTCCCTTATCACCTCCTTAAAGAGGTCTTGCCTGACTTTTCTCCTCCCCTCCATCTGATACCTCAAGGCCTTTTAATGTGCTATTAATTGTGCCCTATACTTCTTGCATCTTCACTTGTTGACTCATTGGCTTCTTCCTCCTAGGGCTTCTAAGTCCCCTTAAGGCAAGGGCCCTTTGTTTTTGACTTTTTTACTATTTTATTCCAGTACTTAGCTCAGCATAGCATCCAAAAGACAGCTTGATGAATCAATCATTCAATCAATCAGTGAATGAATGAACCAATTAATTCATGAATGAATAGTTGTGGCCTTAGCTTCTTGAGCTAAGGAACACAGGCACCCTTGGATCCCCTTTCTCTGGCTCCCAGACTCCAGAAACAATAAGAGAAGAATGGTGTGTGTGTCTTATCTTGGGAGGGGGAGAAAGTCCCAACAAGCTTCAACAGCTGGAGGAACTGGAGAGAAGGACGACATCCAGGTAAGAAGGGCCTTGCCCTCGGCTTCAGGGCCCTGGGACCCCACCGAGAACACTGGTTACATCATTAGTTCACTCCAACAACAACGAAAACAACAGCAAGATTATTGAGGTCCTACAGGCCGTAGACACTGGCATCAGATTTGAGCCTGAAATTCAATCAGACTCAAAAAGGCTTGGTCCAGGCGCTTCCCATCATTCCTTGGGGCTGTAATCCAGAGCCTCCCTTTTAATCTACAGGAGAATTGTAGAGCTGGTATTTTTTATAGCAGCCAGTTCCAAAGGCCCTTCTCCTTCCCCACCCCTTCCGTAGGGCCGGAGACAGTCCAAACAGAGGGTCCCCCTTTGCCACCCACCCATCGCATGGGCTAAGAATGGCTCTTATATCCCAGCTAGGAGAACAGGCTCCTGGATCAGACCAACTGTGTGTGATCCCCAACTCCATCGTGTCCTAGTTGCACGAACTAGGGCTAGCTGCTAACATTCTCTGAGCTTTGGTTTCCCCATCCTGAAAATGGAGATAATACTACACTCTATTCATAGACCTGTCTGGATTAAATAATCTTTGCAAAGTGCTGAGCACAGAGCCTCGTACAGAGCAAACAAATGTGAGTCTTCCTCAGCAGTAGCAACGGCATCCTTTTCTGGGCCTTCGTAGCTCAGTTTTAAAAAAAAATGCCACGGGCTGGAGCCTCATTTGTGTTTGCCGATGGTGGGCTCTGTGAAGAGATCATTTTAGGTGATAGCATGATCTCTGTGAATCCTTTCCAGGTACAATATCCCACAAGTAGACTGAGCTCATTGGTTTAATTTCAGATCTGTCAAACCTCCAAAATGGCTAGAATCTGAAGAAGGATTTGGAAGGACTCAAGCAGGTTGACTGCCAAGATGGGGGGACATCGTATCCCTGTCAATTGCCACCGTGCGGGAACCGCACACTGCTGGGTAAATGTGGGTGTTTCCTGGAAGGGCTGCCCTGGAGCTGAGAAGAGGCGCCAGGGTTTATGAGCCAGAAAATGTGGCTCCTTCCAATGAACAGGACTGAACCAGCTCAGGGCTGAGAAAAGCGAGCGGCGCGGTCACGCAGCTTTTCAAGAGAAGTCCTCCTTCAAACCAACCTGTAAACCTCCCTTGAACACTCACGATGTGGTGGTGGTAGGGGGAGTGGATGGGGAGTGATGTTCTCATCTGACACACTGAAAAAACACAGCGTAGAAGTTGTTAAATAAAATGACTCTGGGGCCGCACCTTGAATTTCATACCTTGAATTTCTATTGCGTTGGTCTTCTGAGAAGCTTGGAACACTCACCCAAATTGTGAAATGACTTGGCCCCATCCTCACAGTCATACTGAGACCAGGATCAGAGCACGAACATGTGACACCCTCGTCAACAACACACACATCAATCACATGGAGGTCCGACATTATGTAAATACCGCTGTATTTATTAGTTTGTGCTCCTGCTGTCGCCTCATTCCTTGCTGAGCAGGAAGCCAGTTACGTGAAATATGGCAGCAGTCAAAGCGTGGACAGATGGGGGTGTATCGGTGGACACCGGTCACCAGAGCACTGTAAGGAATCCAATGAAGGAAACGGAGGACACACAGGGCAAATCAAGCTACAGGCTGCCCGGGGTGGCTCGGGAGTCAGAGCTTGATGGAACTGCACCCTAAACTGTGTGACAGGACAACAGCGGGGAGAGCCGCCGATTCAAATCTCAGACTTTCCGTCTGCAGAATGGGTGGTAAAGGAATGCTAAAGGTCAAATGTGACAGGATCTATGGAATGTGTCCCAGTATCTGCCACCTAATCGGCACTTGCAAAATGATGATTCTCTCTCCCCAGCGGAGGCCCTCTGGAAGAGGCCAGCATGCTGTGCTGGAGTCTTCTGCGAAATCGTCCTGGACTAATCTGGCAAAATTAGATCCTACTCAGCCCTGCCTTCCCAGCACCGTGTGCATGCCTCCATGCTAATGCTAATCATACTATCCACATAAATGGCAGCTGCTGGTGTGACCAGGAGCTCCTTACAGGCAGGCATGGTGTCCTTTTAGGTCTGTATTTCCGGTGTTCAGCGGTGCTGCCCGGTATGTCGGCCACCAGTCACGGGTGGCTACTTAAATTATCTAACAGGAACCAATTTAAATTAAAGCTTCAGTCCCTCAGTCATGCTGGCCACATTTCATGGGTTCAGGAGCCACCTGTAGCTACAGGACTGGACAACGGAGATGGAGGACATCTCCATCACCGCAGAAAGTGGACGCAGGAAGGCACAGAAGCAAGAGTGATGTTGAGTAAACAGGGGGTGAGACCTTGGCCTCAAGGACCCCACACTGGGTGCTGAACCCCCAGAAACAAGGGACCTCATGAAATACTCACTGAGACTTTCCTCCCGCTTTTCCCTATTTTCTTCACATCTGTCTTAAAGTGTCATGTAAAATTCCAAGCACACACACTGTGTAAAAAAATAGGATTTGGTGAGATAAGCACCCACACGGACTCCAAATCTATTCGATTCATAAAGATCCCGCTTCTTGGCACAGCACGCTACAGGTGCTAAGCAAGTAATAGGACCAGATTTCCCAGGTACCATTGGCCGAGCAGGCTCATGGGTCATCACATTTACTCCTTGTGCTACCTACTGGAGTGCCCATGTTACAGATGAGACGACCGAGGGACGGGAGGTCTGAAGTGCTGCAGGTCACAGGGCAAGCAAGTGTCAGCCAAGACTCAAGCCTGCCAGGGCCCCAAGCACTGTGCTCACTGGCCAGCAAGAGTCCAGCCAAGAGGCTGTGTGCTGTGGTGGCTTCCCCGAATTCTCACACACAAAGGTCGCTCCACTGGGAGTGTGGGGTCATGTCTTTGAAGGCACCATCCTTCTGTGCAACCCCTCCTCCCCCTTTACTTCCCACGGTCCTGTCAGACTGGAAGCTAAAATAACGTTTTCTGAATGAGCCGTGACCCTCTCCCGGAGGCCCAAGGTCATCTGTAGGGCCCACCTGGGTCGTGCCAATAAAGGTAAGTAAGGAAGCTATTGAGTGCCATCGGCGGGTCCAGGGGTCAGAGCAGTGACAGCTACCCACAGATCCCGGGTCAGGAGGACTCGTGCCAGCTCCCGCAGAGGTCCCTGGTGTTCTGCACCAATTCCCGACGAGACCACAACGAAAGGGAGGTGCGTGTCCACTCGGGGTTCAGCACAAAGCAGCGGACTAAATGGCAGCGCTTTACTGGCTAAAGAAATAAAGGTTAGAGCTGAAGACGGAAAACAAACCCACTTTTAAAAACACCCGACTCTGTAGACACCCACACCGCGGGCGATGCCTGATGGCACCATATTGCTAAGGCTCATGGCTGAGCCACCGGAAGTCCTTCCTCCTGGCTGGAGCAGGGTGGAGGTTACAAGCCCACCCCACCGAGGATGTAGGTGCGAGCAGTCTCGAAACCTGCATATGTCCTTGACTCCCCTGGAGGGTGCCACAGTGACTTCTCTGTTTCAGCAAGAGACGAGGAATGAGTCTGGGTTATTTCAATTCTTGGAGCAGACAAGCCACAAAAGATCATCACTTGGGGGTAAAAGTCAGGTCCGGGTTTACTCATCAAAAAGCCGCCAGAGAACCCCACGGGGAGGATGACACTCTGCGACTCTCAAAGCCTTTGCTGTGAACAGTCAAAACACTCATAAGCTGCAAAGCCATGAGATATATTTGTTTTGTGATATTACTGGCGAGGGCTGAATATAGTTCTGGTAGCTTTCGGTTCGCGGAACAGGCAGGAGAGAGGCAGGGAGCTGGGGAAGCAAGAAGAATTGAGGTACTTCAAGACCAGACACTTCCAAAACCATGACCAGGTTCGATGGAGGGAGTTGGCTATGGGGCCGCAATTCTTCCCCGAAGCCCGAGACGGCTCCCCACTGTCGCAGGTGAGGGCTGCTATGTGTCACCGTCCGCTGACTTATCTATCTCTCCAGTGTCACCTGGAGCTCCTCTCCCCACGGGAACCCGGTAGGTTAGCTACGAGGACGACACGCCGATGGCCAGATGTGTTACGTGTATCCTGGCTCCCCAGGCCGGTTCACGGGCTCGCCTCTGCCTGCCCTGCCTCCTCTGATTGGAACCAAAATCCATTTATCTTCCTTGGCATACTTGGACTGTGGCCGCCTCGGTGAAGTCTTCCCCGACTCCCTATCAATGCTGGAGGCATCGATCTCTCCATGCTCTGCTCCTCTGCCCGCTACGGCGCATGACCCCGGCATTCTATTTAGTTGTACACGGGTCTGTCTCCCTCTCAAGACCATGAGTGCTTACGAGCAAGGGTGACATTCAATTTATCTTTGTACTCTGCAGTAAATATTTGCTGAATGAGGAAATAGATTTGTTGCATGTCCATGTGATAGGAAGCACAGTCTCCTGGGGGTACGTCACAGTCCAGAACACTGGCACGTACGAGGAAGTGCCTTTTTCTACAGCATGTACATACGCGCATGTGCACACACAACACACACACACACACACACACAACACACACGTACGCACACACAGTGGTCTCTCAACAAACGGGCCGAAGAGCTTACAGGCATGGTGACGCGGACTCCCTCGCCTATGATGATTTAGAACTTGTTTTGAATTGAAATCTCCGGCCCTTCTTGCCAGAGGACCCGGAACGGCTTTTTTCAAGACAGGAGAACAAATTAAGGGGGATGGGTACGCAGACGCCAACGTGGCCATGCACAGTTTTAAACGTTTTGAAAGGATCTCATTTCGGCCGCATACTTTCAGAATTAGGTTTTCAAATTCTGTTAGACGCCTGGATAAAATGTGTTAAATTCAGATTCTGGATGTTGTGTAGAAGTATGTGAAGTATGCCAACAAAGGTCGAATACAATAATTATTTTGCTGCCAAGCTCCCTATTCATAATTCACGCGCAAAGTACTGCCTGATCCCAATTAGCTCAAACTTGTTTTCGCTTTTCTTTGTTGTCGCCTCTGCCCACCTTCCTGGGACTCCTCGTTTTGGGTTATTTGTTCAGACTTCAGCTCCAGACACACCACTGTGATTTCCTTTTTAATAAACACTATCCCGCGAGCAGCGGAAAACAATGAGAGGCACCTGCACTCTATTATAACTTCTCCTTCCACCCACAAGCGCGGAGCTATGAATAAGTGAGAACCGCCACCGGCCTAAGAATAGTAACAGCATTTTCCCATAAACACGGTATCATAAAACTTCAGCTAACATAAAGGACAAAGTACCCCGCCGTCCCATTGTATGAAAGCGGTGAGGAGTACCACGAGGAGAGCCAAATTCTGGTGTCTGTCTGTGGCCGACGACTTTGGCAAGGGTGGGGCCCTGGGACGGTTCATTCCGTGCTGGGAAACAGCTGGACATTCCTGAAATCTGAGGGAGGCGCAGGGCTAATTAATGACAGGCCAAGAGGCAGAAGCGGCAGAGGAAAGAGCATGAGGTAGGGACTCACGAAATACACATTCCGGTTCCGTTTCACGCCTGTAACAGACATCTAACGTGCGAGCGGGCTGCGGATGAACAGCGCCTGGGCGCAGCCGCCGCAAAGCTGTGCTCTCATGGAGTTTTCAATCTAGCCGCTCGCTAACGGCGCCGCCTGGAGCACGTCACCCACCTCCACGGAGCCTCTGTTTCCCACCTGGGGCATAAGCGAAGAGCACGCCTACTTCCCAGCTGTTCGAAGCCCGTGAGGAGCTGGTAGTAGCCATGGAGGCGGGAAGAGGCCTCCCTTTCTTGGTAAAATCTCCTTCAAAGTACTTACTACCTACGAAGAGAAGGAGAGTAACTTGGAAGGAGATGGCCCAGCAGACCTCACATTGAACATCACCGATAACACATGTACACTGTTAATCCCTTAATGAGATGCACTGGGAAGGAAAAAACACAATTTCCGTAATTTTTTTTGTGGTCGATTTTTAAAAAGTGGCACGTGCCATCTCATCCAGGGTTAAGTGCACAACTCAGTGGCGTGAATTACATCAGCCAGGTTGGGCGGCCGGCACCACCGCCCCCGCCCCAATCCTGAAAACTCTGCCATCGCCCCAGACAGAATGGGACGAAGTTCGGAACATATATTTATGTTGGGCGCTGAGGTTCTTCAAGCAAATGTTTTGGTGGCAACTACATTCATCGAGTCACTCAAGGCCAAGCTCATACAAACATGCTGGACGCTTTCCTCTCTCTCCATTCCACTTCCAATCCATTAGGAAAACTACCCCCAGACCATAGCCAGCCTCTGACCCCTTCTCAAGGCCGCCATTGCTGTTTCTCCCCCAGGCCACCTTCATCCCTTCATCTGTCCCTTGGATTATCACAGCAGCTTCCTCATTGGGTCGCTGCTTCTGTCCTCAGCGTCCGCCAGTCTACTCGAGACACAGCAGCCGGGGTGATCTTACGAAGTGCGAGCCAGCTCATGGTGCATCTCTGCTCGAGACATCTGTCTTAGCCCGTATGCTCAGGCACCCTCTGTTCCCTTCACCTGTACCCACAGCGCTGCCGCTGGCTTCCTTGCTGCTCTTCAAGCACGCCATGCCAGCTCTGACCTCGCGGCCTTTGCACCTGCTATTCTGTCTGCCTGGAATGCTCTGCCGGCAGCTAGGACTTCCTCAGGCCTCTGCTCGAACCTCACCTTTCCGGAAAGGCCTTCCCTGAACGTTCTCTGTAGAACGGCACATCAAACCTCCTTGGCCTCCCCACTCTATTACTAGCCTCTGTTGCCAGTCTTTCAGGGTTGGGTTAGCTCTCAGCACCGAACTCCCCCACCACGGCCCTGCTTGTGGCAAAGGCACCTCTCCCCATCGCCACAGGGCACCATGTCAGGCTTCACCAGTAGAGGGCGCGGGAGGAACGTTTCTGCGTCTCGGAAGCACCCTCCCTGTGGGCAGCCGACTCCTACCCCCACCCGGGGCAACTTCCTGGCACACCAACCCCAGTGGTGGCTGATTTCCAGCGACTTCCACGGCAGGGCGCCTTCCACACATGACCTTCCCTGACACCATGCAGGGCAGCCTCCTAGTGAGTCCTACCCTGTCCTGGGGAGTAAGGCCCCCTCTTCCTGATCCGTTCCTCCCTTGGCTGTGCTGCCTCAGCCTTCAGGGGTAGTGGCTGCTTCCGAAGCTGCATTCCCTTAGTAGTCAAGTAATACCTTATTGCACCTACTAAATCCTTGTATTAAATTTGTCCCCGTAAAATCCCTGGGTAGTTTGGTTCCTGATTGAATTGTGACTGACTGACATGGTAACAGAACGTAAGCAAAGACTTTGCCGGGGTGACTAATTTTCCAAAAACTCTGTTTGTATTTACTACTTCGTTTGCTGCTGTGCGCCTGACATGTTAGCGGCACTTGGTAAGCTTTGGGAGATGGGTGGGTAGGTAGGAGGGAGGAGATGGGTGGTGAACCCAACTCCACGTGGCCTCAAAGGGTTTCCAACAAGGCCTGGCATGTAACAAGCATGCACGCGACAGTGTGCCATCAGGGTCTGCAAAGACATTCCATGACTTCCATGTAACCGACCCGTCCTTCCTCCAACTACGGGGAATACGGAAATACTTACCATGCAAGGCCAGAGCCTCAAGTCTGGACCTGCCTGTGACTCCCTTAAAGAAAAACAGCAACAACAAGACAGGAGGAGGAAAGAAAGCGTCTTGGGACCGAATCTGGAACCTCTGGGGCTTGTTTCCACTCCGATCAAGACAGAATGGAAACAGCGCGCCACGATGACATGGCGGCACAGCGAGCTTCCGGCTCACCGCCGTTCTCCGTTCTCCTCGAGTGGAGAGCCCTGCCTGGGTCAGCGCCCAATTTCCGGTGTGAATATCCTCTTCCCCATTCCACAAAAAGACCTACCAGGAGGCTGTGAAATGAGCATTTCACAAAAGCATAAAATGCGTCTGATAATTAAAATGCTCAGCAATTAGAGTAATGAACTACACTCCAATCTCCCGAGTTAATTTCATAACCTCAGAAAATTATAAAGAAAAACTATTTGGAGATTAGAAACCTCTAAAGGATTTTTTTTTTTCTTGTTGACTCATCTATCACTTTTCACTTTGCTTACAATTTCATTCTCCTTCAACTGTTTTTCTTTCGTGGCCCCGTGGCTTTGGAATCATACCGGCCATCCTTGTCTGCTCGCAAAACAAACCGAGAAGAAAAAGCTACAAAATCCCAAAGCCAAGAATTACGATTACCTAGGAAAACACATAATAAGAATATAATACAGCTAATGAAAGAGCACAAGGGTATTTAATGCCAAAGCCCTGATGTAAATAACAACTGTCTGTTCCAATTACTGTTTTCTTTGTACCTCAAATTCTAAACAGGACTGGAACAAATTAGCACAGGAGAAACTCATGGTGCTAAAATGTAGCCATGAACCCAAAGAAAACAAGGAAAAAAAATAAGTACCTGTCAAAATGGACGTGACTTTCTTCAAAGGAGACACACAAGCGGCAAATGAACATGTGAAAACAGGCCCCCCATCATTATTCGTTTTTACAGAAATGCAAATCAAAGTCACAATGAGCTATTGCTTCAATTCCCATCAATAGAAAGGTTATAATAAAAAAAAAGGAAAATAACAAGGGTCAGGTGTGAAGAATAACATATTGCTGGCGAGAATGGGAAATGGTTCGAGGGCGGAAAACGGTTTGGTGGTTTCTTGAAAGGTTAGGCCTCCAACTACCATGGGACCTGGAGACTTGATTCCTAGGTGTAGGTCCCAAAGGGGTGAAAGCAGGGATTCCAATGGATATCTGATGATAATAGCACTATTGTTCACAACAGACAAAAGGTGAAGCGGTCCAAGTATCCGCCAACAGATGAACGGATTAACAAAACGTGGTATAAATACGCACGCTGGAACACTATTCAGCCCTGAAAAGAATGAAATTCCGATACATGCTACAACGTGGAAAGACCTTAACCACATGAATGAAATACAACAGACGCAGAAGGACGATACCGCCGGAATGCACTTAGGTGAGACATCTAGGAGAGGCCAGGGCAGAGAGGCAATGAGCAGAGAGGTTACTGGGGACCACCAGGAGTGGAGGAAGGGTTCTTGTTCAATGGGTACAGAGTTTATGTTTGGGATGATTAAAAAATAAAGCCTTACAAATAGATAGTGGTGATACAACACTGTGACTAAAATTAATGCCACTGTGTTAGACGCTTACCCATGGGTCAAGCGAAATTTCTGCACCGTGTGTATTTTACCGCCACAACCAAAAACAATGGAGGCCATACGCACAAGCATAAAAAATCTACGTCGGGCTCACAAAAGAGTTGGCCAGGCCCTTGCTCTAGGCCTGTTTACTCTCATTTTAGAAAGGACTCTAACGAACTCGACTCATTAGATTCCTCATCGTAAAGTTTTGGAGCCGGCTCACTCATGAAGCTTCTGCGTGTTTCCCTAAGGCCGGCATATGGCCGGGAGAAGCAGAAGAAGAGGAAGGGCTTTCTGCCAGTCCCCGAGGGATTCCGGTTTATCTGACGGAATCCTTTTTAGAATAGCCTGGAAAAAGCCTGGGGGGAGGCATGTAGTCTGTGTAATCTCCTGCACCTGGCATGGGGAGGCTGGCCGGAACAGCCCCCATCCCATAAACTGTCAAGGGATGGTGTGTGTGCGTGTGGCAACCTCTTGGCCTCATGCGGTACCCACCATGGAAAGGCTTAGAACAAAAAGTCCTGGAGATGTGAAATGTTTGAACAACAAAAGCAAGGAAAAAAATCTCCATGTGGTGACCCGCAGAGAGCTCCACACAGAAGAGAAATAACAGAGAGCAAGAAGACTAGCAGGGTCCATGGGACAGGAGCGTCAGGGGGAGGCGGGCTGGGAGGGGTTCCCTGCAGGCGGGACAGGTGAGTCTCTGCGCCGGCTGGTGGGGCACAGCAGAAGCATTCAGGGCACGGTCTAGTGCAACACTACCCCCAGTGGGGGCCACAGGACCTTCGGCTCGACCTCACCCAGAAGCTTGCGAGAAATGCAAATTTCTCCTACAGATGCGGTGATTTCTGCCTCCGGTTTCTCTCCTTGTTGCAACTGCCAGCGTGAATTCACTAAAGCTCTCCTTTGCTTGACCCAACTCTTCCTTAGAGCCTTCCATGCTTATACATCTCAGGGAGCAGATATCTATGCCCTAGAGGCACAACTTAGATACTTCGACAGCTGCATTTGTGAAAGGGAACTCTTTAAGGATGCTGCCATACTCACGGTAAGCCCAATAAATCTCTGCGATGAATAACACCAGCAAGAGAGCAGACACACGGGGAGGGTTCACTGCGATGCCAGGCGCTCTGCGGACGTCACCGCATCCAATCCTCACAGCCTCACTAGGCGGGAACTAGTCTTGCACCCATTTTGCAGTTGAGGGCACTGAGGCTTAGAGAGACTCAAGAGGCTTTTCCAAGGTTACCATGGGAAGTGCAGGGGAGCCAGGAATCAAAACAGGCAGCACGGCTTTCAAACCCAGCCTGCTACCCACAGGCGACTGAGTAAATGGATGAAAATGCAAGGAAGGGATGGCCACGCAGAAGGTTCAAGAAGGAAGAGGACGCATTTTCTGGAGAAGGAGGTAACTGGTTTGGACAGAGGCAGCTGTGAGCCTCCAAAACCCCTCTCAGAAGGGGCATCTCTCCACAAGAATGCATTCCCTCCCACCAAGAGGACAATAATGCCTGCCCAGTGGGGCTCGAGGAGCAGGCATCTCGGGTCAAACTCCCAGAGAAATCGGGACTTGCCTAGTTCCAATATGCTGACTAAAAGGCAACGCCGGCTGGGCTTGGGGCGGGGGGTGGCCTCCTGCCCCACGGAAACAACTCTGTTTGGCAGGAATGTGGAGCTGTCTATCAGCACCCGGCCCCATTTGGAAAACGGCTAGGGGCGGAAGACTGGAAACAATAGGGCACCCCACAAAGTGCTGAGCGCCGGAGAAGCCCAGGGACTTCTCAGCAAAGATGGCGAAGTGATTTTTATCCTGGAGCACCAGCTGATCCCACTCCCGGTGCCACTTCTGGACCCTTTGGAGCAGTTATTTCACATATCCTCTGCAGCTGGTGCCACTCCAAGCACGATCTGGGCAGAGGCCCAAACATCTATCCCCGCCCGCAATGCAGGGGAGGCAGAGGGAGAGAAGAGGGCTTCTCTGGCTCAAAGGTGCTAAAGGAAACAGACACAAGTCTTGGGGTGCTGGGGCCCGCACAAAGCCACGTAGGCCACCAAGCACTCTGCAGGAGTATTAGAACAAGAAGAGAAGCTCTACGGGGCGAACTGATAAGATTTGAGCATACAAGAACTGAATGCTAGAGAAATGAGTCAAAAATCAGAGGAGTTTAGAGAATAATCAAAAGAATGGAGACAAAGTGCGTGGGTACCGCAGAATGACTCTGTTGGACAAATACTTAGTAAGTACCTACTGTGTGCAGGGCACAGTGCTTGGTGCTGGAAATACAGTGGTGACCAGGACAAGGCTTCGCTTCAAAAGCAGCAAGTAAGCAGTGATAAATGCTTTGGAAGTCAGAGGAACTGAGGCTGAGAAATTTGGAACAGACACTTGTTGTATTGTATTTAAAAAGACTTCACGTCTGTGCCCCCTCACCAGATGCCGGATGCCTCTTTGGATGGTGAGCTCCTAAAAGCCCGAAGCCGTGCCTAGGTCACTGCCGGGTGCAAGGTAAGTATTCAGGGGTTGTTGGATGGGCTGAACAGAAATGAATAAATGCTGAAAGAAACATGGGAGGGTCCAAAAAGCAATCACAGGGGAAATGTCTGGAATGACTGAGAATGAAAACACGGCAATACCAATACACCTGTTTGGACAGGCGGGGCGCTGCGCAAGCAGCACCTGGAAGGAAAGGTGTAGCTTTGTAACAAACACATGAATGATGCCAGGTCACCGATGGCTTTCTGGCCCTTGACTGTGAGGCCTTCAGGTGGAGGAAACTGTTTTTGTAAATTCAGGTTCACGTCCTCAGAGTCTAGAATATTGCTTGGCAGAGAGTAGATGCTCAGGAAACACCTCCTTCAGTGGAATGGAAATCTTCCATGTGGTCCCCCTGCCTGGAAAACCCTTCCTAGCCTTTGTTGTGGCTGTTGTACACTCAGCCTCCAATAATACCTAATGTTTATTAAGCCGAGCACAGCCCGCTGGGTCCCTCACAAGTATCACCTCATTTTACCTGCACGATGGGCGGGTACTAACAGAATCCCCCAGAACCAGAGGAGCACTTGCTTGTTGTGCAGATATAGAAACTGATACAGAAACTGAGGCCCAGAGAGGTTAAGCAACTTGCCCCACATCACACAGCGGAGTAGTAGGAGAACCAGGACTCGAAACCAGACAATACGAATCCAAAGCTGCTGTTCTCGACCACAGTGGGTTACTGCCTCCCACTCAGGTTAAGAGTAAGCTCCAACAGATAGTTTTCCTGGTAAACTGCCCCCCTCTGTGTGCTGGGAACACCCTGGGACTACTGTTTTTACTGCACTGCCGCTCTCATAGGGCTGGTGGTCTGGTGCCTTTGGCTCTGAATTTCTCACGACAGGGGCCCGGGTCTTACTGTCTTTGTGGCCTCACGCACGGGGGGGGGATACCCAAAGACAGTCTGCTCACTCAGGAGGAGGTGGGGGTGGAGGCCAACAGCTAGCACGTGCACCCAAGTCACCTGGAGATTCTGTTCAAATGCAGATTCTGACTCAGCAGGTCTGAGGTCAGCCAGAGGTTCTGCACTTCCGGGGACAAGTGCTGCTGGTGGTCCACAGGCCACGGGAGAAGTGACAGTGACGGAGATGCTCTGGGCTCTTAGCTGAAAAACTCCTGACTCTGAGATCTTGGGCAAATCCATTTGCCGCTTCTAGCCTCAGTTTCCTGATCTATGAAATGAGAACAACTAGACCCACCTTACAGTTTCTGTGGGGGTAAGTCAGGTAAGTTGAGAGAAAAGGTCAGCGTCGTTCTGACACCAAAAAGGAGTCAAGTTCCTTTAACCTGAGAGGTTTTCTTGACATTGATGTGTTGATTCATCTTCTAGGTAGAGTTTAGGTTGGCCTACCCCGGGCTCCCTTCCCTCACTTGAACCCGGTTATCTTCCTGTTCACACCAAGGGGGAGTGGAGACCTAAATCCAATGAGGGATGTGCGATTCTGAGGATGACCTTGTGCCACAAACGAGAGGTTGCAGTGCACCAAGTCCAAATCCAAGAAGCCAATCAGTGTTTCTCGTCAGACTAACTGGGGGCGACCCAGATGTCACCAGGAACCCATGTGTGAGCCGTTCCAAACCAACCAATCTCGGCTAGACCGGTGGGAGTCTTGAGGTCAAGAACTGTGAGCCCACCACAAACCACAGAGAAAGTACCGGGGTGGCTGAGTGGAGAACGAAAAGCAACAGACCAACCACAGATTTAGCCAATGCAAATTTCTCCCTGGTGACAAGACGCATGTTTGTTGGCCCGGAGCTGAGAGAGCATTCGACAAGTAAACAAAACTAAACAAAAAATTTAAAGGCAGAAACATTCTCCCTGAAAACTCACTGTGTCTTTTAAATTTGTGGGGAAATGGGCCGAGACAATCCAAACAGCTTAGTAAAGACAAGCAGATCAAACTTTTTACAGGCCGCTCTTTCTGACCTGTTCTGCTGATGGCCCTGTAGGAACTGAGTCTGGAAGAGATGAGCCCCTTAATGTGTAATAAATACCGGTGAAAACCCTTTTGGAACAGCAATGTAATAATCGGTACAAAAACGGAACAAGAAATAAGCCCATGCTATCATTAGCCCATCAGGCTACCCATGCTCACAGGGTACTGTGCCCCCGAGACTCACGGACCCAGCCAGGCCAGGTACAGTCCCCTGAAACCAGGAGCTTGAGAGGAGCTGTCTACCCTCAATCCAGGATCTTGGCTCTTGGTCAAACACAAGGGCAAGTATTTGTTCTTGGAAGGGAAATCCCAACGTAAGACCCCGAGTCCATGTGGACATCCCCTCCTAAGTGTGAGACGGGTGGTGGGGGGGGGTAGCTGAGGCTGCATAGTGTCCCCCAATGGTGTCTATGCCCTCATCTCCAGAACCCGTGAATACGATGCTTTACATGGCAGAAGGGATTCGTAGGTCGGTCAAGGTAAAGACCTTGAGCTGCACGGATTATCCTGAACGATCCAGGTGGGTCCGATGGGATCACGAGGGCATTTAAGGGGGAGTTAGGAGGGTCAGAGTCTGAGAGATGTGAAGACGGGAGCAGAGGCTGCAAGAACGGGGCTGTGAGTCAAGGAATGCCAGCAGCCTCTGGAATCTAGAAGATGGAAGGACTGGATTCACCCCTACCGCCCCCAGAAGGAAGCACCCTTGACACATCTTGATTTTTAGCTCCAGTGGACACATTTACGAAGGGTGACCTCCTGAGCTGTATGAGAATCAATGAGTGTTGTTTTAAGCCACAAAGTTGGAGGTAATTTGTTATAGCGGCCATACGAAGCTAAGGACGGGAGCATATAGTCTTGGGTACAAATTTCAGTTCTGCCTCTTCCCAACGGATGACCACTGGCCTATGGCTTAACCTCACTGCATTTTTATTTCCTTGTCCATATAATGGGAATTCTGTGAGAGTTGGCTGTAAGGATTCAGTGAGGACCTAGGTTAGTGGCTAACATCATCATCGACAGACTTCCTACACTGCTCCAGGATGACACGGTGTGTAAGACGGTTGGAAACCAAAACCTGAGTCAAAACCATCACTGACTTAGTTTACCACAGGTACTACCCCCTCAGTGACAGTGAAGGAAGAAGGAACAAACAGAGATATGAAAAAAAAAAAAAAAAAAAACAGACCCCATCCATCGGGAACAGAGGATGTTGTTGGTACCCTGTGCCTTATGTGCTAAGGAATGTACACGTAGGAATTCATTTCTCATCGAGCTGAGCACCTTGTTAGTTCCCTGCCATGCTCACCTTCAAACTGTCTCAGCATCTGCATGAAATGGGTTCCCAGTTAACCTGTTCTAAGACGTCTTCATGTATCTTCCCTTAATCACCAGTAAGCATCATTCATGGTTAAGTGCACTCAGATCAGCCAGGGATGTTCTGCGGGCAACCGTGTCCAACTTGCACTATCTTAAATCAGAAGTGGGAATGTGCTGATCCACATAGATGGGGGGAGGGAGGCATTGCCAGCTTCCAGCTAGAGATAACGGGAAGGAGAGACCCTGAAGTATGACTCTGGTTTCGTCTGCAGAGCGACCTTTTTCCTTATTTTTTTTGAAAAAACAAAGCCCCCAGGTCTGGGAAGAAGATTCTCTCCCAAAACTTGGAAACCAAATCTTCAAAATAGTCAGGGATGCAAATATGGCAATGAGATAGATCCTCTTCACAGTGACTGTCAAGGTCTTATGTATATATCGTCCCCCTTGACTCTGACAACAACCTGATGAGTGTATACAATCACCTCGTTTCATTGATGGGCTCAGAATCACAGTGAGGAGAAGAGACAGGATTTGAACCAAAGCCAGTGCTCTTAACATGATGCTGCAGGGGAGGGAAAAGCAAGCTAGGAAGAGAGGGCCGTGGGAGGTGATTTCTCTAGAGATGGCACTTACAATGGCGTTGGCAAGTCAAGAGTTGTGACTGGCATCACAAATGAAGCATGCTTAGGAGAAGCCTGTCTCTTATCTGAGGCAATAATGGTGCCTACCAAACTACAGGGGACTGCGGCTGGCTCACAGACCCCACAGCACAGAATTTAGGGGAGCCACTTGACTCCCCTTAACATGAAGACGCTCAGCATCGTCGCTGGTAACAAAGCTACTTGGAACGGATAACACTGTTCTGCTTCCATGGCGTGTAGTTTGACCCTTTTCTATTTTTGGCCAATCATATTGGTTTTCCCTTTATGATTGTGATAGAAATTTTCCTTTGAAAACAAAGCTAATGAAATTATGAATGGATCTAAAGATAAATTGCAATATTAATTAAATATTAAAGGCTTTAAATGTTAATTAGATAATAACAGGGGACAGTGTGAAGGTGAAGAGGACGAAGAGTCTAGAATGGAGCAGCCGGGCCATTCAGCAGAGAGTCGGCCATGACTCGAAGCACTGACAGTTGTGAAGTTATGAATGTCTCCCTTCCTGAATGAGATAAAGACGCAAAGCCAGGCTGGCACTGGAGAGGCACGGAGAGGGCCTCCGGGGCTGCCATCCACAGGGTGTGTGCCTGCCCAGTGCGGCTTGTACCTTCTGCCTTTCATGGTCACACGTCAGATCGCACAAGAATGGTAATCTGGAGTCTTCAGGGCTGCAAATGTGCTCTGTTGGGGAAGGCAGGGAAGCGGGTGGTACATTTCAGGAAGACATCTGCTAAAATAAATTTGCATATTTATAATCCAGCTCTTTTAAAAGATTAGCCCAACTATTTGTTAGAACAGTTAAACGCGACAATCTATAAAATGTAGCAGTCCCACAAGCCCACACAACCAGGGAATTAAACTTAATTCTCAAGTTTACCCTATCACACAAAGCGCCATTTTTGCCATACCGGCACGTCACACCGCCAACTCATTAGGGAAGAGGTCCGGAAGCAGGAGACGCTGTCTGATAAGGTCACATTTGCCAAAGCGAATCTCACGCTAAATATGGGGAGGGGAGAGACCTCAGATTCAACGCATTTTTCATTTGCTTAGAACTAAGTAGTCCTGAATGAAGAGTCAAGAATTCGGACTCTGAATGGGCAGCTGAAGATTAGCTTTTCCAACAGTATTGTTACCTGTTGCTACAGAACAAGTTATCCCAAAACTAAGTGGGCTGAAACAATCATCGACATTGATTGTCTCACCCAGTTCTGTGGGTCAGGAATTTGGGAACAGTTCCGTTTGGTGGTTCTTGGCTCGGGGTCTCAAACAAAGCTCAAGAAAAGATTAACAGCTCAGTCTGCAATCACTTGAAGGCTTGGCTAGGGCTGGAGAATCAGCTTCTGAGATGGTCTCCTCACACAGTTATTGGCAGGAGGCCCCCCGCCTCTCCGCAGGGCTGCCTGAGCACTCTTACAACATGGCGGCTGGCTTCTCCCTGAATGGATGATCCCAGGCAGAGCAGGGAAGAAGCTTCCAGGGCTTTGATGGGCTTGCCTCAGAAGCTACATACGCTGATTCCTGCAATACCCTGCTGGTTACAGAGGTCAGGACTACTCAGCATAGGAGAAGACTACCAAGAACTAAAAACCACTGGGGCCACATTCCATAGCCTATATTTGGTTCCCAGTCTGCTACCTTAAAGTTAGGGACAACATGGGGCGCTTGGGTGGCTCAGTCGGTTGGGCGGCCGACTTCAGCTCAGGTCATGATCTCATGGTCTGTGAGTTCGAGCCCCGCGTCAGGGCTCTGTGCTGATGGCTCAGAGCCTGGAGCCTGCTTCCGACTCTGTGTCTCCCTCTCTCTCTGCCCTTCCCCTGTTCACGCTGTGCCTCTATGTCTCTCAAAAATAAATAAACATTAAAAAAACATTAAGAAAAAAAAAGTTAGGGACAACAGTTGTTTACCTGTAGTTTCATGGAAGAGAAAATTAGGAAACAGGGTGAAAGTGAGGGGCATTAATAATTCTCAAGTTTACCCTATCACACAAAGCGCCAATAACTAACTAAACGCCCATGAGACTATCAAGGCAAAGCACTCTCGGAACATGAAAAATAATCCCTCCTCCACCTTTTCTTTTGGGTTTGACAGTCTGTTTCGGCTAAAGCCCATCTTATAATGATCTAAGGTAAACTACAGCCTAACTAATCCTTTTTTTTTAGAATCACAGAGCAAGCACACTTCAGAGTGTACATAAGTTCCGAGAGTCCCATGGACTGCTGTGCTTTCTCAACTGCCTTTACTCTGGCTCCCAAGGCTGCTCATTTTATTGACTTTTCTTTGTTTCAAATTCATTAATAAACTGAGTGTTAAATGTGAACAACATTGCCCCAAAACATGACATCTGCTTTGCACTTTAAGCAACGGGGCCAAGTGGAAAAGGAGGAAAAGTGCATGTGCCCAAAGACCCTTATTTGTCACGGCGGTTCATATCAGAAGTTCAAGGTTCCTATGTACCCCACTCCATGCTCTACCAGTCTGCCCTTCTGCAGGCAGGAGGCCAAGCATGGGGCGAGTCCTGAGACTCTTTTCTCATGCCCAAGATTTCATGTGAGGCCCTCTTTTCCCAGTCAGAGTTTGTCATTCAACTTAAGAGCTACCATTTCTTACAGATGCACGAGATGTCAGAAATCTGTTATTCTTGGCACGTGTTTTTCTCATCACGTAGTCCTGAGAGCAATCCCATGGTGTTGTAATAATTATTAACAGGACTAATATAAAGAGGAGAAAAGACTCAGGGAAGTGACTTGAGGTCCTGAGGTTATTAAATGACAGAGTTGGGACTGGAGCCAGGTATGTTTTGGCCATTATTCCTGTACTCTTTATCAGGGGTGACAGTGAATGTAGTTGACAGTTGTCGCTGACCAATCTGAATGGTCACTGGTCATGTCCTGGGAGCATCTCCCTCCTCCAGGAAGCGGGCATGACTCCTTCAGGTGATGAATCACTCAGGAATCCTAGTGGTATGTGGGTACCTAATGGGGTTGGGGCAGGACTATTATGGAATAGCCTGGAAGTATATAATATTCTAATGCCAGTATGGCCATCCTCGTAGGCACTGGTCTAAGAATGTCCCTGCTCTTTCCACATGATCTTGCAGCCTTAATGTGATCAGTGCAGCAAGGCCGCATCATCCCAGTATAGAAGGACACGGTCCAAGGGAACAGGGGCAGGTCCTGCTTTACCCAAACCACCCACTGGGTTCTTTGTCACCTTTGGCTCATGTCTGAGACTCTTTCGTCAAACGCCAAGGATTCGGTCCTTTGAAGACAACCCTCCTTTTTGCTAGTGTATTCTCTGACAGTATAAATGGTGAGCTATTTCTGGACAGCACCCTTCCCTGGGCAAAGCGACCTCACCCTGCAGGCCAGGGACACAGCATAGACCGTGAGAGGGTTATTACCCGTGGGGCGGGTGAGCGCAGCTCCTAGGCAGGACTGCTCAGCTCTACAAAAAGGACCTCAGAGGCCTTCTCATCCCCATTTGTCAAACTCAAGGCAAAAACTCTCTTTCTTCTTATTTGAAAACACAATCAAAACGGGACATTTATTTGTGTCAAGGCTGTGCTCACTAATTAAAATGCCCAGTCCCCACACTTTTGTATATAATTAAAACATCCATAAGTAGAAATAAGCCAGATATGAAAAAGAGAGAGGAAAGTAGGGAGTAGAGTAAGCGGAACTCATGGAAACCGAGAGGAGAAGGGCAGTTGTAGGGGTGAGGGTGGGGGGGTCAGGAAATGGGGAGATGTGGGGCAAAGGGTACCAAATTTCAGTTATAAGATGAATACATTCTTGTGATCTAACGTACATTACAGTGACTAGAGTTAACAACACTGCATCTTATCTCTGAAATTTGCTCATAGAGTAGATCTCAAGCTTTCTCACCAGTAAAATAAAAAAAAAAAATTAAGCGAGGTGCTGAGTGTGTTAATTTAATTAACTAGATTGTGGCAATCATTCATAATGTACACACATATCAAATCGTCATGTACACTTAAGCATATACAATTTTATTTGTCACTTCTACCTCATAAAGCCGGGTGGGAAGGAAATAAAGGGCGTGCAAAGGGAGGTTGCTTTAAAAAAATCCCAAGGCTGCCACACAAGTTGACACATAAGAAAATGCTTTTTTATTTAATAAATACCATTTATTTGTAGACAGAAAAAAATCCTGGAATGTGGGATCCAGAAAGGGTTTGAAAGAGATCAGCATGTACAATGAGAACTTTGGTTTTCGCGTTCTGTGTCAGCTTCATCGAAATCCTAACTTAAGAAGTCTTCATGACTTGGTCATTCATTTACGCATCCATTCAATAAGCGTGACTTACCAACTAGTTGGGGACTTACCAACTAGCACATTGATCTTAAGCTGTCTGAAATCAGCCTGAATGTATGTATTCTCCCCTGAAGCCACTGAGCACTTATCAGATGGAGGCCCAAAAGGGAAGAGCTTCGTATTCAGCAAAGGGATACAGAGAAGAGAGTTTCTCCAGAGGCCGAGCCCTCTAGAGGAAAAGCCGCCACAGAGCAAAAGAGAAATGCCTGGCCAAATCCATTCATAATCACAATCTAATAATGCTTAACAATGCCCTATGGGATAAGCCTAAAGAAAATTATGAGAGTAATTACAAGGGTTCACATTAGTGATAATTTAATAATCATCTTCCTTGGCATATCTCTCTTCTTGAGATGGATAAGTTGGATTGCATTAGACAGATTTCTTCTCTCTCTGCCATTGATAAGCCACGTGACCTTGGAAAAGTCCCTTGGACTCTATGCTTTCTTACATTTTTATCATCTGTATAAAGGAGGATATAATGCAGGGAAATTTGACAACAATACTTGTGGTGATAACGACAGTTGTGAAGAATCTTGAGGAACAGAGGTAGATGGTCCCCCTGACCCCAATATTCCCCCCAATATTCCTTCTGCTCATTCTCCTTCCATCTGGCTGATGAAGCGAGATTCCTGGGAGACTCCTGGAATTGCTGGCACTATCCTGGAAGAACCAGCGATGAAAGGGCTCGGAACAATCCCCACCGATATATCAGCTGGAGCGGACAGAGAGGTGCTCCCAGGCGGCATCACCATGCTGGGACCAGGATACATTTGGATCAGAGAGCCTGACCCCTGGAATTTCTGGCCCATGAGCAAGGCTGGCTCACCAGCCCATTTCAGTAATTATGTGATTGAATGTACTGAGTGCCTCTTATCTCATAAAGCTGTCGTGAAGATCAAGTAAGATAATGTGTATATACTGCCCTCAGCATATAGCAAGTGCTCCATAAATGTTAACGAAGATGGTTATTATCACGGGACAACAGAAGACAAATATGTTTATCTTACAGATTTTTATCATGATTTAGGAGTGGCCTTAAAAATCTGTTGTGCTTGTTAACTAAATTATATTACAAAGAATTTTCTTGTGTTAATCTGATATTCCCCCAACACTTCCATGAAAACTATTCTATGACATTTATTAAGCCTTCAAGTTACTCAAGTACTTAAAGGACTATTTTCACTTATGTGCCCAAGTGAGGCAATAGCAGGTGTGGTAGGAGAGACGACGGGGTTTGCTTCTAATGGCTGAGACAGCTGATTGGCAAGACTTGGTCTTCAGGGTTCTAAGTTAACCAGAATCAGAATTTACGTTCATTTCCTTGAGTGGATTCGGTGTCCGCTCTTGTCCTTGGCTTTTCCTCTTCTCTTCTTCCTTCTTTTTTCAAGGAAAAATGCTGATTTTCTTCAGAGGGGTTCTGACAGCCCACTTCCAAGCAGGGCAGAGATGAGGGTCAGTCAGGTTATTTATTTTCATTTGGGGGATGCTTTGCATCGAGTCGTCCTCTATAACATGTTAATTTCTTTCTTGTCTTTCTTCCTTCCTTCCCTCTTCCCCTGCTCTCTCTCATTTCACTCCCATATACTGTCATGCTGGAAACGACTAAGCCTATATATTTTTTAACGCTTTGCGGAAAGGGCTTCCTTAACTTTTCATTCAATATTACCCTCTATTTTTACTCTAGGTAAATATAGACTGATAGAAGACTATGCTGTTATCTTTAGTAAACTCTATTCTAAGATACTGTGTCTAAATATTCTAAGATATTTTAAGAGACTTAAATCTTTTTTTTTTAATAAATAAAGATTTACCTGATAAATTCTTAGAATTATGTTACAGGATAAAAGTTGGTTCCTATACAGCTAGGCTTTTTTTTTTTATATATAGGTTAAAGAGAACTTTTGTTTTAAAGACTCCCAAGAAACCTGGTTGGATTTAATGCCAGTTGGTAAAAATAATTTATCTGTGTTCCTGGTAAACGCAGCTCAGTTTTTGGTCCACATTAGTTTCTGATATGTTGTTCAAAACATGAAATAAATAAGTCCAATTGTCTTTTCTATGTACCACGCGTATCCCCTTTTGAGTCATTTCGAGACTACAGTTCGGGCAGGAATGTGTGGTGTCCGTTGTCGGAAGGAGCTTTGCTCTTTTCTCCCTTTGTTCAAGTCAAGTGGCACCTCCTGGTCCTGATGGGACTTTTCTTTTCAGGTCACATAACTAGGAGGTCTTGGTGTCACCTACTTCTCATACTTCGTAAGGACGGACTGGAAGGCCACAGGATTTTGTGTTTGGCATATTGGTCCTTCTGAGGAACCGTAGCTCGAGAAGGGACCACGGGGAGATCCCGATCACTATCTGGGCACTGGATTCCTTCTCTTCCTCTCTCTGGCTAAGGGTACAGCTGAACTCTGCAGGGACTTACACGATCATACAGGAATTGTTCATTTTTCTCCTCTTGCTTGTTTTCTTTCTTCTTCCTCAGTGGTAAAGACATGGAGAGGACGTTCAGAAATGCTTTCCATATGGTATCTTATTTTCCTCATGATTTGGTCCATTATGATCTATTAACCACTGGAGGAAAGAAAATCAAGGAAAAGGGGGCCGCCTCAGTCTCTCTGCCCAAAGCATTTGACTTGTAAATGGTGCCAGACTTTTATAAGGCTGCTTTCTGGTCTTCCGTCTATTTCGAGGACCTCAAAGTGGAGAAAGTCAAACTGGGTATTAAATAACCACCCAGGATGTGGCTGTCAGCTTGAGGCGTTAAGAGGTATGGTTTATAAAAAGCCTGGTTAAATATAGGAAGTACAGTTGCAATCCAAGGAACCTGAGATTCCAACATCCAATACGACTTTAATGGAGACAATCTATTTGGTCCATTTTCACAGATATATAATATATTACACCTATTTTAAGATTCACAGTTTTTCCGTCTTAGCTTTCTCACCCACACCAGCAAACAATTCCTTTAGCTGAATTCATGGTTCATTATCATCCGCAGATGTATTTCCCACCTTTATTTTTATCTTATGAATATAAATACATTTTTAAATATATTTTATATAAATACATTCTTAACTATTATGCATACTCCTAGTGTTAAAAAAAAAACATAAACAAACATTGAGTATTTTGTTATGATTTACGATTCTACCACCAGAATCCAAAATTCAATTTGGAGTGTTTTTTGGTCTTTCTTTTCTTTTTTTTTTTTTTAACTTAAAATAGTAATTTTAATCTAATAGCCTGTGTGTGTGTGCGCGCGTGCGTGCGTTTAACATTTCAGTGTTTGTCATTTTAACTCTTAAAATTCCAGTTTCCTCCCCTTTCCTCTCTGTAGGGCAGAGAGTTTAACTTGTCTGGGGTTCTGTTCCCTCACCTGCAAAATGGGGATACTATGTGTTTTGCCTGTGGCTATAAGGTCTTGAAGGTAATCTACATACGATGCATACACAACAAGCAGCTACCCCACAAAAGTATGGCTGTTTTGCATTTGCTCATCCATGCAGGCAGACTTTGGTTGTGAACGGCCACCTACAGCTTGAGACCCCCTCCCCACCACGCCCTCCTCGCAAGGCCTAAAACCCACCTATGCTGTGTGATCAGCAGCTGATAATTTTAGAATATACTTGGCTAATTTCTCTGATCCCACTGCTACAAATAGTCCCTGGTTTCGGTCGGGTTCGAATTTCACTATGGCCTAGGGGCATAAAGATGAATTATTTGCTTCCAAGGAGAAATAGGAGACCAGGTGTCGGCCTGCTTTGCAAATCAATTCACCTCCCCCCAAAGATGCTCCTTCCTACCTAAGATATACGGCTTTACAAGGGTTTTGGCAGCCTCCGTGTTTGCCATGTCAGAGGGCAAGGTGCACGCAGATGTAATATCACCGAGCGGTGTAATCCGAGCGTGCATGAAAAAGGCTGCAGAGGGCATGCGTCGAGCCCGAGGGAACTCTCTTGCCACAGGCCCTGACAGCCCCTCAAATAAGCACCTTACCTAATCTCCCTTGTTGATTCCTATCTGCGCCCAGTGATTTCATGCAGCTGCCATCTGCTCACCGGTTAGGGCATGTTGATCGCGGCCGCGCTGTAATTAGAGCCAGGGTCTCGGATGGTAACGTAGACTGTCGGCCTGTTGCCGAGATGGGGCAAGACCCTAATGAGACTAGAGGGAGGGAGCCAAAAGGTGAACTTTACAGCCAGCATGGCTGGGTTCAGCTTCTCCTCTGTTATTTAACTCTGTATCCCCGGGGCTTGACATGGAGGAATGCCCGGGGAAATGCTGGAGATGGAAATGATTGAATGACTGCCCCAAACACATCAGCCCTTCCACTGCAGGACAGTCTTCATGGTGTGCGTGTCATCTTTAGAGACTCTTGTATATATATGTGTGATGAGCCGCTTGTAGGGTGGAGACAAGATTCATTCATCAAATATGTATGGAGTGGCCACTCCACCCCAGGTCTGCAGACCTTTGTACCTTAGGAGATCATCACACAGCCCGGGCCATGGGGTGAACTGGATAAATGTTAGAGGCAAGAAGGAATGGCTCAGGTCTGAGAGAGGAACAGCAGAGCCTGTGGAAAAGCGAACCGTGTGACAGTCGAAGAACTCTTCTGTCATCTCTCTAGGGTCTGGAGAACCCAAGTGCCATCACCAAGTTCAGCCTTTTGGTGCAGATGGACCGAGAAATCCCTGGGCCACTGGGTATCAGGGCTGTCCTGAAGGCAAGCTATTTAGCTGTGGAGTCTCTGAGAACCATGGGATGTTGAGTCTCAGAGGGACCCAAGAGATCAAGGATAAGCCCCTCTCTGACAGGCAGGGAAACTGAGGCCAACATAAGGGCTGCAATCTATTCTCAATCACAGAAGGGGCTGGAGACAGAACTAGGACTAAGATGGTGAGCCATCTGCCAGCTGTGTCCACACGGCCTCCCGGTAAGCTTCGCAAGCTCAGGGGCTTATAGTCTAGGGAAACAGACACAGACAGTAAGGGAAGAAACAGATGTACACATATTCAGAAAGTAGGAACTGCTCAGAAGAAAAGAAACAGTGAGTAGAGAGGAAGAGGGTTTGAATCCAATTCCACCATTTTCTAGCTAGGTGACATGGACAACTTACCAAGCCTCTCTGAACCTCAGAGCCTCATCTGTACCCTTGGGGACTCATGATAGGACCTGTCCCATAGGGCTGTTATGACAGGCCAAGAACACAGTCTGGCATATATGAACAATGGGGAAATGATGAAACAATGATTACTGTTATTACTTTTATTCAGATAAAGTGGTCAAGGTAGGCCAATTAGGAAGTTATATTTAATCTGAACCAGAAAGATTAGAAAGAACGGGCCATGGCCCTTTCAGGGCAAAAACTTTGCAGGTGTGCAAAGACCCTGAAGCTTTGTGTGTTGAGGCTTTGTGTGCCCAAGGAATATAAAGAAGACTACAGGGGCTCAAGGGCATTTGGCAAGACTGCACATAGTGTGAAACAGAGTCAGAGAGGAAGGCAGTGAATTAAATCTGCCGGATGTGTAGGTGCTGGTAGAGAATGTGTATTTTTATTCCAAGTGGAACACAATGTCACTAGAAGGTGTCTCAGTCAGCACTCGCCACAATACTGCTGCATAACGAACAATCTTGGAAACTCAGTGGTTCACAGGAGTAAGTATTGATTTTTTTCACTCACTGGTCTAGGGGCTGGTTTGGGCTTGGCTGACAATGACTGCGCATGGCAGAACCTGGTTCCCGGTGTGCTTAACGTGTCCCCTTCTGGGGCTCAAGCTGCAGAGACACTCACCATGAGAGAAGTGTAAGGGGGCAAAGGTAGTCATGCAAGCACATTTCAAGACTCTGCTCACATTGTGTTGGCTGACGTTACTCATGGGCAAAAGAGAATCACATGACCAGAGCCCAAAATCCCACAGCCAGGAAGTTCACACCACCCACCAAGAGGCCATGGCAAGGGCAGTAATAGAAAACATTACACCTTAGACTGTGACTGGGCCAAAGAATCCACGTTACCCATAGGAACCTGGTTTGCTTTTCTAAAGTACCCATCAGGGTCAAAGCTTAGCATATTTTCTGCTTTGACCACTCCATTTACTTTTCCTCTGGTCTCTGAGCACCAGGCTCACCCTGCCCTATTTTGGACCAAACTAGGCCAACTTTCTTGCGGATTTGGCTTTAACGAGCAGCCACACCACGCATGGATCAACCGATCAGAAAGACAGTCCTTGATAAATCACACGCTGGCTTGTTCCACCTTAACACTGGTCCTCCCAGGTCTCTCGGCTTTCTCAGAATCAGCCTTCCTGCGACTCTGGCTGGGAGAGGAGACACATTTGAGGCATGCCCGGTAGCCTCTTTAGTCCTGGCAGAGGCTTCAGCCTCAAAGTGGCCCAAGGTGGGGCTGGAAGGAGCAAGAGTATTTGTTTTCCTTGGCAGAGCTCTGCCATTCTTCACTGGCCTAAAATTCAGTGTGCTTTTCCAAACTGGATGACCTACATCCCCTGTTATAGTCTATCAGCAATGTAGCCCCCCACCTACCCTCAGCTTTGGTCTTGGAACTATTTGAGGGGAAAGGAAGAGGAAGAAGAAGAGGAAGATAAGGAGGGAGAGGAGGAAGGCGAGGAGGAGGAAGAAAAACTATATGAGAAGGGTGTGGCAGTGAGGGGGTGGGTGTCTATGAAAATTTATGTGCTGAAAAGCAGCTGTAAAATGTTTAATGTTTCAATGAATGTTTTATGTTTACAATAAAAAATCCTCCAGGCAAGAAGGTCTTGAAAAATGTTACATTTCCAAGCCAATCCAAGGAAAAGAGTCAAAGAGAGAAGACTTCACAAATCCTTCTCTGGGGAGTGACCTCCCAAACAATGAACATTAAAATGAGGTCCCTCCACGTTGTGCATTTTAGCACCCAGCTCAATCATGAGCAAGGAGGGGATAACGGCCATGATACATGGGAAGACTGGTAACAAGAATGAAAAATACGCTCATTTTTCTCAAAGCCAAGTACCCACGGCATGAAGCCTTGGAAACTCGGGCTTTGGAACGGAATGGCAGGGAGAGTGGGGGAAGACGCAGGGCTCAGCCCGACGCTTGCTGAAAGACTTGATCGTGATCAGTCGCTCACGGCAGCTGATCGAGCGCCATGCGGCTGGGTTCTTCCAGGAAAGAGCCTGGCTTCCACAAAGAGATGCGGGTTCAAGTCCAAACTCCACTGGGAACTGGCTCTGTCTCCCTAAGGTACGTTCTTAACCTCCGAGGACCCCAGTTCCTTCATCAATAGCACGCCGACGGCCGGGATCACTGGCCAGCACCAAATAAATGACACGTGCTGGGGAGCGGAGGCTGGGAAGCCAGACGGGGGGTGATATCGGATCAGGGCAGGCTGTGCAGAGGAACTGAGACTTGATGTGGCAGGAAGCTGGGGGCTGCTCAAGCTTTGAGAAAAATGTGAGTTCTGTTCTTCTTTCCTTACCTGATGACTTCAGTCAAGTCATCGTGTGCGTTTTCAGGCTGAGAAGCCAGTTTTACTTTTTATCTCCTCTGTAATTCATATTTTCCACGTTGCATTCAGGTAACAGACATGCAGTGCAGCCCACAGCCCCTTCCTCATCTAGCCCCTTCCTCATCTGGCCCCTTCTTGCCTCGTCTGCACACAAGGCAGCTATTGAAAATAAACAAATAAATATGAACCAAAGATCACGGTCAGCCTCTCTTGACCCTGCAGTTCGGAGCCTGAGCCTTACACTTCCTGTTCCTTCAGTTTATTACGCTTGCCGCCAAACCCCTTCTTCTTTTTTTAAAAATAATTTTCTTTTCTTTTTAGATGTTTATTTTGAGAGAGAGGCAGGGGAATGGCTGAGGGACAGAGAGAGAGAGACAGACAGACAGACAGAATCCAAAGCAGGCTCCAGGCTCTGAGCTGCTGAGCTGCGAGATCATGACCTGAGGCGAACTCGGACGCTTAACCAACTGAGCCATGTGGGTGCCCCATAAACCGCTTCTTCTTTTAGCAAACTCCTACTTGGGCCTCAAAGCCCAATTGAAGTATTACCTTATCTGTGTCAAATAGTCCTTCACGCTGCTCTGATAGCACACACTGCTTTCCGTACTCCAATATTCATCATGCCACCTTCAGAACATCTCGTACTTTTCTGATTTCTCCTCTAAATGTTGCTTCTTGAGGGTATCTACCAAAGTCTTAATCACTTAGTATCTCATTTGTGTAGCACAGGGCAAGATGTGGATGGAGTGGATCCCAAGGAAAGTTTTGTTGGTGAATCAATGAATGAATGAACGAATGAATGGATGGATGGTTGGTTGGATGGACGGATGGATGGATGGATGACAGAAAATACTGTTTCCTGTCTACAACAACAGAAGATGGGAATTCTGGCCTCTGAGTGACAAAGAGGGATTGGGCTGTTGTTTCTCTGCTTAACTCATGACGGCCATCTTATATCGAGAGAAATGAGACACCCTTTGTTCTCCCGGGCAGGACGAGTGGCCCTCCTTTTAGCAGCCTCCACCTTGCCCTAGGAATAGATGAGAATCAGGGACCGACTTGCCATGTAGCTGCAGTGCTTTCGGACTGGCACCCTCACAAAGGTGCTCATGTCGTCTGCAAGGAGAAAGGTGGCCAGTACGGTTCACTTCCTGTGGGTGAGCCTGGGGGTAAGGTTGTGGACCAGGACAGGGTATGCTTGGGAGACGATTCAGAGGCCAGTTCTGTTCTCCCAGAAGCCAAGACCCTGCCCTTTCTCTCTTTGGGACACCGCCCAGGACACAGCCACAGCCTGAACGGACACGACGCTGGGGAGCCCCCTTGCTCTTACCGTGAACCACGGCAGTCACGGCAGCGGCTGTTCAGTGGATGAATTCAAGCGAATCCCCAAAGTTTCACAAGAACACCAAGTACAAAAGAGACGAAGGATGGAAACTCGCACGATAAACCAAAGTGAAAACAAAACCGTGTCGCCAAACCCCATGTGAACTGAAACCACAGGGCAGGGTGCTCTGAAGCTCCAGACACAAACAGTTTGGCCCGCGAGTGAGTCACCAGCAAAGCCAGAACGAGGCCAGGGAGAGAAGGCCCTCTTTGAGGAGGTTTGCTCATGGGGTTGTGCGGACCCTCCCTACTTTCCATTCCCTAGAGACTGGGGTAGAAGGAAAGAGAATGCACACAGAGCCCCTACCCTTTCCCATGGGCTCTGGTCCACAATACGGATGGAAATATCCAGGGAGTTTTCACCACCACCCTATCTAGGAATGAAATGTTGTCTCTATGCACACAGGAGAACATAGAACCTAGAACATAGAGCCCCAGCTGAATTTAGCTTCTTTCCCCCAGCTACACTTCACCAGGGTGAGAGTCACATGAACAGGAGGCTTGCCTGCTCTCTCGGTAGCCCCCAAACTGCTTTGATCATGGATCACTGCCGGCAAAATTAAATTCTGAGCATACCTTCCAAAGTTGTCCACTTGTTTATCTACAAACGATGTAATAATGCTACTAGATATGACATTACAAAACACTCAAAGAGGTGGGAACCGGGATGAATTGAGATAAAAGTTAAATGTAAACAGAAGCTGCAATTTTTCTTTCCCCCAGCCCAGGACGGGGGGTTGCCGGGTACCCAGATACACGAATACAGGCTGCCCGGCTAAAACAGGGACAGAATTTTGCTATGGAAAATTATGTATTGTTCATCTCAAATTAAAATTTAAGTGGGCATCTTGTATTTTTAAGTTAATTTATTTATTTTGAGAGAGGGAGAGAGAGCACGCACACAGGAGCAAAGAAGGGGCAGAGAGAGACAGGGAAAGAGAATCCCAAGCAGGCTCTGCACTGTTAGTGCAGAGCCCAATGCGGGGCTCGATGTGGGGCTCAATCTCATGAACCTTGAGATAATGACCTGAGCCAAAAGCAGGAATAGGACACCCAACCGACTGAGCCACCCAGGCACCCCAGGAATCTTGTATTTTTATTTGCTAAATCTAGCGACCCAAAGAGGTCAGAAAATGCTTTCTGTTTAAGGTCCAGAGGAATATTCTAGGCTTTAGGAAATAGACGGTCTTAGGGGCTACTATTCAACTTTCCATCGCAGTGTGAGTGCACCCCTAGGCAATTCCTGAACGATGGGGGGGGGCCTGTGTCCCAATAAACTTTATTTATAAGAACAAGTGGCAGGAGTGACGGGGTGTAGCTGTACTTTGCTGACCCTGCCCTCGTGATACATCCTGGGCACCGTGCACTTAGGAGAGCGTGGCTACAGTTCTCCAACAACACGACACAAAAGAAAGTAAGCTCTTGTCTCGTGGGTTCTCTGGGGGTCAGGAGTAGGAGCTGGCAAGCAAGCAGAGGGTGGGGATGACGAGCCGCTGCATCACAGGGGAGGGTGAAAGGAGGGAAAACAGGGGCATATACGAGCTGCAAACACACACGTGCACACGCACACGGAGAATCCGCTGCAGCCAACGCACCAGCTCTGTGGACCGGCGCTCAGTGCGGCCAACTAAATGCGTCCCCTGCCCAATTACTAGCGATTCAATCGGCCAACTGGCAGCCATAAGAACGCATTAACCTTTTTGCCAAATCAATTCCACCAAGTCCCCTTCCAGCACTAAGAGGAATTAAACGGCATCCCCATGCCCAGGAGGAGGGGCACACTCTCAGTTACCATACACGTAGGAATCCCCTTCTGCACGTGGAGTCCTGAACGGTGGCCCCCACATCATCCAGAGCACTGGAAGCCAGCTTCCTGAGGCTGTCTGCCCACCCCCTGCTGCCTGCTGGGGTGCCAGGGTCCAAGCAGAAAGCTCCTGCCAAGCGCCACCAACAGGGCCGTCTTCACAAACCACGCGGCATTTGCTCTGCACCAGATGAAGCTGCTTGATTCAACCCTGAGGAGCCCCCTGACGGGCTATCTCACACAGACACACATGGGCACAGCGCACCCGTGAGTCACGGCGGGGTATGAAGCGTGCCCTGAGACCCCAGCCCTTCCTGAATCCCTCTTTCAACTGCAGCTCGATGGCTTAGGGTGTGTCTTCTAAGAAACGGAGTTCTTGCAAGATGAAACGGTTTCGAACTCAGTAGTACAATGTGGCACCGGGGCTAAGGCAGAGATGGGCTGTGATTCGAAGCAGTGGAAAGGGGCCATGGGCAATGGGGTCCCAAGTGCAGATGACTGAAGGTGGGACACTGTGGGCTACCCTTCAATACTTAGCTCCTGAGGCGGGATCTTGTTTAGGGGGATAGTTTAGAAGCAGTGAGCTGTCTAACTTTCTGGGGGGGGGGGGAGGGTGTGTGTGTGTGTGTGTGTGTGTATAACAAGAAATGCACAATTCTCCTATTTTGTCTGACCCCAAATATTCAGAAACACAGCCCTTGTTTCCTGTATGTAATAAGGGCTCTCTCAACAGCCATCCCAGCATAGACCTCTCTTCCTCAGATCCTCTGTCATGCAGCTCGCTCCCTTCTACAAAACTTCTCAGCGCTTGGGGGTCCCTAGGACTTCTGAAGATGGGCAGTTTGCTTCTGAAAGCACGAAGCACCTGGCAGGCTCCTCAGTAATGCCTGCCTACACACGGTCCTGCTGTCCCCACACAAGTAGGTGTGGAGGAGAGGGCTCTGCTACCACACCGCGCTACGCCCAGCTTGCTCTGACCAAGCCAAGCGAATGTCCTTCTCTGAACCACCATGAGAACGGTCTTCGGGGCCATGCATTCATTCAATAAACATCTTTGGAACCAGGTACGTAAGCACCCGGAAGAAGAGTTAGAGCCTTGGCTTTGGGAAGGTCACCGTGTGGCTGGGAGGTCACCAGGGTATGGAGATTACTCCTGGCCTGCCACAAGCCTCCGTGACTTTTCAGCCGTGGAGTACATTAGTCTGGTGACAGAGAAAGTACGGTCAACCAGGAAGCCATGGCTCCTCTCAACTGAATTGTGTGTCGTCATCCTATGTCACCTAGACCCAGCACTAAATTTGTGATACACGGGCTCCTGGGGGGCTCAGGTGGTTAAGCTTCCAACTTCAGCTCGGGTCATGATCTCACAGTCTGTGAGTTCGAGCCCTGCGTCGGGCTCTGTGCTGACGGCTCAGAGCCTGGAGCCTGCTTCGGATTCTGTATCTCCTTCTCTCTCACCCCCTCTCCTGCTCGCTCGCTCTCTCTCTCTCTCTCTCTCTCTCGCTCAAAAATAAACACTAAAAAAATTCTTTTAATTGGTGATACTGGACATGGCATTTAGGGGATCCAGAGATGAGGGCAAAGAAATGGCACAGCCTAATGGCCACAAAACCGTGAAGAGTAGAAAACGTTTAGAGGAAACTCCCTGTCCACCCCCCACCTCTTGATCTTCGGGACGAGGGCAGGGCGGCCGTGTGGTTAGGGATACAGACTCCAGCACCAGGCAGCTCTGTTTTGAGCCCGGCTGTGGCCTCTGTCCACATTCACATCTGTGAAATGGGCAGTCTCACCTGGCTCACCTCCTGCCCCACTTGGCCGGGAGAAGCGAATGAGATCGTGGCAGTGGGGAGGCTCCTGAAGCCTCGAAGCATACTGAGGCGTGAGGGGGTGTTAAGGGGCCGGACAAGTAGCCGTTTTGTACCAACACGCGTCTGTCTCATCAAAGTCAGAAAAATACAGATATGTTCATATTGTAATCCGCCAGCTGTCCCAAATCAGTAGAAATCTGGTTATTTAAAAGTTCCCTTACATTGCCCACCTGAGGCCAGATTTTGATCTGTGAAGCCTAGAGTCATGGATAGGGGATAATCTCTAGATTAGCAGTTATACGTAAACACCGATTTTTGCATCCAGTTATTGATAATAACAAAAAAGCAGAAATGACAATGGCTCTATTTCATCCAGCGGCAAGTACACGCTTCATGTGTAACATTAGGAAGGAGGACAGTTACGTCTTCAATGCCGACAGCCTCTGGCAGCTAGAAACGGCTGCAGTCTCTCTGACAACCTCCTGAACTTTTATGAGTCAGACACACACAGGGGCTTAAAGATGTCACTTGTACCTAATAGAACTGTTTTTCAGAAAGACATAATCAGAACCTCTAGCTCTCTGGCAGTTGTCAGCTGCCACTTAGGAGCCCACCTTGAGTCGCTTAAGGCCACACAACCCAGCCTGGCCCTGACAGTGAGGTCCCCGTCACATGAGAACTCGCGGAATCACGTGAGCGCCTTCCTCCTGGGGTGGGGGCGATGGATTAAAAGCAATAAAGACTGATAAAGGGAACGGCCTGACTGGGAACGGGTGGCCTTCGGGAAGGAGAGGTGAGCCGGAAGACAGCCCACCGGGGGTGCGCCCCGGGCCTTTGCGGGCCTTTCTTCAGTTTCTGTAAGACAGAAACGTGGGGAGAAAGAACAAAGGGAGTCCTCGAAGGAGCGGGCAATCAGAGCTATCTAGAGCTTTACACCTTTTCTCTCCAGAGAGAATCCAGTAAATTTAATTACGTCGCGGCCTCTATTTGTCACCCTGCAAGCCTACTCTTCGGCTCTGGAATCTGTTTTAGGGGCTGCTGTGACTAAGGCAGTAACAAAATGTACAACACATACCTGAAGAATGTAGTGAGCTATGGATACTGGTAAATTTGAGGGCGTGTCTGTTTTTGTGTATGAAAATGAGGCACCCAAGATGGCTGAGGAGAGGCCACGGGGACCGGCTAGAAGGAGAGAACTGGAAGATGTTGGTTCCCCTCCCCCCCCATCGGAACCTCATGTATCAGCCACTGTGCCCTCTCTCAGCATGGTGGCCTTCTCTGGAGAATTACCCTTGGCCAATGTCCTTGCTCACCTCGCCCGAGACACCTGGGAAGGAAAAGCCCCCACCAGGGGACGGGCTAGGACTGCCTCACTTGGGGGTTCAACAGCTGGGCCCTCGGGCCTCTGGGTGGACCAGCGATGAGGTGCGATTGACACCCCAGGACCTCCCAAGCATGGAGACAGAGGTGGCCACGCCTCGAGGCCCCATCACTTGAGGCCATCTCTTCCCGTGACTCCTTTCCCTTCTCCTACTTTGTTTTCCTCATCCGTTACCTCTGAGAACACACCCTCCAGCAACCATATGCGATGAAATCCCTGTCTCAGGCTCTGCTTCTAGGTGACTCAAGCGAAGACAGTCCAAAAAAAAAAAAAAAACAATCAGTAAAGGCCAGAATGTCTTGAGGTGGGCCTAGCAGGTATTTGGCAGCTAAGTTGAGAGGGCCTGTCTACGGAGAGACTAAGAGGAAGGACTTGGAGGCAGACAAAAATGTGTTTGGATCCCTGGTCCAGCTGTGGGAGAGAAACTTGCATGGATTCTGCCCAGACGCCATAGGGTATGAAGCATCCTGTGATTCACAAGGCCCCGACATGACACTGCCCAGCAGTGGGGGAGTGGGCTTTGGTGCGCCACGTTCTGTGAAGTCAGAGACCATCGGGGTCAGGACGCTACAGGACCAGCGCATAGGACAGGTACTGGGGTCCCTGAGGACGGCACAGGTGACTCTATGAGAAGGTGAAGATGCTCAGGACAGGACAACTGCCTGCTCTCTCCTCACGTATCGGGCAGGTCCGTGCTTGCAACACTACTAAATAAGTGCTCCGAACACCTACATGTTTAGTGTAAAACTGCAACGTTTACAGTTAACGTCTGAATGAGCTCTAGAATCAAAGCACCTCCAAACAGGATATCGCCCCTGTATTAGTCAGGGTTCAGCAGAGAAACCGAATCTATAGGAGATATTAATTATAAGAAATTGGCGCATGTGATTACAGAGGCCGTAGGGTCCCAGATTTTCAGCTGGTGAGCTGGAAAGCCAATGGTGTAAGTTCCCAGTCTGAAAGCTGGCAGGCTAGAGACCCAAGAAGAGCTGACGCTTCCGTTTGAGGCAAGAGGCAGGAAAAAAGACCAATGCCCAGCTCGAGGAACTCGGGCAGCGGGAGTTCTCCCTTACTCCTGAGAAAGTCAGCATTTTGCTCTAGGTAGGCCCTCAACTGATTAGATGAGGCCCACTCACATTAGAGAGAGCAATCTAATTTATTGGGTCTGCAGATTCAAACGTTAACCTCATCCCCAAACACCCTCACAGACACACCCAGAATACTGTTTGACCAAAGAGCGGAGTACCCCAGGCTCAGTCAAACTGAGGAACAAAATTAATCATTGCAGCCTTAGTTACACATAGACCAGCCCTGCCCTCAAGCTCAGTGAGCTCAAGGGCCTTAGGTATTTCCCGGACAGGTGTGGACATGGCCACATTTGCTAGAAATGTCAGCCGAAGGCCCCTTAGGAATGCCAAAGACACAAAGGCTCATTAATACAACAAATATTTATGAAGTTCTGATTAGGAATATTATGGGAAAGGTGTTCTGGGCAAAATTGGCATACAAATATTGAAGGTAAATTTGAGACTCTGGAGACTGTACCCCCGAGACATACATGGAAAAGAAGAAAGAAATACCCTTTTCGATTCTCTTAGAATCCTTGTACTTACTATGAAAAACAACAGGAGTCTCATTTTGGTCCGTCTTCAACACCTAACACTTCAATTTCTGAGTCACTGGTGACTGTAAGTATCTAACCAGAGTTTAACACCACTGTTGTGTTTTCTTTATATTTATTTTCGTGAATATTTTGTATTTATGACAAATGATACTGCTCTTCTGTTTATGTTAGGAATTTAAAACTTTCCTTATAAAGAGCTTCGCATAATAATCCAAGTATACATAAAGATAAGTTAAAACCAAATAATATGACAGATGAGCAAAGAGGCCAATGGTTGTGAAGGTGGTATAAAAAATCAAGCTTGGCAAACAATGCTTTATAGTATTAAAATGTGAAAACTATAGAAAAGGGACGGGGGTGAGCGGGTAAAGGAAAGGGTCCTGGAAAAATCTAGCAAGAAAAGATGAGAATATACCTAACAGCCATCCATTCGAGTTTGTAATGACACAAAATAAACGCTGTCTCTTAATTCTTGCTAAAACATCATGCTACTTCTCAAGAAGGGAACAGGGTCAAACCCAGTGGAGGCAACTCCTAAGCTCTTACTAAGAATTACAGAAACAATTACTTTTACCTGCCAGAGATTCAAAAGCCACAGGGAAAGAGGCCAGCTCGGGAGTATCTAAACTAATTTCCATTGATCTACTTCTATTTTATTTAAATTAACTAAAGGATTAGAGTCAAAGTTCCTTAAAGTGAGATAGGCCCAGAGCATATCCAGGTGGTTAATTAAGCATAAAGGTTTAATTTCTGAAAAAAAAAATTAGCTAAGAATATTGACTAAAGCATATTCCAGGTATTAAATCTCTGTATCAAATTATCTCAAAACTTAAGAGGCGTAAGAGAACCACTTATTCTGTGCATGCATTCTGGGAGTCAGGAATTTGAACGAGGCACCAAGGGGACAGTGACATTTGGAAGATAGAACCATCTGAAGGCTCCATCATTCCCTTTAGGTTTGATGGTTGACGGGGCCTCCATTCCTCCCGTGGGGGCCTCTCTGTGTGGTCATTCCACAAGAGCTGGATTGGGCTTCCTCGCAGCATGGTGGCCAGGCTCCAAGGGTAAGCATCCCATGAGGGAGACAGACCTAGACGGGAGCTAAATCATCTTTTACCACCTAATATCAGAAATCCCACAATTTCCCTTGTATCACATTCTAATTAGTTGGAAGCGAGTCCATACACGTAGCCCCGATTCAAGGAAGGAAGGACAGGATTGGGCTCCACCTTTCACCGGGAAAATGTCAAAGAATCTGCAAGCGGCCAGAGCAGAGGTTTAATAACAGGAAACCTGCCTCCTCTGCCCCCCTCAATGCCCCCTTCTTACAAACTTCCTGCCCAACAATGACCGTCACGGTACTTGACCACACACATTATCACCTGGACCCCGAGTTGGAGGGCTTTGCACTGCCTCCTCTCAATTTCAAGGTACTGACCTTCGCAACCCAAGAAGCCCCAAGAAAGGAGAAGGAAAAGTAGGTTAGAAAGAAGATGAGACTGAGAGAAAGAAAAATAGGAATTGACAGAGTGAAAACGGACGGGAAGAACAGACTTCTATTCCTTTTCTTTGTAACAGGTGTATGTTGAAACAATGGATGTTCAAAAGAATCAGCACCAGGAGATTTCCCGAGGAGACACAGGGTTAGCGTGCATCTTTGAAGCCATACATTCTATAAAAAGGTCTGGAAATCGTTGAGCTGTGCCTTAGAAAGTAGAGCAATTGGCACCTTAATGGGAGCATGCCTCTTGGCTCTAAGTTCTACCCTCAGCTCTACCGTGGGACACGCCACGCTGCCACATCGAGTGTCAGGTCCTGTCTCTAATGCATTTGGCAATAAAATGAGGGCCATGAGAGTCACCTGAAAAGAGACACTAGCTACTCCTGAGGCTTATACAGCTCAGTCAAGCCAGATTCATGAAAAAGAATTAAAAATAAGCAACTTCCTACCAGTGATAGCAAATGCTTCAACATTATCATAAAATAACACCCAATGTGATGTGTTGGATGCTATAGTGACACCGGCATCCACTGTAGAGATTTCATACTGTAAGCTGGGGACTTGGTTAATGATGATAATTGCTTATTCTAAGGGGAGCACACAGACTGATTGGAATTTTTTAATCACTGCCCAGTTTCTGTATCTCCTATCATTACTGATTCCCAGGATTCCTGGCGGTTCTCTAATGGAACAGACTTCCCACATCCGTGTCATCAAGCCAAGAGAAGACTATTTGTGTTCTTTTCCTAAAAAACTTCTCCTAGACTGACGCGAATGAGCCTTAAGAAATAATCAAGGTTACGGAGGTGGTGTGCTTGGCACAGCCAGGGCATGGATTATAAGGAAATGTTGGAAGGAAGGGAGGAAGGGAGGGAAGAAGGGATTTGACGTGTTAGGCTTGTCATTGAAATCATCCTGACATACATACTTTCTGGCAAGCAATTTGACAATATGTAACCAGAGCCTTAAAAACAAAACAAAACAAAACAAAACAAAAAACAAAACAGGGGCGCCTGGGTGGCTCAGTCGGTTAAGCATCCCACTCTTGATTTTGGTTCAGGTCAAGACTGAGAGCAAGCCCTATGTTGGATTCTGTGGTGACGGCGCAGAGCCTGCTCGGGAATCTCTCTCTCCCTTTCTCTCTGCCCCTCCCCCAAGTGCTCCCTCTGTCTCTCACACACAAAAATAACTAAGTAAACATAAAGAACAAAACAAAACAACTTTATATTCTTGGCACAAGTAGTTCCATTCCCCCAATGTTAAGAATTCCTCGAGAAGCGATGGTAAGGGGTTAAATGAAACAAAAGAAAACAAACTGAGGCATCCTAAAGTCACTACATTATTGATTATGTGGAAAAATTGGAAGTAACACCATGTCCAACCACGCGGGTTAGTGACTTACGAGTTGGTCCCGTGACGGGATGAGTAAAGGGGGACCAGGGCCCTGAGTGGTTTGGAGTCTGGCACTGCCCTGTGTCTGTTTCAGGTCACAGTCATGTTCAGACCCTAATGGAATCTTGTGGGTTTGGCACTACAGTGGTTTCACCGGCAGGGGAGACGCACTGGCGCAGCAGGCTCGGGAGACAAAAACATGGGTCAGATCCTGTCACCGACCTTCAGCACCTCAGTGACGTTGAGCATAGTCTCTACCCTCCGTATGAGTTTCTCGGGGCTGCTGTAACAAATAACCATGACTGGGGGACTTAAAACAGAAGTATATTCTCTCACAGTTCTGGAAGCCAGGAGTCCAAAGAGAAGCTATCACCAGGGCTGTGCTCCTGCAAAGCCTTTAGGAGGTGGATGGATCCGCCCCTGCCTCTTTCAGCTCCAGGGGGTCCGGAGCTTGTGGCCACATCACTCCTTTCCTGCCTCCGGCGTCACACGGCCTCATCCTCTTCTCTCAAGTCTCCTCCTGTGCCTTAATGACAGGGACACTTGCCACTGCACTTAGGGCTCACGTGGACAATCCAGGAGTCTGTGCTCATGGCAAGATCATTGACTTAACCATACCAGCAAAGATCCTTTTTCCAAATAAAGCCACATTCACAGGTTCCAGAAACCGAGGACATGGCTGTATCTCTCTTGAGGGGCCACCACTCAACCCACTACACTCTTCCTCAGACAGATTTTCCTCGTTTATGCAAGAGAAACCATCACGGACCGCCCCCTCCCTGCACTTGGGGAAGACTACATGAGGTGGCCAATGCACCATTTCTGTTATTCCTGGGGCTTCCATGTTCCCAGGAAGAAAGCGGTATAACCAGAAGGATCAAATGGCACACTTAAGGTCCCATATCATGGCGGCAGAGGAGTCTGGATGGGGACACGCCGGCGCACAGTTATCTCGGAAGGAAGGTTATTTTCCCTCTTGGAATCAGAGACAGCACAAGCCGCAAGATCACGAAACCCAGCAATTCTTGAAGTGTGGCCCAGGGACCCTGACTTTTTTTTTTTTTTTTTTCATTTTCTTACAAGTAGAAGTGAGTTTTCCAGTGGCCATATGACATGTGATATCGCAACAGACTGAAGGCAGAAGCAGATGTGAGAAGGTGGCTGTTTTCTATAAAGTCGAGCATTAAAGAGATTTGCAGGAATACCTAACAATGCTACCCTCCTCACTAGTGCCTGAAAATGCAGTTATTTTTCATAAAAATTTTATTCATGTCAACGTACACGGGGTTTATGATTTTTAAATGAATTAATACGTACAAATTTAATTGTTTTCTACTCTAATTGCTAATACAGTAAGTAACAACAGATATAGTCCACACAAGCAAAAGGTCTTTGGGGCCCTAAGTAATTTTTAAGAGCACAGAGTTCTGAGACAAGTATGTCTGGGAAGTGGTGACGTAGACCGAAGCTGACGCCCAGTAAGATGCATCGTACCCTTCCTTATCTTGCCACCATATAGACATACAGGAGCAACTCCTGGTTCCCACGGAGTCCTGTCCCAAATTCGAAGTCCTTTCCACATAGTGTTACTAGTAGTCAGGACTCTTTCCATGGCCAGTGAGAAAAACTGGGCATAGGCAATAAATGAATGAATGAATGAATGAATGAATGAATGAATGAATGAATGATTAAAGAAAGAGATAAAATATTATGGGAAGATACAAAAGAGTCCACAGAATCACAAGAAACAGATCAGGAACTACGATGGCAGCTCCGGGGATCCTAGGGACTGGAGCCCTGGACTCAGGTCTTGTAGCTACCACCCCTCCATCTCTCTCATCTCTGCATTCTGCAGGATCGCCGAGGTATGGAAAATGCATCCACTGGCAGCTCTGGAGGGATGTCTTTGCATCTCCGAGACCAGGTGGGGCAAAGGCGCTTATGCTGAGCTTTGCTGTCCACATTCCGTGGGCATAATCCGAGAGTTCTCTCTTGAGTCAAACACCTACATCTGCGGCTGACAGACTGTGGCTCTTGGACTGGCCACAGTAAGAGGGAAACAAACTCTCAGATGAAGATGCCGTTCTAAGACAAGAAGGGGAAAGCATCCCAGCAAGACGAGAACCACAAACACCCTCCGCTGTGCTCAGGCAGGCCTAACCAGTGGGGCCACACTAGCCACACAAATGATACCCAGTGGTGGCCAGTTCTATTTCGGGTCAACCTCTCCCACTCTCATCTTACGGATGGAAAAACAGTGTCTTCCAAAGCTGTTCTGGACTACCTCTTCATGCCCCCATGCAACTACCACAGCAGAAGGGAAATAAAAACACAGCACCGCCTGGCACGTAGCGCCTAGGGTCTAGGATCTTAGGCCCATAAGTGACTCGCTTAGCTGGCCCCCATTCTCCATCAACTTAGCCACCATCCCTCACAAGGAAAAAAGCAATACGGTGTATCCAATTATGATCACAGGAAAGGGAGCTTCAGTCCAGCTGAACCACCACCCTTGCCCTCAGTGGAGCAAAGGGCAAAGAGAAACTAAGAATTCACATATGAAAACTTGTCCATTCCATGAATAAATGTCACTACGTAGGAGAACCCAAAGTAGATCGTCTCTTAGGGCTTGGTTCTAGAAATAACTGGGAACCACGTAAGTGATCCTGTTTCCCTCTTTGTGTACCCTGCTAGGAAGCTCAGAGTCCACTGTGACCTGGTTTGCTGGGCCTTGGGATGCACGTTTTATGAACTAGCCTTGGTCCTGACTTTGCGTTCTTTTTCCCACTCTTATGCTCCCTTCCCTTGAACTCCCTGACCATTCCCCTCCCCCCACCCCAACTTTTATTATATTTCTGTTGGGCACTCTGCTTTTTCCTAACACTGGAAATGCAAATAATGCTTTCCTATGTTTCCTCACTCCATTTCCTTGATGCGACCAGGTGTAAAATGACAAAATTAAGTCAACTGATCATGCAGCAATGAGCAAGCCCTGCATATCTAATGTAACCTCCATTTTCCCAGAAAGGCTACGTTAGCAGCTGCGGGGAAACCAAGGCTGGAGTGTCTCCCCTCTCCCTGTGTGCTGCTGTTCTGGAGACCAGCCCGCCAAGGAGCTTTGCCTAGGAGCTAGAGAAGTCCCTGATCTGACGCTGGGAGGGACTGGCTGCAGAAGAGTCATAAAACCTGACAGTCAGCTCTTCTCTTGCTCCCTCCCTATGTTGAAGCACTCAACATTAGAACAAAATACAAAACAAGAAAATAGATCGCCTTTAAGAAGCCTTTTGTTAACGCACTAATCTTGATAGAGCTAACTAACAAAGCAAAGGGTGGGTGGGGAGGGGAGGCAGCATGCTGTAGTGTTAGCAACAAAAGAATGAGATAAAAGATGGCTTCTGATTTCCAGATAAACAGAAGTTCAAGGAGCCCCAGAGGCCAGGGATGTCTCCTGGTGGCGGTGAAAGGTCAAGATAGAGCCCAAACTGGCTCTCATGCTAACAGATGCTCCCAAGACAGTGTGTTCCCCAAGGGCTCATGCTATTGCTAACCCTTCCCAAGGTGCTGGAAGCTGACCCAGAGTTTGGGGTAAAACTGAGATACAGTGTTGGCAGAAAGATGGGAGTCTCTGACCGTGAAAACCGCTGCGCTCCAGGCAGTGTGTTAAGTGCTGCACAAGCATCATTTCGTTGGTATTAGTGGCTCCATCTTTCAGACGGGGAGAAAGCAGCCATGGCCATGTTCAATATCCTGTCTAAGGACGACACGATGCAAATGATACTGAGCGGAGACTGAGGCCCAGGAACGAGGGGGTCACCCCTGATCTTTGCACAACCCTGCCACCTCCTTGTATGCCTTCCCCCAAATACTCAGCCGCCTTGTTTCTTTATCCACCTGTTCATCTGCTCCTTCACGCCTTCACCCATCAAACACACACGAGCTCACGTACGACACCAAATACCGAGACCAAGACATTCACGAGGCGTGATGCTCTCCTGCACAGGATGTGGCCTATCGCAGTCGAACTGTGTCACCCCAAATCATATGGTGACGTCCTGACTCCCGGTACCTGTAAATGTCACCTTATTTGGAAACAGAGTCTTTGCAGATGATCATGGTAAGACGACATCATAGTGGGGCAGAGTCGGTCCCACCGCAAACGCCGGTGTCCTCGCCAAAGGAGGATAAAAGACAGAGACCTACAAGGGTAAGGCGATGTAATGACAGGGTAGGGACTGACTTGACACATCTCTAAGCCAAGGAACACCAAGAGCCGCCAGCAACAGCAGAAGCAGAGAAAGGCATGGAACAGGCTCTCCGTGAGAGCCTAGATGGAGAGCAGGGCCCTGCCAACACCTTGATCTAGGACGCCTGGGCTTCAGAAGTGGAAGACAACGTATTCCCGCTGTTTTAAGCCACCTCGTTTGGGAGACCCATGCACCCCATCAATGCAGAAAGCACCTGTCGAACACCGACTACGTGCCCGGGCTCTTCACTGGGTGCTTAGCCTCCTGAGATGCAAAGGGAAACAAACAAAAACACACCGTTACCCTTGAGAAAATCTGAGGGGGAAGGTAGGGAGGGGGATGAGCTATGTCTGGAAAATTCACACACACATAAAAGCTCATCAAATCATTTTCACTGCTCCCTAGAAAATGTCTCCTTGAGGGGGCAAGAAATGGTTGTGTCATATTTGTTCAGAGCTTACAGAATGTGGTTTTCACTCCCAAGAGCGATGAGATGATTTCGATGTAAGCCAAGGGGGAACTGCATGGAAATGCTGTCCCGTCTCTGGGGATTTTCGTCTTTGTGCCAAGGGACTTCACGTGAGTGGGTCTGCTTGTCCAAATTCCCAAAACCAAGGGGCTTTGACTAGCCCCGCTGAATAACATAAAGATATGGTGATAACTCAAAAAATCTTGTATCCTGACGATGCTTACAGTGGGTACAACATGTTAAAACTCTCTGCTTTAACTCTTGCTGTTAGAAGGAGGGGCGTGAATGAATGAAAGAAAGAAAGATCATTCTCAGGAGTTGTTGCTAAAAGTTATGCCCCTGAAAACTCTCGTTTGTAGAGAACGCAGGGAAAACTATGCTGTAAGCTACTGCGGAGATAACAGAATCCAACCACTTTATTTTCTCAATTAACACTTTGTTCACTGCTGGTAACCAGAGCCCCAAGAAGCCCCAGTCTGTGACAGGCGCTCTCTAAAGATTTAATTACAGATTATAAATAAAGGGGTGCATTCCAGAGCACAGGGACTGTGGCAAAGACAGGTTAGACCTTCACCAAGCCCGTTTCCTTCTTGGACATCTCTGATTCTCGCCAGAAGGGGGGTGGACGTGAGGACACTGCTCCCAGGCTTGGTCCACAGAGCATTCCCCATGCTTCTATGCTTCCTCCCCCTCCTCTCTAGCTGAGCCTAGATGAAAGGGTACCTCGCAGGCCCTAGTGGGGATGGATGGTATAACACCTGGAGAGAGAAAACCAGGGTCTCTGAAAGACCCACAACAGACTGTGACCACAGCTACAAAGAAACCCTTATTATATTAAGGATTAAATGTGAAACCACTAAAATTTTGGAGTTTTCAGTTCCATCGACTGGCATAGTCTGATACAAAAAACAAAGATTCCATTTCTGGCCGTCACGGAGACGGGAAAGCAGTAAGTGTCAGGGATGACCCTGGGGGGAGCTCCAAGGCCAGATTAGCAGAGATGCTGTGGATATTACGGAGAACCCCTGAGAGACAGACACCGGGATGCCGGCTGGGGGGGAGCGGGAGGTCAGGGAGAAGCATGAAAGCATAAGAGGGGAGGAGGAAAATGTGCAGATAAGAACGACATCCACGTATTCACACAGCCTGGTGCGATCTGGGCTTCTTCCAGCCTCCCTTACTGCTCTTGCCTCACACCTCATGTGGGAGAATCTTTTAGCAAAGGCCACATACGGGAGAGGACTGGGAAATGGGAAAAATAGCCAAAGCTTTCTTGCTTCTGTGTTTTATGGTGCTGGGATGTTTCAAAACTTACCATGTGACTCTACTGCGTCACCCACATTGAGAACCACTGCCGGAGCATGAACTTAACACACAAAGAAGCCTGACTGGCTTAGTCCGTACCGCGAGCGACTCTTGGTCTCAAGGTCATGAATTCAAGCCCCATGTTGGCTGTGGGGCCTACGTAAAAAATAGATAGATAGATAGATAGATAGGTAAAAGAATAAACGTTCTGTGGCTACTGAGAAAGCTTGACGACCACAGGATCCTCAGGTCGCCGCTTCTGTTAACCAGCACGAGAGACGGGGTAGCAGCCCACTCGACTGGCTTTTGCCTTTACTTTTCCTTGCTCTGCCCTGATCCTTAGAGAAGCCATCAAGTTTAACCAGGCGCACACGATTCCCAGCTTCCTGGCATCACCCGCCATCCCTCTGCTTGCTGCACACTATCATTCCTTTCGATCTTGCTCCAGTTACAACCCCCGCTCCGAGTCCTGCTGGTCTCCCATGTCCTTCACCAGTGCTGAGCCCTCAGAGTCATCACACCCCACAGTCACTGGAACCGCTCCTGACCTCATGTCCCCACGGCGCCCTGGGGGAGAACGCACAACGGTGGCCAGGGGCTTCCTACCTGCCACAGGGGGACAACTGCTGCTTATTTGGGTCACTTTGAGATAGATGTCATCTCTCTCTTTTAATACGCGGGCATCTCGACGAGCTAGATACTGCGATCATCTCCAGGGCACACACGAGGAAACTGAGCCCAAGAGGGCTCAGTAAAACTACCCGACGTCATGCCATGCAAGCAGGAGGTGGCAGGGCTGGCCCTGGATGCAAGTCTGCCTGACTGTACAGTCGGCAGCCATGACCCCCGCAAGAGGCTGTGGTCAGTATGTCCATCCCACACTTTGTGTACATGTGGCCCCATGCCTCATCCCCTCTGCTGGAAAGATGCATGCAGGCTGCTCCTCAATCTTTTTGGCAGGTCTGGGTATGCCGAGGCTGCTCGGTGGATGCTGAATGAACAAATGAATGAACAAAGGATTCCAAATATTGATAGGACTAGGTTATGCATAATCAGGACCCTAATCAACACCTGTGAAGGAAGATAAGGTATTGGTCAAAACCGGAGTTTCTTAACTGTTTTAATGTTTATTCATTTTTCAGAGACAGACAGACAGAGAGACGGAGTGTGAGCAGGGGAAGGGCAGAGACAGAAGGAGACCCAGAATTCAAAGCAGGCTCCAGGCTCTGAGCTGTCAGCACAGAGCCCAACATGGGGCTCAAACTCATGACCGCAACATCATGACCTGAGCCAAAGTAGGACACTCAACCGACTGATCCACCTAGGTGCCCCTGTATTTTCTTGATTTAAACACTCACGCACACACCAATGTGCGAAATGTGCACCTTCTATCAAAAAAGCAGCTGGATCCTAATTTAGTAGTTTACATAAATAGTTCCTTCGCGGGCATCAAGCACCAAAGATCAGTCACATTCATACAGTTGGGTTTACTGGGATTACGGTGAGATCTGTGGTCGATATGCCTTATTTGTTGGAACAGAAAGTAGGCCTCTTCTTTGTAGGAAACGAGAAGGGACTATCCCTGGAGCACCTGTTCTGTGCCTGGACCGTGTATACCTTCTCTCCTCAACCCCCAGAGCACCCCTGTGAGGATGTCACTGGCCTCTCGAAGGTTCCGAAAAGTCTCAGGCAGAGTGAACTCTTTCTGTGAGGTCACGCAGCCTGTGAGTGGTGGAATCAGGCTCTGCACGGAGGGCCTTCTGATTCCCAAGCACACATCCTCTCTTCAGAGAGTATATTTCTAAAAGGCGGGGCTCAAACTGCCCTGAACCTAACACTTAGGGCTTCTCAAGAAGAGAAAACGCTCTCTATTCTCTCCCCGACCCTCAGAGAACACGTGATCAGTCTGAATGACATGTGGCCTCAAACACCTCTGCGGTAATAATAATAACAACTGCTACCACCATATAGATTTTTTTTATAAAGGACGTAGGAATTAACAAGGTAAATGTAGAAAGTATTATGATATATTTAAAATCTAGAGGGGCAGTGAGGAGTTAGACTATTGGGAAGAAAAAAAAATCTTTTCATTATGGACAAATAACTATTTTTCTGCCATAGAGACACGAGGGCATAAAGGTTAGACGTGATGAGCTGTAAGATATTTATGGCACTTGCCAACTGACGACACAAACCCTGTGGTCTCCAAATCAAGAACCACTGTTTACGGGGATGCAGGGCTACGAGATTTATATAAACACACATCTACGAGTGATCACCGATAAACTACCCCGATCGCATCGACGAACACGATGCAGGCACTGGCGACAGTAAATCCGAAAGCTGAAAGGGACCCCCTTCTGGCAAGTTCTCCTCAGTGAGCCTGATGGCTTTCCTGCCGCCAGAGACGAGCTCTGGGTTTCATTCCGAGAACTGAGGGGGGTGTACTTATCTTTCGGTTAGGACCAAATTAATTTTAATGCAGCTTTGTGGCTCCTGTTTAAACAGCTGTTTATTCTCTCCCCAAGAAATTATCTAATGTGCTTTCGGAGGCAGGCACTTGGACGCTGCTTGGGTAACAGACTCAGAGAATAACCCTAAACTCTGCAAGAGACAAACAAGCAGAGGCCAGTAGAAATTTATAGCGTAACCCAAGCTTGCAGAATCATAAAACTCGGGTGTTTTCCTTAATATAGCCAGAGCCTCACATTCAATCCAAGGGTCAAGAATCTGAAACATTGGCAGGTTTCCTACAACAAATATGGTGGCCTGAAACCCTAACCATCTGGCCCTCGTTCTGAAAGACACATTATAATATGAGATCCAGAGGTAGAATGACTGATTCCTAAGGACTCTTCTGGAACAACAGTGTCATTTTAGAAAAGGAAAGAAGAGAGAAAAAAAAAAAACAAAAAAACGAACAACAAAACATGGCAAATTTTGAAACATAAAGTGAGGTAGAAGTTGTGTGTTTTGTTTGTCTTATTTTGTTTGTTTCGTTTTGTTTTTAACAGATATGGCCACCGGCCAACAAAATTTCTTGGGAGAAGCCAGAAAATAATTTAGAAAGAGCCATATGCCTGTCATGCCCAGACTGTTATTAAGATCCTCTCTGTCTCACACATGCACAGCACCTTCAAGTCTATCGGACAAATCACAGTGCGCCTCGAGTCTTACTGGTGGGGACTAAAAGAAACACATCGATTTTCGAACACTAACAATTTTAAATTAGGACAAGAAGGAATATTGTTAGTAATACCGGGAAGCAAGAGGGAGGCATTTCAACTTGCAGAATAACAATACGATTAAATTGAAATTGTTGTTTTCCGAATGCAGTCACTTTATGAAATGTACAGTAACGCTTTTATATGTAAATTATCTAAACTCGGAAAACCCTTCACTTTAAATGGAATTGAGACTCGCTTAACTTAGAACACTTTGGTGAAAACGTGCTTAAAATGAATAAAACTGCCAAGGGACACGAATAATATTTTGCAGACAAATACTGCCAAGAAATGCTAGTTTTCTTCTCCCTTTTATTTTTTGGTTGTTGTTTATTTGTTTTGTTTTTGATTGATAGGTGTTACACTAAGAGAAACAGATAGAACTCGGGCCTGCAAATTTATTTTTAACTTTGCTGCTGCTTAACGTTACGCGACATTTTCCAGTTGTATGTGTTACTAGCGCATTTCAGAAGAGGGAAACGGAGGTGCAAATACTCAGAGCCAGGGTAAGATAGGGCAAAATAACTTATGTGAATCAAGATGCTTCCTCCAAAACGCCCTTCCGAACGCATCCTCGTTTCCTTTGTAAAACGTCTTATTTGAAACTTCCCCTTTCCTTAATTAACGACATGCGTGTCCCCAGCTGATGAGCGTTTCAAATCTTGGCACTTTTCCTTGGGTGAATGTCACAACGTCTGCAGACTTTCTCAGTGCACATGGGACCATCTCTCCAATGAGACCATGTGCTCTCTGAAGGCCAGCGTGGTATCTCTGGATTCCTGTTCTTTCCCTGAGCCAACACTAACAACCCGACAGAAAATTTACCGAATGGTGGTCTTGCAAGAACGAGCAAGCAGGGATGGTTTGACGAGCAGGGGGGCCGTCTCCCCAAAATAACCCATCCACCATGATCACTAACCCCCGTAGTGATGGCTACGTGCCAGGTCCTGTGCTTGACACAGTATGTGCAGGGACTTAGGACAATGGGCTTCGACAGGAAAGCGACTGCCCAGAACCCAGTAGGAGGAGGAGGTGGGCGGTGGGGCTTGGATCTGAAACCAGGTGTGTGTGATGGGAGGCTCAGAATCCTAACCGATCTGCCAGGCAGGACCCCTGCTTTTCCATTCGTCCCCTCCACACTCTTGCTTTCTATACTGCCTGGTACCTTACAGATTAAAAAATAAATAAAAATTTAAAAACTAATTTTAAAAAAGGAGTATCAGTTCAAGTTATTTCAGAAGGAGCCTTGGATGGTATTTCCCGCAGGTCATGGACCAAGCCCACCCACCCTGTCTCCTTTTCATCTCAATCTCCTCAGTTTCTCTCAGTGCCTAGTTGCCTTCTCCCCATCCCCTCCCCACCCCTGTCAGTCAATAGAACAATTGCAGGCATACAGCAGAGCTTGAGAAATACTTGTCAGCTACATAAATACTTCCTTTACAAAAAAAAAAAAAACAATTCCTTAGTAAAACTGGGAGTCTTCTGGGGTGCACACCTTCCCCATCAAGAGTCCGGAACAGGCAATATCCGTGTATGTATTCATCGATTCGCATTGGGACGAGTAGTAAGACATGCCTTCCGCGCAGGTATGGACACCAGGCCGAAGCTACGTATCTAGTGTTTAAAGTCTGACTGCGATTCTAAAGTTAGCAAAAAAGAATCAAACTCGTTTAACTCCCAACACTGTAAAAACCGAGCGATAACTCCTGAGCCGGTCTTTTTTTTTTTTTTTTTTTTTTGGCACCACAATAATTCTTTTATGATGGTATCCGGTGAGAATCCCGCATGGAATTTTCTCTTAACATGGAAATGCATATGGCCTCTGTAGTACAACAGCTGCATAACTACATAATTGTTTACAAATGCGCAAAATAAGTACCCAAACCAATAAAAAATAATAACTTGGGCATCCATAAAGAAGAGATTCCATAAACATGCAATGGCCCATACTTTCTCTATAAATAACGGGTGAGGCAAAAATACAACCACCAGAACCCCTTACTTCAAATCCCTTTCCATAAAGTAAATGGCGTTGGCAGTCTGGCAGGCTAATACCATTGTGCTTTCCCAAGCGAAAATGCTTTTTTATTAACATTTATCATTTAGTCACCATTAAAGTAACTGCAGTAAAAGTGGGTCCATTTACGACAAGACACTTGGTGTTGAGGCCACTACGTTCTGAATATGTTACAAACCGGCACACAGCCTCCTGCCATCACCAAGGAGATGGGGGCCACAGAAAGGGAAATCATGAGTATGGTTATTCATATTCATATTTGCTACTATGAAGTGATGGTGAGGAGGAAAGAGAGAATATGGATCCTTCCAAATATGCTTCCAACTACTGTCCATCACCATCCTCCACTAGCTCCGCCAGAGAGCAACCCAAAGGAATTCCGTAATGGAGTCTCCCAAGAAGCCCCGAAGGCTTGCCCTTCAGGCCGTCTCTGCCTGGAATGCTCCTCTCGCTTTCCACGCCACCTCCTCTGTGTCCAGGGAAACTCTTATTCACTCATCACAACCCAACTCAACTATCTTCTGTCCCCAGAAACATTCCTTGTCCAACATCAGAGAGAGTAAAGCACGCCCTTCAGAGCAGCATCTCTACCCATTTCTGCACTCGGCACACGACTGTTGACTGCCTACCAAGAGCCCAGCACTGTCCAAAAGGCCCTGGAGTACAATAAAGAACAGGATGGATGAAAAGCTGGTCGTCTCCAAAAGCATAACTAAATAGTATAATGTCAGGTAGGATTGTATTATTTCAGGTTGTATACTTATTGCAATGATTGTGCCCTGTCTCCAAAAATAGACTAATGACTGCTGTATCTCTATATTCACATGCTTTCTAAAGTTAGCAATGTCCACTGAATTGGTTTAAAACAATTTTTTAATGTTTATTTACTCTTGGGAGAGAGCGTGAGTGGAGGGGCAGAGAGAGATCGAGACAGAATCCAAAGCAGGCTCCAGGCTCTGAGCTGTCAGCACAGAGCCCAACGAGGAGCTCAAACTCAAAACCCTGAGATCATGACCTGAGCCAGAGTTGGATGCTTAACCAACTAAGCCACCCACTTGCCCCTGATGTAAATTAAATTTTAAAAACCACATGAACTATTAGCACAGTGCGGGACAAGCGCTAGGCTGAGGGACAGGGACTGGATTTATACAGAATGCCTCTGCCCTTCAGGTGATTAGAGCCAATGCCTGAGCAACTCTGGTCATGGTCATCATGATCATAGCAGGATAAAATTATTTACCCTTTTACACTTTTCAGAGCAAATGCTGCTTCCTGTGATCCTTTCAACAATGTGGAGACGTCTTATTACTTGAACTTGAATGAGCATCAAGGCATTCATTCCCTAACGCCTGGTCTTGGGAAAGGGTAGAGGATATATCCCTTTTGCAACAAAACGAGAAGAATCGACGTGAAGCGAGTGCGACTGAGCAAAGAAAGCCTGGCTCAGGAAATGGTTGCTCGCGAGAAGAGTGACGGTAGACCAGGAGGGGAAATGAGGCTGGAAGATGCTGGATCACGAAGATCCAGCATGAAAGGAACGCCCTTACAGCTGGACAAGGGTCACGCCTGCTTGTGGCCCACACCTCCAACGAAATCTCCCTGGAGACGGTCCAATGGGCCTTATCTTTGATGCCACAGGAAAGCAGGAGAGAAGGGTCACCACGGAGCCACAGAACCGTGTCCAGCCGTGGCTGCGGGGACGATGGCATAGAGACATGCGCAGCATAGCCTGGGGACCCTGGTGCAGAGTCCTCATCTAAACTGCAGGTGCATCTGGGACAAAGGCCTTAGGAGGGTCCCTCTACCCCTTACATCTAGTCTCGAAGGGTAAGCGGAACCTTGCGGGAGTGTTGGTTCCCAGAAAGTCTGTAACAAATGACCACAAACTGTATCAGAACAGCAGCAGAATTAGCGTTACTCAGTCACCAGGCCAGAAGTCTGAAATCGAGGTGTCGGCAGAGCCGTGCCCCGTTGACGCCCGTAGGGGAGAATCCTTCCTCACCGGCCACCTTCTGGTAGCCCCAGATGTTCCTCGGCTTGTGGCAGCACAATACGTCTCTGTGCCTCCGTCTGCCTGTGATGTTTCCTCCGTGGGTCTCATCACACCGCCCTCCTGTTTCAGGTATCGCCCCCGTGTCCGGATTTCCCCTGTGTACAAGCATGCCGGCCGCACTGGATTAGGGTCCACCCTAAGGACCTCGTTTGAACTTGATCACCTATGAAAAGATCCTATTTCCAAATAAGCCCACATTCAGAGTTGCTGGAGGTTAGGACTTCAGCTAGGCCTTTGGACCGTTTTGGGGGTGGGAGGGGAGTGACTCAATTCAACCCACTGCTGCAGAGCAGTGGGGGTAAACAGTAAGGAAAGGGCATGTTGTCCTTTCCCAAAACACCTGGGTTGGGACCGATCTCCTCTACTTACTACTAGTGACCTGGAGAAAGTCTGACCCACTTTGTCCCTGTTTTCCATCTGTAAAATGAGAAAGTTAACACGTACCTCCTAGGCTAGTTACGAGGACTGAATGAGCTAAATCAAGGATAAGGTAGATGAAGGGCTGACGGACTCAAGAGCTTTTTCCCCCCTCTTCCTTTCTTTTAGACATTCCTCTTAGTGATAATATTTATTAAGTGTGTCCCCTCTGAGACCATGTGATTTCTTGCTCAATGCCCTGCAGGCCCTCGTGTGGCAGACATCTTGGTTGACAGCCCCATTGGTCGCCTCCCCTGCAGGCTTCCTCATGCTAGCCCAGCATCCCTCGCAGTCGAGGAGGCCACATGAGGGATTCTGGAAAAGCTTTTGCCTTTCCTGATAAAAGGGTCAGAGCCAGCTGGTACTATTCCCTTCTCCTCCTTCCCAGCTGGAACCCAACTGGTCTGTCGAGCATGGGGGTGGCCATCTAGGAGCCCAGAGAAATGACCTCGAGAACCAAAGGGCTGGTGACCCAGAACTCTGACAAGTGTTGAGCTGCTGAGCCAGCTGAGTCACTGCCAGCAACTGCCTCCCTCTGGGCTTCTTATTAAGCAAGAAAAGACAAAGCCCTATTTGCTTACACTAATTTTACTTGTGTTTTCTCTAACCTGTCACTGAACTCTCTCCTCTCTGATAAACCTTCTGATTGCTTTCTGTGTTTCCAATCCTAAACCATGACGATCCATTCTCTACCCAACAGCCCTGGTGTTGGCATGAGTCATGTCATAATATAGCCTATCATATGCAATACCTTATGTCAAATGTATGTCATATCCTGTATCACGTCATATCCTACCAGTCTTGCTCTAGCTGAAAACCACCCAGGGGCTCCTTCCTGAAACCAGAGACAAGTCTCAAGCCCTCTGTTTAGGCGGCTCTGAGTGACTGGCCCCTGCCCTCAGCTTTCACCTCTAACCTGTCTCCTCATCTATCCTGTTCTGCCTCCACTGAGCCTCTCGACTCCTTCCGCTATGCCAAGCTCCTTTTCAGGTCCAGAGGTCTGACAACTGTTTCTTCTGCTTGGGACACACTGCTGCTCCAAGGTTGAGTAACCAGCTCTTCGTCATCCTCCCTGTCACTCCTAGAAGGGCACCTTGAAGAGGGAGGGCTGTGAGGACATGTTTGGTGAACGGAGGAGACAAAACCTAACATTCACCGAGCACAACGGTGTGACTCAGCCACACTGTCTAAGGGGACCGCACGGAAGAGTTCTGGGTTCATCCAGTCACCTAAAATCCACACTTCGGTTTCTTTTACCAGCTTCCCTCCTCATCCCACCAAGTACGGTCCCCTGGAAATTAAACCCAGACACGTGCACATATACCCACGGAGCCCTCCTACTCAGCGGTACAGCCAGGCGGCGACCCCTTGCTCCCCAGAGTCCCAGGCCTCGGCTCTTCCTCTTTCTCTCACTATATTCATATCGGGACCCGTGCATTAGTTTGTCAGAAGTGCCGTGACAGAATACACACCCTGGGCGGCTTAAACAACACACATTTCTTTTCTCACGGTTCCGGAGGCTCGAATTCCTAGGTCAAGGTGTTGGTAAGTTTAGTTTCTTCTGAGACCTCTCTGGTGGGCGGGCGCCCACGTCCCCGCTGTGTCCTCACATTCTCTCTCCGCTCTGCATGTGCACACCTCGTTCTCTCTCCGCTCTGCACGCACACACCTCGGGTCTCTTTGTGCGTCCAAATTTCCTCTTATGAGGACACCCATCACCTTAGATTATGGACCACCTGAATGGCTTCATTTTAACTTAATTACCTCTTTAAAGACCCTCTTTCCAAACGCATTCACATTCGGAAGCACTGGGGGTAAGGGGTTCAACATATGAATTGGGGGAGGACACAGTTCAATCCATCAGATGTACAAGATGACAACAGCCTCAAAGGACAGAGCTTTGCTGGCCTGGTTACCAGGAACAATCTATGTCTTACGGTCACACTACGACCTGTATTCCTGGCGGTCTGTCTCCTGAGGTGGCCAGATCACATTTTCTGAATTTTCAAACATACCTCACAGTAGAGAAACTAGTTAAAAAGAACCCGTAATCCACCAAGAGCTACAACGTTTTCCGATCTTGAGTCGTTTATCCTGCCCTCCGACTATTGGTTTTAATTTTTTAAAAAAAGGTTTATTTAGTTTTGAGAGAGGGAGAGAGAGCGAGAGGGGGCAAGCGAGCACAAGTAGGGGAGGGGCAGAGAGAGTGGGAGACACAGAATCTGAAGCAGGCTCCAGGCTCTGAGTTGCCAGCACAGAGCCCAAAGAAGGGCTTGAACCCACGAGCCATGAGATCGTGACCTGAGCCGAAGCCGGACACTTAATCAACTGAGCCACCCAGGGGCCCCCGAGTATTTATTTTTATTATTTTAAAGCAAATCCTAGACATCTCACTGGTACACTTTTTTTCCATATGAGTCTCTAGGACCAAATGAATTTTATTTAAAATATTATCATGCTTATCAAATTAACAGTCCTTTCTTAATACTATCTATTACCTACTCCATATTTTGATTTCCCTGATGGTCTCAGAAAATTGTCTTTGAGAGTACGTTCATTTAAATCTAAATCGAAAGCAGCTCCATGCATTGCATTTGGATGCTGTGTCCCTCACGTCTGTTTTAATCCATACACCATTCTGAAGTCAGACGCACGATGCCTTCTCACTGAGAACACTTTCTCACTTAAGACATCACAGGAGAGCATCCGTCATCCAAGATCCGGGAGCCCCAGAGTTCAGGCTCCCACGAATCAGAGTGGATTCGGGCTGCTTCGGAGCTCGCACAGTTACGGATGATTTAACGTCCAGGAGGGCAGTGGTGAAAGATAGGTTCTTTCTCTCTCCAAGTGAGCTTTGTTCTGAATCTGGATTAATTTAAATGGCGGGTGCACAGAGGGAATTTGTAAGATATGTTTACGGAATAATTGTGATCAATACTCATGCGTTTATAAGTGGGAGTGTGTGCGCAGTAGGCTTTGAGGAGGTTCCTGTGTGCTCACTCTTTAACGGTGATCAATACTCATAGTCAATCACCAACAGGGGAATCGGAGCAAACATTTGTATTCAAACTGCACCGGGTCTCCTTATGGAACTTCCTTTCATTGGGTCGGTTAGTCGCAAATACATTTATCAGACGACGTTATACGGGGATGGAACTATAAAAACACATTTTTAAGCATTAAAGGTTTATCATTCCGTCATCTGTTCACACTTTCATCACGAAGATCTTTGGGGCTGGTCTTTTAAACTATTATTCCTGAACAGCTGTGTGCCCTAAAATTGATAGTCTTCTTAGTTGATGGAGTCACAAAAAAAATTGTTAAATATTCAAAATGCTCTCGATGGCTGCAGCCATCCAGTCCGAACATTTTCCTTCAGAGCACAATACCGGCCTGGTAAGAGCCTCTTGCTCCCGATTTGGCGAAGCAATTATTCAGTCCAGTTATTACTGAATAAGCACCTCCCCCCATGATAAAGTTATTCACAGGGGATAGTGATCTATTTGAAATGTGCATACCTGCACAGCGCTTTGAATGTTACCATTTCCGTGTAACATTGGAGGATTCGTGATAGATTTGTTTCTCTAGCATACAAAGGCCAGACTACCAAGAACAGAACTAGGCACACTCTTTGGTTAATTTAGCCAGGTGGCTTTAAAGAAACTCATTTGCAGTATTCCCCTATCGTGAGCCGCCATGTTCTAAAATCCCTACCGAGTGGTCATTAGGTCCTAAAATCTGGCCTCGACAAACAGGTAAGTTACTTGTGGTCCAGATGTCAGGAAACGCACAAGCAGGAAAGAAAACTGTGTTGGAGATGAGAAATGCACCCTCTCTCCAGCTTTCACCCGTCATCTCCCGGGTGCGGACGTCCCAGCGGGGCGATGCCGGAAAGCCTCAGCAGGGTGGGCACGTACGGGGGGAGCCAGGCGGGGGCCAGGGCAGTCATCCCGTGTCTCGAACGTGCCGCTTCCATAAGCAAGTCTCCCGGCAGTTAAGTGTATCTGCAGTTCGACGGCCCTCCACGCCGTTGGGGAAGTGAGTCCCGGAAATGCCCCCAATGCACGGGCCCTTGGGTGATTCGAGGGCGTAATTTGATGTGGGTAAGACACCTGCTCCCAGGGCTCCAGGTGGGAACGAGGAGGTCAACTCTGGGGACGTCTCTATTAGGAGAGTCACTGCGTGGGGGAAGGCAAGGCCTGGAACTGCGTAAGATAAACAGCCGATCCGAGCTGCGGCCGGCCGGCAAGAAAGCAAACGGGCTCCTTGCAACGAGAGGCCACATGAAGCCGATTCCTTAGGCACCAACAAGCGCTCGATCGCCCTGCAGTTTGTTTTCACCACTTGTTAGGAGGCCCCAGATGTGAAGGGCACGTTCACCTGAGAAGCTCCAGGCAGAGCCGCGCGGCCAGCCGAGCGGCTGGAAGATGTTCTCCTGAAGGAAAGTCGAGCACGCTCTTTTCATCACAAGAGACGGGCTGCGTCCGGGATGAAGGGAACTCCTTTGCAAGATCCGTATCTCGGGAGGACTCCGGCAGGGCCGATTACTTCCGTCAGGCTGGGCCTGCTCCCGGCACCCTCTGAACCGGAATGGCCCGGGGAATCTGCGGCACTCCCTCATCCAGACAGCGCCAACACACTTCTCTCTGTGATCGCTGCTTAGCTTAAGTGAGTTAATCTCGTTTTCCAGATGAATTGTTATTTTGTCTCCCGCAGGCTGTGATTACCGGATAAAAGTATTGTGTTAACAGGAGGGCTGGGGGTTTCCAGCCCACGCCCGGGGAACCGGGGAACCATCTAATCTCCACTCACCTGGTCTCCCCTTTCGGTAGTGAATGGGGTTAAAAGAACCGGAAGGGGAGTGGGGAGCCGAGGAATGGCAGGCACGAGGGGCGGTACGCCTTTCAGATGAATGATGGCCCCTCATCAGAGGTCAGAGGACCAATTTATCTTCATGTTTTGAAACACAGTTTCTAATCCTGACAAAACTTAAAACACACCTAGGGCAAAAGAGACGTGGCAAGGACAGAGGTTTCCACTCCCTTCTCGGAGCTGCTCTTGAAACACACCAGCCAGCAAACAGGTCCGGCTGGGGGGGGCTACGCCCTGAAAAGCATTTTCCCTGGGATGCTGTCAAAGTTTGCTGTCAAAGTCTGTCTGTTTTAGGAAGGCCAACACCTGGGCTCTCCCTTCAAGGAGCTTTATGCCTCTGTGACTGAGCGTAAGCACCCTTTCTCTTTTTAAGTTTTTAAAAATTACTTTGGACTACAGACCGTAGTAGATTCCGGTGGAGGCACGGACTCTGGTCCTAAGTCCACTCCCCACCTCCTTTAACTGTGAGGTCTCCCGAAAGCTGCTTAATTTCTTAGGGCCCCAGTTTGGCATCTGGGAAGGGGTAACAATTACCCCCCAAATTTCCAGGCGACTGTAAGGACATGCAATATAGCGCACTTTTAGAGGGCCACGCATATCCAAAAAGTATTATTACTTCCTACGGTAGTTACTGAATCGTAGACTGATAGCAAGGCTGTGTGGCAGAGCAGGGGAGAAATGAAAAGAGGTCATAGGTGGGTGCTGGATTTGGCCAACAAAAAATATCGGATACCTAGTTAAATTTTAATTTCAGATAAATGTCTTTTAGTATAAGTACATTCTATACAAATATATATGCGAATAGGAACATCCTATATATAGACACATCCTATATATATATATGTATATATACATACACAGATATATACTATAGGTACATCCTATATATATATACACACACACAGAGGATATGTACCCTATATATATATTTATACATACATGTATGTATATGCATATACATGCAACCTTTGGGACGTACTTATATATATACAGTATACATATGGGACAGATAAGTGCGTCCCGAAGGTTGCATGGCTACATTCATACTAAGAACCTACATTTTGTTTATCTGAGATTCGACTGTAATTGGGTATCTGGCATTTTATCCAGCAATGCTAGCTGTAGGATTTGAGGATTTCTCGGTCACCAGGTATAAAAGAGCGCCAACTGCAGAATACAGGCAAAGGTATCTTCATACACGCAACGCTTGGACACCACTGACTTTAAACATCCCCGGCCCTCATCCCCCACTCCGCTCCCGACCCAGCGGAGGCGAGCTGGGAGTCACAGACCCTTCTGATGCACAGACCCTTCCAGAGCGAGCCAAGGAGGACGCTGCCAAGAGCGGCCCCTAAAGATGCCAGGCACCTCCAGAGCTTGTGTACGAGACACCACACTGCAGGTGAGGGGGCACGGTCACACGCAGTGCCTATGTTCTACACATTGCACACCTGTTTTCATAGATGGGGGGAGGTTTGCACAAATGTTGGGCAGAAGTTACTCTGCACGCAGGTAAAGTCTGACTATCGGTAGCTCTCAAAGGTACGTGAGGAATACCTTAAAAGGTATTTTGAGGAGTGCTTTTGTCTCGGATGAGTAATGCTCTGAATGGGGCGTGGGGTGGAAGGAGGGTAAGGAGAGTAAAATAAACCCCTTCACGCGAAGACCACTTGAGTGACCAGAAGGGACGCGGCAGCAAGGCTTTCCCGACAACCCGGGATGGCAATTATGCAAACGATTTGTTCAGGAAGGGATGCAAGTTTATCTTCTGTTTAAAATAGGCAACGGTTTGTGTGGAAAGTGGTCTCCTTCGGGCAACTGGGGCACCGACGGGTTCACTTCTGGAGGCATCTGTACCTCAGTCAGCTGGGAATGTGAGAACCTTCTGAGAACACTGATGATCCCGTCGGTGTGTGGACACAACTCACAGGGGGACCTCAGGCTCGAGAACAGCCATTCTCTCTGGCGGATGGGCTGTCAGCGCTTCCGTGACTGGAAGAGCGTCTACTTCGGGGGACAGACGCTTCGGAGGCGCTGGACTCTCCTGCCGCTTCCATGAGCTTCATTCCAGGTGACAGATGAGAAGGGTGAGAAAGAGAAATGAAAAGGATGAGAGAGAGGAAAGTGAGGGCTCAGAGAAAGCTGCAGAGACGAAGCCCTCAGCTATAGGGAGAGACCGAGATGGAATTGTGACAGACTCAGGATGCCCCCAGAGAGAAGATTCTTGGAGAAAACACCCCATCTAAGGGCGGAGGCAGACAACAGCATAGGCACTTGAGCCCGGCTCTGGAATAAGAAACGTGTCCAAGGATGCATGTGTGTGCGCGCGCGCACGCATGCATGCGTGTGTGTGTGTGTGCGTGCGTGTGTATGGTAAAGGCAACTGACGGGGCGCCTGGGTGGCTCATTGAGCTGAGCATCCCACTTCGGCTCAGGTCATGATCTTGCGGTTCGTGGGTTCGAGCCCCACGTCGGGCTCTGTGCTGACAGCTCAGAGTCTGGAGCCTGCTTCGGATTCTGTGTCTCCCTCTCTCCCTTTCTCCCTCTCTCTGCCCCTCCCTGCTCATGCTTTATTTCTCAAAAATAAATAAATAAATAAAGGCCACTGTCTTCAAAAAGCTATCCTGATGATATGAAAAAGAATACAGGCAAACGTTAATCAAAAATGGTATACATATATGTCTAAGGTATTTTCTGTTACCCTTATTACATATTCTTTAACTTTATTAAACCTGGGGCTTATCAATGGAAGTGCCTTAAATAAAAAATGTATTCTTTTTTTAATTTTATTTATTTATTTTGAGAGAGACCGAGGGGGAGGAGGGGCAGAAAGAGAGAGGGAGAATCTCAAGCAGGCTCCCTGCTGTCAGCACAGAGCCCAACACAGGGCTCGAACTCACATAACTGTGAGATCGTGACCCGAGCCAAAAATCAAGAGTCGGGTGCCTAACTGACCGAGCCACCCCGGTGCCCCAATAAAAATGTATTCTGATAAATAAGGTGTGATTGTGTTTATGATCAAATGTGGACAAATCTGTATTTGAATTTTTAGAAAACTACCATCTCTGATAGCAAAGTAGGTTTCCGTGCATGGTAAGCTTCCTGAGGACACAAACCTCTCTTCCTCACTGCCGTATCCATACTTCCACCATCCTCCACACTCAATAAATGCTATTTAGTGAACCGTGAATACCTCTTCCTAGCAGGGGCAGGTTCCTTAACAAAGATACACTACCGCCACCTGGTGACAACACACCAGAATTGCAGGAATAGGGTTTTTGTTTTATTCTCGCTCTTTTTTTTAACGCAAGGGCACACAGAGGCAGTCTTAATCTGGTGGCACCTCAGGCTTTACACAAAGTCATCAAATGTAAGGAACTCGAAGCAAGAAAGCAAATAAACATGAAACTGTTTTGTTCGTGTGATCCCAAGCAATATCGGCTTTTGTCCAGTCCTTTCCTGTCGTGTGGAGTGTTTATTTCACAGAATCCTCCCGTGTTTTTTAGGCTGCACAACTGCAGGCTCAGAGCAGAGCCAGAGCCCGGTTCTCACGTGGGCTTAGCGGGCCTGGAGCGGGGAGGAGAGCTTGACTGACAGCTGACAAACGGAGAAACAGAACAAAGACATAGGCTTCGCTTGGGAACGTTGCTTTTTTTTTTTTTGTTTTTTTCTTTACGGCCACATTTGCTTTCCCTAGTTTTTATATCCTCTCAAAAGAAGACCCTTTGACTCTTTTTGCTTTGTTTTGTTTTGTTTTTCATAGAGACCACGTTGTCAGCGAGGTCCGGAAGCTACAATGAATATAAAGTACTGGGCACAACAGCATTTGATAAATGTAAACAATACGCACAGAGAAAAATCTCTCAGATGAAAAACCCACATACATTTTTAGCGGCCTGTCAGACGGAATGCAAATGGCTTCGGAAAATATAAGTGGTTGGCTTTTTAATATCAAAGAAATCACAGCCTTTTCTCTGGCACTAAAAACACTGTGGCCCTAAAAAGAAATAAGTAACTAAATAAACCAGGCGGCTGAGTTTCAGCACGCAGAAAGTCACGGCCTCTGCCCTAACTTCAGAAGCAGTGCTGTACTTCTAGAAATGTTAAAGGGGTCGGGGAAGGGGCGGGGCCGGGGGGGGGGTAGGTTGAGAGAACCAGAAACGCTGCTATTTTTTAAGGCTGGGTCTCAAAACCAAGCGCGCTGCATGTTTTAGAGGAAGAAGCAGCAATTAAACGAGGAAATAAAAGCCTTCGCCCCGGCTCACAAATGGAGCCACGCGATGTCGCCGCCTTGGAATCGCTGTCTCCTGTTGTTTTCCAAGGCGACGCACAGGCAGCCTTGCCCGAAAGAAAGGAGTCGACGGGGAGAAAATAAATAGAGCGTTTCCAGAACTCACCCAGCAGCCTGGAAGACTGTCTGCTTACTATTACACAGTTTGAACATTGTCATAATCATTTTCACAGTAAAGACACCCTTCCTGCCGTTGAGACCAAAAATGCATGACTAATTTTAACCACTTGTGCCAATCTCCTAATGGAAATTTCAAACAGCTTGTATGGATTAGCGTTTTGTAAACTGTATGGACAGAGCGGCCACGGATACCAAGCGGCGGCGATCCTGACACCAACCCCGCCGGTGCCTGACGGGTTCCCGAATGACAGAGGGCGGTCGCGCAGGACACACACACGCAAGCCGGAACTCCCCTTGACGCCACAGGCAGCAGACGTTATGCGTGCCCAGGAAGTACAGCCAACGGTCGTGCAAAGGCAGAGGAGAAAACGCAGGCAAGTGCTCGTGCGTTACTATTTCAAGACGCACCAGTTAAGTCCTGGAGGGGAGCAAAGTCTAGAGGTTCCACCCCCCCATATGCGATCTCACCAAGTTCAAGCCACGCAGCCTCACTGTGGGGAGCGCGGTTCCCTTTTTACAGACAGAAACTGAGGCTCAGAGTGGGGTGAGGACAACGCAGCTGCTGGTGGCTAAAAAGAACGGTCACCATGACCCAAGGAGCGTCTCGAGAAGGGACACCCACGGCTGGGAGACTGAAGAGTCAAGCTTGCCTGAGGATGGATAATTGCAATGGGCACACAGCAGTGTGGAGCACGAAACACCGCGGAATTGCACACTTAAAAATGGTCACCTTTATGGTATGTATATTTGACCACAATTGAAAATAAATAAATCAAGTCCACAAACCCCCTTCCACTGACATTGTGGTCACAGTCACGTGTATGACGAATCTTCTGTAATACCCCACCTCTTCGCCCACAACTGTGCCAGAAACTTAAAGCATTAAAGAAAAAAAAAAATTAAGGCAAACTCTTCCCCTTTAGGAGGTCAAAGACGGTGGGATGGTTGGAAACATATTTGGTTCTATTTTCCCCATTCCCCGAATTCAGGCATTCGGGGTTTCTGGGGCTTTTTTAACTTCCTTCATGGAGATTCTAATTTCTACCTTGTTAGCAATTTTCACAGGAGAGGTGGGGGAGCAGCAGGAATCAGGACGGGAGGCAAACACTGGGAATGGCTGCCTGTGTGACCGAGGGTCCTTGGGAAACGTGGAGAAAATAACAGGTTCTTGTCTGGAGGGAGGAGGGGAGGGGAGAGAAGAAGAAAATGGAAACTGATGGCCTCGCTCAGCCCTCCTGGGTCTTGAGTTCCCTCCTGGCCAAAGTCAAGGTCCCTCAAGCCCTCGGCCTAATCCCCTGTCCTTGGGGGAGCCTTCCCCATTTGTGATCCCGTTAAGTCCAGAGGCTTGCCTTCAGACCGAGCCCCTTCGTGAAGGGAGCAGAAAGTCCTGTGTTGACGTACAGGAGAGGCTTTGGGGCAGCTGTTAGCTCCCGAAGCCCCACACAGCAGCAGGCGGGGGCGGTGGGCAGCAGGCAGCGTTTCCAAGGCATCTGATCTCGGGGAGTCCCACTCTGGTCCCTTTGTCCCTCAGCAAGTGGTGGGATTCGAATGGGGCTGGAGAGGGCAACCATTCTGGGTAAGAGCTTCCCCTGACCCCAGAGCACACGGCTGCCTCTAAATACCCTCGGAAAACATGTCCACAACACTTCTGCTTCCTGTTTCATGCCTCCTTGACGTTCTCAACTCCTTTCCTTCCTCACCTCTGGCTTCGCGCCTAGAGATGAAATCACGCCTCCTGCTCCTCTACCGGCCGGTAGAGGTGGTCAGGAAGGGCTGTTGGCCATTTCTCCTCTTGCCTGCTCTTCCGGGGTCTTCCCTCCCGCTCCATGCACTGTGGGCGGAGCCACGACAGAGGGAACCTCACGCTGTGGCCCCAAACGTTGGCTCACATCACATTCCACGGTCCTGGATGGCCTTAACCTAGATTATGACATGGTTCAGACACACGACCTTCGTGTAGTCTCTTCTTCCGGGAGCCCCCGCCATGGGGAAGGGAGGAAAGACTAAGGCAGGTGGGGTTGACACGCAGGGGGGTGGAGGGAGAGGGACGGAAAGGCAGCGGACCTGGGCTCCATTCTGAAGGTGCCACCTGCCGTAGGGCCGTTAGGTCTTCGGTTTCCCCATGTGTCAAGTGGGGTGCGGGAGGGTGTGACCTGGGGGGACTACAAAGTAGGGTCACCAAATAATCACGGTGAATTGCCAGGTAGGGCCCACCACGTGCTGGACCCTGTGAGAAGTGCTTTAGAGAAGCTGGCAGGCTTCATTCTCACCGTGAGAAAAGTCCTCACATCACCCCTGCTTTAAAGATGAAGAGACTGGGCCCAGCAGGGCTGCACAACTGGTCCGAGGCCACACGGCTGCACGTGGCAGAGTCTGGCTCCAGACTGGGCTCTGCCCGTGTCACTCACTGTCTGCAGTGGCGTCCGTTTAAGGCCCTTGATACATGCCAAGTCCTTGCCCCCTGCCTTTCGAGATTCTTTCTGCCATAGTCCTTTGGGTCAACTTTCAATAAACTTCAATCCTTTGGGTGTTGTGCTGCTTAGCTTTCTTCCATTAGCTGGAAATACTTCAACAAATATTCATTAAGCGCCCGCTCTGTGCCACGCACCGTGCCGGTGCTAGTGAAAGCCCCTCCTCCGCGTCCTGGGTCTCAAGGCTGTGGCCGGTGTGACCACGAGATGTGTGTGGTCGGGCCCACAGTACACCCAGAAATGCCTTAAGAAAGACAACGAGGAAGCTAAGTTGGCGGCCCAGGGAAGGATGGTCCTGTACGCCGGGGGGGGATAGGAGAGCTGGCCTGGCCCCTCCCCAGGCTCGTGGTTTCTTGACCCACTGGGCCTGGCGTGTCTCTGACCTGCGCAGGCTGCCCTGCCCAGAATTCGGGCAGACTTCTTTGAGGGTCATCGGCCCACCTACTGGCATGTCGTCAGAAAGACGGGCCTAGGACCGTGTTTCTCAATGAGGGTGTTGCTGCCACCTTGGGGAATGACATCTCTGTCGTGCAGAACAAGGCTCCGCATCCTTCCTGTCTCCCAGCCACCTCCCCTCCCCAAGGCTCACTGAGCCTTGGTCATCTTGGGCTGCTTAAAAATGCCAATCGTGCGGAGAGGGGCCAGTGCCACCCTTACCTGTAAGACCCACTGTCTTAGAAGACGTGACTGCAAGTCAGAAGACCCGGTGAGAGATACCCTGACAGCATTCTGTGGTCGGGAGGGACAGAAGGTAGATGAACAGAGGCCACGATTCCATCAAGTTCAACGGTGATTGAAAGTTGGCCAGAAGACAATTGCGTGGAGAGTTCCGAAGAAATGCAAACCTCAGTTAAGTAAGGTGCCATCTGGTGGAAGGTGTGGGTGTCAGTGAGCAGAGGGAATAGGACATGTGTCCTCTTGAAGGAATAGAATCACTGATATCGTCACGTCTAGAAAGAGACAGTTGTCCTGAAAGTCCAGGTGTCCATGGGAAACCAGTTCACGTCTCAGCCAGGAGCCTTCCTGGTTGTTAAGAAATCTCCGTATGCTGAGAAAGCAGTCTGAAAAATTAGATAGCAAGGGAACCCCAATATTGTTTGGTAAGACACCGTGCTTCCTTAAGGCAGAGACACTACCTAACCACAGGAAGACTAACATATAATCACGCATGCCATTCTTACAACCACCCTGTAAGATAAATACTATCATGATTCCCTTTTAAACATGAGAAGAATAAACAGAGAGGTTAAGCTATTTGCCAAAGGCCACACAGCTAGATATGGCAAAGACTAACTCCAAACCCAGACCGGCGGCGTTTGAATCGAACATAAAAAGTAATGTTTTTATGTTAGAATTAAACATAAAAATACTGACACAATCAAAACAAGAGAAACATGCTACTGTGTTGGCATATCTTCAGATACGTGGTATATTAGGAACTTGTAATATCTGAATTTGGCCTTCAGGAGCAGAGGCTGGCCTTTGGGCCAAACCTGGCCCACCACGGCTTTTGTTAATAAAGTTTTATTGGAACAGAGCCAGATCTGTTCATTTATATATTAACAGTGGCCGCTTTCACATAAAGGGAGACTTGAATAATTATGACAGAGACCACCTGAACTGCAAACCTGGAAATCCTATCTGGCCTTTACAGAAAAAGTCGGCCAACACTCGTTCTGGGGTTAGACATTAGCTTACAGGTTTCTATTTTAAATATGCAAATGGTAATCGCTAGAGAGCTGTGATCGTAAGATGCAGTATTACCACATATATAAAAGCGTCAGAACATTAAGAAAACTTCAGGTTCGTCCTGTTTGCAATTAAATTAGTTATATACAAATCACTTGCCTTCCGGGGAAATTTGTCAGTAACAGCACTTGGAAAGGAAATCGAAAGAGCGAATTCATGAATGCGGTTTAATACTTTTAAGATCTCTACCTAAATTCGTCAATGAGCTGAAACATTATTCTAGAGTTCTTCAAAAATGGCTGCTAACACTTCTCAGGCTTCTGAGCAGAGCAAGAAGCAGTGGGAAGTTGAACTAAGAATCCTCAAGAAGAGCGAGGATTTGAAATTCGCAGTGTGAAGGAGATGAATTTTAATTTTAAAAACCTCGGTAAACACACGCTTCTGCTCACACAAGGCCACCCTAGGAGCCACCAAAAGAGCCTATTAATAATCTGGAGCTTGGGTCTCCTTCCCTCTGCTCGTCAGCAGAAAACCCAAGCAGAAGAGCGCTGAAGAACCAAAGCTGGGTCCTCACTGTCACCAGTGCCTGAATCCTGGCCCCATCTGTCTTTTTTGACTCAGTTCGGGTCGTGAATCTGCTTGACAAATGGGACTGTCCTCGGCCACAGAATCCCGTATAAAAGAAACATCAAGGAAAAATACCAATAAAAGAAGAATTTAAGAATATTTTTAGATAACAATAAATATATTTTCACATACTTATTATTAGTAGTAGTAAGCTTTTTTATGAAATAAATATATGTATTGATATACAATACGCATATGTGAATATATAAATATCTTTTACAAAATCACTTTGTTATTTCCTGTAGCATTTATAATCCATAAAGCCCTCTCAAACACACACTCTCTCTTGATCCAGTAAAATAGTGTAGCAACTCAGGGGCTAACATGAGCTCTGAATGCAGTGATGTCTGCCTGCTAGCAGCATGGCCTTAGGCAAATCACTAAACCTCTCCCTTTTCTCGACACTAAGCAAGGGTAATAATCACACCTACTTCATGTGTTGTTGTCAGGAGCCCAGCACAGAGCGCCTGAAATGAGTGCTCAGTGCACAGTACTGGGACCCACTAATGGTACAGTGGATCTTGGCTGCTGTCATCGTAACCACTATCATTCTAGAAAAATCCTGTAAGGTCAGAAAGGCAGGCATTATCATCTCCCTTTGTGGAGGAAGCTGCCAGGCGGAGAAAGCTTCAAAGACTTGCAGAGAGGACGCAACACGGCCCGTAGGCAGCGGCACGGTATTTCTGATTCCCGTGCCCGGTGGAGAGCCTCCACTGTGTTCTCCACCGTGTCCTGTTGCGTCTCCAACTTGGCCACCATCGGAATCGCCTGGAGGGGTTCTTAGACTTCCGGCCGCCAGAGATTCCGAAGCAGCAGGGCTCCAGAACGTGTCTTCAACAAGTTACAAGTGATGTCAGCGCGGCGGGCCCAGGGACCCCCCCTTTAAGAACCGCTCTGGTCGAACTCAGCGGAGCATCGTTGGGGAGACCCGCCTGCCCTTCTACGGCGTACCTGGCGCATACCCGCGTGTCACTGAAATGTTCGGCTTGGTCAACGCTAAATAGATGGCTTTACTATACTTTATTTTATTTTACTTATCGCATTTTTGCCATGGTTTCACTCTGGCTCTTGATTCTCTTAGCTAACCACTGGGGCCCTCCTTTCTCTGATCCATCCGCGTGCTGCCCCTCCAATTTGGAATACACCGTTCTCTTTCCAGCTGTGACCTTGGCTGCTCTCCACAAGCCTGCCTTTCCAGCTTGGCTCTGCTGCCTCCGATCCGGCCACCTGAACCCTCCTTGACAGGCCGCAGCCTCACAGGTGGGACCTGCAAGTTACCATCTGATGAGGTCGGCTAAACGCCTCATGACCCACCTGTATCAGGAGAGACAGGCTGTTCTGCTCGCACCCAAGGGCATCGGCGTGTCCCCTAATCGTAGCAGAGACCCAGCAGATATGGCAAGATGGACTCACTCACTGAGAAGACCACTCACTGACTGTCTGATTTCCTGTCCCTTGCTTCTAAAACAAGGGAGGGACACAGGAGAGAATTATGAAGGAATGGAGGAAGACAGGGGAGGGGGAGCTTTGCTCCCCAGAACTCAGAACGTGTGAATGTCTATGGCCATAAATACTATAAAAATAATAATAATACAAGGAAGTAGTACTAGTGAGGCTTTCATAGCCTAACAATATTTTGACAACAAATGTTCATATTTCATTTGAAATTTATGAAATCTTTGTGCTGGTAATCCCATGAGCAGCAACATGGTAAATGAAAGTAGCTGGCAGTCTAGATTAATAATATTTTGCTTCATATTGGAAGAGCATTTGAAAGAAGAAGCTTGCTTTATCTAGCCCCCGTTTTTACGGTCCTGGTATTGGAAAAGGCCGGGGCTTCTAAAATTGGCTGGAAAATATTCATAGAGGTATTATTAATTTATGGGAAACTGAAGGACCCACCTCAAGGTTTAAGTAGGCCATTTAGAAACAGCAAGGAGTAGGTGTGAGATACATAGCAGAACGCAGTGGGGGAGAAAAGTGTGCTGGGTGACTCGCGGCTTAAATCAAAAGCAGGAAGAGTACCTTCGGTAAGCTCTAATAGTTGATATTCTAATAAAGCGTTCTTATGAGAAAAAGCAATCTGTTCACATATGAATTCTGCCATATGCCTCCATCTTTTCATGGTCTAGAAGGCCATGTCAGTAATTTCCAGTACTTACATGGGCACGCCGGTGCCTCTGCCGGCTAATGTGAATAAACGGGCTGGATTTACTGTTTTCCTAATGCTCAATACACACACCATGCCGGCTGCTACCAGAAGCAAAGTGGAATTTATGGATTCACACTGAATTTCAAATGGATACGGGAGCACAGCAACGGAAAGTGACTGACGTGTTGTCTAACATTTCTCGGTGAAGGCTGCCGCTCCCTTGACAGTGAAGGGTATTGTTTGATGAGAGTGAGGAAAGACCCCCTGAAAACATGGCTCTTGCTGCACCCTATGCACAGAGGCACTCGAGACCAGGGCTGCAGTGTGTACTTAGGATCATGCTCACTGCGGGTCCCTAGGGGAGCCCCTTGACCCCAGCCCTAACCCATGACCCTCCCATTTCTAAACTGTCTTTCAATCCTGATGTTTTTATGGAGGGTTGCCTCCCTGCCAGCTGGGAAGAGTAAATTTCTCCCATCAATGAGCTCCACTGACTGGTTCTAATATCACATGATTTAACTTTGCGGATCTTAAGCCACAATTTTAGACTAAAAAGAGGGAGTGTATTCATAGCTTGACTAATAATTTGCAGCAGGTAAGAGAAGAATGGAACCCTACCTTCTTCCAGATGAGCACTTCCCAACCTCGACACTATGGACATTGGGGGTTGGCTAATTCTTTGCTGTGGGGGCTGAGCTGAGCAACACAGGACATGCAGTAGCTCTCCTGCCCTCCACCTACTCAATGCTGACGGCAGTGCCCCCGACCCCTACCCTGGTGTGACAACCAAAAATGCCTCTAGCTGCCGCCATATGTCCCCAGGGTGGCAACATCAGCTGACCTTGGAAATGATAAAGGAAACAGAGGGAAAAAGAAGAGGAATGTAGAGGTATACCCCTGTGGTACAGGGCAGGATGTGTGTATGCTCTATGTGAGGGAAGGTGGGGGCGGCCTCTAGAACCATGGAAAAAACTAGGAGGCGAGGGTGAACAATGCCCAGCCACAAAACCAGGAAGACAGTCAACGTCGGAGTTGAAGACCCAAGAGGGGGGCAAATAATTGCTTTCCAACGCACACATTATCTGCAACAAAGCAACATACATTTGCAAGCCTCTTGGTGAAGCTTCGGAGGAGAGAGATCTGAACGGTTTCTGGCGAGCTCTGGATGGCAAATAAAAATGAATAATATGACGTCCATATGGCCGGGCTTTCAAATCCTTCCATGGGCATACCTCTCATTGCAAAGAGGATCCCCAGGGGTAGAGGTGGATTTAAAGACTCATGTTCTATCATTTAAAAAATCATGCAAAAGAGGCATTCTTTTTGCTCTAAACAATATGGTTTGGTCACTGAAGATGTTGACTCTAAGAAAATGTGCTTTGACTTCCTGCGGCTTTCAATAAACTTTGCAGTTGGCACTCCACCAGAGAAAACTGGGGATACTCATACCCTAGTTTAAGAAGCATGAAATTAAGATGGTCTTCTTGTTTCACAGGAATCATAAATAACATATTTTATGAGGCTCCGCTAGTGACCTTCGTCCCTCGACCCATTGTGTCCTTAATGGAAAGTTTAATAAACACAGGGGTGAGGGATTCGGGAATATGACCCTTGTAGTTGAGACGAATAGCTATAAATCTACAGGTGTTACCCGTAGGAGTTTGTTAGATGTCTTAGAACCCAAAGGCAGCCATGCTTAATGGCCAGATGTCAACCAGATGGGACCCACTTTGCAGTGGGTATTGCTCTCTCCTGCTTCCTTGCAAATCGGAGAATTCATGAAAACGAACCTCTGTAAAGGCAATGTGCACTTTTGGTGGGCGCTGCAGCCAAGGAAGCTGTGGTTTCCTCATGTCTTGAAGAAAGTCTTTCGAGATCAAAAATTCCTGGAAGGTAAAAGTTGTTGCTTCTCTTCACCCACCATGATGATTGAGAGCAGGTAGAGGTGTGGACCCTTGAAAGCCATTGAAAGTTAGTCCAGGGTTCAAGTGCAACCACACCCTCTTCTTAGCACACAGGTTTCCCTGTCTACAAACTGGGAGGGGAAACATGATTGCTGTCTCCTGCACGGCTGCGGCAAGGGAGGAGGTGATGCTTTTGAAACACCCTGTACACACAGTCCACGTCTTCTCTCTGTCATCTGTCGTATGACAGAGCCATTTGCAAATGAAATGACTAAAAGCCTTTTGCAATGAGGAAGTCCACCAAAATAAGACATGACTGAGAATAGGAGAGGGGCCTGATTCTACCAGGCAGTGTGAAATCTGCGAGCACACGCAGGGGAAGCAGAGGCCCGGGGTGCATGTCTATTCCCCCTAGATGTACAGACACCAAAGGGAAATGCTATGCTCTTGCTTTTATGAACTTCTAAAGCAGTAAAGACTTGTATTCAAAGCACTCTTACTTTTAAAAAGAAGTCATTAATACATTTTATGAAGTCAGAAGCCATTAGTGAAGATGTATCGAGTGTGTCTGCTCAGTGAGGATTATCAAAGGGGGTCTAGGAATGGCGTTGGGCATATAGATTGGGGCCTGGTTTTACAAACGGATGATGCTTGCAGGAGCGTGAACAAAAGGCTTCGGCCACCTGTGATATTTGAAAATACCCAAGTTTTGATGTGGCGTTGAGACACAACGTCAAGCCACCCCGGGTACACTGATGGATGCTCCTGAAGTGTATGCGCATGTGATACATTCTACTGTATGGTTCGTACCCAATCACCGGCAGGTCTTAAATAATTCAGGGACTTCAGGGTAGAAGTTTATTCGTCTACGCACCCAGACTGTGGCTGGAAACTGCCTACATGGAGAGGAGAAGACAAAGAACCGGCCAGGGGTATCTTTTTGAATTTGGGACCATGACCATACTAATGCACATGTCCTATGCCCCCCTAATGCTTTCAAGTCTTCATTCAAGTAACATTTCTTACACGACCACCACGTGCACTATGTATCTGGCCCGAGACAACACGTAGTCCTGATCCTCAAAGAGTTCGCAGTATAGGGGGTGGAGTGCTTTAAAAAGATAATTATTCTGACGTCTGCTAAAATGGTAAGGAAGACTTTATTCAGGACTATTTCCATAGAGGTCAGGACCACCGAAAGAGGCAAGTTAGACCGCACTCCTACTGAAGGCAGGCCTAGATGACTGGATACCAAGGGTGGCGGGATTCTCTCTAACCCGACTCAGCAGAGTTCTTGCTAAGACTGAGTTCTGCAGAGCCGGCAAGGATGGGGTCGGGGTCAAAGTCAAGGCCTAGCTGAGAAGTGAGCTCAGAGGAGCCAACTACAATTTGGTCCAGGAGAGTCTTTTCCCCAGAGGAGACGAGAGGGTAAAAATTGCCACAGGACACTAACGGACTCAGCAAAGTTTTCTTAAACAGGCTTGTTTAAGCGCTTGGGTGTTTCTGGGAGCATGAACAGGGATCGGCAAAGGGAAATTCAAGGCAAGCAGACAGACAGCAGCATAGAGCACAGGTTGGTGACCTTCAAATGGTCAGGCGTGGCTAGAGGAGGACTTCTGCCGGGGGACGTTATTGAGATTTTAGGGCTGGACAATGGTTATGGGGAGCTGTCCTGCCGTTGCAGGGTGCTGAGTAGTATTCCAGGCCTCCACCGACTAGATGCCTGCAGTGCCTTCCCTCTCCCAGCACGTGCCCGAGTCATGGCAACCAAAATGCCTCCAGATATTGGCAAATTTCCTGGGGAAGGGGGGATGGGGTGGAGTGAGGGGCAGTGGGCCAGAAGGACATGGAATTTGGAGTGAGCAGAGCAGAGAAGGCAGCTAGGTGCCAAGGATAGAACTAGGGGCCAGGCAGTGTTTAAAGTTTCTGTAATGAAGGCAGAATCTTTAAGTCTCACTACAGTGATTGAATGCAACAGAGGATAGAAAAACAGAGAGCAGAGAAATGGGTGCATGGGGACTTGGAAAAGTCAGAGCTATCACAATCTTTCTTTAAAAAAAAGAAAGGTAAAGAAAATAGCAACCTATACACCGACTCATCATGAACGATCTTTGGGAATCAAGGCTTTCAGATAAGTTTCCTATTTCTTTCTGATTAACACCTAAGAATGAAAATAAAGCAACAAGGGGCGCCTGGGTGGCTCAGTCGGTTAAGCGTCCGACTTCAGCTCAGGTCATGATCTCACGGGTCATGAGTTTAAGCCCCGCATTGGTCTCTGTGCTGACAGCTCAGAGCCTGGAGTCTGTTTCAGATTCTGTGTCTTCCTCTCTTTCTGTCCCTCCCCTGCTCATGCTTTGTCTTTCTCTGAAAAATAAATAAACCTTTAAAAAAATTTAAAGAAAATATAAAAGAAAGCAACAAGAAGAAACAGGAGGTTTCCTAGGGGTAAACTAATCACCATTTTCAAAATATTTGCATGTCTTGTCACTTTTTTTTTCTAGTTTACGTTTGAAACGCATTATTAGGAAAACCTTAAAGGAGGAACTAAAAAACAAATAAAAAACAAAACAAAACAAAAAACCCAAAACTCCTGGTTGGTGTGCTTGGATTTTGGCTCTGTGGCATGCTACTAAGATTTCAAAACTTATTTTCTAGTGCAAATAACCCCACCAAGCCAGGGAGCAAGCTCATCTGTGCCATGCCAGATCCGACCTCACTCACAGTTTCTTCTTCACTTCTGCTAGCACAATTAGCAAAACAAAAGGAGTGGCGATTTTAACACGCTTTTCCAGCTAATTTTTAATCTGTTCTAATGTATGAATTTAGAAATGCCTGCCTTAGAGCTTCAGGGATTACTAAATAATAAACCCTGAAGGTTCCCAAATCCGGTTAATAGTCAGACCTGCAGAATATGAAATATAGTGTTAATTTAGAATAACGTAATGCCTAAAAATGAAGCAAGTTAGGTCTAATTGAGCTATGAACTGCTTACCTTGTATTGTGTAATGGAGGCTATGCTAACCAAGGGTTGCTGAGCTATAGATAACCATTACTCTTAGCAAATATGTTTATTGGGGTCTCTCTCTCTTCATTACCCAACCTCATAAAGTATATGCCTGCATATTCCGATAAAACATAAAACGGCAAGGCAGAGTCACAATTAGGACGCCCTGAAAAGCTGCATCATAAAATGGTATCTGTCTCCAAATGATTGTTCACTTAACCATGATAAATATTTATCAGCGTGCAATAGAACAAATCCTTAAACTACAGTCCATGTTGAAAACGAAACGAGGACTTTTACATTTTCAACTCTCCTCTTTTGATAAATGTAACGCTTGAACCAAAAAACTATCATTGAAAAATATATCATTTTGATTCTAAATTATAAATGTGTCATAGGAATTGTGCCTGAGGACATAGTAGGCTCAGATTTCCAGTATCTTCCTAAAGCGACTGGGGTTTGGTATTATATCATGAGCGAAGGCAAGGGGAGCGGGCGTGGATGGGAACATGAGAGCACTAATTTGGGTGGCGACTCCGCATACAACCTTTTATGCTGCCAGGAATCTCTTTGGAAAGATGTGTTTAAAATGATAAAATAAAGATGAAAATAAACTCTTTAATGACCCCTACTCTCTGGTTGGCCATGATACGTCAACTGGGGAAACATAAGCTCTCAGACAGACATCCTGACGTCCTGCAGAATTTGCACGGCCCGGGCCATAGCTGCTTGGATCTGGAATCTGTAGGTTACCACGTGGCATTGTGGGTGGTCCAGGCAAGAAGGACTTTGCCTTTCCAGGTGAATTTCAAAAGACAAAGTCTGTGTCCTGGCCAGAGATCATGGTTTCTGTGGGGCAACTTCTTCTTCTTTGCCTTCTTCTCTTTCTTCTTCTTTTTTCTTAAGTTTATTCATTTATTTTGAGAGCGACAGAGAAGAGAGCGAGCATGCACAAGGCAAGGGAAGAGACAGACGTAGAGAGAATCCCAAGCAGGCTCCGTGCTGTCAGCGCAGAGCCCAACACGGGACTCGATCGCACAAATCGTGAGACATGACCTGAGCCGAAATCACGAGTCGCGCAGTCTGTCCCAGTCTGTGGGTCAACTTCTGCCTACTGGAGAGCTGCAGAAGGCATGGGACAGGGGCACAGGAGAGTCCCTTATAAATATAAATGCCTCCTATCTGTCAAGCCATTCTTAAAAACAGCCTGATTCCTGGGAGGATGTCCTATAGCAGTAGTTCCCCAACTCGGGAATGTGTCAGGATCCACGGGAAGGCTTGTGAAGACCTAGACGGCTGGGTCCCCTCCCTAGGTGATGCTGACGCTGCTGGTCTGGAAACCATGCTTTGCAGGAACTGGGTTCCTACGGCAACGGCAGGCGGGGAGGTGATGCCCACAGCACGGATGTCTGTTCCCCAATTGATCTTCCTTTTCTTTTCCTTTCCTCTTTGTGCCATTCCCTTTATCCATCCCCCCATTCTTTCCTTCCTTTCTTTTTTGTTTTACTCACATCTCTATTTCTAATTTCCAGTTTCTATTTCTCCTCTTCTCCTTCCTCCCCCTCTGTGCCCTTTCTCCCCCCTTTCTTTCATTCCTTCTTCTCTCCTCAGTGCCGCTCCGAGATCTTTTCCCCGGCAACAATTAACCTCCCGCCAAGCTCTCGACAGTGACCAAGGTTACAGACGGACCTGCCTCCCTTGCCCCTGCCATGGGAGAAACATATGGGGCCAACATCTCAATCCTTGGCAAGTGGAATGAGGGGACGACTGTCAGAACAGTTTCAAAGTGGGAAGCTAGGAACTTGGTCCTAAGCAGTCAATAGCAAAAGCTTCTTGGCTTTTGCATTTAGCACTACATAAGCAAAAAAACACACTGCTATCTGAAGTATGATGACACACAACAGTTACTGTTGGTGGATGGGATAGCTTTTCAGCCTCAACATTCATTTTGGGGGCTATACCTGCACTTTGGGATAAATAGTCCCTAGGTATCCTTGTAACTGGCGCTTAACCCCCACACTGGATGGAGATTTATAACAAAAGTGATTACTTCGAGATCATTCCTAGGTGAAGAGCTACCCTACACGGGCTTAGCTCTTTATAGCCTAATTGTGTCAGACTCTGAATATTGGCCACAAAGACACCAAGAATTCTCAGAGTGAGAGTTATTAGGCTGCAGAACAGCTTCCCAAGGGAGGTCCCTGGGCCTTACTGCTTGAGTCATTTGAAACAAGACTGGACCAAACACTTGGCCTGCACCATTAGGGAGCGATCCCACCCAGGCCGAGAACGAACAAGATGACCGCATAGATCTTTCCCGTTCCCTCCCAGGGTCGTAAAATCGGAATGGAAACTCTGACTACTCATCTTGCTGCAGCGAGAAGTGGAGACTCCAACGAGCCGAATGGTAATATCTCAGGGGGTGGACCAGGTCACAACGGAGGTCAAAGAGAAAAAAGTCCCCTGTAAGGCTGGGGGCGAAAGACAGCCCAGAATACAAATCAGAGGGGAGATATTCTCCAAAGAAGCCTGTGATGCACTTTTCACGGACACTGGTGTAACACGCTCATGCTAGTGTATTGTCCTGGGTCACCAGTACGTACTAGTAAGCTCTTCCAAGCTCCGACGGTTAAGAGTAAGTTGCCAGTTTTATTTCCCGGCTCTCTGTTTTTTTTGAAGATGTGAGCGCCTGGCTGAAACAAGGATGGGAATGAAGAGGACCTCAGTCAGGTGATGAGCACGGCATCCCTATTGTTCAGTACAGTGGGGTCCGTTCTAATTACAGCTCAAAGGGGCACCTGGGTGGCTCAGTCGGTTAAGCATCCGACTTCGGCTCAGGTCATGATCTCTCGGTTTGTGAGTTCAAGCCCCACATCAGGCTCTGTGCTGACGGCTCAGAGCCCGAAGCCTGCTTCCATTTCTGTGTCTCCCTCTCTATGCCCCTCCCCTGCTCATGCTCTGTGTCTCTCTCTGTCAAAAACAAATTAAAAAAATAATAATAATAAATAAATAAATAAAAGTTTAATTACAGCTCAAACCAGTTGAAACGGGGACTAATCTAGAGAAAGATGACTCGTTCTTCTCATCCTCAAGTCAACTGCTTGGACAGGGCCCCTCCCAGTCTTTAGCAGGAAGTCTTCCCTGAGGCTCTGAGAAGCTCCACGGGGTGTCCCCATCCCTAGGGACCAACAGGCATGCTTGCACCACATGAATAAACCTGAGGCAACCGCAAGGGGGTGGGGTGTAAAGGAACTCCACACCTGGTCCGAGTCAACATGACACAGCTGCCTTTCAGACTCAGCCGGCCCCAAATCGCAAAACTTCAGCACGCTGGAGAGGCCAGTCATGCCTTCCCACTCACTTGTCCTTCTAAGGGAAACGCCTGTAGTCCACGGGCCTCCCACCCGGGTGGGCGTGTCCTCTATCAGCTGACTATCCCTTCCCCACCCGGGTGGGTGTGCCCTCTATCAGCTGACTATTCCTTCCCCACTCTGAGTACCGCTGAACGGACCACAGGTCTGCTTATATCTGAGCCATGGGCACTCAACCCCAAAGTCTGGACTACGGTTTTACCAATGGCAAAGAGGACTCCTAGCCTTGGATTCTTGCACTTAGGTTATCAGCAACCCCACCCCTGAGCCTGCTGAAGCAGGGATAGCTCCTGAACATGTGCCATGGGGTAGCGCTGAGTGGCCCTGTCTGGAGTACAAAGAAGAGCTGGGGGAGGGGACAAAAGTGTGAGGGACGGACAGACCAATCTAGCAACAGTGGAAGGAGCCAGTCAGAAAAAGAGAATACAGCACATACAAAGAGGCGATCATAGGGGCAGACACCTCCAGTGGCCTGGCTTCCTCACCTGCCAACATCTCTTAAAATAAACCTTTTTTTTTTTAGAATAAGTGACATGAGTAGGATTTGGTTCCTTGTGACTGAAGAAGCCTAATTAAGACCCTCGGAGAATCTGAGTTGTACGTCACGATGAGCTCTTGAGGCTCAAACTGCTACCACTACGATGTTTAATATCAAAACTCACACAAGTCCTTGAAGACTATGGCTAATCGAAGGCATTAAAAACAAGATCAAAGTCACAAGCACCACGTCTCCCCACCTGCCATTGTGGAAACTGGAAAGCGATTTTGGAATCATTTCAAGGATGGAAGAGAGGAACGTGGCATCTGGACTTGAATCCTAGGTTCTGAATGGTTTAGCCTTCTCCCCCTTCTTTTAGAAGAGCCTAGAGATTCATTCATTAAAATTTCCCCTCCCCAAAACAGAAATGTCATCCTCATAGCATCCTCCACTCGGTGATGATCTGCCTCCCCTGGGAGCCGAGGGCCAATTGAAAAAGCATGTGTTTCCGGAACACCAGCTTTGCGTTACCCACAGGTCCCGAATACGCTGTCAGTGCTGGGCAAGTACATCAAAATACGGTCCTTCCCCCGAAGCTCTAGAAGAATGAGTGTCGCAAGGGACCTCGGTTCCTAACTACCCCGAAAGGGAGAAGTACGTGGTTCAGGAGTGATGCTGACCGCACGCATGGAAACATACATATCCTCGCTGGTCCAGAACAGCTGTGAGGAGAAAAGTTCTTTAATGACCTAAATCCAAGGTATGTTCATCAAAGAACAGTAACATGGTGCACTAGGCCCAAGTGTTAAAAATCGAGTTATTCCAGCAGATCTTGATTTGTGAGTCTAAAAATAATAATTGGTAAAAATAATATAATGGTAATAGCAGATCGTATTTGTGGAGTCTCCACAGTGTCCCTGGCTGCGGATTTCACATATAATCGTTTTCTCAATTCGAGGGTTGGGAACACCACCATTTGTTTGAGAGCTTGCTAGAGATGGGGAGTCCTGGGCCCCAGTCCCGGCCTAGACAACCAGAGGCTCTGAGGGTGGGACCCAGGAACTGTGTCTTAACAGCCCTCCAGAGGATTCTCCGGCCGAGTAAAGTTGAAGAAAAGAAGCAGTGTCTTAGAGAGTAACTTTCCAAGGCCGAATAACTAGTGGGTGGCAAAGCCAACATGAACACGTTTGTGCTGAGTACTGGAAATGGCCCTAGCCATGTGACGAAATTAATGAGGAGTGAGGTTTGGGCTCATCACAGGAACACCTGTAATACGGGATTCCTCTGAGATCAGGACTGGGAGCCCTCGAGCCCCAGTCTTTCCCCAGAGACTCTCTGACTAATTGGGCAAAATACTGTATGACCACACTCCACTTCCTTTTTTACATACGGGGGAGCCCTTGGGTGGTTACCAATCCCCATTTATTCAAAAGATGACTACGGGGGCTCGGATTCAGGTATGTAGGATGCCTCCTTTTTTTTTTTTCTTTTCCCATATAAATTAAAGAGAATAAAATCAAGAATCAATACAGCATCCAGGGTGCAAACACTGAGCTGAGTGCCCTAGACCAGCGCGACCGGAACTTTTCCGCGGCGAAGGAAACGTTCTGTACCCATGCTGCCCAACGTAGTAGAAGCCACCAGCCACATTTGGCTGGTAAGCACTTGAAATACGTGACAGGAGAGACTGGATTTTTAATTTTATTTAAATTTTAATTACTTTAAATTTAAATAGCCCCATGTGGCCAAGCACTACCTTATGTATTGGATAGCTCGAGATGCCTCTTCTTTAAACTCCACTCTAAGCTTCTAAGGGCAGGGGCTAAGAACATGCCCATTTTACAGATGATAAAACCGAGATGCCCAGAGGCAACATAATGAACCCCAGGGGACGCAGCCAGTTAGTGGGAGGGCCGGGGTCTTCAGTCTGGTCTACTCGGGCTCCGGAGTTACAAGGCACACATGCGCTCAGCTGCCGTCAGTCAGGTAGACCCAAGAGAGAGCCAGTGCTCAGGGCTCTGTCTCAACAAAGACGATAGCAATGACTGTGTGGCCGCTAAGAGGGCTGCCTCTGAGCATCCTCCTTCTCCAGGGAACAACCGGTGCCGCCGTCCTCTTGGCAGCTATCAGTGCGGGAATGTTTGGACATTATTTTCCTGTTATTTAATGTACATTTCCCACTTAAAAATAAGGAGCTTCTGTCACAAATGATTTATATGGAAATACTACTACTCCTGGCATAGAAACAGAAATAGGAGCTTTTTCCGGCTTCTTTCAAGATTAACCAAAAAAGAAAAAAAAGAAAAAAAAGAACCATGTTGATATTCTACTTATTCTTTAATGTCTGTGCTTTAGGTCTGCCCCTCCCCACTCCCCACTGCGGTGAGGAGAAATGGATTCTAGGATCTCAGGTACCTTCAAACGACCTCTGTCGGTCCACACGAGGTGGGCCAGTGGGAGATACGATCCTCCCCAAACCCCACACCGTGTTCAAGCTGTGGGGTCTCCCCGCAGCGACTTCTTCGGGTGGCAGTCTTGAGATTCTAGAAACAGGCTCTGCACTTGCCTCCATCCCCCCCCTCCCATCTCCCTTCCGTGGGAGGCGGTGTGGTCCCCAACCGTGCCCGCCATGACCACATGTGCACTGCCACCCTGGGGAGGGGGCTCACCCTCTCTGAGCCTCAGTAATCTCCAGGGTAAGATGGGAAGAGCAGTGACTCACAGGGGGCTGCCCTGAGCACTTGACCCTGTGTCTGGCCTATAAAAGCGGCTAGAATAAGGTGAGTTCCCGCCTTTCCTAGCCCCAGTCAAAATCGTGACCCTATTTTAGGACTAGTTCAGATTCAGTCTTATTCACCGAAATGTCACGGCCGTCTGAGTCCACGTCTGTTTTCCTATTCTACAGACCCCTGTCTATACCGATGCTAGTTCAAGGATGCCCATCACAGGTGCGTTACGCTTACTGCATTTTTGGCAGGGACTGTGGGCACACACATGGCTTCTGAGCGTTAGACCTCTGCCTCGCCCAATGTTTCCTTCCACGTCGCAACAAGCACAGGGCCCTATACACAGCAGGTACTCACGTAAATACTTGTTGAACTGATTATCTGTAAAGACCAAAGCCAATCTGTAATAAGCAAATCCATCTATGCACCCACCCACCCATCCAACCATTCGTTTATTCATTTACTTAATATTTATTAAGCATCCACTATGCCTACTAAGTGTCGGGCCTGAGTATTGGTACTCAGAACATAGCAGGGGCCAAAACAGACAAAACCCTGGGCCTTCCAGTGGGGGAGGGGAATGGGACAAATACCAAAGGAAGGGATAAAAGAGAGAAATGGTGTCCCTCAATAGATGCTAAAGAGAAAAATAAAGCAGCGAAGATTTGGGGAGAACAAAGTTCAGGAGGAGAATCTGCAATTTTAAACAGGGAGTTCAGAGACCGCGTCCCTGAGGAGAAGGTGTTTGAGCAAAGATTTGAAGGAGACAAGAGGGCTACTTTTTCGATACGCAATTAATTTGGAAAACAGGAAATTATAAGCCAAAGAAATGCCTGGTTCTCTAAAAGATATCATAAAAAAAGAAAAGAAAGAAAGAAACTGATTTCACTGGCTACCCTCGGTTCTCATTATTTCGTCTATATTAATACCAGCTGATGCTTCCTGGATATCTATGAGGTTGCAGGCACTGCCCAGGCACAGTACAGAACTGAGGTCCCTGCCGAGAGCAAAGGTAGAGACCGGGGATGGAAAAAATGAACGCCCGCAGGCCCCAGGCAGGAATCAGAAAGGGCTAAGGCCACATGCACGACGGGGAGCGGTGGGGACTTGGGCGCCACGACCAGAGCTGCCCCACCGTCCCCACGTCACCCGGCTCACCAGCGTGTGGTGAAACCCACTCGGGACCGTTGGATCTGCCTTTTCGAGAGACGTTCGGAGGCTAGATTTTTACATGACATTTTCCAATTCTAAAATGCCGCCAGGCAATCAGAAAACATCGTGTTCGTTTAAACATCTGTTAAGAAAACATCGGAATTGCTTAGAATCTATTTTCGGGACATAATTCGGTCTGAACACAGGTTTCAACCTCCGGCACAGATAGGCCGAGAGTAGACGGAGAACCCAAATCATTTGCAAGGAGCCTGTCCCACAGCCACTGACCTTGACCCTGAGGCTGAGTATAATTCATCCTTGAAAAGAGCTTGCCTTCTGGGGACCTCTTGCGTGTCTGCCCAGGGGACAGGGAGCTTTGGGATCGGGGGAACACTGTGTCCTTGTGTGGGCATGGAACACGCTTTCCACTGGGATCTGAAGGCAAAAACAGCTGATCATTCGTTAAAACAATAAAAGTACTTTCGGTTCCTTTTTGGCTTTTTTTTTTTTTTTTTTATCTGCTTACATACCACCAATAAAAATGCATTTGGCAAAACCATCCAGAGGAAACACGGTCTTTATTCAAAATTGTTTTTCTTCCCCTTTCACTTGATATTTCCAAATTATCGTATCAATAATGTATTAAAGTAATACTCAAAAATGGAACAATACTGCACCTTTAAGAAAATATTATTTTTCCTGAGGTCCTATCAAGGTAAATTTCATCAGTATTCAAAGAATGAGCAAAGCACTTCAACAATTTATTTCAATAAAAGAAGACTTAGCTGAAAGGAGTATAAATGATGAGAACTTGCTTTAAACTGATTTATTCCCTGCAGCAATAAAAGGGATGTTTCTTCACTCAGCTGTTTAATATGCAAATATGCAGAACATCCAGCCCCTGACAGCGCACCATTAATAAAACCTTGCGCTGAGCAGCGCGCCCGATATTTCATTCTGATGAAAATACATGATGATGATTTTGGACCGTGGACTTTTAGAGCTGGAACGCTGTGCTTTCCTGGTGGTGAAACCCCACGAGTCACTGGGGGGACAGAAGCTTTTCAAAGACGCGATCCCATTTCTGCAAGAGGAAGTCCCCGGGTAAAGAAAACAGTAAATCCTGAAGGCTGGGAACAGTCCGTGCAACCAAGGTCCAAGTGACAAGATACAAATGGGGGCGGTGAGGGGAGGGGGGTCAAAGGACTGAGACCGACTTCTTTTGGGGGTGGTAGCATGTTAATTTTTTATGTTTTGCTTTGGTGCATAGCAAACGTCCTGACTGATGATGCGTTTGAAGCTACTTTTCCATGCACTCGAAATACGATGCCAGAGCTATATAAGGAAGACACGGGGCTCAGGGTTCTCCCCTCAGTTACTGTCCTGGATTTGGCTGTGGAGTAGGAACCTGTGAATTACTCTCAGACTCTTAAAACAAGCAAAGTGGGGGCGCCTCGGGGACTCAGTCAGTTAAGCGTCTGACTTCGGCTCAGGTCATGATCTCACAGTCCGTAGGCTCGAGCCTTGTATATCGGGCTCTGTGCTGACAGCTCAGAGCCTGGAGCCTGCTTCAGATTCTGTGTCTCCTTCCCTCTCTCTGCCCCTCCCCTGCTTGCTCTCTCTCTCTCACTCAAAAATAAACACTTAAAAAAACAAAACAAAACAAGCAAAGTGAAGACCCTGGAAAATATTCCTTGTACGAGATCACGTGTTTTCTCTTTCCATTAAAATCCTGGATCCCTGTTAACAATACATGGCAAGATGATAAGGGCTCAATTTTTTTTTCTTCTATGCAACTTTTTTATTTTCCAAAACGTTTACAGTGAGTATGCCATATGTATGACCAGAAAAATCATGTTATTAAAAATGTAACTTATTCCTATTTTTAAAAGTCGTTCAGGGCTTCCGTCCAGGGACTTACACGATTGTAAGCACAAGGGATTGGGTCTCCCGGCATCTTGGACCTCGCCATAAACCCCTACGCTTGCTCTCAAATAAGTATGTGTTAAATGGTTAAATAAATTACTAGCTGTAAGAGCAGAGAACAGTGCCTTTAACATGGCAAGCCCCATAAAGGTATTTGTTAAATAAATAACCAATAAGTCAGATTAAATATTTAACGTATTTTAGTTTGCCGAGGTAAGTTTTCTATAAATATTATTTATTTAACTAGGTAGGGAACGAATACAGAAGTGCTAGTTTTCTCCCTTTTAACGTTAAGCGTACTATGGAGTATGGTTCCTGTCAAAAGTACAACTCCAGGGGCACCTGGGTGGCTCAGCTGGTCAAGCGTCCGCTTCGGATCAGGTCATGATCTCTCAGTCCATAAGTTCAAGCCCTGCATTGGGCTCTGTGCTGACAGCTCAAAGCCTGAGACTGCTTCGGATTCTGTGTCTCCCTCGCTTTCTGCTCCTCCCCTGCTCACATTCTCTCTCTCAAAAATAAAAATAAACACTAAAAAACTGAAAAAAAACAAAAAAAGTAGGACTCGAGCCTGGAGAACTTTGGGATTAAAATTCCAGCTACTACCCTTGGTTCTGTGTGATCCTGGGCAAGTCAACTGCCTTCAGAAGCCCTGCTTTCCTCATCTGTTGAATATGCATCATAGGGGTGGCGCCTAGGTGGCTCCATCGCTTAAGCTTCCGACTTTGGCTCCGGTCATGATCTCACGGTTCACGGGTTCGAGTCCCACATCAGGCTCTGTGCCGACAGCTCAGAGCCTGGAGCCTGCTTCAGATTCTGTGTCTCCCTCACTCTCTGCCTCTCCCCTGCTTGTGCTCCATCTCTCTCTCTCTCTCTCTCAAAAATAAAACACTTAAAAAATTTTTAAAAAAATATGCATCGTAGTAATCATACTTATTTTGACAAGGGTTCTAAGGATTCGGTGTGATCAGCTGTGTAAACATTGGACACGGTCCCTGGCCTAGAGTGGAGGCTCCGACTCACCATTTCCTGAGTGCCTGTGAAAAACGAAACACTGTACATATATTAAAGCTAATCTTTCCGGCGACTCTTCAAGGTAGATGCTGCTAGCCATGTTTCACCAAGGGGAGGCGACATGAACGAGGCCGCGGGGTTTGGTCTGGAACCTGGGGCTGTCACCAAATCCTATGCCGTCACAATGACTTTGCCAAAGATCTGTCTTCTTCGAGACGAAAACAGGAAAAAAAAAATTAAGATGCACTGATTGTTCAAAAATAAAAGGAAAAGTACATTTCCATTCATTTACCTCTCTTTGCCAGTTACAATTCATGCTTGAAAATTCTCCCCGTAATAGTTTCTTAATAAAGTATTTAAACGCCAAGGCAGGTGATGGGGCAGGAGGCAGGCGGCCGTGAGGACCTCCCCAACATTTTAGGAAATGTTAAGAGTGACCATGAAGTTCGCGGCAACCGCACTGGTATCTGCAAAGCTCGTTCGTTAGAGAAAGGCAATACAACGTCTGTAACTTGTGAGATTTTCCACAATTGTAGACAATTTGAGCATAGGACATCCGCGAACTTTTTCCTCCTGTTTGTGGTGGCTCCTCTTTCTGAAAACCTGAGCCACTTGAAAGCAGTCCTGCGGCCGGGCTTGCTCTCCACACAGTCCCCTCTCTCTGCCTTGGTGTTCGCTTTGCCCAACCGAGGAAAACCTGTGTGTGCCAAAGCAAAGAGGACAGTTGGATTTTATTTCCAAATATTTCAATTATAAATCAATCGTTTAGCAAAATTCAACGAAGTCTGCAAAATTTCCCTTTGAATCAGCTCCCACTGAGGATCGAAAAAAAAGGCTTGGGGGCGAAATTTCAAGTGGTCTCTTGCAGGTTTTAGTAAACTTCTCCAAGCTAGGACTTTCCATGTTTCTGATTTTATGTGCTCAGTAATACGCCCTCATAACTCAAATGGGATGAACCAATTAAACATTTCCCTGTAGTCTTTAAAATAGCTGCTCTTGGCATGTTTTTTGCATGGTGGAAACCTCTGCGGGAGGATACGATAGAAATCTTGCACTATTTAAATATAGAATTGGGACATCAAAGAAAGGGTTGTATTGAAATAACATGGATAATTAAGGAAGTGGAGAACAGTAATAACTGATTTACATAAAATGCTAATGAGTCTCTTGACTTGTTTGGCAATTTGCACTTTGGGCTTGGTAAGTGTGGCTCCAAATTTATGATCTAATTTTTATTTTAATATTTTCTTTTAGCAAGTTGTAACCAACACTAATGGGCGACTGCCAACATCGAACTTCTCCATCCTTCTTTAAACCACCCAGAAGCGCTTTTCCCAGTTAAGTGCGTGGGGCAAGGGGTGGGGGGAGGGGGGCGGGTGGGGAGGAGGTCACGGGGCTGGGAGCTTCCTAGACACCCTGTTTCCGTCGGGTTTCTTTGTAGCTTATGGTGCTGGGTGTCGTTCCAAATGATCGGTGGGGTTCAAAATCTTCGCGGCTGGCTGGGCTCACCCGGATGGAGAACTTGGAAAACAAACGCAGTGTTACAGAGGCTGAGCGGTTCCATGCAGAGCCGGCTCCTTGTGATTCAGAGGGAAAGACGGGGGCAAGGCACCCTCTCGCTCTGGGTGAGCACTTAGGCGGCACTGTTCTCCGGAGTCGTTCGCAGCTGAGAAGAAATGATATGTTCTGGAAACTCCCGCTTTATTGTACTCTGGTAAGGATCTCGCCTCACAGGGCCGTCGCCTCCCGTGAATACGAATGAGAGTCTGAGCTGCTCCTTCAGGACACGTCTGCACGCTGACCTTCAGCGTACCCTGTTTCCCTCCGAGCCTTCTAAGCATGATCCATTGCTTTCTCTGGCCATTCCCCCTTCACCCCATTGATGGGCTCCAAAGCTACTTAAATTTCCAAGCCCCGACGCGCTGCGGCGGTGACCGGGGCTCTGCCTTGCTCTCTTATGGATTGTACAAGGTCACCGCTGGGGAGAGGGAGGAGGCAGGCAGAGCATTTATCAGGATGTATTGCTTTACTTTTTCTATCCATCACCAAGGCGATGATTCTATTTTAGTGAAAATCCATTGAACTCCGATCAAGTCAGATGGCTGTTATCATTGGAAACTCAAGAGCTGTCAGGCCATAATCGGTACAAATGCCGGACCCCGGAACGGGGGGCTCCGGGCCAGGGATGGTCTTGTGGGGGATCTTTCGGGTCCTTCTTGTTTTAAAAATCTCATCTGATCATTTTCTTTTAAGTACTTTTTTTTCCCCCCAGCTGTTCGGTTTGCAAGTGATAAAATCTGGTTATGCAAGGTAGAATGAACCGATTACAGGCAATTTAGGGATAGTTTGGAGCACAACGGTTTCTCCTGTCATGCTACACTGCGTGCTGTGGCCCTAATAACCTAATAACCTACCCATCAGAATACCGACGCACACCTGAGTGACCACAGACGCCTGAACGTGAGGCGTGCGCACACACATGCCCGTCGTCCTAAGAAACCGCCAAACTTCAGCTACACTCTTGTAGTCTGAACACACAAATTTTCTGATCACCACCCTTGGCTACAGAATACAGCGCTAACAGCCACTTCTGCCTCCCTGGTTGTGTTTGTATGATCAATGTCCCTGCTTTTATTTGCATCCATTTGGGAAGGTTTTGGTCTACAGTGATCATCTTGACCATGGGGGGGGGGGAGGGGCGGGAGGGTGGAAAGAAAAATGAATTCCAAAGCTCCCTGAAAAATTCTTTTAGGCTTGTCTTCTGGTTATGGATTTAATTAAATCTGACATTTGAAGAAAACCATTGAAACATATTTGCTGCCCTGCCTGTATTCTAAACTTTTACTCAACTGGGTGGGGGGAGCTATGAATTAGGACAACAGAATGATTTGTAATCTAGATTCTGCAGCTCCAAGTGGTACTTAACTATCCAAAAGCGAATTATTTTCCCTCTAGATTGTAAAGGATCGTACCTCTTGCACTGCCCCAGGGAAAGGCCAGGCCCTGCCGGGGTGGGCTGAAGAGGAACAGAGGAAGGGCCCCCCAAAGCCTCGTGCCTATGCGTGTTCACCTCACCGCTTTTTAAAATGTAGAGCCATCTTCCCATTTATTTTCTCTTTTGCAATCCATATCTTTATTCTCCTTTATTAGTGAGGGTAATTGAATATTGACTGTGCATTTTAAATACATTTTCATCCTAAATAATAGCGACGATAATAAGGGCAGTTATTTATTGGTCCCTTACTATGAACCAGGCTTTGTGGCAAGTCCTTTATGTGTGTCGTCTTACGTAAGGCTTTAAGCCACCTCCACCTGTGGCAGGGGCACCTCCGCTTACAGGTGCAGAAAGAAGGCGTGAGGGCATCAGTGATTAACCAGATTATCACCGCCCAGAAGTGGCAGCTGTGTGACAGTAATACTGACGTCCACCCTACAGAGCTGTATTAAAAAATATCTGCATTAGTTCTCCAGGGGAGCAAAGTAGGAGGCTTGAAATTTATTCTCCTGGATTCTGGAGGCCGGATGTCTGGGCTCACGGGGATGGTGCCTCCTGGGGGCTCTGAGGGAGAAGCTATCTCAGGCCCCTCCCCCGGCTCCTGCTGGTCATCGGAGACGTGCCCCCTCCAGCCTCTGCCTCCCCCTTTACTTGGTTTTCTCAAGCCGTGGGTCCACTTCCGTCTGTGGCAAGGACACTCTCCTTGCATTTAGGGGCCCACGGTGACAGCTCCATCTCTAAAGACCCTATTTGCAAGTGGAGAGATACTCTGAGGTCCTGGGTAGCCAGGAATTGGAGTAGAGGAGGGGACGCTATTCAAGGGAGTTCAGCATCCTTCTGGAAACCAAATCTGGGTCTTCTGGACCCTGAAGCACGTGTGCGTGACACTACAATCCGCACGGAGAGGGTGGCATGTTTGCCAGTCACGGGCCTCGGGTCACTCCCTATGTTTCTCAGCCTCAGCTCTCTGACATTTAGGGCTGGGTTATTCTTTGTGGGAGGGGCTGCCCCGTGCCTCGTGGGATGTTGAGCGTCCCCAGCCTTGACCCACTAGATGCCAACCTCCAGGTCAAGGTTGGGACAACCAAAAATATCTCAGATATAATGAAAAGTTCTCTGAGGGGCGACCATGTTCCTGGATGCCGCTGCCCTACCTGGAGGAGTCAGAAAGGTAAAAACTATCTTTCAGGACTTATGGCTACCTTCTAGACACCAGCCTATCCCACCCACTGCTAGCTGCTGTCACATGAGACACGAACAGTAGAAGTGAGGGAAGGGCCATATTCCTGCTTCTGTGAAGCTTCTCCTCAGCCTAGCGAGCGAGGGCCCGCACAAACGTCTCACTGCTCTGGTGCCCGGTCTCTAACTCCCTGGGGGGTGGCATTAGGGCCACAGCAGTGCAGGTGGCTTTGGTCCTTCCATCTGGCTTAGCTCCAGTACTGCCTTCCCTGCAGAGTTATGTCTATATTATTCACAGAGCCATTCTTGGAGAGAACCAAGTTCAAAGTCACTCCTTCAGCTCTTTTAACAATTTTGCAAGCGCCATATTGCCTTTATTAAATCCCTTCCTGGATACAACTTAGAGAGAGGTTCCCATTTCCTGCGCCAAGCCCTCGTGGAGATAACCCATCGGGGAGTACAGCAAGTTATGATCATGTATCTCACCAAGGAAACTCAGGCATGCGCTGAAAATGCCCGTGTCTGGCCACCGTACTCACTGTCTTCTCTACTAAGAAGGCACCTCCTTCCTTCCCCTACTGCTCAGCTTCCCAGAGCATTCCACCTGCTAACATCCACATGGATTCCAAGGTCCTGTTTCTTTTGTTTATTTTTAACAGAGAGAGTGAGCAGTGGGGCAGGGGCAGAGAGAGAGAGGGAAGGAGAGAGAGAAAGAGAGAGGGAAGGAGAGAGAGGGAAGGAGAGAGGGGAAGGGGGAGAGGGAGGGGGAGGGGGAGAGGGAAGGGGAGAAGGAAGGGGAGAGGGAAGGGGAGAGGGAAGGGGAGAGGGAGGGGGAGAGGGAGGGGGAAAGGGAGGGGGAGAGGGACAGGGAGAGGGAGGGGGAGGGACAGAGGGAGGGGAGGGGGAGGGGCAGAGGGGGAGGGAGAGGGAGGGGGAGGGGGAGAGGGAATCTTGAGCAGGCTTCCCGCCCAGCAAAGAAGCCCAAAGCAGGGCTCGATCTCACAACCACGAGATCATGACCTGCGCATCAAGAGTCAGATGCTTAATGGACTGAGCCACCCAGCTGCCCCCCTAAGGCCCGGCTTATGCATGGCCTTCTCTATGGTAACATTTCCTTCAAAGTACTACCTCCTCACCCTCCTACCCCCTCACCCACTCTTGGCAAAGGAAACTACTCCCTTCCCTCTCTCGCCTACATTCCTGGTACCCTTGCCAATGCACTTAGCACACTGAACATTCTAATCGTATGTTCGTATGCCCTGCCCTAACTAAACTGTAGGATCCAAATTGCTTCTTAAGCTCCCAGGGCCTAACTCAGGGTAAGGGCGGAGGGAATGGTAGTTGAATGAAGAATGGATAAACAAATGAATGGATGGAACCTTGATTTCATTCCTGTTTACCTAATGACACTTTATCTCACAGCCTTGCCCTTGAAGTTCTGATCGAATACCCAAGGGGAGCGAAGACTAACATAGCAGGAAAGATACACCCAGGGGTATAAGGTTTAAGTTGTGTGGTTCTGATGGCTGCGTATCTAAGAGGAGCTTTGGCTGAGGGCACAGCGGAGTCTAATGTGAGGATCCAAGTGCACACCCTAGAGCCCGATGAAGGAGGCATTTGGAAGAACGGCAAGGAGGCAAACTGTTGATGCCTTAGAGGAGACGCAATCAGGACCAACCTGGTGTGAAAGAAAGGGACACAGAGAGAAACCAAAGGGAGATGGCTCAGGTGAGTTCAGTAGAGCAACAGAGGCTAGTGATGGGGCTCTGGTCAGTATCCTGTTATCTTCATCATGAGTATTTTTAATTTTCCAGAAAAAAGACTAGAATCCAGAAAAGCCTATCTATACTGAGATAATCCAATACACAACAGTGTCAACCTGAGTCTAAACATGGTGTCAAAAGAGGGGTATAGCCCGGCTTCTAAAAAGACGGCCAGCTATGAGGAGCAGGAGTCTAAAATGTAAACGCCAAAGATTTGTAGATAAGTTCGCCCAAGGATTTTCAGGAAAGCTGCTGGCAAACGTATAGAGCAGTGTTCTTCTCTCCCATTAAACAGAACGAGAAAACGTGCATGCAAGGGGCTTCCTAAGAGTGGAATACAGTTCTTTTCATGATAGAGTAGGTTTGTATTACGCACCAATGTAGGTTTTTAAAAGCTATGGTCCTCGTGAGCCTTCTTTTAATGAACTATGAGAGCCAACCCCTCTGTACGGTTTCCCATGTCACAGGTTGTAGGGTGGGGCACTGCGCTGAAGACAACAATGGGAGGAAAAGACTGGGCACCTAGTCCATCAGCCACCAGATGAAGGACACTGAATCAATCACCTGCTAGGAGGCCTGAGACACATTGGCAGAGAGCTTGCTGTGCTAGGCACTTAATACCAACCGCCCTAATGATGGTATCACATTCTGAGATTGGCAAAGTCACTGTGCCCATTTTACAGATGAGGAGACAGAAGCATAGAGAGGTCACCCCGTGGTCAGAGAGCTTTGAAGCTTTGACAGAGGGGACTGAAGTGTTTCAGAGGACACACTTCCCCACGTCAGCAGCCACCACAGACAGCCCCAGGCAGCCCCAACACTGGCGGCACCATCTTGGGAAGGGTAAGTCACGCTGGACCCGAGCCCTGGAAACCCACCCCACCGGGAGCTGCCCCGACCAGAACTCCTGGTGTTCTGACATACCACGTTGCTTTTCTGTTTCAGAACCACTGTGTCAGTATTTTCTGGGACTTTCCATGGTAAAGACTGCCCCCATCCATACACAAGCGCTACCAGGAAAAAACACTTAACTGAAAATTCCCTTAGTGACAGGCTGGACAAAGGGTCCTGCTGCCATCTGTTCACTTCTCAGAATCACATGACGAGCAAGGTGCTAAGATGCTACTTTTGTCCCCATTTTATGGAAAAGGAAACTGAGGCTGAAAGGGTTATGTAATAGGATCAAGGTAGCACAACCGGCTTCTCCCAGGGTACCATCTGAAGACTGCCTAAACCCTGTCCGAAGTGCTTTAACACACCCCAGAAAGCACCTGCAGGGACCTCATTTAGATGGGCTAGGTTTTACGTCTGTGAACAACCAAGTCTCTCCAGCACGGTTCCAACTGGAGGGGCTGAGGGTCATAGGACTGCGGGGGAGGGGGGTGACAGAGGAAACTAGTATTTTTCAACGTGACTAAAGTCAACAAACAGATGCAGGAAGATTCCATATTCAGAAGTCGCCATGATCAATTACGTAAGGGACTTTGAAGTCAGCCGGCAGTTGGGGTTTACGGTTCGAGATGACATAACCACAACTCGACTTCCCTATAACCCTTTTTAAAGCCGCTTTATTAAGGAAATGTCACCACCTGGACGTTAATACTGTCTTAGGAGAATCTGTCCTCTGGCTTATTATGTCTGAATCTACCGTGGAACTTCCTTAGCAAGTCTTCTTGGGAGGCTGCATGTCACAAGAATTAAAAGCAAACTTTTATCTCTCTTTTCTAAATCTCCTCCTTTCAGTCACTAATCTCTCCAGGAAAAGAACACAACCAAACAGCCCCATTGGGTAAGAGGCAGACAGAACTGATGTAAATCCCCCCTGAATTGATGGGCCTGCTCTGTACTCCCCGCCATGGCCTTTCCCAAGATGACCTTGACAATCGGCAGAACGTGCTGGCCTGCATTTCCCAAAGACTCACCACTCGCCGAGGAAGGCATCTGCTGAAGTTCTCAGATGGGCACCCCCCCCTCAGATGGCTCTAGACGCTAAGTGAAATCTAACATCTACGGATCTTCAAAATAATTTTTAAAAAAAGGCAAATTGCAACATTCCAACCATACAAAATGGGCTCTAAGTGTGTTATAAGGTAACGGATCGTTCTGGAGTTTTTGGCCCTGATCGTCAAAGAGGATCTCTCAATGCTTAATAATGGGTATAAGCCGTGAGGATGGGACAGTGTAACAAACGACCCTCTGAATCTTGGTGTCTGACAGCCGTGATGCAGAAGCACAATTTGTTTCTCTGTGCCACCCTGGGTCCCTTGGGGCTCTTGTCTCTGCCCTTCCTCCAGGACCTACAGTGACAGGGCGGCTGGGGTCCGGAACAGTCCCGGGCAGCATGGCAGACCCTCCCAGGCTCTTAAAGGTTCTGCCTCCAAGAGACCCACATCGCTTCCACCCGGATTCCACTGGCCGCAGCAAGTCACGTGACAGGGGAGTACGGTCACACCGCGTGTCCACAGGGAGCGAGAAACCCAGCAATGTGAGCAGCCCTACAGACCGCACAGAGGGTGGGGAGACACCGAGCATGGGGGACCACTCTTCTCTGGCCTCCCCGAGGACGTGTGTATCAGGATGGGGCACAGTCAGAGCTCAGCCCATGGCTCCAGAAGCCCTTTGCGACTTGGACACATGTTGCCCCTAAGCGGGGCTTACTCCTTCAGTAACCCAGACCAACTCAGAAATTCCACAAGGCCCTGGCCTCTGCTATCTTTTGTCCCCATCACGTTTACCTAATAGATGACCCTACCAATTCCCATTGGCAGCCCTTTGTAGTGTAATGAACAGGGTTCAGGCTGATGAATGCAGCCACTGCACAGAAAACGTCAGTTCTTTCATTAAGCAAACCTTCCCAAGTTCATTGTATTGAACCAGGGTTTAGGCTATTAGGCTGACACATGACAGAGCCAATTCTAGTCACATTGTAAGTGCCTATTCATGTTTGGCAAATTCCGTTTTACGCACACGCACACATTGAGAATTGGGCTCTTGTTGCCTGCAACTTTTTCCCCCTTGAAATCTATTTTCCTATTTTTAACTGTTAATAATTAAGAAAAATGCCACTTTCATCGCAGAGCCTCGACCAGCCTAATTGAGGGAGAGCATAATGGATGGCCACACCAGGTTTCTGTTCTGCTGGCCACCGGCATGCCTGCTCTTCCCAGACGCCCCGCTATCAATATACCGTGCTCATTTGTGGAAAGGAGGAAAATAAAATATTTACGCACATAGTTTTGACACTGCTGGCTCTTCTTTCTGCTCACATTTTAAAAGGAAAACATCACTTATAAGCTGGGGATCCCTGCCAGTGAAGGGGACAGGATTAAAGGCATCATTCTAGGGGACAGGCTATGTTGAGCCAGCCTGCAGAGGCAGGAGCTCAGAGCATCCAGAGCTAGGAGCCTGGCGGCTTTATCCCCCAACCAGCCACTTCCTGTGCCGGCGGTCAGTCTGTAACGCGCACGCAGGAAACCTGTGGCGGGGGCCTCCCGGTGGCTGGCCCACATTGAGTATGGGGACAGAGACATGACAGGGTCTGTGTGCCAGTGGGAGGGAGGCCATCCGACAATCAGGATGCACCGTGCTCAGGAGGATGATATGTCCTGAATCCAACCTCTTCTCTCCATCTCCGTTGTCACCGCGTGTTGTCACCACGTGGTCTAAGTCGCCATTATTGCTCTCTTAGACCCTGAGCCACCCCCCAACTGGCCTTGCGGCTTCCACTCTCGCCGCCTATAGACCGCAACCACATCTTTTTAAAACTGTGGATGAAATCCCATCACACTTTGCTTGCAAACGTCCAACGGCTTCCATCACAAGCAGAATAAGGTCCAGACCCCACACGGTGGCTTCACAATCTGGCGTTTGCCACCCTCTCTGAATACATCACCCATTACTCCACCTGGTTCCAGCCAAAATGGCTGCTTTCTCGCCCTTGAACAGCTCAAGCACGCCTCCATCAGAGGAAAGAGACGCTTGTCACGCTTCTGGTTGGAATTCTCTTTGCTTAGGCTGGGGATGGGGGAGAGGGAACGCCTGCTTACAGGTCCAGGGTCTCTTTCCGGCGTGATGAAGATGTTCTGTAAGCAGACAGTGGTATGATTGTACAACTTCGTAAATATACTAAAAAGCACTACATATATGTGTGAAATCCGTGTACACTTTAAAAGGGAGAGCATTATGATACTGAATTCTATCTCAAAAAAAAAAAAAGAATGTGTTTTCATTTCTGAATTAGTTTCCCCAAGACTCTGGCTTCTGTCTTGCTCATCTTTTTTTGCTCCTCGGTGGCTCTCTCAGCTGGAAGCCGGCGGCCATGTTGCAAGGTGCCGTACAGACTGGCCCACGTGGCAACACTGAAAAACAACAGCGGACAAAGGAACGGAGCCCCTTGGTCCAACACAGCCAATAAAAAAAGACGACGACAACGATGAAGAAGACAAAGAAGGAGAACTATGCTGCCGAGAACTCAGAGCGTGAACTTGGAAACAGACCCTTCCCGGCCTAGCCTCAGTCGATGAATGCAGCCCTTTGGTCATATCCTCCGAGAGATGCTGAACCACGTCTGGATCCTTCAACCACAAAAATGGTGATGTTACCTAAGGATGTGGTTTTAATTATTATTATTATTTTTTTATTAAGAAGGACTTGCCCCCGAGTCACCCAGCTCTGAATTGTTGGGAAGCAAGCTTCCTTACAAACGTCTGGCTGCTTCCTTCACTCCACCACATTGCTGTATTCATCCCTCGTCCCTGGGATTTGTTTCCAGGGCAGGATGCCCAAAGCGTAGTAGGTGCTCAATTAAGTTCTGTAGCACTGAGTCAAATTTTCTAATTCTGTTTCCTCTGCCTGAAGCTAGAAAATGCTTTCAGTAAGAAGAAAGCAAATGAGAGTAAAATATGTAGGCCCATCAAGTTCTATTATTTTGCAATGCCCTGTGTGCTTATTACATTCCCACCAAGGTTCTCAGTGAATGCTGGTGACCTTACACTGACCCTGACAGTGACGATGTTCTATGTACAGACAAGAGGTAGTGTAGATTTGGCCTTGGCTGTACCAGCCTCGCTTGTTTACTGGATAAGCCATCATCAGGGCAGTACTCCCTCCCTGTTGCGTTTTCCAGTGAGGCACCCAGTTCCCACACGTGGCAAACCCCAAAGTCAGGGCATCACTTTCTACTCTTAGAAGACAACTTTGTTCCGGAAACGATTCACACGGACCTTCTTGAAGCTTCTTCTTAAAGAGCCCATACACAGAGCCTGCTGCTCCCTCCCCCCACCCTGCGGCAACATGTCTCATTTGAGAGAGATTTATTACGGAGCTGTCAACACAATCCCACCTTTATGGAAAAAGATAAAAATAAGCAACACCTCACAAGAAGATGCTGTGGCGAAAGCTAAATCATAAATGTTTGATAAGGAATGGTCAAATCCAGACAAATAACTGTTCAATCCCACTTTGTATTAAGCAGATAAAGTCATACAGAAAATCAATGTGATGCATTGAAAGGGGAAAAAAAAGTTGCCAAGCTTGGGGATTGGGCTACATGGTGTTATGAAGTAGTCGCTTCCTAAGAACCTGATAATATGATAGCAACATAAATTTTTAAAAACGGGGTGCAGATGGCTGACTTGCCAGACCTGTCAATGGCACCCCGGTCCTCTCTGCTGTTGCTGGAAGTAATTTCTGGGGCGACACATGTATACTCACGGGAGAACGGCAGAGAAAAAAATGGTGTTGCCATTTTCAAAGGATAATTTGGTAATTCCTAAGAAACTAAGTATTTTGAAGATGCAGTTCTACTCCTGGAAAGACACTCTTCTGACACCCTTGGGCAAGCAGACAAAATACACGTGCAGAGGCACTGGAGCACGGAGTCACGTGTAAAAGCCAAACACAGACTCGACCTAAATGCCTGCCAGCAGAGGAATGAATAAATAAATTACAGGACACCCACGTGATGGAATATTATGCAGGCAGGGCACGTGAGGTCGAGCTACGTGTGCCGGCACCAAATAATCTCCCAGACGCTATGACGCAAACAAGGCAAGGCAATAAACAAAACGTCTGCAACTGTTTCCATTGCTCTTTTTTTTTAGAAAGCTATACGTATCTGTATCTGCTGGTAAATGCACATGACGCTTCTGGAAGAATCCACAATAAAACTTTCATGGTGGTTTCTTTTGGAGAGACGGCTGGGAATGAGAGATGGAAGGAAAATTTTTACTGTTAAATCTTATCGAAAGGTTTCAAAGTGTCACCATGAGCCCTCTCTTCCTTTTATTGCGTCTTTCTCGTCCAAGTGGGGTAAGAGAGCAGCCATCCCAACAACCGACACCACAACAAAGCAACAGGACCACCTTTTCCAGGACTAGGAAGCCCTGGCGTGTTCTGTGAGCCATCCGATAAAGACTGAGGGCTCTCCGGATGTTCGTCGCTAAAGCCCGCCCCTGCTCCTCCTCCGTCGGAAATCGCAGCCCGACAGCCGGAAGTGCCAGCAGTGCGGCGTGGCCACCTCCACCTCCGCACGGAACACCCGTGTCCCCGCTTGAGCCCCACCAAACCTCCTCGAATACACAGAACGGGTTTCTGCCACCTTTCAATCACAGAAGTGATTAGAGGTGGCCTAACGGGGGCCAAGCGACTTCAACCACTGGCCCGCACGGCAGTTGGCTCTCCCACTCCTGCTGATGGCATTATTTTATATACACTGTAATTTTGAAAAAAAAACCTAAAAAGAAAGATGCAGAGTTTGCCGCAGCGAACAGATGAGGAGAGGCCGCCTGAAACAGGTTGTAATACAAGCTGGTAAACAAGCAAGCACTTCAGCTGAGAACATAAACTGCCCGGGTGTCACGACGGTAGGGGCAGGGGGCGTTGGCTTTGAGGTGAAATGATAGGAAATGAAGATTAATTAGCAACATACCTATGAGCCTGAAATGACGAAGGGCATGTTAAATCCCCGGCAGGTGGGGCCCCGGGGAGGAGATGGCAGCTGACAGAGGGGGACGGGTTGTCTAGTGGTTTGCTCTTCTGAAATAAACTCTAAGAAGAGCCAGGCTCTATGTCCAAATAAGAGTGACTTACGAAAATGAAAATAACGTTCCCCAATTTGTCTTTGAAACGATGCTTTCTTTTATTTTTTTAAGTCTATTTTTTTAACGTTTATTTCTTTTTGAGAGAGAGAGAGAGACAGAGCATGAGCAGGGGAGAGGCAGAGAGAGAGGGAGACACAGAATCCAAAGCAGGCTCCAGGCTCTGAGCTGTCAGCACAGAGCCCGAGATGTAGCTTGAAACCACAAGCTGCGGGATCATGACCTGGGCTAAAATTAGATGCTTAACCGACTGAGTCACCCAGGCACCACTCTTTTTTTTTTTTTTTTTAACATTATTTTGAGTGAGAGAGAGAGAGTGGGAGAGGGGCAGACAGAGAGAGAGAGGGAATCCCAAGCAGGCTCCACCTTGTCAGCACAGAACCCAGGACGGGGCTCGAACCCACAAACGCCAAGATCATGACTTTCGGTTAACTTGGATACTTGACCAACTGAGCCACCCAGGGACCCCTGACGTGACACTTCCCATATTTATATAGGCAAAAACATGAACAATGTACTTTTTCAAAGAATTTTTTGGCCCTGGTGAACTAGGGGAAGAGGCCCCTTTAGATAAATAGTCTCCTGATCCGGCCTTCTGGAGTTAGAGGTTAGTACTGTGCTTTGTAAACCAAGTGCACTCAAAAAACATTCGACAGCTGGCTATCGTGATGTCTTGAAAGTTATTCTTCTTACGTCGCACTTTCCATCAGACTTCCGAAATGTCAGGACACGTCAGAACCTTCTGGCAGGTTTGTGACAAGAACACATGACGGCTGGTCTGACTCCCAAAGTTTCTGGTTCAGGGGCTGTGGGATGGAGCCAGAGAATCTGAATATCTAACAAGTTCCCAGGTGTCGCTCTAACTGGTTGGAGACTTCACTTTGAGAACCACCAGTGAAATGGTTATAAGCTTGGTCTCTGGAACCAGAGGGACTTGGTGTAATCTTTGCCTCTGCTGCTTGGTTAATTGTGATTTAAAGAATCACTAAATCTCTCTCTGCCTCAGTTTCTTCATCTGTAAAATAGACCTAAGAGTGATATCTGCCTGTACTGGGTTAAATCATGTTTCCACAAAATTCACTTGCACCTGGAACCTTGGAATGTGACCATACTTGGAAGCGGGGGCTCTGCAGGTTTAATTAGTAAAAATAAAAGAAGTTCATACTCAATTCAGGTGGGCCTTCAATACAATGACTGGTGCCCTTATAAGAAGAGGAGAGGACACACAGACAGGGGAACGATGGTCACAGGAAGACAGAAACAGAGAACGCAGCCACACTAATACACACCAAGGAACACCAAAGACCTCCGGCACCCACCGGAAACTAGGAGAGGCCTGGCAAAGATGCTCGCTGGATCTCCAGAAAGAACCCACCCTGCCAACAGCTCGATCTCAGACTTCTGGCCCCAAAACTGTGAGAGAATACATTTCAGCTATTTTAAGCCACCCGATTTGTAGGACCTTATTACGGCAGCCTAGGAAACTGCTACGTTGCCTCAAGGAATTCTTGGGAGGGTTGAAGTAGGCAATATACAGCAGGTGTCTAGAGCAGGGCCTGGCATATAATGAATAATACAGAAGCAGTAGTTCATATTATTATTTTGGTTTCGCCAATACTTTCTTTCACTATTTTGGTATTAAAGATACTTTTCTCAGGGCCCCTGACTGGCTCGGTCGGTTAAGTGTCTGACTCTTGATTTCAGCTTAGGTCATGATCTCACAATTCGTAAGATTGAGTCCCATGTCGGGCTCCATGCTGACGGTGTGGAGCCTGCTTGGGATTCTCTCTCCCCTTCTCTCTGCCCCTCCCCCACTTACGCACATGCAGTCTCTCAAAAAATAAATAAACACTTTCTCTTTCTCTTGGAAGGAAAAAAGAACCCATGAGAATTGTAGAGAAAGGATAACAGCAGGAATTCACAACCAGGGATGATCTTGTCCCTACCCAGGGGACATGTGGCAATGTCTGCAGAAATTTCGGTTTTTTTAGGACTTGGGAAGCAGGTGGGTGCTGCTGGCATCTGGTGGGCAGAGGCCTGGGGTGCTGTTAGACACCCCGCAATGCACAGGAAGCCCCCCAGCCCCCACATACACAACAAAGAGTTACGTGACCCCAAAATAGTGCAAGGCTGAGAAGCTCTGCTGTGAGGTGAAGAGTCGGTCACCTGGTCCCCGAGTTGGGCTTCCTAAGATGAGACCAGGAGCAGTTTGTCGGGCACCACACGAATCTTCTAGGAGAGGAATTACTGCCAACACACACACACACCTACCGCCCCCCCCCCAATAACTGAACAGGGTTCGTAATAATAAAGAAGAACAACAACAAATTAAGGGTGAGTGTGGCCCATGGTGGGGGCTCACACAGCTCTCTGCCTTACCGCCCGAGCTACGAAAGGCAAAGTAGCCTCCGTCTCTACTGGAAATCACAGGCTGGGGAAATCGGGAGGGGCCTGGAATCTGTCATCAGGGTCCGACCACACAGTGCAGACTCCAGGTGCACGGCTGAGGAAGCCTCTGTGCTTCAGCTCTGCCCGGGGTCACGCCTCAGCTGAGAAGCAGAGACGCATCTGAAATCCCGGTCGCTTAACTATGCTGTTTTCTTGCTCTGGTGACAGCACCAAGCGTCTCAGGGGCAGGAAGCCGCCTGGACTGCTTCATGAACGAGCTTGCCCAGGATTGTTCTTGACATGTTGCAGGGCCCTGTGACGCAGGGTCCTTTAGAAGCTGGGGGAGAAATCTAGGGAAGAAGCCCTAAGTCCTCTGCAGCAGGATCTCCTTCCAATCTCTGCACCCAAGAGAGCGGGGGGTGTGGAGACCAGACAGGAACTGTGGCACTGACCCAGGTAAGAGATGATGACAAGCAGGACTTGAGCGGTGATGGTGGAGATGACGCGCATGGACAGACTCGAGGCAGTAAAACGGACATGACAAGTGCTGACAGGACCCGAGGGGGTGAGGGTGAGGGAGGTGCCAAGATGGCTCCTGGTTTTTGGACTGTGCAACTGGATGAACGGCGGGCCCGTTTAGCTCGAGAGCGCTAGGAGAGGGCTGCGTTCTTTCCAGAATTAAGTGATTACGTGAACTGAGAGCGAGAACTTGCTCAACAAACATAGGCTCCAGTTCCCAGCTGCTCCAGAGTCTGGATGGATTCAGGAGCTATGACGGTCAGAGTGACTCCTGGAATGGCTTGTATCCACATCCTTTCCCCTCGTGTCCTCCTGCTTTCTGTGACACACATCCTATCAGGTACCCACCAGTCGTCACGAGTCAGAGAAATGCATCTGAGGAGCTCAGCTCTTGGCCCTGCAAGGAATCACGTGTAGGGAGAGCGAGGAAGATTCGTGGGGATGCGCTCTGTGATATGTCACCAAGAGGGGACGGAGAACGGAAATGCACATGGAGCAGGGACCACACATCCCAGAAGGCCTAGTCAGATAGTACTGAGCTGCCACTGAACCATGGTGGGGGCCACTGAGGCATAGAGAGGTGGACTGCATTTACCACACACACACACACACACACACACACACACATAGAGACACAAGCACATTTTCATGAAAAGAAACGGCAGAGCACAAGTTTTATTCTCAAGTTCATGTCATAATTTCGTTTCCCTCCCATCCCACTGTGTAATGAAGCAAATCAAACAGAGGGAAGGACAAACCACACGCCCCCTCCCAAATATGTTTTGATATCAAACCAAGATCTGAGTCAATGTTGTTGGGGTTTTTTGTTTGTTTCTTTTCCCACCTGGCAAACCAAGGCATTTCCCCAGGGCTGCGCATTTTGGAGTTTGAGATGCACAGAGATAACCGTATTTGAATACCGGGCCAGTGGGGCCCTGAGATAAGGAACGCTCCCAGTCCGCCGGGTCCTGGAAAATCAAGCTCATATCACCTAAATATAGGCTAACTTCTAAATAAGGCTTCAGATCACAGATTTGTTTACTTTCATTTAGTGATAATTGTTCACGGCAGAACATATCAGAAAATTCTATAATAGGAACCACAGCCAGGAAATAGTAAATAATTAATCACCCTCCCTCCCAGCCTCTTGCATCTCTGTTGCTATAAATGACCGTATAATTCCAAACCCAATTATCACTACTTAGCCGTTCCATTTTGTAGTTAAAATCCCACAAAATTAAAGTGCATCAATTGTTAATGGTAATAGACCAGACAAGGGATTAAAGATTATTTTAATGTTTATTTCCTGTCAAGAGATCTTTTGGCAGGAAACACCACAGACAAAAGGCTGCACACTCAGATGAGATTCATATATTTGAATCCTCTAACTTCTAAAAACATTATGGATATAATTACTTGTTTAATTTACTTGTTCCCCCAAGATACAGGCTGAGGAGATCAAGCCAACTTTATTCTATCAAGATCTCAGAAAGGAAAGGCATTGCTCTGTAGCATTTGAGAAGCTGTTTTATCCTCAATAACCAAATCCAATTTGATGCCTGTGTCCCAGTGCTGCTGGCAGAGAGGAAAGGCAGAGGAGGGAGCAGGAAGGGAGAGAGACCGGGTCGACCAGAGGGATGTGTGGCCAAGGCATATCACGAAGCTCCCTCAGGTCTTCATTCCTCGTTTGGAAAGTAAGGTTGATAAGGACTACTGTGCAGCCTGGAGAGAAGGCTGCAGACGACAGGGAGAAAGCAGCAGAGCGATACCGGAGGACTCACCAACTCCAAACACACACACACACACACATACACACACGAGCACACACACACACACACACACATGATGCGCGGTACTGACTTTCAACACGATGACCTAGGTGATCAGAGATATTTCACCTTTCTAGATTATCAAAATAAACATGTATGCACACGACCACCCACTCACTACCCTCTCCCGCGCCACACATCAGAAAATACAACTGGAACATCCCAGGGTCTTCGAAACATAACTGAAGAAATATTAGTCTATTTCCAATAGTCGAGACAAGTAAATTGTTTCACAATGTCCAGCCAATTTACTTAGGACATGGGTTAACAAAGGTTATGAAATTCACAGGACTAACTAACCAACTAAGTAAGTAAAACATGTATTTATACCATATATACACGCATATCTGTATAGAAAGAGGGATGGATGAACGGATGGATGGATAGACAAAAATAATAATTGTTCTCCTAAAAATCCTGTTTAGACCATGGAGAAATCAGAATCTGAAAAGAACTTGGGTCTCTTTTCCCAAAGTGCTCAGTGTATTGTTTTACCTGCGTATTTTCTGCCACCTTCGTTAGGATATAAGATCCGTGAGGGGAAAGCATATCTATTTATTCACTGCTATATTGCTGACATTGCAACAGAGCCGGGAACATAATACATACTTACTTGATAGGCAGCACTGGTCTGAACGAACAGTGATGACAACGATAATAATATAAAAAAATAATTATATTTTTACAAAGGGATTTACATCCCACAATCCTCAGTCAGTATATTCAATTCATTTACCAAAAGGGATCCTGAAAACCAGACGGGCTGAGATCACAGATCACACATCCAGGTGAAGGGCTGAAGCCAGTTTGAACTCCCGCTTCCTGCATCTCAACTCTGGGCTCAATCCCATGTCACCGCTCTGGCCCTCTGAGAGTATCTCTCTGTCTGAGGATGAGGAAAGGCAGTTTGCTCTAAGTAGCAAAGAACTTTGCTTGAAAAGTAGTTGATATAGTAGCTTGGGTCCCCCAAACTTGTTGCGAGCTTGGGCAAATCATCTCTCTGAAGCTCTGCTTCTTCTTCAGTAAGAGCCTCTGTGGTGTGAAGATTTTACATCTACACACATCTCTTGAATGATTCGGGATGTGTCCACCTGCCAGTCACAGATACACATCCAAACCCAACTCCAAATGCCTTATTCTGCGGCCACTGGAAGTCTGGAGGTAAACAGGCCACAGGCACAGTGGACTCAACAGCTCCATAAATGGCACAGGTTTTCTCCTCTGTGCCCTCCAGGGCCAGCTTCGTCTCAGGCTGGAAGCGCCTTGAGAACAGAATGGCGGAGCATTCGTGGAGGAATGTGAAGCATGAAGTCTGTACCTTCCTTGTGTGCCACTCTTGAGTCAGGAATCCATTCCCAGAAGGGCTCTCCATTTTCATTGGTCAGAAATGCATCACATGTCTGTTTCTAAACCAATCACTGGCAAGATGCATAGGTTAACTGGATGGGCTTAATCACTGGACTGGGGAGTCAGCCATCATTAACTTCTGCACTTCCTTTTCCAAATATATGGGGCAAAAGAAATGTTAAAATAAGCCTGTATCCTTATTATTTTTGTTTTAAAATACAGTGCTCGACACTATCAACAATAGCCTAAGTATGGAAGAGCCCAAAAGTCCATTAATGGATGAGTGGATAAAGAAGATGTGGTATACATATACAATAGAATATTACTCGCCTCAAAAAGAATGAAATCTTGCCATTTGCAACTCTGTGGATGGGACTAGAGGGTATCGTGCTAAGCGAAATCAGAGAAAGACAAATATCATATGACTTCACTCATATGAGGGCTTTAAGATAGAAAACAGATGAACATAAGGGAAGGGAAGCAAAAAGAATACAAAAACAGGGAGGGAGGTGAAACATAAGACACTCTTCAACATGGAGAACATACAGAGGGTTACTGGAGGGGCTGTGGGAGACACGGTGGGCTAAATGGGGAAGCGGCATTAAGAAATCTCCTGAAAACATGTTGCACCATATACTAACTTGGATATAAATTAAAAAAATAAATACATAAAAATACAGTGTTTGAACTGTAAAATACCCCAACTATCCAACAGCAGAGGACTGGTCACATAAAGTACAAGTCATTCATACGGCATCGTCTTAGGAAATCATTAAAGCATTTTTTTCCAAGCAATGTTTAGTGATATGACAAATTCTTATCAAAAAGAAAAAAGACTATGTATATATACACACATATATATATACATATATACATATACACACACACACACACACACACATATATATATATACGAAGCTCAACTTGTTTAAAAATACATGCAACCATTCAGAAGAAAGAAGAGGTCACACAGAAAATATTAACGGCAATGATCTCGGTGCAGTGGAATTATCAGAACATTTTAATTTTCTTCTGCCTTCTTCTTTTCCTACCATGTATATGATCCACTACCATATTAAAAATATAGAAGTTGGGTTTTCAGAATAATGAGTGACTCTTGAGGGGGTGGGGGCAAGGAGTCAAATCAGGCTCTATGCCTGGGTCCGGTCAAATAATTTACTTGGATCATTAGTGAAGAAAGGTTAAGAAAGTCACAGTCTAATAGAAATAGATACATATATAAAAGAAAATACCTGCCTTTTTTTTTTTTTTTTCACATTACAGAGAAATCGGAATCTGAAAAGAAATTCGGCATCGCCCCTCCAGCACCCAGTTCTTGAGTGTGAAAAATCCTGAGTCCTGGAGCGAGGGGGTGGTGGGCTGGGAGCCCATATGGTAGTAGCTGTCTAGGTAACACACAGGAAAAGCCCAAGCAGGTTGAGAAACGGCTATGCCTGGATCACTAGGGAACAGAGTGAGTTGCTCAGGGGTCTGTGTGATTTATTGTGGCTTTCTTCAAAGCCCTTTGTAGTGTCCAAGATTACATTTGGCATTCATGGGACAGAGATTCCCAACCTGTTTTAAATAACCCGGAGCCTTGCTCTCAAGCTGTCTTCTGGACATCTGGCTTGTCATGAGGACTTAGAGATACTTCCTTTAAAATAGTCTCAGGAAGGCCAATAGTACATTCATTTTATACCTGATCTTGGTGGAAAATAACCACTGTGATAACACGATCAGTAACAGCGACCATCTCTTTGGCACTCTGCCAGCCATTTCCCCTACCTGATATCTGACTCTCGCCGGAAATAGCTACCAGTACTCCCCATTCTAGAGACGATAAAATGAAGGCTCAGGAAGAATAAAGCTCGTTAAGAGTCCAACCAATCATTTTGGTAGAACCCAGATTCCTACTCTGCTGTATCTGATGCGAACGCATTTGCTCTTCGATACTGAAAAGGTTCTCCTTCGCGGTTTACGGAAGCTGCAATGACACTCCTCAGCCAAACACTGATGCGTAGCACCCGCACTGGTGGCAGAAGACGAGATGGAGCACGTGGCCCGGAAAGGTGAGTTGGGTCTCTGGAGGTAGGTGCACTGAGGAGGTCCTCCGGGAATAGAAGGACCCACTAAGCAGGTAACAGGGAAAGGCAAGAGTTTTGCCTAAGACCTAGGGTGAGCCTCGAACAGAGAATCTGGCATCACTCTGGACCATCTCTGATACCATTTTACCAATCTGCTCACACTTTCAGGGACCTGCGTGGCTTCCTCCCTCCAGGGGACTTGTTCTTCTCTCAGAGGGAGACACCGAATAGCTGCTTGTATTCAGCCTGACATCCACGGATATTTAAGACTCTAAGCCAATCCTTGCATCTCTTGCACAGACACAAAGGAACCACAGCTTTCCAGCACCTTGGGGCTCACCCTCTCTCATCCGCCCTTCCTGTTTCAGCAAGTGGAGGTACACACAATACAGGGCAGCGTAAGGATGGTACAATGATGCTACCTTTTGGTTCTTACAATATAAGAAACCTGCGTGGGCTCCTGATACCAACGGAGGGACACCGCATGCCTGGACCTGGGCAGCGGGGAGGGGGCGTCCAACTTCTTTGTGAGTACACTAGCTGAACTGATGTGTAATGGCTTCGAGAGTCAAAGGGCTATCAAGTGAACACAAGAAAAGCCAAATTCCTGTCAGTCTGAAGCTTGGGAGATAATCTGTTAAGGAGATTCGCGTTGTGATAAGGGTTTAGGATATAAACCCAACAGCCAAGTCACGTTCCTCTCACTCCTTTTTCGTTGGAAGGTGTGCTGTGTAGGTGCATAAACTCTGAAATTTTCTGTCTGCATCGGGAAGCTAGCTTGCAAAACCCCACCGTGGAACTTATGGAGGCCAGCAGATTTGTGAGATGGGAGAGATGTGGCATGGAAACCCATTCCATAACCTTTCACCAGGCATAAAATTTACTGTGAATGGAATTCCTAAAAGTCCGTGTTAGCTTCTGATTTAAAACTATTAAATCTGGTTTCCTGAGAACACCTCCATTATAATAAATACATCACTCTGACAACATATGCTAATTGCACAATCTCAAAGACTAGCGTGAACAACCTATACATGAAAAATGCACATGAACATGGCTGTCCTAGGTCCATACGTCCGACGCTTTAGATTTGGGCTGAGTCACTGGTGAAGAGTAAACATCTCACGGACAGGCTGGCCACCATGGTGGACAGCATCGAGGGCAGGGCGCCGGAGCCCCAGTTTCATGCAGGAGATAAAACTGGGTCTATGTTCATTTGTAATGTAGGTGGTGTCTCCAGCTTACAGAATTTAAAGGGGGAACTTATCTGTGTATTTCTGGGTAGGAGTGCACTCTTCCAAATGACAAAAGAAGCACTCAGTAGATACCCACACCTTTTCATCATCAAAGTACAGCTTGAAGGAAGTAGAGAAACGTTATGGTCACTATAGGTACTAATCTATTATAAGGAAAAATGAGATTTTTTTTTTATGCAACTTAGCCAAGCTCTCTCTTTTTTTTTTTTTTAAGTTTACTTATTTATTTTGACAGAGAGAATGAGGGAGGGGCGGAGGTGAGGGAGAGAGAGAATCCCAGGCAGGCTCCAGGCTGTCAGTGCAGAGCTCCAGCTCACAAACTGTGAGATCGGAACCTGAGCTGAAACCAAGAATCAGACGCCTAACCAACTGAGCTGCCCAGGAGCCCTCTTTTTGTTTTCTTAATCTAGGCTTATTATCCCTATTTTTTCTTTTTCCTCATGACTCTTCCCTTCTTCCTCAGACATTTAAGCCAAACCTACCAGTCTCTAGCTGCTACAAGGGGCACACAGGTAAATGACCCAGAACCTGCCCTTACAGTCAGATAGGAGGGGCAGACCAAAATGGTGGCCAGGGCCTCAGATGCATACAGACATGAGTGTGGATCATTCACTGCTGCTGTAGCCTATCGCCTTGGGAAACCAAGGTCACTTAATTATTCTAACTGTCCGTTATCCAGACTGTGTAACATGGGGGCTGGGAACACACCTGTGAGGTTCTCCAAAGGATTAAATGGGATGATGAGTGAACCTACCTCGCACATCCTAGACACTCAACATATAAAACAATAATGTAATGACAGTATCCAATTATTTTAACCAAGGTCAAAAGTGGGCAGAGCCACAAGAGCAGGACAAATGGGAGAGGAAAAGAAACAGGGTGGGAAAGATCAAGGTCGTGGTCTGTGTTGATACAGGGGAAGGGCTGTGTGGGGAAACAATGAACCTCATGCAAAGTTCCTGTAGAAATACACAATGGCCACCCAGATGAGAAGAGACGGAGGCCATCCACTCCCAGCTGGGTGTACCAGGGCAGTCAGTCACTATCACTTGTGCTTGGCAGGGACTCAAGGGCAGGCAGAGGGAGGGAAAGCTTTCTAGTGAAAAAAGAGGCTTCAGGCATGCCCTGATCAAGGCTGTTGGAGGCAGGCTATCCAGAAGCCAGCATCCCAGGTGACTGGTTTCAGGAGCATATTTGGCTTTTTTCTGGTTGTTCGCAAGTTGGAAGTGGAGACAAAATTTAGGGACGGTGGTGTTGTTGACTGAGTCTGGTCTGCTGTGGGTTGGTCACTACAGAGCTGTGGTTTGGCTTCCTGGGCTGGCCGCTATTGTGGGTCGGAGTGTCAGGACGGGATATTGTCTGGCCATTGTCCGTTTGTATGGGCAGTTTCTCATCAGCACGTCATCTATCTAATGACCAATGACTGTTTACCCGAGGGCTGTCCACCAGAAGGACTATGGTAAGAACTCTTCTCCCAAGCAGTGAGTGCAGGAGACTGGCTAGCTGTAGACGAACGGGGCAGCCACCCATCAGTGCTTCCTGAGGACAAGGACACTACTCAGAAGGCCCCACATGGTCCAGAAACTGATGCCCTGTCACCGTGGGCCTTTGTATATGGGATACACGTGAATTAGAGAGGAAAAAGGTACTTTGACGCCCTAAAGAAATAGCCGTTTTTCACACAACTCCTGGGAGGTGGTAATTTATTCAGTCGTCTTTCAACATAATTCCTGTCTGATTGATTTTCTCCCTGGCTTCATCTTCTCCAAGGTGTCACACACCTGTTCAGGGTGAGTAAGAGTAAGTATGGTGTACAGACAGGACGGTTCAAGAAGCCCAATGAATAATGGAAAGGACTAAGCTAAAACAAATGAAAAAGAAAAGCTCATTGTTTTTATTTTTTAAAAAATCTGCTAAAATGATTACGAACATTGCTTTTTAGAAAGATAGCAATAAAAACCTCGAGCTCCTGAGAATTAGAGAGAAAAAGGGTCTGGGATCCCCGAAGGCAGAAATACTTGGTTTGATGTCCCCAGGCTTACCAACACATTTTTGGCTTCTGTTTTAGAAGCTTCTGCTTCGGGTTCGTGGTTTGAACACTGGTCTGTCACTTACCAGCAGGAGCAGGAGACCCTGAGTCACCCTTTGGGGTGTTTTGAGGAGTAGGGAGCTGATGTTCTAAGGGGTGCTGTGACACCTAGTCCTCAGTAAGCACGTAGGAAATGGAAATGAAATGGGGAGGAATATGTCGACCCCTCCTAGGATGATGGTGGTGGAGGTTTGATGAAATGGAGACTTGGCCCAAAGCGGGCTGGCCTCCATTCTCTTCCCGATGAGACACAAAGGGGCTTTGTAAAGGATTTACCTGCACAGTGAAAAGGGACCATTGTCATAGAATCATATGCTAGAGTGTATAATGATATAAATGTGTAGAAAGATACGAGAAATCAGAGTAACCAGATAATTTCAAGGGGGGAGGATGGGGAAGCCAGACTTGGAAGGGCAGACATTCCACATCCTCCACGTGTCTCTGACCAGCAGCGTTCACTGACCCCTCCCCAGCACCCTGATTCCTTTGGGAAACAGCCCTTCCCCGGGCCCCGTCTGTGTGTTTGGGAAGCTTGTGGTGGCAGAAGATCTACAGTTGTCCAATCACTCCCACATGCCGAATGAAGGATGACCCCCAACTAGACCAAAGATGGTCAACTGGTCAACTCTAGGTTTTAACCCAGGGATTTCACATCCTACGGGGGCAGCTGGCTTTGCCAATGGCAAGGGAGGGAGCTCCTGAGTTGACACAGTTTGGAAAAGCTGAGCTACGAAGGGGAAGAGACAGACTCTTGATACCATCTGAACACCCAGGTCCAGCAGAACCTGAACCAAAAGCATCCCTGGATAGAAGTTTGCTTCCGGGAAGCAACACACGCCCTTTGTTTTGCTCCGGCCAACTGAATGAAGTTTCTCTTACAACCAAGACAGTCTGACTGATAGAGCTGAGTAACTTTTGGCCGAGGGGACCGAAAAGGAAGGAAACTGTAGGCATGGCCCCTGCCTCCGGGGAGCTTACATTCTAGTAGGAGAAGCATACAAAAAGCAAGCAAACCAAAAACTAAAATGGAAACGATGGGAGGTTGAAGGGAGTACCACAAGGTGAAGGAAGGAAGAGGTGAAATAAAGAATCCTGGGGCATTGCTCTATTTATTTAGGACAGCGTGGTAAACAGAACGCGAGTGCTTAAAAGTAACCACCTTCAGAACCCCGAAACCTAGGACTATGTTACGTAATGTGGCAAAAAAGGGGACTTTGCAGACGTAAATAAGTTCGGTTTCTTGAGATGCGTGGAGCATGCTGAGGTACGCAGGTGCATCCAGTGCAATCAGAAAGGGCCTCAAAAGATGGAAAAGCCAGGGGAGGTGCAGACTCAGAGGGATCTTAAGATGCTGCATGGCCAGATTTGCAGGTGGAAGGTAAGCAGCCCTTAGAAACTGTTAACAAATTCGCCCCTGGAGTCCCCAGAAGGGACCCTGCCCTGCCGACACCTTGACGTCAGCCTGGCGAGACCCGTTTCTGGCTTGTGACACCCAGAACGGTAAGGGAACGCATCGCACTGTCTAAGCCACTGAGTCTGTGGTGGTTTGTTACAACAGGAGACTCATACGGATGGTCAGCACTGGCCTCTCTGAAGGGCATTCACACCAAGGGCCGAAGCACGAGGAGGAGACGTCCGTACCAAAAGCGGCAAGAAGACCACTCGGAAAACCTTGGGATCGGTAAGGCGCTGACGCGTTCCGGGAAAAGCACGAAGATCGCTGAGCCTGGAATGTATATTACTTAGCCTCGAGGTTCAGAGAAGAATTTAAAGCGCTTTAAATATTCAATGCAACCCAACTTTGGGGGGAAACAAAGCACTCTTTAATGATTTCCTTGATTTTAAACTCGTCGAGAGCTAGGACCGAAGCTCGTCCATTTATTAATAATAACTAGCACAAAGAATTCCACAAAGTGCAATTTTCCTTCGTAATTCCAATTTATATGCCTATTTAGATTCCTAACATGCGTTCCCGATCTTCTGAATGTGTCTTATTCTCATATATTCTGTGCTGCTGCACCCAGCAGTGTATTCGTGTGCCTGACCCATAATAGGCACTAAATAAATATTTGTTGGGTAAATACGCCCCGGGGTTTTTGGTTTGAAACTATATCCCCTGATGCTATATATTCCCCTATGACCTGTTCTCCCAAGTCACCCTAGAAACAATTTAAATGTTTTGGTTTGGTGGGAAGGGGAAGGTGACAGCCCCAAAGGCCAGCATTTGGCTACTGGCACTACCTGATAGGAAGCTCGGGGTGGGGGGGGGAGGGCAGGGGGTGCACTGCACTGTAAGAGGAAGGACTAATGATTTGTTCATAAAGTAGTATAGAGATATCAAGTGAGCTACAGGTCACCAATAATGCAACTGCCTCGTGCTGGGAAGAAAATATTTTTTTTTTTTTGGAGGGAAGCTGTCCCCCACACCACTTGAGCTGCTGAGCGAGCAAAAAACGCAATATGAATAAACTCTGTGGGCACGAAAAGTCTGGGGCTCCCTTTTAAATCAGTTCCTAGAAGGCGAGAAACCAGTATATCATAGTGAGACAATCATTTATAATGGGACCATTATTAGGAGCCAAGATATAAAAATTGTACATGAAACAGCCTTATAAGCAGATTCCGTGCGTGGCTGATTAACCTCCCTGTCCCACCGGGGGCCTGGGTGGCTCAGGGGAGTGGTAATGAGATGTGGAAGTCATTCGCCTCGAGGTCACAGGTTTAAAGCTGGACATGTGAGAAGGGGCCTAATTGTTACTCCTGGGTGACTCGGCAGAGCACAGATGGGCACGCGCTGCCTTGTGGGCTTGGAGACGCCTAGACCGGGGTTCGAGTCCCTGTGCTGGCCCTGAACTGGCTGTGGGGTCACAGATGCACGCCCCTGCCACCTAGGCTCCACAGTGCATACAATTTTATCAAGCCTGAGTCCTTTCTTTTCTTCTCCCAAGATACATGCGAATAAGCTTGGCACATGGTGAGTATTTGACAACGGGGAACTACTGCTATTCTCTAAGAATACACGTCTCCTTTTGCATTCTTGGGCATTACAAAGGCTAGAAGCGGCCATAAACATCACAAGTTCAAGTGCCGCTGAATCTTCTTGGGTCTGGATAGCTGTCGAGAGCTCCTCTGCCATTTCCAGTGAACAAAGAAGAGGCCTTTCGCTTCAGTGATCTGGTTTGGGTTACCAGGGCCAGGGATAATCGCAGCGCTAAGAGTCGCCATGAGCCCACTATATATCAGGCAAATTTTTATATGTTTCATCTCTACTCACTAATTTAATTCTTGCAGAGTCCCCTGCGGTAGGTACTAGTACTAGGACTATGAGTACTGTTATAAGCAGTAATCCCGTGGGTTTACGCCTCGTAGGATGAAAGACATTACGTGTACCCAGGCAGCAGGATGCCAGAATTTGGTTAACGACTGAGCTAGGATCCAACCAAGGGCTGGGCAGAATCAGGACAGCTGCTGTCCCCTGCATCTGTGATGAATGTGCCTCACACCCCGGGTCCCCCCGCCAGCCTTCCTGATGTGGACGCAGCCAATCTCAGCAGCAGCGAGAGGAATGGTGGCCAGGGTGGGAGCTCTCCCCGGACCCACAAGTGGCTGGCAGAAGCCTGTGGTGACAACGCGGAGGCTTAGTTTGCCCATGCATCTTACCCATCAGGTGGGTCCAGGTGGCAGAAGCGCCACAGAGACTAATGAGTTGGGCACCGGTGGCCCCGGGCAGCACTGAATTTGACCCAGTGCACACAGGTGGCACTCGAGAAAGGTGACAGATGCCACCAGGGCTGAAACAAAAGTGGGGAGCCCAGAGAGCGAGAGAGGAGCGATGAGAGGGACTTTGAGCCAAAAGAAAGAAAGGCAATGGGAAGTGACAGGAGGAAGAGGTCAGGAACCCAAGCCTTGGGTTCAAATCCCACCTCTGACTTCTTCCTCCTTTTCTCTTTTCCCATACCTCCTCCCTACTGCCTCCTCCCCACCTGCCTCCTTGTCCTGGAAATAAGGGCAATACCTTCTGGACAACGTGGGAGAAGAGGTATTTGGCAACATCCCTGGATTAGGAATTCCGATTTGGGTACACGCAAAAGTGCTGTGTGTTTAAGTTTTTTGTTAAGTGGAGAGAAACTGTGCATTATCTGGGGGGCATGGGTATGTCGCCCACACGGGTATGTCACACCTAATCTAACACAGTACCTAAGTGTTAGCTCTCCAATAAACTGGCTGTTGTTTTTCCTCTTCGCCCACCCCCCACCCCCACCCCTGCGCTTTCCAAGGACCCGAGGCTCTTGATGAAAAGGGAGGAATAATCCTTTCTTTGGTGTCTGCCATCAAGATCTATTTGGTAACCCACTCCTCCAATGCCGCCTGTGCAGAGAAATAATTTCAGCTCCCCGTTAATTTGAGTATTGAACTGAAATTCTGCAGCTGCTTGCTGCCAAGCCTGAAAGCAGAAATTAATTTCAATGACCCAGGCGAGCGGAGGGGAGCTCTGTCAGGTAATTAGTCTTCGTCTTTTGCTACTCAGGGTCTATCACTGTGCTAATCCATACATAAACCCAGGCTTTCCCCGAGTCGCTGGCAATCTGCGGGGCCGTTTAGCTACCTCTCGCTTAGGTTCACCGAGAGAGAGCGGGGCATCTGCAGGGAAACGGATGAAGGCTCCCTTTCATGTTCTCCCTTCCTTCTACCTAGTTAGGGCCCCGCAGAAGTCATACGGCTGATTTACATGTCCTTTTCCTGCTTGATCGGGGCTGCCGTTGATTAAGTGGACCTTGGGGTGGGAGAGGGGAGGGGGGGAGGTTTCCCACTCCCGCAGCGTTCCGACTTGCCGGTTTATTAATGAAAGAGGCACCAATATTGATAGCTCTGACACTACAAGTGCCACAATTAGGGGGTATGTCCTTCCAGGCTTCTAATTAAGAAGGAGCCTCTTCTACCCTGCAGGGGCTGTACTGTCATATTTGCATTGGATTCCGGCTTGGGTGGGGGGCTCCCCTGCCTTTTCCTTTAGGAAAATCTCCTGGGGGAACCCCAGACCTGGAAAAAAAAAACCCGGGTATGGGAAGCTTTGTACTCCGTGGGGGCCATCTCGAAATCCAAGGAAAAGAATGATTTTCAGAGAAGGCACCTCTTCACGGAATACAGCCTGCCCTGGTTCCATCCGTCTCCCGAACTTCTCTGGGCTTCCAGTTTTTCATGGCTTTAAACCCTGAAGGAACTGGGTCGGGTAGTTTAACAAGTCAAAAAGTAGTTCCGACCATTTCTTTGAGCCCCTCGGAGAGGACGTTACATCCGCGAGCAAAGTTCACCCTTGGAGCAGCTCTATGGCTGGGTCTCCGTGGTTCCATTTCGCAGATGAGAAAACTAACGTTCAGCCCAGGAAGGCCTGCAGCTTTCTGACCCAAAGTCCCTCTTTCCTTCCACTCCACGCGCAGAACGCCCAAAAGCCCAAGGGGCCACTCCGCAGGCCAGAACTCCAGCCCAGAGCAGCTGGCCTGTAGTGTCACTCTGATATTTCAAGAGAACGGAGAAATCAGGACTTTTATGTGAATTCCTCCTTAAAAGGTGTTAATTCATTTGCTAATGAAGCCTGTGTTTGTTTGCTACTTCAGAGACCCTCTACTTGCCTTCTGGAATCAAGATCAGAAGTTTTAACCTTCTTTATTATTATTCTTCTTTCTATTTTGGACACCTTGTCCATATGCATGAGCCAGCTTTGTTTGCTGGCTTTGCCTCTATCACTCTCAGGTCTGGGCAGTCGCAGGCTCTGAAAAGGCCCCAGCACAATGCCGGATTTAAAATGGAAACATGGGGGCTCCTGGGTGGCTCAGTCGGTTAAGCATCTGACTCCCGCTCAGATCATGATCTCATGATTTATGGGTTCGAGCTCCATGTCGAGCTCTGTGCTGACAGCTCAGAGCCTGGAGCCTGCTTTGGATTCTGTCTCTCTCTCTGCCCCTCCCTCACTTGTGCGCACTCACTATTTCTCTCTCAAAAATAAACAATAAACATTAAAAAAAAAAAAGAAACTAACAAACAGTGGCCCCAAATGACTTCCTCCTAGTCCTCCAGGGTTGCCCTCAGATTCTCGCTCTCCCTTTCTAGCAGGTCCTGTTCCTCGCACAGGCCAGTCACAGAGAAATCAAGCAGGTAGGTGCATCCGAAGTCCGGGGGGCCTCTCCCCAGTCCCACCTCTCCTGCAGAGTCCTCCTGAGCCCACGCCGGGGTTACTCCCAAGTCAGTAAGGAAGCCTGCCTTGTGACCTCGGACACACCTGCTCACGTGCGGAAGTCTCCGGCACGTCCTGACACCCATCCCAGCCGAGACTACACAGGCTTGAGGTTCTGAGTTTTTCCCCTTTCCACTTCATTGCCCAAAACAGAGCAATGGTGCCTGAGGGCTGGACAGCAAGCCAGGCCTCCAGCCTCAGTCTTCCTACCTCTAAAGTGGCCACCAGAGAACTCCCTCCTGGCCTGCTGGGAGATTACAAAAGGAAAACAGGACTGACACTGAGCAGGCCTGCAGGGCATCAGGCTCGCACTAGCGGGGACATCTTAATTCTCTGGCTTTAGACTCATATTGTTCAGGTTTTATTCTTCACCGTTTTCCTTCCCCTCCCCTTCCCTCCCCTTCGTTGTTCACATGCTTCGGACTAAAGCTTGGGAAGGGGAAAACAAGCCCTGAACCTTCCAGGAGCCACGACTGTGAAATCTCCTCATCGCTTCTCATTTTAGGTTGAATTCCTAGAAGGGACAACATCCCCTCCCAAAGGGAAGAGAAAAAGACAGGTGGGGGAGGGGGAGGGACTGGATGAGAGAAGGGCCCTAATGCTCGAATGTGTTTCACCCGAATCAGAAGCGCTCCATCCAGCCTCTGACCCCCTTCTGTCCCTTCCAGCCTGCGGCCTGGGGGCAATGAGGACAAGTCAGGAGCATTAGTCTGGTGTCAAGGAGCACTGCCCTCCACATTCTATGAGAGTCAATTGCAATTAACGGGGCCATTTAGAAAAGGCAGGTACGGGCCAGACAAAGGGAGCGTGGCCAGATCTTATCAGAACCCAGGGCTTGCAGGCCAAGCCTTTCCAATGCTCTTTGCACAGAAGTGGAAAAAAAAAAAGAAAGAAAGAAAAGAAAAGAAAAAGGAAACGTGATAGAGGGAGAGCGGGGCAGGGGAAGGAAAGATGAACCAAGGCGGAGGGGAGGGACAGGGAGTAAGAAGGGCCAACCTACTGAGGAGACGGATTTAGACATGGAAGGGCCGACTCCCGAGCCCACCCCTGGGGTTCCAATCCTGACTCTCCCCTGGGGTACTGAGAACTCTTAAACAAATCACTGACCCCTCCAGATCTTGGCTGGGTTATCTGTAAAATGGGAAGGGTCACAGTACCTTCCTGCCCCCACCCCCTTTTTTTTTTTAATTGCATGCATCCCAGAGGCAAAATCACACACTGCAGAGAGACAGGTGACCGGGTTGCAAGTGGCTCCCTGTCCAGTGGTGGAAGCAGGCATGGGGGCCTTTCCTCCCGTCAGAGAAGGGAAAGGCCCCACGAGAAAGCAGTCTTCCACAAAGCCTGTGGTTCCCGGATGCTGAGCGCACCTCCAGAGGTACCCCAGGGGCTCCTGCAGGAGGGGAGGCGGGCACACACACACCGCAGCAGGCCCAGGCCCAGGAGGACATTATCCAGGCCACACGCGCCCTACCAGCGGCTCCATTGTGACATCTCCCCACCACTTCTAAGGTGCTTACATTTCTTTCAAACAGAAGAGATAGAGCGCCCACTGTGTATTTAGTTCTGTGCCATTTACCAAGGGACCCTGAGAAGACCAACCTCTGTAGCCCCTTTGCCTCATTTCTTTGTTCTGAGAATGGCCTCAGGGACGAAGGAAGTGCAACATGGTAGAAAGTTCCAGAAAACTCTGATTTCAAACGCCAGGTGGGCCACTGATGAGTTACATGCCCACGGACCATTTGCTTGAACTGCTACAAGCCTCAGCGGTAACACGGGCCCAGGAATACTTATCACAGGATTATGGAGAGCATATGTAGAAAATAAAAGAGGGAGAGGGGTGCTGGGTGTTCGAGGCATGTTATTTATTTTTTATTACTGCAGGCTCCTGGGTGTGCTCTAGACGGACAGGCGCCGGGTAGCCTGAACTGGCAGCTTGTCTCAGGCGGGCACATGCCCCTGTCTGGAGCTGGACAGGGGGACGGAGTTCAAACCTCACCGGCCTCAGACTGAACTTAGGAATTCCTTAAGCGATCAAGCTCACGCCGGCCCCCGGAAGAAGTTATCCGAAAGGACCAGCCAAATTAACTGGGGGCTGAATACTCCCTGACCCTCCTCCAGAAACAAATGCACGACTCCGGAGAAGGTGGGGGGACTCCTCTGTTTCACTTCCCTGGCTGAGTGGCCTATTTTTGTTCTCATGCCTCGGTAATTGAGCGCTTACCTTTCAGACCCTCTTAGAATTCCAGAAACTGGAGGCTAAAAAAATATCCATTAATTTAAATTTTTAAAAATTCCCAAGGAGCAAGAGGAAAGGGGGTCATTACTAGGGAGCAAAAGGACTGAGCGTGGTGGGGGAGGCCAGCAGTCCCTCGATTTTCGATCAGGAAAAAAATAACGCACGGCAAAACCTCATTAAGCCGGTATCGGCTTATTCAAAAGAGCTTATCATCGGCAGCAACTATTCCCCAATCAACTGGATGCCTCTATTGTAATCTTCTTTAATGCTGAAAGTCTGATAATTAAATATATTAATATATCAGGGAAGCCGGACTTGGTTTATTGGGTGGCGAGGGGAGTTCTGCGGCGATGCCTTGCAAAGGGTCCAGCAGAGCCATCGTGCGTAGTAGGGATTCCGTGCCGCTTGGCTTCCTTGCCCTGCGCTTTGCGGGATCAAAGCTTTCATCTGGCCTATTATATGGCTAGTCCTTATCAATAATAACATGTTTCCACTTTAATATACTACCTTTTATTAAACCAGAGCCACACGCTCTTAATAGCAAAGGCCCGTTCAGGGCACTTTAATCACCGCTGGCGAGCAGATGCCCCTCGGAGGAAAACACGGGGAAACGTCCAACGGCAGGGATGCGGACCGTCCGTCCACCTTGGCGGCGGCAGAATGAGTTACGGGATCGTATTATCAAGGCAATTAGGCTGGGTTCCCTCTGCACGTCCTCAGCAGGCCTCTGAGCTCTGTGCAGCAAGAGGCACTTGCCTCTGTGACCTGGTTTCCAAAGCGTTTCCACACCCCCCCCAACCCCGAAAGCGGCCACCACTGATGCCAGCATACGAAGGCCTACTTCTGAGATTTTTTTTTTTTAATGAAGTATAACTGACATACAAAAGCCTTTGAGATTCAAGTATACATCAGAGTGGATGTGGTGTTTTTATACATTACTAAGGGGTCCCCACGATAAGCTAGTTATCTGTCACCAAAGTTACTACAATATTATTGACTAGATTGCCAAAGCTGTACCTACATCCCCATGACATAGTTATTTTATAACTGGAAGTCTGACCCTCTTCACCCTCTTTCCCTATGTCACCCGCCCCCGAATCCTGCCTCCTTCTGGTAACCAACAGTCTGTTCTACGTATCTATGAGACCCCTTGTTTTGTTTTGTTTGTTGTGTTTGTTTTTATCTTATGCGTTCCACACCTAAGTGAAATCAGACGGGATGTATCTTTGCCTGACATATTTGACCTAGCGTTAACACCCTCGAGATCCATCCGTGTTGTTGCAAATAGCAAGATTTTACTCTTTTTAATGGCTGAGTAATATTTCATTCTGTATGTACAGCACGTCTGGATCTGTTCAGGTATCGACGGCACTCAGGGAGCGTCCACGTCTCAGCTACTGTAACGAACACGCTGATGTCACAGGGGCGTGTCGATCTCTTTCAACTGGTGTCGTCTCTTTCTTCAGATAAATACCCAGAAATGGAGTTGCTGGACCATAAGGGGGATCTCTTTTTAATTTTTTTTGAGGAAACTCTGTGTTTTCCATTGTAGTTACACCACTTCATGTTCCCACCCACAATGCGTGAGGTTTCCTTTTTCTCTACATCCTCGCCAATACTTGTTATTTCTTGATACTTCTTGACTGTCTTTGCTAAGGGCCAGTCTGACAGGTACGAGGCGATATTTCGTCGTGGTTTTGATCCAATCCCAGAGTCCTGGGCGTATCTGCCACTCGACAGATTTTTCTCAAGGTGGACACCCAGGTCCAGGGCAAATCTACACCCAGTGCTTTTCATGATGATGGTGATGTCGATGACGGTGACTGAGAGGATGCTGTGAATGGCAGTGACGACAACGAGGTGAATGGCAGTGCTCACTAAGCACTTAACGTAGCGGGGTGGGTGTGTGTGTGTGTGTGTGTGTGTGTGTGTGCGCGTGCGTGTGTGCGTGCGCGCGCGCGCACACATGCTGCATGAACATTTTCTGTATCTAATCCTCTCGACGCTCTGGGGAAGACACCGGTACTGCCCCCATTCTGTAGAGGGGGACACTGAGACTTACAGAGGTAACTGAGTCGTCCAAGGACAACCGTCCAGGACGTGGATGCAGGCGGGCAACTCCAAGCTCTGCCTTACCTAATGCGAGCTTGGGGTCTCCATCTGCTCAAGTGCAACAAGAAAATACCACAGCTTGAGCGACAGACAATCTCAAGCCTCTAGAAGCTGGGAAGTCCAAGATCCGGGCACCGGCAGATTCAGTCTCTGGTGAGAGCTCTCTGCCGGGCCTGTGGACGGGGGCCCGAGGCTGTGTGCTCACACGGCCCCCCCTCAGGGCATATGCGCACGGAAAGAGAAGGTCACGTCTCTGCCCTCCACTTCTTATGAAGGCACTAGTCCCATCACGAGGGGCCTGCTGTCATCACCTCATCTAAACCGAATCACCCTCCAAAGGCCCCACCTCCAGATACTATCACATTGGTTAGAGCTTTGACCTAGGAACACGGTGGGACACATTCAGTCCCTAACGACCCATTTCGAGCAACTGTGCCTTCCCCGTTGTCTGGTCAGAAACTGCATGTCAGAACCCCTGTCCTTCCGCCCAGATGAGCCATCCCCAAGGGCCCTTGGTCAGGATCTACGGCAGCGTGGCCAAGATCCAAGCCCCCCCACCCCCGGCCATCGTTCCTCAGGCCTCCTGGATGGCCGATTGAAGGAGCAGCCAGGCGTCTTTCCAGCAGACAAAATACTCGAGGCTTAGACTGAAAGGGGTTCATGCATCTCGTCCTGGCCGAGAGCTAGACACCGGCGAGCCCTACGTCCGACAACCTTCCACCGCAGACCCTGGGGGGGCCAGAGTGTGGTCCGGGCGTCGGACACAGTTAGATGCAAAATCTAAGGATACTGGGCGAGGGGTCCTAAGTGGACAGCGGGGACACGGATGCTGCAGGGGTGCGGTCAGGGTGTGCAAGGAACCTCAGGGGAGGTCACGGCACAGAGGGTGGCACGCCGCAGAAGGTTGGTCTTTACGGCTTTGTTTCTCCTGGCCCTTTCTCCCAGCCCTTTTCATGAAGTAAGTACTTACCCCAACCTCCTACACACACACACACACACACACACACACTCCCATACATACACTCACATTCACACAACTCTTACACACTTATTCACACGCTCGCACACATCACACATTGTCTCATATACACGCTCACATTCACACCACCCCCTCACGAGCTCACACTCACTTACCCATTCACACTCTCACGCACGCTCACAGTCTCATACACACATTCACACCACCCCCCACATACACACTCTCACACACGCACTCACACACACAGCACCATCTCACGTTCACATACACACTCTCACTCACATTCATTTGCACACGCTCGCACCTTCATAGTCTCTCACACACACACACACCCTCTCTCACACATACACACACACGCACACACGCACGCCCACTCTGGCCCAGCTCGGAGGCTCCAAGCCCCTGGCTCTCAGCCTGATTCCGCTGAACGGTGTTTGTAGGCAGGACCCGTCTGTCCGTCCTACGTCCTAGAACTGTAATGCTTCCACTGGTCCTCCCGACCAAGAGCGTTTCCAGTACCTGAGTGAGGGAGGAGGTGAATGAGATCTTAGAAGGACGACTTAAGCATCCGTCAAATACCTCCCTCCGTTTGGCACTCAGTGCCAAACTTGGGTATGTCAACATCCATTTGTGACAAGACCCTTGTGAGACACTAACCCAGCCGCCAGTTCTCGGCTGACAACAATTTACGGTTTTCCTGTCCCCTGGGCACTTGTATCTTCAGGTAGAAGTCTCAGAAGAATGAACTCTGATGGCAGAAGTGTCCCTCCGAATATATAGAGATAAGGGGGAAAGTAGGGGTGCAGTGCAGGAGAACGCGGCGGGGGTCCCCGGCCTGCACCTGCCCTGCGCTCAGGAGCCCCAGCAGGCGAAAGCGTGGTGCAGCCGCCGTGGTTAACTGCCGATGGTGGAGGGCTTGCTTCTTCGGGTTGCCCGGGGGTCGACTCTGAAAAGGACACATGGCCCTTGGTGGGCAGAGCTGGCATCGTCCAGGGCACGAGAAACCTAGACAAAACCCCGCCCCGCCACCCCCGATGCTGACCTCCAGGTGAGCGGAGTGTGAAACGGATTTCTACCCCAGCACACGACGCTCTGAAGCACAGTCCAGGCCGCAGGGCACACTCACGTCCCCCGGCGTCCTCTTTATGAACCATACATGCGATAGGGAGGAAAGAGAGGCCTGCCCGCGCAACGCTCCCCTGCACGGCGGAGCAGCGGGGCTGGCTTTCTTGAGAAGCGGGCTTGTAGAGATCTGTTGATGTCAACAGGGGACTCGGCAGTGGCATCGCCGAGCCAAGGACCTGTCTGTCTACACACTCATCAGCGAGGAGAGGCTGGGGGCGGTGCCTCTGCGTGTGTTCTAGAGAACACAGGAAGGACCCAACCAGAGTCCCGAACTCGTGGTTCCCTTTCAAAGGCACGCTAAGTGCACGGCCACTTGCGAGAAAGGGTGGGATTGCGGGAAGGTGAGGCTTGGAGACCCAGGAGCCGACTGCCAGCCCCTGACTAGCTGGGTGACCTCCTGGTCACTCCAAATCTTCACATCTTTGTCTGTAAGACAATCATAACAGGGGCACCTGGGTGGCTCAGTCGGTTAAGTGGCTGACTTCGGCTCAGGTCATGATCTCATAGCTCTTGAGTTCAAGCCCCGCATCAGGCTCTGTGCTAACAGCTTAGAGCCTGGAGCCTATATGGATTCTCTCTCTGCCCCTTCCCCGCTCGTGCTCACTCTCTCTATCCCTCTCTCTCTCACTGAAAAATAATAAACATTAAAAGAAAAAGACAATGATCACAAATGTTGAGTCCTTCTACCATATGGCCCTTCTTTCCCTTACACCTGGGAGTGATTAGGCCACAAAGTAAGTCACAGGGTGTGCAGTCTGTTCAAGTGGCTAGAGCAACATACCACGCGCTGGGGGGCCTAAAATCGCCCCCACTTTATTTCTCACAGCTCTGGAGTCTGGAAGTCCCAGAACTGAGTGCCGGCATGGGCCCGTGAGCGACCCTCTTCCTGTTTCCGGGCCAGCCCCTTTCCTCTGTCCTCACAGGCTGGAAGGGCTGTGGAGCTCTCTGGAGCCCGTTTTATAAGGCAGGAATCCCACGGAAGAGAGCTCTGCCTGCACGAATTCAGTGCCCCTCCAAGACCCCGCCTCCAAATACCAGCATCTTGGGGGGTGAGGATTTCAACACAAGAATTCTAGGGAAATATTCATTCGGACCAACTCAGTGGCAGAGGAACAGTCTCTTGGCGGTATGTGGAGGGCACTGTAAGGTGAGATCGCTATCTCCCTCATTTCCCCCCTCCCTTTCTTGGTCTCCCCTGACCTCCCCGCGCCCCCCCAAGTCCATGAAATCTGCAGCACCAGGAGTGGGAGCAACTCAAAGAAAGGACTTAGGGTAGAGGAAGCAGACCCGCTCAGTAATGGCGGCCAAGGCTCAGAGCATGCCAGCCTACTATGTGCCAAATACAATGCTAAGTGCTTGCGTGAATGGTAGCGTTTCTTCCTCGCTTCACTTCAAAAAATCCTAGGAAGAAGAGACAGGTATGGACCCCATTGTACAGAGCAGCAAACACAGCTTAGAAAGATGGAGTCACTTTGCAAGTGCTGGAAAGTATGATCCAGTGAGCCCTGAGGGATCGGAAAGAGTTTATTAGCTAAACTGGAGGGGAAAACTACTCCAGGCAGAGCCCAGAGCTTGTGTAAAGGCCCTGTGGCAGGAGTGGGGGAGGCCTGACAGGTTCCAGGGGGAAGGGGTGTGGGGTAGGAGGAGGTGGCAGGGAGTGGTAGGCACCTGCAGGATGTGGTAAGGATTTGGGGTTTTATCCTAAGGGTTATGAAGGGCCAATGGGGAGATTACGCAGGGAGTGGCAAAATAGGATTTCTCTTTTAGAGAAAAGACTCTAGTGTCTGCCCGAGGAAGGGGTTTCCAGAGAGGCAAGAGGGGAGACAAAACGCCAGGAGAAACCTTGCTGATAACCTGGCTAACTCCCAGAGTCAGAATTCACCCTCCCCTGCCAGCGAGGGCGGTGCAGGAAGACACAGAAAGGCCAAACCTCCTAGTGATTTCTGTACCCCGTCCCTTGGGGAGAGAAAAAAAAAAAAAAAAGACCCAAGTGAAAATTCTTCCTGATTTTAGAGTCTTCTAAATGGCGTAAGAACCCCAATGGGAAAGTCGAACGTGGAAAAGCGAGCAGAAGTACCCTTTGAAAAGTTTTAATTTTATTTTAACTTCGCTAAATCTACTTACATTCACATTTTGAAATATGCATGCGTGATAGAAAGCACTGCGGTTATGGTCTATTGGGTTAAAAATCCACTTTCTGGAACGGGTTCAAGGGAATACTTATACAAAAGACCTCGGAATGGAAAGTAGATAAAATACAATGGAAACATCCCCTAAATATGCAAGATAAATGCACAGGGAGGAGGGATCTGGAACCATCACTAAACGGGAGGTTCAACACAGCTGGCCTTTTAGTCCCTCATGGAATGTGCTGGAAGGGAAGGGGCCGGCCTGGCCTCGGCAGCCACATGCATGCCTTTCCAAGGTGTCTGCTCTTCTGCTCGTAACTCAGTTGAAACCAAGAAATTAACCCTCAACCTGAGGCACTGAAATTCCATTCTAGCGTGCTACTCACAAAGCATGGGGTGATCGTGGTGTTTATTTTGCAAAGTTCCATACAAAGAGAGCTAAAAAAAAAAAAAATTCCTGGAATAAATCCACCAACAAGCATTTCTGCGCTTATTCTGTGTAATTATCCTTGTACGGGGAGGCATACAAAAGAGGAAGAAGTATGGTTCTTAGCCTTATGGGCTTAGCAATCCACTTCGGAGGGCGCTTCTCGGCTCCCAGCGTGTATCGGAACCACCTGGGGAGCCTGACAGAAACCCAGGTCCGCCTACTGGGTCCCACCCTGCGGCCCAACTCCCAGTGCGTGAGAATGTCCACACAGGAACTGGAATTTGCATTTTCAGCAGACAAAGGGGCTTCTGATGGGGGCTGGGACTGAGAAGCAGTGAACGGAAAAGAAGGAAAAGTTCCAGGATGCACTAGGGTCACAGAAGCCAGCTAGAGGACAAGATCACGGTGCCTGTCCAGCCACACGTGTTCCCGAAGTGGCACCCCATCGATGGCAGCCGTCCCGGATGGTTGAGCATCCAGCGTCTGCTGACCCAGCCCCAGTCAAGGGCACAGACGCTTTGGGTCCACTGTCTAGAGGTTCATCCCACTGTAACACAACACTCGACTGTCCTATTACTGAGCCTTGCAAAAGCAGGTGTCTCTTGCATCTTTCTCAGAACGAACACATTCGGGTCCCCTCAACCCCTCTCCTGAGGCCCTGGTCCCAAGGTCCCCATCACTCCTGTCACTCTACTAAGGACCAATTCCAGTCTGTCATTAGTATTCTTATCAGGGGATAGCCAAGATGGAAAACGGGATTCCAGACGTGGTTTGACCAATGCCAAGTCCGATGACCAACTGATCGATGCCGACGCCTCTCCTGATCTCGACATTTAAGATTATGAAAGCTGTCCGAGGGCGCACTGCTACTGGCCAAAGCCAGACACATCTGGAATCTCTACATACTCTCTCTTGCACCTTTTATTCCTCTAAGAACTTTTTCAGAAATGAAAGAGTTAGGGTCACTCATGTTGTTGCTTAGCGGTCCCGAGTTTCTCACATAAAATTTCAGAAATTATGGGGGCGCCTGGGTGGCTCAGTCGGTTAAGTGTCCGACTTCAGCTCAGGTCATGATCTCACGGTCTGTGAATTCGAGCCCCGCGTCGGGCTCTGTGCTGATGGCTCAGAGCCTGAAGCCTGCTTTGGATTCTGTGTCTCCCTCTCTCTCTCTGCTCTTCCCCTGATCATGCTCTGTCTCTCTCTGTCTCTCGATAATAAATAAAAGTGTTAAAAAAAAGTTTAAAAAAATAAACAGTTTTTAAAGTCTATTTTAAAACTATATGTGTGGGAGCACCTGGGTGGCTCAGTCGGTTGGGTGGCCGACTTCAGTTAAGGTCATGATCTTATGGACCATGAGTTCAAGCCCCGCATCGGGCTCTCTGCTGATGGCTCGGAGCCTGGAGCCTGCTTCGGATTCTGTGACTGCCTCTTTCTCTCTGCCCTTCCCCTGCTCCTGCTCTGTCTCTTTGTCTCCCAAAAATAAATAAAAACATTAAAAAAAATTTTAAAAAAAGTATGTGTGTGTGTATATATACATATTAATACATATATACATGTACATATATACATACATATATACATATACATATATATACATATACATATATACACACCTGTATATATCTGTATATATACACACACACATTAAATTAAAGAACAGTGTAAAGAAAAGCATATGACCTCTCAGAAGTGGGTTGGGGGTTGTTTGGGTAGGGACATACTCTGATACTCAAAGGGGGGCATGTAAGCCGTAGGTGGACAGGCCCCAGGGACTCCTGTCCTATGGGGAGGTGACAGCTAGAAGAGAGATGTGGAGAAGGGCACAGCATGGGGCATCCCGGTCACCCCCGTCTCCCCAGAAAGCCCAGCTGTCAGAGGCCCCACCAGCATGATCTGTGATCCAGCAATGCTTTGTCGAGCAGAAGTGGGAGCCAAGGCTTTGGCCCACTAGGAATCCGCGACTCGTAAGAGGCAGGCAGGCAAAGGGGGTGGGGGGTGTCCTAAAATCTCAGCAAGAACACGTCCTCCCAAAGACAGGCTCTGGTTCCCGTGACACAGGCTGGAACTCTAGGTTGGCCAGGCCGTCAGCCAGGGTTTGCCGCGCAGCCATGATATTCTCACCTTGCAAATTCAATGAAAACCGCTTTGTACGCGTGCCCTGGAGGTGAGCGCCACCCTTCACGACCACGCTGGCTTTCCAAACTGTGTTCCTAAGATCCCGCTCCTTTAGGCAAATGAATTCAAGCCAGAAATCGTAAGGAGAATAACACTTTCCCGTTCAGCATTGTGCCTCTCTGCAATAAATAATTTCTAGTCAGGGTGCTAGAGAATTCTAAATGATAGACATATTATGTTCATGAAAGACAACTTTAAGAAAAATCTTTCTGCAATAAAAGTGAGGGCTTTCCCCCCTTTCTTGGCAGCCTGGCTTGCCATAGAAATGAGTGATTTTCTGAATTTCTGCCAAGTTAGATGGTTCAGCATGCTATTAGATTAGTCTGTTTATACAGAAACAGCCCAAAATAGGAAACACACAGAAGCTATTAAAGATATTGTCCTGTGAGGGAAAGATTTGAATGGTTTTCTTCCTGCAAGTGGGAAATAAGATATGAGTCAGTATTAATGTGATAAAGAAGTTAATGCGTTCTAAAGCAAACCGTGGGGTTCTTCATCTTGTTTCAGAGGTGACAATAAAAGGAACACACGGACAATTATTCAGGGTTGGGTGAGCAGGGAAGGTGTGAACATTTTGCACAGCCCAACCGGCCCTGCCAGTTAGAAATACATCCCTTTGAGAAAATAATGCTGGGGCGCTGGGGGAGTTTTCAAAGGGAAAGATGACGGGGGGCCAAAAAGAAAAAAAAAAAAGACAACGAAATAAATATATAAACAAAACTAGGTTTCGGAAATTCAAAAGTGAAATTCCAATTTCGCTTCTGCCCTTGGGTTGCTCTGTAAACTAATGGTAATCACATGACCCGCAAGGTCAATGAGATTCAAGACGGAGGACTTGTATTGCGTTCTACTTGTGAGACGCGGGGGACTGTTCCTTTCCTCATCTATAAAGTGGACAGCGTGACCTATACCGTGAAGCCACCGCGTCTCCCCTTGGTAAGTCACAAGACGACCTATGGAGGAAAGACAGGGCCAGATTCGGGCCACGTGAGCTGCTCCTGACAACATCTTAGGACAGACAACACGTGGCTCTGTAAGCAGAAGTGGGTCTGAGGTGCCCGAAGACAGCCTGGTGCTATATATTGTTTTCCTCTTAGTTTATAGATGAAAATCATGGGAAAACGAGGCTTACAAAGGGCATGTTTCTTATGGGGTCACTATCTTCGTGGCTGTCCTCTGAGGCCTGCTGAGTAACTGAGAATTTGCGGGGCAGAACAGCAAGGAGTGGCCAAGTCTCTGCTATGTGGAGTGTATGTGCTTTTACATGGCTCTGTAACAAATTACCACAAAATTAGTGGCTGAAAGCCACATATGTTTATTATCTTACAGTTTTCATGGGTCAGGAATAATGACATGGCTTAGCAGGGTTTTCAAATTCAGGGTCTTGCCTGGTGGAAATCCTGGCATGGGATGGGCTGTGGTCTCATCAGAGACTTATCAGGAAAAGTTCGATCACCTTTAAGCCCCCACGGATGGTTGGCAGAACTAATTTCTTCAAGACTGTAGGACTGATATCTCTGTGGTCTTGGGGGTGTACTTTGGACCACTCAGCTTCCAGAAGATTCCTGCAGCTTTTGCCGCACTGCCCACTCCATAGCTCCTCTCACCACATGGCAACTTACTTTCTCAAAGCTATCGATGGAGACTCTGGCTTCAGACTCTCTTTAAAAGGCTTTCACCTGACTAGTCCAGGCCCACCCAGAGTGATGGCCTTTCTGATTAACCTCAAACCCACTGATTTGGGACCTTACTTATATCTGCAGGATCCCTTCACTTTCCAATGTGATGTAACATAATCAATGAAGCGATATCCATCATGTCTTCCATATTCTATTGGTTAGAAGTCCGTTTCTCCTCACACTCAAGGGGAAGGTATCACACCAGGGAGTGGACACCAGGAAGTGGGAATCAGTGGTGCCACCTAAAGGCTCACCTGCCACACAGAGGAAGAAAACACAGGGGGTTCACCTCTAAAGAAAGTACCATCCTAGTACCAAATGAATTACTTCATTTACGGGGCGTCTGGGTGGCTCAGTCGGTTGAACGTCCGACTTAATCTCAGGCCATCACCTTGCTGTTTGTGGGTTCGAACCCCATGCTGGGCTCTGTGCTGACAGCTCAGCTCAGAGCCTGGGGCCTGCTTCAGATTCTGTCTCTCCGTCTCTCTGCCCCTCCCCTATTCACGCTATCTCTCACTCTCTCCCTCAAAAATAAATAATAAAACATTTAAAAAAAAAGAATTATGTCATTTATAAGCAAGCACTTACAATCTTGGAGGGTGGAGAGTATCAAGATAGAACCCTGTATTTCTCGCAAATAATCCTATTTTTTCAAGGTTTTCCAGGAATGATGGGTTGCTAGGTATTATGTAATAAAATACAGGTATGCTTAAAATGTACAGTTGAAACCTTAGCAACTGACAACCGGGTAACCGAAATCCTCTATCAGGGCGACAATGAACTTGGGATCCAGGAACACCAAAGCATCAAAAAAAGCCCAGGCAGTCTCAAAGGCAAACCTGCACCTGGCTGTCTGAAAGACTAGAACGACACAAGGTTTGCGGAGGACAATGAACGACTGAATGTTACAAGCAGGCCAATAAAAGCCAAGTTCTGAGGCCCCCAGACACAAGGAAAGAAAAAGCAATACCAAGAGAGAAAGACAAATCAAGAGAGAAGGGATGGCAGTGGGTGAGGTTGGAGAAGAGGGAGGGAGTGAAGCAAACTTCATTCAGGGAGGGACTGGCTGGCGGTGGGGAGGAGGAGGGGGCAGCAGGGAATGTAGCTACCAATTAATTGAAAAGTTCAGTTAACCAGAATGACATGCCGGTTAAGTCGGATTCCATGAGGCTTGGCAGCCCGATTCTGGCCATTAACTTTAATGTTTTCGGAATCCTGGCACTTGCACAGGTGTGAGTTGAAACCATCTGGTTTCGGTGCTCTACCCTACCTATTAAAACCCAGCGTCTTCAAAAGATAAATTGTGGACCATGGAGGCGGGGGAGGGATAGGAGGCAAGAGGCGTTACCACATGCTTCGCCTTTAAACAACCTTAGGATAGGATTGTTTCATTTTGAAATTGTGATGTAAAAATAAAATACAGTAATATGCTTTAATATACAAAAACACCGCCTGGGCAAATAAATTGCTCAAAAACAAAATGCTAACAAAATAATGCAGCGCGTGGTGACCCAGATGTGATAAATGAAAGAAGGAATAAACTGAGGTTGGCAGGGGAAGGGGAGTGGAATGTATATCCAAACCCATGTCTTTACAGTAGTGATGTTTATAAATTTGACACCTTTGCAAGGAGAGCTCACTCAAGATTATTTCTATGCAAATATGCATCTTGCCGACCCGAGAGCATAAAGAAAAAAAAAAATTCCAAATATATGTCTTGAAAATCAATTCTTGTGCAGTACCCATGCATCAAGGAGCAGCAGGTACACTGGGAAATATGAAAATGCTGTGTCAAATGCAAGCTTGTCAGAGGACAAGCGTCCCGGATACAGGGGACGGGAAACTGTCCCACTCTGCCCCATGGTAAGTGACTGGCCAGGAGAGGCTGGGCGGGCACAGGCATCTCTGTCACTGTTATAGCCGCTTTCCTCCTTTCAGGGACAAAACTTGAGCCTGAACATCCCAAGCTCCATGGTCCCTTGTGGTTGATAGAGAAAGTTCTAAACAAGGCTGCACGGGGCAAGCCTGTAGAAGCCAGAGCCCCCTGCCTGACTGGAGCTGCTCCCCGAGGGCGCCCAGGCAGGGCAATGAGCAGGTTCCTGGGAGAAGGTCTTGGGCCAGTCCCCTTCACAATGATCCCCCATAAACATCCGGTTAAGCCAGCCTGTTGTTTCCTGGTTAGGAACCTCTCTTCCAGAAAGCGAAAGGCATAATATTCTTTATTCCATGTCCTCTCCATGTTAGCTCCCTAAGTGTGCCACCTTGACCGGCTGCGTGACTAACCCTGTCCTGGGTATTCCCCATGATCAGCTAGAGACTGTCTCACCCCATTTCATAGAAAAGGACACTGAAGTGAGAGACCAATTAGTGTTCTCAGTGTCCCGGTGTTAGTTAAGAGCAGAGCTGGGGTTCGAGAAACCCGGATAGAGATAAGGTGTGTATGCTTCTGTGGGTTTTGTTTGTTTTCTTACTGTGACCGTCACCTTCCTTTGCTTTTATAGTTTCGAACTGTGTACGACTGAGGTTAGAAATTGTGAAGCGGTGGAGGCTGGAAGGGGAGGCCCCGTGAGGGCCACTGGGGTTCTGGAATCATCCTGGCTCGTAATGTGGGTGCTGGTGAGTCACGGATGTCAGTGTGTGTACAGTCACTCAAGTATTCACATAGCACGTGCCCTGTTCTGCTTACACTCGAACAAAAACACGGGGTGCGCCTGGGAGGCTCAGGGAGCTAAGGGTCCAGCTCTTCATTTCCGCTCGGGTCATGATCTCCTGGTCATGAGCTCGAGCCCTGTGTTGGGCCACACTCAGCGTGGAGCCTGAGATTCTCTCCCTCTGTCCCTTCCCTGGTTGAGCACGGATGCGCTCCCTCTCTAAAAAATAAAAGTTAAAATACAAAAGGTCGAGAAACCTGCCCCACAGGGACAGTGGTCTGAGTAAGGCCTCTGTCACACACGCTCCTCTAAACCCGGGGCCCTTCCTGGGGGAAGATCCTGATGGGGACGTCTGAGGCGCCAGTGAAAAGCTTGTCAGCAGAGTGTATTGGACCACGGACCAACGCGTGCCACAGGGAAGTGGCTCCGGGCTTTCTCCTCTCGCTCTGGGTCCTATGTCTTGGGGGTAGGAAGTTCTCTCATGACTCATTATACACACTACAGAGATTATAGGAATTCTGGCTTTGTTCCCTGCTTCTGCTCAAGAAGAGGCCTGTTGGGAGCTGAATTCTGTTCCCTCCGAAACTGCCATGTTGAAGTCCTAACCTGCTAGTCCCTCAGGCTGTCACCGTAGTTGGAAATAGAGCCTTAAAAAGGCGTTTAGGGTAACATGAGGTCTATAGGATGGTCCCTAATCCAACTGCTATCCTTACAAGACAAGGAGACTGGGAAGCAGACACGCACAGAGGGAGGAGCCCATGAGGACATGGGAAGAGGACAGATGACAGTGAACCAAGGAGACCAGCCTCAGACGAAGGCAACCCTGCCGGCATCTTGACTTTGGACTTCCAGCCTCCAGAACCACAAGATAACATGTGTTGTCTAAGCTGCTCAGGCTGCAGTGCTCTGAGTTATGGCTGCCCTGGACTCCTACGGTGTCCAGAGCGACAACGGCTCCAGTGCCTGCTGAGATGCGGAGACTCTAAGAGCAAGGGGTCTAGAGTTAGGGACACTGGGACCCGAGTCCCCGCCCTGTGGCCGGTCACTTCCCACTTCCATCACAGGCGAAGGGTGGACAGTAACAACCTCACAGACTTGTCGTGAAAATCTCATCAGATAACGCAAGATGGTGCGGAAGGCCATGTCGGGCCCACAGACGGGGCTCAATTAATATTCGCTGTTAGCGTTATTCGATGATTAAATAAACATTAAGAAACCCTTTCTGACTCGTTAGAACAGTTTGTTATAACCACGTGTACCGTGCAAACGAAATGGTGCTACAGGAAGGTCAGTTAATATTGTGACGGACAGAGGTGCCTGTGATGGATAGATACAGCCCAGTACAGCAAGGCAGACTCATCCCGCCATTCAGACAGGCACGTCCCACGTCCCTGGGATACCGGGACACCGTGAGGATGGCCCAGTGCACGTGGAGCCCACGATGGTGCAGAGCTGAAGGGACGTGCACACGGGAGTCCTGAAACCTGGCAGGATGGGGTGGGACCCGCAGGGGAAGTGCGAGAGCCACGGGGGCGCAGGTGCAGGCAGGGCGCCCGTTTCAGTGTGGGGGGGCTGGAGACACATCTTAGGGATTCCACCCCCCCACCAGCCTCGGAACAGAAAGGGCACAAGCCCAGAGAAAGCGATGGAGCCTCTTCACGCGACTGCTCATGGGCACCACCTGCATTCACACCGAGTCCCTGCACCAAGCTCTGAGAAGGACAGGACCTCTCGCGTGCAGTGCTGTGGCCCACTGGCCGAGCCACGGGCCTGACCACTTTCTAAAACTGAACTCCCCAGTGAACTCGGAGGCTTGGACAAAATGACCGGACTACTTATCTGGCAGGGCTGCAGAGATCATTGCTGGGTTGTCTCTTCTCAGACTGTGCCCACTATCTTAAATCTGTCCCTTGTTGAAACAACAAAAAACAAACGAGCATCCTGCTTACTTATATAATGGCAACGACGAACAAAGGAAAAGAAAAAAACAAGCTGTGTGTGCGAGTGCACACATGTGCACCGGCACGTGCACACACACCCAGAGAAAGCAGAGAACCCCGTCACCGGGACCTTAGTGAGACCAGGGGTTCATGAGTCACAAGGCAGAGATTCTAGTCAAGGGGAGGGGAAGCTAATTAATGTTTTAAGTCAGTTACTACTGACTTCCTAAGCCATTATTTCTTCCCTCCCTTCCTCAGTTCCCCTCAACACACACTTTTGAGCCTACCAGGCACCAAGTCCTGGGACATGGAGAGGAGAGCAAAGGCAGCCCCTGGCCCAGAGGATCTGGGGTCTATGGCCATGCCTGGAGCTCCTATTAGCACCTTCTAGAGTGGCTACACCTTGTCCAACTACAGGAATGGTATGTAAGAAATGTAGAGTACAGACCGTGTTTCCACAATGTCATAAACTAACTCAGCCTCCAGTCTCCCGAACATGGTAGAAATCTCAACATTTAAATCTAATGAAAAGCCCTCAACTTACCAAAATGATTGGACAACTAAATGGCACAGGAGAGACCCCAAACTCAGAACATGCTCCCTACTTCTGAAACTTCAATGCATTAACCTCACCTTCCTACAAGACTAGGGCAATACCGTTGACAATGCCCAGCCTGGAACTAGGACTTATTAAATACTTGTTGACCGACTAAACAAAGCGTGGCAAAGAGCTATGGAAAAGAAAAAGCAAGAATGCATTTAAAAGACAACTATGCCAATATCTCTGGGGCGTACATAAAGTACTTCGATACACCAACTCTGCCTCACTCAGCCTCTGCATCAAGAAGGGGTGGGCGGTCCCTCACTGGACTAAGGTGACAGGGAACGGGGTGTCCATCTGCCATGCATCCTGTCCGCTTTGGCACAAAGACATACATACTTTCCTGAAGTCGAGAGTCTGGCACTGATCAATGTCAGGTCCGCTCCCCAGGGTCGCTTCAGGAACAATGTGGCAAGATGTGCGGCAGGACCCACCGATGTAAAACTAAGGCGGCTCTGGGACTGTGCAGGGAGCCTGCCATGTCCACACCAGCCGGGTCACAGGGGTCACAGGGGTCACAGGGGATCCCTCAGGGGCCCAGCCTGAGGGGCAACGGTCTGGATTCAAAGCAAATGATGTGTGGAATATGTGAGAAGCATTTTACTAATAACGCAACAATACGCATATAAATAAGTCATCTCATTCCGCTCCATTCCTGCCTCAACATTTACCACGATGTCAGAGCTGGAGAGGACCCTATGAAATCCAAAAGGTTCTCATCACGGCAAGTTCTTTCCATAAGCATTTGTTTAAAAAAAAAAAAAAAAAAAGCTGTCTAGAGTTGCCTCTAAGTTATGCATCTCCCCGAGTGTGAATATCCATTCATTTCGATGCAGAGATTTTCATACATTTAATTACGAGGTGCTACCGGAGGGCTGCCTACAAGGTTCAACACACTTTCTTGTAAAGAGCCACATGGTCAACATTTTAGACTTCGTGTGTGTACGGTCTCTGAGTTCTCAGCTCTGCCACGCTAGCTGAAAGCACGGACGGTATGTAAACAAGCGGGTGTCGCTGTGTACCAATAAAACTTTATTTATGAAAAGAATCCTCAGGCCGGATTTATCCGTGGGCTGTAAGTCTGCTGACCGGGGTAGTACACAGAAGGTGAAGCCTACCGCATTTCTGAGTGGTGACAAATTCTGAAACCCATCTGGCCTCAGAGGTTTCAGACAAAGGGCTGCGATCCTGTAGTTCCAATGATGGGAAGTGCTCTCTGCAGGAAAGTGCTTCACAAAGAGCTGGGACTCTGCTCCAATCAGTGCTTGGCCGGTATCCCTACGTACTTTTGGGTCACCTGCTATAATACTCAAGCAGCAACGAGAGCGGTGATTTCCACTCTAATCTGGAATCCAGGGGTGTGGAGCTGGTGCAGAGCACCTGCCTGGGGTCAGATTCCACAGGGTAACTTGCATGCAGGTTTGCAGGGAGAAGAGGGTGCACCCCCCTTGCAAAAGGGTAGGAAATTGAGAGGACGACAATTTTCCCAAAGCTAGGTTTCCCAGATGTGCCTCACAGACATCCATCTGCTTTCAGGCGGAGCCCTCAGAACAGGGATTCACTCAAGCAACGCCAGGGTCCAGATGACCAAGTGTGACACAGCCCGGGGACATGGTACCTACTCCCCAAGGCTGTAGGGAACACACTGGGGCTTACACGCACTGAGGTTTCTGGAGGAGTTAGTCCTGCTCCAGCCTCTGAGGATTTGGCAATACTGGCAGCACCGGGAGCGAGGCCTTGGGCAAAAACATCAGTGTGGTCAAGGGTGCTGGGTACCAGCGCGGGTGTCCTGGTGAGGGGGCCTCAAGTGTCTTTGTGAACAGCAGAGCGAGGGGAGGCTTCAGAGAGAGAACCTGAGAATAGAGGCCATGAGCCCGTGAAGAGCAGTGTCTCCAAGAGATGAATCTCAGGGAACTCGGAAGTAGTCAGTGGGGTTATGAGGACAGAGGCTATGGATTCATGAGAGGGGGTCATAAAGCAGCGAAATGCAGGCTTGGTAGTGACCCCATGGCTCATGGGAGAAATCAGACGTATTAATACCTGTTAATTCTTGAGTACTTATGCTACCCCAAAGACAGTGCTGAGTGCCTCAGAGGAAGATGGTGGTTCTAATACTCACGACAACCCTGCAAGGTAATTACCACAATCTTCATCTCACAAATAAAGTTATGTGCCCAGAGCCACTCATTCTTTATGTGCAGAATGAAGGTGGGACCCCAGAAGCCTCCCAGGCCGACGCCATGCTGCCTACCAAAACAGAGGTCGGCCCCACATCATACGACAACTCATCAAATGCTTGGGCACGAAGAGCCTGTCTAACCTCAAACTTTTATCTTCTTTAGAAAACCACTCAGCGAACTTAACCATCCTCCACATACCTTCAAGGGTCGTTCCGATCGCTCTCCACTACTGTCTATTTATACATCTTTGTGGGGATCACTCTTGGAATACAGTCCTCCCAAACTGATCCAATCTGATCACCATGTAATAAGGTCTGGCCCAGGCAAAGTGGTTGACACATGTTTTCTGAGACCGTAAAGAATTAGCA